>OX328108.1:32610492-35144956 GCA_946811185.2 Hippopus hippopus | reverse complement strand
GGCCATGATGGCCCTGTATCACTCCACTGGCTAATAAGTACAAACCACACATACCAAACATTACGTGGGGTGATCAGAAAGAACGCGGACCACCCGATTATTTAAAAAACTACTTTACTTAAGATAACAAAAATTTGCACAGATGAACATTAATTACCTGGTTACTTACTCAAGTGTTTAAATGACGTCATAGGCAAATAAGAAAAGAGTGACGTCATTTCAATGACATCACATACTGCGTTAGCGGTTCACAATGTCGGATGACGTTTTATTTGAGCAGAGAGTAATTATAAAGTTTTACGTTAAACTCGGAAAGTCTTCATCGGAAATTAAGGCCAATTTAGATAAAGTTTATGGGGACTAAGCACTAAAGAAAACCAGTATTTGTAAATGGATTGGACGATTTAGAGAAGGACGCGAAACCGTTGAAAATGACCCTAAATCTGGCCGTCCATCAACATCAGTAACGGACAAAACTATCGCGGATGTGCAGCAGCATGTAAAGCAAGATCGTCGAGTTACTGTCAGGGAAATAGCTGACACATTTAGCATTTCCTATGGAAGTGCACAGGAGATTTTAACTGACAAACTTGGAATGTCGCGTGTTTGTGCAAGGTGGGTGCCTCGGCTACTGACGCCCGAGCAAATGGGGGTTAGGGTCGAAATTTGTTCTGAAATTTTAGAACGCATTAGGAAAGAAGGATCAAACTTTACTGATCGTATTGTGACATGCGATGAAACATGGGTACACTTTTACGATCCCGAATCTAAACAACAAAGCAGTGTATGGAAACATCCAACATCGCCGTCCCCTGTTAAAGCCAAACTTTCTAAGTCTGTTGGTAAAGTTATGTGCATCATGTTTTTCTCTTCTCAACGTTTTCTTCTAAATCATGTTGTACCTATACATACTACAGTCAATGCTGAGTATTATGCCAGCATTATTCGAATGAATTTAATACAGGCCATCCGAAAAAAACAGCCGGAACTTCTATGGAGAGGCGTCATTTTACATCAAGATAATGCTCCCGCTCACAAAGCCAAACTTGTACAGGAAGTTTTGAAAAAACTAAACATAGAAACATTAGACCATCCTGCCTATAGTCCAGACCTGGCCCCATGTGACTTTTGGCTATTTCCTGTTTTGAAAGATTCTCTACGTGGCACGCGCTACGAGAGCAGAGAGGAGCTAACCCATGCCATGACCGGGTCGTTGAGAGTGATGTCACGTGACGGGCTCGCGCACGTGTTTCGCGCATGGGAATCAAGAATGAATAAGTGCATAGAACACAAAGGAGGTTACTTTGAAAAACAGTAAACATTCCAAGTTGATTTTTATAACAATATTCCGATAAAGGCACTGGTCCGCGTTCTTTCTGATCACCCCTCGTACAATTCCAGGCCACATGGTTTTAAACAAGAGGACTTATAAAGTTTTCTCTACAAAAGCCCATGTGAAAGTTGTGACCCGAGGACACAGCAATTTTTCCAACAAAACTATAATTACTAGATCCCATGTAAGGTCCACAAGTTTCAAGGAAAAAAAGGAGTTTTAAAGAGTTTTTAGAATTCTCAATAGAATCAAATTCTTTTTAGAAATCTGATGACCATGGCAAGATCATTTCTGTTATGTTACATTGAAATTGGATGGGTAGTTTCAAAGAAGTAAAGCATGCACGGACACACGCACATGTGTACACGCGTACATAACAGACACAGGGCTATGACATAAGCTAACAAGAAAGGAGATAACATCATGTTTAGTAGTAGCCCATGACATTCTCTCTATGTACCTCTTTCACCACCAATGACAAGTTAAGTGGCTTTTGCAGATGTCATCAGACTGCATAGAACGTGCAGTCTGATCCTGAATCTACTCCATCCACTAACCAGTGCTTGATTTGTTTAGCTTCAACGGTCATGGAAATTTACAGGTACTTTTAGACCAAAAAAAAAAATCTCTGTCATTTTTTGGGTGAGTAGAGACAGGCATATGACCTGAAGGTTTCATCACTACTATATTTCTACTGCAGCATAGAGATGCATAGATATAGAGCAACTTTCTATCTCTGTACCACACAAAAACAAACAACTTTTAGACTTATCAATATTGAAAGCATCTGTAGGCAAAAAGTCAAGTTGTTACATGTCTTTGAAAAATTTAAAAAATTGTGAGAAATGGATATGTTCTTGGTTTCCAGCAGTTTCTACTGCTTAGTTTAGTTTTAGCCAATTTATTTTACTCGAGTAAAGTGCGACTCAAGGACCTTTTGCAGACAGTGTAGATCAAGATCAGACTGCACTTGAATCTACACAGTCTGATGAAGATATATCTTTTTTCTAAAAATGCCTTGAAATTTGTGTGTTTACTATCAGGTTGAAAGTTTCAGTTCATTTATTTAGCAGGATAAGGGTTAACCACTCTAAATGATTTCTTCCTGGAAACCTTGACCAGTACTAGCGTTGTGATGTAGGTAGTTCTAAAGGGTAACACCTGCTAATCACAAGATTCGACAAAAGAGCCTTGGGTGTACGAGGCAGATGATCTACCACTACACCACTGTACTGTTCCAAAATTTCTTTCATAAGGCCTCTTCCTCCGAGTAATTAAAGCACAGGACTGGTAAATGGCTAACTTTTAGTGCGTTGCTCTCTTTCTTCTTACTGAATCAACCCTTCACCATACAATGAGTTTTAATGACCCTGATAGATTGGGTTTTTGAAAACATTGTGGGAAAAGGGAATGATGCTGGTAACCAGCATTTAATCCTTTTCCCACATTGTTTTGTATCCTTTCACAGGCAAATTTGATTATTTGAGTATCATTTCATTTGTCATCTGCAAGTGCTTTTGCAATAACTTGTAATCTGTATAAGTGTGAAATTTTGTTGTGTGAAAAGGAGTTCAGTTCTGAATTTCAAATTTACTAACAATTAACCTGTATCCTGCTAATCTAACTAAAATGAAATTTTCAGTGCAATAGAAAAAAATTAACTATTGCTATTTCAAAGGTATATTTTTTGGGGAATAATATCTCCTTATCAGACTGTGTAGATCAACGATCAGACTGCACATTCTTTGCAGTCTGATCTTGATCTACACTGTCCGCAAAAGGTCAGTGAGTTGCGTTTAGCAGCCGAAGCCGAAGTTCACACACACATAAAGTCAGATAGACCAATTTCTGTAGATACAGCCTACTTTCTGTGGATACAACCTACTTGAGCATGTTAAAGGTGCTCCTGTCAGGTGACCAGATGGCATACAGACCCTCACATTGTCCCCTGATTCCTTGAGGTATCCATCATTGCACTTGTACTCTACATACTGAAAAAATATACAGTTAGGTACGGATTTACCTGTGTGAGTAGCTACTAGTATTAACAGCCACCTGTATTCAAACCGTATAAGCCATGCTCTGTGAAAAAGGGGTTAACCCTTAACCAAACAATCCCTGGTTTTTACGACCCTGAGATAGAAGCCTTTTGAAAACATTGTGGGAAGAGGAGAAAATGCTGGTAACCAGCATTTTTTCCTTTTTCCTTAATGTTTTCTACCCTGCTGGAAATGAATTTCAATTTTTGAGTTACGTTTATTTTGTCATCTGCAAGTGCTTTCGATTTGGACCAGTCTAAAATTTTGTGATTTGGTAAAGAGTTTAATGTATCTGCAAAAATTATCAACCCATGACAGCCTGTGCGTCCAGCGCTGGCTGACGGGGTTGAAACTTTTTGCTCTTTGAAAATTTTCTATATATCCAAGGATCATCCTATCTTATGATTCAACTGATTGTTAGACAAAAAAGGATTTCTGAATCTATGTGATGACATCCATGGAATTATGCATCATGGAGAGGCATAAAACCTCCTTTTGCTGGGGGCTGGCAAATATATTAATGACCTTGAAGTTTTGAATGTTTAATCCTTTCCCAAATTATCCTAATGACCTTGGGGAAAAACCATCTTGAAAACATTGTAGAGAAATGGTAAAGAACATTTTATTTCTATAGAGAGAAGTAGCCAGTCATTTCTAAAATATGTTGTGCACAATATATGTACTAGTGAAAGAAGGTCATTGAGCACATGGACAGGTGCTCTGACTCTCCTGTAAAAGTGATGTTGTAAATTGTGGACAGCCTATATTAAAAGCTCTCTTAAGGACGTATATGACAAATTTTTCTAGCTGACAGATTTTTTTAAAACTTTGCACATACAAAGCTCGTCATGCCTCTAGGAGATTACAGTAAAAAAAGATGTGGGTACCCATGCTCGTTTCTGAGAAATTTGCCTTTGAAAAAGGTATATACAGTGCCAAAATTCAGCTTATATTGGATTTAAAGCGTTTTTCTTTAATAGTCAGTTAAACAGGAAAATTACAGGAAAAATATACAAATATACATCATTTTAATGAAAACTCATATATCTTTGCACAAAAAATATATGAAAGCCTGGTTTTGAGCATGATAAATGTACAAATATGCATGTTATATATAGACTAATGAGTTAAAAAGGGAGATAATTCAATCGAATTAAGCGTTAATCTTAAAAAAATACATACTTTCTAACAGACAGAATTTTTTTTAAAATTTCAACACTTATAGTGTTTATAATTCTCCAACAATAGTTTTCAAAGTGGAAGCAGCTATACTTCCACAGGTTTAAATTTCCTGCCTTTGTTTCCTTGTTAGGTGTGTAACACTGTGTCAGCACCATTTTAATAATTTCTCGGTGACAGTTCAAAGATCCATTTTTTTTCTTCACAAATACTAACCGAAGAAAGTGCTACTTGCTTCAGTGCACAAATAGTATTACCATTATGTGCAAAAAAAACTGCATATGTGCACTTTTGATTCAATATCCACGACAAAAATACATGCGCAGTAGGATGCGCGCCAACATTTGTCATATACGTCGTTAACTCTTTACCAAACAACAAAATTTAGACTTGTCCAATTTGAAAGCATTTGCAGACGACAAAATAAACGTGACTCAAAAATTGAAATTTGACTTTAGAAGAGTAGAAAACATCGTGGGAAAAGGAGAAAATATTGGTTATCAGCATTTTCTCCTTTTCCCACAATGTTTTCAGAAAGCTTCTTCCTCTGGGTCGTAAAAACCAGGGATTGTTTGGTAAAAGGTTAACAATACGGTCCTGAAAAACAAGGCCTTTCAAAAAATACTGACTAGCATTTTCTCCTTTTGCTAAATGTTTTTCACTCTGTCAAAGAGTACATTTCAGCCACGTATTTTTTGTCATTTGCAAATATAAAATGTCTAAAAATTTTGTCAGTTGGCAAAGAATTAAAGTGCACACCAACGACTATGCATTAAAATGCAGTTCACCTGTCCAGGTGTCAAACTGTCTGATCCGGATAGCCTGGTTACCATGGTAGTTGCTGATGTATCATCTGTGCATGTCACCATAGAATCTGACAATACATAAATATAAAACAGTTAACCCATCAAACAATCCCAAGACAACAAGAAACAGTTGTGGAAAAAGGGCAAAATGCTGGTTACCAGCAATGCTTTCTACCAAACCTTGACAAATCTTAACATTTCAGTCACATTTACTTTATTTTGTCTGCAAATAGTTTTGAACTGGCCCAGTGTACATATCTGTCATCTGCTATAGAGTTTAACCCTTTACCAAACAATCCCTGGTTTTAATGACCTCGAGAAAAGAAGCCTTCTGAAAACACTGTGGGAAAAGGAGAACCAGCATTTTCTCCTTTTCCCACAGTGTTTTCAACTCTACCAAAGTCAAGTTTCAATTTTTGAATCATGATTATTTTGTTGTCTGCAAAAGATTCCAATTTGGACTTGTCTAAAATTTTGTTGTTTGGTAAAGAATTAAGCATTTTAGCAAAAACAAATTTTGTCCTTGCAGTTGACAGTTTTGCAGAACTGTGGAAATAAGAGCAAATTCTTGTAATGAGCATTTGCTCATTTTCCAACCATGATTTTCAAGTTGCTGAAAAAACTTGATTGGTAGCAAAGTGGACAAAAACTCCCCATCAGCACCTTCTCACTGAAGCAGCACAATCAAAGAATGAAAATGACTTTCAAAGCAAAGATCACCTGTGACCTTGACCTTTGACCCATGGGACATACACAAAAAAACAGGCCACCACCTTCGATCATGGGCAACACTTGTATGAAGTTTCATGATCCTAAGTCAAATGGCTTTTGAGTAAGAACAGAAACTATTTTTGAACAAGGTTATCCAGCTACTTTGACCTTTGATCCGTATGACTCAAAAACAACATGGCACCTCCTTTGATCATGAGCACCACTTTGTAAAAAGTTTCAAGATCCTAGGTCAAACAGCTATTGAGTGAGAGCACAAAATGATTTTCAAACATAATTCACCTTTGGCCTTGACCTGTGACCCACATGACACAAAAAAAGTATAGCATCTCCTTGTGTCATGAGCAACACTTGTATAAAGTTTCAGGGTCCTACGTCAAACAGCTATAAAATAAAAGGTCAGAAGCGAAAAAGACTACAGACGGATGGATGGATGGATGGATAGATGGATGGATGGATGGATGGATGGATGGATGGATGGGTATAATGAAACCATTATACCCCTCTTTTACTTTGTAGGTGAGGGGTAAGCAATTATTTATAATACTGGTATGCAGGAATTTATCACTCTCTTTCCCTTAACACATGTCTTGTATAAAAAAAATTCCCTTTCCTTCATTTTCTTTTTTCCTTTCTGCAATCTGAAAAGAAATTTGGTTGGTCTGGAACTAGCATGTACAGTTATGATGTGAAACACTGTTTACTCTTTACCAAACAACATCATTTTAGACCTGTCCAACTTAAAAAACATTTGAAGACAACAAATTAAATGTGCCTCAAATAATGCAATTCTTCTTTTGAAAGGGCAGAAAACATTGTGGGAAAAAAGAGAAAATGCTGGTTACCAGTATTTTATTCTTTTCCCACAATGTTTTCAAAAATCAATTTTCAGAAGGGTTGGTAAAACTCATTTTGGATTTTGTGACAAAGGGTTAAAGTTTCTCTTCTACATCAAAGAAAAAAACGAAATCAAGAACCCTTACCATCATATCCACAAGTTTTTCTACATGTATGCCAGGCAAACTGTTGGTGTTCCTCACACAGTTTGGGGTTTTCTGTCAACATGCTCTCACACTCTGGACTGTCACTTTCACAGTCTCCAACAGCTTCAAGACAAACATAATTCAAATTGCATAATCAAAGCATTCAAAATGCTGGAGTGGTATTTGACACGGAAGCCATTGTGTGGAATTAATAATTTGAAAGAAAAAGAGAAATATTATTCATATATTTGATTGAAAGTCAACCTACCAAGCAAATGAATACCATTTTGGTTGAAGGGAAAATACACATGACTAAGTTAGGATTATTTGTGTATTGGTGGTCTCCCTTTGATCATAAGGAGGAGTCAGGAGTAATGTCCCTTGACAGTAGAATGCATGATGGGTAGAGGGAGAAACCATGTAAATATATCAAATAAAATTAAGTTTTTACCTGAAAACCATGATTTTGAGATATCTTTGGCTGTAAAGATTTTATTCCCAATGTTACAATCAATTACTTCTATCTATAAATATTCATGCACAATCAAGTGGAGTAGCGCGCAATCATGAGACGAACAAGCCAAGGTACGAACAGATTTTGGAACGAAAAAGCCCAGGACCAAGCAATCAGTAGACAAATTTTGTGTATATCATTGCGCCAATAGAAGGCTATGAGCGGGTGAAGCTATTTTCAATTCAAAAATTAGTATTTCCATGATCAGTGGCCTCACCCAGTGTATTTTAACATGCTATTTCCAACTACATATAGAAGTGCTACCACAAAGCTCATTTGTCCAAGAAATATTGAGTTTAATTGGGTTTATTTCCTTCGGCTTTGCACAAAATATGATACATGGTCTTCAAAATTCAATACTGAACTCATAGTGGTATTGTCTTCGACAAATACCACAAAAACAAAATTTCTACATCATGCCCCCATCCTTTTAATTGTCTCAGTAATACATATTGCGATTAAACTCATTACCAAATGATTCTATGCGCTGGATAGCAAAAGAAAGAGGGATGTGGAAAACATTGTGGGAAAAGGAGAAAATGCTGGTTACCAGCATTTTCTCCTTTTCCTACCATATTTTCAGCCTGCTTTAAGATAAGACAAACACATCGTTTGGTCCACATTCAATCTGTCCTCTGTAGATGCTTTCAATGTGAAAAATTCTTAACTTTTTAATGCCCTGTACAGAGTTAAATGGTGTTGACTTATTACTGTAACCTTGATGTGTGATCTTTTCTAAAGTATTTTCTGAATTCAACAAAAAATGACAATATTCACATCTGTAACCAAAAAGTTTATGCTAGTATTTCTAGGAAAGTAAGTAACTTGAATTATAATAACTAAAATACATGTAATAGAAAAAAATTACAGTTAACCCTTTACCACACAATGTTGACTTTTAACGACCCATGCAGAAGAGGCCTTTTGAAAACATTCTGGGAAAAGGAGAAAATGCTAGTAACCAGCTTTTTCTCCTTTTCCCACAATGTTTTCTACCCTTTCATAGAAAAATTGTATCATCTGAACCACTGTTAAATTGTCGTCTGCAAATGCTTTTTATTTGGATAGGTCTAAAATTTTGCCTTGTGGTAAAGGGTTAACCCTTTATCATACAATGCTGACTTAACGACCTTGAGAAGAAGGGCCTTTGAAAACATTGTGGGAAAAGGAGAAAATGCTGGTAACCAGCATTTTCTCTTTTTCCCACATTGTTTTCTATCCTAACAAAGACAAATTCCATTATTTAGGCCACATTTATATTGTCATCTGCAAATGCTTTCAAATAAGAAGATTTGAAATTTTTCTTGTGTGGCAAAGAGTTAAGGAGAGTGTGTTATAATTTATAAAGGCCTTCTTCCCATGAATCCATACTGTAATAATGTTAACAACACTGGTAAAAATTCTTACTTGGCTCGAACCATGTAAAATAGTCACATCTGTCACGAGTGTTCACTTCATTAAGCCAGTACACCTGCTGCCTATTAGTGATGCTCTCTCCACTAATTTTCAAAGTAAACTCAATGAATACAAAATGCAAATTCAAGGTTTTCTTACAGAAAAGGGTTGTTACTTACATGAACAAACTATTGCTGTGCCAGTAAGTTTGCCATTCGGTAAACATGCTCTCTTTCTATCTCCTCCAGTCTTCATATAGCCCTCATTACATGTGTACTCCAAGTACTGTGGAAATCATTGTATAGTTTAATAATTAAAAGCTACCTGAGCACTTTCTGCTGATCACAGGCTGACCTGAGTCTTTGCTGGGTGAACTTGTCTATTTGTGGGTAATGTCCTATGGTGGCTCATGTATGATGTATTTTAATTAACATAATGTATGTTGCATTTAGTGTATATTTGTATGTTGATATGTGGTTGGGCGTATTCCATTCACCTGTTCTGGCAAAATGTTCTGTGCTCTTCTGGAATGTGCAAATGGAATATTCCAGAACAAATTCACTGTTCTGGAAATATGTTCTGAATGGAGCATTTTTGGAACATTATTCTTATCAATACCGAAATGAATGTACATTGCCATGATGGCTGTTGCAAGAGCTACTGTCTTAGCTGTGTTAGTGGAGGATATGATTAGCTGCTTAGAGGGAGTAGATACAAGTCTACAATGCTCCTATTTATGGTGTTAATATCGCAAAAAAGACAATTGCAAGTTTTGCCATGAAGAATTGACTGTCTTTCAGCCATCTTATATCTTATATCACCTAGCAAACGTTCAGCAGGTGCACTGCACCTCGTTTGAATTAGAACAGTCAGAACATGTTCTGAAGAACATGGCACCATGTTCCGAAATACTCCATTGATCTAGAACATGTTCAGAGTGTTCAGAGTAGCGAAAGGAATACGCCCTTAGATATGCCAATAAAGGACCCACTGTGGAAATAATAAACTATTCTATTCTGTCCAAAATTTATCCAATATCATAAACATTAACCCTTTACCAAGCAACAAAATACTGGATTTTTCCAAACTGAAAGTATTTACAGATGATAACTAAATGTTGCTATTGAATACTTTCAGTTGGTACGGCATGCCGCACCAATAAAATTGGCTGATGTGGTATGATGCCGCACCAATAATTGATACTTATCAAGATAGAAAATGAGAACAACATGTAAAAGTGGCAAATATCAAATAAACACACACACACACACACAAAAAACAAGTTCTCTTATAGTACTTTTATTCCACCATACATAACAACAGCATCTCCTGGAGATGACTAATCAATAATCCAAGCGTCTGTAGAATGATGCTTTTCTTTGTTTACTTTCATTTCACATTACTGTAATGCATGTAATTATCTAGAATTTTAGCATGAGAAGTGACTGGTAAGTAAATGTTATTTTCAATTTGTCCTTAGAGTTTAACAAGCATTGTAAAATTGGTGATGTCTTTGCATGGTGCCTTTGTAAATCTAATTAAATGTATATCGAGCCCACAAATTTAAAAAAAATCAGACGATAAAATATTAAGAAAATGTCTCAAAAACGAGACGAAATTTGTGCTAAAAAACACACTAGAATGCACAAAATCGCACCATTTTTTCAAAAATTTTACGGGGGAGCATGCCCCCAGTCTCCACTAGCATAGCTTCGCGCCTTCAGCGCTCGCATTCGCTCCTTCGGAGCTCAATTTCGCCCCACCAATCGAAATAACATGACTACGCCTCTGAGTGAGGAGAAGTTGTAAGCAGAAATTGCTCCTTTTACTGCAATGCTTCCATAGAGTGAAAAAGGATATTTTCCTGTCCTGTTTCACCACTGTATATCTTTTTACACTTTTGATGAACCTGAAAATTAATCATACAGTACTGGATTAAGCAGTATACACTTACATCTCCTACTTTTATTTGTGCTGAACCTCTCAATCTAAAGGCGGCAATACCCTGATCTGTATCATCTGTACATGTAGTAGGAACTTTACACTCTATAAATAATAATTATAATCATTACATTTGAAAAATAGTAACACACTTTTCATATTCTATAACAGAAACAAAATTAACATTTACAAGTAGTAACAAACATTGCATTCTGTCAACAGTTAACCCTTTGCCATTCAAGCTTTAACAGCAGCAAGAAAGAAGGCTTCTGAAAACATTGTGGGAAAAACAGAAAATGCTAGTAAACAGCATTATCTCCTTTTCCCCACAATGTTTTCTCCTCTGAAAGAGACATATTCTATAATTCCATCCGCATGTAATTCACTGACTGCAAATGCTTTCAACTTTGTCAGGTCTAAAAGTTTTGCCATCTGTTAAAGATTTGACTTGTTGTGTGTTTAGACATGATAATTTTTTGTGTATAAATCTTATAAAAATTTGGACGAAATTGTTAAGGATAGGACACCCTAATGGGATTCGTGTAATATCACCTTTCTTTGTCAAAATCATACGAATTTGGCTAAAACTCAGGTAATCTGTGATCGATGCAGGGAAGCAGCATCTATAAACTGATGGATTACGGATTACCTGAGTCTTAGCCGAATCTGTATGTTTTGTTGGCAATGAAAGGCGATGTTACGCAAATCCTATTATGGTGCCCTATCCTTAAAAGCAGTTTCTGCAGTTACTTTGCTACTTTTGTGTGTTTAAAAATTGCCTATTATTTTTTGACTAAAGAATTTCAGTAAAAGAAGTCACCTACCGGAAAAGGCACATGTTTTCATACAATTCTTCCAAGCATAGCTTGAATACAGTTCACACATCTCTGGAGTTCCTTCAAGAAGTTGTTTACATGTAGAAATCTTATCCCCGCACTGTACCATGGCTATATTGTAAAGAAAAATATACAGTTAAAGGTTTGATGCCTTGCACTGTACTATAGTTTGGTTACAAATTTTTACAGTTACGTCTATATTCACAATGTAGGTAGGACTTACCGCTTTATAATTTAAATCCTGTGGTATCATTTAGCTGAGATTTAGAGTTTGACCTGTACTCGCATATAAATATTTTGTCATATTGTAGCCTGGCTACATAGTACCCTAACCTCAATCTATGGTTACATATAGATCAGATATAGAGGATAATCAACTGGTTGTGTGTGATATTAAAAATCTGTCACTAGAATGGGGTGTGATGTGGTTGAAAAAAACAAGTCCTAAGTTGATTATCCTTTTTTATTATATTCTTAATTCACCTTTTTTATTTTAATAATTATCAAGAATGGTACAATATGAGCAATATTGGTAAAAAGTAGTTTTGGCAAACATTCTAAAACTAAATAGTCACTGGTGATGATACCATAATTATCATCACTAGTGGTGTTATTCACTGTGGAACTCCAGTAACTCATTGATAATCATTGCTTCCAATTTGGATCTACCTAAAATTTTGTTGTGTGGTAAAGGTCACATGCAGATATCTTTTCCTGGCAATGTATCATTACTAAATCTTAAAGCAGTATTAAACCTGTGCTCACATGCAGATATCTTGTCCTGAAATTGTGCCATTACTAAATCTTAAAGCAGTATATACAGTTAAACCTGTGCTCACATGCAGATATCTTGTCCTGAAATTGTGCCATTACTAAGTCTTAAAGCAGTATATACAATTAAACCTGTGCTCACATGCAGATATCTTGTCCTGAAATTTCCCATAGACAATTTCTTCATTTAGACTACATTTAAATTTTTGTTTCTGAATGCTTTGGATTTGCATTTTACAAATTTATTTCAATAACATACAGGAGCATTCCAACGGAGATCCAGACAAGGCACCAGTAGACTGACACACCCTCACATAGTTCCCAGAGGTCTTCAGTGATCCTTCCTCACAGCCATACACAACATACTGTAGATAACAGAACAAGAGTACAGCATGAAGGTGTCAATACTCAACTGCACATGCTCCAACCTTTAACGAAACAACCCGATGTTTCAACAACTCTAAGAAAGGAGGCTTTCAAAAGCTTTGTGGAAAAAGGAGAAAATGCTGGTAACCAGTATTTTCTCCTTTTCCCACAATGTTTTCTATCCTCAAACAAAGAAATCCAATTTTTGAGTTACACTAATTTTGTCATCTGCACATACCTCCAATTTAGACCTGTCCAAAATTTTAACAATTGATAAAGAGTTAAGAAACAGACTGATTTTCAGTGAAAATTCTAATCCATAAAAGCAACATAACTGAATCAAAAATATCTTGATGGTTAACTGTCCCTGTTGTGTTGGTTTCTCTGTTGTCCAAGTTTGAAGTAAATACCTTTAGTAATCACAGAAATACCATACGATGTCAAAAGTTTTGCAAGACAACAACGACCAAGACAATGACATAAACGACCACAGGACTATAACAATACCCTGATGTGTTTTCATGGAAAACAGCAGGACTGGTGCTAAGCAAATAACTAGTTACTGAGTAGTGATCTAGGAAAAGGGGGTTTAATGCATCTCCATGATTCATTATACCAAGTAAGTCATCATATAATTATCAATAAAAAAAATCCATTTTTTGACACGCAACTGAATCTCGAAGTAGACTGATCCTTTGACTTGCAGAAAATTGACTAATAGCTGACCTTGGTTGATACTTTTTGCAGATGCCTTAAACTCCCTTTTTACAGAGTATGACAGTACTGCATTTTACAGATCCAGGTCTGATGGAAAGAAGGAAGCCATTTCAACATACACACATTGTCAAAACAATGTCCCTTTACAGTTTGGCAGGGAATAATATTGATGTTGAAGGTTTGTCACAATGTTTTCAAAAGCTTTCTTCTTAACTTTTTACCAAACAAAAATTTTTAGACTGGTCCAAATTGAAAGCACTTACAGACGATGAAATAAAGATAACTCAAAAATTGAAATTTGTTTCCAGCAGGGTAGAAAATAATTGTGCGAAACGGAGAAAATGCTGGTTACCAGCATTTTCTCCTATTCCCACAATTATTTCAAAACGCTTCTATCTCAGGGTCGAAAAAACACGGGATTGTTTGGTAAAGGGTTTAGCATTATCATCTCTTTACCACACGGTCCTGCGTTTTAATAACACTGAGGAAGAAAAAATTGTGGGAAAGGTCGGAAAGGGGGAAATGCTGGAATTTTTGAAACCTTTTTTCACAATGCATACTACATGGTCAGACAAATACCTTCATTTGAGATACCCCAAATTTGTCGTCTACAATGTCTAGAATTTTGTTGTCTGGTAAAAAGTTAAAACACAGGCTTGGTTTGTAAAGAGTTCAGCAGTTCTACACACATCACACTCTCCTAGCCATCAAACACTCTTATATAAACAAGTCCAACAGTGAACGAGGTACGAAAATCAAGAATCCTATCACAATGATTTCCACCAATCCTAAGAGAGAGAGTAGGGATTCAAATTAAGAACTTCAGGATTGCTAGACTTGATGTTACCACTCAGCTGCAGCCTACATATTTCATGCTGTCTGATCTTAATTTATACCCTCTGCAAATAAAATGGCTGGAAACATTGTGGGGGAAAAGGAGAAAACACTGGTTACCAGCATTTCTCCTTTTTCCACATTGTTTCTAAATGTCATTTTTTTCAAGGTTGTTCAAACACAGGATTTTATGGTATAAGTTTAACTCTTTACCAAATGACAAATTTTTGGACTGGACCAAATTCAAAGCATCTGCAGACAACAAATTAAATCTTGGTAATATGAAGATTTCTGACTTTGATAGGGTAGAAAATATTGTGGGAAAAGGAGAAAATGCTGGTCACCAGTATTTTCTCCTTTTCCCACAATGTTTTCTTTAGGCCTCTTTCTCAGAGTCATTAAAAGTAAAGGTTTAAAGTAAATGATCAAATTTGTCTAACAACAGTATATACCTGTCCAATATTTAGGTTATCAGTTCCATGTTCCCTGATCGTCAAGCTGGTATTTGTTCCGTCATCTGAACAGGTAACATTGGCTCCACAATCTAAAATTATTAAAACAACATGTACTGTACTTAACCCTGTAACACACAATCCTGTGTTTAACCATTTACCACACAGCAAAAATTTTAACTTTAACAAACAACAGAATTTTAGACTTGTCCAAATTGAAAGCATTTGCAGACAACAAAATAAACAAAACTCAAAAATTGAAATTTGTTTCCAGCAGGGTAGAAAACATTGTGGAAAAGGGAGAAAATGCTGGTTACCTTTTCCCACAATGTTTTCAAAAGGCGTCTATCTCAGGGTCGTGAAAACCAGGAATTGTTTGGTAAAGGGTTAACCCACCACTTTAAATCTTTCTAATTCTAATTCTCAAGGGTTTTTCTGCATCATAAAGGAGCCCAATTTCTGATTGGCTAAATCAAATGTTCAGGTAATCAGAAAATATGTTACTCTATAAACATGGAATTCTAGATCCTCTATATACTGAGCTGGCCATACATAGGCTTGTACATTTCCTCATCTACATTGTATAATGACTCACCTGAAAGGGAAAAATATTTATTAATTCCTATTGAAAATCCAAGTCATTCAAATTGCAATAATTTTGATGAACCACCTTCGGTGTGGACAAAATAATTCATTCAAATTGCACTAATTTTGGTGTTCAAACCTCTATACGTAACATTTAGTCCCAGTGGAGCCTGTTTTGGTACGGCCCATCCAAAAAAAAAAACAATCTACTAGTATAGTCCTACCTCCCACACCACAAGTACTTCTACAATATCTGTCCGCAAAGTCAGAATTTTCTTCACACATTTTTAGGTTTTGTAGCAACATTTCATCACAATCAGTAAGGAAGTCACTACATACATCAGTGGCTGTAAACAAGAAAAATTCAATCTTTACCAAACAATACCTAGCTAAAACAACCCAAAGAAGAAGAACCTTTGAAAATATTGTGGAAAAAAAGAAAATACTACAAGCAGTTTCTTTTTTCCCAAAAGGTTTTTTTTTAGCAAGTTCAACATCATATTACCCTTTACTAAATAAGTTCGTGTTTCAATGACCCTGTGGAAGAGGCCTTCTGAAAACACTGAGGGAAAAGAAGAAAATGCTGGTAACCAGCATTTTGTCCTTTTTCTACAATGTTTTCTACCATTTCAAAGACAAATGTTATCATCTTAACCACATTTTATTTGTCGCCTGCAACTACTTTCAATTTGGATGAGTCTCAGATTTTGTCATTTGGTAAAGGGGTTAAGCCAGATTAAAAAACATAACATGTAAAATTAATGCTTTCAATGTGGAAACTTCTGAAATCTTATAGTCTCATTATCACTTTAATACCAATTGCTTTTACTCATTGCATTAAACCAAAAAAGCAAAGAAGGGAAAATGAAATAAGTGCTACCGCCAATACCATTTGGCCAGATTACTAATGATGGCCTTGTTTTGGTAGATCTAACAATGTAAAAATCTTACCTTCACATATCAGACTGGTTCCAGTTAGGGTTCCTGATGTGGAGCATATCCTGACAGCATCTCCAGATTTCTTGATATACCCATTATTGCATTCATATTTAACATACTGTAAAAAGAGTTATTTACTTTTACGATACTAAATACTTGAAAAGAATATTATGTAATAAGGAAACAAAAAGAAATGAAAACTGCTTTGAATTTTATGGCCCAAATTTGGCCAAAATATAAGTATTCAAATTATAATATATATGAATTACATGACAGCATATATCAAATGGTCAGAAGCCACAAACCAATTTTAATATGCATAGCCTCATTCTCTAGTATTTTCTACATTTGAAAGTAACATGAGCTCTAATTGGTTAACTGGCCAAATGGTTTAGTCAATAATTTTGTTATTTTTCAAATCTAAAATAAGACTGAGAACGACATTAAGAGTGGTTGGTGAATATCGGCCCCTGCTGAGTGTAATAATATTTCTCGCATGAGACGTCAAGCTTGCCTTTTCATTGGACAGTTCTTATATTTTGGGAATAAATAAAAAATTACTATGAAATCAAGTTTCTTACATTAACACTAAACATGTATTAGGCTCTACATACGAGGACTGTTTGATATGTAATGTGTATTGTACGATATCTCAAAAGCATTCGACTCAAATAGTGAAATGAACATTACATCCCTTCAAAGTATTCTCCGCGGTTTGAAATGCATAATTTCAATCTCTGAATCCATTTCTGAAATGCGTCACGGTACGCTGATTTAGGTAGACCTCTGAGGCACTGACTGATGGCTGAGCCAAGGGCTTGTCGGGACTTGTAACGACGACCAGATAAGAACTTTTTAAGTTTTGGAAAAAGGAAAAAGTCGCATGGGGCTAGATCTGGAGAGTACGGTGGGTGTGGCAAGACGGTAACCTTCTCCGACTTCAAAAATTGCTTCACAAGCTCAGATGTATGTGATGGAGCATTATCATGAAGTAGACGAACATGCCTAAATCCTGACACAGGGCGTTGTTTAAGATAATATTTCTTGACCTTTTTTAGTATAACATCTCGGTAATACCGACCTGTAACACTTTTGCCCTTCGGCACCGGAATTTGTACGGCTATACCATCACATGAGAAGAATATGCAATAAAGAACCTTCTTTGTGCTTATGCTTCTTTTGGCAACTACAGGCCTTCTACCGTGTTTAGTTAGCCATATTTTGTTTCCAATTTTTCTTACTGGTTCGAAATAGTGAACCCATGTTTCATCACCTGTAACAATGTTTGCAAATTGTCTTTGATTGAATTTGGGAAACATTTTGAGCAATTGCTTAGCGGTTTGTACTCATTCCCATTTTTGGTCATCTGTCACCATATGCGGTATACATCTGGCAGAAATCTTTCGTACTTTCAAAATATGCTTCAAAATGAAATGCACCCGCGATAGCGATATGCCAAAAGCGTTGGCAATATCACGAATCGTATATCTGCCATCACTTTCAATTATTTCCCTGACTTTTGAGACATTTGCCTTGCCTGTTACAGTCACAGGTTGGCCAGATTTTGCTGCATCTTTGACGGACTCTGTGCCAGTCAGAAATTTCTTTCTCCACCTACGAACTATCTCATAAGATACCTTATCAGACCCATAAACTTCCCCCAATTCAGTAAAAATCTGCATTACCGAATGACCGAGTTTTGTGCGAACTTTTATATAAGCTCTAATTTCTTTAATATTCTTAATCCGTTTCCCAACCATTTTTACAACAATTGTCAACAAGTAGCTCTATTGAAATGACTATAGGCCTTTCCGGAAACTAGGTAGCCTCCCCTTGAGTACTCTCTGATTACGCATGCGCACAAGCGCAACTTCTACTTCTGAGGACTACACAAGCACGGAAGCAAAATATGGAAGTAGAGACTAAGAATGAACTTACTCTCTGTAACTTGTGTTAAATTTCAAATCTATCCACAAATAAACAACAAAAGGGTGAATTGAGATCAAAAACATTCAAGAAGAGTCTGTTTAATCCTATACCAAACAATCCCCGGGTTTTAACGACCCAGAGGAAGATGGTTTTCGGAATTTTAAGGGGAAAAGAAAAAATGCTGATGAACAAACTTTTCTCCCTTTCTCACAATGTTTCTAACTTTTCAAAGAAATAAAAATCCATAATTCGAGCAACATTACCTCATTGTTGGGAAATGCTTTCAGTTTACACTAGCTTAAAATTTTGTCGTTTGGTAAAGGGTTAATGTGACACGTGCGCGTTAATTTGTACATTACGGCTATTTGGTCGACCTTCCGGCAGTGCGATACCGAGATCAAAGGGACACACCGAATTAACCCTTCACACAATTTTAATGAAGAATAATTTTGACGAGTGTCTTTTTAACTCAAAAAGATGATGGAATATCAGTATTTTATAAAGGGATACTGGAAGATTTGAAATTTGAACTAAAGCTACATTTTGCTATGTTCATAATCTAGACTAATAGTTATGACATTTGTCTGAAGAAACATGATAATTTTTTGAGATCAGGATTTTCTTGGCAATTCAATGTATGCATGTAGTGCTGTAATTTTGGTAAATGGACTGTTCCTGCCTCTTTAGAGACACTTATTACCCTTCTACCAACCAAACAATCTGGAGTTTTAACGACCCTGGGAAAGAAGGCATCTTGAAAAATATTTGAAAAGGAGGAAATGCTTGTAACCAGCATTTCCTCATTCCCCGCAATATTTTCCACTTTTTCAAAGGCTATTACCACCATTTGATCCACGTTTAACCTGTTGGCTTTAAATGCTTTGGATTTGGACTTGTTCAAAGTTTTGCCGTTTACCGAACCCAGTAGCTAAGTCGGTAACGTACATGGTTTGAAACACTGGGATCATTAGTTCGATTTATTTATATAAAATGTTGAAAGTGATAATATTTTGTAATCTGAAAAAAAGAAATGGATAGTCCGTTGATTTAAATCTGAAACCTCATATAGTTTGAATTTATTAAAAAAATCCATAAACCCCCCACCCCCACCCACCCCCACCCCAAAAAAATGTCAAAATGCTTTTTTGTCATCCTCCTGCTTGAACTACCAAATAGATGACTTTTATAACAAGGTCAATTCAAATTTCAAACCTTCCATTCCCCCTCCAAAAAAAGGCAATTCCAGCTTCATTATGAGTGGCGAAATATGTGCTGTAATTGCTTTCGTTGAGAAGCTGGTAAAGGGTTAGCTGGGTGTTCTTTGATCTCGGTATTTCACAGACAAAGTGGGTGACCTACAGAAGCGTTTCGGCACACATGTTAGGCGCAGATTAACACAAACGTGTCATATGAAAGTCTCGTTCCTATTCAACCTTATGTTGATCATTTGTAAATATAGGATTTGGAATTATTAAAAAAATGTTACAGAGGGTAAGTCCATACTAAATTCAACGCCTAATGATGTACGTTTCCTGTCCGAGCACATTCTGTTCTCATAGGCAGTGTTATAAGTCACTGTTTTAACTGCATGTCGGAATTAATTGGTTTTTTTTTTTCTAATTCCTTGTCCTGTAAAATCAGGGATAGTATATTTCATGATCCATGGTAAAACCAAGGCAGTCTGCAAAAAATCTGTTATTTCTATCGCGGGGCTTCGTTTTGGTCAGTAATAACATTTTTTGTCTTTTGAAAGTGATAGTTGATGCAACTACCGGCACTGCAGATTTTTTGGCATATGAATGACGTTATCTTAACTGCAACAAGTTTAGGTGTCTTTTTCACCAATGTCCGAGAAATTCAAAAGAAATTAATTGAAAAAAATTAATCCATTACGTTTGCCAACAGTGTGCAATACAGAGCAGCAGGTCAGACGTGTTACTTATCTCCGAGTAGTAATTTTTAGGAGCGAGGTATTGCGATTTTGGGAGCTTAAATGGATGACGAAAATCACGAATGATTTCTTTTATTTTTGTTCGGCCATTCTTATCAAAGGGACTCGGCACATGATAATTTGTGTTTAAAGAAAACATTTCGATTAAAAAAAAATAGGATCCGAATATCTGCATATACATATTTATATACAGATATTCGGATTTTTTATCGAAATGTTCTCTTTAAGCACAAAGTAGCACAATCATCATATCTGCCACTATGATTGTTATGATCGTAGTCCCCGGAAATGGGGATTTCCACAAGGGAGATAATCTTCGAAGGGAAGTAACAGAGTTTCCGTAAAGGCCTATAAGTTTAAAACTATGTGGAGCTGAAGGCTCGTGTTTATATCGTTGGAAAGGTATTGAATAGAGCTATTCAAGCGTATCATCATCCACGAAATCATGCAAAGCGTTATCGTGCTGTGGTACAATACACATTACATATCGAACAGCCCTCGTATGAGCATAGGTACTAGACACATTCTACAGCTTAAGCCACTATCAAACAACTAAAAATCTTGATGAAACTGAAGAAGATAGCTGAAAACGTTGTTAGAAATGTAGATAATGCTAGTTAGTGGTTTCTATTTGGACACGTCTACATTTTTGTCCCCAGGTAAAGGTTACATAATCCAATAAGGAGTCAAGGCAACAGATGCGTGTGTGTATATGTGTGTTGGGGGGTTTGGTGCATTTCTGGTAATGCGGGTGTGATTATGAAAATCTTGATGGTGCCGCACAATAAGCAAAAATTGTACAATCCATCTACAGGATTACATGTGCAATTCTTACACATGCGCTATATCGTGATTATGGATTTGCCCATGATGTAAGCTGCCCACTGATAATCATAGGACAAAAAATTAGTGTATAACACATATGATCAAACATATCCAGGCTTTATAGTCTGAAAGCCACGGGAAGCAGTGGAGACATAATGCCAAAAAATGTGATTTAGATATGGGTCTAACCTCTCCTGGACTAGAATTATCCAACCCGGAAACTCTTGTTGTTTGATATTGAGGAAGAGAATCATCTACACATTGTATGTCAGCCTTACAGTCTAAAATATAAATATGACATAATTATATACAGGGTTTCTTAGAAGTTGCACATCATCTGTTTTTCTTTTTTCAAAGTTTATCTACAATAGTCATACCAAATGCTCAAATTGAGCACCTTTTGCAGTTAAGCATGCATTTTGTTCTCTTCATAAAAGTTTATTCTGCAAAATGAATATTATTGCGTCAATGTTGTACTTTCTTTAACTTTCCAAAAGAACAATTTATCTTACAACATTTCAGTTATCAAGTCCTTAACATTTAAATAGTTAAGATTTTGATAAAATACATAAAAGAGAAGTGGCAAAAATAGAGACCTCCAACTCCACAAGTAGTTTTACAGTTGTGGGTAGCAAACACAGGGTACTGTGTACACATCTCCGGATTCTCCATCAAAATGTCCATACAGTTGTCTATCTGATCATTACACTGACCTGTCTCTGAAATACAGCAAGGAAAACTTCTATCATTTCATTAATCCTTTACCATGCAACCCCAAGTTAACAACCAAGAGGAAAACATTGTGGAAAAAAGGAGTAAATCTGGTCACCAAGGCTCACTCCTTTTGCACAAACACTTTTCACTGAATGAGCAGTCTGATCTTAAAGCCACAGAGTCTGCTTCCATGTTAGATACATTGTCAAAAACAGCATTAAAATTGTAATATCTGTATCTTAGTACTGTTTCAAAATTTCTACTTCAGTAATTTAGCACTACAAGGGTTATCCCTCTACCACACAATTACTACTTTTAACCAGCTTTAAAGCTTATCAAAACATTGTGAGAAAAGGAGAAAATGCTTCTGTGTTTCTGGCATCCTTCAGCATATAACCTTACCTGATTTTCCCAACTTGAGCCGAAAAACCAATGAAATTCCATATTTCCAATGCCATTGGATATTTTCTCAAAGTAGAACAGAAACTCTGACATGAAATAACTTACTATTAAACTGGTATTCGCACACAACATTACTTTTATGGGTACAGGTGATGTCGTCCCATGTGTTTTTGGCTTGCTGCTCTGCACAGTACTGATTTCTACCCCAGTTGTTGGGTTGTCCTGAAATGTAACAGAAAGTTGTTGTTCACCAAAGCTTACTCTTCTTGAACAGATTGGCTATATGGCAATTACTAAAATAGAACTCTTCCAGTCCCAACTGTTGCTTTGTCACTTGTCGAGGAAAAAATTTAAAGGGATATTACTCTTGTTACATACCACCTGTCATAATAAAAACTGCAAATTCCCGAAGTATTTGAAATATAAGTTTCTATTTTTTTTTATCACTTTTAGGTTACATATCATTAGTTTTCAAATTCAGCATTTCTCATTTGTTAAGAGACAGTGGTGTAGCGTAGAGCATTGGCATCTTGCATTAAAGGCTCTGGGTTTAAATCCCGTAATGAGCCGGGGTCAACATATCGGTTTTATACCTGACTTCCAGTTTGTCCAACCATCCCCCAAGTTGGTACCATCTCCCCAGTGCCACACACGCTTATCATCTGCCTTGGCACCAAGCCAAACATCTGTGGTTTCTCTCCTGTTTTATGAAAAGTTATGGAAAAAAAAACATTATACAGGAAGTTTCATTGGTGCTAAACTTTACCAAACAATCTACTGCTTTAAGAACTTCAGGAAAAAACACTTTGAAAATATTGTGGAAAATAGAGAAAATGCTGCTAAAAATGTTTTCTATCTAGAGTAAATTCACCTAACACCGACACCCCCCATATATCTACGCTCTCAATGCTTTAGCCTAATACATACTTGCTTTAATGCTAAGATATAAAAATACCTTTGCCTGTCATGACATTAACATGTTTTGTAACTTTGGGTGCAAAATTGAGCATCCATTTTTAAATTTAACTGAATCGATGTTTACGGGGCTCTGGCTAAACCCCTGAGTTAAGGACGGTGGAATATATACATGACCATTAAATTTATTTTTTTGAGTCACAGTAGAAAAATTTGTTAAAATCATGCATTTCAAAGGTTAACTTTAATTGAAAATAATGTTTTAACAAAAGACTTTGATCTATGTAAGCGGAAAAATGCAGTCTCTAAAATGCACAAGGGTGACATTTACACTCCCCATTACTGACACGTCCCTTTTGATGTTAATTTTCCAACATTCACAAGGGGGAATGCAATGTCATATATATGGTTCTATCAGGCATTTTTATAGCACTAGATATAGGAAGACATAACAAACACCATCTCAAGTAAAATAAAGAGATTTTTCCGTAGTAAAAATTTGGTGTAAACTGTTGGGTCGGATAACAGCAAAGAAAAGTGAAACATGCTGCAGAGCAAATAGCACACTCAAATTCTGCTGTAAGATAGGGGTAATTTAGTAAGATGGCAGCTGAAAAGGCTTTAGATGTTTCACACACTGGTAGCTAGCAGGTAGACTGTTTGAACTTGCTTCTACACCTGGCCCAAAACCTGTTCTTACCTGTGCTGAGGAGGCTACTTCGGTGTGCAAGGCAAAGTTAGTGTATAATTATCTATTGGTTGCTCTTTGCTTTTAAAAACATAAAACTGTGACTTATGTTAAACATGTCCTCCACATCGATGTTAGGGAAACCTCCTTTAAGAACAATTCACCTGTTCATTGTTGGTTTGTTCTGTAAATACAACCCTTTAATGACCATGCACACTCAAACAGGCGTTAGGAGCAAGCCAGAATAAATGATTTGTATGACTTCTGGTGGAGTTATGAAATATTTTGTAAAAGATGTTCCAGATTTTGATTGTCTGCCAAAGAAACCTCGGCCCACTCAACACTGTTGAGTCTAGTTTTCTGTTGTCTGCAAAGTCTAGTCTTGTTTTTGTTCAAATAACGTCACATGTATACAACGGGGTAACAAACACTAAACTATGCACAACTAACAATGAATGGCACTGCTCAATGCATTTGGCGATTATTTGCCCCCTTTAACTCTTTACCACACAATAAAATTTTAGACTTGTCCAAATTGAAAGCATCTGCAGACAACAATATGAATGTGAGTGGAAAATTAAAATTTGTTTTGGAAAGGGTAGAAAACATTGTGGGAAAAGGAGAAAATGCTGGTTATCAGCATTTTCTCCTTTTCCCACAATGTTTTCAAAAGGCTTCATTCCCAGGGTCGTTAAAAGTCGGGATTGTGTGGTAAAGAGTTAATCCTTTTGCAAGGTAAACACCTTGGAGATGTTAGTTTAGGTGGTTTCAAGGAGGCAAGGTACATTATACGCTTGTATATAACGAAATCTGGTTGAACAAATTGATTCAGAAACATTTTTTTCCCTGGAAATATTGCATTATATTGTTAAAGTCCAGAAAATCAACTATCATTCTTCGCCAGTGGACTCGCTTTATGCAATGAATGTATGATTAATGAAATATCTGATAATAGAAATAAATACATATTATTCAATCATTGTTTCTGTAGATGTTTCCGTAAAGCCAATAGGGGTGTCGATAAACGGGAAGGGGGTGTCGGTATTAGGGTCATTGTATTAAAAACGCCGAATTTACCTTCACTTATAAAACGCTTCATGATTGGTTTAAAACTGCTTCTCTTACAGTCTTGTATTGAAAATTAAGCCAATGAAAAGTCGTCTTTCAAAGTGACAAGAAGTAAGGCTAAAATACATGCCTCAGTATCCTTTCAACAGCGGTACATGCTTAAGGTGTCGATATATGGTGAATTTACTCTATCACAGAAAAATCTCATTATATGAAATACATAGACCCTTTAGTGTCCAAAGAGTTTTTATTTAAGACTTTAACAAGTAAAATACAAATGATTAAAACATGTATGACATACCTAAATTTTACTCGCTGATTAAAATGACTCTTACTCTTTGATAGAAAACATCATTCTGGTTACGGTTGCCTGGAACATACAGGAAACTAAGACCAAGTATCTGTGGAGAGATAGATTTCTCTACTTACTCATCATATTCCACAAGACGTTGTACAAAAGAGCTTATTGATGGACTGTCGATTTTGGCAAGATTTGACCCCAACTCTGCACACATAGATACAGCGGTGTCGTAGTCTACTTTTATGTTATATCCCAACCACTTGAAACATCTCTGTTCAAAGACTGCAAACCCTGTTGGACATGCTGTTAAAATGGAGCAAAAAAAAGGCTTTCAGGCAATAGGAATTATGAAATACATGAAAGTTTTAATGAAACCTTTATCACACAATCCCAAGTTTTAACAACTCTGATGAAGAAGGCTTTAGAAAATATTGTGGGAAAAGGATTTTCTCTTTTTCCTACAACGTTTTCTCCCCTTTCTGATACAATTTCATCATATTTGTATCATTTTATCTGAAAATGCTTTGAATTTGGACAAGTCTAAGATTTTCTCCACTGGTAAAGTGTCAATCACCTTATAGTTACGCTCCAAAGGCTTAAACTCTTTACCAAATGACTTGATCAAACTGGGAGCATTTGCAGACTTATCATGACAAATTAAATGTAGCTTAAATGATAACCTCTGTCTTTGATAGGGTAGTAAACATTGTGCAGAAAGGAGAAAATGCTAGTTACCATCTTCCTCAGAGTCGTTAGAACTTGCGATTGTGTAATGAAGGGATAATTCCAAAGGACATACATTCATTAGGACATCTTCACATGTTTCAGGTGATGGCAAAATTTCAGACTTGGCCTTACTGAAAATATTTCTAGAAATCTCATGGGGCACGAAATTTAAGTGTTTCTTTTTTTTTTTTTTTTTTGATAGAGTAGAAAACACTGTGGGTAAAGGAGAAATGCTGGTCAGTGGCATTTTCTCCTATTCCCATAATGTTTTTAAGACCCTTTTTTCCAAGGATTACAAAATACAGGATTGTTTTGATAAAGGTTTAACTCTGAAAATCTCAAATCTTGATTTTGGGTATAGCAGGATAATAGAATAACAGTAAAAAATGTTTTAAACCAGTTTTGGGAAAATAGTAAACAACCATCAAAGAGAGACTTACATTCTTGCACAAAGTTAATCTCCGTCCATGTACCCTCTGATGTGCAGGTACTTGTTCTATATTCTCCGCTGGCCACATGTCTGTATGTCACTACAGTTCCTACGTCATAACTTGATAGTACCGGCTCTGGTGTTATACCAGTGACAACAGGGGGTGCTCCACACTTTACTATAAAAAGATGCTTGTTTATACAGATCACAACCTGATCATTTACAGAGAGTGTTTCAAAGGAATGTCCAGACAGCTTTTCTAGAACCGTTTTTTGACAGAATATAATAAAAGCTTATTAAAGCTGGTAAAATAACCTCCCAAGGACAAATTTTTCTGTGTCATAGGGACACAATGAGCATTGGTATGTTGCACTAATTGATACTTTTACAATGTATTTTACCTGAGGTGAATGACGATTTGATTTCTGCTCTGAAGAGTACCAAAATTTGTTGCTTGGCCTATTTTCAAATTTGATTGGTTCTCGACCTTCGATCGATAAACCTCTGAATATAGTATATTGACTTTCATTCATAAACAATGAACCAGATTGACTGTGATACACACACACACACGTCAACCACTTATCAACTTCGGATGTATATCTATATACATGTACATTGGGTACAAGTTTATTACACTCTTTTACCGTTATATCTAATTTTCTTCATATCGGGGTTTTTCTAATCATCTGTTGGGGTGGTCAAGTTTTTTGAATTGGGAGAATACTCCCGATAAAATCAGGAGGGTTGGGAAGCATGTTTATGTGAAAAAATGTAATGCAAGTAGCAAATGCTTGTAAACAAAGCATATGAAACGGATTGAAAGAATTTTGCTTGGAGTAGATATTCACTGCACTGTCCCAGTTCTATGGAACAAAAAAATACTGATCTTATCTTGCAATTTTTAGTATGGTCCAAATCTTTGAGTCATGAAAAATAATTATTTTCATGTTTTCTGTTGTTTTCTGATACCTTGGGTGTCCCAAAACTTAAACGCAATACAGTATAATGATAGACAAATGGTGTCTTACCTCTGAGTTTTTTGACATGTTGTTCACACAAACCACAAGATTTCATACAGCCATGATGGGCCTCACCAAGTTCATTCTTAGTACAATAATAAGGATCTTTGGTAATGTGTTCTTCACAGTCCAGGAAAATATCGTAGCAGCTACCTGTCCAGTGAAGCGGAATAAAAATAAATGAATAATTGTTGTAGTCTAGAGGCTTTACCACACAATCCCAAATTTTAGTGGCCCTAACGAAAAAGGCTTTTGAAAACATTGTTGAAAATGGAGAAAATGCTAGTAAACAGCATTTGCTCCTTTTCTCACAATGTTTTCTACTCTGCTGTAGACATAATCCCATTATTTGAGCCACATATGAATAGGCATCAGCAAATACACACAGCTGTAGTTACTTTTTTAGCAAAAATTCTTAGTCAAAAATGGGGTATAACTGTGTACAAATATTTCAAGGCTACCTATTCCTGCTTTTTGAGTTAATGTACTTTTTGACAGTTGATAACTAGCCCAAGTAAATAAATATCTTAAGCAATTATAGAGACATGACAAAATGTTGCAAGTTTCACAGGATAACAACCTATGTGTAGACAACTAACATGGTGACAGGGCTATGAAAATACCGTGGGTTTTCTTGGAAAACAGTTGACCTGAGTTATAAAGTTAATGCAGAAAGCAATAAGTTAAAAAACAGATACCTTACCCAACATGCAAGCATCACAATTTTGCCTTTCACATGTGTCAATGTTTGTGTAACACCAAGGCTGGGTTCCCACACCTACATTACGACAAGAGTTGCCTGTTAACTGCCAGTCAACCACTCTGAATGTAGATATAGGAGTTTAAGAAAGATGTTTTCTGTCAAATCCTAAAACTCCTTTCATGATTCCAGTTTCCTTTGCGGCCAGTACTCATTTTAGAATTATCCATATTGAAAACATTTGTAGACAACAAATCAAGTGTGACTTGATTGATAGAATTTGTCTGTGAAAGGGTCGTTCAAACTAAGGATTGTGTGATAAAGAATTAAAGCAACAAAAAAACATTCTAAATGATTTGTCATATTTAATAATAACTCATGTGTACCACATTACTAGATTGACTAGTAGTTAAAAAATCACTGACTTGTCTATATTGAAAGTTTTTGCAGAGGACAACTTAAATGCTGCTCAAAGGACAGGATTCATCTTTAATAGAGCAGAAAACAATGTTGGAAAAGGAGAAAATGCTGATATAACTACTTGAGTTGGTTTTCGGACCAGTTTAGATCATGATCAGACTGCACAAAAAGTAAAGTCTGATATTTAATCAACACTGTACTGTTTGTTAAAACACTACAAACAAGGGCAGTGATGAAATTGCAATTACCTCTGGGTCTTATTCCAGAATGAAAATGTCCACTGGGTTTATTCTACACTTTAAAAGTTAACCATTTACAACACATTCCCAACTTTTAACAACCTGTAAGCAGGCTTTTGAAAACATTGTGGGAAAAGGGGAAAATACTGGTAACCAGCATTTTCTCCTTTTCTCACAATATTCTCTACCCTTTTAAATAGCAATTTCAGTTTCTGAACAACAATTGTTCATCTGCAAATGCTTTCAATTTTGACAAGGCTATAATTCTGTCATTTGGTATAGGGAACTTACTTGGAGTCAAACTTGTTGAACAAACATTTAGTGGCTTTATACCATGGCACACAGGGGTCAAAACCTTTCGCATAATTCACTTCACCAGCATAGCTACTGTCACTACCATCCCCATTGTAACATAATTCTTCCTCTGTAACAGTTCAATATTTCTTGACATTCAAACAAATCTTTAACAATGGTAACCCTAATCACAACAATGATATCACAAACATAAGGTTTGCGGCAGGCTACTTTTAAAAACATTGTAGCATAACATAAGAATGTTTGCTTAACTATTTTCCAATAATGAATTTCAAATTTCCAGATGACAAATTCAAAAGTGATACAAAGGAACAAAAGTTCTCTAACAGTAACAGGATAAAAAAGATTGTGGGAAAAGGAAAAATAATGATTACAAGCATTTTCTCCTGCTCCCATGATGTTTTCAAAAGCCTACTTTCTCAAGGTAGATAAAACTCAAGGTTGTTTGGTAAAGGGCTAACTGCATGCACATGCAGAATTCTAGAAAATATTTGTACTAAAAATACAATAACAGCAAAACTAAGGAAGGAGTTAATAAAACAAGACTTAGTATGGTAGGTAGGCAGCCAAAAGTTAACAGTTATAGTTAGTCTCATACAACCTTTGTACACAGTTACAGTTGCATTGAATCCCTTATATGTTTTGCCTAACTTTGTCACCATTTTCAAAGACAAGAAGTTGTCCCATGTCCATGTTGTTTTCTTGTAACCATGGGCACAAACCCTACAAAAAATTAACAACGAAGTAATGGTAAACAATTAGAGTTACATTGAATCCAACATATCTTTTTCCTAAATTTGTTTTAAATCTTCAAAAGCAGGGTTTTGTCCCAAGTCCATATATTTTTTGTTGTAAAGATAGCCACAAAGTTTAAACATTTCTTCCAACTAATATTGATCACTCTGGATGATTGCTTCCTGGAAACATTAACCAGAACTCACTCCATATTGTAGGTAGTTCAAAAGTTTGACCCTACTCCTCACAGGTTTCAAACCCTGAACCTTCTATGTTTGAGGCCGATGCTCTACCTTTTCACACTGTCTCTCACTAAAAGCCGCTTAACCTTTCAAAATCAAAGCAGAAATCAATGGCAGTATACTCTGCCTAACCCTTCTACCATTTTTCAAGAAAACCTATCACCCATGTCCATGTTATTTTTTATGGCCACATACCCTTAAAAAAGTTATGTGATCTCCACTTGAAAAGCTTTGGTCTTTTAACTCTTTCCATACCATAGATGACACCAGAAGCTTTTGTTGACAGTGCAGATCAACATCAGACTGCACAGAACGTGCAATCTGATCTCTGATCTACACTGTCCACTGCTATTATGACCAAAATGTCTCTTGATCTTGCAGAGGAAATGTATTTTTAGCCTTTGAGAAAATGCAATTTACTTATTCTGTAGTGAAAGAGATAAATGAGACTTTCCTGTTTCATATGTGCGTGTAAAACAAGGATATGAAAAGCATGTTTTGTACTGTCAATCCTTCCAGTGCCACTGGCAATAACTTGGAATTTGCCACCATCACGGATCTATACCATCTCCTTATTTTTTCTCAGGCCTTTAACCCTTTACCACACAATTCTGAGATTTAACAACCGTAACAGATATGGCTTTTGAAAGCATGTTGGGAAAAGGAGGAAATGCTGGTATCTGCATTTCCTCCTATTCCCACAATATTTTCTACCCTTTCACACATTTCTCATAATTTGAGCAGCGTTTAACTTGAAGTCTGTAAGTACTTTCAATGCAGAAGAGTCTAAAATTGTGTCATCTGGTAGAGGGTTAAGACAACAAGAGGGCCATGATGGCCCTGAAGTCACTCATCTGAGTCTTTTGACCAAACATGACCCATTTTCAATCTCTTTTGAGATATTATGACAAACATTCTACCAAGCTTTCATAATTATGGCCTCTAGGTTGTGAAAATTTGGCCTCTAGGTTGTACACAAGCTTTTTCTAGAATTTCCCTCAGTGACCTACTTTTTAGCCAAACATAACCCATTTTCTCACTGTAGATATTATCAAAACAAAGATTCTGACCACCTTTCATAAGTATTGGTCAGAAAATGTGGCCTCAAGAGTGTACACAAGGTTTTTCAAAGATTTAACATGGCTACCTAGTTTTTTACCCAATGTGACCCATTTTCAATTTCATCATATTGATTACCAAGAAAAACATTCTGACTAATTTTCATAGTATTGGAGAAAAAATGATGACTCTAAAGCTACACAAGCTATTTTAAAGATTTGACCTGATGACCTAGTTTTTGACCCCATGTGACCCATTTTCAAACTCACTCAAGATATCATCAAGACAAAAATTCTGATCAAGTTTCATGAGTATTGCACTGAAAATGTGGCCTCTAGACTGTTCACATGGTTTTTCTAAGATTTGATCTTCTGACCTAGCTTTTGACCTGACATGACCCGTTTTCAAACTCATCCAAGAAATCATCAAGACAAATAATCTGACCAAGTTTCATGAGTATTGAACTTAAAATGTGGCCTCTAGAGCATGCACAAGGTTTTTCTAAGGTATGAGCTAGTGACCTAGTTTTTGACCAGACATGACCCATTTTCAAACTCTTCCAAGAAATCATCAAGACAAACATTCTGACCAACTTTCAAGAATTTTGGACTGAAAATGTGGCCTCTAGAACGTAAAAAAGGTTTTTCTAAGATTTAACCTAGTGACCTAGTTTTTGACCCGAACTGACCCATTTTCAAACCTGTCTGAGATATCATCAAGACAAACATTCTGACCAGCTTTTAAGAGTTCTGGACTCAAAATGTGGTCTTTAGAGAGTACACAAGGTTTTTCTAAGTTATGACCTAGTGACCTAGTTTTTGACCATACATGACCCATTTTCACACTTGTCCAATATATCATCAAGACAAACATTCTGGCCAACTTTTTAAGAGTTTTGGACGGAAATGTGGCCTCTAGAGCGTACACAAGGTTTTTCTAAGTTATGACCTAGTGACCTAGTTTTTGACCATACATGACCCATTTTCACACTTGTCCAAGATATCATCAAGACAAACATTCTGACCAACTTTCAAGAGTTTTGGACTGAAAATGTAGCCTCTAGAGTGTACACAAGGTTTTTCTAAGATTTGACCTAGTGACCTAGTTTTTGACCCAACCTCACCCATTTTCAAACTCGTTCAAGATATCAAGACAAACATTCTGACCAGGTTTCATGAGTATCGGACCAAAAATGTGGCCTCTAGAACGTACACAAGGTAAAGGTTGCCGACACACAACCCAAAACACACAATGGACACAGCACGATCACAAAAGCTCACCTTGAGCTCTTCCTGCTCAGGTGAGCTAAAAAGCTAAAATAACGATATTGGCAGGCTATCATAAGTCATAAGGAACACACATATGAAGTTTCATAAATTTTCGTCAAGGATTTTGAGTTAAGGAGATATTGATCCATAACGGAAATATACATGAAGCCCCCTTCTTCTATGTCACCGTATTATATCAAAAAAGCAAAAAAAAATAAATATTGGCGGACATCATAAGGAACGCCTGTATGAATTTCTATTAGTTTTTGTCAAGGATTTTAGAAGATATTTGTCCGAAAAGACAGACAAACAGACAGTCATTGGTCCATGATGAAATTATATATTTAGCCCCCTTTTTTCATGACATGGCATTTCATGAAATAAAAACAAACAACCATTGTCTGTGGCTTCTGATAAACAACATAAAGACGAAGTTTCATAACATTTTGTCCTGTAGTTCAAGAGACATTGGTCCATAATGAAAATATATGTCAAGCCCACTTTTTCAATGACACGACATATAATCAAAAAAGCTAAAATAGCGATATTGGCGGACTATTATAAGAAACACCGTATGAAGTTTCCAAAATTTTCATCAAGGATTTTGAGTTAAAGAGATATTGATCCTTAATAGATTATACATGAAGCCCCTTTTTTCTTTGACACCGTATCTAATATCAAAAAAGCAAAAATAAATGAATAAATATCCGCGGACATCATAAGGAATGCCTGTATGAATTTCTATTAGTTTTTATCAAGGATTTTAGGAGATATCTGTCCGGAAAGACGGACGATCACGACGGTCATTGGTCCATGATGAAATTATACATTTGGCCCCCTTTTTTCATGACATGGCATTTCATGAAATAAAGACAAATGACTGTTGTCTGTGGCTTGTGATAAACAATACAAAGATGAAGTTTCATGACATTTTGTCCTGTAGTTAAAGAGATATTTGTCCATAATGAAAATATACGTAGCTCCCTTTCTCCATGACACGGCATTTAAAAAAACAAGGGTATATAATTGTAGTGTTGCATGGTCAATCTGGGTAAAACTTGTTGTCCTGCATTTCTTAATGGTGGTTGATAGATGTTACAAGTTCGATTTAAAAACGTTTTCAAGATAAGACTCAAAACAAAAGTTTACTCTATACACTTTTATGTCCTACTTTGTGACCCCCGGGCCAGGGCCAATTTTCAATCAAATAACTTTGGATTTGCCATCATTTGAACAAACTTGGTAGAGGTTCACCAGGAGATGATCCATACAAATTATCAAAACTCTAAGCCTTCTAGTTTCAGATAAGAAGATTTTCAAAGTTTGCTCTATATGCGACTTTGCCCAAATTTGTGACCCCTGTGTGTGTGTGTGTGGGGGGGGGGGGGGGGGGGGGGCAATTTTGACCCCAGGGAATCATTTGAACAAACTTGGTAGAGAACTACTAGAAGATACTACATAACAAATATCAAAGCTTTGGGCTTTCTAGTTTCAGACAAGAAGATTTTTAAAGATGTTGTAGATTTCCCCTTTTTTGTTGCCGTGGCAACGAGAGTTAAAGGGTTAATTCAATTCTTTGGTAGACTTTGGTCGAGCTTCACCCAAGGAACATGCCTGCCAAGTTTCATCATGATTGGCCCACCGGTTTAGGAGGAGAAGATTTTTAAAGGAATTGTGGACAGAGGGACAGACAGACAGACAGATGGACGGACAGACGGACAGATGGACGCCGGACAACAACCGATTACAATACCTCACCTTAGCACTTCATGCTCTGGTGAGCTAAAAATCTTTCCGAGTTACAGTGAATTGCATTTTCATGCAGTAATCAATAGAGGTTAAGTTTATATATTTTGCACTGAAAGAGTTAACTCTTTACCAGACAACAAAATTAAAGCCTTGCCCAAATTGAAAGCATTTGCAGACGACAAATTAAATTTTACTCAAAACATAAATTTTGTCTTTCATAGGGTAGAAAACATTGCGAGAAGAGGAGAAAATGTTGGTTACCAGCATTTTCTCCTTTTCACGCAATGTTTTCTAAAGCTTTCTTTCTCAGGTTTGTTAAAAGCTGGCATTGTGTGGTATTGGGTTAACAAACAAATCCTATCATTTGAAATACATTTGAGCCATGCTCTGACAAAAGGGGGCTTAATGCATACCCATGATGCAGGATACCATGGAAGTCATCACATGACTGTGGATCCGTAAAATCCATTTGGTCTATCAAGAGAATTATGAGGTAGACTGGTACTTTGACATACAGAAAATGGACCAATAGGGAAAAGTGTTGACCCAGGTCAGCCTGGGCATTCCGCACAGGCTGACCTGGGCCGATACATTTCGCAGATGCATTAAGCCCCCTTTTCACCGAGCATGGCTCATTTTCTTTGTCATCTGCAATCAATTCAATTTGAACATGGCTAAAATTTTGCTATTTGGCAAAGAGTGAAAAACATAAAATATAATCAAATTCACTTCAAGAAACTTTATGTGTCAAACAAAATGTAAGAAAAGTTTACTATAGTATCATACTTGAATCCTTTGATAGATGGTTTTGTAAAGCTTATTTCAACATGATCAGTGCAGGATGAGGAGCCAGCAGCAGACACTTCAAAGTCAGTAAAATCCAGCTGCATTCTTGTACCTTCTGGGCTCTAAATTAAAACAAAATTTTGTCATGATTATGTGTGCTGCAACAGTTGCTTTTTAGTGAAATTTCCTAGTTGAAAAGCGATATAATTGTGTCAAAAATATTTTGAGGGTTACCCCTCCTGATGTAGGTTCCCATTTTGATATTTAACTCTTTACCATACAACTAATTAAACATAGCTTATTTCAGCCAAAGTTTGAAGTAAATATCTTGAGTAAGAACAGAAGTGTATGAAAATGTCAAAGCTTTTGCAAAACGATCAAAACAACAAGAATAGAGATGACAAGGCTACGACAATAATTCAACATTTTCTTTGAAAATCATCGTAGTTGGCTTGTCAAATATCTTTTGATATTTTCATAATATTAATCTGAAAATTTACCCTTTACCACACAATTCTGAATTTTAGGGACCCTGAAAAATTGAAAGATTTCAAAAATATTGTGGAGAAAATGCTAGTAACCAGCACTTTCTCCTTGTCCCACAACTTTTTCTTCCAATGCTTTCACCTGGCACTAGTCCAAAATTTTTTTCTTTTGGTAAAGATACTACTTTTTATTATATACCAGTAAATTTTCCAGATTAAACACATGCATTGAATCGGATGAAGTAACACACACGACAGAAAAAAATCCATATCTACAAGCAATGAAATACGGTCCCAAATATGGTATGATGATGTATCTCTAGCACGGACTAAGCATGCATTGATTTGCAATTTGATTGGTTAAAAATGTTACGCTGTAATATTAATCTGCCATTCATGAAAACAGAGTTACCACCATCAACACTATTAATTGTCTCATTTTGTTCGCAGTTTTCGAATAAAATGTCAATAATTGCAAAATGTTGTCAATGAAAGTTGTAGGTATATAATAAAAGGAATATTATGTTGTAGTAACTTTCCTGGTGCTTGTATTTACTTCTCGCTGCTCAAGAAAATTTTGACATCACGCTCGACCTTCAGCCTCGCGCGATATCAAATTTTCTCATGCTGCTCTAATTAAATACAAGCACTAGGAAAGTTACTACAACATAATATTCTGTATAGATTGATTATGATTTTTACATAAAAGCTTAGTTCCATCCTATACTGATGAATGGTTTTAATATTCATGTCCAGTTATACTGTACCGTAAAATGCCAGAAACATTCCATACTGTTGTTATACGTAAGAGGATAGCCAGGGGAGGTAAATGTAAATGTAGCCTCATTCTCTTCAAACACCTTCAGCATCCCACAATCTGTAAAAGAATAAAGCAGTCTTAGTCTAATTCTAAATTAAAAAATAAAATAATTTCTGATTGGCTAGATTAGATTGTTCAGCAAATCAGAAATATTATTTCTTTAAATTTGAAATTTAAAAACAAAATCAGGCATTCTTGGTCGATTTTTGAATATTCATAGTGACATGATTTAAGATTTGCCAAACAATTTGGTGTAGCCAATGTTACATTGAAATTTGTGATTTAGCACATTTTTGAGACTTTAAATGCACTGTAGAATGGTAGGTGTAAAAGGCTCAAAAGAACGGTGTCAAAAACACTGTAAGATAGTATGGTCAGAGACCTGGTACTGTATTCCCAAACCAATCTCAATTGCATTAGTTTAATCTTAGATTTAGAAAGTAACACAAGCTCCGATTGGCTATTTGGTTTAGCTAATCAGATGTTGCATAACTTTTGAATTTAGAAAATTCTTAAGGATAAAACTAAAAATGTTACAATGAATAATTAGTAAATACGGGCCTCATAGTAGCAACCACTTAAAGGCGTTTCAGCGAGTTATTTCTAGCGCAGAGAATTTCGTGAAATTTGACACAGAAAAACTTCAAAGTATGTTCTTTCAATATGCGAAGAGATAATCAGACGTTGACTGATGAACCAAAAAGTTCTGAGCCCATGAAGAACAAACCCTTTTTTCAAATTACACAAAAACCCAATTATTGCAGCATAGGTCAGAATTTTGTGATTAAAATCTGTAATTTCAGTCAAATCATGTTCTCTGTGTTTTAAATTCATAGTGAAACTATGGATCCTCTGACTTTGATGAAAAATTAACAGATATTTCAAATTAATGATACTCTATCTATGTTCCAATAAAACCCTTAGCCCACAAAATTGTTTATTTTATCACAGAAAATCAGGACATTATTTGACCCTCAAAAAAATCTAGCGCAAAGATTTTTCTCAGAAATATACATGATTATATCCTTTATCAAAAAATGCAAAAAAAAAGATAGGTTGCCAAGCTACTTTTCCCAATATTCGAACTCAATTACCTCCCTTGGAACAAAGAAAGTGACACAAAACACCCAAGATTTCAAATTACTTAGTAAGATGTATTATTTCTAGCACTAAATCATTTTTTTTTCAAAATAAAGATTGTACTCTGTCAACCCTTTCCTTGATATAGTCTCGATTTAACATTGGTATGGGACGGCTTTGGAAAACATTTTGGTAAAAGGGGTAATTGTTCATTACAAGCAATTGTTCCTTTCCCCACAACCTTTTCTGCACAAACAGTTCTTTTAATCTCATTTAAACCTTGTTTAATTTGTCGTCTGCAGCTTCTTTCAATTTTGAGGTTCCAATTTAATTCATTTAGGAAAGGGTTAATACCAAATACATGTGGTATATTTTAATAGATGGGAGAATGGAAGAACAATACAAGTAGAACTGTCCAGAATTACTCGAAGGCATAGATTACTTACGAACCTTATAGCAAAATGAATCAAACGATCCTGATTTCTATCAATACCCAGGAAAGAGGGTTAGAAAACGTTGAAATGGAGAAAATACTTGTAATTTTCTCTTTTTACCACACTAAACTTACTATCCAAATAAATAATGTCCGACAAATGTACATGTTCCGTTTTCGCTGTTTAGGAATTATTTACACCTTCATAAACTGATCTTTAAAAATAAATGTATCTACCACTACTTTCTCCATGTCTTGCAGCAAAAATCAGTAGTCCAATAATAGTACTACAATCAGACAAAGTTACGCGCTAGAAAACAGAGAAGCGAAAAGACATGCACAAAAATGTTGCGCACTGACAACCCGACGAACGTCGTTAAGCAGTCACTTGTAATGAACAACCAGCATCTGAAGCTCTCAAATCAGAGTTAACTTGTGTTGAAGACAAAAACTTGTATCATACAATTGATCATAATGAGCTAAATGTTAAACTGTCTTTTTCTAAAATAGACCCTTTTTAAGCAGCCCAGCCATTTAGAGGATCTTGCTTAAAATCTGACATTTCAGCAGATTCAGAAATAAATTTGCCATGGGCCCTGTTTCAATGCTTCTTTCTGCCAGAAAAGTTTCACCTTGTCAAACAATCTATATCCAATATCAGATTGCACATTATGCCCATTCTCATCTTAATCGACACTGGCTGAAAAATAGCACTTAGCAACCTAAAGGTTACTAGTGAGCAATAAAATATAATGTTATCAATCAAGTAACTTTGGATTGGCAGTTATAGGTCCAAGGTCCAAGCTATAAGCCCTTGGCCTTTAGCCTCAGACTAATAGTGCAGACCCAGGACTTGTTACTCAGCCAATACAAAATTACTTGAATAGTAACACTTTTTATTAATCAACAGCCAGGATATACTGTTCATTTCAGATTGGATATTGGCTGAGTCACTGTGGCCTTATTTTGTTTGGCTCAGTTTTTTTCATATTGGCCAAGTTCATTGGTATTGGCTGAGTTTGTCATTTGGTATTGAAAGGACCTTTGATGTCACATAAATGCAGTAACAAAGTTTGTTAATTACAGCAACAATAAAGGCCAAATGTAAACAAAGGGAGTGTTTAAATGCATTTGAGACTCATTCTCAGACAACCTGGACAATTCATGTCGCCACATTTTAAAGCGCTCTTTACTGAAAATATTAATCAGTAGAAGCAATGCAACTTAATGTAAGTTGAGACCGCACATATTTTAATATTCTGAGCATAAGTTTACCTTTTCTTGACTTCATTTTACGATATGGTGTGCATTTGAAGTTGCCCGGATGCTTGAAAACACCATGTCGCCAGAACAGTAACTGTTACTTAAAAAGTGTGTATTGATTACAAACGAATTTCATTCCTACAACTTTTTGCCTTTTTTTTTAACCATCGCGTCAGTATTACGCGGTAGGAGAGTTTGAACGACATGGCAACCATATTTCTGTCATTTTTTGACGTCTATTTCTCTGTCGCCGAAATCGAAAAACCTACGGGACAACATTTGTTTGTGTTGTAATCGACTACATAAAGCATTATGACAGTTCTTATATATACAGAGTTTTTGACTACTTGTGATGATATTAAAAGAACATAAGCAGTTTTTCATGTAAACAAGTGAAATTTCCTTCAGACCAACATCAACCATTGATTAACGAGCGTAATTTTTAATTATAACATACGGGACAATTACTAACGAGGATTTCATGTTCAAGTTTGCATACCTACATCAACAGTGCAGTCGTTAAATGATGCCTTACAAGTTCTTTCTTTCTGTCATAAAATGAAATTTCTTAACAATGTAAATCACAATTATGACAGAGGAATGAATTCGGCACCTTCCGTTGAAAATAACATACGAGTCCATAACATACGGGACTAACTAGCCCTAACCTTTTCCAAAAGACCGACAATTACAAAGTTTCCGTCACTTTCTTGGTCTTGTTGGTTTCCTTCAACTGTCCGTTGATGCCCGTAGGTGTAAGTATTTTGTTTTGTGCCATTTTTTTACGAATGAAAGATTGTTGTCAGAATTCGTAGTTAGGTGGTCCTAGAGGTGTCAAAATTTATCACTCTTATTTTCTTTTTAATGGACATGATGGTAGAAGTTTATGCTATAGACCGCAAATAAGTGTGAAATATAAATTCTAGTTCTAATGTTACCATGTACCCGAAGCACGACTTATGAAACAAAGAAAACCTCCTACCTCGTATGTTACGTATTGATGTCTCGTATGCTACTCCTAAAGTTTCATATTTAATTTCATAATGTTCATGCTGCAATCCATGTCTCATGATCTCTATAATGTCTCCGACTTCAACTGCAGAGACTTGGCATTGAAAGCAAGTTTTGACATCATTTTCCCTAAATTATGAATAAGTTTTAAATGAAGATAAATAACGATGTTGAACTTTCGTTCACTCAATCTGTATCATAGTCAGTCATACATTATAAGTTTGAATAAAAATGAATTTAAAAATCATACTGAACTATTTATTGTGGTTTAAAACCGTTTTAAAAGTTTACTATGTGCAGTGCAAGTAATCATCACATATAAAACCGGAACATGCAAAAGTTATCGATTAAATTTGTACGGGTATGAGTTGAAATAAACTGAAGATGTGTTATGTGGTTTCAAGCTTTCTATTTCAGGTACATGTATATATTTATATGTTGTCTTTCAAAGAAGATGTCCGGCAGCCTGTGGAAGAATAAGTGAATGACACGTCTCAGAAGTCAAAGTTGAAAAATAAATAAATAAAAAACCAGTGTGCGAGATGATTTTGTTATATAAAGTCATCAGGAAGTCACACGTATATTTTGCCTTGTCATTCTCTAACATATACAAACGAATCTTAAATTGTGACATCTATACGATCCAAAACTTTTGAAATCATTGCAGAAACAGTGAAGTTCTCAGGATGGGCATTCTTTCCTTTTCAAGTGATGCTCAAATTTATTATTATTATCATTATTATTATAATTATTATTATTATTATTCTTTCCTTTTTGAACGTTTATAGATTAGTCCAAATATTGAATTCTGGGAACAAGTTCAATATGAACATTACCAGGGGAAGACTTGATCTGCGAATTTCCTGTAAGTTACAAGGATGAATTGCTTTTGGCCGAGGACTTCTAAGCTAAGCGTGTGCCTATCAAGTTGTAAGTAAAATACAGCTTGGTATTCACTCAATTGGATTTCACACTGTAATGATGGTAAACATTTTGCCGGTGATGTATGTAGGCTGCATAGTGGAAAGCATAACGTAGCCGAGTCTCCTTTTCCATGCCACGAGCTTCTTTTTCCATGGTATATGGAATAGTAATATTTTCTAAAACAGTACCTTTTAAACATGTTTCCTTAATTTTGATAGGCGATTTCAGTCAATATTTATGAATACTAAGGTGTTTTTTCTTTGATTCGAAAGCTCTATCAGAAACCTGTGCGCACCTGTCACTTACGGGACATTTGTAAAACAAGTCTTCCTCTCTGTATCGTTTCTTTGGGACATACTTTACCCAAGTATTTCAAAGCATATGCTGAAGATTGTTATGACATAGTTTCAATAATTGTTGTTGAATGGGTTTTGTTTGTCAGAATAATCGATAAAACAGGTAAAAAATGGCTTTTATTGAAATCTAGAGTCAGCTGGTTTTTAAGAGCAGTCGTTCGGGAAGTCATACAATTGATGAATATTATGATCGAAGATAGTTTGTTTTCTGGTTTTCCGCTTTCAATACACACAATTTATCAAAAGATTACTAAAACGCTGCCTTTTCTCTAAGTATCATAAACGAGTAACATACGGGACAAAATAGTGTCACATACAGGACACTGTGTTTCTTGAATGTGGCGATGTATCAGTTAAACCTACCAGCGAGGCACTGTTGGGATATATTTCTGTATCCTAATGGTTGTCCTCTAAGTAAGGACGAAGTAATTTTTTGACCTCTTTTGTGGAATGATCGTAGTTGTAAGACAACGGTTGTGAAAAAAAATAACATGTAGATTTTTTTCTTTCTCCTTTATCATTATATAGCACCAGAAAATCATGCAAAATCTCACTGATATTGTCATTTTCCTCATGAGCTTTTATCACCCTACTAAATCGTTAGTGTTAGAGTAAGTTGCTTGCAATATTTGACTACTTCATGGTAAAACCTACACAACTGGTCATGCTTTTGAAAAATTTAAAAATGCCGGCACCCTTTACCATATAACATTGCATAAATTGAAAGTTGTTGGCTCCTAGCTGGTAAAACTCCTAAAATAAAGAGTTAACATACATACTCATACAAAGAAAATGAAAATGAAATAATTTGTCACTATGAAAAAATTGACATTTTTATATGCCATTTGTCCAGGTTGTCTGAGAATGAGTCTTGAATTTATATCATACTATTTAAAAGTATGGAAATTATTGTGAAGATGACAATCTGTCATTATAAGGTCGGTCCAAGTGTTAGTCGCTGACAGAGAAATTAATTTCAAAACTAGGTGAAAACCTGCCAGGTAGTTGTGTCTTTTGTTTACTTTTTGCCTGATTTTAAAATTCTTTTTTCTGCCAGCGACTAAAATATGGCCCAACCACAGGATAACAGACTGTCATCTCCAAAATATTTTCCATACTTTTAAATGGTATGATTTAAATTTAAATGTATTATGACACCTGCTTTGATATCTTGGCCTTTACTGGGCCTTTAATGAAAACTTTTATAGAAATTCGCAACATCCTAAAAATTGTAGAAAATGGTGATGTAGATACCTTTATGAACAGGTGTATAGAAACAAAAATATATATTTCTCCTGTGTTTGTCAAAGCGATACATATAGGGTAATACTCCTGTTTCATTAACTGTCTCTGATCTGTTACTGACAAAGTCAAAGTATTCACCAGCTGACTGCATTCCTGGAAACAGAATTAACTCTTAAAGCACAGAATTAAATTAACATTCTTCTCAGTCTAAAAATAAGACCCAAGTAAATATGATTTCATGGTCAAGAATGTCTTAGCAAAGTGGACAGTAAAAGTCAAAATTCAGACTGAATCTTTATTAAAATTTTACCAAACAGTCCTGTTTTAACGACGTATATGACAAATGTTCGTGCGCATCCTACTGCACATGTATTTTTGTCGTAGATATTGAAACAAAAGTGCACCTATGTATTTTTGGCATACAATGGTAATACTATTGGTGCACTGAAACAAGTAGCACTTTCTTCGGGTAGTTTTGGTGAAGAGAAAAAAATGGATCTTTGAACTTAAAAATTTAAAGCTGAGGAAGTATAGCTGTTTCCACTTTGAAAATTATTGTTGGAAAAGGAGAAATCTCTCCTATTGAGCAAATTCTCCTTTTCCCACCATATCTGCTGAGCTTTTATCCTATTTTTTTCCTTGAGAAAATAACTTCCACAGTGACTTTCAACCTTGTTTTCTGATGAAATAAGCACAGATAGGTGCATTTTTATTTTTTCTTATTGTTTAGAATTATAAATACTATAAGTGTGGAAAGTTTAAGAAAAATCTGTCCATTAGAAAGTATGTATTTTTTTAAGATTAACCCTTAATTCAATCAAATTATCTCCCTTTTTAACTAAATGGTCTATATATAACATGCATATTTGTACATTTATTATGCTTAAAACCAGGCTTTTATATATTTTTTGTGCAAAAATATATAAATTGTCATTAAAATGATGTATATTTGTATATTTTTCCTGTAATTTTCCTGTTTAACTGACTATAAAAGAAAGGCGCTTTAAATCCAATATAAGCTGAATTTTGGAACTGTAAATACCTTTTTCAAAGGCAAATTTCTCAGAAACGAGCACGGTGACCCACATCTTTTTTTACTGTAATCTCCTAGAGATATGATGAGCTTTTTATGTGCAAAGTTTTAAAAAAATCTGTCCGTTAGAAAAATTTGTCGTATACGTCGTTAACAACTCTGACGAAGAAGGCCTTCGGAAACATTGTGGGAAAAGGAGGAAATGCTGGTCACTACAAGATTCATGAGCTAAATTTCACTATCTTGGCCAACGATAATTTTTTTTGTTTGCCAAAGTCTATGATTTTGTAGTTAAGAAACAATCTTCTTTCTATCCTGGTTTATCTTTCAATAAAACATAGTTGTGAGTTATGAGGCACAATAAATAAGCTACAAGGGCGAAAGCCCGGGTGGATTATTCATTGTGCCTCATAACTCACAACCGTGGTTTATTAAAAAATAAACCACAACAGAAAGAACATTATTTCAATTCTAACATGACAAACTTTTGATCAAATGAAAACAACGTCGATTTTAGTATATGAAGCGGATGCAGATTGATTCCCTAGTATAAACCATGGCTGTTTCAGTTACTATCCAAAACTGCCCGGTCGGTAAATGTAAAAAAACACAACAAAATTTCTATAACCCTTCGGCATCAGATACAACAAAATAAAAAGCTTTCATATTTCATTTTCTCCCTTTCAAATGACAAAGAAGAATGAATGTATCACCCAGCATTGCAGTCCCTTCAAAATTAATGCTTTGAATATTATCCCACCCCTTCCAAATCCCATCTTCCTTTGCAGCACCGGTCAATTCTGATGTTCATCTTCAACATGAAAAGACACTTTGACTGACTCATATTCACTGATAACATTTAAAATAGTTCCATCATTGTCAATTTTCATCGAAAACAGTAAATATCGGTAAATCATTGAGGTTTTCCTTCCTCTTTGGCCAAGTAGCGGAAAACAACAATTTAGTACCTTGAGTGACTTTCATTGATAAAATATTGGAGGTCAGAGACAGGGAACAGCCACCCAATTCACTTTACACAGAATGATGTCACTTCATACGGAATGAAGTGGATTTTACCACGCTTCTGTTGCACTGTGTTAAGAGAGCCGAATTCATGTGTCATGTTAGAATAAAAGATTTAAGCAAGTAACTGCAATAGGTGAGAATATATCAATATCCCAGAGAAGGCTAATTAGTTGAAATGTAATGTATGAAGGAGGCACTTTCCTGAAGCAAGCTTATTTTGGGTATTCCTTTGGTGCTTGTTTTACTCTTGACCGGATAACAAAAGTTTAGACTTATCCCCTAGCAAGCATTTGCAGACAACTTAAACATGCCTCAGATGATCCAAATTATCTTTGAAAGGTTGGAAAATATTAAAAAAAAAAAGAAAAAAGCGCTGATTACCAGCATTTTTTTCTTTTCCCAAAATATTTTCAAAAACCTTCTCCATCAGGGTCTTTAAAACTTTGGATTGTGTGGTATCTGTTGGCATAGGAGATTCTGCTCAATTTTCTAAAATATTTAAACAGCATTTGCATGATTATTCTGTCCAGAACTTGCAATTGAAAATTCATAATTCATTAAAATCAAAATATTACCAGTATCTTTAAATCTCTCTTCATGGTAGTGAAATAATTATCCAAGAATATGTCATTTATATATTGCAAAGTTTTAACAAATTTCAGATGTTCAGGTCATTCTCAAAATGTACAAGAGGGCAGACATCAAAACATTGATTAAAATTATCGCTTATGTGATTTATGTCTCCAACCAAATGTGTCTATGCAATTGAAATTTCAATTCCTTTCAAGCCGCCCTTACTATGATGATCTAATGGTTCTTTATTTCAAAGAAACCTGGAAAAGCGCATATCCAACAAAAAGATTGTTCTACAATGTGGTAGCAGATTGAAGAGAAACACATAAAGTATTTGTCAAATTTTTGGTCAGAAAGCTTTAAAACAGATCAAAACTTCTATTAGAAATAGAAACTTAATATAAACTGCATGTTTTTACTGTCATTTTCTTTGTACAATGTTTTCATGTTAATCTTTATGTCACTCAGAATTACATAATATATACATGTAGTCTGTATAATTGTATGATGGGCCGGTGGGCTATATTACAAAATACACATGTGTATGTTTTATGTCTATGTACCTTTTCCTGCAATGTTTTTTGAATCTGTTAAAAAAGAGAAATACAGTGCCGTATCAGTAAAGCAGTAGGCTACCTTCTACTTGCTGACATCCCCAATAGTTTGTCTGGTACAATATAAACGGAACTGTTGTTGGGAGTTTGACTGGTTCATCCTTGGAGCCATCTTTTCGACAACAGTAAATATATTCAAATGGGTAACCATGGTTACCATCGGGTAGGGTTCCAACGTTGGCATCTTCTCTTTTGATTGGTCCATATGTATCTTGATAGCCCATCTCAAATCCTGACAGATAAAATGTAGAAAGATAGCTGCTTGTTTGGTCCCTTTTTAGTCAGCAACATAAAATCTATACAAGACCACAGAATTCTAACCCTTTCAGCGCCATAGGCGAAATAAGACTTTTACGGACGGCATAGATCAAGATCAGACTGCACAGAATGTGCAGTCTGATCTTTGATCTATAGTCCGCTTGTTTGTAAGTTTCAACCAATTATGTTTAGAGCCGGCGAAAGAGGTCGAGTTTATTTATTTGGTGCTGAAAGAGTTAATTAATACATTGTATATTGAGATCATTATACAGACAAGAATATCAAAATGGCGAAGTTTCTCTAATATATTAGAAAACATTGTGGGAAATGCAGAAATTGACAGTTACCAGTATTTTTTCCTTTTCCTGAAAAGGAGGTCTTCAATAGCCTTTTTCCCTAGAGTAGTTAAAAAATAATATTGTGTGGTAAAGGATTAACCCCTGAGGAACACATATGAAAATATTTCAGTAGAAGGATTATGCCGATAATCAGAATTTTCTCGCTCTTATCATGTTTTCTACCTAAAGGGTTGTTGGCGTAGGAGATTCTGCTCCAGTTTCTAAAATATTTAAACAGTGTTTGCATAGAACAAAACTTTACACTTATCCAAAAAGGGAAGTATTTGCAAGAAAAAAAATGAATGTGACTCAAAGAGTGGAACTGGTGTTTGAAAAGTAAAAAAACATCGTGGGAATAGGAGAAAATGTTGGTTTCCATTTTGTTTTCAAAATCTTTTTTTTCTCAGGGTTGTGTGGTAAAGGGTAAAGGACAGGTTCCATCATTTAAATTTACTGGAATGTCTTCAACCAGTACTTTGAACAACACTCTTTCTGAGCCACTGGCTGCTTTCCAATATAAACATCCATAGTCTGCACAATGTTCAATGGCGAAGGAGGAACTAATCCTGTAGCAATGACTATCATCAAGGGGAAAAGTTTGGCTGATATGGAATCAAACTCAAGATCCCCTCCTTCCCCTCCTTACTTGTCCATACCTAACCAACTGAGCTATCAAGTTTCTCAATGGATATTTTATAAAAAGGACAAAACAGAAAAGTAAATCATGAGACAGAATGATATTTGTCAGGTTAAAATTCTGTTACCTACCATCTGGACACATCCCACCATATCGTAAAATGCAATATTCTCCAGGACTCCAAACAGCTGTGCCAGGAGACGGCTCAGCCTTTGTACAAACATCGTGCCCAAGCTCATAGGTTTGTAGCCTGAAACACAAAGAGTTGGGGTCCGTATTCACCAACCATTCTTAGGAAAATTATTAGTCTACTTCTAGATTTGGACAGTAAAACAACTTCCAATTGGCTAAACCATTTGGTTTAGCCAATCAGAAGTTGTGTAACTTTCATATAGTAAATTCTTCGAAATAAGACTAAGAATGTTCTTGAGAATGGTTGGTGCATACTGACCCCAATGTGGACCTTAAAAACTCTATTGGTGATTAAATGATTAAGATGTAAAATTAATGTCATGTGTTGATACAGAAATCAAATGGATTATAACATTTTTACCTTTACAACACAATTCTGAGTTTCAATGACTGAGAGCACAATGACTGAGAGAAAAGATTGTCAGAAAGGGAGAAAATGCTGGTAACTATATACTCACCCAAAAAAGTTTCATTACACCACCTTTAGCCGGCAATTTTCCCACCAGTCACTGGATTATGAAATGTTTATTACAAAAATCCATAGACAAAGGACTATGTAATGGAATGTGTGAATTTGTTGTCGATGTCCTTATCGCTTCATTATTTTCTGGCTGATTTAAGCGTTAAGGGATGAAAAGCAAAATTCAGAGAAACCCGAGTTTGGTCAAAGCATACTGAGAAAGTTTCAAGGGGTGAAATAATGAGATGAAATGTGGTCATTTTGCAATCAGTAACGTGTGTGACCTCCGTGTACCCGAATTACACTTCAGAAGACGTCGCCGCATGGAGTGTACGTAATGTTGAATGACGTTATTTGGAAGGCGCTGCCATTCCAGCTGGAGTACGTTTTCAAGATCAGCAACATTGTTAATGTCATGATTTGACCTACAGCGTCGACCCAACTCATCCCAAATGTGCTCTATTGGGTTTAAATCAGATGATACAGCGGGCCAAGGCAAGAAAGTCTCTTGTAATGCATGCAGAATGTGGTCTGGCATTGTCATGCTGGAAAATTCCAGGTGTGTTATTACGCAAAAATGGTAACATGGAGTTATTCAGAATGTTAATATACCGTTGTGCATTAAGATTGCCACAGGTTATCACAAGGTCAGTCTTCTGGTTCCCCATGATACCACCCCAGACCATGACACTGCCCCCGCCAAACCTGTCCCTCTCTCTAATGCAGCAGTCTGCGAGTCGCTCGTTCCTGCGACGATATATTTGCACCCTGCCATCAGCATGGCTTACTGTGAAACTGGACTCGTCTGAAAACAGCACCGACTGCCACTGACGGCGCGTAAAGTTCAAGTGACGTCTTGCCCACATAAGCCTTGCAACACGATGGTGCCCTGTCAAAATCTGCCCAGTATATGGACGATGGGCTCGTATAGGGCGAGGATTCTTTCTAAGACGATTAATAATCGTCTGTGGATGAACCCCATATCGCCTTGCAGTAACGGTTGCTGGTAAAAATCAATTACATAGGTGCGTCAACATAATCATTCGGTCCTCACATAACGTTGTTACACGGGTACGACCGGATCTTGGAAGATCTCTTACAGACCCAGTGATGTTAAATTTATTTCTCAGGTTATGAATCGTCTGCCTGGAGCAGCCAACCTGCCGAGCGATGTCAGTGACATTTAGCCACGCCCGTAGTATCCCAATAGCCTGGTTTCGCTGAGCGTCACTAAGACGTGGCATTGTTTAAATTTGTTTGAAAAGTTGATTTTTCCTCTCTGTGCTTCTCGCTTTGTAAAATAATGTCCATGTAGAGACTCTACCTACAACATGTACAACTGAGCACATGCAACGCGAGAAACACGTTTTACACATTTATAAGCCAAGATAAGCAGACAGGGTCATGCGTGATTACACAGTTGTAAACGTAGACGATAACCCAATAATATAGTGGGACTAATTTAAGATTTTAACCCTCTAATTAGTTATATTTTGTAAAAATTCAAGTGTAAAGAAACTTTTTTGGGTGAGTATAGTTTTCTAACTTGGAGACAAATTCCATGATTCAATTCATATCAAATTTGTCACCTGCAAACAATTTCAATTTGGTTGTTTGGTAAAGAGACAACAGGAAAGTTTTAAAAAGCATACAGTACAGATAGACAGATAAACAAAAAGCTAAACAAAATTGATCATAACAGTCTACATGCAGGGGTAACAAGAATTTGATTTAAAAGATCTTGCGTTAATTTGAACCTCTCATACTTTTACTCACTGTCTAAAACTGGTTCTCTTTTACAACTGACATAATCAATCTCTCAGTTTATAGGCTCAAATTCCCAGATAAGGGAATCAACCTTTGAAAGTGTGAAGAGATTGATCTAAACTATATCAACTTTCACAACCCATGGAAAATAAGTAAGTTCTAACTACTTACTGTCTAAAACTGATCCTCTGTTTGACTTATTGTCTCCGATAATCCAATCATAAGATTTTCATATGAATATAAAGAATGCTGTATATCTTAAATATGTAAGCAAAGACATGTAGCATTCTGGATGTTGACTTACTTTGGAGAATGCCGATAAGGATTAGAGGACCAAATATTGCTGACTGGCCAATGGACCATGGTTCCATTCTCAAACCCCTCTGGACAATCGGCCTCGGAAGTTTTCAGTAACGTAAAGGTTGCCTCAGGCCATGTTAAACTTCTCAAAGACTGGTCTATGAATATAATACAAGAAGCACTTGAAAAAAGCACAAAATTTACAAAAACAAACATTGAAAAATATTAATGCAAAACTGAGAAATGATATATACAAGAGGGCCAAGATGGCCCTGTATCGCTCCACTGGCTTGTTAACCCTTTACCACACAAATCGAAGTGTTAATGACCCTGAAAGAGAAGGCTTTCAAAAACATCGTGAGAAAAGGACATGTTGTCAGCCAGTATTTTCTGCTTTTCCCACAAGGTTTCCTAACCAATCAAAGACAGAAATAGTCATTTAAACTACATTCAATTTGTCTTTTTGCAATGGCTTTAAACTTGGTACAGTAAAAAAAAAATTGTCATTTCTTAAAGAGTAAAATTAACGTATCATGCGCTTAATTGGCATTGACAGAGACATACAGCATAAAAAGTCTGTATGGTAATAAACTTACTTTGAAAACATAACCTCTACCTGCCTGCTAAACAAAAAGAGTCATATCTTTTTAAATGCAACGATAATGTCAGTGAATACAAGCAGGTTTATTCATTAGCGTGAAAGGTAAAGTTCTGAAAAAATTTGAGTGATAGAAACTTTACTTTATATTAAACATTCCATTCATGTGAGCATAACTATTAGCATCAAAATAAATCACTCTCCCATAAAACAGAACATTTCCTCTCCAAAAAACTTGAATACCAAACTCCAATAATGTATAACTGCAGTTTTATAATCAAGGGAGGTAAATAGTAACAAACTTTTTCTTGTATAACAGGAGCTACTTCCCTTGATTACTATTTTAAATTACAGTCACTATATAAGCCCATGTTAAACTTGTGATCCCCGGGGCAGAGCCAATTTTGACCCCAGGGCTATAATATGAAAAAAACTTGATAGAGGTCCATTAGATAAAGCTACATGCCAAATTTGGTAGCCCTGGGCCTTATGGTTTCAGACAAGAAGATTTTCAAAGATGTTCAATATTTTTCAGTTTTGTTGCCATGGTAACCAGAGTTTTTGAAGGAATCAAATTCTTTCAACAATTCTAAAGAGGACTATGGCAGGATCATTTCTGTGAAGTTTCATCAAAATTGGATGGGTAGTTTCAGAGAAGAAGTTTGAAAAAAAAGTTAATGCACGCACGGACGGACGGATGCACACACGCAAGGTCGCACGACAGACACCGGGCCATGACATAAGCCCACTGGCCTTTGGCCAGTGGAGCTAAAAATTAATGTCAAACTGTTCAGCCCTTTACTACACAATCCTATGTATTAATCACCCTAATACAGAAAGCATTCGAAACCATTGTGAGAAAAGAAGAAAAGAGAAAATGCTGGTAACCAGCATTTTCTCCTTTTCCCAGAATGTATTCTATCCTACAAACAAGAAATTCCATCATTTGAGCAATTTTCAAATTTGTTGTCTGCAAATGCTTTCAATTTGGACGATTCTACAGTTTTTTCATTTGGTAAAGAGTTAAATGACATCCAGCAACTCTGTACATCAAAAACTCAAATCTTAAGGATGTTTTCACTTCTTTTTGATGTTTAGGATCTGATCAGTTGGCATTTGAAATAAAATTTTATTATAAACAATTCTCCAGTGAGCTTGCTAACATTTTTCTAGATGAGTTTAATAAAATTACATCTCAAAAGCAAACAAATGTCAGATTCTTTTTATCATATAAAATTTTTTTACAAATTATTCGTAATAATATTCAAAACCATAGTAAATTCCATGAATAAAGCCCAGTTCACTTCTCTGAAGGATGTATTAACCTATGTCTCTCATCACTTCAAACAATGCCAAACCTGTGTAAGATAAGAATATTTGTTACGGTAAGGTATATTACATCCAAAACAAGGGAGATTATGTGATAAAAAATCCTACTTTAAAAACCTGTCTTTGTTGCCACCCCTATGTAGTCATTAGTGTTGTGTAAAAGATTAACCTATAAGCCAAATAATCCAGAGTTTTAATGACCCTAGGGAAAAAGTCTTTTGAAAACCAGCATTTTCTCCATTTCCCTCAATGTTTTTTACCCTTCCAACCAGAAATTTCACATTCTCAGTCACATTTATTTTGTCTTTCAATTTGTTTAAGTTTAAAATGTTTTTTTGGTAAAAAGTTACCAACATGAAACATAGATACCCTTTAAATAAAATTCGTGCATGAATGCATCTTCCTCAAGGTCACAAAATCATTACAACATTTTTCTCCTATTCCCACTGTTTTCTACTCTTTCAAACACAGATCCCATTATTTGAGCCTCATTTTATATGTTATCTTCTTACGAACAAAGTCCGTAACAAAGAAACAAATGAACAAATGCATAGCAGAAATACAGGGACAGGGCAGGATTCGAACCTAGAACGCCCGGATGAAAGGCCAACACCATAACCACTGAGCTAAAGAGAATTCTCCCTAACGCAGTTGTTAGGTATTGTATTTAAATCAGGATGAAGCCATGCATGAAGGAGTGGTCTCCCGTAACACCCCCCCTCTTAAAGTCATCATTTATTGATGACTCAAAGCCTTATTAGGTAGAAAGTCCGTTTTTGGACAACAAATGGGATTACCGTATTTTCCGGACAATAAGCCGCTGCACTGTATAGGCCACACCCATTCATTTTAACCATTTTAGAAATAAAAAATATCGTATAGGCCGCACCGGCACATAGGCCGCTGCCGATACACTTCGTTAATGTACAATGTCATCCATCTGTAGACATATGTACTGGTATATGTATTATATAACAAACAAAATAATCTGTTGTTTTCGTTCATTTTTTTCGTTCCATTGGAGTGATTTCCCCTTCTGGAGATCAAATCACTCAGCAGACTTCGTTTATCATTCGTCTTTTTTTTTGTCGAATGTTTTAAGGAATTTCAAAATTTTAAGTTTGATTGGCGGTACACACCAAACAACGCCTTTAATTACCCTCCAGTTAACCACTGATTGGTACCAATCGACATTATCAATCAACAGGTGTGAAAACCTAGGTTGGTCACGACTTTTAACACATTCGTAAGTTTGCAAGCGCATTAATTTACCTACCAATTAAAGGTAGGTATAAGTGTGAAAAATACTTGGGGGAGTGAACCAAAATGGCGCCCATGGTGAATCGTAAATTGATTTTCTTTTATTTCAGTTTTGAAGGCCGCACTAAAAGATGATTCAGCAAAAAATAATATTAACATATAAGCCGCATTGTTTTATAGGCCGCACCCTTGAAAATTTTAACTTTTTTTAACAGATAAGCCGCGGCCTATTGTCCTGAAAATACGGTAATGGCTCAATGGACAATCCTGGACGAGCCCCCATCTTACGAACAAAGTCCATAACAAAGAAACAAATGAACAAATGTATAGCAGAAATACAGGGACTGGGCAGGATTCAAACCTAGAACGCCTGGATGAAAGGCCAACACCATAACCACTGAGCTAAAGAGAATTCTCCCTAACGCAGTTGTTAGGTATTGTATTTAAATCAGGATGAAGCCATGCATGAAGAACTGGTCTCCCGTAACAATCTGCAAATGCCTTCAGTTTAGAGCAAGTCTAAAATTTTGTTGTTTGGTAAAAGATTTACCCTTAAGTAAACAATTCAGAGTTTTTACAACCCTAGGGAAAATGTCTTTGGAAAGCATTGCTGGTAGCCAGCATTTTCTCCTTTCCTACAATATTTTCTACCCTTTTGTAGCCAAAATGTATCACTCAAAATATATTTGATATATTGTCTGCAAATACTCTCAAATTGGTAAAGTCTAAAGTTTTGTTGTTAGGTAAAATAAAAAACAGTAGTTAAATATCAAGGTATGCATTACCTGTCCCAAACTTTGTTGTACAATTTGTGGATGAATCCAGTTCAGGAGGACAGTAACATTGACATTTGCCATCAACCACAGACACATAACCGCCATTATAACAAACTGGTTTTACATCACATGATTCAAACTGGTCTGTAACAAAATATTTTCAACTAATCACAGAAACATTACAACTATGTTGACAGACAGTAGTGTATAAGCAGAGTGTCAGCCTCTAATATTAAAGGTACAAGGTTTGAGGTGAGCAAGCCCACATCATGGTGTAAGTATTGTTTGGATGTATTTTGTTGCTATAGAACTTTCTTTTCGCATTCTAAGGATAAACCCTTCTTCAAAGCAACCCAGGTTTATACAGTCCTCAAAAAAAAAGGCTTTTGAAAACATTATGGGAAAAGAAAAAAATGTTGTTAACCAGTATTCTCTCCTTTTTTCACGTTTTCTACTATTTCACTTGCAAACTTCATCTTTTAAACTACATTAAAAAATTATGTCTTCAAACGCTTTCTGTTTGAAAAAGTGTAAAATTTGGTTGTCAGATGTATTTTCAACTTCCTTTCATGTTATCCTGGCAACAGGTGCAGTTACCAATGCTTTCCTGAAATTTCTTTGACCATTACTTCGCACAATTATCATTTTCCCTAATGCAGTGGCTGTTCTGACAAATAACCATTGTTGAAATAATGATCAGTGGTGAGAGGCATTATTCCTGTTGCAATGATTATCATCAGTCCAAAGGAACTAAACCGGCAACCATACGGTACAGTTTTTGTCTAGTATAAAGTCCATTCATGACTTACCATAGCACTTATGGTATTCCTGTAGTTCTTTAAACATGTAGAAATCATTGGAAGAGCCAATCAGATAGTTGTAATCTGGATCATTGGCAGTCATTGTACGTCCATAGTTTATGTTAAACCCCTGTACAGAAAGTGTAAACACTGTAGAACAAGTAATAAAACCAATTACTGGGAACATATATAATACACTTGCACTGATATTCCAAACCAACTAATATCAATTTGATGTTAACCCTTAAATCACCAAATAAACCTATCAGACAGTTTCATCTTAGAAATATGACCCAGATACATGTAATTGCAATTTCATGGTTGCTGTTGTCTACAGTATTTCAGCAAAACAGACAGTGTGAATCAAAGATCAGGCTACACCTTTTGTGCTGCTTGATCTTCATCTTCTCTGGCTGCATAGTTGTGAAAGGCACTTAAAGGTTTTATTGCAATACAATGCAAAATTTAATGGGAATAAAACTTTGGTGGGGGAACCTGGCCACTGAGCTTCAAAAATGCCAAAACCAGACAGGTGAGCCCTGGTACTAGAGTATGGAAAGCCATGGCTGTCTTATATCTTTCTTTTACAGTTCATTGCACCGTTGTTGTAATATATGGTTTCATTACAACTTTATATATAACGAAAATATGTTTATATGGAACTAACCTTCATTATATTAATCCATAACTTCAATATATTGAACAGAATAATCCTTGTATTAATCTGAAGTACCATTATGTAATATCATTTGAACAATGTATTAATTGGCAACTCCTGTGTATGGAACCATTCAAATCATGTACTGAACTAGCTGCCTTTATATGATACGGATTCATCAATATATTGAACCAAACCGTGTTTATATTAATGCATTTGTCCATATATTGAACCAAAGAAGCTTGGTATGGTTTGGATTCATCAATATATTGAACCAAACTGTGCTTATATTAATGCATTTGTCCTTGTATTGAACCAAGGAAGCATGGTGTTGTTTGGATTCATCAATGTATTGAACCAATCTGTGCTTATATTAATGCATTTGTCCTTATATGGAACCAAAGAATCACGGTATGGTTTGGATTCATCAACATACTGAACCAAACTGTGTTTATATTAATGCATTTGTCCATATATTGAACCAAAGAAGCTTGGTATGGTTTGGATTCATCAATATATTGAACCAAACTGAGCATATATTAATGCATTTGTCCTTGTATTGAACCAAGAAAGTGTTGTATGGTTTGGATTCATCAATATATTGAACCAATCTGTGCTTATATTAATGCATTTGTCCTTGTATTGTACCAAGGAAGCGTTGTATGGTTTCGATTCATCAATATATTGAACCAAACTGTGTTTATATTAATGCATTTGCCCTTGTATTGAATCAAGGAAGCATGGTATTGTTTGGATTCATCAATATATTGAACCAATCTTTGTATACATATATATTAATGCATTTGACCCTATATTGAACCAAGGAAGCATGGTTTGGTTTGGATTCATCAACATATTGAACCAAACTGTGCTTCTATAGTGCATTTGTCCTTATATTGAACCAAAGAATCATGGTATTGTTTGGATTCATCAATATATTGAACCAAACTGTGCATATATTAATACATTTGTCCTTATATTGAACCAAAGAATCATTTAATTGTTTGAATTCATCAATATATTGAACCAATCAATGATGTATTACACCACTCTACCTTTATATTGATCCATTTCATTATTATATCGTTATCAGCATGGTTGTTTTTTATACCAACACCAGAAAAAAATGCGCTTGATCGAAAATGATGACTAAGTATTTTTTCCCCTTAAACCTTAGAGCGCTAATAAATGGACAGGCCCTTTTCATTTAGAAAAAAAAAAAATCCAAAATATTTTCATTTCAATATTGTTATTGCCAGAATGTGTAATAAAGTAGCGGACAGAGAAGATCCAAGATCAGAATGCACAGAGTATGGAGTCTGATTATGATCTACACTGTCCGCAAAAACATCTTAAGTCGGTTCCAGTTCCAGTGGTTGACGTGGTCAAGCACTGACGCGAGGCAATTTAACTCTGCATTTTCATGTAATATAACACTGGCGAAACTAAGGACACTTTTGAATACGCAAGCATGACTGAAATAATGGTGAAAGTGGCGTAGAAGCCATTCAGTCAATAATTAATAATTTAAGTCAATAATTATTAATTTAAGTGCCGTCTCAGTGCTTTTCTGATCCTTAATCTTTGGATCTGGAGCATAAACTAAGGCTGCTGTTTGCAGGCACCTGTCTTTTATTACTTCATTAAAACAAAGAGTTCAATCGCCTTCGCATAGTCCCTTCGCAAATTTTCTGTTTGCATTCTCAGAAATGGATCTAACGAAAACATGGTTAGAATTCTGGAGAAAGTTGGACTAAATCCTGGGCAAATAAGTTCCTTCACTGAACAAAAATCTCCTGATATAGTGTCTTGTTTGTCTCTTTACTTCAACCCATAAAGCACTGGGATTGACTTAAGTTGTTTTTGCGGACAGTGTAGATCACAATCAGACTGCACATTCTGTGCAGTCTGATCTTGGATTTCCACTGTCCACTACTTTATTACACATTGAATTGAAAATATTTTGGATGTTTTTTTTTCTTAACTAAAAAGGGCCTGTTCATTTATTTGGCGCTCTAAGGTTTAAGGGGAAAAATGCTTAGTCATCATTTTTGATCAAGAGCAGGTTTTTATCCTGTGTTGGTATAAAAAATGTCTGTGCTGATAACGATATAATGACAAAATGAATCAATATAAAGGTAGAGTGGTGTAATACATCATTGATTGGTTTCATACAAAGCAATCTTCGTGTATTATGTTGTCAATTTGAAATCATATATGGTTAAATTGGTATGATTTAAAAATAGTTGGTTCAATATATAGTTCGACTGGACTGATATAATGGAATTTTTGTTTGATATAATGTCTAAATGAAACCATATCATTCTTCTTTGGTTCAATATAAGGACAAATGCATTAATATAAACACAGTTTGGTTCAATTTATTGATGAATCCAAATACATGTAACACCATGCTTCCTTGGTTCAATACAAGGACAAATGCATTAATATAAACACATTTTGGTTCAATATATTGATGAATCTAATCCATACCACGCTTTTTTGGTTCAATACTGTATATGGACAAATGCATTAATATAAACACAGATTGGTTCAATATATTGATGAATCCACACGATACCATGCTTCCTTGGTTCAATACAAGGACAAATGTATTAATATAAGCACAGATTGGTTCAATATTTTGATGAATCCAAACAATACCATGCTTCCTTGGTTCAATACAAGGACAAATGCATTAATATAAGCACAGTTTGGTTCAATATATTGATGAATCCAAACCACACCATGCTTCTTTGGTTCAATACTGTATATGGACAAATGCATTAATATAAACACAGTTTGGTTCAATTTATTGATTAATCCATATCATATAAGGACAGTTGGTTCAATACATGATTTGAATGGTTCCATACACTTGAACGGAACAGAACAGAACAGAAATTTTAATAGTACATAAAGGCCTCTGGCCCAAAATACATCTCAATACAATATCTATTTACATAAAATGTTAATAGCCCTGGATGTTAAATAACAATATTTAGCTCTTCCCAAACGACAAATTTGGACCCCTCCAAACCGATGAGCCTGCAGACGACAATTTCAAATTGATGAGAATAACATAAAATTCTCTAAATGAGTAGAAAACACTCTGGGAGAAGTAGAAACCGTTCGTTACGAGCAGTTTCTCTCCCTTCCACAGTGCCTTTAAAAGAAAGGTACTGCAGACTCATAAAAAAACAGCTTGTTTGGGAAAGGGTTAATAATTAACTTTACTACCTAGATGACAGTATTAACCATATTCTTCAGAAGTCAGATGGGTCAATGATTGGGGTACTGGTTTTATAAACTAAATGTTTTCTATTAATTTTGTAACATAAATAGCAAGTTTACGTATGATTCTGGGATTCTCACTTTGAAAAAGTGATACTAAATGTACATTACTAGGGAAACCATTAAACCAAGAAAATAAATATTTGTTTCTTATATCATTGAATTTATCACAAATGAAAAATGCATGAAATTCATCTTCAAGGACCAAGTTATCTTTATGAATACAACAATAAATGCAAATTCTATCTTCTCTATTGATGTTAAAGTGGCGTCCAAATTCAATATTAAGTTTGTGACTCGAACATCTAAATCTTGATAATGATCGTCTTAAATACGGTGAGAGGTCTATTAGCAAGTAACGTTCAACATTTAAAAATGATTTGAAAGAGCTATAAAATTCACATCTGTTTGAACTATTTATAGCCTCATGCCAATTTTGAGAATAATAATCTATAAGTCGTTGCTTGAACTGTTTAATGAATAATACTGTATTACCAATTTCCTGGGAAATCCAAGCAAAACCAAATCCATTTTTGAATAGGAATTCTCTTATTTTCGATACCCAATTAACCCTTCCGATTTCATCATGCGCTTTTAGCATTATGTAGCATTGCTTTGGGTATCTGCCAGAGTCCATTTGAATAAGTCTGACCCAGTACTTCACAAATTTAATTTGATATGAAACTGCTATCGGGTATCTTCCACATTCCCCGAGTGCCATTGAATCGTTGGTAGATGCGTTAATACCAAGATAATCTTTACAATACTTGGAATGAACTTGTTCTATGGAATTACTGAGCTCGTAGCCCCATATTTCTGCTCCATAGGACAGGATAGGCAATACCATTGCATCGAAAATCTTGAAGTGTTCTTTATAAGCAAATTTACCCAATAGTTTTTGGATCTGATATATTTGATATAATGATTTTCGTGCTTGTGCTGCAAGCTTTTTGGTTGCCATACTCCATGACAATTTCGGTGTGAACAAGAGCCCCATGTACTTATAATATGGTTTAACTTTAATACTTTCCCCACGAAATTTCCAATTCTCATATGCTCTTAGGGGTCCTCCATTTCTAAAAACAATAATTTCTGATTTCTTGAGATTTACGATCATTTTAGTTTCTTCACAAAATTTTTCGACTGCATTGAGTTGAGTCTGTAGGTTTGCTGCAGTATCCGCGCAACTGGCCACATCGTCAGCGAACATTATACAATAAATTTCTTGAATTTCTGGTGTGATAAATATTCCATGAGGACAATATTGTCTAAGATATTTCAAAATTTCATTAATATATATACTGAAAATTGTTGGTGAACTTGAATCACCTTGTTTCACGCCTGTATTGCATAGAATTGGGGGTGTTATTTCGTCGTCCAATTTTACATGGGCCTTTATATTGGAGTACATGGACAAGAGAATTCTAAAAATATTTCCTGTTATACCTTTTTCATTTAAACAACTGAATAGTTTAAAGTGATCTAATGTATCAAAAGCTTTCTGGAAGTCTATATATAATACATAGAATCTACCCCCCGGTTTTGTTAAATACTTTTGAACCATACTTTGAAGAGTGAATATATTATCAATGGCCGAATATCCTTTTCTGAAACCAGCCTGAGCTTCGTCTAAAATGTGAAAAGTTTGGGTCCATGTAATTAAACGCTCATTTATAATATTAGAAAATATCTTGTACATAATATTCAAGAGAGTTATTCCTCTATAGTTATTTGGGTCATTTCTTGAACCTGATTTGTAAATAGGTAATATTAATGTATCTGACCAAGTTTCAGGGAAGATGCCGGAATCAAATATTTTGTTGAATAAAACGACTAAGATAGGACTGATGATATCAAGTGTGCTCTTATAAAACTCAGCAGGAATGCCATCTTTACCATGAGCCTTTCCCGTTTTCAATTTATGAATACCTGCCTGTACTTCACTTAAAGTGATTTTTGTGTTAAGAACTTGGTCCATTTGTTCCTTGAAATATTTCCGATTATCTTTTACTGATGATATTGAGTTCCTATTTTGAACACAGAGTAACGAATCAAAATACGACAACCACTGCCTACTACTTATTTTACATGGATGACACTCGGCTAATTCATTTCTAGATTTCTTAAGTATGGACCAAAAGGCCTGTGGGTTATTACTCGCCTCTACTAGCGTTTTTCTTTTTTGTGCAAGGAAAAGGTACTTCTTTTCTCTACAAATTAATTTAAATTCGTTTCTGCTTTTTTTATAATTCACAAGATCCAAATTGAGTTGCCGTTTAATACATTGTTTAATGATACTATATAATGCTACTTCAGATTAATACATGGACTATTCAGTTCAATACATTGAAGTTATGGATTAATATAATGAAGGTTGGTTCCATGTAAACATGTTTTCATTATATATAAAGTTGTAATGAAACCATATATTACAACAACGGTGCAATTAACTGTAAAAGAACGATATAAGACAGCCATGGCTTTCCATACGAGAGCTTCACTTGCTTCAGTTTGATGTGTCCATATATTATGTACTCTGTAATTGTCATCAAAAGTGATCCAGTTCCATTCCAGTGAAAGCTAAGTCTAAGTTATAGTCAATCTTGTCTTAAGCAGTCACCCAAGGAAACAAACAAATCTATAGAGCCTCTACAAACAGGTGGCTGTCTAACACAAACTCGTGTATACAGAAAAACATGATGGGCACTAAAATAAGGATTCCTAAATACAGATGGCTCCTTTACACAATTGTGGCTTACACAGATTTTACTTTAATTCCAATCAATTGTAATACATGTTCTCTATTGTATGCATGCCATTCTCCATACAACCTATTCTTGATAACAATAACCAGTATTTCAAAATTTTACCCATAGGCAGCTAAGCGCAACTCGGGCACATTTGCAGACAATGTAGATCAAGATCAGACTACACAGAAAATGCAGTCTGATCTTGGATCTACACTGTCCAATACAGTAATTTGTTCCTGTTGAAATCAACTTTGAAATCGCAATATTTGGGTTGTTTACTATTGGATGCACATTTTTAAAGGATTAAAAGTAAGTAAGGAAGTCAATTATAAGACTTGGCCATACTGAAAGTAGACAACAAGTAAAAAGTGGCTCCAATAAAAGGATTATGTTTTTCACTATTCTAGAAAGCTGCTATACTAACCCATCTGCCATAGTGCATTCTGGAACTAATGTCATAGAAACCATTTTTGTCATACAAGGCATCTATATCGTTTCTGTAGTACTCACTTCTGTATGCTGAAAGTCAGACAATGTAACTGTTTATCAGTTTCTGAAATTAAGTTAGGAAAAGGAATAATTGTTTGTTAAATAGAGGAGTATTGCTTAAGCTTTTTATACTACTTTTACTGCAGTGTTTGTCTACGATAAAAAATAGTTTCAAACAAGTGAAGTCTTTCCCGAACGACAGAATCTAAGATCTGTCAAAACTGAAAGCATTTGAAGACAACAAATTAACTGTGACTCAAATCATGTGACTGTTTGTTTCAAATGGTTGAAAATATTGTTGAAACAGAAGAAAATGCTGGTAAAAGGCATTTTCTCCTTTTCCCACAATGATTTTTAGAGCCATTTTCAGAAGGGTCATTAAAACTTAGGATTGTGTAGTAAAGCGTTTACATAAAAATCATAATAACTTCATTTTAAGTCTAGAATGAAGTAAGTCTTAGCTCTGCTAGGAAATGTAGGGACACCATGACATAAAAACAATACATATATTGAGAAATACAGTTCATTGACCATTAACCCTTTACCACACAATCCTGACTTTTAACAACCTGAGAAGAAGCCTTTGAAAATACTGTGGAAAATGAGAAAATGCTGGTAACCTTTTCTCACAATCTTTTCTACCTTTCCCAAACAAATTTCAATTCTTAAATCATTTTAAGCCATTAAGCATAAAACAAGTTTATTTCCATGATTAGGGTTTAACATTGCTTTCAAAATTATTTAAGTATCACAGTGGCCAGAGGTCCTCTCTATAAACTGTTTCTGGATTTTTTTCAACCAGTACTTTGCACAACTTTCTTGTTAAAGCAGTGACAACTTTCCCACATAAACATCATCAAACCAGTGTTCAACAGTGAAAGAGGAACAAATTCTGTCCCGTTGACCACAAAGTCCTCTAATAGATAGAATTTGGCCAAGCTGATCAGAAATTATAATAACCGGATTTGAAGCCCTGTTTGCTACAGACTCTGCAACCAAGATTTCTGCCCATAAAATAAGAAATTCATCATTCCTGTATGTGGCTAGGTAATTCTAAAAAAAAAAGAAGGACTTACACGGATTGATATAGTCATATTCAACGCGTATGTATGGAAAACTCTGCGGGCTCTTTTGTTCATGCATCATTCCAAGGGCGTGTCCTAGTTCATGTATAGCCACACCCTGAAATATAACAAATGACACCGAAATCTCACAGTAAAATCTGTCCTAGTGGCCAGCTCTCTTGATCCTTTGCCAAACAATTGACCCTCAGTAAGAAGGCTTTTGAAAACATTGTGGGAAAAAGAGAAAATGCTGGTAATCAGCATTTTCTCCTTTTCCTATAATGTTTTCTCCCCTTACATATACAATCTCTTTATTTGTGCCATATTTAACAATATGTCTGCAAATGCCTTCTATATGGACAAATTTTTCATTTTGTTGTTTGTTCAAGTGTTGAGTAAACAAAAATTTAGTTCTCCAGAAGGTGTTAAGCTAACATAAATTGAGTTCTCTGGGAAGACAAATATATTGCAATGTATCTGTACTCCAAAAGCAACTGCCTAAAGCAAGCACTTTCTTAGTATCGCTTAGATCCTGCTAAATGCATATGGTCCAAAGTGCATTTTATTCAAATAATATGTACAGAATTTAAGAAATCTTTCAAAACACACATTTATCAAATAACTTCCCCTGTTTTCAGTGTAATATATCCATTACGAATTTTTTTATCTTATACACTTTTGATTTCACAACTGTGTGAAGTCATTTTTGACGTCATTTTGCACGTATTTCATAGAAGTGAATGGGTTTTATGGATATAACCGGGGGTGCAACTATAGTTGGTTTTGCATCTTCCAATCTATAATTTGTGAAATATTGTTACGTAATAAAAAGAATCTGACATTCTTTTGTGTTTGAATTAAAATTTCATTAAACTTGTCAAGAAAAAATGTTATTACGCTCGCTAAGGCTCGCTTAATAACACTTTCCCTAGACTTGTTTAATAAAAGGCTATCTCAAACGCCAACTCATGTCAGTTCCTATATATCTGGAGAAAAACTTTTCTTCCTTTGAATTGAAAAAAACTGAGATTTGTTCTGTGAAGGGTTAATACCATCACAGGGACTGATAAAAACAGCTTGAAAAACAAAATACCTAATGTGCATGTGCATTTCACAAACAGATGGACAAAGAGACAAGTGGATTCCACCGAAGGCCTGCAAGTGTTCATTTTGCAGACATATAAAAGGATTTAACTCATTACCACGCAATCTCGAGTTTTAACGACCCTGAGGAAGAGGCCTTTGGAAAAACATTGTTGGAAAAGGAGAAAATGCTGGTAACAATATTTTCTAACGTATCAAAGACAGAAATCATCATTTGTGCTAGGTCTATTGTTTTGCCTGCAAAGGCTTTGAATTTGGACCAGTCTGAAATTTGTCATTTGGTACAGGATTTACTCATTACTACACGACAATAGAGTGGACTAAATTGAAAGCTGCTGCAGATGACAATTTCAATGTGGCTCAGATGATGGAATTCGTCTTTGATAGGGTATAAACATTGTGGGGAAAAGGAAAAAATGCTGGTAACTAGCAATTTCTCCTTTTCCCACTATGTTTTCAAAAGGTTCATTCCTCAGGGGTCGTTTAAACATGGAATAGTAAATTGCCATTGGGCAGCTAGGGATGCAGAAAAAATTAAATCCTCTTACTCCGCCTCCACAGGGAGAGAGCTTCTGTCCTTTACCTCGGAGATTTCCAACAATTGACCAGCATCTACAAAATAAACAAGAATATTAATAAAAATTGATGGATGCCGTATAATGTGTAACAAAATCATGGGTGAACAGTCCAAGGCAAAGTCAAACTGATAATGGGGTGACTAACTGCTCTGCCAAAATTCTATCTGGGAGCATAACAAGTGTAAATGATTGTTTTGAATCTAAAATCTAAGACCTAGACATGTAACTGACATAAGCATTCTGTTAAAAACTAAACCCTTAAGCTGCAAAATAAACTGCATTTAAGATTTCCAGCCAATAGTGAAAAACCATAGTTTATTATTTTAAAATTTTGCTCATCAGAGAAATCTCACCATATGTGCATGTTCTATGCAGTCTGACCTTGATTTACACTGTCCACTACAGCTCATTAAGTTGTGCTTTGCAGCTTAAGTGTTAAAATGTATTCTACAGTCACTACATATTGTTCCAGTTAAATTCACTCTAGCATTCCTCCTCATGGTCTGTAGAAGTCTCTACATTTATTTATGCTGGTCGAATAATTTTAATTATAATAATGTACACGAGCTTTCGGCGGTACAACCGCCTTCTTCTAGTGTGGTCCTGTGATACACAGGACCACACTAGAAGAAGGCGGTTGTACCGCCGAAAGCTCGTGTACATTATTATAATTAAAATTTACATTTCTCAAGAAGAGGATATCATGTGCTGGTCGAATAACATAAAACTTTTACTATTGCATAAGAAATAACTGATGTATAAAATGACAGGATCACAAGGACCAAATCTTGCACAAAGTTTAATTTGCTAGCTGTGTCACATGGACTTGAATGACATGGAAAAGGAGTATTTTGTTTGATTTTTAGTGTACAATATACCAATACTGCTTGCTCAGATAGACACATATCAATCAACAAAAAAAGTGCTTAAAATGACTGTTGGTGCACAACTGTTACTCACTTAGATTGACTAAAATCAATTTAAATGCAAATAGAAGAGGCTTTTTTCTTTTACAAGTGATATACAAAATGCCGCTATTGCTTGCACAGACAGACTCAGATCAATTTGATTGGGTTCTTTATTTCTTTCTATTTTGACGAAAGACATCCTTTACACACACATAGTAGATGACATTTAGTATTTCCTCTTTTTTGCACAATGTTTTCAAAGGCCCTGTTCCTCAGTGTCATTAAAAGTTGGGCTTGTTTGGTCAGGGGTTAATAATTCTTTCTGCAGTGAGTAAACTTACCCTGAGGCTCTGACATATCGGATGTAGTTCTGATGATCCAGGTCATACTTTTCTTTCGTCTCTGTGCCGTTGAATTTAACAAACCGAAAACCTGTGTACTTCTCATAATATGCATGAACTTTCTCCATACCAACTATATCACTCTCAGCTGCATTAATAAAAGTGCTTATATGCAATATAGATACACACACTTTTACTATACTATTGATGTTTTAACTCTTTACCACACAATCCCAAGTTTTAACGACCCTGAGGAATAAGACTTTTGAAAAAATTTAGGGAGAAGGAGAAAATGCTAGAAATCCAGCATTTACTCCTTTTCCCACAATGTTTTCTACCCAATCAAAGGGAACTTAAATCATTTGAATCACATTAAATTTGTCGCCTGCAATTGCAGTCAATTTGGACAAGTCTGTATTTCGTCATGACCCTGAAGGATAAAGCTTTTGAAAAAGAAAGAAATGCTTGTAATCATCTTTTTCTCCTTTATCCCAAATGTTTCAACCCTCTTATAGATAAATCCTGTCATTTGAGCAAAAATCTATGTACCCTTTACAAATACTTTCAATTTTGAGGAATCTATAATTTTGATGTTTGTTAACTCGATCTTTACCAAACAACAAAATTTTACGCTTGTCCAAATTCAAAGCTGTTGCAGATGATAAATGTGGCTCAGTTGATGAAATCTGATTCTAAAACAATAGAAAACATTTTCTCCTTTTCCCATGATGTTTCAAAAGGCTCCTTTCCAAGAGTTGTTAAAACTCAGGACTGTGAGGTGAAGGGTTAAGAGTTTATTAACATGGCCAGTTTGTACAGACGGTTGTTAACATTACTTTTCTCAGCCCCGCCCGGGTGGCTCAGTGGTGAGCGTGTCGGACTCTTGACCTGGTGGTTGTGAGTTCGATACCCGGTTGAGGCGAACTTTCTTTCCGGCGTATTTTCGCCTCTCACCTCTGCTGAAGCATGTGAGAAAAGTAGTCGGTGGCTTTGGAAAGAAAGTTGTGTTAGTACTGGTGTGAGAAAGCTAGGAAACACATGTGCGTCACCGACCGCCATGATATGACCTTAGCTGTTAAAGTGGCGTTAAACCCCAATACAACCAACAACTTTTCTCAATAGGCTGTCTAATCTGTTCATATAACCTGAGAGAACTAACATAGAATTTTTTAATGTATTTTACTTTCATTTATCGCCTGAAAGAAGTTTGGACAATTCAAGGTTCAAATTCACAACCAATGGATTACAAACTCTGCATGTTACGACTGAGCAATCAGAACTTGGCTATACATACAACCATCTCCATGTTATAGTGGTTAACTCTTTACCAAATGACAAAATTTTGGACTAGACCAAATTGAAAACAATTAACCAGACAACAATTTAGATGTAGCTAAAATGGTGGAAATTGTAATTGACAGGGTAGAAAACATTATGGGAAAAGGGAGAAAATGCTGGTTATCAGCACGTCTCTTTAACCCAGTATGTTTTCAAAAGCCATCTTTGTTACGGTTGTTAGAAGTGGAGATTGCGTGGTAACGAATTTAATAACAATTAACAGTTACTGAAAACCTACATGTCCCTAATTAGGTCATTGTATAAGAAAATATTAGGACAAAGGAAACAGGAAGTTAATATGCAAGTCAGAATTTGCAGGCTCTTCCAAAAAGAAGTCACACCATAATTAACAAACATTTTGCTACACTTTAACAACACTGACATAAGACTATGCTCTTACTTAAAGACTCATAAACATAAGGGATGATACATTTGGTCCATTTTCCTGCATTGCTTGCTAGATATGATCTCTTCTTTCTACCAGAGCTTCCCTCTGTCTTTCTCTTTTCATATTCTTTTTTCAAGTCCTCCATTGTCAGGCCAAGATCATCCTGTTGATATAACACATAAAATTAATACATGTATGTAGATAACTGTTTAATGATGTTCCACAGGCTACTCCTGATAACATTGTGTCCAGTGGAAAAATTGCTTCTGACAAGCAATTTCTCTTTTTGCCATTCTGTTTTCAGTAGGTATTCATTTGTCAAAAACTGGTCTATGGGGATGAATTGTCTATGTATTTCTTGTATCAGATAACTAAAATTATTTCTTTTCCAACAATATATCCTAACCTTTCAAAGACAAATTTACATCACCATCTGAGCAGCATATACAAGTAATAATTGTCTGCAAATGCTCTTTGTGTGGCCTCATAACCTGAAGGTCCCAAGTTGGATACCCAGGAGGAGATGTCAACATCTGGACCGTTAATTGCCCGACACATTTGGCGCAAATACTGGTGTGGTTTCCAAAGAGCAGAATCGCAAGAAATTAAATTAAGTCATAAGAACTTATTTCTCAATTGATGTAAAATAAACATAATATCAATCAATGCAAAGGCTTTCAATTTAGACAAGTGCAGAAATTTGATGTCAAGTAAGAGTTAAAAAGTATTTTGGTAAGCCTCACAATCTATTTATTTTTATAGGTATGTTTTGACTAACTAGTTACAATTATCCATGACTATGAAACTTTATAAGATGATCAATCAAGACAAAATGATACAAACTTTACCAGAAATTCTTGGATTGTGTCCGAAATCTCTGGCATGACTCCAGTCTCAAGGTACTCTGAAATAGATTTCACAGATTTTAATATTTAACCCCTTACCAAAAGTTCAATTCATCTTGAGATGTTGCCCTACATAAGACAAAAACTGAAATCAGCTTTTCAGTTGAAATACTTCAACACTTTAACATTTCCAAGACCACCAAAGTTTAAAACTCAGGCATACCGAGAGCATTCGTTTGCATACTAAATGGTTCAAGCATTAGTTTGCTTATCAAATAGACAAGTCCAATTCTTTTTCTTTAGATAAAGGGTGACATTTGTTTAAAACAACAAAAGTTCAGACACCTCCAAATTGAGAGTGCTTGCAGATGACTTTGTCTTGATGGGATAAAAAACATTTCTGTTCCACACAATCCCAAGTTTTCATGACCCCCAACAAAGAAGGCTTTTGACAACAGTTGGAACACTGCTGGTAACCAGCAATTCGTCCTTTGCCAACAATGTTTTCTACCTTATCTAAAACAACATTTTAGCTGTATTTTAATTGTAGTCTGCTGATGTTTTGTATTTGGACTTATCCAAAATTTTGTTGTTTGATAAAGAGTTAAATGATGGAATTTGGCTTTGAAAAGTAGAAAACATTATGGGCAAAGAAGAAAATGCTGAATCTGAGTATTTTCTTCTTTCCAGAATGTTATCAAAAGTCTCAAGGATATAAAAAACATAGAATCATTCTGTATGGTTGGTAAAATACTCTTATAAATTTGTATCACTACATACCTGTCCACCAGTTCTCATACTCAGCCTCTATGTCAAGAATTTTCAGTTCGTAGTCATGATCTCCTGTGTTCTCATACTCCTTACGCTGTTCATTCTTCTCCTGAAATAAAATAGGGTTAATTAACCATTTGTCAAGCAATCACAAGTTTTAACATCCCTGTACAGGAAGGCTTAGGAAAACAATGTGGAAAAACAGAAAATGTTTTTACTGGCTTAACTTAGTTTATCCATGTCCAAGATTTTGCAGACCTGGGCAAATATTCACCAACCATTCTTACTTTCATTCTTAGTAAAAAGCTTTTTGATTTAGCCAATCAGAAATTGTGTCTTTATATACTGGTAGATCTAACCCTGTACCAAACTGCAAAATTTTAGACATGTCAAAATTGAAAGCATTTGCAGATGACAAAATAAAAGTGACCTAAAAAATTTTTTTTTATTTTTGAAGAGTAGAAAATATTGTAGGTAAAGGAGAAAATGCTGGTTTCCAGCATTTTCTCCCTTTTTCACAATGTTTTCAAAGATCTTCTCCATCAGGGTCATTAAAAGTTGGGATTGTGTGGTATAGGCTTAGATCTAAGTGTAGAATGAGACCAAGAATGCAATTCAGAATGTGTGGTGAATACCTGCCCTGAGTTATGGAGTCTTTATGCTTACCTCCTGCATCAGTTCTGTTTCATAGGCTTGTGGATTGGCCTGGCCCTCATTGTACGGGATACCATCTTCATTAGGCAAAATATCTCCATCTGTGTCGGTATTATTGTCCTTTTCAGCAGTCTGTAATTAAATAAGCAAGCAAAACAAGACTTAACCCTGTAGATCTACCACAAAATCCCAAGTTTTAATGACCCTGAGAAAGATGTCTTTTGAAAAGATGGTGGGGAAAGGAGAAAAAGCTGGTAACCAGCATTTTTTCTCCTTTTCCCAAGATAATTTCTACCCTATAAAAGACATATTCAATCATATAAGACACATTTAGAAATTGTCCTCTGCCAATGTTTTCAGTTTGGACAAGTATTCACTTTTGTCATTTTAATGAAACGCAATTTTTCATTGGCAAATTTAAATGGTTTACCTAATCAGAAATTACTTTTATAAATTTTGCTGACTGACAGGTGTGCGTTGATGAAGCTGCACAATGTCACTTTCAGCAATTAACTTTTAGTTTTAAGTGATTATTGCAATGAAACTTGCTGATGAAATTAAAAAAGTAAAGCAGGATGTTGCTAAGCATTTATTCTCTTCATGTGGTAGAAATGCGAGCTCAAAGTACGTCAGTTATAAAGCAAAACCTAGCATAATTATTAATTAGCCTATCTGAACACATCCATGGGTCTTTAGTCTAGACATAGCCTAGACCTTGCTAAATCTGCACAATTTAAAATTACCGCAGGTATGCTACAACTCTGGTTTTGACACAAATATCTGCTAATAGATTCTATAAAGTTAATAAGAATCAGAAGTACCAATATTTAATAAAAGATTTAGTAACATATTGATTACACATTAGCAATTTACGCTAAGTAGGCTACCTACTACTTACAGTCTTATGGTTTCCCGCCACTGCTACAAAGACCATCAGTAGCAAAACCAGCACCATACGATCTGGCTCCTATGTCATACAAACAACATTCATTACTATTACTTAATATTTTTACCAGCGACTTTTTCATATTTTCACTTGTGAATAGACTCCTTATTCTTTTTAACCCTCCCCTTAAGTGAATTATGAAGAAAATGGTATCAATAAAAAGTACTGATCTGAACAAAATTTGACTAGATAGTTATTGATAAATTGTTTTCAAACATGCCTAGAGAGAGACACACACAAAAGACTCGATGGAAAAGATAGAGACACAAAGAGAGAGATTATTTTTGCACCGTAGATAAAAATTAAGAATCTCTAATGGATCTAGTATCAGGATTATTGTTTTGGAAGCAGTTGCACACAGAATGGTTACTTACCATGCCTGTAAAGAAAGTCTGTACCACTGCATTCTGGTTCTTATCTCAAAACAAATATATACCCGCTGACCAGTCCAGCTGCATGAAAACATGTGTTAATTAGCTCTTTACTAAATGACAAAATTTTAGATGTGACCAAATTGAAAGCATTTGCAGATAAAAAATGTGACTTAAAATTTTAAATTTGAATTTGGAGGGATAGAAAATATTGTTGGAAAAGGAGAAAATGCTGCTTACCAGCATTTTCTCCTTTTTACACAATGTTTTCAGAAATCTGGTTTTTTAGGATTGTTAAAACCTGGTATTGTTTGGGAAAGCGTTAACCACACATTCCCTCAAAGTTCAAATATTTCATCTCAGATGAAATCATGATTTTCATCGCGTAATTGATAGATTTAATATGCCCTTAAAATTGGGAGGATAAAAAATATGAGAAGTGGAAGTCATTGCCTGGATTGACAAAATCTATTTTTTTCTTTCATCCATGATGTTTCAAGAAAACAATCTGGTCAAGGTTAAATATAGTGGACATGAGAGCTAGGTACAGGGAGAGGACTATTTACTGAGATATATATCAATGGTCAATATTTAATTAGATACCACAATAAAATGTTATATTTTAGCATTGGTCAAATTTCTTTTCTAACCTCTTACCAGCAGACATCCCTGTGTTTTGATGACCCTGATGAAGAAGCCTTTTAAAAGTATTGTGGGAAAAGGGGAAAATGCTGCAATTTCTCCTTTTCCCACAGTGTTTTCTACCCTATCAAGAACAAATCGTATCATATGAGTCACACTGAAGTTGTCGTTGACAAAGGCTTCTATACTGGACGAGTCCAAATTCCTGTCATCAGGTAATAAGTTAGTTAACCCTTTGCTACACAATGCCAACCTCTAACGACCCTGGGAGAGAGGCCTTTTAAAACAAACATTGTGGGAAAAGGAGAAAACGCTTGTAACCAGCATTTTCTCCTTTTTCCCACAATGTTTTCTACCCGATGAAAAAAAAATTGCACCATTTGAGCCACATTTAAATTGTTGTCTGCAAATGCTTTCAATTTGGACAAGGCTACAGTTTTGTCGTTTGGTAAAGTCTTAAATACTGTAATAACATACCGGTAGTTTTTTCAGCATTGGCCAAGTTTTCTTTTTATCCTTTTACAAACAATCCTGTGTTTTAACGAACCCTAATGAAGAAGGATTTGGAAATTGTGGGAAAAGGACACAATGCTGGTCACAGTATTTTCTACCACTTCAAGAACAAATCCCATCACCAGTGTCTCATTTTATTTGTTGTTTGAAAATGCTTTCAGGATGGACAAGACTACATTTTGTCATCTAGTAAAGAGTCAACTCTTGACTTGTCTGAATTCATAGTATTTACAGACACCAAATCAAATGTGGTTTTCAAGATAGACAGCCGAGCCCCTGTAGCTCAGTCGGTAGCGTGCAGGACTTGAGAACACGGGGTCCAGGGTTCGATCCCTGGCTGCGACCCCTGGTTCGGCCAATTTCTTTCCGAGGATTGATGATAGTCACTGCGACAGGATTCATTGTTTTGACAATGATTATGTGGGAAAGCAGCCAGTGGCTTGGAAACAAAATTGTGCTGAGTACTTGTAAAAGAGACTCCAGGAAAGCATGGATAGGTGCACTGGCCGCCGCGATATAACTGAAATAATGTTGAAAACGGCGTTAAACACCATACAATCAATCAATCAATCAATTTCAAGATAGACAAGACTATACCTTGTGGTAAGGTAAAGATTTAGATTATTTAACTTTTTACCAAACAAACAAATTTTAGATTTGTCCAAATCGTAGCATTTTCAGACAAGAAATCAAATTTGGCTCAAATGTTTGTATCTATCCTTGATAAACATTATGGGAATAGAGCAAACTCTAGTAACCAGCATTGTTTTCTTTTTCCACAGTTTTTTCACAAGCCATCTTCTCCAGAGTTGTTAAAACTCTGGACTGTGTAGTAAAAGGCTAATTAGATACTTCAATATGAAATCATTTTGGTTTTAGACCATATTTTAAAACCAGCCAAAATTGAAAGCATTTGCAGACTACATATCAAATGTGACCCAAATATTAGAATTTCTTTATAAAAGAATAGAAAACATTGTGAGAAAATGCTGATTACCAACTATTTCTACTTACCCCACAATGGTTTTAAAAGACCTCTTTTTCAGGATTGTTAAAATTCGACATCGTTTGATAGAGGGTTAAAATGCAACATGAGTGAAACATTTTTACAATCTGCAGACAAAACCAACACAGAATTTGAAGGCTCTTTAAGCAAAGTATTTTTTAAAATCATTAATGCTTTAAGTGCCAAGAGCAAAACTGGGCTCATGTGGATGGCATAGATCAAGATCAGACTGCACAGAACGCACATTCTGACAATGGAATTATACATCCTGCTTGTTTAGTCATGCCCTTGTGATAAAAATCCATTTGAGTGAAGAATTTCAGTGAATTGTATTTTTTGCCCTCAAAAGAGGTCAAACTCTTTAAAGGACTGGTGACTGTCAGTGTTGACAAAATTCACAACTCACTCAAAGATATGTTCAGCGGATCTCTCCTGGGTTTCATGAATAACAGTATGTGAGTTTTTGTGCATAGTGCTCAGCCATAACTGTTTCACCGCTATGCCAGTCATCTAGGTGTTTGGAAATATCAGGAGTTTTGCCACTTTTGACAGTATCTGAGTCCTTTCACAGCAACAGCCACTGATAAATGTCTTTCCTGGGAAAATAACCAAGGAATCATTTTCTAGGTTAATATTCATCTGACAATATATATCTGTAGTAAAAATAGTGGTTAATTTGCGCAGAAAATGAAATGGTGTCATTTAAATACGATATATTTTTAACAGAAACATAAACTAGACATTGACAACAGTTTATACAAATAATAAAAATATTTATTTCATTTATGGAAATGTAGAAATTACTAACAAACATCTGCCTGGTTAATCCAAGTTTTTATTACTGGCATTTATCTTGTCACAAAATCTTCACAGACCAATAAAATTCTTGATAAGACCAAACTGAAAGTATCCAAATGATGATTTTTATCTTTGAGAGGGAAGTCTTCTTCTTCCGGTCTGTTAATTCTTTACCAAACGACAAAATTTTAGACTAGTAGAAATTGAAAGCATTAGCAGACGACAAAATAAAAGTGACTGAAAAATTGAAATTTGTTTTGGGAAGAGTAGAAAATATTGTGGGAAAAGAAGAAAATGCTGGTTACCAGCATTTTCTCCTTTTCCAACAAATATTTTCAAAATGCTTGTTTCTCTGGGTTGTTAAAAGTCGGGATTGTGCGGTAAAGAGTTAAAGGGAAAAACTTATTTTTTATACCATTAATCAAATTTTCTTGTAAAACACTGATAAATGTAACTCTATATGAGCCATACTTTGTGAAAAGGGGGCTTTATACGTCTGCAAAAAGCATCAACCCAGGTCAGCCAGTGCAGTCCACACAGACTGACCTGGGCCGAAACTTTTGGCTATTGGTCAATTTTCTGTATGTCCAAGGACCAGTCTACCTCATGATAAAGTTGTTTGTTACAGAAAGTGGATATTATGGATCCATAAGTATGAGATGGCTAGCTTTGAACCATGGATCACAGAGATGCATTAAACTCCCTTTTGCCGGAGCATGGCTCATATATTTTTCTTTGCAAACATGAACTGTGGCACTCAGTAGAAAGGTGCAATTTTGGGTGATTACCTATCGGAAATTCCCTCTACTTTTCTTTCATGAGATAGGACATCATGGAATCGATTTGAACGTAAATCCTTGTAATCAGTGCATGCTCAATCATGTGACATTCCCAGAAATCTTTGTGAAACTTGTGTGTGAAATCTGACAATACATTAACCTTTTAACACATGACAAAAATTTAAAACCCATCAAAATTGAAAGCTTTTGCAGATGACAATTTTAATTTTAGCTCAAATGACGTGACTTTTGTATGATAGGGTAGAAAATGCTGTTTACCAGCATTTTGTCCTTTCCAAACAATGTTTTCAACATGCCTCTTCCTCAGGGTCATTAAAAGTTGGGATTGAGTGGTAAGGGTATGAGGCTACGAGTAGGTAGCCATCAAGGAAATACCCACAAAATGTTTTTTTTCCTTCTTTTATCTTTCTTCTTTATGGATAATTTGCCTGCCATCATCTTACTTTAATCAGTGATTATCATCTTTAAAGTTTGGTGAGATTATGAAAATCTGAATAGATCTAGCTCCCTTTAAAACTCGGGATTGTGTGGAAACAGATTAACTCTTCACCACATGACAATATTTTAGACTGTTCCAAATTGAAAGCATTCGATGATGACAAAATAAATGTAGCTCAAATGATGATTGTTGTCTTTCACAGGAAAGAAAACATAGTGGGAAAAGGAGAAAATGCTGGTTACCAGCATTTTCTCCTTTTCCCACAATGTTTTCAAACCCTTTCTGTTCAAAGGTAGTTAATTAAAACTGGGGATTGTGTGGTAAAGGATAAACCAATATTCCACTAATTATGACCCCTAAAATCCAAGTGGTCTCATCTTGTTCTACAGTTTTTGATACCAAATTAACCCTATACCCATGTTTGAACTTAAAACTCTTTGCAAAATGGTAAACTTTAAAGCAGCTCAGATTTAAAAGCATTTTGCAGATGACATATTTAATGTGGTTCTAATGATCACAACAGCAGAAGTCTTTTCTTTGAAAGGGTGGAAAACACTGTGGGTAAAGAAGAAAATGGTGGTTACCAGCATTTTCTCCTTTTCCCATTATGTTTTCAAAGTCTTCTCTTTCAAGGTTGTTGAAATGCAGGATTGTATGGTAAAGGGTTAAAAAAATTTAGTAAGAATGACTTTAGAAAGAGAGTATTTTCTCCATTTCTCACTTTGTTTCCTTCCGGTCATTGACAAATTCCATTTTTCGAGCCACAGTTTATATCTTCTAAGATGCTTTTCAATTTGAATGAATCTAACGTGTCAATTTGTATTAGGAGTCAGTTTGTATTAGGTCTACTGTATAACTTTTTGGGTCCAAAATATTAATCAGTGATTTTATCTAAAAAGAGAAAACTGAAATCATTGAATCTTAACATTGTACTAAAATGGTGAAAATGCAACCTCAGTTTCAGCCCGACAATATCCTATTCTCACACAGTCTCCCTCTCACTTACCCAATGTCGATATCTTTCAGCAACCTCTCTCTTTGTCTCTCACCCACACAGACAGTCTCCTTCCCCTCCTGCCTGACTCACTGTTTACCACTTCTTACTCTTTACCAAACGACAAAACTTTAAACTGGACCAAACTGAAAGCATTTGCAGACGACAAATTCAGTGTTGCACGAATTCGGAAATTTTTCTTTGAAAGATTAGAAAACATTGTGGGAAAAGGAGAAAATGCTGTTTACAACCATTTTCTCCTTTTCCTATGATGTTTTCAAAAGGCTTCTTCCTCAGGGTCGTTAAAACTTGGGATTGTGTGGTAAAGGGTTTATTTCAGTTTCCCTTCTCCACCAGGGTCCTGTATGGCAAAGTTTATGAAGTTCGGTGGTGAAGTTTAGGTTTTGTAACCTGGAGGCCCTCGGTTCAAACCTCACTTGAATCTCTATAGTTTTTGACCCAGGAGCGTCCTAAATAATATAATTATACATTCCACGAATTCTGACGCACGCAAATGCACTCACTAGAGAGAGACACAGAGAGAGAGACAGACAGACAGACAGACAGACAGAGAGACAGACAGACAGACAGACTGTAAAAGAGAGAGAGAGAGGAAGAAGAGAAATGTGGTTGGAACCTGTTAAACTTTACCGCATAATCCCCATTTTTTGACAACCCTGAAGCAAAAGACTCACTTACAAAAAACATCGTTGGATAAAAGCAAAACATGCAAGCGCCAGGGTTTGGGTAAAGGAAACTCTAGGAAAGCATTGATAGATTCATGGATAATGTTGAAAAGGGCATTAAACACCAATCAATTCAAACATCTTTAAACACACATGTGTACAAGCAACTCAGGTTAGTAAAACTGTCCAATCTGAGACTCTAACCCTGTCCCTTTTTACTTGGACAAGTGCCCACCACTGAGCTAATTGGATTGCTTAACCCATTACTCGACAATCCCGAGTTTTAACGACCCTAAAGACAGAGGCTTTTGAAAACATTGTGGAAACTGGAAAAAGTGCTAGTAACCAGTATTTTGTCCTTTTCTCACAATGTTTTCTAGCTTTCACAGGAGAATTACCACCTTGACCCTTTACCCCTCAATCCTGAGTTTTAACAAGTCTAAAGATGAAGGCTTTTGAAAACATTTTGGACAAAAGAGAAAATTATTGTAACCAGCATTTTCTCCTTTTCCACAATGTTGTTTATCCTCCCAAAAACAATTTCTCATTTTTTTGTGACACAGTTATTTTGTTGTCTGCTTTTCATTTGAAAAAGTCTAAAATAGTGTTGTTTGGTAAAGAGTTAAGGCCACCAGTTCTCAATGCAAGAAATTCTTTATTACTGGTAGCAGTTTTGGTTACTCGTAGAGCTTCAAATTGATGAAATGGAGCTTTTTGGATAAGAAAAGCAGCAAAAATATTTTAGTTTTAAGTTTATTTAGTACAAGTAAGTTCTAATTTTGAGGATAGTACTAGTATACACTGAATATTGGCATGCAATCTTGGTCAATATTCACAATCATTCTCGAGAACATTCTTAGTCTTATTCTCAAAGATTTTCTAAACTTGAAATGTAACAAAATTCCTGATTGGCTAAACCATTTCTGATTTGCTAAACCAAATGGTTTAACCAATCAGGAATTGTGTTACTTTCAAATTTAGAAAGAAATCTGGAGAATAAGACTTATAAGAATGTTCTTATGATGAGTTAGGGGATATGGACAATTATAAATTGCTTATCATGATGAAACTTTTGGTTGACACACAGGAAAAAATACTATGAACATTTTTTTTTCAAAAACCTTTTTTCAAACAAGATCATGTTTTTGCAGACCATAGAATGAAGGTTTTTAATTAATTAAAATCAATGCGAGAAAAGATTTTACGATTTCTTTAACCCTTTAACAACAACAATTATCCTTTACCATGGGCCAACCAGATAACAAAATATTAAATTTGTCCAAATTCAAAGCACATGAAGAAGATAAATCAAATGTGCCTTAAACATGTTTGCACTATCTTTTTTCTCCGTGATCGTAAAAAACTCCTAGCTTGTGTGGTAAAGGGGTCATCCTTACTCTTCTCGACTATATATGGCTTGCAACACGCGAAAAGGGGCATATGGACATTTGCATAAAGTGACATCTTGGATCCGCCTGCGCAATCCGCACAGGCAAATCTGAGATGGCGTTCTTCAGTAGACTTGCGCAAAACAGAAAATTACAAAAAACGAAAAGTGTCGTTTCGGATTAGCCTGCGCAGACTGCGCAGGCTGATCCGAGACGACACTCTATGCAAATGTCCGAATGCCCCTTTTCGCGTGTTGCAGGCCAATTATAGTATTTTTATAACTGTGTACATATAAATAGCCAAGGGAGCTAACTGTATTTGTTAATCTTTATACAGTTGCAGTTTTATTTCCCTTATATCTTATAGGGAAAAATACCACCAAGGGAGATAATTGCCATTTCCATCAAATAACATTGGCAAATATCGGGAATAAAATAACAGACACATTTTATGTCGCCAAGTGTAAACGTGAAAGGTTTGACTGTGAATTTGGCCGCGTTTTATTGGAGTTATTTTCTTAATAGATCTATTTTGAATTCAGTAAGCACTTTAACTTAAATTTAAAAAATAAATTCATTATATCTAGATTTCTTTCGTTGCATTACGACTGTCTGTCATATTTTGTACAGGTGTGCATTTTGACCGAAAACTTGTCACCAAACAATGGCGGAGTGTTCGAAACGGAATTTGAAGTTTACCTGTTGTCTAGGTATGATTTTGTTTGTCAGAATCTGTGGATTTAACTTGGATACGACGATTCCTATCATAAAAGTGGGACCAGCAAACAGCTATTTTGGATATTCAGTGGCGCAACATCAACAAGTACGGACAGAAACAAACGAAGTTGTGGCGAATTTGTAAGTCCTCTTTTCTCCTATATGACACATAATCTTGTCTAAATATCGCTTAACTATGTACCAGACGGCAAACTTTTAGACTGGCCAAAGCTGAAAGCATTTGCAGACGACCAATTATATGCCACAACAATGATTGAATTTGCTTATGGAGAAAACACTGGGGGGAAAGAGAAAATGCTGGATATTGTCTGGTAATGGGTTAACTATGTACCAGCTGACAAAGTTTTAGACTGGTCCAAATTGAAAACATTTTGCAGACGACAAATTAAATATGGCTCAAAGGGCAAATTTTTTGCTTGATAAGATAGAAAACATTGTGGGAAAATGCGGAAATGCTGCATTTTCTCATAATGTTTAATAAAATATTCTTCCTCAGGGACTCTTGAGACAGTGTGGTAAAGGCCCCAAAAGATTAACTCTCTACCAAACAAAAAATTTTTGGCTCTTGCAACTTGAAGCATCCGCGGGAAAAGGAGAAAATACTGGCTACAAATGATTTCTCCTTTTCCCACAATGTTTTCATAAGCCTTCTCTTAACATTGTTGTAGATGGCATTGGGTGAACCCACGACCCCTCCCCCCCAGACCACTAGCACCACAGCTCTACCAACTGGGCTAGCTGGGCAACTGGTCGTGAGTCCACCCACGTTGTAGTTGATGTTCCCTGGCTAGCTCAGTTGGTAGAGCTGTGGTACTGGTGTTCGGGGGGAGTTGGGATTCGAGTTCTGCATTGGGCACACTTTTCTCCCTTGAGTTACTATAACTTTAAGAGTGCGTGATGATCAAGGGTTAGCTCATTACAAGACATCATTTTAGACATACATGTGTATCAGAACTGAAAACAGTTGAAGAGACCTACTGAAATATGGCTAAAATGGTGTAAATTTGTTTTTGATAGGGTTGAAAAAATTGTGGGAGAGGAGAAAATACTGGTTAGCAGTTTTCTCCTTTCCTGACAAGGCTTTCTAAAGTTGTCTGCTTCAGGGTCTACACAAAATGGGATTGTGTGGTACAGGGATAATTTATCACTAAATGACAATTTTTTTTGCATGAGCAGACGACAAAATTAAATGTGGCTCAAATAAAGGATTTTTGTCTTTGAAAGGGTAGGAAACATGGTGGAAAAGGGAGAAAATGCTTGTTACAAGCATTTTCTCCTCATCCAAAGATGCTTTTGAAGGCTTCTTATTCAGGCTGGGTAAAAAATCGGGATCATGTGGTAAAGAGTTAAAGGCTCTTTGTTGCATATAGATCTAGGTTGGATTCATCTGTTAGACATCAAATTCCAATGTGTAGTGTTTATGGTTGACATTACTCTCAAGGAAATTCTGTAAAGGCACACAGATTCTGTACTCATTTGATTTTCATTTGAAGCAAAGTTGATTACAAAAAAAAAGTACATTGCTTTTAAGCGCTGAGTAAACCCTGTAAACATTTTGAGTGAAGAAATAGGATTCAAATATTTTTTAGTTCAGGGCTTTTTGTTCAGAATGTCCTAGCAAAAAGGGACAGTGCAGATCAAAGATCAGACTGCATCTGTTGTGCAAAGGCAACTAAAGATAGTAAGGGTATTTTAGTGCAGATTTTTGTACACTTGCTTTCAGTTTAATACTGCTTTCAGCGGAGCCCTGGTATCAGTGTCAATAGCAAACAGGACTTTAGAACGGGGGTAGCAGGTTCAAATCCCCTACTAAGCCAATGTCGTTCCAAGGATTGATGTGTCAGAGCGACAGGACTCATTTCTTTCTGCTAGTCATTATTTTGATGATTCTTGTGTGGGAAAGCAACTAGTTGTGTATGAAGAATACTGTGCAAAGCACTGGTAAGCTTAGACAGCTGCAACGGCCATAGCTATTTAACCCTTTACGGCATAATCCCAGGAAAAGACTTGAAAACATTGTGGGAACAGGAGAAAATGCTGCTAACCAGCATTTTCTCCTTTTCCCACAATGTTTTCTACCCTTTCAGAAACAAATTTCATCAATTGAGCAGCATTTTATTTATAGTCTGCAACAACATCGAATCAGGACTAGTCTAAAATTTTGTTTTTTGGTGAAGCGTTAATTGAAATAATGTTGAAAAAGGCATTACCCACCATATAATTAATCAATCAGCCTTGTTTCAGAGGTATGGTATAATGGAGTTACATATACTTTAGAATTCAAATACTAGCAACATTCCTCTTCATTCAACCTTAGAGTGCTGTATGACTTGATGAAATGGACCTTTGCTGGGAAAACATCAGAAAATATGAAAATATGTTATTTCAAGCTTGTTTTGGCCAAAATACGAGGGTTGTCGCTGAAGTAAAAGGACTATTGCTGTAACATGAATAATTATATGCGTATAAGCAAGAAAACTAACGCAGATTAAGTGCCATATCTCATGATTATTTCTCCCAAAAATCATCAAAATACATATAACAATAACGAAACTACAGTTAAAATACATATGATGCTAAACACCACCCGGCGCACAGAATAACGTTCACTGACGTCCAACATGACGTCACTTATCATACTTTCTCCACATAGTCCCCACCAGTACGAATGACGGCCTTCACGAAACTCTTTATGCCATCTGAACACTAATGAACGGCAACATTTATACTCGCCCGCTCCCTGAACAAGTTGGTAGGTCTTTGTTGGTGTTTTAACGAGCGCTTGACAAAACTGGATTACCGCCTGCAACTTGACATCTCCTGTGCACGACATGACCTTTTTTCTCCGTAGACTCTGACGTGATGAAAAATGCTGTATCTCAGCTAATGGAAATGCTATGGCGCTCAAATAAATAGGAAATGACGTCATAACGCCACATATTGTGCAGCCGAACTTTCACATGCAAAAACAAAACGTAAGGATAATTATAGCGACATCTGAACAAGCAAATGTTATCTTTGCGTTACTGAAACCGGCGTGCGCCGCGTACCTTTACCATTACCTTGGAAACTCTGCATATTTCAAAGTACGTCAGATAAAATTTCATTTGGAGTACACATTTCGGGAGCAGATATGCTGAACTGTATTCATGCAAAAATATATGTGTATGCGCCCGACAATAAAGCAGCTACAAGAAAAGTCCTTTTACTTCTGCGACAACCCTCGTATGTACCAATGTGGACAGCATAGATCCAAGATCAGACTGCATATTCTTTGCAGTCTTATCTTTGTCTACACAATCCACTAAAACAACCCAAGTCGGTTCCAGCATTTTACAACCTATGATGTGGGCCTATGATGTGGGCCTTCATGAGAATTATCTCATTGGGACAATTTGAACAGGTACCTACAACAGAGGCCAAAATTATTTCATCAATTAATGATCTCCCTGTTGAGTTGTAGCATTTGTCATTGTGCAAACACAAATATATTCAGAAAACTGTATTGGAAGAAAGCAATATTACTAGAGGTATTTACAGTTGTATGTTACTTTTGTTCCTCAACTGACAGCAAAGTTCTTGATGTTCTGAAACCTAATGGTGTTATCATTGATACAGTCAAATGTACATGTAGCTTTATTATTTACCGGTATTCCTTTACCACACAGTCCCGAGTTTTAACGACCCTGAAGAAAAGGCCCTTTGAAAACATTGTGGGAAAAGGAGAAAATGCTGGTATTTCCTCCTTTTTTCAACATTGTTTTCTATCCTTCTCAAAACAAATTTAATTTTCTGAGTCACATTCATTTTGTCATCTGCAAATGCTTTCAATTTGGACTGGTCGTAACTATTGCCGTTTGGTAAAGCCCACAATAACTTAAAAAATAAACTTGGAAATACATTCAAGTCAATAGGGATTTTGAATCAGGTGAAATATTTATAGCCACTGACTGCATGTACATTGCATGTCAGAACTTACCTGAGAAGAAGGGCTAGAGGTACTTAATTGATCGTTAATTTTTGTTCAGACATTAAGCTTGTGCAATTTCTGCTTACAGAAGTTTACCATTTTCCTAGCAGATAGTTTTTAGTACTTTTACCTCTTTACTGCACAATAAAATTTGCAGACTTGAGAAATTGTAAATTTTGAAAGCATTATTTTGAAGAGATATGGAATTGAGGATTATTCAAATGATCGGATTTCAGTGAAAGGGTACTATAGAAAACTGGTAGTCTCAATAATGGGCCGGTTACGGTGCTTCTTTTCATATTTTGACCTTTACTGTGCAAGGCAGAGGCAACCAGTCAAAACGTAACATTGCCTTTGGGGATAGTTATCTGTACTAAGAAAACTGGTTACCAGTATTTTCTCTTTTCCAAAAATGCTTTCTAAAAACCTTCCTTAGGGAAAAATACTGGATTGAACTTGGGATCTCTAAAATTACTAGTATTTCATACCTTTCAGCCTTTCCCACACAACAAAATTTTAAACTGTTCTAATCTATATTGATAGAACAGCATCTAATGTGATTCTGTCAATTAAATGTGTATTTAAAAGGGTAGAAAAAGGTATGGAGAAAGGAGAAAATGTCAGTTACCTCTGTTTTCTCCTTTTCCTTCATTATTTTCAAAAGTCTTCTCTACCTAGTTCAGGATTATATGGTAACGGGATTTTAACTTTGAACCAATGTCCAAAAGGCATTACCTTGGCAGAACTCTGCAAAGAGTTACCTATTTTGTTACCATGAGTTCAAGAACTTGTTCTTCAAGGGTCATGCATATTGAAGTAGACAGTACATACCCTTTGTGGAGCAATTGATCTAACCTAACTTAAAGGTTAACCCTTTACAGCACGATGCCGACCTTTCAGGACCCTGGGAAAGAAGCCTTTTCTACCCTATAAAAGAAAAATTGCACCATTTGAGCCACATTTAAATTGTCATCTGCAACTGCTTTCAATTTGGACAAGGTAAAAATTTTGTAATCTGGTAATTTAATAGGACTAAATGAGAGGACTTGCACAAATTAACTTCTGTACCAAACAGCAAAATTTTAGACTTGTCCAAATAGAGAGTATTTGCAGATGACAAAATGAATGTGACTCCAACATTTAATTTTGTTTATATAGAAGGGTGCTAAACATGGTGGGAAAAGGAAAAATATGCTGTTAACTAGCTGGTATTGCCTTTTCTACGTTTCCCACTATCTTTTAACTCTTTACCAAATGACATAATTTTGGACTAAACCAACTTGAAAGCATTTGCAGACGACAAAATAACTGTAGCTCAAAAATCTGATTTTAGTCTTTCATAGGGAAGGAAACAATGTGGGAAAAGGAAAAAATGCTAGCATTTTCTCCTTTTCCTACAATGTTTTCAAAAGGCTCCTTCCTCAGGGTCATTAAATCCGGGATTGTGTGGTAAAGGCAGAGCTCCAGACAAGGGGGAGTGATGGTATTCTAAATCCATTATTTCTCTTTCAAACCTTATGTTGTGGGTACTCATTAGAATCGTCTCAACATCTTCTCGTTGAGACGATTCTAATGAGTACCCAGAAGATAGGGTTTGGTGGAGAACAATTAATATTTTTAATTTTAAAACCAAAATCACTCCCTCTATCTGGAGCTCTGGTAAAGGGTTAAAAAGCCTTCTTTCTCAGGGTTGTTAAAAGTCGGATTGTGTGGTTAAGGGTTACAACATGGGATTGAACCCAGGATCTCTAATCACTTGCACCAGTCCTGTACCCACTGAGCCAATGTCTGAAAGCCTTCACCTGGTTAGAATTTTGCACACCTAGTTTGTTATCAAGAGTTCATAAAGTTGTTCCCCCAGGGTCATTATAATTTTGCTGTAGATAATGATGATACATATACCAAGGTTTACCAGTGATGGAACACTTGATTAGGGCTGCAGAAGCAGCCATATTGCTTCACTATAGCAATTGACCCTTTTTCAAATTATTCCATGCTTTTATGACCCAAAGGAGGAATGCCTTTGAAAACATTGTTGGAAAAAAAGAAAATTCTGCCTTAACCCTTTACCAAACAATCCCGAGTTTTCATGACCCTGTAGAAGAGGCCTTTTGAAAACATTGTGGGAAAAGGAGAAAATGCTGGTAACCAGCATTTTCTCCTTTTTCTACAATGTTTTCTACCTTATCAAAGCAAGATTGCACCATTTGTACCACATTGAAATTGTTGTCTGCAGATGCTTTTAATTTGGACAAGGCTAACATTTTGTCATTTGGTAAAAGGTTACTAAACGACAAAATTTTACACTGATCCAAACTTACCAGCATTTTCTCTTTTTCTATATTGTTTTCAAAAGGCTGCTTTCTCAGGGTCATTATAAAACTTGGAATTCTGCAAAAAAATGTTAAACCAGTATTTTCTCCCTTTCTTTAAATGTTTTTTATGACAAACAGATTACACCATTTGAACCACAATTAATTTTTGGTGACCAGGTGCTATAACAATATGGTAAAAGTTAAAATTTTGTGGTTGGGTAAATTGCAATACATTATGCATGTATTGAAATATGACTGATTGCCTTGTAGTACATATACATGTAGTCACTGTTTTTAATCAGTCGGCATGAGCTGGACGATTGGAGAGAACACAAATTTCGGAAACCCGTCTACTGAGGGCAAACTGATCTAACTGCAACTTGTGACAGCTTTTACTTACAGTCTTGTAACACTAATATCAGCTGTTGTGACCTTATTATATTGAACTTTTAACCCTGATAAGCGCAAGAATACGAACTAGCAGTAAACAGGTCTTCAAGTAATCCCTTACGTAACTTTTGAATTATGTAATAAATGGCGTTTACAGTTAGTTTATCGTTGAATTATGCCATAATACAAGTAATATAAAAATCTCAGGCCTGCAAAAACCAGAAATTTTGTAGCAGTTTACTTACAACGCAGCTATGAGTTCATGCGCATGAATGAAAATCCTGCAAAATTATTGAGGCAATACAGATTGCTAATAATAGTACATGCACTATCCACTGGAAATTTTGGTTTTTTAAGGATGATCTTACTCCCTATAGAGAGGTTTGTTTTAAGTCCATGTTTTGATTGACAAATTTTGTGCTTGTCGACATGCATGTATGTGATGATGAGTATAAGATTTTGTACGGGACTTTATTTCTTTTTTGCTGTCGGTGACATGCACATATACGACAAGGTTAGTTTGAAATATAGGACTTGACATTCGTGTTTTGTACATGATTCATGCACATAAGTGAATGGGAACTCTGAAAGCTATTGAAAACATTTGGGGAAAAGGAAAAAATGCTGGTTATTGGCATATTCTTGTTTTCAACAATTTTTCTACCATTCCAGTGGCAAATCGGGTAACTTTTCCAAATGACAAAATTTTAAACTTGTCCAAATTGAAAGCATTTGTAGACTACAAATTAGATGTGGCTAATTGGAAAGTATATTGCAAAGGATAGCAAAGATTGTTGGAATAGGAGAAAATGCAGGTTACCAGCAATTTCTCCTTTTCCTACAAGGTTTTAAAAAGCTCTGCTTTGTGAGGGTTGTTAAAAGTGATGTGTAGTAAAGGTTTAAAGTGCAGTACATGTATTTCTGTTTGAACTTTAACTCCTTCAGGTAAAATATTCTTGTCTCTAACTATATCTTCAATCAAGCTGCTCTTTTAAAAGTAGGTTCTCTACATGCATCCCTTTAACGAGATGCTAATAGGATGAAGACCAGTAACTAGCATTTTCCCTCTTTTCCACAATGTTGAAGTTTATCCCTTTACTTCACAACTACAAATTTTTAACGCTTGTGAGAAACAAGGCTTTCGAAAACATTATTGGAAAAGGAGAAAAGCTGGTAATCTACATTTTCTCCTTCTCCTATATTGTTTTCTATACTTTTAAAGCCAAACACCAACATTAGAGCAATGATGAATTTGCCATCTGCAAATGCTTTCAATTTTGACAAGTCTAAAAGAGTAAAACAATTTCATTCAGAGTCAGTTTACAAAACAAGTTCTTTCAGCTGATATCAATCACTCTCGATTAACTCCTGGAAAGTTCAGCCAGCACTCACACCATAAAGCGGGTAGTTTGACAGGTTGAATGTCATAGGTCATCATCAGGGATTCAAACCCTGAACCTTAGATGTGAGAGACAGACATCCCACTAGTTTTGTTTTTCAGGGTCGTTAATCCTTTACCATACAGTTTGGAGTGAAAATGACCTTCAGGAAGATTGCTGTCGAATCCTTGTGGGCAAACAAGAAATTGCTGGTAACCTGAGCTCCTTTCTACCCTTTCAAAGACAATTTTCACAAAGAAATTTTGGACTTTTCTAGATTCAAACCACTTGCAGACAACAAGTAATTGTTTGGTAATTGGTTAATGACATAACAACAACAAAAGGGTAGTTATAGCCCTAGCAATGGCTACAAAAGCAGGTTTCCCTTGACAAAAACATTTTAACCCTTTATCACACAATCCCGAGTTTTAACGACCCTGGAGAAGAAGCCTTTTGAAAACATTGTGTGGAAAAGGAGAAAATGCTGGTAACCAGCATTTTCTCCTTTTCCCACAATTTTTCCTACCCTGTCAAAGACAGAAATCACCGCTTGGGCTACATTTATTTTGTTGTCTGTAGATGCTTTCAGTTTGGTAAAGTACAAAAAATTGTTGTTTGGTAAAGAGTTAAGTGCATACCGGTCCTTCTGTACTGAATTACATACTGCTTGCCTGTCCAGAATCTGTTAATCATTGTATTATCATATTAAAGCCCAGATTATAATGTCAGGGCTTTATTGTTATCTTAAGTGGTATAACTTGGTTCTGTCATTCTGCATTAGATACCAAATGAATTGTGGATTGTGTCTCTGAGGCTTCTTTATAAACCTGTCCAAGGATGGATTCCAATCAGGGCAATAAGGCTACACACTTCTTGAGCGCATGGGGGGGGGGGGAGGGGGGGGGCAATATTCATTCTTTCTCAAATTTATCTAAATTTCTTACTTTCACAAATTTTGTTGGTAAAGAGTTTCATCCTAACACTTAGGGAACACTGAAATCAAGCTTGCTTAGGATTGGTGCTTGCAACATAGGACTGAGTTGAGAGCAGGCAAGGAACGGAAGATTGAAATCTTTAAACTGCTTACGTATATGAAAAATGTCTACTTTTAGGAGTTTTACAGTTTGTCATAAAGAAAGTTACAAACTCTCTCTCCCCATGACACTCTTTGCAAACTTTCCCACATTTCTGTTGGTAATACATTAGTAGGCAAAGTAAAGAGGAAAAGTCATTTGGCAAATACATCTGGCTTATTTTTGAAAGAGAAAGGTCTCGGTCCTTTACTATCTAAGGCAAAATGTTGATAAACTTAGTTTGTACCACCCCATCTTGTCACTAATGGGTTTTTTATGCTAGATTTATTCATTTATTATCCCATTTGTATTTCTGATTAGGAAAGCATTGTTTATATACATGTGAGGCAACTACATTTGCCTTTTCAACCCTGGACTGATTTGCCATACTTTTTAGACATCACTTAATAGCTTTCGGAAATTAAGAAAGTGGAAATAGATTATTTGATTGATTTAATTGTGGTTTAGCCCTCTTCAACATTATTTTAGTCGTACCACAGGCTTCACTGCATAGCTGACTTATTCATGTTTGTCCTTGGTTTCACCAGTACTGGGCTAGAGCTTTGAGTTGTCTTGCCCAAGGGCACCCCCACAAAAAGTTCAGCACTTTGAGGATAAAATGCTGTATCACTAGGTTTCCATGATGGAACATTTTTCCAGAACAGTGGAACAATATCCCACACTTGCAGCTTGGTAGAAGACAACAAACTATATTAATTTGGGTAATTGATAAGATGTTTTTCATCCTGAAAATGGTGTTTGTATTGTCTGTATAGTAACAAAATATACTGAACCAAAAAAGAAAGTTCCCCTGTGTTTAAGTGTAAATGCGATGTTATTAAAAAAAATCAAAATATCAGATGACCTACATATAATCGGGCGAACGATTATGTGTTCGATAAAACAAATTTTAACTCGATTGAAAGCATTTTGCAGAAGAAACCCGCTGAAAGCGATTTTCACGTGCATGCACGGACCAGTATAATTCGTGTATATTTTTTGAAACCTTTCAGTCTAATTTTATAGACTTTCATGTTAATAAGAAAAAGACGTTGAAAAAAATTAAATTCTTTTTAGTTTTCTTTATTTTTGATATGCCTAGAATTCCGCAAAATTTACGCGAACGTGCCATTGGCATGCTTAATGCTGGTATGACGATGAATGCTGTTGCTATGAATATTGGATGTTCTACTCGTGCTATTCGACACCTTAGGCAACATTTTCAAGCAACAGGGCGTACGGAAGATCGACCACGTAGTGGACATCCTTGCGTCACGACGCGCGGCCAAGACCGCTATATTCGGAACACCCACCTGCGCAATCGCTTCCAAACTGCTACAGCCACTGCTGCTAACACCTCTGGTACACATAACAACCGTATATCTGCCCAAACTGTGCGCAATCGCTTGCGCGAGGGTGGGCTACGTGCACGTCGTCCATACGTTGGTTGTGTTTTGACGCGACGTCACCGCGTAAATCGTGTTAATTGGGCACGTACACACCAACGCTGGCTTAGACAACAACGGAATAGCGTTCTTTTCTCTGACGAGTCCAGGTTTTCCATTCATTGGGGTGATGGCAGGGTTCGAGTATACCGTAGGAGAAATGAACGTTATGCCGACTGTTGCTTACTTGAACAAGATCGTTTTGGGGGTGGGGGTTCTGTCTTAGTCTAGGCGGGCATTGCACATGGCTTTCGCACTAATCTCGTTGTTATCGAAGGGAATTTGAATGCCCAACACTACCGAGATGAAATTCTTGCGAGGCACGTTATCCCACTGTTTCAAAATAATGCCAATATCACTCTTTTTCAGCATGATAATGCCACAAGCCATACAGCTAGGGACAATGTGAATTTCCTCAGGGCGAATAACATTGCATTTATTAATGACTGGCCTGCCAAAAGCCCTGATCTGAATCCCATTGAACACCTTTGGGATAATTTGGACCAGCGTGTTAGACGTCGCCCTATTCCACCGTCAAACGTCATTCAGCTAAGACAAGCCTTAATTCAGGAATGGAACAACATTCCACACGCCGAAATCAATACACTTATCCGTTCTATGCGCCAACGATGCCAGGCAGTCCTTCATGCTGAAGGTGGTCATACCTGGTATTAATTTGTGATTTTGGTGAGCGACCCCTTCCGCATTTTAACTACCATTTCACTACTTTTGGATAAACCCTCAGCAATAATTTTTTTCACATAAAGTCGCAATAAAATACTCTTTCAATGCATATAATTCTAGTTTAATCCTGATTTTCATATTTGTGTATATCTGCACTTAAACACAGGGGAAGTTTCTTTTTTGGTTCAGTATATTACTCTAATGGCTACAGCTTGTAGAGCACAAACCATTGAGGGAACTCATGAACTCTTTACCACACAACAAATTTTCAGACTAGTCCAAATTGAAAGCATTTGCAGACAATAAATGAAATGTGGCTAAAACGATTCAGTTTTTTTTCTGAAAGGTTAGAAAACATTGTGGTGGAAGGAAAAAATGCTGGTTACCAGCATTTTCTCCTTTTCCTACAATGTTTTCAGAAGTCCTACTTTCCAGGGTCATTAAAGTATGGGGTTGTGTGATAAAAGGTTAAACCAAACCCGCAGACTCAACAACCCCCAAGGAAAAGGACTTTTAAAACATGTTGGGAAAAGGAGAAAATGCTGATTACCAGCATTTTCTCCTTTTTCCACAATGTTTTCTACTCTTTCATAGACAAATTTCATCATATGAGGCACATTTAATTTGTCGTCTGCAACAGCTTTGAGTTTGGACCAGTCAAAAATTTTGTCTTTTGGTCAAGAGTTACAATGTTTTTCTTAGTACAAAATGTCAGTTTTGCCTGTATATAGTAAAACATTACGCTGATGGAATACAGCTTGTAGAGTACAAACATTTGAGGAAACTGGTTAATGGATCCACCCATTTGATATCCTCTCAGTGTGTACTCTTTACCAAACAATTCCGATTTTTGTTTTCACCTCTCTGTGGAAGAAAGCGTTTGAAAACATGGTTGAAAAAGGAGAAAGGGCTGGTAACCAGCATTTTCTTATTTACTCAGAATGTTTTTTATCCCATTCCAATCATCTTAGCTGTATTTGATTTATCATCTGCTTGTGTCTTCAGTATGGAGGAGTCTAAATTTTGTTTGTCTGGTAAAGAGTGAATGAATTCACCAACAGATGTAATAACCTTTCCTGTCATTGTAGGAAAATACTCTTCAGCGTCCAAATAATCCACTCGTCCGCTCCTATTTACAAGTAAGAAATGGATGAGGACGAGTGAAATATCAGTCATGGTCGTCCAGCAGGACGAGTGGTGAGTAGGAGATAGTAAACAAATAAGTTCTTCAGATGAATATTTGATTTACAGGAGACAAAGACGGCTATTCCATTATTGATTAAGCAAATTAAGGGTATTCGGGAAATAAAATACTGAAACAGGACATAAAATGAGCTGGTCCCCGCTCCAAATAAAGACCGGTTCCAAGTCAACCTAAAGATATAACCCGGGACCTTTCATTGCAAACAAGAATGTTTTAATATGCTTCGGGTAGATTTAATGCAATAAGAGCGACTTTGCTAATATTAAAACGAACAATATTAACATTAACACAAATACTTTCCCGAAACCAGTTCGAAAAACTGTGTTGTTTTGGCTTTATTAATTTCTATGACTTGACCATATAAACGGTATCGGTTATTGAAACCCAGTATTTAAGATTCGTTGCTAAGGGAGACCATTTAATTAGCGTTTTCCGTTTTGTCTGGGGGAAAAAAAAAATGTCAAGAGTCCAATATTAGAAGGGTTTTTCCTCGTCGGACGAGTGAGGATCAAAGTAGGCAAGTGTTTTTTCATAGGAACATAGGAACAAAGAAGGAAAACTTTAAAATTCTTCTTCTCTGAAACTGGAAGGCATAGAGCTTTGATATTTGGTATGTAACATCTGCTAGTTGACCTCTACCAAGTTTGTTCATATGATGCCCCTGGGGTGAAAACTGGCCCTGCCCCGGGGGTCACAAGTTTAAACATAGGAACAAAGAAGGAAAACTTTAAAATTCTTCTTCTCTGAAACTGGTAGGCATAGAGCTTTGATATTTGGTATGTAGCATCTCCTAGTGGGCCTCTACCAAGTTTGTTCATACAATGTCCCTTGGGTGAAAACTGGCCCCGCCCCAGGGGTCACAAGTTTAAACATAGGAACAAAGAAAGAAAACTTTAAAATTCTTCTTCTCTGAAACTGGTAGGCATAGAGCTGTAATATTTGGTATGTAGCATCTCCTAGTGGACCTCTACCAAGTTTGTTCATATGATGCCCCTAGGGTCAAAACTGGCCCTGCCCCAAGTTTGAACATAAGAACAAAAAAAGGGAAAACTTTAAAATTCTTCTTCTGTGAAGCTGGAAGGCTTGGAGCTTTGATATTTGGTATGTAGTGAACCTGTTTTAAGTTTGTTAGCAGACCTGAGCACAACATGTTCAGTGAGTTCAAAATTGGGTCACCTGGGGTCATAAACTAGGTCACTAGGTCAAATTAAAGAAATACCTTGTGGGCAGTCTAGAGGCTACATTTATTGCTCAAATGACCTGAAATTTGGTCAGAATGTTTGACTTGATGAACTCTCGGATGAGTTCAAAATTGGGTCACCTTGGATCATAAACTAGGTCACTAGGTCAAATTAAAGAAATACCTTTAGGGCACTCTAGAGGCCACATTTTTTGCCCAATTGACTTGAAAATTGATCAGAATGTTTGTCTTGATAAAATCTCACATGAGTTTGAATTTGGGTCAACTGGGATCATAAACTAGGTCACTAGTCAAATTGAAGAAATACCTCTAGGGCACTCTAGAGGCCACATTTATTGTTCAATTGATTTGAAAATTGGTCAAAATGTTCCTCTTGATGAAATCTAAGATGAGTTCAAAATTGGGTCACCTGGGGTCATAATCTAGGTCTCTAGGTCAAATTAAAGAAATGCCTTAAGGGCACTCTAGAGGCCACATTTCTTGCCCAATTGACTTGAAAATTGGTCAAAATGTTTGTCTTGATGAAATCTCGGATAAGTTTGGATTTGGGTTACCTGGGATCATAAACTAGATCACTAGGTCAAATTAAAGAAATATCTTGCGGGCACTCTAGAGGCCACTTTTTTGCTCAATCGACTTGAAAATTGGTCAGAATGTTTGTCTTGATAAAATCTCACATGAATCTGAGTTTAGGTCAACTCGGGCCATAAACTAGGTCACTAGGTCAAATTAAAGAAATACCTTTAGGGCACTCAGGAGGCCACATTTTTGGCTCAATTGACTTGAAAATTGGTCAGAGTATTTGTCTTGATCAATTCTTACATGAGTCTGAATTTGGGTCAACTCAGGTCATAAACTAGATCACTAGGTCAAATTAAAGAAATACCTTAAGGGCACTCTGGAGGCAACATTTATTGTTCAATTGATTTGAAAATTGGTTAAAATATTTCTCTTGATGAAATCTAAGATGAGTTCAAAATTGGGTACCTGGGGTCATAATCTAGGTCACTAAGTCAAATTAAAGAAATACCTTTAGGGCACTCTAGAGGCCACATTTCTTGCTCAATTGATTTGAAAATTGGCTAAGATGTTTCTCTTGATGAAATCTAAGATGACGTCAAAATTAGGTCACCTGAGGTCATAATCTAGGTCACTAGGTCAAATTAAAGAAATACCTTAAGGGCACTCTAGAGGCCACATTTCTTGCTCAATTGACTTGAAAATTGGTCAGAATGTTTGTCTTTATGAAATATTGGATGAGTTTGAAATTGGGTCACCTGGGATCATAAACTAGGTCACTAGGTCAAATTAAAGAAATACCTTTAGGCCACATTTATTTCTCAATTAACTTGAAAACTGTTCAGAATGTTTGTCTTGATAAATATTTTGATGAGTTCTAAATTTGGTCACGTATGGTGATAAAGTAGGTCACTAGGTCAACTTACAGAAATTTCTTGTGGATGCTCTAGATGCCACATTTTAAGCTCAATTGACCTGGCAATTGGTCAGAAATTGAATTTTGCACGTGGAGTGAAATTTTGCCTATTGATTCAGGTGAGCGATCCAGGGCCATCATGGCCCTCTTGTTTTTTTATCACCTATTTTTGTAGATCAGATAATATACTATCACCAAACAAATTTTCATGATTTTCTGAAAGTTTTCAAAAAATGGTGAAACTGTAGCGATTGTCTTTAAAGGCCCATAAGCAGCCGAAAATAAACAATTTGGCAGTCAAATTGCAGGCAAATTTAATTTATACCATTTATAAATATGGAGCCTGCCCGGGTAGCTTAGTGGACTCATGACCTGATTGTTATGAGTTTGATACCCAGTTGAGGCAAACTTTCTTTTTGGTGATTTTTCACCCCTCACCTCTAATGCATGTGAGAAAGTAGTCAGTGACTTGGAAAGAAAGTTTTGTGACTATCACTCTTGTGAGAAAGCCAGGAAACACATGCGTAGGTGCATTGACCACTATGATACGACAAGGCTTTACCAAACAATAACAGTTTAGAACTGTTCAATTTTAAAGCATTGAGTTAAATACAGGTGTCACCTAACTCGCCAATACAACTCGACGGAAAATATTTTCCTATCAGTCTAGCACTACCGTGTGTTGAGTATAATTGTGTACACAGACTACTTCTGTGTATGTTGATGTTCAGGTCTTTTCGCCAAATTCCTAACACATTCAGCCCGCATGGACGAAGCACAAAACCCCCATTTTCAGTGTATTCATAGCTGTTATCTGTTAGATCTACTTCTCGTCTACTTTTTTCAAAAATTGTTTCTATGCAGAACTTGATTTTGTCCGATATCAATGCCGATTACATAAACATGCGTTGTTTCGAAAGGTCATTTCCATATGCTACTGTACGATACACTTGTGAACTTAAAAATCATGATTCATAATCACAAGCTTGACTAATGCCTCCTGTGTAAAAACGAAAAGGAATGTACTATTTTTGACAGAGACGGTGAATAGCAACCACTGACTACCTTTTCAGTGTTTAACTCTTTACCACACAATCCCGACTTTTAACGACCCTGAGAAAGAGGCCTATAGAAAACATTGTGGGAAAAGGAGAAAATGCTGGTAACCAGCATTTTCTCCTTTTCCCGCAATATTTTCTACCCTATCAAAGTCAGAAATCGTCATATTAACAAGATTTAATTTGTTGTCTGCAGATGCATTGAATTTGGTCCAATAAAAAAATTTGTCGTTTGGTAAAGAGTTAAGAAATAATCTTTTTAGCCACAGTAATGTTGTTGTCTTTTTTCTTGTAGCGGCTTGGGGTAGCAACCACCATGCAGACTTACCGTTATCTATGTATATTCATCCGCCATTCATAAATATTGTACATATAATTATTTACAAAGAAATAAAGTTCTCTGAACTTTTGGTTATTCGTACTGATTTTGTGATGTTTCTTTACAGTTATTGTGGTGAGGTAATATTATAATAAAAGGAACATTACAATAGTCTGCATTTCTGTGTGGTCGGATCATGTCTCGTTGCGTGTGTAAAGAGGTGAATATCAGATTCGACCTTCAGTCTCATCCGATATGCACCTCTTTACACGCGCATCTCGACATGATCCTGCAGAAATGCAGACTGATGTAATATTCCAGATGTAACAGGGGCTACAGTTTGCAAGAGTAAGGCTGATTTTGATTGGTCACGTAAAATCCAACCAATCAGCAGAGTTCTTACAATACAATCTGACAAATATGGCTTCCCATGGAAAACGAAAGTACTATTTGTTGCATTTTGAGTAGTGATTTGGGGGTTTTCTCGGCTTCGTTATGTCATTGTAGAAACACATAAAGATGGACGCGAAATAAAAAGGTATTGAGGTTGTAGTTTATTGATTTATTTTGTAAAGAGCGCCCGACTTGGCAAGTACAACGATTTTAACAAATTTGGATACGACAAAAAGGGACGCATAAATTTCACAGATGTCCCATACTCTTCAAGGGTAGTGGGCCCTGTGTCCCACTGTTTCAAATTTGTAAAAATATCACTGAATACATGATCAAGTGGTAAAGGGTGAGACATAACAGTGCACCTAAGGGAAAATATTAATTTTTCAAGGATAGTTCTAAAGTACATTTATGAAGTGAAGTAACAGACCGTGAAATAAATAGACTGCACAATAATTTATGACACTTCAACAGTCTGCCCTTTTTAATTAGGAATTTAGATTCTACATCTTTGCTGTCTTTCTCCGAGCTGTTAAACAAATTGATTCATTTGATAAAGGTTGATGCATAACAATGTATACAAATGACATTGGTTGCATGGTGTTTAACACCATTTTCAATATTATTTCATTGTGGTGTTGTTATGATTTCATGTAGTTTCTCTTGACCAGTCCTTCGCACATTATGCTCTTCCCAAACTGTTGGCTACTGGCATAACCAGAGTCAAAACAGTGATCAGCAACGAGAGAGGAATGAATCCTGTTACAATGACTGTAATCAATCAGGGGTGTGGAAATCCTATATCGTCCAACTTGGGAAAGTTTGGCGTCGGACAAGTGACCTTTATCAATCTATTTGTCCGCGGACATGTAGAAAATAAGGGTAAAAGTTTGAAACAAAGACATGTTGTATACAATTTACACAGTGAAATACAATTGTTCATCTTCCATAATACAATTGTTTAACCTTTGTACAAAATGACATTTCGAATGATAAACAGCAGCTTGAGATTATCCCTGATTTCTGGAAACCCAAAATACACATTTAGCCTACCTCTGCACACCACAGGGTTGGTATAATTTGCGGCTGTTTTTGCACGCTTTTTTTTTTTTTGCTTTGAAAAACGTCTGAATAATTTCAAGATCATCATTTTGGATTCAAATATTTTTCTTACTACAAGTTTTGCACTGATTCAAAGATCTTTTACGACAAGGACGCACAGGTGAATATTTTAGACTTTAATCTGATGGTACAGCTTCGATGCAAATGGGCCGTTGTTTAGCCACTGTCTCCTCTGCCAGAAACCATCTCAAACAGAAACAATTTTGCACCTCGGCAATCAATTGATGCGTAAAATCTGAGAAAACAGATTGTTTTTCCAATTAAATCTTCGAAGCAAACGGGATGCAACAAGGAATGCGACAAAAAAGACAGTAAGCTTTTAACAAGGCATAGTTAAAAGGATTCCCATCCAAAGATTCCCGTGGTTGAATACTATTAAAATGTTTTGGACAAGTAAACTACACTGGCAGACAAGTGGATTTTTTTTTTTTATTTACTTGTCCGTGTAGCAATTTATAAGATTTCTACACCCCTGTCAGTCCTAAGAAATTGGCCTAGCTGGGAATTTGAAGCTGGGACCTCCTGGTATCAAGTTTTGTACATAACCAACTAAGCTACCTGGGTCTTGATGTCATTTACAGGTATTAGGGAGAGTTTCAAGTACTGACTTTTTGCATGTAGTGAAATCGGTAGAGTACAGGACTTGAAAACATTAGTTTGCTGGTTTTAATCCCAGCTTGGCCAACTTCTTTCCAAGGATTGATGATAGTCATTGTGACAGGATTCATTCCTCTCTCACCATATTTTCAACAATGGTTATTTGGGAAAGCAGCCAGTGGCATAGAAAGTGTGAAGTAATGGTTACAAAAAGTCCAGGTTAAAGTTACAAAAACTGTACACATAAATCTTTCAAATTAGGGACATAGCTTGCTCCAGAAATTACTTCTGAGATTAACATTTCTAAATTAATCAGAAATAAAAGTAACCAAAATGCTTATCTATTAACCCTTTACAAAGCAAGCTTGAGTTTTAACAACCAAAAGTAGGAGGCTTTCGAAAAAGTACGAAAAGAAGAAAATGCTAGTAAGCAGTATTTTCTCAAATTTCTGATCCAAATCTCATCATTTTCATTCCATGCTCAATTTGTCAGATCTGCAAAAGCTTCAAATTTGGCCGAAATTGAAAATTGTCTGGTAAAGACTTAACCCTTCACCACACAAACAAAAGATTTAAGGACCTTGAGGAAGTTGGCTTTTGAAAACATTATGGGAAAAGGAGAAAATGCTGGTAACCAGCATTTTCTCCTCATTTGGGTATGTTTAATCTACCCTTCCAGAGGCGAATTTCAGTTTTTGAGCTATGTTTAATTTGTTGTCTGCAAAATTATTAATGCTTTCAGTTTGGGCCAATTTAACATTTAGTTATTTAGTAAAGAGTTGAGACATTAACCCTTTCCCAAACAAGCCCTGGTTTTTACGTGTCTGCAGTAAAAGTCTTTTGAAAACACTGTGGGAAAAGGGGAAATTGCTCGTAACGAGCAATTTCTTCTTTTCCCACAGTGTTTTCTACCCTTTTTGATAACTTTCTGCCATTTTCTCCAAATCTAAAATTGTCGTCTGCAAACTCTTTCTATGTGGAAGAGTCCAAAAAGAGTCGTTTTGGAAAGAGTTAAATGGTATTGACAATGAAAGAAAGGTTTGTTTAACAGACTACAAAATTTTATAGGACTGTTGAATTCGAAAGTGTTTGCAGTCATCAAATTTTATGTAGCTTTATTGTTGGCATACACCTTTGTATGGGTAGAAAACATTATAGGCAAAAGAGAAAATCTTGGTTACCAGCACTTTCTCATTTTCCAACTGTGTTTTCAAAAGGCCTCTCCCTCAGGATTGTTAAAACGATTGTGTGAGAAAGGGTGAAAGGAAAATAAAACACCATAATATCATGAGATAATAATCAAAATGATCATGGCAAATTTCATAATTTTACCCCACAGATGTTTATTGGCAATCCATGTTTGCTTACACTCTGTACCAAACAACGAAATTTATAGACTTGTCCAAATTGATAGCATTTCAGATGCCAAAATAAACAGGATTCAAGGATTGAAACTTGTTTATAGAAGTGTAAAAAACATTGTGGGAAAAGGAGAAACTGCTGGTAACCAGCATTTTCTCCTTTTTCCACAATGTTTTCTACCCTTCCCAAAACAAATTTCAATTTTTCAGTGTTTGGTAAAGGGTTAACTCTATATCAGAAATCAAAATTCAAGACGGCCAAATTAAGTGTAATTAACGTCAACAAGCTATTAATGTGCCTCCAATAATTGGTTTTCTATTTGAAAGTGTAGAAATCACCATGGAAAAGGGAGGATTGCTTGTCAATGTCACAGCCTTTTTCCATAATGTTTATTAATTGTACCAGAAAAAATTGTTTTGACTGGTCTACAGCATTTACTTTTTTTCATGTTTTGTTTTTAAGGACCTCTTTTTCTAGTAGGTAAAAACAGGATACATGTAGTTTGGTGATAGTTTAAGCATTTACCACAAAATAATGAGTTTAACGACCCTGAAAAAAGAAGGCTTTTGAAAACATTCAGAGTAATAGAGAAATTCTCATCTGTAAATTCTTTCAATATGAACGAATCTAAAATTTTTCCATTCGGTAAACGGTTTAGACATAAAAAATGATATTTCATAAGATAGCGATTAAAGTGATAGCTGCAATTTTCATCATTTTACTGGCAGATGGTGATGGGGAAGCCATGTTTGCTTCAAGCAAATATTTATACCCATGTGTTTAGGTTTGGTGACTCATTCCTCTATTGATTATTGGCTTTGAAAAATTAAATTTGCAATTTGTTTATGGCTTGATATAAACAACTGTATTTTTTCAACTTCTTACCAAAGGATAACATTTTGGACTTGTGCAATTCTGTTGCAGACAACAAATTAGATATGGCTAATATGATGGAAATAGTCTTTAAAAGGGTAGAAAAAAATTGTGGTAAATGGAGAAAATACTGTTTATCAGCATTTTATAGTTTCCCATGGTGTTCTTAATAGCCCTCATCCTTGTGATGGTAAAAATCAGGATTTTTTTGTAAAGGGTTAAGGCTTTTGCTGCCTAATGCATGTACAGGAGTGTTACAGTAGCCTGTACACAAAAAACACAGTGGCATACACTTTGCAAAAAAAAAGAATACAGTTTTGCCAAAAAAAGTCACCAGAGGCCATAAAAAATAGCTCCATAATTCAAAAACTTTCTGGGGGAGACCCTCCTATTGCTGGAAACCCCCCTTACCCCCCCTTTCGCACTTTGCGCCTCCAAAAATACTTTTGTTATTACTTTTGTTTATGCTTTATTTTTGGCTAGCTATGCCTGATATATATTTGACAATTTCCCCCTTGGTTATTGTCCATTCATGGGAGCATTTTTGCAATAATCACTCATCATTTAAAAATGGTATAAAAGAATATTAAAGAATTCTGTGTTTGTAAATAATATGAAATTTACATGTTTACGGGGATGGTCTAAAACTCCAGTAAAATTTTGTAGGTGAAAAGTTCAACTTTTTTCAAATAAATCACTGAAGCAAACTGGCTTTACCAACTCTTGACCAAACTGCAAAACTTTAGACTTGTTGGACAATCCATGTTTACAAGTATTAGCAGTAAAATGTGGCTTATATGCCGGAAATTATCCTTGGAATGATAGAAAACATTGTGGGAAATGGAAAAAATGCTGGTAACCAGCATTTTCTCACAATGTTTTCTGTAGTATTCTTCCTGAGGGTTTGGAAAAACATGTGATTATTTGGTAAAGGGTCATCATGCATAAAAATATACATTTTATGCTTAACACTCATTTTTATGGTATAATGGCCTCATATTAAATGGTACCCAAATGTACATGAAATTGGGGTAAGTTTATAGCAATTTGATCCGAACATATTGGGCAGAAATTGCTCTATAATTGTAATGAGCTATAAAAGTTTATTTCTTGAATTAAGTGCAATATAAATACACTTTGTGGACAGTTTCTTGTATATTTAGCGCTGTGCCACAGGATGAAATTTAGACTCATCCTATTTGAAATCACAAAGGGGCAAAGGGAGCAATTTTCACTGTATTTTTCAATGTAGAAAAAAGTTAGAAGTGTGACACGTACATTAGTTGGGAAATAGTCACTACATTATTTTGATGCATTCTGGGAAATAAAATGGTCACTGTAACAACTGATTTATTCTAGTACATGCTTGTAGACAAGATGGTAACTCCATTCAGGGTGTGCCTAGACTTTCTTTTTAGGGGTCAAACACCCCCTTCCAGTGAATGAGAAAAAGCAAACATTTCAATTTTCTGAGACCTTTTAGAAAATTTGGGGCTCCAAATTCTAAAGAAACAGGGCTTCAAGGAAGGCCCTGTAAATACCTCTGGTGCACTTTAGGAAACTATTTGAGCATGTTGAGGTAACAAAATGATTACAGCACTATTTTGAAGACAAAATGGTAGCCAGTATGTCAAGAATAATTGCAAGTTTAAAGCAATTTGTTTGTTGATATTCAAATTCCCTGTGAAAATCTAATGATACCATCAGTTATATATCTCTTAACCCTTTACCACACAATCACGAGTTACAATGACTCCGGGAGGGAAGCCTTTGAAAACAGTGTAGGAAAAGGAACCAGCATTTTTCCTTTTCTCAAATTGTTTTCAAAGGCAAGTCCAATCATTTGAGCCTCATTTAAATCACACTGGAGAGACCTTACGAACTTGCTCCAGGTCAACGTTACTGCTCCTGTCAATTCAATGTACCCGCTCCAGTAAAAAACATGGCTGCGCCCATAAGATTCCACAAGGTAAGCACAAAAACATAATTTTTTTTACATGTTATTGAATAGATATGCAGTTGCAGGTTGTCGCACGGAATGTCTGGGATGTCGGTGCATGTTAATCTGTAGTTCTTTCGGTGGTTAATCGTTTGTTGAAGACGTTTAATTGGACAAAGTTCCGTCGGCGACTACGATTTTTCACTACTTGGAGTCTCCAAAAACCTTTGTAAAACATATACACTCGATATTCTGAAGTGTGTGCCATGTCAGATGACCAATATAATGATTATCCTCATAACTATAAACTGAAAAAAATCAAATTGCAGTTATTAAATGATATTTTGCCATTTTTGTATTACAATGTAACATGCTCCTAAATTCAATACAACGATCCAGCTCCTGAGCTGAAAATACGGTAAGTGTGTGGGTTCGTGTTACAGTAAACAATTTTGTCATTTTGGTCCAGATTCTATATTAATTATCGTAGTCACAGTCATAGGTTCGTCATCATTAATAATAGCAATAATCATCATTATGCACGACCGATTGTATATTCAAATCAGCTGAACATCTATAGACATCGGTTTAGTAATTAGTTAGAGGCTAAATAGTAAATTCTACATGAATATAATACACCCAAAAGAACAAGTGCAGTGTCTGTTTTAATCCTGTACCAAATATTTCCTAATTTAAATAAACTGATGTAGAATGCTAAGCAAAACATTGGGCATGTTTTCCTTTTCTCACATTGTATTCTATCAGTGAGATAAGTATCTTTCAGTTAAGTCACAATTTAAACTGTTTTCTGCAACTAGATCCCTGTCGATATAGATCGGTTCAGATGTGTAGTTTGATAAATACTTGAATGGCAGTACAATTCTAAAACATGTTGAACCTTTTTTTTCTATCAATAGGCCTAATCTTATTGGGCATGTATTCAGGCCATCTCGGGTTCTCTGTTTCTCTCCCAAATTTCATTAAGCTGACAGAATCAGACACTCATTGTGAAAAAATGGGGAGAGAGAGGAAGGAAGGAAGGGAGAGAAAGGGAGAGGGGGAAGGGAGGAAGGAAGGAAGGGAGAAAGAGAGAGAGCGTGGGCGGATTTGTCTAATAGGCCATGATGTCTTCTCAGTTTGTTTCAGAAAGTAACAATATTAAGTTGTTTGTAACAATTTTATATACACAGTTGTGTATGAAAATGGTCAATGCTGAATACATTCATTTCATACATTATTAACACTCAATTGAAAGTCGCATATAAATCTACTTTACTTTAAAAAACATAGAAATATGAAAGCGAAAACGATTTCGGAAAATTATCACTTTGTTACGAAAGCCTACATACTAAAGCCTACAAGGGTCAAAATGAAGGTAAAACATTTGTATCAAAAACACGTAATAACATGAATTCAAAACACCTTATAACGCAAAAAGAAAGTCGCACTAAGGCGAAAAATCTCGTAATAACATGTTTTTAAACATATAATAATGTGTTTAAAAGTCGCAGTAACACGAAAAATCTCGTAACAACGTGAATTCAATATACGTAACAACGCAAAAAAAAAGTCGCATTTACGTGAAAAAATCTCGTAATAACGCGTTTAAAAGTCGTAGTAACGCGAATCGAAAATTCGCAGTAACATTTTTTTTTGCTTTATCAACATTAGATGAGTACAGTTTACATGTATGTGCAATAAGTCTTTGACATGCATTCGAATTTCCCAATAAAGATTAAATTGTGTTGGTTGTGAGTTTTGTTTGTTTCAGCGTTATTTCAACCACATCACAGAAATCACTTTCTTATTAATGACCTTTCTAGAATTGGCTAGTATTAAGTCTGCATCTTTACTTTGCCTTGCACCAATAACTCGCCAATAACTACCAATAATTCGCATAAATATATTTGAAAGCTACTGGCTGCTATCCTAGATCAACATCTTCGAAAAATGACAAATGGTGAAAGAGGAATGAAACCTTCTGCAATGATGATTATCAATCTCCAAAAAGAATTTGGCTGAGCTGTTGAATCGAGCCATCGAACAAACCCCGCCTTGCATGTTTATTTATATTTTATAATTTATATCAACGAAGAGAAGTCTTGTGATGAAGATATCGAAGATGATAGTTATAATAGTTATGGATCTTCTGCATGATAGTTATGATAGTTATCCACCCTTTGCATGATACTGTCTGTCATCAAGCTCTTCATGTATATAATGACATTTCATTTCAAAAGCATCAAAAGGACAATAAACCTGACGGACAGAAAAACCGAAAGAGACAGTTATACATATTGATCAAAAAAGAAAAATTGTTTGATTAAACTCATACACAATCGCATATAATATCGTTCTCTGTTTCAACTCAGGAGCTGGATTGTTTTATTGAGTTTTGGAGCGTGGAGCGTTGCCTACAAAAATTGACAGAAAGTAGCTCTTTAATGAATGTCATATAGTTTTTGTTTAGAACTGTGGTGAATAAAGCATATATGAATCACTTGGCAAAGCACAAACTTCAGATTATTGTGTTTGTATGTTTAACAAAGCTTTTTGCTGACTCCCACGTGTTGATTATTCAGAAATCATAGTTGCTGACGGAAGTTCGTTGGATTAAACGTCTTTAACAAATAACCAACCACCAAAAGAACAATACAGAAATATGCACTAACATCCCAGACATTCCGTGCGACAACCGTCTACTGCACATCTATTCATCTGATTGTTATAGAAGTATGTTTTGGTGCTTACCTAGCAAAATTCTTGGGCGCAGCCATGTTTTTTACTGGAGCGGGTACGTTGAATTGACAGGAGCAGTAACGTTGACCTGGAGCAAGTACGTAAGGTCTCTCCAGTGTGTAAATTGTGGTCTTTAAATGCTTTCAGTTTTGGCATGATATAAGCACTTTTCACAGCAATTACTGTAGTTGTTTTTGCGGCAGGTTTAGATTAAGATCAGACTGCATGTTTCATGCAGTCTGATCCTATATCAACACTGTCCCCTTTGCTGAGACATTCCAGACCAAATCTAGCTGGATATTGCATTTGTTTGAGTCTTACTTCTAGTTTTAAAATGTCTGATGGGTTTATTTTTGACGATAAAGACTAACAAAGGCTGGGTAAATATTGTGAGAGGTCTAATGGCCCAATATATTACATACTTTAGATAAAGCTGGACATGGTGTTTATTTTTGCTGACAACAACTTCATGGAAAATAAATGCCAACATGGCCTGTTTCACCTGGTCCTGACATTCTCTAAAATTTCTCATGTTATTACTTAATTCATTATTTGGGTAGCTAAGTTGGTAACATGTAGGGCTTGTAATCCAGAAGTACTAAGTTTGAATCTCAGCCTTGCCTAACTCTTTCTGAGATTTTACAAGCCTTGGAAGGACAACTGGTAGTGTACAGGACTGGAGAATAGGGGGTCGCTGGTTTTAATCCCAAGGATGATGAATTTCTTTTAGAGGATCGATGACAGTCATTGCAACGGGATTTATTGCTCTTTCACCGCGGTCATTTTAATTGCATTAAAATTATGTCTTGTTCTTGATTTTGAGACTAACATAATTTCTGATTGACCAAACTATTGGATTTACCCAATCAGAAATTGCATAAATTTTAAATTAGCCTTCAGAGCTCCAAATAAACCGACATACTCAGACATGGAATAAGACCCAATTAATTGCCATTTGATAGTTGCTTTTGTCCAGATTGTTTGAGCTGACCGGACAGTGTAGATGAAAGACCAGACTGCATGTTAAGTGCAGTCTCTACATTGGCCGCAAAAACATCTATGGTTATGAACCCCTGTGAGGAATTCAGTTAAAGGAGAAACAGTTCTAGAACAATTCTTGAATCTAGTTCTTGAAAACTTCATGAACATTAACCTTAAATGGCAGCTCTAGAACACTTAAATTGATGTTAAGAACTAAATCAAGAACTTCCTGCAAGGAATGTTCAAGAACTAAATCAAGAACTTCAAAAAAACTTTTCTTGAACTGTTGAACATTATTCTGAAACATATTATTGAACTTGTAATTCTTGAAATGTAATTTCAGGTTCATGAACATTCTAGAGCTAGGTTAAAGAACTGATCTAGAACAGCAATTTGATGTTCAAGATCAGTTCTTTAACCCTGTTCTAGAATTTTTCATGACACTTTCGATACGCTTCTACTATGATCCATGAGTTACTACTGGGCTGTTGCCATTTCTTCCACGATTTATGCCATTTTGATAAATATTTAGAAGGGTAGCTGAATCACCGCCCAGTGGAATGGGGTTATTAGTTTCTAAGCCGTAAGAACTTCTTTCTATGTAAAATAAATAAGCAAAACAAAACCTAAGTAGATTGTGAATTATTGTATAACTGAAGGATGTGAGGAATGCAGAATTATTATTAGATATACCAGAATTCATTACATTCCTGTATGCAAGCAAACACTGTATTTATTGTAACAGAGAAATGTTATACCATGTTAAATAGTCAACCCTGCTTCTATATCAGTAAGTCTGCTGAAAATCAGGATTTTTCTTCTAAGTCTGCATAATGTCATGTGCACTTACCCTTTCAACAGATGATACAATGCTTTCAAATCTGTTTGGTATTGAATACAATTTTACCATTATTTCAGGCAGCCAGTGCATCTATCCAGCTCTCCTGAAGTTTCATTTTTCAGGAAGGTCTATGGTACTTTGTGCAACATTCTTTCCAAGCTACTAGCCGCTTTTCCACTTAACCCATTACCACACAATCCCGAGTTTTGACGCCCCTGTAGGAGAAAGCTTTTGAAAACATTGTGGGAAAAGGAGAAAATGCTGGTAACCAGCATTTTCTCCTTTTCCCACAATGTTTTCTTCCCCATCCAAAACATAAATCATCATTTCAGTTACATTTTATTTGTCGTCTGCAAATCCTTTCAATTTGGACCAGTCTAATTTTTTGTCGTGTGGTAAAGAGTTAAATATACATCTATACTCGTTTTCAGCCAGTTTTTAACCCATTTCATCTTTATTTGATGAAACCATAATCATTCTTGTATCTTTATGACAAATATGGTGCTCCTGACAGCTGCAAAGTTGGAGATCACGAACGACACAGAATGCATTTTTTATGCTTTCAGAGAAATCACTGTTGTCGGTTCCTGTTATAAAATGAAAACTAATCCCTTGACTTTCTCTATGCCTTACACCATAGTACATGTACAGTATATTGGTGATTTGGCAAAGCTAGGAAATCAAACTTGTGAATAACCTCTTGGTTTCAGGCCTAAACATTAATGTTTCTCTCAGTGCCCGGGCTTAATCCATGCTTTATAGGACCCTGAGGGTGTCGTTGTTTGAAAACATTATGTGAAAAGCAGAAAAGGATTTCTGTCCCATCAGTGATACATATCCTGTCATTTTAACTACAACCAGTTTAACTCCTTACCATGCAATCCTGACTTTTAGCGACCCCTGAGAAAGAAAGCTTTAGAAAACATTGTGGGAAAAGGAGAAAATGCTGGTAACCAGCATTTTCTCATTTTTCCCCACAATGTTTTCTACCCTATTAAATATGATGATCACCATTTCAGCATCATTTAATTTGTCGTCTGCAGATGCTTTGAATTAAGTCCCGAGTCCAAAATTTGTTTGTTTGGTAAAGATTTAAGTCGTCTGCAAATTCTTTCAGTTTCGACCTCTAAAACATTAACTCTGAAGTTAACCTATTCCCAAACAATCCAGTGTTTTAACCCTTTACCATACAATGCCAAGTTTTAATGAGCTTTACAAAGAAGGCTTTGGAGAACAATTCGGGAAAAGGTGAAAATGATGATTACCAGCAATTTTATCTTTTCCCACGATGTTTTCTAGGCTTCAAAAGACAAGTCTCTGTTTTGGAGCCTTGTAAAGTTTGTCACCGACATAATGTTTTCAATTTTGGCCAGTCTGGAATGTATTTGTTTGGTAAAGAGTTAATGACCCTGGTAACCAGGATGTTGTCCTTTTCTCACAATATTTCTTACCTTTCACAAACAAGTCAGTTGGAGTCACATCAATTGAACCACTTTTTATTTATGGACTGCAAATGCGGTAAAGTTAACCATGGAATTTTAACTTCTATGTATGTCTTTTAACTAACAACTAAGCCACAGTGATCTGATGATTAATCTTTGCAATATTTGTAAAAATGAAACCCAGACTAGGGTAAAGGGAAAGCTACAATGCCTTTAACCCATTAACATACAACCCTTTATTTAAATGGGTTTTTAAAATTGTGCGTGAAAAGGGGAAAAATGCTGATTACCACAATTTTCTCTACCATTTCAAGGACAGAAGTCACTTACTGAGTTATATTATTGATTTTTGGTCTGAAATTTCTTTCAATTTGGTCTAGTCTGAAATGTTGGGATCTGGTACAGACTTAACCACTAGCCATGCAGAGATCTTAAGATTGATCTCTGTGTTATGAGGAAGGGAGGACTGGGACTGTAGGATAAGGGGAGGACTATAATGTAGTTAATGACCCATCAAATGTCCTGGTAAGGACTAAATTGACAGGTTATCCAATTACCACACCATATGACTTTTCAGCCCTTTCCCTTGCCATGGACAATTTTTTAGACACTGATTGTTGGAAAAGGAGCAATTGCTTGTTACAAGCTATAGCTTCTTTCCTCCTCTTTTTTCTATGTCCTTCAGTGAGGTTTGTTGTAGGGAAAAAATAGTAGTTTTTTATAAATTTTATCAATCCCAGGAAACTTAAAAGCCATGCCTATAGTAAAACTGATCATATTAAAACTGGATTCACCCCATCTTCTCATAATTCATTTTGCTAAACCTGGTTGTGCAGTTGGTAATGTACAGGACTTAATGTATAGGGGTCACTGGTTCCAGCTTGGCAAATTTCTTTCTGAGGATTGACGAGAGTCATTGTGACAGGAGTCATTCCTCTCTCAGCCGATCACTGTTTTGATGATAGTTATGCGGTAAAGCAACCAGTGGCTTCAAACGAATATTGTGTGAAGCAGTAGTAAGAGACTCCAGGAAAGCATGGATAGGTGCACTAGCTGTGGCAATATAACTGAAATGATGTTAAAAAGGGCATTAAATACCATACATACAGTTTGTTTTACCCTTTTCTAAATAATCTGAGGTTTTAGCAAGGTAGAAAGTGTGTCAAAACAATGTGAGAAAAGAAGAAAATGCTGGTTAGCAGCATTATTCCCTCTTCTCACAATGTTTCCTACCATATCAAATTTGTTATCTGCAAATGCTTTCAATTTGGGTAAGTCGAAAAGTTTGTCATGTAAAGGATTATGCTGTATGCAACTGAAGAATGTAATTGCTTTGTGTAATAGATCAGATATTTGTTAACCCTTTACCAAACAATCTGGAGTTTGTACTGACCCTGAGGGGGAAGGATTTTGTAAACTTAGTGGGAAAAGGAGAAAGTGATGATAACCACTATTTTCTCCTTTTTCCCCCATGATGTTTTCCACCCATTTAAGACAAATACCTTGATTTTAGCCATCAGTTTTGTGATTTATTGTCTGCAAATCCTTTCTATATGCATGAGTCTAACACTTTGTCATTTGGTAAAGAGCTAAAATCATTCCAGTTTATTCATTGTTGTGTTCCAAATTTGCTTCAGGCAGGTGAAAAGATTGTCCTTTATATACATGTACTCTTTTCCAGACAACTACAGACCAGCCCATACACCTCAGTTGGTAGAGTGTAGGAATCGAGAACATAATGCTTTGGGTCACTTGAGGGTTTGGGTTCAAGCCCCATGGCTGGTCATCTAAAATAACTAATAGTCTTTCGGATGAGACTTTAAACCGACTGGTCCTGTGTGAGGGTGCTATACACCAAGCACATTAAAGAACCAGGCACAAATTAGGATGGGTTTCGTCCTGTATCTGCACTATCCCCCATAACAATGCTCACAGTGGCGACAATAAATAAACTCAAGTTCAATCATTCAGACAACTACATTGATGTCATTGTCCATTTTGAAAACATTTGCAGATGATGAATACTTCTCAAAAGATGATTTGTCTCTCAAAGCATAGAGCACATCTTGAGAAAAGGAGAAAAGGTTTTTGAAAAGTCTCCTTGTAGGGATAGGTTAAATACAGGATAGGTTAGTAAAGGGGTACTCATAATTTCCAAAAAGAAATTAAGTTTTTCTTCAGAATGGCTATGCCTTCAGAGTTTTCGGAAATCTACATATCACCTAAAGGACAAACATTTGATGGAAAAGAAATAGTATATTTCACTTTTTAGCTCACCTGAGCACAAAGTGCTCATGGTGAGCTATTGTGATCGTGCTGTGTCAGGCATGCGTCGTCAACTTTTACCTTGTGTACGCTCTATAGGCCATGTTTCCTGTCAGATACTCATGAAACTTGTCAAAATGTTTGTCTTGATAATATCTCGGACAAGTTCGAAAATAGGTCAGGTCGGGTCAAAAACTATGTCACTAGGTCAAATCTTAGAAAAACCTTGTGTACACTCCAGAGGCCACATTTTCAGTCCAATGCTCTTGAAAGTTAGTCAGAATGTTTGTCTTGATGATATCTCAGACGAGTTCGAAAATGGGTTAGGTGAGGTCAAAAACTAGGTCACTAGGTCAAATCTTAGGAAAACCTTGTGTACGCTCTAGAAGCCACATTTTCAGTCCAATACTCTTGAAAAATGTTCAGAATGCAGGGTTCAAATTTAACGGTCGCAAACTCGCAAAATGCGAGCTGAAATGAAAAAATGCGAGTACCAAATTCTAGCACTCGAAATAATTTGCGAGTGCGCCCGGAAAATGGGCAAACCTACCGCTTAAAAATCTGAATTAATCCATAAATGCGATCGTGTTTCGTGTACACTGAATTGCCGTATGCGGTGTACAACTATCCTTTGAGAGTATCACCGACCACGTGACCGGTATTCGTAGAGACGCTTGTTGCGATATTGTAAATACATCTATCCGATATTTAAAGCGTGTAGACGATTCTGACGTTGTTTATACGTCTGCATTGCCTCGCTGAGAGTATGGAGCGGAAAATATCCAGTTTTTTCGGCAATAGGCCGGATTCCGTGACATCGCCGGAATATTTATTTAATATAAATTAATGATCAAACAGTTTGTCAAAACAAAGGATATTTCTTTGCCATGCAGAATGTGTAGAGTCTGAGCTATAGTATTGTATGAGCAAACAGAGGAGACCAACTCAACAATATTTAGACTCTCCCAAATTGAAAGCGTCTGCATTTGGTACAAAGGAAATTTAATTCTCTAATAATGTAGAAAACATTGTGGGAAATGGAGAAATTGCTCATTATGAGCAATTTCTCCTTTTGCCACAATGTTTTCATAAGTTTCTCATTTCAGAGTCGTTAAAACACGGGACTGAGTGGCAATGGGTTAAAATATTGCTAGTACAAAATTGATTTTGGCTAGTAGAAAAAATGGTCACTAGCAAATTTTTGCTAGTTGAAAAAAAAGTTAAATTTGACCCCTGGAATGTTTGTCTTGATAATATCTCAGACGAGTTTGAAAATGGGCCATGTCAGGTCAAAAACTACGTCACTAGGTCAAATCTTAGAAAAACCTTGTGTACACTCCAGAGGCCACATTGTCAGTCCAATGCTCTTGAAAGTTGGTCAGAATGTGTGCCATGATAATAGCTTGGACGAGTTTAAAAATGGGTCATGTCAGGTCAAAAACTAGGTCACTGGGTGAAATCTTAGAAAAACCTTGTGTACGCTCTAGAGGCCACATTTTCAGTCCAATACTCTTGAAATTTGGTCAGAATGTTTGTCTTGATAATATCTTAGACTAGTATGAAAATGGGTCATGTTGGATAAAAAACTAGGTCATTAGGTCAAATCTTGGAAAAACCTGTTGTACACACTAGAGGTTACATTTTCAGTCCATTATTCTTTAGTCAGAATGTTTGTCTTGATGATATCTTGCATGAGTTTGAAAATGGGTCACATGGATTCAAAAACTAGGTCACCAGGTTTAATCCTTGAAAAACCTTGTGTACGCTCTAGATGCCACATTCAGTCCTATAACCTTGAAATTTGCTTAGAATGTTTGTTTTGATAATATCTTAGACTATTATGAATATGGGTCATGTTTGGTAAAAAACTAGGTCACTAGGTCAAATCCCGGAAAAAATTTTTGTACACCCTACAGGCCACATTTTCTCTCAAATACTCATGAAAGTTTGTCAGAATGTTTGTCTGGATAATTTCTACATGTCAAGTAGGCCGCTGAGACAAATTCTAGAAAAAGCTTGTGTGCACTCTAGAGGCCATATTTGTAAGTCCAGTACTAATGAGTGTTTGTCATAATGTTTGTCCTAATATCTCTGAAGAGATTGGAAATGGGTCATGTTTGATCGAAAGGCTCGGGTGAGCGACTTCAGGGCCATCCTGGCCCTCTTGTTTTATGGAAACCTTGTCAGAAACTGGTTTACTGCTCATTATTATGAGCAACAATTGTTCTTACTCTTCCATGTTTTTCAAAGCTGTCATAAAGCAGTTACTACACTAACAGAGGTAATAACTCTTTACCAAAGACAAAACTTTAGCCCTGTCCAACTTGAAAGCATTTGCAGACAACAGATTTGATGTTACTCTAAACATGAAATTGATATTTTATAGTTAAAAACATTGTGGGAAAAAACAGAGTGCTAATTACCAGCATTTTGTCTTTTTTCCACAATCTTTTCAAAAAGCTTCTTTTTCAGGGTCATTAAAAGTGGGTATTGTGTGGTAAAGGGCTAATGGCATAGGTAAATACTAGTGGTGTAAGATTAGAACCCAGGAGGGCAAGGGTTCCATCTGCTCTGGAATGGCTGGGTTTTTGCTGAAGGGCAAAACAATTCAAAGCCCTATCCTAGTGCAGGTGAAATCCGAGACACAAACGAATAAGTGCCTGTTAAAATGTTCAAAGGGGCCCACTAATTTTAGGTAAAATAAAAGCGTGAAAAGTCACATTTGTACAACTAACCCTTTACCTAACAAGAAAAGTTTTGACTGGTCCAAGTGAAAGCGAGTGAAAGCGTACGGTGGACGACTTGTAGAATGCTGCCCAAATGAAGAGATTGGTCTCTGTTCGGGTAAAAAGCATGGTGGGAAAAGGAGAAAGTTACCAGCATTTTCTCCTTTTCCATCTTGTTTTCTTATCCTTCTTCTTCTTGGTTGTTAAAACTTAGGATTGTGTGGTAAGACTTGCATAAGAAAAAATATTACAATATAGGTATGTGATTATGTAAATTTGATTCGGTGAATAAATTGGGGACTGGTAAAAAAAACACAAACATGACTGTGTCATTCATTTTTTTTTCTCATTCATTGGGGTGAAACCCAAAGTAAATGAAGTCTCTACACAAATAGAAGCAGTAAGGCCAGTTTGCTTCTTAGCTAAGTTTAGAAGTGTCACAAAGTAAGATACCATAGTTGTAAATGACATCTGAGAATGTAAATCTAGTCACAGTGTTACAGCAATACTCATTAGTTTGTTTTACCAAAATATCTTATCTAACCCTGTACCAAACAATCCCAAGTTTTAGCAACCCACATAAAAAAGGTCTTCTGGAAACACTGTTAATAAAACAGGGATTACGTAATCGTTGTTGTAATAAAGGAGAAAATGCTAGTAACCATCATTTTCTCCTTTACCCATAATTGGTTTTTATACCCTCGCAAAACGAATGTTTTCGGGGGTATATTGGAATCAGCCTGTCCGTCTGTGTGTCCATCCGTGTGTCCGTCTGTGTACAAATAAATGCCTGTTTCTGTCAAAGTGCTGGCGGGGGTATTAAGTCACATTCGGTGACGGTTCTAGTTTTTTCTATCCTTTCAAAGACAATACACTGTTTGAGCTATGTTGAATTTGTCCAAGTTGCAAGTGCTTTGGATTCGGGTAAGTCCAACATTTTGTTGTATAGGAAAGGGTTAATAACCATCCACAAAATGTTGATTGATTGGTTGTATGGTGTTTAATACCGTTTTCAACATTATGTCAGTTATATCACGGCGGCCAGTGCACCTATCCATGCTTTCCGGGAGTTTCTGTTGAGCCTCAGTAGCGCAGTCAGTAGAGTGCAGGACTTGAGAATAAGGGATTGTGGGTTCAATCCCTGGCTCGCCTAATTTCTTTCAGACAATCGATGATGGTCATTGCTACTGGATTCATTCCTCTCCCACCGCTGACTTTCGTTTTGACGATGTTTATGTGGGAAAGCAGCCAGTGGCTTGGAAAGAGAATTGTGCGGAGTACTTGTTAAAGAGACTCCAGGAAAGCATGGATAAGTGCACTGGCCACCACAGTATAACTGAAATGATGTTGAAAACGGCATTTAACACCATACAATCAATCAATCCAGGAATCCAATCAATCCAGTACCCTGCACAACATTCTTTCCAAGCCACAGGCTGCTTTCCCACATTAACATCATGGAAACAATGGTCAGCGGTGACTACATCAGTCCTCAGAAATAAATTGGACAAGCCGGGGTTCAAATCAGCAACCCCTGTTCTCAAGTCCTGAATGCTAATTACTGAGCTACTGGGGCTCTGCCATACACAAGATGGTGAAGGTGTATTATTCACAGTTTAAAGACGATCGCTACAGTTTTTTCATTTTTTAAAAACTTTCAGAATTTCATGAAACTTTGTTTGGTGATAGTATATTATCTAATCTCCAAAAATAGGAGATAAAAAAGGTGGTCACCACTTTCGGGAAAATTCTATGAATATTTCTTTTAGTACACCCTGCATTGCGGCAGTTCTGGATGAAATTTCACCTATGAAAACTAAGTCTATGTATATTTTTCCAAATGACAACAATTATAAGCAAATTTTATGTCATTGTATTGGTGAAACATCAAATTTAATGAAAAAAAATAATTTAGAGTATACTGAGTATCAATCTTTAAAAAAAAAAACCCTTAACTTGGGGCTAAAACACCTTCATTTTGGAAAAAAACGTAAAAAACAAAGAGTATCTTTTAAAGGTGGCCCTTCAGATTTTGGGATGAAAATTTTACAAAAATACAAAAAAATCATCCTTATACTCCCAAAGCCTTTTAAGTTTCATTCATAAAACCCCAGTAGTCGAAAACCATCCGACAACAAGAGAAATTAGAGATTTACTACGGCCCAGGTCGACACCGACGGGAAACACGGTCTATTTTTACATGAGCAACTTGCTCATTTACATACCGGAAATACACAGACGAAGCTTCAAACATAGCGTCCGAAGAAGACATTATGGAAAATAATTACAAGTTTGTTATGTTATGGAATTTAAGCGTCATTAGTCACGTGCCAGTCACTTGACATTCCCACAATGCTTTTTAGCTCACCTGAGCACATAGTGCTCAGGGTGAGCAATTGTGATCGGTAAATTTCCATCGTCCGTCTGTCCGTCTGTCTGTCTGTCCGTAAACAATTACTAAAAAATCTTCTCTGAAACCGCCGATCAGATTTCAATGAAACTTCACAGAAATGATCCTTAGGTGATGCACTTTCAGAATACTTCAAAGATTTGAATTCCATGAAGAACTCTGGTTGCCATGGCAACCGAAACAAAAAACTTTAAAAATCTTCTCGTCCCAAACTGTAAGGGCTAGAGCTTTCATATTTGGCATGTAGCATCATCTAGTGGCCCTCTACCAAAATACTTCAAATTATGGCCCTGGTGTTAAAGATTGGCCCTATGTTGTGTGTTCTCGGATTTCTCATAGAGATAAAGAAGGGAATCTTTAAAAATCTTCTTGTCCCAAACCGTAAGGGCTAGAGCTTTCATATATGGCATGTAGCATCATCTAGTGACCCTCTACCAAAATACTTCAAATTATGGCCCTGGTGTTAAAAATTGGCCCTATGTTGTGGGGTCTCGGATTTCACATAGAGATAAAGAAGGAAATCTTTAAAAATCTTCTTGTCCCAAACCGTAAGGGCTAGAGCTTTCATATTTGGCATGTAGCATCATCTAGTGGCCCTCTACCAAAAGACTTCAAATTATGGCCCTAGTGTTGAAAATGGCCCTATGTTGTGGGTTCTCGGATTTCACAAGACGATTGTAATAAGTACTAACAACATAGGATTTAGCTCAGCATAAAGGCTTTAATCCATGGGGCATTCAATTCCAGCTAGTCTTATATATTTCAACAGAGACATTGGAATTCCTATCGCTTAATAAAAGTGTTGGCTTAATAAACGTAGTCGCTTAGCTAAGCAAGATCAACTGTATTGCCCTTTGACAAATTGGAATTCATGAACAACTCTGGTTTCCATGTCAACTGCTGAAAAAAAAAATCAACCCAAACACAAAGCCTACAACTTAATTGGCAACAGTAGCACTACCAAAGTACATCGAATTGTGACCTTCGGAAAAAAAAATAACTGCTTTGTTATTGGATCCCAGTTTCCACATCCAAATAAAAGATCTTTTAAAATCTTCTTTCATCCAAACATTAACCCTAGAGCTTTCATATTCAGCATGGACTGGTGGATAGTTATGCTTCGGTAAGGGCGAGCATATAGTCGCCACTTTGTCTGTCTGTCCGTCCAAAGCGATTTCTCAACAACCACTTGATGGCTCTTGTTTGCTAATAGCATTTACCAAATTTCTTCCTTGGAATCACAAAAAGTCCTTTGTAGTCACAATGTGGGATCAAATATGTAAAGAGTGTATTCTTGGAATCCTCCTGTTCCATATTGTATGGCCCACAACATACATTTGGCATGTTTGCTAATAGCATTTACCAAATTTCTTCCTTGGAATCACAAAAAGTCCTTTGTAGTCACAATGTGGGATCAAATATGTAAAGAGTGTATTCTTGGAATCCTCCTGTTCCATATTGTATGGCCCACAACATACATTTGGCATGTGATTCTGTCTGAAAACCCATTATCAGCTCTCCTGAGCATAACATACTCATGGTTAGCTTTTATGTATCCTTGAATATGCGTCGCCAAAATTCCACTGTTTATTATATAGCTATCGGAATTCCAGCATAATCTTGATCCATCGCCCAGAATGTTTGTAAGGTTGTGAACATGAACATGAACACACTCAGCAACCACAATTCTGGCTCAGTCATACTCAAAAATTCCCTGGATGTTCATAATGACCTAAGGACAAATCTGATCAAAATGGGGACAAGCTAAAAGCATCAAAATAGGGGATCTTGATGACAGTTCCATTGTTTACACTCTAGGGCCTATAATTTCAGCTCTATCATTTTCTTACCTGCTCTGATTGTTGGTATTGTCATATCGATGAATCATTTTCAAACCTAAAACATTCCAGTGCAGAGGCAAGTGGCCATAACAATGACAGCTAAGTTGCATTTCAGGTGAGCGATTTAGGACCATCATGGTCCTCTTGTTTGATTTCTGGCGCGAAATCTAAAAATACCTTAAGAGGCTACGTAGCCTTTTAAGGGAACACTATCCAAAAAAATTATTTTTGTAATTTTATGTTTCTTGATTATTGATGATTTGTATTGTTTTTTCATATAAATTTCGGTGATATAAATAGTTTTTAATTTGGTGAGATGTGAAAAATCTAAATACCCACCTTTAAAGTTATTTTTTTTTTAATGTTCTAACATTCAGATTTTTCTTATATTTTCAATAATTTGATATTCAGGTACTAAACTAAAAGAATCAGGCTTAAAACAAATAGGTCACTAGCCTTATTTTTTCAGAAAATACATTTTAAGCGGTCCGACGAATCACCGAAATACCGAAATACAACCGAAACACCGAAATACCCCCATTTTTCATTGTTGGGTTCAAATAACTGACAAAAGTATGCAGGATTCTTTTTTAAGAAAACATACTTAATCAAAGTATTAATCATTATTGAGAAGAGTGACGCTGTTAATATACACTGATCATTGATTTACGTGGAGAACAATCATCGAAACGCTCGCGTGCCTGACCTGTTACACACCGAAATACCCGATCATGATTAAGACAATCTAGACTAAAGATTTATCATTATCACTTATATTTCTTTTGAATGATAAGCACACACAAAAGAGAGCGCTAATCCTCTTCATTTGCGAAAGAAGTAGACGGTGAGACCCAAATCAGACATTACATGATGTAAGTCTCTGATCCGAAAAACACACGAGTTTCTCGGCACGTTCTGTTCTCTTCCATTCTGTTAAAGTGAAGCGATCATAAATGTTCGGCTAACATAATCAAATTAATTGACGTGTAAGTCTGTCCTTGTTATTTTTAAAGTAATATGGTTATTATTCATAATCTTATCGGTGAAAATGTAATTGTCTTATCAATTTACGCCTTGTGTCATGCTAACTAAAGATTCAAAATGGCTGCCGGTTTTCTAATTTGGTAACGTTTTAATCTCATATTCCCAACATAAAAAAGGAAAGCTATTTTTTCTAGCATACGTATGGATAAAGATCAGACACATCAATCTTGTACAAATGCAACTGAAGTGAGATTGCGGGGGTATAATCCCTTAATTGACCAATTTTAGTACGTGGAGTGGATATTTCGGTGGACATTTACTGCACGGTAGGCTATTCCGGTGTACATTCTTCATGGTGGGCTTCAATAACATGTTGCTATTTTGACATTAGGTTTAATACTAACCCTCTTTCATTAAATTTGCAATTTGGTCAAAAACCACATCTCCAGTTAGCTTAATAACGAAAAAAAAAATACGGGTATTTCGGTGTTTCGGTGTTTCGGTGGTATTTCGATGATTCGTCTGACCCCATTTTAAGTTTGTGGGTGGGGTATTAACTAATGAGTAAATGTAGGGTTTGTCAAAGACAAAGATATTATATGAAGTAAATTATCTCAATTTTTTCAACAATTCAACGTAACAATGTTTATAAGAATTAAGTTTGTTGGTCATAATAAACCAATCCATAGCATATAAATGTAATTCTGATGTTAGCATTTAATCCATTACCAAACGACTAATTTTAGACTCTTCTAAATTTCACGTGTTTGCAGACGTTAAACCAAAACCTGGTATTCATGTATCACAGTTCTTTGATGGGTCAGAATTCATTGTGCGAAAAGAAGAAATCAATCATTAGAGCAATTTCTCCTTTTGACAACAATGTTTTCTAATGTTGTCTGCTGCAGACTCATCAAGCTAAGGGATAACCTGGTCAAGGAGAATGAGTTACAGTCCCTTGTTTTCTGCAAGTCTTTACCAAGTGGCATAATTTTGGACTAGACCAAACTGAAAGCATCTGCATCTGAAAAGATGTTTTAGCTCGACGATACTTCTGCCAGATAGAGCGCTAGTAGTAGCATCTGTGTCCATATTTCCATTGTTAGGTGACATAGTTAGGTGATTCACTTTGACTTTCAGTCCGATCTTTTGAAAGCGTAATTTCTGATTCTTGCCTCGCATATAATTTTTTGGCTTGATTCAAATACTTTTTTCTTTGTTTTGCTGACATAAAACGACCCCTTTTAGTTCTTGGTTTATCCATTCTGCAGACATTGACAAGTGTGGTAAGATCAACTGTGTTAGGTGCTCACCGTTTCGAGTAAAAGGTGAGCGTGATAGTTACAAGTAGCATAATAATGGAAACTGTCGAGAACATCTCTAAAGCCGTGTTTACTGGCAAGCGGTAGCGGCAGCAGCAGCAGCGGCAGCGGATTTTTTTTGTTATGTACAGTTTTCCTAAGAAATGTTCACTGGCGCGCGGCGGCGGCAGATCGGCGGAGCAGCGGTTTTTTGGGCCGCTTGCCGCTCGCCGCTAGAATTGTCCAAGGGGCATTTAAATCCGCTCGCCGCTAGCCGCTGCACTAAAATTTCTCAACCATGATAAAAAGATCCAGAAAGTCGGTCGATGATCATGTTTAGCTGATCAGATGAGTATTTTCAATTTGAGCCTACTGAGTTTCTCTGAATAGCGAAAGTTTTCTTTTTATGGCCCCGGTTGTCCGTCCCTTAGTCCGTCCGTCTGTCTGTCTGTCCGTTCTTCCGTCCGTTAGCAATTTCTTGTGTGCGCAACTCCTACAGTTTTCATTGGAATAAGTTCAGACTTTCTACAATTAATCTCTATGATGTGCAGTTGTGCATGTGACTCTTAAAACTTGGATATCTGCAGGCGTTCTAGATTTAAAGCCATTTCACTGACAAGCCCCTTCGGGCGTATATGCGCCGCTTGGCGAAGCTCTTGTTTAAATATTATGCTAGGCCGAGTGCAGCCTACTTTTTGCACATGGTAATTCGCCTTTGACAAGTATATAAGATTATATAGCCCAATTTTTGATATTCTTTCTCCAACTAGATGGAGCACTTGGGCAAATTGCTCCCTTGACATCCTATGATATTCAAAGAATTTGTCTTCGATCTACCCAAGTTCTTCAACTAGGGTATAAAAAATGCCGTGTCTATGGGGACTCTGTAATATCGGATGGACGTTCTATCGGCTATGTCTTCTCCTTTTTGGTTTCAGCAATAGCATACCTAATCCAATAATAATGATATCTTGATCACGATCTGCGAGAGTTGGCCGTGCGAGGACCATGATGGAAAAGAAAAGCGCTACCGCATGTCAATAAACACACACTCCAGCAAAAAGGAAACCGCTGCCGCTACCGATGCCGCTGCCGCTACCGATACCGCTCGCCAGTAAACAAGGCTTAAGGGCCCCCAGGTTTTATTTCACTGGAGGGGCTGGCTTTTAGCTCACCTGAGAACAAAGTGCTCAAGGTGAGCTTTCTTGATTGTGCAGCGTCATATGTTGTCCGGTGTGTGGTCATCAACATTTACCTTGTATGCACTCTAGTGGCCACATTTTTTGGGCATATACTCATGAAACTTGGTCAGAATTTTGTAATGATAATATCTTATACAAGTTTGAAATTGGGTCATGTTGGGTCAAAAAGTATGTCACTGAGACAAATCTTAGAAAAACCTTGTGTGAACTCCACCTGCCACATATTCAGTCCATTACTCATAAAACTTGGTCAGAATGTTTGTCTCAATTATATAATATACAAGCTTAGAACTGGGTCCTGCCAAGTAAATAAGTAGGTCACTGGGACAAATCCTAGAAAGACTTTGTGCGCTAGAGGCCACAATTTCAGTTTGATACTCATGAAAAATGCTCAGAATATTTGACTTGATGTTATCTCTGACAAGTTTAAGAATAGGTCATGACAGCCTTTCATTGTCAGGTCAAAAAGTAGGTCATTTACACTCATATGTTTTAGATCACAACAAGGATCTCTGGGGTTTTATCAATCCTAGATGACTTTACTCAGGTGAGCGCTTTAGGGCATGTGGCCCTCTTGTTTTGTTGAAGTGTCATTGAGTAATACAGATCATAGCCCTAGCCTATCACTGATGAAAACCAGGACAAAATGAATAAATTAGAGAGCTGTTACTGTGATGTGAGTGAAATTATGTTGAAAGTGGTGTAAAACGCTATACATGTATAATCTATCGACTATTAAACTGTCAATTAGTTAGGCAGTGCTCTAAGGGTAAACAATTTCCCACGTAATCTGAAGTTTTCACAACCCAGGGAAAGAAGGATCTGAAAACATTCTCAAAATGTTCTCTATTCTTTCAAAGACAGAAATCATCATGAAAATTTTGTGCTACATTTATTTTGTCAAGTAAAAATGCTTTCAACTTGATAAGTCCAACATTTTATTGTTTGGTAAATAATTACGGTAACGCTTTATCACACAACAAAAATGTGGACTGGTCCAAATTGAAAGCATTTGCAGACGACAATTCAAATGTGGCTAAAATGATGGAATATGTTTTTGATATAATAGAAAACATTGTGAAAAAAAGAAAAAATGCTGATTACCAGCATTTTCTTCTTTTCCCACAATGTTTTCACATTGCTTCTTTATCAGGGTCCTTGAAACTTGGGAGGGTGTGGTAAAGGGTTAAGGGTTAACTAGGTAATGGGTTTCACCAGTGTTTTGCTGTCCAAGTGCCACTTAATTGAAATTGTCAGTAGCTGGTCATCTGGGGTTCAGTAGTGATCTTGTTTCACCCTACATCACAGCACATAACCCCTAACCAAACCATGTACAGTTTTGACGACCCTCAGGAAGAAGACTTTCGAAATTGTTGTTCAAAAATGAGAGAATGCTGGTAACTAGGATTTTCTCCTTTTCCCATTATGTTTTCTACCTCTCCCATAACAAATTTCAATTTCACAGTCATGTTTAAAGTGTTGTCTGCAAATGCTTTAAATAAATACAAGTCTAGAATTACATTGTTGTTATTAAACAAGGTAATTCTAGACTGGGTTTTTCTCCTTTTTCCATGGTAAATTCTAATATTAATTACATATCTAATTTGTCATCTTCATGTGCTTTCAATATGGACAAGTATAAAATTTTGTTGACTGGTTAAGAGTGACCATATACATCAGTCTAAAGTAGCAGTTTCAGGCTTTTGCTTTGAAAAAACATCTACAGATTTTCTAACTGCTAAGAAAAGCCAGGGAATGGAGGAACATTGATTTGGTGTTTTGCTTTGGCAATAAATCCACAAATAATTCTACCATTAAAGTCTTCAGTATCAAGAGAGATAGTTTAAGCATCTTTTTTAGTTATTGCTGCATACACTATTTGTTATGGAATTTTGATTTGCGACAGAGACAGTTGAAAATTGATTCAAGTTTTTTTTTGCGACAGCAAACCCACAAACCTTTGTTAACAGAGCTTTTGAAAACAAATGAGAATGTGTAACATTGATTCTAGTTATTTTGCTTAGATAGCAAACCCACAAACTTCTGCAACAGATCCTTGATCAGTAAGGGAGGGCTAGTTATTGGAAGCCGCTTTCGAGCGGCTTCCAATAGGAATGTACCTAAACTATTTACCATGTAGATGATCAGTAATTATTCAATTGGTTATAATTTTTGGAAAATTTCAAATAATGTCGTGTTAGTGTTGCAAAATTACTCCACATGACTCTTTCTTAAATATTCAAACAGACCTACATGAAAATTGAGTCCGGTTTTCTTGTAATTCCCAAAATCACTATAATAATATACAGAAACAAACTTCCTTTCATTGGCTAGTCCCCCGAGTTTTTCCATCTTATAGGATTCCTTCTGTGTTCCCAAATTAAGTTGTTATGCTTTCTGTTTATCACAGGCCATGTAAATCTCGCTGATTCTGGAGTAAAAGTGTAAAGATTCACTTGGTTACAAGCAAGCTAAGATACTCTTTGACAAGCAGGAAGATCATGTTGTAGAAGAAAGTTTTTTAATATTTTTTTTTTTCTTTTTGTGTAAAAAATGAAACGCAAAGAAAAGATCACTGATAAAACTTGTAAATATAATTATGTACGTGAATAAATATCTTAATATCACTTTGAAAAATTACTTACTTAAATAATTCCGTAGTATCGCCTTTGATGCCCCTACAAAAGTTAGCTTTTTAAAATCATTTTGATAAACGGAAAATGCTGTACTTGAATGAGCAATTTCTCCATTTTCAAATTTTGAGTAGAAATTTAAAAATTCTAATGCTTTTACATGTTTTTTCTACAAAAACATTATCAATTTACAATAATTATAGTAACAATAATAATAATAAGATGATTTAACATTCCTCTCTAACTTCTACCCTTTCTTTTAGAATTAGAATACCTATCTGTGTGTGTGTGGGGGGGGGGGGGGGGGGCAAAAAAAGGATACAAAAAATGTCATCACAATTTTTCAAGACAGTCAATATTTCTGAAATTGTCCACCAAAAGAATGCGACTTCTGTGATGCTTTGCATCATAAATTTATCTTGTTTTTACTTTAATAGCAAGTCCACAAACTTCTGTAACAGAGCCTTGAAAAGTAGGGGAGCGAGTGATATTGATTCTAGTTTGTGCATTGACAGCAAATCCACAAACTTCTGTGTAGCAGATCTTTGATCAGCAAGGGAGAGAGAAAGAGGAACATTGATTTCTTTGCTTTGATAGCAAATGCACAAACTTCTGTAAGCACAGCCTTGAATAGTAAGGGAAAAGTAAGACTGGCTCAATTTGTTGCTTTGATAACAAATCCATAGAATTCTGTAACTGTTAAGAGCCTTGAATAGCAAGGAAGAAGGAACATTAATTAAAGTCATTTGTATGACAGTAAACCCACAAACTTCTGCAGCAAACTCACAAATTTCCTGATTGATTGATTGAATTTGAGTCTAAAGCTGTTTTAACAGCTTAGGTCATATCACAGTAGTCAGTGCACCAGTCCTACCCATGTGTTTCCTGGCTTTCTCACACAAGTACTGACACTACCTTCTTTCCAAGTCACTGACTACTTTCTCACATGCATCAGAGATGTGAGTCAAAAAAGTGCCGGAAAGAAAGTTTGCCTCAACCAGGTATGGAACACAAATTTCCTAAAGCGCATCCTTAAATAACACAAAGCAGTGAGAAACATTGATTCAATTCATTGAACTAGACTTAGACTTTACCATATTGAAACTTATTTGAACCTATTTGCAGATGACAGATCTAATGTGGCTCGAAATTATGGCATTTATGTTTCATTGTGGGAAATGGAGTAGTATCAATAATGAGGTGGTTACGGTTTTTCTTCTCATATTTGGACATTAACTCACCTTCAAAAAGTAACGTCGCCTTTTAGGACAGTTATCTGTTCTAGGGAGCGGAAAAACTGCTGATAACTTAATTCCTAAAGTGTTCTTTCTCTTAGGGTTGTGAAATATTTATGATTTTGATAAAGGGTTAAAAACGGTAATCAAGAGAAGGATGGTAGGTTGAAAGAGCATCCCACTTGATAGAGGAAGTTGACTCTAGTCATTGATGCACGCCTTACCCTCCCACACCAATGACATTTTGAACATGAAACAATTCCTACAAGATGTCTTGTCGAGATAATACACAACTTTTATGTGTCAATATTCAGACATCGCATAGACCAGTCATATGTTATATCAGAACTGATACAGATGGGCCTTGTTCTGAGAAAAGGGGGCTTAATGCATCAACCTGATGCATTGTGACACTTAAGTCAACACAGTATTATGTCTAACAACTTATTGAATCATGAGGTAAACTGGTCCTTTGACATTAAGAAAATTTACAACAGCAAAAAATTTCGACCCATGTCGGCCTGCTCAGACTGACATGGGTGAATACTTTTTGCAGATCTATTAAGTCCCTTTTTTTACTGAGCAGGGCTCAAATGTAAAAGTAGGTAGCATACAGGACTCAAGACCAGGGGGTCGCTGGTTCGATTCCGGCCCCGCCAATTTCTCTCCGAGGATTGATGATGGTCATTGAGACAGGATTCATTCATCTCTTCCTGCTGATCATAGTTTCGACAATGGTAATGTGGAAAAGCAGCCAGTGACTTGGAAAGAATATTGTGCAGAGTACTGGTAAAAGAAACTCCAGAAAGGCATGGATAGGTGCACTGGCGGCAGTGATATAACTGAAATAATATTGAAAATGGTGTTGAATACCATACAATCAATCAATCAGATGTAAAAGTCCATCAATAAAAATTTGTATCCAGACCAGTACAAATGCAGAATGAATGTCAATGAATGTCATAGATCTCCAAACAAACAACAAAATGTGTAATGTCTTTGCTTTCTGTATGAATTCTAGAATGGTTCTTTGTATGCACAATAATTTTCAACATGCAAACAATGACGTATGCCAACATGCTTCAACAAACCTAAAACAAACTAAGAAAGATGAGCTTACAATTTCAGCGTCACTCATCACAACTTGACCGATTCTATCTAACCTCTGTATCTAACCTCGTCCATATCATTAGGAGGTTTCCATTCGAAAACTGCCAATTGCATGAACTTAAACATGATTGTGCCCTTGTAAATCCATTAGCAATTACATAAATAACCATGGCGAAGTTATTCATATCAATCAATCTGTTGGTGAAAACTTACAATGAAATTGGTAAACCATGTTTAAAATTCAATGTACAAACTGTCCGTCAACGGAAATACATTTAGAAAGATTTCAATAGAAAATTGTGACTCATGTTTCCTTTTTTAAGAGAGCTCTACAATTCTCAAAAAGGTATAATGTGTATTTGCTATGAAGAAATGGACAGTGTAGGTGCAGTGTAAGTGCAAATGCTAAAATGTCTCTGTAGGCTGGCATACCCTGGGTACCCTGGGCCATTTCATTATGATGTAAAGGCGCCATTCGGCATACCTCGGGTGGTCCGGTGATCAAGTCCCTCGGCTGTATCTGGTAGCCTGATAGGCACCTACATGGTACAGGAATATGCCGGTTTACTGTCTGAAAATTGTTAGGCTCCTCTTAAAAATGAAAACTTGAGTATCAATTTTCTATCGAATTTTTCCAACTATATTTCAGTTGACAAACAGTTCGTACATTCATTAGCTCCACTGGCCAAAGGCCAGCGAGCTATTGTCATGGCGTTGTGTCCGTCATGCGTCCGTCCGTCTGTCTGTCTGTTCGTTCGTCCGTTCGTCCGTGCGTGCGTCCGTAAACTTTTTCTTTAAAAAACTTCTCCTCAGAAACTATTGACTGGATTTTTACCAAATTTCACAGGAATGTTCCTTTGGTGGTCCTCTTTCAAATTCCTTCAAATAATTGTGTTCCATGAAGAATTCTGGTTGCCATGGCAACCAAAGTAAAAAACCTTTAAAAATCTTCTCCTCCCAAACCACTATTTGGATAGCATTATTATTTTGCAGGAATGTTCCTTAGATACAGGTTTACAGAATTCCCTAAAAAAAAAAAAATGATCTGTCAAAAAACATGGCTTTTATGGGAGACTCATTTTCCTTTTATGGTATAAAGTAAAATCTTTGAAAAATTTCTTCTCTAAAACTATTCATTGGATTTCATTGTTGTTTTGCAGGTAAGTTCCTATGGTGGTTGTCTACCAAATTGTTTCTATGGTGGTTGTCTACCAAGTTCCTTTTAAAATCAAAGTGCTGTAAGCACTGTAATCGGTCGTCACTGAATGATTATTGGTTGGTTGGATGTATTGGAGTTTAATGCCACTTTAACAAGCGAGCTATTGTCATGGCATTGTGTCCGTCGTCCGTCCGTCCATCCGTTCGTCCGTCCCTTCGTCCGTCCGTGCGTCCGTAATTTTTTTCTTTAAAAAACTTCTCCTCAGAAACTATTGACTGGATTTTTACCAAATTTCTTAGGAATGTTCCTTTGGTGGTCCTCTTTCAAATTCCTTCAAATAATTGTGTTCCATCAAGAATTCTGGTTGTTGCGTCCGTCTGTCCGTTCCTTCGTCCGTCCGTTCGTCCGTGCGTGGCTGGTTACCATTTTTTTCTTCTTTTCTCACAAGTTTTTTCCATACCCTTTTTCTTCAGTGAGCTAAAATGCAGGATTGAATGATAATTGTTAAAAACTTCTTTCGCCATTATAGAAATATCAGGCCTGTGGAGGGATACAGGCGCTCAAGCGCCTCTAGTTTTTAACATGGTTTATCAATTCCTATTGAAGTTTTCACTAACAAATAGATAGATGTGAATAACTTCATTAAGGCTGTTTATGTCATTGTTAAATGACTTACAGTGGCGCCGCCATACATAAGATCACGTGATTGGCAGTTCAAATGGAAATGACAGTTATACAGACAAAGTCAGATGTAGATACGGAATCAGCCAAGTTGTGACAAATGGTGAAGGCGCCTCTAGGTTCATTACATCATGGAAATATCACTGTTGCTATGGTAATTATATGCATGGGGCAGTAGAACTTTAATACTTGATTGACCAGTTTTATATATGAATTTTTAATTGCAAAATTCAAAGACGCATGTATCTTCATTTCTAAATTTATACACAGGAATTTATACACAGGGTTAGTGTGTCTCAGCACCAAATGACAAAATTTCTGACTTGTCCAAATCCAGAGCATTTGCAGACAATTAACTAACTAGTGGTTCAAGTTGTGGGATTTCTCTTGGAAGGTTGGTAACTGCATTTTCTCCTTTTTCCCACAAAATCCATCCTCCATGGGGTGGTTAAGATTCAGAATTGTGAAGGGCTATTCATGTAGTAGTCATGATTCATCAAAAAACAACTGTTGTCAATGTTGCCTTATTTTCCTTATTTCTTTACCAAACAACTCTGTGTTTTAACAATCCAGGGGTAAAAGGATGTTGAAAACACAGTAGGGGAAAAAGGAGAAAATGCTGGTATTTAGCATTTTCTCCTATTTCCCACAATGTTTTCCACCTAATCAAAGACAAATTTCATCGATTTGAACCATGCACATTTTGTCGTATGCTAATCCTGTCAATTTGGGCGAGTTAAAAATTTTGCCTTTTAGTCAAGAGTTAAAAGGTACTTTAAAATAATCTATTTATAGTAAGACAGTAAACATGATCCTTAGCACTTTACCACACAATCTCAAGTTGTAATGACCCTCAGAAAGAAGCTCTTTGAAAACATTATGGGAAATGGAGAAAATACTGGTAACAAGCTTTCTTTCCCAGGGTCATTAAAAGTTGGGATTGTGTGGTATAGAGTTAACCAGCCATTCCCAAGGACATTTGTAATCTTATTCCCCATTTTAGATTTGCTAAATTTGAACATAACAAAGTGGTTTAGCTAATCAGAAGTTGTGTCACTTTCAATTCTGCGCATCATTTAGTTTTTTTGGGGCTAGAATGTTTCATTACTTTCTCAAAGACAGATTTGATCCAAGTTCTTGGTTAAGTCTTGATCTACAGTGTCCACAAGAGGCAGCTAGTCTAATCTTGATCTATATCATCTGCAATAAGCAATTAAATTTCTACAAAAGGGCTTTAGCTGTTACCACACCATCACAATGTTTTTTAGACCCAGAAAAAAAAGCCTTTTGAAAACATTCTGGGAACAGGAAAGAATGCTGGTTATCAGCATTTTCTTTTTATTATCCCTTGCCGAAGGTTGAGGGATATAGTTTAAGCGTCGTCCGTCTGTCTGTCTGTCCATCCGTCAGTCCATCCGTCCGTCCTTGTGTCCGTGCGGGACAATTTCTCTAATACCATTGGACAGAATCTTGATTCAAACTTATTTTGTTGTCTGCAAATGCTTTGAATATGAACGAGTCTAAGATTTTGGTAAAGAGTTAACTGTTAAAAAAATATTTTCTTCCTGTTGATCATCAGATTAACTTTCTGCTAAACAACAATTTGCGGACAACAAATTAAATGTAGTTCAAATGATAGAATTGGAATACATCTTTGATTGGATATTGTGGGAAAAAGGGAAAGTGCTAGTTACAAGCATTTTCTCCTTTTCTTGCAATTATTTCATGAGCCTTTTCTTTTTGTTTATAGGGTTGTTTAAATTGGGGATTGTGCAGTAAAGGATAATGAAACAAACAGTTCGTGTTTTTGATCTCTATTGTGACCTGGAGGAAGACAAATTTAAAAAAAATTCTTCCTTTTCCAGAATGTTTGCTACCATTTAACCCTTTACCACACAATCCTGTTCTAACGACCCTGAAAAAAAAAAAAGGCCTTTGAAAACTTCATGGGAAAAGGAGAAAATGCTGGTAACCAGCTTTTCCTCCTCTTCCCAAAAATGTTTTCTAGCATATGATAGACCGAAATCATCTTTTTAGCCAGATTTAAGGTCTGTGGCCCCTAACTTACCAATAAACATCAACATTTTCGTACAGGCTATTCGGCCAATCTCGGCAGCTTCAGTCTTTTAATATGAGAGTTACTGGCTGTAGACTCACTGACTCATCTGTAAATATCGTGTAACATCGACATTTTCGTAAAGGCTATTTGGCCAATCTGGGCAGCTTCCATCTTTTAATATGAGAGTTAGGGGCCATAGACCTTAATTTGCTGTCTGCAAATGCTTTCAATTTGGGCAAAATTTTGTTGTCTGGTAAAGAGTTAAAAATCCCATCATGTGAGCTACATCTAGTGTGCAATATGGAAACACTTTCAGAATAGATCAGTACAAAAATTTTGGTTTTTGGTAAGGTAAAACGTCAACCCTTTACCAGATGACAAAATTTTAGCCTTGTCCAAGTTGAAAGCATTTGCAGACTACAAATTAAAAGTTAGTTAAAACATTAAATTTTTCATTCAGAGGGAAGAAAACATAGTGGGAAAAGTAGAAAAAGCTGGTTACCTGCAGTTTTCTCCTCTTCCCATAATGTTTTCAAAAGGCTTCTTCTACAGGATCGTTAAAAGTCATTGTTGTGCAGTAAAGCCTTATTGATTCATGGGAAGGGAAGCTATAAAGTGTCATGATAAAATAAAGTGGCCATGCCCTATAAACAGTACAGTCAGTACAAAATGGTGAACTCCAGGATCTGTAGAAATTCAGACTCAGCCATTTTGACAAACTCTAGGTAAAACCAGGCTAAAAAAATTTTTTTTTACCCCTAACATGCCAATTGTGACTGTACGTGTACTATGCAGAGTGTAGAGCAAGATCAGCCTACACATACATGCAGTATGATCTTGCTCTACACTATCTGTTGCTCTATCAGTAGTTTTGATTACATAAGCCCAGTGCAATGCCAATCAACCAGTTAGCTTTAAATGAAATCTATTTGTGTAATTGTAAACAATTTAAATTGGGCACGATGAGGGTAAAAAATCTTTCAGGTTGACCGAATCATGTTTGAGGCTACTTTCAACATTATCTCAGTCATACCATGGCAAAAGCTTATGTATTCATGTATGTATGTATGTATGTATGTATGTCCTGGGTTTCACCAGCACTAGGCTAAGGCTCTGTTGCCCAAAGACACTAGCTTCTATGGAAAGTGAGGCTTTGTTACTGAGGGAGACTTCAAGGTTATGAATCCTACTCTTCACCGCTGATCCACACAGGACCCATGGCAAATTTTAGACTGTCCACAATAAAAGCATTGTTCGAAAAAGAGAAAATGCTGTTAACCATCATTTTACCATTTTCCTAAAATATTTTCGAAAGGATTCCTCTTAAGGGACGTTAAAACACATGATTTTGTGTTAAAGGGTTAATACCATTTCATTGGTTTCTATATCCCAGACATAATTATGGACCCAGTCTTAGCCATATTGGAAAGACAAACTATGGCAGAATTTAATCACAGCTGGATGATCAGTCTCACTGTTGACAGACTGTTTGATACAAGGCTAATGGCATGAATCCCATACCATAATTATGATCCCAAGTTTTATCGTCCCTGATGGTAAAGGCTTTTGAAAGCTTTGTGGGAAAAGAAGGAAATGCTGTTATGCTATTAACCAGTATTTTCTCCTTTTCCCACAATGCATTCTACCTCAGAAGTCAGAATGATGGTCAGTAGTTTTGAGTGGTAGCGCAGTTGGTAGCATACAGGGCTTGAGACCCGGTGGTCACAGGTTCGAATGCCCAGCATGGCCAATTTTTTCCAAAGATTCATGATAGTCATTGCTACAGGATTCACTCCTCTCTCACCATTGATCACTGTTTGGACAATGGCTATGTAGGAAAGCAGCCAGTGGTTGTTGTTTTGAAAAGTAGTCTGGTTCTGTACACAGAATGCCCAAATTAGATATATGTGTATTTGTGGTATGTCATCTAGCAGGAGATAATGGTTTGACAGCATCATGTTTTGGGCATTTCTGTAATCAATATTTGCCATATTTCATAACAGTTAACCCTTTACCAGATGACAAAATTTTAGCCTTGTTCAAATTGAAAGCATTTGCAGATGACAATTTCAGTTTGGCTCAAATGGTGCAATTTTTCTTTAATAGGGTAGAAAACATTGGGGGAAAAGGAGAAAATGCTGGTTACCAGTATTTTCTCCTTTTCCCTCAATGTTTTCAAAAGGCTTCTTTCCCAGGGTCGTTAAAAGTCGGCATAATGTGCTGTAAATGGTTAATTAAGGGGGTCATGAGTTTTAATCCTAGCTCAGCCTCCTTGGGAGAATTGAATTAATTAGTCATTGCCACAAGATTTATACCTCTGTCATAGTTAAGCCTAATGTTTCAACAAAGCTGATGTGAGTAAGCAGTCTGTGGCATGGCCAGAGTATTTTGAAAAGTACTGGTAAAAGTAAATCCAGGAAAGCATGAATATGTGCAGTAGACTGGCAGTGACAGAAACGATGCTGAAAAATGGCATTTTACACCAAATGCAAACAACAAATTGTGCAAACGGTATCCAGGACAAAAAAGCCAAGGACCTGGCAACAATCAAAGTTACAGTAAAGCTTCATTAACCAAACAAACTTTAATCTAAAAAAAGGCTTTATAAAACATTGTGGTAGTAGAAGAAAATGCTGGTGACCAGCACTTTCCTCTTTTCCCACCACATTTCTAACTCTCAGACAAATCTCACCATTTGAATCACATTTTGATTTTTTTTTTTATCTGCAAATGCCTCTAAAATGGACAAGACTTAGTGTAAAGTTTTATTTGTGGGGTCAGAGTTATTTCAGTGGAAGCTCATTATCTGACAAGAAGGGATTACTGGATGGGGCGTGTTCTCTCTGTAATGGTCCATGTTATTTAGCATATAATTGTCCAATAATTACAGCCCTGTCCATTTCCACTCCTCAGTCCTCACCGAACAACAAATGGACAACAAACAACAACCATAGACTTAATGTACACATAAGTAAAACATTTATGAACTGTTTCGCTCCCCTTAGATACTATAAATAAGTTTTACAGATACAGAAGATCAAGATCAGACTGCAAAGAACATGAAGCCTGATCTTTGATTTGCACTGTCCAATACTGGAATAACCTTTGATCAAAATATGCCTCCTGAACTAAAGCAGCCATTGAAAAGCAATTCAAATAATTATGTGGCAATGAATTCACAGTAATGTAATGGTTCAAGTAATGATAATTGTCTTTGAGAGAGTAGAAAACTTTGTGGGAACAGGAGAAAATGCTGGTTACCAGCATTTTCTCCTTTTCCCCCCAATGTTTTCATAAGTCTTTCCTCATCTTGATAGAATGGTAAAAAATCATTGAAATTGTTGGGTAAAGGGTTAATGGGCCCAGACAGAAACATCTAAAGACAATAGGGGAGGTCAAATGGTCAGAGTGATTCTTCCATAATCAATATTTCATGATGAGTATCAGTGCCACTGCACCTTTAATTCTGAACCAGGCCACAAAATTTTCAGACTGGTCCCCATCACAAGTATTTACAGATGACAAATAAATTTACAGGGTTATCGATAGACATTCTCATTGGGAGAGAGGTTGGGGGAAAAGTGTTATTTGACTCTTTACCAAACAACAAAATTTTACACTGGTCCAAATTGAAAGCGTTTGCAGACGACAAGATAAGTGTGAATAAAAAATTGAAATTTGTTTTGAGAAGGGTAAAAACATCGTGGGAAAAGGAGAAAATGCTGATTACCAGCATTTTCTCCTTTTCCCACAATGTTTTCACAAGGCTTCTTTCTTAGGGTCGTTAAAAGTCGTGATTGTGTGGTAAGGGGTTAAGTGAATTTATATGAAAAATAATACAAAAAAGCAAACATCTTAATTTTGGGCAATCTAAAGGAAATTTATAGAGGGTTAGAGTTGTTTTCTAGCTTCAAAGACATAGGGGCTCTGAAAAATCTGTGATAGAGTATGGCTAAATATTCCTCACAGTCCTGAAAAACTGGGGGATTGTTTGGTAAAGGGTTATGCAACAGAGTTTAGATTGCCCATTTAGATAGGTTGTTGGTATTTTGGTGAATATCAGAAAAGGTCAAGTTAAAGTATTGAGATAAAAGAGTCCTTCAGAACAGGATCATTTTGTAGTTATCTTTTAAATCCAGATGTGTACATCATTTCTACAGACTGTCCTAACTCTTTACCAGATAACAAAATTTAAGACTCCTCCAAATTCAAAGCGGTTGGAGAGACGACAAATCAAAAATGGCTAAAATGTTGATGGTTGTTTCTAAAAGAGTAGACAATATTGTTGGAAAAGGAGAAAATATTGGTCGGCATTTTGTTCTTTTCCAAATTATTTTCAAAAGTTTTCTGAACTCTTAACTCTTTGCCAAACAATCCTCCATGTTATGCAACTCCAGAGGAAAAGGCTTTTCAAAACAGTATAGGAAAAAGAGAAAATGCTGCTAACGAGCATTTACTCCTTTTCCGACAATGTTTTCTACCATTCGCAAGTTAAAAAATCAATTTTTAAGTTGCCTCTCGTTTGTCATTTGCCATTCCTTTCAGTGTTGACAAGCCCATTGTCTCCTGTAAAGTTAACCCTTAGACTGCAAAACCCCCTTGAAAAAAAAAAACACAAAAATCGAAATTTCTAGTAAAAAAAACACCCATACAAAATGCTCACAGATCACAAGCCAGACAGAGACAATGCAAGGACATTTAGGCCTTTGTTGCACAGGCTATTCTAGCAGTTTTGACTTTATTGCTCAGAAATTTGGGGCTCATGCTCAGTTCCAGCTTGCATAATTATGTTTGAATGATCTAATCTTACATCTAAAATTTCAGAAAATTTTGTAATTGAAATACTGTGACATACACAAATATTTTACCAACCTAAAATATAGTTACCACTGACTGAGAAAGAAATGTCAAACTGATAGCCTTAAAACCTTTACATGACAAAGTTTTAGACTTGTCCAACTCAAAAGATTTTGGGACAAGAGATTGAATGTATCTAAAATAATGAGAATTGTCTATCACAGGGTAGAAAACATTGTGAGATGGGGGAAAATACTGGTTACCAGCATTGTCTCCTTGTACCACAATGGTTTAGATAGCCTTTATGGTCAACTTAGTTAAAAGGGATTGTTTGGAAAAATACTCAACCCACTTCCTCCTGAAACAAAACTTTCTACAGACAACTTTGGAAAGGTCTTTGTAAATAATGAATAATCTTCTTGAATTGATCTTTAATTCAAGAATAGAAGTAAAAACATTTCGGCAAAAGGAGAAATTGCTCTGTAGGAGCCATTTCTCTTTTGGCTGTAATGTTTTCAAAATTTGTTTCTGGGGTTTATCTGTTTATCCTATGATTTAGAATGAAATTTAACACTGACTATTCATATCATGACAAATTGATAAAACAGTTCTTGTGTCCATGGTACAGTATCTGCCTTGCTGTGAAAATCAGTGGTATGTGTAATAATGCCTGAATATTTCAGTCTAATATTTTTTTCTGTATTTAACTCTTTACCAAATGACAAAACTTCAGCCTCACCCAAACTGAAAATTTTTGCAAACAACAAATCAGATGTATCTTTTAACTAGAAATTTGCATTTCATAGGGTAGAAAATATTGCGGGAATAGGAAAAAACGCTGGTTAACAGCATTTTCTCCTTTTACCATGATGTTTTCAAAAGCCTTCTTCCTCATTAAAAGTCGGGATTGTGTTGTCTCAAAGATAGAAGAAAAATATGTATGAAAAATGCAAAAGCTTTCTGATCTTGCCAATGGACACTTTCTATGAAAAACACAGTGAGCTCGGTCAGGTAGCTCAGTCGTAAGCATACCTGACACGTGACCTGGTGGTTACTGGTTCAATACTTGGATGTCGCAATCTTTCTAAGTGGCAGTTTTTCGCCCCTCACCTCTGGTGCATGTGAGAACAGCAGTGAGTGGCTTAGAAAGAAAGTTGTGTCAATACTGGTGAGAGAAAGCCAAGATATGACCTGTTAAAGCTGTTAACTCTTTACCATACGACAAAATTTTAGACTGGTCCAAATTGAGAGCATTTGCAGACAACATATTAAATGTAGCTGAAATGATGCTAATTGTCAGCGAAAGTGTAGAAAACCTTGTGCGAAAAGGAGAAAATGCTGGTTACCAGCATTTTCTCCTTTTCCCACAAGGTTTTCAAAAGGCTCCTTCTTCAGGGTCGTTAAAACCAGGGGTCGTTTGGTAAAGGGTTAAACAGTGTTAAACCCCAATACAATACAATACATACAAACAAACAAACAAAAAGCCTATGCTTCAAGTGGGAATTGAACCTGGGACCCCCATAGTATACTCTATTGATTACAAAAGAAGGAATATAGATTTTGTGAAGGGTGTTTATTTTTCACTTGTTTGATTGATTGAATTGTTATGTAGATTGGACATGGAGGCAACAGGGGTACAATAGAAAACTCCCCGCCAACAATAAATATATTCTTGTAATGTAAATCCTCATGGATTTTTGGTTGGGGCAAGTCCAGGAATTTTCAAAGTACCATTCTAAATTATCCCTTTACATGGTATGGTTATAGTATTGCCATAGGTGACCTCTTAAACCCTGTGGGTCACAATCAGAAGTTTTAACGACCCAGAGGTAGATGCCTTTTGAAAACATTGTGAGAAAAGGAGAAAATGCTGGTAGCCAGCATTTTCTCCATTTACCACATTGTTTTCTACCCTGTCAAAGATGAATTCCATAATTTCAGCCATTAAATTTTCATCTGCAAATATTTGCAGGTTGTTCACATTACATTTTAATAGTCTGTGATAAAAAACTTATTGCAAAAGAAAATTTGCTCATAATATAAGCATAATAAGCAGTTTCTTTACATACCACAATGTTTGGCAAAAACAGCTTTCTTTCCATTTCAAACATTATATTTTTCTCCCTTTCAAAGTCAAATTTTTCAGCCACAATTAACCTTCAAAGCACCTTTTACAACTACAGTTGCCTATACAACCAGTGTAGATCAAGATCAGACTGCACAAAATGTGTGGACTGATCTTTGATCAACATTGTCTGCCATACTTAACACTACACAAAGGGAAGCATGAATTTCAATCATTTTGCTTGTATATCCAGACAGAAAAATGTCTGGTTGGTTTTTTATTGCTCGAAGGGTCAACCCTTTACCAGGTAACAAAATTTTAGACTGGTCCAAATTGAATGGGTTTGCAGACAACATAATGAGCTTGGCTCAAAGAATAAAATTTTACATAGAAAGGGTAGAAGACATTGTTGAAAAAAGGAGAAAATGCTGGTCACCTGCATTTTCTCTTTTTCTGACATTTTCAAAAGCCTTTCCCACCCAATGTAGTTAAAACTGAGGATTGTGTGGTAAGGGGTTAAATTGTTGGTTACAAATGCCTCCAAATTGTAAAAGTCCAAAACTATCTTATGGTAAAAAGATAGGGGCTCATAAGGTCACAGAAGGACATAAATGTGTGAGATAATTTTTGGCATTTGAACAATTCGTGTCTGCTAGCTACATTAGATGGATGGAAGTGGAATAATGTTCTCATTGTGAGGCATTCAGACTGTAGATCAGAATGTAGGTCAGAGACAGTACAAAACATTACACAGCATTATTTCATGAGTTATGTTTGTCATGCTTAATGCTGTTAAGTATAGTCCATTCATCCTGCAGCCATCCCTCGGCAATAAATAGCCCAGCCATTCCATCATACAGCCATCCATTAATCTGTCAACCATTTGTGAAGCAGCCAGCCATTTAGTAGCCATTCCATACACTCGTCACAACTCGGCCGATTCCATACCTACATCTAACCTCGTCCGTATAACGGTCGTTTCCATTTGAACTGCGAACCACGTGATCTTATACATGGCGCGCCTCTGTCAGTCATTTAGCAACGACATAAACAACCTCGATGAAGTTATTCACATCTGTTTTTCTGTCGGTGAAAACTTCAATCGGAATTGATAAACCACGTTAAATAATGAATGTACGAACTGTTTTCAAACTCAACTGAAATATAGTTAGAAAGATTTCGATAGAAAATTGAAACTCAGGTTTTCTTTTTTAAGAGGAGCCTTACAATTTTCAGAATGGTGAACTGGCGTATTTCCGGGTATGTACCGATCTGGTGCATATCAATCCACCAGATACAGCCGAGGGATTTGATGGCTCCCATCACCCAAGGTATGCTGAATGCCATTCCATACAGAAGCTATCTTAAACTGGTACCCATTTTAGCTTTTATAAGTGTCCTGTAGACAGCTCACCACACCAAATTTATTGATGGCAACAACTTGCTGCCATTTAAAGCCATCCATTTATTTAGCAGCTAATCATGGAGCAGCCATTCCATACAGCAGCCATCCATTCATTTGGCATCTATTCTTGGAGCATCTACTCAGTATAGCAGCCATCCATTTATTTAGCTGCCATTCATGGAGCAGCCATCTATTCATCCATCAGCCAGCAGTTTACCCATCTGCCAATCCAAAGAGCACCTATCCAGTCATTTAGCAGCCATCCATGGAGCAGCCATTCCATCCAGCAGCATCCATTTTCCATTAGCAATCACTGGAGCAGCAATTCATCCATTCACCATCCATTCACCCAACAACCATCCATTGAGCAGCAACTACAGTAGCCATTTTACAACCATCAAAAATTTGAAACAATAAATCACAACAACAAAAGTTAGAAGTAAAACAAATGATTTGCAGCATAGAGATGACTTACAAGCAATTACTCCTATTTTGCATTTTTTCCATATCATTCAGCAAGAGACATTTTTTTCCCCATCAAAGACATTCTTCTAAAGAGTCAGTAATGCTATTTAAATCTTTACCACACAGCAAATATTTAGATTTGTCCAAATTGAGAGCATTGGCCAACATCAAAATAAATGCTGATAAAGTGAAGAAATTTTCTTCAGAAAAAAAGAGAAAACATCATAGGAAAAGGAGAAAATGCTGTTTACCAGCATTTTCTCCTTCAAAAGACTTCTTTCTCAGGGTCATTAAAACTCGAAATTGTGTAATAAAAAGGGTTGCACATTTGGTCAGAAAATATTGGCTCAGTGAAGGGTTAGGCACCCTAATTTTTCAGAGCACATGGTACAAATGAAAGTAATAATAAAGCTAAAAGCTCTTTTTCAATGAAAGCAAGAGACTTTTGAGAATAAAGACCCGTGCAAGGATGAGCATTTTCCAGTAATACACATCTGCATGTTCCCAGCATGCCTGTTTCTGCAATCTCTGCATTTTTACTGTCTAGTCACTTCAACCCAAATGTCCCTCCATCTGTCAATTCATTTCCCAGATGTATTGAGTCTGTTTTGTCTGTCTTATATAATACCATCCATGCTGTAATTTTTGTTAGCTCTGCTGTTAGGCTATTTGGGCAAAAAAGCAACAAGGTTTTGTCATAGCCCTGTTGGCGCTATTGTCAAGCCATATCTTTGACATTTTCTCATATCTCTGTTATTACTTATTTACGCCAAACTAGGGCCGGTTTTCAACTATCAAAAAGGGGACCCATTCAACAAGGGCAGGTAAACCTGGAAAAACAGGCTTTGACAGTAATTGTTGACTCTTTACGAAACAACAAAATTTTGGACTGGACCAACTTGAAAGCATTTGCAGACGTCAAATTAAATATTGCAGAATTGATGATTCCTGTTGTTGATAGAATAGAGAACATACTGGTAAAAGGAGAAAATGCTGATAACCAACATTTTCTTCTTTTCCCGTAACATTTTCTAAAGCCTTCTTCTTTGAGATTGTTAAAAGTGGGTATAATGTGGTAAAGGGTTAATGCTCATTCATAGTGCATTTTACCAAGCAAGTCGCTGCATATGGGATCTATTGTGTGGAAAATACTGGCTGAATGGTGAGGTAATCTGGTCCTTTGACATGCTTTCCACCAAGGTCGGTGGACTGTGCAGGCTGACATGGGTAGATACTTTTTGCAGATACATTAAACAACTTTTCAGAGAGTATGATTTGTTTATATTTTTCTGCTTTCTCTGTCCCACAATTATACCAATGATAAGTTGGCTCAATGTTTTTAGGATTGTGTAGGTAAGTGTTTCCTGGTGAAATTTATAATCAGATTGTCATTCTGCCAGGTTCCAAGCTTTTATAACTTTTTCCTGTTAGTTATTTATACATCATTCCAGTTTTCCTTGTTATTTCTCACTTAGAGCTTTCTCTCACTGTCTGAAAAACATCTTTTACTGCCACAACTCATTTAATTTTACATTTAGGACTTTTTATACCTCTGGAGTTCAGAGCTTTAGTGTCCTTCAGTTTGACACTTCAGAGACACATCAAGGGAACAGCAGCATTTGCTTGTCACAAGCAATTACATTTTTTCTTACAATGTTTTTTAAGTGTAAAAAATGATCTTTCCTTTCCTTCAAATGTTTTTCCTTTGAATAATATGCAAAAGGTTTTGATAGGTTAAAAATATGGTTGGTTGGTTGGTTTGCTGGCTGGCTGGCTAGCTTGCTGGCTGGTTGGCTGCTTTGGTTAGTTGGTTAGTTGTTTGATTGGTTGGTTTACCACTACTTTCAACACTATTTCAGTCTTATCATAGCAACAGCCCAATTATTCATGTGTATCCTGGGTTTCATCAGTACTAGGATAGGCCTCCAAAATGCTTTGCCCAAGGACCTTCACACAAAAACACCCATTTCTCAAGTGACGATCATTAACGACCCTGGCTGAGGAGGAAGGCTCTTGAAAATATTGTGTGTAAAGGAGAAAATACTGGTAACCAACATTTTTCTTTTGTTCCCACAATGTTTTCTGCCCTTTGACAAACAAATTTCCAATTTCGAGTTACATTTAATTTGTTGTCTGCAAATGCTTCAATTTAGATAAGTATGAAATTTTATCATTTGGGAATGATTTAATCACTTTCTGGGGTGTAATCCCCTTCCTGTAAGCCTTAACTCTCTAACACATGACAAAAATTTAGACTTCTAATTGAAAAGCATTTGCAGACTAGAAATTGAGTATGGTTGAAATGTCAGGATTTGTCTTTACAAAAGTAAAAAATACCATTGTGGGAAAAGGAGAAAATGATAGTTACTAGTGTTTTTAAGAAATTTTCCCTCAAGGTTATGACAAGTGCTGTAGCACAATTGTAAAAGATGATACTGCAGTAGTCATTGTGGCAGGATTCTTTTCTCTCTCACAGCTGCATCATTGTTGCAATGAATGTTATGTACGAAAGCTGTCAGTAGCTTGGAAAGAATATTTTGCAAAGCACTGGTAATTTAAACTCCAGGAAAGCATGGATAGGTGCTTTGGTTGCTGCAATATAACTGAAATAATTATAGTCAGTCTGGCAAATCCCAGAATATTTAAGGATGATCTTTTCAGTTTTTAGGAAGGAAAATTATTCATATTTTTGCATACATTTGGGGATTATGAAATATTAATCCCTTAGTACTCTGAGCACATTGTAAAATGTTTCTTTTGTGGACACTGTAGATCAAGATCAGACTGCACAGAATGTACAGTGTGATATTAAACTATACTGTTAGATACTTAGTAACATATTCTGGCCAAAACAACATTGAGATTACAATATTATTTTCATCAAATTTTTCCATTTAAAAAGGTCCTGTTCAATTAGACAGTGCACTAAAAGTTAACCCTTAAACTACATTTCACAACTAAAGCTGCCTTCGTGACAAAATGTGCAGTCAGGTCTTTGATCTACACTGTCCTCTTAGTTTAAATACTATAGACAAAAACAAACAACAAATTGCAGTTATTTGGGTCTTATTTGTAGATGGAAATGTCAGGTGGGTTTATTTGGCACTGTAAGGGCCAAATAAACCTAACAGACAATTTTACTGGAAAATCAAGACCTAAATGATTGCAATTTCAAGATTACTTTTGTCTACCATATTTCAGCAAAGCCAACAGTGTAGATCAAAGATCAAACTGCATATTTTGTGCAGTCTGATCTTGTTCTAGACCCAGGACGTGAAAGCAACTATAGTTGCAACTGTATAGAAAAGTGCTCAAAGGGTCAATCCCTGTGACTTAACTAGTTGACAGAAATTGATATTGAAATTTGATACGGATGCTTAACCATGGCACTCCAGGGGTACCCAAGATCTAGTTAGGTATAGAAAATACTCAATTTACATAAAAATGTACATAACCAAAAATTTTGTTCAATCCTCTACCAAACATTCCCTTGCTTTTATGAATTTGAGTAAAATCACTTTCAAAAACATTGAGGGAAATGGAGAAAATGCTAGACATGAGCAATTTCCTTTTCACCCTAAATATTTTATACCCTTTTAAACAATAACCCAAAATTTGATTGAATTTGCTGTCTGCAACATGTTTTAAATTAGACAAGACTAAAGTCTAATACTCAGAGTTTACATTCCTAGCACTCTATGGGAGAAGACCTAGTGTGGATAGAGACACCAAATCAATTAACCCTTTACCACACATTCCCAAGTTTTAATGGTCTTAATGAAAAAGACTTTGGAAATCATTGTGGGAAAAGAAGAAAATGCTGGTAACCAGCACTTTCTCCTTTTCCCACAATGTTTTCTACCCTTCTAAAGGCAAACTTCATGCTTGAGCCATGTTGATATGTCATCTGCAAATGCTTTTGAATTCAGATCAGTCCAGAATTTTGTTTTTTTGTTAGGGTTTATCATGTATGTAACCTAGATTTGTAAGATTTGTAAATGTCCCATAGTACTACTTTTTTTTCCTGCCTCTGCAGTTGATAACTTTTGAAAGCATCATGGAAAAAAGAGGCAATTGCATATTTTAAGTAAACTTGCTCTTCTTCCAAAATGTTTCCAAAACTGTCAGCTACAAGGGCATTAGAAAGTGGTATTTGACCAGTAAAAGGCCAATTCTACTATAAAATGCCAATTTGTCATTGTAATATGGACTTAGCCTGTGATAATGTTCCACAGTAAATATCATATTTCTAGGCTTATCTACAATCTGTCTCTGTAATAACTGGAAATGCCTGCCTACATAAAATATGATTGATTTTTTGTCCTTCTGTCTCTCTGTTATCCCTTACTCTTTCCTTACTGTTGACGACACCAGAAACTTTTGTGGACAGTGTAGATCAAGATCAGACTGCACAGCACATGCAGTCTGATCTATGATCTACATTGTCCACTACTTTATTTTAGATAAAGGCCAAACTGTTTCTTCATTTTGCAGTGGTACTATATCTATAGCCAGTGAAAAGTTGTAAATTATTTACTTGGTAGTGAAAGAGTTGACCACGCAGCAAAATTTTAGTCTGGCCAAAATTCAAAGCTTAGTAGATGACAAAATAATTGTTACTTGAAAATAGAAATTGATCTTTGGAAGGGTAGACAACATGGTGGGAAAAGAATAAAATGCTGGTTACCAGCAATGTTTTCTAAAGGTTGTTAAATCCAGGAAATTTTGTGGTAAAGTGTTATTTGGCGCCACTGAATGATCCTATCCTGCAAAATTTATTTTTTACCCCAGTACCTATATTTGAGTTGTGCTGTATGGTTTAATGCATATGCAAAAAGTATCGACCTATGTCAGCCTGTGCAGTCTGTGCAGGCTGACCACGGTACAAACTTTTTATAATGTCAAGATAAATTTTCTGTATGTCAAAAGACCTGATCATTCTTCCTCATTCAGCTGAACTCATATTACACAATGATTTGCTTGGTATGATGGAAATGATTTGCTTGGTATATTGGAAATGATTATGCTTGGTGTAATGGAAACAATTTGCTTGGTATATTGGAAATGATTATGCTTGGTGTAATGGAAACAATTTGCTTGGTATTTTGGAAATGATGATGCTTGGTGTAATGGAAACCATTTGCTTGGTATATTGGAAATAATGATGCTTGGTGTAATGGAAACGATTTGCTTGGTATATTGGAAATGATTATTCTTGGTGTAATGGAAACGATTTGCTTGGTATGATGGAGATGATTATGCTTGGTGTAATGGAAACAATTTGCTTGGTATGATGGAGATGATTATGCTTGGTGTAATGGAAACGATTTGCTTGGTATAATGGAAATGATTATACTTGGTGTAATGGAAACAATTTGCTTGGTATGATGGAAATGATTATGCTTGGTGTAATGGAAACGATTTGCTTGGTATGATGGAAATGATTATGCTTGGTGTAATGGAAACGATTTGCTTGGTATGATGGAAATGATTATGCTTGGTGTAATGGAAACGATTTGCTTGGTATGATGGAAATGATTATGCTTGGTGTAATGGAAACAGTTTGCTTGGTATGATGGAAATGATTATGCTTGGTATAATGGAAACAATTTGCTTGGTATGATGGAAATGATTATGCTTGGTATAATGGAAACAATTTGCTTGGTATGATGGAATAATGAATGAATTGAAAAGAGCCCCAAAAAAAACTCTTCCCAGAGCACCGCTGATATACTGGTAATTAAGCATCCCATAAGGGGGGTCGGGGAGGGGGAGCAAAGAGGGGTAAACATAACCCTGGTTGGCTGTCTCTGTTTGTCCATTTCACTGGGAGAAAATGTGCCCTCATCTCCTTTAGTATATAACTAATTTGGCTGAAATTCTAATGAAAGTTTTCCCACAATGGTAACTAATATGCTCTTGCACTTTTCTGTACAGTTAATTGACAACAACAGGAGTTAATTCCCTTTAAAATTTTGTACCTGATCCAGTGACAATGTAGAGGTGTTCACTGACATCTGATTGGGGTTAGTATGATTGAAAACATTGTAGTATGCAACCAGATTTCATTCTTTCAACCCCCCCCCCACCTGGTTAGAGTACACAGTGACATTCTCAAGTTCTTTCAAACCAGATAATATTATCATCTTTTCTTTTTTCCTGAAAAGAATTTTTGTAGAAAAAGTACTTATATGCAGCTTTAACCCCTTTTACCAGACGATCCCAACTTTCAAAGAACCCTGAAGAAGGCTTTAAAGAACTTTGTGGGCTCAGTGTCTTTTAGCCCATCAGGGGCAAATTTCATCACTTGGGCCACCTTAAGTTTGTCGTCTGCAAATGCTCTTAAATTAGACAAGTCTCATTTGGTAAAGAGTTCAGCACATGGTCACGTTCTAATGTTTTTTTTCAAATCGGATCCTTTTTGCTGAAAGGAGTTTTTGTGGAAAAGCTAGTGGAATGCAGCTGTAATAGAGAAACTCAACAGCCTAGAGTAGTTCTTTGTAATCACTGGAAATGCCTGCCTACACAAAATTATGATTGATTTTTGTCCCATTTTGTTTCCTTCATACCTCACCATCAACCTTTTACTGCAGAAATCAAAGTTTTAACTCTTTATTACTCAATTCATAGTTTTAATGACCCTGAGAAAGAAACTTTTGAAAGCATTGTGGGAAAAGGAGAAAATTCTTGTAACCAGCATTTTCTCCTATTCTCACAATTTTTCAATTCTTTCACAGTCAAATGTCATAAAGTTTTAACCGTATATAAATTGTGGCAAGCAAATGCTTTCAATTTGGATGATTCTAAACTTTTGTTGTTCGGTAAAGAGTTTACTCTTTGGAAAGCACTGAATGGACTAGATTCATAAACATGGGTGAAGGAGAAAATGATCTTTGCCAAAATGAAAGAATTTTAGACTTTTTCAAATGGAAAGCCTCTGCAGACAGATATAAAATTTGGTGCAAAGGAAGGAAACTGTCTTTGGAAAAAACAGAAAACATTTTAGAAAATGGAGCAAATGTCAAAAGCCTTCCTTAGGGTATTGGAGTTAATACGCCCTTATCTATTCTGGCCAGTTGATCCTAGATAAAACCGTATCTGTCAGAAGTGCTGAGTAAGCTTGGAAAAGGGAGAAAATGTAAATTTACTTTTCTGATTAAATCTCCAATTCCATAAATGGGAAAGATAGGAAGAAATACGCTGAAACATGATGACAAGTAAATAAATTTGACAGGAAAAATCATTGGCTTCTGGCTTGTATCTCTGAATGGGAAAAAAGAACATTATTTTTTTCAGAATTCATTTCTTACAACAGATGGCAAAATATTTTAGTTGTCCTAAAGCCCCTCTTACACAGAGCTTGCGTCTGCGATGCGACTTGATTGCAACTGAAAAAAATGACTATCGCAGAGAAGTTGCAAAGGTCTCTGAGAGGTTGCAATGGTGTCGCCGAAAGGTTGCGGGACTAAATTAATCGCAGCCAGTATTTTGAACATGCACAAAAACCTGGCAGCGATTATTTGGTCGCAGAGAGGTCATGACACTGTCTCAACTTCATCCCAGATTTAAGTTGCTGACTGATCGGCGATTTGTCGACGTTTGTTTTCGCAGAATACTCTTGGCAACCTTACGCCAACCTGTCTGTGGCTAATTGGTAAAGACGCGATGAACGATGTTAGCACTTGCAGCGATAAGTTGCAACATGGTTTCAAGCATGTGCAAATAAGTCACCAACTTCAGCGCGATTCACATCATCTCTTTTCGTAGGGCACTTGACCAGTCCACAACAGTTCCTCATCATGGGCAGTAGACTAGGGACAAAAAACAAGGAAACCCCACCACCTCCTGAAATATCAGAGAAGGAAGCTGTAAGGAGACAATAGACAGCTGAAGAGCCACAAGCTCCTGTAGACCATCAAAGCGAATGCAGCAGCATTCTGGTTATTTCTTTGCAGTTGTAACAATTGTAATTACATACCTGTTGCCATTTTGACGACATGAATGTAATTGATTTTATCTCTTCTGATAGAATATAGATTTCAATCACCTACATGTATAAATTGCCATTCAGAATCGAACCTGTCACCGAAGGTTCGCCGACTACTCAACAAAAACAGTCTCAACAAATCGCAGAACAATCGCCGAATATGCGGCGAATAATTGCCAACAACTTGCCGCACAATCCCTGACTAGTTGCAAACCTTATTGCCAACTGCTCACAATCATGTCTGTATTCCACATATGGGCATAGATTAGTTGCATGGGTCTCATCAGTTGCAGACCAAATTGGCGATAAATCAGTCGCAGAGTGAACACATTGCAATCACAAGCTCTGTGCAAGCGTAGCTTAATTGGAATCATTTATAGACAACATAATTGAACCTTAACCCTTTCCAACACTGCGAAATTTTACAATACTCCAAATTGAAAGCATTTGCAGACCATAAAAAAATGTGAAAGGGTAAAAACAATATGGGAAAAGGAGAAAATGCTGGCTACCAGCATTTTCTCCTTTTCCCACAATGTTTTCTACAGCCTTACTATCCTGGGTCGTTAAAACTCGGGATTGTGTGGTAAAGGGTTAAAGTACCTTTCACTTCTTTAGTTGTCTTTGTGGCCAGTGTAGATCAAGATCAGACTGCACAAACATGTTAGAGTCTCATTTCTGGTATAAAAATGTCCATTTGGTTTATTCGGCGCTGTTAGGGTTAAGGCTTTACCAAACGACACAATTTTAGATTCGTCTCAATCCAAATCGTTTGCAAATGACTACTTAAATGAGGCTGAAATGGTGGAAATAGTCTATGAAAGGGTAGAAAACATTGTTTGAAAATGAGAAAATGCTTGTTATCAGCATTTTCTTCCTTTTCCCTCACCATTTTCATAAGCCTTTCTTCTCAAGGTTATTAAAACTGGGGATTATACAGTTAATGGTCAAAGGTTCTCTAGTGAACATTGTTACAAAAGAATAAAATGCTGGTTACCAGCATTTTCTCCATATCCTACAATGTTTTCAAAAGCCTTCTTCCTTTGGGTTGTTAAATATGAGGATTGTGTCATAAAGGAATAAACATGAGAAGTTACATTAGCAATCCCTGCATCTGCTGTGAAATACTGAAGGTTTTTGTAATGGTTTCAATGTTACTCATTTTTCTCAGTTTCTGGTGTAGCACAAAATGAATTATCTTGTCAAAATTTATCATTGGTACTTTGATTTATCTGAGTTACTCAGAAGCTTGAAATGACTGTGTCTGAGAAATTTAGATTACATACAGTCTCTTTCATGATCCAGACAATTATATGCTGAGAATGAAGATGAACCGGTCTTAAATATATACAGATCTATTTTGTAGAGAGTTTGGACTTAGATCTGTGTGGACATGGGAGCATTTTGATTTTGTTTTGCACTCCCTGTTTCTCTTCTTAACATTTCAGCCATGTATAATCATAAATGAAAGCTGATAAACCATACAGAGAACATTGTACAGTATATTTTTGTAATAGTTCAACAATACTGTATAATTTTAGAAAGATCATGGAGTGAAGTGTTCAAGTATGTCAGGCGAAATTCCATTCTCCTTGGCAAATTCTGTTAAAAATTAAATAAAAATACTGTAGAGTAATTCTCCTGGGACTTGATGTTGTGTTCTTTTTTAGGATTAACTTGAAAAGCACTGTAGTTTTCTTTTTTGGCCATTGTGGAAAAAGATCAGACTGCACATAATGTACAGCTTTATCTTGGATCTACACTGTCTTCTGTATTGTAACATATTCTTTGCAAGACAGCCTGGAAAAGGCAACATTTTCATTATTGTTTCTGATTGAAGTTGTTCATTGAGTTTATTTGGTGCTTTTAAAGTTTTTAACAGAGTGCGAGTACTTTTACAAATTCAAAGGAAAAACAGGTGCCAAATTGCTTGTATCACCAAAAATTTGTTCCTTTTTAAAGAGTGGAAAATATTTTGGGAGAAGGAGAAAATGCTGGTTAACAACATTTTCTCGTTTTCTCAAGATGTTTTTAAAAGCTTTCTTCCTCAGGGCAGTGAAAACATTAGTCATTGTTTGGTAGAGAGCTACCACACAATCTTAAATCTGAATAACGTAAGGGAGGACATCTTTTGAAATATGGTTGGAATAGAAAAAAAAGCTTGTCACAAGCAATGTCACCTTTTCTCTACTTTTTCAAGGGCAAAACCGATCTTTTTAGCCATATTTGATATGCTGACTGCAAATACTTTTAACATGGATGTGTTTAATATTTTTTGTTTGGGAGGAATGTAAGAGTCAATGTGAACTGTGAAAAAAAAATTACTGGCAGGAATCTGAGAAAAACATCATGAACAGCATGTAATGATATCAGAAATTTGCTCAGAGATTGTAATGAAGAATAAATGATTTTCTGATCTTATTCATTCTGACAGATTATCTTAACTGTGTGAGATTATAAAAATTCTCATTTCTTTGCATAAACACTGAGGAGACATGAGAAAAGAAAAAAATCTGGTTACTGTAAGAGAATGTTTTGTTCCCACAAGATAATTGTCACCGTCCAACAAGGCAGTTATCTTGTCCCCACAAGATAATTATCTCCTGTTCCCACAATGTTTTCAGAAGCCTTCTCTGTCGGAGTTGTTAAAACTCAGGATTGTGTGGGTAAAGGGTTAAGCTGTTGGAGCACCATATTACGGTGTGGTAACTATCTCATGGTACTGAGGTATTACACTGGCTAAATGAGATAATTATCTTATGGAAACAAGCAAAATATAGTAAGTTGCATTAACCCTTTACCACACAGTCCTGACTTTTCATGACCCTGAGAAAAAAGGACATTTGAAAAAACTGTGAGAAAAGGAGAAAATGCTGGTAACCAGCATTTTCTCCATTTCCCACAATGTTATCCACCCTTCCCAAAAGAGATTTCAGTTTTTGAATCATATTTATGTTGTCATTTGCAAATGCTTTCAATATTTGGACAAGTCTAAAATTTTGTCGTTTGGGAAAGAGTTAAGAAATTGTTTTGTCAGTCCAGTCTGTTCTGCTGTAAAAAAAAAGATTTCCTTGTCTTATTCAGTCTCATACAGTGTATGAGATTATATCATTTCTCATTCCTTACATTTTTTTCCCTGATAGATGGTTTACATGTGGCATCTGAAAACATGGCAACTATTTAACAAAGAGGGAGTCGTGTGTGGCTATGTGATGAAGTGTAGGATTCGTACCCTTGAGGCCCTGGGTAAATAATTCTCAGAAAATTTTCACTTATCCAATTTGAATGCAATTGCAGACACCAAATCATATGAATTACTGTTGAAAGAACAGAAAGAGTAGAAAACATTGTGCAAAAAGGAGAAAATGCTGGTAATCTCAGAATGTTTTCTACCTATAGGTCATTTGTATCAGTTTTGAATGTGTTGTCTGCAGATGTTTTGAAGTTGAAAGAGACTGAAATTTGTCATTCTGTAAAGGGTTAACCCTTTACTATACAATCCAGAGTTTCCACAACCCTACTGAAACAGGCTTTTAAAAAAAATTGTGGGAAAAGGAGAAAATGCTGGCTACCAGCATTTTCTCCTTTTCCCACAATGTTTTCTACACTTCCAAAGAAAATTCTCAACTTATTAGTCACATTTACTTTGTTGTCTGCAAATGCTTTCATTTTGGACAGGTCTAAAAATTTGTGATATGGTAAAGAGTCAAACCAACAATATACTTAGAGCCCCGGTTACTTTTGTATGAAGATATCTTTTAGAAACAATGGAATGATGAAAGGTTTTGTGTGTAGAAGAGATTATAATCCTAATATCATATGGCCTGCAATAAGCAAAAAGGGGCATTTGGACATTGGCGTAAAGTGTCGTCCCGGATCAGCCTGCGCACTCTGCGCTGTAAGACAACTGTAAGATACAATCTAATGTAGTCCCAAAGTGCTGTCTCGGATCTGCCTGTGAGGACTGAGCAGACTGATCCGAGATAACACTTTACGCAAATGTCCTGATGCCCCTTTTCAGGTGTTGCAGGGCATAATAATAAGATAAAGGATACTTGGACTTAGTAGTGAGTAGTATTTTTCTATTTGTCCCAATGACTTAGAAAGTCTTCCTGGGTAGATGTCATAAATGTCTTTCTGCCAGACTGCAAAATGTCAAATATGTCCAGATTTAAAGTATTTGCCAACGACTGATTGCATGATTGATTGTATGGTGTTTAATGCCGTTTTCAACATTATATCAGTTATATCATGGCAACCAGTGCACCTATCCATGCTTTCCTGGAGTTTGTTTTACCGCTACTCCACACAATATTCTTTCCAAGTTACTGGCTGCTTTCCCACATAACCATTGATTTGCCAATGACAAAATATATTTGGTTCAGATGATAGAATTCAATTTTTTGATAATAGAAACCACTGTGGGAAAAGGAGAAAATTGTGGAAACAATTAGGTTTTCCATAAGGTTTCTTCCAAGGGGTCTTGAAACACAGAAATTGTTAGGTAAAGGTTGAAAATGTATTGATGAACACATCATGAGATGGAAAGTATTAGTCTTATAAAAAAAGCTTTGTAGTATTATTAAATATCATAGTTCAGGATAACCAGCAGACTCGACATTGCCAAAACAAAAAATTGAACCAGTGAAATCCGTAACATTTCTCCAAATCATATCAAAGAACTAGATGACCCTCAAACATAGGAGATTCTACAGAGTTTCTGTCATTCTCAGAGGATTATCTCAAGCCAAAGGACAATGTCTATTGGTCTTTCCATCCATCCTTCCATCTGTCCTGTCTGTCTGTGTGTCCAACCTCTTTTGGGATCTATAATGGGTTTGCTACCTTTAGCATTGGATAACTTTTTGCTATGTAAGTTGTTAAGATTGAAACAAACTTGTAGTGGATGCCTTTTCAACAGCCTTTTTAATATTATGCAAAGGTTTAAATCTTTACCAGATGACCAAATTTACCCGTATTAACTCCTTTTCCCGAAATGTTTTCGAAAGCTCTCTTTTGTAAGGCTTATTAAAACGATATAAAGGGTTGATACTTGATATGAAAAAAATCTTGGTCAAAAAGAAAAATTGCTCATCATGAGCAATATTTCTTTTTGACATGATATAATTTCATACTGCAAGTTATCTCCTGCTTGGGTAAAAAAATCTCAAAAATTTGATCTCTCAAAAAAGGCGCCATCATGGTAAAAAAACAGGAGAGTCAAAAGATGAATGAAAAAACTAAAGCCTTTTTATTTGATTAAGTTCACTCAAATTTGCTAATTCCATGAGAAAAATTTCCACATTCTTCAGTGGATTGTATAAATTTCATTCACTGGGAAAAAATACTTCTCACTATTATTAGGTTCTTTGTTAGCTCCACTGGCCGAAAGCCAGTGATCTTATTTCATGGCCCGGTGTCCGTCGTTTGTGCGTCCGTCCGTCCATGCGTTAACTTTTATTTCAAACATCTTCTTCTCTGGAACTACCCATCCATTGTTGATGAAACTTCACAGAAATGATCCTGTCATGGTTTATATAAGAATAAATGGAGCGTTTTAGGATTGTCACCGATATAAAAACAGCATTTTCTTATTATGTATGGCTCCAAAATTCACTTGCCCGCGGACCAGTGCTCAGGAAAAATCTACCTGCCCGCTAGCAAAAAGTCCTGAGTTGGACAAGTTGAGCATAGGAATTCCGCACCCCTGGGTCAAAATTGGCCCCGCCCCGAGGGGTCACAAGTTTTACATGGGCTTAGAAAGAGAAAACTTAAGAGACCTTCCTGTGCCTAGCCATAAGGCCTAGGGCTACCAAATTTTGCATATAGCTTTATTGGGCCTATACCAAGAGTGCCCAAATTGTAGCCCTGGGGTCAAATTTGATCCCATCCCGGGGGTTACTAGTTTTACATGGGCTTATGTAGTGAAAACTTTAGAAATCTTCTTGTTACTATCCATGAGAACTAGGGCAACTAAATTTAGCCCTGTCTCAGGGGTCTCATGTTTTACAGGGCCTATTACTTTACTTTGAAAATATCCTTGTTTATAACCACACATTCTAGACCTGTATTATTTGGTATGGGGCTTTATCTTGTGGACCTCTACCAGGATTTAAGTAATTATAGCTCTGTTGTCAAAAATGGCTTTGCCCTGGGGTCATAGCTTTCTAGAGGGATTTTATAGAGAAAATTTTGTATGTCTTCTAGTTCGAAATCAATCGGCCAAGTGTAGTAGTATTTGGCATGTAGGTTTTTACTTATTAGCCAGTGGAGCAATATAGGGCCATCATGGTCCTCTTGTTTTTATTAACCCTTTACCATACAATCCCAACTTTTAACAACCATTAGAAAGAAAACTTTTGAAACTATTGTGGGAAAAACTATTTGTTTCTGTATCTTCCTAAATGCTGGTAACCAGCATTTTCTCCTTTTCCCAAAATATTTTCTATTCTTCCCAGAACAAATTTCAATGCTAGAGTCAAATTTATTTTGTTGTCTGCAATGCTTCCAATTTCAACAAGTCAAAAGTTTAATCGTTTGACACAGTGTTTCATTTACCTGTGCGTCCTGCGTCAGGGACGCAAAGAAATTGCCGAGGACGCAAAACTTTGAGATATGTGTATTTTCGAGACGCACTGATTTTGATATCAATGCCTTTTGCAAAATTTCGTTTGATCCCGATCAATTAAAGTGTTTACATTTTCTATCGAAACACCGGTAATTTTTCTACTTTAGACTGGTACCTTCATTTTCCGGTCTATTTTTAGCCTAAGTAATCTAGTCTATGGAATGGTTTCCGTTTTTCTTTTTATTCGGGTACACGGAATATCGACATCCAGCACGTACGTTATAGATCCTCTCCAAGGCATATTCTTACTTAATTGCAGAAATTGTAGTCAATATGAATGAACAACTATCATTTCATGTCCTCATCGGCAAATAATTACTTTTTGAATCTTTTTTATAACCGGGCGATTTAGATAACCTCAGACGATTTCCATTTCGTCGAAAAAATTCCAGTGCGTAGATCTATATCTAAACGATGTAATGCGTAAGCAATGCCACCAAAAAAGAAGGCAAAATCCGATCACAAACAACAAACTTTAACTAGTTTGTTTACGAAATCACAAGAGTCTGACCTGCCGATTCATAGTGACTTACATACCGATAAAAATGTCGAGAATAATGAGAAATCATCGGCAGTTCAATCGGCGTGGATTCGGCCCCGGCCAGTTCGAAACCGAGAGAATTCAAGTCACACTGGCTTAACTTTTTAGTTGGCTAACTTACGAAAGTGAAGAGAATTCATGACAGACAATTCATAAATCAGACCATACAGATTTTTAACAATTTGAACAATATTTTTTTTAAAATGGGGTTTAACTCATTACCACACGATCCCTAATTTTGACGCCTCTGAGAAAGAAGCCTTTAGAAAACATTGTGGGAAAAGGAGAAAATGCTGGTAACCAGCATTTTCTCTTTTTCCGACAATGTTTTCTACCCTTCTAAAAACGAATTCTAAATCTTCAATAACTTCAATAACTTTTATTTTGTCGTCTGTTAATACTTTCGATTTGGACAAACCTAAAATTTTGCCGTTTGGTAATGAGTTAAAAGGTGGGACTCGTAAAGTTGGTTTCAGACTCATAGTTTTTCATCCCAGCGAGTCCCAGGACTCACTTATAGCAAATTGTAAAAAAATCACTGTTGACATAAAGTTTAACTTGGAGAGTTAAGCTCAATTCAAGTTGTTTTTACTTTGATTGAAATCTGGCTGTCCTTTGGAGACAGTGCAGTTCAAGATCAGAGTGTACAGAACATGCAGTCTGATCTTGCATCAACATTGACCATTACTGTTTGAAATTTTCTGGCAAAAATACCCTTGAACTAGTACTGTTTTTACCTGTTTTCATGATACAGAGAGTCCATTTCCATTCATGTGATTTAATCAGTTTCATGAAGACTTTGTTTCTGTGTCTTTCTAACTGATAGACTAATTTATGACACTCAAATCTGAGAGTTTCTTTCAGGTAAAATAAAAGAAAATACTGCTTTTTTTCACAACCATGATATTTTCAGTATTCATGTCATGATATTATACTATTTTGCTTAAAATTCCTGAAGGCACTAACTATATGAATTATTTTTTTTTTTATGAATTTCAGAGTAATTGCTATGACGTGAATGAAACATTGTTGAAAGTGGCCTAAAACAGGTTTGGACATATTTGTCCAAATGACTGAGAGTGATTAACCCATAGAGTAAATAATAAACCCAATGATTATTTCAAATCTAGAAATAAGACCTAAATATATTCAATTTCAAGGTTGCACTTGTCCAGAAAGTCTCAGCACAGTGTAGATAAAACATCAGACTGCATGTTTTGTGCTGTCTGATCTTGATCTACATCAGTGGCAAAGGCAACTTAAGTTGGGAAAGATGTTGAAAGAGTTAATGTTCTCTTCTCAATGGGGCATCCTGGGAAATTACAGCTTGATATTATTTTCCAACATCAAAAGTTTACAAAGTAATCCTCCTCCCAGTGCCTTATTGATTTGTCCAGGAAATTTCCAAGGATAAATGAGGGGAAAATAATCCACATTTCATATTTGGACTCATTTTTGATTCCGGAGCTTATTTTGATGTATGGTGCGATTCTCATCTATGGGAAACATTGAATCAGCCCTTTTCTCAGACAACATAATTTTTAAACTTGCCTATTTTGAAAGCATTTGCAGATGCCAAATTAACTTTTTACCAAACAGCAAAATTTTAGACAAGTCCAAATTGAAAGTTTTAGCAGACGACAAATTTATGTTGCAATTTTGATGTTTTTTGTTTTTGATAGGGTAGATAACATTGAGGGAAAAGGAGAAAATGCTGGTTACCAGCATTTTTCCGTTTTCTAACAATGTTTACCAACCCATCAAACAGAAATTCCATTTTTTGAAACATCTTTAAATTGTTGATTACAAATGCTTTGAATTTTGACAAGTCAAATATTAACTCTTTGCAACACAGCAAAATTTTAGACTGGTCCATATTGGAAGGATATGCAGATGACCAGTGAAATGTTACTCAAATGATTGTTTTATGTATGGGAATGGTTGAAAACATTGTGAAAAAAGAAGAAAGTGCTGGTTACCAGCATTTCCTCCTTTTTCCACAATGTTTTCAAAAGCCCCTTTCAGCAGGGTTGTTAAAACTTGGGATTGTGTGGTTTAAGTCTTTACCACACAACAAAACTGTACAGTTGTCCAAACTGAAAGCATCTGCAGATGACAATTTAGATGTGGCTCAAATTAGGTATGGCTTTTGCCCGTGATAGGGTCAAAAACATTGTGGAAAAAGAAGAAAATGCTGATTACCAGCATTTTCTCCGTTTTCCATAATGTTTTCAAAAGCCATTTCCAGCAGGGGTGTTAAAACTTGGATTTATAAAGAGTTAGAAGGTTTACTGCTTCAAGACATTTATATAAATGTAATTTGCAAGACAAATGTGAAAGACTTGAGTGCGGAATCAAAAAACAATACTTGAACAGGGATGTTTTTATGGTAAAAAAATGTTATCTCATCCTTCAGAAATTTCTAGGCATCTCAAAGAATCCTTATCTTGTCTTCCTGACAATAGACAGCTGTTGGTTCCCATCCTGGAAGGTCACATGATTGTCAGTTGTTCTCACTTTGGCAGCATTTGAAGGGTTTTTATGAGTTGAGGTACCAGGGGTTAAATCAGCAACCATTCTGAATTACAATGTTATTCTAATTGTAAAAAAAAAATCTGAATTTCAAAGTAACATAAATTCTGATTGGCTAAAACATTTTTGGTTTGCTAAACTGTTATAGTACCAGTGTTTCGCCCAGAGTGCGTTTCTTGCATTTTTGACTCAATGATTTCTTTGCTGACGTACTAAAATTTGTCATGTGCGTCTTTTCTGACGCAACCAAAAAATATCAGTTCAATCAAAACAATAGTTCAAATTACACACCATGACGTCGAGCCGAAATACTAAGAGGCAAAATAAGGTTCGTATATGCACAGAGAGAAGATTTCGTTTGCCATGATTATCCATATTGAGAGTTTATGATATGGCGTCCAGTGTCTGAAACCGATTTTATTAATAATTACCAATAAATATCTACCCATACTGCAAAAAAAAAGATTAAGGAATACAAATTGCTACCAACCGGCCTCTTTCTGACACAGTCACACATTTGATGCTCTGTTTAGTAATAAATAACTAGGTACGGAATAACTACAGGAAGGTCAATTTGTCGCCTTGCTTTAAACGTGTACGCTCTGTGTATTCTAGATGCTTTCCGAAATAGAAAAGCAGATGAACTGAAAAAAAAAAAAACAGAAAGGACTTGCAGACCGTTTTGCTGTCCCTTCCACAAGTAAACACCTCGAAAACGTGAAAAAAGAAAAATCAACAAATGCTACAAATATCCAGGTCTTGTCAGACTAAGTTCCGGTTCCGAGTCAGTGGAGTCATAGGGAAAGGTCCAAAAATGTCAATTTAAGTAGCTTTAAAATGGCATTTAAAAAAGTGACCCTCAAGTTTTTTTGTATGACCCCCCAAAAGCTAGGAATAGGGGTCACAAATGACCCTCAGAAATTTGAGGCTGGGAGAAACACTGTAGTACAGCAAGTCAGAAAATGTTTACCTATCTAAATTAAGACAAAAAGAATGCTGTTGAATATGAGCCCAGGCTACTTCATTCTCTACTGCTTATTTAAGTCTTGTTACATACAATCACTCCAATATCATGATTTTGCATTTCCAAGATTCTTTTTCATGTCTCCCTCACATCAAACAGCTGTTGATTCACAGCTAAAAGATGGCTCCAATATACACTTTATTAATGAGGCAGGGAACCATTATATTACATTCTCTCTACTTCCTGCTTAAAATCCTGGTAACGGCATAATGAGTCCTTTCATATGGTAGAAAACTCCATGGGAAAAGGAGAAAATGCTGGTTGCCAGCAATTCTCTATTTTCCACCATATTTTCAAAAGCTTTTTTTTCTTAAAGGCTGTCAAAAATCAGGCTTGTGTAGTAAAGGGATAATAAGCAATCCCTTATCCAAACAAGATAATTTCAATTAGCAAAAACAGCTACAAATCAATTGAAGGACAAACAATGGATATAAGAGAATACATTGTGCTATACTTAGAGCTCTCAGAATTGTGATGGTCTTTACCAAAGAGTTCCATGAGGAAGATAACTTTTGAAAACATATTGGCATTTTCTCCTTTTTCCACCATGCTTTCTATCTTGTCAGAGAAAAAACCTACCATTTGAGGCACACTTAACCATTTACTGTACAACAAAATTTTAGACTAGTCCATTTTGGTAGCATTTGCAGACAAAAAATAAAATGTGCCTAATATAGTAGGATTTGCCTTTGATAGTACAGAAAACATTGTGGGAAAAGGAGAAAACTTGCTTGAAAGCAGCAGTTTCCTTGATTACCACATTGCTGTAAAAAGGCCTATTCCTCAGGGTCATTAAAAGAAAAACAGGACTGTTTGTTAATAAGTTAAACTTTTGTCAGCAAGTGCTTTCAATTTTGAAATTCTAAATTTTTTCCATCTAACGAGTTGACATGACATTAGCAATAGCTTGAGGCATGAAGACTTTCATGAACATGTACAGCTATGTTTTTGTTTCACTCTTTACGACACAATCCCGAGTTTTAACAGAACCGAAGAAAAATCTTTTTGAAAACATTGTGGGAAAAGGAGAAAATGCTGGTATCCAGCATTTTCTCCTTTTCCCACAATGTGTTCTACCCTTCACAAAACAAATTTCATGTTACGATCTACATTAAATTTTGAATTGTTGTCTGCAAATGCTTTTAATTTGGACTGCCGGTAGTCTAAACTTTTGGCATTTGGTAAAGAGTTAACTGAATGTTTGAAAGACCCAAAGGAGACGCCTATTGAAAACATTGTAGAAATAGGACCAAATGTGTGAAATCAACATTTTATCTACTTTCTGCTTGTTTTCTAGTCTATGAGAAAGAAATCCTCTCATTCAAGCCACACTATATCTGTTTTCTACAAATGCATACAATATGGACTGGTCTTAAATTTTGTGATCTGGTAAAGCATTGACATTTAACCCAACATCTGAGTTTTAGACTTGTCCACAATGAAAGCATTTGAATATAAAAAATTATATATGGCTTCAGTTGTTGTATACAAAGGGTTAAAGAACCTTGTGGGAAAAGGAGAAAATAGTGGTTTTCAGCATTTTCTCCTTTTTGTGGTATTTGTCGAAGACAATACCGCTATGAGTTCAATATTGAATTTTGAAGACCATGTATCGTCAGAGCTCCAGATAAGAGGGAGTGATGGTATTCTAAATCCATTATTTCTCTTTGAAACCCTATGTTGTGGGTACTCATTATGCCCCCCCTTCAACGAAGTGGGGGTATATTGCTTTGCTAATGTCGGTCGGTCGGTCCGTAGGTCGGTCGGTAGACCTTACCTTGTCCGGATGATAACTAGACACAGAATTGACGTAGGTTCGTCAAATTTGGCACAGACATGCGTCTCGGAGGGTAGATGATCCATATTGATTTTGAGGTCAATCAGTCAAAGGTCAAGGTCACAGTGACCGTCAACATGTAGATATATAAGACCTAACCTTGTCCGGATGATAACTAGACACAGAATTGACCTAGGTTTGTCAAATTTGGCACAGACATGCATCTCGGAATGTAGATGATCCCTATTGATTTTGAGGTCAATCGGTCAAAGGTCAAGGTCACAGTGACCGTCAACATGTTGATATATAGACCAAACCTTGTCCGGATGATAACTAGACACAGATGATCCCTATCGATTTTGAGATTAATCCATCAAAGGTCAAGGTCACAGTGGCCTTCAACTTAATGATATTTAGACCTAACCTTGTCCGGATGATAACTAGACACAGAATTGACCTAGGTCCTTCAAATTCTTACAGATATTCATCTTGGAGTGTAAATGATCCCTATCGATTTTAAGGTTAATCTGTGCCGAAAAGAAAATCGATAACCCAGTCTGTGTATCGGTGACTGTTTACAATCTTGTATGTATACATACGGCGTTGTGTATAATTATGTGAACTGTTGTCTGATTATCACGTTTAACAATTGAAGTGGGCTATAAATCAAAAAGATGACGTCGATGTTTCCCAATCAATTCTTTTGATATCAGTTTATGAACTGTGCCACTTCCTGTATCAATGTGGCAGTAGGGGGGCATGACTGTTTTACAAACAGATATCTTGTTAGAATTGTCTCGATGAAACAGTTCTAATGAGTACCCACAACATAGGGTTTAGTGGAGAATTATTAACATTTTCAATTTTAAAATCAAAATCACTCCCTGTATCTGGAGCTCTCTATTGTATTTTCTGCAAAGCCGAAGGGAATAAACCCAATTAAACTCAATTTTTCTCAGACAAATGAGTTTTTCGGTAGCACTCAGATATGTAATTGGAAATGGCATGTTAAAATACACTGGGTGAGCCATCGATCTTGAAAATATTAATTCTTGATTGAAAATAGCTTCACTCGCCCATATCCTTCTATTGGCGCAATGATATATACAAAATTTGTCTAATGATCGCTTGGTCCTGGGCTTTTTCGTTCCAAAACCAGTTCGTCCCATGATTGCGCGCTACACCATTTGATTGGGCATGAATATTTATATATCGAAATAATTGATTTTAATGTTGGGAATTAAATGTTAACGGCCAAATATATTTCGAAATCATAGTTTTCAGTTAGAAACTTAATTCTATTTGATATATTCACATGGTTTCTCTCTCTATCCATCATGCATCCTATTGTCAAGGGACGTTACTCCTGACTCCTCCTAAAGATCAATGAGAGACCACCAATACACAAATAATCCTAACTTTGTCGTGAGTACTCTCCCTTCAACGAAAAAAGTATTTATTTGTTTCGTAGGTTGACTTTTAAGCCAATATTTGAATAATATTTCTCCTTTTCTTTCAAATTATTAATTCCACACAATGGCTTCTTGACAAATACCACTTCAGTGTTCTCAACGCTTTGATTCTGCTATGTTCTCAGAAGGTATCTTCCTCAAGGATATAAGAATACAAGATTGTTCTGCAAAGGGTTGAAGTTCTAACCAGATTGGCCAGATAATGTCACCTCACATGTTATTGTTTTAGACTTGAATGCTTTACTTGATTATAAGGTAGTTATTGGACAAAACTGAAGTGACAACTTTAAATCCTTATCCAGCTCAGCACAATTGAAGATTGTCTGTCTGTGTGCTGGTTTAACTCTTTACCAAATGACAAAATTTTAGACTGGTCTAAATTGAAAGCATTTGCAGACGACAAAATAAACGTAACTCAATAATTGAAATTTGTTTCCAACAGGGTAGAAAACATTGGGAAAAGGATAAAATGCTGGTTACCAGCATTTCCTCCTTTTCCAACAATGTTTTCAAAAGGCTTCTTTCTCAGGGTCGTAAAAACCAGGGATTGTTTGGTAAAGGGTTAACCCTTATCCTGCTAAATAAATAAAATGAAATTTTCAATTCTATAGGAAAAACTTAAATATTGCTATTTCAGGCATTTTTGGGGGAATAATATCTCCTTATCAGACAGTGTAGATCAAAGATCAGACTGCACATTCTTTATAGTCTGATCTTGATCTACACTGTTCACAAAAGGTCAGTGAGTCACGCTTACCAGCCTAAGAGTTAAGATAAAACTAATGCAGGTGCTGTCTGGTCTTACAATTTTGTTGGGGCCATTTTTGCCAACTGACAATTTCCTTAACAATGTTGAGTTTCAACGACACTGTGGAAAAAGGAATTTAAAAAAAAATTGGGGGAAAAAGAGGGAATGCTGGTCCTTTCCCACAATTTTTTCTACCCTTACGGAAACAAATTCCGTATTTTGAGCTAATGTTAAATTATCATCTGCAATACTGCTAGGTTGCTCAGGTCCTAAATTTTGTCATTGGATAGAGAGTTAAATTGTGTTCCAATTCTCTCCAATTATTTTGATTTCAAAGGAGTGCAATTTCTTATCGGCTGAAGTTGTGAAATTGAGGAAAAGCAAGGATGAGTGAACTGTCAGCATGGTATGACTAAAATAATGTGTTAAGCCCTGTACCACATGATTAGGACCTTTAACATCCAGTGAAGGAAAGCCTTTTGAAAACATTATGGGAAAAGGAGAAAATGCTGGTACCAGCATTTTCTCCTTTTTCGATAATATTTTCTACCCTTCCCAAAACTAATTTCAATTTTTTGAGTTGCATTTATTTTGTCGTCTGGAAATGCTGTTAATTTGGACTAGTCCAAAAGTTTTGTTGTTTGATAAAGAGTTAGAGCAACATTCAACACAATTCTAAAAAACAGATTAAGAAGATTTTATTTTCTTTATACTCTTTTCAGTTTACTTATTGGTGCTCCCATTCTCGACATTCCATCGTCCAAGGAAAATAACACTGGAGGTCTATATAAGTGTGATGCCCTTTCACCAGATCCCAGTGATTGTGAATTACTCCTGACAGCAGATTATGGTAAGTCAAGAAAATGTGTCGGTCAAGTAATGGGGGTCCGGCATGGCTCAGTGGTAAAGTGTGGGACTCGTTACCTGTTGGCCCCAGTGGGTCTTTCGTGGAAGTGTCCTTGGACAAGACACTTAAGAGCCCCAGCGCTGATGAAACCCAGGAAATACATGCATAATTATGTGAGCTGTAACTGTCGCCATGATATGACTCAAATCATGTTGAAAATGGCATAAAACACAGTTCAATCAATAGTCCAGTTAGGGACAGTTGTGATATTACAATTACTTCCGTTTATTAAGTCCAAATATTCCAATCCCTTCCAATCTATCCTTTTAGTAATCCTTAGAAAGACGGGCTTTTGCTTTAAATGTTGTGGAAAAAGGAGAAAATAATGGTAGCCTTTGTCTACAATGTTATCTTTTAGCTCTTTAGCGATGTATATTACAAATTTTTCTAACGGACAGATTTTTTTAAACATTGCACATACAAAGCTCATCATGTCTCTAGGAGATTACTGTAAAAAAAGATGGGGGTCACCGTGCTCGTTTCTGAGAAATTTGCCTTTGAAAAAGGTATATACAGTTCCAAAATTCAGCTGATATTGGATTTGAAGCGCCTTTCTTTAATAGTCAGTTAAACAGGAAAATTACAGGAAAAATATACAAATGTACATCATTTTAATGAAAATTAATATATTTCCCTCTGAGAAGCAGACTTTTTATACGCCCGTCGAAGATGGGACGTATTATGGGATCACCCATGGCATACGGGCGTCCGGGTGGGCATCCCGGTGGGCGGGCGGCGTCCAGTTCTTTGTCCGGAGCATAACTTCATCATCTCCTGTCTGATTGACTTGAAACTTGGCAATTGTATTTGTTGCAATAATACAGAGTGCAGTGCGAAAGAACCATAACTCTACCTCGTGCTGTCTTTGAGTTATTTCCCTTTGATCGTCATTTTTACAGCATTTTCTGCTTGTCCGGAGCATAACTTTGTCATCTCCAGTCCGATTGACTTGAAACTTGGTATTGGTATATGTTACAATAATACGGAGTGCAGTGCACAAGCACCATAACTCTTCCTAGCATGAATTTTGAGTTATTCCCCTTTAGATCTTTATTTTTATAGCATTTCTTGCTTGTCCGGAGCATAACTTTGTCATCTTAAGTAGGAATGACTTGAAATATGGTATGCTTATTTGTTGCAATATTTGGAAGTGCAGTGCGCAAGAATTGTAACTCTACCTTGTGCTGTCTTTGAGTTATTTCCCTTGGATTGTCATTTTTACAGCATTTAGTGCTTGTCTGGAATAAAACTTCATCTCAAGTCAGAACGACTTCATACTTGGTATGCATGTTTGTTGCAATATTACAGAGTACAGTGTGCAAGAACAATAACTCTACCTAGTGCGGATTTTGAGTAATTCCACTTTGATCTTCATTTTTACAGTCCAGTTCTTTGTCTGGAGCATAACTTTGTCATCTCTAGTCTGATTGACTTGAAACTTGGCATTTGTGTTTGTTGCAATAATACAGAGTGCAGTGCGAAAGAACCATAAGCCTCATGCTGTCTTTGAGTTATTTCCCTTTGATACTCATTTTTACAGCATTTTCTGCTCGTCCGGAATATAACTTTGTCATCTCTTGTCTGAACATCTTCAAATTTGGTATGCATGATTTTTGAAAAATTATGGAGTGCATTGCACAAGAACCATAACTCTTCCTAACACGAATTTTGAGTTATTCCCCCTTAGATCTTCATTTTTGTAGCATTTCTTGCTTGTCCGGAGCATAACTTTGTCATCCTAAGTACGAATGACTTGAAATATGGTATGCTTATTTGTTGCAATATTTGGAAGTGCAGTGCACAAGAATTGTAACTCTACCTCGTGCTGTCTTTGAGTTATTTCCCTTTGATCATCATTTTTACAGCATTTAGTGCTTGTCCGGAATATAACTTTGTCATCTCAAGTCAGAACGACTTCAAACTTGGTATGCATGTTTGTTGCAATATTACAGAGTACAGTGTGCAAGAACAATAACTCAACCTAGCACAGATTTTGAGTAATTCCACTTTGATCTTCATTTTTACAGTATTTCTTGCTTGTCCGGAACGGAACTTTGTCACCTCAAGTCAAATTGACTTGAGACTTGGTAAACATGTTTGTTGCAGTTACAAAAAGTGCAATGCACTGGAGCCGTAACCTTACCTAATGCCCTTTTGGAATTATTCCCTATTCATTATTTTTTTTTTTACAGCTTTTCATGTTTCTTTAGAATATAACTTTGTTGTTTCATGTTGGAATGACCTGAAACTTAATATGCATGTTTCCTTAACATTAGAGGAGACATTCATGCCTTTTTCAATCACTTACATGATTTCTGCTGCACTACTATTTTCCTCTACCTGCCCTTTACGATTATTATCTTCCCTCGACAACTGGCGGTGGGACGGGTGTATCTTGCGACAATTTGCCGCTCTTGTTAAACCACTGTTGGAAAAGTGATAATGCTTTTTCCCCATGATGCTTTCTTGTACTCTTGGGAAAGTAAATCCTAACATTTAGCCATTTCATCTGTGAATCCTTTTCATTTTAGATAAGTGTGAAATTTCGTCCTGTGGTGAAGAGATGATTATACTATGCTGTGTATTGACTGACTGTTTTCTCATGTAAATGACCTTTTATTTTGTCTGTGTTATGATGTTCTTTTTTCTCCAGTGCGATCAGCTTGTTTTAACCTCTTTACCAAACAATCCTGGAGAATGAAACGTATGTAAACATCGTGGGAAATAGAGAAAGTGTTGGTAACCAGCATTTTCAACTCCTCCCTCCTTCCCCCCCCCCCCCCCCCCCCCCCATTTTTATTACCCTTACAAAAACAAAATTGTTTGAACCACATTGATTTGTCATCTGCAGTTGGTTTCAATTATAGGACCCTGTATGGATGAGTGTAGGAGTCATAATCTGGAGGCTCCAGTTTTGGACTTGTAGCCTGGGGGCCACAGGCTGAAGCCTCACTGGAAGCTCTGGGATTTATGTGGGAGTCTCCATGGGCACTTTAGAGCCCTAGCCTAGTGCTGGTGAAACCCAGAGCATATATGAATATGTTTGTTGCTGTGATATGAGCAAAATAATGTTTAAAGCAATGTAAAACACCATGCAATCAATCAACAAAGCTTTTGATTATTAAATGTCTAACATTTTGCCGTCTGGGAAAGAGTGACCGAGTTAACCCTTTACCTCACAATCCCAGATTTTAACAACTATGAAAACTAGTTCGTTTGTATTACTTTTAACCCTTTACCAAACGACAAAATTTTACACATGTCCAAATTGAAACCTTTTGCAGACAACAAAATTAATGTGACTCAAAAATTGAAGTTTAATTTGGGAAGGGTAGAAAACATTGTGGGAAAAGGAGAAATGCTGGTTACCAGCATTTTCTCCTTTTCCCACAATGTTTTCAAAAGGCTTCTTCCTCAGGGTCGTGAAAACCACTGGGATTGTTTGGTAAAGGGTTAAATTTGTTATTTGCAGATGCCTTGAATTTGGAAGGACCTAAAAATTTGTTATATGGGAAAGGGTTTAACTTTTATTCAATAAATTCAAAGATTGACTGCCTATGGAGGTACTGGTGGCATTGGGGAGTCCTTTGGGCAAGTTACTGCAGGGCCACAGCCTTGTACTGGTGAAACCCTGAAATGCCATGAATCATTTAGCTGTCACCGTATTGTTTTCTCATATAGATGACCTTTCATTTTCCCTGTGATATGATTCACATTGAGGTCATCATCTGTCAGCTTTTTTAAACTGACATAATTTGGTTTTACTATGTAGTTAGTATGAAATTTCAAACTTGTCCAGACTGAAAGCATTTACAGACGGTATTATCAAGAATTTAAACACCAAACAACATAGTCAGTGACTACTTTCCAGCTTACAAACTTTGAAATCATGTCTAACATTGAAAGAGAAATGACTCCTGTCCACTAAGGCCAATCCAGTTCTACCGAGGATGCTCAGGTTGAATGTATTGGGTATATTTTCTTAATGTAAAAGGTAAAAAAAAAGATAAAAAAAATCATAAGTTCATAAAAAAAATCTGATTTCATGTTTGATAAAACTTGAAGCATGAAGCACTTTTCAACAGTTCAGCATTTTGTGTGATTTTAGCTAGATATGATAGAAACTGATTGACCCCTTACAAGACGACAAAATGTTAGTCTTGTCCAAATTGAAAACAGTTGCAGACAACAATTTCTAAGTGGCTCAAATAGAGCATATTTACTCTTTGATAGGTTAGGAAACATTGTGGGAAAAGGAGAAAATGCTGGTTACCAGCATTTTCCCCTTTCCCCACAATGTTTTCCAAAGGCTTCTTTCCCAGGGTCGATAAAAGTCGGCATTGTGTGGTAAAGGGTTAAACTGATTAAACTCTTTACTACGTGACAAAAATGTAACTTCGTCCAGATTGAAAGCATTTACAGACAACAAGTCAAATTTGACTCAAATTAGAGAATTAGTTTTTGATAGAGTAAAAACCAGTGTGCGAAAAGGAGAAAATGCTGGTTACCAGCATTATCTCCTTTCCCATCAGTGTTTTCAAAACACATTTTTCTAAGGATTGTTACAAGGCGAAGACAGATTTTGAAAGCAATCTGAGAAAAGGAAAAAAATGCTGATTAGCAGTATTTTCCTGTTTTTGCACAATGTTGTCTACTCTCTCACATAGAAATCCCAACATTTAAACTACATTTAACTCTTGACCAAACAACAAAACTTTGGATTCAAACAAATTAATTTTGTAGACAACATTTTAAATGTACCTCAAGTGACAATTTCTCTCTGTAATAGGACAGAAAACTTTGTGGGGAGAGGAGAAAATTTGAATTACCAGTATATTCTCCTTTTCCCATAATGTTTTTAAAAGCCATCTACTTGAAAGCCCAGTAGAGGCCAAAATATCAAAACAGGTGCCGTAATACATTTAAATTTAACCCTTTACCAGACAACAAAATTTTAGACTTGTCCAAATTGAAAGCATTTGCAGACGACATTTTTAGTGTGGCTCAAATGGTGCAATTTTTCTTAGATAAGGTTACCAGCATTTTCTCCTTTTCCCACAATGTTTTCAAAAGGCTTTTTTCCGAGGTCGGCATTGTGTCGGCATTGTGAGGTAAAGGGTTAAATCATACCATTTAAAAGTATGGAAAATATTGTAAAGATGACAGTCTGTTATTATGTGGTCGGGCCATGTGTTAGTCACTGGCAGAAAAAAGAATTTTAAAATCAGGCAAAAAGTAAACTAAAGATACATCTACCTGGTAGGTTTTAACCTAGTTTCGAAATTAATTTCTCTGTCAGCAAATAACACTTGGACCAGCCGTACAATGACAGATTGTCATCTTCACAATAATTTCCATATTTTTAAATGGTATGATATAAATGTAAATGCATTTATACGCCCGCTTTGTTTACTTTTGGCCTTTAATGTTACTTTAAGGGTCATTAAAACTCGAGATTGTGTGGTAAAGGGCTAATTTTTCATCTGCAAATGCTTTGAAATTGGACAAGTCTAAAATTTTGTTGTCTGGTGAAGAGTCTAATCATACACAGGTTTTTCACGCACGTCGGCATTGCCCTCAAGTTTCAATACAAGTCCTTCGTGGCTTCTTTACTACCCTGCTTGAATAGAAAATCAGGACTGATATAAGTCATTGTGATATGTTTAGTGCAGTCTGATCTTGATCTGCATTGGGGCTTAACCCTTTACCAAACAACAAAACTTTGAGCTGAACCAAATTGAAAGCATTCGCAGATGACTAATTAAATGTTGCTAAAATAATGATTTTTGTCTTTCGTAGGATAGAAAACAGTGTAGGAAAAGGGAAAAATGCTGGTTACCAGCATTTTCTCCTTTTCCCTCAATGTTTTCAAAAGCCTTCTTTTTCAGGGTCGTCAGAAGTTGGGATTGTGTGGGAAAGGGTTAAGTCACCCAAAGTGATAATTTTCCAAAAAATGACAAAACTTCAGACATGTCCGAACTGAAAGCAATTGCAGAATTTTATTTCATCTGACAAATCAAATGTGACTGAAATTGAGGTATGGCTGTCACGTGTGAAAGAGTAAAAAATATTGTGGGAAAAGGAGAAAGTGCTGGTAACCAGCTTATTTCTTATCCCATAGTGCCTTCAAAACCTCTCCACTTCTAGCCCGTTAAAACTTGGGATTGTGTTGTAAAGGGTTAAATTTAAAATTTCTAACAATTCTGAGAATTGGTTTAAACATGATTTACTTCCCTTTACTTTCCTGTACAAGCCATTAATGTTTGCCTCCCTTTTTCAGCACCAACAGCCAATGATGATAAGGGAAGAAATAACCAATGGCTGGGTGTGTCTGTTCGGAGTGGAGGAACAGGGAAAGCTGTAGTGGTAAGAAAGATTTTGTTTGTTGTTTTTCTTCCTCTTATTATTTTCAAGATTAAAAGAAAAGAATGCCGTAACCCTTAAAACTCCTTTCACTTCTGCAGTTTCTTTTGCAGGCAGGGTTGATCAAGATCAGGCTGCACAAAATGTGCAGCCTGATCTTTGATCTACACTGGCCAATTTGCTGATACTCTGCGGACAAAAGCAACCTTCAAATTGTGATTATTTGGGTCGTATTTCTGGGATAAAAATTTCTGTTCTATTCTGCACTCTTAGGGTTTATATTTAATTTCCTTGGTGAAGGACATTGGATATAAGCAGAAAAACATATAAATCCATAGTATTAACTCTGAAATAACAAAATTTTACTTGCCCAAATTGTAAGAGTCTGCAGATGATAAAATGAAGTGAGACAGAAATAATGGAATTTGTTTCCAAAATGGTAGAATGGTAAATGGAGAAAATGCTGATTTCTTAACCTTTAGGCTGCTAAGCTTGAATCACCAGCCTTTTGCTGACAGTCAAGATTAAGATCAGACTGCATCGAACGTGAAGTCTGATCTTGGATCTACATTGTCTGACAAGGAGATATTATTACCCAGTACATAACTTTGAAATAGAAATACTTGGGTTTTTACTATCAAATTGAAAACTTTATTTTATTTATTTAGTAGGATAAGGGTTAAGGTCTTATTCAGGGTTATTAAAGCAATTTTATGGTTGTATTTGTCAATGAATATCTCAGCCAAGTGGACTGTGTAGATCAAAGATCAGACTGCATGTTTTAATGCTGTCAGATCTTGATCTACACTGACTTCAAAGGCAACTTAAGTGTAGTTTTAAGGTTAAGTGACAGGTACTTTTTACAAAACAATCCCAAGTTTTTACAACCCTGAGGAAGAAGCTTCTTGAAAACAGTGTTGGAAAAGAAGAAAATGATGACAACAATCATTTGTGCCCTTTTCCACAATGTTTTCTCTTCTTCTGAAGTCAAATTCCAATATTTGAACCACATTATATTGTGGTTTGCCAGTGCTTCATTTTTAGCTCCACTGGCCGAAGGCCAGCGGGCTTATGTCATGGCCTGTTGTCCGTCGTGCGTCCGTCCGTCCGTCAGTCCGTCCGTCCGTCCGTCCGTGCGTCCGTCCGTCCGTCCGTGCGTTAACTTTTTTTTAAAACGTCTTCTTCTCTGAAACTACCCATCCAATTTTGATGAAACTTCACAGAAATGATCCTGCCATGGTCCTCTTCAGAATTTCTTGAAAGAATTTAATTCCTTCAAAAACTCTGGTTGCCATGGCAACAAAACTGAAAAATTTTGAAAATCTTTGAAAATCTTCTTGTCTGAAACCGTAAGGCCAAGGGCTACCAAATTTGGCATGTAGCTTTATCTAGTGGACCTCTACCAAGTTTCTTCAATTTATAGCCCTGGGGTCAAAATTGGCCCCGCCCCGGGGGTCACAAGTTTTACATGGGCTTCTTTAGGGAGAACTTTAAAATTCCTCTTCTACCTAGCCATAGGGCCTAGAGCTACCAAATTTGGCATGTAGCTTTATCTAGTGGACCTCTGCCAAGAGTGTTCAAATTATAGCTCTGGGGTCAAATTAGGCCCTGCCCGGGGGTAACAAGTTTTACATGGGCTTATATAACAAGTTTTACATGGGCTTATATAGGGAGAACTTTAAAATTCTTCTTTGACCTAGCCATGGGGCCTAGGGCGACCAAATTTGGCATGTAGCTTTATCTAGTGGACCTGTACCAAGGGTGTCCAAATTATAGCCGAGGGTCAAATTTGACTTCGCCCCGGGGGGTAACATGTTTTACATGGGCGGGCTTATATAGGAAAATCTTTCGCATCTAGCTATAAGGGCTAGGGCTATCAAATTTTGCATTTAGCTTTATCTAGGGGGTCTCTATCAAGGGTGCCCAAATTATAGCCCAGGGGGTCAAATGTAGCCCCACCCCAGGGGGTCACAAGTTCTACATGGTCTTATATAAGGAAACTTTAATAATCTACTTGTACATAGCCATATTTAGGCCTAGGGCTACCAAATTTTGCATGTAACTTTATATAATGGGCCTCTACCAAGAGGGCCCAAATTTTAACTTTGGGGGTCAAGTTTGACTCCACACCAGGGGTCACAAGTTTTACATTGGCTTTTATAGTGAAAACTTGATAAACCTGTGTCATGGATCACATATTTTACAGGGCCTTTTATTCAGCAAACTTGTTTTACATGACTTTTTATTGGGCAAGATTAAAAAATCTTTTTGTTTATAACCACACATTCTAGTTTCATATTGTAGGTCTGGGGTCAAAATTGCCTTCATTCCAGGGATCGCAAGTTTAACATGGGCTTCAAAATATTGTCACTTCAATTTAAACATTAATCAAGGGAAATAACTCTTTTTATGAAAGATAAAGTTCGTTACTATTTACCTCCCTTGATTATCAAGCTGCAGTGATACATGATTGGTGCTAGACAAGTTTTTTAGCTCCACTGGCCGAAGGCCAGCAGGCTTATGTTATGGCCCGTTGTGCGTCCATCCGTATGTTAACTTTTTAGCTCACTTGAGCACAACGTGCTCAAGGGGAGCTTTTAGGATCACCTGGTGTCCGTCGTGCGTCGTGTGTCGTCAACAATTCTTTAAACATCAACTCCTCCTAAACCAATGGGCGGATTTGGACCAAACTTGGCTGGAATGTTCCTTGGAAGGTCCTCTTTAAAAACTGTTCACAGAATTTGATTCCATCAAAAACTCTGGTTGCCATTGCAACCAAGTGGAATTTTTTAGGGAATTCTTTAAAAATCTTCTCCTCTGAAACCACGGGTCAGATTTTGAAATAATTTCACAGATTTGCTCCTTGGGTGACCCTTTTTAAAAATTGTTCGTAAAATTTTGATCCGTGAAAAATGTGGCTCTGGTGAATGGGGGCTTCTTGCACCATATAGAAATGAAGGAATTCTTCAAAATTCTTCTTCTCTGAAACCGCTGGTCAGATTTCGAAATAATTTCACAGGATTGTTCCTTGGGTGACCCTTTTCAAAAACTGTTCGTAAAATTTTGATCCGTCAAAAAACGTTTGGCTTGTAGTGTTTTTACTTAATAGCCAGTGGAGCGATACAGGGCCATCATGGCCCTCTTGTTTGAAGTATTTTGTTGTCTGATAAGAGTTTAGGAGTTAACTTGCTACTGATTAGACAGTTTTGATGTTTTTGATCTTTAAGCCCTTTACCTTGCAATCCCAACTTTTAACGACCCTGGGAAAGAAGCCTTTTAAAAACATTGTGGGAAAAGGAGAAAATGCTGGTAACCAGCATTTTCTCCTTTTCCCACAATGTTTTCTACCCTATCATATAAAGTGAACAACACTGAAATTTTCGTCTGCAAATGCTTTCAATTTGGACAAGGCTAAAATTTTGTCGTCTGGTAAAGGGTTAAGCCCTTTACCTTGCAATCCCAACTTTTATCGATCCTTATTGAAAAGACTTTTGAAAACATTGTAGGAAATTTGAAAAATGCTGGTAACCAGCATTTTCTCTTTCTCACAATGTTTTCTCACTTTTCAGAAAAAAATCCATTCGCTTGAGCCACATTAAATTTGTCGTCTGCAAATACTCCCAATTTGAACCAGTCTAAAATATTGTCATTTGGTAAAGAGTTAACTCTTTACTACACGGCAAAATTTTAGACTAGAGCAACCTAAAAGTTTTTGTAGATGATTTAATAAATGTTGCCAAAAATATGGGATCAGTCTGTGAAAGATTAAAAAAACATTGTGAGAAAAGGAGAAAATGCTGGTTACCAGCATTTTCTCCTTTTCCCATAATGTTTTCAAAATCTTTTTTTCCCAGGGTCGTTGAAATTTTGGATTATGTGGTAAAGGTTAAATTACAGTTCTGCTGCAGCTACACATAAGTACAGACATACCAGTGAGTGTAGATCCAACATCAGACTGCATTTTCTGTGCAGACTGATCTTGGTCTACATGTACACAATCTGTAAAAGTTTTGTTAGTTGCTATTGACTATGAAAGAGTTAACTCTTTACCATACAATTCCGAGTTTTAAGGATCCACAGAGGGGTTTGGAAAACTTCGTTCAAAAAGGAGAAAAAGCTGGTAACCAGTGCCAGTATTTTCTTCTTTTTATATGCCTGTCGAAGACGGGACGTATTATGGGATCACCCATGGTGTCAGGGCGGGTGGGCAGCGTCCAGTTCTTTGTCTGGAGCATAACTTTGTCATCTCCAGTCCGATTGACTTGAAACTTGGCATTTGTGTTTGTTGCAATAATACGGAGTGCAGTGCAAAAGAACCATAACTCTACCTCATGCTGTCTTGAAGTTATTTCCCTTTGATCGTCATTTTTACAGCATTTTCTGCTTGTCCGGAATATAACTTTGTCATCTCTAGTCTGAACATCTTCAAATTTGGAGTGCATGATTTTTTAAAAATTACGGAGTGCAGTACACAAGCACCATAACTCTTCCTAGCACAAATTTTGAGTTATTCCCCCTTTGATCTTCATTTTTATAGCATTTCTTGCTTGTCCGGAGCATAACTGTCATCTTAAGTAGGAATGACTTGAAATATGGTATGCTTATTTGTTGCAGTATTTGGAAGTGCAGTGCGCAAGAATTGTAACTCTACCTCGTGCTGTCTTTGAGTTATTTCCCTTTGATCATCATTTTTACAGCATTTAGTGCTTGTCCGGAATATAACTTTGTCATCTCAAGTCAGAGCGACTTCAAACTTGGTATGCATGTTTGTTGCAATATTACGGAGTACAGTGTGCAAGAACAATAACTCTACCTAACATGGATTTTGAGTAATTCCACTTTGATCTTCATTTTTACAGTATTTCTTGCTTGTCCGGAATGGAACTTTGTCACCTCAAGTCAAATTGACTTGAGACTTGGTAAACATGTTTGTTGCAGTTACAAAAGGTGCAATGCACTGGAGCCGTAACCTTACCTAATGCCGTTTTCGAATTATTCCTTATTCAGTATTTTTTTTTTTGCAGCTTTTCATGCTTCTCTACAATATAACTTTGTCTTTATGTTGGAATGACCTGAAACTTAATATGCATGTTTCCTTAACATTACAGGAGACATTCATGTCTATTTCAATCACTTACATGATTTCTGCTGCACTACTATTTTCCTCTACCTGCCCTTTGAGATTATTATCCCCCCTCGACAACTGGCGGTGGGAGGGGCGAATCTTGCGACAATTTGCTGCTCTTGTTCCACAGTATTTTCTATTCTAGGAAAGACAACTTTCATGTTTTGACTAACACTGGAAAAGTCATTTACAAATGTTTTCAATTTGGGCAAGTCTAAAAGTTTGTCGTTTGGTGAGGATGATAATGTTAAAATTGGCAATTGTTGTGATTGTTATTATCAGCAATGACCTTGGTCAACAGGTCAGAGTATCAAAGTTGGGTACTAGTGATTGCTAACGCTTTTCCAGAGTAATCCCATGTTTTGACAAACATGGGAAAGAAGGCCTTAACTCTTTACCACACAATCCCGACTTTTAACGACCTTGAAAAAGAAGCCTTTTGAAAACATTGTAGGAAAAGGAGAAAATGCTGGTAACCAGCATTTTCTCCTTTTCCCACAATGTTTTCTACCCTTCCCAAAACAAATTTCAATTTTTCAGTCACATTTATTTTGTTGTCTGCAAATGCTTTCAATTTGGACCAGTCTAAGAATTTGTCGTTTTGTAAAGAGTTAATAGAACATTGTTGGAATAGGACAGAATGCTGGTAAGCAGCTTGTTCACCATGTACCAGTAATATTTGTGAATCTTTCTCAGACAAATCTTGTCCCAATTATTATTCACCAACCATTTTTAGGAACATTCTTAGTTTAATTCTCAAGAACATTCTAAATTTAAAAGTGGCTAAACCATTTCTGTTAGGCTTAGAGACCAAATGGTTGAAGCAGTCAGATGTTGTGTTACTTTCTAAATCTAGACCTAGACTAGAAGTAAAGTAGCATTAATTTTGTCCTTGGAATTGCACACACAAAAATTCTTTTCTGTCATATGACAATAATGACAAGAATTTTTTTCCCACTTAACCCTTTACCAAACAATCCCTGGTTTTAACGACCCTGAGGAAGAAGCCTTCTGAAAACATAGTGTGAAAAGGAGAAAATGCTGGCTTCTTTCGCAGGGTCTTTAAAAGTCATGGTTGTGTAGTAAAAAGTTATTTATACTAGATATTGTGAGTTTGAATCTCAAGTGTGGCCTAACTCTTGTCGAAGATAAAATGGTAGTGCATGTTATTGCTAAAGAATTTACTTTATTACATACCAGTAAATTTTCCTGGATCAAATACATGCGTTGAATCAGAAAAAAAATACCACACATGACAGAAAAAAAAAAACGTATCTACACGCAGTGAAATACGGTCCCAAATATGGTATGATGACGTATCTCAAGCACGGACTGGGCATGCATTGAGTTGCGATTTGATTGGTTAAAATGTTACGTTGTAATATTAATCCGCCATTCATAAAAACAGAGTTACTACCATCCCCACTATTAATTGTCTCATTTTGTTGGCCGTTTTAGAATAAAATGTCAATAAATGCAAAATGTTGTCGTTGAAAGTTGTAGGTATATAATAAAAGGACTATTATGTTGTAGTAACCTTCCTGATGCTTGTATTTACTTCTCACTGCTTAAGAAAATTTTGACATCACGCTCGACCTTCAGTCTTGCACAATATCAAATTTTCTCACGCTGCTCGAATTAAATACAAGCACCAAGAAAGTTACTACAACATAATATTCTGTATATATTTTTCTGTCGCTGGCTGCTTTTCCACATAACCAATGTCAAAACAATGATTAGCTGTGAGAGAGAAACAGATCCTGTCAAGACGGCAATCATCAACCCTAGGAAAGGAATAAGCTGATTGGAACCAACATCTCTGGTTTTAAAACCTGTATGTAAACTGACTTAGCTACTAGGCTGGGCTAAAAAGAAGAAAAGAAACTTTAACCCTTTACCACACAATCCCAACTCTTAACGATGCTGGTGGAGAAAACTTTCGAAAGCATTGTGAGAAGAGGAGAAAATGCTGGTAACCAGCATTTTGTGGTTTTCCCAAAATATTTTCTACTCTTTTATAGACAAATCCCAGTACTTCAGCAACATTTTTTTTGTCCTCTGCAGATACTTTAAGTTGGAACCAGTCCAAAATTTTTTCATAAATTTTGGCAAAAGGTTAATCTTGAATAGTAAAGATAACATTTTTTTATGGTAAGTGAAGGGGCATTTAAATTTGTATTTGTGTTCCAAGTGCTACTGGTAAGTCTTTAACCAAAGAAAAAATTTTAGATTGGTCCATATTGAAATCTTTTACAGACAACAAATTAAATGTTGCGAAAATAGTGGGATTTGTTATAGATAACATTGTAGGAAAAGGTCTCAGAAAAGGCTGATTACCATGATTTTCCCCTATTTTCAGATTTTCAGAAGTTCTTTTCTTCAGGGTCCTTAACCTGTAAAGCACCTTTCAAGACTGTAGATGCACAAAGTATGCAACCTGATCTTTGATCAATGCTGTCAGCTTTGCTTAAACACTGTGGACTGAAGTAGCCATGAAACTGCAATTATTTGGGACATATTTGTAGGATGTAAATGCCTGATATGTCTGTTTTGCGCTGTAAGAATAAAACTAGGAATTGTTTGGCAAAGAGTTAAAACGATAAAATGACACTCATGACGGAAAAAAATAGCAAGCTGGTTATCTGAATGATGCTTGAACCCAACTCTTTAACTGATAGGTAGATAATTTTGTTACCAAACCTTTTACCTAACAATCCTGTTTTGACCCAGAGAGAGCAGGATTTTTGAAAACATTGCTGAAAAAGCCTTTTCAGTTGATTTTGGGAAAGAGAAAATGCTGGTTACCCGAACATTTGCTCCATTTCCAATATTGTTTACTACCATTTTGCAGGTAAATCCAATCATTTGAGTCGCATTTTACTTGTCATACTACAAACGTTAAAGGCCAAAATTTTGTTGTCTTGTAAAGAGCTATGAGATTGATGTGGATTTAGATCAAACAACACAAAAAGTGCAGTCAAATCTTATACCCTCAAAGTCAGCTTTCTTTTGGGTTTTCAAGATAACACAGTGAAGAAAATTGTAAATATTGATGTTTTTTTCCCAAGACTGAAGGTATGCATTTTGTTGATTGAACCTTTATCATACAACCCAGAGTTTAACCACCTAATGGAAAACACTTTCAAACTTTTGGTTACCAGCATTTTCTCTTTTCACACATTATTTTTTACTTTATAACAGACAAATCCCAACATTTTAATCAAATTTAATTTGTCAGCTGCAAATTTTAGTCAATGCTGTCAATTTGGACCTGTCTAAAATTTTGTCATTTTATGAAGAGTTAATGAGGGCTTATCAGGCTAAATATCTGAAATTTTTACCAGATTTCAGATAGATTTGTCCATATTGAAAGCATTGGCAGCCCACACATCAAACATTGTCATATGGTGGTACATGTATTTGCCTCTAAAAGAATAGCAAAAGATATATTATGAGAAAAGGAGACAATGCCCTTTAACAGGGTGGAGATATTTTTTTTTTCCTTAGGGTTGTTAACTCTTTACCAACGACAAAATTTTGAAATGGTCCAAATTGAAAGCATGTGCAGAAGATAAATGTTGCTAAATGATGATTTCTTCCTTTGATAGGGTAGAAAACATTGTGGGAAAAGGAGAATATGCTGGTTTCCAGCATTCTCTTCTTTTTCTACAATGTTTTCAAAAACCTTCTTTTTTAGGATCGTTAAATGTCGTGATTGTATGGTAATGGTTAAAACACAGGACCACAGGGTAGAGGGTTTATCTGACCTTTTGATTGTGGTAGTAACACCTTTAATTGATATCATTCATAATATATGTACATGTACAAGTTGCTATAGTAAAGGCTGACATAATGTGACTGGATAAGAAGCTATATAAGGGTATAGGAACAGGGCCCAGAACACACTGTTGGGGGATTGTAGAGTGGTAATCAATACAAGAAAATGGGGTGGGGTTGGGTGGGATACAGAAAGGATACTACTTCATGATTACAGGTAAGAGTTGTAATAGGTTGTTGTGGTAGATGCTGACTTAACCCTTTACCAGACAACAAAATTTTAGCCTTGTCCAAATTGAGAGCTTTTGCAGACAACAATTTCAACATGGCTCAACTGACGCAGTTTTTCTTTGAAAACATTGTGGGAAAAGGGGAAAATGCTGGTCTCCTTTTCCCACAATGTTTTCAGAAAGCTTGTTCCCCAGGGTCATTAAAAGTCGGCATTGTGCGGTAAAGGGTTAATGCAACTGGATTAGAACTGATATAGCTCTTTATGGAACGAAAAAAATTTGCAGTTGTCCAAATTGAAAGCATTTGTAGACGACAATTTAAATGTGTTTGGTGGAGTGGTGGCCTAGTGGTTAAAACTTTGGACTACCAATCTGAAGGTCTGGGGTTCGAATCCGGGTCTAGTAGGATATCAGAGACACCTTGTGTTTCCCACCCAACAAGAGGTGAACTGGTTAAAAACCCAGAGGTAGCCTCGCATGTATGGGCGCTTTACACTGAGCATGTAAAAGAATCAAGGAAATCTATTCGGAAAAGAACTAGGGATTGGTAGTCGAATTTCCTTGTATCCAACTCTCTTCTCCTATCTGCACCTGTCAGATATGCGTATATAATAACAAGCACATGTATATATGTCACACGAAAAATTGAAAGTTTGAAAAAATTTAAATAACTAAGTAACCAACGCTGTACAGAAATATATCAAAAAAAAATGAGATAAACAACCAACACTGAAAAGTGGTATTTCCAGTCTAGTGGAGGGATTTATATGTAACAAAGCAAAAGTTTGCAATTGCGTGGCTGGTCGTGAAAATATGGAAAGCATTGTGGGAAAATCAGAAAATGCAGATTACCAGCAATTTCTCCTCTTCACACAATGTTTTCTAAAGCTTTCTTTCACAGGGACGTCAAAACTTGGGATTGTTTGGGAAAGGGATAAGGGTATAGGATAAAGAAAGATTGCCTGGCTTTCCAACCCACAACCACTAGGTCACAAGTCGGATAAACTTACCACTGAGCTACCAGCTGGGCACGGGTTTGGGATGGGAGGGATACATGTAAGATCATTTTTGGAAGGCGAGATTTTCATTCTCGCCTTCATATGTCGCTGCTCGGCTGTTTGCTGCAAATGCCTCTGAACAGTATTATCCAAACGCCTTTCAAATAGTTCGATATTTCTCGAGTACATAAGAACAAAATCATGTCGAGACCATTGTAAATTTAATCAGAATAACAAGAAGAAACTTCAATTTTTTAGAACGAATGAAGTCGAATTCTTGAAAAACATCCTTTTTGTCAAATACAAAATACTTTGGATCAGTTGATTGTTACGATGGTGTTGCTACAACAACAAATAAACTGTAATTGTTGTAAGCCAATAGAAACTACTAAAATGACGTCATTCGGACCTACTTCTACTCCACAATGCATAAACAACTAACCAATCGGATAGCTCTCTTTGAATGACGTGTCGCTGACAGGCCTCTTTTCTCTGTTGGGAACATTGTTCTGTCTATGAGAAGTAAAATTTCAATAAAATAAATTCTTAAATAAAGTCTGATCGTTTCTTTCCTTATATATGAGTATGATCGGACTTTACTTTGTCAAAATGACATTAACATGATCTGCAACCTTTTTATAACACCATATAGTTTTAACTTCTTCTTTTGATCGTCACGCTGCTTAACGTTCAGCAATCATTCATAAATATTTAACCCTTTACCACTCAATGCCAACTTGTAACGACTCTGAAAAAGCAAGCTTTTGAAAACATTATGGGAAGTGGGGAAATTGCTGGAAACCGGCATTTTCTCCTTTAACCACACTGTTTTCTACCCTATCAAGAACAAATTTCGTCATTTGGGCCACTCTGAATTTTTCGTCTGCAAATGCTTTCAATTTCAACTTAGTCTGAATGTTAGTCGTAAGGTAAAGGATAAACGCTTATTATTGTGAATTGTTAACGTAATCACTTACCTCAATCATCATTAAAATTGAAATCTTTATGTAATATAATCCATTTATTTTCCTCGAAAAAATTTCCTTCAACCACACTTTTTTTTTTAAAAACTGAATGACACAATGATAAAATTGTCTTGACACTGAGAATCCCACTGTCCTAGAATGCATCAGACGTGTACTTGTTTTTCTAAGGACACAGACCAAGGGCCTATATCTGTGTAACTGTACACGATGTATTGTTGTCGAACAAAGGAATAGGGTGTATCATTGCACTGACGGGTAGGCAACCATTTTTCTTTCATGTTTGCCGACAACATGGACAAGCTGAACATACATTCCGGTTACGTGGGATTAATGAAACACAAGCGTTAATGTCAATGAACCCTTAGACCGCTTAGAACGTCTGTCCCTTTTGCAGACAAGGAAGATGAATCTATGGTCTGCAAAAAATATGTAATCTTATGTCGGATCTACAGTGTGGGCTACCTTGCAATAATCCGACCAAAACAACCATGGGTAGAATTGTAATAATGAAGCATTTTTCCCGAGATGAATAATGCCAATTTCATTAATCCAGCGCTCTAATGGTTAACAGGGTCATAGATTACAAGAATCGTATAAACAAAGAACATCCTCGGACGTCCCTCATGGGACCTATGAAGTCACCCGTCAAATGATGAAGGTTATCCTTAATAGAATGGTAAACATTGTGCGAAACGGAGAAAGTGTTCGTTGCCAGTATTTTCTCATGTTCCTGCAATGTTTCAAAAAAACCTTCCTTTTTTTAAAAGCCCCATTCTTTAAGGTCATTAAAACTCAGCACATCTAAAGGTTTCTAGAAACTCTTTGCTCTCTCAACAAAATTGTCTTTGGAATAAAATAAAACTCATTGCTTTCTCAAAAAAATTGTCTTTCAATTACAGTGTTAGACCTACCAAAATTGAATACATTTTCAAGCAAAAACCATTCTTTAATCCTTTACCATACCCTGTCAAGTACTGTTTTAACAACCTTGAGAAAGAGGCCATTTAAAAACTTTTTTTGAAAAGGAGAAATTTTCTTATCTCTTTACATGAAAAGAGAAATTCAGACTTGTCAAAATTGGATGCATTTTCAAGCAACAACGTAGATCTGGCTCCATTGATGGAACCTATCTGAAACAGGATGGAAAACATTTTAGGAAATGGAGACAATGTCAGTTATAGTACGGTCACAAATCAGTAAATGCCGCCTGCCGGCGTGGTAACTGCCAGTTTTCGCTCAAATTTGGCCGGTGGCAGCTCAATGACAGGCACAATCAGCAGGTGGCATTTTAGACGCCGCTAAGACGCCGCTGAAGTTTTAAGAAAAAGTTAAAATTCTGTCTGCCACCGGCCGATTTTTTCCAATTGTGCCTGTCGTCAGGGTGCCGGCCGGGCGCATTTTGTAGTCGCGCGGTGGCTATCAAGCGGCAGACAGGCTTCAGCGCGATTTTTACTCGGTCATGGGGTTCGAGGGCCTTCAAACTTCGGCTGGCGATCAGTAGGAACTAACTGCCACTCTCCAGCATGCTGCCTGCTACCGTTATGCTACCGACATGCCACCGTACGATTTCAAAATATCTGCCGGCGACAGGGCAGAGATTGAAAAGCAGCTGGGAGGCGACTGTCGGTGTTGGTAGGTGGCAGGACGGCGATCTGCCGAGTGCAGACTCCCGGTCCCCTGAAAATAAATCCGAGGCCATCCATCATATAAAATAGTCGTCATGGCGATTCTAATAGCACCAGAGCGACTCAGAGATTTGCGTATTGCTGGGGCTTGGACTCTGGTCTCTTGCGCTTTGGTGCTGGCGCCTTGTCCTTCCCCTTGCCGCTTCCTTTAGCGGGCAACTTGTGGAAGGAAAAATTTCTTAAAAATTAGATCTATTTATCTTGTGGTTGATAGTAATAATGAACACTTTGTAGTGATACGAGAGCAATCTAGGTTTATATATCCCCCTGTCGCCTAACTGCCACCGGCCGACACCCTGATGACGTTCCACACCCCTCGAACTTAAGAAACTGCCTGGCGCCGCCGGGAACCCGTCAGGCGGCCTTTTACTGGCAGTTATTTATGACCACTCGCACCAATTTGTAAAAAATCGGCCGGCGGCATGTAACTTTAAGAATCCACCGATGTCTAAAAATCGACAGGCGGCAGTTTCACATTGTGACCGTAGTGTTAGCGCCAAATTCTCCTTTTCACGCCAAAAGTTCGCAAGCCTTCTTCCCAAAGGCCTTTTAAACTCATTATTGTGTTCTACATGTATATGGTTAAATATAAGTTTCTATACATTGAAAAAACATATACTGATAAGTGGAAACTCTTTGCCATCAAATGAAAATTGTCCTTCAAATAAAATGGCAAAGAGATTTAAAAAAAGTCCTTTTAAATATTTTTCACCATATTTTCACGAGTCTTCTTCCCCAAGTTTGTTAAAACTCAGGAAAGTTAAACTGGTCTCCATTGCGCATGAACATTGCACAACCCTATACACTTTGCTGTATCAGGAAATGTGATTAAACTACAGAAAAATGTATCGCAATATGTTGTGCCTATTCTAAACTCGCCTTCCAACTGTACTTTCAGTACTTTGATTGATGGTTACAGCTAAAAGTTTATAATTATGTCACTGTAGAAAAGGAGAAAATGATGGTTACCATCATTTTCTCTCCTCCTCCTTCTTTCCCCCCCCCCCCCCCCCCCCCCCCGCGTTCTCTGGATTGGAAAAGGGTTAACCCTTTACCACACAATCCCGAGTTTTAACGACCCTTAGGAAAAGGCCTTATGAAAACATTGTGAGAAAAGGAGAAAATGCTGGTTACCAGCATTTTCTCCTTTTCTCACAATGTTTTCTACCCTTCCGTAAGCAAATTTCAATTTTTGAGTCATATTTATTTTGTCGTCTGCAAATGCTGTCAAATTGGACCGGTCTTAAATTTCATTGTTTGGTAAAGGGTTAAGACATCACTAACTAAAGTCCTGTATAGTTCTGGTTTAACTGCCTTTAAATGCTTCTATATTGCAAGACAGATTTAACTGTAAATTGTAAAACAGGTTTATCTGTAGTTGCCTTTATACATGTATACATGCCTTTACATGTTTATACAAGACAGGTTTAACTTTAAATGACTGTATATTTCACACCAGGTTTAACTGTAAATGCATATTTCAATACAGGTTTAACTGTAAATGCCTTGATATACCAAGGCAGGTTTAACTGTTATTGCCCACAAATTTATATCAAGCTTAAATATAATTATTGCTATTTTTCAGGGCTGCGCCCACAGATACAAGATCACAGATAACAACTATGGTTTGGGGATGTGCTACCATTTGACCCAGGACCTGACCTTTGACCCAAACTTGGGTAAAGGGACCAAGTTGCTGCCCTGTAGAGGCTACTCCACCAGAAATGAACACAAGGATTATGCTTTTTGCCAGAGTGGAACCAGTGCTTTTGTCAATGATGTAATTATGAATGTACAGTCATATCTATCGATGGGGCCATCTTTATCAAGCAACCAGCTTGTCTTTTAAAAAGCTAGAATTAGACTGGTATCAGAGCATTTTCATTTTAAAAAAAAAAATCATCAAATAAAACTGCAAAACAAATACACTAATTTGATGCTCTGAATGTAATGAGAATGCTTTATTTAACGAACTGATCCTGTATTTCAGATGAAGGGCAAATAACAACACATATTTCTGTGAGTTTACGGTAGTTGTGTACCTTGTTTTTTAGAATGACTCAAATGCAGGACCTGAATGCCAGGCTAAGCTAAAATTTGAGCTCCAAAATATGGAAAGTCAGAAAAGTGCCATTTATCAAGTTTCCCTTTGTTCCCTGCTTAACTACAGACAACAAAGTTTTAGGCTTTGCCATCTTAAATTCTACTTTAACAATTCAATTTTCTGTCAGATACTGAAAATTGGATGAACTGTCCTGTAGCATATTGCCAGTCTCATAATAATGTCCATAATGGAATTGTTTACAAATTTGGCTGCTAGTGAATCTCTTATCTTTATTGATTGTCCATATTTCTACCTTTTCTCGTTACTTTTCAATAGGCAGAACGATGCAGTATTGGATCACCAGGTGCTATACAGTGGCGAGGCATGATTTCAGAAATCAACATTTCCCCGGAGTTTGGCATCAAAAGAATGTTCCGATCCATGACCACAGACAGTGATCCAGCCCCACCCCCTATCGCCTACTACTCATACTTAGGTATGCAAAAACAGTGGTACAGTGAAACCTGCTGAACCTGACAGTTCAGTGGTAATGTACAAGGCTTGTAATTGGGTGGGGGGGGGGGTGTCATGAGTTTGAGTCCAAGTTTGGTGCTAACATACAGGAGTTCAAACCATGAGTCACTGGTTCAAATTCACAGCTTAACCAATTTCTTTCCAACAGTTATTGGAACAGAATTCCTTCATCTCTCACCGCTGATTTTTGTTTAGAGAATGGTTATGTGGTAAAGTAGCCAGTGTGTTGGGAAGAGAATTGTGTGAAGTGCTGTTTAACCCTCTACCACACAGTCCCGAGTTTTAACGACCCTAAGTTAGGAATCTTCTGAAAACAGTATTTTCTCCTTTTCCCACAATGTTTTATACCCTATCAAGGACAAATTCTATCTTCTGAGCTACCTTCAATTTGTCATCTGAAAATCAATTTGGACAAGTCTAAAGTTTTGTTGTGTGGTAAAAGGTTAAAAGAAACACCAGGAAAGCATAGATAAGTGCATTAACCACTGTGGTATTACTGCAATAATGTTGAAAATGGGGTTATACACCATACAATCAATCAACCCTGCAGCTTAGCCAAAGTCTTCGAGAATGGAGATAGTCATTTCAACAAGACTCACTCCTCTGTCTCTCTTCTGCAATCCATGTGAAATTAGCCAGAAGCTTGGAAAGAGAGCATTGTGACAAGTGCTGGTAAAAAGAAAATCTAGGAAAACATGGATAGTTGCAAGCTTGTAAAACTTGTGGGAAAGGGAGAAATTCTTTTCCCACCATATTTTCTAAGCTTTCAATGCCAAATCTAATAATTTGATCCGCATTTAATTTTTGGTCTGCAAACGCTTTCGATTTGTACTATGTTACTAATTTTTGTCTGGTAGAGAGTTAAGTTTATTTATACTTCCTTGCAGGATACGCTGTGACTTCTGGGAAATTTGACAGCACAGACTTCACTTATTACGTTGCCAGTGCCCCGCGAAGTTTAGAGGAAGGACAGGTTATATTTTTCACGGAAATGAAGCGTGAAAGTTTGCTGGAACAAAAGGACATTCAGAAACTAACTGGGGATCAAGCATTTTCAGGATTTGGTCATGATCTGCTGGCAGTTGACATAAATGATGATGGGTATGCACTGTTATCCTTTCCCCACATGGCAAACTTTTAACCCTTTACCACACATTCCCGACTTTTAACGACCCTGTGAAAGAAGCCTTTTGAAAATATTACGGGAAAAGGAGATGTACATTCATTTTGTTGTCTGCAAATGCTTTCAATTTAGACGAGTCTTAAATGTTGTTGTTTGGTAAAGAGTTAAACTCTTTCACACTGAAAGATTTTACAGACAACAATTCAAATCTTTTTCAAATGAAAGTAATTGTCCTTAAATAGGTAGAAAACATTTTTGAGAAAGGAGAAAATGCTGGTTACTAGCATTTTCTTCTTTACCCACAATATTTTCAAAAGTTTTCTTTCCTAGGGTTGTTAAAAATTGGGATTATGTGGTAAAGGGTTAACCCTTTACCAAAAAGTCCCACATTTCTACTTCCCCAGGGAAGGACACTTGAAAATGTTGTGGGTAAAGGAGAAAATGCTGGTAATCAGAATTTTCTCCTTTCTCCACAATGTTTTTTACCCTGTCAAGGACAAATCATATCATTTGATTTGTCCTCTGTGAGTGCTTTTGATTAAGGCAAGCCAAATATTTTGTCGTTTAATAAAGGAATCTTAGGAATTAGATTAACTCTATTCTATACAACAGAATTTTAGACAAGTTCCAGATTAAAAACATTTTGCCAAAGACACACTAAATATGATTCAAATGACGGAAGTGATTTGAAAAGGTTACATAGTATTTTTGCAGCCTGATCTAGATGTATGCTAAACGCGTAGATATTCATGTTTAGCTTTACTGTGATAAACGCATCATATTATTATTTCTTATAGAATAGTCCTGATATGGATTTCCAGCTTTTTTAGGGCAAGAGAAGTATTGTATCACTTTTCAAGAGAATGAAATACTCTGGTTTGGATTTTACAAATTTGTCAGGTTTAAAACGTGAGAGAAATTTCTCAATACTCTGATAGCGAATAAAATATTTAGACTGGTCCGGGATAAAACAATGGATAACAAAAAGAAAATTGCCTTTAAGTCGGCTAGACAGTGTATGTCCCTTTCTGTATTTTACTTACAAACTTCTCAAGAATTTGTTTTAGTTTGGCAAAAGGGAGAAAACTGTCCATATAAATATTTTGTCCTTCTCCTACCATGTTTTCACAAGCCTTCTGTCTGATGGTCGTTAAATTCTGGGTTTTTATGTTAACAAGTGGGTTAAATAATTGTGTGTACATGTACTAACAATAAGTAAGGGGACATATACCATGTTATAATTATGCATATTTTCGGTAATGATGTATTTTGGGCCGGTGGCCTTTATCTACAATAAAAGTATTGTATTGTATTGTATTGTACTTGGAAAAGAAAAAAATGTTGATTCCAAGCATTTTTTCCCTCCTCAAAGTTTTACAAGCCTTCCTCTTCAGGGTTGAAGAAACATGTGATTATTTGGTAGAGGCTTTAACCTTATCCTACTAAATAAGTGAAATGTAATTTTCAAGCTGATAAGAAAAATTTAAATATTGCTATTTTAAAGAAATTTTTTTGGGGAAAGATATCTCCTTATCTGTGTGCAGTCTGATCTTGATCTAAACTGCCCACAAAAGATCCTTAAATTGGGCTTAGCAGCCTAAGGGTTAAACCTCAGTGTTTGATTTTTGTATTGTGCAAGTGTCACACTGTTTAGTAGTAATTTTTGTACACTGAGGTGTTAAATTTCAACCCTTAGGTTGCTAAGCTCAACTCACTGACCTTTTGCGGACTGTTGTGGATCAAGATCGGACTTCACAGAACATGCAGTCTGATCTTTCATCTACACTGTCGAATTAGGAGATACTTATATACAAAAAATACTTTTGAAAAAGCCAAATGTTGGTTTTTTACTATTGACATAAAAGTCACATTTGATTTATTTAGCAGGATAAGGGATAACTCATAAATGCCTACAAACATTCTTGAGTTTCGACGACTCAAAGGACAAAGGCTCTTCAACTGTTTCCCAAACACCAATATTTTTGACGGTTCCAATTTGAAAGTACTTGCAGACAACAATATTTATATGGCATATATTATAAGATTTGAATCAGATAGTCTAGAAAACACTGTGCTGGTTTTCAAAAGGCCTACTTCTAAGGGTCGTTAAAACTCGGGATTGTGTGGTAAAGGGTTAAAACATTTTTGGGAAAACAAAATTTTCCCACAATGTTTTCTACTCTTTCACAGCCAGATCTCATAACTTCAACCACATTTAATTTGTGATTTGCAAATGCTTTGCTCCAAATATTTACCACACAATCCCGAGTTTTAACGACCCTAACAAGGAAGGATTTTGAAAACATAATGGGAAAAGGATAAAATGCTGGTAAACAGCGTTTTCTCCTTTTCCCACTTTGTTTTCTACCCTATCCAAAACAAAATTCAGTTCTTGAGTCACCTTTATTATTTTGTCTGCAAATGCTTTCAATTTGGACTAGTCTAAAATTTTGTCATTTGGTAAAGGGTTAAACAAATTTCTAAGACAATTTCAAGAAATCTTTTTTTGAATCTGTACCAGACGACAAAATTTTAGACCAGTCAAAATGGATAACATTTGCGGATGACAAATGTGGCTTCAATGATTGATTTTTAAAGAAATTTGAAAGCAAGAGGGGGGGAAATGCTGGATTTTTCAACAGTCTGCTTTCTTACGGTCATCAAAAATCTTCATTGTTTGGTAAAGGGTAAAAGGGGTATTCAAAGTGAATGAGCTAAAATATGAAAATATGTTTCTAAAAAAGCATAAGGACAAAATGCTTGTAATAAAAAAGTAGGGGTCCTCCATTGCTCACTGGTCATTGCATTAATTCTATTATCAGTAAAGCCTGATTTTATTCTTGCTGGTGTCTGTGATTGTGCAGGATTGTCCTTGGGCAAGGCAATGCAGATCCCCAACTAAGTATTGGCAAACCCAGAAAAAAAATATGAATAACTTAACTGTCTCCTATTATATGACCAAAAGAATGTTGAAAATGGCACAAAACCTGTCTAATTGTTTACCATCTAATAGCCAGTTTCAATGACCCTTAGAAAGAGGGCTTTTGAAAGCAATATTGAAGAAGGAAAAAATGCTCGTAACCATCGATTTCTCCTTTTTTCACCATGTTTTCTGTCCTTTGCTCGACTATGTAGCTTGGTGGTATTGGAATCCTTACCTTGTGGTTGTGAATTTGATACCCGGTTGAGGGAAACTTTTTCCGGCGATTTTTTACCTCTCACCTCTGATGCATGTTAGAACAGTAGTCAGTGACTTTAAAAGACAGTTGTGTCAGTACTGGTGTGAGAAAGCCAGGAAACATATGTGTACGTGCACTGACCACCATGGTATGACCTAAGCTGTTAAAATGGCCTTGAACTCTGATTCAATCGATCAATTTCTATCCTTTACAAGACAAATTTAACAACTTGATTCACGTTTAGTATGTCACAATAAATGCTTTTATTTATGGAAATGTGAAAAATTGTATTGCTTGGTAAAGCGTTCAACAAAGAAACCTGTTTTACAGATATGATGATTTGATTGTGGGCTGTCCCTATTACCAGTCTAAAGAGGTGAACAACATACGGGCAGGCGGAGCTGTTTATATCTACAGTGGGAAGGGGGAAGTGGTGAGTCACACACTAACATTTAAAGGGCTGAACATGGGTTAAGGCACTTATACAGACCTAAAATGCCTTTCACAAGGCAGTCTGATCTTGATCAGACTACGCGAAATGTTGAGTGTGCTCACTGATCGTTGTCGTCTACTTTGCTGAGACGTTCTGGACAAAGGCAACCTTACATTACAATTAAAGATACATCCTTACAGCCAGAGTAAACAAACGCTGTTAAAACTTTACAGGGTGTAGAATCTAGTTAGTCATGTAAACATAAATGAAAAATATATATAAGTTGTATGGGATAAAGAAACGCCAGGGATTTGTCTTCAAATTAAACTGGAAACAGTGGTTGTAATGTCTAGGAATAGCCTCCATAGAATGAAATGCATTGTCTATCTGTCGTAACCTGTGCAACCTTTCAACGGTCAGGGGCAGCATTTGGCACAAAGATACAAGAAAGATTATAGTTTCATAAAATAAAGATTAAATTGGTTGAAAGACTGGATGAAAACGAGTAAAGATGTATTTTTAACTGGGTCCTATTTGTAGACTGAAAATGTTGGTTGAGTTTATTCAGCTCTCTTGGGGGTTAACTCATAGCCTCCAGAAAATAATTGCAGCAAACTTTGAAAACAGCTTTGGAAAATTTGAAAAGCCAATATGAATTAACTCTACCACTTAATTTGGAATTTTAAGTACCTGGAGAAAGAAGCCTTTTGAAAACATTGTGGGAAAAGGAGAAAATGTTGATAACCAGCATTTTCTCTTTTTCCAGCAATGTTTTCTACCCTTACAAAGACATCATTTGAGCTACATTTAAATTGTCATTGGCAAATGCCTTTGATTTGGACAAGTCTATGTTTTTCTTCTGTGGTGAAGAGCAAAGTTATATTTATGAAATTTAGTGAAAGAATTTGGCAAAAGGAGAACTTTATCAATTGAACTAGTTTCTCTTTTTGCCACAATGCTGTCGAAAGTGGTCTGCACAAGGGGAAAAAAAACCTCTGTCTGTAAATAGTACCGTAATTAGACTGTATTCAAAAGCTCTTCTAAGTAGCATTTTTAGTCTAATTCTTTAAAATTTTGTGAGTTTCAAAGTGACACAATTTCTGATTTGCTAAATCATTTGGTTTTGGTTTAACCAATAATGCGATTTCTGATTGGCTGAACCAATCATTTTGGTTGAGCAAATTGAAAATTGCATATTGACTACACCATTTAGCCAATCAGAAATTGTGTTACTTTCTTAATGAAGATTAAGACTAAGAATTGAATATAGAATATATTTTGTGAATACAAAGCCATGATAAATTCTAGTAAAATGGCCTATTTCAATATAACAGTTTTCATGTTATTCTATTTTAATACAGATAACAAGTGTTACCGTACCTCAGATTATTCCGGGTCGCAGCATGAGTCAGCAGGAATGTGACAATTTAGACTGTTTACATTCAAGGTTTGGCTTTAGTTTAACAAAAGCAGGAGATCTTAACATGGATAAGTATCAAGGTAAATGTTCTTCTTTTGTAGTAGTATATAATAGTGGAATTCAAATTATCTCCCTTTTTCTGGTAAAATGACTGAAGATCCATAAAAGACTGAAGATCCAAAAAAGCTTCTGTATTTTTGAGTCACACTCTGGCAAGGGGACAGGGTCTAATGAATCTTCCTAATGCACTGTTCTAAGCAAGACATTATGTAATTGAATCCATGAAATCCATTGTCTAACAACTAACTGCATCATGAGGTAGTATGGTCCTTTGACAAGCAGAAAATTTGACTAATAGCAAAAATTTTCAAGCCATATCAACCTGCAGGGACTGCACAGAATTACTTGGAGTAATCCTTCTTGCAGATGCATTGAACCCTTACTTCCACAGAACATTGGTCATTCATATGTCTCTGTTTTGGTCCTTACTTTTCTTATAGATGTTTTAATTAATATAGTGTTATTTTCCCACATATTTAGTTATTCAAAAATAGTTGATAGACATCACTATGAAAATGCATCATACAGAACAAGTTTGATCAGATTTGTTGCAGCAACTCATAAAGGTCAGCTGTAATAGCTCAAGTGGTAAGCAGTAAGACTTGTTTGCAACTAATCTTAGGACACTTGAAGGTGTTGCTTTTAGCTCCATGGCTGGCCAACTGATAAATTACTAATAGCCTATTGGATGAGACATTAAATAGAAGTCCTGTGTGACGATGCTATACACCAAGGGCATTAACCCTGTACCAAACAATCCCAGGTTTTCACAACTCTGAGAAAGAAGGCTTCTGAAAGCATTGTGGGAAAGGAGAAAATGCTGGTAACCAGCATTTTCTCCTTTTCCCACGATGTTTTCTACTCTTCCCAAAACAAATTTCAATTTTTGAGTCAATTTAATTTTGTCGTCTGCTAATGCTTTCAAGTGGGACCGGTCTAAAATTTTATCGTCTGGTAAAGAGTTAACCCTTTACCAAACGACAAAGTCTTAGTCTGGTCCAAATTGAAAGCATTTGCAGACGACAAAGTAAACGTGACTCAAAAATGGAAACTTGACTTTGGAAGAGTAGAAAACAGTGTGGGAAAAGGAGAGAATGCTGGTTACCAGCATTTTCTCCTTTTCCCACAGTGTTTTCAGAAGGCGTCTTCCTCAGGGTCGTAAAAACCAGGGATTGTTTGGTAAAGGGTTAAAGAAGTAACTTTGGATGGGTTTTGTTCTGTATCTCTTGTAACGTAAATAACAGCTTCTTGGGGGCTTTGCCCATATGGGCAACCGGTAGTGGCAATAAATAGATGAAAAATCATGTAATAACTCTGGAAACATCCTTGTAAAATGGGTAATTAATATGAAGCCAATATTAGATTTGTTATTTAAACATTAAGGCAACAGGGAAGGAATATCTCTTTTTTCACAATATTATCTTGATTGCAAAGTAAAACAGCTGCCTTGCAGGTGTTAAATGATCATGTTTTGTCCAATATTTTCAGATTTTGCTGTAGGAGCACCATTTGAAGGTAAAGGTGCAGTTTATATTTTCCATGGCTCACAGGATGGGGTGAAAGAGCAATACTCACAGGTAAGTGTTCTATGTACATATATGATTGTTTTCATGAAGAATTGTCTTTTCCTGTGTTAACCCATTGCCAAATAAACATGTGTTTTCATTATCCCATGCAAAGAGACTTTTAAAAACATTGTGGGAAAGGATATGCTTGTTACCAGTGCTTGTCAAAATTAATTTTGTTATTCTTCCCTAGAGTTGAACAGGTCCTGCTGAAAACTGAGCATATTGCTTTGGTATTATCTATCTGTCCATCTGTTGGTTCCTCTATCCAGTCATCCATCCATCCATACATTCCCATCTGCTGCCATTGATCCATCCATCCATCCATCCATCCATCGGTTTAGATGAGGCAAATATTTCATCACAGTGACTTTATTGGTTTGAGTAACACATCTTGTAACTTGACTTTCATAACTTCCAGAGAATCTATGCAGAAGATCTGACCTCAGCAACTGGCTGGACTGCCTTTGGCTACTCTCTGTCTGGTGGTATGGACTTGGATCAGAACACTTATCCAGATCTGCTTGTTGGCAGTTATACAGACAACAAGGTAAAGCTGCCATATACTGGTATCCAAGTATCACATCTAGCTTGTTTTCTCATTAGCTTCAAGGCAGCTGTGCAGCTCACTGTGATCATTCATGGGATAAAAAATGTTTCATGCACCTGCAGCCGAACAGCCAAATTCTGAAAGTCACAAAATCATTACAAAATCACAGACTAAATTCTCAACATCCACTTTATTTCTGTTATTTTTTCTTCAATTTTTGGATTCAGTTACAGCAGTCTGAGACAACTGCATGAATGGCTGAACTTATCTGCAACAAGCGTTACGTGTTATCATTCTTTCAACAGTTGGCTTTCAGAATCATAATGCTGGTGCATCTATCTGTGCAGTTTATTTATCAGTAACAGACACTATAAGATCCTGAATATATATTTTTCAGAAGGATGCTGGAGTCCAGAATATTGATATTTACACGGAAAGTAATATCTTTTGTAAGTAAGCTAAGGTCTGCAAAAGCAAAAAGTTGTCCAATGAGGAAGTTTTAATTTGTCTTTGAAAACGTAGCCGAGCCTCGGTAGCTCAGTCGGTAGCATGCAGGACTTGAGAACACGGGGTCCAGGGTTCGATCCCTGGCTACGACCCCTGGCTCGGCCAATTTCTTTCCGAGGATTGATGATAGTCACTATGACAGGTTTCATTCCTCTCCCACCGCTGACCATTGTTTCGACGATGATTATGTGGGAAAGCAGCCATTGGCTTGGAAAGAAAATTGTACGGAGTACTGGTAAAAGAGACTCTAGGAAAGCATGGATAGGTGCACTGTCCGCCGCGATATAACTGAAATAATGTTGAAAACGGCGTTAAACACCATACAATCAATCAATCAGTTGAAAACGTAGAGAGCAATGTGTGAAAAGGAGAAAATGCGAGTTGTCAGCATATTCTCCTTATCTCCAACTGTTGTCAAAAGCTTTCCTCCACAGCTTCGGTAAGACATTTTTTTTTAAGTTAAAAGTTGATTGATACAAAATAGCTCATTTATTTGTTGCTTTAGCTCTTTACCACACAACTAAATGCTAGACATGTCCAAAATAAAATTATTTTCAGACAACAAATGTGTCTCAAATGATGGATTTGTCGCTGAATTAATAGAAAACATCGTTGATAAAGGTGAAAATGGTGATTATCTGCATTTTCTCATTTTCCAAGAATGTTTTCATAAACCTCCCTCAGGGTCGTAAAAATTTGGGATTGTGTGATAAAGGGTGAAATCAATACATTAGATGGCAAGAAAGGTCATTCCATTGCAATCAGTAATGTACCCAAACATTATAACCCTTTACCGAACAATACCTTGTTTTACTGACCCTTAGGAAGAAGCTTTTTGAAAAGGTTGTTGCAAATGGAGAAAATTTTTAATTAATTTTTATCTAACATAGGTTGCCTTACTGCGTACCAGACCTATCATCCGACTGTACTCAGACATAACAGTCACTCCAGAGAATTTAGACATGAGTTCGGACGACCAGAAAAAATGTGAGGTGGATGAAATAATGTATTACTGTGTAGAAATTAAACTTTGTCTACGATACACTGCAGAACCTGTTGAAAGGTGAGGAATTACGAAAGCCTTATTGAAGAGTATTAGAGGTCCAGGTTGGGGTGGAATGAAAATTCAAGTCCTAGAAGTATTATTTCTTCAGAAAAAACCATATTGTGGGTAGTCAATAGAACTATGTGGTTTAGACAATTCTAATGAGTTCAAACAACATAGGTTTAGGTGGTATTACTCTTTGAATTTAAAATGATTCCCTATATATGTGACAGATAGTTTTGGTTGCGCCTTCAGGAACTTGATCAAGCTACCAACAGCTCAAATCCTTGCCCAAAATGATAAGTTGAAACAAATTTGCTACAGAAAAATTTACAAACAAGCATGAGAAACAGTGTATTTGTTGTCTTCAGATGTGCCCCGACCCCTTTGTATGAATTTGTAAAAGAGATTTTTTTTTCTTTTTGGAAGGTTAATATTTAGCCTTTAGTGTCATGATAATGGATTGATCCATTAAGGTTTATTAAAATTTTGTCTTTTTTCAAGTATTTACTTGTTGTTTTACTTATGAAAATTTCCAGTAAAATACTTTATTTCAAACTAAAGCATCATTTAACAAGATGGTATTTTGTAAGAAAGAATCCTAAAGATATGACTTTTTACCCTAAGTTTAGTAAAAACAAACAAATACCAAAAAATAACACGGGATTACCTCCATTGGAACTCAGACTCAAGGCTTTCAAAACTCTAGCAACTAAGGGTGGAGCCAATTCATATTGTACCTGCTAAAAAATTTAATGTATTTTTCCTTTGTTATGCTGTAACTATGGCTTTACCATTACTAAGAAATTTTACACATAGATTACAAAAACTCTGTAATTCTGCATATTTTTTATAGGTTTTTCTATTTGTAAAGATTTTCATAAAAAAAAGGAATACTTACACAAAGAAATCTAGTTCAATACCCCCTGTAGTAGATTTTAGTACCAATAAAATTTCAAGACAAGTTAATAGATATTGTCTTTCTTTAACCCTTTACCACACAGTCCTGACCTTTAACAACCCTGAAGATGGAAGCCTTTTGAAAACATTGTGGAAAAAGGAGAAAATGCAGGTAACCAGCATTTTCTCCTATTCCCACAAACTTTTCTACCGTATCAAAGAAAAAATTGCATCATTGGAGTCACTATGGAATTGTCGTCTGCAAATGCTTTGAATTTGGATAGGTCTAAAATTTTGCCGTGTGGTAAAGGGTTAACTCTTTACCAAACAACAAAATTTTAGACTGGACAAAATCAAAGTATTTGCAGACAACAAATTGAATGTTGCTAAAATGATTATTTCTGTCTTTGATATGGTAGAAAACATTGTGGGAAATGAAAAAATGCTGGTTACCAGCATTTTCTCCTTTTCCCACAATGTTTTCAAAAGCCCTCTCTTTCAGGGTCATCAAAAGTCAGAATTTTGTGGTAAGGGTTAGGTTCTGCTCGTGAAAATTTTTTATAGAGTTGTTTATCAAATATTTACCAGATTCCGTGACCCTGTGGACATTATATATGAAATTGTTGCCGAGCCAGATAGAATAAATCCACGAATGGAATTTAGATATGATGGGAAATCCAGCTCAATGGTTGCGGAAAATTTTACAATGTTGAATCAAGAAACAACAGGACTTGCAAACAGCACTGATAAGCCCAGATACTCGTGTACCACAAAAATTGCCTACCTGAAGGTCAGTCATCGAGTGGCGTCTGTCTGTGAATTTTAACCCTTTACCATACAATACTGACTTTTAATGACCCTAATAAAGAAAGTTTTTGAAAACATTGTGGGAAAAGGAGAAAATGCTTATAATCAGCATCTTCTCCTTTTCCCACAATGTTTTCTAGCCTTCCCAAAACAAGTTTCAATTTTTTGAGTCAAACAAAATTTGTTGTCTGCAAATGCTTTCAAATTTGGCATGTCTAAAACTGTGTCGTTTGGTAAAGAGTTAAGATCACACCAAATTTTGAGAATGTGTTATCACTGAATTGATATGCACATAGTTTACAAATCACCAATAAATGGGCTAGCAAAGTGTACAAACAAAATGAACCATACTGTGTTAAAGGGGGCTTAATGCATCTCCATGGTGCATGATATCAACCAAGTCATCAGGTAACTATGGATTCATAAAATCAATTTTGTCTATCAACTGACTTGGTATGATGAGGTGGTCCTTTGACATGCAGATAATTGACCAATAGCAAAAAGTTTCAGCCGGGGTCAGCCTTGGTGGACTGCACAGGCTTATCTGGGCCAATACCTATTGCTGATGCATTTAGCCCCCTTTTCACAGAGTACAGCTCAAATATTTTTTGTATGGTATTTCTTTAACCCTTTACCCAACAATCCAGAATTTTAAAGACCTGAGGAAGAAGTCTTTTGATAACATTGAGGGAAAAGGAAAAAACGCTGTTAATCAGCATTTTCTCCTTTTCCCAAAATGTGTTGTATTCTATCAAAATCCAATTCAATGACTTGAGCTACATTAAACTGTCATCTGCAAATGCTTTTAGTTAGGACGAAACTGAATTTTTATAAGCCCGTCGAAGACGGGACGTGTTATGGGATCCCCCCATGGCGTACGGCCATCAGGGTGGATGGGTGGGCGGCGTCCAGTTCTTTATCTGGAGCATAACTTTGTCATCTCCAGTCCGATCGACTTGAAACTTGGCAATTGTGGTTGTTGCAATAATATGGAGTGCAGTGCAAAAGAACCATAACTCTACCTCGTGCTGTCTTTGAGTTATTCCCTTTGATCGTAATTTTTACAGCATTTTCTGCTTGTCCGGAGTATAACTTTGTCATCTCTAGTCTGAACATCTTCAAATTTGGTATGCATGATTGTTGAAAAATTATGGAGTGCAGTGCCAAGAACCATAACTCTTCCTAGCACGAATTTTGAGTTATTCCCCCTTTGATCTTTATTTTTATAGCATTTCTTGCTTGTCTGGAGCATAACTTTATATTCTTTAGTAGGAATGACTTGAAATTTGGTATGCTTATTTGTTGCAATATTTGGAAGTGCAGTGCGCAAGAACTGTAACTCTACCTCATGCTATCTTTGAGTTATTTCCCTTTGATCATCATTTTTACAGCATTTAGTGCTTGTCGGGAATATAACTTTGTCATCTCAAGTCAGAACGACTTCAAACTTGGTATGCATGTTTGTTGCAATATTACGGAGTACAGTGTGCAAGAACAATAACTCTACCTAATGCGGATTTTGAGTAATTCCACTTTGATCTTCATTTTTAAATTATTTCTTGCTTGTTCGGAACGGAACTTTGTCACCTCAAGTCAAATTAACTTGAGACTTGGTAAACATGTTTGTTGCAGTTACGAAAAGTGCAATGCACTGGAGCCATAACCTTACCTAATGCCCTTTTTGAATTATTCCCTATTAATTATTTTTTTTACAGCTTTTCATGCTTCTCTACAATATAACTTTGTCTTTTCATGTTGGAATGACCTGAAACTTTATATGCATGTTTCCTTAACATTACAGGAGACATTCATGCCTATTTCAATCACTTATATGATTTCTGTTGCACTACTATTTTCCTCTACCTGCCCTTTACCATTATTATCCCCCCTCAACAACTGGCGGTGGGACAGGCGTATCTTGCGACAATTTGCCGCTCTTGTTTTTTTTTTTTTTTCTGGTAGATAGTTAATCCTTTACCAAATTGCAAACTTGTTGACTCATTGATATCGAAAGCTGTTGTAGACAATAAATAAGTCATGGTGTTATTGAATGGATTGTGATAAAGGTAGAGAGCCTAGTGGGAAAAGGAGAAAATGCTGTTTACCAGCATTTTGTTGTTTTCCCTCAATGTTTTTAAAACCACTTTTCTTTGGGGTCATTGAAAAGTGTGATTGTTGATAAAGAGTTAAAATGATTTGTAGCTTTGAACTCTTGGCAGATGACACAATTTTAGGACAAATTAAATATGGTTCAGGTGTAATATGTCTGTGAGAGGGTAGAAACATTGTTGGAAAAGGAGAAAATGTTGGTTACCAGGATTTTCTCCTTTTCCCACAATGTTTTCAAAAACATTTTTCTCTAGGGTCTTTAAAATGTGATTGGTTGGTAAAATGGTTGAAGTGATAAGTAGCTTTTAACTTTTCACAGACAAAACAGTTTTAGACAAAATAAATATGGCTCAAGTATAACATGCCTGTGAAAGGGTAGAAAACAGTAAAAATTAAACTCTGGTTACCAATTAAAAGAAAATGATTGTCTATATTTCAGGACTCCATTACAGATGTGTTGTCAACTATATCATTTGGAATCACATACAGACTTACAGAGGACACAGACCCTATATCTACACCGGCCCCTGGGGCCCTCCCTGACATCAATGAATACCCAATTCTTGATACTGGTGCAGTCACTGTTGATGCTGAATTTACAGCTGAGGTAAATGTGTAAAACTTCTTAAACAATTCTCACACAATCCAGAGTTTTTAAGATCCTTAAGAAGAAGCCTTGTGAAAACATTGTTGGAAAAGGAGAAAATGCTGGTGACCAGCATTTTCTCTTTTTCCCACAATGTTTTCTACCTCTTCAAAGACATATCCAATCATTTGAGGCACACTGACTTTGTTGTCTGTAAATGCTTCCCATGTGGACAAGTCTGAATTCTTGTCATGGTAAAGAGTTGACCAGATGACACAAGTTGTAAACTTGTCAGTACTGAAAGCATATGCAGGTGACAAATTCTATGTGGATCAAATGATGAGACTTGTTTTTGTTTGTAGGAAAGTAGAAATTGTAGAAGTTCATGAATATGTCTTCTTTCAATAGTTGAATAATTGTCTCCCCTTGAGCTTTGACATTGACATGCATAATGCATGTTTGGTTTGAACATGTCAACTTTATCCTGACTAGCTATTTCTTTGATTGCCAGATGTTGTTATGTTAGATAATGAAGAACCCCAGTTCTGTCACCATTATTTTGACACTCAAAAGTGGTGCCCAAACAGGATAAAATTATAATTTATGAAACAAAGATACACATGAACTGAACAAGTTCTGATAATGTTAAAAATAAAAACACACACACTTTAACTCTTTACCACACAGCCCCGACTTTTAACTACCCTGAGAAAGAAAGCTTTTGAAAACATTGTGGGAAATGGAGAAAATGCTGGTAACCAGCATTTTCTCTTTTTCCTACAATGTTTTCTACCCTTCCCAAATCAAGTTTCAAGTTTCAATTCACATTTATATTGTCGTCTGCAAATGCTTTGAATTCAGACTAGTCCAAAATTTTGTCATTTGGTGAAGAGTTAAATAAATTATCACTGATGATACGAAGATATTGAACAAATTATGGTAATTTTAAAAAGAAAAGCACTTTAAGAATATTATCATTATATTAGAAAAAGGACTAGTTTTTCAGTATGGTAAATTGTTCATCAGGTTTTTTGGTAGTATAATATCTTATAATGGTAAAGTGTTAATCATACTTCGTGCTGTTGTAGGTTAATTTCAAGAAGCCATGTGGTGAAGACCAGATCTGTCGGAGTAATTTACAAATGACAGCCTCAGTAGACTTGAACTAGTTAGTATCAACAAAATATTTTTCAGTTTGATATAGGTAACCTTTTGGTTCAAGTACCATTGAACCATTCATGTTGTTAGGTAAATCCTTACTTAATGACACAGTTGTAGACCTGCAGATGTGGTTCAGGTAGTTGGACTGCTCCTAGGAAAGGCAGGAAAAATTTTGGAAAAAGGAGAAAATACTGGTTAACAGCATTTTCTGCTTTTACCTTAAGCTTTCCAAAAGCCTTCTCCTTCAAAGCTTTCAATTTCAGCATTACAGTTTGTTTCTAGACCAGCATTTTCTCCTTCTCCCACAATAGCCTTCTTCTTCAAAAATATGATTTTCAGTATTTCAAGTTCTTTCTACTCCAAAGACAGGGCAAAAGAGAGAAATGCTGGTTACAAGCATTTTCTCCTTCAACCACAATGTTTCCAAAAGCCTTCTTTCCCAAAACTATGAATTTCAGCATTCCAGCTGGTTATCAGTGTGGTTCTTTCTATTCTTTTAGATGTATTATGTCCAAGTGACAACAGCTACCATTCACTTATTTCTTTAGATAAAAGTTTTTTACCTTCAGACTTGTATAGAATGTTTTTGAGACCTTAACCCTTTACCACACAATCCTGATTTTAGATGATCCAGAAAAAAAACGTTTTTGAAAACATCGTGGGAAAAGGAAAAAATGCTGGTAACCAGCATTTTTTCCTTTCCTCACAATGCTTTTTACCCTTCCCAGAACAAATTTCAATTTTTGAGTGTTATTTAATTTGTTGTCTTCAAATGCTTTCGATTTGGAGGATTTTGTTGATTGGAAAGATTTAAAGTGATCTATAGCCTTGTAACATTCTGCGTAACAACAAAACTTAAGACAGGTCCATATTAAAAACATTTGCAGACAAAAAATTCAGTGTTGTACAAATTGTGGGGTTTGTTTTCACTAAGTTTGAAAACAATGTGGGAAAAGTAGAAAATACTGGTTACCAGCATTTTCTTCTTTCCCAACAATGTTTTTAAAATGCATAATTCTTTACGGCCGTTGACAACAGGATTGCTTGGCAAAGGGTAAATATTTTCCAATGAAAACGAATGTTACAACATACTAAATGTTTGTTGGCTATACATGTGCTACTTTTTCTTTAGGGGTCCTTTGTGGCTCACTGATAAAGTGCAGGACTTGTATCCTGGAGGCTACAGGTTTGAGCTTCACTGGAAACACTGAGATTTTAATGGAATTGTCCCTTGGTAAGATTTTTCAGAGCCTAAGCCAGGCACTTGTGAAACCAAGGACATACATGAATATGTGAGCTGTGGCCGTGATATGACTGAAGTAATGTTTCTTGTGCTGTAAAACACCATTCAATCAATCAAACTTTTTCTTCAGTAATGCAGAAGGTATTGCTGAACTAGAACTGGGACAGTTGGATATTCTCAAGGTCAAGGTTAGCCTGGAAAATACAGGAGAGGTGGCTTATCAGGCCGCTTTCTTTATGACCAACCCACTTGGCTTGAAGTTCCAGAAATCCATACCGGTTTGTAATTTTTTTGGAACTCTTACCTCTTCTCTTCTGCTGTATGCTGAAATTAGCCTGTCTGTCTGTGGACATTCTCATTGGTATATTTGTTTGTAGGAAAGTAGCCAGCAGCTTGGGAAGAACATTGTGCAAAGTACTGGTTAAAGAAACACAAGGAAAGCATGGATAGGTAAACTGGTGGCCATGATGTAACTGAAATTATGTTGAAAATGGCATTAAACACTATACAATCCATCAGTTAATACAACGGTAATATTTTTGCCCTAAATTCTCTGTGTTTTGCTGTCATTGTATTGAAACCTTGTATGACTATAATACAAGAACTAAAGGTGTGCAAGACACAATTTCAGGTGTCTGCCCTGAATTTACTGAAGAGTTATCTTCCCTAGAACCCTTTACCACACAGCAAAATTCAAGATTTGCCACCAACGAATTTCATATAGCTAAAATTGTGGAAGATGTCTTTGATACAGTAGAAAACCTAGCGAGCATAGTGAGAAAAAGGAGAAAATGCTGGTTACCTGCATTTTCTCCTTTTTCCACAATGCTTTCAAAAGTCTTCTTTCTCAAGGTTGTTAAAAGTTCAGATTGTGTGGTAATGAGATAAGACTTAGGACAAGTACATTATCAAAAATGATATAATTATTGATAGGTCTGTAATACTCAGCAATACTCATTAGAATCTTGGTCCATGTTACAGTTCATATGCACACAAAAATGGATGTGCCAAACAACATTTTATTTATTTATGTGTTTACTGAAGGAGTTTCTATAATCTTTATGTTGAAGAGAAGCCAGTGGTATGGAAAGAGTGTTTATGCAAAGTATTGTTGAAAGAAATTTTAGCAGGTGCATTGCTGCTGTGATATGACTGATACATTGGTGAAAGTGGTATCAACTTTTTACCATACAACAGACTTTAAGATTCCTCCAAAATTGAAACCATTTGCGGATGAGAAATTGAATGTGACTGTTTGCTGATTTTGTCTCTGAAAAAGGAAAAAGGAAAAAAAATCTTGTTACTAACCACCATTTTCTCCTTTTTCTCACAATTTCTTAAAAAGCCTTCTTCCTCAAGATTGTGAAAACACAGGTATGTTTGTTAAGTTTTAAACACTAAACAAACAAATTATCCATGTTGTATGGTATACTATGAATTATCTGATGCTAACAACTTTTCATTTGTTCACAGAAAGGAATTGGCTGTGACAGACACAACGATACAATGGTTGAATGTAAAGATTTTGGCAGCAACGAGCTTGGTAAACCCTTCAAATCTGGGGCTAAAACAGAATTTGATATACTGTTTGAGATCAGTGACAATACCCTTGCGCAAGTTCGAAAAATAGGTCTGGTGGCCTGGGTCAACACGTAAGTGTATCTCTCTCTCTCTCTCTCTCTCTCTCTCTCTCTCTCTCTCTCTTTCTTTCTCGCTCTCTGTGTTTTTTCTCAACCTTCAAGTAGGGTTTTTGTCTCATCATAGATTACTATTTAAAACAGTGTGGAAAAAGGAAAAGTTATTGATAGGAGAAATAAATGATAATGAGCAAATTCTTGTATTGCTACTTTGTTTTTTCACACATAATTTATTAGTGTATCTAATCCTAATTAGTGTTGTTTATCTGTATTTTCAAGGATGTTTTGAAAGTCGCTGCAAATTTAATTCAGAGGGTAAATAATTATAGATTTATATGGGAAAATATGTGCAGTTCCTACTTTAGTGCTATACTCTGGCAAAAGGGGGTTGAATGCATCTCTGAGATGGGTAATACCAAGCAAGTTATTACTTAGGTATGGATCTACAAAATTCTCTTGTCCAACAAGAGTCTGAAACCTAAAGTAGATCATCCAAAGACATGCAGAAAATCTACCAAAAGCAATAAGTTTTGACCTAGATCAGCCTGCTTGGACTGTGCGGGCTGACCTGCACATGCATTAAATCCCCTTAACACATAGCATGGCTCATTTGTAAAGACAATTCTAAATTGTGGAAACTGCTGTTGTCAAAATGCCTTAACTCTACCACACAATCCCTACTTTTAACGACCCTGGGAAAGAGGCCTTTTGAAAACATTGTGCGAAAAGGAGAAAATGCTGGTAACCAGCATTTTCTCCTTTTCCCACAAGGTTTTCTACCCATCGAGAAAAGAAATCACCATTTTAACAACATTTAATTTGTTGTCTGCAAATGCTTTCAATTTGGACCAGTGTAAAATTTTTTGGTTTGGTAAAGATTTAAAGAAAGTTTTGTTTGGTCAATCATGAACATCTTAGAATTAAAAGTTTCAATCCATGTAGTGCAAAATAACATAATTAACATTCTAAATCAATACTGAATATACAGACATCTTAATTAAAAATCGGTTTGTGTCAATATCTGGCAATGAAGCCAACAGTGAAGATCCAAGATCAGACTGCACTTTCTGTGCAGTCTGATCTTGACCTCACTATAAGGTCTAGATAATTTTTTGAAATTTTTATGTTAACAATCTGACGTTTTTTAACCTCCAGCACAAGTACAGAAACAACTCCCATGGGAGACATGATCAAAATTCCTATTGTTGTCTACATCAAGGCTGATATTCAAGTCATCGGGTAAGTTACTTACAAAGGATTGAAATGTATCAAATATTATGAAACACCCTGTACCTAAAGAAGCTACATAGCCCATAACAGAAATACCATAAAAACTTTCTTCCAAATTTTGCCTTTCTACTTTCCAGATGATTTGCCAGCTATCGGCTCACTTAAGTCAGAGATATATAGGACTTGACATGAGTTGGTGTTTGAGATAAAATTTTATTAAACGAGTCTAAAGAAAATGTTATTATGTGAGCCTTTGGCAAGCTTAATAACATTATTTCTTGACAAGTTTAATAGAATTTATCTCAAATGCCAATGAATGTCAGATTTTTTAAAAATCACATAACAATATATCACAAATTATAGATCCGTAGATGCAGAATCATCTACAGATGGACCCGCGGTAACATCCACAAAATCCCATTCAGTTCTATAAAAATACGTACAAAATGATGTCAAAAATGATGTCACACAATTCTGATATCAAATGTGTATAAGATAAGAAAATTTGTAATGGGTATATTACACCGAAAACAAGGGAAGTTATGTGATAAAAATAATTTTTGAAGTTCAGTGAGATTTAAAAAGACGAAATAGCTCCCTTTAACTTTGTACCAAATGACAAAATTTTACACTAGTCCATAGTGAAAGTATGTGCTGACGAGAAAATTAAGCCAGATAAAATGACAAAATTTGTTCTTGATAGGGCAGAAAATATTGTAGGGAAAGGAGAAAATGCTGGTTGCCAGCATTTTCTCCTTTCCCTACAATATTTTCAAGTCTCCTACGTCAGAGTCATTAAAACTCGGAATTTTGTGATAAAAGGTGAAGTTCATCCCTTTTTGTATAACAGTAAGAGTGAGCCAGACAGTGCTATAACCTACTCGGGTGAAGTACGGGGAGAGAGTGCCATGACTTCAGAACAAATGATTGGACCCAGTATAAACCATACATTTACGGTAAGTTTCTTGGCATTTGGCATTTCATGGCATAGGAAATACCATTTTCAGCTCAGCCAATCAAAGAAAAAGTCATGGTATTTTCAAAGCCCTGGGGTTGTCTGACAATACCTTGTAGTTATAGTGTGAAATTGTGACCCTTTTTGTAGTATTTACTACAATGTTTTCATTGCTTTATACAGACTAATTCTGAAAACATTGTTGCAAAAGAAGAAATAGCTTATCACCCTAGCAAATAATGCTATAACCTATTCGAATTAAGAATGCCATAACTTTGGAACAAATGATAGATACCTGAGTAAATCATATAGGTACAGTCTGTCCAAGGAAATTCTTGACTCTTTATCAATCAACTCATCAAATTTAGTTCTACCTTATATATTTGGGAAAGTGGCCAGTGGCTTTGAAAGAGTGCTGTTCTCAGTGCTGGGTAATGGAACAGGAACAAATGAATAGGTGTACTGGTCAGCATGGCATAACGATCTGAAATACTTATGAAAAAGATGTTATAAACCAATCTAAAGAAAAACTTAACATTGTTCTGGTAGGTGGTTTTGAACTTGATTACACCCAAAACTTATCATCAACTAATGTACATTGTTGGTAAATTCACAGATTTTAAATAACGGACCAGGTGTGATCAACTCCTCTGAGGTAACGATATATTGGCCATACGAGTTAGCCAGTTCATATCCACACGGAAAGCATCTTCTGTACTTGATGCAATCTCCTGAGGTAACCTTTTTCTAAAGTAAAGATTTTAGATGATTCCAAATTAAAGGCATTTGCAGAAGACAAAATTGAGAGGTACGAATGAACTCAAGTTCAATGACAACGTAGGAAACATTGTGGATAAAGGAGAAAATGCTGGTAACTGGCATTTTCTCCTTTTCCCATAATGTTTTCTTCATGCTTCCTCCTCATGTCGTTAAAACCAGGGATTGTTTGGAAAAGGGGTAAACAAATGTGATAAACGTTTCACCATACACACTAGTTTTAGAAGTCATCACTACACAGGCTATTTTTAGACCCTTTAAAAATATGTACAAGTGATACAAAAGGAGGAAGGTGAGAAAGTCTGATTGAATTTTATTGAAATGAATAAAGGAACAGAGCAAAGTGCTTGAAACGGGTTTTCAGTTTTTCTTAAGCTTGCCATACAGTTACAAACATGTTGAATTATTTTGTAACTGGTTTATAGGCATATTTGGTATAGACTGTTAGATAGAAAGGAACTGGATATAAAGAAGTCTGTGTAAAGTCTAGCATTTCTTCAAATAAACTGAGTGATTCTATTACATGCCAAATTTAAAGCACTGATACACACTGGGGTACTTATAGATTTCTTAACCAGTTCGCCTCTGGTTCACAACTGCTCCATGCAAAAAGGAGAGATTGATTGAGTTTTGTTTATTTGTTGGGCCCTGTGTGGCTCAGTGGTGGAGTGTAGGACTGGTAACCTGGATGTCCCATGTTGGAGCCTCGCTGGAAGCATTGGGTTTTTCATAGGAGTGTCCTTGGGCAAGATATGAAGAGCCCTAGCGTAATAATGGTCAAACCCAGGGCATACATGAATATGTTAGCTGTTGCCATGATATGACTGAAATAATGTTGAAAGTTCAATCAATCAGTCAATCATGTGTTGTTGCCACTGGTTGCCAATACAGGAGAGGCCCCTGAAGGCTGTTGGTTATGTTACATGAGACAGTGCAAGATACAAGAAAAAACCTATCCTAAGTTATGCCTGGTTTTTAAACATGCTCAGTGTATAGCACTGTCACAGGGGGCCTAGGTCTAAGATTTCATCTAAAAGACATTTAATTAATTTTAGGTGGCCAGCTGTGGGAATTGAACCTAGACCCTTAAGTGGTCGGAGATTTGATGTTTACAAGTCTCATGCTCTACCATTGAGCTACTGGGGCTTTGAAGGAGAGATTGATTAATTATGCCCCCCTTCAGTGAAGTGGGGGTATACTGCTTTGCTAATGTCGGTAGGTCGGTCCGTCGGTCGGTAGACCTTACCTTGTCCGGATGATAACTAGACACAGAGTTGACTTAGGTTCGTCAAATTTGGCACAGACATGCATCTCGGAGTGTAGATGATCCCTATTGATTTTGAGGTCAATCGGTCAAAGGTCAAGGTCACAGTGACCGTCAACATGTTGATATATAGACCAAACCTTGTCCGGATGATAACTAGACACAGAATTGACCTAGGTTTGTCAAATTTGGCACAGACATGCGTCTTGGAGTGTAAATGATCCCTATTGATTTTGAGGTCAATCGGTTAAAGGTCAAGGTCACAGTGACCGTCAACATGTTGATATATAGACCAAACCTTGTCCGGATGATAACTAGACACAGAATTGACCTAGGTTCGTCAAATTTGGCACAGACATGCGTCTCGGAGTGCAGATGATCCCTATTGATATTGAGGTCAATCAGTCAAAGGTCAAGGTCACAGTGACCGTCAACATATTGATATATAGACCAAACCTTGTCGGGTTGATAACTAGACACAGAATTGACCTAGGTTTGTCAAATTTGGCACAGACATGCATCTCGGAGTGCAGATGATCCCTATTGATTTTGAGGTCAATCGGTCAGAGGTCAAGGTCACAGTGACCGTCAACATGTTGATATATAGACCAAACCTTGTCCGGATGATAACTGGACACAGAATTGACCTAGGTTCGTCAAATTTGGCACAGATATTCATCTCGGAGCGCAGATAATCCCTATCGATTTTGAGATTAATCCATCAAAGGTCAAGGTCACGGTGGCCTTCAACTTAATGATATTTAGACCAAACCTTGTCTAGATGATAACTAGACACAGAATTGACATAGGTTCTTCAAATTCTGTACAGATATTCATCTTGGAGTGTAAATGATCCCTATCGATTTTGAGATTAATCCATCAAAGGTCAAGGTCACAGTGGCCTTCAACTTAATGATATATAGACCAAACCTTGTCCAGATGATAACTACACACAGAATTGACCTAGGTCCTTCAAATTCTGTACAGATATTCATCTTGGAGTGTAAATGATCCCTATCGATTTTAAGGTTAATCCGTGAAAGGTCAAGGTCACAGTGACCACCAGATGATTCAGGACCTGGGCTGCCGTTCGCCACTTGAGCCATTTGCTCAAAAAAAAATTAAAGTGTCTCAAAAATCATTATATGTGGCTCAACTTGTGGCTCCAACATTTTATTCGCGTATTATCGGGGACGTAGTAAGCATCGAAGTTGACTGGGAAAAAGCGGAAGTCGAACGCGCGTGCCGAAAAGAAAATCAATAACCCAGTCTGTGTATCGGCGACTGTTTACAATCTTGTATGTATACACACGGCGGTGTGTATAATTATGCGAACTGTTGACAGATTATCACGTTTAACAATTGAAGTGGGCTATAAATCAAAAAGATGACCCCCAATCAATTCTTTTGATATCAGTTTATGACCTGTGCCACTTCCTGTATCAATGTGGCAGTAGGGGGGCATGACTGTTTTACAAACAGACATCTTGTTGAATTTGCACTTGTGTATTGTCACCACCTGTTGCCCATAGGTATGAAGCTTCCAGAAGGCTATTAATACATGTACTGTTATGGGGGATAGTGCAGATACAGGACGAAACCCATCCCAAGTTAATCCTGGTTATTTAATGTGCTCGATGTATAGCACCATTAAATGGGACCTCAGTTTAACGTCTCATCCAAAAGACTAGTGATTTTAGATGACCAGCTTTTGGGCTTGAACCCACACTCTCAGGTGACCCAAGACTTGATGCCTACAATTCCTATGCTCTACCACTTGCAGAATGGTGAAGGAGAGATTGTCTTCACCTTGTTTTTTTTCTACATTCAGATATTGTTATGATATACAGGTTTAGCTCATTTTCATATCTTAGGCCAGACATAAAGGGAGATGAATCATGTAACTGGTAACAGCAAACAACTGTTGTTTCTGTCATTATAGGTCCTAGATGGTGGTGATGCCTTTTGTTTTGACCAACCAGATATTATCAATGTTGCAGAGATAGAGGTAAATAGTGGCAAATTATTGTAGAATAACTGTTTGAAAGCCTTTGGATTTTTTCAGATTAATTGCTACAATTTTTTCTCATATTTTTGCAATACACCTAAATCATGTTGATGATCCATGTTGTACTAGGCCTTTTTTTAATGTTCCCTGCTGCAAATTTGTTATGTGCAATTGTAAATGAACTCTTAAAACCATATACCCAGATTTGATTTAATATGCAGACATTGCAGATCAAAATCAGACTGCACAGAATACGCAGTCTGATCTTGGATTTGCACTGTCTGCCTGTTTGTTGGATAATCTGACAAACATAGCTCTGAAACGGAAATATCTTCATTACTTGTACGTACTGAGAATGTCCATTTTGTTTATTAGCATTACAAGTGTTGAGTGATGTTCTGTGATGCCACAGTATCACAAAATTATGTTCAACTAAGCCATAAAATCAACTTTTAATCATTTCTGCAAATGTTAGCATGTAGAACAAATTTTTTGTTATGTTTCCAATTCGGGAATCTCTTATTTGAATGGAAGCACTTAGGTTTGCAAAATTAAAAAGCAGCTACATGTAAAGATTAACCTACCATTATATGAAAGCCAGTAACAGCATTATAATTATTCACTGTTCGCTATAACAAATAACTCTTTACCAGACCACAAAATTTTACACTCATCCAAATTGAAAGCATTTGCAGGCAATATATTAAATGTTTCCCTAATGATTGGATTTGTCTTTGATAGGCAAGAAAGCATTTTGGAAAAAGAAGAAAATACTAGTTACCAGCATTTTATTTTTTACCAACAATGTTTTGAAAAGCCTTATTCCTCTGGCTTGTAGAAACAAAGAATTGTTTGGTACAGGGATATATGACATAACATAAATCTGTAGAAAATGTTGCCCCATACATAACTGCCTTTTGCATGATTGTTTGGCTAATACATCACTATTGCAATAGCTTGATTCATTGCAAACATCTCTTTACTCTTTACCAGATGACAAAGTTTTGGACTTTTCCAATGGAAAATACGCTTTTGCAGAGGACAAAGTGACGGTAGCCCAAATAACGAGATTAACCTTCAAAAATGGTAGAAATCATTGTGGGAAAAGCAGAAAATGCTAGTTATAAGAATTTTAGCTTGGCTGTTTTTTAAGGGAATGTCGAAATATTGCTGTGGTCTTGTCATTATCTGCATCTGCGTCGCTGTTGTGGTTATGCAAATTTTTTTTATATTTTATTATATTGCTGTTATTACTGAAGATATTTACTTCATACTGGGACAAGTTGTTTACTATAAAAAGGGGGACAGGTCTAAAGTTATGTCATGTTGTATAGAGTTAATCTAACATCAACAAGTGGTTTCTATCCGGGCAAGTCCAGACCTTTACTATTTGGTAAAGAGTAAAGGTTTGTATGTTTGAATCTCTGTAGCAATCATTCAGCTTATTGTAAATGCATTTAACTGGCATTATTATGCATTTTTTCATACTCAGTTGGCTAGAATGAAAGTGTGTGAATGAACAGTTAGATTTAAATTTCTGACTGTTGTTTTCTGTTATGTCAGTGTATAATTTGATACCTTCAAATTCTTGCATGAAAATTAGCCAGAAAGTCATGAAATATGTTCTTAGTAATCAGATGGGTATATGTGCTAGACTGGTTGAGTTGCCTAAGACATGTTTATACCACTTGCAGATTTGCATTTTTTTCAGCATTTCAATGAAGCCTTTACCAAACAATCCCGGGTTTTCACGACTCTGAGAAAGAAGCCTTTGAAAAAATTGTGGGAAAAGGAGAAAATGCTGGTAAGCAGCATTTTCTCCTTTTCCCACAATGTTTTCTACCCTCCCAGAACAAATTTCAATTTTCGAGTCACTTTAATTTTGTCGTCTGCAAATGCTTTCAATTTGGACCAGTGTAAAATTTTGTCGTTTGGTAAAGAATTAAGTATTTTGATACAACACAGTTATACTGTATGTCTGATATGTGAGTAAAAAAAAATATCCAAAGTTTGCAGGGCATTGCAATAATAAATTTATCATGGATTTGAACAGTCTTTTAGAATCCTTGCATTCTTTCTAATTCAAGGTTTTGCAGGCATATTTTGTTTACTGGCTATTGTGATTTTGGTACACCATGCATCCCACACTAAGTGTCTGTCTTGCACAAATTAATCTTGCAAAATCCCTAAATTCATACAGAGAAAATGAGAAATACATATATGTCAAATTTGAAATTTGCCACATTTGTCTTGTTTTTCTATTTACTTTGTACTTTCCATGTTTAGCTTTTTTAATGTCTTTTAGGCATCCATTGCACATTTGTCAAATGGGGAGTCTGAAGTGAACTTGCTGTCAATTAACCTGTACTAATTGTTTTCTTCAAAAATTACATAAGAATTGGCAGAGTTGTGCTATGTTGTTCTCACTGATAAAAACTGTCTAAGGCAGTACATGTACTACAATCTGTTGAGGGAGCTCAGTAAAAGCGTTTTAATAGAATATTTTTTTTGAGTACCCAAAACATAGGTTTTAGTGAAGAATTAATCTGTATAGGAGTTGGCTGGTTCAATTGATCCGTTCCTCTGCCAAAATTTAACGTGTCGTTTGATAAACTGTTTATGAGTCAGACATTGCCTTTGTTGTCAGAGAAAAAATACATCCATAAACTTGGGCATTGACATAATAATGCAACATTTAGAAATTTCATTTGTCGTGATGTGTCATTAATGGCTATGGATTCAAAATGTATGTCTATAGATGATCTATTCTGTTGATTATTTTCTTGACTCTGGTAAAGATTTGTCCAAAATGAAAAAAAAAAGCTTACTAGAAGACAAGGTAAGACTCAAAGGTCCTTTAAGGTCAAGGTCACTATTGAATTTAAAGGTCATGTCTGACTATCAACAGATTTAAACCTGAACCTCCAGAGCACCAGCTAAAACAACAGAGACACGATTGGACAATATAGACCTTGTCTCAATTTCACAGTTGTTTTACTTCCAAAATAATTCAACATAGTGAACAGTGAAGATACAAGATCAGCTCTGTGATCTTGATCTACACTGACCTGAAAGAGAAATGTTGTTGTGAAAGGTTCTCTAAAAATTAATACATGTATAATCAATGCTAATGATAGCAAACTTGTTTAAGCTTTTATCTCTTTACCACAATATGTTAGACTTGTTCAAATTGAAAGCATTAAATTATAGGCATCAGAAATGAAAACATTTGTACAGATGAAAGATGGGTCAAAGGATGAAATTTGTCCTTGAAAGCTTAGAACACATTGTTGGAAAAGGAGAAAAACTGCTTGTAACCAGCATTTTTCTCCTCTTCCCACAATGTTTTCAAAAGGTCCTGAAAGATAAGGCATCTTCTGGTAATGGATGAATTGTACTCCATGCTTATTTTCTGACAACTGACTTATATAACCTATTAATTCCTCTGTCCAGGAGAGATATGTGAATGTGCCTCTCAGGGAGACTGCAGTAAGTGACATCTGTAAAGTCAAGGTCATTCATGGAGGTCAAATGTCATGACGATTGAAAACTCTTTCTCTAAATCTTTACCAAATGATAACAAGTTTTTACTAATGTTTGGAAGATTTTTTTAAAACAACGCAAGAAAATCAACATGTTCTCCTTTTTCTACAATGTTTCTATTCATTTCATTTACAAATTCCATCATTTGAACAACCATTTGGACAAGTCCAAATTCTTATGTCTGGTAAAGAGTAAGATTAATACTGTGTTATTTAACATGAAGCTTAAATCTCAATTCAGTGAGAGGTCAAAGGTCACAATGACCTTCATTTATTGAAATTTGGTTTTGAAAGAGTGATCTTCTAAACACAGTAGCTTGGTTTGTAAGTTAACATACAGGGCTTATAGTCAAGGGTTTGCAATTTCGTTTCCTGGACATGAAACTCTTATAGGGGACTTATTAAAGTGTTTGCATCAGATTTCACTCCACTGTTAACACTGAACATTGTTTTTAGATAATGAAGTAGTAAAGCAGCCAGTTGGAAAGAATGTTATTGGATATACTGAAAAAAGAAACTCCAGGAAAGCATGGATAGGTGCACCGGCTGCCAGGGCATGACATAAACTTTGTTAAAAATGGTTAACTACAAAACAAATGAACAAAGATTGTCCATCTTTCATCTAATAGCCCTCACAATTCAAAGTTTCATTTTCGTTATTTAATGTAAATCAAGTGGGTGGGAGGATATGACTCTGAAATAAGGGTAGTTTTCAGTCTATGACTTGATTCCATGGACAAAAATGATTTTACAGAGTAAGTAAAGAGTATCTTTAGCCATTGTGTTTTGTTGTAATTGTATTGTTTTGTATTTGTCATTATATGTATATACACCAAAACCTCTTTACAACACTATTTTTTATCACTCAGTTACAGGTATAACAAAACTGCACAAGATTTGGAAGACTGATATCATAAGATCTTATTACAGTACACTGAAGAAAATTACCTTACTTGGTCATTTTCCAAAAATGTATATTTTTGTTAGCTCACCTGAGCACAAAGTGCTCATGGTGAGCTTTTGTGATCGTGCTGTGTCTAGCGTCCGTCGTGCGTCGTCCGTCGTCAACTTTTACCTTGTGTATGCTCTAGAGGCCACATTTTCAGTCCAATACTCATGAAACTTGGTCAGAATGTTTGTCTTGATGAAATCTCGGACTAGTGTGAAAATGGGTCATGTCGGGTCAAAAACTAGGTCACTAGGTCAAATCTTAGAAAAACCTTGTGTACGCTCTAGAGGCCACATTTTCAGTCCAAAACTCTTGAAAGTTGGTCAGAATGTTTGTCTTGATGATATCTCGGATGAGTTGGAAAATGGGTCATGTCGGGTCAAAAACCAGGTCACTAGGGCAAATCTTAGAAAAACCTTGTGTACGCTCTAGAGGCCACATTTTCAGTCCAAAACTCTTGAAAGTTGGTCAGAATGTTTGTCTTGATGATATCTTGGACAAGTTCAAAAATGGGTCATGTCGGGTGTAAAACTAGGTCACAAGGGCAAATCTTAGAAAAACCTTGTGTACGCTCTAGAGGCCATATTTTCAGTCCAAAACTTGAAAATTGGTCAGAATGTTTGTCTTGATGACATCTTGGACGGGTTCAAAAATTGGTCATGTCGGGTCAAAAACTAGGTCACTAGGGGAAATTTTAGAAAAACTTTGTGTACGCTCTAGAGGCCATATTTTCAGTCCAAAACTCTTGAAAATTGGCCAGAATGTTTGTCTCGATGACATCTTGGACGAGTTCAAAAATGGGTCATGTCGGGTCAAAAACCAGGTCACTAGGTCAAATCTTAGAAAAACCTTGTGTATGCTCTAGAGGCCATATTTTCATTCCAAAACTTTTGAAAGTTGGTCAGAATGTTTGTCTTGATAATATCTCAGATGAGTTTGAAAATGGGTTATGTCGGGTCAAAAACTAGGTCACCAGGTCAAATCTTAGAAAAACCTTGTGTACGCTCTAGAGGTCACAATTTTAGTCCAATACTCTTGAAAATTGGTCAGAATGTTTGGCTTGATGATATCTCAGATGAGTTTGAAAATGGATCATGTTGGGTCAAAAACTAGGTCATTAGGCCAAATCTTTGAAAAACTTTGTGTTTGCTCTAGAGGCCACATTTTTAGTCCTATACTCTTGAAAATTGGTCAGAATGTTTGTCTTGATGATATCTTGGATGAGTTTGAAAATGGGTCATGTCGGGTCAAAAACTAGGTCACAAGGGCAAATCTTAGAAAAACCTTGTGTACACTTTTGAAAGAGATTTAAAATGGATCATGCTTGGTTAAAAGGCTCAGGTGAGCGACTTCAGCGCCATCATGGCCCTCTTGTTTGGGAAAAACAAGGTTGGTTATCTAACACATAATTTCTGTGGATCCCAACAAAAGTGTTGTAAAGAAGTTGGGGTATTTTTCATAGAAACTATCAACTTTTGGCATTATCTTTTTGTCATAATCTGTCATACATACGATCAGTTTCAAACTCAAATGACATTGATTGCTTTGATCATTTTGGTTAGTGATAATAAATTCTTTGCATTTGTTATTCACATATAAATTGATTAAAAAACTTCAAATAAATACATTTTGTTTTTAGCAGTACTAGTTCAATATATGTATTTGATTTCATATTCAAAATTGACCGACCACTATGCCATTAAGTTTGTCATCTTAAAGGTGAAGATGATGGGTTTTGAACACAATTTGCAACATTTAAGTGTAAAAGAAATTGTTGACTGGTAAAGGGTTAAACTACATGTACATGTATATTGTTTGGGTAGACTTTTGTGCCTTTGGTTGTGTATAAGCATGACTTGCATGGAAAAGCTTTGGAATGAAAATCCAGCATGTTTTGGTGGAATGTGAATGATTTTGCTTCAACCCTTTACCACAAAATTCCAAGTTTTAACAACACTGAGAAAGAAAGCTTTTGAACACATTGTGGGAAAAGGAGAAAATGCTGAGACAATTTGGATAAACAAGGCAAAATTGCTTTGTTATGAGCAATTTCTTCTTTTTTTCATAGTACTCCCAAAGACATCTTGCTTAGGTGTGTGGCTCAGTCAGTTACATACAGGATTTAAAATCAGGGGGTTAGCTGGTTTGAATCCCCAGCTCAGCCTTTTTTCCTGAGGATCAATGATAGTCATTGCAACAGGATTCATTCTGCTCTCACTTCTGATCACAGTTTCAATGATAGTTTTGTGGGAAAGCAGTCAGTTGTTTGGGAAGAATATTGTGCAAAGTACTGGTAAAAGAAACTCAGTGAAAGCATGGATTGGTGCAGTTGCCACTGTGATAAAACTGAAATATTATGAAAAAAGCATAAAACACCTTACAAACTAAAAGTGGTCTTCTGCAAGAGGAAGAAAGTTCTGTGGAGGTAAAAGCTTTTGGATCAGTAGAGTAGCATAATTTGTGTTACATCAGTATGTATTCTTGTCACCATGTATTCTATATTGCTTTTGTTTTCATGTTATGTGCTGTAAAACCTGCCTTAGCGGCCACTTCTATTAATCAAGCAACCTGTATAAAGCAAGCATAAGTTGAGCTTCACCTCAGAGCAAATATGTTTTATCCCTGTTCTAAAGAAGCACCTGTCTTAACTCTTTACCAAACAACAAAATTTTGGATTCAACCAAATTCAAAGCTTCTGCAGAAGACAAAATAAATGAAGCTCAAACAGTGATTTCTGTCTTTGATAGGGTAGAAAACATTGTGGGAAAAGGAGAAAAGGAAAAAATGCTGGTTACCAGCATTGTCTCCTTTTCCCACATGTTTTCAAAAGCCTTCTTCTTCAGGGTTGTTAAAACTCAGGATTGTGTGGTAAAGAGTTAAGCAGGCACATTTTGAGTGTCTCTTGAGTGCTTGATGAAAAGCCCAATAGCTGCCAAAGTAAACAATTTTGGGGTCTAATTGCAGACAGATTTAATTAAAACCATTTAAAAGAATGGAAATATTATGAGTTGCCAACTTAAGTTAAGTTTCTTACAGGAACAGGAACCTTGACAAACCATACTGTGATACAGTATCAGACTCATGATCATATTGATATTTTTAGCTCACCTGAGCACAAAAAGCTCAAGGTAAACTTTTGTGATTGTGCTGTGTGTGGCGTCTGTCGTGTGTCGTCCGTCGTACAGGCATCAACAAATTACCTTGAATGCACTCTATTTTCATTCAGATACTCATGGAACTTTGTCAGAATGTCTGTCTTGATAAAATCTGGGACAAGTTAGAAATTGGGTCACATCAGATCGAAAAGTAGGTCACTGGGCCAAATCTTAGAAAAACATTGTGTGCACTATTGAGGCCATTTTTGAGTCCAATACTTATAAAAATTGTCAGAATGTTTGTCTTGATAAATTCTTGGACAAGTTGAAAATTGGGTCACATTGATTCAAAAAATAGATCACTGAGCCAAATTTTAGAAAAACCTTGTGTGCATTCTAGAGGCAATATTTTCAGCGAGATTTTCATGAAACTTGGTCAGAATGTTTGTCTTGATAAAAATTTCAGACAGGTACAAAATTGGATCACACTGGGTCAAAAAGTAGGTCACTGGACAAATACTAGAAAAACTTTGTGTACAGTCCAGAGGCCTCATTTTCAGCCTTAAACAATGAAACTCGGTCAGAATGTTTGTCTTGATAAAATCTAGGACACCTATGAAATGGGGTCACAATGGGTTAAAAAATAGGTCACTGGGCCAAATCTTAGAAAATCTTGTGTGCACTGTAGAGGTCACATTTTCGGCTAGATACTCATGAAACTTATTAGAATGTTTGTATTGATAAAATCTAGGGCAAGTTTGAAATTGGGTCACTTTCAGTCAAAAAGTAGGTCACGTGGCCAATTCATAGAAAAATCTTGTGTACACTCTAGAGGCCATATTTGAGTCCAATACTTGGGAAACTTGGTCAAAATATTTGTTTGAATGATATCTCAGACAAGTTTGATACCGGGTCACATTAGGTAAAAAAGTAGGTCAGAAGACCAAATCCGAGAAAAAATTTAGTTTGCACTCTAGAGGCCACATTTTTAGTCCTAAACTTATGAAACTTGGTCAGTATCTTTGTCTTGATGAATTAAGCACTAGGTCAAAATTGGGTCATGTCAGATAAAAAGTAGGTCATTGGGACAAATCTTAGAAAAACCTTTTTTGCTCTTTAGAGGCCTCATTTTCAGCCTGTTACGCATGAAACTTGGTCTGAATCTTCATCTTGATGATATATATCAGATGAGTCCCAAATTGAGTTACCTTGGATCAGAAAGTAGGTCAATGGGACAAAACTTAGAAAAACCTTTTGTGCTGTTTAGAGGCCATATTTTCAGTCTGATACTCATGAATCATTGTCCAAATGTTTGTCTTGATGATAGCTCCAATAAGTTCAAAAATAGGTCAGGTCAGTCAAAAAGTAGGTCACTTACATTCATGTGTTTTACATCCTCACAACCATAATCTCTTCAGCTTTATCAATCCTTGATGACGTTACTCAGGTGTACGCTTCAGGTGAACGCTTTAGGGCCAATGGCCCTCTTGTTATAAAAATTGTATGAATTAAATTTGCCTGAGTTTTGACTGCAACATGTTTGCTTTTGGCCACTATTGTGCTTTAATACTTGTTGGACTGTAACTTCTTTCCCATCTATGTGTTTAAAGCCTCAGTGCTAAGCCTGGTAGTTCTGTCTGCAACATTCACAGCTTGTAATTCAGGGTCTTGAGTTTGATCTCCAGCCTGGCCAAGCCCTTCTCAAGAAAAACTGATTTGTTGTGCAACAAGATTCTTTCCACTCTCACTCAGCCAAACATTGTCTTTACAGTGTTTTTGTGGGAAAGCAGTCAAGGGCTTGGATAGAGTGTTATGCAAAGTACTGATAATTGGTAGTCCAAGAGTGCATGAATAGGTGCACCGACATTGTGAAGCGACTGAATTAATATTGAAATAAGTTAAAACACCAAACAAACATTAAAACCTCCGTCTAACATGATGGACATTTTATTTTCTAGGTCAGTGACGTTAACCTTTAGTTTTCTGTGACCTTTGTCACCTGTACATCGTTATTTATAACACCTCGTTATAAAATCATACTTATGATTGTTTTTTTTTAGTGTCGTAGAATGTCTTGTATCTAGATCTAGTCACAAAATGGAAAGGATATTTTTCTTTTGTAGCATAGTTTTATTCTTTTCTCAAGGTAATACTAGTAGTCAAGGTCATTGATGTCTAACTTAGTTTTGACCATCCCTCATGGTCATGCATGTTGGACCTAGTTTGGACCTACTCTCAAGGTCATTCATATCTAGCCTTATTTTGACTTTCCCTCAAGGTTATTCATGTCTAGCTTTGTTCAGACCTTCCTTCATGGTCATGCATGTTTTGCGTAGTTTTGACCTTTTTCCAAGGTCAGTTGTGTCTAGCCTAATTTTGACTTTCTCCTAAGGTGCTGCATGTCTTGCCTAGAATAGAAAGGGTAGGGATTAATCTGGTTTAATGGAATCATTTCATAATCTTTAATTGAAACTCATTTCAAGAGGGTACGCTAACTGTTAAACACAGTCCTGTGTTTTACCACAGTCCTGTGTTTTTTATGGTCAAGAGAAAGAGGTCATATGAAAATATTGTGGGAGGACAAAAATCCTGGTAACCAGCATTTTGTCATTTTCCCATAATGTTTTCTACCCATTCATTAACAAATTTCATGTTTTGAGTAGCTTTTGATTTGTCGTCTGCAAACACTTCAATTTGGACCAGTCTAATATTTTGTTGTTTGGTAAAGAGTTTATTTTGTCTGCTTTCAGTATGGACCACTTACAGCATGGACCACTTTCAGTAATAATGGACCACTTTCAGTATGGTCCAGTCTAAGTAGACTCTTTACCAAACAACATCATTTTAGACTGGTACAAATTAAAAGCATTTTGCAAATGAAATATCATTTATTCTCAAGTGGTAAGAAGGTATTGTGGCAAAAATAGAAAATACTTGTTACCAGCATTTTCTCCTTTTCCAACAATGTTTCCAATAGCCTTCCTCCGTGGGGTTGTTTGGTAAAGGTTAGAGCAGTAAAATTTTCGTCATCTAAAAGATTTTTAAAATTTCTGTTTTATCATGATTGAAGTTTCACTTGCTCCTCTCTATTGATTCTCTACTACCACAAGAGAACAGCATGTTTGAGTCATCCATATCCAGTTTAACTCTTTACAACATAATCCAAACTTTTAACGTTCCTGGGGAAGATGGCTTTTGAAAACATTGTGGGAAAACCAGCAATTTCTTTTTTCCCACAATGTTTCTACCTTGAAAGGATAGATTTTTGAGTCTCAATTAATTTGTTGTCTGCAAATGTTTGGGATTTGGACAAGTCTAAGGTTCCGTAACAGAATGATGTTTGGTAAAGAGTTAAATGAACCCTTTACCACACAATCCCGAGTTTTAATGACCCTAAAGAAGAAGTCTTTTGAAAGCATAATGGTAAACAGCAATTATTTCCTTTTTCAACAACGTTTTTTACCATTTCAATAACAGAAATCATCTGTTAATCATTGAATTTGTTGTTTGCAAATTCTTTCAATTTGGTGGCCGTGTCTAAAATTTTGTCATTTGGTAAAGAATTAACTCTTTACCAGATAACCGAAAATTAGACTTGTCCAAATTCAAAGCACATCAGAGGACAAATTAGATTGGGCTGAAAAGATGGATTTTGTCTTTCAAAGGATGGAAAACATTGTGTGAAAAGGAGAAAATGCTGGTTACCACCATTTTCTCCTTTAACCACAATGTTTTCAAAAGGCTTTTTCCTCAGGTTTGTTAAAAAGTCAGGATTATGTGGTAAAGGGGTAGTATAGCTAAACTGATTGGATTAGTCTTAGAAACTTTTTTGCGAAAAGGAGAAAATTGTGATGTTTTCGCAAGCTTTCTTACATGGTGTTGTAAAATCATGGGATTATTGGGTTAAGCATTGATAAAGCATTGATAAAGCTTATTGATATTAAACTTTTTGTTATTCATTTCAGTCCAATCCAGCATATGACATAATAGATACTGCAGGGAGGAACAGAAAGCGTAGGCAGGCTCAAGAAGAACCCCAAGAAATCAACAACAAGCCAAACATCGCGGAGGCGCGACAAAATAGACAGTCTTTCTTACTGGTAACTGTCCACTAGATATTTAAATAAATTGTTTTGGTACAGCATGAGATTGGAAAATTGACAAAATAATTTATTTCGTTGACACATGGTTGTGTTGGTGAAGAAAAAGGGAAAATAAAAAGCTAGAAATATATTGTCAAAACAGTTATATGTCTCTTTAAAGAACCATAAATTAATCAGTTTAAATCTTCACTAAACCACCCTTTTAAAGGCAAATTCCATCATTATACCCCCACAAAAGAAGTTTGGGGGAGTATACTGGAGTCACCTTTTCCGTCTGCCCGTCCCTCTGTCTGTCTGTCTGTCCGTCCATCCGTGCATCACAAAAAGCTTGTCCGGGGCATAACTTCCAAAGTATAAAAGCTAGTGACTTCAAACTTCATATACAGATAGGTCACATTAAGGAGAAGTGCAGTGTACAAGAACCATAACTCTGTCTTCAATATATTCAAAGTTATTAAATTTTTAACTTTGGATTTTTGTCCAGGGCATAACCTTTTTTTTTTAGCTTTATTTACCACGTCAATAGGTACGTGGGGGTCGTGGTCATCCCCCACCATACGTTACATAAGCTGTTAGTAGACAGTGTTAGTTTCATTTCTAAACATATAAACGATATAAACGTATTTACCAACATTTAAACGTATTTACAATAACTTCATGAAAGAAAACATTTTCTTATAAAAACATACAATAATATATATGAGACATTCTCTGGCAAAAAGGTGCTCAATGCCTCTCCGTAATCCATCATGCCAAGCAAGCGATCATATACTTTTGAATCCACAACAGCCACTTTTTTTCTCAAAACTGACTTAATCACGAGGTAGAATGGTCCTTGGACATACAGAAAACTGACCTTTAGCGGAAAGTTTCGGTCCAGGTCAGCCTGCGCGAACTGCACAGGCTGACCTGGGTCGATACCTTCTCTCAGATGTATTAAGCCCCCTTTTCACGGAGAACGGCTCACATACATTCATCTTTTCAAAAAAGTAGCATTATGAAAAATGAAATAATTTCAGTCCAGGGCATAACCTCGAAAGTATAGAAGCTAGTAACTTCAAACTTCACACACAGATAGATCACATCAAGGAGAAGTGCAGTGTTTAAGAACCATAATTCTATTCCAACTATTTTTGGCGTTATTGCCCTATGTAAATTTCAACTTTGGATTTTTATCTGGGGCATAACTTGCAAAGTACAAAAGCTAGTAACTTCAAACTTCATATACAATTAGATCACCATAAAACAAAGTGCACTGTGCAAGAACCTTAACTCTTTTCCCACCATTTTTAGAGTTATTTCCCTTTGTAAATTTTAACTTTGGATTTTTGTCTGGGGCATAACTTCAAATGTATAAAAGCTAGTAATTTCAAACTTTATATACAATTAGATCACCATAAAGCAAAGTGCACTGTGCAAGAACCTTAACTCTATTCCGACTGTTTTTAGAGTTATTTCCCTTTGTAAATTTTAACTTTGGATTTTTATCTGGGGCATAACTTCGAATGTATAGAAGCTAGTAACTTCAAACTTCACACACAGATAAATCACATTGTGGAGAAGGGCAGTGTTCAAGAAACATAACTATTTTCCAACTATTTTTGGGGTTAGTGCCCTTTGTAAATTTCAACTTTAGATTTTTTGTCTGGGGCACAACTTCCAAAGTAAAAAAGCTAGTAACTTCAAACTTCATATACAGATTGGCCACATTAATGAGAAGTGCAGTGTACAGAACCATAACTCTATTCCTACTATTTTTAGTTTTTTTGCCATTTGTAAATTTTAACTTTGGATTTTTAGCTCCACTGGCCAAAGGCCAGCAGGCTTATGTCATGGCCAGGTGTCTGTCGTGTGTCTGTTCGTGCGTGCATATGTGTGTCTGTCTCTGCGTGCGTTAACTTTTTTTTCAAACTTATTCTTCTCTGAAACTACCCATCCAAATTTGATGAAACTTCACAGAAATGATCCTGCCATGATCCTCTTTAGAATTTCTTGAAAGAATTTGATTCCTTCAAAAACTCTGGTTGCCATGGCAACAAAACTGAAAAATATTGAACATCTTTGAAAACATTCTTGTCTGAAACCATAAGGCCCAGGGCTACCAAATTTGGCATGTAGCTTTATCTAATGGACCTCTATCAAATTCCTTTATATTATAGCCCTGGGGTCAAAATTGGCTCTGCCCCGGAGATCACAAGTTTAACATGGGCTTATATAGTGACTGTAATTTAAAATAGTAATCAAGGGAAATAACTCCTGTTATATAAGATAAAGTTTGTTACTATTTACCTCCCTTGATCATCAAACTGCAGTTATACATTATTGGAGTTTGGTATTCAAGTTTTTTGGAGAGGAAATGTTCTGTTTTAAGGGAGAGTGATTTATTTTGATGCTAATAGTTATGCTCACATGAGTGGAATGTTTAATGTAAAGTAAACTTTAGCTTTCATGCTAATGAATAAACCTGCTTGTATTCACTGACATTATCTTTGCATTTAAAAAGATATGACTGTTTTTGTTTGGCGGGTGGGGTGGAGGTTATGTTTTCAAAGTAAGTTTATTACCATACAGACTTTTTATGCTGTATGTCTCTGTCAATGCCAATTAAGCGCATGATACGTTAATTTTACTCTTTAAGAAATGACAATTTTTCTTTACTATACCAAGTTTAAAGCCGTTGCAAAAAGACAAATTGAATGTAGCTTAAATGACTATTTCTGTCTTTGATAGGTTAGAAAACGTTGTGGGAAAAGGAGAAAATCCTGGCTGACAACATATTGTCCTTTTCTCACAATGTTTTTGAAAGCCTTCTCTTTCAGGGTAATTAACGCTTTGATTTGTGTGATAAAGGGTTAAAAAGCCAGTGGAGCAATATAGGGCCATCATGGCCCTCTTGTTACCTGGGGCATAACTTGCAAAGTACAAAAGCTAGTAACTTCAACCTTCATATACAATTAGATCACTATAAAGAAAAGAGCACCGTGCAAGAACCATTACTTTATTCCCACTATTTTTAGGGTTATTTCCTTTTGTAAATTTTAACTTTGGATTATTGTCTTGGGCATAACTTTCCAAGTATAAAAGCTAGTAATTTCAAACTTCATATACAGATAGACCGCATTAACAAGAAGTGCGGTGTACAAAAACCATAGCTCTATTCCCACTATATTTAGAGTTATTGCCCTTTGTAAATTTTAACTTTGGATTTTTATCTGGGGTATAACTTGCAAAGTACAAAAGCTAGTAACTTCAAACTTCATTTACAACTAGATCACATTAAAGCAAAGTGCACTGTTCAAGAACCATAACTTTATTCCCACTTTTTTCAGAGTTTTTGCCCATTGTAAATTTTAACTTTGGATTTTTGTCTGGGGCATAACTTCCAAAGTTTAAAAGCAAGTGACTTCAAACTTCATATATTTTTTCACCCAGTTAAGGCACTTTGATATTTTTTTCTATAAAATGACACCCGTTCTGTGACAAGGCGCTGTGTGGGGGTATGCGACACTTTTGTGACAGTTCTAGTTTTAGTAATGTTTCATTTGTCCTCTGCCAATGCTTTCAATTTGGAGTAAAAGAAAAAGTTAATAGAACCTTGGAAGGAGAATATTTAGGACTCTGCTTTATAGAACTTATAATATGTACAAGTATTTACTCACAGCCTCTCAAGTTTTAGTGACCTTGAAGAAGAAAGATTTGAAGAATATTTTGGAAAAAGAAGGAAATGCTGGTTATGAACATTTATTTTTCTTCCCTTCAAAGATAAACCTTATAATTTGAGCCACACTTAGATTAGCATCTGCAGGTGCTTTAGATTTGTACAAGTCCATAGTTCTGTTGTTTGGTAAAGTGTTAATTATCCATGATGGGTTTCTGACAGAGAATCTTGAGATTAAGTCCCACTGTCTGGACTGGTTAAGTGGAATGTTTTGGGTAATGCAATGCAGAGCTGTAGTGTTGTACTTGTACAACCCAGTAAACACATGGATGAGTAAAGTGATGACATGAATGAAACATTGGTGAAAACTGCTAAAAGTCTTGACAGGAAGACAAAATTTAAGACTTGTCCGGATTTAAAGCATTTGTAAATGAATTCATTGTAACTGAAACAATGGGAGTCATCTTTGAAAGGGTAGAAATTAGTGAAATTTATTCTTGTGAACTGGTTACCTATAATTTGTCCTTTTTAGCTCTACTGGCTGACAGCCAGCAGAGCTTATGTCTTGGCGTGGTTTCCGTCGTCCGTCCAGGTGTCTGTCTGTCTGCCCGTCTGTTACTCTTTTTCTTGTTTACACGATCAAGTCTTCATTTGTGATCAGATTTTCGTGAAACTTGCACAGTTTGTTTATCTCATCAATAGCTTCAACCCTATTGATTTTGAAAAAAATCCAACAAACAGTATGGGAAAAGTAGCCATTTCAAGTTGAAAATTTCCATTTCTTGTTTACGCGATGAAGTCAGCATTTGTGATTGGATTTTCATGAAACTTGCAGTTGCTTTGTATCATAAACAGCTTGAACCCTATTGATTTTGAAAAAAATCTGACAATCAGTATGGGAAAAGTAGCCATTCATAGTTGAAAATTTCCATTTTTAGCTCTACTGGCTGAAAGCCAGCAGAGTTTATGTCATGGCGGGGTTTCCGTCGTCCGTCCGTCCGTCTGTCTGTCCATCTGTTAGTCTTTTTCTTGTTTACGCGATAAAGTCTGCATTTGTTGTCAGATATTTGTGAAACTTGCACAGTTTGTTTATCTCATCAATAGCTTCAACCCTATTGATTTTGAAAAAAATCCAACAAACAGTATGGGAAAAGTAGCCATTTCAAGTTGGAAATTTCCATTTCTTGTTTACGCAATAAAGTCTGCAGATGTGGTCAGATTTTTGTGAAACTTGCACAGTTTGTTTATCTTATCAATAGCTTCAACCCTACTGATTTTGAAAAAAATCCAACAAACAGTATAGGAAAAGAAGCCATTTCAAGTTGAAAATTTCCATGTCTTGTTTACATGATAAAGTCTGCATTTGTGGTCAGATTTTCATGAAACCTGCACAGTTTGTTTATCTCATCAATAGCTTCAACCCTATTGATTTTGAAAAAAAATCCAACAAACAGTATGGGAAAAGTAGCCATTTCAAGTTGAAAATTTCCATTGCTTTTTTACGCGATAAAGTCTGCATTTGTTATCAGATTTTCATGAAACTTGCACAGTTTGTTTATCTTATCAATAGCTTCAACCCTACTGATTTTGAAAAAAATCCAGCAAACAGTATAGGAAAAGTAGCCATTTCAAGTTAAAAATTTCCATTGCTTTAAAAGTGAAGAAAATCTACTGATCTGTTCAGGAAAAGCAGCCATTTGATAACTTAGTGTTGTTTACTGAACAAAGTCCACATTATTTGTCACATTTCTTTGAAATTTGCTGGGATTGTTTAATACAAGGCGTACTCATATCCTATCAAATTTGGCTGGATTCCAAACAATTATTTTTCGGAAATTGCACTTCATTTTTTTTCACTGTTTGTTCAATTCACCATGCTGTCTTAGTGGGTTCAAGCCCGGTTGTAAGAACACCCCCCCTTTTTTTGTGTGTGTGTGTTATTTTGTCTTTTTTCATTTTGTATCATGAATTTATAATGTATGCTAGCAAAAAAGCAAAATCACTGCCAGTAGAGCGATTTCAGGGCCTCTAGTTTGTTTAGGCAATGAAGTCCACAGTGTTGATCCAAACTTGCAAAGATATTTTGATTCATTAAGGGATTGAACTCTATTCAAAATGAAGAAAATCTAGTAAACCATTCAGGAAAAGCAGCCATTTGATGATTTAGTATCATTTACTCAACAAAATCCACATTATTAGTCACATTTCTTTGCAATTTGCTAGGATTGTTTAATACAGGGCATTCTGATAGCCTATCAAATTTGGCTAGATTCCAAACAGTTAGTTTTGAAAAATTGCACTTCATTTTTTTTCATTGTTTGTTCAATTCACCCTGCCTACTTATGCTGTCTTAGTGGGTTCAAGCCCAGTTGCAAGAACACATTTTTGTGTTTTTTCTGTTTGCATCATGAATTCATAATGTATGCTAGCAAAAAAGCAAAATCACTGCCAGTAGAGCGATTTCAGGCCCTCAAGGGCCTCTAGTTTCACACTGTTCAAAAACCTGTCTCTTCAGGGTTGTTAAAACATGGAATTATTTAGTGCAAGGTCAATACACCATATACATGTACCTCTTTACCACACACAAAAATGTGGACTGTTCCATATTGAAAGCCCTTTCAGATAACAAGTTGGTAAAGTAAAAGTCTCTTTCTTCAAAAGGGTAGAAAAGTTGCTGGGAAAGGAGAAAATGCTGGTTACCAGTATTTTCTCCTTTTTCCACAATGTTTACGAAAGCCCCCTTCAAGGTCATTAAAACTCAGGATTGTTTTGTAGTGGTTAAACAAAAGATTTTCACTCATGTTTTACAGGATTGCAAGCGGAAGACAGCAAAATGTCATGAGATCAGATGCCGGATTGGTTATTTGGGTAAAAATAAAGATGTCAAAATTTTGATACGAGCAAGATTATGGGAAAGTACACTTTTAGAGGTAGGTTACTCTTGATTGAGTTCTGAAATAAATTTCAAAATTATACCTTCTGTAAACTATAACAAATACAAATAAACACCATTTCACACTGAGTGTATAGTGTTATGGATAGCATAGTTATCTCCCTTTAATAAATGCAAATGATATAGATTAGGCAAAGTGCAGTGGTGTTTGTTGATGTATATAGCTCGGACAAGTAAGAAATTTATGTAGTGTGACAGTGGGCGTATTCCATTCACCTGTTCTGGCACGATGCACTATGTTCCAGAATTCTCTCCTGAAAGGAGCATTTTCGGAACATTGTTCTTATCAACACCTTTCCCCCCCCCCCCACACACACACACACACACACAAAATGTTAGATGCATTTGTTTTAAACTTGATTACTGCATTGCTGGTCTACATTGTGTCCCACCCCCTTTTCAGTCTATTGTTGGCGATCAGAAAGTTTTTTTAAACCATGTCATAATTTACCTTTAAATCTCTTGCAAACTTTTCTTGAAAATAGGGAAATGGTACAGGTGTATTAAATCACTTCAAGACAACTTGCTGAGGGTTAGTTGTTACAATCACCTAACTCTTTACCAAACAACAGAATTTTAGACTTGTCCAAAGTGAAAGCATTTGCAGATGACAAAATCAATGTGACTAAAATTGAAATTTGTTCTTGGATTGGTAGAACACAATGAGGGTAATGTTTATTGCTGGTTGCCAGGATTTTCTCCTTTTTTCTCACAATGTTTTCAAAATATTATTTTTCACCTATATGTTTCGATGATGACAAAATCTGATTCATTGCAGATTTTTTTTCACAGTGGAACTAATTGAGTGTCAACTGATCACTGTGCTGACAGCACTTTGATTTTTAGCTCCACTGGCCGAAGGCCAGAGAGCTATTGTCATGGCGTTGTGTCCGTCGTGCGTCCATCCGTCCGTCCGTCCGTCCGTCCGTCCGTCCGTCTGTTCGTGCGTGCGTCCGTAAACTTTTTCTTTAAAAAACTTCTCCTCAGAAACTATTGACTGGATTTTTACCAAATTTCACAGGAATGTTCCTTTGGTGGTCCTCTTTCAAATTCCTTCAAATAATTGTGTTCCATGAAGAATTCTGGTTGCCATGGCAACCAAAGTAAAAAACCTTTAAAAATCTTCTCCTCCCAAACCGCTATTTGGATAGCATTATTATTTTGCAGGAATGTTCCTTAGATACAGGTTTACAGAATTCCTTAAAAAAAAAAAGATCTGTCAAAAAACATGGCTTTTATGGGAGACTCATTTTCCTTTTATGGTATAAAGTAAAATCTTTGAAAAATTTCTTCTCTAAAACTATTCATTGGATTTCATTGTTGTTAGCTCCACTGGCCGAAGGCCAGCGAGCTATTGTCATGGCGTTGTGTCCGTCGTGCGTCCATCCGTCCGTCCGTCTGTCCGTCCGTTCGTTCGTCCGTGCATGCGTCCGTAAACTTTTTCTTTAAAAAACTTCTCCTCAGAAACTATTGACTGGATTTTTACCAAATTTCACAGGAATGTTCCTTTGGTGGTCCTCTTTCAAATTCCTTCAAATAATTGTGTTCCATGAAGAATTCTGGTTGCCATGGCAACCAAAGTAAAAAACCTTTAAAAATCTTCTCCTCCCAAACCGCTATTTGGATAGCATTATTATTTTGCAGGAATGTTCCTTAGATACAGGTTTACAGAATTCCTTAAAAAAAAAAAGATCTGTCAAAAAACATGGCTTTTATGGGAGACTCATTTTCCTTTTATGGTATAAAGTAAAATCTTTGAAAAATTTCTTCTCTAAAACTATTCATTGGATTTCATTGTTGTTTTGCAGGTAAGTTCCTATGGTGGTTGTCTACCAAATTGTTTCTTCAGTGAGCTAAAATGCAGGATTGAATGATAATTGTTAAAAACTTCCTTTCGCCATTATAGAAATATCAGGCCTGTGGAGCGATACAGGCGCTCAAGCGCCTCTAGTTACTCTGGCCATATGGACTGGAATATTCTGAGCTTTTTTCAAAGATTATATGTGCCAAGACAGGAGGAAATGGGAAAACAATTGAAAACAACAAGACAACTTTGCATTCAGCATGGATCTAGAGCACCCTGCAAATCTGTGAGGTCTGTTCAGGATTCATGCTGAAAAATTGTTCGTCTTTAGCCATCTTGTAACACATGATCACGCGTTCAACTGGTGCGCTGCATCTCGTTTCATTTAGAACAGTCAGAACATGTTCCGAAGAACACAACACTTTGTTCTGAAATACTCCATTGATCTAGAACATGTTGGGAATGTTCACAGTATGGAAAGGAATACACCCATAGTTAAGGTCTACGGCCCCTAACTCTCATATTAAAAGACAGAAGCTGCGAAGGTTGGCTGAATAACTTAGCTGTCAGTGTTACACGATATTTACCGATGAGTTAGCGGTTGTAATCGTTAAATGTCCTAGCTAAGGACCTTGTCTGTTTTTGTTTGGGCAGTCTTGAGTTTTTGCTCTTTGTTTCAACATGGTGTTTTTAACAATTTATTTCATCTAAAAGGCTATTATCATGTTGAGGTTCCTTATACATCTGATAAAACTTTGAATATGTGCAACTTTTTTTCCAGAGCAGTTAGCTGATATATTTAGCTTTTGGCATGTAGACCTGATACATAAAAACAGTATAATCAAACTGGAATTTGTTGGTATTTGAGGTTTTGACAAAAATTCTGAGTATTTTAAGCTCCACTGGCAAAAGGCCAGCGGGCTTATGTCATGGCCCGGTGTCCATCGTGCGTCCGTCCGTCCGTGCGTTAACTTTTATTTTAAACATCTTCTTCTCTGAAACTACCCATCCAATTTTGATGTTTTACAGAAATGATCCTGCCATGGTCCTCTTCAGAATTTCTTGAAAGGATCTGATTCCTTCAAAAACTCTGGTTGCCATGGCAACAAAACTTAAAAATATTGGAAATCTTTGAAAATCTTCTTGTCCGAAACATTAAGGCCTAGGGCTACCAAATTTGGCATGTAGCTCTATCTAGTAGACCTCTATCAAGTTTCTTCAAATTATAGCCCTGGGGTCAAAATTGGCCCTGCCCTGGGGGTCACAAGTTTTACGTAGGCTTGTATATAGGAAAACTTTAGAAATCTTCCTGTACCTAGCCATAAGGCCTAGGGCTACCAAATTTTGTATGTGGCTTTATCTAGTGGGCCTTTACCAAGATTGCCCAAATTATAGCCCTGGGGTCAAATTTGACCCCGCCCCAGGGGTCACAAGTTTTACATGGGCTTATATAGAGAAAACTTTAGAAATCTCCCTGTACCCAACCGTAAGGACTAGGGCTACCAAATTTTGCATGTGGCTTTATCTAGTGGGCCTCTACCAAGAGTGCCCAAATTATAGCCCTGGGGTAAAAATTGGCCCTGCGTAAGGGGTCAGAAGTTTTACATGGGCTTTTTATAGAGAAAACTTTAGAAATCTCCCTGTATTTAGTCATAAAGCCCAGGGCTACCAAATTTTGCATGTAGCTTTATCTAGTGGGCCTCTACCAAGAGTGCCCAAATTATAGCCCTAGGGTTGAATTTGATCCCACCCCATGGGCAGAAGTTTTACATGGGCTTATAATTATAGTGAAAACTTTAGAAATCTTCTTTTTACTTACGATAAGAACTAGGGCTACCAATTTTGGTTCTGTCTCAGGGGTCTCATGTTCAAAACCATTTGGCCAAGTATAGTAATGTTTGGCATGTAGGGTTTTCACTTATTAGCCAGTGGAGCGATACAGGGCCAGCATGGCCCTCTTGTTTTTTAACCTTTCTACCAAAAAGTTAAGAGTTTTAAGAACCCTGATGGAGAACACTTGTAACCAGCATTTTCTCCTTTTCTAACCAGTATTTTCTCCTTTTCCCACAAAGTTTATTACCTTTTCAAGGACAAATCTGATCGCATTTAGCCATATTTAATTTGTTGTCTGCAAATGCTTTCTAAATAGACAAGTCCAAACTTTTTTTGTCGTATAAAGTGTAACCTTGTTTTGCTATTTTTCAGGATTTTAGAACAGTTGATGAAGTACGGATAAGGTCGATGGCTAAAATCTATATCCGTCCAGAATTAAATGTTGTTCAGACAGACACAGACAATGATGTCGGATATGTAAGTTACCCCTTAAATGCCAAGTTAATGAATATGTCTTTTTTGTTTGTCAGATGTGTAACCCTTTACCACACTGGTAAATTTTAGACTGGTCAGTATTGAAGGAATTTACAGACAACATCTTGAATGCTTTTCACATGATAGTATTTGTCCTTGAATTGGTAGAAAAAATTGTGGGAAAAGGAGAATAAGCTGGTTTTCAGTATATTCTCCTTTTCCCACAGTGTTTTCTACAGCCTTCTTCCTGGGGTTGTTAAAACTCAAGATTGTGTGGTAAAGGATTAAGGCTTTTTTCACCATCATTTCAAGTGCATCATTATGCAGGGTTCCTGAATGGTTCAGTGGTAAAGTGTAGAACTTGTAACCTGGAAGCCCCAGGTTCAAGCCCCAGTGGAAGCACTGGGTTTTTCGTGGTAGCATCCTTATGCAAGACCCATCAGAACCCTAGCCTAGCACTGGAGAAACCCATTACAAACATGAATATGTTAGCTGTCGCTGTTATATGACTGAAATAATGTTGAATACAGCTTAAAGTACCATTCAATCAATCAGTCAATCAATCAATCAATCAATCAATCAATCAAACAATCATTTTTTGGGTGGTCATTGCGCCCTATCCATACTATTTAAGAGTTTCTTTAACCAGTACTTTGTACTACATTCTTTCCAAGCCAATGGCAGACTTGCCACATAAATGATGTCAAAATAGTGTGTAGTGGTGAGAGAGGAAGGATCCCTGGAGCAATAACAACCATCCATACTTTGAAAGAATTTTGTCATGCTGGTAATTGAATCAGTAACACTATGGTTTCAAATCCTATGCATTAATGACTGAACAGCCAGACTGCTCTACCAAGGAAATTAAATGAACTCTTTAATCAGGAAAAAAGAATGAAAGCAATGAATGTCGATTGTTTTTGCAGGAGAGTATAACTCTTTACTAAACATTCCCAAAAATTAAGTACCCTTAGGAAGAAGGCTTTTTGAAAACATTGTGGGTAAAGGAAAAAATGCTGGTAACCAGCATTTTCTCCTTTATCCACAATGTTTTATACCCTTTCTAAGGTAAATACCACCTTTTGAGTCATTTCTTAGTCGTAGTCTGTATCAAAATGCTTTTTTTGTCAAGCCTCAAATTTTGTCGGAAAGATTTATAACAGTTTAGATCCACCATCAGACTGTACATTAAATGGATGGATCATGTGACAAAAGGTCTGCTACAGGACAAAATAAGGGGACTGCAGCCTAAATTATATTAGATTTCAAGGTTGTTTTGACCAGAATTGTTTATAAGGAAGCTTACTATAGATGCAGGAACAGACTGCAGATTTTGTGCAGTGTGATCTTGATCTACTGTGCTTGCCAGATGATAAGTTGTATTTAATACTGTAATCGATAGTTCAATTTATTTCCAGGCCACTACAATAGCCATTCCCAGTTTACAGATTGTTGCAGAAAAACCTTTAGAATGGTGGATCATTGCTCTAGCTGTTTTAGGAGGAATTATTTTACTTATACTTTTAGCACTTTGTTTGTGGAAGGTAAGATTTGCAGGGTTGTTTGTTAAGCCTTTGCGACACAATCAGGGTTTTAACAACCAAATAAAAAGGAAAATCTTTGAAAACTTTGTGGGAAAAGGAGAAAATGCTGGTAACCAGCATTTTCTCCCTTTCCCACAATGTTTTCTACCCTGTCAAAGAGAAATTCTATCATTGGAGCCACATTTAAATTGTCGTTTGCAAAATGTTTTTTCACAAAGTCTAGATTTTTGTCTTGTGATGAAGACTTAACTCCTTACCAAATGACAACATTTTAGACTTGTCTGAACTTAACCCTTTACCTTACAATCCCGAGTTTTAATGACCCTAACAAGGAAGGTTTTTGAAAACATTGTGGGAAAAGGAAAAAATGTTGGTAACAAGCATTTTCTCCTTTTCCCTCAATGTTTTCTGCACTATGAAGGACAAACTTCATCATTTGGTCCATCCTTAATTTTTTTGTAAATGAATTTGGATTTGTCTGAGATATTGTTGTTAGGTAAAGGGTTAAAGGATTAACAGACAACAAATTCAGTATGGTTCAAATAATGATTTCCTGTCTTTGAGAGGGTAGAAAACAATGTTTTAAAAAAAGGAGAAAATGCCAGTTACCGGTTTTCTCCTTTTCCTGCTATGTTTTCAAAATTTTTCTTTCTCAGGCTCGATAAAAATCAGGATTGTCTGGTAAAGGGTTAAACAGTCAGCAAATGGTCCTTTGTTTTTGGAAACTTGAGAACAGTGGCTTTTGAAAAACATTGTCCAACAAGTTTTTATGTCCTTACTGTAAATCCTATTAATGCGGAAATTTTCATTGTTATTTTCTCCTTTTCCCACATTGTTTTCATTAAGCCTCTCCCTCAGGGTCATTAAAACTCGGGATTGTTTGGTCAAGGGTTAATTGACTGTTATGGGAGTTACGGCCATCAGAATTTCCAGATCACTTTATGTCTATAATTAATCTTTCTGTTACATACTTACATTTCCCGTTACCAACTATTTTTATGTGCTAGCAACCCAGAGGAAGAAGCCTTTTGAAGATACTGTGATAAATCACAACATTTTCTGGTTTTCCTATATAGATCTTTACCCTTTCAAGCACAATAGCTCTCGTTTTTTATTTGTGGTGTGGAGCCGCAATAGTTCAGTTGGTAGTGTACCAGACTTGAGAACAGGGGGCTTCTGGTTTGATCCCTGGCTGGGCCAATGTCTTTCCAAGGATTGATGATATTCATTGCGACAGGATTCCTCTCTCACCGCTGACCGTTGTTTTGACAGTAGTTATGTGGGAAAACCGCCAGTGGCTTGGAAAGAAAGTGTGTGGAGCACTGGTAAAAGAAACTCTAGGAAAGCAATAACAGGTGCAGTGGCGGCTGTGACTTAACTCTTTACCACACAATACCGACTTTTAACGACCTGAGAAAGAATCCTCTTGAAAACATTGTGGGAAAAAGGAGAAAATGCTGGAAACCAGCATTTTCTTCTTTTCCCACAATGTTTTCTACCCTTCCCAAAACAAATATCAGTTTCTGAGCCACATTTATTTTATCATCTGCACATGCTTTCAAATTGGACCAGTCTAAAATTTTGTGGTTTGGTAAAGAGTTAACTGAAATAATGTTGAAAACAGTGTTAAACACCATACAATTAATCAATCATTAATTGAACACCATACAATTAATCAATCATTATTTGTCATCTCAGACGTAAATGCTTTCAATATGGACCAGTTGAAGATTTTGTTGTCCTGTAAAGAGTTTAATTGATGTTTGGAACACATATGTTAACTTTTTACCTGTTAGATGAAATGAAACATTGAGATTTCAGTGTTCTTTTTTCAGAAAAAGCTTACAATATTGGACTGTGTAAATCCAAAATCAGACCGCAGATCATTAATTCTTTACCATACAGTCACAAGTTTTAACGACCCTGAGAAAGAAGCCTTTTGAAAGTATTGTGGTATAAGATACACTGCTGTTTAATAGCATTTTCTCCTTTTCCCAATATGTTTTCTACCCTATCAAAGACAAATTCTATAATTTGAGCTGAAACTAAATTTTTGTCTGCAAATTCTTTCAATGTAGACTAGTTTAAAGTTTTGTTCTTTTGTGAAGAGTTACATCATTGTTTTTAATTTTATCTTTCAGTGTGGTTTCTTCAAGCGACAAAGATATGATGACCCCACCACCTATAATGTGAAATTTGAAAAGAAGAGAGATATAGATAATCCTACTTACGCTACTAAAGTGGAAACGCAAAAAGACTACGATGAAAGAGATTATTTCTTAAAACATTGAAACAAAGGAAAAAATAAAAAGTAGGTCAAACAAATAATAAAAGGCTTGAATAGAATAAAGAATGGACAAGGAGAGATATAAAATGAATACTCCCTCTGATAAAATAGTCAGATGACTTGCAGGACCAACCAGATATCAGGCAGAAGATTACTGGACCAATCACTGACAAGATTCATCGTGCCATGAGCCAATCAGATAAAATGTTACAGTTTAGAGGTCTTTTGATGGTCAGGTGGCATAAATCAGCATTATTGACATTGGCTACAAAGTAGCACAAAGTTTTCTCTAGATTGTTTAGGTGATGGGTTGGATTCTTATTCTCTATTTTCTCTAAAATAATGTAAAGTGGTACAGAAAATTTGCCACTATAATTTTTGTGTGTGTAACTTCTACAAATTTTTCAGACTAACAGATTCTTTATTTTACCCATTAACAAACAGTCCCATTTTCTGACGAGTAAACGATGGAAACCTGTTGAAAATATTGTGGGAGTGGGGAGACATTACTATGTATTTGAACTGAGCAATCTCCTGCAGCAACCAACCTTCTCAGTTTCAAAAACTCTTGAGTTTTGAACATGAACTTGTCTTTGTTAAATATCCACTTGTCTAAAGAGAACAGTTTTGTTCTGTTCCCTTGGGTGGCAGCACAAGACCATTTTGATTGTTATCACAAGTGGCTGTGTGAAAGATGCATTATATTTTGATTGTCGGAGTTACTGCAATCAATATGATCAGACCAACTGTTTACCAGATGATAAAATGGAAATATATTGTTATTAAAAGCATCTTGAAAATAATGGTTTTTGAGCATAATAGGGTAGAAAACAATATTGAAAAAGGAGAAAATGCTAGATATTAGCATTTTTCCCACTTTTCCAACAATGTTTTAGAGGCATTTTTCTACATCCTTGAGAACTTGGGTACTGTTATAAACACAGTGCCTTGATAACGTATTTATTTTAATCCTTTACCAAACTATGCAGAGTTGTAACAACCCTCATGTAAATGACTTATAAAAGCATTTTGGGTGGAGGGGAAATTGCTGGAAACCAGCATTTTCTCCTATACCTACAATGCTTTCTACTCTTTCAGAAAAATAAAAATCCATCAAATTAGTCACATGTTACTTGTCGTTGTCAGCAGATGCTTTCATTTTGGCGTCTGGTATATGGTAAAGCATAATATGGTTTTGCAAGCATTGGATAATCATTTTTTTTTTAACACTTTACCTCATACAGATAACTTTTGTTGATTGCAGAAGAACATTTTTCGAAACTTTGTGATATGATGGGTGATTTCTCCATTTGTTATAATGTTTCCACATGCATGAAAATTGTACACAATTTACAAGAATGTTTACAAGTTTGTCTGCTACAATGTTGATTGTGAAAAAGAAGTCTTTTGAAAATAATTTTGGAAGAGGAGGTAATGGTGGTAACCAGTATTTTCTGTTTAAAAATGCCTTCTGTCTTCTAAAAAGCATTGGATTGTGTGCTAAAGCCTAAAGAGTTTAATCCTGTACCACACAATACCGTGGTTTAATGACCCTGAAGAAGAGGGCTTTCGGAAAAATTTTGGGAAAAGGAGAAAATGGTGGTAACCAGCATCTTCTACTTTTTCCACAATGTTTTTTACCCTATAAAAGACAGAAATCATCATTTAACCCTTAGCCACACAATCCCGACTTTAAACGACCTTGAGGAAGAAGCATTTGGAAAACATTCGGGGAAAAGGAGAAAATGCTGGTAGCCAGCATTTCCTCCTTTTCACTCATTGTTTTCTACCCTATCAAAAGTTAATTTCATCATATGAGTCACATTTAAATTGTTGTCTGCAAATGCTTTCAATTTTGACAAGTCTACATTTTTCTCATGTGGTAAAGAGTGTGCAAACAGTTTTGATTTGGTCTAGTCCAACTATTTATTGTTTGGTAAAGAGATAAATATGTCCATTGTCTGCATCCTCAGGATTGATTTATGCATTAATATGCAATTATTTTCTAATTTCCAAATGAATGCTTATATTCATGAAAGTTCCTTTTATATCATAAATAGGTGGTCAAATTTTGTAGCAGAAAGGGTAATGCCTTTACTTACTTGTAGCAATTTATCTATTTATCCATTTCTTCCATTTTAAAGAATACCCTACCCTCTCATTTACACTATATCCTGAAATTGATGGAGGGAGACAGTTTATTCCAGTTATCTATAGCAATTTGTCAACTTCTCTTAATTTCTTCTATTTTCATATTATTTCAAAGTCTATCAAAGTCTTTTTTCTTAATTTCTTCTATTTCATTTTTTTTTTTTTAAAGAATACCTTATCTTCTGATAAACATTATTTCCTATAATTGATAAAGAGAAACAACTAATTGCAAAGTCCACTATAAAATCAGTTTTGGATTTGACTTTTTGTTATTTGTTGTATTACTTGTGTAGCTCAAATTTATATGAATTAAGTGCCTTTAGTAGTATTCAACAATAAATTATTTTATGTAGATTAGTCCTTTACCTAACATTTAACGGTAACTTTTTACCAAAATATGCTTACTGTAAACGATGCTAAAAGAGAAAGCTCTTGAAAAAATTGTGGGAAAAGGAGAAAATGCTGATTACCAGCTTGTTTTTCCCCCTCCCCCAGTATTTTCAAAAGCTTTCTTCTTCTGGAGTTCTACAAGTATGGGATCATTTGGCAAAGGGTTAACTATTTACCACACAATCCCGAGTTCAAACGACCCTGGAGAAACAAGACATTTGAAAACATTGTGGGAAAAGGAGAAAATGCTGGTAGCCACAATATTTTTCTACTCTTTGGCAAGACAGATTCCACTTTTGTGTCGTATTTGTTTTGATGCCTGCAAATGCTTCCAATTTAGATGAGCCTAAAACTTTGTCGTTTCGTAAAAGGTTAAATCTGACATTAGATATAGAAATAGTTTATATCTTGTAAGTGCATAGGTACATATATTAGATAAATTTGTAGTGGGCAGTTTTTGTCATTGGATTAAATTTATGATTCCAATTACACGTGTAAACTTACCATTTTAACTCTTCAAAAGAAACCTAAGTAAATGGCTACTGGACATATTTTTTTTTTTCCATATCTGCATTTTTAAGTCCAATGTTTTCAAATCCTAATTGTGAACAAATTATTTTATGCCCCTCCCGAACTTTTTTTTTCTCAAACAAACTTGAAGATGAAAGCTTTTTGGGGGGAAAAAAAGGAGAAAATGCAAATGCTGGTTACCAGCATTTCCTTCATTTTTGCCATGTTTCTTTTCTCTCAAACACTATTTCTATCTTTTTAGCCATGTATATGCTTCGAATTTTGATGAGTCTGAAACTGTTCTATGTAGATTAATGCCAGAAAAGGAACAAATAGGTTATCAGGCAACAGGTAACTCAACGGGCTTTTCATGTGTATGGCAGAAGATAAAAATAGCTTTGCATAATGTTGAAAGATCTCAGAGAAATGATTTTAAGATTTACTGAAGTTCCATGTCTTAACCCTATACCACAGTTGTGTGTTTTCAAGCCCTAGGGAATGAAGGTTTTTAGCTCCACTGGCCGAAGGCCAGCGGGCTTATGTCATGGCCTGTTGTCCGTCGTGCGTCCGTCCGTCCGTCCGTCCGTCCGTGCGTTAACTTTTTTTTAAAACGTCTTCTTCTCTGAAACTACCCATCCAATTTTGATGAAACTTCACAGAAATGATCCTGCCATGGTCCTCTTCAGAATTTCTTGAAAGAATTTAATTCCTTCAAAAACTCTGGTTGCCATGGCAACAAAACTGAAAAATTTTGAAAATCTTTGAAAATCTTCTTGTCTGAAACCGTAAGGCCAAGGGCTACCAAATTTGGCATGTAGCTTTATCTAGTGGACCTCTACCAAGTTTCTTCAATTTATAGCCCTGGGGTCAAAATTGGCCCCGCCCCGGGGGTTACAAGTTATACATGGGCTTATTTAGGGAGAACTTTAAAATTCCTCTTCTACCTAGCCATAGGGCCTAGAGCTACCAAATTTGGCATGTAGCTTTATCTAGTGGACCTCTGCCAAGATTGTTCAAATTATAGCCCTGGGGTCAAATTAGGCCCTGCCCGGGGGTAACAAGTTTTACATGGGCTTATATAACAAGTTTTACATGGGCTTATATAGGGAGAACTTTAAAATTCTTCTTTGGCCTAGCCATGGGGCCTAGGGCGACCAAATTTGGCATGTAGCTTTATCTAGTGGACCTGTACCAAGGGTGTCCAAATTATAGCCGAGGGTCAAATTTGACTTCGCTCCGGGGGGTAACATGTTTTACATGGGCGGGCTTATATAGGAAAATCTTTTGCATCTAGCTATAAGGGCTAGGGCTATCAAATTTTGCATTTAGCTTTATCTAGGGGGTCTCTATCAAGGGTGCCCAAATTATAGTCCAGGGGGTCAAATGTAGCCCCACCCCAGGGGGTCACAAGTTCTACATGGTCTTATATAAGGAAACTTTAATAATCTACTTGTACATAGCCATATTTAGGCCTAGGGCTACCAAATTTTGCATGTAACTTTATATAATGGGCCTCTACCAAGAGGGCCCAAATTTTAACTTTGGGGGTCAAGTTTGACTCCACACCAGGGGTCACAAGTTTTACATTGGCTTTTATAGTGAAAACTTGATAAACCTGTGTCATGGATCACATATTTTACAGGGCCTTTTATTCAGCAAACTTGTTTTACATGACTTTTTATTGGGCAAGATTAAAAAATCTTCTTGTTTATAACCACACATTCTAGTTTCATATTGTAGGTCTGGGGTCAAAATTGCCTTCATTCCAGGGATCGCAAGTTTAACATGGGCTTCAAAATATTGTCACTTCAATTTAAACATTAATCAAGGGAAATAACTCTTTTTATGAAAGATAAAGTTCGTTACTATTTACCTCCCTTGATTATCAAGCTGCAGTGATACATGATTGGTGCTAGACAAGTTTTTTAGCTCCACTGGCCGAAGGCCAGCAGGCTTATGTTATGGCCCGTTGTCCATTGTGCGTCCATCCGTATGTTAACTTTTTAGCTCACTTGAGCACAACGTGCTCAAGGGGAGCTTTTAGGATCACCTGATGTCCGTCGTACGTCGTGTGTCGTCAACAATTCTTTAAACATCAACTCCTCCTAAACCACTGGGCGGATTTGGACCAAACTTGGCTGGAATGTTCCTCGGAAGGTCCTCTTTAAAAACTGTTCACAGAATTTGATTCCATCAAAAACTCTGGTTGCCATTGCAACCAAATGGAATTTTTTAGGGAATTCTTTAAAAATCTTCTCCTCTGAAACCACGGGTCAGATTTTGAAATAATTTCACAGATATGCTCCTTGGGTGACCCTTTTTAAAAATTGTTCGTAAAATTTTGATCCGTCAAAAAATGTGGCTCTGGTGAATGGGGGCTTCTTGCACCATATAGAAATGAAGGAATTCTTCAAAATTCTTCTTCTCTGAAACCGCTGGTCAGATTTCGAAATAATTTCACAGGATTGTTCTTTGGGTGACCCTTTTCAAAAACTGTTCGTAAAATTTTGATCCGTCAAAAAACGTGGCTCTGGTGAATGGGGGCTTCTTGCACTATACATAAATGAAGGAATTCTTTAAAAATCTTCTCCTCTGAAACAGCAGGTCAGATTTTGAAATAATTTCACAGGATTGTTGCTTGGGTGACCTTTTTCAAAAATTGTTCGTAAAATTTTGATCCGTCAAAAAATGTGGCTCTGGTGAATGGGGGCTACTTGCACTATATGGAAATTTAGAAATTCTTAAAAATTCTTCTTCTCTGAAACGACTGGTCAGAATTTTACTTAATAGCCAGTGGAGCGATACAGGGCCATCATGGCCCTCTTGTTTGAAAACTTTATGGGAAAAGGAGAAAATGCTGGTAACCAGCATTTTCTCCTTTTCCCACAATGTTTTCTATTATAATCAGAAAATGTACATCCATTTGTACTAATTCCAAATTTGTCTTCAGCAGCTGCTCTCAATTTGAAAGAGTCTAAATTATGTTGTTTGCAAAAGGATTGAACTTTAAACCACCAAATAAGCCCTAAAAACACTTTAGCAGTCTGTAAAGACCCTAATGAGTGTAATGTCAAGGTCGGTTTTTGTGCAGTCTGATCTTGATCTGGACTGGCCACAAAGGCAACAAAATGGAAGCATTTGCTAGACAAAAGCATTTGCAGACAAAAAGGAAACTCAAGAGATAACTTCTATCTTTGAAAGGGAAGAAAAGATTATGGGAAAAGGAGAACATGTTGATAATAAGCATTTTCTCCTTTTACCACAATGTTTTCAAAGCCTTCTTCCTCAGGGTTGCTAAACGTTAGGATTGTTTGGTAAAGGGTTATAGGGTAAATGGAATAAACATGAAACAAACATTTTTTTATCATCAGAGGTAAAAAGTGTTATATGCTCTCATTTTTATGTTATTCTTTGATTGTGGTTTTGTTTCAAACTGTAAACTGAGCTTGCTTATTTTGTATTTTTGGGCTGAAGGCTATAATCAGCCACCTACATACCAGTTTTCATTTAAAATACTTCTGAAACCAAACAACTAAGTTGTGCTGTGAGCTGTGAGAGTAAATCCTTGTAGGATGGTACCATTAAACCATTGCCACACAAAGGCGACTTTTAACGACCCTGAGGAAGAAGTCTTTTGAAAACATTGTGGGAAAAGGAGAAAATGCTGGTTACCAGCATTTTCTCCTTTTCCCACAAAGTTTTCTACCCTATCAGAGCCACTGTGAAATTGTCATCTGCATATGCTTTCAAGTTCGATAGGTCTAAAATTTTGCGGTGTGGTAAAGGGTTAAGTTAACAAAACTATGCATAGTTTACTGTATAGCCTATAGATATTTGTATGAGGCCTTATTTTAATATTAGTGCGGTTGGTTTTTTTTTTTTAAGAAAAGTCTAAGTATTGTCATAACCCTGTGGTTATCTGCTTTGTTGTCATGTGAAAACTTTGAGATGACAAATTCTTAGACCCTTTGATTAGCCAACAATAAATTGAATATGGCCCAAATGATGGCAAATGTCTTTGAAGGGTTGAAAACATAGTGGGAAAAGGAGAAAATGCTGGTTATCAGCGTTTTCTCCTTTTCCAATGGTGTTTTCAAAAGCCTTCTTCCTCAGGGTCATTAAAACTTCGAGGGGAGGGGGGGTTTATAAAGGGGTTAAAATATTTGTTTAAAACATGGGAAAAGGGAATCCCTGTCACAATGGCAGCCCTGATAATGTTTTTACATAGTTATGTCCCTTTTTCAAACTTTCACTTTTTATAGAAAAAGTAACTCCAGCCAAGCATTGGCACCAGCATGAGGTGCTCTTGTAAAATTATGCAGTGATATAGTAGGAAATAGTTTCAGATGGTGTAGATTTTATGGTAGTTTGGTTGGTATTAAAGGTGTTTTTAACCCATTACCACACAAGTTTTAACAACCGTGATGAAGAGGGCTTTTGAAATTTCGTGGGCAGAGGAGAAAATGCTAGTAACAAGCACTTACCTCTTTTCTTACAATTTTTTTCCACTCTATATGAGTACTGCACCTCATTTGCACCAACTTCAAAATAGGTGTCTACACATACTTTCACTTGGCAAAAGTCAACAGTTAGTTTTGTGGTAAAGGGTAAATCCTTTTCCGAAAAGTTCATTGGGACCTGAGTGGTTTCAGTGGTAAACTGTAGGACTCGCAACTTTGAGGTCCTGGGTGTGAACCTTAAGTGAAGCACCGAGTATTGTGTGGGATTCCTTGGGCTAGACACATCAAAACCTTAGCCTTGTATTGGTAAAAGCCAGGACATACATGAATATGTAGGCTGTCACCATGATATGACTGAAATAATGTTGAAAGTGGGATAACACACCATTCAATCAATCAAACAAACAGTTCTGTGTTGTTATGACCCTGAGAAAGAACTCTTTTAAAACACATTTTGGGAAAAGGAGAAAATGGTGTTAACCCTTTCCCAAACAACAAATTTTATACTCTTCCAAACTGAGAGCATCCACAGACGATGAATTCAGAATTGGTACAAATGAGCTTTACTTCTCTGATAGGGTAGAAAACATTGTGGGAAAAGGAGAAAATGCTGGTTACCAGCATTTTCTCCTTTTCCCTCAATGTTTTCAAAAGCCTTCTTTCCCAGTGGCGTGAAAACCAGGGATTGTTTGGTAAAGGGTTAACCAGCATGTTCAGTTTTTCCAACCATATTTTTTTTCTCTGTGAAACCTAAGGTCCTTCATTTCAGCCACACAGAAATTTGTTGTCTGTTAGTGCTTTGTTTGGACAAGTCTTAAATTCTGTCATCTAATAAAGAGTTATGAAAGGATAAAGAATCAAAAAGCTCACAATCACAATCACAAGTTTTTACAACCCTGAAGAAAAAGCCTTTTTAAAAAAAAAAAAAAAAAAAAGAACATTGTGGGAAAAGGAGAAAATGCTGGTCACCAGCATTTTCTCCTTTTCCCGTGTTTTCTACACTATCAAGGAAGAAAAAACCTTGATTTGAGACATGTCAAATGAACATGTCAAATTCAACATGTCACATGATAGCAAATGTTTTGGACAAGTCTTTAGTTTTTTTGTTTGCAAAAGAGTTAACTCTTTACCAAACAATCCCCAGTTTTCACAACCCTGGGAAAGAATGCTTTTGAAAACCTTGTGGGAAAAGGAGAAAATGCATTAATCAACAGTTTCTCCTTTTCCCACAATGTTTTATACCCTATCAGAGTGCTGAAGCTCATTTGTACCAACGTTGAATAAGTCTGCAGATGTATTGAATTTGAAAGAGTCTAAAACTTTGTCATTTGGAAAAGGGTTAAAGCAACGGGGTTTCAGAATGCAAGTGGTTTCCAAGACAGGATCCACTGTGTACCCCTATCCCTAGATGTGTCCAAATTGAAGGCAATGGCAGACGACAAAATAAATGCAGATAATATGATGGATTTGATTTCGAAAAATAGAGAAAACATTGTGGAAATAGGAGAAAATGCTGGTCACCAGCATTTTCTCCTTTTCCCACAATGTTTTCAAAAGATTTTCTCTTAGCATCTTTAAAACTTGGGATTGTGTGATAATGAGTTAAAAGTTTTGAAGATAGATTTGAAACTGCTGATTATATCATAATACAAACTTTATTTTTGCTAGTAAGCACATGTTAGAGTTCAAAATCTTAGCTAAAACTTTCTTTTGTTTCACTTTCTTTAATATTTGTGTAAAAAGTGTGTTCATGATGTTTGATTTGTCACTAACTTGATTTAATTCTCTACCAAACAACAAAATTTAAGACTCCTCCATGTTGGTAGTATTTGCAAATAATCAATCAAATGTGGATAAAAACAATGAAATTTGCCTCTGAAAGGGTATAGAATTGTGAAGGGAGAAGATGCTGGATACCACCATTTTTTTTCCTTTAGCTTTTTAAGACAAATCCCATAATTTGAAAGGCATGATGATCTAACTTTTAATAAGCAAATACCCTCAATTTTGACAGTTATAAAGAATTTGTGGTTTGGTAAAGACTTGATGCTGACATCACACTGTCCCAGCCTTGACACAAGAGAGTGACACAATTATGGAATTTTCAGTTTCATGCAGATAGCCCTAATCATTGGATCGACAGCCACTCAACAGCCAAAGCTAGCAGCTAAACCTTTAGAGCCTGTATTCACAAACTGTTAATCCTTAGCCTGCTAAATACCTAAAATCAAATTTTCATTTCAATAGTAAAAACCAAAATATTGCTATTTAAAAGTTATGTTTTGGGGAATAATATTTCCTCATCGGATAGTGCAGATCCAAGATCAGACTGCACATTCTGTTCAGTCTGATCTTGATCTACACTGTCTGCAAAAGGCCATTGAGTCGCGCGTAGCAGCCTGAGGATTAATGTACTTTTTGTGATATTCTCAAGAGATTTTTTTTATTAACCCCTGCCAAAAGAGGAGGGATATAGTTTTATTATCCCCCGCCAGAGGCGGAGGGACATAGTTTTAGCGTTGTCCGTCCGTCCGGGAGAATATCTCCAATACCATTGGATAGAATTTCGTGAAACTTTATATATGTGCATAATAACCCACTCCGCCCAGACACTTTTTTTTTTTTTATTTGATGCAAAATGGCCGACTGGGAGTGATTTTAAGTTACGTGGTTGAGTAAATTTTTTATGTATTCAGTCTTATCTTGAAAACTATACAGAGTTTTTACATCAAACTTGTCACATCTAGCAACCACCATTTGGAAATGCAGGACAAAAACTTTCACCCAGATTGACCATGCAACACCACAGTTATATACGCTTTTTTAATGCTGTGTCATGGAAAAAGGGGGCTTCATGTATACTTTCATCATGGACCAGGATCTGTTTAACTACAGGACAAAATGTTATGAAACCTCACTTTTATATTGTTTATTACAAGCCACAGACAAAAGTTATTTGTTTCTATTTCATGAAATGCCACATCATGAAAAAAGGGGGCTAAATGTATAATTTCATCATGGACCAATGACCATCTCCTTGCTCGTTTTTCCGGACAGATATCTTCTAAATCCTAGACAAAAACTAATGGAAATTCATACAGGTGTTCCCTATGATGTCCTCCGATATTGATTTTTTCTTTTGCTTTTTTGATATTCAATATGGTGTCACAGAAAAGGGGGGCTTCATGTATATTTCCATTATGGATCAATATCTCTTTAACTCAAAATCCTTGACAAAAATTGATGAAACTTCGTATGTGTGTTCCTTATGATAGTCTGCCAATATCATTATTTTACCTTTTTTCATTAAATGTTGTGTCATGGAAAAAGGGGGCTTGACGTATATTTCCATTATGGATCAATATCTCTTTAACTCAAAATCCTTGACAAAAATTGATGAAACTTCGTATGTGTGTTCCTTATGATAGTCTGCCAATATCATTATTTTACCTTTTTTCATTAAATGTTGTGTCATGGAAAAAGGGGGCTTGACGTATATTTTCATTATGGACCAATATCTCTTTGACTACAGGACAAAATGTAATTAAACTTCATCTTTATGAAGCTACAGACAATAGTTATTTGATTTCATTTCATGAAATGCCGTGTCATGAAAAAAGGGGGCTAAATGTATAATTTCATTATGGACCAATAACAGTTCGCCCATCCGTCTGCTTGAACAGATATCTTCTAAAGTCCTTGAGGAACATTTATGAAACCTCATACATGTCTTCCTTAGGATAGTCCATTGATATAATTTTCATCTGTATATAATGATGTGTCATGGAAAATGGGGGCTTGATGTATATTTTCATTATTTGTTTTCATTTAATGAAATGCCATGTTATGGTAAAAGGGGACTTCATGTATAATCTCATTATGGACCATTTATATATTTTTAGCTCCACTGGCCAAAGGCCAGCCGGCTTATGTCAAGCCCGGTGTCCGTCGTGCGTGGGTCTGTGCGTGCGTGCGTCCGTGCTTGTGTTAACTTTTATTTCAAACATCTTCTTCTCTGAAACTACCCATCCAATTTTGATGAAACTTCACAGAAATGATCCTGCCATGGTCCTCCTCAGAACATCTTGAAAGAATTTGATTCCTTCAAAACTCTGGTTGCCATGGCAACAAAACTGAAAAATATTGGAAATCTTTGAAAATCTTCTTGTCTGGAACCATAAGGCCTAGGGCTACCAAATTTGGCGTGTAACTTTATCTAGTAGACCTCTATCAAGTTTCTTCAAATTAAAGCCCTGGGGTCAAAATTGGCCCCGCCCCAGGGGTCACAAATTTTACATGGGCTTTTATAGAGAAAGCTTTAGAAGTCTCCCTGCACCTAGCCATAAGGCCTAGGGCTACTAAATTTTGCATGTGGCTTTATCTAGTAGACCCCTACCAAGAGTCCGTAACAAAGATACAAATGAACAAATGCATGGCAGAAATAAAGGGACCGGGCAGGATTCGAACCCTAGAATGCCCGGATGAAAGGCCAATACCATAACCACTGAGCTAAAGAGACATCTCCCTAACGCAGTTGTTAGGTATTGTATTTAAATCGGGACAAAGCCATGCACGAAGGAGTGGTCTCCCGTAACACTACCAATTTTAGTCCTGTTTCAGGGGTCTCATGTTCAAAACCAATTTGCCAAGCCTTGTAAAGTTTGGCATGTAGTGGTTTTACTTATTAGCCAGTGGAGCGATACAGGGCCATCATGGCCCTCTTGTTTATTTAATGATAAGCTGTGCCATGGAAAAAGTGGGCTTAATGTGTAATTTTATCATGGACCATTAACAAAAAGGCTACATGTACATGCAAAACATAATACCTCTAATATGTTTGTATCAAAAAAGGTCTTTTTCGGCGTGGAATATCATTTCAACAAAATTGCTTGTTTAATTTAAAAGCAATTTCTGTTTGACTAACTGAAAATGTTACCTTCAAGATTTTGAATTAGACCAGAAATGTACTTTATAAGTAGGTGAATTCAGGGCCTATCATATGATGGTTTATGGTGCTGTTACTAATGGCTCTTTGGTTTCAGAGTGAAATTGAAATATTTCCTTTATTATGTGTCTGTCTTTACTCAGTTTGAGATTGTGTGATGCACATGTATGATGGAAAACTATCACAAAGAGCTTTGAATAATACATTGTATATATAGACATTCCAATGTATATTATTACTAATTATGATACATGTATATAACTATATATAATGTACAGTGCATCACTTTGTATCATCATTATCATCATCACCATCAGTTACTGTAAGACCATCATTGATCATTTATTTAACCAGTAGAAGGTAAAGATGCCAATAACTATTGTGATGAATGGGGGAAAAGGTAGTCATGGTTGGATTGATATTGTCAGTTAACCCTTTACCAAACAATCCCAGGTTTTTATGACCAAGATGAAGAAGCCCTCTGAAAACAATGTGGGAAAATGTTTCCCACAATGTTTTCTACTCTTCTAAAGTCAAGTTTTAATTTTTGAGTCACATTTATTTTGTCGTCTGCAAATGCTTTCAATTTGGACTAGTCTAAAATTTTGTCGTTTGGTAAAGAGTTAAATTGAGCTATGCTCTATGAAACAGAGTTTAATGTATCTGCAAAAAGTATCGGCCCATGTCAAACTGGGCAGTCCCGGCAGGCTAACCTAGGTCAAAATTTCTTGCTATTGGTCAATTCCTGCTTGTCAAAGGAACAGTGTACCTCATGATTGAGTCTGCTTTTATACAAAATGGATTTTATAGATCTATAATCACATGACTTGCTAGGTATCATGCGTCACAGAGATTGATCAGACCCCTTTTTACCAGAGCATGCCTCATTTATTTGCCTTGTTTAACCCTTTACCACACAATCCCGACTTTTTAACGACCCTGAGAAAGAAGCCTTTTGAAAACATGGTGGGAAAAGGAGGAAATGCTGGTACCCAGCATTTCCTCCTTTTCCCACAATGTTTTCTACCCTTCCCAAACCAAATTTCAATTTTTCAGTCACATTTATTTTGCCATCTGCAAATGGTTTCAATTTGGACCAGTTGATAATTTTGTCATTTGGTAAAGGGTTAACCATTTTCCAATCAGCCCTTTGCTTTAAATTTTCACCAAACAGTGCTAACTTTGAACAAATTTACCACTTACAGTGCTGAATTAATATAATGGACCGCTTCAATAATGAAAAGAACTCGCAATACCGAATTTTCATTGTTGTTATGGCCAGAATATGTAACAAAGTGGCGGACAGTGTAGATCCAAGATCAGACTGCACGTTCTGTGCAGTCTGATCTTGATCTACACTGTCCGCAAAGACAACTTAACCCGGTTCCAGCGCTTTATGGGTTAAGAAAGAAGGCTTTTGAAAATATGGTGGAAAAAGAGAAAATGCTGATAATCAGCATTTTCTTCTTTTCCCGCAATGTTTTTTGTCCTTTCTAGGACATATGTCATGTTTTGAGTAACACTTGGTATGTTGTTAGCAAACTTTTATGCTTTCAAGTTGGAAAAGGCTAAAATTTTGTCCTTTAGTAAAGTGTTGAAGACTTTGAAGAAGAAAGCTGTGAAAATTGGCTTAGTTATGATATTGCCTATGTGAGAAAGGAGCCAATGAGTTTGAAAGGATAATGCAGCCAGTGACTTTGAAAGAGTATTGTGTGTCAGAAATTGTAGAGAAACGTCAAAGGTACATGAATATGTGCACTGGCAGCTGTGATAATGTTGAATATGATGTAGATCAATAATTATCTGACAAGATTTTTTGAAATAGTATCATATTGAAAGCATTAACACAACATTTTGTAAATAATTTTCATTTTTGAACGCAAGTTACCTGTTATGTTGACCTATGTTACTCAGGTGCTTAGTTTTTGCAAGCCCTGCTTTTTTGAGATATAGATCTCCACATTGTACATAGCTTGAACCCTGCTTGTATGTCTGCTATATGTTACTTGTATGTTTGATTGAAACTGGGATCCATTGTCTGTGTCTGGTATTAACTTCCTTTTATTTTTTTGACAGATGTTCTTTCATTTTACTACTTTAACCCTGTGAGAACAATCCCATGTTTCAATGACTTGGATTACAGCATTTCAAACAACCTTTATTTTGTCATCTGCAAATGTATTCAATTTGGACGATTCTATAATTTTGCCGTCTAGTAAAGAGTTCAATCATTTGCCAGAGAGAAAAACTTCAGACTTGTCCTGGTTGAAAGTATTTGCAGATGACAAATGTTGTTGGTAGTTGTAATTTTTTTTAGAAAGACTAGAAAAACAGTATTTGAAAATGAGAAAATGCAGGTAACGCTACCATCAGTTTCTCCTTTTCCTACACTGGTTTTGAAAAGCCTTCCTTGAACTTGTCAAACATTGTGTTTGTTTAGTAAGAAGTTCAAGGGAAATTGTAGAAACAAGATAGGGATGTAGAAAAGACTTGACATGGACTTGAAGTCATATACCCAAGGTGTTTGTGTTTAATTTAGACTTTCCCATATATATAATGCATTCCAACCATTATTTATTTTCAATACCCATAAAGGCTGTTTAGACTGTAAAGTTTTATATTTTTGATTTTTGTTAATTCCATCTGTATTCTTGCTTTCCTTTTATTTACCAACTATAGTATCAGCAAAACCAAGAAGTACCTATACTGGTATAGCTAAGACTGAAAAAAGGTAACTGTGTTTGTAATTATTCAATCTGATTTATTTAACAAATAATCTTCTTTCTATCGTGGTTTATCATTCAATAAACCACAGTTGTGAGTTATGAGGCACAATAAATAATCCACGAGGGCTATAGCCCGAGTGGTTTATTCATTGCGCCTCATAACTCACAACGTAGTTTATTGAACAATAAACCACGATAGAAAGAAGATTATTTCGATTCTAACATGACTAACTCTTAATCAAAGGAAAACAAGTTCATAGAGTAAAAACGCGGATGCAGATTTTATTCCATTGAATAACTTACTTACTTTGTACAGAATGACGTCACTCTATTTAGAATGATGCAGATTTTACCTTGCTTTCATTGCACTGTGTTTATAGAGCCGAATTTTTGTGTCATGTTAGAATTTAGAATTAACCCTTTACCATACAACTAAATTTCAAACATCGTGGGAAAAGGAGAAAATGCTGATAACCTGCATTTGCTCCTTTTCCTACAATGTTTTTCAGTGACAAATTTCATCATTTTAGGTACAGTTAAAGAGTCCTCTTCAAATGCTTTCATTTAGGACTTGTCTAAAATTTTGTTGTCTGAGAAAGAGTTAAAGTGTTACATAAACAGTATAAATTAGAAAACATTTCTTTCATTTGCTTTACAAGTAACTTGAATATTCTGTATACCTTTTTCAGACTAGCAGCTTCTTTTCCTAAGTTTACATCATGTTCATTTCCATTATGTAACTTTTCCAGATATCTCAGATATGTTAATTTGCCAAAGTGTTTTGTATCTACATGTTAATCACAGTTTGTTCTCACTACTCAATGCTTAATTATTCAATAAAAAGAATAATGTATAAATAATTTAAGTTTGTCATAATATGGCTGTCTGCCTATCAGTCTGTCTGTCTGTTGCTCTGTTTTATAGAAGAATTCTTTCGCTGTGTCAATCAGTTATAACAGAAAACAACAGAAAATGAATAACATGGAATGTAACGATGGATTTAATGAATCTGATGTGATAGTTGACACTCAAAACATGATTTTAACACAAAATCGGTACGCTGGCCTTTCTGGCGCGCAAACAGACAAAGAAAACAAAGAAGTGGAATGTGATGAAGAAAATAGAAACTTCGTAGCGGTAAATCGAAAAAGAGCACGAGTAAGTACAGGCAGTAATTCAGACACACAAAAAACACAGACTACACAAAAAATAAACATTAAATACGACAGATATGCTGATCTTCCTACGGACGAAAAACTTGTTGTTATGTTCGAACAATTACAAAACATGAATGACAAAGTTGATGAATGTCTTGTACTAAACAAAAATGTCCGCATAATTGAGAACACTTTGTCTGATCATGACCGTCGCCTGAAACTGCTAGAATACAAATCAATTGACTTAGAAGCGAGGTCTAGACGTAATAATCTGATCTTCAGTGGGATCCCGGAGCAAAGGGTTGAAAATTGCACGTTGGTTTTAGAGAATTTCATACGGGATCAGCTACATATTACAGACTGCACTCCGATCCAACGCGCTCACAGGCTAGGTCGCTTCAAGAGGGGCGCCACAAGGTCCATTATTGCTTTGTTCTTGGACTATAGAGATACACAAACCATACTATCGTCTGCTAATAAGCTGAAGGGCTCGCATTTTAGTATCAATAAAGATTTCCCGAAAGAAATCGTCAATGCCCGAAAAAAACTGTGGCCAGAATACAAGCGTCAGTGGCAAGCAAACCCGGAGAGCAAGGTGTCTATTGTTTATCCTGCGCGACTTGTTGTTGATGGTCGAACAATGGCTGACGAATTCCCCGATTGGAGCCCTATCATGCAAGGTAACAGGGGGGAACAGATTTCACATAACATCAGTGACCGTTATACCACCCAAGCAAAACATAGTCACGCACGTGATCTATATACCATTAACAGTGAAACGGCGGCTTCGAACAGCAAGCCTGTGCAAAATGAAATCAATGTCAGGAGTAGCGTTCAACACAACACTAGACGCAGACAATCCCAATCTCCACATCCGAATAGAGGAAGAACACATGCTCCGCTTTCCCAACGTACGCCTTTCCCAAGCTCCTCTTCGTCATCCAACAATATCCAACGCCCGTGGATGTCCCAACCAGTACAGTCATCCAATGAAGCCATTGCCCAAGCCGACATTGCATCACAATAGGAAATCGGGGGGAATGTTTCTTTGCTAAAAAACAAAAAAAATATATACTAAAGTGTACATGTTTGAATGTAAATGGTCTCAAGAGACGTGTGAATTACCCAGATTTCTGCGACTTTGTTTGTTCATCCGATATTTTCTGCGTATGTGAGACTCACATAGACAACAGTGATATAGTGGATATTAACAATTATACATTTATAGCTAAAAATAGAAGCAGGCATTACAAAAGGAAATCGGGTGGTATTGGTGCCTATGTGAGTAACGATATTGGAAAATATGTGAATCTGATTGAAAACGATTCAGACTACGTTCTATGGATTTCGATAGATAAGGCTTTTTTGCATTATGATGAAAACGTTATTTTAGGCATATTATACATTCCACCAGAAAGCTCTCGATTCTTTTCAACTGATGAATTTGAAGAAATGCAATCCGAAATAAGTTATAAATGTAATGAAAATAAATATGTCTACCTAGCTGGTGACACCAACGGCCGAGTGGGCGCCATGCGTGATTTCGTCATATCTGATCCACATCTCCAAAATCTTTTCGATATCGATGGTGAGACCCAGTCGCAATTTTACAAGTATGAGATCCTTAATGAACTGTCCATTAATCTGCAAAGAAATACGAAAGACAAACAATCAAATTCACACGGCTACAGACTTCTGGATATTTGTAAAACTAATGATATGTTTATACTAAACGGTAGATTATTTTTAGATAGGGATACTGGGCAATACACTTTTAGAGACAGATCAGTCATTGATTATGTAATTGCTACGGCTGAATGCTTTAAAAATATAGCCCACTTTGAAGTTGTTGAAACCGATAGTCTGTTTTCAGACGGCCACAACGCAGTAAACAAAGTATTGATCCAAGCACTGAATTCCCTAGTTCAGAACCTCAGTTGTTGAACCAGCGTCCACCATGGTCCCAATCCATGGAGCAAAATTTTGCAAGCTATATTAATCAGGAGCAGATTGAAAATATATTGTCCCAATTAAACTCTTACCCACACTCTCAGGAAACTATCGATTACATATCCAAAGAGCTCCAGCTGATATTCCAAGACGCAGCTATTAAATCATCTCAAAACATAACGAGTAGAAATCGGCCAAAATCCGAAAGGCATTACCCTATGAATAAACCATGGTTCGGTCCGCGATGCCATAAAGCTAGAACAGCATACCACTCCGCCAAAAACATCTACAACAAAAATAAAAATGAATCTAACAGGACAAATCTTCAAAAAACAAGTAAAGAATATAAAAGGACTATGAATCACTTCATCAATAAGACAAAACTAAAAAATGAACAAAAACTACGCACAATGAGTGAAAAAAGCCCGAAAAACTATTGGAAATTTCTTCATAACATCAAACCTAAACACAAAAAGATTGAAACTCCATCAATGGAGGAATTTTTTGAGCATTTTAAGAGAGTAAATTCCAATACAATAGACGATGACAGGTTTTACGATGAGCGCATGGAAGCTCAAGAATGTGACGAACTTTTAAACTCCCCTATTACTGAAAGTGAAATTAGGAAGTGTATTCGAAACCTAAAAAATTCAAAAGCCGCCAGCCCCTCTGATAACATAATAAACGAATACATCAAAGCAACAGCAGACATTTTAATTAGATTTTACACTAAACTTTTTAACGGGGTCCTTGACACAGGTCTCATTCCTAATACCTGGCTGGAGGGCACAATAATACCGCTCTATAAAAATAAAGGTGATCCAAATGATCCAGTTAATTACAGGCCTATCACTATTTTAAGTTGTCTAGGTAAACTTTTTACATCTATATTAAATGAAAGGTTGTCAGTCTTTTTAACACAAAACAGCATTTTGAATGAGAATCAAGCCGGATTTAGGAAAGAATATTCATGTATCGATCATATATTTACCCTTCACTCACTTTTTGAAATATTAAGAAAAAGAAAAAAGAAGCTATTCGCAGCATTCGTGGATTTTTCTCAAGCATTCGATCGCGTTTGGCGACCAGGATTATGGCATAAACTACTAAAAGAATCCATAAATGGAAAATTTCTTACAATTATCTATAATATGTACCAGAATATTAAATCCTGTGTTAAACACGACGGCTCTTTTTCCCAAATGTTCGCCTGTAAAATTGGTGTCAGACAAGGCGAAAACTTATCTCCTCTGCTGTTCTCATTATTCCTCAACGATCTCGAATTATATATGATCTCTAACGGTGCTCATGGAGTAGAGCTTAATTTTCCAGACGACACAACATGGCTTAAACTGTTATTATTACTCTACGCCGATGATACCGTTATCCTGTCTGACGATCCCATTGACTTCCAAAACAGCCTAGATATTTTCAATCAATATTGTGTGGATTGGCATTTGAAAGTCAATGCAAACAAAACGAAAGTGGTAATATTCGGATCTAGACTTACAAATAATTATAGCTTTAACTTAGGCAACCACTTACTGGATATTGTAGACACCTACCATTACTTAGGTGTTACTTTTTCAAGCAATGGATCATTTCTAAAAGCACGAAAGCATGTGACAGAACAGGCTAATAAAGCTATGCACCTATTGTTTACAAAAATTAATAATTCAGATTTGCCTCTTGATTTAGTCCTAAAACTTTTCAACCACACTGTCTTGCCTATACTCACCTATGGCTCCGAGGTTTTTGGTTATGAAAACATTGAAATTTTGGAAAGGGTCCATAATAACTTTTTAAGAAAAATAACCAAGGCAAAGAAATCAACACCATTGACATTTTTGTACGGCGAACTTGGCAGATATCCAATTTCAATAACTATTAAAAGCCGCATGATTTCATTTTGGAATCGCCTTATGACAGGTAAAAGAGAAAAACTTTCTTTCAAAATTTATAACTACATCTTGAATAATTATGAAAATGGTTTGAAATGGCAGAACACAATTAAGGAAATTTTAATCTCCGTTGGGAGACCTGATCTCTGGGAAAACCAGTTTTATCTAACCCATAAAGGTATACATAAATTGGTCAAGCAAACATTAATTGATCAGTACAAACAGAGTTGGCACGAACAATTGCAAAATACTAACAAAGGCACAATTTATTTAAGTTTTAAACAAAACCATTGTTTTGAAAATTACCTCAAAATAATTAGATCTACTAAAAAGGATTACTTGCCTCTTTTCAAATTTCGAACAGCTAACCATTCTTTCCCGGTTGAAACAGGTCGATATGATGGAACTCCTTTTGATGACAGGAAATGTCCTTTGTGCACATTAGATCGGGTGGGTTCTGAAAGCCATTATTTACTAGAATGTAGCTACTTTGAAAACGAAAGACGCATTTATCTATCGGACATCGTATATCAAAACGATGGGAATATTGGATCAGTTATGACGATATCAAGTGCCCCAAAGTTGAAAAGAATCGGTCGTTTTGTGAACATTATTTTGAACAAATTTATCTAGCTTAACAGTTCCCTCAGTAACACTTTGTTTTTTTTTTGAGAGAAAATAAAATCTAAGTATTAAAAAAGAACTAAAGCCGAAATTGTTTAAACTCAGATAAAGTGGGAAACATGGTGGAGAAAGGGAGAAAAAGCTAGTTAAGCTATACTACCCTTTTTTCACAATACTTCCCAAATTGATCGGTCTCATTGCGATGTGAGAAAAAGTGTACGACACGGGGAACAGGTCAATTTCCAGTGCTATAAACATAATTTTTCATACTTACCAGTAGAAAGATAATCCGAACTCCACGAGTCCCTGCCGACAACTCCCAATTATGACCGTTACGCATTCCAGAGTCTACTGATATTGTTTATAATTATATATAAACATACTCGGGTAGTTGCACGCTTTGACCGAACGTGACCTGGTTTATTGGCCGGATCAGGTGCGGTGTGTTGCGTGCATCTCGCAGTGATTTCTTTCTTTTTTAATCTTATTTTTTTTTTCTGTTTCACAGGTTATTTTATTATATGTATAAGATTCCTTCCCCAAACAAATTTTCGTTGGAAATGTATTATGCGATTCTGGTGAATTTGTGCGGATCATGTTCAGATTGCATTGTTGTAGTCTGATATGTCATGGCCCGCTCGAATTCACGTGCATATTAACATATTATCCCTATATATGGCCACTTACCGGTTGTTCTCTATATCTGCCTTATTCATATTCTTATGTTATATACCCTTATTGTATACATGTTATACTTGGGTTAATAAAGTAATGTTCTGTTCTGTTCTGCTCTCTCTCGGTTGCTCTCTCCACCCTCTCTCTCTCTCTCTCTCTCTCTGTTGCTCTCTCTTTGTCTCTCTCTTAGTTGCTCTCTCTCTCTCTCTCTCTCTCTCTTTCATTCAGTTTTTCCATAGTTCTAAATAAACATACTTAACCCTTATCCTGCTAAATAGCTGTTAAACATTCTAGCTGATTCTAAAAACCTGAATAGTGTTATTTCAAACTGAATTTTTGGAGAGAAATATCTCTTATTGGACAGTGTAGATTCAAGATCAGACTGCACATTCTGTGCAGTCTGATCTTGATCTACACTGCCCACCAAAGGCCAGTGAGTCATACATAGCAGCTTAAGGGTTAAATATACTGAACCAAAAAAGAAACTTCCCCTGTGTTTAAGTGCAGATATACACAAATATGAAAATCAGGATTAAACTAGATTTATATGCATTGAAAGAGTATTTTATTGCGACTTTGTGTGAAAAAAATTATTGCTGAGGGTTTATCCAAAAGTAGTGAAATGGTAGTTAAAATGCGGAAGGGGTCGCTCACCAAAATCACAAATTAATACCGGATATGACCACCTTCAGCATGAAGGACTGCCTGGCATCGTTGGCGCATAGAATGGATAAGCGTATTGAATTCGGCTTGTGGAATGTTGTTCCATTCCTGAATTAAGGCTTGTCTTAGCTGAATGACGTTTGACGGTGGAATAGGGCGACGTCTAACACGTTGGTCCAAATTATCCCAAAGGTGTTCGATGGGAATCAGATCAGGGCTTTTGGCAGGCCAGTCATTAATAAATGCAATGTTATTCGCCCTGAGGAAATTCACATTGTCCCTAGCTGTATGGCTTGTGGCATTATCATGCTGAAAAATAGTGATATTGGCATTATTTTGAAACAGTGGGATAACGTGCCTCGCAAGAATTTCATCTCAGTAGCGTTGAGCATTCAAATTCCCTTCGATAATGACGAGATTAGTGCGAAAGCCATGTGCAATGCCCGCCCAGACCAAGACAGAACCCCCACCCGCAAAACGATCTCGTTCAAGTATGCAACAGTCGGCATAACGTTCATTTCTCCTACGGTATACTCGAATCCTGCCATCACTTCGATGAATGGAAAACCTAGACTCATCGGAGAAAAGAACGCTATTCTATTGTTGTCTAAGCCAGCGTTGGTGTGTACGTGCCAATTAACACGATTTACGCGGTGACGTCGCGTCAAAACACAAACCAACGTATGGACGACGTACACGTAGCCCACCCTCGCGCAAGCGATTGCGCACAGTTTGGGTAGATATACGGTTGTTATGTGTACCAGGGGTGTTAGCAGCAGTGGATGTGGCAGTTTGGAAGCGATTGCGCAGGTGGGTGTTCCGAATATAGCGGTCGTGACGCGAGGACGTCCACTACGTGGTCAATCTTCCGTACACCCTGTTGCTTGAAAACGTTGCCTAAGGTATCGAATAGCACAAGTAGAACATCCAATATTCATGGCAACAGCATTCATCGTCATACCAGCATTAAGCATGCCAATGGCACGTTCGCGTAAATTTTGCGGAATTCTAGGCATATCAAAAATATAGAAAACTAAAAAGAATTTAATTTTTTTCAAAGTCTTTTTCTTATTGACATAAAAGTCTATAAAATTAGACGGAAAGGTTTCAAAAAATATACATGAATTATACTGGTCCGTGCATGCACGTGAAAATCGCTTTCAGTGGGTTTCTTCTGCAAAATGCTTTCAATCGAGTTAAAATTTGTTTTATTGGACACATAATCGTTCGCCCTAATATATGTAGGTCATCTGACATTTTGATTTTTTTTAATAACATTGCATTTGCATTTAAACACAGGGGAAGTTTCTTTTTTGGTTCAGTATATATCTTTGAAAATCCTATCAAAGCAGAGTATTTGGAGCGATAGTATGAAAGGGAGAGAGAAATTTGCAAAATTGTTTGCACAAGATGAGTTATGGCCCTTCATAGACAAAGCAAGTGGGGTTATGACCATGCTAGTCAAGGGTGACGATCACTTGATGTATTCACGAGTAAGACGGTTCACCTTCTCCTTTAACGGCACCCTTGGCTTCACTCTTCACAACTCTTCTGATTCCGCAACTACATCTAACAGAGCAACGGATCACCCGAGGTTTGCCGAATGCCTTGGCTTGCAAAGATAGGTTATGACTGATGAACATTCTTTTATAAAGAAATCTTAGTGCAGTGAAACCAACTATTATTTCATGCAAAGTTAGAGAAACAATAAGATTTGCAGTGTTGCAGACAAGATTCTCAAATTTCTGCTCTTTGTTGCCATGGAAACGTGTGATTTTGAGGAGCTATCAAAAATAAACTGATTGGTTCGAAGGAAAGAGTCAGTGAAGACTTGAAACGTTTAGAAATATTTGAGGACAAGAACGTTCAACAACAGAACCAAATTAAATCTCGTTCCAAAGACGACTTCTCTAAGTAGCTACCAATAAATACATTCAAATTCAAAGCCTCATAATATACAGCCGACAAATTGAATGTGGCTCGGGGGATTGGATTCATGTGACCATAATGGGAAAAGGTAAACTTCTAACATTTTCTCCTTTTCCAAGAATGAGTTGGAGACCATTCTGCCTCCGAGTCGTCTAAACAAGGGATTTGTTTGGGAGTATGTACAGGTCTCAGATTTGCTACAATTGTTTCCCTTCAGTCCTACTAAATACCACAAAGACACCCTAAATACCACAAAGACGCACAAAGACACCACAAAGATACAACAAAGACGCACAAAGACATGGAAAACGAAAAAGTTATTAGTGTTTTGAGTTGTTTGCATTATGCTAGGACAAAAATGCACAAAATCACGCAAACACACATGTGGGTCCGAGCATCCGCCGGGTCATTTCCTGCAAATTTTATTTTCCTGATAATCAGTTTATCTCTTGTAATTTAAAAGCATTGCCCTATGCTGTCTGTTGATGTCTTTTATCTGGTCGGCACCGTAAAACTTCTGTTTAGTAGCTAATCGTTATTTTCATGTGTCCGAATGGGACGAGTTGTGGACCAACAACAACACGGAGAGCATGAATCACGGAGAGTTGCATTAAGCCTCCTTTTGCCGGAGCATGGCATAATGATCTTTTTTAGTTATAAAGCGAAGGCAAAGTTTCTACAGTAGGCCTTGTCATGCGCTGGCCCTTAACCCTGTACCAAACAATTCCGAGTTATGACGACCCTGAAGATGTTTTTGAAAGCATTGTTGGAACAGGAGAAAATGCAGGTAACCAGCATATTTTCTCCTTTTCCTACAATATTTTCTACCCTTTCACTGACAAAATTCATCGTTTGAATCACATTCAATATGACATCTGCATTGTTGATTGTATGGTGTCTAACGCCGTTTTTAACATTATTCAGATATGTCGCGGCGGCCAGTGCACCTTTCCATGCTTTCTTGATGTTTCTTGTACTAGCGCTCTGCACAATTTTCTTTCCAAGCCACTGGCAACTTTCCCGCATTGCCATCGTCGAAACAAAGGTCAGCGGTGAGAGAGGAATGAAACGTCATCTGCAAATGCTTTCAACAAAGGCAATTGTAAAATTTCGTCGTATAGTTAAAAGTTAATTAATTTTGTTCTAATTTCATTTATCATAAAAGTGAATGTTCAAGAGGTGAAAACAATGAAAAGTTACAGGGGCAACAACCTACGTCATAGCATACGTCATCGGAGACATTTTAAATCCGCCACTTTCGTTTTAAAAGGTAAGTTTTTCAGCTTGTACATTATTGTTATTGAAGATCTGTCCAAACAAAGCAGTGCATATGGTACCTGACAACTTTCTTCGTTAGTATACATTAATATTTTGTTCATTAGTTTCGTTGATTTTGCAATTACCTCCGCAGAGTTTTCTGCAGAAATGTACCCGATATCTATTTATAATTAGACTGTTGACAATGCCGTTAAGAATAATTGTGTTGAAGTGTTTAGAGCTACAACATTGTTTCATGGCATTTTGATTTCACAAATAGGACAAATATATTTACCGTCACCAGACGAAGTAGGTATTCTAAGTAAATTTTAGATACATATATTTTTTTAAAGTAATTAATCTGCACTTTGCGCACAAAATGGCGGCTATTCCGACACCTCTGCTATGACGTAGGTTGTCACCCTTGTACTTTTCAGGTATGTTTTCGTGTTTTTTTTTTTTTGTGGGTGTTTGCGTTTGTGTGAGGCTTAAAGATCCAGTCAACAGCTAGGGACATACTGGGACAGTCAGTTACCAAACCAAACTTTTCCTGGACAGGCTTAGACCTCCTAATCGGGTTATCAGTACTCGGTGCACATTTTTTCACCAGTAACTGACAAATTTCCTTTTTGTATCAAATTTATTCTTTATTACTCTCGTTTACAAATAGTACAAAATGGGTGAAATGCTCAAGAAAAATACAAAAACCAAAGAAAAGTCCGGTACTTAACCCTTTAATACACAGTCCCGAGTTTTAATGATCCTACGAAAGAAAGCCTTTGAAAACAATGTGGAAAAAGAGAAAATACTGGTTAGCAGTGTTTTCTCTTCTCTCTTCACAACGTTCTCTACCATTTAGAAACCAATTACATAATTTGAACCACATTTGATTTGTCGTCTGCAACTTTGAGTTTTGAGGAGTCTGATAGTTTGTCGTTTGGTAAATAGCTAACAAGCTAAGCAGTGCAGAATAAAAAAAAAACGGTAAATGATAACGTTGCCTTTAAATGTGCAAAAGTGAACTTTATAGAATGTTTTCAAGAAGAAATGTAAACAAGTACATATCTTCATCATCATTATCAGTTGTATCATCATCAGCATCATCATCATCAAACATTTATCATAGTGTTTAAGTACAGGAAATATTTGGTAGATATGAAATCAGCAGAACGAGTAGAAAGATCTCCGCCTGACCCAGTGGATGCTCGAACCCATATGTGTGTTTGCGTGATTTTGTGTATTTTTTAACCTAATATAATGCAAACAATTCAAAATATTAATTTTCTTTCCCATTTTCTTTGTCTTTGGGCGTCTTTGTGGTGTCTTTGTGCGTCTTTGTAGCGTCCTTGTGTGTCTTTTTGGTATTTAGTAGGACCCGTTTCCCTTTGACTGGGGGCGTAACTTTCACTATCAGTATTTCTCACGCGAGCCGGCCATTCGTGAAGCGGAGTGCAAAGTTGAAAGTTTAAGTTAATATTTCCGTAGTTTTCTGTTTGAAGTAAGGTCCAGTATCAAAACTAACGTTACATGTACTTGAGTCAGTCGTGAAGGAGACTGAAGGATTCGAAAATGAAGAAGAAGGTAATATTTTTTTTTTGACATAACATTTATCGAAATCAAAGCACAGAAGTATCCAGAGCCTTAAGCTCAGAAAAGTACATGTATCAGTGCGTGTAAACTCTGACTAAAAGAGGAGGAAATAATGATTCATTTCCCTTATGTGCGTTTGTTGAATACTCATCTTCCAGTGTACGAGAAAGGAAATGAACATAATTGATAAGTTTATATAATGAATATAGTACTGAACTGACCCTACTCCCGATTCGGGGTCTAGCGCCGATGTTATTTTTGTATTTGTTTCTCCGCTAGACCCCCGTTGCAGCCTTCTTTAAAAGTATCTGGAATGAATATGATTTTACCGGCATCTTTTCAAACGGCTCTATGCGACAAAATTTCCAATGACAGCTAATAAAATGGGCATGGATTGTTACATAAATGATTAATCTTTATTATCATGCAAGCTGTGCTGCAAAATACCAATTAAATCAATGGAAATTTACCTTTTTTCCCAACGTAAATATATCCAGTGAAATTTGTAAACAACTTACATGGCGACTTCCGTTAAACAGACATGCGCACTCAAAGAAATTTGAATTTTGTACAGTCTGGTTCTCTAACCCTAACAACCATTTTCGTATAAGGTGCCTTTGTCAACAGCGAAATTCGCAACTAAACCGTCCTGTAGGGTGTCAGAGATACTGCGATTTCTGCCGAGACATGCGCATTGATGATATCACCATGTTTTGATTTCTGGTGAAGTAGGTCAAGGGTTATTTACGTTGAAAAGTAAAGATTTGCACGAAGGTAAGATTTAGATATTAACTAACATAAGTTTTTCTGTAAAGATTAATCATTTATCTAACAATCCATGCCCATTTTATTAGCTGTCATTGGAAATTTTGTCGCATGGAGCCGTTTGAAAAGATGCCGGTAAAATCGTATTCATTCCAGATACTTTTAAAGAAGGCTGCGACGGGAGTCTAGCGGAGAAACAAATACAAAAATAACATCGGAACTAGACCCTGAATCGGGAGTAAACTGACCCCATAGGCGATGGTAACTTTTGATGGTATCAGGAGAACTCGTACCCCAATCTGAAGGGTACAAGTTCTCCAGAGAGGTCGTACCCGGGGTACAAGTTCTCTGGAGAACTCATAACCCCACAAATAAATGATTGTTTACCACCATGTTGTCAAGTTTTATTTTTCAAACGTAACTAGACTAACATTGTTTTTGTTTCAAACAAAATTCGTACAGTATCGCCAAATCTCAATTATCGTGCATACCTCAATTATCGTTCAATGAAATGTCTTCCATACAGGTATTAAAACAGGTGATTTTTTGCCGAATGTTTTGGTTACAGCATCTGAACAGGTCACATGACTTACATGACAGTGCAAAATTTACACTTGTGAGCAAAACAGCTGCAAAGACAGGAAAATGTTTTCAAGCAATAACTTTTGACTTTTTTTTCTATCTAAAGTGTAATTAATGAATGAATAAGGGTATTCTGCAGAATCAAGGGGTTTTATTTTTACAGTTAGAATAAGTGAACCTCATTAAATATTACACTACAAATTACTGATTTTGCAGCTTTTTTGATTACTAGTGTAACCAAGCTTTGATTGCATGCACGATAATATAAGAAGTAGTCCAAAATTTTACAAAGGTCAACATGGCAACATTCCTCGAAAAATGCTGTTGATGTGAACAACAGAATTGGACCAAATTTCATTCAGAGATAAAACAAAGTCTGTCCAATTTATAAAATATATGACATCATATAAAAAGATGGATTCTGAAATACACAGAACTCCAGTCTCCTTACATGCACAATAATTGAGGTGAAGAGGATATACCTTTATTGTGATGTAGATTTGATGAAAAAGGTTATTTTTTGTACATGTATTGAAAAGACATAAATAAATCAAAGAAATTTGTCTGTTTTCTCATGCAGTGTTTGTTGTATTTGATGTAAAAATCATAAGGAAGAACATAAATGAAGGGTAAGTACATTGTATACAACTGAAACAATCAAGTAAATGGTATTAATTTTTGGTATTTTAAATCCTTTGGGAAACCTTCACTTACATTGAAGTTTTGAATTGATAATTGATGTTGGTTTGGTGTGGGAACAGTTTAACAATTGATATTTGATTGGATTGGATATTTGTTAAATGGAAGGAATGGGTAAAATGAACACATAATTGATCAAATTTTCACACCTGGTTAAAAAGGCAAATTTCCAAAACAAAGAGAGCGAAAAAGATGTGATTGTCACAATAGAGTAATCAGATTACTATAACATAATTGACAATTTGAACCCTTAACCCTTTTAGAGCTAGAGTTGAAAATGGGTGGCAAAGCACAAGATTAGTACAGATAACCGTCCCCAAAGGCGATGTTACTTTTTAACTGGTCGCCTCTGGGTACAGAGACGATCAAGACAAAATCAGTTGAAAGCTCCTGCACAGATTTAGTGTGCAAGTTTGTACTCTCACAATTTTGCAATTAGAGCACAAAACTAGGATTTGAACATACCTGTTGCTTGCGTATTTAATAAATCCTTCGTTTGAAATACTAATATTTTCAATTGAAATAATAAACATAAGAGAAAACCATGCATATCATCTATTACTTGAGTTGTTTACGTTCCCGAAAACAGTCAAAATGGCCTCCACACACGATAAATTTCGTCAGTGTTTTTTCCAAGATTTACATGTTATAAATGACTTCTGCAAGCTCTTTATGTAATGAAAGGTTCATTAACTTGTCTTTGGTCAATGTTTGTTACTAAAAGTCAGTTGCATTTTGCTGCAATACAGATTAAATAGATGAAACAGAGTCAGTATAGCGCTCTATCTTTGCTACCGGAAAATTTACGATAGACTTGAGATGGTACGGTACACATTAAATGTCCAAATATGAAAAAAATTCACTGTAGTGTCTCATTATTGAGACTAAGCACAAGATCAGTATGCAAAAGAAAATGTGCAGTCCGAGCTACAGAAAAAGTAAGAACCTCTGAAGGTCATGACAGTGCTTGTAATATACTATACCAGCTTAAAATACTGGTAAATGGCAAGTGTGTACAATGGTGTTTATCACACCTGATATATGACTTTATTGCACCTGATACCTTTGACACAAACAAATTGGCATATTCCATTAACCAGGGATCGTATATATAGAGATGTGTATATACGATCCTTGCATTAAAGAAACATAAATATCAAAAAAGCTATTTAAAAAATCATATCTTGGAAACATTCAATGTATCCAGATTATGTAGATCTACCTTATAATTTCATCTTTCTAAGATTTACCTGCCCATTTACTTTACCTTCCTTTCCATTTAAATCTACCAAACATCCGGTAACAAAACTGATATTTTACTACAAATACCATATGTTATCAATGATTGATTACTGTATAGCTGTGTAACTTATTCACCTCACAAGAGGTAAAATGAAAATCATCAGTTCACCAAAATCTCAATGATATATATAAATCTATCCCCAACACTATTTCTAGGGTACGAGTTCTCTGGAGGATTCGTACCCAGGGTATGAGTTCTCCAGAGAAGTCGTACCCTTCAGAATCGGGTACAAGTTCTCCAGAGTACGAGTTATCCAGCTTTCGAGTTCTCCAGTAACCCTTTTGACTGGTCGCCTCTGTATAGAGACAATCAAGAAAAAGAAAGTTGAAAGCTCCGCACAGATTTTGTGGCAAGTTTGAACTCTCATAATTCCACAAATAGAGCACAAAACTAGGATTTGAAAAAACCTGTTGCTTGCTTATTCAATAACTCTTTGTTTGAAATACAATTATTTTCAAGTTAAACGCTGGACATAAGAAAAACAAGATAATTTCATTTGTTACTCAAGTTATTTATCTTCCCGAATACACACAAAATGGCCGCTGTGTGCACCACACAATAAATTTCCTCAATTTTTTTCGGAGATTTACTCGGTATGAATGACTTCTACCAGCTTAGCTTTGGTCATGTTTGTTACTAAAAGTTTATTGCATTTCGCTGCAATACAGATAAAACCGATAAAACAGAGTCAGTATGGTGCTCTATCTTTACTGCTGGAAAATTTACAATGGTATTGAGACAGTACGGTTCACTATAGATGTCTAAATATGGAAAAAGTCACCGTAGTGTCTATTTTTTTGAGACTAAAAATGAATACAGAATGTATGGTGGTCTGTCCAGTTCTTTATTAGCTCTACAGTACTGCAGTACTAGCTGAAAGCCAGGAGAGCTTATATCATTGTGTGGTTTCAGTCGTCTGTCAGTCTGAGTCTGTCCAACAGTCTGTTAGTCTTTTTCTTATTTACTCAATAAAGTCTGCATTTGTAGTCAGATTTTCGTGAAACTTGCACAGTTTGTTTGTATCATCAATAGCTCAAACCCTATTGATCTCTGACAATCAGTAAGGGAAAAACCATAAGGAGTTGAAAATTTACATTTATTGTTTGCGCCATAAAGTCCACATTTGGGATCAGATTTTTGTTAAACTAACCCAGTTTCTTTATATCATCAATAGCCTGTTTTAACTTGAGGGACTTAATTGACAATTTCAGTTTGAGCATATTTAAATGAAGCACTTATTTCCAAAAGCATTTTTTAAGCAAAAATCAATTTTAAATGCCTTTATAACCATAAATTATGCTTGAATTACGTATATTACATAGTAAGAACATATTTTACTGTAACAGTGTAACAGCCTGGATATCCATCCAGGCACTATCCACAATGCATGTTGCTTAACTATATGAATACAGAAAAATACACAAAACTGGGTCGCTGTAAAAACTAGCCCCACAGCAAGGTAGGCTTGAAGTGCTTATATATCTAACCTCTCTCCCCGACATTACCAGTGTTCTGCCAAGAATTTGAAAAGTAGAGACAAATGTCTCAATCATCCAGATTTTGCTGAATACACCTTGGAATGGTAAAATTTTGCAGTGTAATAAATTTGTTGTACGGTCAGGTGGCAGTGCCGAGCCCCATTAGTGCAGTCAGTAGCGTACAGGACTCAAGAACGGGGGTGCTGGTTTGATCTCAGGCTCTGCCAATTTCTTTCCGAGGATTGATGATAGTCATTGCAACAGGATTCATTCCTCTCTCACAGCTGATTATTGTTTTGATGATGGTTATATGGGAAAGCAGCCAATGGCTTTGAAAGGATATTGTGTGGGGTACTGGTAAAAGAAACTCCAGGAAAGCATGGATAGGTGCATTGGCCACAGCGATGTAACTGAAATAATGTTTAAAACGGCATTAAACACTATACAATCAAAATTGAATAAGTTTCAAAGTCCCCTGCCACCTGACCATACAACTAATAATGTACACTGACATTTAACTGAAATGTTTACTATCACAAGAAGGGACTGTGTTGACGTATAAATAAACAGTTCCAAGTAAAATCTCATAAGTTTTTTCAGTGCAGTGACAGGGAGAGATGAGTGTTGTGGCAGTTATTGTCTCTCTCGTGACAGCAGTACCAGAATATCTGTACACTATATAACTACCTGTTACCAAAACATCCAACTGATTTATAATACAAGTCCATTTACAGAACTTATCTGTTATTTAAACATCCCCTATTCAGGTACTGTGCAGTCTGATCTTGATCAACTCTGCATAAGGACATAGAGAAGAGCTTAGCCAACTAAGGGTTAAGACCTGAGCATACCCGTAAATGATCTGGTAGAAATTATTTCAGAAAAAAATGCCCACATCAATGTTGATGCATGCCAATACTTATCAGAATTAGCAATATCTCAATGCAGTAGCTGAAATGAGTGCCCACTACATAGGTTTAGTGATAAAGTAATGATTTTGACCCTTCAGCGGCTAAGTTAATCAAACATACATGTCAAGCCAATAGTATAAACTGGATAGTTTTTTTTAGCTCCACTGGCCGAAGGCCAGAGAGCTATTGTCATGGCGTTGTGTCCGTCGTGCGTCCGTCCGTCCGTTCGTCCGTGCGTGCGTCCGTAAACTTTTTCTTTAAAAAATTTCTCCTCAGAAACTATTGTCTGGATTTTTACCAAATTTCACAGGAATGTTCCTTTGGTGGTCCTCTTTCAAATTCCTTCAAATAATTGTGTTCCATGAAGAATTCTGGTTGCCATGGCAACCAAAGTAAAAAACCTTTAAAAATCTTCTCCTCCCAAACCGCTATTTGGATAGCATTATTATTTTGCAGGAATGTTCCTTAGATACAGGTTTACAGAATTCCTTAAAAAAAGAAAGATCTGTCAAAAAACATGGCTTTTATGGGAGACTCATTTTCCTTTTATGGTATAAAGTAAAATCTTTGAAAAATTTCTTCTCTAAAACTATTCATTGGATTTCATTGTTGTTTTGCAGGTAAGTTCCTATGGTGGTTGTCTTCGGCCAGCGAGCTATTGTCATGGCGTTGTGTCCGTCGTGAGTCCGTCCGTCCGTCCGTTCGTCTGTGCGTGCGTCCGTAAACTTTTTCTTTAAAAAACTTCTCCTCAGAAACTATTGACTGGATTTTTACCAAATTTCACAGGAATGTTCCTTTGGTGGTCCTCTTTCAAATTCCTTCAAATAATTGTGTTCCATGAAGAATTCTGGTTGCCATGGCAACCAAAGTAAAAAAACCTTTAAAAATCTTCTCCTCCCAAACCGCTATTTGGATAGCATTATTATTTTGCAGGAATGTTCCTTAGATACAGGTTTACAGAATTCCTTAAAAAAAAAAAGATCTGTCAAAAAACATGGCTTTTATGGGAGACTCATTTTCCTTTTATGGTATAAAATAAAATCTTTGAAAAATTTCTTCTCTAAAACTATCCATTGGATTTCATTGTTGTTTTGCAGGTAAGTTCCTATGGTGGTTGTCTACCAAATTGTTTCTTCAGTGAGCTAAAATGCAGGATTGAATGATAATTGTTAAAAACTTCCTTTCGCCATTATAGAAATATCAGGCCTGTGGAGCGATACAGGCGCTCAAGCGCCTCTAGTTTTTTACCAGGTAAGTTGCTTCACATTAGACAGTGTAGAAATGAAGATCAGACATCAGGTACTGTGCAGTCTGATCTTGATCAACTCTGCATAAGGGCATAGAGAAGAGCTTAGCCAACTAAGGGTTAAGACCTGAGTATACCTGTCTATTTAGACCTTTGATTCTATTCATTTCAGGTGTTACTAATGGGGAAGAGTGGTTCTGGAAAGACAAGTATGAGGTCCATTATTTTTGCTAATTACATTGCCAGGGATACAAGAAGACTTGGGGCAACAAGTAAGTCCATGACCTTTGTTATTGTATTTTGTTAGTCCACAGGTATCAGTTTTGTGTTACGGTTAACTAAATAATATACTGTATAAGCATTTTTTTTCTGCGAGTTCCAAATTCTGCAGTTTTTAGCTCCACTGGCCGAAGGCCAGCGGGCTTATGTCATGGCCTGTTGTCCGTCGTGCGTCCGTCCGTCCATCCGTGCGTTAACTTTTTTTTAAAACGTCTTCTTCTCTGAAACTACCCATCCAATTTTGATGAAACTTCACAGAAATGATCCTGCCATGGTCCTCTTCATAATTTCTTGAAAGAATTTAATTCCTTCAAAAACTCTGGTTGCCATGGCAACAAAACTGAAAAATTTTGAAAATCTTTGAAAATCTTCTTGTCTGAAACCGTAAGGCCAAGGGCTACCAAATTTGGCATGTAGCTTTATCTAGTGGACCTCTACCAAGTTTCTTCAATTTATAGCCGTGGGGTCAAAATTGGCCCCGCCCCGGGGGTTACAAGTTATACATGGGCTTATTTAGGGAGAACTTTAAAATTCCTCTTCTACCTAGCCATAGGGCCTAGAGCTACCAAATTTGGCATGTAGCTTTATCTAGTGGACCTCTGCCAAGATTGTTCAAATTATAGCCCTGGGGTCAAATTAGGCCCTGCCCGGGGGTAACAAGTTTTACATGGGCTTATATAACAAGTTTTACATGGGCTTATATAGGGAGAACTTTAAAATTCTTCTTTGACTTAGCCATGGGGCCTAGGGCGACCAAATTTGGCATGTAGCTTTATCTAGTGGACCTGTACCAAGGGTGTCCAAATTATAGCCGAGGGTCAAATTTGACTTCGCTCCGGGGGGTAACATGTTTTACATGGGCGGGCTTATATAGGAAAATCTTTCGCATCTAGCTATAAGGGCTAGGGCTATCAAATTTTGCATTTAGCTTTATCTAGGGGGTCTCTATCAAGGGTGCCCAAATTATAGCCCAGGGGGTCAAATGTAGCCCCACCCCAGGGGGTCACAAGTTCTACATGGTCTTATATAAGGAAACTTTAATAATCTACTTGTACATAGCCATATTTAGGCCTAGGGCTACCAAATTTTGCATGTAACTTTATATAATGGGCCTCTACCAAGAGGGCCCAAATTTTAACTTTGGGGGTCAAGTTTGACTTCACACCAGGGGTCACAAGTTTTACATTGGCTTTTATAGTGAAAACTTGATAAACCTGTGTCATGGATCACATATTTTACAGGGCCTTTTATTCAGCAAACTTGTTTTACATGACTTTTTATTGGGCAAGATTAAAAAATCTTTTTGTTTATAACCACACATTCTAGTTTCATATTGTAGGTCTGGGGTCAAAATTGCCTTCATTCCAGGGATCGCAAGTTTAACATGGGCTTCAAAATATTGTCACTTCAATTTAAACACTAATCAAGGGAAATAACTCTTTTTATGAAAGATAAAGTTCGTTACTATTTACCTCCCTTGATTATCAAGCTGCAGTGATACATGATTGATGCTAGACAAGTTTTTTAGCTCCACTGGCCAAAGGCCAGCAGGCTTATGTTATGGCCCGTTGTCCGTTGTGCGTCCATCCGTATGTTAACTTTTTAGCTCATTTGAGCACAACGTGCTCAAGGGGAGCTTTTAGCATTTGTTTCAACTCAATAAAAGAATTTTCAATCATACACCAAAACAAAAAATTATCCTCCACATATCTGACTGTGTTTACAAACTATGAAGTGTTCATATTAATACACCATGTCTACTGTTTGATGATGACTAGCTTAGAAAAAGTATTAATAAAATAAGTTTGAAAAAAAATCTTAGTGATTTATTATGACAGTTGTTAGCACACATGTAACTCATTACCAAACGATAATATTTTAGGCTTGTCTAAATCGAAAGCACTTGCAGACGACAAAATAAAAGTGATTGAAAATTTGAAATTTGTTTTGTGAACAGTAGAAAACATTGTAAGAAAAGGAGAAAATGCTTTTCTAAAGCCTTCTTTCTCAGGGTCATCAAAAGTAGGGATTGTCTGGTAATAGGTTAAAAAGATATATTTCAAACTGAGATTGATGTATATACTTGTTTTTTACTGGCACTGAAGGTCCGTCCGTCTATCTGTCCGTGCGTGCATTAACTTTTATTTCAAACATCTCTGAAACTACTTATCCAATTTTGATGAAACTTCAAAGAAATGATCCTGCCATGGTCTTCTTCAGAATCCCATGACAGAATTTTATTCCTTCAAAAACTCTGGTTGCCATGGCAACAAAACTGAAAAATATAGAAAATTTTCAAAAATCTTCTTCTCTGAAACTGTAAGGCCTAGGGCTACCAAATTTGGCATGTAGCTGTATCTAGTGGGCCTCTACCAAGTTCCTTCAAATAATAGCCATGGGGTCTACCAAATTTTGCATGTAGCTTTATCTAGTGGGCCTCTACAAGGAGGGCCCAAATTATAGTCCTTGACCCAAGTTTGTCCCCACACCACGGAACACAAGGTCACCAGTTTTACATGGGCTTTTGTAATGAAAACTATCTTAAGTCATCATGTTACTAACCATTATAAAGACTAAGGCTATTAGATTTAGCCCTGTCTCATGGGTTTCATGTTTTACAGGGCTTTTCATTGAGAAAAATTTGAAAATCTTCTTGTTTATAACGTTCAAGAACTGAATTATTTGGTATGGAGCTTTATACTGTGGACCTCCACCAGGATTCAAATAATTATAGCTTTGCGATCAAAATTGGCTTTGCCCATGGATCACAACTTTCTCGTAGGATTAGATAGAAAAATGTTTGCATGTCCTCGTGTTTGAAATCAATTTGCTGAATATTGTAATGTTTGGCTTGTAGTGTTTTTACTTAATAGCCAGTGGAGCGATACAGGGCCATCATGGCCCTCTTGTTTCCTAAAAAAAGGGGGTCTTAAATGTTTGGGAACATTTTTTTCTGCTCTTGTTAGTTCAAATAGATTTAATTTCCATGCTTTGTATACATTTTTATCAACTTCCAGCTTGGTTCAGTATAAATGATAACTTCATGTAATTAATATTGTCGCTGTGGTCATAATCAATTTATTGTTCGCCACTGGGGCAAACGAGGTCAATGCATAAAATGAACTGCTAAGAAAATAAACATATGTATTTAGTGTAATGTTTCACAAAGAAAACACATGTACATGTATATGTATGTATTTGAAAAAAAGTTTTGCTTAGAAGACAAAATTTGTCTTTACAGTGGCAAATTTGTCTAATATTGACCTGTTTGTCTTCATGACGAAACGGTTTACATGTTAACCAAGTTGACCCTAGTGATTACAAATTACGGATGTTTCATACCATAACCATTTCGTACCAGTCACTTTGTACCATAATTTGACCATTACATACCATAATTTATACCGTTTCGTACCATAATTTTACCACTTCGTAGCACAGTCATACCATTTTGTAACATAATTTTTGGGACCTATGACAAAGTATTGACTTAGAAAAACTTTCGTTATGATGTTATTAAAAGAAGAAAACAAAAATGCTATATATACAAATGGAACATTTATGCCAGAAATTATGTGCAATAACACTTTTTTATTATTTCTTTTTCCAATATGTTTTCACAGCAGTTTTCTCTGAGGGTCGTTAAAAATGAATTACTTTTGTAAGGTGTGCAATTTTATAAAAAGAAATATTGTGGGAAAAATGATATTTTTACTAGAAATAAAATCGTCATATTGACTTTGATGTTTGACCTTGTCCTTGTCTCAGCATCATACAAGGCTTACTTAATTTCAAAACATCCTATAAGCAAACGTACAAAAACAAAGATGAAAAAGAAAAAAGACAGTGCGCAATCAAGGGTAATCAAACAATTATGATTCCTTGATTAAATGTTCAGTTTAATGTTATCAATTTGTTCCCAACTTTAATTACCTGTAAATATAGATCTACCTGATCTGCAACAAACATTACAGACAAACAGACCATACTAACTGATTCTTTTAAATGATTTATGATCAAATCCCGTAAATAGGTTTCAATGGTAAAGAAACTAAATTATAGTGAGCAATATTCAAATTTTTTAGCTTCACTGGCTGAAGGACAGCGGGCTTATGTCATGGCCCAGTGTCCGTTGTGCGTCCGTCCGTCCGTGTGTGCGTTAACTTTTTTTTCAAACTTCTTCTCTGAAACTACCCATCCAAATTTGATGAAACTTCACAGAAATGATCCTGCCATGGTCCTCTTTAGAAAATCTTGAAAGAATTTGATTCCTTCAAAACTCTGGTTGCCATGGCAACAAAACTGAAATATAATGAACATCTTTGAAAATCTTCTTGTCTGAAAGCATAAGGCCCAGGGCTACCAAATTTGGCATGTAGCTTTATCTAATGGACCTCTATCAAGTTTCTTCATATTATAGCCCTGGGGTCAAAATTGGCTCTGTCCCGGGGATCACAAGTTTAACATAGGCTTATATAGTGACTGTAATTTAAAATAGTAATCAAGGGAAATAACTCCTGTTATACAAGATAAAGTTTGTTACTTTTACCTCCCTTGATTATCAAACTCCTGTTATACATTATTGGAGTTTGGTATTCAAGTTTTTTGGAGAGGAAATGTTCTGTTTTAAGGGAGAGTGATTTATTTTGATGCTAATAGTTATGCTCACATGAATGGAATGTTTAATGTAAAGTAAGGTTTCAATCACTCAATTTTTTTCAGAATTTTACCTTTCATGCTAATGAATAAACCTGCTTGTATTCACTGACATTATCTTTGCATTTAAAAAGATATGACTCTTTTTTTTTTTTTTTTGGTGGCGGGGTGGAGGTTATGTTTTCAAAGTAAGTTTATTACCATACAGACTTTTTATACTGTATGTCTCTGTCAGTGCCAATTAAGCTCATGATACGTTAATTTTACTCTTTAAGAAATGACAATTTTTTTTTACTGTACCATTGCAAAAAGACAAATTGAAAGTAGCTTAAATGACTATTTCTGTCTTTGATAGGTTTGGAAAGGTTGTGGGAAAAGGAGAAAATATTGGCTGACAACATGTTGTCCTTTTCTCACGATGTTTTTGAAAGCCTTCTCTTTCAGGGTCATTAACACTTCAATTTGTGTGGTAAAGGGTTAAAAAGCCAGTGGAGTGATACAGGGCCATCATGGCCCTCTTGTATTATGTATACAGGGACATACCATAAAGTAATGGTAAAAGACAGTACAAATTTAATGGATTCAAGTTTATACAGGACCAAAAAAGAATCAACAGCAATAATGACAACAACAACTTCTACATAATGGTAAATTTTTCGCGTATTTTAATTCTGCCGTACAGTCCCTGACTGCAGAAATGGCAGAAATAAAGTCCCTGCAGAAAAAAGTGCTTATACAGTATGGTAAAGAGCATCCCATCATCCAACTTGAAAACATGGACATGAGCAAGCTTTTGGAATCATTACCTTATGATCCAAACTTATCTATAGGTATAACAATTAAACTTTTCTTTAAGGCATCAAGAAGAATTTTTTTTCATGAAGCCTTTACTACACAATGATGACTTTTAACAATCCTGCAAAAGAATGCTGTAGAAAACATTGTGGAAAAAAGAGAAAATGCTGGTAACCAGCATTTTCTCCTTTTCCCACAATGTTTTCTTTCCTATATAAAGGACAATTTCAATTCTGTCTTTTGAGCCACTTTTAATATGTTGTCTGCAAATACTTTCAGTTTGGACAAGTCTAAAATTTCATTGTGTGGTGAAGGGTCAAGCATTTGATTACTGTAAAGGTGTTACACCCTTTGGAAAACTTAACTTGACAGCAGTCTGATTTCATTGTGCAGAATGCTTCCTGTATCACACTGGTTGGCAAATGAGTTTTTATGCTAAACATCATTATGATGGCAGGTATACAGCTTTTTTGCACCCTTTATTTCAAATTTTAACAACCCTAAGAAAAACAGCTTTTTAGTCCCCACCGGCGAAGCCGAAGGGGACTTTAGGTTTGCACTCTGTCCGTCTGTCTGTCCGTCTGTCCGCACGCAAATCAGTTTTCCAGACTTTTTTTTCTAAACGCTGGCAGATATTGAGTTGAGTTTTGGTGTGTAAGCCAACCACCATGAGTTACAGATCAAGTTCGAGTTTCGTTCCGGTCCACTGATTTTTGACGAAATTACGGGCCTTGGACTTAGAAAATTTCACTGAAAAAACAGTTTTCCGGACTTTTTTTCCAAACGCTGGCAGATATTAAGCTACTTTTCGTTGTGTAAGCCAACCATCATGAGTTACAGATCAAGTTCGAGTTTCGTTCCAGTCCACTGATTTTTGACGAAATTACGGGCCTTGGACTTAGAAAATTTCACTGAAAGAAACAGTTTTCCAGACTTTGTTACTTACAATGTTCATGTTTGGTATGTAGGTACCTGTCATTGATACCGATCTTCTGTGGGTTATATATCCAAGGTCAAGGTAAAAAAATTTAACCCTTATCATGAAAACTTATCCTCAAAACTTTTCATAGTCATTTCTCTGTATATTCAAAGTACTTAAGTTACAACACTTACACATGGTAAGCTGGTACCCCTCATTGGTACACACTTGCTGATGATAAGGTCAAGGTTATCTCACAAGGTAAAGGTCATATTTCTGAAAATTTCCTTTTACGGGGGCATTTGTGTTTCAAAAACACATCTTGTCTTAGTAAAACTTCTTCAATGAACTTACTTTAACAAGGAAAATGCTCATATATCTGGCTTTTATTAAAGCATTGCATACAAAGACAGACATGATGCTTATAATTCTGAAAGGGGCTCAAATACGTTCTTTCTCCTCCACAGAGTTTCACAAACTATACCTGCCAGCGATATATATGGCCAGTAGGGGACTCAGTATTGCTATGCAATAGTATCAGAATGCTTGTTAACTCTATGCCAAATGACAAAATTTTAGACTTGGCAAAATTGGAAGCATTTGCAGGCCACAAAATAAGTGTGACTCAGAAGTGAAAATTTCTGTTTAGATGGGTAGAAAACATTGTGGGAAAAAGAGAAAATACTGTTTACAAACATTTTCTCCTTCTCTCACAATGAATTTGAAAGGCATCTTCCTTAGGGTTGTGAAAACTTTGGATTGTGTGTTAAAGGGTTCAACTTTGTGTGGGGAAATAGACAAAATGCTGGTAACCAATATTTTCTCCTTTCCACAGGTTATTTTCTATCCTTCCCTACTCAAATTTGAATTTTTGAGTCACATTAATTTTGATGTCTGCAAATGCTTTTAAGTTGGACATGTCTAGAATTTTGTAGTTTGTAAAAGGTAAAAAAATTCATTTCTACTTACATAAGTCCTTACCAAATGACAAAATTTTGGACTTGTCCAAATTGAAAGCATTTACAGAGGACAAATTTAGCATGGCTCAAATGATTAAATTTGTCTGTTTTAAGGGTAGAAAACATTTTTGAAAAAGGAGAAAATTCTGATAACCATGAGTCATTTAAACTTTTGGTAAAGGCTTGATTTTCTTGTATTCTCTTACAGTTGATGTAGAACATTCCCATGTACGTTTCCTGGGTAACCTAGTCTTGAATCTGTGGGATTGTGGAGGGTAAGTGGTCGCTCTTTATTCTTTACTAGATGACAAAGTTTTAGATTTGTACATATTTGAAGTATTTGCAGATCTATGACAGATTAGATTTGAGTCAATTGATGGGATTGGTCTTCGAAAGGGGAGAAAACATTTAGGATAGGATAAAACGGTGATAACTTTTTATACGCCTGTCGAAGACGGGACGTATTATGGGATCACCCATGGCGTGCGGGCGGGCAGACGGGCAGGTGGGTGGGCATCCGTCCGGCCGGGCGGGCGGGCGGCGTCCAGTTCTTTGTCTGGAGCATAACTTCGCCATCTCCAGTCCAATTGACCTGAAACTTGGCATGTGTGTTTGTTGCAATTATACGGAGTGCAGTGCAAAAGAACCATAACTCTACCTCGTGCTGTCTTTGAGTTATTTCCCTTTGATCGTCATTTTTACAGCATTTTCTGCTTGTCCGGAGCATAACTTTGTCATCTCCAGTCCGACTGACTTGAAATTTGGCATTTGTGTTTGTTGCAATAATGCAGAGTGCAGTGCAAAAGAACCATAACTCTACCTCGTGCTGTCTTTGAGTTATTTCCCTTTGATCGTCATTTTTACAGCATTTTCTGCTTGTCCGGAGCATAACTCTGTCATCTCCAGTCTGATTGATTGAAACTTTGCATTTGTGTTTGTTGCAATAATACGGAGTGCAGGCGAAAGAACCATAACTCTATCTCGTGCTGTCTTTGAGTTATTCCCCTTTGATCATCATTTCTACAGCATTTTTTGCTTGTCCGGAGCATAACTCTGTCATCTCCAGTCCGATTGACTTGAAACTTGGTATTTGTGTTTGTTGCAATAATACGGAGTGCAGTGCGAAGGAACCATAACTCTACCTCATGCTGTCTTTGAGTTATTTCCCTTTGATTGTCATTTTTACAGCATTTTCTGCTTGTCCGGAATATAACTTTGTCATCTCTAGTCTGAACATCTTCAAATTTGGTATGCATAATTGTTGAAAATTTATGGAGTGCAGTGCACAAGAACCATAACTCTTCCTAGCACAAATTTTGAGTTATTTTCCTTTGATCGTCATTTTTACAGCATTTAGTGATTGTCCGGAATATAACTGTCATCTCAAGTCAGAGTGACTTAAAACTTGGTATGCATGTTTGTTGCAATATTACGGAGTACAGTGCGCAAGAACAATAACTCTACCTAGTGCGGATTTTGAGTAATTCCACTTTGATCTTTATTTTTACAGTATTTCTTGCTTGTCCAGAACGGAACTTTGTCACCTCAAGTCAAATTGAATTGAGACTTTGGTAAACATGTTTGTTGCATTACCTGCCCTTTACGATTATTATACCCCCTCAACAACTGGTGGTGGGACGGGCGTATCTTGCGACAATTTGCCGCTCTTGTGCTACAATATTTTCAAAACTTTGTCTTTCAGATCTTTCTGCCTTGTGGTAAAAATACAGGACTTTTTTTAAAAGGGTTATTCTATTAGTGTGCGAAAGTAATAGGACTTTTATGCCCTTGCAAAGTGAAATCCTCTTATAAAAAACTGGGAAATCGAGTATTTGCTTCCATCAGTTAATCCTTTCCTTGTAATATTTTCAATACAATTTAGATGTATAGTCCTGTCTTCGAATATTTTACCCATGTGTGATTTTTATCAGTTTTTAGTTGGTCTGTAAACCTTTCTCAACTAACTAGATTGGCCGAATAGCCTTTACGAGAGCGTTGATGTTACACAATATTTACCAATGAATTAGGGGTCGTAATCCTTAAAAAAAACTATTGTAAAAGAACTCGTAATAAGCAGTAGCTCCTTTTCCTACAATGTCTTTTATACAATTTATAGAGGACACATGTACTTTCATTTCCTTCAAATGTTTGTGATTTGTGTGAATTATTGTAATTCTTTTTTGTGTGTTTTAGTAAATGTCCTACATTTATGTGTCAATCTTTGGTCATTTCAGTCAAGAAGCTTTCATGGAGAACTATTTTGCCAGTCAGCGAGACAATATTTTCCGCAACGTTGAAGTGTTGATTTACGTGTTTGACGTCGAGAGTCGTGAACTCGAAAAGGATATGCACTATTACCAATCATGCTTAGAAGCTATTTTACAGAACTCTCCTGAAGCCAAAGTATTTTGTCTTGTACACAAGATGGACTTGGTTCAGGATGATCAGAGGGATTTGGTATGTATTCTATTTTTAGACATCAGCTATTTTACAGTCTATTTTTAGACATTATTAAGATGGCAGCAGCCTGTGGACCCATTGGTCCTTGGATAGAGTTTTGACCAAACTGATATCAGAACCCTCTACTAAACTCTTTACCAGACAACACAATTTTAAGTCTTGTCCAAACTGAAAGCTTTTGAAGACGACTGAATACATGTTACGCAGAACGTAAAATTTGTCTTAGGATAGAACACATTGTGTTTTTCTTCTTTTCTAACAGTGTTTTCAGAAGCCTATTTCATCAGGGTCATTAAAAGTTTGGAAAGGGTTACTTTTTGATAAGTGTTGGTGAACCTTTTTACTATTGGTGAACCTTTTTAGCTTACCTGAGCATGAAGTGCTCAAGGTGAGCTTTTGTGATCATGCTGTGTCTGGCGTGCGTCGTCTGTCGTCCGTCGTCAACTTTTACCTTGTGTATGCTCTAGAGGCCACATTTTCAGTCCAAAACTCATGAAACTTGGTCAGAATGTTTGTCTTGATGACATCTCCGACAACTTTGAAATCAGTCATGTTGGGTCAAAAACTAGGTCAGCAGGTCAAATCTTAGAAAAACCCTGTGTACACTCTAGAGGCCACATTTTCAGTCAGATACTCATGAAACTTGGTCAGAATGTTTTTCTTGATGGTATCTCTGATGAGTTTGAAAATGGGTCATGTCGGGTCAAAAACCAGGTCACTAGGCCCAAATCTTAGAAAAACCTTGTGTCCCTCTAGAGGCCACATTTTCAGTCCAAAACTGTTGAAAAATGGTCAGAATGTTTGTCTTGATAATATCTCGGACGTTTTTCAAAAATGGGTCGTGTTGGGTCAAAAACTAGGTCACTAGGTCAAATCTTAGAAAAACCTTGTGTACGCTCTAGAGGCCACATTTTCAGCCCAAAACACTTGAAAGTTGGTCAGATTGTTTGTCTTGATGATATCTCACATGAATTTGAAAATGGGACATGTCGGTTAAAAAACTAGGTCACTAGGTAAAATCTTAGAAAAATCTTGTGTACGCTCTAGAGGCCACATTTTCAGCCCAAAGCACTTGAAAGTTGGTCAGAATGTTTGTCTTGATGATATCTCGAACAAGTTTAAAAATGGGTCATGTCTGGTAAAAAAGTAGGTCAGTAGGTCATATCTTAGAAAAAACTTTGTGTACGCTCTAGAGGCCACATTTTCAGTCCAAAACTCATGAAACTTGGTCAGAATGTTTGTCTTGATGACATCTCAGACGAGTTTGAAAATGGGTCATGTCTGGCAAAAAACTAGGTCACTAGGTCACATCTTATAAAAAACCTTGTGTACGCTCTAGAGGTCACATTTTCAGTCTAAATTTCTTGAAAGTTGGTCAGAATGTTTGTCTTGATGATATCTCGGACGAGTTCAAAAATGGGTCATGTTGGGTCAAAAACTAGGTCACTAGGTCAAATCTTAGAAAAACCTTGTGTATGCTCTAGAGGCCACATTTTCAGTCCAAAACTCATGAAACTTGGTCAGAATGTTTGTCTTGATGACATCTCCGACAACTTTGAAATCAGTCATGTTGGGTCAAAAACTAGGTCAGCAGGTCAAATCTTAGAAAAACCCTGTGTATGCTCTATAGGCCACATTTCCTGTCCAATACTTATGAAAGGTGGTCAGGATCTTTGTTTTGATAATATCTACAATGGAAAAATTGGCTATGGTTGGCTAAAAAGTAGGTCACTGAGAGAAATTCTAGAAAAGCTTGTGCACATGCTAGAGGCCAAATTTTCAGTCCAATAATTATGAAAGCTTAGTAGATTGTTTGTCATGATATCTCAAGAGAGATTAAAAATGGGTCATGTTTGGTCAAAAGACTCAGGTGAGTGACTTTAGGGCCATCATGGCCCTCTGGTTACTATTTATCATTTACCTGAAAATTTTCCAGCTCAAATACATGCACCGCACGTGCAACAGAAGAAAATCTGTATCTACACAGTGTCAAATATGGTATAATGGTGTAAGTCATGTGTGAAATACTACATAGTGATTTGCAAATTGATTGGTCAAAATGTTATTTTATAATGTTCTGGCCGACCATTAGGAAATGCAGTACAACAAGTTTCACCTAGATTGACCATGCAACACCACAGTTTTATACCCTTGTTTTTAGCTCACCTGAGCACAACGTGCTCAAGGGGAGCTCTTGGGATCACGTTGTGTCTGTCGTGCGTCGTGTGGCGTCAACAATTCTTTAAACATCTTCTTCTCCTAAACCGCTGGGCTAATTTGGACCAAACTTGACTGGAATGTTCCTTGGGAGGTCCTCTTTAAAAATTGTTCACAGAATTTGATTCCATCAAAAACTCTGGTTGCCATAGCAACCAAATGGAATTTTCTAAGAAATTCTTTAAAAATCTTCTCCTCTGAAACTGCTTGTCAGATTTTGAAATATTTTCACAGAAATGTTCCTTGGGTGACCCTTTTCAAACAGTGGTTGCGAAATTTTGATCCGTCAAAAAACATGGCTGTGGTGGTGGGGGGGGGGGGAATGTTTGCGTCGTGCGGTGTCAACAATTCTTTAACATCTTCTCCTCCTAAACCGCTGGGCTAATTTGGACCGAACTTGACTTGAATGTTCCTTGGGAGGTCCTCTTTAAAAATTGTTCACAGAATTTGATTCCATCAAAAACTCTGGTTGCCATGGCAACCAAATGGAATTTTCTAAGAAATTATTTAAAAAACTTCTCTGAAACCGCTGATCAGATTTTAAAATAATTTCACAGAAATGTTCCTTGGGTGACCCTTTTCAAAAATTGTTCACGAAATTCTGATCCGTCGAAAACACATGAAGAAATTCTTAAAAAATTCTTCTTCTCTGAAACCAAAGGTCAGATTTTGAAATAATTTCACAGAAATGATCCTTATATTATGCCCCTTTTTAGCTGTTTTCGAAGAAAACATCGAGGTATTGTCATAGACCTGTTGTCGTCATCTGCGTTGTTGTTGTCGTTGTGCAAAAACTTTGACATTTTATTATATCTCGGCTTCCACTCAACACATGTACTTGAACTTGGAATAATTGTTTACTAGTAAAAGAGCAGCCCATACAACAAGGGCAGGTAACTGTGAATTATTTTGTCCAAATTATGCCCCTTTTGCAGAATTTTAACTTACTATCCAGCACCCAACAGCCAATCATTGGCACCTGCATGCGGTGCTCTTGTTCGACTTAATATTTTTAGCCACTATCGGGCATGTGCTCTTTTTCAGGAAATGGTCCTTGGGTGACATATCCCAAAATTTATTTGCAGAATTCTGATTCGTCAAAAACATGGCTGTGGTGATGATTGTAGGGGTGGTGACAAATTTTGAAATGATTTTTACCAGTGACCTTTTCAAAATTGCTTGGCAAAATAATGATTTTGTTTCCAAAATTCTAATGCTTTGATAAGAATTGGTTATGGTCCTCTCTAAATTCAGGTGAGCGATCAAGGGCCATCTTGGCCCTCTTGTTTTAATGCTGTGTCATGGAAAAGGGGGTATACTATACTTACATTATGGACCAATATCTCTTTAACTACAGGACAAAATGATATGAAACTTCATATTTATATTGTTTATCACAAGCCACAGACAATAGTTATTTGTTTTTATTTCATGAAATGCCATGTCATGGAAAAAGGAGGCTAAATGTATAATTTCATTATGGATGAATAACAGTCTGTTTGCCCATCTGTCTGCCCGGACAGATATCTTCTAAAATCCTTGACAAAAATTGATAAAACTTCATGCATGTCTTCCTTTGGATAGTCAGTTGATACAATTTTTTTCTTTGATGCTGTGTCATGTTAAAAGGGGGCTTGATGTGTATTTTTTTTTTTTTTTTTTTTTTTTTTTTTTTTTTTAATGAAATGCCATGTTATGGAAAAAGGGACTTTATGTATAATCTAATTATGGACCAATAACAATAAGACCACGAGATGCAAAACATCTACATCTCATATATTTTTAGCTCCACTGGCCGAAGATCAGAGGGCTTATGTCATGGCCCGGTGTTCGTTGTGCGTGCATCGTCTGTCTGTGCGTGCATGCCTTAATTTTTATCTCAAACATCCTTCTCTGAAACAACCGATCCAATTTTGATGAAACTTCACAGAAATGATCCTGCTTCAGAATTTCTTGAAAGAATTTGATTCCTTCAAAAACTCTGGTTGCCATGGCAACAAATCTGAAAAGTATTGAAAATCTTTGAAAATCTTCGTCTGAAACATAAGGCCTAGGGCTACCAAATTTGGCATGTAGCTTTATCTAGTGGACTTCTACCAAGTTTCTTCAAATTATAGCACTAGGGTCAAATATGGCCCGGCCCCAGGGGTCACAAGTTTTATATAGGCATATATAGGGAAAGCTTTAGAATTCTTCTGGTACCAAGCCATAGGGCGTACTTCTACCAAATTTTGGAATGTAGCTCTATCAAGTGGGCATCTACAGAGTACCCAAATTATAGCCCTAGGGTCAAATTTGGCCCGGCCCCAGGGGTCACAAGTTTTACATGGGCTTATATATTGGAAAAACTGTAAAGATCTCCTCGTACCTAGCCATAAGACCTAGGGCTACCAACTTTTGCTTGTAGCTTTATCTAGTGGGTCTCTATCAAGGCTGTCCAAATTATAGCCCTGGGATCAAATTTAGCCCCTTCCCGGGGGGGGGTGTCACAAGTTTTACATGGGCTTATATTGGGAAAACTGTAAAAATCTACTCGTACCTAGCCATAAAGCCTAGGGCTACCAAATTTTGCACGTAGCTTTATCTAGTTGGCCTCTACCAAGAGGGCCCAAATTATAACCTTGGGGTCAAGTTTGGCCCCATCCAAGGGGTCACAAGTTTTACATGGGCTTTTATATTGAAAACTTTATAAATCTTCTTTTTACTAACCATAAGACCTAGGGCTACTAAATTTAGCCCTATCTCAGGGATCTCATCTTTTACAGGGCCTTTTATTGAGGAAACTTTGAAAACCTTCTTGTTTATAACCACACATTCTGGACCTGTATTATTTGGTATGGGGCTTTATCTTGTGGACCTCCACCACGATTCAAGTAATTGTAGCTTTGTGGCCAAAATGGCTTTACCTTGGGGTCATAACTTTCTCGTAGGATTTTATAGAAAAAAATTTGTATGTGTTCTAGTTTAAAACCAATTGGCCAAGTATTGTAATGTTAGGCTTGTAGTGTTTTGACTTATAAACCAGTGGAGCGATACAGGGCCATCATGGCCCTTTTGTTTATTTAATGAAATGCTGTGCCATAGAAAAAGGGGGCGTAATGTAGAATTTCATCATGGACCAGTAACAAAAAGGCCACATATACATGCAAAACACAATACCTCTAATATGTTTGTATCAAAAAAGGTCTTTTTTGGCGGGTGATATCGTTTAAAACAAAATTGCTTGTTTGTTTTATGTATGCATATGATAAAAGGACATGCTGCTTGAATTATATACAAACACCAGGAAAGTTACTACAACATAATGTTCTGTTTATATTGATTGTTAAATAAGTTCTACAATATACATGAATCATTCTCAATGATTACTTTCTAGAACCTAAGGAGTATTTGGGCTTAAATATTGTAAAATCCAATGGTTAATCCTGCTTATCTTGGGATTTGATCCTGGGACCTTTGATATTAGTGGCTATACCTTTGATAGATTGATAGATGTATGTTTTTGTACATGATGACTTATTTTTTTAGCTCAACTGAGCACAACATGCTCAAGGGGAGCTTTTAGGATCACCCTGTTGTGCGTCAGTGTGTCGTGCGTCGTCAACAATTCTTTAAACATCAACTCCTCCTAAACAGCTGGGCCAATTTGGACCAAACTTGGCTGGAATGTTCCTTGGGAGGTCCTCTTTAAAAATTGTTCACAGAATTTGATTCCATCAAAAACTCTGATTGCCATGGCAACCAAATGGAATTTTCTAAGAAATTCTTTAAAAGTCTTCTTCTCTGAAACCGCTGATTAGATTTTAAAATAATTTCACAGAAATGTTCCTTGGGTGACCCTTTTCAAAAACTGTTTGCGAAATTTTGATCCGTCAAGAAACATGGCTCTGGTGAATGGGGGCTACTTGCACTATACAGAAATGAAGAAATTCTTAAAAATTCTTCTTCTCTGAAATGGCTGGTCAGATTTTAAAATAATTTCACAGAGATGTTCCTTTGGTGACCCTTTTTAAAAAGTGTTCGCGAAATCTTGATCCATCTAGAAACATGGCTCTGGTGAATGGGGGCTACTTGCACTATATGGACATGAAGAAATTCTTAAAAATTCTTCTTCTCTGAAACCGCTGGTCAGATATTAAAATAATTTCACAGAGATGTTCCTTTGGCGACCGTTTTCAAAAACTGTTTGCGAAATTTTGATCCGACAAGAAACATGACTCTGGTGAATGGGGGCTACTTGCACTATACAGAAATGAAGAAATTCTTAAAAATTCTTCTTCTCTGAAACCGCTGGTCAGATTTGGAAATAATTTCACAAAAATGTTCCTTTGGTGACCCTTTTCATAAAGTGTTCGCAAAATGCTGATTCGTCAAGAAACATGGCTCTGATGGGGGGGGGGCACTTTCACTATATGGACATGAAGAAATTCTTAAAAATTCTTCTCTGAAATGGCAAGTCAGATTTTGAAATAATTTCACGGAAATGTTTCTTGAGTGACCCTTTTTGCAACTTGTTCGAGAAATTTTGATCCATCAAGAAACATGGCTCTGATGGCTGTGGGCTATTTACACCATACGGACATGAAGAAATTCTTAAAAATTCTTCTTCTCTGAAACTGCTGGTCAGATTTTGAAAAAATTTCAATGTTCCGTGGGCGACTCTTTTCAAAAATTCTTCACAAGATTGTGATCTGTCAAGAAACATGGCTCTGATGGTGGGGGCTATTTGCACTACTTGGACATGAAGAGGAATTCCTTAATTCTTCTTCTCTGGAACGGCTGGTCAGATTTTGAAATAATTTCACAGAAATGTTCCTAGGTCGACCCTTTTCAAAAATTGTTAGGGAAATTTTTATCCGTCGAAAAACAACAGCCAATTGTTGGCACCTGCATGTGGTTCTCTTGTTCGACTTATGTTTTTAGTCACTATCGAGCATGTGCTCTTCTTCAAGAAATTGTCCTTGGGTGATCTATCCAAAAAATTATTTGCAGAATTCTGATTCATTAAAATCATTGCTGTGGTGATGATTGTAGGGGTGGTGACAGATTTTGAAATGACTTTTAATGGTGACCTTTTCAAAATCGCTTGGCAAAATATTGATTTTGTTTCCAAAGTTTCAATACCTCAAAAAAAAAATTGGCTATGGTTCTCTCAAAAATTCAGGTGAGCGATCCAGGGCCATCTTGGCCCTCTTGTTTTATTTTTACAGATAATTAAAGAGAGAGAAGATGACTTAAAGAGACTTTCAAAACCACTAGATTGTACATGTTTTGCCACATCTATTTGGGATGAAACTTTGTATAAGGTGAGTGTAAGAATGTTGATATTTACTATGTGCCCAATGATTAACCCTTTACCACACAATCCCGAGTTACAGCAACATGGAAAAAGAAGTCTTTTGAAAACATTGCAGGAATAGGAGAAAATGCTGGTAACCAGCATTTTCTCCTTTTCCTACAATGTTTTCCATCCTATCACAGAAAAAAGGGTTAAATAGCTATCAGGGTCCCTATTCATTAACTATTCTTAACTCTTTACCAAACAACAAAATTTTAGACTTGTCCAAATTGAAAGCATTTGCAGATGAAAAAATAAATGTGACTCAAAAATTGAAACTTGAATTTGAAAGAGTAGAAAACATTGTGGGAAAAGGAGAAAATGCTGGTTACCAGCATTTTCTCCTTTTCCCACAGTGTTTTCAGAAAGCATCTTCCTTGGGGGTCGTTAAAACCAGGGATTGTTTGGTAAAGGCTTAATAACATTCTTAGTGTTATTCTCAAGAGTTTTCTATAGTTGAAAGTGACACAACTTCTGACTGGTTAAACCACTTGTCTTAGCCCAACAGAAGTTGTTTTACTTTCTAAATCTATAATTACACAAAGATTGTTCTAAAGAATGGTTAGTGAATATGGACCTTGGTTTTAAAATTTGTCTTGTCAAAAGGGCAGAAAACATTGTGTTGGTTAGGGTTACCAGCATTTTCTCCTTTACCCACAATGTTTTCAAAAGCTGTCTTCCTCATGGTTGATAAAACATATAATTGTTTGGTAAAGGGTATAGGTTGTCACAGATCCATTGGATTTGCCATTTTTGACTTTTCATCATCTCGCAGCAGACCATGTTTTACTCCTTACCAGATGAAAAATTTTGGACAGGACAATATTGAAAGAAATTGCAGACAAGAAAAAAAGTGTATCTCCAATGATGATTTCTGTCTTTGATAGAAAAACATGGAAAAGGGACAAATCCTGGTTTCTAGCATTTTTAGCTCACCCGAGCACGAAGTGCTCAAGGTGAGCTTTTGTGATCGTGCTGTGTCTGTCGTGCGTCGTCAACTTTTACCTTGTGTACGCTCTAGAGGCCACATTTTCAGTCCAATACTCCTGAAAATTGGTCAGAATGTTTGTCTTGATAATATCTCGGACGAGTTTGAAAATGGGTTATGTCTGGTCAATAACTAGGTCACTAGGTCAAATCTTAGAAAAAGATTGTGTAAGCTCCAGAGGCCACATTTTTTGTCCAAAATCTTCAAAGTTAGTCAGAATGTTTGCCTTGATGATATCTCAGACGAGTTCAAAAATGGGTCATGTTAGGTCAAAAATTAGGTCACTAGGTTATATCTTAGAAAAACCTTGTGTAGGCTGTAGAGACCACATTTTCAGTCCAAAACTCTTGAAAGTTGGTCAGAATATTTGTCTTGATTATATCTTGCATAAGTTTGAAAATGGGTCATGTCGGGTCAAAATCTAGGTCACTAGGTCAAATCTTAGAAAAACCTTGTATACGCTCTAGTGGCCACATTTCCAATCCTGTACTCATGAAACTTGGTCAGAATGTTTGTCTTGATGATTTCTTGGACCAGTTTGCAGGTTGATCATTTTGGGTCAATAACTAGGTCACTGAGTCAAATCTTCAAAAAAACTTTTACAGTCAAATACTCAGGAAAATCTTGGTAAAATTTTTGTGATAATATCTCAAAAGAGATTGAAAACAGGTCATGTTTGGTCAAAAGACTCAGGTGAGCGACTTCAGGGCCATCATGGCCCTCTTGTTATTCTTTTCTCACACTGTTTTTAAAAACCTTCTTCAGAATTGATAAAACTTGGGATTGTTGGTAAAATTTTTTCAAAAGTATGCAGGCAAGAGAAGAAATTGCTCATTGCTAGCAATTTATCATTTTGCCACAATGTTTTCACATGAATTCATCTATTAAAGATCAATTTTTTTGGATTATCTGCATAATTTTACTCTTTTCCACAATACAAGGTTTTAGACTTTCTAATGAAAAGAAATTGCAGGACACAAATTGAATGTGTCTTAAGTAGTGGAATGTCTTAGAAAGGGTTGGAAACATTGTGGAAAAAGGAGAAAATGCTGGTAACCAGCATTTTCTCCATTTCCTACAATGCTTTCAATCTTCTTATATTTATTGTCATGTTCATTTCTGTTTCTATTTAGGTTTCTCTACATGAATAACAAGTTTTTTGTATTTACAGGCATGGTCCTCCATTGTGTATCAACTTATTCCAAATGTTCAGGAGTTAGAGAAGAATTTGGCCAACTTTACATCAATCATTGATGCAGATGAAGTGTTATTGTTTGAAAAAGCCACATTTTTGGTGAGTGAGTGTTTGTTTGGTTTTGAATTCAGTTTTCAACATTGTTTTAGTTACTAGTATATCATAACAACCAGTATAATTTGAAAGTAAATTTGATAGTAACACAACTTCTGATTCTTACTAGCTAAATCACTTGGTTTAGCCAATCAGAAGTTCTGTCGCTTTCAGTTTTAGAAAATCTTGGAGAATAAGACTAAAAATGTTCTTATGAATGGTTTGTGAATATGCACCAAGCTTTACTAGAGTTTCTTTTTTTCTAGTATTTCACCTAACTGCATGTACTTTTTTCGCGAGCTAGTGACTTCTTTCCCACATACACATCATTAAAACAATGGTTAGCATTAGAAAGGGAATAAAACCAGCAACCCCTGGAGTACAAGCCCTAAATATGACTGGCTGAGCTATGGGGCTTGGCTTTTGTGAGTGTAGGACTGGGTGTTATTAACTGTATCAGACAATAAAATTCTAGACCGGTCAATCTTGAAAGCATTTCCAGATGACAACTGGGGCTCAAATGTTTGGATTTGTTCTTAAACCACTGGATTGTTCAGTAAAGGGTAATCCACAAACTTTAGATATGTATGATGCAAGTTTTGGATGTCTGGCTTTAATTCCTTACTCCACAACAAAATTTTAGACTGGTCCGAATTGAAAGCAATAATTGCAGACTACAAATTCAGTAAGGCTTGAATGATGGGATGTGGCTTTGAAAGGGTAGAAAACATTGTGGAAAAATGGAGGAAATACTGGTAACCACCATTTTTTCATTTTTCCAACATGTTAACAAAAGTTTTTTTTCATGAGGGTTGTTGATACTCAGTATTGTTTGGTTGAGGTTTAAGCTTTGAAAAACCATCTCCCCATAAGCTTGGATATTTTTCTGCGTAATTAGCATTATGGCTTCTGTATCAAAGTACGGATATGTAGTCAACTGACAGTTCTGGTTTCTCTTACTTCAGGTAATATCCCATTGTGAGAGAAAACAGCATCGAGATGTCCACCGGTTTGAGAAAATCAGTAACATTATCAAACAGTTTAAACTTAGCTGTAGTAAGCTAGCCGCCTCTTTTCAAAGTATGGTGATCCGAAATTCACGGTTTGCTGCATTTATAGACATGTTCACACCAAATACATACGTCATGGTGGTGATGTCAGATCCAGGAATTCGTAAGTTTTGTTTTCTAACCATTAGAGTATTAAGCACAACTTTTGTTGCAACTGCAGATGATGTAGATCAAGATCAGACTGAACAGAATGTTTTCTACCCCATTAGGAACTAATAACACCGTGTATGTTTAATTTGATTGAAATCTAAAAACTTTGTCATGTTATTAATAACTCTTCCACTACCAACTAAATAAATTTCACGTTTTTAACAGCTGCAAAAACAGTTCTGCTGCAAGATGAAGAGATTAAATTGGTCATAATATAGAATAGTGAGGTGGACAGTGTAGATCAGAGATCAGACTGCACATTTTGTGTAGTCTGATCTTGATCTACACTGTCCAAAAAAACTTCTTGTGTCGTCTATGGAAAGGAGATAACCATTTACTGAATGACATAATAATAGACTTGTCCAAGTTGAAAGCAATTGGCTTGTTGACAACAAATGGAATGTGACACAAACAAGAGGGGTTTGTCTTTGAAAGGGTAGAAAACGTGAAAAAAATGAGAAAATTCTCTTAAAAGCATTTTCTCCTTTGCCTAGAATGTTTTCATAAGACATCTTTCACAGGTCTGTTAAAACGCTGGATTGTTTGGTAATGGGTTGAAGACTTAATATAAGGTGACAAATTTTGAAATTATTCAAATGTTAAGTTTTCTGCATTACCTGTATTCTTTGTTGAATTTGAAATTGTTTAGTTTTATCTTTATTATAATTTATAAACTTGTTTTTTCTTTTTAGCTCACCTGAGCACGAAGTGCTCAAGTTGAGCTTTTGTGATCGCCTAATGTCCGTCGTCCGTCATCCAAATTTCTTTAAACGTCTTCTCCTCCTAAACCACTGGGCCAATCTTGATGAAACTTGGCAGGGATGTTCCTTGGGTGAAGTTCTACCAAAGTTGTTCAAGAGATTGAATTCCACCCGTAACTCTGGTTGCCATGGCAACAAAAAAGAAAAAAAAAAGCAAAATCTTTGAACATCTTCTCTGATACTAGAAGGTGTAGAGCTTTGTTATTTGGTATGTAGCATCTCCTATTGGACCTCTACCAAGTTTGTTCATATGATGCCCCTGGGGTCAAAACTGGCCCCGCCTTGGGGGTCACAAGTTTGAACTTGGGAACAAAGAAGGAAAACTTTAAAGTTCTTCTCCTCTAAAATTGGAAGGCGTGTAGAGCTTCGATATTTGGTATGTAGCATCTCCTTGTGGACCTCTACCAAATTTGTTCATATGATCCCCCTAGGGTCAAAACTGGCCCTGCCCCAGGAGTCACAAGTTTGAACTTGGGAACAAAGAAGGAAAACTTTAAAATTCTTCTTCTCTAAAACTGTAAGGCGTGTAGAGCTTTGATATTTGGTATGTAGCATCTCCTATTGGACCTCTACCAAGTTGGTTCATATGATTCCCCTAGGGTCAAAACTGGCCCTGCCCCGGGAGTCACAAGTTTGAACTTGGGAACAAAGAAGGAAAACTTTAAAATTCTTCTTCTCTAAAACTGGAAGGTATAGAGCTTTGATATTTGGTATGTAGCATCTCCTAGTGGACCTCTACCAAGTTTGTTCAAATGATGCCGCTGGGGTCAAAACTGGCCCTGCCCTGTGGGGTCACAAGTTCAAACATAGGAACAAAGAAGGAAAACTTTAAAATTCTTCTGTCATGTAGAGTCAAAAACTAGGACACTAATTCAAATCTTAGAAAAACCTTATGTATGCTCTAGAGGCCACATTTTCAGTCCAAAAAATCTTGAAAATTAGTCAGAATGTTTGTCTTGACGATATCTCAGGCGAGTTTGAAAATGGGTCATGTCTGGTAAAAAACAAGATCACTAGGTCAAATCTTAGAAAAACCTTGTGTATGCTCTAAAGGCCACATTTTCAGTCCAAAACCCCTGAAAATTTGTCAGAATGTTTGTCTTGATGATACCTTGGATGAGTTTCAAAATAGGTCATGTTGGGCCAAAAACTAGATCACTACTTCAAATCTTAGAAAAACCTTGTGTATGCTTTAGAGGCCACATTTTCAGTCCAAAACTCTTGAAAGTTGGTCAGAATGTTTGTCTTGATGATACCTGGAATGAGTTTGAAAATGGGTCATATAGGGTCAAAAACTAGGTCACTAGGTAAAATTTTGGAAAACCTTGTGTACGCTCTAGAGGCCACATTTTCAGCCCAAAACTCTTGAAAGTTGGTCAGAATGTTTTTCTTGATAGTACTTAGGATGAGTTTGAAAATGGGTCATGTCTGGTCAAAAACCAGGTCACTAGGTCATATCTTAGAAAAACCTTGTGTAAGCTCCAGAGGCCACAATTTCAGTCCAAAAGTCTTGAAAGTTAGTCAGAATGTTTGTCTTGATGATATCTCGGACAATTTTCAAAATGGGTCATGTCAGGCCAAAAACTATGTCACTAGTTCATATCTTGGAAAAAACTTGTGTACACTCTAGAGGCCACATTTGCTGTCCAATACTTAAGAAAGGTGCTCAGAAGCTTTGTTTTGATATTATCTACAATGGGAAAATGGGCTATTTTTGGCTATAAAGTAGGTCACTGAGAGAAATTCTAGAAAAAGCTTGTGTACAAGATAGAGGCCAAATTTTCAGTCCAATAATTATAAAAGCTTGGTAGAATGTTTGTCATAATATCCAAAGAGATTAAAAATGGGTCATGTTTGGTCAAAAGACTCAGGTGAGTTACTTCAGGGCCATCATGGCCCTCTTGTTAATTTTCCTATATCTTTATTCATTTATCATTGCTTCCATGAACATTATTCTAGGATAGACAAAGTGCTATTTCATGAATGGGTTAAGGTAGGTTACACTTGAGATTGTCTCAGCAAGTGTTTACCTCTTGATATAGCTTTATACTGTCCAAACCAGCAGACAAATTGAATTGAGCTCAAATGATAAGATTTTGTCTTTGAAAGGGTAAAGAAAATAGTGGGGGAAAAAAGCGGATGCTAGTTAACACTATTGAAAATGGAATAAAATGAGCCATTCTCCATGAAAAGGAGGTTTAATGCATCTGCAAATTGTATGGACCCAGGTTGGCCTTACCTGTATCAAAACTTTTTGCTATTGGTCATTTTCCTGCATGTCCGAGGACCAGTCTACCTGATGATATGGTTGGTTATTAGACAAAATGGATTTTATGGATTCTTAACTATTAGGTTGCTTTGTATCATGCAACATGGAGATGCATGAAACCTCCTATTGTCAGAGCATGGCTCAAATATAATTGAAATAAATTGTTTTCTTGATGTTTTTAATGCCATTTGCAACGGTGTTGCAGTGTATGGCCATAGACAGTGCAGCTGCCCATGCTGTGTTTCTTTTACCAGAAGTTTACACAGCAAATTTTCCAAGCCACTGGCTGATTTCCCGCCTAGGAATCTTTGAACAACTTCAGTCGTAAAAAGGCAATGAATCCCGTTGCAACGACTATCATCAGTCCTTGGAAATGTTTTTGTCAGTTTAGGAGTAAAAAAATCAATTACCTCATTGATTACAAGGACTGGTTGCACTATTTCAATTTGGACCAACTGAGCTATTTTCTTCAGCCAAAAACTTATTCTAGAATTTTCTTTTTATTATCAAAATTAGTTGCTAATTTTGATATCCTTGTTTCTTGGATTTATGCTGTGTAGGATTAGTAATCCAGGGATCCATGGTTCTGTCCTGACTAAAACACTGAGTTTTTCTTGGGAGTTCCCTTTTGAAAGTCAGTTCGGAACCCCAGCCAAGTACTGGTGAAATACATGAATAAGTGAGCTGTTGCTATGATATGACTGAAATGATGTTGAAAGCAGCATAAAGTAGCATTTTATTAACGAATCATTTCCATGTTCTCTTTCAGCCTCTGCTGCCACACTCATAAATATAAAGAATGCTAGAAAACATTTTGAGAAGTTAGAGAGAGTGGACGGTGGGCATCCTTCTATAACAACCTAGGGGACAAGCATTCTGATTATTGACATCTTTACTGGCCAATGATAATACTCCACTATGTACAGAGACCTAGATGGTGGGAGGATTTCAATACATTCTGAAAACTCTTATTTTTGCTAAAACTTATGTTGTTGGTAACTAACAGGTTTTAATGAAATACTTTGAAAATATGTATTACTCAATAAACCTAAAAAAAAATGTCAAAGTAGAGCAAGAAGATTGTAATTGACAGAAATGATGTTTTAATCATAAAGAAAATATTTAAACTGCTATTAAATAACTGACAACAAAAATTTGAATTTGTTCAAAGTAATGCACTTACAGACTACAAATTTTAATGTAGCTCAAATGATTGTATTCATTTGAAGGGTGAAAAAAATTGTGGGAAAAGGATATAATGCTAACCTGCATTGTCTCCTTTCCAGCCCTTTTCATCAGGGTCGTTGAAGCAGTGGATCCCATGGGAAAGGGTAGAAATACCATCAGCTTTAACTGTTTACTTACCGTAGATGACACCAGATGCTTTTGTGGACAGTGTAGATCAAGATCAGACTGCACAGAATGTACAGTCTGATTTCTGATCTACAATGTCCACTTCTTTATTTTAGATTATGACAAAACTGTCTCTTCATCTTGCAGTAGAACTATATTCCTTGCTGTTGAAAAATTATAATTTAAATTTTATTGACGTGATGGTGAAAGAGTAAGAGGTGCCACTAGCAGACAAGCTTATGTCATGGCGTGGTGTTCGTTGTGTAACCATGCCTGCATGTGTATGTTAACTTTTATTTCAAACATGTTCTCAGAAACAACAAATAGAGTTTTGACTAAACTTTACAGAAATAACCCTGCCATGATATTCTTCATTGTGGTTCCTAAGAATTTGATTTCCCTGAAAACACATGTTGCTATCGCACATATCTGAAAAACACAGAAAAACTTTTAAAAGGACAGGTTGGAATTCTCTACAAGTTGACATAAGTGATCCTTTAAGGGAACATCTTCAGATTTTTAGATAAAATTTTATATCAGCAAAAAACATGGCTGCTAATGGGCTTAATATTGGTCAAGGGAAATAACTCCTGTTTTACTCAGTATAGATACCTTGTAGTTTATAACCATTTATCTCCCTTGATTGTCATACTGCCCTATAACATGATTGTAACATGTTTAACCCTTTACTACACAACAAAATTTTAGCCTGGTCCAAATCAGAAGCATTTGCAGACGACATATTCTATGTTACTCAAAACTTAAAATTTGTCACAGGGTAGAAAACATTGTGGGAAAAGAAGAAAATGCTTGTCACCAGCATTTTCTTCTTTTCCCACAATGTTTTGAAGAGGCCTCTTCCTCAATGTTGTTAAAACCCGGGATTGTTTGGTAAAGGGTTGAGTGTATTCAAGTTTTTGGAAAGGAAATTTCCAGTCTTTCTTATGTAAAAACTATTTTTTCTTTTGTATTGATGCTCAGATAAGTTGAACATGAAGTTAGATTTGTATCATTCCATTTCTTACTCCAAAACCTTACTATTCGAACCATAGAAATATATATTTATCTGCTGAGCTAGAAATCTTCTTGTCAAAGTATTCTTTGTCCGAGTTCATTGATATTTGGTATGAATGATACTTGATTAGACTTGCTGGTATTCACTTTTATGTGAAAAAGATGTGACATCATTTGAAGGCTTGTTTTCTCTATGAGATACAAACTTGCAATGTGTTGTTTGTCATAGTAAATTAACATTTATTTGAAAGGCAGTGGGGCAATGTAGTGCCATCATAGCTCTCTTGGTTACTTCTCTTAGTGATATCTTAAAACAATTTTGACTATGCTTGTTTCGTTATTTATTTTGTACTTATTGAATTGTACACTTGATAAGTTTTATTCTATTATCATCATTAAATAATCATGTATAAACCAAGTCTTTGTGTTTAAAACGTGACATATTACTTACAGCCTTCAACTGTAGTGTTTTGGACTCTTCAATTTTATACTGTTAATTTTCCTTTCTTAACAAGTGAAATTATCATGAAAACAACTTTTGAAAACATTATGAGAAAAGAAAATAGAGATATTGGGATTGAATAGCCCTATACCAAAAAGGGTCTGTCTGTGTGTATTTGTGTTAACTTTCATTTTAAATATCTTTGTCTCTGAAATTACAGAACAAATTTTGACCAAACTTTGAAGCAATGATCCTGTCATGGTCCTCTTCATAATTCTTGCAAAGAGATCATGGACTTTCTGAAAAACTCGGGCAAAAAAAATTCGAAATCCTTCTCCAAACCCATAGTTTGGGATTGTCTGATTTGGCATAAATGGCTCTTTTTGAATTTTACTTTCTGGTTTGATATCCCTTTGGGGTCCTTTACTGCTCAGTGCTCAAAGTGTAGGATAACCACCGATTGATTGATTGACTGTTAGGTGTTTAACACCATTTTCAATGTTATTTCAGTTACTAGTATATTGCAGCATCCAGTGCGCCTACCCATGCTTTCCTGGAGTTTCGATGCTGAGCGGTGAGAGAGGTAGGACAGGTAATGTACAGATAATGTACAGGGTCCTGGTTTTGATCTTCAGCTCCTCACGGGGTAACATGTTTAAATGAAAAATTATCATCATTTCATTCAAATGAGTGATGGCAATTCTATGCTACCATATTAATCGCGGAGGGAGCGGTTAATGCTACCATATTAATCGCGGAGGGAGGGGTTAACTTGATTTTCAACTGGAAAGGGCAGTTTTCGGAGTTGAGCCTAACAGTACATTTAATGATACTAAGGTGGATCGTTTACAAATAGAAAATACATTATGTGGAGATAACTGTTTAAAGACAAAAATACCTAGTTTACTCCCAATCGTGCCCAGTGACAATTTCGTAAACCTGTCAGGAACATCAATCCACCATTAACGGATTCACTCTGTTTATCCATTGTACTCGATCTTTTTTTGCCTGGGAACAAGACAGTTCCCCGACAAATTTGAAGACAGTCCTCCGACACTTGTTCAATGTCAAAGGAAAATTATCAAGGAAAAAAATGGTTGATGAAGAATTTTATGGACAAATGACAGATCTTAAAAATTGTAAATGAATGAAGTTTTTGTACCTGTAATTGACGAGTACATTTGGTCAACGTGAGATTGTATGTACTTTTCTATGATGGCCTCGTGAACTGTCTATAATTTTCTATAACCGAGCTTTGTTTTTACAGAACAGTTTGACGGCCTTTCATCGCAAAATACGAAAAATATTGAAATACATTACAATTTCGAAAACTGTACTTACACTAGGGTCCCTAGAAAGACCGAAAAACACCTAATGACCGAATAACGCCGGAAAATAAAAAAAAAAAAAAAGGCGGTAAACACCCAAAATTAACATAATAAACTTTTGATATTATCTTTAGGGTATGCGGGAAGGGTATTGGAGTTATCTAGAGGGTTTAGAGTCTATTGGTGATAGAGTCACTACACATGATCGAAGATAAAATGGATGCAAGTTTTCGGCATCAGGTGTTTTTGGCGTAAGTCGGCATTGCGGCACAGCATGTCAAAAGGATTCGAACACAGTCAACGGAAGATAAAATCTGTATTTTACATATCTGAAATATGGTAAAAATAACAACAACTCTCTCTCTCTCTCACACACACACACACTGATCACTAGAAGTAGAAATATCATCAGTGCATAGTGTTTTCCGGCGTATTAAGCCTTTACCACACAATCCTGTATTTTCACGACATTGAGAAAGAAGCCTTTGGAAAACATAGTGGGAAAAGGAGAAAATGTTGTTAACCAACATTTTCTCCTTTTACCACAGTGTTTTCTACTCCATCAGACACAAGTTTCATTATTTCATTCATATTTAATTTGTGGTCTGCAAATGCTTTGAATTTGGATGAGTGTATAAATTTGTCGTGTGGTAAAGGGTTGAAGTAGTTTTTGGCAAAACGTTTACTAGAATGCTATCTAGAGCAGATGAGGTATCACCGATGGTGTTTTCCGGCATATTTAGCCATCCCCACTCAGAATTTACGCTGTTTGCGGCGGACAATCCTTCTTAAGGTGGTTTGGCTTTTTTTAGATACGGTCACTAGAACTACATGTATCATCAATGGATGGTATTTTTCGGCGTATAAAAGTGGTTTTCAGCGAAACGATTTCTAAAGCAGATGAATCATCAATGGTGTTTTCCGGCATATTTAGGTGGTTTTTGGGAGAGTAAAGGGTAACATCCTACCCCCATACCTCTATTGACCAGATAACTCTAACCAAACAACACCAATCTACCCATTTGATATGCTTTTTAGCTCACCTGAGCACGAAGTGCTCAAGGTGAGCTTTTGTGATCGTGTCGTGTCCGGCGTCCGTCGTGCGTCGTCAACTTTTAGCTTGTGTACGCTCTAGAGGCCACATTTTCAGTCCAAAACTCTTGTAAGTTGATCAGAATGTTTGTCTTGATGATATCTCGGACGAGTTCGAAAGTGGGTCATGTCAGGTCAAAAATCAGGTCACTAGGTCAAATCTTAGAAAAACCTTGTGTACGCTCTAGAGGCCACATTTTCAGCCCAAAACTCTTGAAAGTTGGTCAGAATTTTTGTCTTGATAATATCTTGGGTCCGAAAATGGGTCATTTCAGGTCAAAAACTAGGTCACTAGGTCAAATCTTAGAAAAACCTTGTGTACACTCTAGAGGCCACATTTTCAGTCAGATACTCATGAACTTTGGTCAGAATATTTGTCTAGATGATATCTCAGACGAGCACGGAAATGGGTCATGTCGGGTCAAAAACTAGGTCACTAGGTCAAATATTAGAAAAACCTTGTGTACACCCTAGAGGCCACATTTTAAGTCAGATACTCATGAAACTTTGTCAGAATGTTTGTCTTGATGATATCTCAGACGAGTTCGAAAATGGGTCAAGTCGGGTCAAAAACTAGGTCACTAGGTCAAATCTTAGAAAAACCATGTGTACGCTCAGGAGGCCACATTTTCAGCCCAAAACTCTTGAACATTGGTCAGAATGCTGGTCTTGATGATATCTTGGTCGAGTTCGATAATGGATTATTTTTGGTCAAAAACTAGGTCACTAGGTCAAATCTTAGAAAAACCTTGTGTACGCTCTAGAGGCCACATTTTCAGTCAGATACTCATGAAACTTGGTCAGAATGTTTTTCGTGATAATATCTCGGATGAGTTTGAAAATGGGTCATGCTGGGCCAAAAACTAGGTCACTAGGTCAAATCTTAGAAAAACCTTGTGCACACTCTAGAGGCCACATTTTCAGTCCAATACTCTGGAAAGTTGGTCGTTTGTCTTTATAATATCTCTGGACGAGTTCGAAAATGGGTCATGTCTGGTCAAAAAGTAGGTCACTAGGTCATATTTTAGAAAAACTTTGTGTATGCTGTAGAGGCCACATTTTTGGTCCAAAACTGAAATTTGGTTAGAATGTTTGTCTTGATAAGATCTCGGACAGGTTTAAAAATGGGTCATGTTGGGCAAAAAACTAGGTCACTAGGTCAAATCTTTAATAAAAAAAAAAAAAAAAAAAAAAAAAAACCTTGTGTACGCTCTTGAGGTCACGTTTTCAGTCCAAATTTCTTGAAGTTAGTCAGAATGTTTGACTTGATGATATCTCAGAGGAGTTCAAAAATGGTTCTTGTTGGGTCAAAAACTATGTCACTAGGTCAAATCTTAGAAAAACCTTGTGTATGCTCTAGAGGCCACATTTTCAGTCCAAAACTGATGGAACTTGGTCAGAATGTTTGTCTTGATGACATCTCAGACGACTTCGAAAATCGGTCATGTTGGGTCAAAAACTAGGTCAGCAGGTCATATCTTAAAAAAACCCTGTGTATGCTCTATAGGCCACATTTTCTGTCCAGTACTTATGAAAGTGGTCAGGATCTTTGTTTTGATATCTACAATGGGAAAACTGGCTATGGTTGGCTAAAAAGTAGGTCACTGAGAGAAATTCTAGAAAAAGCTTGTGTATATGCTAGAGGCCAAATTTTCAGTCCAATAATTATGAAAGCTTAGTAGACTGTTTGTCATTATATCTCAAAAGAGATTGAAAATGGGTCATGTTTGGTCAAAAGACTCAGGTGAGCGACTTTAGGGCCATCATGGCCCTCTTTTTTTTTTTTTTTTTTTTTAAGTTTTTGTGCTCTACGATGGTTTTTGGACATAAAATTGGACAAGGACGAGGTAGCAACAATGATATTTTTCGGCGAATAAAAGTGGTTAAATCGGGGAGTAACTGTTGGAAACTTCTTTCTCTAATACTCTGACTCCTGGTTAACATACAACCCACCCTTTCGATCCTCACCCCCATTCTGTGTGTATTTTACTAAATGTTGGGTGTTTTCCGGCGTTTTTCTGCGTTTTCCGGCGTTTTTTCTGCGTTTTTCGGTCATTAGGTGGTTTTGGGTCTTTCTAGGGACCGCACACACTATACATGTAAAATCTTAGGATCATGGACCAAGTGTACAAGGTTAACAGAAAAAATATTTCACTCTCTCTCTCTAATATATTTATAAATATTATAAAGGAATACACGCAACAAAAATACAAATTATCACAAGAATTTAAAGAATAACTCCAAATAATCTCGAAACATATTCTTTTGTTAACTTTCATGCTGGCTAACAGTCTCTTTTAAATTCTCTTGTTTTCATCACAATCGTGATTCATTGTGAGCACACCCATGAGAGAACAAGTACTCCTCAATGTATGTGTAATTCTTTTTCCCAAGGAACTACCCGTAATCATCCGATCACAACATCAATTATCCACATATATTTCTAATATCTCATGATTAATTGATTTTTTCAATCATGATTGTCAACAAAAGGTTATCTGACATGAAACAAATGTGTCGAGGAACCGTCTTCAAAAGTATCGGGGAACTGTCTCGAAAACTTGTATCGGGGAACTGTCTTGATAGGCCTACCTTTCGCCTCACATATTTCGAACCGCGTCTTAACTCTAATAGAATACCAGACGACAAAATTTTAGACTGGTTCGATTTGAAAGCATTTGAAGCCAAAAATTACAGCAAAGACAACCTTGTGAAAAAAGGAGAAAATACTGGTTACCAACCTTTCAATGGGAGGACGTAAAAACACGCAGTTGTTGTTTGGTTAGGACAATAGACAATACTTTATTGACTTAAACTTTACAGTTTCTCGTCAAACATTAAAGAATAATACAGTGACTAGCAATAGAATAGTCGAACGAAAATCAAATACAATAAAGATAACAAAATGATAGGCCGCGAAGAAAAAGAATCAATCAAGCACACCCAAGTTCACTTCCGGAAACAGACTACAAGAGTCAGAATCCCCCCCCAAAAAAGATTAAAGTTCATGATCAAGTAAACTGGTTGCTCAAATCAATATACCTAACTCATTTTTATTAAGATGCTTTCAAATCTGATTAAAGTACACCAGGTAAAGCAGACAGCGAGAAAAGAGCGACAAGGTAAATAGGTTATTGCTTTTTTCTGAAAGTAGAGTGGTTTCCGGATATTCATATGATTCGGATTTGTGTACTGCAGTACTGATTAAGTTGGGATGTGGTACAAAAAGTAATATAACCCCTCGCCCAATTTTTTTTTTTTTTTTGCTTCAAAAATTAAGTTTTTCTTTTGCATGTGTGAAAATTAGTACAGATAACTGTCCCGAAAGGCGATGTTACTTTTTGACTGGTCGCCTCTGTGTACAGAGACGATAAAAAAAAAAACAGTTGAAATCTCCGCACAGATTTTGTGTGTAAGTTTGAACTATCGTAATTACACAAATAAAGCATAAAACTAGGATTTGAACATACCTTTTGCTTGCTTATAATCCTTCATTTAAAATAAAAATATATTTAAACGCTGAACATAACAAAAAAAAGGTTTATTTCATCTGTTACTCGAATAATTTACGTTCCCAAAAACACACAAAATGGCTGCTACGCAAGATAGATTTCGTCAGTATTTTTCAGAGATTAACATGTTATAAACAACTTCTACAAGCTCTTAAGGTAATGAAAGGTTTAATAATTTGTCTTTGGTGATGTTTGTTAGTAAAAGTTATTTGCATTTCGCTGCAATACAGATTAGACCGACAAAACAAAGTCAGTATAGCCCTCTATCTTTGCAACCAGAAAATTTACAATGGACTTGAGAAGGTATGGTGCACAATAAATGTCCAAATATGAAAAAAATCACCGTAGTATCTCATTGAGACTAGTATGAAAATGTATTTTTATTTATTAATAGCTACGAAATTCTTAGACCAAAATGATTGGAGGTTGCCTTTGAAAAAAGAGTATAATACATTGTGGATAAAGGAGATATTGCCATTTATCAGAATTTTATCCATTTCCTTCACACTGCATTTTTAAATGTCATTTTCTCAGCATAGTAAAAACTTGAGATTGCTTGGCAATGGTTAGAAATATGTCCCCTCCCCAACAAAAACCTTTTTCCCTTTGGGTTTGTTTTAAGTATCAAAAAAAATCTCTTATCTATACCTGTGAACATCATAAATAGATCACCAAATGTTCCATTGTTTGTTCAGTTGACTGATAACAAAATACAAATTTTACTTCTGTGTTCATGTTTCTACTCCATTTTTCTCTAGATGCAAATTAAACTCTCTCACTTTATCCATAGGAATCGGATGTTTAGTTGGTTAAAATAGCTTCTTGACGGCTGAAATGGACACTACATTTTGATAGAGAGTGTTGATTTCGGCCGACTACAAGCTATTTTCAGCAGGTATGCATCTGATTCCTTTGTTTGCACCTATGAATGGTAATACACATGTACTAAATCATCAATTTATAGATCATAGAGTGCCAAGTATTACTTCTAAGTTTTTTTTAACAGAAAAGAAGAAAAGGGAGGCTATTGTTGCTGCTACAGCTCTGACACATGCCCTTGTTGACCATCTCAATGCTGGGTAAGGATGGCCTTTTTGGGTTAATCTTACTCTTTGAAAAATGACAAATCTGACTGCTCATCAATATTGAAAGATTAGCAGACAAGAAATTAAATGTAGTTCAACTGATAGCATTTGTCTATGAAAAGGTTGTTGATTGATTGATTGTATAGTGTTTTATGCCGTTTTCAACATTATTAGTTATATCACGGCTGCCAGTGCACCTATCCATGCTTTCCTGGAGTTTCTTTTATCAGTATTCTGCATGATATTCCTTCCAAGCCACTGGCTACTTTCCCACATAATCATCATCGAAACAATGGTCAGCGGTGAGAGAGGAATGAATCCTGTGGCAATGACTATCATCTATCCTCGGAAAGAAATTGGCTGAGTCGGGGATCGAACCAGTGACCCTGTTTTTTAGTCTATACACTACCCACTGCCCTACCGGGGCTTGGCTATGAAAAGGTAGAAAACATTTGAAAATAACAAATTTATGTTTACCAGCTTTTTATCTTTTTCTCACAATATTTATAATACAAAAAACCTCAGGGATGTAAAAGTCTAGGAGTGTTTGGAAAAGGGTCAGTCAACCCCAATATCACTTTCATAGCATCTATACAGTTTGTCTGTTTATATGCTGGCCTAGGCCACTTTCAACAATAATTTACATCATAGCAGCATCCTAGTTGATAAAAGTTAAAAGCAGCAGTTTTGATGAAGTATGATCACTTTTGACAAACCCCATATCAAACAATCCCCTGTCTTAAAAAACTTTGAGAAACAAGATTTTGAAAATATTGTGGGAAAAGGAAAAAAAGACTGGTAACCAGCATTTTTTTCTTTTCTCACATTGTTTGCTCTCCTTTCAAAGACAAATACCACCATTTGAGACACACAAAAATTGCTGTTTGCAGACCAGTTTGATATAGACAAGTCTTGACATTTTGCTGTTTCAAACCTCCACCCATAAACAAATCAATTTCTTTGTACATTTTATAGTGTTGCAACTGCCTATGTGAATCAGAAGAAATTAGACACCGAGACTAAGATATTGCAGGCAAATGCAGCTCAGTTCTCCAAACAGACAACACAGTGGCTGAAACTGGTGGAAGATTTTAACACAGCATTGAAAGTGAGAGTCTTAGCTTGTTTAAATAGTGGTTTATGTCAATTTCTACATTATGTTAGACATATCAATTGTAATTTCTCCTTTTCCCACAATTTTTTCGAAAGCCTACTGCCTCAGGGTCAGTGTGGTACCAAATAAAGTTGGTCTTATCTCAGTCCTCAGGTACAGACCTAATTTCACTAAACATTGAAAGGCAACAGAGAAATAATGATTGTGATAAATCGTCCCTGCAGTTTTTTGTTCTTAGTTTTTACTATATTAAACATTTTCATGATATCAGTATTTACTGTATATCATTTACAGGAAATTGGTGATGTAGAGAACTGGGCAAAGAGTATAGAAACAGATATGCAGACTATTTCTAGTGCTTTAGAATATGCTTATACAAAGATGTGAGGGTTCAAATGTTTGTTTGGTGTTAAACACCATGTTATTTCACAATAGCCTAAGATTTCAAACCCACTATGTTACAGACTGAGTTACCAGGCTTTGCAAGGGTAATGAATATTTGTAATCCATTACTGTACAGATACGTGTACAACTTTTTATGTCCTTACCGAAGTTGTGGTTGGTAGCTTTAGGAAAAGGGGCACTAGCTTGTAAGAAGTGGTTGCACTTTTTCCCACAATAATTCTTTGCTGTTACAATTTTTAATTCCCTGCTCATTAGTAGTTGTGTTTACCCTTTACCAAACATAGCCAAGTTTTAACGACTGACACAGAAGGCCCATGAAAACATTGTGGAAGGTGGAGGAAATGGTGCCCCCTTTTTTTTTTTCTTTTTTTCCACAGGGCTGTTTGGCCTTTCACAGACAAAAAAAAATAATCATTTTAACCACATCTAGCTTATTGTCTGCAAATGCTTTCAACATAGACAAGTCTAAAATTTTGTAGTCTTGAAAAAATCTAATTGTTGTAGACTTTTTACAGGAAGCCTGTACAGTCATGGAGAAACCCTTTACCAGAGAACTCGGAGTTTTAATGACCATAGAGAAGAGGGCTTTTGGAAACATTGTGGGAAAAGGTGTGAATGCGGGTAACCAGCATTTTCTTTACCCACATTTTTTTCTGCTCTTCTTCAAACAAACTTATTTAAGTCACATTTATTTTGTCACCTGCAAAAGCTCTCAGTATTTACAAATCTAAAAATTTGTTGCTTGGTATAGAGATAATTGATTGAATGTGTAAAAATTGTGATAATATAATTGTACATGTATAATTTATTTGTACTTAAGTGTATTGATGATATACATGTAATGGACGTTTCTGCCGATTTTGATTGACAGGTCTTATCGGCCAATCAAAACGCAGCACTGGGCGTCATGTAAACAAAAAGGTTAGACACAATTGGTTATAAACATGAGATTATTTGATTGTATCTATTTAATTATCAAAACAGCAACTGTGTTATCGGTCGATAAAAATCTGTGAAAAGGTGTAGTTACGGATTATGTGACACTGATAATCGTTATCCAGTAGAATGCAGGTGGGAGTTAAAATCGTCCCATTTCCAAAGCCGAAAACACATCTCGAAAAATGTATTCGGTGGATAAAACTATGTGGAAGACCTCGTGAATAGCTTCATCCATCACGGATCAGTAAGAATCGTAATGTATACACAAAGGTATGCATAAATGTCATTTTAGGAAGTACTTGCAAAAGAAAATAGGCATAGAAAAACCCCATCTAAGACAACTGCTGTTTCAATCGCCAACTACCTTCCAATTTTTTTTCTTAAACCTTTAATACAGACCGTCAGGAGGAGGGCTTTTGAAAACATTATGGGAAATGGAGAAAATACTGGTAACCAGAATACATGGAACCGTAGAGATAAGATAAACCTACTTCCCCGTTAACTTTAGAGATGCTTTAACTAATTTACACAAGGATAAGTACAAAAGTAGGGCAGTGCAATAGATTTACATGTTTCAGTAAAGTTTTGAACTTCAGTGAGAAAGAATGAAACACCTATTCAGTACTAAATTATTACGAATTACATGCATTTCGAATATTCATAGATTGTCCTATTCAACAGAAAAGTTTCAATTTCGGGTAAGGGAAACTGGTTGTATGATGATTTTAAAAATGGCTTAAATTTGCTGTCAATTAACAAACTTGTTAACATCATTGACGGTAGTTTGTTTTGAACTTCAGTGATATAAGTCTCAACAACGGTGATCAAGTGGATTAGAGCGGCAATTTTGGTCTGCAATCAAACACACATCCTATCAAATTAACAGTTTACGGACAAACCCTTTGAAATGGCAGATGTGCTATTCCACTGAAATATGTCTAAATCAAAAGTTGATTTAATTAAGAAAAGTTGCCTTTTAAACTGAACTTCTGGAACACAACAGAATAGAAGTAAGACCTTAAATCTACTGTAAGTAAGCTTAATAATGTAAGTAGCAGATCGTTTAAATCTAAGACTAGGCTGCATACTATTTGCAATCTGATCTATATCTACACACTTAAAATTAATGCCAAACTGGAACATTCATGACATGTGCCACTTTTCGGATGTGCAAAGGTTATTAAATTCAAGCAATATAGACACAATAAATAAATACTATTGCACCTCTCAGACTCAAACAGGTATTAGAGGTGTTAATTAACTCTTAACCAGACAATAAAACATTAGATTCGTGTATTTTGAAAACTTTGCTGTAGACAAATTAAATGTTGCTGCATTGATGACATTTGTCTTTGAAAGGTTAGAAAACAGCCAAGAAATGAGAGAAATGTTTTCAAAAGTCTCCTTCTTCAATGTCGATAAAGGACGGGACTGTGCGGCAAAGGGTTAATTGTAAATCCTTTTCCTATATTGTTTACAGTCAAATTATATTATATACTGACGAAATGTCTTAAAAACTTAAGCCCCTTTGAGTAATTTTTCATGTTGCGGACAGTAAGTTTTTTTTTTCATTTATGCTGTGACCGAACATGGAATTACGAACAAATTTGTATTATTTTTACTTCTCGATTTTTCATAAATATGGCATTATTTTAAGTATTTTTCCTTGTTACGTTGCCGATTTAATTCGAATTGATAAGAAAGTCGGGGAAAAAAGTTGAGGTGATTAACCTAGAGCGAAGTATCAGCTAGAATAAAACTGAAATAAACGCTCTTTCTCTTTGTATTCGACGCCATTTTCTGCTTTATTTGTCAGGCTTGACAACCGAAATACCGCGTTACTAAGGTGGGCGTGCCAAACTCGCGTTTACAGAGGTCAGTTGACTTCATCATTGAAGTCTGTACTTAATTAACTGTGTTTTGTGACCCTGAAGAAGAAGGCTTTTGAAAACATGGTGCGAAAACATGGTAACATTTTTTTCTACCTTCACAAGGACAAATCTCATAGTTTGAGCTACCTTTAACTTGTTGTCAGTAAATGTTTCTGATGAATAGATGGCAAACTAATATGAGAATAAGTTTGCTAGGTTTAAGGGGGAAAAAACAGAAGACACTAATCAAACTATTTTTATTGTTTTTGTAGTCTAACAATAGTGAGTTTTCTTTTAAGAAAAAACAATGTATAACCAAATTTTAATTATTTTTTGCCAAGACTTTGTAAGATTTGATCTTGAAATGCACTGATGTCATTCAGTTTATTTTGTTGATTGATGAGCGAGGGCTGTCTTGCTCCAGACTGTGGTTGTTTTCCTGGGTACTGGTATCCAGTGTTTTCACCACCAGTCCCTTCAGTTTGGGAAGGCATTTTCCGGATGACCATGCGACTCATCTCTTTTTCCAAGCGGGTTGCAATGATTTCGTCTGCTTCTCTGAGACAGTTGTCCAAGTATCGTTGCATTTCATACTCCATGGTTGGTATGCATCTATTACGAAATAAAACACTAATATTTGAGCCATGCTTTGTAAAAAGGTAGCTAAATGCATCGTCTAACAGTATCAACCAGGTCAGCCTACAAATTCCACACAGACCTTTTTGTTACAGTCAATTTTTTTGCATGTCAAAGGACCAGTCTATGTCATGATTCAGTCTGTTCTTAGATAAAATGAATGTTATGGATACACAATTATGTGATGACCTGTTTGGTGTCATGCATCACAGAGATGCATTAAACCCCTTTTTGCCAGAGCAGGGCTCATTTACTGTTGTAGTGCTAAACAAGTACAATAGACATTCTCAGTCAGTATTACGAGTAGGATGAATAGGATGAATAGTGTTTTAAGGCCCGTCGACAACTTAGGTCATATTGGGCGCACTTACTTAGTAAACAATAATGCGAGGTGAAAATAACATACATGTGCAACAACATAAGACAAACATGAGGAATGGACGAAACACAAAATGATGCCCCTTTTGTCGCCTTTTACGACATGCATGCTGTCACTTTTTTTCCGCCAGATGAAATGGCAGATGTGACGATCGCGGGACTGCAGTGGTTTATTCTTATACCCCCGATTAAACCACACGGGGTCCCACAGGCCAATTGATTCCCATTCCAAACCCTATTTACATCGAGAAAAAAATACAGGATTTGGAATAAGAACTACCCAGCCTGCTGCAATCCTACGAATTACGAGGAAAGCAGCCGTTTGTCTCTAATTTTAGTCGCCTTCTACGACATGCCATAGAGAAAGGCCGAGGTCCTATTCTATAAATTAAAAAAAACCCCGGGACCCCACGGGGAACAGTATTACGAGTAAAAAAGTAGATATTGCAACTTCAAAACAGATTATTTTTATCACTCTTTATCAGAATATTGGGCACAAAAGAGGATGGTGTAGATTTAAGATCAGACTGCGTTATCTGCACAGATCATGCAGTCTGATCTCGGATCCTCACTGTCCATGTAGCCAATGAAATCTGGATTAAGCACTGCAAGGGCTAACCCACTAAAATCAAGAGTTTTCACAATACCAAAGAAGATGGCTTTTGGAAAGATTGTGCGGGAAAAGAGAAACTACTTATAACCAATATTTGTATTCTTTCAAATGAAAAATCAGGGATCCTGTGTGGCTAAAGCAGATGTTTTAGGTCAAAGATCAGACTGCATGCTCTGTGTGGTCTAATCTTGATCTACACTGGCTGCAGAGGCAATTATAGCCATGAAAAGTGCTCAACCCTTTACCAAACAATCCCTGGTTTTTACGACCCAAAGGAAGAAGCCTTCTGAAAACATTGTGGGAAAAGGAGAAAATGCTGGTAACCAACATTTGCTCCTTTTCCCACAATGTTTTCTACTCTTCTAAAGTCAAGTTTCAATTTTTGAGTCATGTTTATTTTGTCGTCTGCAAATAATTTCAATTTGGACATGTCTAAAATTTTGTCGTTTGATAAAGAGTTAAAGGCTTAAAAAAGTTGTTCCCCATCCCTTTGCAGACTTTGGTAGAGAACATATTAATTAAAGGATATGAATTTTTTTTTTTTGCATGTTTAGAAGGAAAAAAAAAGGATGGTTGAAAAGACAGTAATGGCATGAAGCAACTGTTACATTTTCCCACAATATTCAATTGGCAAAGGTTTAACTCGTTACTAGACAACAAATTTTTCAGAATCGTCCAAAATAAAAATAGCTGAAAAAGAAAAATGTAGTGGAAATGATGAGGTTTGCAGGACATGAAATAAAGAGGGGACAGGAGGAAATGCTGGTGTTTTAGTTACAAACATTTTCTCCTTCTCCCAACAAGTGCTCAAAAGCTTTCAAGGGCAGTTAAAACACGGGATTAATTGGTAATGGGTTAAGCCCTTACAACACGGTAACATTTTTGGGCTCGACCAAATTGAAAGCATTTGGAGAAGATAAATTAATGACAATTTCTGTCTTTGTTAGGGAAGAAAACATTGTTGGAAAAGGAGGAAATTCTGGTTACCAGCATTTTTTCCTTTTTCCCACAGTATTTTCCCAAACCTTCGACTTGGTCGTTAAAACTTGAGATTGTATGTTAAAGGGTTGATGTCCAAATCACATTTCTTACCGACAAGAATGCACCAAGGATTCAGGTTGAATGAAGTCGGCGCACTGGTAACCTCTCGCATTGCAGTAACCCATTATTCTGTTACAACACGGTGACTGCGTTGGATCGGTTATTTTTGTGGCATAGAAGTCGCGAATAGCATCGTTTACAGGATCACAAAACCCAACCGGAAGTAGAAATATCGTATGTAATGACATCATCACCGTGATTTGGAACCTTCTGGTAACCATTGTAGTAAGTTCAACTCTGCAAATAAAAAAAGAAATGACCGTGCTATGGGAAAAGGGAGTTTGATGTATCTCCGTTATGCAATGTAAGTACTAAGTAAGTCATCACATAATCATTAATCCATAAAAACCTCTTCGTCCAACATCCAACTGGATCATGGGGTAACATGGTCCTTGGACATGCGGAAAATTTACAAATAGCCAAAAGTTTCGATGCGTGTTAGCGTATGCGCACTGTGCAAGCTGACATGGGTCGATACTTTTTGCAAATGCATTAAACCCCCACCCCAACTTTTCACAGGCCATGACTCGAACAGTGATAATGGCAACGTTCGTCGCGTTCAAAAAAAAATTCAGCTATATAGCCCCTATCATGGCGGGAAAATCAGTTATTCATGTCTTTCAAAGGTTTAACTCTTCACCAAACGATTGAACGAGATTTAACGACCCTGGAGAGGAAGGCAGTTTGTCCCCACAATGTTGTCAAAGACCACCACCTAAAGGATTGCTCAACTCGGTATTGTGTAATAAATTAGATCCAGCTTCATCTTACCTGTATTTTAACCCTTATCCTGCTAAATAAGTGAAATGAAATTTTTAAGCCGTTCGTAAAATCCCCAAATTTTGATACTTCAAATGTGTGGGTTTTTTTTTTTTGTTTGTTTGGTTTTTTTTTTTGGGGGGGGGGGAACAACATGTCTTTATCGGACAGTGTAGATCAAAGATCAGACTGTGCAGTCTGGTCTTGATCTACACTGTCCAGAGAAGGTCAGTGACTCGCGCTTAGCAGCCTAAAAGTCGGATGTATCTTGCCGTCAGTACTCTTGTGAGTAACATTCCAATTCCAGATTGCGCAAACGGAGATTTATCTGTTTTTGTCGTGACTTGAAAAAAGGCACTTCTACAGCGTTTTCCATAGCCCCATATTACTCTGAATTTGGACCCCAAGCCAAACTTTCTTAATGGGCTGAAAATTTTAAATGGTCATAAGAACATTGGACGTTACTTTTGCAGAGTGTTCTAGTTAGAAAAACTTGAGATTTTTACTCGGTTAAATATGAAACAACTCTAATTATGAAAACGTAAAAGTTGACCCTTAAATATGATTTGCCCCTGAAGCTTCCATACAAATATTTAGGAACTTTGAAAAAAATAAAATGACCCCACCGACAAATTTAACTCTTAACTACACACTGCCGAGTTTTAGCAACCCTGAAAAGAAAGCTTTTGAAAACATTTTGGGAAAAGGAGAAAATGCTGGTAACCAGTATTTTCCTCTTTTATCACAATGTTTTCTCCTGTTTTAAACTAAATTACGATAATTTAAGCTGCATTTCATTTGTTGTCTGCAGATCTTTCAATTTGGGCAAGTTTTACATTTTGTCTTTTGGTAAAGAGTTACAGGTTTGTCTGAAAAACAAACATGAATTCATTGTCATATTACCTTCCCCCTCCCTCCTCCCCCGATTGGGAAAGTCCTGTGTAAACCCTGATTTCTCTGTTCCGAATTTAGCGTTGTTCAAAAGTGGTCGTGATATGTTTCTAATAACTTCTAAATATCTTGGAGGGCGTTGGACCAAGATCAGACGCAACGGAACATACTGTCTAATCTTTCATCTACGCGGTGGTCAAAGCCTGACGCTACTTCGGGTTTACAACAGATAAATGATAAATATAAAGTAACATGCAAAACATTTACAAGACTTACATGAAAATTTTCAATCCCAACTAAGAGCTTTCAGCCAAAACTGTCTGACCTTGCCTAATGTTCAACTCTAACCTGTGCTTGCTTTCTGACTGACCAGAATTCAGATCACAAGCCCGTTTTACTCGTGCATAAAGTCAAAGTTAAAAGTTTTCATTAGAGAGATATCTATAAACTGGGTTTTTATGTAGGCCTATTTTCTTTTTTACTTTCACGTTGTCTTAATGTATTGTTCAGACTGATCTATGAATTTAAAAAAAAAAAGTGAAATACTCGAGATTCCTTGCACAACAACGGCAGTATGATGACATGCATTATTGTTTATTAGATATGAACCGTTCGCTTACTGCACAAGCATACAATTTCACAAGGATGCCCGATAGGCCGTCTATGATGATGACATCTCCATAGCGGACATGTTAAGCAATGTTTGGTGTATGGTCTGTCTGTCATTGTCTACCTTCTGGTGTAGTCTAGGCAACACCTCGGCACATCTGTCAGGGAACGGTTTACCAATCCATTTAGGTCCAACCAACGTGATCCACGGCCTAAGTAACTCATACCGTAGCCCAAGAGAGGAATGCGAAAACACGATCCTCTTGACCTAAGACTAATATCGAGCTACCTTGTCCTCAGGGTTTGTTTGGATGCACTGACCCCTACATGAAAATTGAGATGCACAGATGGGCTTATGTTAAAAACGGCTTCTGGGAGCCTTGTTCATGAAACAGGCCTTAAACTGCCACCAGCTTGCCGCCTGACAGGTGTGCTGTTGAAATCCCGCCTTGGCTCTCGTGATATAACCATATCTGTTGAGCATCCTGGAACATCGATAGCCCCTTGCGGCATCATCCAAACTACTTGTCTGCTTCTGATAAATGACTTCTTGCACTGACCTTATCCATTCGTAAAACTTAAGGTTTTCGGACAGGGAAGATTGAATATGTCTACCCTTTACGTGTCGTGTAGATCTACTATGGACCAAAATTCTGTGAAAGTCGAGGATTACATCAGTTCTATGTCCCTTTGGAATATTTTTTCCTTTTACAATACAAGAGAACCATTGGCCGTATAAAGTGCTCACTTGACTAAAGTCATCCAAAATCGAAAAAGTTGAAGACATCCTGGTTGTGATGATGTAAGACACATGAAGGTTAGTGACCTACTCTTTGACCCCACGTGACCCAAATTTGAACTTACTCTAGATGAAATCTAGACAAACATTTCATGAGTATCAAACTGAAAATGTGGCCTAGAGCTACAGTGGACACGTTTTTTCTAAGATTTGTCCCAGTGACCTACTTTTTGACCTGACATTACCAAATTTTTAACATGTCCGCGATATACTCAAGACATACATTCTGACCAATTTTCAAGAGGATCAGAGAAAATGTGGCACACAAGGTTTTTTCCAGGATTTGCTCCAGTGACCTAATTTTTGACTCGGTGTGACCCAATTTCGATGAGGACCTAGATTTTATCAAGAAAGTATTCGCATGAAAATGTGACCTCTAGAGTGCACACAAGGCAATTGTTGATGCCCGAATGACACACAGTACGATCACAAAAGGTCACCTTGAGCACTTTGTGCTCAGGCCAGCTAATAAAAGATAAATTCGTAGTCTGGGGACTACTGTTATATCAATACATCACTGTTCAACCATATCCAATAAAAATAATCTGTGGAGGAAAATTTCACTTGCCCTGCCTCAGTACCTATGCGCCTTTGAAACGGAGGCGGGTTGCATCCAAGACATGCTTAAACGACGTATATGACAAATGTTCACGCGCATCCTACTGCGCATGTATTTTTGTCGTGGATATTGAATCAAAAGTGCACCTATGTATTTTTTGCACATAATGGTAATACTATTGGTGCACTGAAACAAGTAGCACTTTCTTCGGGTAGTACTGGTGAAGAGAAAAAAAATGGATCTTGGAACTGTCACCGTGAAATAATTAAAATGCTGCTGGCACAGCGTTACACACCAAACAAGGAAACGACGGCAGGAAATTGAAAGCTGTGGAAATATAGCTGTTTCCACTTTGAAAATTATTTTTGGAAAAGGAGAAATCACTCCTATTGAGCAATTTTTCCTTTTCCCACTATGTCTGCTGAGCTTTTATCGTATTTTTTTCCTTGAAAAAATAACTTCCACAGTGACCTTCGACCTTGTTTTCTGACGAAATAAGCACCGGTAGGTGCCATTTTTATTTTTTCTTATTGTTTAGAATTATAAATATTATAAGTGAAAATTTTAAGAAAAATCTGTCCGTTAGAAAGTATGTATTTATTTAAAATTAAACCTTAATTCGGTCAAATTATCTCCCTTTTTAACTCAATGATCCATATATAACATGCATATCTGTACATTTACCATGCTCAAAACTAGGCTGTTATGTATTTTTTGTGCAAAAATATATGAATTTTCATTAAAATGATACATATTTGTATATTTTTCCTTTAATTTTCCTGTTTAACTGACTATTAAAGAAAGGCGCTTAAAATCCAATATAAGCTGAATTTTGGAACTGTGTATACCTTTTTCAAAGGCAAATTTCGCAGAAACGAGCACGGTGACCCACATCTTTTTTTACTGTAATCTCCTAGAGACATGATGAGCTTTGTATGTGTAAAGTTTTAAAAAAATCTGTCCGTTAGAAAAATTTGTAATATACGTCCTTAAGAAAACCTTGGATGAAAGGCGACGACGAGTAATTCGTTGTGGACGTTAACCTACGAGGGTCATTCAAAAAGTATTGCAACCTATAAAATAACTTTCGAAAGAAATATATAATGATAATTACCGTACTACATTCCTTTGAAGTAATATCCCTTGTGGTCTATGACGGACTGCCATCGCTTCGGGAGGTCATCTATTCCAGTTGCTAGGCAGCTGCGTTCCACTACCTTCATCCTTTCGGCCACGGCAGCTTCAAGCTCGTCTAGGTCACTATAACGAATACCTCTCATGCCCTCTTTTATCTTTGGAAATAAGTCAAAGTCACATGGACTTCTATCCGGGGAATAAGGCGGGTGCTCAAATGTTTCCCACTCATAGCGCCCTAGCAAAGACGTTACGTTGACGGCGCCATGGGGTGTAGCGTTATCATGTAAAATTATTGGACCGACTGCCAAGAGTCCACGTCTTTTCCTACGGATCGCTTGCCTTAGTGTTTTTTTAAGGTACTCTTCATAGTACTTCCCGTTAATAGTCTTACCACTTTCCACCCTCTGACTTGTCAGAATTCCATGTCTATCGTACGCGAAGATCATTAACATCTTAAGTTTAGACTGAGTCCGTCTGTAGGCCTACTTTGCCGGTCTCGGGGAGGTAGGTGTATGCCACTCGGTCGATTGTCTCCTCATTTCCGGTTCGTAGGATCTTACCCAGGTTTCGTCGACGGCAACTATTCTTTCTAAAAAGTCTTGTCCTTCCGAATCATAACGAGAAAGGAGTTGGGTGGCTATGGTTAAACGACGTTCTGCTTGTTCTGGCGTCAAACGATGCCGTAGCCACCGCGCACTAACCTTACGCATTTTCAAACGATTTCGAAGAATGAAATGAACTGACCCTACACTGATTTCTAACTCCTGTGCCATTTCTTGGCAAGTAATTCTCCTATCATCCTTCAACAGTTTTTTCACTTGTTCAGTATTATGGTCATCAGTAGCTGTCATTGGTCGACCCACACGGCAGGCATCTTCAACGCTCTCCCTGCCCGATTTGAATTCATTGACCCATCTTGTAACCTGGCAACCTACGATAGAGCAGATGTGCCGCAAACTTCTTGTAGTGCGGCAAATATCTCCTTTGCTGTTTTATTACGCTGACATTCAATTTTTATGTAGCTACGCTGATCTTGAGACGTAACCGCGGCCATGACGCTGTTATTTACGTAAAATGACGTCATCTGGCGCTTCTCTAAATTACGTCATGATGATGTGACGTCACATACTAATTGCATATAGATTGAAGTATCTACATGTAAAGTTTGAAAGTAATTGATATATTGATTTAGAAGTTATTCAACAGGTTGCATTACTTTTCGAATGACCCTCGTATGACGCAAGCAACCAGGGCAACACTATATTATACTACAGTTGGAAAGCCAGTCTTTTTTGCTCCGCGGTTCGGTGTCGCTGTTTTCGTGGATATATGGATGACGTAGATCCAGCATGATGCACATGTGTACATATGACTGATCGAGTTATAAATACACTTTCCACGTAGTAAGAATTGTACAGAAAATTCTTTGAATATCAAGGTAGGTGGGATAGTCTTCAATATGTTTGAATGGTGTTTAACACCAATTTCAAAAGTATTTCAGTCATTTCACAGCGAAAGCTCGCTTATTAGTCCCCTACCGGCAAAGCCGAAGGGGACTTTAGGTTTGCACTGCGTCTGTCCGTCTGCCTGTCTGTCGGTCAGTCCGCACACAAATCAGTTTTCCGGACTTTTTTTCTAAATGCTGGCAGGTATTGAGCTGATTTTTGGTGTGTAAGTCAACCACCATGAGTTACAGATCAAGTTCGAGTTTCGTTACGGTCCACTGATTTTTGACGAAATTACGGGCTTTGGACTTAGAAAATTTCACCGAAAAAACAGTTTTCTGGACTTTTTTTTCCTAAACGCTGGTAGATATTGAGCTGATTTTTGGTGTGCAAGTCAATCACTATGAGTTACAGATCAAGTTCGAGTTTTGTTCCGGTCCACTGATTTTTGACGAATTTACGGGCCATGGACTTCGAAATTTTCACCAAAAAAAAAAAACAGTTTTCCGGACTTTTTTTTTCTAAACGCTGGCAGATATTAAGCGAATTTTCGGTGTGTAAGCCAACCACCATGAGTTACAGATCAAGTTCGAGTTTCGTTCCGGTCCACTGATTTTTGACGAAATTACGGGCCTTGGACTTAGAAAATTTCACTGAAAAAAACAGTTTTCCAGACTTTTTTTTACTTACAATGCTCATGTTTGGTATGTAGGTACCTGTCATTGATACCGATCTTCTGTCCAAGGTCAAGGTCAAAAATTTTAACCCTCATCATGAAAACTTATCCTCAAAACTTTTCATAGTCATTTCTCTGTATATTTAAAGTACTTAAGTTATAAGACTTATACATGGTAAGCACGTACCTCTCATTGGTACACACCTGCTGATGATAAGGTCAAGGTCATCTCACAAGGTAAAGGTCATATTTCTGAAAATTTCCTTTTACGGGGGCATTTGTGTTTCACAAACACATCTTGTCTTAGTAAAACTTCTTCAATGAACTTACTTAGGCTCATAGTCTGGCTTTTATTAAAGCATTGCATACAAAGACAGACACAGTGCTTATAATTCTGAAAGGGGGGGGGGGGCCAAATACGTTCTTTCTCCTCCACAGAGTTTCACAAACTATACCTGCCAGCGATATATACGGCCGGTAGGGGACTCGGTATTGCTATGCAATACTATCAGAATGCTTGTTCACTTTGGTTCACGAGTACTAGGCTGCGTCTGTCTTGCCTATTGAAGCTTTTAAACGGGAATCGGTATGGGTATCTCTCTGATAAATGCAACGCCCTATCCGTTCGCAGAAAAATTTTGTTTTGTATGATCTAAGAAAGGAAAGATAACCAGCATTTTCTCCCTCAAATTCCATCATTTGTGCCACATTTAATTTCGTCTGCACCAAGTGACTTCGAAATAATGTTTTGCAAAGGTCACCAAAACAAATTCTCAGAATGCACGGCATGGAACTGGCATTGCCATGACTCTAAACCTGAAAAATATACATGTATTTGAGTTTTGAAATTTGTTTTGGAAAGGGTAGAAAGCGTTGTGGAAAAAGGAGTAAATGCTGGTTACAGCATTTTCTTCTTTTCCCACAATGTTTTTAAAAGGTTTCTCTCTCAGGGTCGTTAAAAGTCGGAATTGTGTAGTAAAAAAAGGTTAATACATCGGCCATAAGTATTGAACAATATCAGTTTGACCCAGATCGAAACTTTTTGCTATTTGCCTGTCAAGGACCATTCTACTTCATGATACAGTTGTGTTTTAGACAATGTGGATTCATAACCTGTGACTACTTGATTGGTAATATACGTTATGAAGATACATTTACCTCCCTTTTTCAAGAGCACGACTCATTCCTTTTTTCATCAAACCACTTTTAAGTCCTGTAGGTAGCAATGCATTTAACTTTAGTCCATACCAATAGTTGTCTTAGTGGCCAGTGCACTTATTTGTGCTCGCCTAGAGATGCTTGTAACGAGTGCTTCATATGATATTCTCTCCAAGCCATTGTCAGCATTCTTGCCTTAACAACGTTTAGGTGTCAGAGAAGAATTAATCCTTTAGCAATGGCTATCATCAAGAATTTGACATAGCTGGAAATCAAAGCCACAACCTCTGGATTGCAAGCCTTGTGCGTAACCAACTGAACTTACAGCAATAACTATGCAGCTCTGATATAAAAGCAATACACAAAGGAGTGAAGGTACTGATGAAAATGAAGCAAAAAAAAAATATTCACAAATTTGAATTGTTTTATTTTTCATCACAAAAAAAAAACATATACGCGTAAAAATGGTAAACTAAGACGAACGATGAACATTTTTTCTTTTAACAAGGGGTTAATACACCATTAATTCTTAATGTTCCATGTTCTTGCTCTATATGTAAATTGCAAGGCTAGCCATTTGATTGTCTGCCACAGAACAACTCATGCAATCAAATGGCTAGTAAATTTTCCCTATTCTGTACAGAGTATAATGCTACTTTTTGATGATATAATGATTATGTCTTTGAACCATTTACTGGCACTTTCTTTTACCTGGGAGTTTTTTATCCGACTTACTTTGATTTGCTCATATGGCATTTTACACTGTCTTAGACTGTACCTTTTGTACTGTAAATACATTTTACATGGTAGCTGGCCAAGACATCCATGTTTTACAGTTTTCAAACAATATTTCAGTTTAATAAAAATAGTCAGAGCAACTATCCATATATCTACATGTTTTTTTGTTTTTTTTTAATTTAATTAAAGCAGTTGATTTTAGAAACCACTAGCAAAATGAGAAATTGCTCTTTTTCACCCATTGTCACAGATGCCTTGAAATTTTCATGTTTTCACTTGTTCCCTCTTGTTACTTGACAACAATAATTTACATTCTTATTATTATGTACTTCAAATGATGGTATCTGCCTTTCAAAGATTAGAAAACATTGTGGAAAAAGTAGAAAATACTGGATACCAGCTAACCCCTGATACCCATATTTTCTCCTTTTGTGACAATGTTTTAACAAGACCAGAGGGCTGTTGAAACACAGGATTGTCTGCTAAAGGGTTAAACCTCAGTTCATGTTGATAGCACCTGTATTTTTCAAAGATGTTTGCTGAAAATTTGTTTTACTGTTTGTAAATACCATTAGCTTCATCATTCAACAGCCATGTACAAAATTCTAGTACATGTACTATGTACATGTAAATTGAAATGTTCAATAACAACAAAACCATTACATTTTCCCACTTACATACAAAGCAATATTCAGAGAAATTAACAGTCAAAATTTCATTACGACAAGATTGCAAAATCAGAATTTACTTTAACAACAATGAAATTTAAAAAAAAAAAAAAATGTACAGAATTTCCATGAAAATTTAAGACAAAAATTCTTCATAAGCTAACAGCAGAAATAAATAGAACAGTTTTTCCACCAATATTTTGGAATATTGGGGTTTTTCTTCCTTTCAGTTTTTCACAGTATTTAAATCTCTGATTGCATTTTCTCCTATATCTACAATGTTTTCTTACATTTCAAAATTCACCATGTCTTCGTACAATTCTAAGAACCATATTTTATCTATCATCTACAAATGCTATCTGCAAATACCATTCAAAAGTTTTGTCATCTGGTAAAGAATTAACCGTTACCAAACAATGCCAAGTTGTAACGACCCTTAGAAAGAATATAAAAGCACTGTTGAAAAAGCAGAAAAATGCTAGTAATCGGCATTTTCCTTCTTTTGCTGCAATGTTTTCCACCCTTTGAGAGATTGATATCATTTTTAGAGTACCATAAAACTTGTCATCTGCAAGCAAACGCTTTTACTTTGGACAAGTGTTCATTTTTTCATGTGGTAGAGCAATTCTAAAACGTGGATTGGGGCATTTCTATAGAACTATGATATGCTAATTATGACTATTATGAATCTAATGATCTATCACAGACTATAAATTATATGTTATATGCCTAAATTGTACATATCATGTATATGATACAACTAAAGTGAGACACCGAGTTTTTTTAAAACGCTGCAATAAATGAATGAATTTCTTTAAGCAATTTCATTCATATCTTACATTTTTGGAAAATCTACATGTAATAAATCATTTTGTTTTCTCCAATTCTGCCAATGTCCCTTGCTTCGATTTGAAGGTTTTTTTTTCTCATTTTCACAAGAATTTGAAGAACAGATCTCTTTCAACCAAACTTGACTATCTTAAAATGAGGAAGTTTTAACCGCTCTTTGTCCCACCAATGTTTTTATACATTAGAATTGCCTTCTTAAATGACAAATTAAATAACAAAACCCAAACATTATAATAATGAAAATAAACATCACTTACTGTACTGTAATTATTCCAACCAGAGTAACATTATCTTATTGTCAGGAAAGAGAAATGAGTCATTTTGTGAAAAGGGGGTTTAATGCATCAGCAGAAAGTAGTCTGACTTGGGTCAAAACATTTTGCTTTTGGTAAATTTTCTGCATGTCCAAAGACTACTATACCTCAGGATTCAGCCATATGTTTGACAAAATGGATTTTATTGATCCATAATTATGATATGACTTGCTTGGTAAAATGCATCAAACTGGTGCATAAAACCCCTTTTTGCTAGAGCCTGGCTCAACTATTATCACAAACTCTAGTCACAGTAGATATAATTGAGCCACACTCTGACAAAAAGGGGCTTAATGCATCGCCATGATCAGGATACCAAGCAAATAATCACATGATCATGGATCCGTGAAATCCTTTTTGTCTAACAATCAACAGCATCATGAGGTAGACTGGTCCTTTGACATAAAGAAAACTGACCAATAGCGAAAGGTTTTGGCCCAGGTCAGCCTGCGCGGACTGCGCAGGCTGACCTGGGTCGATACTTTTCGCAGATGCATTAAGCCCCCTTTTCACAGAGCATGGCTCAATTATAACACATTTTCCACGCTACTAAAACATTTTATATCCTTTCAGTAACAATGCTTTGGAAAACACTTGGGGAAAATGGAGCTTTTGTGTGTAGCAAGCAGTGGTTCATTTATCCTCAGTGTTTTCCTTACTACATGTATTCAAAAAATTTATTAGCCTTTCCTTTCTAAAATAGCAAATTGAAAGCTTGAGCCAGTTTTCAATAAATATGGATCCGAATTTCAATTAATTGAAAATTTTTACAGTAATTCAGTACAAACTTTGCAGCCTTTTCAAATTGCAGCCTAAAGTCTGTACTTTGATGGAACACCATCAGAAACAGTTCTACAGACTTTTACAGACTTTGTTATGCAGGAAAGTTCATTTACCTGCAGGAGTTTATCTGGATCTAAATTATATAAATACCTTTCAATTTAGCAGCTTTGCCTACCTGTAGGTCTCAAAAACATTGTGACAAAGAGGTGAAATTGCTCATCATGAAAAATTAGCCTATGCATCAATGTTGTTTTCTAGGAAATACTTCAATATGAGATTAAGTGACACTTGCTGTTGGTCTGGATTTTCATTACATTGATAGCTTCAGCTGCTAAGTGCGACTCAAGAACCTTGACTGTGCAGTCTGATCTTTGATCTAAACTGCCTAATTTGAGGCTATTTTTCCCCACAAAAATACCTTTGAAATAGCAAAATTTGGGTTGTACTATCACATTTTAATAGTTTAACTTCTCTTATTTAGCAAGTTAAGGGTTAAGTTAAATGTAGAACCTAACCTTTTACAGATTGTTTTGTAGTAACAAGGTTTAACTCTTTACTAAATGACAAAATTAATTAATTCTCCAAGATGAGAGCATTTGTAGACAACAAACTGAATATATCTCAAGCAATGATATTTGTCTTCAAATGGGTAGAAAAAACAATGGAAAATATAGAAATTGCAGGTTCCCAGCATTTCCTCCTTTTACCATGATGTTTTCCAAAGTCTTGTCTCTGAAGGCTGTTAAATCACAGGCCTTTTTGGTAAAAGGTTTACTGTTTAAGAATACTGATTACATCACTTGTTTCCTTTTTAAAACTTCTAATGATGATTTAAAAATTATAGGTTATGTCTAATGATGAACTGATGACACTGATCATCATTTATGTCGTAAACGATGTGATGAATGTTGACGTGGATTCCATGGTAAGTTAAAATCTCTGAAAAGAAAAATTTAGAAATATATCTGAATGAACAGAGATGCAGACAAGAGTATTTTTGTGTTTCTTAACTCCTTACCAAACAAGAGGACCATGATTGTCCTATATCGCTCACCTGAGTACTAAGCAGTAAAGGTCTACAATGAAGATAAATACCAAATACTGAGGTTCAAAGCCAAATGATAATGAAACAAGAGCGGCAAATTGTTGCAAGATATGCCCGTCCCACCGCCAGTTGTCAAGGAGGTATAGTAATTGCAAAGGGCAGGTAATGCAACAAACATGTTTACCAAGTCTCAAGTCAATTTGACTTGAGAATTCAAAGTTCCATTCCTGACAAGCAAGAAATATTGTAAAAATGAAGATCAAAGTGGAATTACTAAAAATCCGCGCTAGGTAGAGTTACTGTTCTTGCACACAGTACTCGGTAATATTGCAACAAACATGCATACCAAGTTTGAAGTCGTTCTGACTTGAGATGACAAAGTTATATTCCGGACAAGCACTAAATGCTGTAAAAATGACGATCAAAGGGAAATAACTCAAAGACAGCACGAGGTAGAGCTACAATTCTTGTGCACTGCACTTCCAAATATTGCAACAAATAAGCATACCATATTTCAAGTCATTCCTACTTAAGATGACAAAGTTTTGCTCCGGACAAGCAAGAAATGCTGTACAAATGAAGGTCAAAGGGGAAATAACTCAAAATTCGTGCTAGGAAGAGTTATGGTTCTTGTGCACTGCACTCCGTAATTTTTCAACAATCATGCATACCAAATTTGAAGATGTTCAGGCTAGAGATGACAAAGTTATATTCCGGACAAGCAGAAAATGCTGTAAAAATGACAATCAAAGGGAAAAAACTCATAGACAGTACCAGGTAGAGTTATCGGTCTTTCACACTGCACTCCGTGTTATTGCTACAAACACAAATGCCAAGTTTCAAGTCATTCGGACTGGAGATGACAAAGTTATGGTCCGGACAAAGAACTATTCTATAGAACTTTCTAATTCAAGGGCAAATAACTCCAGTTGTTCTGGTCCGATTACAACCATTATCAAACTCTTCCGAGATCTTATGGTCATATATATTTTGACCAAGTTTGGTGCTGATTGGTTAATAATTGTAGATGCTAGAGTGTAAACAAAGTCAAATATAGCAATTTTTCTAATTCAAGGGCAAATAACTCCAGTTGTTCTGGTCCGATTAGACCCATTATCGAACTCATCCGAGATCTTATGGTCATATATATTTTGACCAAGTTTGGTGCTGATTGGTTAAAAATTGTAGATGCTACAGTGTAAACAAAGTCAAATATAGCAATTTTTCTAATTCAAGGGCAAATAACTCCAGTCGTTCTGGTCCGATTAGACCCATTATCAAACTCATCCGAGATCTTATGGTCATATATATTTTGACCAAGTTTGGTGCCGATTGGTTGATATTTGTAGATGCTAGAGTGTAAACAAAAAAATGTGAACGGACGGACGGACACCGAGTGATCACAATAGCTCATCCTGAGCATTTCGTGCTCAGCTGAGCTAAAAAAACCAAATTGTAACAACTCTATAAAAGAAGGCTTTGGAAAACATTGTAGGAAAAAAAAGAAAATGCTGATAAATATTTGAAGATGAAAAATTACATGTGAGTCAAACAATGATTGCTGTTGTTGAAATGGGAGAAAATAACTGGGGGAAAAGAACATGATGTTATCAGGGAAAGACGAAATAACTATTGGCTCTATGGTGAGGGTGTAGGATTTGTAATCTAGTAGTCCCCAGTTTGACCCCTACCTGAGGTGCTGGGGTTTTCATAGGGTGTTGTGCAAGACCCCATTGAGCCCTGGTGAAACCCAACTCAAACTTCAAACATAACGTTGGAAGTGGTGGATAGAAGATTGTACTTACTCTTGCTTTACATAGGGTATGGCATGTCCAAATGCTGTTACAGGTATTTTATCCATGACTTCTATATGGGTTACTGAAGTGAAAGTAGAAAAGACAAGTCATTGAAAATTTGTTGACATGGTTTGTCCCCCAATTATGCTTTTTGTTTTGACAATAAACCACACAATTCCAAGTTTGAATAACCCAAAGAGACAAAAGACTTTTGAAAACTTTGTGGGAAAAGGAGAAAATACTGGTTACAAGCATTTTCTCCATTTCCCACAATGTTTCCCACCCTTTGAAAGACAGAATCATGTTTTCAGTAACATTTAATTTGTTGTCTGCAAATCCTTTCAATTTGAACATGGCTACAGTTTTGTCACCTGGTAGAGAGTTAACCCTCTGCCAAGCAATCCCTATTTTTTTTTGTAGTGGAACAAGGCTAATGGAAACACAGGAGGAAAATAAGTCTCTCCAATTTTCACAATGTTTCAGGATTTTTCAGACAAATCTTATTACGAGAGCAAGATTTACTATCAGCAAATGTTTTCAAGACCCACTATCATAGAATTAAAATTCTGCTATCTGATAAACCTCGTAACTTTTCCGACCATATTTTCTAGCACCTAAAGGACAAATCCCATAATATGAGTCACCTTTGTTCCTTGCAAATGGTTCCAGTAAGGACCTGTCAAAAATTCTGTCCTATAGTAAGAAATTAATTTTTAATTAAATCACCATGACATTGTGTTAAAACAACTCTACAAAAGAAGGCTTTTAAAAACAGTGGAAATAAGAGAAAACTGCTGGAAGCAGCATTTTCTCCTTATCCCACCATGTTTTCTATCCTTTCAAGGGTAGATCCTGTCAATTTAGCAATATTTGTAAAGTGCTTTCAAAATGGACAAGTCTAAAATGTTGTTGTTTGGTATAGAGATAAACAGCTTGAACTTCAGTGTTTGAAAAGTTCAAATTTAACCCACTTACTGTCATCTAATCTAGGGTAGAAAGACTCTATGGGATCCTCAGGTTTTTTATACTGTTCAATAGGGTAGTGTTTCTCTCTCAGCTTTTCATACATTGTCTCTTCTCTCTGTCTTTGGTTATCCCATCTGTTTGAAGGCAGAAAAAATGGTAATTTATTATTAAGTAAGTCTTACATTTCTAAAATATAAATGTGTCACTGACATGGATGCCCTTGACCTTACCCTTTGACATTTGACCTTGTGACACAATTGTTGCACAAGACATGTCGTATATCCATGGTGATCATTTGTGCCAAATTATTTTAGAATCAGACCATGCATTTGAAAGTTATCGGCCCAACACAAACATGAATGTTTACTGAACACACATACATATTTACATAAATACGAACACACTACACTGACAGGTGTACCAGTATAACACCCTCCCCACTGTCCATTTTAATGGCAGGGGCATAATAAAAGCATGTTATCGATTTCAGTCCAAACTTGAAGTACCACCAGAGACGATGTACAACACCTCAGAAAAAAGCTTTGATAGAGAAAAGATATCCAAAATCAAAATGAAATTGGCATTATGCACAAAAACTTGTCTACATGAAATTCTTCAAAGCATACTGCCAGATATCTGAAAATTAAGTTTTGGATATTTACAGTTTGTAGATAATACTAGTAGCTGTACACAGTCTAAAACCAGTAACAGTAAAATTGAGAGTAGAGTTACAAACACAAATAACTTTGTTTATGTGGAGAAACAGCCAGTGGCTTGGACAGAATCTAGCATGTAGCTATGGCACAAGAAACTCCAAGAAAAAAATGAATAGATGCAACAGCTGCTGTACAGTGACTTAAATATTGCTATAAAAATGGCATTTAACTCTTTACCAGGAATCAGAGTTAAAGACTCTTCCATATTGAAAGCATACTATAAACAAAAAATTCATTCTTGTTCAAATGATATATATATATATTTGAAAGGACAGAAAACAGTGTGTGAAAAAAAGAAACTGCTGGTAACTAGCTTTTTCTCCTTCTTCAAAAATGTATTCAGAGTATCTCTTCCTGTGTCATAAAATGTACTACAAACACTGGGTTGGTTGGTAAAGGTTGCACAGTGACTAGGAAAGCAAATAAGTGGTGCTCTTGCACAAAGGGGTTTAGTGCACCTCTGTGATGTATTGCACCAAACATGTCATCACATAATTGTGGACCCATAAAATCCATTTGTCTAACAAATGACTAAATCATGAGGTAGAATGGTCCTTGGGCATATAGAAAATTTATAAAAGGAAACACTTTTGACCTACATGTATGTCAGCCTGTAAAGAATGTGCAGGCTGTCATCAGTCAATACTTTTTGCAGATGCATTAAACCCAGATTTCACAGAGCATGGCTAAAATAGAGAAGCTGACCTTTTTCTTCTTTTTTCCTCAATTTCAGGCTTTTGATGTCTGCGCACAAATGTTTCATCTTCATGGTCCTGTAACAAACAACAGAGTTCATACTGGTCCTCTTATTTCAATAATGAGCAATTTAATGGTATTATGTGTCGGCTGAATGCTAGATAAATTGATGGATAATTCAATCAAAAACTATGTCTCACAGTTTTTAATACATGTATATGTAGAGTTTTACCATTTAACTCTTTTGTAACATGTATATTCAAAATAAAACTGAAGCATTTACCAGACAACAAATGTTGCTAAAAGGATGGGATTTGTCTTTGTAAGGACAAAAAAGGGCTGTGTGGGAAAAGGAAACAATGCTGGTTGCCAGTATCCCAAAATATTTTCAAAAGTTTCTTTCCAAATTGACTGATTGACTGTATGGTGTTCAATGCCGTTTTCAACATTATTTAAGTTATACTGCGGTGGCCAGTGCACTTATCCATGCTTTCCAGGAGCTTCTGTTACCAGTACTCTGCACAGTATTCTTTCCAAGCCAATGACTGCTTTCCCACATAACCATCGTCAAAACAATGGTCATTGGTGAGAGAGGAATGAATCCTGTCGCAAGAACTATCATCAATCTTCGGAAAGAAATTGGCCAAGCTGGAGACTGAACCAGCGAACCTCCAGTTTCTTTCCAAAGGGTCATCAACACATTGGACTGTTTACTAAAGAACCAAATAAATAAAAAGGTTGATTCCTAATTTTGTGGCCAGCTGTGTTCAGCTGCTGGAATTCAAGTTTGTCTTATCATTCTGATAATAAGTAACTTAACATCATGCAAGAAAATGCCCATAGAAAGTCTTTTCCTGTCTTCTAGTAGTATTTTTGAAAACATTGTGACATAAGGAGAAATAAAATTCCAAACCAATGATTTCTCTTTTTGCCTCACAAAGTAAAAATGTTGATCCATATTGATTATGTGCATTTTTGAAGGACTGTTTCAATGCCATGTACTGTAAATTTGCTTCAGATGGTACAAAAGACAACCAACTTACCTCAGTGCCCTCAATAACATACAAGTTTGTGTACGTTTTTATCCTATATGTCGGTACTTCAACTGAAATGAGGACACAAACATGTGTTAAGAAAAATAATACTCAAAATATATATAATCTGTGTTCAGCAAGCTGGGGATTAAATGCATCTGCAAAAAGTATCAACCCGTGTCAGCCTGTATAGACTTCTGTGCACTTCACACACGCTGACCTGGCTTAAAACTTTGCTATTTGTACATTTTCTACATGTAAAAGGACCATTCTACCTCATGATCAGTTCTTAGACAAAATGAATTTTATGGATCCATAATTATTTGATGAATTATTATCAGTGTTAGCGCTGGCCCAAGTAAAATAATGGCCAACAACTTTTTCTTGAAAATAATAACAAAGTTAGTGCACGAAGCTTGCTTAAAAAAAAAAAAAAAAACATGCACATGCAGCACTGAACAACCTTTATTTTATACTCACAGTTTCAAACATTCATTCACATAATTATGTCTATTACAATGATAAAAAAGAAAAAAAAATATATCATATATATTTAAGCTTACCTTGTAGAAAATATTGTGGGAAAAGGAGAATTTGCTCTATACCATTTCCTGGGATAGTGCTCCTTTTCCCACAATATTTGCATAAAAGCATAAAGGATCTTAGGTCCTAGTTTCTTTTGATGAATGGTTACTTCTTTACTAAACAACAATTTTTTTTATTGTAATAAATGATGTGCATCAGTAATGGAAATTTTTCCATAACATGATGAATTACCTCCCTTTATTATCTGTTGAACTTGATTATTTTCATTTCAAATAAGGTCAATGAGGCTGGTAAGATGTCGTAAATAAAACCATTCACTCGATAGTACCTAAATAGTGAAGTAGACGGCGGTTATCAACCTTAGCCTTTAAATTTCATTTGAATTTTCATTGTGCATTTCACTAGTACCACTGCTAAATCCTGTAAATGCAATTAATATTTTCCTTATTTTGTTACCTTTTTCCATTGGCAATAGTTTTCGTTTAGGACGACCCATATTGATGTATAAAGTGAAGAATGTTAAGATTTAGGGGGTACAAGAATGAGATTATTAGAGGAATGTCAACGTGTCAATTAAATTGAATTATGAATATGAATTATCGTTTTCTTTTTGTTCGCCAACATTTAAACAATGCCGGTTTATGTGAGCAATTTATGATATCTAATTGGTTTCCTTTACTGGCCATCGTCGTTTTTGGCGGTATTGAAATCCAAGGCATTCTATCACTGCGTCGATTAAAATAGTCAATCAAAATTTAAAGTGAAATAAACAATAATCGCCAATTGATCTCCAATTAACGGCTTAGAATAACAACCAGTAACATGACACGCGTTGTGGAATATACCGGCCAATTGTGACCTGCCGATTACCTAAGGTTGCGTCCGCCGAAGTGTGAAACAAGCGATTACCACACATTTCCGGTGCAAATTAACGTTTGATCCAGGCAAGTAAAGGGAATTTTACCCGACTTTTTCTGAAATAAATTAATCGACAATTTTTATCGACGATTGGAAGAATTAATCGACAGACGAATTAATTAATCGACAATCGTCGATAATTTCGATTAGCAGCGTGAGCACTAATTAAAGGAATTGCTACGTAAATGCATCATTGAGATGCATTAAACCCCTTTTTCCTAAAGTGCTACTCATATTTTCAGAAAATCATAGCAGTATTACAATGTTCTCAGAAACCTCCCTCCTCAGAGTCATAAAAACATATATGGCATTTTTTAAAAGGTTAAAACGAGCTTTGCAGAGTGGTGCATATACGCCCGAAGGGTCCTGTCAGTGAGTAGCCGCACAAGAAATTGGTTATTTCAGAAAAAAAGGACAGATAACTCTAGAACTCGCAAAGAGATCCAAATGTAGAGTCACATACACAACTACACATCATAGAGATTCATTGTGGTAAGTTTCAAGTTTTTCAAACAGAAGCTGTAGGAGTTGCGCACACAAGAAATTGCTAACGGACGGATGGACGACCTGGGCGGCTGGGCCATAACATAATACGACCCTTCGGGTGTAAAAAAAAAGAAATAAAACAAAGCACCATCAACATACCTTGTCTTTGAGACTTTGCATTGTTTACAATGTCTGGCCGCGGCTCTAAATCTATTTCTGATGAGTCCGGTTCATAATAACAGACATAATACAGATTATTTGTCTTTAAGTACTTTCTTTCACTTTCATCTTCGCATGACGACGATGACGACAAGAGTTTGCGTTTTCTATGAGTTTCCCGTCTATTTTTCATTGGAGAATTCAGTTCTTCCGACATTCCAGCCGTCTTAAATGGACTAGGTTTACTGATTTCTTTTTCTTGTTGAACCCATTTTTTTGTTGGTGTGCTAGCATCTTGTTTCTTGCTGAAGTTCAAGAAAATTATAATGTTGTGATAAATCTTAACAATTCAATATTACTTTTTTTCATGAACATTGGCGAGTTCTGATTGGCTGAAAAAAAAAATTTCATAGTTCCATGAAAAAAAAAACATTAGCAGTGCCATGACTACTTTTTGCAGTCAAAGTAATGTAAATAAACATGTATACAAGAATTCATAATGTTTTTCTTTCTGATTTTAGATCTTTATCGAGTCCGAAGTTCAAATCGCTAGCTGAATTCATTTTCTCTGAATATTGAAAAAAATATCCAACACTAAATTCAAAGAGAGAGCTGAAAACTCATCGTCACTTTGCTGGGTTCTAACAATCTATTTTCAACTTAGTTCTAGTGTATTGAACTTCTAATAATAAATCAACTAAACCTGCAAATGTTCAATACTATAATGACGTCACGAATTTATGTCATTTTTACGCCATGAACCAGCTGTTTTACCGCGCTATGAATTATGAATGAAATGGACATTCAATAAATATGCAATGTTGGATTTACAAAAAAAAGCAGTTAGTATTATTTAAGTGCATATTTGTTGTCTGTGATATTGAATTACAAGGAATGAAGAGAACTTTTTTTGTTTTCATGGAGGTAAGAAAAAAAACATTAATCACACTGTATGAAACTGCGAAAGAGAACTTTTTTTGTTTTCATGGAGGTATGAAAAAAAAAAACCTAATCACACTTCGCAGTTTCATACATTGTGATTAGATTTTTTTTCATGCCTTCAAGAAAACAAAAAAAGTTTTCTTCATTCCTTAAATAAAACAAAATTTTAGACTTGTCAAAATTAAAAGCAGTTGCAAATGGCACATTAAATGTGGCTTAAATAATGGGATTTGTCTCTGAAAGGATAGAAAACATTTTGGAAACAGGAGAAAACTATGTTTACCAGCATTTTCTCCTTTTCCAAGAATGTTTTCATACCATCATTGGAGTCATTAAAACTTTGGATCCCTTAATACAGGCTAAAAAGGAGATTTCAGGGCTGATCACTTGTTGAAGTGCAATTTTGATGACCTTTTTACCTCCTGTCAGAGTTACAGTAGACCCAGAGCAACTCATCATTCACAGCTGATTTTGGATGAGGAGAATGAATATTCTTTCAGCTTATTGTCTCTTGAAATAAATTTGAAGCAAAGAACTTCTAAACAGTCTTGAGAAAAATGTGATCATTCAATCAACACAATTTAATATGTGAAACTGAAAACATTGTAGCATTAGAAGAAAAGCAAGTGTATGAGCATTTTTTTCCCCTTTTGCCACAATGAGTTCAAAGCATGTCTACTTTTATTTTGCATTTATTTTGAAATAAGCCCATACAACTTAAATATATAAATCAACCACTCTCAATGATTGCTTCTTAAAACCTTAACCATTACTTGCATCATGATGTGGGTTGTTCTAAAGGTTGATCCAGCTCATCACAGGATTTGAACCTGGATAAGGCGATGAGTTCACACGAAGCTCTGGTGAGGGTAACTTTTAAAAACTTACAATTTTGGTGCTTTTTCTGGAGTTGGAGTCACTATAGGTTCAGTGTAGCTCATGGTGCCAGGTTTGGGAGGCGGAGAATGTGTGATGTTTGAACCATGAGACATCTCCTCTCTTTGCTTCAGTAACGACATTCGTCTTTCCATCCTCTGGAGGCGACATTGTAACTAAAGTTTGAAAAAAGGAAAGTACATCCATTACCACTTAGTGTTACCATACTGTGATAAAAATATTAACCCTTAGAGTGCTGAATCAACAAAATGGACCTATTCAATTGGACAAACAGTCAAAATAAAGCAACTTCAAAGTTGCTTTTGAGTGGCAAACTGTGGATCCAACTTTAGACAGCAGGTGTGGTCTGATCTTGATCTACACTGACTGCAATTCAACATAAGGTCTGCTTAGAGCTCAAGGGTTAACAACTGTAACCTTATGTGGATAGATATTGAAAATATCATTAGAGAAGGAGCAATTATTTGTACTTTTCCAAACCATATACATGTAAATCTGTTTAACTCTTTACCACACGACAAAAATTTAGACTTGTCGAAATTAAAAGCATTTGCAGATGACAAAATAAAAGTAACTCAAAAATTGAAATTTGTTTTTGAAAGGGTAGAAAACATTGTGGGAAAAGGAGACAATGCTGGTTACCAGCATTTTCTCCTTTTCCCACAATGTTTTCAAAAGGCTTCCTTCTAAGGGTTGTTAAAACTAGGAATTGTGTGGTAAAGGGTTAACCCTTTACCACAATTCCGAATTTCAACAACCCCAGTTAGGAAGGCTTTTGAAAACATTGTGGGAAAAGGAGAAAATGCTGGTAACCAGCATTGTCTCCTTTTCCTACAATGTTTTCTGTCCTATGTTAGACAAATCTGGCCATCTGAGCAATATTTCATATGTCGTCTGCAAATGCTATCAATTTGGCCCAGTCTTAAATTGTTGTTTGGTAAAGAGTTTAACCCTTTACCACACGGCAAAATTTTAGACCCATCCAAATTGAAAGACGACAATTTCATAGTGGCTAAAATGACGCAACTTTTCTTTGATAGGGTAGAAAACTTCGTGGGATAAGGAGAAAATGCTGGTTACCAGCATTTTCTCCTTTTCCCACAATGTTTTCAAAGGGCCACTTCTTCAGGGGCGTTAAAAGGCGTCATTGTGTGGTAAAGGGTTAAAAAAATTAAAAGATAATAGCCTGTCCACAAGTAATTTTTCATGTCTGATTGAAATTACTACCTTCTTCAAATGAGACTTCTTTCCTATTGCTACAAACCATATATATATATGAAAACATTGATAAAGAATATACATTTGTTTTTATAAATATTGCAAGCAAACTACCACATAAACAATATATACAGCCATTAGACAGGTTCCTGAATGAAATGAAAGTTTGTTTATAAATAATCTTAGTGGCTTTAATGCATGCTTGTTTGGCAAAACCTTTGAGAGGACATGCACTTAATCAGATTTTGCATTCATTACCATTGTGAACTCTTGTGACCCTCTAGTGCAATACACAACTTGACACATGTCACACACAAATTTGTGTATCAATCTTACCTTAACGTTTGTAAAGGAATTGCCTGTCCATCTCATGTATTTTCTCAGACCAAACCTTAATTTCCTTGGAATCAAAACTTCAGTCATGTTCAACAGAGAATCAAGGTTACAATGCCCAAACATATAGACTTCAACACATTCCGAAATTATCTGGTCAGAACACGAACAATGGGCTGAACGCGTGCCCCCCCAATCGATAACCATCCGTGTATGTATATATTTTGATCACATGACCAGTCATATTGTCCTTCACCCGATACTACGTTCTCATTGGTCAGTCTGCCAGGTTTAATTTCAGGTTGTTTACAGACGTTAGATATTTATCCCGGCCAAACTCCTTGACAGGTTGTTAAAGATGGTTTTATTTACGGTAGATCTACTGTACTATTCAAGATCAAACCAGTTTACTTCATGCTAAGATTTCCGTTTCATGGCAATAAGGAAATAACATGCGCCAGACGACATTTTGTGTGGGTGTTACATTTAAATAAATTATTATGTAATGCACACTTACCGCATTATTTTCCGCCTTCAGACCTTTGATGGTTTTGTCTCTCTGATTTATCACTTCTTGCTGTTGTTGAATCAAGTCCATATGAGCAGTGACAAGCTCTTTCAGTTGTTTTGTTTCATTGTTGATGTCCGAGGTAGTACCCGCTGAAGTTTTGTACCGATTTTCCTTTGAAGCTTCCGATTCCATTTTATTTTCGTGAGTAATTGACCCCTGTTTTGCTTTTAAAGCGTCAATCTCGGCTTGTTTTAAACTCTCTTGAATCGCTAAAGCTAAATCTGGGTCATACTCGCCATTAACAATAGCTGCGGTTTTTGTAAGTCGACGTCGTTGCCAGTACGGCTTCGACTCAGATCGAGCCCTCGATGAAAACAATATACTTGACTTCATCTGTCCGGTCGACATCCAAATGATCCAAATGACAAAAATCCATACAGATCTCACTCGGACCGAAATATAGATTTCAAATTTTTTAACGTCCGTGGAAATATGCAAATAAGTTCGTTCGATTACTAATTTCAACTTCAGGGACAGGAGAGTAGTTTGCTATCGAAAATGTATGGTGTACTGGAACCGCCACAATTCGGAACGTGCTTTTATATATAAAACAACATGTACTATTAAAAGAGGCATGGCAAACATCGCCAGTAAATTATTTCGTATCATTTTACAGAATTTTTGCGAATATTATTTCGAAAACAATAATAAAGGTGAAAATGTTGATAATGTTCGCATGTTTACATATTATCCATACAGAATCGATTTGAATGAAACCAGGGGGTCTTATATACATGTGTATATACGATCCCTGATGAAACGGAGACCTACAAGTCTGGTTAGAACATTTATTGAAACTGACTGAAAATCCCACTTTGTAACATGCCTTTGAAACGCAAAACAGCAGTTCGGAGGAAAGAAACTGATGGACCATCAGCAAAGAAACAGAAAAACTCAGATACTAGAAAGGAAGTTAAGACAACTCCTGCAAAAACCACAGGTAGGTGATTCTCTTTTATTTTTTAAGTGCGAAATTACAATCTTAGAAAAAATAACAGTAAAATATATAAAGCCAAGAAAAACAATTTCATCTTTGAGATTATCTTCCAAGTGAGTATAAAGGTAATAACTTTAGTCTTTAGGTTTGGCACTGAACATGAAAATAGCTGTGTGGTCGGGCAATTCTAATTACCGGATACAATGACCTACTGCCTAAAAACGACATTTACAGACCGTTCCTGCTTAGCAAATATCCATCTTTTCCTTAATGAGGAAATTACAGACGATGATATTTTGCATATGATAATATTTCTTGAAATCCTTCTTGAATGATTGCCATTTTTTAGTGAAGGAACCATAATTGCATTACTAGTCTATGAAGCCAAAGGTTATCTTTCTTTATGAAATCCTACGACAGGCGACCTTGAAGATATCCTTTTGAAATATAGAAAACTGATAGGAATTTCAGGGTCTAATGCATAACTACTTGTAACATTGTGGCAAGAGATATTGATCATAAAAAATAGATTATTCATCCACATGTGCAAACAAGTATTCTATTTAACCCTATACCACAGCAATTTTTTAGAATCATCCATGGTAATTGAAGGAATCTTCAGAAATGATAGACCTAGTTTTGTGTCTTGAATAGGAGCAATCCTTGTGGGAAAAGGAGACAATTAATGCTGGTCCCCAGCATTCTCCCACAATGTTTTCAGAAAACTCTATTTCAGCCTTTTTAAAACTTGGAATTTTGCAGTAAAGAGTGATAGTGCTTTGTTTCAAGCCAAAAAAAGCCGTTAATCAGCAGAATGCAATAAGAAGTTCTAGCTTGTTATATATGACAAATACAGCATGTGCTTTCATTGATAAGACACAAAGTTTAAAAAAACAAAAAAGTTTAGACTTGTCCAATTTGAAAGGATTTGCAGGTGACAAATGTAAGTCAAATGATGGGATTTGTCTCTAACAGTAGAAAACCTTATGGGTAGGCCTTCAGGAGAAAATGCTAGTTTATACCAGGATTTTCTCCTTTTTCAAAAGCCTCTTTTTGAGGGTTGTTAAAATACAAGTTAAAAAATCCTATGATAAGGTTAAAACGTAGAAAAAGGAAAAAATGCTTATTTCCAGTGTTTTCCTCTTTTCCTGAAAATTTGTAGTTTTAGACAAATCCCATGGTTGGAGCCATATCTAAATTGGTTAGTTGCCTGCAAGTGCTCTCTATCTGGAAAAGTCTCAAGAAAATTTCATTTGTTAATGAGTTATCGTAGCAATATTTTTGTTGTGCACATAGCGAAAGGCATGGATCCCTCTGGAAAAAGCAGTTTTAAAGACCTGTTGACAGATAAACTATGGAAAGTTTTGTTAGGGAGTGAATTTGACGAGAAATATTTTCATGAGTTGGAAAAGAAGCTTGAAGAGGAGTACAAAGCCGGGAAAGAAATATTTCCACCCAAAGAACTTATTTTTAATGCATTTAACCTGACCCCATTAGATAAGGTATGTGATCAATTAGGTTCTTTTTCCATTTAACTCCAGACTTCTATTTGATTGAATGTATGGTGTTTAATGCTGGTTTCAACATTATTTCACTTATGTCACAGCAACAAGTGCACCTATAAATCATGCTTTCCTGGAATTTCTTTTACCAGTACTCTGCAGAATATTCCTCTAAAGCCACTGGCTGCTTTCCCAAATGACCATCATCAAACAATGATCAGGGGTGAGAGAGGAATTAGCCCTGTCACATTGACTATCACCAATCCTGAGAGAGTAAAGTGCCAATGTAGGGGTTCAAAGCAGTGACCCCTGGTTTCATGTCCTGCACATTACTGACTACCAGTCTTGGCTTAGAATTTTGGAAGCACTTTTGCAAACTCCTTACCATAAAATAAAAGTCTATACCTGTCCACATTAAAAGCATTGGCAGACAGCAGATTAAAATTTGGCTCAAATGGTGGAATTTATCTTTAAAAGAGTAGAAAATATTGTGGGAAAGGAGATAATACTGGTTACCAGCATTTTCTCATTTTCCACAATGTTTTCAAACAGCTCCTCTCTCAGGTTAAAGGCTTAAATGAGTAAAAATCATTATGAAAAAGTAAATGATACTGGTTACGACCATTTTCTCCTTTTCCCACAATGTTTTATAAAGCATTCTTTCTCATGGTGGCTACTACACAGGATTGTGTGGTAAAGGGTTAAAGAGGAATAATCAACATGAGTTGAAGAAAAATACATGAGTATGTGTACATGGAAAAGTATTGTGGCATAAAAAATACTGCTCATTATGAGCATTTATAAGCAATTTCTCTTCCTGCTATAATTTAAAATGCAGTCTAAGGCAGGAAAAAGAAATTCATCTGCCACTAGTAATTAACTAGAACTTTTTTTTCTACAAAAAAACAACAGATGTATCCCCCCTTTTTGGTGTCAGAAGGATTAATAATCCATGTTAAAGTTAATAACATTTTCTCCCAGATTTCTATAGTGGACACGAAATTGTACTTAAAATGAGTAAGGAAAATAATCAAAGGGAAATAACTCGAAAAATATACAAGCCAGAGTTACGGTTCTTGTGCATGACACTTTTTGTCTCATGGTGCTTTACAAATGTGTGAAGTTTTATCAAAATATCTTAAAAGGTTTTCGAGTTATAGAGCGGACACGATTTGTGACAGACAGGCAGACAGACGGACAGACAGACGGACGCACGGGAAAAACAATATGTCTCCCAACCCTGACGGGGGGAAGACATAATTCTTTACCAGACAACAAAATTTCAGACTCATCTAATTTGAGAGCAATTTTAGAAAACAATTTAACTGTAGCTCAAATGTTGATTTCTGTCTTTGATAGGGTAGTAACATTGTGGGAAAAGGAGAAAATGCTGGTTACAGTAATTTCTCCTTTTCCTACAATGTTTTCAAAAGGCTTCTTTTTCAGGATCGTTAAAACTCGGGATTGTGTAGTAAAGGGTTAAACATTTTCAAAACTATTTGTTGTCACTTAACCCTTTGCCACACACCATCAACTTTTATTGACCTTGAGAAATAAGACTTTTGAAAACATTGTGGGAAAAGGAGAAAATGCTGGTTACCTAAATATTTTCTACCCTATCGAAGACACCTTTTACAATTTGAGTCATATTTAATTTGCCATCTGCAAAATTAATGCGTTTGGTTTGAACAAGTCTAGCATCTTCCATTTTTTGTTCCAAAAATGTCCATTTCATTTAATCAGCACCATATGCAAAAGAACATTTAATAACAATGTTTTCTACACGTTTCTCCATTGTGCTACATGTAGAAGTTAAGCAATCCACTGTTAACTAATGTGCTGTGCTACTTATTTGTTTCTAGGTATTTATGGTAATGGTGTTTTTGTTATTGTTTTCTTTTACGTAACTTAGAATTATTTCACAGCAGCAGTGAACTTGTAACCTTTTTGAATTCATTCTGTCATTGAATAGCAAAATATACTTGGAAAGGTTATTTCAAGCAATTGTTAATTTTTCTTCAGTTTAATCGAAAGTTGTCATCGACAATAAAACACACACAATATTTGAGTGAAATTTGGTTAACTACTGTTGTGGATCTCACACTGAAAATGTTTATTCTGATTTGCTGATCCACTGTATTTCTGATCGGCTGATCTGCCATGTTCCTGATTGGCTCAGAATGTGACACAGCCTACTGTATCTCTGACTGGTTGCAAAAATATTACCTTTTTTTTCATTGAACTGAGTAATATATATCAGCCTCTGTGGAAACATGAATGTCTGTTTATCTTTTTTTACAAGTTTCATTGAATTTCTTAACATAAAAGACATTGGAATATATATATATATAATTCTTTAACATATTCACCCTTAGAATATATCAAAATCATATTTGCAGTGCACAAGTTTTTTTCCAGCTTCTCAAGCACCAACATAGACCAAGCAAATTTTTACATCTAGATTGAAAAAACACACACACACAAGCATCGTCACAGATATTTTTCCTATTGCTCTCCTGTTCCCTTTTCCTGTTTCTAAATAAGAGTTTTTGATTGTTGTTTTCAGGTAAAGTTGGTTATCCTTGGACAAGATCCATACCATGATGATGGCCAGGTAATTTTACTTCTGACTTTACCACATGGCAAAACTTTAGACTGGTCTAAATTGAAACTACTGGTACATGTATTTGCATGAAATGATGACAATTCAAGGATTTTGTAAATGATGTGGCTTCTCAGGGACAAAACTGTGGAAAAAGGAGACAATGCTGGTAACCAGTTCATTAAAGCTCATTATTGTTATTGTTAATTAGACCACAATTTTAAATAACCATACCAGACATTTTAGACTCAACAAAATTGGATGCATTTGCAGAGGACCATAAAGTAGGTTAAAAGATGATATCTGGCTTTTGAAAGGGATGACAGTATCATGAAAAAAGGAGAAAATGCTATTAACAAGCATGTTCTCCTTCTCCCATAAAGTTTTCAAAAGCTTTCTGTCTTCAGGATTCTTAAACATCAGAATTGTATAGGAAAAAATTAAATATGGCCGAAATGATGAGATTTGTCTTTAATTGTTTACCAGCATTTTTCCCTTTCCCAACAATTTTTTCAAAAGCCTATTCCCAAGGGTCACTAAAACAGGACATTGTTCTGGAAAGAGTTAACTCTTTATCAAAAAAATTGACCCTGTAAAAAAACCGACCCTGTTGAAAAGGGCTTTTGAATACATTGTTGGGAAAGGGAGAAAAATTTGGTAAACAGCATTTTTTCCTTTTCCTGTATGTTTTCTACCCATTATAAAACAAATCCTATCATTTGAGTCTTGTATAATTTGTTGTCTGCAAATGCTGTCAATTTGGACCAGTATGAAATTGTGTGTGGGGAAGGGTTAAATGTTTCACTTATCTTGCAGGCCATGGGACTATCATTCTCTGTACCCAAAGGTATCCCTGTTCCCCCTTCCCTGAAAAATATGTACAAAGAGCTAGATAGGGATCCGAAAGTCCCTGATTTTAAAATCCCAGATCATGGATGTCTAGTAAAGTGGGCAGAACAAGGGGTCTTGCTACTGAATGCAACTTTAACTGTGGAGTAAGTATATGTTTTGGTTTTATAACATGTGGTCATACATACTTGTTGATACTTGGTCACTTGACCATGTGACCAGGTTTATTTTCTCATCAGTCATGTGATAAAGACTAGTACTTTTTTAGTTTCATTACAGTCATGTAATTGTTATTTCACAGAAATGGTTTTGGCCCATCAAATAAAATTCCTACCCCTTAAAACGAAAAACTTACCCAATCCAAGACACCAACCATTTATTCTCTATTTATTGCACAGTAATTGAAATATATTCTTCATTTGAAAAATCTCTCTAAAAGAGAGGGTTTTTGAAAACATTGTGGGAAATGGAGGAAATGCTGGTAACCAGCATTTCTCCTTTTCCCACAATGTTTTCTGTCCTATCAAAGATGGAAACACCCATATTAGCAACACTTAATTTGTTGTGTGCAAATGCTTTCATTTAGTCCAGTCCGAAATTTTGTCATTTGGTAAAGTATTTAGGATAATATAATTATTTACAGACTTAACTCTTTACCAAACGACAAAATTTTAGACTGGTCCAAATTGAAAGCACTTGCAGACGACAAAATAAACGTAACTAAAAAACTGAAATTTGTTTCCAGCAGGGTAGAAAACATTGTAGGAAAAGGAGAAAATGCTGGTTACCAGCATTTTCTCCTTTTCCCAAAATATTTTCAAAAGGCTTCTATCTCAGGGTCGTAAAAACCAGGGATTGTTTGGTAAAGAGTTAAAATCACGGTTACCACTGTTACAATAAGCAAATTGAACAGCTGGGCATTGCATTGTCTCAAAGCCGTTGGCTCCATTTGCTAATGGTCACAGTCTTTCAATTATCTGTAGTGAGTGTTATCTCTGGGCCCATATTCACTGATCACTCTATTTTTAAATTCTAAGATTACCCATGTGATTAGCTGGGACAGAACAACTCAACCAATCAGATGGATAGACTTGAAATTTAGGATTAGATCTTTTTTTAGACTGTATGCAGAATAGGGTCCATGGGCAGTAATGACTAACCATTCTAATTCTTTCTCCGTAATATCCTAAACTTCAAAGATAGATAGATACTTTATTGAAGTAACGTAAACTATACATAGTTTCTAGTTACACAATATGAAAGTAATACAATTTATACACAAGGTCGTTCAAACAAACAAACAAACAACAACACAGACAGACAAACATTATCACACACACACACACATACACACCCCCACACACCCAACACACACACACACACACACACACACACACACACATACACGCACAGAGAAAGTTAAATTCAAAAAGAAACAACAAATACATAAATAGAAAAAACAGAAAAATTATCTTAGAGAAATGGCGTTTGGAAAAAAAGAGAGAAAAACATGTCGTAACTGTAGTATAATTGATGACAGTTATTCAAAGTACTCATAAAGTGGATTATCCATTTTTGAACGTTATTTTGTGCTTAAAGGTCTCTTTCAGAAACTTGGCTAAATTTTCCAAAATTGTTTTATTACTGGATTTTAATAACTGAACTAATTTATACATGCTTGGTCTATTTGTATAGTATGGTCTAATATACTGATTACGTATGCCAGAATATGCCGGACAAATAAGAATAAAATGGAACTCGTCCTCAACTTCATTTTTATTACATTGATAACAAATTCTTTGATTATAATCGATTCGTTGAGAGCTATATCTTCCCGTTTCTACTTTTAAAATATGAGAGGACAAACGTATTTTTGCAATAAATCTATATAAGTGTTTAGGTAAAAGTGTAATATAATCCTCTATACAGAAAGTTTCCTTAATATCTTTATAAATCCTGGTAGATTGACTATTATTTATACTATTTGACCAATTTTGAATGAACATGTCGATAATTCGTCTTTTGAAGATTGGAGGGAACGATTTGAGATTAGCACTTGACTGTGTATTCCGTATGTCAGAAAAGCCTGTAGTATCTAGGACGGACTTAACATTCGATGCCCAGTTTTTAAGACCATTATTACAATCAATTAACATAGCTTGGTATATTTGCCATAAAAGTATATTTTCAGATTTTAATATTTTACACCAATACTTAATTATTCAAATATTTCTGGAAATATAAAGCGGGTATCGTCCTAGTTCCCCATAAAGACTTATTGATGTTGATTGTTTGATATTAAGTATATATCTCAAGAATTTCAGATGGATCCTTTCTATTTGTTTACTTTTCGAAAAACCAGTTATTTCGCATCCGTAATTCAAAGTAGATCCCACAAAGGTGTCAAAAAGCTGCAATAAAATTTTCACTTTAAAATCATATTTACTGGTATTTGCTATTAGAGTATGAAGGGCTTTTAAGCCTTTTCCAGTAATGAATTCATTATTTAAAATAAATGTGCCAGTATAATTAAAAACTGTTCCTAGATAATTAAAATCATTTACGACCTTTATATAACTATTATTAAAATGCCAGCGCTTGTTTTCTCCTAACAATCCTCTTTTCCTGAATACAACAATTTTGGTCTTCTCTACATTTACAGTTAATCCCCATTCATGACAATACAAGTTTAAACGATCCAAACTTTTCTGGAGATCCTCAGGACTTTTCTCGAGGATAAGCATATCATCTGCAAATAAAAGTAGAATGAACATGATTTCATCAATTGTAATACCAGAATTAACATTGTCTGCTAAAAATAGCTCGAGATCTTCCAAAAATAGAGAAAATAATAATGGGGAAATTACCTCCCCTTGTTTTAAACCGACTGCACATTCGAAAAAGTCTGAATAATCCCGAATACATATTGCGTATTACTCTTAAAATTTTACCTTTAAGCCCTATATTATATAATTTAAACCATAATCCGTTTCGATAAGCACTATCGAACGCCTTCTTTAGATCGATAGAGGCACAATAAAGTCTAGTTTTTCGATTTAAAATATATTGGATAAGGGAATGAAGTACAAAAATGGCATCCGTAGTAGATCGGTTCAAAGAAATGCACTTGCTAATTTGCCAAGTCAAAGCCCAATTTGGTTTTAGCCAATCAGAAATTGTGACATTTTATATTCAGAATTAGCCAATCAGAAATTATGTAATTCTCTAAATGTAGAATTAACATAATAAAGTTACTCTCTAAATGTAAAATTAAAATTACCTTTAAACAGGTTGATATTCACCAACAGTTCTTAAGAACATTCCTTGTTGTAGTCTCCAAGATTTTCTAAATTTGAAAGTAACACAACTTCTGATCGGCAAAACCAAATGGTTAAGCCAGTCAAGAGTTGTCTCACTTTTAAATTTAGAAAATTCTGGGGAATAAGACTAAGAATATTCTTAAAAATGGTTGGTGTGTATGGACTCAGATTAGAGACCTTGGACTTTGGTTGTGAAAATTCATATCAATCTTTTTACTGCTTTATTTTGATTAAATAGAGCTCACCAACCAAACTCCCACTCCAAATATGGCTGGCAGAAATTCACCGACAATGTGATCAGAGCAATCAGTGGTCATTGCGATAATGTTGTGTTCTTGCTCTACGGAGGTTTTGCACACAAGAAAGAAAAGCTGATCGATGCCAACAAACACGCTGTGGTGAAGACAGCCCATCCATCTCCACTTTCCTTCAGCAAGTTCATGGGATGTAACTGCTTCTCTGATTGTGATGAAAAATTGAAGGAGTTTGGGTTACCTCCCATGGATTGGTCTTTATTATAGGAATGCATACCGGTAGTTCCCACAGGAATTTTGGCTAGTTTTATTTGGCCTGTACAGTCTTATCTTTAACAAATGACAAAATTTTAGACTTGCCTTAATTGAAAGCAATTCAGTGTGGCTCAAATCAGTGGATTTGTCTCTGAAAAAGGAAGGAATGAAAGAAACATTGTTTGAAAATGAGAAAATGCTGGTTACCAGGATTTTTTTTCCTTTTCTAACAGTGTTTTCAGAAGCATTTTTCTTCAGGTTGTCACACTCGGGATTATTTGGTAAAGTGTTAAGGCTATAGAGTGCAGGCATTATTCTGTCAAATTACAAGAGCCCGTGGTACCTAGATTATCTATGACTTTCACTGATTACACAGAGTTACAGGTATAAGCTTTTATAATATTCCTAAGCAACCAGCTGAATTTGCACATTTATATCTGATTAGTCTTTTATTTTGAGCTACAAAAAATCTTCTAGATGTTATCACAGAGGATTAACCATACTCGACAAGGGGCATGGCCAGAAATGCAACAAAGATGGACCTATAACTAAGTATTGGCTATTTTTTGGTCCAGAAAGACATCATGGCAAAAAGTGCTCTTGAAGCCCAGGGTTTCTCTTCCTGGCTACATACTTACTGAACTATTAGACACTCTGGCTTACCACACCCCCTACTTTAAACACTATATAGAAAAATGTGGTTTGAGGTAGAGTATACAGTTATATCTGTCTACTTGCCTGCTGGACTTCAATGCTTTAACTGCTATAAATAAGGGCTTAACCTTTTGACAAGAAATCCTTTGTTTTAATGACTTTCAAAACCTTTTGAAAATATTGTGGAGAAAAAAGCAATTGCAGATAACTGGCACTGCCTCTTTTTCTATATATTTTGTATCCTGTCAGAGATGAATTCCACCATTTGAGTCATTGACCTTGTTGTTAAGGAATGCTTTTACTTGGGAAAGTGTAAATTTTTGTCTGGTAGAAAGTTAATGTTAGTTTTGTCTACTGCCTGAAAATATATACAGTAACCAGTGCTCTAGAATTGATTGATTGATTGTATGGTTTTTTAAACTCAGTTTTGAACATTATTTCAGTTATATCTTGGTAGCCAGTGCACCTATCCATGGTTTCCTGGAGTTCTTTTTGCCAGTACTCGGCACAATATTGATGCTCTGAGAAATGCAAGTTTAATGCATCTTTTCATTTCATTGTATTATACTAAGCATGTTGTCACATAAGATGATTCCATCATGTCTGAAAAACGGCTTAACCATGTGGTAGAATGGTCCTTTGACACGGAGAAAATTTATCATTAGCAAACAGTTTCGGCCCAGGTCAGCCTGCACTTTCTGTGCCTACTGAAATGGGTTGATACTTACATGTAGCATAGAGCATGACTCATATTTCATTTACCTCTCTTTCTCTCTCTCTCTCAGCAAAAGAGGCATCTTTACGTACATGTACATAATTTTCCAGCTATGAGGTCCTTTATAGCTACAATATATGAATTATTAGGAAAACTACATTATTGTTCATGATATTTTAATTTCCTCTTTCTTAATAAAAAAGATAGTACTGAATAAAAGGTACATACATGTAATATTGAAAAATAAAAAGGTAGTAGAACCAATTATAATCTGTCAATCACAAACACTGTATTATGTTCCATTTATTAGCCTATGTATGACATAGAAAGGGCGTTTTTGATCAGAGGATTTTTAATCCTTAGAGAGAAAGGAAAACTTTTTGTTGGCAATATACATCAAGATCAGACTGATGTCTGCAAACACTGAAAATCACGATCAGACTGCAAGTTCTAAAGATCAGACAACAAAGTCTATACATTTCTCGAGTTTCAAGCACTGCTAAAGATAAAACAATTCCAAGCCACTGGCTGCTTTCCAAACATAATCAAAGTTCCGCAGTAAGAGCAGAATAAGTCCAGCCACACTAACCTTCATCAATCCTCAGACACGTTTATGCCTGTGACAGGATTCAAATTCACAACTTATCATTGATTGACTGAAGATGGATCTCTGCCTCATTACGTCGGTCAAAAACATGTAAGCAAGAAAAATGTCATGTACTTGTGGCATGTTTTAAAGAAAAAAAATCTACAAATGTTAAAGGCCCAGAAGTGGCAAAAAGTAAACAATGCAGGTTTAAAATTGCACTTGCATTTGAATTTAAATCACCAGTATGGAAATTATTGTGAAGATGACAATCTGTTGTCAGTTCAGGTTTAAGTGACTGGCAAAGAACTTAATTTTTTAACTAGGTAAAAAGTTCCCAAGTTGCTCTATATTTTGTTTACTTTAAACAACCATATGAGGAAAGGATTTCTCAGGGTCATCAAATATTTATATAATTGTGGTGAAGGGTTAACTCCTTACCTAAATTTTAGACTTTTCCATATTGAAAGTATTTGCAGACAACAAATGAAATTCAGCCCAAATATTGGGAGTTTTCTTTAGAAATTTGTTGGTAAAAGGAGAAAATGCTGGTAACCAGCATAAGGGAAAAAATTGCTGGTAACCAGCATTTTCTGCTTTTTCCACGATATCTGTAACATCTAAGAATAAAATCTCAAGATTTGGGCAAATACTTTCAGTATGGAAGACTCTAAATATTTAGATATGTGACAAAGGGTTGACTTTTCCCCACAATACCAACTTTTAATGACAAAGAAGGCTTTTCAAAACCGTGTGGGTAAAGGAGAAAATGCTGGTAACCAGCATTTTCTCCTTTTCCAGCAATGGTTTCTTCCCTTTACAATAAATCCAGTTTTTGAGTTTCAGTTACTTTTTCATCTACAAATGCTTTCAATTTGGACAAGTCTGAAGTTTTGTCATTTGGTAAAGGATTGACTCTTTTTGATACAAGAAAATGTTAGACTTGTTCAAATTGAAAGCATTTGCAGGTGACACAATGTGGTGAAAAATATTCAAATTTTCTATAAGTATTAGAAAACAATGTGAGAACAGTAGAAAATAGTGGTTAGCAACATTTTCTCCTTGTTGCGCAATGCTTTTAAAACTTTCTTTCTAAGTGTCATCAAAACTTGTGATTGTGTGGTTAAGGGTTAAACAAATATTTTAAAAGAAAATTTAAACCATTTGTCCCTGATAGTCATGGGGTAGCTGCCATGGCTTGATAAACATAAACTACCTAACGCTTTGCAAAATTCTACTCCAGTCCAAATCTACAGCTTTGACTGAAAACAACTCAAATATGGCTAAAATTGCAGGATTTGTCTTTTAAAAAGGTAGAAAACATTGTTGGAAAAGGGGAAAATACTAGTTTCCATGGACAAAACTTAAATTTTGTTGTCTTGTAAAGAGTTACTGAATTAATGAAATAAACATCAAATTGTTGAAAACAAGTAAAATCTTCAAAACCTTGTTGTTACATGTGTTGTGAGGTATGTCTTTAAATGTTTAACAACTTCCAAGATGTCTTGAACAATCACTTATAATATACAAAAGTACATGTAATGCCTTCTTAAACTAGTAATTAAACAATAAAAACAAGTTTGTAGAAAAAGTAAAGCTAGAATTATCACGAAAACTCACTTCATATCCCCACAAAGTGCTTGGAGAGAGCAGGAAAATATACCCAAACCTATCTTTGGTTATGCTAAAAATATCTAAACTGAAGGGGAGATTATCCCTAACTCTTAAAGTGCCTTTCACAACTATAGTTGCCTTTGCGGCAAATGTAGATCAAGATCAGACTACACAAAAAGTCTGATCTTTAATCTACACTGTCCACTCAGCTTAAACACTACAGGAAAAAGAAAACATCAAATGCAATTATTTTGGGTCTTAATTCTAGTATGTCAGTTGGGTTTATTCTGTGCTCTATGAGTTAAACTTTCTTTTCAACATGAAGGCTACTTGTAAATGAGCCATGCTCTGTGAAAAGGGGGTTTAATGCATCTCCATGATACCAATCCAGCCATCACATAATTATGGATCAATAATAGCCACTTTTTAACAACCGACTTAATGTTTAGGGAAACTGGTCCTTGGACACACATAAAATTGACCAATAGCGAAAAGTTTCAGCTTTTGTCAGCCTGCATGGACTGCGCACTCTAACCTGGGTCATTACTTTTCGCAGATGCATTAAGCCCCTTTTTCACAGAGCATGGCTCAAATAAATGTTGCACATCTACATTTTCTGATCAATAGCTGTACAAAGTCTGAATACCGACAAAAATGTTCTTGTCCACACTTTGTAAAACAAATATATCTCTGTACATGTGCACAGATGGACAGGCTGGTTCCATTTTACCCCTGGAAACATTTATCAGTGTTTTAAAAAAAAATTGATTCACGTCAAAAAGCTAAATATGCAATTTTTACCCTTAAACTCTTTACCAAACAACAAAACTTCAGACCAAACCAAACTAAAAGTACTTGCATATGATAAATGAAGCTCAAATGATGATTCCCGTCTTTGACAGGGTAGAAAAGATTTTGGGAAAAGGGGGAAATGCTGGTTACCAGAATTTTCTACTTTTCTTTCAGTGGTTTCAATGGCTTTCTTTGTCAAGGTTGTTTAAACTCGGGATTGTGTGGATAAGGGTTAAACCATGTCCAATGTTTTAAGGATCCAGATAAAAAGGCTTCTGAAAACATTATGGGAACCAGCATTTTCTCTGTTTCCCACAATGTTTTCGACCCTTTCTAAGACAACTCCTCTTTGAGCCACATTAACCCTTTACCACACAATCCTGAATTTAAACGACCCTGAGAAAAAAAGCCTTGAAACATTGTGTGAAAGGAAGAAAATGCTGGTTACCAGCATTTTCTTCTTTTCCCACAATGTTTTCCTATCTTTTACAGACAAATCCCATAATGGGATTACTTGTGCCACATTTACTGTGTCCTTTGGATATGCTTCCAATTTGGATCTGTCTAAAATTTTGTTGTGTGGTAGAGTTAAATTTGTTGTCTGCAAATGGCTTTGAATTTGGACAAGTCTAAACTGTTTTTCATTAGGTAAATAGTTTTACAGCAGTAATCTAGAAATTGCATCTTGCACAATTTTATACATGTAGTAACATGTTTTAAATGATCAGTAACCACAGACAGTCAGGTTGGTTCAAGTGTACCCCATCAAAAAATTCATGTTGCAAAGGGTATTACAACACTAAATCTACAATCCACATATATGTATAATTATGTTCTTGAAATGTCTGTGAACCAACTCTGAAAAAGAATTATAGAACTTGTTATTGATTGACTGATGTTTACACCACACTTAACGGTTTTTCATTATGGCAACAGCTGGAGTGTCTTGCCCAAGGACACTCCTATAAAAAACCAAGTGGATTGAGTGAGGATTGAACCAGGTGCCTCCTGGTTACAAACCCTACATTGAGCCACATAGGACCCAAACAGAATTTAATAAAAATATCTATCCCTTTCCCACACAATAGCGAGTTTTAACAATCCTGGGAAAGAAGGCTTCTGAAAAGAAATAGCCAGTGTTTTGTCCTATTCCTACAGTGCTTTCTTCTCATTCAAAGACCAGTCTCATTATTTGGGGCACATTTCATTTGTGATATGCAAAGGCTTTCAATTACGGACAGCTAAAATCTTGTTATGTGGTAAAGAGTTTAACTCCACATTAAGTAAATTGAAAACTTTTTCAAAAATCAGTGGAAAACCTCTGCTTTATCACTGCAAGAGCCTACACTTCAAGATGCTACAACTTTAAGTGCTTTCCTCCTTTATGAAACATTCACATAATAAAATAAAGCTTTTGGAAACAATGCAGAGAAGGAGAAAGTGCTGGTTACAAGCATTATCTCCTTTTTCCACATCATTGTCTTACCCCTGAGAGTCGTATCTGATAACTCACGCCACATTTTGAGTATTGTCTGCAAATTCTTTCAAGTCTAAAATTTTGTCATCAGGTTAAGTGTAGACAGAGTACAAACAGATAAGAGGGTGCAGAATATGTGCTTTTATCTTGAATAACACTGTCCTTTATTTTGTGAAAAAAATGTAGCTTTTTTTTTTTCTCCCTGTAAAATGGAAAAATTTCTGGTTTTTAAATTAATTTGTCTTTCTTGATAAAGGCTGTCAGGTAATATATTGGAAAAGTGGACCTTAATTTATGTCATGCTGATGTCACCTGTGCCCAAACTATTTGCCTTTGGTAAATTTTTTGCATGTTCAAGGACCATTTTTGGTTGCTAGACAAAACAAATTTATGAATCCATGATCATGAGATGACTTGCCTAGTATAATGCATCATGGTCATGCATTCTTTTTTGCAACAGTCTCACTAAAAAACATTAAAATCCTGTATCTAATCATATACATGTACTAGTATATCACAGAAAATAAAAAAGAAACCTATCCTCGTGTCATCTGACAAGCGAGATAATTAAGGATAGGGCACCCTAATGGGATCCCTGTAAGATTGCTTTTCATTGCCGAAAAAACGTACGGATTCGGCTAAGACTTGGGTAATCCGTAAACGATCAGCCGACAGACGCTGGTTTCCCTCGTCGATTACAGATTACCCGAGTCTTAGCCAAATCTGTTCGATTCTGTGCAATGAAAGGCAATGTTACACAAATCCCATTAGGGTGCCCTATCCTTAATACCTCAATCCTTAAAAAAAAAAAAAACAGTTGACTTACCCTTTATTCACTCAGACCATAGGTTGCTATTAATTTTTCAGCACAAGCAATGTAATCTTTCTCTGCTTGCTCTTTAGCGATTCCTGAAAGAACAAGAGGTGTATTGTCTTTCTATATCGCTCACCTGACTAAAAGAGATGACACCAGCAAAGATATAGTTTTGGTAGTGTTATTTAACACTTTACCACACCATCCTGAGTCTTAACGATCCTAACTTAAGACCATTATCTCCTGCTAGATGATATTCTACAAATACACATCTATCTAATTTGGGCATTCTGGACACAGAACCGGACTACTTTTCAAAACAACAACCTTTACTTTGAATTTCAAAATGAAATAAATGTTTACTCAATAAAACGCTACCTGGTGCGATTCATTCAGCTATGATCGGCTAGCATGTAACCTATGCACCGGCCATTTATCAAAAAAGCCCCTACATGCTTGGGTGATAGGCTAATAGCTTCAGTATCAGCCCTACTTTTCCCAGGTATACAGGGATGGGTGATACGTCAGCAGACAGGTCGAATCTTCGAAGAATATGACATGCGCAAACAACGAACTTAAGGCAGCTTTTGAAAGCACTGCGGGAAGTAAAAACAACTGCTGGTAACCAGCACTTTCTCTTTTTCCCTTCAATGATTTCTACGATTTTAAAGACCAGAGTCGTCTTTTAGCCTGTATCAAAATTGTCGTCTGAAATTGCTGTGAATTTGGAAGCGTCTAAAATTTTGTTATGTGGGAAGAGTTAAAGGTTACCATAGGATCGTGTGATTTCATGAACCTGAGAAAGAAGTCTTTTGAAAACTTTGTTGGAAAAGGAGAAAATGTCTGTCACCAGTATTTTCTTTTTCCACAAAGTTTTGACCCTTTCAAAGACAAATCGTATCATACGAGCCACATTTCATTTGTTGTCTGTAAAATGCAAAATTTAATGCTTTCAATTTGGAAATGTAAGTCTAAAATCATTTTGTCTGGTAGAGAGTACATTATTTAATACTCTTATGTGGACCTCTTGGTATTTTCTTCATTATTGTTTAAAGAAAAAAAAAGGGAAAAAAGGAAGAAAAAACAAGTGCACTGCATGTGAGTGCCTATAGATGCTTGGCTGCAGTAGATCTAACTTCTAATGTTTCACTGCTGTACTCGTATGGATTTCCCTTTTTAAAGACAGAGATATCAAAATTTCAAAGTTTTAGCATGACAAAGAAAACAGTTACTGATGCAGACAACAACAGGGCAATGACAGTACCTCAATGTTTTCATCGAAAACAGTCTAGCTAAAAAGAACATCCACAAACCTTTCTTGCCGTTCCATGCATCCCACTTGGCTTTTCCAGTAAAATCTAGCATCCCTGGACGACCTTTAAAAGAAAATACGACAGTCAGTTGAACCTGTCTTAGAGGACCATCTGTATGAAGCAACACACTTTTAGAGAGAAACAGTTTTGATTCTGTATCCCTTTTCAAATTTGCGTTAATGAATTAGTTTCATTCCTTTACCACACCCTGTTTCAACCACCCTGAGGAAGAACGATGGAAAAGGACAAAATGCTGATAACTAGCATTTTCTTATTCCACAATGTTTTCTAACTTATCAAAGACAAATCCTGTACTCTGAGCAACATTTTATTTGCTATTTGGAAATGCTTTCAATTTGGACTACTCTAACATTTAGTCATCAGGTAAAGGGTAAACTCTTTACCAAACAACAAAATTTTGGACTTGACAAAAATAAAAGCATTGCAGACCACAATATACTCATAAATGTAGTTTAAATGATGATTTCTGTTTCTGATATGGCAGTTAAAAGTTGTGATTGTGTGTTAAAGGGTTGAGGCAAAATTTCCATCAAATTTTGAATACGAGGTCTATGATGGCCTGGCATGTGCCAGTGGCCATGAACCATAAATTATGTGACGGAAAAGTTTTTAGTGTGAATGCCTCCTTTTTTTCCAAACTAAATGTGGAATTTCTCTACCTACATTTACTTATATAATAATGAAAATTATCTTTTTAAGTTAACCCTGTGCCAAACAATTCTGTTTCATTTTAACCCTTTCACTACTTTTAATAGTTGCTTTTGCACAAAATGTGCAGTCTGAGACATTCTCAACACAAGCAACATTGAAAAAAAAAAATGAATCTTCATTTCTAATTCCTATTCCTGACTGAAAATGTCTAGTTCATTCTATATTTTGAAGGTTGAGAAACAGTAGGAGATATATAATAGGGGTAAAGAGCCTTCCTCTCGTACCAAAGGCTCAAGGTTCAAATTTTATGATCAGTGTAGTCGACCTCTGAAACTAATCACAACACTGTGCAAGTACTGCTCACAATTTTCATGAAGAAATCATTGAGACTGATCTATAGAAGTTGTAAGAACTTGTTTCATAATGTAAAATAAATATGCTTGAATAAGAAGCCTTTGAATACATTGCCAGTATTCTCCCCCACAATACTTTTCTACCCTTTAAACTCACACTGTTTTCTATCTCCAAGACACAAATCATATCACTGATGGTAGAAAACAGGAGAAATTATTTGTTACAAGCATTTGTGTCTTTGCTGACATGACTCATTCCTTTAGATAATCCAATGTGCGTTAACAACCTTTGGGAAGAATACCAGCATTTACTCATTTTCCCACAATGTTTTCTACCCTACTGAAGACAAAAACATAATCTGGTATGCCCTAGAGCTGCAAATGCTTTTAATTTGGACAAGCCTTGAATTTTCTCATCTGATAAAAGGTGACACTCACTTGTATTGCAGTCTCCCACTGTGACTTGTTTGAAGAGAGCATAAATATCTAACATCTCTGCATCTGTAGGCTTTGACTTCAATTTCTTCACCTTTTCTGCTGCTTTATTAAATTCCTGAAAAATGCAAAGTATTTAGATAAAAGTTAAACCCTACAATATGCTATGCATAACATGTTGCTTCTGCAGACAGTGTAGTTCAACATTAGATTGCACAGAACATGCTTGGGAGGTTTGGTGTTTATTGCCATTTTCAGCATTATTTCAGTTATATCAAGATGGCCTGTGCTATCCATGTTTTTCTATATCAGTATTTTCACACAGCATTCTTTCCAAGATAATGACTGCTTTCCTGTATCAACAACACAAAAACATCATTTAGCTTTATGATAAGAATGAGAGGTAATGACTGTCATAATCAATTCTCGTAAAAAAGTACTGGATGTAAACCTAGCTAGCCCGCAATTTCAAGATTTGCATGTTAACTCTGTAGGTACCAACTTACCAAGGACAAAAGTTCAGACTTGTCCAATATTGAACAGTGACAACAAATCAAACATGGCCTAAATGATAAATTTGACCTTTGGTAGGATAGGAAACATAGTGGAAAAAGAAGAAAATGCTGGTTACCAGCATTTTCTCCTTTTCCAACAGTGTTGCCAAAGGCCTCCTTTCCTCAAAACTGTCAAAACTCTGGATTGTGTGGTAAAGTGTTAAGTGCAATTTAGATTGAGACCTAAAACAAAACTGATGATCTGATATCTGAGGCCTTCAAAAGCTGACTTCACAGTAGGGTAGTAGACAGTCGTCATGGCGATTGTAGAGGTGCGTGAGGTTTTATGCTGCACTGGTCTCAGGTGGTGCATCTAGACTGATTTTCTCTAGACTTTAAGTTCTTTTCATAAAGAAAAGCATAACATTGAAAAGAACAGGACATCTACACGATGGAAGACAAATCAGTGCATATGAGCTTAATTGCTCCATTTGCCAAGCACACGTGACATTGCTGGCATGGGACTGACACTGGTCTACGTGCCGTGATTCGATATGTGCCGCTGTAGCTAGGCCTAGGGGTCAGGATTTAGGACGAAATCGTCCCATTACCAACGGATCTCTGCTTCGAGTACAGAACAAATGAACAGATTAATAGAGGAAATAAATGAGAATCAAATAGCGAAAAAAATATGCGGCAAGCACTTATGAAGTGACTTGCTAAATTACCTCTGAGCCAGACATTGTTGTGTGATAACACTTCTTGAGCGGCGTGCTGAGCTGATATGACTCGAGGTTTGCGAGCTGGTTCTCTAAGTTTTCACACAATACACAGTGAAGTTTCGTTCTAAAACAACTCGCCCAAAGTTCTTTCGAGGTTTGCTGCAATTTCAGACGACCTAATGTTCTTATTTTTTCCTAATCTCTGTTAATGGAAAAAAAAAAAATAAATAAAAAGAGAAAATTATTTATTAGATCTAATTCACGTAAATTATGGTGTAATCAATCAATAGTATCCCAGAGTCATTGGTTTTGACACCCATATGCAGTTTAGCTTCTATATATCACTACCCCTGATTCGGGGACTAGCTCCGATGTTATTTTTGTGATTGTTTCTCTGGTGTGGAGAAACAATAAGAAAAATAACATCGGAGCAACCCGTCAGACTGAAGGTATGCCATATCACCAGTTTTATAAATAATATGTACAAATAAATACAATTTCTAGCAGCTTTAATTGCATGTAGTCTTTCACCTCAAATCTTTATCATGATTGTGATCTACATGTACACTGGATTCTTTTTCCACATTTTGCAACCGACCATGGAGACGCCTGTAGACGTTAGTTTACACTCATATAAAATGATGCCTTTCATTCATTAAATTTTTTTTTATTTAATACATCACAATACTGTGCCCTTTATAACAAATATTGATATTGAGACAAGCATATGCAAAGGGTATTTTTCTGTTTTGTTCTAATCTGATACTTTGAACTTTATTTGAAAAAATTCAAATTGATGCAGTTTAATAGGGGTAACCACATGTTAAATCCATACTTTCTCTTCCAAGCTCTGTGCTGTGGGTATTCACTAGAACTGTCTGAAGATGATGCTAATGAATACCAACAACATTTGATTTCAAAAATAAATAGAGAATTTAAACATACAATTACTCCAGATGTTGTCTAGAGCACTAATTGATCTGCAGGTTGCTTTGATTTAAAGTTCATTTTATATTTTAAAACAATATTAGGTGCAAGCCTTATGGTGGAATGATTTTCTACTTATAATGTCAATACACTTTTGTCATATGACTGTCACATGACTTCAGAAAATAGATACAGGTAACACTTTGTAACAGCAACTTTTTTCCCATGGTTGCAGTCCCAAAGTTTAGATTTGTGCAAATCTTGAAATTTTTGACAGTAGTGAAATATTGAAAAAAAAAAAAAAAATGACAAAAGAAGACAAAATATGGGAAAATCTTAATGAAAGATATCTAATTATCTTCATGGTTCAGCAGAAGATAGAAAATAGTGTGTAATGAGTGCAGCTGAGCAGAGTATGACTCCAAAAGAGGTCTCCTAAATGAGCCAGTAGACCTAAATAACAAGAGCACGATGATGGCCCTGAAGTCGCTCGCCTGAGTGTTTTGACCAAACATGACCCATTTTCAATCTCTTTCAAGATATTATGACAAACATTCTACTGTACCAAGCCTTCAAAATTATTGGACTGAAAATTTGGCCTCCAACTTTTTCTAGAATTTCTCTCAGTGACCTTCATTTTAGCCAAGCATAGACCATTTCCCATTGTAGTTGAGACCTATTTTCAAACTCATTCAAGATATATTATGACATTTGACTTAAAATGTGGCCTCTAGATGGTACACATGGTTTTTGTAAGATGTGACCCAGTAACTTAGTTTTTGACCCAACATGGCTCATTTGCAAACTCAACCAAGTAATCATCAAGACAAACATTCTGACCAAGATTCAAGAGTTTTGAATTAAAAATGTGGCCTCTAGCGCGTACACAAGGTTTTTCTAAGATTTGACCTAGTGACCTAGTTTTTGACCCGACATGGCCCATTTTCAAACTCAACCGAGATATCATCAGGACAAACATTCTGACCAACTTTCAAGAGTCTTGGACTCAAAATGTGGTCTCTAGAGCATACACAAGGTTTTTCTAAGATTTGACCTGGTGACCTAGTTTTTGACCTGACATGACCCACTTTTGAACTTGTGTGAGATATCATCAAGACAAACATTCTGACCAACTTTCACGAGTTTTGGACTGAAAATGTGGCCTCTAGAGCGTACACAAGGTTTATCTAAGATTTGACCTAGTGACTGTGTTTTTGACCCGACATGATCCATTTTCAAAATTGTCTGAGATATCATTAAGACAAACATTCTGACCAGTTTTCAAGAGTTTTGGACTGAAAATGTGGCCTCTAGAGCGTACACAAGGTTTTTCTAAGATTTGATCTAGTTTTTGGTCCGAACTGACCTACATGTATTTTCAGAATCATTTGAGATATCATCAAGACAAACATTCTGACTAACTTTCAAGAGTTTTGGACTGAAAATGTGGCCTGTAGAGTGTACACAAGATTTTCTAAGATTTGACCTAGTGACCTAGTTTTTGACCCGACATGACCCATTTTCCAACTTGTCCGAGATATAATCAAGACAAACATTCTGGCCAAGTTTCACGAGTGTTGGACTGAAAATATGGCCTCTAGGGCGTACACAAGGTAAAAGTTGATGATGGATGCTAGACACAGCACGATCAGAAAAGCTCACCTTGAGCACTTTGTGCTCAGGTGAGTTAAAAAGGGCATCAATACTGATGAGCATCAAAACACATGATCGGAGGATAAACTAATGATGATTATGGTGGTAGTGGTATTTGTATGGAAGGTGTTTTACACTGTCTTCGACATCATTTCAGTCATACCAAGGCAGCAGCTCACATATTCTTGTATGTCCTGGATCGTACCAGAACTAGACTCAAGTGGGCTTAGAAATGTTATGTCCAAGGCCAATTCCATGAAAACTGCAGTGCTTCCAGAGAGGCTTGAATCCCGGTCCTCTAGTGTTCCACACATGACCCAGATGGTATTGGTGATGATTATGGTAATAATTATGATGATGATGAAGGTGAATGTGATGATAATATAAATGATAACAAGAGCCATGTTGACATGGCCATCCCCCGCCGAATGCAAAATTTCAATAAGGTACATTTTTCATATATAGCCGTCAGGTGTAAACACATATGAAATTAGATTTTCAAAAAAACAGAAACTGAAAAACAACAAAGAGCAATAAATAAAAAAATAATGGAAGGAAGAGTTATCACTCTTGTGTACTGCACACCTCCTCAGAGACAACTATCCAGCTGTGACAATAATACAGCTCAAGATATGCTCCAAAGAAACCTTGAGCCTAAAAAATCAATAAGGGGACATAACTTCAAAATTATGGTACTGCACTTCTCCTCAATAAAATCTGCATACCTCAGAAGTCTCACATTGACACCTTTCATAACTTTTTCGAGTTATGCTCCGGACAAAATTTAAGTATGAAAAATAGCAGAGGGCAATAACTCCTAAATTATGGTACTGAATGTTATGGTTCTTCTACACTGCACTTCTCCTCAATGTCATCTATAAACCTGTGAAGTTTCATGGTTATATCTCATGTAGTTTTCAAGTTAAGCTCTGGACAATATTAAAGGAAGAAAAAAAAACCCAAAAGGTCAATAACTCTTTAACTATGCAACCAAGAGTTATGGTTATAGTGCACTATACTTTTCCTCAATGTGATCTATGCACATGTGAAGTATCATGTTTACACCTCTAATAGTTTTTGAGTTATGCCCCATACAAAATTTAAAAAAAGAAAATAAATAAATAAAGGGCAATATCTCCTTAATTATGGTACAGAAAGTTATTGTTCTTGTACACTGCACTTCTCCTCAATGTCATCTACCAACCTGTAAAGATTCATGTTTATATCTCATGTAATTTTCAAGTTATGCTCTGGACAAAATTTAAGAAAAAAAAAAATAACAAAGGGCAGTAACTCCTTAATTATGCATTCAAGAGTTATAGTTTTTATGCACTGCACTTTTCCTTGATGAGATCTATCCACCAGTGAAGTTTCATGTTTACACCTCTAATAGTTTTTGAGTTATGCACTGGACAAAAATTAAGTATGAAAAATAGCAAAGGTCAATAACTCCTAAATAATGGTACTGAAAGTTATGGTTCTTGCACACTGCACTTCTCCTCAATGTCTTCTATAAACCTGTGAAGTTTCATGTCATTATCTTATGTATTTTTCAAGTTATGCTCTGGACAAAATTTAAGTAAGAAAAATGACAAAGGGCAATAATTCCTTAATTATGCAATCAAGAGTTATGGTTCTTATGCACTGCACTTCTCCTTGATAAGATCTATTCACATGTGAAGTTTAATGTTTACACCTTTAATAATTGTTTAGCTATGCTCTGGACAAAATTTAAGTATGAAAAATAGCAAAGGGCAATAACTCCTAAATTATGGTACTGAAAGTTATCGTTCTTGTACAGTGCACTTTCACTCAATGTCATCTATCAACCTGTGAAGAGTCATGTTATATCTCATGTAGTTTTCAAGTTATGCTTTGGACAAAATTTAAGTAAGAAAAATAACAAAGGACAATAACTCCTAAATTATGCAATCAAGAGTTATGGTTCATGTGCATTGCAATTCTCCTTGATGAGATCTATCCACATGTGAAGTTTCATGTTTACACCTCTAATAGTTTTTGAGTTATGCTCCGGAGAAGAAAGTGGGAAGGAAGGACGGACAGATGGACAGTTGGACAGACGGAATGACAGAAGGAGGGAAGGATGGACGGCTTGTATTACCATATCCCTGCCGCCTTTTTGGTGGGGGATAATAAGAGGGCCATGACCGTCCTACATTGTTCCACTTCCTTATTATGAGAAAACAAACCATAGTTAACATTGACAGAGGCAGTCTCATTACAGATTTAGAAAGAAACAACTTGTGATTGGCAAAACCATTTGTGTTACCGTCAAATGCGGAAAATTCTTGAGAATAAGTCTAAGATTGTTCTTACCCTTTTCCACACAATCTGAGTTTAACAACCCTGAGGAAGAAGGCTTTTGAAAACATTGTGGGAACAGGAAAAAATGCTGATTATCAGCATTTTCTCCCTTTCCCTGTGCGTTTTCTATCCTTTCAATAACAAATTTCAATTTTTGATTTACATTTATTTTGTTGTCTGCATAATTTATGCTTTCAATTTGGACAAGTCTAGAATTTTGTTGTTTCGTAAAGAGTTCAGAATGGTTGAACACAGACCCAGTATTGCAGTGCATTTTCATGGGGAAAATAAGCCATGGCAAGTCGAAAAAAAATGTGAACATGCAAAGATGATGTCACATACAAAGGAGGTCTATTCCAGGTTTCATCATACAAAATGTCATTGAACTTAGACAAACAGCTTTTTGACATGATGATCTCAAGAAGTTTTGTGATTAGCTAATAGAGCAATCTGGGCATATTGTATACAAATGGCTTGATAATGCACCCCCATTTTAACCCTTTACCAGACAATCTCTGGTTTTCACGACCCTTAGGAAGAAGCCTTTTGAAAACATTGTGGTAAAAGGAGAAAATGCTGGTAACCGGCATTTTCTCCTTTTCCCACAACGTTTTCTACCCTTCCCAAAACAAACTTCAATTTTAGAGTCACACTACTTTTTTTGTCTGCAAATGCTTTCAATTTGGACATGTTGAAAATTTTGTCGTTTGTTAAAGAGTTAAACTTTACCAGACAACAAAAATTGTAGACCTGTCCAAATTGAAAGCATTCTGCAGATGACATACATGTATTACCTGTGGTGAAATGATGGAATCTCTGGTTGAAAGGGTAGAAAATATTGTTGTAAAAGGAGAAAATGCTGGTTGCCAGCATTTTCTCCTTTTCCCACAATATTTTCAAAAGCCAATTTCAGAAGGATCATAACAGCTTGGGATTGCATGGTAACGGGTTAAATCTTTGCCAAAAGACATAAATTTAGATTTGACAAAATTGAAAGTATTTGCAGATGTCAAATAACTATGGCTGTAATGGTGGATTTTGTAGAAAAAAATTGAGCAAAAAGGAAAAAATGGTGTAGACATTAAGAAAATTTAAAGGGCCATAACTCATACAATAAAATGACTAAAAAGAATGGAAACTACAAGTGTCTGAGTTCCCATGGTAGGACTGCATCCATTAAACTTTTAGCAAAATTGATTGGAAACCATAGCAGATGAGGTCACAAATTTGCATCTAGATCTATAGGAGTACTACTCGACCTGCTAGCATACATTTTGAATTCATGATGTAAAAGGGAAAAAGACAAAAACATACAAAACAAGAGCGGCAAATTGTCGCAAGATACGCCCGTCCCACCGCCAGTTGTCGAGGGGGGATAATAATCGTAAAGGGCAGGTAAAAGAAAATAGTAGTGCAGCAGAAATCATGTAAGTGATTGAAAGAGGCATGAATGTCTCCTCTAATGTTAAGGAAACATGCATATAAAGTTTCAGGTCATTCCAAAATGAAAAGACAAAGTTATATTCTAGAGAAGCATAAAAAGCTGTAAAAAAAAAATAATGAATAGGGAATAATTCCAAAAGGGCATTAGGTAAGGTTACGGCTCCAATGCATTGCACTTTTCGTAACTGCAACAAACATGTTTACCAAGTCTCAAGTCAATTTGACTTGAGGTGACAAAGTTCCATTCCGGACAAGCAAGAAATACTGTAAAAATGAAGATCAAAGTGGAATTACTCAAAATCCATGCTAGGCAGAGTTATTGTTCTTGCGCACTGTACTCCGTAATATTGCAACAAACATGCATACCAAGTTTGAAGTCGTTCTGACTTGAGATGACAAAGTTATAATCCAGACAGGCACTAAATGCTGTAAAAATGACGATCGAAGGGAAATAACTCAAAGACAGCACGAGGTAGAGTTACAATTCTTGCGCACTGCATTTCCAAATATTGCAACAAATAAGCATACCATATTTCAAGTCATTCCTACTTAAGATGACAAAGTTATGCTCCGGACAAGCAAGAAATGCTATAAAAATGAAGATCAAAGGGGGAATAACTCAAAATTCGTGCTAGGAAGAGTTATGGTTCTTGTGCACTGCACTCCGTAATTTTTCAACAATCATGCATACCAAATTTGAAGATGTTCAGACTAAAGATGACAAAGTTATATTCCGGACAAGCAGAAAATGCTGTAAAAATGACGATCAAAGGGAAATAACTCAAAGACAGCACAAGGTAGAGTTATGATTCTTTCACACTGCACTCCGTATTATTGCAACAAACACAAATGCCAAGTTTCAAGTCAATCGGACAGGAGATGACAAAGTTATGCTCCGGACAAAGAACTGGATGCTGCCCGCCCGCCTGGACGCCCATGGGTGATCCCATAATACGTCCCGTCTTCGACGGGCGTATAAAAAAGGGATGTTCTAGCAACTGGGCTTGAACCCACTAAGACAGCAGTAGGCATGGTGAATTGAACAAAATAGTGAAAAAATTGAAGTACAATTTATCAAAGCCAGTGTGGAAATCAGCTAAATTTGATAGGGTTTCAGTACGCATTGTATTAAACAATCCTAGCAAATTTAGCTGTACTCCAAAGAAATGTGACTAATAATGTGGACTTTGTTGAGTAAACAATACTTACAAATCACATGGCTGCTTTTCGTAAACTGAATACAAGATTTTCTTCTCTTTCAATCCCTTGATGAACCAAATAATCTTTGCAGGTTTCAAAAGAATCGGATAAAAAATGCGGACTTCACTGCCTAAACAAGTATTGGAAATTTTCAACTTTAAATGGCTATTTCTCCTATACTGATTTCCAGATTTTTTTTTTTCAAAATCAATAGGACTCAAGCTGTTGATGATACAAAGCAACCGTGCAAGTTTCACGAAAATCCAACCACAAATGCAGACTTTATCGCATAACCAATGGAAATTTTCAACTTCAAATGGCTACTTTTCCCATACCGATTGTCAGACTTTTTTCAGAATCAAAAGGTTTTAAGTTATTGATGAGATAAACAAACTGTGCAAGTTTCACTAAAATCTGATCACAAATGCATACTTCATTGTGTAAACAAAAAATGGAAATTTTCAACTTCAAGTGGCTACCTTTCCCATACCGATTGTCAGCTTTTTTCAAACTCAATATGATTCAAGCTATTGATATGATAAGCAACTTGTGCAAGTTTCACGAAAATCCAGCCACAAAAGCAGACTTTATCGTGTGAACAAGAAAAAGACTAACGGACAGACAAACGACGGAAACCACGCCATGACATTAGCTCTGATGGCTTTCAGCCAGTAGAGCTAAAAACCCTGACGAAGGAAGCATTTTAGCCCTTTCCCACACCACCCCAAGTTTTCACAAACTAAAGGTAAAAGGCCTTTGAAAAAATTGTGGGAAAAGGAGAAAATGCTGGTTTTCTGCAATTTCTACTTTTTCCACTATGTTTGTCCTCACTTTGAAAGACATATTTCAGTTTTTGAGTCACGTTAATTTTGCTTCAACAAAAGCTTTCAATGTGGACCAGTCTGAAATGTTGTCATCTAGTAAAGAGTTAAAATATAAGAAATAGAGAAAATATTGATATTGTGGGAAAACAAGAAAATGCTGCTAACCAGTATTTTCTCACAATTTTTTCTATCATTCAAAAGACAGAAAACATTATTCTTTCATCTGCTTATGCATTTTTTCAATTTTAGCTAAGTCTTTACCAAACAAACAAAAAAAAAATAGACAAATCCATATTGATAGTAATCGCAGACACCAATTGAAATTTGCTTTAAAGGATGGTCTTTTTCCATGAAAGAAGTTAGCAAGATTTTCTGATTTTCCCGCAATGTTTTCAAACACCTTCGTTCTCTGAGTAGTTCAATCCTTGCATTGTTTGGTACAGAAACAATTTTCAACCTTTCAAGAAAAATAATAAAAAATAAAACAATCTTGACTACATTTGAATTTATTTCTTCATAATCAGTTTACAGGCAAAATGATCTTTATCAGAGGTAACATAATTTAATGATACAAATCCCTGTTTACAACCCTTTCATGTACAGTCCTGTCTTTCAACTCCACTATACAGGAAGTCTTTCAAAAAAATTGTGGAATAAAGAGATATTACTTGTATCAAGAATTTCTCCTTTATCCACGATGTTTTTTACCCTATCACATTATCAGAGGCTGTCAGATCACATTTTACCAATTCCAAATATGTCTTCTGCAAATGCTTTCAACTTAGACGAGTCTGACATTTGTCTGGGAAAGAGTTAAAAACAACAACAACACAAAGAAAAAAAAACCTTGTGTATCACAGGTCAAATTTTGAACACAACTTGTGCAGACTATCTACTTAAAACACCCCACCCCATTAACACACAAACTAAATTTAACTCTTTACCAGACAACAAAATTTGACTATAAAGGAAGCATTTGTAGACATCATATGAAGCATGGGTAACATAATGGAATTTGTCTTTGATAGATTTGAAAGCCTTGCGGGAAAAGGAGAAAATGCTGGCTACAAGCATTTTCTCCTTTTTCCATGATGTTTTAAAAGTCTTCTTCCTTTAGATGATATATATGTGGGATCATTTGGCAAAGCCTGAACCCTTCCCTAAACTAGCAAGTACAATCAAACTCATGAAATACTTAACTTTATGTTCATTACCTTAATCCCAAGACATTAACTATTTCACTGCTGATGGCGATCTAAATATCTTTAGCCGATGGCAAAGATAGACTGCACAAAACATGCAGTCTGGGTCTGTATTCAACAGCTTCTCTTACAAGCATTCTTAGTTTCATTCTCAACAATTTTCTAAATTCGAAAATGGTTTCGCCAATCAAAAATTATGTTACTTGTTCCATCTAGAAATAGATCTAGGATGAAATTAAGAATGGTTGGTGAGTATGTGCCCTGATCTTTGATGTAGATCAAGATCACACTTCACAAAATGCGCAGTATGATCTTTGTTCTACACCATCCTCATTCTATATGCTTAACTATAAAGAAATAATCTTCAAATACAGAGATAATCTACTTTTAAACTTGAAAAAAGTGGAACCTTTCGTTATTGGCAGTGACACAGTTAACTGTAAAAAAAAATCATACAAAAATCTAAGAAAAAGCTGTATTTACCAATTATTCAATCCCATTTCTAAAATCCCGAAAACTAGCCTTCTGATTGGCTGAGACATAATGTTTCGGACCAATCACATGTCTAGTCCTTGAATTTAGAATTTGAGAATTGTTGATGAAGACAAGCACTCCATTTCATTGGCCTGCATTTTTCTTTGAATGATTTTCTTGCATCTTTTCAAAATATGCATACCTGTGAGGTGAGAAATTAACAATCAACTATGAAATGTTTAACATCACTTTCAACATCATTTCAGTCGTATCACAGTGACAGCTCACTTATTCATGTTCCTTAGTTTCACCAATACTTGGCTCGAGCTCTGAAGTTGTTTGCCCAAGGAAACTCCATGGAAAAAAATTGTATCAGATGGACTGCAAACTCCCCTTGGAATGATAATCCCACACCTAAATCACAGAGCCATGCCAGACCCCTCAACCTTTTGAAAAATGAAAAAAAAAAAATGACATGACAAACATGAACCAACACGAAAAAAAATAAAATCACATTTTAACATTTTTTTTCCATCTTTCAACCATATTTTAAAAGATTCTGCAGAGACAAGTTATACAGAGAATTTTCTCCGGTAGACTCGATGTTTCTATATCTGTTCATGTATCAAATTCTAAATCCACAGTTTGACTATTCATATTCTACAGAACGTTTTCAAAATCATCTAATGGAAATTTGTTTCAAGAGGTAATGAGTTGACTCTATATCACACAGTCCCCACTTTTCATGTACCGAAGGGAGAAGCCTTTTTGAAAACATAGTGGGAAAAGGGAAAATACTGGTAACCAGCATTTTCTCCTTTTCCAACAATGATTTTCTGCTCTTTGAATGACAAATTTCATGTTTTAAGAAACATTTAATTTTGTCCTCTGCATAAGTTTTCAATTTGGACAAAGCCAAAATTTTATTATCTGGGTCAATGCTAATGAAACTTTTTTTCATGCTCATCTCAGCTGAGCATGAAATTTCAAAGTTGTGTAAAGTTAATATGATAACCTTAATGGAGTGTATGCTGAACTTTAGAGCTTTTCTTTGTTTCTGCCTATTAAATAAAAGTCTTCATTTCAATTTTTCATACCAGCTTTAGCTTAAATGAGACTTAACTCTCTACCAAACAACAAAATTTTGGACTCAACCAAATTGGAAGCATTTGCAGACAAAATAAATGTAGCTCAAATGATGATTTTTGTCTTTTATAGGGTAGAAAACATTGTGGGAAAAGGAAAAAATGCTGGTTACCAGCAATTTCTGCTATTCCCACAATGTTTTCAAAAGCCTTCTCTTTCAGGTTCGTTAAAAGTTGGGATTGTGTGGTAAAGGGTTAAAAGTATGAGCATAAACTCAATCGAGTATGGACACAAGTTTTATAAGCAAAGGCACTGGTCATGCATTAACTGTACGCCCCAAGACAAATTTTAGACTCATCCATATCAAAAGCATGAATTTTGCAGACATTAAATTAAATGTAACTAGGCTGAAGAAGACTATCTTTGAAAGGTTAGAAAAGATTGTGGGAAAAGCAATTTCCTTATTTGGTAAATATGAACAAAAGCTTTTCATGATGAAAAAGTCCAAAAAATCAATTATTGCACAATACATCAAAACACAAGCAAAAAGTATGACAACAACATCAACAACATTACGAAATGATTAGATGGGAAACCAAAATAAAGAACTAGAATGGAATAAAGACTTATACAGAAAAAATAAGAAAGTCTCAAAAAAATTTGAATAAAGATAAAGCTTCAATATTCTCATAAAGGACTGAAAAGAAGTTCTTCTCCCACCCATTCACTAAAAAGATTGATTGATTGGATGGTGTATTACAAATCTTATCTCAGTCATAACAAAACAACAGCTCACCTACTCCTGTTTCCTGAGTTTCAGCAGTACAAGGCTGGGGCTCTGAAGTGTTTTACCTATAGACACTCCCATGAAAAACTATGTGCCTAAGGTAAAGATCAACTTTGTGCTCAGGTGAGCTAACAATAGTATTTTGGTCTTTTCTAATGACTAAAATCAACAATTTTATTTCCTTAGGCCTTTAAGAATAAATGAAACAATTCTGTTTGGGAGTATCCTTGGGCAAGATACTTTCAAGCCCCAGCCTAGTACTGGTGAAACCAAAGTTACACATTTTTTGTTTGTTTTTTTTGTTTGTTTGAATGGTGGTTAATGCTGTTTTCAACACTCTCTAGTCCTATTGTGAAGGCCAGTGCAGTTTCTTGTAGCAGTACTTAGCACAATATTCTTTACAAGAGGGCCATGATGGCCCTGGATCGCTCACCTGAGTCAATAGGCGAAATTCACTCCATGTGCATAATTCAATTTCTGACCAATTGTGAGGTCAATTGAGCTTCAAATGTGGCCTCTAGAGCGTCCAAAAGGAATTTCCTTAAGTTGACCTAGTGACCTAATTTATCACCCCATGTGACCCAATTTAGAACTCATCAAAAAATTTATCAAGACAAACATTCTGACCAAATTTCAGGTCATTTGAGCAATAAATGTGGCCTCTAGAGTGCCCACAAGGTATTTCTTTAATTTGACCAAGTGATCTAGTTTATGACCCCAGATGACCCAATTTCAAACTCATCCGATATTTCATCAAGACAAACATTCTGACCAATTTTCAAGTCAATTGAGCAAGAAATGTGGTCTCTAGAGTGCCCTAAAGGTATTTCTTTAATTTGACCTTGGGACCTAAATTATGACCCTCTGTGACCCAATTTTGAACTCATACTAGATTTCATCAAGACAAACATTTTAACCAATTTTCAAATCAATTGAACAATAAATGTGGCCTCTATAGTGACCACAAGTTATTTCTTTAATTTGACCTAGTGACCTAGTTTATGATCCCAGGTGACGCAAATCCAAATTCATCCGAGATTTTATCAAGACAAACATTCTGACCAACTTTCAGGTCATTTGAGCAATAAATGTGGCCTCTAGAGTGCCCACAAGGTATTTCTTTAATTTGACCAAGTGATCTAGTTTATGACCCCAGATGACCCAATTTCAAACTCATCCGATATTTCATCAAGACAAACATTCTGACCAATTTTCAAGTCAACTGAGCAAGAAATGTGGTCTCTAGAGTGCCCTAAAGGTATTTCTTTAATTTGACCTTGGGACCTAAATTATGACCCCCTGTGACCCAATTTTGAACTCATCCTAGATTTCATCAAGACAAACATTTTAACCAATTTTCAAATCAATTGAACAATAAATGTGGCATCTAGAGTGACCACAAGGTATTTCTTTAATTTGACCTACTGACCTAATTTAAGACCCCACATGACCCAAATTCAGACTCACTTGAGATTTTATCAAGACAAACATTCTGACCAATTTTCAAGTCAATTCAGCAAAAATTGTGGCCTCTAGAGTGCCCACAAGGTATTACTTTAATTTGACCTAGTGACCTAGATTATGACCCCAGGTGACCCAAATCCAAACTCATCCGAGATTTTATCAAGACAAACATTCTGACCAAATTTCAGGTCATTTGAGCAATAAATGTGGCCTCTAGAGTGCCCACAAGGTATTACTTTAATTTGACCTAGTGACCTAGTTTATGACCCCAGGTGACCCAATTTTGAACTGACTGAACACGTTGTGCTCAGGTTGGCTAACAAACTTAGAACAGGTTCACTACATACCAAATAACAAAGCTCTATGCCTTCCAGTTTTAGAAAAAAAGAATTTTAAAGTTTTCCTTCTTTGTTCCTATGTTCGAACTTGTGACCCCCGGGGCGGGACCAGTTTTAACCCCAGTGGCTTCATTTGAACAAACTTGGCAGAGGTCCACTAGGAGATGCTACATGCCAAATATCAAAGCTCTACGCCTTCAAGTTTCAGAGAAGAAGAATTTTAAAGTTTTCCTTCTTTGTTCATATGTTTGAACTTGTGACCCCCAGGGCGGGGCCAGTTTTGACCCCAGGGGCATCATATGAACAAACTTGGCAGAGGTCTACTAGGAGATGCTAGATGCCAAATATCAAAGCTCCACGCCTTCCAGTTTCAGAGAAGAAGAATTTTAAAGTTTTCCTTCTTTGTTCCTATGTTCGAACCTGTGACCCCCGGGGCGGGGCCAGTTTTGACCCCAGGGGCATCATATGAATAAAATTGGTAGAGGTCCACTAGGAGATGCTACATACCAAATATCAAACCTCTACGCCTTCTAGTTTCAGAGAAGAAGATTTTCAAAGATTTTGCTGTTTTTTTCCTTTTTGTTGTCATGGCAACCAGAGTTATGGGTGGAATTCAATCTCTTGAACAACTTTGGTAGAGCTTCACCCAAGGAACATCCCTGCCAAGTTTCATCAAGATTGGCCCTGTAGTTTAGGAGAAGAAGATCTTTAAAGGAATTATGGACAGACGGACAGACGGACAGATGGACTCCGGACAACGACCAATCACAATACCTCACCTTAGCACTTCGTGCTCAGGTGAGCTAAAAAGCCACTGGGTGCTTTCCCACCACATAACCATCACCAAAACAATGATCAAGTGGACAGAAAGGAATGAATCCTGCAACGATGACTATCATCAATCCTTCAAAAGAAATCCTCTAAGCTAGCGACTTAAACCAACATACCCCTGGTTTCAAGTCTCATGTGTTACTGACTGCTCCATGTGAACAGTTGAGCTGGTGCCATAATATGAATAATGTTGAAACAGTGTAGAGTACCACACAAATCAATCATGCTATATTCTACTTAAATATGACTCTTACTGAAATGGCACATTACATTCTGTAAAGGATATAATCCTAAAGATATTGTGACTGACTATGGATATTGCGTAATACGTGTAGCTACTAAATATGGCGTCATAGAAATAGCACTTCAAATTTTTTATAAATCCAGTTTTATATGTATGATGGTTATTTCTTTTACCAGATTGTTGCATCTTTTTACAACACTGAGGAAGATAGCTTTTGAAAACCTTGTGGGAAAAGGAGAAAATACACAGCATTTTTTCCTTTTCTCTCCATGATTTTTTTACATGTTTTAACAGCAAAGTTTTACAAGGTATGTCTATTTTCTTTTTGAAGAAAATATGTGGGGGAAGGATAATACAATAAGCCTTCACTCTGATTTATTTTTGTTTTAAAGAAAGCCAAGAACATTCAAGTCAGTAAAAGTATTTTGATTTGCCTGTAGTGCTACTTGGATAAATTTTTTGTAACAACTCTAGCTTTTAACTGCATCTACCTGCCTTTCCCTGTGTAAATATTGTGGTAGAAGGGCAGAACATTTAGCCTTCAATCTGTTTAATAAACTTTGCGATAAAAAACCCAATGGTATCCATATCAGTGAAGTACTTTGATTTGCTTGTGGTACTGCTTGGGTCAAACCTTTGTAGTAAATCTAGCTGTTCATTGCATAATCCTTTACAAGGTTTGCCTGTCTCTCCTAGATGAGGCTCCTGCGGAAAAAGAATAAATATTTACTAGGTCTTTTTTCAACAAATTGTTCAAGGCGGAAATGAGACAGTAGCAATAAACAAACCTTTTTCTTTCAAGATATAAAATATGAAGAAAAAAGTACAGTTAGAATGTTTATCTCCTTTACCACAGTAACTCAAAATAATCCTGTAACAACCCTGTAAACTAGAGGCCCTTGAGGGCTTGAAATCGCTCTACTGGCAGTGATTTTGCTTTTTTGCTAGCATACATTATAAATTCATAATACAAAGTGAAAAAAGACAAGAAACACACACACACACACACACACACACACACACACACACACAAAAAAGGGGGGGGTGTTCTTACAACCGGGCTTGAACCCACTAAGACAGCATGGTGAATTGAACAAAGAGTGAAAAAAAATGAAGTGCAATTTCTGAAAAATAACTGTTTGGAATCCAGCCAAATTTGATAGGATTTGAGTACGCCTTGTATTAAACAATCCCAGCAAATTTCAAAGAAATGTGACAAATAATGTGGACTTTGTTGAGTAAACAATACTAAGTTATCAAATGGCTGCTTTTCCTGAACAGATCAGTAGATTTTCTTCACTTTTAAAAGAGTTCAATCCCTTGATGAACCAAACAATCTTTGGAAGTTTCAAAAGAACTGGATCAAAACTGTGGACTTCATTGCCTAAACAAGAAATGGAAATTTTCAACTTTAAATGGCTACTTTTCCCATACTGTTTGTTGGATTTTTTTTCAAAATCAATACGGTTCAAGCTATTGATGACATAAACAAACTGTGCAAGTTTCACGAAAATCTGATAACAAATGGAGACTTTATCGCGTAAACGAGCAATGGAAATTTTTAACTTGAAATGGCTACTTTTCCTATACTGTTTGTTGGATATTTTTCAAAATCAATAGGGTTGAAGCTATTGATAAGATAAACAAACTGTGCAAGTTTCACAAAAATCTGACCACATCTGCAGACTTTATTGCATAAACAAGAAATTGAAATTTTGAACTTTAAATGGCTACTTTTCCCATACTGTTGGTTGGATTTTTTTCAAAATCAATACAGTTCAAGCTATTGATGAGATAAACAAACTGTGCAGGTTTCACGAAAATCTGACCACATCTGAAGACTTTATCACGTAAACAAGCAATGGAAATTTTCAACTTGAAATGGCTACTTTTCCCATACTGTTTGTTGGATTTTTTTTTCACAATCAATAGGGTTGAAGCTATTGATAAGATAAACAAACTGTGCAAGTTTCACAACAATCTGACCACATCTGCAGACTTTATTGCGTAAACAAGAAATGGAAATTTTCAACTTGAAATGGCTACTTTTCCCATACTGTTGGTTGGATTTTTTTCAAAATCAATACGGTTCAAGCTATTGATGAGATAAACAAACTGTGCAAGTTTCACAAAAATCTGACCACATCTGCAGACTTTATTGCATAAACAAGAAATGGAAATTTTCAACTTGAAATGGCTACTTTTCCCATACTGTTTGTTGGAATTTTTTCAAAATCAATAGGGTTGAAGCTATTGATGAGATAAACAAACTGTGCAAGTTTCATGAAAATCTGACAACAAATGCAGACTTTATCGCGTAAACAAGAAAAAGACTAATGGACGGACGGACGGACAGACAGAGTGACGGACGACGGAAACCCCGCCATGACATAAGCTCTGCTGGCTTTCAGCCAGCAGAGCTAAAAAGCAAATGAAAACATTGTGGGAAAAGGAGAAAATGCTGGTAACCAGCATTTTCTCAATTTTCCTACAATATTTTCTACCCTTGAAAGAAAACTGTCATGTTTGGGTGAATATTTAACTTGGCATATGCATATTCTTTCAATCTGTGTAAAATTTTGCAACCTGGTAAGAAATTAACAACGTATATCACAAATTTTTCTAATGGATGGATTTTTTTAAAATTTTGCATATACAAACACACTAATAGTATTAATAATTCTAAACAATAAGAAAAAATAAAAATGGCACCTATCCGTGCTTATTTCATCAGAAAACATGAAGGTCTATTTGGAAGTTAATTTTTCAAGGAAAAAAAATAGGATAAAAGCTCAGCAGACATAGTGGAAAAAGGAGAAATTGCTCATTAGGACCAATTTCTCCTTTTCCCACAATAATTTTTGATGTGAAAACAGCTATTTCCACATTTCCTGCTTTTTTTTGCTTGTTTGGTGTGTAACGCCGTGTCAACAGTATTTTAATTATTTCATGGTGACTGTTCACAGATCCATTTTTTTCCCTCTTTACTAATACTACCCGAAGAAAGTGCTACTTGTTTCAGTGCACCAACAGTATAACTATATGTGCGAAAAATACATAGGTGCCCTTTTGATTCACTATCCATGGCAAAAACATGTGTGCCGTAGGATGCGCACGAACATTTGTGATATACATCGTTCAGGATACAATGAAAGATACCAGATTTCCAAGATTAATATATAGTAAAAGTACAAAATACAAACCTGCTTAACCAGCTTTAGAGAAGGATACTTTTCCAGCATCCATTTGACTTGTTTTTCATTTTCCTCCATTGTTATGGTACATGTACTGTATACCAACGTTCCACCTGGTTTTAATAGCTGGACCCCCTGAAACAAGACAAAGAAATAAAGATGAGTTGTTTTTGCTAAGCAAGTAATCAGCAGAGCTAAAAATGCAATGCAAACACTCAGTTACTCTTCTTACTGACAAAGTATGTATCAACTAGAAACAGGCCAAAGAAGATAAGCTAACAGTTTACTCAGTTTACTCTATTTATAACCTTTTCAACTCATTATCATTGAGAGAGCTGGTGAAAAAGAGACCACAGACACAAGCTTTCAATAGACTCAGTTACTCTTCTTGTAGGCTCTACAAGTGGTCAACACTAGCCCATACAATCCCGACTTTTGAAGACCCTTCTGGAGAAGGCAGTCAAAAACATAGTGGGAAATGGAGAAAATGATGGTTACCAGCATTTTTTTCCTTCTCCCACAGTGTTTTAAGTCCTTTTAAAGACAAATCCCATCATTTTGGATACAATTAAACTGTCCTCTGCAAGTGCTTTCAATTTGAATTTTGTAAAAAATTAAAACAGCCCAAATTATGACATCACCAATAAACAAGCAATAGGCTCAGTTACCCTTCTAAAAGACTTTACGAGCATTCATCACTAACTAAGTATCATTGAGAGCTGGCTGGAATAAGACCATACAGATAAACAGGCACATTTTTGCCTGATGTTTTAGCAAATGATATTGACATTATCTCAATCCAATTTTTATTTCTTTTTGTTAACTCTTTACCAAATGACAAAATTTTGCACACAACCAAACTGAAAATATTTGCAGTGGGCAGAACAAATATGAAAAAAGAAGGGTACAAAATATTGTGGAAAAAGCAGAAAATGCTGGATTCCCATTGTCCCACAATGTTTTCAAAAACCTTCCTTTCTTAGGGTCATTAACAGTCAGGATTGTGTGGTCAATGGTTAAGTAGAAATACATACTGCTTCAATGAACCTCCTCTGGTATGTTGGGTAGGACTGAAGTGACTTCAAGGTCATTCTGTTTCTGGACGACGGCCTCTGACCGAGAGCACTACAGGGCACATCTAGTAACACTCTATCAAATGATTCCGGAGGATAGGGTGGCGCCCCTTCTGTATCTGTATATGAAATGATAAAGATATTAACATTTTTACCAGAAGACCATAATGAAGAGATTTGCAAATGACATGTAAGATGTGACTAAAATCACAGCATTTATCTCTAAACAGGTATTTTCTTGTCTTCCACTATGTTTTCAAAAGCATTGTTCCACAGAGTCATGAAACTGGGGATCATTAGGGTTAAGTCATTACCTTGAGAATTGCAGCATAGAACTTTGAGAACATACATGTACAAACAAAAGGCCTCCGGTAGATTTGGATTACTCACCTGATTCTTAGTGTACAAATGAATTGTTAACTCTGCCAACTGACAAAATTTTTGGAAAGGAGCAAATTGAACAGATTTGCAGACAATAAATTAACTGTAGCCATTATGATTTCTGTCTCTGAGAGTGTAAATAACATTGTGGGAAAAGACAAAATGCTAGACTGTGCAGGCTGTCCTGGGCCAATACTTTTTGCAGATGCATTAAGCCCCCTTATCACAGAGCATGACTCATATTTAATACATAGAATTATACACAGAGTTACAATGTTTACCTGCACTTTCCTCCACACTTTTTGTTGAATCAAATGTATAAGTCTCCACACATGACAGTCCCCACTTCTTTATATTCTTTACAACTTTTTCTACCTTGAGGGCATTTTTGTCTAAAGCTATCGCTCTACCCTGTCAAAAGGAACAGAAAAGTACAGAGAGAAAAGGGGTGGAAAAGACAGAAGAAAGGGAAAACATAAATAAGCCATGCTCTGTGAAAAGGGAGCTTAATGCATCTGCAAAAAGTATTGACCCATGTCAGCCTGCACAGTCCACAAAGGCTGACATGGGCAGAAACTTTTTGCTATCTTCAAATTTTCACTATCTTAAATTCTTTTTTGTATGTCCAAGGACCATTCTACCTCATGGTTCTATCAGTTGTTGGACAAAAAAATTTTTATGAATCCATAATGTAATGACTGGCTTGGTAAAATGCATCACGGAGATGCATCAAGCCCCCTTTTGCCAGATCATGACTCAAATGACTGATTGATTAAATGGTGAACTCATGCTGCTTTCAACATTACTTCAGTCATATAACGGCAGTAGTTCCCATATTCATGTATGTCCTGGGTTTCACCAATACTAGACTAGGGCTGTGAAGTGTCTTGCCCAAGAAAACTCCCATGAAAAACCCAGTGCATCTAGTGAGGCTTGAACGTGGGGTCTCAAGGTTATGAGTCCTACACTTTACCACTTAGGGATGCAGGACCCCCAAAGACAACAAAATTCTGTCAACAAACCCTATTTGAGTGAAAGAATTCAGAGTAAAAGAATGTGAAAACATCCTTGTGAATTTTAAATAGCCGAGTTAAATCAAGTTTTAAAATGTGAAAAAAAATGTGGCAAGATGAGAAATGGCTTACTATAATATTCTTTGGCTTCAGTTTTTTTTAACTCTTTACCAAATGACAAAATTTTAGACTTGTCCAAATTGAAAGCATTTGCAGACGACAAAATAAACGTGACTCAAAAATTGCAACTTGACTTTAGAAGAGTAGAAAACATTGTGGAAAAAGGAGAAAATGCTGGTAACCAGCATTTTCTCCTTTTCCCACAATGATTTCAGAAGGCTTCTTCCTCTGGGTCGTAAAAACCAGGGATTGTTTGGTAAAGTATTAAAGTGATTCTGCTGCCAGTCCGAAAAAAAGCTGCATGTCTTACAGATAAAACACTTTAAGGTATGCTTTGGCAACCCAACTCATTTTAACGATCTTGGGAAATCAGATGTTTGAAAACATTGAGGGAAAACAAGAAAATGCTGGTGACTAACACTTCCTTCTTTTCCCACAACGTTTCGTAACCTTTCTGAAACAAATCCAATCATTTGAACCGCATTTAACTTGTTGTCTACAAATGTTTTCATTTTGGACCAGTCTAAAATATTACTATGAGGTAAAGAGTCTGTATGTCTGTAATGCATTATACCAAGCAAGTTATCAAATAACAATGGATCCATCAAATCCATTTTGTCTAACATCCGGTTGAACCTCAGGTAGAATGGTCCTTTGATAAGCAGAATATTTACAAATAGCCAAAAGGTTTGGTGCACCTAAGCCTGCATGTACTACTCAAGGTTGACATGGATCAATACCTTTAAGAGATGCATTACGCTGTTTTCAAAAAGCAAATTATATGTGCATTCCTTATCCGATACATTAACTTTGAAGCAAAGAACATTGACAACATGTTTCTATGATACTGATACTCAAAATAAATCAGTTATACACATGAACTCAATGGGAAACATTGAAGATAAAATACAAGTTGCTCATGACAAGCGACTTCTCCTTCTGCCACAATATTTTCAATAGAGGTAAGTTACAAGATGTAAAAAAGTTATTTGCAGCTGGTAATTGATTGTAAAGCAATGGTTTGCAAATTTTTCCTCAAAACATGTTTGATTGGTACTCACAACATTTCAAGTTTCAAAACATACTGATTGATTTTGGCCTGGAACAAATACTTTCATAACACTCAGTTCAACCATCTAGATATCTATTCTAGTAGTGCAAAAAGCCAACACTTTTATCTCCTTACCACACAACAATAATTTAAAATTGTCCAGCATTTGCAGACGACAAAATAAATGTGGCTGAAAAATTAAAACATGTTGAGAGAAGGGTAAAAAACATTGTGGGAAAAAAAGAAAATGCTGGTTACCAGCATTTTCTCCTTTCCTACAATGTTTTCAAAAGGCTTCTTCCTCAGGGTCGTTAAAACTCAGGATTGTGTGGTAAAGAGTTAAGAGACAAACTTTACTAAGAAACCCAATACTTTGTGAGACCACTGTTTTGATTCTTAATCCATCTTAAATTAGCCTCATTAAATGAAGACTACTGAAAGCATTGTGGAAAAGGTAGAAAAATGCTGTTTACAGCATTTTCTACCTTTCCAATATTTTCTTCCCTCTAAAATCATAGCTGATCATTTTGGTGACATTTAATTTGTCCTCTACAAATGCTATCAGTAAGGAGAAATCTGTAATCTAAAATTTTATCATTGGGTAAAGAGCTAAGTATGCTTTTCAAGTACTGATTTAATTTATATCATTCCTTACCTGATCTTGCATTAAACTGGCTAAATGATTTGTCTTTCCACCTAAAAGAACAAAAACATTTATTCAAGAAAGATTGGGGGACAAATTCACCAAATCTGATTCTCAAAAATTTCTAATTTTCAAAGGAAACTAATTTCTGATCCACATAACAAGATGGTTTAGCCAATTCAGGGCCCTGTAATCACCAAACATTTTTAACTCTTTACCAAAAGACAAAGTTTAAGACTGATCAAAACTGAAAGCATTCGCAGACAACAAATTAAATGTGGCTACAATAATGGGATTTGTCTCTAAAAGGATAGAAAACCGTGGGAAAAAAGGAATAATGCTGGTTACCAGCATTTCCTCCTCCAAAAATGTTTCCTTCCAAATGGTTCTTACAACTTGTTTCAATTTAATGAAAGGTCAATTGCATTCTTCCTCTGATTCTCAAGAATTACCTACATTTGAAAGTAATATGATTTCTGATTGGTTTTGATTAGGCCAATCAGAAATTGCATAGTTCATTTAGTATTATTCTTTCAACGCCAGACAATCACCTTTAACAAGCCTCTCAGAAAAAGCTGTCTAAAAACTTTGTGGGAAAAGGACAAAATGCTGGTTATCACTAGCTTGTTTTAAAATCATTCTTGTGAAACCTGGTAGCACAGTCAGTAGCATACAGGACTTAAGACCAGGGGGCACTGGTTCGAATCCCCATCTAGGCAATTTTTTTAAGAGAACTGATGATAGTCATTGTGAGAGAGTTCATTCCTCTCTCACTCCTAATCATTGTTTTGAGGACTGTAAGGGAGTAAACAGTCAGTGACCTGGGAAGAACATTATGCTAAGTGAAGGTAAAAGAAACTCCATGAAACCAAGGATAGGTGAACTGATCTCCATGATATAACTGAAATAATGTTGGAAACAGCATTAAACACTACACCAACAAACAAATAAAACATTTCATCCTCCATCTGGTAAAATATAGGATAGTTTGGTAAAGAATAAATTACGTGATAATTTTTAGGCACAGGACTTCGAAAAATCCTTGTAAAATAGGCATAATTAGCATGGATTAAGGTTTATATGCAAGTTCAATTCCAAAAGCTAACGTTCAATAAAATTTGCAGAGTTTCCTTAACCTTTACAACACAATCCCAAGTTTAAACTACCCAGAAAGAGGAGGCGTTTAAAAACATTGTGATAAAAGGAGAAAATGCTGGTAGCCAGCATTTTCTCCTTTTCTCACAATGTTTTCTACCCTTTCACAGAGAAATCTCATGATTAATGTATGTGATGTGTAGTTTGTCGGTTGCGCATACTTTCAATATTGACGAGTCTCAAATTCTGTCATCTGGTACAGGGTCAAAACACTGTCAAAACACTGGGTTGCTTACTACAAGTTGTCTAAAAAACAAGTTTGCCAGCACAATCTAACATAAACTTCATTCATTATACATAGTCGTAAAATGCAAGAATAAATTCAAAAGGCCCATAACTTACCTGGTGCAGCACACATATCAATGATTACCTCCCCTGGTTGAGGATTTAATACTAAACTACAAACAATGGACGGAAGATTTTGAGCAAACACAACATCAGGCAAGATTTCATCTAAACTTGGTGCCTCATACAGAGGGTGTGTCATCTTTATGCCGATACCCCTGAAAGATAAGCAATACATGAACTCTTTACCAGCCAGCAAAATTTTAGAAAGTTCACACTGAAAGCAACTCCAGACAACAAATTAAATGTGGATCAAATAATAGAAATTGTCTTTGAAACATCAGATAACATTGCTGGAAAAAATAATTGTTACCAGCATTTACTCCTTTTCCAACAATGTTTACAAAAGTCTTCAGAGTCACTAAAATAAACTGGATTGTTTTGTAAAGCTTTATCCTCACTCTAAACACTTTTTTTATTTGTAACTCCCAGGATGACTGCATTTGAAAGCAATGGAATCAGGGAATGCTTTAGAGTGGCACTTATGGTCATGCTAAGCGAAGTCTTTACTTTATGACAAAATATTGGAATAAACCAAATGGTGAGTGATTGCAGCCTACAAATAATTTGTAGCTAAAATGGTGATTTCTGTCTTTAATGAGGTAGAAAACATTGTGGGAAAAGGAGAAAATGCTGGTTACCAGCATTTTCCCCTTTTCCCACAATGTTTTCCAAAGCCTCCTTTCTTAGTCTAGAGCAGTCAAAGCTGAGGATTGTGTGGTAAAGACTTAAATAAATGGAAAAAAAAAAGAACAGGACAACAATAAAAAATAATCCAGAATATTGCAGTTAAAAGATTTTTCGGAGACCAGAGGTAGAGCATCAGCCTTTGCAATCAAAAGTTCTGTGTTCTATTCCCATGATGAGCAGGGTCAATGTTTGTAACAACTAGCGTTATGGTGTGCGTACTGGTTTCCAGACAGCAATCAAAGTTATAAAAACTTGTTCCACAATCAATGTAACATAAAGTTTTAACCCTTTATCACACAATCCCGACTTTTAACGACCCTAGGGAAGATGGCTGTTGAAAAAAATGTGAGAATAGGAGAGAATGCTTGTAACTATCAAATTTCAATTTATGAGTCACATTTATTAGGTGGTCTACAATTGCTTTCAATTTTGATGAGTCTAACATGTTGTTGTATGGTAAAGAAATAAAACAGCAATCATCATGGTGTTTGTACAGGTTAAAACTTCCAGAAAGCAATCAAAATTATAGAAACTTATACAACCAATATAAAATAAACACTTTAGATATGTACCTGAGTTTAACTTGAGCAGAACAAAATATTTGGTTTCTACTGAGCTGCATCTCTCCACAACCAACATAAATCTTTCTTTCCTTGTATTCTTCTTTAAAGCCTTTACGACACTGTCCCTCTAAATCTGCATAGACTGCAACTAAATCCCCTGTGTTCACATCTGTAATCAAATGTAAAAAACTCCAAGACAGTCTATTTAACTCTTTACCAAATGACAAAATTTTAGACTTGTCCAAATTGAAAGCATTTGCAGACAACAAAATAAACGTGACTCAAAAATTGAAACTTGACTTTAGAAGAAAACATTGTGGGAAAAGGAGAAAATGCTAGTTACCAGCATTGTCTCCTTTTCCCATAATGTTTTCAGAAGGCTTCTTCCTCTGTGTCGTAAAAACCGGGGATTGTTGGTAAAGGGTTAATAGTATTAGATTTATTAATCATTAGTTTACAGGATGCCCTTTAAGGCCCTTTTCACTTGCACTTCAGCTAAAGTATTGTGACCACGGCACCTACTAGTACCTTTAACTCTATACCACAGAATCCCGATATTTAATGACCCTGACAAAGAAGGCTTTTGAAAACCTTGTTGGAAATGAAGAAATTGCTGGTAACCAGCATTTTCTCCTTTTTTTAGAATGTTTTCTTCTTTTTAACAGAACCATATTTAATTTGTCGTCTGCAAATGCTTTCAATATGGAAGGGTCTAAAATTTTGTCAAAGCCTGTGTGACTTTGGCCCTCTAAATCTTCATAGACTGGGATCAAGTCTTCTGCAATCAACAAGGTTCAAATTCGCAAGACGTCTGTCTCTTGGATACATATTTTAATCATTGACACTATGACACTATTTTTTTTTTTTTTTTTTTTGTTTCTTTGGTATTTAAACCTTTACAAAATGATTGAATGTTTCTAGGATCCTAAAGACGAAGTCTTTAAAAAAACCTTGTGGATTATAGCCAACATGTTCTTCTTTTCCTAAAATATTTTCTACTATTTATTGGACAAATTTGATCATTTGAACCAAGTCAATTTTATCATTTGTAAACATTTTTAGCATGAAACAGAATAAAGGTTTGTTGCTTGGTAAACAATTAAAGGTGGGTATTTAGGTTTTTCACATCTCACCAAATTAAAAAATATATATATCACTGAAATTTATATGAAAAAACAATACAAATCATCAATAATTAAGAATCATAAAATTACAAAAAAAAATTTTTTTGATGGTGTTCCCTTAAAAGGCTACATAGCCTCTTAAGGTATTTTTAGATTTCACGCCAGAAATCAAAAAAGCATTGTGGGAATGCCATGTGACTGGCACGTGACTAATGACGCTTAAATTGCATAACATAACAAACATGTAATTATTTTCCATAATGTCTTCTTCGGACGCTATGTTTGAAGCTTCGTCTGTGTATTTCTGGTATGTAAATGAGTGAGCTGCTCATGTAAAAATAGATCCTGTTTCCCATCGGTGTCAACCTGGGCCGTAGTAGGTATAAAAATTGCGTTAACAAGGTCTCTCTTTTATTTGTCCTAATACAGCTGGTTGCTATTAAGATTGTCCACACCCCTCTGTGTATAAAGGTGTCCCTTGTTCGTTTGCTAGTTTGCTCTTTAAGTAAGAATGTCTGTTATTTTTTGCGATCTAGTTATTAAATAAAGCCATGCAGGCTTTCCCGATGGGATGTTGTATTCTTGCATGCATCAGGGATCCTACTCGTAGTTTATATACGATCCCTGGTCACTCTTCCCCTGCTAGAATCTTCAGCCTTTTTAAATCAGTTACTGTAAGATTTACTCACATCTTATTTCTTGTATGCTATTGTAGTTTTCTCTCTGTTCAAGAATACAAGGCTATGATCAGACAGCACTTTATATGCTGTCTGATCCTTAACTACTTTGCTGAAGTTGAAATTATTTTTTCATTTGCACAACTATAGTTTCTTTTTTTTAAACCCATTGCTCCCCACAGACGAGTTCATCCCATATATGCCATATGCTTTGCAACTGGCTACTGTTTAGGGCTTTGTGGTGGAGGGGGCGGCTACCCACTCCGGGTAGCTTCTCCTTCTACCACCAGGCTCCCACAAATAGACAGAAATAGACAGATTATGTATATAGTTAAGATCTATTGACTTGCGTTGAAAATTTTCTTTTGCAAATCTGTTTCCAGGGGGACAATGGGTTTACTGCCATTTCTCAAAAAAAAACAAAAAAAACCAAAGAAACAAACCAAAAAAAAAAAAAAAAAAAAAAAAAAAAAAAACAAACAAACAAACAAATTTTTTTTTTGTTTTCTCTTGTTTTCTTTTTTCTCTACCTCTACTATTTTCTTAAAAAGTTACATTGACCATGTGAAATGTTTTTATATTTACTCATCTTATTTTTGTCTTCATTTCCTCTTTTTGTATGTTATTGTACTTGAGATGCAGAATAAAGTAATTTGTATTGTATTGTATTGTATAGTAAATCTCTAATTTCTCTTGTTGTCGGATGGTTTTCGACTACTGGGGTTTTATGAACGAAAATTAAAAGGCTTTGGGAGTATAAAGATTAATTTTTTGTATTTTTGTAAGATTTTCTTCCCAAAATCTGAAGGGCCACCTTTAAAGCCCTTTTCAATAGTATTAATAGTATAGTGGAAAATACACCTATCTATGCATTCCTTGTGTTTATCTACAGTACTTTGTAGAGCAGTCTATCCAAGCCAACAGCTGCTTTCCCAAATAAATAAACTTGAAATTCTTGGAAGTGAGAGAGGAATAATTCTGCCATATTGACGTTATATAACCAATCCTTGTATTTAAATGAGGCATGCCATTCAAACATGAAAGTGTCATGAAACTTCATTTGAACAAATACAGAATTTCTCATACCTACTGGAGCTCCCATAATGCCTAGAACAAACACATCAGCTCCTCTCAGTACAGCCATCCCACATTCTAGATCAACAATCACTTCTTTCGTAACCTATAAAACATAGCACTGACAGGATTATTACACACTTTTCAACAATACTTGTGAGCGGCTACAAATAGGTGAAAGTTCCAGAAATACTGATCTCACAATGTACAGTAAAACTTGTCTTGCCGACAACCTCAACTAACCCTTTCCTAAACTAAAATTTTCAGCCTCTACTGATTTGGAAACATCTGCAGATCACAAACAGGAAATTGGTGTAAATAAGTTTTAGTTCTCTGATGGATAAAAAACAAAATGCCTTCTTTATACTTTCAATGGCCTTCTGTTTCAGGGTCATTAAAACTTGGAAACGTCATGTACAGGGTGAGAAAACAAAATATTTTAACCAAGCATAACATCCGTTCCATAGATGGCAAATATGTTAAAACGTCCCTATGTTGAGCAAGTAAATGTCTTCAGAAGGCAGTTCAAGCTTCCCCTTGGAGCTTGCTCAAGTCTTTCCCAAACAGCCACATGTTTTTACAACCCATAGGACAAAAGCTTTGAAAACATTATGAGCAAAGGAGAAAGCCTTTTCTCACAATGTTTTCTACTCCTTCAAAGACAAATCCCATAAAAAACTGTGACAAGAGAGCCCTTGTATCTTTTAGAGAAATAACTAGACATTTATTTAACCCTTTACCACACAATGACGCCTTTTAACGCCCCTGAAGAAGAGGCCTTTAGAAAACATTGTGGGAAAAGGAGAAAATGCTGGTAACCAGCATTTTCTCCTTTTCCCACAAGGTTTTCTACCCTATCAAAGAAAAGTTGCGTCATTTGAGCCACTATGAAATTGTCGTCTGCAAATGCTTTCAATTTGGATAGGTCTTAAATTTTGCCGTGTGGTAAAGGGTTAAAGCATACCTCAGCTGATTTACTATTTGGTCACCTGCTTGGCACAACAACAACATCTTTCAGAGCTGGATGTAACACAATAGGAGGTACAGTACTACCTTTGTCTTCATATTGCTGCATTGAAATTGTAAAGATGAATGATAAATTGAACATAGTTCATACACCACTTTCAACAATATGTCATATGAAGGCAATAGCTGACTTATTTCTGTGTTTCCCGTATTTCAACAGTATCAAGATGGGGCTCTAAAGTACCTTTCCATAATTACCCTGACAAATAACCCAGCGTGTCTGGTGAAGATAGACCCAGTCGCTTGGAGATAATGTTGCACAAAGTACTGGTGAAATAATCTCAAAATAAGCTTGGATAGGTGCATTTGATGCCAAGATATAACTGAAATAATGCTGAAATAGTTTTAACCCTTTATCATACAGTCCGAGTTTTGATGACCCTGAGGAGAATGGCTTTTGAAAAAATTGTGAAAAAGGAGAAAATGCTGGTAACCAGCATTTTCTCCTTTTTCCACAATGTTTTCTACTCTTTCTGATATAGATTCCATGATTTTTGCACCTTATTTAGAGTAGGTTTATTGACATTTTTTTCCTGTTACATTAATTCTCTCTCTCTCTCTCTCTCTCTCTCTCATAATCATGATGATATTAATAACCTTTCCTCATCCTGTAATATTTGAGTGATAGGGATTGAATGCTATTTTTGTTTTATCTGATCTAGTAAAGCAAACACAAATATATAATTAGTGAAAACAACTTTGCAATGATGACGATGTACATTGTACAAGTCTGTTGAATTAGCATTTCTGTCTGTCCTAAGATTATAAGGCTTGTACATTTTCATTTATTACAAAAATCTTTACCTGTATGTCACTGAGACAAAAAGCAATCAATGCTGAATGCCAAATAATATTTCATGTTTTTGTTCAATTCTTACTTTAGTTATTATTCACTGTAAATCTTACACCTACATCTATCTTTCAAAGGCTCAGTGGCCAGTAAGCAATGCTGGAGTTAGTGTTAGTCTCTGGCAGAAAAATGAATTTTAAAACTAGGTAAAAAGTTGTCAAGTCTCTCAATCTTTTGTTTACTTTTCACCTAGTTAAAAGATTCATTTTTCTACCAGCAACTGTACAATTACAGATTCTTATCTTCACAATTATTTCAATACTTTTAAATGATATGATTTGAAATTAAATGCATTCTGATGCCTACATTGTTTACTTTTGGCTGCCACTGAGCTTTAACTTCAAGATTAGATATCTCACTAGCTGAGTTTTTCTGTCTGTGGCTATTTAGATGGCTAGCCTTGGATATCATAACAAAAACTCAGGCCTTGATAAAAGGAAGTGCTGAAATCCTTAAAACAATATTTCTTTACTAAAACCAATGTTGTGGGTATTCATTAGAATTGTCTCAATTGTCTCTCTAGTCCCCACAACATGGATTTTCATAACAATTTCTGATGACAGTACTCTTAAACTCTTTACCAAACCACAAAATTTTGGACTGCAGAGAACAAATTAAATGTTCACGGTGGGTACACGTACACCGGATATAGCAACCTAAGTGAGTAAATGTTTAAAATGGAGGAATTACTGCTCGCACCACAGGTAAGAATTCATATTTTATACCAGTGTTTGTAACATTCATGTGTCATATGTTAATGATTTGATAAGCTAAATAGTTAATCAGCCCCGTACTGTTGATGAATTACCAAACTATTTCTATAACGACGTAAATTCGTCGTCCGAAAGTCATGCTCCCGCAGATTTTTGACCGGACTGTCCAAAATAATGGAATTTTATCAGAACAGGGAATTTGATTGAAATTCCGAAGCGTACGATTTCTGTGTAATAATTAAAGTATTATGTACATCAAAAATTTAGTTCCAAGAATTACTCTTCATGTTGTTATATGTGAGAGAAGATCCCCATCGGTGTACCGAGGATAGCTGTATTATAGAAATTTGTGTACTGAGGATACTAGTATAAGATGCTACTGAGCGAATTAAAATTTCTTGCTCACAATTAGTTATTTGATAACGCATGCCGCCCGGAAAGCCGAATATGTCAGATATTCCGAAATAACAATAAATATGAATTAAGAAATAAGGAAATTCTACTATTGGATGTTCAGAGCTGACAAGGTTTTTCTGTTCTTGACAATATAGGCTGCAATCAGAAGATACATGAGTGTTTTCTGATCCCGGTCCTCATCATTCATCCAGATTCAACGTAATATTTAATTTGACATTGTTCTGAAGTTTAGAATTATAGTGGATTATAAGTAGAAGACAATCTGTATCTTCTGATCCCAACTCGTACCTTTCATCGACCTTTGTTATTTAACTGATTTATAGATATGCACCATTTTGAAGTGTTGAACGATATTATTGTGATCAGACAATATATTTTTGTCTTCTGATCTGATTTTATGCACTTCATCGAACATGCTATCTGAATTTATCATTTATGTGTGTAAATATGCGTTAATACGGTTTGGGGTAATGAGTGTTATGGACTGTGTCAAGATGTCACAATTGCTTATTCGGACCTTTACCCATATTTTTCATGTAACTTATTATTCAATTCATGTACAAACTTGCCTGAACAGCCATTCTTGAACGATATTGGAATACCTGTAAACTATGTCTATGTCGACTCATTGTTGCTTGTAATAAATGTAGGCCAGGTACGTAGACCATCAGCAGTCCACTTTAACGTTGTAAACATGTAGACCGAGATCGCACAGCATGTATGAGGTCGCAAAAGTAGGTAAGGGCTAAAGAACAGTTAACAGAAGCATACATAAAACTTTGTTTCTCTGAAACTATTAATTTTATTAAAAAAAAAAAAAATGATTTTGGTAAAATCTAAGATAATATTAATACCACAGAATTATTCACATGTTTTCTCAAAACTTAAAGAAAAAAATACAATGATATAATGAGTGCCTCTTGTATGGGATTGGCGACATGAACAAAAATAAAAAAAAATATAGGTCCTACCGGTAACTGAAAATAGTGTATCTTGTAACAAAGCTCTATTTAACTCACTGTGCTAAATGAAATGTTATTATAAAAGATCGGTCGTGACTTCTAACTTCACACTTCATAGATGATTTGTCCGAAAAGTGAAGTGTAGAGTCTGAGCTGTTCAAACATTACGACGTGTGAATCCTGAATTTCAAACTAGACACTTATAATAAAGGGATAACTTCAGACTTCAAACGTCACACTTTCAACATATGTCATAAAGCCACTACCGGTATTTCGCTTGTAATAGTCTAAATAAAATTTGTAGTATTTCCATGATTGCCATAATGCTGACTTTCCAAACCTTAAACCCTGTCCCTGTTTTGCTAATTTTGGGTTCTCCCAACTAAAAGCGTTTATATAAACGAGTAATACGGAAGGGTAATCAAAGCATAATATTAAGACAGAGTAGAAAACAAGGTGACAAATGAAAAAATTGCTCGTTACGAGCAGTATCTTCATTTGTTCCAACGTTTTCAAAGTCCTCTCTTGTAGACGGGTCTAAAGCCATTTGCATAAAGATAAGGGTTAAAGCACCTATGTGTGTAACTCTTAATCACACATATCAAACCTGTTCATAAACAATGGTACAAACACTGTGGGAAAAGCTTGTTTAAAACACCATGGGAAAGTGGCTTTTGCTTGTAAATTTTGCTCATCTCCAGAAAATGTCCAAGTGTATACTTAATCTGGAGGCATAAAAACCACAGCGGAGACTAGATACACTCCAGACTAGGTACAAGTACATATCCTTAGGTTCCTGCAGTACATACAAAATAATGGTACCGACGACAGTACTTTCCTACCGGCGAGCCAACAAACGGTCTCAGAATACATGCTATATAGTATTCACAGGTATTATCTTCCGCTGGGTGGCATCCTTCAAATGCACACCTATCTGATTTGGGCATTCTGGGTACAGAACCGGACTACTTTTCAAAGCGACAACCGTTACTTTGAGTTTCAAAATAAACGTTTACTGAATAAAACGCTACCTGGTACGATTCATTCAGCTATGGTAAGCTAGCATGTAACCTATGCACCGGCCATTTATAAAACCAGCCCCTACAGGCTTGGGTAATAGCTTCGGTATAAGCCGAGACACTTTTTGATTAGTCTGTTGAAAAAGCCTGCACGAATCCTGATTTTCCTAAAGTCAATATTAAGAATATGTATTCAAAGATGTGCTATAAAACAAGAGTATTTGTGGAAACTATTTTTTCCTTTTTGAAGTAATTTGATTTTCAAGATATTTTGAGCGAAAAACAGGCTACATTTTTCCATAGCCATTTTTTCCCTTGCTACTTTTTTAGCGGCTTATTAATATTTATCCTGTACATGGTCTAGTGATGCGTCATAGCAAACAGGTCAAATCGAGTGCAAACCGGTAACTTTGTCTAAGCGACAAGGAGACTGTCTTTAAAAGTGGTCATAAAATGACCTCCAGATAACCTTTGAATCCGATTGTATAAGTACAGTTAGTATTACTTAGCCTATCTATTTACAATAGGCTTTATGGCCTCTATAAGATTACCGCCATGAATGTGCTTTCCTGCACCTTTCGCATACGCAACGAGCGGCATCATGCCCTCCCTTTGTATAATATGCTAGCGCATCTTTACTTGACAATGTTAGGCTGCAGTTTACAGAAGCAGGTGAGCTCTTGGCTAATCTCTTTAAATGCATCTGGATTAGAAGAACAAATAGATGTGTGCCTCCGAAAAGACAAATTTCTTGTAAATGTCTTCTTACTGAATGTCTTCTACAAACGTACAACATGAGAACGGTAAATTTTGATGGCGTGCATAGTGAAACCTAAACTGGCGCGTCAAGTTTGCCCTTCTATTTGTCGAGTAGGTATATTTTTCACATACGAAGCACTTAGCGGTCGTACTCTACATTGAATCACCAGGCATAGATATGCCCGAAATATCCATGGAAGCATTTGTATTATCCATCTAATAGGAGAAACCATAGCATAAACAAGATATAATGAAATATCAATTGCAAAAAACTTTCAACCCGAGTAGAGACCAATCTAAGTGTAGCATAATTACATTCAGTGGTTTATCAAAATAGAGTTCACATGACACTATAGAATGAAACATTACTATCCCTGGTACATTATCATACTATCCCCGGAACAGTAAAATGCTATCCTCCGTACAGTTCTTTCAAAACAACAGCTATCCTCGGTACACCATTGTCGACAAAAAACTTGTATTTTCTGGCAATTTTCACTCGATACAGCAAAATTGCAATCATGTCATGAGATTAGACTAAAATATCAAGAAATTGGTCGACTCAGATTGTTGTATTGTGAAAAGAACCGGCATTGCAGATGAATTGTTTCTAGAAATCTACGAAATCCATCGTGAGCAGTCGACTTTTCTGACATTTTTTTTTTTCAGAATTTCCATGGCCAAAAACAGCATTCGTTGTAGACCTAACAATCTATAAACATCATAGAATCTGGGTTGACAAGGCAATAGTATATTAAAAGCTGTTGTTAAGAAATATTTGGAAATTTCGTGCCTGCAGTCACACAAGACACAGTTATTTTTACTCGATCTGACAGCTATATCCGGTGTACGTGTACCCACCGTGATGTTGCTAAAACGATGATTTCTCTCTTTGACAAGAGTAGAAAACTTTGTGGGAAAAGGAAAAAATGCTGGTTTCCATTATTTTCTCCATTTCCTACAATGTGGAGGTTTCTTCCTCTGGATCGTTAAAAGTCAGGATTGTATGAAAAAAGGGTTAAACCTTAAAATAAGCCCCAACTCTGTATGAACCCAGGTATTTACCTTTTCAAGTTCAGATTTCAGCTGAAGGACAATCTCTTGTTGATCTACATTCAACGTGTTTAAACGTAATGTTGTGAACGCTGGCGGGGTACCAAGCTGTTGTAAAAGTTTGTAAAATTTCTCATTGTGTTGATCATCTTCATCCTCTATATCCTAAAAGCCAAAGAGGTAATCTACAGTCTGTGTTAACTCTTTACCAAAAGACAAAATTTTAGACTTGTCCAAATTGAAAGCATTTGCAGACAACAAAATAAACATGAATCAAAAGTAGAAATTTGTTCTGGGAATAGTACAAAACGTTGTAAGAAAAGGAAAAAATGCTGGTTTCCACCAAGTTCTCCTTTTCCCACAATTTTTTCAAAAGCTTTCTTTAGCAGAATCATTAAAAGTCAGAACCATGTGGAAAAAGTTTAAAAGACCAGTCAAGGGGACAGAAAAAATGGTTTCTTGCCATTAAGCCCTTTACCTTTGTTCTCTGTAAATTCCTGCAATATGGACGATTTTAAAATTTTGACTTGTGATAAAGGGATAGTACAGAAGTACAAGATGCAGTCGCAGAGTTCCAGGATTGCTATTGTTATGTCAGCATGTCCCAAAGCAGAATACTTCAATGTATTACTCAGTAAGGAAAAATCAGTTATCTTCATATCAATATATGACTTAAGGGTGTTTGTACAGTATGATCAATATTAAGCGTCTCAAATGATTACAATTTTATACTACACGGAGCACTCTGACGTCAAAAATCTTCTGAAATGAGCACTATGTCAAAACAGACATAACCATTACAGATTCTACCTGTCAATGTTTTCAAAGCATTTTCTGTTGCATTCAACACACTGTTGATGGCTGTCTACCAAATTGTGGAAAACACTTCTGTACCACTCTTTTTCAAAGCTGCCCACTGGGGATCGAACGGCAAATCGAATCGGCAAAGTTTTCTGTTTTGGCATGTTTTCTGTAGTTAATAGTCCAGGGATCAATCAAGCACACACCATACTTATTCAAAAATCTTGCGTAAGCAGTTTTATGCTTATTTGCTTGGCCAAGTGCAGCAGTATCGGTGGTTTCATCCACTGATTTTTGCCAGTCTGACAAAACAAGGCTCACCACCCTCTCGGCTCCACCGGAATCTTTTGGTCTGCTTCTAGCATTATCCTTTATATCCAAATGCCATCTTTAAAACGTTAATGCCACTCAAACACAATACTTCTGGATACTTTCCATGCAACCTCCTTATGATTTATGATTTTCCATGTGCCCATCGACGACATTCCAGCTCATACGCATAACTTTATGACTGCACACAGCTCTGTGCGATCATTTGACATTGACATTTGACCATCCAGAAATTCTTCCATTGCTATCAAAAACACTTGTCAAATCTGAGCTAATGAACATATCAAGCTGATTCTTCAGAATTGCTTGCGTTGAAATAACGTTGATGTGACTCCATGCAAAAATTCACTACATTATGGTGGCATTTAACCAAACTTATAACGTTTATTTATGATCAAGAAATTCCTACAAGCTAAAATTTTTAAAGTGCTCCGTAACTAAGTACCCTCATATTGTTTGGCATCGTCTACGGAAAAATTATCAAATGAATTATTTTTAGACACATGGAAACAAAAAGGGCGAGATGACATTTATAAGTGTAGCAAATTTTAGCATGATTGGGGAGCTAGTATACTTATAAATTGACCAGTCCGGGAACTTTCAGACTGCACCTTGTACTGCAGATGACTGCATAATATAAAAGAAAATTAACCTTTATTTTTGTAAACTATACTGTAGGTATCAAAAGTCTTGAAATTAGAGACTATTTTCTGGGCAGTCACACTAAAATAAGCAACAGGAGTAATTTACGTTACAGGTTTACCACAGGAGAAAGTGATACGCCACATAATATTTAATGCGTATTCTTTATGTTTAAATATCTTTTGAAATTAAGATGTAATCTTTAGTTCATTGAAGTATAGCTGTGAAATTGTATGTATTTCAGTAGAGATTTGATCTTGAAAGACTGCCAGAGTTACAATCTCATTGACACCATATTTGTATAAAACATTAGTTTCTTGAAGATGTGTGTTTGTACAACTTTAAATAGATTTATTTTTCAATTCTAAACCTATTCAATGATATTAAGAACTGAATCGTAACTGTAAACCATATTATTGCCTGCGGACTTTTGTGTTAACTCAGATTTTTATCTAGGATAAGGAAGATAGTGAGGGGAGATAACTCTGAGGAATGTTTGATACTTGTCGTCACTCTAACCCTTAGTCTGGAGATGATACAGTTTCCAAAGTGATTATTCAATGCTTACCTTGTTAAATTTCCTTATAATTGAAAAATTAATCTATTTAAAGTTGTATAAACACCCATGTATTACAGAATATGCACTTTCTTTCGAGATCAAATTTCTACCAAAATACATAATATTTCTCTGCTATATTTCATTACATTATAGATCATTTTTTCACCTTCTAGCCCGGCAGGGCGAGTAGGTGACAAAAGTTAACTCGCCCTACAGAGATTTTTCACTAGCCCTTCTTTTTTGTGAAATATTAATTTGTCTAATATAATTTAAAGTCACGCAATTAATTATACTTGTCAAAAAATTATATCAAGTCTGGTTTCAGCTTTTTAACGAATTGGCTGTTCACTATCATCATGCAAAGAGAGGAATTCATTTTCTAAAGGTAAGTGTAAACAAACAGATGGTGTTCCTGTACACAGCTACCAAAAAAAGATTATCTATACCGTCAAATTTTCTGATCAAATGACCTACCATTCGAGCGCAAAATCAACCTAATTTGTCATGTAATTATCTTCTTACATGCAAAACCTTCTTTGAAATGCATCTGTAGTGATTCAATCAATTTCATAAGAAATAGGTCATGCTACTCCTTCAGAATTTTTAGAAAACATTGGCTATTCCCGTTAGAAATGAAAACAATACTAAAGCAAGTAAACTATAGACATCCGAATATACTGAGAGCCGTCCCGAAGTAATCGCTACAAACAAGCCATATAACGCTAGCTATAGTGACAGGATGCACAGAGAATAAAAGTGTGGCTTTAGAAATTACGGGCGGAGACTAAATCTCTTACGTTAATTCTGATAGGCTGATTGTGTCAAAATTCTGTGTGTGCACCACTGGATGCAGATTGGGCGTGGTGAAATTGACATTTGATTGATTAGCATTATACGGTGTATATGCATATAATGGTGTGTAACTAAACAAAACCTCAATGACAGATATAAACTTCCGCTAGTTTAGTAGCTCTTTGTCTGAAATTTTGCCAAATTTTACAGGCTTTAAGTGCATGTTATGTCAGAAAATGCGCTCAATCAGTCAGATCAGTCTGGTATTTTTTGTACTGCGGTGGCCAGTGCACTTATCCATGCTTTCCAGGAGCTTCTGTTACCAGTACTCTGCACAGTATTCTTTCCAAGCCAATGACTGCTTTCCCACATAACCATCGTCAAAACAATGGTCATTGGTGAGAGAGGAATGAATCCTGTCGCAAGAACTATCATCAATCTTCGGAAAGAAATTGGCCAAGCTGGGGACTGAACCAGCGAACCTCCAGTTTCTTTCCAAAGGGTCATCAACACATTGGACTGTTTAGTAAAGAACCAAATAAATAAAAAGGTTGATTCCTAATTTTGTGGCCAGCTGTGTTCAGCTGCTGGAATTCAAGTTTGTCTTATCATTTTGATAATAAGTAACTTAACATCATGCAAGAAAATGCCCATAGAAAGTCTTTTCCTGTCTTCTAGTAGTATTTTTGAAAACATTGTGACATAAGGAGAAATAAAATTGCAAACCAATGATTTCTCTTTTTGCCTCACAAAGTAAAAATGTTGATCCATATTGATTATGTGCATTTTCGAAGGACTGTTTCAATGCCATGTACTGTAAATTTGCTTCAGATGGTACAAAAGACAACCAACTTACCTCAGTGCCCTCAATAACATACAAGTTTGTGTACGTTTTTATCCTATATGTCGGTACTTCAACTGAAATGAGGACACAAACCTGTGTTAAGAAAAATAATACTCAAAATATATATAATCTGTGTTCAGCAAGCTGGGGATTAAATGCATCTGCAAAAAGTATCAACCCGTGTCAGCCTGTGTAGACTTCTGTGCACTTCACACACGCTGACCTGGCTTAAAACTTTTTGCTATTTGTACATTTTCTACATGTAAAAGGACCATTCTACCTCATGATCAGTTGTTAGACAAAATGAATTTTATGGATCCATAATTATTTGATGAATTATTATCAGTGTTAGCTCTGGCCCAAGTAAAATAATGGCCAACAACTTTTTCTTGAAAATAATAACAAAGTTAGCGCACGAAGCTTGCTTAAAAAAAAACATGCACATGCAGCACTGAACAACCTTTATTTTATACTCACAGTTTCAAACTTTCATTCACATAATTATGTCTACTACAATGATAAAAAAGAAAAAAAAAAATATATCATATATATTTAATCTTACCTTATAGAAAATATTGTGGGAAAAGGAGAATTTGCTCTATACCATTTCCTTGGATAGTGCTCCTTTTCCCACAATATTTGCATAAAAGCATAAAGGCTCTTAGGTCCTAGTTTCTTTTGATGAATGGTTACTTCTTTACTAAACAACAATTTTTTTTATTGTAATAAATGATGTGCATCAGTAATGGAAATTTTTCCATAACATGATGAATTACCTCCCTTTATTATCTGTTGAACTTAATCATTTTCATTTCAAATAAGGTCAATGAGGCTGGTAAGATGTCGTAAATAAAGTCATTCACTCGATAGTACCTAAGTAGTGAAGTAGACGGTGGTTATCAACCTTAGCCTTTAAATTTCATTTGAATTTTCATTGTGCATTTCACTAGTACCACTGCTAAATCCTGTAAATGCAGTTAATATTTTCCTTATTTTGTTACCTTTTTCCATTGGCAATAGTTTTCGTTTAGGACGACCCATATTGATGTATAAAGTGAAGAATGTTAAGATTTAGGGAGTACAAGAATGAGATTATTAGAGGAATGTCAACGTGTCAATTAAATTGAATTATGAATATGAATTATCGTTTTCTTTTTGTTCGCCGACATTTAAACAATGCCGGTTTATGTGAGCAATTTATGATATCTAATTGGTTTCCTTTACTGGCCATCGTCGTTTTTGGCGGTATTGAAATCCAAGGCATTCTATCAATGCGTCGATTAAAATAGTCAATCAAAATTTAAAGTGAAATAAACAATAATCGCCAATTGATCTCCAATTAACGGCTTAAAATAACAACCAGTAACATGACACGCGTTGTGGAATATACCGGCCAATTGTGACCTGCCGATTACCTAAGGTTGCGTCCGCCGAAGTGTGAAACAAGCGATTACCACACATTTCCGGTACAAATTAACGTTTGATCCAGGCAAGTAAAGGGAATTTTACCCGACTTTTTCTGAAATAAATTAATCGACAACTTTTATCGACGATTGGAAGAATTAATCGACAGATGAATTAATTAATCGACAATCGTCGATAATTTCGATTAGCAGCGTGAGCACTAATTAAAGGAATTGCTACGTAAATGCATCATTGAGATGCATTAAACCCCTTTTTCCTAAAGTGCTACTCATATTTTCAGAAAATCATAGCAGTATTACAATGTTCTCAGAAACCTCCCTCCTCAGAGTCATAAAAACATATATGGCCTTTTTTAAAAGGTTAAAACGAGCTTTGCAGAGTGGTGCATATACGCCCGAAGGGTCCTGTCAGTGAGCAGCCGCACAAGAAATTGGTTATTTCAGAAAAAAAGGACAGATAACTCTAGAACTCGCAAAGAGATCCAAATGTAAAGAGTCACATACACAACTACACATCATAGAGATTCATTGTGGTAAGTTTCAAGTTTTTCAAACAGAAGCTGTAGGAGTTGCGCACACAAGAAATTGCTAACGGACGGATGGACGACCTGGGCCATAACATAATACGACCCTTCGGGTGTAAAAAAAAAAGAAATAAAACAAAGCGCCATCAACATACCTTGTCTTTGAGACTTTGCATTGTTTACAATGTCTGGCCGCGGCTCTAAATCTATTTCTGATGAGTCCGGTTCATAATAACAGACATAATACAGATTATTTGTCTTTAGGTACTTTCTTTCACTTTCATCTTCGCATGACGACGATGACGACAAGAGTTTGCGTTTTCTATGAGTTTCCCGTCTATTTTTCATTGGAGAATTCAGTTCTTCCGACATTCCAGCCGTCTTAAATGGACTAGGTTTACTGATTTCTTTTTCTTGTTGAACCCATTTTTTTGTTGGTGTGCTAGCATCTTGTTTCTTGCTGAAGTTCAAGAAAATTATAACCTTGTGATAAATCTTAACAATTCAATATTACTTTTTTTCATGAACATTGGCGAGTTCTGATTGGCTGAAAAAAAAATTTCATAGTTCCATGAAAAAAAAAACATTAGCAGTGCCATGACTACTTTTTGCAGTCAAAGTAATGAAAAACAAACATGTATACGAGAATTCATAATGTTTTTCTTTCTAATTTTAGATCTTTGTCGAGTCCGAAGTTCAAATCGCTAGCTGAATTCATTTTCTCTGAATATTGAAAAAAATATCCAACACTAAATTCAAAGAGAGAGCTGAAAACTCATTGTTACTTTGCTGGGTTCTAACAATCTATTTTCAACTTAGTTCTAGTGTATTGAACTTCTAATAATAAATCTACTAAACCTGCAAATGTTCAATACTATAATGACGTCACGAATTTATGTCATTTTTACGCCATGAACCAGCTGTTTTACCGCGCTATGAATTATGAATGAAATGGACATTCAATAAATATGCAATGTTGGATTTACAAAAAAAAGCAGTTAGTATTATTTAAGTGCATATTTGTTGTCTGTGATATTGAATTACAAGGAATGAAGAGAACTTTTTTTGTTTTCATGGAGGTAAGAAAAAAAAACATTAATCACACTGTATGAAACCGCGAAAGAGAACTTTTTTTTTGTTTTCATGGAGGTATGAAAAAAAAAACCTAATCACACTTCGCAGTTTCATACATTGTGATTAGATTTTTTTTCATGCCTTCAAGAAAACAAAAAAAGTTCTCTTCATTCCTTAAATAAAACAAAATTTTAGACTTGTCAAAATTAAAAGCAGTTGCAAGTGGCACATTAAATGTGGCTTAAATAATGGGATTTGTCTCTGAAAGGATAGAAAACATTTTGGAAACAGGAGAAAACTATGTTTACCAGCATTTTCTCCTTTTCCAAGAATGTTTTCATACCATCATTGGAGTCGTTAAAACTTTGGATCCCTTAATACAGGCTAAAAAGGAGATTTCAGGGCTGATCACTTGTTGAAGTGCAATTTTGATGACCTTTTTACCTCCTGTCAGAGTTACAGTAGACCCAGAGCAACTCATCATTCACAGCTGATTTTGGATGAGGAGAATGAATATTCTTTCAGCTTATTGTCTCTTGAAATAAATTTGAAGCAAAGAACTTCTAAACAGTCTTGAGAAAAATGTGATCATTCAATCAACACAATTTAATATGTGAAACTGAAAACATTGTAGCATTAGAAGAAAAGCAAATGTATGAGCATTTTTTTCCCCTTTTGCCACAATGAGTTCAAAGCATGTCTACTTTTATTTTGCATTTATTTTGAAATAAGCCCATACAACTTAAATATATAAATCAAACACTCTCAATGATTGCTTCTTAAAACCTTAACCATTACTTGCATCATGATGTGGGTTGTTCTAAAGGTTGATCCAGCTCATCACAGGATTTGAACCTGGATAAGACGATGAGTTCACACGAAGCTCTGGTGCGGGTAACTTTTAAAAACTTACAATTTTGGTGCTTTTTCTGGAGTTGGAGTCACTATAGGTTCAGTGTAGCTCATGGTGCCAGGTTTGGGAGGCGGAGAATGTGTGATGTTTGAACCATGAGACATCTCCTCTCTTTGCTTCAGTAACGACATTCGTCTTTCCATCCTCTGGAGGCGACATTGTAACTAAAGTTTGAAAAAAGCAAAGTACATCCATTACCACTTAGTGTTACCATACTGTGATAAAAATATTAACCCTTAGAGTGCTGCATCAACAAAATGGACTTATTCAATTGGACAAACAGTCAAAATAAAGCAACTTCAAAGTTGCTTTTGAGTGGCAAACTGTGGATCCAACTTTAGACAGCAGGTGTGGTCTGATCTTGATCTACACTGACTGCAATTCAACATAAGGTCTGCTTAGAGCTCAAGGGTTAACAACTGTAACCTTATGTGGATAGATATTGAAAATATCATTAGAGAAGGAGCAATTATTTGTACTTTTCCAAACCATATACATGTAAATCTGTTTACCACACGACAAAAATTTAGACTTGTCGAAATTAAAAGCATTTGCAGATGACAAAATAACTCAAAAATTGAAATTTGTTTTAGAAAGGGTAGAAAACATTGTGGGAAAAGGAGACAATGCTGGTTACCAGCATTTTCTCCTTTTCCCACAATGTTTTCAAAAGGCTTCCTTCTAAGGGTTGTTAAAACTAGGAATTGTGTGGTAAAGGGTTAACCCTTTACCACAATTCCGAATTTCAACAACCCCAGGTAGGAAGGCTTTTGAAAACATTGTGGGAAAAGGAGAAAATGCTGGTAACCAGCATTGTCTCCTTTTCCTACAATGTTTTCTGTCCTATGTTAGACAAATCTGGCCATCTGAGCAATATTTCATATGTCGTCTGCGAATGCTATCAATGTGGCCCAGTCTTAAATTGTTGTTTGGTAAAGAGTTTAAAAAAATTAAAAGATAATAGCCTGTCTACAAGTAATTTTTCATGTCTGATTGAAATTACTACCTTCTTCAAATGAGACTTCTTTCCTATTGCTACAAACCATATATATATGAAAACATTGATAAAGAATATACATTTGTTTTTATAAATATTGCAAGCAAACTACCACATAAACAATATATAGAGCCATTAGACAGGTTCCTGAATGAAATGAAAGTTTGTTTATAAATAATCTTAGTGGCTTTAATGCATGCTTGTTTGGCAAAACCTTTGAGAGGACATGCACTTAATCAGATCTTGCATTCATTACCATTGTGAACTCTTGTGACCCTCTAGTGCAATACACAACTTGACACATGTCAAACACACAAATTTGTGTATCAATCTTACCTTAACGTTTGTAAAGGAATTGCCTGTCCATTTCATGTATTTTCTCAGACCAAACCTTAATTTCCTTGGAATCAAAACTTCAGTCATGTTCAACAGAGAATCAAGGTTGCAATGCCCAAACATAGAGACTTCAACACATTCCGAAATTATCTGGTCAGAACACGAACAATGGGCTGAACGCGTGCCCCCAATCGATAAGGCACCTGTAAACAGTTTGCTTCGAATTGGCCATGGTCAAAATTAGATATAACTGAGAAAGGTAGGTTTTCAATGCAATTTTGATAAGAAGAGTAGTTATTACACCCATGAATTGTGTTAGATTAAGGAAAAGAAGCATTTGGTTTGTCTGTGAAACGGTAGGTCATGACCTTTCGTTCTTTGTTCTATAGTTTTGACCCCAAATGCGAAAGTGAGGGGTCATGGAGCTAGCGGCTTTTTTTAGCCGCGAAAACAAGGGTAGGGTCAGGGCACGAAAGATTGCGAAAAAACGGCATGGTAATGTGCTATTTTGGATTTTATCCCCAGATTATGTGTTGTTTTAAGTTTCAATTTAGCTTTGCATTTTCAGGCTAGCTTCCCGGGTTTGCATTTTGTGAATTTTGGAATATAGGCTAAAATGGCATATTTTGTCAGTTTTTTTCCGACCGTGCCACTTGCCTATATTGATCATTAATTTCACTATTTCACAAGTTGAACATGATTTATTGATAAAATCTAAAGAATTAGGATTGTGCTGTTGCATTTAAGTGCTCTTTATAATTTCAAGCTGATTATATAGACCTTTGTTTGATGAAGTTCCGTTTGGCCTATTGTCGACCGAGACGAGTTTAGCTGAAAACCGTGTTCTGCTACCTAACCATCCGTGTATGTATATATTTTGATCACATGACCAGTCATATTGTCGTTCACCCGATACTACGTTCTCATCGGTCAGTCTGCCAGGTTTAATTTCAGGTTGTTTACAGACGTTAGATATTTATCCCGGCCAAACTCCTTGACAGGTTGTTAAAGATGGTTTTATTTACGGTAGATCTACTGTACTATTCAAGATCAAACCAGTTTACTTCATGCTAAGCTAAGATTTCCGTTTCATGGCAATAAGGAAATAACATGCGGCAGACGACATTTTGTGTGGGTGTTACATTTAAATAAATTATTATGTAATGCACACTTACCGCATTATTTTCCGCCTTCAGACTTTTGATGGTTTTGCCTCTCTGATTTATCACTTCTTGCTGTTGTTGAATCAAGTCCATATGAGCAGTGAAAAGCTCTTTCAGTTGTTTTGTTTCATTGTTGATGTCCGAGGTAGTACCCGCTGAAGTTTTGTACCGATTTTCCTTTGAAGCTTCCGATTCCATTTTATTTTCGTGAGTAATTGACCCTTGTTTTGCTTTTAAAGCGTCAATCTCGGCTTGTTTTAAACTCTCTTGAATCGCTAAAGCTAAATCTGGGTCATACTCGCCATTAACAATAGCTGCGGTTTTTGTAAGTCGACGTCGTTGCCAGTACGGCTTCGACTCAGATCGAGCCCTCGATTAAAGCAATATACTTGACTTCATGTGTCCGGTCGACATCCAAATGACAAAAATCCATACAGATCTCACTCGGACAGAAATATAGATTTCAAATTTTTTAATGTCCGTGGAAATATGCAAATAAGTTCGTTCGATTACTAATTTCAACTTCAGGGACAGGAGAGTAGTTTGCTATCGAAAATGTATGGTGTACTGGAACCGCCACAATTCGGAACGTGCGTTTATATATAAAACAACATGTACTATTAAAAGAGGCATGGCAAAAATCGCCAGTAAATTATTTCGTATCATTTTACAGAATTTTTGCGAATATTATTTCGAAAACAATAATAAAGGTGAAAATGTTGATAATGTTCGCATGTTTACATCTCCATACAGAATCGATTTGAATGAAACGGAGACCTACAAGTCTGGTTAGAACATTTATTGAAACTGTCTGAAAATCACACTTTGTAACATGCTTAGAAACGCAAAACAGCACTTCGGAGGAAAGAAACTGATGGACCATCAGCAAAGAAACAGAAAAACTCAGATACTGGAAAGGAAATTAAGAAAACTCCTGCAAAAACCACAGGGACTCGATCCAGTAATTTTTTTTGGTATCTTGTAAGTAGATATAGACAAGGGGTCGAACTTGACCGAAGGACAGATATTACCGGGTTCGAATTAAGGTCCAATTACAAAGTCAATTTTGATTCAATTTTGTCATGAAATGTACCAAATCACAGCTAAATGAATACGTTCTTCGATGATGCTACAGATTATAACCATAATCAATCCGTTTACCGAACACAGATCGAGATATCGAGCAAATTAGGGTCAATTTCGCAGGTCGGACACGACCGTGCAACTGGGACACCACTCTACTTTCAGGGCTAAATGCCACATCTCAGCCATTGACAGCCGGTTTTCCTACCACGCATCGATTAAAAACATATTAATAAATAACTTACAGGCAATAAATTTCTGTTTCCTCCGAAGTCAACAGCGTTTTCAGGTTTATAATCTTTCAAATCGAAACCGATGCCATTTTGACAAGCTTTCATCTGTATGCTTGGGAAGATTTCATTGGTCAGCGTTGCTGGTTCTCTGCCCTCCACTAATTATCAATTACAAAGCCGGTGCTCTTACAGTAGAGCAACTGGGCGAAATTGAAACTGAAAGTAGATTTCTCTGTAGGAATCGGGTTTCTTTTGCTTTACTGAGGGTAGATTTCGAATAAAAGTTTTAGTTAAGTGAAGAAAATTATCTAAAGAGCCAGTTAACAAGCATTCCGGATTTCTACGATTTAAAGTCAAAAGTCGCGGTAAACGACATCATAACTTGAATCCCGCTTCATAGCGGTAGTAAGACTGAGCCGGGTCCAGTATCAACCAATCAAATTTCGTTTTGCAAAAGCGTCGTTTCGGTCTAGTTTGGCGTTAATTGGAAATTCGTTGCGATAAGGTAAAAAATAATTGGTTTTGTTCCCTGGTTGATCGATTAGGAAAGAAATAGTCGTCTGTAAGTTACTTATTAATATGTTTTTAATCGATGCGTGGTAGGAAAACTGACTGTCAATGCCTGAGATGTGGCATTTAGCCCTGAAAGTAGAGTGGTGTCCCAGTTGGACGGTCGTGTCCGACCTGCGAAATTGACCCTAATTTGCTCGATATCTCGATCTGTGTTCGGTAAACGGATTGATTATGGTTATAATCTGTAGCATTATCGAAGAAAGTATTCATTTAGCTGTGATTTGGTACATTTCATGACAAAATTGAATCAAAATTGACTTTGTAATTGGGCCTAAATTCGAACCTGGTACTATCTGCCCTTCGGTCAAGTTCGACCCCTTGTCTATATCTACTTACAAGATACCAAAAAAATTACTGGATCGAGTCCCTGTGGCAAAAACCACAGGTAGGTGATTCTCTTTTATTTTTTAAGTGCGAAATTCCAATCTTAGAAAAAATAACAGTAAAATATATAAAGCCAAGAAAAAACAATTTCATCTTTGAGATTATCTTCCAAGTGAGTATAAAGGTAATAACTTTAGTCTTTAGGTTTGGCATTGAACATGAAAATAGCTGTGTGGTCGGGCAATTCTAATTAACGGATGCAATGACCTACTGCCTAAAAAAGACATTTACAGACCGTTCCTGCTTAGCAAATATCCACCTTTTCCTTAATGAGGAAATTACAGACGATGATATTTTGCATATGATAATATTTCTTGAAATCCTTCTTGAATGATTGCCATTTTTGTGGCATTTGTCGAAGACAATGCCACTGTGAGTTCAAGTTCAAAACCAAATGTTGAGCATCATGTATCGTATTTATCGTATTTTGTCCAGAACCGAAGGAAATAAACCCAATTAAACTCAACTTTTCTCGGACAAATGAGAGTTTTGGCTACATTTACATATATAGTTTGAAATGGCGTAGCTAAATAAAAAGAACTGGCCATCAGTCGTGGAAATTTGTTGTCTTTCATGAAAATAGCTTTATCAATCCGTTGCGCAATAATTTCCCAACACAGTGCTAATTAGCATTCTTTTCCACTAGGGGGCTGTTTCCAATCTTCGAAGAAATTTGACATGCGCAGACAGCAGAGAACCTGATCTGTGCCCTTATGACCAGGAGAAAATAGTCCGACATGTTTCTGATTTACTGCATATATTTATGAATTTTTGAAGATTTCATTTCTATGTTACATTAATCCTATTATTTCCGGGATTGCAGAAGTTTAATTCGTTCAAAACTATGTACATTTACTCGTTTTTGCAATCTATTGGCGCAGTGATATACATTGAGTATGTCACATGACTGCGTCATGCACGCTTTCATATCTGCTCCGGACGCCATCTTTGAACCAAAGAAGATCAGGATAAAGTTAACGTAAGTTACAGCGTTTATTATACACATTTTATGGTTGTTGTGAAAGTTACTAGTGTCATCGTATTATATCGAAATGTTTCTTGATATATATACATCAAATGCAATCAGTCGTGCAAATTTTGACAGAATTTGGCACGGAAATGGTCCACTCGAATTTTCACTGATTGTGACTGAATGACCTAGTTAATCGACATAGAAAAAAAAGCCTTCCAATCTGTACAGTAAACTTTGAATGGTCAGTTGTCGTTTTTTTTTTTTTTATTGAAGTCTTATTGTCACTACCAAAATGTAGCGCAGTTTAGTGGACCAAGTTTGAGACGGCAACAATTTTCGAAAATGCGATGGAGGAAAATAGCGTTGAATTTCATCGCGCATGCGCTAGTTTTGTGTCCTTGATTTGTGTATCTGGACCTATTGACATGAATTATAGCTGTGCAGTCGATATTATTACCCATCCATTGACTTGAAACTTTAATGAAAAAATGCAGAATTAAGGGTGATTTAGAACTCACTTTAATTCATTTAACTTGTCAATAAACTTATGTGTCAATATACTTATGTGTTTAGAGCATACTTTGGCAAGTACCGGTCACTAAATCTGAACTTGCCCAACCTTCCAAAGAATATTATCAGGTGCTCTCAGCCCACTCAAACTAATGCATTTGTAGAGCCTGGCAATTTATATAAGCAAGGTGTGTGAATACCTATTTTTGTTTATTATATTCTCTTCAGCTCTTTCATCTGTTTGGCTCCATCTGACTCTGCATATTGCTTAGATGCTTAATGATTTTGTACAGATGTAGAGTTCCACAGCTGTTCTTTTTTCATTTTTTTAATAATTGGTTTTCTTGTTTAGAGAATATTCATAGAATTCAAAGCTTGGAGTTGAACGTCTGACTTTCTTGGAGTTGAACATCTGACTTTCTTGGAGTTGAACATGTTATTCTCTTGGAGTTCAATTGATGCTCAGAAAACCTTAAACTTGGAGTTGATCAAAAATGATTTTCTTGGATTTGGAATTTTGCACTTGATTGATTTTGAGAATATTCATAGAGTCAAAGGCTTGGAGCTGAACATGATAATCAGAAAAGCTGGAATTTACACACAAAATGTTTAGATTTCCCTTGCCGAGTACCTAAAGTAACCTCCTTAACTAAATTGAAAGTCCAAGAAAAATCTATTATATTGTCATGTGACCTGAGTGAAGGAACCATAATTGCATTACTAGTCTATGAAGCCAAAGGTTATCTTTCTTTATGAAATCCTACGACAGGCGACCTTGAAGATATCCTTTTGAAATATAGAAAACTGATAGGAATTTCAGGGTCTAATGCATAACTACTTGTAACATTGTGGCAAGAGATATTGATCATAAAAAATAGATTATTCATCCACATGTGCAAACAAGTATTCTATTTAACCCTATACCACAGCAATTTTTTAGAATCATCCATGGATATTGAAGGAATCTTCAGAAATGATAGACCTAGTTTTGTGTCTTGAATAGGAGCAATCCTTGTGGGAAAAGGAGACAGTTAATGCTGGTCCCCAGCATTCTCCCACAATGTTTTCAGAAAACTCTATTTCAGCCTTTTTAAAACTTGGAATTTTGCAGTAAAGAGTGATAGTCCTTTGTTTCAAGCCAAAAAAAGCCGTTAATCAGCAGAAGGCAATAAGAAGTTCTAGCTTGTTATATATGACAAATACAGCATGTGCTTTCATTGATAAGACACTAAGTTTAAAGAAACAAAAAAGTTCAGACTTGTCCAATTTGAAAGGATTTGCAGGTGACAAATGTAAGTCAAATGATGGGATTTGTCTCTAACAGTAGAAAACCTTATGGGTAGGCCTTCAGGAGAAAATGCTAGTTTATACCAGGATTTTCTCCTTTTTCAAAAGCCTCTTTTTGAGGGTTGTTAAAATACAAGTTAAAAAATCCTATGATAAGGTTAAAACGTAGAAAAAGGAAAAAATGCTTATTTCCAGTGTTTTCCTCTTTTCCTGAAAATTTGTAGTTTTAGACAAATCCCATGGTTGGAGCCATATCTAAATTGGTTAGTTGCCTGCAAGTGCTCTCTATCTGGAAAAGTCTTAAGAAAATTTCATTTGTTAATGAGTTATCGTAGCAATATTTTTGTTGTGCACATAGCGAAAGGCATGGATCCCTCTGGAAAAAGCAGTTTTAAAGACCTGTTGACAGATAAACTATGGAAAGACTTGTTAGGGAGGGAATTTGACGAGAAATATTTTCATGAGTTGGAAAAGAAGCTTGAAGAGGACTACAGAGCCGGGAAAAAAATATTTCCACCCAAAGAACTTATTTTTAATGCATTTAACCTGACCCCATTAGATAAGGTATGTGATCAATTAGGTTCTTTTTCCATTTAACTCCAGACTTTTATTTGATTGAATGTATGGTGTTTAATGCTGGTTTCAACATTATTTCACTTATGTCACAGCAACAAGTGCACCTACAAATCATGCTTTCCTGGAATTTCTTTTACCAGTACTCTGCAGAATATTCCTCTAAAGCCACTGGCTGCTTTCCCAAATGACCATCATCAAACAATGATCAGGGGTGAGAGAGGAATTAGCCCTGTCACATTGACTATCACCAATCCTGAGAGAGTAAAGTGCCAATGTAGGGGTTCAAAGCAGTGACCCCTGGTTTCATGTCCTGCACATTACTGACTAACAGTCTTGGCTTAGAATTTTGGAAGCACTTTTGCAAACTCCTTACCATAAAACAAAAGTCTATACCTGTCCACATTAAAAGCATTGGCAGACAGCAGATTAAAATTTGGCTCAAATGGTGGAATTTATCTTTAAAAGAGTAGAAAATGTTGTGGGAAAGGAGATAATACTGGTTACCAGCATTTTCTCATTTTCCCACAATGTTTTCAAACAGCTCCTCTCTCAGGTTAAAGGCTTAAATGAGTAAAAATCATTGTGGAAAAAGTAAATGATACTGGTTACGACCATTTTCTCCTTTTCCCACAATGTTTTATAAAGCATTCTTTCTCATGGTGGCTACTACACAGGATTGTGTGGTAAAGGGTTAAAGAGGAATAATCAACATGAGTTGAAGAAAAATACATGAGTATGTGTACATGGAAAAGTATTGTGGCATAAAAAATACTTCTCATTATGAGCATTTATAAGCAATTTCTCTTCCTGCTATAATTCTAAATGCAGTCTAAGGCAGGAAAAAGAAATTCATCTGCCACTAGTAATTAACTAGAACTTGTTTTTCTACAAAAAAAAAAAACAGATGTCTCCCCCCTTTTTGGTGTCAGAAGGATTATTAATCCATGTTAAAGTTAATAACATTTTCTCCCAGATTTCTATTGTGGACACGAAATTGTACGTAAAATGAGTAAGGAAAATAATCAAAGGGAAATAACTCGAAAAATATACAAGCCAGAGTTATGGTTCTTGTGCATGACACTTTGTCTCATGGTGCTTTACAAATGTGTGAAGTTTTATCAAAATATCTTAAAAGGTTTTCGAATTATAGAGCGGACACGATTTGTGACAGACAGACGGACAGACAGACGGACGCACGGGAAAAACAATATGTCTCCCGACCCTGACGGGGGGGAAGACATAATTCTTTACCAGACAACAAAATTTCAGACTCATCTAATTTGAGAGCAATTTTAGACAACAATTTAACTGTAGCTCAAATGTTGATTTCTGTCTTTGATAGAGTAGTAACTAGGGTTGACTATTGAGGCCAAAATCTACTATTGCGATAGTATTGACATTGGAAAAAATACTATTGCAATAGTATTGATATTGCCTGTTACTATTGCAATACTATTGCAATACTATTGGATGAATTGCAAGAGATGAATTTCACCAAATTACATCTTGAAACCATGTTTTAGACTAATACTTTCTCCGAGTAGTTTAAATTCTACTTGAGTATAGTTTTGAATAGCAAATAAAGGGGAAAATAGAGTTAAATGCAAGATGCTCAATAAATTTCAATGACAATTTTTTCTAAATGCAGATGGCTCACAAACAATTTAACATACCTAATTACTCTGAACTTTTGAGGAAGTCATCTTTTAAGTCTGATTGATATACAACAGCATGCAAAGCACAAAATGCTGACAAATGCTGGTGGTTCATAAACACACCAAATAAAAAGTAATCATAAAGCAACTTTAAACTTTTAAAGAAATCACCTTTTAAATGTGAGCCCTTAAGGTTTTTTTGAGTGGATAGAATTTATCTAATTTTACCCATAATTGGCCAATATATTCAGACAGAAAAAATAATTATTTTTGTTTAGTCTCCAAATCTTTAGGAAATTATCATTCTGAAAAAAAAAGGGGTGGCCGAAATAATAGGTTTTACCTTGTTGTATGTGTATCCAAAAAGTGTGTTATTTTAAGATGTTTGTATAAATTTACTGCTTATAGTCATTAAAAAGCTGAAAAGACGATCTGAAGTGACTCTGATCGGACAATGTCAGAGACATTTTGTTGTGTCATGGGTTTCCGTGTTTTTTACTCCGATCAGTTTTTCATGTCTGTTAATTTCTGGCTAGTTATTTCCACATGATTTGACAAAAAGATTGTCAATGAGGGTAACAAGTAACTTCAAAACCTGTCATTTTTCACAAGAAAAGCGTATAATGGCCTTTTTTGTCCATGCATTTTCTTACGCGAAGTCTCGGGTGTAACCAGAATTTGTTACGTGAATTTCAGTTCTATAACGTGATTTACGCAATAATTTGCGCGAGTGGGAACACTGTTAAACAATATCTTACCTTTTTCTAGCCCGAGAAAGGAGTAGCTTTCTAATACGAGTTAAGTCATAGTACAGAAGTGGATGGTATAGATCCAAGATCAGACAGCGTTTAGTCTATCTACACCATCCGCCAACGCTTTGAAAATCGCCATCTTACCATCAGCAGAGTAAATTAGAACGACCATAATGTAGATCTATATTACAAGCCATCTGTATACAAGATGCCTGTCGGCCTGTCGTGGGTACACAAATGTTTGCAGTAAAATTTGGATAAGGGGTATGACGTAACACGCAAACCATTCGAAGCGACTGAGTTGTAACGCACCTGTTTAATTTACACACTTAAACTGGTCTGCTGGAAGAAACTTATATCTGGCTGCAGGTCGACCTCCAATCAATTCAAAGTGACCATGCAATAAGCCTATTTCATGCACGATTTACATGTACACCAGCTGATAAAGCCTTTTTGCATTTAGTAATATAGCTGTTTCAAGGACACGCCCGTCGTGTCACGTTTTGTGTAGTCAGCATAAAAAAGTGCTGCTGTTTTCTAAAAATTAATCTAATTCCTTGCAGCCGAAATAAAAGGAATGCATTCAAAATGGATTACTGATAAATAAAGAAAAGAAAGAACGAGGTTTAGTATTCATTTTTCATAGTAGATTTAGATTTATTTATTGCTTATGGAGGGACAACACGCATGGTTATGGTTTTGGCGGCCTGTGTAGATTAAGATTAGACTGTAGGCAGACTGTTTGGTCTGATCTTTGATCTAAATCTCACACTGAAAATGTTTATTCTGATTTGCTGATCCACTGTATTTCTGATTGGATGATCTGCCATGTTTCTGATTGGCTCAGAATGTGACACAGCCTACTGTATCTCTGACTGGTTGCAAAAATATTACCTTGTTTTTCATTGAACTGAATAATATATATCAGCCTCTGTGGAAACATGAATGTCTGTTTATCTTTTTTTACAAGTTTCATTGAATTTCTTAACATAAAAGACATTGGATATATACATGTATATATAATTCTTTAACATATTCACCCTTAGAATATATCAAAATCATATTTGCAGTGCACTAGTTTTTTTTTTTTTTTCCAACTTCTCAAGCACCAACATAGACCAAGCAAACTTTTACATCTAGATTGAAAAAACACACACACACAAGCATCGTCACAGATATTTTTCCTATTGCTCTCCTGTTCCCTTTTCCTGTTTCTAAATATGAGTTTTTGATTGTTGTTTTCAGGTAAAGTTGGTTATCGTTGGACAAGATCCATACCATGGTGATGGCCAGGTAATTTTACTTCTGACTTTACCACATGGCAAAACTTTAGACTGGTCTAAATTGAAACTACCGGTACATGTATTTGCATGAAATGATGACAATTCAAGGATTGTGTAAATGATTGGCTTCTCAGGGACAAAACTGTGGAAAAAGGAGACAAATGCTGGTAACCAGTTCATTAAAGCTCATTGTTGCTATTGTTAATTAGACCACAATTTTAAATAACCATACCAGAAATTTACACTCAACAAAATTGGATGCATTTGCAGAGGACCATAAAGTAGGTTAAAAGATGATATCTGGCTTTTGAAAGGGAAGACAATATCATGAAAAAAGGAGAAAATGCTATTAACAAGCACGTTCTCCTTCTCCCATAAAGTTTTCAAAAGCTTTCTGTCTTCAGGATTCTTAAACATCAGAATTGTATAGGAAAAGTTTAAATATGGCCGAAATGATGAGATTTGTCTTTAATTGTTTACCAGCATTTTCTCCTTTCCCAACACTTTTTTCAAAAGCCTATTCCCCAGGGTCACTAAAACAGGACATTGTTCTGGAAAGAGTTAACTCTTTATCAAAAAAATTGACCCTGTAAAAAAAAATGAACCTGTTGAAAAGGGCTTTTGAATACATTGTTGGGAAAGGGAGAAAAATTTGATAAACAGCATTTTTTCCTTTTCCTGCATGTTTTTTACCCATTATAAAACAAATCCTATCATTTGAGTCTTGTATAATTTTTTGTCTGCAAATGCTGTCAATTTGGACCAGTATAAAATTGTGTGTGGGGAAGGGTTAAATGTTTCACTTATCTTGCAGGCCATGGGACTATCATTCTCTGTACCCGAAGGTATCCCTGTTCGCCCTTCCCTGAAAAATATGTACACAGAGCTACAAAGGGATCCGAAAGTCCCTGATTTTAAAATCCCAGATCATGGATGTCTAGTAAAGTGGGCAGAACAAGGGGTCTTGCTACTGAATGCAACTTTAACTGTGGAGTAAGTATATGTTTTGGTTTTATAACATGTGGTCATACATACTTGTTGATACTTGGTCACTTGACCATGTGACCAGGTTTATTTTCTCATCAGTCATGTGATAAAGACTAGTACTTTTTTAGTTTCATTATAGTTATGTAATTGTTATTTCACAGAAATGGTTTTGGCCCATCAAATAAAATTCCTACCCCTTACACGAAAAACTTACCCAATCCAAGACACCAACCATTTATTCTCTATTTATTGCACAGTAATTGAAATATATTCTTCATTTGAAAAATCTCTCTGAAAGAGAGGGTTTTTGAAAACATTGTGGGAAATGGAGGAAATGCTGGTAACCACCATTTCTCCTTTTCCCACAATGTTTTCTGTCCTATCAAAGATGGAAACACCCATATTAGCAACACTTAATTTGTTGTGTGCAAATGCTTTCATTTAGTCCAGTCCGAAATTTTGTCATTTGGTGAAATATTTAGGATAATATAATTATGTACAGACTTAACTCTTTACCAAACGACAAAATTTTAGATTAGTCCAAATTGAAAGCACTTGCAGACAACAAAATAAACGTAACTAAAAAATTGAAATTTGTTTCCAGCAGGGTAGAAAATATTGTGGTAAAAGGAGAAAATGCTGGTTACCAGCATTTTCTCCTTTTCCCAAAATCTTTTCAAAAGGCTTCCATCTCAGGGTCGTAAAAACCAGGGATTGTTTGGTAAAGGGTTAATATCACGGTTACCACTGTTACAATAAGCAAATTGAACAGCTGGGCATTGCATTGTCTCAAAGCCGTTGGATCCACATGCTAATGGTCACAGTCTTTCAATTATTTGTAGTGAGTGTTATCTCTGGGCCCATATTCACTGATCACTCTATTTTTAAATTCAATGATTACCCATGTGATTAGCTGGGACAGAACAACTCAACCAATCAGATGGATAGACTTGAAATTTAGGATTAGATCCTTTTTTAGACTGTATGCAGAATAGGGTCCATGGGCAGTAATGACTAACCATTCTAATTCTTTCTCCGTAATATCCTAAACTTCAAAGATAGATAGATAGATACTTTATTGAAGTAACGTAAACTATACATAGTTACTAGTTACACAATATGAAAGTAATACAATTTATACACAAGGTCGTTCAAACAGACAAACAAACAACAACACAGACAGACAAACATTATCACACACACACACACACACACACACACACACCCTCCCCACCCACCCAACACACACACACACACACATACACGCACATACACGCACAGAGAAAGTTAAATTCAAAAAGAAACAACAAATACATAAATAGAAAAAACAGAAAAATTATCTTAAAGAATTGGCGTTTGGAAAAAAAGAGAAAAACACGTCGGAACTGTAGTATAATTGATGACAGTTATTCAAAGTACTCATAAAGTGGATTATCCATTTTCGAACGTTATTTTGCGCTTAAAGGCCTCTTTCAGAAACTTGGCTAAATTTTTCAAAATTGTTTTATTACTGGATTTTAATAACTGAACTAATTTATACATGCTTGGTCTATTTGTATAGTATGGTCTAATATACTGATTACGTATGTCAGAATATGCCGGACAAATAAGAATAAAATGGAACTCGTCCTCAACTTCATTTTTATTACATTGATAACAAATTCTTTGATTATAATCGATTCGTTGAGAGCCATATCTTCCCGTTTCTATTTTTAAAATATGAGAGGACAAACGTATTTTTGCAATAAATCTATATAAGTGTTTAGGTAAAAGTGTAATATAAACCTCTATACAGAAAGTTTTTTTAATATCTTTATAGATCCTGGTAGATTGACTATTATTTATACTATTTGACCAATTTTGAATGCACATGTCGATAATTCGTCTTTTGAAGATTGGAGGGAACGATTTGAGATTAGCACTTGACTGTGAATTCCATATGTCAGAAAAGCCTGTAGTATCTAGGACGGACTTAACATTCAATGCCCAGTTTTTAAGACCATTATTACAATCAATTAACATAGCTTGGTATATTTGCCGTAAAAGTATATTTTCAGATTTTAATATTTTACGCCAATACTTAATTATTCGAATATTTCTGGAAATATAAAGCAGGTATCGTCCTAGTTCCCCATAAAGACTTATTGTACATGTTGATTGTTTGACATTAAGTATATATCTCAAGAATTTCAGATGGATCCTTTCTATTTGTTTACTTTTCGAAAAACCAGTTATTTCGCATCCGTAATTCAAAGTAGATCCCACAAAGGTGTCAAAAAGCTACAATAAAATTTTCACTTTAAAATCATATTTACTGGTATTTACTATAAGAGTATGAAGGGCTTTTAAGCCTTTTCCAGTAATGAATTCATTATTTGAAATAAATGTGCCAGTATAATTAAAAACTGTTCCTAGATAATTAAAATCATTTACGACCTTTATATAACTATTATTAAAATGCCAGCGCTCGTTTTCTCCTAACAATCCACTTTTCCTGAATACAACAATTTTGGTCTTCTCTGCATTTACAGTTAATCCCTATTCATGACAGTACAAGTTTAAACGATCCAAACTTTTCTGGAGATCCTCAGGACTTTTCTGGAGGATAACCATATCATCTGCAAATAAAAGTAGAATGAACATGATTTCATCAATTGTAATACCAGAATTAACATCGTCTGCTAAAAATAGCTCGAGATCTTCCAAAAATAGAGAAAATAATAATGGGGAAATTACCTCCCCTTGTTTTAAACCGACTGCACATTCGAAAAAGTCTGAATAATCATTACAGCTTCTAATACGTAGTTTAACTGCCGAATACATATTGCGTATTACTCTTAAAATTTTACCTTTAAGCCCTATATTATATAATTTAAACCATAATCCGTTTCGATTAACACTATCGAACGCCTTCTTTAGATCGATAGAGGCACAATAAAGTCTAGTTTTTCGATTTAAAATATATTGGATAAGGGAATGAAATACAAAAACAGCATCCGTAGTAGATCGGTTCAAAGAAATGCACTTGCTAATTTGCCAAGTCAAAGCCCAATTTGGTTTTAGCCAATCAGAAATTGTGACATTTTATATTCAGAATTAGCCAATCAGAAATTATGTAATTCTCTAAATGTAGAATTAACATAATAAAGTTACTCTCTAAATGTAAAATTAAAATTACCTTTAAACAGGTTGATATTCACCAACAGTTTTTAAGAACATTCCTTGTTGTAGTCTCCAAGATTTTCTAAATTTGAAAGTAACACAACTTCTGATCGGCAAAACCAAATGGTTAAGCCAGTCAAGAGTTGTCTCACTTTTAAATTTAGAAAATTCTGGGGAATAAGACTAAGAATATTCTTAAAAATGGTTGGTGTGTATGGACCCAGATTAGAGACCTTGGACTTTGGTTGTGAAAATTCATATCAATCTTTTTACTGCTTTATTTTGATTAAATAGAGCTCACCAACGAAACTCCCACTCCGAATATGGCTGGCAGAAATTCACCGACAATGTGATCAGAGCAATCAGTGGTCATTGCGATAATGTTGTGCTCTTGCTCTGCGGAAATTCTGCACACGAGAAAGAAAAGCAGATCGATGCCAACAAACACGCTGTGGTGAAGACAGCCCATCCAGCTCCACATCCCTTCAGCAAGTTCCTGGAATCTAACTGCTTCTCTGATTGTAATGAAAAATTGAAGGAGTTTGGGTTACCTCCCATAGATTGGTCTTTGTTATAGGAATGCATACCGGTAGTTCCCACAGGAATTTTGGCTAGTTTTATTTGGCCTGTACAGTCTTATCTTTAACAAATGACAAAATTTTAGACTTGTCTTAATTGAAAGCAATTCAGTGTGGCTCAAATCAGTGGATTTGTCTCTGAAAAAGGAAGGAATGAAAGAAACATTGTTTGAAAAGGAGAAAATGCTGGTTACCAGGATTTTTTTTTCCTTTTCTAACAATGTTTTCAGAAGCATTTTTCTTCAGGTTGTCATACTCGGGATTGTTTGGTAAAGTGTTAAGGCTATAGAGTGCAAGCATTATTCTGTCAAATTACAAAAACCTGTGGTACCTAGATTATCTATGACTTTCACTGATTACACAGAGTTACAGGTATAAGCTTTTATAATATTCCTAAGCAACCAGCTGAATTTGCACATTTATATCTGATTAGTCTTTTATTTTGAGCTACAAAAAATCTTCTAGATGTTATCACAGAAGATTAACCATACTCGACAAGGGGCATGGCCAGAAATGCAACAAAGATGGACCTATAACTAAGTATTGGCTATTTTTTGTTTTGTCCAGAAAGACATCATGGCAGAAAGTGTTCTTGAAGCCCAGGGTTTCTCTTCCTGGCTACATACTTACTGAACTATTAGACACTCTGGCTTACCACACCCCCTACTTTAAACACTATATAGAAAAATGTGGTTTGAGGTAGAGTATACAGTTATATCTGTCTACTTGCCAGCTGGACTTGAATGCTTTAACTGCTATAAATAAGGGCTTAACCTTTTGACAAGAAATCCTTTGTTTTAATGACTTTCAAAACCTTTTGAAAATATTGTGGAGAAAAAAGCAATTGCAGATAACTGGCACTGCCTCTTTTTCTAGATATTTTGTATTCTGTCAGAGATAAATTCCACCGTTTGAGTCATTGACCTTGTTGTTAAGGAATGCTTTTACTTGGGAAAGTGTAAATTTTTGTCTGGTAGAGAGTTAATGTTAGTTTTGTCTACTGCCTGAAAATATATACAGTAACCAGTGCTCTAGAATTGATTGATTGATTGTATGGTTTTTTAAACTCAGTTTTGAACATTATTTCAGTTATATCTTGGTAGCCAGTGCACCTATCCATGGTTTCCTGGAGTTATTTTTGCCAGTACTCGGCACAATATTGATGCTGTAAGAAATGCAATTTTAATGCATCTTTTCATTTCATTGTATTATACTAAGCATGTTGTCACATAAGATGATTCCATCATGTCTGAAAAACAGCTTAACCATGTGGTAGAATGGTCCTTTGACACGGAGAAAATTTATCATTAGCAAACAGTTTCGGTCCAGGTCAGCCTGCACTTTCTGTGCCTGCTGAAATGGGTTGATACTTACATGTAGCACAGAGCATGACTCATATTTCATTTACCTCTCTTTCTCTCTCTCTCTCTCTCAGCAAAAGAGGCATCTTTACGTACATGTACATAATTTACCAGCTATGAGGTCCTTTAGAGCTACAATATATGAATTATTAGGAAAACTACATTATTGTTCATGATATTTTAATTTCCTCTTTCTTAATAAAAAAGATAGTACGGAATAAAAGGTACATACATGTAATATTGAAAAATAAAAAGGTAGTAGAACCAATTATAATCTGTCAATCACAAACACTGTATTATGTTCCATTTATTAGCCTATGTATGTCATAGAAAGGGCGTTTTTGATCAGAGAATTTTTAATCCTTAGAGAGAAAGGAAAACTTTTTGTTGGCAATATACATCAAGATCAGACTGATGTCTGCAAACACTGAAAATCACGATCAGACTGCAAGTTCTAAAGATCAGACAACAAAGTCTATACATTTCTCGAGTTTCAAGCACTGCTAAAGATAAAACAATTCCAAGCCACTGGCTGCTTTCCAAACATAATCAAGGTTCCGCAGTAAGAGCAGAGTAAGTCCAGCCACACTAACCTTCATCAATCCTCAGACACGTTTATGCCTGTGACAGGATTCAAATTCACAACTTATCATTGATTGACTGAAGATGGATCTCTGCCTCATTACGTCGGTCAAAAACATGTAAGCAAGAAAAATGTCATGTACTTGTGGCATGTTTTAAAGAAAAAAAATCTACAAATGTTAAAGGCCCAGAGGTGGCAAAAAGTAAACAATGCAGGTTTAAAATTGCACTTGCATTTGAATTTAAATCACCAGTATGGAAATTATTGTGAAGATGACAATCTGTTGTCAGTTCAGGTTTAAGTGACTGGCAAAGAACTTAATTTTTTAACTAGGTAAAAAGTTCCCAAGTTGCTCTATATTTTGTTTACTTTAAACAACCATATGAGGAAAGGATTTCTCAGGGTCGTCAAATATTTATATAATTGTGGTGAAGGGTTAACTCCTTACCTAAATTTTAGACTTTTCCATATTGAAAGTATTTGCAGACAACAAATGAAATTCAGCCCAAATATTGGGAGTTTTCTTTAGAAATTTGTTGGTAAAAGGAGAAAATGCTGGTAACCAGCATAAGGGAAAAAATTGCTGGTAACCAGCATTTTCTGCTTTTTCCACGATATCTGTAACATCTAAGAATAAAATCCCAAGATTTGGGCAAATACTTTCAGTATGGAAGACTCTAAATATTTAGATATGTGACAAAGGGTTGACTTTTCCCCACAATACCAACTTTTAACGACAAAGAAGGCTTTTCAAAACCGTGTGGGTAAAGGAGAAAATGCTGGTAACCAGCATTTTCTCCTTTTCCAGCAATGGTTTCTTCCCTTTACAATAAATCCAGTTTTTGAGTTTCAGTTACTTTTTCATCTGCAAATGCTTTCAATTTGGACAAGTCTGAAGTTTTGTCATTTGGTAAAGGATTGACTCTTTTTGATACAAGAAAATGTTAGACTTATTCAAATTGAAAGCATTTGCAGGTGACACAATGTGGTGAAAAATATTCAAATTTTCTATAAGTATTAGAAAACAATGTGAGAACAGTAGAAAATAGTAGTTAGCAACATTTTCTCCTTGTTGCGCAATGCTTTTAAAACTTTCTTTCTAAGTGTCATCAAAACTTGTGATTGTGTGGTTAAGGGTTAAACAAATATTTTAAAAGAAAATTTAAACCATTTGTCCCTGATAGTCATGGGGTAGCTGCCATGGCTTGATAAACATAAACTACCTAACGCTTTGCAAAATTCTACTCCAGTCCAAATCTACAGCTTTAACTGAAAACAACTCAAATATGGCTAAAATTGCAGGATTTGTCTTTTAAAAAGGTAGAAAACATTGTTGGAAAAGGAGAAAATACTAGTTTCCATGGACAAAACTTAAATTTTGTTGTCTTGTAAAGAGTTACTGAATTAATGAAATAAACATCAAATTGTTGAAAACAAGTAAAATCTTCAAAACCTTGTTGTTACATGTGTTGTGAGGTATGTCTTTAAATGTTTAACAACTTCCAAGATGTCTTGAACAATCACTTATAATATACAAAAGTAAATGTAATGCTTTCTTAAACTAGTAATTAAACAATAAAAACAAGTTTGTAGAAAAAGTAAAGCTAGAATTATCACGAAAACTCACTTCATATCCCCACAAAGTGCTTGTAGAGAGCAGGAAAATATACCCAAACCTATCTTTGGTTATGCTAAAAATATCTAAACTGAAGGGGAGATTATCCCTAACTCTTAAAGTGCCTTTCACAACTATAGTTGCCTTTGCGGCAAATGTAGATCAAGATCAGACTACACAAAAAGTCTGATCTTTAATCTACACTGTCCACTCAGCTTAAACACTACAGGAAAAAGAAAACATCAAATGCAATTATTTTGGGTCTTAATTCTAGTATGTCAGTTGGGTTTATTCTGTGCTCTAAGAGTTAAACTTTCTTTTCAACATGAAGGCTACTTGTAAATGAGCCATGCTCTGTGAAAAGGGGGTTTAATGCATCTCCATGATACCAATCCAGCCATCACATAATTATGGATCAATAATAGCCACTTTTTAACAACCGACTTAATGTTTAGGGAAACTGGTCCTTGGACACACATAAAATTGACCAATAGCGAAAAGTTTCAGCTTTTGTCAGCCTGCATGGACTGCGCACGCTAACCTGGGTCATTACTTTTCGCAGATGCATTAAGCCCCTTTTTCACAGAGCATGGCTCAAATAAATGTTGCACATCTACATTTTCTGATCAATAGCTGTACAAAGTCTGAATACAGACAAAAATTTTCTTGTCCACACTTTGTAAAACAAATATATCTCTGTACATGTGCACAGATGGACAGGCTGGTTTTATTTTACCCCTGGAAACATTTATCAATGTTTTAAAAAAAATTGATTCACGTCAAAAAGCTAAATATGCAATTTTTACCCTTAAACTCTTTACCAAACAACAAAACTTCAGACCAAACCAAACTAAAAGTACTTGCATATGATAAATGAAGCTCAAATGATGATTCCCGTCTTTGACAGGGTAGAAAAGATTTTGGGAAAAGGGGGAAATGCTGGTTACCAGAATTTTCTACTTTTCTTTCAGTGGTTTCAATGGCTTTCTTTGTCAAGGTTGTTTAAACTCGGGATTGTGTGGATAAGGGTTAAACCATGTCCAATGTTTTAAGGATCCAGATAAAAAGGCTTCTGAAAACATTATGGGAACCAGCATTTTCTCTGTTTCCCACAATGTTTTCGACCCTTTCTAAGACAACTCCTCTTTGAGCCACATTAACTCTTTACCGCACAATCCTGAATTTAAACGACCCTGAGAAAAAAAGCCTTTGAAACATTGTGTGAAAGGAAGAAAATGCTGGTTACCAGCATTTTCTTCTTTTCCCACAATGTTTTCCTATCTTTTACAAACAAATCCCATAATGGGATTACTTGTGCCACATTTACTGTGTCCTTTGGATATGCTTCCAATTTGGATCTGTCTAAAATTTTCTTGTGTGGTAAAGAGTTAAATTTGTTGTCTGCAAATGGCTTTGAATTTGGACAAGTCTAAACTGTTTTTCATTAGGTAAATAGTTTTACAGCAGTAATCTAGAAATTGCATCTTGCACAATTTTATACATGTAGTAACATGTTTTAAATGATCAGTAACCACAGACAGTCAGGTTGGTTCAAGTGTACCCCATAAAAAAATTCATGTTGCAAAGGGTATTACAACACTATATCTACAATCCACATATATGTATAATTATGTTCTTGAAATGTCTGTGAACCAACTCTGAAAAAGAATTATAGAACTTGTTATTGATTGACTGATGTTTACACCACACTTAACGGTTTTTCATTATGGCAACAGCTGGAGTGTCTTGCCCAAGGACACTCCTATAAAAAACCAAGTGGATTGAGTGAGGATTGAACCAGGTGCCTCCTGGTTACAAACCCAACATTGAGCCACATATGACCCAAACAGAATTTAATAAAAATATCTGTCCCTTTCCCACACAATAGCGAGTTTTAACAATCCTGGGAAAGAAGGCTTCTGAAAAGAAATAGCCTGTGTTTTGTCCTATTCCTACAGTGCTTTCTTCTCATTCAAAGACCAGTCTCATTATTTGGGGCACATTTCATTTGTGATATGCAAAGGCTTTCAATTACGGACAGCTAAAATCTTGTCATGTGGTAAAGAGTTTAACTCCACATTAAGTAAATTGAAAACATTTTCAAAAATCAGTGGAAAACCTCTGCTTTATCACTGCAAGAGCCTACACTTCAAGATGCTACAACTTTAAGTGCTTTCCTCCTTTATGAAACATTCACATAATAAAATAAAGCTTTTGGAAACAATGTGGAGGAGAAAGTGCTGGTTACAAGCATTATCTCCTTTTTCCACATCATTGTCTTACCCCTGAGAGTCATATCTGATCACTCACGCCACATTTAGAGTGTTGTCTGCAAATTCTTTCAAGTCTAAAATTTTGTCATCAGGTTAAGTGTAGACAGAGTACAAACAGATAAGAGGGTGCAGAATATGTGCTTTTATCTTGAATAACACTGTCCTTTATTTTGTGAAAAAAATGTAGTTTTTTTTTTCTCCCTGTAAAACGGAAAAATTTCTGGTTTTTAAATTAATTTGTCTTTCTTGATAAAGGCTGTCAGGTAATATATTGGAAAAGAGGGCCATAATTTATGTCATGCTGATGTCACCTGTGCCCAAACTATTTGCCTTTGGTAAATTTTTTGCATGTCCAAGGACCATTTTTGGTTGCTAGATAAAACAAATTTATGAATCCATGATCATGAGATGACTTGCCTAGTATAATGCATCATGGTCATGCATTCTTTTTTGCAACAGTCTCACTAAAAAACATTAAAATCCTGTATCTAATCATATACATGTACTAGTATATCACAGAAAATAAAAAAGAAACCTATCCTCGTGTCATCTGACAAGTGAGATAATTAAGGATAGGGCACCCTAATGGGATCCCTGTAAGATTGCTTTTCATTGCCGAAAAAACGTACGGATTCGGCTAGGACTTGGGTAATCCGTAAACGATCAGCTGACAGACGCTGGTTTCCCTCGTCGATTACAGATTACCCGAGTGTTAGCCAAATCTGTTCGATTCTGTGCAATGAAAGGCAATGTTACACAAATCCCATTAGGGTGCCCTATCCTTAATACCTCAATCCTTAAAAAAAAAAAAAAAAAAACAGTTGACTTACCCTTTATTCACTCAGACCATAGGTTGCTATTAATTTTTCAGCACAAGCAATGTAATCTTTCTCTGCTTGCTCTTTAGCGATTCCTGAAAGAACAAGAGGTGTATTGTCTTTCTATATCGCTCACCTGACTAAAAGAGATAACACTAGCAAAGATATAGTTTTGGTAGTTTTATTTAACACTTTACCACACCATCCTGAGTCTTAACGATCCTAACTTAAGACCATTATCTCCTGCTAGATGATATTCTACAAATACACATCTATCTAATTTGGGCATTCTGGACACAGAACCAGACTACTTTTCAAAACAACAACCTTTACTTTGAATTTCAAAATGAAATAAATGTTTACTCAATAAAACGCTACCTGGTGCGATTCATTCAGCAATGATCGGCTAGCATGTAACCTACGCACCGACCATTTATTTAAAAAACCCCTACATGCTTGGGTGATAGGCTAATAGCTTCAGTATCAGCCCTACTTTTCCCAGGTATACAGGGATGGGTGATGCATCATAGCAGACAGGTCGAATCTTCGAAGAATATGACATGCGCAAACAACGAACTTAAGGCAGCTTTTGAAAGCACTGCGGGAAGTAAAAACAACTGCTGGTAACCAGCACTTTCTCTTTTTCCCTTCAATGATTTCTACGATTTTAAAGACCAGAGTCGTCTTTTAGCCAGTATCAAAATTGTCGTCTGAAATTGCTGTGAATTTGGAAGCGTCTAAAATTTTGTTTTGTGGGAAGAGTTAAAGGTTACCATAGGATCGTGTGATTTCATGAACCTGAGAAAGAAGTCTTTTGAAAACTTTGTTGGAGAAGGAGAAAATGTCTGTCACCAGTATTTTCTTTTTCCACAATGTTTTGACCTTTTCAAAGACAAATCCTATCATATGAGCCACATTTCATTTGTTGTCTGTAAAATGCAAAATTTAATGCTTTCAATTTGGAAATGTAAGTCTAAAATCATTTTGTCTGGTAGAGAGTACATTATTTAATACTCTTATGTGGACCTCTTGGTATTTTCTTCATTCATTTATTGTTTAAAGAAAAAAAAAAGGAAAAAAAGGAAGAAAAAACAAGTGCACTGCATGTGAGTGCCTATAGATGCTTGGCTGCAGTAGATCTAATGTTTCACTGCTGTACTCGTATGGATTTCCCTTTTTAAAGACAGAGATATCAAAATTTCAAAGTTTTAGCATGACAAAGACAACACTTACTGATGCAGACAACAACAGGGCAATGACAGTACCTCAATGTTTTCATCGAAAACAGTCTAGCTAAAAAGAACATCCACAAACCTTTCTTGCCATTCCATGCATCCCACTTGGCTTTTCCAGTAAAATCTAGCATCCCTGGACGACCTTTAAAAGAAAATACGACAGTCAGTTGAACCTGTCTTAGAGGACCATCTGTATGAAGCAACACACTTTTAGAGAGAAACAGTTTTGATTCTGTATCCCTTTTCAAATTTGCGTTAATGAATTAATTTTATTCCTTAACCACACCCTGTTTCAACCACCCTGAGGAAGAACGATGGAAAAGGACAAAATGCTGATAACTAGCATTTTCTTATTCCACAATGTTTTCTAACTTATCAAAGACAAATCCTGTACTCTGAGCAACATTTTATTTGCTATTTGGAAATGCTTTCAATTTGGACTACTCTAACATTTAGTCATCAGGTAAAGGGTAAACTCTTTACCAAACAACAAAATTTTGGACTTGACAAAAATAAAAGCATTGCAGACCACAATATACTCATAAATGTAGTTTAAATGATGATTTCTGTTTCTGATATGGCAGTTAAAAGTTGTGATTGTGTGTTAAAGGGTTGAGGCAAAATTTCCATCAAATTTTGAATAAGAGGTCTATGATGGCCTGGCATGTGCCAGTGGCCATGAACCATAAATTATGTGACGGAAAAGTTTTTAGTGTGAATGCCTCCTTTTTTTCCAAACTAAATGTGGAATTTCTCTACCTACATTTACTTATATAATAATGAAAATTATCTTTTTAAGTTAACCCTGTGCCAAACAATTCTGTTTCATTTTAACCCTTTCACTACTTTTAATAGTTGCTTTTGCACAAAATGTGCAGTCTGAGACATTCTCAACACAAGCAACATTGAAAAAAAAAAAAAAAAAAAATGAATCTTCATTTCTAATTCCTATTCCTGACTGAAAATGTCTAGTTCATTCTATATTTTGAAGGTTGAGAAACAGTAGGAGATATATAATAGGGGTAAAGAGCCTTCCTCTCGTACCAAAGGCTCAAGGTTCAAATTTTATGATCAGTGTGGTCGACCTCTGAAACTAATCACAACACTGTGCAAGTACTGCTCACAATTTTCATGAAGAAATCATTGAGACTGATCTATAGAAGTTGTAAGAACTTGTTTCACTATGTAAAATAAATATGCTTGAATAAGATGCCTTTGAATACATTGCCAGTATTTTCTCCCACAATACTTTTCTACCCTTTAAACTCACACTGTTTTCTACTCTCCAAGACACAAATCATATCACTGATGGTAGAAAACAGGAGAAATTATTTGTTACAAGCATTTGTGTCTTTGCTGACATGACTCATTCCTTTAGATAATCCAATGTGCGATAACAACCTTTGGGAAGAATACCAGCATTTACTCATTTTCCCACAATGTTTTCTACCCTACTGAAGACAAAAACATAATCTGGTATGCCCTAGAGCTGCAAATGCTTTTAATTTGGACAAGCCTTGAATTTTCTCATCTGATAAAAGGTGAAACTCACTTGTATTGCAGTCTCCCACTGTGACTTGTTTGAAGAGAGCATAAATATCTAACATCTCTGCATCTGTAGGCTTTGACTTCAACTTCTTCACCTTTTCTGCTGCCTTATTAAATTCCTGAAAAATGCAAAGTATTTAGATAAAAGTTAAACCCTACAATATGCTATGCATAACATGTTGCTTCTGCAGACAGTGTAGTTCAACATTAGATTGCACAGAACATGCTTGGGAGGTTTGGTGTTTATTGCCATTTTCAGCATTATTTCAGTTATATCATGATGGCCTGTGCTATCCATGTTTTTCTATATCAGTATTTTCACACAGCATTCTTTCCAAGATAATGACTGCTTTCCTGTATCAACAACACAAAAACACCATTTAGCTTTAAGATAAGAATGAGGGGTAATGACTGTCATAATCAATTCTCGTAACAAAGTACTGGATGTAAACCTAGCTACCCCGCAATTTCAAGATGTGCATGTTAACTCTGTAGGTACCAACTTACCAAGGACAAAAGTTCAGACTTGTCCAATATTGAACAGTGACAACAAATCAAACATGGCCTAAATGATAAATTTGACCTTTGGTAGGATAGGAAACATAGTGGAAAAAGAAGAAAATGCTGGTTACCAGCATTTTCTCCTTTTCCAACAGTATTGCCAAAGGCCTCCTTTCCTCAAAACTGTCAAAACTCTGGATTGTGTGGTAAAGTGTTAAGTGCAATTTAGATTGAGACCTAAAACAAAACTGATGATCTGATATCTGAGGCCTTCAAAAGCTGACTTCACAGTAGGGTAGTAGACAGTCGTCATGGCGATTGTAGAGTTGCGCGAGGTTTTATGCTGCACTGGTCTCAGGTGGTGCATCTAGATTGATTTTCTCTAGACTTTAAGTTCTTTTCATAAAGAAAAGCATAACATTGAAAAGAACAGGACATCTACACGATGGAAGACAAATCAGTGCATATGGGCTTAATTGCTCCATTTGCCAAGCACACGTGACATTGCTGGCATGGGACTGACACTGGTCTACGTGCCGTGATTCGATATGTGCCGCTGTAGCTAGGCCTAGGGGTCAGGATTTAGGACGAAATTGTCCCATTACCAACGGATCTCTGCTTCGAGTACAGAACAAATGGACAGATTAATAGAGGAAATAAATGAGAATCAAATAGCGAAAAAAATATGCGGCAAGCACTTATGAAGTGACTTGCTACATTACCTCTGAGCCAGACATTGTTGTGTGATAACACTTCTTGAGCGGCGTGCTGAGCTGATATGACTCGAGGTTTGCGAGCTGGTTCTCTAAGTTTTCACACAATACACACATTCGGCACACCACGGGTGATGGGAGTCAGATGTAGGTACAGAATCGGCCGAGTTGTGACGAGTGACAATACACAGTGAAGTTTCGTTCTAAAACAACTCGCCCAAAGTTCTTTCGAGGTTTGCTGCAATTTCAGACGACCTAATGTTCTTATTTTTTCCTAATCTCTGTTAATGGAAAAAAAAAATAAATAAATAAAAAGAGAAAATTATTTATTAGATCTAATTCACGTAAATTATGCTGTAATCAATCAATAGTATCCCAGAGTCATTGGTTTTGACACCCATATGCAGTTTAGCTTCTATATATCACTACCCCTGATTCGGGAACTAGCTCCGATGTTATTTTTGTGATTGTTTCTCTGGTGTGGAGAAACAATAAGAAAAATAACATCCGAGCAACCCGTCAGACTGAAGGTATGCCATATCACCAGTTTTATAAATAATATGTACAAATAAATACAATTTCTAGCAGCTTTAATTGCATGTGGTCTTTCACCTCAAGTCTTTATCATGATTGTGATCTACATGTACACTGGATTCTTTTTCCACATTTTGCAACCGACCATGGAGACGCCTGTAGATGTTAGTTTACACTCATATAAAATGATGCCTTTCATTCATGAAGATTTTTTTATTTAATACATCACAATACTGTGCCCTTTATAACAAATATTGATATTGAGACAAGCATGTGCAAAGTGTATTTTTCTGTTTTGTTCTAATCTGATACTTTGAACTTTATTTGAAAAAATTCAAACTGATGCAGTTTAATAGGGGTAACCACATGTTAAATTCATACTTTCTCTTCCAAGCTCTGTGCTGTGGTACTCACTAGAACATTCTGAAGATGATGCTAATGAATACCAACAACATTGGATTTCAAAAATAAATAGAGAATTTAAACATACAATTACTCCAGATGTTGTCTAGAGCACTAATTGATCTGCAGGTTGCTTTGATTTAAAGTTCATTTTATATTTTAAAACAATATTAGGTACAAGCCTTATGGTGGAATGATTTTCTACTTATAATGTCAATACACTTTTGTCATATGACTGTCACATGACTTCAGAAAATAGATACAGGTAACACTTTGTAACAGCAACTTTTTTCCCATGGTTGCAGTCCCAAAGTTTAGACTTGTGCAAATCTTGAAATTTTTGACAGTAGTGAAATATTGGAAAAAAAAAAATGACAAAAGAAGACAAAATATGGGAAAATCTTAATGAAAGATATCTAACTATCTTCATGGTTCAGCAGAAGATAGAAAATAGTGTGTAATGAGTGCAGCTGAGCAGAGTATGACTCCAAAAGAGGTCTCCTAAATGAGCCAGTAGATCTAAATAACAAGAGTACGATGATGGCCCTGAAGTCGCTCGCCTGAGTGTTTTGACCAAACATGACCCATTTTCAATCTCATTCAAGATATTATGACAAACATTCTACTGTACCAAGCCTTCAAAATTATTGGACTGAAAATTTGGCCTCCAACTTTTTCTAGAATTTCTCTCAGTGACCTACTTTTTAGCCAAGCATAGACCATTTCCCATTGTAGTTGAGACCTATTTTCAAACTCATTCAAGATATATTATGACATTTGACTTAAAATGTGGCCTCTAGATGGTACACATGGTTTTTGTAAGATGTGACCCAGTAACTTAGTTTTTGACCCAACATGGCTCATTTGCAAACTCAACCAAGTAATCATCAAGACAAACATTCTGACCAAGATTCAAGAGTTTTGAATTAAAAATGTGGCCCCTAGCGTGTACACAAGGTTTTTCTAAGATTTGACCTAGTGACCTAGTTTTTGACCCGACATGGCCCATTTTCAAACTCATCCGAGATATCATCAGGACAAACATTCTGACCAACTTTCAAGAGTCCTGGACTCAAAATGTGGTCTCTAGAGCATACACAAGGTTTTTCTAAGATTTGACCTGGTGACCTAGTTTTTGACCTGACATGACCTACTTTTGAACTTGTGCGAGATATCATCAAGTCAAACATTCTGACCAACTTTCACGAGTTTTGGACTGAAAATGTGGCCTATAGAGCGTACACAAGGTTTATCTAAGATTTGACCTAGTGACTGTGTTTTTGACCCAACATGATCCATTTTGTCTGAGGTATCATTAAGACAAACATTCTTACCATTTTTCAAGAGTTTTGGACTGAAAATGTGGCCTCTAGAGCGTACACAAGGTTTTTCTAAGATTTGATCTAGTTTTTGGTCCGAACTGACCTACATGTATTTTCAGAATCATTTGAGATATCATCAAAACAAACACTCTGACGAACTTTCAAGAGTTTTGGACTGAAAATGTGGCCACAAGATTTTCTAAGATTTGACCTAGTGACCTAGTTTTTGACCCGACATGATCCATTTTCCAACTTGTCCGAGATATAATCAAGACAAACATTCTGGCCAAGTTTCACGAGTGTTGGACTGAAAATATGGCCTCTAGAGCGTACACAAGGTAAAAGTTGATGATGGATGCTAGACACAGCACGATCAGAAAAGCTCACTTTGAGCACTTTGTGCTCAGGTGAGCTAAAAAGGGCATCAATACTGATGAGCATCAAAACACATGATCGGAGGATAAACTAATGATGATGATGGTGGTGGTGGTATTTGTATGGAAGGTGTTTTACACTGTCTTCGACATCATTTCAGTCATACCAAGGCAGCAGCTCACATATTCTTGTATGTCCTGGATCGTACCAGAACTAGACTCAAGTGGGCTTAGAAATGTTATGTCCAAGGCCAATTCCATGAAAATTGCAGTGCTTCCAGAGAGGCTTGAATCCCGGTCCTCTAGTGTTCCACACATGACCCAGATGGTATTGGTGATGATTATGGTAATAATTATGATGATGATGAAGGTGAATGTGATGATAATATAAATAATAACAAGAGCCATGTTGACATGGCCATCCCCCGCTGAATGCAAAATTTCAATAAGGTACATTTTTCATATATAGCCGTCAGGTGTAAACACATATGAAATTAGATTTTCAAAAAAACAGAAACTGAAAAACAACAAAGAGCAATAAATAAAAAAATAATGGATGGAAGAGTTATCACTCTTGTGTACTGCACACCTCCTCAGAGACTACTATCCAGCTGTGACGTTAATACAGCTCGAGATATGTTCCAAAGAAACCTTGAGCCTAAAAAATCAATAAAGGGACATAACTTCAAAATTATGGTACTGCACTTCTCCTCAATAAAATCTGCATACCTCAGAAGTCTCACATTGACACCTTTCATAACTTTTTCAAGTTATGCTCCGGACAAAATTTAAGTATGAAAAATAGCAGAGGGCAATAACTCCTAAATAATGGTACTGAAAGTTATGGTTCTTGCACACTGCACTTCTCCTCAATGTCTTCTATAAACCTGTGAAGTTTCATGTCTTTATCTTATGTACTTTTCAAGTTATGCTCTGGACAAAATTTAAGTAAGAAAAATGACAAAGGGCAATAATTCCTTAATTATGCAATCAAGAGTTATGGTTCTTATGCACTGCACTTCTCCTTGATAAGATCTATTCACATGTGAAGTTTAATGTTTACACCTTTAATAATTTTTTAGCTATGCTCCAGACAAAATTTAAGTATGAAAAATAGCAAAGGGCAATAACTCCTAAATTATGGTACTGAAAGTTATCGTTCTTGTACAGTGCACTTTCACTCAGTGTCATCTATCAACCTGTGAAGATTCATGTTATATCTCATGTAGTTTTCAAGTTATGCTCTGGACAAAATTTAAGTAAGAAAAATAACAAAGGACATTAACTCCTAAATTATGCAATCAAGAGTTATTGTTCTTATGCACTATACTTCCTTGATAAGATCTATCCACCTATGAAGTTTCATGTTTACACCTCTAATAGTTTTTGACTTATGCTCCAGACTAAAATTAAATATGAAAAATAGCAAAGGGCAATAACTCCTAACTTATTGCACTGACAGTTATGGTTCTTGTACACTACACTTCTCTTTAACGTCATCTATCAACCTGTATATCTCATGTAGTTTTCAAGTTATGCTCTGGACAAAATTTAAGTAAGAAAAATAACAAAGGACAATAACTCCTAAATTATGCAATCAAGAGTTATGGTTCATGTGCATTGCAATTCTCCTTGATGAGATCTATCCACATGTGAAGTTTCATGTTTACACCTCTAATAGTTTTTGAGTTATGCTCCGGAGAAGAAAGTGGGAAGGAAGGACGGACAGATGGACAGTTGGACAGACGGAATGACAGAAGGAGGGAAGGATGGACGGCTAGTATTACCATATCCCTGCCGCCTTTTTGGTGGGGGATAATAAGAGGGCCATGACCGTCCTACATTGTTCCACTTCCTTATTATGAGAAAACAAACCATAGTTAACATTGACAGAGGCAGTCTCATTACAGATTTAGAAAGAAACAACTTGTGATTGGCAAAACCATTTGTGTTACCGTCAAATGCGGAAAATTCTTGAGAATAAGTCTAAGATTGTTCTTACCCTTTTCCACACAATCTGAGTTTAACAACCCTGAGGAAGAAGGCTTTTGAAAACATTGTGGGAACAGGAAAAAATGCTGATTATCAGCATTTTCTCCCTTTCCCTGTGCGTTTTCTATCCTTTCAATAACAAATTTCAATTTTTGATTTACATTTATTTTGTTGTCTGCATAATTTATGCTTTCAGTTTGGACAAGTCTAGAATTTTGTTGTTTCGTAAAGAGTTCAGAATGGTTGGTGAACACAGACCCAGTATTGCGGTGCATTTTCATGGGGAAAAAAAGCCATGGCAAGTCGAAAAAAAATGTGAACATGCAAAGATGATGTCACATACAAAGGAGGTCTATTCCAGGTTTCATCATACAAAATGTCATTGAACTTAGACAAACAGCTTTTTGACATGATGATCTCAAGAAGTTTTGTGATTAGCTAATAGAGCAATCTGGGCATATTGTATACAAATGCCTTGATAATGCACCCCCATTTTAACCCTTTACCAGACAATCTCTGGTTTTCACGACCCTTAGGAAGAAGCCTTTTGAAAACATTGTGGTAAAAGGAGAAAATGCTGGTAACCAGCATTTTCTCCTTTTCCCACAACGTTTTCTACCCTTCCCAAAACAAACTTCAATTTTAGAGTCACAATACTTTTTTTGTCTGCAAATGCTTTCAATTTGGACATGTTGAAAATTTTGTCGTTTGTTAAAGAGTTACACTTTACCAGACAACAAAAACTGTAGACCTGTCCAAATTGAAAGCATTCTGCAGATGACATACATGTATTACCTGTGGTGAAATGATGGAATTTCTGGTTGAAAGGGTAGAAAATATTGTTGTAAAAGGAGAAAATGCTGGTTGCCAGCATTTTCTCCTTTTCCCACAATATTTTCAAAAGCCAATTTCAGAAGGATCATAACAGCTTGGGATTGCATGGTAACGGGTTAAATCTTTGCCAAAAGACATAAATTTAGATTTGACAAAATTGAAAGTATTTGCAGATGTCAAATAACTATGGCTGTAATGGTGGATTTTGTAGAAAAAAAATTGAGCAAAAAGGAAAAAATGGTGTAGACATGAAGAAAATTTAAAGGGCCATAACTCATACAATAAAATGACTAAAAAGAATGGAAACTACAAGTGTCTGAGTTCCCATGGTAGGACTGCATCCATTAAACTTTTAGCAAAATTGATTGGAAACCATAGCAGATGAGGTCACAAATTTGCATCTAGATCTATAGGAGTACTCTCCCATTTACCTTGGAGGGAAAGGGGGGGAATATTGTGTCATTACTCCAGTTGCTACTATCAACCCTTTTCAAAACAATTCCGAGTTAAACTAGAGGCCCTTGAGGGCCTGAAAATGCTCCACTGGCAGTGATTTTGCTTTTTTGCTAGCATACATTTTGAATTCATGATGTAAAAGGGAAAAAGACAAAAACATACAAAACAAGAGTGGCAAATTGTCGCAAGATACGCCTGTCCCACCGCCAGTTGTCGAGGGGGGATAATAATCGTAAAGGGCAGGTAAAGGAAAATAGTAGTGCAGCAGAAATCATGTAAGTGATTGAAATAGGCATGAATGTCTCCTCTAATGTTAAGGAAACATGCATATAAAATTTCAGGTCATTCCAAAATGAAAAGACAAAGTTATATTCTAGCGAAGCATGAAAAGCTGTAAAAAAAAAATAATGAATAGGGAATAATTCCAAAAGGGCATTAGGTAAGGTTACGGCTCCAATGCATTGCACTTTTCGTAACTGCAACAAACATGTTTACCAAGTCTCAAGTCAATTTGACTTGAGGTGACAAAGTTCCGTACCGGACAAGCAAGAAATACTGTAAAAATGAAGATCGAAGTGGAATTACTCAAAATCCACGCTAGGCAGAGTTATTGTTCTTGCGCACTGTACTCCGTAATATTGCAACAAACATGCATACCAAGTTTGAAGTCGCTCTGACTTGAGATGACAAAGTTATATTCCGGACAAGCACTAAATGCTGTAAAAGTGACGATCAAAGGGAAATAACTCAAAGACAGCACGAGGTAGAGTTACAATTCTTGCGCACTGCATTTCCAAATATTGCAACAAATAAGCATACCATATTTCAAGTCATTCCTACTTAAGATGACAAAGTTACGCTCCGGACAAGCAAGAAATGCTATAAAAATGAAGATCAAAGGGGGAATAACTCAAAATTCGTGCTAGGAAGAGTTATGGTTCTTGTGCACTGCACTCCATAATTTTTCAACAATCATGCATACCAAATTTGAAGATGTTCAGACTAAAGATGACAAAGTTATATTCCAGACAAGCAGAAAATGCTGTAAAAATGATGATCAAAGGGAAATAACTCAAAGACAGCACAAGGTAGAGTTATGATTCTTTTGCACTGCACTCCGTATTATTGCAACAAACACAAATGCTAAATTTCAAGTCAATCTGACAGGAGACGACAAAGTTATGCTCCAGACAAAGAACTGGATGCTGCCCGCCCGCCCGGACGCCCATGGATGATCCCATAATACGTCACGTCTTCGACGGACGTATAAAAAAGGGATGTTCTAGCAACTGGGCTTGAACCCACTAAGACAGCAGTAGGCATGGTGAATTGAACAAAATAGTGAAAAAATTGAAGTACAATTTATCAAAGCCAGTGTGGAAATCAGCTAAATTTGATAGGGTTTCAGTACGCATTGTATTAAACAATCCTAGCAAATTTAGCTGTACTCCAAAGAAATGTGACTAATAATGTAGACTTTGTTGAGTAAACAATACTTACAAATCACATGGCTGCTTTTCGTAAACTGATTACAAGATTTTCTTCTCTTTCAATAGAGTTCAATCCCTTGATGAACCAAATAGTCTTTGCAGGTTTCAAGAGAATCGGATAAAAAATGCGGACTTCATTGCCTAAACAAGTATTGGAAATTTTCAACTTTAAATGGCTATTTCTCCTATAGTGATTTCCAGATTTTTTTTTTTTTTTTTTTTTCAAAATCAATAGGACTCGAGCTGTTGATGATACAAAGCAACCGTGCAAATTTCACGAAAATCCAACCACAAATGCAGACTTTATCGCATAACCAATGGAAATTTTCAACTTCAAATGGCTACTTTTCCCATACCGATTGTCAGATTTTTTTCAGAATCAATAGGTTTTAAGTTATTGATGAGATAAACAAACTGTGCAAGTTTCACTAAAATCCGATCACAAATGCATACTTCATTGTGTAAACAAGAAATGGAAATTTTCAACTTCAAGTGGCTACCTTTCCCATACCGATTGTCAGCTTTTTTCTAACTCAATATGATTCAAGCTATTGATATGATAAGCAAACTGTGCAAGTTTCACGAAAATCCAGCCACAAAAGCAGACTTTATCGTGTGAACAAGAAAAAGACTAACGGACAGACAAACGACGGAAACCACGCCATGACATTAGCTCTGATGGCTTTCAGCCAGTAGAGCTAAAAACCCTGACGAAGGAGGCATTTTAGCCCTTTCCCACATCACCCCGAGTTTTCACAAACTAAAGGTAAAAGGCCTTTGAAAAAATTGTGGGAAAAGGAGAAAATGCTGGTTTTCTGCAATTTCTACTTTTTCCACTATGTTTGTCCTCACTTTGAAAGACATATTTCAGTTTTTGAGTCACGTTAATTTTGCTTCAACAAAAGCTTTCAATGTGGACCAGTCTGAAATGTTGTCATCTGGTAAAGAGTTAAAATATAAGAAATATAGAAAATATTGAACATTTTAAAACATTGTGGGAAAACAAGAAAATGCTGCTAACCAGTATTTTCTCACAATTTTTTCTATCATTCAAAAGACAGAAAACATTATTCTTTCATCTGCTTATGCATTTTTTCAATTTTAGCTAAGTCTTTACCAAACAAAAAAAAAAAAAAAAAAAGACAAATCCATATTGATTGTAATCGCAGACACCAATTGAAATTTGCTTTAAAGGATGGTCTTTTTCCATGAAAGAAGTTAGCAGGATTTTCTGATTTTCCCGCAATGTTTTCAAACACCTTCGTTCTCTGAGTAGTTCAATCCTTGCATTGTTTGGTACAGAAACAATTTTCAACCTTTCAAGAAAAATAATAAAACAATCTTGACTACATTTGAATTTATTTCTTCATAATCAGTTTACAGGCAAAATGATCTTTATCAGAGGTAACATAATTTAATGATACAAATCCCTGTTTACAACCCTTTCATGTACAGTCCTGTCTTTCAACTCCACTATACAGGAAGTCTTTCAAAAAAATTGTGGAATAAGGAGATATTACTTGTATCAAGAATTTCTCCTTTATCCACGATGTTTTTTACCCTATCACATTATCAGAGGCTGTCAGATCACATTTTACCAATTCCAAATATGTCTTCTGCAAATGCTTTCAACTTAGATGAGTCTGACATTTGTTTGGGAAAGAGTTAAAAACAACAACAACACAAAAAAAAAAAACCTTGTGTATCACAGGTCAAATTTTGAACACAACTTGTGCAGACTATCTACTTAAAACACCCCACCCCATTAACACACAAACTAAATTTAACTCTTTACCAGACAACAAAATTTCAGACTTGACTATAAAGGAAGCATTTGTAGACATCATATGAAGCATGGGTAACATGATGGAATTTGTCTTTGATAGATTAGAAAGCCTTGCGGGAAAAGGAGAAAATGCTGGCTACCAGCATTTTCTCCTTTTTCCATGATGTTTCAAAAGTCTTCTTCCTTCAGATGATATATATGTGGGATCATTTGGCAAAGCCTGAACCCTTCCCTAAACTAGCAAGTACAATCAAACTCATGAAATACTTAACTTTATGTTCATTACTGCTGATGGCGATCTAAATATCTTTAGCCGATGGCAAAGATAGACTTCACGAAACATGCAGTCTGGGTCTGTATTCAACAACTTCTCTTACAAGCATTCTTAGTTTCATTCTCAACAATTTTCTAAATTCGAAAATGGTTTCGCCAATCAAAAATTATGTTACTTGTTCCATCTAGAAATAGATCTAGGATGAAATTAAGAATGGTTAGTGAGTATGTGCCCTGATCTTTGATGTAGATCAAGATCACACTTCACAAAATGCGCAGTATGATCTTTGTTCTACACCATCCTCATTCTATATGCTTAACTATAAAGAAATTATCTTCAAATACAGAGATAATCTACTTTTAAACTTGAAAAAAGTGGAACCTTTCGTTATTGGCAGTGACACAGTTAACTGTAAAAAAAAGAAATCATACAAAAATCTAAGAAAAGGCTATATTTACCAATTATTCAATCCCATTTCTAAAATCCCGAAAACTAGCCTTCTGATTGGCTGAGACATAATGTCTCGGACCAATCACATGTCTAGTCCTTAAATTTAGAATTTGAGAATTGTTGATGAAGACAAGCACTCCATTTCATTGGCCTGCATTTTTCTTTGAATGATTTTCTTGCATCTTTTCAAAATATGCATACCTGTGAGGTGAGAAATTAACAATCAACTATGAAATGTTTAACATCACTTTCAACATCATTTCAGTCATATCACAGTGAAATCTCACTTATTCATGTTCCTTAGTTTCACCAATACTTGGCTGGAGCTCTGAAGTTGTTTGCCCAAGGAAACTCCATGGCAAAAAATTGTATCAGATGAACTGCAAACTCCCCTTGGAATGATAACCCCACACCTAAATCACAGAGCCATGCCAGACCCCTCAACCTTTTGAAAAATGAAAAAAAAAATGACATGACAAACATGAACCAACACGAAAAATAAATAAATTCACATTTTAACATTTTTTTTCCATCTTTCAACCATATTTTAAAACATTCTGCAGAGACAAGTTATACAGAGAATTTTCTCCGGTAGACTCGATGTTTCTATATCTGTTCATGTATCAAATTCTAAATCCACAGTTTGACTATTCATATTCTACAGAACGTTTTCAAAATCATCTAATGGAAATTTGTTTCAAGAGGTAATGAGTTGACTCTATATCACACAGTCCCCACTTTTCATGTGCCCAAGAGAGAAGCCTTTTTGAAAACATAGTGGGAAAAGGGAAAATACTGGTAACCAGCATTTTCTCCTTTTCCAACAATGATTTTCTGCTCTTTGAATGACAAATTTCATGTTTTAAGAAACATTTAATTTTGTCCTCTGCGTAAGTTTTCAATTTGGACAAAGCCAAAATTTTATCATCTGGGTCAATGCTAATGAAACTTTTTTTCATGCTCATCTCAGCTGAGCATGAAATTTCAAAGTTGTGTTAAGTTAATATGATAACCTTAATGGAGTGTATGCTGAACTTTAGAGCTTTTCTTTGTTTCTGCCTATTAAATAAAAGTCTTCATTTCAATTTTTCATACCAGCTTTAGCATAAATGAGACTTAACTCTTTACCAAACAACAAAATTTTGGACTCAACCAAATTGGAAGCATTTGCAGACAAAATAAATGTAACTCGATGATTTTTGTCTTTTATAGGGTAGAAAACATTGTGGGAAAAGGAAAAAATGCTGGTTACCAGCATTTTCTGCTATTCCCACAATGTTTTCAAAAGCCTTCTCTTTCAGGTTCGTTAAAAGTTGGGATTGTGTGGTAAAGGGTTAAAAGTATGAGCATAAACTCAATCGAGTATGGACACAAGTTTTATAAGCAAAGGCACTGGTCATGCATTAACTGTACGCCCCAAGACAAATTTTAGACTCATCCATATCAAAAGCATGAATTTTGCAGACATTAAATTAAATGTAACTAGGCTGAAGAAGACTATCTTTGAAAGGTTAGAAAAGATTGTGGGAAAAGCAATTTCCTTATTTGGTAAATATGAACAAAAGCTTTTCATGATGAAAAAGTCCAAAAAATCAATTATTGCACAATACATCAAAACACAAGCAAAAAGTATGACAACAACATCAACAACATTACGAAATGATTAGATGGGAAACCAAAATAAAGAACTGGAATGGAATAAAGACTTATACAGAAAAAATAAGAAAGTCTCAAAAAAATTTGAATAAAGATAAAGCTTCAATATTCTCATAAAGGACTGAAAAGAAGTTCTTCTCCCACCCATTCACTAAAAAGATTGATTGATTGGATGTTGTATTACAAATCTTATCTCAGTCATAACAAAACAACAGCTCACCTACTCCTGTTTCCTGAGTTTCAGCAGTACAAGGCTGGGGCTCTGAAGTGTTTTACCTATAGACACTCCCATGAAAAACTATGTGCCTAAGGTAAAGATCAACTTTGTGCTCAGGTGAGCTAACAATAGTATTTTGGTCTTTTCTAATGACTAAAATCAACAATTTTATTTCCTTAGGCCTTTAAGAATAAATGAAACAATTCTGTTTGGGAGTATCCTTGGGCAAGATACTTTCAAGCCCCAGCCTGGTACTGGTGAAACCAAAGTTACACATTTTTTGTTTGGTTTTTTTTGTTTGTTTGAATGGTGGTTAATGCTGTTTTCAACACTCTCTAGTCCTATTGTGAAGGCCAGTGCAGTTTCTTGTAGCAGTACTTAGCACAATATTCTTTACAAGAGGGCCATGATGGCCCTGGATCGCTCACCTGAGTCAATAGGCGAAATTCACTCCACGTGCATAATTCAATTTCTGACCAATTGTGAGGTCAATTGAGCTTAAAATGTGGCCTCTAGAGCGTCCAAAAGGAATTTCCTTAAGTTGACCTAGTGACCTAATTTATCACCCCATGTGACCCAATTTAGAACTCATCAAAAAATTTATCAAGACAAACATTCTGACCAAATTTCAGGTCACTTGAGCAATAAATGTGGCCTCTAAAGTGCCCACAAGGTATTTCTTTAATTTGACCAAGTGACCTAGTTTATGACCCCAGGTGACCCAATTTCATACTCATCTAATGTTTCATCAAGACAAACATTCTGACCAACTTTCAAGTCAATTGAGCAAGAAATGTGACCTCTAGAGTGCCCTAAAGGTATTTCTTTAATTTGACCTTGGGACCTAGATTATGACCCCAGGTGACACAATTTTGAACTCATCCTAGATTTCATCAAGACAAACATTTTACCCAATTTTCAAGTTAATTGAACAATAAATGTGGCCTCTAGAGTGCCCAAAAGGTATTTCTTAAATTTGACCTAGTGACCTAGTTTATGACTCCACATGACCCAATTTAGAACTCATCTGAAAATTTATCAAAACAACCATTCTGAACAATTTTCAAGTCAACTGAGCAAGAAATGTGGCCTCTAGAGTGCCCAAAAGGTATTCCTTTAATTTGACCTAGTGACCTAGTTTATGGTCCCAGTTGACCCAAATTCAGACTCATGTGAGATTTCATCAAGACAAACATTCTGACCAATTTTCAAGTCAATTGAGCTAGAAATGTGGCCTCTAGAGTGCCCTAAAGGCATTTCTTTAATTTGACCTAGTGACCTAGTTTATGACCCCAATTGACCCAATTTAGGAATTATCTGGAAGTTTATCAAGACAAACATTCTGAATAATTCTCAAGTCATTTGAGCAATAAATGTGGCCTCTACAGTGCCCACAAGGTATTTCTTTAATTTGACCAAGTGACCTAGTTTATAACCCCAGGTGACCCAATTTCAAATTTATCCGATATTTTATCAAAACAAACATTCTGACCAATTTTCAAGTCAACTGAGCAAGAAATGTGGCCTCTAGAGTGCCCTAAAGGTATTTCTTTAATTTGACCTAGTGACCTATATTATGACCCCAGATAACCCAATTTTGAACTCATCCGATATTTCATCAAGACAAACATTTTAACCAATTTTCAAATCAATTGAACAATAAATGTGGCCCCTATAGTGACCACTAGGCATTTCTTTAATTTGACCTACTGACCTAATTTAAGACCCCACATGACCCAAATTCAGACTCATGTGAGATTTTATCAAGACAAACATTCTAACCAATTTTCAAGTTAATTGAGCAAAAAATGTGGCCTCTAGAGTGCCCTAAAGGTATTTCTTTAATTCGACCTAGTGACCTAGTTTATGACTCCACATGACCCAATTTAGAACATATCTGAAAATTTATTGAAACAAACATTCTGAACAATTTTCAAGTCATTTGAGCAATAAATGTGGCCTCTACAGTGCCCAATAGGTATTCCTTTAATTTGACCAAGTGACCTAGTTTATGACCCCAGGTGACCCAATTTCAAATTTATCCGATATTTTATCAAGACAAACATTCTGACCAATTTTCAAGTCAACTGAGCAAGAAATGTGGCCTCTAGAGTGTCCTAAAGGCATTTCTTTAATTTGACCTAGTGACCTAGTTTATGGTCCCAGTTGACCCAAATTCAGACTCATGTGAAATTTTATCAAGACAAACATTCTGACCAATTTTCAAGTCAATTGAGCTAGAAATGTGGCCTCTAGAGTGCCCTAAAGGTATTTCTTTAATTTGACCTAGTGACCTAGTTAATGACCCCAGTTGACCCAATTTAGAAATTATCTGGAAGTTTATCAAGACAAACATTCTGAATAATTCTCAAGTCATTTGAGCTATAAATGTGGCCTCTAGAGTGCCCACATGGTATTTCTTTAATTTGACCAAGTGACCTAGTTTATGACCCCAGGTGACCCAATTTCAAACTCATCCAATATTTCATCAAGACAAACATTCTGAATAATTCTCAAGTCAACTGAGCAAGAAATGTGGCCTCTAGAGTGCCCTACAGGTATTTCTTTAATTTGACCTAGTGACCTAGATTATGACCCCAGATGACCCAATTTTGAACTTATCCTAGATTTCATAGAGACAAACATTTTAACCAATTTTCAAATCAATTGAACAATAAATGTGGCCTCTATAGTGACCACAAGTTATTTCTTTAATTTGACCTAGTGACCTAATTTAAGACCCCACATGACCCAAATTCAGACTCATGTGAGATTTTATCAAGACAAACATTCTGACCAATTTTCAGGTAAATTGAGCAAAAAATTTGGCCTCTAGAGTGCCCACAAGGTATTTCTTTAATTTGACCTAGTGACCTAGTTTATGATCCCAGGTGACGCAAATCCAAATTCATCCGAGATTTTATCAAGACAAACATTCTGACCAAATTTCAGGTCATTTGAGCAAAAAATGTGGCCTCTAGAGTGCCCACAAGGTATTTCTTTAATTTGACCAAGTGATCTAGTTTATGACCCCAGATGACCCAATTTCAAACTCATCCGATATTTCATCAAGACAAACATTCTGACCAATTTTCAAGTCAATTGAGCAAGAAATGTGGTCTCTAGAGTGCCCTAAAGGTACTTCTTTAATTTGACCTTGGGACCTAAATTATGACCCCCTGTGACCCAATTTTGAACTCATACTAGATTTCATCAAGACAAACATTTTAACCAATTTTCAAATCAATTGAACAATAAATGTGGCCTCTATAGTGACCACAAGTTATTTCTTTAATTTGACCTAGTGACCTAGTTTATGATCCCAGGTGACGCAAATCCAAATTCATCCGAGATTTCATCAAGACAAACATTCTGACCAAATTTCAGGTCATTTTAGCAATAAATGTGGCCTCTAGAGTGCCCACAAGGTATTTCTTTAATTTGACCAAGTGATCTAGTTTATGACCCCAGATGACCCAATTTCAAACTCATCCGATATTTCATCAAGACAAACATTCTGACCAATTTTCAAGTCAATTGAGCAAGAAATGTGGTCTCTAGAGTGCCCACAAGGTATTTCTTTAATTTGACCTTGGGACCTAAATTATGACCCCCTGTGACCCAATTTTGAACTCATCCTAGATTTCATCAAGACAAACATTTTAACCAATTTTCAAATCAATTGAACAATAAATGTGGCATCTAAAGTGACCACAAGGTATTTCTTTAATTTGACCTACTGACCTAATTTAAGACCCCACATGACCCAAATTCAGACTCACTTGAGATTTTATCAAGACAAACATTTTAACCAATTTTCAAGTCAATTCAGAAAAAATTGTGGCCTCTAGAGTGCCCACAAGGTATTACTTTAATTTGACCTAGTGACCTAGATTATGACCCCAGGTGACCCAAATCCAAACTCATCCGAGATTTTATCAAGACAAACATTCTGACCAAATTTCAGGTCATTTGAGCAATAAATGTGGCCTCTAGAGTGCCCACAAGGTATTACTTTAATTTGACCTAGTGACCTAGTTTATGACCCCAGGTGACCCAATTTTAAACTGACTGAACACGTTGTGCTCAGGTTGGTTAACAAACTTAGAACAGGTTCACTACATACCAAATAACAAAGCTCTATGCCTTCCAGTTTTAGAAAAAAAGAATTTTAAAGTTTTCCTTCTTTGTTCCTATGTTCGAACTTGTGACCCCCGGAGCGGGACCAGTTTTAACCCCAGCGGCTTCATTTGAACAAACTTGGCAGAGGTCCACTAGGAGATGCTACATGCCAAATATCAAAGCTCTACGCCTTCAAGTTTCAGAGAAGAAGAATTTTAAAGTTTTCCTTCTTTGTTCATATGTTTGAACTTGTGACCCCCAGGGCGGGGCCAGTTTTGACCCCAGGGGCATCATATGAACAAACTTGGCAGAGGTCTACTAGGAGATGCTAGATGCCAAATATCAAAGCTCCACGCCTTCCAGTTTCAGAGAAGAAGAATTTTAAAGTTTTCCTTCTTTGTTCCTATGTTCGAACCTGTGACCCCCGGGGCGGGGCCAGTTTTGACCCCAGGGGCATCATATGAATAAAATTGGCAGAGGTCCACTAGGAGATGCTACATACCAAATATCAAACCTCTACGCCTTCTAGTTTCAGAGAAGAAGATTTTCAAAGATTTTGCTATTTTTTTCCTTTTTGTTGTCATGGCAACCAGTGTTATGGGTGGAATTCAATCTCTTGAACAACTTTGGTAGAGCTTCACCCAAGGAACATCCCTGCCAAGTTTCATCAAGATTGGCCCAGTAGTTTAGGAGAAGAAGATCTTTAAAGGAATTATGGACAGACGGACAGACGGACAGATGGACTCCGGACAACGACCAATCACAATACCTCACCTTAGCACTTCGTGCTCAGGTGAGCTAAAAAGCCACTGGGTGCTTTCCCACCACATAACCATCACCAAAACAATGATCAAGTGGACAGAAAGGAATGAATCCTGCAACGATGACTATCATCAATCCTTCAAAAGAAATCCTCTAAGCTAGCGACTTAAACCAACATACGCCTGGTTTCAAGTCTCATGTGTTACTGACTGCTCCATGTGAACAGTTGAGCTGGTGCCATAATATGAATAATGTTGAAACAGTGTAGAGTACCACACAAATCAATCATGCTATATTCTACTTAAATATGACTCTTACTGAAATGGCACATTACATTCTGTAAAGGATATAATCCTAAAGATATTGTGACTGACTATGGATATTGCGTAATACGTGTAGCTACTAAATATGGCGTCATAGAAATAGCACTTCAAATTTTTTATAAATCCAGTTTTATATGTATGATGGTTATTTCTTTTACCAGATTGTTGCATCTTTTTACAACACTGAGGAAGATAGCTTTTGAAAACCTTGTGGGAAAAGGAGAAAATACACAGCATTTTTTCCTTTTCTCTCCATGATTTTTTACATGTTTTAACAGCAAAGTTTTACAAGGTATGTCTATTTTCTTTTTGAAGAAAATATGTGGGGAAAGGATAATACAATAAGCCTTCACTCTGATTTATTTTTGTTTTAAAGAAAGCCAAGAACATTCAAGTCAGTAAAAGTATTTTGATTTGCCTGTAGTGCTACTTGGATAAATTTTTTGTAACAACTCTAGCTTTTAACTGCATCTACCTGCCTTTCCCTGTGTAAACATTGTGGCAGAAGGGCAGAACATTTAGCCTTCAATCTGTTTAATAAACTTTGCGATAAAAAACCCAATGGTATCCATATCAGTGAAGTACTTTGATTTGCTTGTGGTACTGCTTGGGTCAAACCTTTGTAGTAAATCTAGCTGTTCATTGCGTAATCCTTTACAAGGTCTGCCTGTCTCTCCTAGATGAGGCTCCTGCGGAAAAAGAATAAATATTTACTAGGTCTTTTTTCAACAAATTGTTCAAGGCGGAAATGAGACAGTAGCAATAAACAAACCTTTTTCTTTCAAGATATAAAATATGAAGAAAAAAGTACAGTTAGAATGTTTATCTCCTTTACCACAGTAACTCAAAATAATCCTGTAACAACCCTGTAAACTAGAGGCCCTTGAGGGCTTGAAATCGCTCTACTGGCAGTGATTTTGCTTTTTTGCTAGCATACATTATAAATTCATGATACAAAGTGAAAAAAGACAAGAAACACACACACACACAAAAAAAAAAGGGGGGGGGGTGTTCTTACAACAGGGCTTGAACCCACTAAGACAGCATGGTGAATTGAACAAAGAGTGAAAAAAAATGAAGTGCAATTTCTGAAAAATAACTGTTTGGAATCCAGCCAAATTTGATAGGATTTGAGTACGCCTTGTATTAAACAATCCCAGCAAATTTCAAAGAAATGTGACAAATAATGTGGACTTTGTTGAGTAAACAATACTAAGTTATCAAATGGCTGCTTTTCCTGAACAGATCAGTAGATTTTCTTCACTTTTAAAAGAGTTCAATCCCTTGATGAACCAAACAATCTTTGGAAGTTTCAAAAGAACTGGATCAAAACTGTGGACTTCATTGCCTAAACAAGAAATGGAAATTTTCAACTTTAAATGGCTACTTTTCCCATACTGTTTGTTGGATTTTTTTTCAAAATCAATACGGTTCAAGCTATTGATGACATAAACAAACTGTGCAAGTTTCACAAAAATCTGATAACAAATGGAGACTTTATCGCGTAAACGAGCAATGGAAATTTTTAACTTGAAATGGCTACTTTTCCTATACTGTTTGTTGGATTTTTTTCAAAATCAATAGGGTTGAAGCTATTGATAAGATAAACAAACTGTGCAAGTTTCACAAAAATCTGACCACATCTGCAGACTTTATTGCGTAAACAAGAAATGGAAATTTTCAACTTTAAATGGCTACTTTTCCCATACTGTTGGTTGGATTTTTTTCAAAATCAATACAGTTCAAGCTATTGATGAGATAAACAAACTGTGCAGGTTTCACGAAAATCTGACCACATCTGCAGACTTTATCACGTAAACAAGCAATGGAAATTTTCAACTTGAAATGGCTACTTTTCCCATACTGTTTGTTGGATTTTTTTCAAAATCAATCGGGTTGAAGCTATTGATAAGATAAACAAACTGTGCAAGTTTCACAACAATCTGACCACATCTGCAGACTTTATTGCGTAAACAAGAAATGGAAATTTTCAACTTGAAATGGCTACTTTTCCCATACTGTTGGTTGGATTTTTTTTCAAAATCAATACGGTTCAAGCTATTGATGAGATAAACAAACTGTGCAAGTTTCACAAAAATCTGACCACATCTGCAGACTTTATTGCATAAACAAGAAATGGAAATTTTCAACTTGAAATGGCTACTTTTCCCATACTGTTTGTTGGAATTTTTTCAAAATCAATAGGGTTGAAGCTATTGATGAGATAAACAAACTGTGCAAGTTTCATGAAAATCTGACAACAAATGCAGACTTTATCGCGTAAACAAGAAAAAGACTAATGGACGGACGGACGGACAGACAGAGTGACGGACGACGGAAACCCCGCCATGACATAAGCTCTGCTGGCTTTCAGCCAGCAGAGCTAAAAAGCAAATGAAAACATTGTGGGAAAAGGAGAAAATGCTGGTAACCAGCATTTTCTCAATTTTCCTACAATATTTTCTACCCTTGAAAGAAAACTGTCATGTTTGGGTGAATATTTAACTTGGCATATGCAAATTCTTTCAATCTGTGTAAAATTTTGCAACCTGGTAAGAAATTAACAACATATATCACAAATTTTTCTAATGGATGGATTTTTTTAAAATTTTGCATATACAAACACACTAATAGTATTAATAATTCTAAACAATAAGAAAAAATAAAAATGGCACCTATCCGTGCTTATTTCATCAGAAAACATGAAGGTCTATTTGGAAGTTAATTTTTCAAGGAAAAAAAATAGGATAAAAGCTCAGCAGACATAGTGGAAAAAGGAGAAATTGCTCATTAGGACCAATTTCTCCTTTTCCCACAATAATTTTTGATGTGAAAACAGCTATTTCCACATTTCCTGCTTTTTTTTTTCTTGTTTGGTGTGTAACGCCGTGTCAACAGTATTTTAATTATTTCATGGTGACTGTTCACAGATCCATTTTTTTCCCTCTTTACTAATACTACCCGAAGAAAGTGCTACTTGTTTCAGTGCACCAACAGTATAACTATATGTGCGAAAAATACATAGGTGCCCTTTTGATTCACTATCCATGGCAAAAACATGTGTGCCGTAGGATGCGCACGAACATTTGTGATATACATCGTTCAGGATACAATGAAAGATACCAGATTTCCAAGATTAATATATAGTAAAAGTACAAAATACAAACCTGCTTAACCAGCTTTAGAGAAGGATACTTTTCCAGCATCCATTTGACTTGTTTTTCATTTTCCTCCATTGTTATGGTACATGTACTGTATACCAACGTTCCACCTGGTTTTAATAGCTGGACCCCCTGAAACAAGACAAAGAAATAAAGATGAGTTGTTTTTGCTAAGCAAGTAATCAGCAGAGCTAAAAATGCAATGCAAACACTCAATTACTCTTCTTACTGACAAAGTATGTATCAACTAGAAACAGGCCAAAGAAGATAAGCTAACAGTTTACTCAGTTTACTCTATTTATAACCTTTTCAACTCATTATCATTGAGAGAGCTGGTGAAAAAGAGACCACAGACACTCTTCTTGTAGGCTCTACAAGTGGTCAACACTAGCCCATACAATCCCGACTTTTGTCGACCCTTCTGGAGAAGGCAGTCAAAAACATAGTGGGAAATGGAGAAAATGATGGTTACCAGCATTTTTTTCCTTCTCCCACGGTGTTTTAAGTCCTTTTAAAGACAAATCCCATCATTTTGGATACAATTAAACTGTCCTCTGCAAGTGCTTTCAATTTGAATTTTGTAAAAAATTAAAACAGCTCAAATTATGACATCACCAATAAACAAGCAATAGGCTCAGTTACCCTTCTAAAAGACTTTACGAGCAGTCATCACTAACTAAATATCATTGAGAGCTGGCTGGAATAAGACCATACAGATAGACAGGCACATTTTTGCCTGATGTTTTAGCAAATGATATTGACATTATCTCAATCCAATTTTTATTTCTTTTTGTTAACTCTTTACCAAATGACAAAATTTTGCACACAACCAAACTGAAAATATTTGCAGTGGGCAGAACAAATATGAAAAAAGAAGGGTACAAAATATTGTGGAAAAAGCAGAAAATGCTGGATTCCCATTGTCCCACAATGTTTTCAAAAACCTTCCTTTCTTAGGGTCATTAACAGTCAGGATTGTGTGGTCAATGGTTAAGTAGAAATACATACTGCTTCAATGAACCTCCTCTGGTATGTTGGGTAGGACTGAAGTGACTTCAAGGTCATTCTGTTTCTGGAAGACGGCCTCTGACCGAGAGCACTACAGGGCACATCTAGTAACACTCTATCAAATGATGCCGGAGGATAGGGTGGCGCCCCTTCTGTATCTGTATATGAAATGATAAAGATATTAACATTTTTACCAGAAGACCATAATGAAGAGATTTGCAAATGACATGTAAGATGTGACTAAAATCACAGCATTTATCTCTAAACAGGTATTTTCTTGTCTTCCACTATGTTTTCAAAAGCATTGTTCCACAGAGTCATAAAACTGGGGGTCATTAGGGTTAAGTCATTACCTTGAGAATTGCAGCATAGAACTTTGAGAACATACATGTACAAACAAAAGGCCTCCGGTAGATTTGGATTACTCACCTGATTCTTAGTGTACAAATGAATTGTTAACTCTGCCAACTGACAAAATTTTTGGAAAGGAGCAAATTGAACAGATTTGCAGACAATAAATTAACTGTAGCCATTATGATTTCTGTCTCTGAGAGTGTAAATAACATTGTGGGAAAAGACAAAATGCTAGACTGTGCAGGCTGTCCTGGGCCAATACTTTTTGCAGATGCATTAAGCCCCCTTATCACAGAGCATGACTCATATTTAATACATAGAATTATACACAGAGTTACAATGTTTACCTGCACTTTCCTCCACACTTTTTGTTGAATCAAATGTATAAGTCTCCACACATGACAGTCCCCACTTCTTTATATTCTTTACAACTTTTTCTACCTTGAGGGCATTTTTGTCTAAAGCTATCGCTCTACCCTGTCAAAAGGAACAGAAAAGTACAGAGAGAAAAGGGGTGGAAAAGACAGAAGAAAGGGAAAACATAAATAAGCCATGCTCTGTGAAAAGGGAGCTTAATGCATCTGCGAAAAGTATTGACCCATGTCAGCCTGCACAGTCCACAAAGGCTGACATGGGCAGAAACTTTTTGCTATCTTCAAATTTTCACTATCTTAAATTCTTTTTTGTATGTCCAAGGACCATTCTACCTCATGGTTCTATCAGTTGTTGGACAAAAAAATTTTTATGAATCCATAATGTAATGACTGGCTTGGTAAAATGCATCACGGAGATGCATCAAGCCCCCTTTTGCCAGATCATGACTCAAATGACTGATTGATTAAATGGTGAACTCATGCTGCTTTCAACATTACTTCAGTCATATAACGGCAGTAGTTCCCATATTCATGTATGTCCTGGGTTTCACCAATACTAGACTAGGGCTGTGAAGTGTCTTGCCCAAGAAAACTCCCATGAAAAACCCAGTGCATCTAGTGAGGCTTGAACGTGGGGCCTCAAGGTTATGAGTCCTACACTTTACCACTTAGGGACACAGGACCCCCAAAGACAACAAAATTCTGTCAACAAACCCTATTTGAGTGAAAGAATTCAGAGTAAAAGAATGTGAAAACATCCTTGTGAATTTTAAATAGCCGAGTTAAATCAAGTTTTAAAATGTGAAAAAAAATGTGGCAAGATGAGAAATGGCTTACTATAATATTCTTTGGCTTCAGTTTTTTTTAACTCTTTACCAAATGACAAAATTTTAGACTTGTCCAAATTGAAAGCATTTGCAGACGACAAAATAAACGTGACTCAAAAATTGCAACTTGACTTTAGAAGAGTAGAAAACATTGTGGAAAAAGGAGAAAATGCTGGTAACCAGCATTTTCTCCTTTTCCCACAATGATTTCAGAAGGCTTCTTCCTCTGGGTCGTAAAAACCAGGGATTGTTTGGTAAAGTATTAAAGTGATTCTGCTGCCAGTCCGAAAAAAAGCTACATGTCTTACAGATAAAACACTTTAAGGTATGCTTTGGCAACCCAACTCATTTTAACGATCTTGGGAAATCAGATGTTTGAAAACATTGAGGGAAAACAAGAAAATGCTGGTGACTAACACTTCCTTCTTTTCCCACAACGTTTCGTAACCTTTCTGAAACAAATCCAATCATTTGAACCGCATTTAACTTGTTGTCTACAAATGTTTTCATTTTGGACCAGTCTAAAATATTACCATGAGGTAAAGAGTCTGTATGTCTGTAATGCATTATACCAAGCAAGTTATCAAATAACAATGGATCCATCAAATCCATTTTGTCTAACATCCGGTTGAACCTCAGGTAGAATGGTCCTTTGATAAGCAGAATATTTACAAATAGCCAAAAGGTTTGGTGCAGGTAAGCCTGCATGTACTACTCAAGGTTGACATGGATCAATACCTTTAAGAGATGCATTACACTGTTTTCAAAAAGCAAATTATATGTGCATTCCTTATCCGATACATTAACTTTGAAGCAAAGAACATTGACAACATGTTTCTATGATATTGATACTCAAAATAAATCAGTTATACACATGAACTCAATGGGAAACATTGAAGATAAAATACAAGTTGCTCATGACAAGCGACTTCTCCTTCTGCCACAATATTTTCAAGAGAGGTAAGTTACAAGATGTAAAAAAGTTATTTGCAGCTGGTAATTGATTGTAAAGCAATGGTTTGCAAATTTTTCCTCAAAACATGTTTGATTGGTACTCACAACATTTCAAGTTTCAAAACATACTGATTGATTTTGGCCTGGAACAAATACTTTCATAACACTCAGTTCAACCATCTAGATATCTATTCTAGTAGTGCAAAAAGCCAACACTTTTATCTCCTTACCACACAACAATAATTTAAAATTGTCCAGCATTTGCAGACGACAAAATAAATGTGGCTGAAAAATTAAAACATGTTGAGAGAAGGGTAAAAAACATTGTGGGAAAAAAAGAAAATGCTGGTTACCAGCATTTTCTCCTTTTCCTACAATGTTTTCAAAAGGCTTCTTCCTCAGGGTCGTTAAAACTCAGGATTGTGTGGTAAAGAGTTAAGAGACAAACTTTACTAAGAAACCCAATACTTTGTGAGACCACTGTTTTGATTCTTAATCCATCTTAAATTAGCCTCATTAAATGAAGACTACTGAAAGCATTGTGGAAAAGGTAGAAAAATGCTGTTTACAGCATTTTCTACCTTTCCAATATTTTCTTCCCTCTAAAATCATAGCTGATCATTTTGGTGACATTTAATTTGTCCTCTACAAATGCTATCAGTAAGGAGAAATCTGTAATCTAAAATTTTATCATTGGGTAAAGAGCTAAGTATGCTTTTCAAGTACTGATTTAGTTTATATCATTCCTTACCTGATCTTGCATTAAACTGGCTAAATGATTTGTCTTTCCACCTAAAAGAACAAAAACATTTATTCAAGAAAGATTGGGGGACAAATTCACCAAATCTGATTCTCAAAAATTTCTAATTTTCAAAGGAAACTAATTTTTGATCCACATAACAAGATGGTTTAGCCAATTCAGGGCCCTGTACTCACCAAACATTTTTAACTCTTTACCAAAAGACAAAGTTTAAGACTGATCAAAACTGAAAGCATTTGCAGACGACAAATTAAATGTGGCTACAATAATGGGATTTGTCTCTAAAAGGATAGAAAACCGTGGGAAAAAAGGAATAATGCTGGTTACCAGCATTTCCTCCTCCAAAAATGTTTCCTTCCAAATGGTTCTTACAACTTGTTTCAATTTAATGAAAGGTCAATTGCATTCTTCCTCTGATTCTCAAGAATTACCTACATTTGAAAGTAATATGATTTCTGATTGGTTTTGATTAGGCCAATCAGAAATTGCATAGTTCATTTAGTATTATTCTTTCAACGCCAGACAATCACCTTTAACAAGCCTCTCAGAAAAAGCTGTCTAAAAACTTTGTGGGAAAAGGACAAAATGCTGGTTATCACTAGCTTGTTTTAAAATCATTCTTGTGAAACCTGGTAGCACAGTCAGTAGCATACAGGACTTAAGACCAGGGGGCACTGGTTCGAATCCCCATCTAGGCAATTTTTTTTAAGAGAATTGATGATAGTCATTGTGAGAGAGTTCATTCCTCTCTCACTGCTAATCATTGTTTTGAGGACTGTAAGGGAGTAAACAGTCAGTGACCTGGGAAGAACATTATGCTAAGTGAAGGTAAAAGAAACTCCATGAAACCAAGGATAGGTGAACTGACCTCCATGATATAACTGAAATAATGTTGGAAACAGCATTAAACACTACACCAACAAACAAATAAAACATTTCATCCTCCATCTGGTAAAATATAGGATAGTTTGGTAAAGAATAAATTACGTGATAATTTTTAGGCACAGGACTTTGAAAAATCCTTGTAAAATAGGCATAATTAGCATGGATTAAGGTTTATATGCAAGTTCAATTCTAAAAGCTAACGTTCAATAAAATTTGCAGAGTTTCCTGAACCCTTTACAACACAATCCCAAGTTTAAACTACCCAGAAAGAGGAGGCGTTTAAAAACATTGTGATAAAAGGAGAAAATGCTGGTAGCCAGCATTTTCTCCTTTTCTCACAATGTTTTCTACCCTTTCACAGAGAAATCTCATGATTAAAGTATGTGATGTGCAGTTTGTCGGTTGCGCATACTTTCAATATTGACGAGTCTCAAATTCTGTCATCTGGTACAGGGTCAAAACACTGTCAAAACACTGGGTTGCTTACTACAAGTTGTCTAAAAAACAAGTTTGCCAGCACAATCTAATATAAACTTCATTCATTATACATAGTCGTAAAATGCAAGAATAAATTCAAAAGGCCCATAACTTACCTGGTGCAGCACACATATCAATGATTACCTCCCCTGGTTGAGGATTTAATACTAAACTACAAACAATGGACGGAAGATTTTGAGCAAACACAACATCAGGCAAGATTTCATCTAAACTTGGTGCCTCATACAGAGGGTGTGTCATCTTTATGCCGATACCCCTGAAAGATAAGCAATACATGAACTCTTTACCAGCCAGCAAAATTTTAGAAAGTTCACACTGAAAGCAACTCCAGACAACAAATTAAATGTGGATCAAATAATAGAAATTGTCTTTGAAACATCAGATAACATTGCTGGAAAAAATAATTGTTACCAGCATTTACTCCTTTTCCAACAATGTTTACAAAAGTCTTCAGTGTCACTAAAATAAACTGGATTGTTTTGTAAAGCTTTATCCTCACTCTAAACACTTTTTTATTTGTAACTCCCAGGATGACTGCATTTGAAAGCAATGGAATCAGGGAATGCTTTAGAGTGGCACTTATGGTCATGCTAAGCGAAGTCTTTACTTTATGACAAAATATTGGAATAAACCAAATTGTGAGTGATTGCAGCCTACAAATAATTTGTAGCTAAAATGGTGATTTCTCTCTTTAATGAGGTAGAAAACATTGTGGGAAAAGGAGAAAATGCTGGTTACCAGCATTTTCCCCTTTTCCCACAATGTTTTCCAAAGCCTCCTTTCTTAGTCTAGAGCAGTCAAAGCTGAGGATTGTGTGGTAAAGACTTAAATAAATGGAAAAAAAAAAAAAGAACAGGACAACAATAAAAAATAATCCAGAATATTGCAGTTAAAAGATTTTTCGGAGACCAGTGGTAGAGCATCAGCCTTTGCAATCAAAAGTTCTGTGTTCTATTCCCATGATGAGCAGGGTCAATGTTTGTAACAACTAGCGTTATGGTGTGCGTATTGGTTTCCAGACAGCAATCAAAGTTATAAAAACTTGTTCCACAATCAATGTAACATAAAGTTTTAACTCTTTATCACACAATCCCGACTTTTAACGACCCTAGGGAAGATGGCTGTTGAAAAAAATGTGAGAATAGGAGAGAATGCTTGTAACTATCAAATTTCAATTTATGAGTCACATTTATTAGGTGGTCTACAATTGCTTTCAATTTTGATGAGTCTAACATGTTGTTGTATGGTAAAGAAATAAAACAGCAATCATCATGGTGTTTGTACAGGTTAAAACTTCCAGAAAGCAATCAAAATTATAGAAACTTATACAACCAATATAAAATAAACACTTTAGATATGTACCTGAGTTTAACTTGAGCAGAACAAAATATTTGGTTTCTACTGAGCTGCATCTCTCCACAACCAACATAAATCTTTCTTTCCTTGTATTCTTCTTTAAAGCCTTTACGACACTGTCCCTCTAAATCTGCATAGACTGCAACTAAATCCCCTGTGTTCACATCTGTAATCAAATGTAAAAAACTCCAAGACAGTCTATTTAACTCTTTACCAAATGACAAAATTTTAGACTTGTCCAAATTGAAAGCATTTGCAGACAACAAAATAAACGTGACTCAAAAATTGAAACTTGACTTTAGAAGAAAACATTGTGGGAAAAGGAGAAAATGCTAGTTACCAGCATTGTCTCCTTTTCCCATAATGTTTTCAGAAGGCTTCTTCCTCTGTGTCGTAAAAACCGGGGATTGTTGGTAAAGGGTTAATAGTATTAGATTTATTAATCATTAGTTTACAGGAGGCCCTTTAAGGTCCTTTTCACTTGCACTTCAGCTAAAGTATTGTGACCACGGCACCTACTAGTACCTTTAACTCTATACCACAGAATCCCGATATTTAATGACCCTGACAAAGAAGGCTTTTGAAAACCTTGTTGGAAATGAAGAAATTGCTGGTAACCAGCATTTTCTCCTCTTTTTAGAATGTTTTCTTCTTTTTCACAGAACCATATTTAATTTGTCGTCTGCAAATGCTTTCAATATGGAAGGGTCTAAAATTTTGTCAAAGCCTGTGTGACTTTGGCCCTCTAAATCTTCACAGACTGGGATCAAGTCTTCTGCAATCAACAAGGTTAAAATTCGCAAGACGTCTGTCTCTTGGATACATATTTTAATCATTGACACTATGACACTATTTTTTTTTTTGTTTCTTTGGTATTTAAACCTTTACAAAATGATTGAATGTTTCTAGGATCCTAAAGACGAAGTCTTTTAAAAAAACCTTGTGGATTATAGCCAACATGTTCTTCTTTTCCTAAAATATTTTCTACTATTTATTGGACAAATCTGATCATTTGAACCAAGTCAATTTTATCATTTGTAAACATTTTTAGCATGAAACAGAATAAAGGTTTGTTGCTTGGTAAACAATTAAAGGTGGGTATTTAGGTTTTTCACATCTCACCAAATTAAAAAATATATATATCACTGAAATTTATATGAAAAAACAATACAAATCATCAATAATTAAGAATCATAAAATTACAAAAAAAATTTTTTTTGATGGTGTTCCCTTAAAAGGCTACATAGCCTCTTAAGGTATTTTCAGATTTCGCGCCAGAAATCAAAAAAGCATTGTGGGAATGTCATGTGACTGGCACGTGACTAATGACGCTTAAATTGCATAACATAACAAACATGTAATTATTTTCCATAATGTCTTCTTCGGACGCTATGTTTGAAGCTTCGTCTGTGTATTTCTGGTATGTAAATGAGTGAGCTGCTCATGTAAAAATAGATCCTGTTTCCCATCGGTGTCAACCTGGGCCTTAGTAAATCTCTAATTTCTCTTGTTGTCGGATGGTTTTCGACTACTGGGGTTTTATGAATGAAAATTAAAAGGCTTTGGGAGTATAAAGATTAATTTTTTGTATTTTGTAAGATTTTCTTCCCAAAATCTGAAGGGCCACCTTTAAAGCCCTTTTCAATAGTATTAATAGTATAGTGGAAAATACACCTATCTATGCATTCCTTGTGTTTATCTACAGTACTTTGTAGAGCAGTCTATCCAAGCCAACAGCTGCTTTCCCAAATAAATAAACTTGAAATTCTTGGAAGTGAGAGAGGAATAATTCTGCCATATTGATGTTATATAACCAATCCTTGTATTTAAATGAGGCATGCCATTCAAACATGAAAGTGTCGTAAAACTTCATTTGAACAAATACAGAATTTCTCATACCTACTGGAGCTCCCATAATGCCTAGAACAAACACATCAGCTCCTCTCAGTACAGCCATCCCACATTCTAGATCAACAATCACTTCTTTCGTAACCTATAAAACATAGCACTGACAGGATTATTACACACTTTTCAACAATACTTGTGAGCGGCTACAAATAGGTGAAAGTTCCAGAAATACTGATCTCACAACGTACAGTAAAACTTGTCTTGCCGACAACCTCAACTAACCCTTTCCTAAACTAAAATTTTCAGCCTCTACTGATTTGGAAACATCTGCAGACCACAAACAGGAAATTGGTGTAAATAAGTTTTAGTTCTCTGATGGATAAAAAACAAAATGCCTTCTTTATACTTTCAATGGCCTTCTGTTTCAGGGTCATTAAAACTTGGAAACGTCATGTACAGGGTGAGAAAACAAAATATTTTAACCAAGCATAACATCCGTTCCATAGATGGCAAATATGTTAAAACGTCCCTATGTTGAGCAAGTAAATGTCTTCAGAAGGCAGTTCAAGCTTCCCCTTGGAGCTTGCTCAAGTCTTTCCCAAACAACCACATGTTTTTACAACCCATAGGACAAAAGCTTTGAAAACATTATGAGCAAGGAGAAAGCCTTTTCTCACAATGTTTTCTACTCCTTCAAAGACAAATCCCATAAAAAACTGTGACAAGAGAGCCCTTGTATCTTTTAGAGAAATAACTAGACATTTATTTAAAGCATACCTCAGCTGGTTTACTATTTGGTCCCCTGCTTGGCACAACAACAACATCTTTCAGAGCTGGATGTAACACAATAGGAGGTACAGTACTACCTTTGTCTTCATATTGCTGCATTGAAATTGTAAAGATGAATGATAAATTGAACATAGTTCATACACCACTTTCAACATTATGTCATATGAAGGCAATAGCTGACTTATTTCTGTGTTTCCCGTATTTCAACAGTATCAAGATGGGGCTCTAAAGTACCTTTCCATAAATACCCTGACAAATAACCCAGCGTGTCTGGTGAAGATAGACCCAGTCGCTTGGAGAGAATGTTGTACAAAGTACTGGTGAAATAATCTCAAAATAAGCTTGGATAGGTGCATTTGATGCCAAGATATAACTGAAATAATGCTGAAATAGTTTTAACCCTTTATCATACAGTCCGAGTTTTGATGACCCTGAGGACAATGGCTTTTGAAAAAATTGTGAAAACGGAGAAAATGCTGGTAACCAGCATTTTCTCCTTTTCCCACAATGTTTTCTACTCTTTCTGATATAGATTCCATGATTTTTGCACCTTATTTAGAGTAGGTTTATTGACATTTTTTTCCTGTTACATTAATTCTCTCTCTCTCTCTCCCTCCCTCCCTCCCTCCCTCTCTCTCTCTCTCTCTCTCTCTCTCTCTCTCTCTCTCTCTCTCTCTCATAATCATGATGATATTAATAACCTTTCCTCATCCTGTAATATTTGAGTGATAGGGATTGAATGCTATTTTTGTTTTATCTGATCTAGTAAAGCAAACACAATTATATAATTAGTGAAAACAACTTTGCAATGATGACGATGTACATTGTACAAGTCTGTTGAATAAGCATTTCTGTCTGTCCTAAGATTATAAGGCTTGTACATTTTCATTTATTACAAAAATCTTTACCTGTATGTCACTGAAACAAAAAGCAATCAATGCTGAATGCCAAATAATATTTCATGTTTTTGTTCAATTCTTACTTTAGTCATTATTCACTGTAAATCTTACACCTACATCTATCTTTCAAAGGCTCAGTGGCCACTAAGCAATGCTGGAGTTAGTGTTAGTCTCTGGCAGAAAAATGAATTTTAAAACTAGGTAAAAAGTTGTCAAGTCTCTCAATCTTTTGTTTACTTTTCACCTAGTTAAAAGATTCATTTTTCTGCCAGCAACTGTACAATTACAGATTCTTATCTTCACAATTATTTCAATACTTTTAAATGGTATGATCTGAAATTAAATGCATTCTGATGCCTACACTGTTTACTTTTGGCTGCCACTGGGCTTTAACTTCAAGATTAGATATCTCACTAGCTGAGTTTTTCTATCTGTGGCTATTTAGATGGCTAGCCTTGGATATCATAACAAAAACTCAGGCCTTGATAAAAGGAAGTGCTGAAATCCTTAAAACAGTATTTCTTTACTAAAACCAATGTTGTGGGTATTCATTAGAATTGTCTCAATTGTCTCTCTAGTCCCCACAACATGGATTTTCATAACAATTTCTGATGACAGTACTCTTAACCCTTTCCCACACAACAAAATTTCAGACTTGTCAAAATTGGAAGCATTTGCAGACGACAAAATAAACCCGACTCAAAAATTGAAATTTGACTTTGGAAGAGTAGAAAACATTGTGAGAAAAGGAGAAAATGCTGGTTTCCATTATTTTCTCCGTTTCCTACAATGTGGAGGTTTCTTCCTCTGGATCGTTAATGTCAGGATTGTATGAAAAAAGGGTTAAACCTTACAATAAGCCCCAACTCTGTATGACCCCAGGTATTTACCTTTTCAAGTTCAGATTTCAGCTGAAGGACGATTTCTTGTTGATCTACATTCAACGTGTTTAAACGTAATGTTGTGAACGCTGGCGGGGTACCAAGCTGTTGTAAGAGTTTGTAAAATTTCTCATTGTGTTGATCATCTTCATCCTCTATATCCTAAAAGCCAAAGAGGTAATCTACAGTCTGTGTTAACTCTTTACCGAAAGACAAAATTTTAGACTTGTCCAAATTGAAAGCATTTCCAGACAACAAAATAAACATGAATCAAAAGTATAAATTTGTTCTGGAAATAGTACAAAACATTGTAAGAAAAGGAAAAAATGCTGGTTTCCACCATGTTCTCCTTTTCTCACAATTTTTTCAAAAGCTTTCTTTAGCAGAATCATTAAAAGTCAGAACCATGTGGAAAAAGTTTAAAAGACCAGTCAAAGGGACAGAAAAAATGGCTTCTTGCCATTAAGCCCTTTTACCTTTGTTCTCTGTAAATTCCTGCAATATGGACGATTTTAAAATTTTGATTTGTGATAAAGGGATAGTACAGAAGTACGAGATGCAGTCGCAGAGTTCCAGGATTGCTCTTGTTATGTCAGCATGTCCCAAAGCAGAATACTTCAATGTATTACTAAGTAAGGAAAAATCATTTATCTTCGTATCAATATATGACTTAAGGGTGTTTGTACAGTTATGACCGATATTAAGCGTCTAAAATGATTACAATATTATACTACACGGAGCACTTTGACATCAGAAATCTTCTGAAATGAGCACAATGTCAAAACAGACGTAACCATTACAGATTCTACCTGTCAATGTTTTCAAAGCATTTTCTGTTGCATTCAACACACTGTTGATGGCTGTCTACCAAGTTGTGGAAAACACTTCTGTACCACTCTTTTTCAAAGCTGCCCACTGCGGATCGAATGGCAAATCGAATCGGCAAAGTTTTCTGTTTTGGCATGTTTTCTGCAGTTAATAGTCCAGGGATCAATCAAGCACACACCATACTTATTCAAAAATCTTGCGTAAGTATTTTTATGCACATTTGCTTGGCCAAGTGCAGCAGTATCGGTGGTTTCATCCACTGATTTTTGCCAGTCTGACAAAACAAGGCTCACCACCCTCTCGGCTCCACTGGAATCTTTTGGTCTGCTTCTAGCATTATCCTTTATATCCAAACGCCATCTTTAAAACGTCAATGCCACTCAAACACAATACTTCTGGATACTTTCCATGCAACCTCCTTATGATTCATGATTTTCCATGTGTCCATCAACGACATTCCGGCTCATACGCATAACTTTATGACTGCATACAGCTCTGTGCGATCATTTGACATTGACTTTTGACCATCCAGAAATTCTTCCACTGCTATCAAAAACACTTGTCAAATCTAAGCTAATGAACATATCAAGCTGATTCTTCAGAATCGCTTGCGTTGAAATAACGTTGATGCAAAAATTCACTACAGTATGGTGGCATTTAACCAAACTTATAACATTTATTTATGATCAAGAAATTCCTACAAGCTAAAATTTTTAAAGTGCTCCGTAACTAAGTACCCTCATATATTGCTTAGCATCGTCTACGGAAAAATTACCAAATGAATTATTTTTAGACACATGGAAACAAAAAGGGCGAGATGACATTTATAAGTGTAGCAAATTTTAGCATGATTGGGGTGCTAGTATACTTATAAATTGACCAGTCCGGGAACTTTCAGACTGCACCTTGTATTGCAGATGACTGCATAATACAAAAGAAAATTAACCTTTTTTTTTGTAAACTATACTGTAGGTATCAAAAGTCTTGAAATTAGAGACTATTTTCTGGGCAGTCACTAAAATAAGCAACAGGAGTAATTTACGCTACAGGTTTACCACAGGAGAAAGTGATACGCCACATAATATTTAATGTGTATTCTTTATGTTTAAATATCTTTTGAAATTAAGATGTAATCTTTAGTTCATTGAAGTATAGCTGTGAAATTGTATGTATTTCAGTAGAGATTTGATCTTGAAAGACTGCCAGAGTTACTTCTCAATGACACCATAGTTGTATAAAACATCAGTTTCTTGAAGATGTGTGTTTGTACAACTTTAAATAGATTTATTTTTCAATAATAAGCCTATTCAATGATATTAAGAACTGAATCGTAACTGTAAACCATATTGCCTGCGGACTTTTTTGTTAACTCAGATTTGTATCTAGGATAAGGAAGATAGTGAGGGGAGATAACTCTGAGGAATGTTTGATACTTGTCGTCACTCTAACCCTTAGTCTGGAGATGATACAGTTTCCAAAGTGATATTTCAATGCTTACCTTGTTAAATTTCCTTATAATTGAAAAATTAATCTATTGAAAGTTGTACAAACACCCATGTATAACAGAATATGCACTTTCTTTCGCGATGAAATTTCTACCAAAATACATAATATTTCTCTGCTATATTTCAATATATTATAGATCATTTTTTTACCTTCTAGCCCGGCAGGGCGAGTAGGTGTAAAAAGTTAACGCCCTGCAGAGATTTTTCACAAGCCTTTCTTTTTTGTGAAATATTAATTTGTCTAATATAATTTAAAGTCACGCAATTAATTATACTTGCACGTTATTTTGGACTAAAATAAATGTCAAAAAATTATATCAAGTCTGGTTTCAGCTTTTTAACGAATTGCCTGTTCACTATCATCATGCAAAGAGAGGAATTCATTTTCTAAAGGTAAGTGCAAACAAACAGATGGTGTTCCTGTACACAGCTACTAAAAAAAGATTATCTATACCGTCAAATTTTCTGATCAAATGACCTACCATTCGAGCGCAAAATCAACCTAATTTGTCATGTAATTATCTTCTTACATGCAGAACCTTCTTTGAAATGCATCTGTAGTGATTCAATCAATTTCATAAGAAACAGGTTATGCTACTCCTTCAGAATTTTTAGAAAACATTGGCTATTCCCGTTAGAAATGAAAACAATACTAAAGCAAGTAAACTATTGACATCCAAATATACTGAGAGCCGTCCCGAAGTAATCGCTAAAAACAAGCCATATAACACTAGCTATAGTGACAGGATGCACAGAGAATAAAAGTGTGGCTTTAGAAATTACGGGCTGAGACTAAATCTCTTACGTTAATTCTGATAGGCCGATTGTGTCAAAATTCTGTGTGTGCACCACTGGATGCAGACTGGGCATGGTGAAATTGACATTTGATTGATTAGCATTATACGGTGTATATGCATATAATGGTGTGTAACTAAACAAAACCTCAATGACAGATATAAACTTCCGCTAGTTTAGTAGCTCTTTGTCTGAAATTTTGCCAAATTTTACAGGCTTTAAGTGCATGTTATGTCAGAAAATGTGCTCAATCAGTCGGATCAGTCAGGTATTTTTTGTACTTGCTCAAAGTGGAAGATCACTTTCCAGTGCGAGCTGGCAAGCGGAGTTTTACATCCCTGACAGATATCATGGTAATTGAGATATCTAAACATAAAATTTATTTATTGAAAGTTACAAATGTGCTTTGGCGTGTCAGTTTCTTTTGTGGTGTACCTGTGATGTAAATTACTGCTATGGTGTATTTCAGTGTGACCAGTTTTCTGGGTGTCAATGGGTTCTTGCTCCATCTTGTTGGCCGATTATTAGTAAGTATACCAGATTCACGTGGGTTTATGGGTTTTTTTTTTTGGTATTTAGAAATTATTCCTGTCAGCTGTGAAATGTTCTTCCTAATCAGTATTTGATTATTTAATTACGGGTAAACCAAAATCCTGAATTAAGCCCCTAGAAAACTGGTTTGTCGACCAAAGAATGGTTGGCTCCTAGTCATTTCAATACAACTTTAAAACATCAAATACCAGATCTCCTTTCCATGTTGCACTGAGGTAGTCTGAAACTTCTTTACTGAGTAAAATCGGGGGTAACTCTGAATGATCATTGCTTGACATTTCTGAAACTCCCGGATTTGTCTCTCTATCGAGACGACATGAAATATTTTGTTTACTTCCCCCGAAATCCTCACTGTTGAAGAGTATCGTATAGAAGGGAAACAACTCTTTTTCCGAAAATTAAACGTCGGGGAGGGGGGGATTTCGGGATGACCCGATACCTTTCTCCATACGGGATTTTTCCTTTTAGCAATCTGTTATGCCCCTACTATAGGTGAAAACAAAGGTGGTTGCTTTCAAACAAGATACAAATAAAATAAAGAAAGTACGTAGAGGATGTAAACAATAATTCAGATAGTCTTTTTTTTTGCTGATGCTACAGAATGTCGTTGTCTGCGCACATCGTATTCTTCGAAGATTCGACCAGTCTGCTTACACGCATCACTATCCTGTACAGGATAAATATTAGTACGCGGTGCGTAAACAAAACTCACCGCTAATAAAGTGGCTATGGAGAAATATTAAGGCCATAAACATAACATCTGTGGAAATATGTAGCCTATTTTTCGCTCCAAATTTCTTAAAAAATTAATTATTTCAAACGGGAAAACAGGTTTTACAAAAACTATTGTTTTACTTCACATCTTTGAATACAGTTTCTAATATAGACTTTACGGAAAGCAGGATTCTTGCATTTTTTTTTTAGTCTTATAAACCACAAGAAGTATCTGGGCTTATACGGAAGCTATTTCCCAAGCCTATAGGGGCTGTTTTTATAAATGGCCAATGCATAGGTTACATACTAGCTGACCATAGCTGGGTGAATAGTACCAGGTACCTAGCGTTTTACTGAGTAAACTTTTATTTTATTTTGAAACTCGAAGTAACGGTTGTCGTTTTGAAAAGTAGTCCGGTTCTGTACCCAGAAAGCCCAAATCAGACAGGTCTGTATTTGAAAATTGCCACCTGGCGGAAGATAATGTGCAGAATGCACCAGAGGCAGTTAAAGTGCAATTTAAACAACAATGCAGACCTGTGTCAACATGCATTTATATCCAAATCATACCTTTTAAAAGTACGGAAAATATTGTGAAGATGACAATGTGTTATTGTGTGGTTGGTCCAAGGGTAAGTTGCTAGCAATGAAATGAAATTTAAAATCAGGCATAAGTACGGTAAACAAAATAAAGAGTGACCTGGCAACTTTTAACATAGTTCTGAAACTAATTTCTCTGCCAGCGACTAACTCTTGGACCTACCCGTGACAGGTTGCCATCTTCACGATAATTTCCACACTTTTAAATGACATGATTTAAATTTAGATGTATTTTAACACCTACTTTGTTTACCTATGGCAGCTACTGTAACCTTAATATATCATGAAAACTCAGCAATATGTCAACTTTTAAAATCTACTAGCCAAACAATCCCTTGTTAAGGACCGGAAGAAGAGAGGCTTTTTGAAACATAGTGAGAAAAGGAGAAAATGCTGATAACTAGCATTTTCTCCTTATCCCACAATATTCCTACCCTTTCAAAAACCAAATCCCATCATATGAGCGAGACTTCAAATTTGTGGCCAGCAAATGTTTCCTTTCAGCAAATGTATAAATATGCACACTTTTGTAAAGGTTAAACCACTTGTCGTGGTCATTTTACAAGACCTAGAACTCTTCAGTTCCGTTAACTTGGAAGATTTAGCTGTTACTAGCATTGTAAACCTAATCTGAAGTTGATGTTGGCAGTCTCTTTTTTCCAGACTAAATGGCGCAAATGATGGACTTTGTCAGGGAAAAATGTATACCAACTGTCTCAGGCTCGTACAAATACACGTTTTGTTCCATTGGATGGTGTTTTACGCCGCTTTTAAATAATATGATTTCAGTCTTATCACGGCGACAGCTTATATATGATATTTTCACCAGTACTAGGACGGGGCTCTGACGTGTTTTGCCAAAGGTTCTGGCGCTTCCAGTTGGGCTCGAGCCCGGGACTTCCAGGTTACGAGTCTTACACTTTAACACTGAGGCATACAGGACCCATTTTCTTCGTCTAGGTGGCATTTTTTTAAATACATACATACATTCTATTTTCGAAAAATATGACATGCACAGACGACGCAGGACCCCGTAAACACACGGAATGGGCACGGCTATAAAAAATTCTATGATGATGTGTTTAGGATGATTACGCAATCGCTACTTGTATGACGAGCATATTCCTGTAAAACATTATTTTACCTATTTTCGTAATAAGGCAATTTTTCTCTTTTTTTTAATATATATATATATATATCTTTTCCCAAGAGTTGTAAATAATGTCAACCAAAACCATGTAGAAAATTTTGCTCGCAAAAACACGCGAGAAAAAATGTATTCCGGACAATATGATTTTATCTGACTATGTTTTGTGCAGGCCTCTCTCTCTCTCTCTCAAAATGTTTATATTAACTCTTCAGCAGGTTGTTAAGTCAGTAAAAAGAGAAGGTAAAGACATTGCGCTGTTTTACAGAAGCACCGAGGCGACGTTGGGAGAGCAAAAAAAAAAGTCTCGTTCCAACGCCATGCATTTGGCTGAACCAACGTGGCTATTTGGGACACCCCACAAACTTATTCGATTGTTTCTTATTTTCTGCGCCAACAAAATTTCCTTTTTTTCGCGAAAATAAGTCTTTAAAAAGATTGTCCCATCTTCCTCTCATGTTGCATGGTGGAAAATAGTTCCGGTCATATTTAGTATATAACTAACGTCGCATCTAATGATTTGTATATTGATAAGTTAGTATGGTTTAATTGTACGTGCCCGGCCTACGCGTGACATTTATTGACCGGTAAACTCCAATTATGGTAAACACTTTAAACTTATTAACCTGAACAGACGACATTTTTGGTCTAGCCACAGAAAGCTTATAAAACATGGTGCTAAAAGGATAAATTGTTTGTAAATTTCTCCTGTAGCCACAATGTTTTCACCTGTACATTGTATTTAAAAATCTTTATTCATGTTAACTGTTAATTCATGTTGAATGTTCTTTATTTTAAAGGGACGTTTTCACATTTGTCTGTAGTAAATTTGTTTTCAGAAGTAATGAATAATTACCATGTGACTTTTTGTCTACTTTACTTTTGTCAATGAACGAGGCCCTGCAATAAACATGGCGTGATGGCTGAAACAGATACTATTTACCTATTTAACCTTTTTACCGAAACGACCAGGCTCCGCTTAGATGAACCTGAGGATGGAGGCTCTTGAAAACATCGTAGAAAAGAAGAAATATTCGTAACAAGCATTATTACATTTATTACATTATTACATATCTACATTTCCGACATATTGACAGACAGATCGACATTTTTTTCTGACCTTTTGAAGACGAACTAGTCTACTATCATTTAAGCTATCTTTAATTTGTCGTCTGCAAATGCTTTCAATTTGACCGAGTGTATATTTTTATTGTCTGTTAAAGGGTTAATTCTGGGCATGGTTTAAAGAGATTTGTGTGCGTTTATGGACAATATAGATCAAGGTCAGACTACACAAACCTCGTAATCTGAACTTGATTCTACAGCGCATACTAGTCCTACTACTGTGATAAATTTAAGAAAATAACATTTAACGATTTACCAGAAGACAAAGTTTTTTTTGTCACTTATCTAAATGGAAGTCATTTGCAGACAAAAATGATATGCGTCTCAAGTGATTGGATTTGCCATTGAAAGGGTAAAAGTTACCCAGGGAAAAGGAGAAATTGTCGTGTAGCCTACTAAAGTTTTCTTATCAGAAAGCTTTTTTCCCAAGGATACTTGGCCTTTTCAGTGCTATAAGGCCGTGAAAAATCAGGAATATTTATGGACGACCTAGATCAAGATCAGTTTCTGTACTGTCTGATCTCTGATCTATACCCTCCGTTTGTTTAGTCAAGCCTACAAGGTATGTAGGGTGTGTCATAAGTTTTAAAGTGGATTGTATTTTAAGCTGTCGAAAGAGGTCGACATTAAAGAGGTGAAATACGGGATTGTCATGTAAAGGTATTGCATGAATTAGGTCTTATATGGCCTGCAACATGCGAAAAGGGCTTTCGGACATTTGCGTAAAAGTGTCGTCTCGGATCAGTCTGCGCAGTCCGCGCAGGCTAATCCGAGACGGCACTTTACGTCAATATTAGATTTAGGCCTGCAGTAGACTTGCGTGAAACAGAAAATCACACACGATCGGAAAGTGTCGTCTCGGATCAGCCTGCGCGGACTGCGCAGGCTGATCCGGGACGACACTTTACGCAAATGTCCGAATGCCCCTTTTCACGTGTTGCATGCCAATTATAGGATACAAACAGGCGAAGTCGATTTTATTCCAGCCATGCTCAGTGAAAAGGCGGTTTAATGCATCTACAAAAAAATATCGACCCATGTCAGCATAAGCAGTCCGCATAGGCTGACCTAAGTAGACACTTTTTGCCACTAATAAGATTTAATATTCTGCGTGTCTAAGGACCATTTTACCCCAATATTAAGCAGTTTTTTGGAAAAGAAACGAGGCCATATTAAATGACGACTTGCTTGGTATAGGCTAATGCATTACGAAGATGCAGTGACCCCCCCCCCCCTTTTCCCAGGGCGTCGCTCATTTATTTCTGTCTTGGTGTACAGAAGGTAAGCAGAAGGTAAGACTTCCCAACTGGATTTATCAACACTTTAATACAGAGCACCAGATAAGAGGGAGTGATGGTATTCTAAATCCATTATTTCTCTTCCAAACCCTGTGTTGTGGGTACTTATTAGAATCGTCTGGAAGAGACGATTTTAATGAGTACTTATAAAATAGGGTTTAGTGGAGAATAATTAATATATCAATTTTGAAATCAAAATCACTCCCTCTGTCTGGAGCTCTGTAAATAATAGATGTCAAATTTTCATGCATTTCAAATTTGAAAGTATTGGCAGGAAAAAGTAATATAAGGCTCATATAATGTTATTTGTCTTGGGATGTGTGGAAAATAGTGTAGAAATTAGAGAAAATGCTGTTAGATCTACTTTCTACGGTGTTTTTAAAGGCCTGCTTTCATAGGAAATAAGGATTTGTCGGATGGGAACGTAGATGGGAACTTTTTTTCTCTCTTTTAAAATGGACTAGGCTGTCTCCAGTGTAGAGTTCCTGATCCTGCTTTACTCTGCTTTCCATGTTACTCCATTTCAATTTTAATACAGCATTGTACATAGAGGTCACCGGCCTAGCATACAAATTAAATCGTTGCAAATGTTATGAATTTGAGTTGTCAATTTCAGTCACATCACGGCGACAGTTTGCTCATGTATGTATTTCGTGGGTTTTACCAATACAAGGATAAGGCTCTGAAATACTTAGCCAAAGTACATTTCCATGAAAGAATCCAGGGCCTAGAGTGGGTGTCGTATCCGTGTCCTCCGGTTTGGGAATAATTCTGCACCTTCACCACTGAGCTAAGTGGAAACATCAAGTCATACGGGCGAAATTACCTATTACCTATAGGCGGTCTGAAGACCGCCTATAGCAATCGTCACAACTCGGCCGATTCCGTACCTACATCTAACCTCGTCTGTATAACGGTCGTTTCCATTTGAACTGCCAATCACGTGATCTTATACAAGGCGGCTCCACTTTAAGTCGTTTAGCAACAACATAAACGATGAAGTTGTTTACATCTATCTATCTGTCGGTGAAAACTTCAATTGGAATTAATTAACCACGTTAAAAAATGAATGTACGAACTGTTTGTCAACTGAAATATAGTTAAAAAGATTTCGATAGAAAATTGAGACTCAAGTTTTCTTTTTTAAGAGGAGTCTTACAATTTTCAGAGCGGTAAACCGGCGTACTTCCGGCGAAGAATTGTATCGTGTAGATGCATATCAAGCTTCCAGATACAGACTTGATCACCGGATCACCTGAGGTATGTCAAATGCGCCTATAGGTTACACGTATATAGGACATCTCAACCCTGAAGGACAATTTTTCGGCCATTCTGAATTTCTCCACATGGAGAAAAATTGGACTGTTGTCGTACTTCAACTTTCTTGACAACCAGAAGATTCATTTTTAAACGCAAGAGGAATTCTACACAGTCTAACTAAACCCACAATATTAAACCCCAATTAATTTTTGTTCTTTAAATCTGCACCGTTTCGCTTTTGTTCGCGAATCATAACAAGAAAAATTGAAAAAAAAATACCGATATTGATAGGCTACATGTAGTTTCAATGACGTGTGAAATACGCAAGGCGCTTGCGTTGACGTCATTTTCTGATGTTTGGCCTTGATTTCGTTCGTCCTTTTGCAGTTCGACTTACTTCGTGTTCGTTCTGGTTTCTCAAACACCATTATCTATGTCCTATGCTCTTGTACCCTTTGTTCACAAGGCTAATGAATAACTTATTTATTTCGAGTGATAAATTAATTAATAAAAATAAATATTGTTGATTTTTTGAGAAAGTTGAAATGAGGACGAACGATAGATAGATGGATACTAGCCGTAGCTCTAGGATTGAATAAGAAATACTTTAGGCTAGCTGGGGGAAGGAAGAGAGAGAGAGAGAGAGAGAGAGGGGGGGGGGGGAGAGTGCTTGGTAGATTGTTTTTGGAGTGGTTTTCTTTTCGGAGATGATGGATGGATGGATGGGTAGGTGGATGGATCCGGAATGGATGGATCCGGGATGGATGGATGGATGGATGGATCCGGGATGGGTAGATACTGAATAGATGGGTGATTTAAAATATGAAAGAAGATGAATGGATAGATAGATGGGTAGAAAGATAAACAGACAGATAGATGTAGATGGATAAGAGGGTTAAGATTTAGTATCAATAGATTTTTATGCAGCTTACAAGATTAGAAAAATTCACAGTTGTCAAGATCATGGAGATCTACCCCGAGTTAATAGCATTCACGCATATAATTATCAGAGGTGCGAAGGGGGCTGATGCTGGTAGAGAGTGTCCTCGGAAGGAGCACATAGATCTAGGCCCCAACCCGCTAAACTGGTTTTCGCTTCCTTCATGCGCTGGTTTTTGACCTACTGTTTTGATAAACGAATTAATAGTCATTTGCAAATCGTCAAAATAAGGACATCTTTTTTCCTGCTGGCCTATTGCAGGCCTATTTGCAAGGACTTATTCACACCATAGCAAATGAATATGATAGGGGATAATCCTCTTCCCGAGCTAAGTGGTAGATGTAGGCCTAATTTGTTATTTTGTAGGCGTGACCCTATATAACCCATTATAAAAATGTATACATGGCTTCATGACTGTTTTTCAGACGAACTAAAGATGGTTTTGATTCACAACTCATCTTGAAAATTTTACAGATCTGTAGTTGAAATTTTTGCTTTTTGACGATATGCCGTAAGCAGGAAAGAGAGGTATTTTTTGACTTTTTTTTAGTATTTCTCTTCATATTGAATATGAAAAGAATTTTGAAATATTCATATTCAAGCGCCTTGTACGCCGTCTATCTATGTTCAGAGATATTTCTTGTTCAACCTGTGTAGATCTATACAAAGTTTTTTAGTAGATAGGAACTAGATCTACACCTCGGCATTGAGAAATGAAAATGAACAGAATTTCTTAAGAACACAGAAACATAACTAATACGGGTACATGTACTTTGTATGTTTGTTTTATATAATGGCACCTTAACATTAATTCAGTTATATGGTGGCGGCCAGTGCACCTATTACTGCTTTCCTAGAGTGCCTTTTATCAGGATTTCACACCGATTTCTTCCCGAGCCACTCGCTGCTTTCCCAACTAACCTTCACCCAAACAAGCATCAGTGGTGACAGAAGGTTGAACCCTGTTGCAATGACTATGACATGCATGCAGACTTGGAAAATGAAATCGACAATGACCGCATATTTTGGCGTAACGTTATTTAACTTTAATCTGTACATAGAACTAGTCAAGTTCACCTACTTTCGGTTGATCGAGTATAACAGATTATTTGTTGTAAGGAATGTCTTGCCATAGTAACGCAAAGACGCATACCAGAGCGCTGTACAGTAAACTTTGGATCGAGGGTTCGAATCCCAGCTCGGCCAAGATTTGATGATAGTCATTGCGTCAGGACTTATTTCTCCGTAGTCAAAGAACGTAAAGCCCGACCGTGGATTTTAACTGTCAGATTTTTTTCTTCTTCTCCTTCTTCTTTTTCTTCTTCTGAAATCTAAGTTTTAAATATTTTTTTTTTTACTTAGCTTGTTTTCATTTCCCGTAGTGTTTTCGAAGGTTTTCTACAACAGGGTCGTAATTTTTAACACGTCATTATTTAGAATTTAGTATGGGAATTAAGTTTTATTGATAACGAATAAAAAAAGTCTTTGTTGTTTATTTTACACAAACTTAATGAGATAACGGTGCATTAAATCAGCAAATCTGGCATTTACCCTATTTATTCCCCGAAAAACCTGTAAATGTCTTACCACTCCCACCAAAATGTCATTTAAAATCTTTGAGCAAGCAGTTACACTTTTCACTCAGCCACAATATTTTCAACAGTTATGCTTTACAGGTGTTTAAACAATCGTATCTGTAACTTAACTCTCTAGCCGACGGAAAAATGGTAGACCTGTCTGAATTAACTCACAATCCGTGCATTTAACGACCCTGAAGAAGTAGGCTTTTGAAAACATTGAGCGAAAAGGAGAAAATGCTGGTAACCAGCATTTTCTCCTTTTCCCACAATGTTTTCTATCCTATCATAGACAGAAATCATTATTTGAGCTACATATGATTTGTCGTCTGCAAATGCTTTCAATTTCGTCAAGTCCTACATTTTGTCGTTTGGTAAAGGGTTAAAAGCATTTGCAGACGACTCATGAAACGTTGCTCAAATTATGGAGTTTGTCTATTCAATGGTAGAAAACAATCTGAGAAAAAGAAAAATTGCTGGTTATTAGGATTTTCTCCTTGTCTCGTGATGTTTTCAAAGCTTTCTTTCCCAGGATTGTTGAATCAACGGATTGTTTGGTATAAAGTCAGGTTTTTCAGTGTTGTCGTATTATTCTGAAAAACCAAAGTAAAATTTGTTGACCCCTTCAGCGCCATAGGAAAAAAAAAAACGCTTTGTTCGCCGACATGAATCATGATGAGACTACACAGAATGTGTAGTCTGATCTTGGATATTTACTATCCGTTTGATAATTCAAGCCTGTAGGATAAATATCTTTCTGAATTTCAGTGGATTGTATTTTCATCCCTCGAAAGAGGTTGAGTTTATATATTTGGCGCCGACTTAAACATTATTTTATTCATTCTGAGTCAGAATGTAGATACAAACAATGTTATGTCACAACTGATTTTCATAGTATAAGAAACATAACTATGATTATCAGTAATATTATTGGGAAAAAATCAAAAGCTACGTATTACATTACGTTTCCATGTGCATGTAACCTCCATACAACCTGAAGGCATGAATTAAGTAGGCCTATAACATTTTTATCCAGAATTGTTAGTGGGTGGTATTACAAAAATTGAGATAGATCCATTTCAATTTTAAGTTTTGACAAAGTAATACTATAAAATAAAACCCCGTTTGCATACGCAAAGTTAATTAGAGGTACAAGTAATTCTGACTTAAAAGATCTGTACAAGAAGTAATGGGGCAAAAAAACAGAGCACGCGCCTCGTTTTCGTGCATTAAACGATCCGAAAAAAATCGCGAACGTTTAAAACGCGTTGACAAGACGCACGCGTCATTCTCAACCTATGACCGCCATTTAAACTGTTGAACTTGAACCGTAGAAATATTCGTATATTTGACGGTAAGTATTTTTACTTTAAAATTGTATTTGTTTGTTAAGTTACGTGTGTTCAACACTGTCTTTGACATTGTTTTAGCCATGTTACAGCGGTCAGTGCACCTATCATTGTATCCATGGGAGTTCCTTTTTACTAGTACTTTGTTCAACATGCTTTCCGAGCCACTGGCTGCTTTCCAACCTAAAAGTCGTTTAGTGGTGAGTCGGAACTAAATTTTGTCGCATTGACAATAAAAAAATCTGGAAAAGACTTGGTTAAGTCATGTTCTGGAGAAAAAGAGAATTTTTTAATGCATCTTCGCATTATAGAAAGCAAGTCGTCGCATTCTTTAAGATCTGGCTAGCTCAAGAGGTACAATGGTCCTTTGACATGCAGGAATTTTACCAATATCAAGTTTCGACCCAGGTCAGCCTGCGCAGGCATTCTTTTTGTATCATATTTATTTTCATCTATAAGATTAAACATAAGAGGTCCACTAGTGGCCAAAAATAAACACCACGTGGGTCAATTTGCAGGCAAATTTACTTAATAGGATAAATTTGAAATATATGGATATTATCATGAGTGTGACATTTTGTTACAGTACAGCCTTAAGTTGACAACTTTAATTCTAACGATACAGTTCATTTTTCTGTCAGCGATTGTAATATTGACAGAAGGAACTTTAACATCCTGTCAGACTCGTGATAATGTGAATACACGAATGTGATACTGATGAATATACCTGACCGAATTGTTTACCTTTGGTCGCAACTGGGGCTTCAAATTTCTCTGAAAGAGCTACAGATATCTTTACCACCAACCCCCCCCCCTCCTAAAAAGTGTGTGCAAGACGACCTTTAACTACCTTACTGTGTAAAATTAACATGAATTCAAGGTAAATAGAGGAATACATGTAAATGTGAAAACAATGCGGTAAGAGAGGGAATTGCTTGTAATCACCTTTTGCCTCAATACTTTAAAAAAGATCGTGTAAAGTGGGTAATGCGTTATATGACATAAATCATATCTATACGCCGAATGTCAAGGTACAAGAAAATACACAAAGGTTGAACATGCACAATGATATTTCATCAAACAGAACGGGTTTTTTTACCAGTCCTTTTTTTCCTGGCGAATAGAAATACTCGTAGTTTAACAGCATCCTCGTGAACGTTAGATTTGTTATAATAATATATGGCCGGCAACACGCGAAAAGGGGCATTTGGACATTTTCGTAAGGTGTCGTCTCGGATTGGCCTGCGCAGTCCGCGCAGGCTAATCCGAGACTGCACTCTCCGTTCTTAAATAATTTTCTGTTTCGTGCAAGTCTACTGTAGGACAAAATCGAATGTAGTCGGAAAGTGTCGTTTCGGATCAGCCTGCGCGGACTGCGCAGGCTGATCCGAGATGACACTTTACGCAAATCTCAGAATGCCCCTTTTCGCTGGTTACCAGCATTTTCTCTTTTTTCCACAATGTTTCTACCCTCCCATCAACAAAGTTTCAGTTTTTGAGTCACGTTCGATTTGTCGTCTGCAAATGTTTGCAATTTGGACCAGTCTAAATTTTGTTCGTTTTTCAAATAGTTAAAGCTCATGTTCAGCAGTTTGTTGGAACTGAAAAAAAAAAAAAAGACTTGAGCAGTACTTTGTACAAAACGGTTTTAACCCTAAGAGCGCCAAATAACCCTAATTGGACACATTCAGTCTAGAAATAAGACCCAAATACTTGATGGTTGCTTTTTTCTATGGTGTTTAAGCTAAGCGGACAGTGTAGATCAAAGATCAGATTGCACGTTTTGTGCAATCTGATCTTGATCTACGCTGGCCGCAAAAACAACTATATTTGTGAAAGGCGCTTAAAGGGTTGGTGTGTCTTAGTAATGTATGATATTAAACAAGACGTCGCATGAAAACCGACTGCACATGCAGAAAACTTACTAATAACAAAAAGTTCAAACCTTATTAATCTGTACAGACTGGGCAGGGTGACAAAGGTGATACGTTTTGCAGATATATTAAACCCCCTTTTCATAGAATATGACACTGAAGGGCCCGAGCCCAGTACTTGTAAAACCCAGGAAAGACAAGGGTATGTGAACTGTCGCGGTCATCTGACTGATTTACCGTTGACAGCGACGTAATACCTCTGAATCAAGTAATGTGACGGCTTGCAAACCATCAGTAAAGAAGAAATACAAATATAGGGGAAAATGTTTTTCAGTTGTGTTTCTTTAACGGGCTATGTAGCCTTTTGAAGTATTTTTTGGAATTTCGCACGAGTTTATGGGAATATCACCAGAATATTAACAACACGCGTCGATTATGTTGGATATTATTTAGTTAAATATGATCGCCCTATATTTGATCTCAAAAAAAAAGACTAAATTACTGATAACAGAGCGACCAACCCGTTATTTGAACACCACATGTGCCCCTTTTTACAGCATGTAATGTAAAGGCTTTTGAAAACATTGTCGGAAAAGGAGAAAATGCTTGAAACCAGCATTTTTCCCTTTTCCCATTATGTCTTACATCCTATCAAATAAAGAAATCACCACTTTAGCAACATTTGCATTGTAGCCGGCAAACGTTTTCAATTTGGACAAGTCCAAAGTTTTGTCATTTGGTAAAGAATTTAGAAAAAAACCCACTGAAAACACAGCCACAATTATTCACTGAAGACATACTTCAGAACAGAGGAAATAATCTTTACCGAACAACAAAATTTTAGACAATTCCAAATTGAAAGCATTTGCAGACGACAGAATAAATGTGACCTAAAAATTGAAATTTCTTTTGGGAAGGGTAGAAAACATTGCGGGAAAAGAAGAAAATGAGGGTTACCAGCATTTTGTCCTGTTTCCATGATGTTTCCTAACTCCTTCTTTTTCAAGATCTTTAAAAGTCGGGGTTGTATGGTACAGGGTTAATTCATTGTTAAACAATCCGGCATTTTTCCTTTTTCCATAAATATTTTTTTCCATCTGTTTTTAAAGACAAATACAGATGTACCATCCTTTGAGGCGTCTGTAAATACTTTTGATATGAATAAGTCTAAAATGTTAAACCGCATCATAGGTGAAAGAAGAGACTTTATAATGGCGGCTTAGATCAAGATGAGACTGCACAGAACGTGCAGTCTAATCTTAGGCCTATACTGTCCTCTAGTTTAGCAAAGCCTGTTATTAGTCTGACTTTCAGCGGATAGTACGCGCCGAAATATGTTGAGATTGTAAGAGCCTCCCTCTGGCAAAAGGGGGCTTAATGCATCTCCGTGATGCATGATTCCTACCAAGTCATTACATAATCATGGATCCTTAAAATCCATTTTGTCTAAAAACCGACTGAATCATGAGGTACGCTGGTCCTTTGACATGCAGAAAACGTACGTTTTATTGCCTGCCCTTGAACTGTCATCTCACATTAAACGATGTAAATATGTAGAAAAAATTATAGCAAAAAAATTATGAAAATTATCACATGTGCGCTTTCCGAGTCAGATAAGTAAATAAAGATAGAGGAAAAAATGTGACAAGTTCATTTATCAACGGCTTTTAAATATGTTGGTCTCCATAAAAAATGGTGGTAAAAGTTGGTGAAAAAATTGTCAAATTTATATCACTTAAGAAATTAACTAGTAAAATTTGCATATCATGAAACATGCACACATGTCTTTTTTTCCCAAAATAAGGTGAGCGAACTTTACTCTTTTTTTTTTTTTCAAATATCAAAGTCAGCATTTCTTTTTCACTTTCACCTGGGTCAGGGTCAAATCAAGGTTATTTAGGGACATAAGGTTACTTAAAACTAACTCGGTGGTCCCTGAGCTTAGTGTTATAACAATGCAACGATTCTATTAAGCGAAGACAGTGCACGTATATCAAGATATAAGTTTGTCAGTACCCAAGCCCCCGTTTTCCTTCTTCTCCACTGTACTCGTAACTTTACCGATGGTGTCAAACTGATACAGATTTAGTTGATAGAAAATAGTGAAATACCATCATCAATGACCTTCTGGCTCTTTCCTAACAAAGCGGGAGCTTTGCTGCTTTTCGTGAAGTATATATCCAATGGTTTCTTTGAAAAGGTAGACGGAATGTCATCATAACTGATTTTTTTTTCTATTCTTCCTCAAACACTGGTAATCTAGGATAATCAATTTGAAAATAGGGCTATTGAGATTGTAGACTTGGTTCCACTGTGTGGTATCATCCACCAATTAGTCCCTGGAGAATTAACAGAATTTTGCGAATTTATAAGAAAGAACAAAAAAATAAATATCTTTTTATGAAAGCAGAATTGCTTAGTATAAAGTTTTCAATGCAGACTACTTTTTACTCAGACCTCTGATCCGGTAGCAGTCTCCGACGGTTGTGATGTGGCACCAGAGACACTGAAAGTAGTCCATTTTGGCTTCTAAGCAATCGACAAACCTCGGGTGATACCTTTATCAAATCCCTGTATCATTGACAAAAAGCTTGTTATTTCATTCGTTTAACGTTCTTTTTTAATTTCGATTGAAGATTTGCCGAAAGAATGGTAAATGTGAATAATTTTTTCTATGGCTGTTGTTGCCGTTGATTTGAAGAATTTCAACGGCGCCGCCATGTTTAAGATCATACGATCGGTTAGATGCAGTTAAGGAATCAGCCGAGTTGTGACGGGTTGTTTCCACAATGATAATCTTTATACATGCATGTACAAGTATTTTTTTAACGTCAATTTCTCTGCTAAATCATATGAAACCCATTTTTTTCAATTCCATAAATGTATTGTATTTGTGAAGTTGTTTGCAAAAAATGCTAGGCCCTTTTCCTTATAGAAACTTTAACTCTTTACCAAACGACAAAATTTTAGGCTTGTCCATATTGAAAGCATTTGCAGACGACAAAATAAACGTGACTCAAAAATTGAAACTTGACTTTGGAAGAGTAGAAAACATTGTGGGAAAAGGAGAAACTGCTGGTTACCAGCATTTTCTCCTTATCCTACAATGTTTTCAGACGGCTTCTTCCTCAGGGTCGTTAAAACCAGGGATTGTTTGGTAGAGTTAAATAAAATGCATTATGCATTATAATTCAAACCCTGCTATTCGTCTTTTTCACAAACACATTCTTTATTGTCTTATTTATTAGTTTTTTCTCTAATATGAAACAAATTTTTAACTAGGCGGTAGTCTACATGTAAACGGGAGACTTGCCACACGGAAATGATGAAAACGTCTGAAACGCAACTGTTACTATAGAATATCGACCTGTTTGATTTTTTCTCAACATGAGAGTCGCTAACCCTTAGAAAGTAGTGGGACTTACAAGTCACACTACTGTCTACAGGTTTAGCAACTCTTGTACTGAGAAAAATGAATATGTAGATATTCTACTATAACAGTCACAGAATAAAGATAATCGATAGCTATTCTACAGTAAAACAGTCACAGAATAAAGAAAATCGATAGATATTCTAAAGTAACAGTCACAGAGTAAAGATAATCGATAGATATTCTACAGTAACAGTCACAGAATAAAGATAATCGATATAGATATTCTTCAGTAGCAGTCACAGAATAAAGATAATAACTACTTCAAGACATCCTCTGAAATGGATGTTTAATGCATCCTCTTGATCCATTAAACCAAGCAAGTCACCACATAATTCTTGATAAATAAAACCAATTTTGTCTAACAACCAAACGAATCATGAGGTAAACTGTTTCTTTGACATAAATAAAATTGACCAATAACAGTAGTAAAATAGTTAGACCTAGGTCCACCTGCACGGACTACACAGGCTAATCTGAATTGATACTTTTTCCAGCTGCATTGAATCACCATTTCACAGAGCATTACCAAGATTTTATTGCGAACTAGAGGTATGCGTGATATTTCAACCTGTGGAAATCATAACTTTTGAAATACTTTTTATTTCCTTTACGTGTAATTTGTCTTGTTGACAGTAGTGAAATATTTGAAAACACCCAATTTGAAAAAAATGATAATGGACTAGATTCTAGCCACAAATTTACATTTTAATGAATAGCGAGTGGGACATCTGATTCGAATGACAAATTTTCGTGATGTTCTTCGTAAACATGTCCATGGGCGTACCAAGGATTACGCCCTACGCTCAGAAGCGTTCTTTAAATCTTTTTAAGAGAGAGAGAGGGGGAGAGAGAGAGAGAGAGAGAGAGAGAGAGAGGTGGAAAGTCTGGTACAAACAAAAAATTGAAAATATTTGCACAGGGAGCTCTTCTCAACATAGCCCTTCTAGAGTGGGTGGGGGACTTCACGACATCCTTTCTTTTAGGTTGTGCTCCAAGTTTTATTGGAGGAACACCCCTAATTTTTGGGGGAGGCGGGGAGAAAAATATTTTTTTCAGAATCATGAAATATGTTAACTTTTCTCTTTTAAAAGAAAGATGACTTACGTCATAAAGACACAAAAAATGTCAAGCAGCAGTAATACTAACGTTCCGCCATGATGAATTCAGGCTGATGAATGAGTTGAGATTTCCGGTGAAACTAAAACGTTAATTATTTTAAATTGACATTTCACATCATATTAACCACTTTGTTGATTACAAGTTCCAGCGACGTGTTTTTTGTCGGACAAGTTTATGCTCTAACTATGTAATCACAAGGTACATAGTGCTTCTCTTAATAAACTTTACTGGGAAGACAAGCGTCAATCAACATAAAGATTACATCGAGCACGGTGCCTAGGGCAATCGGCATACAGGACTTGACACCAGATGATAGCTGGTTCGAATCCCCAGCTCAGCCAATTTCTTTCCCAAGAATAATGATGATAATTGTGACAGGATTCATTCCTCTCTCACCGCTGATCATTGTTTCGACAATGGTTGTGTGGTAAATCAGCCAGTGGCTTTGGACGAATATTGTGCAAAGTAGTGGTAAAAGAAACTCCAGAAAAGCATGGCTAGGTCCACTGGCCCCAAGATATAACTGAAGTTATGTTGAAAACGGCACACAATCCCGAGTTTTAACGTCCCGGAGGAAGAAGATTTCTGAAAACATTGTGGGAAAAGGGGAAAAAACTGGTAACCAGCATTTTCTCCTTTTGTCACAATGTTTTCTATCCTATCACAGACAAATCTTACCATCCGATCTATGTTTAGTATGTCGTTTTCAATTTGAACCAGTCTAAATTTTGTTGTATGGTAAAAAGTTAAACACTTTACAAACAAAATCATATTCATTTTAAATCGATTGTGAAACAAGTACCTACAACTTTTACTCTACAACTCTCGATGTTTGCTTCCTGGAAACCTTGACCAATACTTGTGCCGTGATGTGGATAGTTCCAAAGGTTAGCCCCGCTCATCACGGGATTCAACCCCGGAACTTTTGATGTGAGAGGCCGACATTGCTTAAAAAAACCCCTAAATTTCGACTCGAGAAATGGTCCCAGATTAGGAGAATTAGATGGACAGATGCCTTAAATTCTGAGGAGAGTCAAGTCTGTACCAATAATGTGAGCAAAAAAGAACGACACTTTGTCCTCTTTACGGCACAATTTTTACGTAATTTCCTTAAATTAACTCTGTATCAGACGACAAGATTCTAGACTTGTCCAAAATGAAAGCATTTGCAGACGACAATTTATATGCGGCGCAAATCATGAATTTTCTCTTTGAAAGAGTAGAAAACGTTTTGGGAGAAGAAGAAAGTGCAGGTTACCAGCATTTTTTCTTTTTCCAACAAAATTTTTCGAAGCCTCCTCCCACATGGTTGTTAAAACTCGGTATTTGGCTGTAAAGGGTTAAATATTTATTCATGTTTATTATCTCAAAGTTTACGAGAATATTTTTCATTGTGGTCTGCTGTAAATGTGTTTCAACAAGCAATTAGTTCTTTAACAGACGACAAAAAATTAGACCGGTCTAAATTCGAAGCAGGTGCAGACGACAAATAAGATACGACACACATTATGATATTTGTCTTTTACTTCTGTAGTACACGACAAAATTTTAGACTTTTCCAAATGCACAGCATTTGCAGACGACAATTTAAATGTGGCTCAAATGATGAAATTTGTCTTTGTCTTTGGTAGAAAACAATGTGGGAAAAGTAAAAAATGCTGGTTACCAAATGTTTTCAAGAGGCTGTTACCTCAGGGTTGTTAATGCTCAGGATTGTGCGGTAAAGGGTTACATGGTAGAAAACATTGTGGGAAAAGGAGAAAACGCCGATAAGCAGCATTTTCTCCTTTTCCCACTGTGTTTTCAAAAGCCTCCCTTTTTAGCGTCGTTAAGACATGATTGTTTGGAAACGTGTTAAGGTTGATTCTCGCGATATACAGTATCAAACCCTTCGTTAAGTGACAGCTGCAGTGATGAACAACCTCCACGCAATGTTTTTACGAGGATTTGTCATAAAATTTATAACAATGCTAAAAAGACTATAACGACATTTATTACATAGTTACGGTGGCCTTATCATATTTTTGGGATCTGATACTTGGCGTTAATTGTTTATAAACAGAAGGAAAGAAGAGGGCACTGCTGATTTGACCTTTATTTTACACCAATATTTCCTTCTCACGTTTCTGCAACATTCTTTCATGTTATCGGCAACCCATAAAACTCAATCTGACACACACCGATGTGTAATGCAAATAGGCTGAAAACTTTGCAAGCATGTCAGTTTGAATGATTAATCGATCGATCGGTCCGTCGGTCGATCGATTGATTGTCTGGTTTGTTGGTTGTCAGTAGTTTCGTTGGTTGCTTGTCTGGCTGGGTACCAGACTCGTTCATTGATTGATTTGTTGGTTGATTGATTTGATGATGAACGATGGATAGTTTCGTTAATAGAATGATTAATCGATTCATCGCCGGATTAATGATTCATTTATCGATCAATATATTAATTGATTCATTTATAAATTATGAATTATTATGCATTGATTATTTGATTAATTTATTGATGGTCGGATGGATTGTAAAATTCTTTGATCGATTCATTTAATCTATTTGTCGATTAATGATTTATTTATTGATTGATCGACTTAAAGCAGCCAACAGAACGCACGAAGCAAAGATAGAATTTCTTCATTCATCTACGTCACCGTCTCCTGCACACGAGTTTTTGCGTCTTTGCTGCAGACCGTCTTTTAAACTTTTTACTGAACGAAGATGTTTGGACTGGTCCGTTTTGAATTCATTTGCAGACTACAGATTTAATGTGACTTAACTTTTGGTGTATATCTTGAAAGGGGAAAAAACATTGTGGGAAAAGGAGAAATTGCTGGTTACCAGCATTTTCTCCTTTTCCCACAGTGTTTTCCAACGGCCTATTTTGATGTCAAGGTCGAGAAAACCCTGGATTGTCTTGCTAAGGGTTAAAGCTGTTAAGGAAAAATTACTCGCATTGAGCATTTCCCTCTGTTGACAAAATTTTTTCACATTTTTCAAGAATTAAACATTTAATTCATTTTGAATAATCCATATTTCACAAATACCCGGTATGTTGAAAAAATTATCTTCTTCAACTTTGTTTCAGATATTAATTAATCAAAATAATGCTAACTTCAGGTTGCGGCTCCAAAATGAGGGTTTTACTCCCGCTGCTATTTATACTCACCATTACATGGGCTCAGCGGCCAAGTTTTACCCCCTTGGGACAAAGTGGGATCCGAAAGGGACAGCCTGGTTCGCCACCATACCGTGTGCAACACCCCGAGGTCCTAACACGAAAAGAGCCAGAACCTCAACAGGTTCCAGCATTCACTCCACTTGGTGAAATGGGACAACCGGCTCCACCAAAACCGGCTTCAGCTCCAGTTGTTTCCTATAATCCTGCCCCTGCACCAGTTCCTATCCCAGCTCCGGCCCCGGCACAGGCTCCTGCCCCTGCTCCGGCTCCTCCTCCCGCGCTTGCTTCAGCTCCTATCAGTAAGGGGGCTGCACCATTGCCACCGACACGAACTAAATCTGGTTCTCGACCGGCTCGGTTCCGATCACCATCCTTGCCACGAAGGATCCCTGCTTCTCCTGCTGGTAGCCCTCCCGCTGCTGTGGCACCAAGCATGAACAACAAACCGGCCGCCAGCCCTGTTCCACTACCCAGTCAATTACCAGTGGGTCAAGCACAACCTGGAAAATCAGGGCCATCTTTATCACAGTCTGTACCACCCAGATCCGGTGCACCGCTTCCTCCTACACGAACTAAAACCGGTCCCCCACCACCGCAGCAGCCAGTGTCTCAGTCACCACGATCAGCTGCTATCCCAGACGTTCGATCACAAGCCGCACCGATCAATCCTGCAGTACCAATGTCTCCCAACAGAGCTTTACCTAAAAAGGCAGTACCGCCAGCGCCAGTTGCTCCTGGTAATCCACCTCCACAAGCATCTAACCGTGGTCCAGTCTTGCCACCAACACGTACCAAGTCCGGGGTCCCACCTGCCAAAACATCTATTGTACCTCCTGGAGCTGGAGTACCCCTTGCAGGCGCTCTAAAGCCTGTAGGAGGCAACCCTGGCGCCGCTCCAGCCCCTCAAACGGGGCCCAACGCTTCATCAGCAGCACAGGCATCGCCAATGGTACCTGCAGGGAACTCACCAGTTGCCCCGGCACCAATGGCTAAGAATCCACCAGGAGTTCCTCCGACACAAACCAAAGCAGGGCCACCGCCACCGTCTATGAAACAGTCACAACCGGTCAACAAATTAGCGCCTTCCGCATCACCACCCGGAGGTCTTCCATTAGCAGGGATAGCACCCGCGCCTGTCAGAAATCCAACTGGTAACGGTCCACCTGTACCAGGTGTACCACGTCCTGCTGCTGCTAAACCTTTTGTACCTCCAAAGTCATCTGGTAGCGCACCCCTAGGACCAGGAGCCCCTCCACCCGCTCCTGGACCGGTCGCACCCGCAGTACCACCAAAAGGTAACAAGCCACCAGTTCTACCACCAACCAAAACAAAATCAGGACCACCACCGCAAAGAGTCCGAGCAGCTCCTGCAGCCCCCCGAAACCCAAACCCACAACCACCGGTAGGAAGTAATCAGATGTCACCCAAACCATCGCCAGTTGTGCGAGGACCTCCGCCTCCGAGTTTCAGAAAGCGACAAGGAAAACCAAGAATGTTTCACCCGGCGCCGTTGGAAAGGCCACCAACACGTTTGAAGAGCCTAGGTAACCTGGCTGGTCCGGGTCCAGTGTTCGCACCCACAGCTCCGCCGACATTGCCTCCACCAACAACGGCCTACATTAGTTACGATCAGCCTGATGTGAATAAAGAGGAAGAGGAAAGTTAAACACTTTTACATCATTCACAGAAAATGTACTCAAAATTTAAACTCAGTACGACATGACAAAATCTCACGCTCGTCTAAATTGTAAGCATTTCTAGACAAAAAAGCAAGTATGACTAAATTGAAGAAAGTTGTCTTCAAAATGGTATAAAGCATACTTGGAATAGATGAAGATGCTGGCTACCAGTTTTCTCCTATCTCTTAGTGTTTCCAAATATCTTTTCCTACAAAGTCATTGAAATGCAGGATTGTTAAGTAAGGTTTAACTCTTTTTTTTTTTTCAAGTATCAGCTACATAATTTGCTTTTGTGGAGAGTTTAAATAAAGCTCAGACTGCACAGAACGTTCTTCTACTAGTGAATTCAAACTATATGACTTTAACGTCTCTTCGTTTTTCGTTCGAAATGCATCTTAAAACCTATTTTGCAGCGAGGATTTGAAACTTTCGACAAAGAGTGCTTCAAATAGATTTAGTGTTATATACGAGTACTTGTGGGTTGATTTTTTAATCATTGATTACTAGTATCATTGAATATATCGTACCGATATGTTCAACTTAAATGTGCTAACAAGACACGAAGAAAATAATGAAAATAACAAAGTATAGGATGGAATACTTTCTAAAATACGTTTTGTTGTTGTTGTTGTTTCATTCCGGAAGCGTATAAGGGACATTGTTACAACATTCCGTTTACGTAAAAGTTATGAAATCTTTTTACTATGTCCCGTTTCGAGTTCACATTTCCGCCTAATTAAGTACAGTCAAAAGGAAACAGAGAATTTGTTTATTTGTTGTTCAACATTATTTCAGCCATAGCACGGCCGCCAGTGCACCTATCCATGCTTTTCCTGAGCTTTTATAACAAGTGCTTCGCAAAATATTCTTTCCAAACCACTAGCTGCTTTCACATATAAACGTGTCAGATACGATGGAGGGATTTGCAGTCTACAAAGTTATCTCCAAATGGATGTTACTTTTTTTTTTTTGGATAGAGTCATTTTGAACAGAGAAGAAGATGCTGATTTGCAACATTCTTTTCCTCTTCTCACATTCTTAGTTGAAACAAAATATAAATTATCATCCAAAAATCGGAGAGCATATACACTGAACATGTATCATACGACCAGCAGTTGTTTGGTAAATGGAAAGGAATCAAAAACATTCATGCAAAAGGACTTGCCAAAAATTCTTAAAATTGTGGAATCAAAACTTGAGAGTAATGCAACATCGACTTCTGAAGTAAATGACGCTTTTGAAAAAATTCTTCGCTCATTTTCGACATTTGCAGAAAATAGTGACTCACAGCCAGAATTTTGCAATCCTTCGGAATTAAAGACACTCAGCTCTACAGTAGAAAGGGTTAGAAAATTAAAACAAGACCAAAGTAAAGAAAACCAACTTCCAACAAATGCAAAATGTGAGTGCCTCGATAAAATTAATGGCCAAATAAATGTTTTAACTGAAACTGTCCACATGTTATACATCCAGGTACAGGAACATATTAAGATCATATCTGTACAATTTGGTGAAATTAAGGATGAGATAACAGGCCTGAAAAAGCATTACCAAGTGTATACACAAGATCTGCATAACGAAGTAGAAGCTATTAACCAGACCACTAAATCCTTAGATGTACAGATTCAGTCGATCAACGACAGCTTGTCGCGTAGGCTACAGTCCGTATCTGACACTCTGAAATGCCAAAAAGAAATTTTAACAGAAAACAGGTCCCAAATGAGAAATAACATCAGCCAGAATCGTACTACAGCAGAAACAGTTACGCCCCTCTCGAAAGGAGGTGAAAGTGAAACTGATCTTTCAATAAATTCTAAGTCTCAAGCTACTCGAATCTCCACGCCATACGATATAACCCCTGAAAAAGTCAATAGTAAAACATGTGTGACTTTTAAAGATTCTACGAGTACAAAAAAACAAAAAATGCCCAACAATAAAAATGAAATTGCTATACCGAGAACAGGAGAAAACAGGGAGTTTGAAGCACAAGAAAAAAATGTTGATCCTATAATTCGGACAAGGACAGATGTCAACACGCACAAACATAAAAGTTCTGAAGAGACTGCCACCAAGGAAACATATCCCAACCAAAGTCCTAAGAAAATCCTTCTAATCGGGGACTCTATATTGAAAGGGATAAAGCTTAGAGGGCTTGAAAATAATGTCCAAGTGAAAACATGTAGGGGTAGAACAATTTCCGAAATTTCAAGAATGTTACGAACATTGAATTTGAAGAATTACAAATCTGTAATCATATACGTTGGGTGCAATGATGCAGCAAGTAAAACATCTATTGCAAATGTGCGCAGTGATCTGATCGATTTAGCCTCTTTCTTGTCTTCAAAATGTGAAGTGTTTTTTTGTACTGCCTGTCCACGACAAGATACTGATGTTGCACAACTAAACGAAACTATCAAATGGGTATGTGAACAGACAGCTGCAAAACTGATTGACACTTTTCCATTGTTTGTGTATGGCAACGGAAAGACTATATCGGATCTATACTACCGAGACGGAACTCATCTTGCACCAAAGGGGACAAGTAACTTACTATCAGTTTTGAACAAAACAGTGCCTTTGCTTAAACATAGTAATCAGACTAACCGTGCACAACTCAGACGATTTCAAAATACGTCATTTATGAATAGTTTGCAAGCACAAGCAAGATACGGAAGAAGACGGGCTTCATGGGTGTATATCGACGGATACAAACAATATTGCTTTATCTGTCGAAATAACACGCACGAAACAAAGCGTTGCACCTATAGACAACACAATAGAAATTTAAAACCAAGATTTGAGATTCGTAGGCATTAGCACAAATCTGACAGATACTCAGTAAGCGATACAATCGATAGTTACGATGCATATGATAAAATTAATAGTTATTCTGAAATTACTGATTTTTCTCAGACTTTTCGGACCATGACACAAGACAATTATGACTTTGAGATTAATAATATTTTTCATCCCTTAGACTCCATTTGTACTTCCTGCGACGAATTTCCTTGTAGATGTAGTTTGTTTGAAAACCAAGAACCGTGTGTCGGTTATATGAATACTCAGAGTGCCCAATCGAAAAGCACACTGAATATAAATCATTCAATCAACAGACACAAAAACTCATTAAATACCAATACTCCATCATCCTGTCAAAATGATAATATTGTTGCAAACGCCTTTTTCTTCAAAATGAAGGGAACGCATATCTCAAGCTTAAATATACGTCATCTCTTGCCAAAATTAGAAGAAATTAAGTTTCATTTAAGTGCAAAGAGATCACCTGATATATTAGGAATGTGCGAGACATTTTTACATGAAAATATTGAAAACAGTACATTGAAAATATCAAATTATTCCTTTGAAAGGAAAGATAGAAAAGACAAAACAGGGGGTGGTATCATCGTGTTCATTTCTGAAAGTCTGCAATATAAAAGACGGCATGACCTTGAGTGTCCTCACATCGAATCTATATGGATAGAAATTATTTGTCATAACCATCTATCATTTCTTCTAAATTTTGTTTACCGCCCACCGAGCTCGAGTCAAACATGGGTCGATAGTTATAGTATGCAGATCGAACAGGTTGATTTATTAAATTTAGAGTACCACATCTTGGGTGATTTTAATATTAGATTTGATGAAAGAAATAACAGTAAAAAGTACGAAAATGTCAAATGGGCAAACCTAATTTCAAATTTTGACTTAAAGCAACTCGTCAAAAATCCTACAAGAGTGACGAAGAAGAGTGAAAGTATTATTGATCATATTTACACTAACTCCAGTCAGAATATTAGCGAAGTTTTCGTATCTCCTTTATCTATAAGTGATCATTATCCAATTTGCCTCACTCGCACGTCAACACATGCGGATCCAAGCAAAATAAATCACGATCACGTAACTATTGAATATAGATGCTTTAATAAATTCGATAAAGACGGGTTTAACTCTGGCTTATTAAATTCTGGAATAGAATGCATAGAAACTATACCAGACCGAAATAAGGCTCTCAATAAATTTTATGAAATTTTAAATTCAGTTTTATCTGTTCACGCTCCACTAAAGCAAAAGCGGGTAAAACGTGTACACCAGCCTAGTTGGCTCAATCAAGAAATAAAAGTATTGATGTTCGATAGAGATAAAGCCCATAAATACGGCAATTACGAGAGATACAAAACGCTCCGAAATAAAGTTACCTGTATGATAAAGCGCAGTAAGAAAAATTACTTCAATGACGCCATAGAAAATAAGAAAAATCCAAAACTGTTATGGAAGAATCTCAAAACTATTGCAAATGTTAAAACGTCAAATGAAATTATCCTACCAAATAAGATTACAAAAACAGAATCAGTAATAGAAGGGAGTCTTGACATCATCAATGAATTAAACATGCATTTTTTTAGTATTTCTAATATCGTGACTAAGACAACGTTTTCAAAGACAAACTTTCAATCTCTTGAGAAGATTCTTGACGAAAAATTGGGTTATAATGAATTTACTATTCCATTCATTTCGGCACATGACGTACAAAACATTATACATAAACTTGACTCCAGCAAAGCTACAGGTTTAGACGGTTTGGGTCCAAAGATATTAAAACAGTGTGGAGATATTATAACTCCGGTAATTGCATCAGTTATAAACAACAGTATTGCTTCTGGGATATATCCCGATGAGATGAAATTGGCTCGGGTCATACCAATATTTAAGACAGGTGATAGAGATGACCCTAATAATTACAGGCCAATTTCTGTTCTACCAACAATATCAAAAATCTTTGAACGTCACATTGTTTCTCAAATACAAATTTTCTTCAGAAACACTAATGTAATTAATCGATCTCAGTCTGGTTTCAGACAAAACCATTCCTGTACAACAGCTTTTTTAACTAAACTGGTTGATGCATGGCTAACAGACGTGGACGAGGGTAAATTCATCGGATCGGTTTTCCTAGACCTTAGAAAGGCTTTTGACCTAGTTGATCACCAAATTCTGTTACACAAACTCAAATTATATCATTTTACATATAATGCATACAACCTCATCAAATCATATCTGTCCAACAGGAGACAGCTGGTAAAGGTTGGGAATTTTAAATCTAACATGCTGGATATAAAATCTGGGGTTCCTCAGGGCTCGATCCTTGGACCTATCCTATTTATTATTTACATAAATGATCTGACGTTTACATGTCCTGAAGTAGATATAGATTTGTATGCAGACGATTCCACTATGTACAGATCAGGTTTCGAACTGAGAACGATACAGAATAAACTGCAGGAAAGCCTTTCTCGCGTACAAGAGTGGTGTAATATAAATAATATGTCTTTGCATCCCTCTAAAACAAAATGCATGTTACTTGGTTCAAAGCATAAAATGAAACTTGAAAAAACTCTAAGTCTTACGATAAATGGTTTACCACTGGAAAATGTCTGTAAACAAAAGGTTCTTGGTATATATATAGATAACCAATTAAACTGGCATTCTCACATTGACCATGTTTGTGAGGAACTAAAAAGGAAGATATCACTCTTCAAAAATATTACATTCTATTTAACAACGGAAGCGAAGATGCTGTTTTATAACTCTTATATATTACCAATTTTAGACTACTGTTGTATAATTTGGGGAAAAAATAACACGCGCTATGTTAACAAGGTTTCAACCCTTCAGAAACGAGTTGGTAAACTTATACTTGGCAAACCCGCAAAGTCACCATCAGCAGAATTATTTAAAGAATTGTGTTGGCTGTCGTTTTCGAACAGATGCAAATACCATGCTACAGTACTTATCTACAAAACACTCCATTACAAAGCACCTACCTATATGTTAGACATAATTCATGTATCCAGAAATTATAATTATTCATTACGCTCTCAGACAAACAATGATCTAGTTTTAACTAAAACCCCCAAAACAAAAATATATACAAACAGTTTTAGTTATTACAGTGTGAGCGTCTGGAATAATGTTCCGCTTGAAATTGGGAGTGAACCCAGACTAATAACATTTAAGAAGAAAGTAAAGCAGTATTTTCTAAATGATCAACAATTATGACGTTTTTTTCCCCTCTCATTTTCCCCCAATTCTTTTGTATATAAATAGCAGCTTGTGAGTATCTGTCGGGTAAACGAACCATTGAGATGATCGACTTTTTAATTTTTCCGGCCATTTCATTTACCTTTGTACATGTACGTATACATATGTGTGCGTGTGTGAGAGAGAGGTAGAGGGGTGTGTGTGCGTATGTGAGAGAGAGGTTGAGGTGTGTATGTGTATGTGAGAGAGAGGTTTTGGTGTGTGTGTGTGTGTGTGTGTGTGTGTGTGAGTTATGGTGTAAGAAGGCCATGTAGAAAATAATATTATGTCTTAACATGTTACCTTCTCTAAATAAAGTTATTATTATTATTATTATATATTGTTTCCAAAAGCCAGAACCATCAAAGCACAGGGATGTGTGGTAACGGGTAAATCATTCACTTAGCATTCATTGCTTTCAACGCTTTGCCAGTTAAATGTTCTTGATTTAATGTAATTGAACATATGTAGCTAAAACCAAACCCTAGATAATTATCAAAGTACTGAAAGTACTGACAGACTAGCAAATGTGGAATAAGTTGCCTTTGAAAAGATAAAACTTGGTTGGTCCATACAAGATTGAAAAAAAAAAAAAATGTCGAATCCGATTATTAAGTCCGGTCCGGTTCCATTCGATGACTTTACCTGTGGCTCATAGCCACTTACTTGTCACAATAGGAAACGCAATAAAAAAATTTGTTTGCTGATCAGCAGTACATTTTATCAAGCTTTAGACATCATTCACACATGTATAGCAATACCTACTAACCTTTCAGTAACTCTTAGGACTGTGTCAGGGTCCAAAAAATCCACTCGTCCGCTCGTATTTACGAGTGAGAAATGGGTGAGGACGAGTGAAATTTTAGTCATGGTCGTCCGACAGGACGAGTGGTAAATAGGAGGTAGTGAACAAATAAGTTTTTCAGATGAATATTTAACTTACAGGAGACAAAACGGTCATTCCATTATTAAAAAAGAGAATTAAGGGTATTCTGGAAATCAAATATTGAAACAGGACATAAAACCTGCTGGTACCCGCTCCAAATAAAGACCGGTTTCAAGTCGGCCTAATGATATAACCCGGGACATTTTCATTGCATACAGATGTTTTAATATGCCTCGGATAGATCTAATTCAATTCGATTGACTTTGCTAATTTATTAAAACGATCGATATTAACAATAACGCAAATACTTTCCCGAAACCAGGTCCAAAAACTGTGTTGTTTTGGCTTTATTAATTTCTTATAACTTGACCGGACAAATGATACCGGATATTCAAACCCGGTATTTAATGTTCGTTGCTACGGGAGACAATATAATTAGCATTTCCGTTTCGTCTGAAAAAAAAAGCAGGAGTCAAATATTGGACAGGTTTTTCTCGTCGGACGAGTGAGGATCAAGGCAGGGCAAGTGTTTTTTCAAAGTCACTTATCCTACAGGACGAGTGTCTTTTCCGGAAATTTTTGGACCCTGTGTGTATATCAGACTGAACAGAGCGTGTAGTCTGGTCTTGGATCTACACTGTCCGGTATGGTTTTTACTAATAACTTTCAAGTTTTATGTTAGTTATTTAGCAGGATAAGGGTTTTAAAAAATAAACAAAGAAAAAATATATGAGCCATGCTCTGTGAAAAGGGGGCTTAATGCATCTGCGAGAAGTATCGACCCATGCAGTCCGCGCAGGCTGACCTGGGCCGAACTTTTCGCTATTGGTCAATTTTCTTCATGCCCTAAGGACTAGTCTACCTCATGATTAAGTCGGTAGTTTAAAAAAGTGGCTTTTATGGACCCATAATTATGTGATGACTTGCTTGGTATCATGTATCACGGAGATACATTAAGCCCCCTTTTCACAGAGCGTGGCTCATATATAAACACAATTCTTTTTTGCAACGTTAGCAACTTCATTTCTATTTTTAGGACCCGTTTTTCGACCGGCGACTGGAACTTTGACAGACTGTACAGTAACACTTTTATCATAGTCATTATAATATTCATACTTTAGAATTTAATTGGTATGAATAGAATTGGCGTGTAACACGCAAAAAAGGACATTCGGACGTTTGCGTAAAGTATCGTCCCGGATCAGCGCATTCTGCGCAGACTAATCCGAGACGACACTTTCCGTTCTTATGTAATTTTCTGTTTTGTGCAAGTCTACTATAAGACAAAATCTAATATAGTCGTAAAGTGCCGTCTCGGATTAGCCTGCGCGGACTGCGTAGGCTGATCCGAGACGACACTTTACGCAAATGTCCGAATGACCCTTTTCACGTGTTGAAGGCCATATGCGTGCATTCTGACTCCCGTGATGGATACTTCAGGCCGATAGTAGGCCTTTTATTTTCCATTTAAACAAACCTCGTATTTATCTGACCAAATTGTCCTAGCCAATATTATAGGGCTGGCCAAATCGTCAGCTGTCAATATTCTTATTACCGTACTTTCACAGAATGTAGATACCCAATAGCTTACGTTCTTTGAAGTCTTTACAAAATAACGAAATCGTAGACTTGTCGAAATCGAAATCATTTCCAGACGACAAATTACCTGTTGCCTATGTGATAATTTGAATCCTTTAACGATAGGGCACCCTAATGGGATTCGTGTAACATCGCCTTTCATCGTACGGATTCGGCTAAGACTCGGGTAATCCGTAATAGATGCGGGGAACCAGCATCTATCGGCCGATTGAGTACGGATTGCCCGAGTCCTAGCCGAATACGTACGTTTTTCGGCGTTGAAAGACGATGTTACAGGAATCCGCATTAGGGTGTCCTGTTCTTAAAATGGTGGAAAACATTGTAGGAAAGGGAGAAAAATGGTGTTTACCAGCATTTCCTTTTTTCACGATGTTTTCAACGGCCTTCTTCCCAATGGTCGATATAATACAGGATTGTTTGGTAAAGGGTTCATTAAAAACCCTAAATTTACCTTATGGCCATTTTTTCAGTAAGGAAAACAATACTCAAACATTACAATTTCGTGGGGTTTTTTTTTTCCATATATCCTAAAATAACAATTAGATCCAAGACATGCACATCTGTGAAATAGATCTGCATTGTCCACAAAGTACAGTATGATTTTGATCTTTTATTGTCTACAAAAGCGATTTTTGTCTTGCTTACATTCCAATAAGTAAGGAGCATAACTGTAGCAAATCTTGTTAGTCCTCTTTCTTTGAAATACAGCGCTTTGTGGACAGAAGAGAATCAACCAATATCGAGTAGATGATGAGACAGGAACATGCCAATAAACAAACATGTTGCTGAGAGTTTTAGTCTGACAGTGCTGAATTAATGAAAGGCGCAAGTAAAGTTGCGAAAAGCAGTCTAAATATTGCAGCGTCAATGCTGTCTTGCTTAGTTTATCTCATTTACAAAAAGCTGACATGATAGATCCAAGATCACATTGCATGTTCAGTGCATTCTGATCTTGATCTGCGCTGTCCGTAAAGGTAACATAAGCTTCCTATGGCACTTTAAGGAAAATTGCCTTAAAAATCTATGTTCCAAAACTTTTTGCTGATCCGTTAATTCAGACATGGAGAATACGACGTTAACTGAGCGTATACATTTGTGCGCGGTTTAAGGCTAAGTTCTTTTTTTTTAAATATTCTAACTCAATGAAATGGGTGAAAAAATGCTTTGAAAAAAAAAAAGAAAATATGCTGGTTGCTAGCAGTTTCTCTTTTTCACACAATAGTTTCAAAACCTATTAGTGCCGCATGATTGTTTGGTGGGCCTAAAGGGTCAACAGACTGATTCTAGTCTAACCTCATCAAGAAGAAACCCGTCAGCAACCCTGCAAAATGGTAGTGTTGCAGTGACTGAGAGAAGATGTAAGAAGACGGGGAAGTAGGTCTATAAAAAGTCGCTGAGAGAGACGTAATCAGATCAAAGCTGATCCTTTGTTACTCAGTCTTGTGTGAATTCTCTTCGTATCGTTGGCATTAAATGACTCACGGCCTACACTGTTTTAAACCATGTCATATCAAGCAGTAGGCCTACAATCTCAATTTTCAAGTTTTTTTTAAAGCAATGGTCGCTTACAGACTCCTTTCTGTTGCGATTTTATCTATGCTCAAAGCAAAATGATCTATAAACTTTTCAACGCCTGCTACATACGGACAGCACTCGTCAAAACACCGCGGATTCCGACGACATCTTGATCAACGGATCACCAAAGGTTTGCCGACTGATAATTATGGACAGCAGATGATGAACGTATCGATCCATCTTAAGAATCCCTGGTTTTACGGTTTCTTTTTTTTTTTGCCGTGTTCTCTATCCTGTATACGTATTCAGATCATTTCAGAAACTATTCATTTGTCATATATGAAACTTTCGACGAGGATGACGCTACAATATTATTGTCTAGAAAAGCTTTAGAACAAACTTAACGACGCATATCACTAATGTTCGCGCGCATCCTACTGTGCATGTGTTTTTGTCATGGATAGTTAATCAAAAGCGCACCTATCTATTTTTCGCACATAGGGTAATACTATTGGTGCATTGACAAGCAGTACTTTCTTCGGGTAGTATTAGTAGAGAGAGAAAAAAATGGATCTGTGAACTGTCATCGTGAAATAATTAAAATATTGCTGACACTGCGTTACATACCAATCAAGGAAACACAAGAAGGAAATTTAAAGCCGTGGAAGTATAGCTGTTTCCACATTGAAAATCATTGTGGGAAAAGCAGAAATCGCTCCTAATGAGCAATTTCTCTTTTTCCCACTCTGTCTGCTGAGCTTTTATCCTATTTTTTTTTTTTTCCTTGAAAAAATTAATTTCCGCAGTGACTTTTATTCCTGTTTTCCGACGAAGAAAGCCCGGATAGGTGCCATTTTTATTTTTTTCTAATTGTTTAGAATTATAGATCCTATAAGTGGGGACATTTTAAAGAAAAATCTGTCCGATAGAAAGTATGTATTTATAAAGATTAGCCCTTAATTCGAACAAATTATCTCCATTTTTAACTCAATGGTCTATATATAACATGCATATTTGTACATTTACCATACTCAACACCAGGCTTATATATAATTTATTTATATATTGTGCAAAGCTAAAGAATTTTCCTTAAATGATGTATATTTGTAAATTCTTCCGGTAATTTTCCTGTTTACCTGACTTTTAAAGAAAAGCGTGTTAAATCCAATACAAGCTGAATTTCGGAACTGTACATACCTTTTACAAAGGCAAATTTCTCAGAATCGAGCACGGTGACCCACATCTTTTTTTACTGCAATCTCCTAAAGACATGATGAGCTTTGTATGTGCAAAGTTTAAAAGAATCTGTCCGGTAGAAAAATTTGTGATATACGATAAATAAAACTATAAAAATAATACAATGATAAGAAGTAAAATGAAACTGAAGTATAATAGATCTAAATGTAAAGGTTTCTTTTTAAATATTTACTAAACAATCCCAAGTTTTGACGACCCTAGAGAAGAAAAGATTGTAAAAAAAGGAGAAAAAAATGCTTGCTACCAGCATCTTCTCCTTTCCCCACAATGTTTTCCAGACTTCCAAAGCAAATTTCAAGTTTTCGGTCACAATGATTTTGTCATATGCAAATGCTTTCAATAAGGACAAGTCTGAGATTTTGTAAAGTAATGAGTGAAGGCAGTAGAGATTCAAGATCAGACTACACAGTATGCACTGGTCCGACGCATTCGCGTTTCTTATATTTGAATGATGCGCATGCGCTATAGTGATAGACATTGAATAAATATTTTTTCATCAACAGCACTCAAATTCATCCTATAAACAGAAAATATGCTTAAACTATGTGGAAATTGAAATGAAAACATAAAAATCTTACTTGTGTTAGGTGAGGGGTAAATTCTGTTTACATCCGGGGACTGTCCTATTGATCCGTGGTCTGGTGAAAGTTGAATTTGAAGGGGTATTTATTCACTATTTACATCATGGTTGAATAGAACTGTTTTATATTTGGGTTTTTTTTTTTGTTAATTTTTATCACTGTATTTTTATGTCTTTGTCAGTTTTCAATAGAGCTATTTTTTTCTTTATAGATTATTACAGAAAAAAATGCAGTCTTTTACTTTAAAATCTATGCAATAATGTTGATATTGATGATGATGATGCTAATAATGATGATAATATTTTATAACATTTATATACACAGAAATAATGACATTGGAACATGAAAAACTTAAATAAGTAACACTGAACTAGGGTCTAAACTGCAACAATTGTAACTCTATACCAACAACAAAATTTTAGACTCGTCCAAATTCAAAGCATTTGCAGACAAAAATTTCAATGGTGATGAGACTTTGTCCTTGAAAGGGTAGAAAAACCAACATCTTTCCCCTTTTCCCACAATTTTGGTTTTGTAACCGATGCTTTGGCTTTCCCTGCATTGCAGGTACATTTACATGTGCATGACAGTGTGAGCTTTTGTTTTTCAACCTTATTTAGCAAAAATTGTTCAACAGCCTCTTTTCCTGATTTCATTGCCATGAGTTTCTGTACAGGATTTTCTTCTACAAAGCTTTCACTGGGATACAGTTTATGTTCTTCTACAGATTCCTTTGAAAAAGAGAATATCCCAGTTTTCCTGAAGCCAGACATTATATTAATGGGTGTCATTGCCCTCAGGTAAGCCTGGCATGCTATATGACACATGTCATAACGTGTGATGGTCTTACCAATGGATGACTGCATAAAGGATGCACACTCGCTATAGTAAAACGCCTTAAAAGGACCAAAAATGGAGACATCTAGGGGCTGAAGAAGTTGTTAGACATAGCCCAGTTAATCAAAGCTCTAGAGAGGTGTGATGCATGCCCGTCAAATATAAGCAAGATATGCTGCCCATCATTATCTCCTCTTCTTACATTGGTAGAAAATGGTCCTTCAAATACTGCTGAAAAATATCAGCATTTGACCACCCACTATCTGACATCACACCTCGAGACCCCGGTGAAGCATCTCTCATCAGTTCAGGAGAATACCGCTTTCCTTTAAAAACAAAAAAAGGGGGTAAATGATGCCCGGCTGCATTAGCACAATCATGCTATAACAGTTGTTGTTGTTGAGCGAGGTGATGTAACTGATTGTGGTTTAATACCCACTGGAGCAATAATATTTGGTGGTCTGTGTTCTGGCTGAATGCCTGTCTCATCAATATTAAAAATAAATTGTGGCTTATTGCTAAGACCATACTTCTGCATGATGTTTAACAAACTGTCAAAATAATTTTCGAAAATCTCTGGAGCTGAAACTTTGGCACGACTGCTTTCAAGACCTCTAGGTTTTAATGATCTAAGCCGGTGTTGCCATCGTGTCAAAAAACCATACAACCAACAGTTACTTAAAGGCTTATCGGTAGCTCGGCGCTTTAAGCTTGCAGCGAGTTCTCCAGCAAGATACTTAAGTTTTGCATTCGTAAAACCATATCCCAGTTGTGCCAGGTGTTCAACCAAAGACAGCTCCTCCTCACTAAACAGGTTCTCTGTACCAAGCTTAACTTTTTCCATGTCTACTTTGCCCTTTACCCTACCACGCAGTAAACACACACCGCGAGGTTTTGTCAGGCATACAAATGTCCGGTGATCTTGCGCACTTATATTAAATAACGTCACTGCAAAGGATTTGTTAAGTATTTGAGGCCCATACAAGGAATAATTGTAGAAAATAAATAGTTATGCTGGATTCGGACTTTTGATTCAAAACTTTCACAAAATGGCGGCAAATAGGAAACGAATTCTGTCGTCTGAAAAGGGTTGCATGAAAATAAAGCAAATAATGTTAATACTGTTTCTTAATATCTAATAAAGTTGCAAAATATGTGTTGAATTGATTTGTCTTTGTGATGAGACATGAAATCCTCGTTTCATTGACAGATAAAAAATGTTATATACAGCCAGCCTCATCGTGAATAGGGCATGTTTATAAATAATAATTATTAGTCAGGATGATGTCATAGACAAACTATAGACACTCTCAGGTACAAGTTTAGCTAAAGTTACTTTCTGGAGGTTTCTCTGTCATTCCAAATTCCTATGGTCTAAGAAACACTGCAGAAACGGGTAGAATTCGTTAAACGAAGTCGCGGAACAGGAATCTACCGAAGTGCGCAAGATTACCGGACGCGTAAGATTACCGGACTTGACGACAGAAACTGTATGTAAATATCGATAAATTTTGATAAAAATATCGGTTTTTTTACCTGTTTTTGTCGCATTTTTTCTCTAGCGTCGAACCGTGGCTTCCTCTCTGAAAAACTTGAGTAGAATTCGGACGCGTGCATATTTACAACGACGATGTTTTGGCCTATTTTTTCAAAATCGCGGATGTGTAAGACACCAATAGCAAAAGTTTTAGACCCAGATCGTAGACTGTGCAGGCTGACATAGGTTGTTTTGGCGCCCTTTTCACAGAGCATGGCTTATATATTTGGTTTTTTCGTTTGACCCCAAAAATCAATTAATTTAGATCTTTCAGGTTAAAGCCATTACTGTACTAGCTATTTTGGACATTCGGAACCCAACTGAAAATTACATAAAATACAATGACTCGAAGAATATGGATATATCGTTTTGTCAATAGCCTAAAGTTCATTGTGAGAGAAGGAGAAATTGTTTTCAACGAGTAATAGCTCCTTTCTCCCAACGTTAACCAAAGCTGTCAACTTTGAGAGCGTGTTAAAATATAAAATATTGGTGTATCAAAGTTTCCGTGGCCCCGGGGAATTTGGAATGACAGATCTAACTGTGATTGGTGTATTAGAAAAAATATAGGTAAAATCAGTGAGGAAGAAAGTTAAATTTAATTTTTAATGACGCCGTTTAAAACTATGAATCATCAATCATCGATTACGCGAAATATACATTCAGTGTTTACTAAATGACGAGCGTAAAAGAAGCAAAAATATTTTTGACATCTGTTTCAAAATAAATTACACAAATAGTACAGTGTTTACTAAATCAGCGAGTGAAAAAGGAAATAATTATTTAATCAATTACTGAGAGAACTACAGAACTTAGCAACAGCTCTTTTGACATGAAGCATTTGAGATTGGAACTTTATACTAAATTTTAACAGCTTTTATTTTTATAAATTACGGAATATAAACCACTGCCCTTATAAAAAAAACACACAGACACTCATAAGTGACTAACATAAGAATAAAAGAGCAGTTAAACCTGAAAAATTAATTTTGTTTTTGTATACCGCGGTCTGCCATTAACGATCCTCATCCCAGGATTAACATTTAGGTAAGTACCGTTACTGTTTAATTATTTATTTAATTATTCAAATTAATTATCTTATATATGATGACGTTGATATATACTCGGAAAGAAAGAGGGCGAGAAAGAGTTACAGTATTAAGCCGCCAAAAAAAAAGCAAAACTTTTCATATTGATACAATAGAAAATGTCAAAATTAAAAAAAAGGATGTTTGCTATAACACATTATTGTAATATCTTATTTTTAACGACAGACTCTGAAATAATCTTCATATTTTTTCAACTATTTTTATAGGCGGCTTCTGATTAAATAGAAATATGCTCTAGGTAAAGTAACGTTACGGCTGTTTCATACAAAAATTTATAACTTCTGACAAAACGTGGAACCGGAATGCCCAACACCGTACGCAAATCTACATAAGCCGCCATTGACATAATTTTAGTGAATTTTGCCACCTAATAAGTACATTCTTATGAACATGAAAGTTCGCAACAAATGCATAGCTGAAATACAAACCGCTCCTAGCGGGATTCGAGCCCGTGCGGAAAAGATCCTCGATTATTGAGTGTTTAAAATACCAACACTAACCACTGATCTAAAGAGAATTCTCCTTAACGCAGTTGTTAGGTATTGATTTTATACAGGAAGAATATATGCAGTAAGTAAGGAGTGATCTTACGTAACAACAATTAATAAATAAATAAATAAACTGAATGATGTGATCATTCAGTAATCTTTTCTTTTTTATTATACAGGTAATTGTCAATTATACAATTTCCTCTTGTGTCAAAATTTCACTTTCTACCATGAAGAGAAATTCCCGCCCTCACCCTTTATCAAGAAGAGCATAAACCGAAAGGCCAATGCCGGTTTAGACAAATTGTTGTACCCTGAAATTCTTACCGGCCAAATAGTTTACTATCCAAATGTCCCAGGCCAAATTGTCAGGGCCAAATCGCTGGCCAACTTGCCCGCGCGCTAATACGTTGCGACTTGAAACAAGATTACAGTAACGTTAGACAACTTCAAAAAGAAAACAAAATCCATCTGGAAAATGAGAAATCAATATCAGCATATGGAACGTGGTTGTAAGTGAAAACATAGTTAACAAGAGGGCCATGATAGCCCTGTATCGCTCCATTGGCTTTTTAACCCTTTACCACACAAATCGATGTGTTAATGACCTTTAAAGAGAAAGCTTTTGAAAACATTGTGCGAAAAGGCCAACATGTTGTCAGGCAGTATTTTCTCCTTTTCCAACAATGTTTCCTACCCTATCAAAGACAGAAATAATCATTTAATCTGCATTCAACTTGTTTTTTGCAATGGCTTTAAACTTGATCCAGTCAAAAAATTTGTCCTTTCTTAAAGGGTAAAATTGACGTATCATGCACTTAAATGGCATTGCAGAGACATACAGCATAAAAAGTCTGTATGGTAGTAAACTTACTTGGAAAACATAACCTCCCCCTGCCCAACAAAAAAAGTCATATCTTCCTAAGTGCAAAGATTATGTCAGTGAATACAAGCAGGTTTATTCATTGGCATGAAAGGTAACGTTCTGGAAAGAAAACTGAATGACAAAAGCCTTACTTTAAGTTTAATATTCCACTGATGTGAGCATAACTACTAACATCAAAATAAATCACTCTCCCTGACCACAGAACATTTCCTATCCAAAAAACTTGAATATCAACATCAATCATGTATCATTGCAGTTTGATAATCAAGGGAGGTAAATAGTAACAAACTTTATCTTTATAACAGGAGTTATTTCCCTTGATTACTATTTAAATTAAAGTCAGTATATATAAGCCCATGCTAAACTTGTGATCCCTGGCACGGAGCCAATTTTGACCCCAAGGCTATAATATGAAAAGACTTCTTAGAGGTCTATTAAATAAAGCTACATGCCAAATTTGGTAGCCCTGGGCTTTATGGTTTCAGACAAGAAGATTTTCAAAGATTTTCAATATTTTTCGCTTTTGTTGCCGTGGCAACCAGAGTTTTTGAGAAATCAGATTCTTTCAAGAAATTCTGAAGAGGACCATGGCAGGATCATTTCTGTGAAGTTTCATCATATTTCGATGTTTAGTTTCAGAGAAGATGTTTGAAATAAAAGTTAACGCACGTACGCACGCACGCACGCACGGACACACGACGGACACCGTGCCATGACATAAGCCCGCTGGCCTTCGGCCAGTGGAGCTAAAAACGGAATTATTGCTCATGACGAGTAATTTCTCCATTTATAACTTTGTTTTTAGAAGTTATCAGCTGCAAAAGGGATATAAATGCATCAGCAAGAAGTATCGGATCTGTGCAGTCCACGCAGGCTGATCAGGGTCGAACCCTTTTGCTGTTGGTCAATTTCCTACAGCTCCAAGGGCCAGTTTACCTCGTGATTCCATTGGCTTTTAGACAAAATTTATTTTATGGACAAAGAATTATATGAATGTTTGCCTGGTACAATGGATCGCGGAGATGCATTGATCACCTTTTTCCTAGAGCAACGCTCTTTTACGTGTAATCTATTCATCATTCCTGTAGAAATAAACAGATGAAGTCCAAAGGCAGCACGCCGTTATATGTCACGTGTGTAATCTGTATGTTGTTTTGTCACACCTGTCTCGGGCAGACGACTGTCGCAGAGCAGCAAACGAAGACCAAAGAACCCCGCCCTCGTACCATGGAAGAGGATGAGTTGATATGTAAGCTTTTAAATACTCCAAAAATATTTTTCAATTGTGATATTCAGGTAGATTATAATGCATTTTGCCAACGTTACATCCGGTTTTAGGGCCCGATCCTCATACAGTAAATACTGCTGACATTTGCAAAATGCCGATAAAAAGAAAAAAAAAAAATACGACTCTTGCAAATATATTTTGAGGGTTCAACCAACCTATAATACAATATAACTCGACAGACGAGCATTTCTAATTGCACCAAGTAGCATGGGCGATTGTGTTAATTCAGTCATTTTGTTTGCACCGGATGTCATGCTTAGCGCAAAGTATTATGATCTACTGGAATAAAGCGTATTCTGTTTAGAAAAGACATTTTCCTTGCCACGACGTGTTTACCTTTTGTGAAAATTGCAATAGTTTTTGTTAGGTCCAGGAACACCCCTATGTGTACCGTGGTGGGCTAAAATGTGTACGGTTGCAAGCAAGTTGATCCGATCAATAGTGATCCAAAAGTGTTCTTAAATTTGTTGAATCTCTTCTTTAACCTTTACCACACAATCCTCAGTTATCATGACCTCGAAAAGGAAGGCTTTTGACTCTGACATTTTGGGAAAAGGAGGAAAAGCTGGTGACCAGCATTTTCTCCTTTTTCCAGAATGTTTACTATCCTTTCAAAGAAAAATCCAATAACTTGAGCCACGTTTAATATGTCGTCTGCAGATGCTTTGAATTTGGGCAAGTCCAACATTTTGTAGGTTGGTAAAAAGTTTTATACAATTTAATTGAGCCCTGGCAAAAGGGGGCTTAATGCATTTCCGTGATACATGATACCAAGCGAGCTATCACATGATAAGGGTTCCATGGCAGCCACCTTTTTTAACAACCGACTTAATCATGAGATAGACTGGGCTTGTACATACAGAAAATTGACCAATATCGAAAAGTTTCGGCCCAGGTCAGCCTGCGCGGACTGCGAAGGCTGACCTGGGTCGATACTATTCGCAGATGCATCAAGCCCCCTGTTCAGAGAGCACGACTCAATTGTTTTGTTGTAATACTTTGTATTCTTAAATCCAGTGTTCAACGTTGCGGCAAAAGGACGTGTTGTGGAATTGTTGGCTAACGAGCTTGCGAGGACGGAGATCATCCGGGCACTTCTTGTACAGTATGCCAAGGAATGTGTTCAGAATGTCACAGTGCTGGAGAAACACTGTTTGGACTGCATGATGGAGAGATGTGAAAATAGGTGATACATTATATATCTGTCTCGCCTGTTAGTCATTTATCTTTGAAGGAATCTCTTTCTTCTAAAATGCCTTAAATGTCTTAAATTAATTCAAGTGGTCGTTCATTCTAAATCCAACGACCGACCACGGTTAGATCCCACACCTGTGTCCATCATGTATCCAAAGCAATAGCGAAGTTTCGAGACGCTTGAATAAATGACACAATTTATCTGGCACTGTACAATAACAACTGACTAATGTAAAACACCATCACGAAGGATAAGTTGCATACAAAATTTTATTGGTTGACCATGGTCTTGATGTCTAAATAAGATCATTAAAAGCGGATGTATAATCTAATGATTAATGTACAACAACATATATAGATTTCTCTCTGTACTTGTCACAGATCAATGTCAGTCGCCGCTGTATTTCCATCTAAAACATTATAATTTACAGCCATTGTGTGTTATTTTGGTCAAGGTTCACAATATACATGTAGCTTAGGGTTGTAAAATATAGGATTCTTTGGTAAACGGTTAAACTTGATCAAGATTTTGATTTTTGTTCATTAATAGAGTTTCAGAATGTAAAATTAAGACCCCACCCCTATCAGAGGTGATAAACCACGACCCCATTCCGATACCCGGGCTCCAGTTTCTATCCCAGGCCCCAAGAGACGTACAGAAACATCTCAAGGATTTCACGTCGCGGGCCAGAACAGATATACTGGAAGGTAATCTACTGAGGGAGTATCAAATTTTCAGGACAGGTCAAAAGCAATGAGCCCATTCTGCATATGCAATAATTTTTTTAAATGTCAGTACTTTCATAGGTGTTTTCTACAGAAACATATCGCAGAATCATTAAAATTTTATTGAATCCTAGTAGTCTCCTATTTCGTCTCTGTTTTTTTTTTTAAACATGGTTTAGTAATCAATGACCATACTCAATACAAGCACCCTTTCTCTAAAGATAGACCAATGACAGACTGGATCCGTCTTTACCAACCATTCTTAAGAACATTCTTAGTCTTAAATTTAAAAGTAACACAACTTCTGATTGGCAAAATCAAATGGTTTAGCCAATCAGAAAATGTGTTACTCTCTAAATCTAGAATAAGACGAATAACTTTCTCAAGAATGGTTGGTGAATACAGGCCCTGATCTCGCGTAGCGCTTGCAGTCCAAATCCGGCAAACTCCACTACATACTGTTCCCGAGCTATCTGAAAGAGGGAGCCTACAAAACGAAAAATACTTAAGACACTAAAAGAAAACATTGATATACTCAGAAAAAATGTATGTGTCAGTCTAATAAAGAACTTTTTCTGTCACAGCTAAAAACACGTTTACATTACGCCAGTTTTTGATATGGGTTTATTTCATCAACTAGGTATACCAGAGAGTCTCAGACAAGAGAGCGAGACCATTATGCACAAAGAGGTAGACCAAAGCCTTAAAGACCTCAGCGACAACCTTGACACAGAGAAAGCCTTGCAGACCATCAGTGTACACATGCAAAAAGCCGCAGATAATGTACACAAAATACCAGAGCTTGGATCTAGAGTTGGCACGATTATAATTGGTACGTCAGCATAATAATGGTTGTTCTAGCTTTCATTAAAACAGCATATGGTCCTAGTGCTGAAACCAGAGGCCATTGAAAACCATCGGTGTAAGAATGCAAAAAGCAGCAGTCAATGTACACAAAAACAAGTGCTTGGATATGAAATTGGTACTCTTATCATTCGTAAGTTTACAAAAATATTCTTACTAGAGACATTTACCTACGGATCCTCTTTTGTTCAATGGTTAATCAAACCCTTTAACAAACGATTCTGTAATTTAACGACCATTAGAAAAAGGCTTTTTGAAATTAGCGCTTCAAAAGGAGACGATGCTGGTAATCGACATCAACTTGTAATATATGTATATTTTATTTCACAGCTAACGAAGGCCACGCCATAAACCTTGCCGAATTACTGGCGAGTCGGCTTAAGGATTCTAGGCCATTTGTTGATTCAATTCAACACAACACTCAACGATTAGCAGAACAGATGCCAACCATTATGGATCACGTGACAGAGACGGTGTCGGTGTTTAAAGACAAGATTTCTGGAATGTTTGGTAACGTGATGAACACGTTTAACCGTATAATGGGTAAGTTATAATGGAATGTCAAACGGATAGTCAGATAGAGGGGTGGATAGACAGACAGACAGATAAACTGGGTGGCATACAGACTCACAAGCCATTATGGTGTCATCACCACTAAGATATTGTTTTGCACTGTAAGCTTGTACTTTCAAGGCCATTAGGCCTACTGTCTGCTAAGGATCTTTGAAAACATCCTTACAACGGAAAGATATTTGACATAAATGAATACTGAATGCCTGAATATACGAGAAAACTTTGTGGCTGAAGCGCATGGAAGAACTTAACGCAGCGATAAAGCTGAAACACTGTTGAAAACCAGTGAAAAACACTAATAATTATACGTCAGGCTACATCAGGGTTTCGTACTAGGTAGGCTCTAAATCTTGTTGGGAGAAACAGTGTCATTAAATATCCGCTACCAGGCTTTGAATCGAACCTGTAACCTTTAGCAAGACACGGCTTGCTCATCTAAAGCCGTAGACTTTTTTTTTTTCAAAATCCAAACTTTAATTTTCTGACACTTCTTCTTGCTCTTTATATCAATTTAAATCATTTGCGTGGAACATTAATAAAGGGAGGTAATAATATAGAAAGTTTTATAATAAGTTGAATTCAGAAAATTTTCCTCCTCTCTTTGACAGTCCAACCGGATACAAATGTCATCAACGGTGATACAATGCAAGCGCAGCCTGGGTTTCAACCCTATTTCAACCCAAACACGCAGATATCTGGTAACTTTCCGGCAAATCCAAATATTCAACAATTTCCGAGACTCCGACAAATCCAACAACAACGACCTTTCGTAACTATGAATGAACAGCAATTATTCATGCAAAGTCAGTTCCCAACCGAAACATCTAACGTGGCGTTTTCTAATCCCCTACCCGTTGTTCAGCAATTCCGTCCGGGTCAACCTCAGATGACTGTTTTAAACTTGCCTCCGGTTCGAAGACTACCGCCTTTTAATAGACAAAGATTCCCGAGACCACCATTGTCAGGCCTAAACACGGTTGCACCACCGACTCAGCCCCAAGTTCCTGTAAACGTCGTAAATCAGGGACCACAAACCGGCCCCAAAGCTCAACCAAATGTTCCACAGCCTGTCCCGCCGCGACCACAAATACCACGACGAGTCTTGAACCAACAACAACAGCAGCAGCAACAACAACAGCAACAAACAAATTTGCAACAACAACCGCAGCAACAACGACAACAGCAACAACAACCGCAGCAACAACGACAACAGCAACAACAACAGCAGCAACAACAACAACAGCAGCAGCAACAACAGCAACTACAACAACAGCAACAACAACAAAATTTGCAACAACAGCAGCAACAACGACAAAACTTGCAGCAACGACAACAACAATTATCCCAGCAACAGCAGCAACAATTACAGCAACAGCAGCTTCAACAACAACAAAATTTTCAGCAACAACAGCAACTACAACAATTACAACAACAACAACAACAAAGTTTAACAAACATAATACCAACCGGTCCGACGTTAGTTCCATCCAAAATGACACCACAAAGCCAGACAACAAATGTAAATCAGATACCGAACAACCCGCCAATGATACAGCGGAACCAGGTGCAATCAATTCAACGTATAAATGATGCTGGTATGAAAAATCAACAGTTTCAATCTAATACTAAAGCAATGGTCCCTGGCCGACAGAAAAGACACACTGATGCAGACTGTGAAAAACTGGAAACCAATCCAGAGCTTTACTGCAAACAGTACGAGTCACATTGCCACAACTGTACGTTAGAAAAACGTCTGAGATTCGAAGGTATGTTTTTATCGTCATAAACCTTTCCGAATAACTGGCGACTCGGCTTAAGGATATATCATGTATTCCCAACTAAAGTGTGCTTAATTAGCAATCTGCGTCGCGATAACCACAGGCTATACAAACCGTTTAGTTCCGTTGAAATCATGTTATATTTGTTTAAAGGTAGATATTCAGATTTTTATAACCTCACCAAACTTAAAGAAATGATTTATCACTGAACTGATTAAGTCATAAGCTGGGAAATCATCAGTACAGAAAATAGACAAAAGTAAGAAAAATGTTTTTCAATGGTATTTCCTTAATGGAATACACTGCCTCTTTAGGTATTTGTAGATTGTGCACCACTTTTTTGCAAAGAACAAGTTGGAATATCACATAATCAATGACACACGTCGATTACGAGGATTTGTATTTAAATCAGCATGATGTCATATCTGATGTAATAAATATAGACGGTGTTACCGTTTGCAAATCGACCACCCCGTTATTTTCCAAAATTGAACCTTTTCATTAAATGTGACCATGCAGTTTAAATGATTAAAAAGAAACTATATCTAGTCATATTTTTTTTGGAATTTTTTAAAGAAATTTTCATTTACGACATGAAAAAACCCAAATAAGCATTAAGGAGGCATTAAGGGGGAAAGGTAAAATTGGTTACTTGTAACTAGCTGCTTGTCCCAGATACTTATTCAAGAAAAGTTGGCTACTCTTATCCAACTATTTGTTTCAGGCCCGGCCGGGCTCAGTGGCTAGCGTATTTGACTTGTGACCTGGAGGTTGCGGGTCCGATACCCGGTTGCGGCGAACTTTCTTTCCGGCGATTTTTCGCCTCTAAACCTCTGATGCATGTGAGAAAAGTAGTCAGTGGCTTTGGAAAGAAAGTTTTGTCAGACCGCCATGATATGACCTAAGCTGTTAAAGAGGCGTTAAACTCCAATACAATACCAATACAAAGCTTGTTTCAGTTACTTGTCACGGAAAAACTGGCCACTCGTGGCCTGATACAAGTCAGCTGTTACTTGTTCTGTACTTGTGGGATATTTCAAAATATGTATAACATGCAGCCAAGATATAATTCGACACATAAACAAGACCAGAAGCTGATCAGATTGATTGATTGATTGATTGAATAAATGGAATTTTACGCCCAATTATTTCAGTCATATCACGGCGAAAGATTGCTTATTAATATATGTCCTGGATTTCACAAGTACTAGGGTAGGGCTCTGAATTGTCTTGCCCAAGGACACTCCCACAAAAAATCTAGTAAAGCTCTAATGATTGTTAAACATTTTTAAGTCAGTAAATAAAACACAATACAAGTAAGATACAATTCTTCAATTTAAAGATGCCAGTTACTCATCTAGAAAGACGGATAATATTTCATTTTTCTTATGTCTTCAAAAAGCTGATCAAGCCAGGCGCAATTTGCCAAAACAAATGCTTGTGAAACATTCTTAATTCGATCAATAAGGCGCAAAATACAAGTAGGATACGATACAATGCTGCACATCAAAGGTGTTAGCAACTCGTAATGAAAAATGGGGTTACTTAATTTTTCTTCGACAGAAAAGTTGAAAAGCACAAGAAGCCGACCAAAGCAGGCGCAATATTCAAAACCAAATGCATTTCAAACATTCTGAGGACAATAAATAGAGCGCACAATACAAGTAGGATGCAATTCAGCTCTTAAAAGGTTCCAGCTACCCGTCAGGAAAGAATGGAGTTGTTTCATTTTTTTTGGTAGTGAATTCAAACCGCACATAAAGCTAGCCAAGCAAGGCACGTTTTTTTTTTTTCAAAATAAATGCCTATAAAACATTCTTAAGACAATAAATAGAGTGCACAATATAAGTAGGATACATTTCTGCACATTAAAGATGCCAGCTACTCGCCTTTATAGAAAGGCAATGCTAATGTAATGTAGCAGGAGTAAGTGCTAACCTAGATACTATATTCCAAAACGAATGCTTGATTAAACAAAAATTAATTCACTACAAATCAAAGGTGCCCGCTATTCGTCATGAACGATTGGGTAGTTTCATTTTCGTGGTAACGTAGTAACGAAGCACAAGTAGCCTAGCTGGCCAAAGTAGAAAAGAAATGCCTGTGGAACATTCTTAAGACAATGGTTCAAGCGAACAATATAAGCAGTAGGAGACAGTGGTTTTGTGGTAGAGCGTCGGCCTCTCACACCAAAGGTTCTGGATTCGAATGAGCGTGTCAACCAAGAAATACATGTACTTATACATGTATATTGCCCTTCATACAAGCACATTTAATGTGCAGAATAGTATACCAATACTTGTACTGTGCGCTTTATTTATTGTCTTAAGAATGTTCCGCAAACATTTATATTTGGAATTTGCATCTAGCTTGGCCAGCTACATGTACTCTTTGAGTGCACTCTTAGGAATGGGTTAATCAAATGAAATAGTGTAAGTTGGACCTTCTTTTACATTTATAGTTTGCGGTGAAGGTGTGGAGAAAGCGCGGGAAGAAATCAAACGGCTTGACGAGTCAGTTGAAGGTTATCTAAAAGCGTACGAAAACTATATCGTCGGCCAGCGTCTTGTCTTGAAGGTTGAAATGGATGACGGCAAGCGACTCCACAAAACTAATTCCTACTATGACGCGTACATAACCGCCAAAATCGGAGAATCCATTGTCAGATATAAGACTAAGATGATTCTCAACTCGGACGACACAAGATCATCTGGTAGCCAAGTTGGCGACGAACTTTGGGAAAAGCTTTGGGAGCGAGAAATATTCAAAGAGGCCAAGAGATCGATTATTGAGAAACCGCAATTCAGTATCATGGGTCAGACACAGAACAGAAAAATACCCTCGGTACATTCGGCTGCGCACGCAGGCGATCATTCAGCCGGAAGTTTGAGTAGTGCAGTTTCAAGTGTGTGTTTAATTGCTGGGACAATAGTGTGTTTGATGGTGATATTTTTGTAAAGGATTGATATTTGTTATGTGGGATTGAATACTTGTTTTAATTCTAATTAGGCTACTCTCTCTGCCGAGTTCCGCTTTTCCACTAAAGGCTTGATTTCATCCTCTGCCCGAAAAATCATTGTCAGCGCCTGTGCGTGTTTGAATGATGAAGTTTTAGAATGGAATATTGCAGCAAATCAAATTGATCAGTAACTACCCGAGTATGCACTCTCGACGTATTGTACACATGTGGCTATGCCCAATCGCCAGATTATACACTGCCTTCATACGACGATACATGGACATCAAGGTCATGTGACTGGAATGGCCAATCAAATATTGTACGAGTTTTGCCCCACGTGATAGTGAATCTGTAATTACGTTGGTCAGTACAGTTACAGGAAAATCGTGTATATTCTCCGGTGTGTTGGAAATCTTTATTGTTTTATATAGACGCCGGGTTCGAATGTATGTGAGTGGCGCTCTCGGAAAAGATGTTTCAAAGCATCTCTGTGATGTAATTAACCAAGCAAGTCATCTCATAATTCTTGATCTATGAAGTCTGTTCTGTCCAACAACCAACTGAATCATAGGCTTGAATGATCCTTTGACACGCAGAATTGCGCAGGCTGACCAGGGTCGAGATACATTAAACCCCCTTCTCACAGACCAGGGTTCATATATTATGCATGCCTGTAAACGACTATCGATGAATATTCAGGTCACGTGACTGGAATGGTCAATCAAATCCTGTATTAGTTTTGCCCCATGTGATGGCAAATTATCGGTCAGTAAAGTTGCAGGATAATCGTATCTATTCTCCGACTTGTTGAAAATCTTTACTTATAGATACAGACGCCGGGCTCATATACATATGCCTGGTGTGAGCGACGCTATAAGAAATGGAGGTATAATGCATCTCCGTGATCCATTTTAACAAGCAAGTCATCACATAAATCTTGTAATGATGTATATTGGTCCTTTGACAAGCAGAAAATTTAACAATAGCAATAAGTTTCGCTCCAGGTTCATTAAAACCCCTTTTTACAGAATATGACTCCTTTCCTAAGGCTATTCAAGCTTTCACAAGTCTTGAAAGTTGTATATGGCCTGCAACACGCGAAAAGGGGCATTCGGACATTTGCGTAAAGTGTCGTCTCGGATCAGCCTGCGCACTCCGCGCAGGATAATCCGAGACGGCACTTTACGACTACATTAGATTTTGTGCTACAGTAGACTTGCGCAAAACAGAAAATTACATAAAAACGTAAAGTGCCGTTTCGGATTAGCCTGCGCGGATTGCGCAGGCTGATCCGAGACGACACTTTACGCAAATGTCCGAATGCCCCTTTTCGCGTGTAGCAGGCCATATCGTTATAAAGAAGGCTTATTCTCAAAAATTTTCTAATTTGAAAGTAACGCAACTTCTGATTGGCCAAAAAGAAAAGTTTAGCAAATCAGAAGTTTCGTTACTTCGCTAATCTACAAAAAGACTAAGAATGAAACTATGAATGGTTGGCGAGAACGGGCCAAAAATACGGGCGAGTATAAATGACCTAAAACAAACAATGATTGATTGATTGTATGATGTTAACGCCGTTTTCAACAATATTTCAGTTATATCGCGGCGGCCGATGCACCTTTCCACGCTTTCCTGGAGTTTCTTTTACCGGAAGTCCGCACAATATTCATTCAAAGCCACTGGCTGCTTTCAACAAAACCATAGTTGAAACAATGGTCAGTGGTGAGAGAGGAATGAATCCTGTCGCAATGACAATCATCAATCCTCGGTAAGAAATTGGCCGAGCCAGGGATTGAACCAGTGATCCCCTGTTCTCAAGTCATGTACGCTACCGACTGAGCTACCGGGGCTCGGTTCAAACACACAAACAACCGTATGAAATGATTTATCACGTGTACAGCCATTGCCTTGTATGCTGTTCAGTACTAACATATTGACTGACTGTTTAATGATTTTGATTATTTTATTTAATTGTATTTTCACGTGCTTCTGCTGAGATAAAATAAAAAGTATTTCAAGAACAAATCTAATCAAATTTGTTGTAAATAGGTGCGTAAGAAACAAAAACGGAGATATCCTAAAACTAAGTCATGTTTCGACCGTTTGACAGTCATTCCTACTTTTTATGTACTTACACGAATGCCAAAAACATGAAATTGCATGTCTTAGAATTTTGATAAAAAATGTGCCACAACAAAACCTTATAACAGCTTAATGAAATTCTGAAGTTACACATCATGAGAATCAACCGTTTTCTTATTGTAAATGTTTTAAGCAAGTGACTAAATATTGGAGTGACGGATGTTAATTCATAAAATTCAAGTTTTGTATCATCTATTGTGTGAAAACTGTTAACACAACTTATATAAACATACCATTTTATTGAAGATATAAGTATGTGGTAGGAAATAAGGCAGAACTTTTGGATCGTTTTGGGTTTTATTGAAAATTAAGGCACAAAATCGTAGCTATACCTTTTTCTTCAAATTGATTCTGAAATTTCGAATTACTTTCATTTGAAATATTTTTACTTTGGCTGGGTATTTCTATGGCTGGCATACTTAATTATTTCAATGAATGTATTTCTTTTTAGTAATATGGACCATGATTCTTTATCTTTGAAATTTAAATGCCAATAAGAATGTAACGGATGTTAAAAAGAAAATGCCACAAGTAAAAAAAAATCCGATTTTCTCATATTACTCACATGAAAAAGTACTAAAATGACAAAAAACTGAGCTAACTTTACTGAACTTGAGGAACCATTAAATAAAAGATGTGTATCTTAGAAAACATTGATCCTGATTTTAGAACTAAGTCTTGCAAATTTTAGCCACAAAAAACGAAAGAAATTACTGAAAGCTAAAGTAATTACACCTACATTAATTGATATTCGTATTGGTTTCTTTGAAGCACAAGTATACAGAGTTTTTGTATAATGCTTCACAATCGACCAAATGTTCTAATACTGTTTTCAAGATTTTCTGATCTTGGTAACGGAAGTTAACCAACTAAATTACTGTAACTAAACCTTCTTGCACTTTAAGCTACACTTTGCCTTCACTCCCAATCTTGTCATCCATTTCAAGGCCTAATTCTTAAATCCGATTTCATTTTCCTGAGGGGACAGGGTCTGGTATTTTCATCATGACCTGCTTCTAAGTAGTTATATCTGGCGTTCAAACTAAACATTCAACTGCGCTCACTTACAAAAGTGGAATGACTTTTGTTACGGTACTCTTAGGTTGGGCAGTCAGTTAGATAGTGGATAAATCTAAGACCAGGGTATTTCAGGTAGAATGTGACGTCTACGAACGGCAAACGATAAGTACTGATTTTAGTCACGGATGTTAAAGGTAACGGATGTTAAAATTAGCATATGTTTTGGATCAGAAAAGGCCCTTTTTCTGGTTATTATGAGAATGATTCATATAGTTTTATCTCGTATTTGGTATTCTCCTTTAAGCATCACATTCAACAGATGTCAGTTGACAACGGGTTTGGCAAAACCTTGGTAACAGAGGTTAAACAAGTTTTTGTCTGAATGCAATCTTCGATATCAGTGATTCATTTTTTTTCGAATTACAGAGGTTTTTGTGATCCACAGGCTCCAAAATCTTCAATATCAAGCTTAAAAGACTATTCCGACAGTAATCTTTGGACAAACAGATCTAAGTCAGACCATCCCAACATGAGGTAAAATGCAGTAACGGATGTTAATGACGTTTTGGCGACACTACTAAACCATTGATATTTTCAAATTCTGTTGCATGTGTCTTCATGTGTCATAAGTACATCTGTAAGGGTACATTATGTCTTAAGCAAAGAAGGATTGTGAAATACCAAACAGTTTACTTTCTGTAAAGATTCAAAATCAGTCTCCCAACAGGGCGACACAAAAAAAACGCTATTTTTGCATTCATAAGGTAATTTTCAAAAAAATTTAAGCGAACACGAGAATGTTTAGTTCTGTATATGGCTAATATATGGCACATGCATTGAAAATAACCTGATTATTTTACTCTCATTTGCTTGTGGGGTCAGTAAGTTGGCAGGGATACTAAAAAATGGGAAAAGTACATAAAAAACAGGAATTACTGTCGAGAGCAAAGTACATAAATTAGGATATTTTCAACCGGACAAAAAAAAAAAGACGGTTTTAATGACAGTTTAGCCCGACAATTTATCACATGACCTCTCTTGTTTTCAGTGTAATAACGAGCGACAGCGAGTTCCGGGCGAAGCGGGCGACCTTCGGTCTCGCGCGATATCAAATTCTCAATGCTCGAATTAAATACAAGGACAAGGAAAGTCACTACAACATAATATTCCGTATATCTCAAACACCAACTAATTTCAGATCCTATATATCACACATTTAAGCACTTTATCTGTAATCTGATCTTGATCTACTGTCTGCAACAGCAAGTGCTTTAAGGATTCGCTCAGGAATAAACAAAAATACCCTGAAGCGAAAATTAGAAGAAAATATACTGCCGAACTAAAGTTAAGGGCCAGAAGAAGAATCATCTCTCATAACCCAAAAAATGAAAGCAACACCTTCAACTCTTGAAATGTTTTAATACGACATGTAACCTTTCGATTCATGTAAACAAAATCACTAATAAGGAAATTTCATTCGCGCAGCAAGCGTCGGAAGTACCCCACCCCCCCTTTGGAATAGTTGCAAGAATGTTCTTTCAGTTTGGTCAAGTTCAGTAAGGGGTGTGCCCACCCTGGGCTGCAAGGCATTCACCGATCCATGAGCGCATTGAGTTCACATGGTCAAGACGATAACGCAACCCCTCATCGCGCTAGGGTGGTCCAAGATGTCTTGCAGCGTCACCAGATTGTGAGGATGAACTGGCCAGCCCGATCACCCGACTTGGCGCCCATAGAACACCTCTGGGACATCCTTGGGCGCCGGGTGAGGGACAATCACCCCCCACCTGCAGATGTCGACCAGCTCTGCCTATTCCTGCAGCAGGAGTGGATGGCAATCCCTCAACAGATGCTCCAGAATGAATATAGTTTAATAAAATAAAGACAAAATGAGTTAAAACTGGCTGAAAATGAGTATAAGGGCCTCTTTAATTATTTGGTGACAGATTTCAAGGGATAATTTATTCAGGAAAGAGTGTATTAAAACCATCCATCATAAAATTTCATATTCCTCTGGCACCAAGGGAGACAGCTTTCGAAAAAAAAAAAACTGCTGGAAAAGAGAAAATACTGGCATTTTCTGTGTCAGAGAAGATCAGAACACGAGGGCAATAAATTCGCCTGCAAGTGCTTTAAACGGACAAGTCTTATTTCTTCAGTAGTAAAAGAAATCTATGTTGATCCCAACTGAACAAAACACCATGCTAAATAATTAGGCATGAATATCTGACAAAGAAAACAGGTACCTGGCCAGTAACTTTGCAGCAATACTTATTGAGATGATGTAAAATGTGTTGGATTGGTGCTGCACACTTGATGCTCATTTAGACAGAAAGAGAGAAAGAAAGTGAACATTTTTCATCTCATTTTATTGACTAAAACTGTTAAACACAGTATCTCTTGCGCATAAACCAAAATGTAATCTGAAGTGACGTTTTAGGCAATTGCAAGCTTATCATTTACTGTTTAACTTACACAAGCACATTCAGACAGTTTTTGCATTATAATGTTCCTAAGCCACTGGCTGCTTTTCCACATTACCATTGTTGAAACTATTAGCAAATGGCATAACAAAGGACGCACCACTAGAATTTTGACTTACTTGCTTTATGCTGCTCTAAGATTAAGGCTGCAATTTGGAAAAGGGGGCTTTATGCATTTGCAAAAAGTATCGACCATGTCAGCCTGAGCGGTCCGCGCAGGTCGACATGGGCCGAAACTTTTGCCATCATTAAATTTTCTGCATGTCAAAGGACCAGTCTACCTCATGATTCAGTCGGTTGCTAGATAAAGTGGACTTTATGGACCTATGATGATATGATGACTTGCTTGGTATCATGCATCGCAGAGATGCACGAAGCCCTCTTTTGCCAGAGCATGGCTCATTTCATTGAAAGAATTTGAGTTATATGACGTTGGTGTTTATCATCATTTGGTGTTTGTGTTTATCATCATTAAGTGAGACTTGTTAAGTATTACCCATAATTCCACCTCCAGACTAAGACTGAACTGGTCCCTCTCGGCGACGCATGCATGGGCATAATACTTTCGTTTACAGCTGTAAATACTTACGTCCGTCAGCATGGCTATATTTAAATCATGATTATTCAGAAAACAGGGCCAATCTCTTATCACCATGCCAGAAGGGCAAAACAGAAAATTGACGGCAGGACTAGTGCCATTCGATGACTTTGAGTTAGAGTTTTAATTAACGTTAGCATGCGAAAAATCAGTTGAACATCCTGTCTGCGGGCAGTCTCTGAATGAATACCATGTTGTTTCCAGACTGCTGCTGCAGTTACGCACCTGTCACAAAGGTGATATAATTATAAATGATCATCGGTATCAGTCGTCACAGGTGGCCTTTCATTGCAAGCACATTCACTGGTGTTTCCTGTGACCCAGAGTTGTCTTTACAAACACTCAATTGAAATACAAGTGCAACTAAACAGTCGGGATACATTTAATGGCTTATCTGCATCTATCGTCCAGATAGCTTGGTTTTGTTATGATTATTCAATCTTTTCATTTTTGTTTGACTTTATTTTGCGTGATTGTTATCATTTGTGACATACTTTGGTCAAACGGTGAAGAGATACTAACATCACATATCGACCTGTGCTGGACGAGAAACACATGCAATGCCACAAAATTGGGTCCTTAGTCAAAGGCCATGGTTTTATGAAACTTAGGTCAACAGGTACTTCAATGAGTATAAATCTAATCCGATAAACCTTTCATTAACACTTTATTATTTCTTGTTTTGGGGAATACAGGTTTAAAACCTAGAACCGTGATGAGATAATATAAACATTATTGTGTTGGGTTTTTCAATTATCTCGTCACAGTACGTGATTTTAAAATTGTTATCCCAATCATTTAACAACATTACAAACTGATAATGAAACGTTTATCGAGTGAGAGTAATACATGTACATTGTTTATTAATAATATTTGGGTTGCTAACATATTATCAACGAGACGACAAAGATTTAAACGTGTCAAAATTCGAAGCATCTGCAGATGTCAAATTAGGTGTAGCCTAAATAACGTGATTTGTGTTTCAAGGTGTAGAAAAACATTGTCCTATAGGAGAAAACGCTGGTTACCAGCATTTTCCCTTTTTCCTAAAATTCTTTCAAACGCCGCCTTCTTCAAGGTCGTTAAAACGCTGGATTTTGTGGCACAGGATTAAAAGACAGATTAAGAATTGAAAAGTGGACACTTTCTTTTTCGGCTGAGCATCTATTTCAAATCTGAATTCGAAACACACTTCATTTTCTAAACAAACCCAAAAAATCATGCCCAGGCTGCCATGATATGAATGAAATAATGTTGAAAAAAGTGTTAAACAAACACAAGAGGGCCAATGGCCCTAGGGCGCTCATCTGAGTAATGTCATCTAGGATTGACAAAGCTGAAGAGATCCTGGTTGTAATGATGTAAAAACACACGAGTGTTAGTGACCTACTTTTAGACCGACTTGATCTATTTTTGAGCTTGTGTAAGATATCATTAAGACGAACATTCTGATGGAGTTTCATGAGTATCGGGATGAAAATAAGGCCTCTAGAGTGCAAACAAGGTTTTACTAAGACTTTGCCCAGTGACCTACCTGTTGACCCCACTTAAAACCCTATTTCACACTTGTCCGAGTGATCAGCCGGACAAACATTCTAACCAAGTTTTATGAGTATCCAACCACAAATGTAGCTTCTAGAATGCAAAAGAAAACGTTTTTTCTAAGATTTGGCCCAGTGACCTACTTTTTGACCGGAAGTTGCCCAAGATCTCGAGACAAAACATTCTGATCAGGTTAGAGGAGTATCAGACTGAAAATTATGCCTCTTTTGCGCAAACAAGTTTTTTTTCTAAGATTTGCCCAGTGACCTACTTTTTGACCTGATTGACACAATTTAAACCCTATGTGAGATTTAATCAAGACAAACATTCTGACAGAGTTTCATGAGTGTCGGACTGAAAAATGTGACCTCTAGAGTGCACACAAGGTAATTGTTGACATCCTGACGATGCACGACAGACACAGCACGATCACAAAAGCTCACCTAGAGTACTTTGTGCTCAGGTGAGCTAATAAGAAGGTAGACATTCAAATCTGAACACAGTACATGGTTCATTTTTCTTAACAGACTTTAATTGCACTTGTTATAAAACTAAATTGCGGCTACATGATCTAACTCTTTACCAAACCACCCTGGGTTTAATGACCCTGAAAACAAAAGAACTTGAAAAAAATTCTGGAACAGGAGAAAATGCTCAAACCGGCTGATGGAATGATGTATTATGTCTCTGGAATTTCGAACATATTTCAGTTAAACCACAGCTACAACAAAGTTATTCATGTGCGTCTTGGATTAGTAGTAGGCCAGAGTTCTGATGTGTCTTGAAAAATAGGACACCACCCAAAAAATAAAGTACCTAGTAATTGGCTGTAGTGTCTTGCCAAAGTTGAAAATCTGCATTTTCTTCTTTCCTAACATCAGTTTTCTATCTCAGACATTTAATATGTAGTCTGAAAAAGCTTTTAATATGGACTTACATAAATTTTGTCTTCTAGTAAAGAGTTAGGCACAAGAATACTCTAGAAATAGAACTACATGTATATTGTACGAAGAAATGTCAAGATCAACATACTGAAAGTTTGTGTGGAAAGAAAAAAAAAAACTATATAATACAAGTCTTGCACAACTCAGTGATAAAGGAGTATTAATCCATTTTTTGAATTCACAAACCTATATCAATGAGTCATGTTCCATGAAAAGGGGGCTTAATGCATCTGCAAAAAGTATCGACTCAGGTCAGCCTACGCAATCCGCGCAGGCTGACCTGGGCCAAAACTTTTTGCTTTTGGTGAATTTTCTGCATGTCATTGGACCAATGTACCTCATGATTCAGTAGGTTGTTATACAAAACGGATTTTATGGGTCTATAATACTGAGATGAATTGCTTGGTATCATACATTCCAGAGATGCATGAAGCCCCCATTTCACAGAACATGGCTCAAATTGTATTCTAAGTCTTATTCTAGGTTTAGAAAGTAACACAATTTCTGATTGACTGAACAACTTGGTTTAGCTGATCAGAGATCGTGTAACATTGAAATTAATCCTTACCCTGCTATATAACTAAAATTGAATTTTCAATTCGAATGTAAAACCCAAATATTGCTATTTCAAAGTTATATCTAAGGTAATAATATCTCCTTATCTGAGTGTAGATCAAAGATTAGACTGCATGTTCTGTGCAGTCTGATCTTGATCTACACTGTCCGCAAAAGGTCAGTGAGTTGCGCTTAGCAGCCTAAGAAAACTCTTGAGAACCAGATGTATTCTTAGTCTAATTCTAGATCTAGAAAGAATCACTATTACTAATTGACCAAACCATTTTGTTTTATCGATCAGAAATAGTGCAACTTTGAAATTTAGTAAACTCAAGAGAACAGATTGTAAAAACTTTAGAGAACAGGTTGTATTATTAGTGCAATTCTAGATGTAGAGAGTAACACAATTTCTTGCTGACAAAACCATTTCATTTAGTCGATCAGAAATAAAGTTACTTTGAAATTTAAAAAACTTTTGAGAACCAGTCTAAGAATGATATCAAGAATGGCTGGTGATTACGTGCCCAAAGGTTTCAGCCGATCCTGCCAAAGGCACTGATTTTTTTGTAGTTGTGTCCTTGGGCAAGACACTTCATAGCCCTAGTCTCGTACCGGTGACACCTAGGGCATACATGAATAAGTGAGCTGTACCCTAGATATGAATGAAACATTGTTGAAAACAGCATAATTTAAAACACTATTCTATCATTTTAATAAATTGAAAAGCCAAACTCAGAAACATTGATTGATAGAATGGTGTTTGCAACTGCTTCCATTAAGTTTCAGTCATATCACAGTGACAACCTAATTATTCATTTGTGTTCTGAGTTTCACAAGTAGTGGGCTAGGGTTCTTGTCCAAGGACATTACCTCGAAAATCCACTACCAAGTGATCAAATCAATGGCCTCCAGGTTGCATACCACACACCTTCACCAATGAGCCACAAAGAATCCAGTGACAGAAACAAATTTCCTCTTATCTATACTCTATATACTCTTTAACAAAAGACAAAATTTTACAATTCAAAGCTGTTGCAGAAGACAAATTAAATATGGCACAGTTGATGAAACCTAAATATAAAAGGGTAGAAAACATTGTTGGTAAAGGAGAAAATGCTGGTTGCCAGCATTTTCTCCTTTTCCCACAATGTTTTCAAAAGGCTTCTTCCCTACAATGTTTTCAAAGGCTTCTTCCCCGCCATGGACCTGCAAATATTTGACTGTAGATCAAGATCAGACTGCATGCTCTGTGAAGTCTAATCTTGATCTACACTGTTAGAGGCAACCCAGGACTAATTATCTCCTACAAGACGTCCTGTAAAGATCTGTGGCCAGGGTGGTAGACCCACAATCTAGAGGTTTCTATGACAATTTTCTTGACCAGGCCAATGCAGAGGCATATCCTAACTATTAGAGTAGACCACCAAATAAACCAACATGCATTTTCAGTCTAAAAATAAGACCTAAATAATTGCACTTCTAAGGTTTATTTTATCTAGTATGTCTAAGTAAAGCAGACAGATTAGGTCAAAGATCAGAATGCACAGTATGTGTAGTTTGATCTTGATCTAGACTGTCTTAGCACTCAAAGAGTTTACAGCACTACTGTGAATCACTAGAATGGTGCACATCAGCACGAACTGTGTGTTCTGTTCCGCCATTCTTGAACTCCTTCAATCTTTCTTCATAGACATCCATCAACTCTTTCTGTAGTCCAACAATCGTAAAATCTTGATTAAAATCTGCATCCTCACCATCCAGCTCATCAAGCACAAGGCCTGGTCCTAAATCTTCATCTGCCCCTTTACCTTTACCACGTGACTTGGTTTTCCGCAAGCTTCGTTTACCTAGAAGTTTTCTACCAGCTTGAAAGCTGTCTTGCTCTGAGCCTGAGCTTGATTCTATCAGCCTCTCAACCCCTGTGTATGTTTGTTCTGGTTTTAATTGTTTATCGCCAACACGCAGCTTTAAAATTGGACTATTTTTCTGAGCGTCTGACAACGAAGAATCCCTTGAATGCAAGAAAGTTGGTTTTGTAGGTTTCTTTATATTGTCTCTCTCATAAAAGTGTGGTGGATTAAAAGACATATCTGGAGAAATCTTTTCTGAACTAGATGTAGAAGAATTTAGTTGTTTTGGTTTTACTTTCGTTTTAGTATCATTACATTTCCGTATTTTTGGAAATGTAATTTTGTCTTTTGGTGAGTCTGGATTTGAGCTAGAGTTTTCGTTTTGGAAGTCCTTGTACTCTTGTGCTGACTTGGTTAGTAAGTCTTGGATGGCTTGAATTGTAATATTAGATGGTGTGTATTTGGGTTTCAAACATTTCTCTGGGAGTGGGAGTAACTTTGCTTCATCAGATGATGTTGAATCTGTGAATTGAAAAAAAAAATTCTAGCATCCAAAGCACAACCTTAGTTGTTTCTGTTGACAATCTACATAAGACAAGACATGCATTGGCAAACAGTGTAGATAAAGATCAGACTTCAAAGAAAATGTACACTTATCATGGATCTACACTTTCTGCTATGAAGTTGTCTGGCAAAGACGACATTGAACAAACCATGGTCTAGTTTCTTGTAATAATTGAGAGTCTGTCTCATGTATTCAATACTTTGAGGGAAAGCAGCCTTTAGTTTGGAAAGCCTCTTGTGTGGGGCAATGGAAAAGGAATTCCATTATGCAAGGATAGAAGCACTAGCCACAGTGTTATGAGCCATGCACTGTGAAAAAGTGTTTTATGCATCTACAAAAAGTATCCACCCAGGTCAGCTGCTGAAGTCTGTACAGATTACCAATGTTGAAAGTTTTTGCTATTAGTCAATTTTCTGCATGTTGAAGGACCAGTTTACTTCATGATTCAGTCAGTTGTAAGACAATGGATTCATATGGAACAATAATTATGTGATGGTTTCCTTTGTTATAATGCATCACAGAGATGCATTAAATCCCCTTTTGTCAAAGCATTGCTCATTTAATCAAAATAATGCTAAAATTGGGCAAAACAAGCCAGACCAGAGGTAAACCCTTTACAAGACAAACTTGTCTTCTAAGACCCCAAAGAAGGCAGCATTTGAAAGTATTTTGGAAATAGGAGAAAATAATTATGGTTAGCAATTCTCATTTTTCAAAAAGTTCTTTTTAATACTTTTGAAGACAAATTCCATCATTTGAGCCACCAACAAAAACTTTAGATGGTAACAAGAATAAAACTCTTGTAGCCTAGTAAAGTATTAATAGGTTCATCAAAACTTTCTGTAAGGCTAACCTTGACCAGGACTTCCTGGGATTTCTTTTATCTGGTTGATTTTAGTCTCATCTTGATTTATCTTCTCTTTATCATTGTTCTTATTTACTTGTTCTGTAGCATTTGGAAGCCTCACATCTTGCCGCTGTATTTGTAACTGTCTGAAGATCTCAAGCTCTAGGTGTGACCTGCAGAAAATATCATAACTTTCCTTACTCAGTTTTTCACACGAGTACATTAATTTATGCAACAAGAGGGCCATGATGAACCTCACTCACCTGAGCCTGTGTACCTTAAAGAACATAAAGCAAAATATAGTCCATGTTTCTTCTGACATTACCCAGAAACCAAATTCTATACCATGCTGACCCATGAATACTTTAATGCAAAAACAAAAGCACTACTTGTGGGTGTCAAACTTCCACTGCAGTTATTTTATCAGTAAAATTTTCAAGTAAAAAGGGTGCATAACTGTGTCAAAAGTTTCTGACAGTTACCTACCTCACTGAAAAGGTATTCCTTTTTGACAGTTAACAACAAGCCCATGTTTATGGTATGTTCAGAAGTACACTTTGTTTGTTTGTATGGTGGTAAAAGCCACTTTTAAACATCATTTCAGTTATATCAGGGTGGCCAGTGCTTTCCTGAATTTTCTTTTACCAGCATGTCCCACAATATTCTCCCCCAAGCCACAGGCTTCTTTCACACATAACCATTGTCAAAACAATGATCAAGAGTAAGAGGGGAAAGACACCTGTCACAACGACTATCATCAATCCTCTGAAAGCAATTGGCCGAGCTGGGGATATAAACCAGTGATCTCTTGGTCTCAAGTCCTGTAAGCTGTTGACTTCACTACCTGGCTCAGCAGTCCATATATACAGTAAGTATCTTCAGGAATTAGAAACATATGAGAACATGTCAAAGTTTTCTTGAGATGATAACTACAGGGTTATGTCAATATCACAATTTCTGTATGAAAACAAGCCAACCTCATAAGTAAGATCCCAAATTTTTATGACCCTAGAGAATAAAGCTTTTGAAAACAGTGTGGAAAACAAGAGAAAATGCTGTTCAAACTGTATTTAAACTCTGCAAAAAAATGTGGCAAAAGGAAAAAATACTGGTAATATCTCGTTTTCCCACAGTGTTTTCTACCCTATTTAAGACAATTCCGTGATTTTAGTCACATATGATCCATGCTACTGACTCGAACCAATAATCCCCGTTCTAAAGAGCTATACGCTACCAAATGCACTACCTGGGCCTAGCATTTTTACCACACAGCAAAATCGTAGACTTGTCTGTATTGAGGGAATTACCAGATGACAGCTTAAATATTTGATATTTGTTCTAATATAGGTAGAATGCATGGTCTGAAAAGGAGAAAATACTGATTACCTATATTTTCTCCTTTTCCCACAATGTTTTGAAAATCCTTCCCTCTCTGGGTTGTTTAAAGTCAGGATTATGGGGTATAGAGTGAATTCGAGCCACATTCACTTTTGTCATCTGTACGTTCTACCACTTTTGGACATGTCATCTGATTAAAGAGATAAAAATGACCCAATGAACTACTATCCTTACCTTAGCTGTTTCTCCTTCTCCTGTGAGATCAGATCCAATCCTACATCGTCAAATTTGAGTAACTGTGCTAGGAAAGGTTCCTGGGAACACAAGTTGTCCTCGATCTTTTGAACCCTTTGTTCCAAACGATCATCAACATAGATCTGGCCTTGCTGTAATTACAGTTTAGCATATTACAAGTCAAAAAGGAAAGAAAATCAAAATGATATTCAACATACTGTTAGTCATAATTGCTGGTCGTGTTTTACTTACAACCATATTTCGGTCACAAGATGGCCACAGTTACCTTATTCATGTATTTCCTTTATTTCACCACTACCTATGGTTAGTTAAAAGCAATCTCATTTTATGTCTTGTTTGACACAAATCTAATTATAAGTGTTATGTAATAGGATATACATGTAACCTGTTTTCATTATCACTCTGAATACAGAATATTCTAGATACATAAAGAACATTCATTGGTTTTTCAATGTGGTTATCTTTAGAAACAGGATTGTTAGTAAACAAGTTGTTTATCAATCCATTTCTATAAATAGCTTGTTGTCATCTTTCTAGAAAAGACTAATCTAGAATATTCCAAGCTGATATAAATAGGAGTGACTTACTTGGTGATTTGGATTTTGAAGTTAGACTTGTGGCTTTGAGGATACAGAATTAGTGAAAAGTGTTGGATTTAACTTGGAATATAGAACTGTAAGTTAGAATTGCTTAATTTTTAAACAGGTTGCTCATATCTATTTGCAAGTTAAAACTATTGTTAATTTAGGTTTTAGGAACCAGAAATTCCATACTTTTTGTAGTCTAAACTTAATTCTTAATTCTGAGGACTTATTCTATTTCTTGTTCTAAGATTAAGAACTGTCAAAATTTCATTCAAACTTAACTCTTGTTGTACTATTTTGTCTTTATTCATTAATAAATATTGTTAACTGTTGCTGGTTTTCCTTCTCGTTACACTTGTCTTGTAACAATAACTATGTTAAGAACAAACAGTCCAAATGCAACTTTTCAAATCAAGTTTTGTGACATATCTCAACCCCTAAACTAACGACAGTGTTTTACTACCCTAAAGTGGAAAACCTTTGAAACCATCATGGAAAAAGGGGAAAATGCTGGTAACCAGCATTTTCTCCTTCCTCCACAGCGTTTTACCTTTCCAAAAGCAAGTTTAAACTTTTGAGTAACATTTATTCTGTTGGATGCAGGTGCTTTCCGTTTGGACAAGTCAAAAAGTTTTTCATTTCAAAATAAATGAGTATTTTCTTCAAAAGATACAGGTGTAGCACTCACCTCTGACCCTCCACTTGAAATGCCATCATCCCCTGCCCCATATGTACAATCGGAGTCTGTCAGGTAACAAGCAGGTTTCTCAGGAAGTCCGTGGGAACCACTAAGGGCATTCATTCTGAACAACAGCTCATCTACTTGGTACTCAATCTCTGCCATTGTAAATTCCTGCAATAAACAATCCACTTGAAATGACACCCCCTGCCAAAAAGGAGCGTGCTTTCCTACAGAAAAATATTTGACAGAAGGGTGGGACTGATGGATTGTTTGTTTGCATGATCTTTCCTACTTTATTTCATTTATATTGCTGTGGCCAGAGCACCTACTGTATAAGTGGAAATTTTTAATAATAATTAACAATTGTTGCACCCTTTACAAACAATTCAATTTTCATGAACTTGAGGAAAGAGGCTTCTGAAAACATGTGGGAAAAGGACAAAATACTGGTCGCCAGCATTTTATCCTTTTCCCACAATGTTTTCTATCCTCTCCAAGACTAATATTATAACTTGAACCTATGCCTCATTTATCACCTTCAATGATTTCCATATGGAAATGTTTAAAATCTTTTTGATTGGTAAAGAGTTAAGGCCCAGGAAGAAAATGTGCCTATCAAGAGCGTCTCACAAGTCAGATATACATGTAGGCTTACCTTTTCAAAAGGCTTGATAGTGAAGTAACCAAATGCTTACACAAGAATATAATTTAACCCTTCACCAAACAATTTCTGGTTTTCATGAACCTGGGGAAGAGGCCTTTTGAAAACATTAAGGCAAAAGGAGAAAATGCTGGTTAGCAGCATTTTCTCCTTTCCCCACACTGTTTTCGATCCTATCAAAGACAAGTTCCATCATTTGAGTCACATTTCAAATGTCATCTGCAGATACTTTCAATTTGGACAAGTCCACATTTTTGTCATTTGGTAAAGAGTTAGATAAGCCTATAGATCTAACAAAAGTTCTTACGGGAGGTAAAATGATCTCTGGTTCATCTTCAATCTCCAACTTTTTTAAGCCAACCCACAACTTTAATCTATCCCAATAGAATAGTATGGCTTCTTTTCCACCCATAGCAAGAAGACGGCGTCTTTTTCTCGACTTAAAATAGTGTGACAGCACTGCTACCATCTAAAAGAAACAAGAATCATTTTCAGTTTTTGAACTAGAGGCCCTTGAGGGCCTGAAATCGCTCTACTGGCAGTGATTTTGCTTTTTTGCTAGCATACATTATGAATTCATGATGCAAACAGAAAAAAACACATGTGTTCTTGCAACTGGGTTTGAACCCACTAAGACAGCATAAGTAGGCATGGTGAATTGAACAAACAGTGAAAAAAAAAATGAAGTGCAATTTTTCAAAACTAACTGTTTGGAATCTAGCCAAATTTGATAGGCTTTCAGAATGCCTTGTATTAAACAATCCTAGCAAATTGCAAAGAAATGTGACTAATAATGTGGACTTTGTTGAGTAAACGATACTAAGTCATCAAATGGCTGCTTTTCCTAATGGTTTACTAAATTTTCTTCAATTTTAATAGAGTTCAATCCCTTGATGAATCAAATAATCTTTGCAAGTTTCACAAGATTTGGATCAACTCTGTGGACTTCATTGCCTGAACAAGAAATGGAAATTTTCAACTTTGAATGGCTACTTTTCCCATACTGATTCTCAGATTTTTTTCAAAATCAATAGGGTTCAAGCTGTTCATGATACAAAGCAACTGTGCAAGTTTCATGAAAATCCAAGCACAAATGCTGACTTCATTGCGTAAAGAAGAAATCGAAATTCTTAACTTTAAATGGCTACTTTTCCCATACTGTTTGTTGGATTTTTTTCAAAATCAATAGGGTTGAAGGTATTGATAAGATACACAAACTGTGAAAGTTTCACAAAAATCTGACCACATCTGCAGACTTTATCATGTAAACAAGAAATGGAAATTTTCAACTTGAAATGGCTACTTTTCCCATACTGTTTCTTGGATTTTTTTTCAAAATCAATAGGGTTGAAGCTATTGATGAAATAAACAAACTGTGCAAGTTTCACCAAAATCTGACCACAAATGAAGACTTTATCACGTAAACAAGAAAAAGACTAACAGACGGACGGACGGACAGACAGACAGACAGACAGACGAAGGAAACCACACCATGACATAAGCTCTGCCGGCTTTCAGCCAGTAGAGCTAAAAAAAAAAATGTTTTTAATTCCAAAGTCTTTTAGCTGTATAACACATAAATATGATCTAACAAAAGTTGGCATTTGAAATAAAATATTCTCAAACGAAGTCTACCAAAATGATATTAAAAAAGTCTAATGAGCTGAATGAAATTTCATCTCAGCACCCACCAAATGTCAGATTCTTTTATCACAATATCTCTCAACTATAGGTCAGAAAATGCAAAACTATATTATATGCACCTGTGGTGAACTTCCATGAATAAAATGCGACCAACTTCTCTGAAAGTAGCATAAAATAATGCCACATGATTATGATGTCACACAATGCTTATTTCAAACATGTGTAAGATAAGAAGATTTGTGATGGCTGTATTACAATGAAACCAAGGGTTGTTATGTGGCAAGACAGAAAATAGACTTGCATGGTTTAGAAGCATTTGCAAATGACACCTTACCTTTGGCCTAAATGACAGAAAAAAACAAGAGAAAACAATACGAGGACAAAAGAAAACCTTGTCCTCTTGTAAAGATTTAACACTTTACCACATATTCCTTATTTCTAACAACCTTGAGTAAGGTAGCTGTTGAAAGCATTGCAGGAAAAGGAGAAAATGCTATACTTTCTCTCTTTTATAGACAACTTCAATCATTTGTGCCTCATTGAAACTGTCATCTGCAAATGATTTCAGTTTGGATGGGTTTAAAAGTGTTTTGTCTGCCAAGTAATGGATTCAGTATGTAGACAAAATGGTCTTTCAGGTAACTATTTACCAGAAGACAAAATTTTAGACCTGTCCACACTGAAAACCTTTGCAGACAACATGTTAAATGTGGTTCAAAATCCTGGAATTTATCTCGGAGAGGGTAGACAGCAATGCAGGAAACATCATTTTCAAAACCATTTTTTCTTCATGGTCAATAAACAAGGAATAGCTTGGTAAACAGTTCAGCATGTAACATGAGGAGCACAAAATAAGCATAATACTTACATAACAGGCAAGAAATCCCAAAATGAAGACACAGAAGAAGAACAGGAAGACATTTGATGATAGCTGATGCCTTGGCCCCTGAAGGTCAGAGAGGTCAAGGTCACTGTTGCTGGTCAACAAGGCAGTTACTGCCAGAAGACTACTCCAGATACTGTAGAATGATTTGATGGTGGATCCAAACAACATGTGACCCATGCAGGCATACCCTGCTTGTAGTATGGAAAACAATGCCTGAAATGAAAAACAAGAGCACCGCATGTAAGTGCCAATGCTCGGCTGCAGTTGCTTGACTTACGGTGAAAATTCAGGGGCATAACTGTTTCGATAGTTTATAACTTGTCCACGTTTGAAGTAAATATCTTAAGTAACATTAGAGATATTATAAAACATCAAAGTTTTTCCCAACAACAATGACGACGACAGGCCAAGGACAATAACTTGAAGTTTTCTTACAAAACAGTTACACTAATAAAACATCTAGATGACCTTGACCTTTTTGTAACACTATCAGCTATTTTTAGATGTACCAAAATCAATGACCAATACAGGAAACATTACAGGAAGAAGAGCAATTGCTGGTTACTACAAAACAGTAAGTACTAAGTATGAATGGTTATCAGCTTACCCTTTACCAAATAATCTTGAGTTTTAACAACCCCAGCGAACAAGGTTTTAGAAAACCTTTTTGAAAAAAGGAGTTAAATGCTTGTTGGCAGCACTTTCTCCTTTTTCGAAAATATTTCTACTCTTTCTCACACAAATTCCATCATTTGAGCCATGTATATTATCTGGAAATGCTTTCCATTTGGACCTGTCTACAATTTTGTCATCTGATAAAGGGCTAATAAACTAGGAACAGAAAAACAAATGCATAGCTCTTTGTATTTATCTGTTACTCTTCAATTGTAATCTACTACAGGAAAATTTCCGGTAATCAAATCTTTTATCTGATAAAGGAGATAATTCCAACAACAACAAAAAAGTTCTTAATCACTTACAAAAAACAGAACCACCTCCCTTCTTGCTTTTCTGTATACATCTCCAAATACAGCAAACAGTTTAGTGTAGCGGAGCAGTCTTAGGGATTTCACAGAGGACAAAAATAGAAGTATTCCAACATTCCAGCGTAATATCTGTAAAGAAACAACATACAATCTGTAATGCTAATTTTGCAGGTCTACTAACATGTTGACCAATCATTTTTTGAATTGTTGAATTCTGGAAAGTCTGAACAAAATGATAGCCTGTTTTTACGACCCTTAAGAAAAAGACTGAAAAGTATTCTAAGAATTGGAGAACATGCTGCTTAGCAGCAATTTCTTCTTTTCCCACATTGTTTTTAAAAATTTTCTTTCCCCATGTTGTACAATCCCTGCGTAGCAAAAATGCTTTCAAAGTATTTCTGTCTCAAGGTCATGAAAATACATGGTCATTCGGTTAGCTTTAACCCTCAGAGTGCCCAAATAAACCCAACAGACATTTTCAGTCAAGAAATAAGACCTAAAAAAGCACAATTTTCAGGTTTCTTTTACCTAGGATATCTCAGCAAAGCTTGTATTGATCAAAGATTAGACAGCATGTTTTGTGCAGTTTGATCTTAATCTACACTGGTCACAAAAGCAACTATAGTTGTGAAAGGCAGTTTAAAGGCGCAAACTTAGTTATTAATTATATGTAGTTCCGGTTACCCGACTGTAATTTTTTTCACCCAACCCTAAACATTTTTTTCGCTTGTTAATCTTTTTATATTTCATCACACTGTATATGTTATCATTGTCCCGGGAAAATTCTTCTTCATTTAAGGTCTAGTGATCACAACCCCCCCCCCCTCCCGAGTGTTTGGAATAAAATAATTTAGAAAAATAAAATAATTTTCCGACCTACTGACCATAATTCTCAAAAGTATGTAACCAGAACCACACAGATATTTGGTTTTGGCCATAATACAAGTAAGTTCATTTTTCTTTTCAAAGGCATAAAATGTACAGTAAAAAGGTTCAATTTTGGTTGCTTATATAAAGGGATGACCATCTTGCAATAGGTTGCTATATCTATTTTTATGACATCAGATATGATGTCATCATACTTCTTGGAATAGAAAACAATCCTAGAAACAAAAGTATCTTATTGATCATGTGACAACCCCACAGGTCTCTTAGAAACTCTCGATCAAAATCTAAAAATACCTAAGAGGCTATGTAGCCCACTAAAGAAATACCACCGAATAATTTTTTTTTCATGCTTATGTCTTCTTCTTTACCAGTGATGTAGTTAAAGCTTTCTCAATTCAGTGATAAGTAATCCATTTAAGTTTGGTGAGATTATAAAAATCTGAATAGCTTCCTTTAAGGTTAAAATAGAGGTGGCTGCTTTATACAGGCCACTACAAACAGAGGTTTGACTGTACTTACTTCATCCCATAAAGTAATGAAGGATAAATCCACATATTTCTCATAGTAGGTACTTCTGAGGGCCTCGACAGTTGCGGACACAAACACAAATCTATACAAGTAGCACACGTAGAATACCACAGAAAATATACAGATGATGAACTGAAAAGAGACAAAAACAAGAAGTATATTTTTTATCAATTAGCCCTTTACCACACAATCCCAAGTATTAGCAACCCAAAGGAAAAGGACCTATGAAAACATTGTGGGAAAAGGCCACCACTTCTTACCCACAATGTTGTCTACCCTCTCAAGGAAAACTTTCCTGATTTATGCAACATTTATTTTGTTGCGTGCAAATGGTTTCAATTTGGACAACTCTAAAATTTCGTACTGTGGTTACAGAGTTAAGTACTATTTTGGTTTCCTTTCAGTAACATGTCCACTTTAACCATATAAATATCTTTTGTTTAGGTTCTATATAACAACTACGACTTTCTTTTCTTACCGAACTCTAAAATAATCATATGTTTTTAATTTATCGCCATATGTTACTAATATTGCTGATCATGATTTCCCTGTTCAATTTAGTTCTCAAAATTGACAAATGTGGCAGACCTATGATTTTTTTATCTGGTTTGCACGAGTTTTTGTGATAGTAAATCTTTTTACATCAAAAATACAACAGATCTTGACTCTTAAGTAGCAATATTTTATATCTGTTTGCCAAGTGTTTAAGAGCATTTTCAACAGTATTTCACTCGTATCACAATAACTAGCCCTTCTATCTATGTGTTTGTACATTATCTTTACCAGAACTGCTTGCACTCTCACAACACTGGCTGCAAGTCACTGGCTGCTTTATCACAGTTGAAATAGAGGAATGCCATTGTGCAAGAAATTGGAACTTGAACTTATATCCCTAAGATTACTACCCCTAACCATAACCAGTGAACAGAACAAGAGCACTGCATACAGGTGCCAGTGCTCAGGGGCAGTTGCTTTTAATGAAAATCTGTCAAAAATGGGACATAACTGTGTCAAAAATATTTCAATGTTCACCTGCTCCTGTTGAATGGGTTCCCCTTTTGATAATTAACACCTAGTCCAAGTTAGAAGTAAGTATCTTAAGTAATTAGAGATAGTATAAAATGTTTTTGCTATCGGTCAATATATTCTATGTCCAACGACCAGTCTACTTCATGAACCAGTCACTTGTTAAACAAGGTGTTTTGGATCCATAATTATATGATGTCATGTTTGGTATAACACATCAACAGACCCATTACAGCCCTTTTTGCCAGTGCACTGCTCATATATAACAATATTCAGTGAAATAGATCAAAATCTTACATTTAGAATATTCCATGGCAACGTGAAATACGTTCCTTTTTGCTCCATCAACTTACAGGCCTCCCTCTTTATATACAGCATCACAACCAGGAAAAACAGCAGCTACAACAGATAAGGTAGTTACTTAACCCTTTATCAAGAAACCCTGAGTTTAAACAACCACAAAGAAAAGACTTTTGAAACATTACTGAAAAAGGAGAAAATGCTAGTAACCAGCATTTTCTCCTTTGCCCACAATATTTTCCACCCTGTCAAAGCCTATTTCCACCATTTGATCCATATTTTACTTATCAAGTACTTTACTTATGCAAGTGTTTTGGATTTTGATACTTCAAAAATTTTGTAAATGGTAAATGACTACTGGATGAACACTAACATGTAGTAATTGAAAACCCTATCATGCTATATATGGGACTGTATTTGATGCTGACAAAACATACTTTTTTGAATGATGTCTGACTTTATCCTTGTCTGATGTTAGTATTTGAGTCCCACTCGCTTAACCAGTGTCTATTTGAATTTATCATTTTTATCCTGAGGCCACCAACTTCAGGATCTTAGAACAACATTAGACAATAAAAGATTACTTTTTTACCACACAGCAAAACTTTAGACTTGGGCAAACTAATGCATCTGTAGGCAACAAAATTTACAGAATGTGGCTCAAGTAGTGAAAATTGTCCTTGATGGAGCAGAAAGCATTGTGAAAACAAAAGTGCCGTCGTCACAATATACGCCTCTACATGGCTGCTATTTCAAGCAGCTAGCTATGGAGACTAAAGTGTTGGAATTTCTAGCACCTGCCTGGGTAGCTCAATGGATATATAGTGTTACTTGTGTTCTAAAAGGTTTACACACAGACTGATGGATGGACAGATGGACGCACAACAGATTCATTGGTCATTGGCTTTGATTAACCAATAAAAATATGAACTTTGATGAAATTATGTCCATTACTTGGAGATACATCAATGAAAAATTAAATTTGACATGAAGCCCCCTTTTTCCATGACACAGCAATAAATTCCAAAACCCTGACCATAAGCACTGGGTCACATGATCTGTGAAAATTCCATTCAAATCCGTTGAGATATGTCCAGTAATTAAAGAGATATTGGTGAAAAATGAAATATAACATGAAGACCCCTTTTTCCATGACGCAGCTATAAATCGCAAAACCTTGACAATATGCGCTAGGTCACATGATGAGAAACATTCTGTAAAAATTTTATCCAGATCCGTCAAGAAATGTTGGAGGAGTTGCGTTCACAAGAAATGGACGTATGTACAGACGGACGCAGTTTAAATTTGACATGAAGACCCCTTTTTCAATGAGAAGCAATAAATTCCAAAACCCAGACAATATGCCCTAGGTCACATGATCTGTGAAAATCTCATCCAAATCCGTTGAGATATGTCCAGTAATTAAAGAGATATTGGTGAAAAATGAAAAATAACATGAAGCCCCCTTTTTTCCATGACGCAGTTACAAATCGCAAAACCTTGACAATATGCGCTAAGTCACATAATGAGAAGCATTCTGTGAAAATTTTATCAAAATCAGTCAAAAAATGTGGGAGGAGTTGCGTTCACAAGAAATGGAACAAAATATAACATGAAGACCCCTTTTTCCATGACGCAGCTATAAGTCACAAAACCTTGATAATATGTGCTAGGTCACATGATGAGAAACATTCTGTGAAAATTTTATCCAAATCTGTCAAGAAATGTGGGAGGATTTGCATTCACAAGAAATGGAATGAAATATAACATGAAGCCCCCTTTTTCCATAATGCAGCTATAAATTGCAAAACCTTGACAATATGCGCTAGGTCACATGATGAGAAACATTCTGTGAAAATTTTATCCAAATCTGTCAAGAAATGTGGGAGGAGTTGCGTTCACAAGAGATGGAATGAAATATAACATGAAGACCCCTTTTTCCATGACACAGCTACAAATCGCAAAACCTTGACAATATGCGCTAGGTCACATGATGAGAAACATTCTGTGAAAATTTTATCCAAATCTGTCAAGAAATGTGGGAGGAGTTGTGTTCACATGAAATGGACGTACGTACAGATGGACGGACAGACGGAGAAGATGATGCCAATATACGTCGCCTCCGGCGGCGTATAAAAAGGAGAAAATTCTGGTTACCAGCATTTTCTCCTTCACCCATATTGTGTCAAAATGCCTTCTCTCTCAAGGTTACCAAAAACTTGGGATTGTGTGGTAAAGTTTTAAACATTAATACCTCACATGCAAGAAGAACATTATCCCACTGGGATGTATATCTGAACACGTGTGTTGATGTCACTTTGGCTGAGGCGGCAGCAACACCAATGGGAGGAAATTCAACCAATAGATCAACAGCAACAAAGAGGTTTTTTGGTATGTTATACAGGGTGAATTCCACAAACACAGCCCGGCTCTTTCTGTCTAGCCACCGGGTCTGTTTCAACACTTCTATCTGTTTCTGTGCTTCAAACCTTCAACAAAATCATTATTTAATTACAAGAAAATGTTTTCCATTTAAGGAATGAAGAGAATTTTTTTGTATTCATGGAGGTATGAGTGGAGGTATGGATAAAAAAAACCCTAATCACACTGTATGAAACTGCGAAGCAGTTTCATAGAGTGTGATTAGGTTTTTTCTCTTCATTCTTTTTAATTCAGTATCACAGAAAATACGCCCATAAATGATAGCATTACTATCTGCATTTTTTTTCAAACCAAATATTGCAGTTTCTACTTTCTAATGTGCACTTCATTGGTATTTCATAGCGGGGGTGACAACCACTCTTTCACGACATAAAAAAATGTGTAATTCATGATGTCATCATAGCACTGAACATTGCAGAGTTAGTAGATCTATTGATAGAAGTTTAATACGTTGGAAATAAGTTGAAAATTAGATAATTCATACCCAGTAAACTGACAATGATTTTTAAGTTTTCTCTTAGACTTTATGAATTCATTGGATTTTTTTTTTTTATTTATGATATTCAGAGAAAATAAACTAAGCAAGCATTTGAACTTCATACTTGGTTTAAAATTAGAAAAGAAGAATTTTGAAATCTCATATACAAGTTTGTTTACAATAGTTTGACAGTAAAAGTAGTTTTTCCCTGTATGCTTCTGTACATGTACGGCAGTGGTCACTGGTATAAGGCAGTGGTCACTGGTATAAGGCAGTGGTCACTAGTATAAGACAGTCACGGCAGTGGTCACAGGTATAAGGCAGTGGTCTCTGGTGTAAGGCAGTGGTCATTGGTATAAGACAGTCACTGGTATGTGCTTAACTTGTGTCATTTGTCATAGGGTTTCACTCTGTACCAATTAATCTTTACTTGACAAAAAACACTATGAATACATTGTGAGAAAAGGAGAAAATGCTGGTAACTAACCTCTCTCATTTTTGCTTCCTGGGAACTACACCAGTACTCTAGCTGAATATGCGGGCCAATGAAAAATCCTAAAGTTGACATCTGCCCATGGGTATCAGACTCGGGACCTTATGGTTTTGAGACCAATGCTCTACCTCACAACCAAGGACATTACAGGATCATATTACATTTTAATTTGTTGTCAGCAAATGCTTTCAGTCATACAGTTTAACCCCTTTCTAAAAATTGCAAATTTTAGTGACCATGGGAAAAGAAGGCTTGAAAACATTGTGAGAAAAGGAGAAAATGCTAGGAACCTTCCAAGGACAAATTTCATTGTTGTCTTCAGATTTGTTGGTAAGGAATTATGCATCTACCTCTTGTATGCAACAGGTTTAGTTCAGTTCTTTTCAAAGAGAATACAGAATCAAAACATTTGTTTCCATGACACTGAGCTGTTCAATACTGATGATCCCTGAAACAGGTTCACCTATACCTACTTAGACTTATTGAGAGCAACAGTAAATCCACTTCCATCATATACACCATGGTGACCAAAGATCAGATTTCCTGTGTAGCCATTATAGTATGATATGCCAGGAATATTCCGGAACGATGTAATTTCCTCTGAGTGTTCATTCCCAATACACTGTGTCATCATGTATGGCAGGTTCCCCTTGCATTGTGTCAACTGTATTCTCTGCTGTCTGAGCTGAAGGGAACCAATCATGTAGGTACTTTCTTTGTAACCTACTTCCTGTAAGTACATATACCATTCAAAGTTAAGCATCCTCAGCCTCACCTAAACCTTTACCATACAGTTCCGAATTTTCAATACCCCCAACAAAAAGGGTTTTGAAAATATCCTGGGAAAAGGAGAAAATGCTGGTAACCACCATTTTCTCCTTTTCCCACAATTTTTTCTTCTCATTAAGAGGCAAATCTTATCATCTGAACCAAAAATAATTTGTTGTCTGCGTATGCTTTCATTTTGGACAAGTCTAAATTTTTTTCATTTGGTAAAGATTTTACTAAGGTTCATGCTCATACGGCTCGTATTTTATGAGGGAAATTTATTCTCTTATAGTTCGGAAAATTATGTCCTGAAATTTCTGAACATTAGATCCGACAATAGGGACAGTTAAGACCCAAAACGTATAGAAATTCAGGTTTCAAGTCTTTCGATACTTAAGTTCCCAAATATTCCGGTTTTTTGTTTCCACATCCGTTGAAATTACATGTCCAAAAATTATTGAGAGAAAACATCCTCAAATCTTATGCAATTTAGGTGAATAAACTGGAAATCTTAAAATATCAGTTGTCCAAATCTGATAGTTTAGATCCCCAATCTTTGTAATGTTTTACCTCAAATCTTGGGAAAATCAGGCTGGGTAAATCTTTGGAATTCAGGTCGCTTAATCTTTGGCATTATCGATCTACAATCTGTGGAAAGTTATGTTGCAAGTTCTTTGGAAACTGACATCTTCAAATCTTTTAAAATTTCAATTTCAAAATCTGAAAATTTAGATTTCCTATTCGTTTGAAACTTACGACCCCCAAAATTTTTGGAAACTTATGTCCACACAACTTATGTTATGGCTATATAATGATGATTGGCACTCTGAAAAATGGGGGTTTAATGTATCTCTGATACATTATGCCAAGCTAAGTCATCACATAATTTTGGAACCAAAAAATCCATTTTTGTCTAACAATATATAGGATCATGAGGTAGACAAGTCCCTTGACACACAAAAAATTGGGAAATAGCAAGAAGTTTTGACTCGGGTCTGCCTGCATAGCCTGGCCTGGGTCAAATCTTTTTGTAGATGAATTAAACCATTTTCACAGAGCATGGCTAATCATAAATTTCACCTTACCTGGTGTTTTTTTGGTTCATTCAGGCTATCAAAGGCTTCTATGGAGTCAAAGAGAGCACTTTGTGCCCAGGTATACCAATCACTCTGAGTTTTAATTTGCATAAATCCCGAATTTTGTGGAGCTACCAGTCTTGTCTTTATTGCAGTGTTAAGGTTATACTTCTGTGAGGTTGTTTTACTATAGGCCATCACCAGTAGTAATAAGATAGAAACCACAAACATAACACACTCTCTACAAATAGAAAACAAAGTATATCAATGTTGGCATGAGTTCAGCTAAATTGACTGATTGATTGGTTGATTGAATGTTGTTTATCACCATTTTCAATGTTATTTAAATTATATTCTGGCATCCAGTGCACCCATCCACGCTTTCCTTGAGTTTCAGTTACCAGTGCTTTGCACATTAGCCTTCCCAAACCACTGGCTACTTTCCTTCATAACCATCATTGAAACAACAATTAGTGGTGAGTGAGGATTGAACCCTATCACAATGACGATCATCAACCCTGGGAAAGAAATTGGCCAAACTGGGGATTCAAACCAGCAGCCCCTATTTTCGAGTCCTGTACACTACCGACTGCAGTACCAGGGCTTGGCTCAGCCAAAACAAATTATAGATACAACATACATTATTTTTAATGAAAAGTCCTATTTATATTAGATTGTAAATATCCAAAAGGTAACAAAACTACAACAAACTTTCTTCTGGAATTTTGAAAGCCTTTACAATTCTTTTCGAGGGAATTTTTTCCTTTCAGTTTGTAAGTGACTTGTAAAACTTTTGGTTCTTTCTTTGCTTTCAAATTCATCAATATGCATCAAAAAATTTCCTGCAGTTAAACCCGCTGGATGCAACACAGCTTAAACCTTTACCTGACAATCCCGACCCTGGGGAGGAAGGCTCTTGAAAACAATGTAGAAAAAGGAAAAAATGTAAGCCATCAAAACATAGAAATCATAATTTAGGCCACACTTAAATATACATCTTTACTTGTTTTTCAGGCAGTTTTCAGTCTGTATTTAACTCATTTCAGCCTTATTTCATGAAACTATAATCATTCTTGTATCTTCATGCTGAATGTTGCCACTGATGGCTGCAAGATTGCATAGATTACGATGGATAGAAAATGAATTTCATGTTTTGGAGGCCTTCCAAACAATCACTGTTGCAGTTTGCAGTTTTAAATGAGGACAAATCCCTTGTGTTTTTCTATCCTACACCATATATATTGGTAATTTATCTGTATTTACACAGTTGAGCGATTTTTACACACTTTCAAGTTTTACCAGTGTTTTTCTCTCTCTAGCTGTAAGGATGCATCTTTAATAATTATGTCATCTCCAAATGCTTTCTGTTTGGACAAGTCTAGAATTTTGCTGTTTGGTGAAGAAATAACCCTTTACAAATAAATCCTCTGTTTCTACATTCCTCAAAACTACAAACAACTTTTTAAAACATTACAGGAAATACGAAAAGTGCTTTTCCCACAATGCTTTATGCCTTTCAAAAGCCTTCAATTGAAATACTTTTCATTTGTCGTATGCAAATGCTTGGGATGGGCAAAAAATGCTGTCGTCATGTAAATCATTAAATGGTAGATACCTAAAAATTGAAAGGGCTTTCTTTTCTTTCATCACTCTTTTCCTGGCTTCAATCAGCTGTTTCTCTTGAGGGGGTCTAGCAAACCTTAAATAGCGGGACCTTTGTCTGGCTGCCACTCCCTGCAATCATAAAACCATTTTTTAAATAAAGCCTGTCAGGCTGCCTGCCATAGCCTCTACAGTAATGGGCTAACCCTTTACCAAACAAACTCCTGCCTAACACTGTACCACACAGTCTCAAGTTTTAATGACCCTGAGAAAGAAAGCTTTTGAAAATGTGGCGGGAAACAAAGAAAACGCTGAAAATCAGCATTTTCTCCTTTTTCCAGTGTTTTCCATTCTATCAATTAAAAATTCCATCACCTATATAAATTTTTGTATGCAAATGCTTTCAAACTGGACAAATCTATAAATTCTTGTAGTAACTGGCTATGATGGCATTATCCTACTTGCGGAATTATGTTATTTCTGTTTCTGATTTGATTGGTCAAAACATTATGCTATGTTCATCTGCCATTTTCCTTTACAGAAATGTAGTAGAAACTGTCAGGGTGCTTGTTTTTGCTTATTGCTGCTGGAAATTTTGCCATCTCTGTCTCACACAATTTCAGATTGTCTCATGCAAATACAAGCACCAGAAAAGTTACTACAAGCTAATACTCTGTATATATCTTCACTTTGTGTTATATAAAACGTTATGTGTATACCCTATCTAAGGCATCCCCTTCAAACCATAACTCCATGGATCTTTTCCACTTCATCAGATCTTGTTTCGCTTTGACTCTGTTGAATATGTCATACATTTCAAGGGCAGTCACAGGATCTTGTCTGTATTGTATAGCAGCACAGATTACTGCAATAAATATCTGTAAATAGAAATGCAGTCAATGTGAGACTGACAACTTCTTGTGTATATACCAGTACCATATCTCTTTTCATACCTATCCATATTTTTCAAAACTCGTGAAGTCCTGTGTCACAGCTACTATTAAAACCTTGTCATCGTCCAAAATACACATTGACATGATTGGACATTTCTAGACATGCAAGAAAGAGAACGCCTCATTATCTTTAATCCTTTGTCAACCATTCCAATTTTTAAAAGACCCTGAATTACATGGTTTTTGAAAACATTGTGGGAAAAGCAGAAAATGGTGGTAACCAGCATTTCTTTTTTTTCCCACCATATGATACTATGTTTTCAAAGACAAATCCAATCACTTTTACCACATTAAATTTGTTGTCTGCAAAATTTAATGCTTTCACTTTTAACAAGTCCACAGTGTTGATGTTAGGTAAAAGATAAGCTTTCTTGACTGGCGAATGATTTAAAATATTGGACACTGTAGATGCGATGAAATTTTTGTTCATGTGAAAGAAGGCATTGGTTTGGAACACTTGAAGTGTTTAGTTTTGATTAAAACTACATGCACAGGCAGTGAACTGTCAACTTTCATAGAAATTAAAGGTAGAATGGTCCTTGGACATACATAAAATTTATAATTAGCAAAAGGACTTGACCTAGGTTAGCCTGTATGGACTCTGCAGGCTGACATGAGTCCAAACTTTTTGAAAATGCACTAGGCCCCTTTTCACAGAGCATGGCTCAAATTAATAATGTTTACTCACAAGCAGTGGAGTGGAGATGAAAACACAAATCATTGCACTAAAGAATAACGACTGAAGCCATAATGTACTTTTGGTGACGCCAAACCTGAAAAAGATCGTTGAAAATTTACAACACAACAGCAACTTCTCATGACTCTTTTGGTCCTGCGGCAACACACTTTTGAAACGATTGTGAATGGAGAGAAAACTGCGTATGAAATGGATTTATATCTTCTGCCACAGTATTTTCAAATAATATTTAATATGTACCTAGACTTCGTCCAAGCTGATAATCCATACTTTATAAGGACATGTTAAAAATCTCTTAAAATTTGTTAAAAATGGTATTGCGCAAGACACCTTAGATGTCACAATGAAAGCACTTCCTGAGTGTCTTGGGTTTCACTAGTACTGGGCTAGTCCTCTGATGCTCGCAAATTTGTTTGTACTGCAGTTTAACAGCTTAGGTCATATCACGGTGGCCTGAGCACCTACGCATGTGTTTCTCATACCAGTACTGACACAGGTTTCTTTCCAAGCCATTGACTACTTTTCTCACATACATTAGAGGTGAAAGCGGCAAAGACAGTTTGCCACAATCAAGTATTAACCCTGCAACCACCAGGTCATGAGTCAGATATGCTAACCACTGAGCTAAGGGGCCTGCTGATGCTTGCTCAAGGGTAACCTTCGTGAAAAGCCACAAGTAAGGTTGGAAATCTCTTAACCCTTTACCCCACAGTCCCTGAGGAAGACAGCGTTTGAAAACATTGTGGGAAATGGAGAAAATGCTGAAAACCAGCATTTTCTCCATTTCCCATGATGTTTTCTAACCTATCAGAGACCTTCAACTCATTTGAATCCATTTGGAATTTGTGATCTGCACAATGCTTTTGAACAAGCTTTGAATTAAACTTGTCGTTTGGGAAAGAATTAAGTAAAACAAGACTTCTCCTTTTCCGAAATTTTTTGTTGAAGGTGTCTCCCTCAAGGTCCTTAAAACTCTGAATTGTTTGGTAAAGGGTTAGGCTGAAATCCTCACAAAAGATTGCAGTTCTTAGCAATATTTCAGCTGGTTATTTTTTATTTTTGAAAGTTTAAGTGTATTTAATTACATTGGTAAATAGTAACAAATAACAGGTTTAGTAGTTTACAGTGATTACAATGTAATTAATATAGTTTGACACTGATCTTTCCTTCTTTTTCCAAAGTCCTTTGGACTGTGAAAAGATGAAAAAGAATAAAGAAGTTCATAAAACTGACCTATATCCATACAAGGCTGTGATGACTGCACAACCAACACACAAAACTCCACAAATACCCCAAGCTATGTAACGACACCAGTGGGGCAAGTAAAGTGTGTCATACCGTCTGCTTTTCTTCTCATTCATCACTGTGAAAAATTAATCAGAATATAAGAAATATTTATTACAACAAAATACTGTAAAGTCCCTTATTGATGCTCCCTAATCAATTAACACTCTGCCCACTTTTTTCTAACTGAAAATGGGTTTACCCAATGGCCAATCCATTGATCTGATTGAAACAATTCATTAGGAATGAATTAAGCATATAATCCTAATTACTTCATAAATTCATTTCATCAACACCTGACCATCCTAATATACATAGACTATCCTTTACATAAACTGGTAACATGACATTGTCAACTAACGAGTAAAACTTATCAACTAACTTGAGAAAACTATAAAGTATCAAGGCTACAGTTATTTAAGGAATGAAGAGAACTTTTTTTGTTTTCATGGAGGTATCAAAACAAAAAAAAATTCTCTTCATTCCTTATAATTCAGTATCACAGACAACAAATATGCACTTAAATAATACTAACTGCTTTTCTTTTGTAAATCCAACATTGCGTATTTACTTAATGCCCATTTCATTCATATTTCATAGTGCGGTAAAACTGCTCGTTTATGACGTAAATCATGACGTCATTATAGTATTGAACATTTGCAGATTTAGTAGATTTATAAGTTCAATACGCTAGAAGTAAGCTGAAAATAAGATTGTTATTACAAAGCAAGATGACTAAGTTTTAAACTCTCTCTTTAAATTTACTGTTGGATATTTTATTCAGAGAAAATAAATTTAGCTAGCAATTTGAAATTCGGACTGGACATAAAATCAGAAAGAAAAACATTATGAAATCTCATAGGTCTATACGTGTTTGTTTACATTAGTTTGACTGTAAAAGTAGTTCAGGCACTGCTTAATTTTTTTTTTTTTTTCATGGAGCTATGAAAAATTTTTTTCAGCCAATCAGAACTCGCCAATATTCATGAAAACAACTAATATTGAATTATTGTTTAATGTAGAATGCTATTAAATATTCAAAACAATCATGATCAAAGGTATTATAGGCTGTAAGAGTTGACTTGGTAGGGTGGTACTATGTTTCAGTTCGTTGCAATTTAGACTGAGGTAAAATAGGTAATACGGAAATCATCTTGAGTAGCCTTATGAAATGCAAAATGAAGATAAAGAACGCGAGAATTGAACACCATGGATAAGAAGCACCTTTTGTCACAATGTTTTCTAATGGGAAAAGAGTATGCACTTCATGTGACCATAAAGCAAAGACCTGATAAAGTACTGTTATGATGCATGTGTTTTCGTAGATTCTTGACGAACTATGCAGAACTGGCTCAAGGCCACTAAAATGAAAAATAAACTGATTGACTGATGTCAAAGGTTAGCCACACCCTGCCGTGTCATCCTTTGAAATTCTATATTGTTATAAAAACTTCTATTCATCCCCCCCATGCAACATCCCATGGAAAGTTAAGTTGGTATAAAATCCAATCTATGTGTAGAGACCACCCTAGGGAAGTAAGAAAAGTGGTCTGTGATGGCAGGTGGTTTATCAATGCAAGGTCTGTTTTTGTTTAATGTACAAATTTTCAACTCAATCTGAAAGCAGTTAATAGTTTACCACATGAGACTGGTAATAAGACAAATATTTTAGTTTTTTAATCAATGTGTGCACAAGAAAATAGTGGGGTTATGAAATGTTTGAATGAGAATTAATGCAGAAATATGGATCTTGAGAATATACAAGGTGAGAGCATTCTTGTTGGAATAAAATACCGGTAATTACACCATGCTAATTAACGACGTATATCACAAATGTTTGTGCGCATCCTACTGCACATGTGCTTTTGTCATGCATAGTGAATCAAAAGAGCACCTATGTATTTTTTGCACATATGATAATACTATTAGTGCACTGAAACAAGTAGTACTTTCTTCAGCTAGTATTAGCAAAGAGGGAAAAAAAAATGGATCTGTGAACCGTCACCATGAAATAATTAAAATACTGTTGATAGATGTTTCACACCAAACAAGCAGAAAAATTGAAGCTGTGGAAGTATAGCTGTTTCCACTTTGAAAATAATTTTGGGAAAAGGAGAAATTGCTCCTAATGAGCAATTTCTCTTTTTCCCACCATGTCTGCTGAGCTTTTATCCTATCTTTTCCTTGAAAAAATTAACTTCCACAGTGACCTTCATACTTGCTTTCTGACGAAATAAGCATGGATAGGTGCCATTTTTATTTTTTCTTATTGTTTAGAATTATAAATACTATATGTGTGGAAATTTTAAGAAAAATCTGTTCGTTAGAAAGTATGTTAAGGATTAAGCCTTAATTCGGTCAAATTATCTCCCTTTTTAACTTGATGGTCTATATAGAACATGCATATTTGTACATTTACCATGCTCAAAACCAGCCTTTTATATACTTTTTGTACAAAACTAAAAGAATTTTCATTTCAATAATGTATACATATACAATCTTCCAGAAATCTTCCTGTTAAACTGACTATTAAAGAAAGGCGTGTTAAATCCAATATAAGCTGAATTTCAACTGTATATACTTTTTTCAAAGGCAAATTTCTCAGAAACATGCATGGTTACCCATATCTTTCTTTACTGTGATCTCCAAGAGAAATGATGAGCTTTGTATGTGCAAAGTTTTAAAAAAATCTGCACGTTAGAAAAATTTGTAATATACATGGTTAATAACTCTAGGTTTTGCATCACAATCAAATTATCTAAAGGTGACAATTTTACCTGAAGATTTGTGGCTTCCAGAACTAGATATGGAAGGTGCTTTACTAGATTTAGCACTGTCTAACTCAGAGGCAGGTTTTGACAATCTCAGGCTATCAGGAAGTGACTTTGGTTTGTGTGTCCGCATGCTCTCTGCCACTGAGGGCGCTGCTGTTGTGTGCGTAGAATCAACTGAGGCTTTTGGGCGTATCAGAGAACTGCAGTCTTCAAACCCACTAGAGGCCTGGTCCATTTCTGACAAGGCTGTAAAATACTGCATATGATATAGTTATTTGTTTGAATAGCGTTTTCCATAATAGTTAGTACACCATTAACAGTATTCCAATCATTGAATGATTGACAGCTCATATACTCAGATTTTTACGGTATTCCAGAAATAAGCCAGGCCTTTGAAGAGCCTTATATCTCCAGACTAGCAATGCCTCTTGGTGAGTGGGGATGTATGAACCATGGTTTTCCAAATAAAAAATGAGCCGTGCTCTGGCAAAAGGGGGCTTAATGCATCTCCGTAATCCATCATACCAAGAAATCCATCACATACTTATGGATCCATAATAGCCACTTTTTTTAACAACCGACTCAATCATGAGGTAGACTGATCCTTTGACATGCAGAAAATCGACCAATAGCGAAAAGTTTCGGCCCAGGTCAGCCTACGCGGACTGTGCAGGCTGACCTGGGTCGAAACTTTTCGCAGATGCATTAAGCTCCCTTTTCACAGAGCGCGGCTCAAATCTAATTTTAAGCTATCACAAGTCAACTTAATGCCAATGGGAATTGAAACAGAATAAAAACATATACAATTTATATTACTCTTTAAGGGTTCTTTGACGGATGTGTCTTATATACTTTTATGTTTTAAAACTTGAAGCAAAGAGGCACAAAACATGAATGCAAATCTTAGAAACATACACCAACAACCTTTTAGGAAAGGGCATAGTGAAAACAGAGAAAATAGCAGAAAATGCAGCATTTTCTTTTTCCCTCATAAACAAATTCCATCACTGAAGCCACCTTTAAACTGCCTTCTCTGATACATGTATCAATGTTTTCAATATCTACAAATCTTACTTTGTGTGATCTGGTACTGAGTTACCCCTTTACCAAACAATCCCTGGTTTTTACAACCCTGGGATAGAAGCCTTTTGAAAACATTGTGGGAAAAGGAGAAAATGCTGGTAACCAGCATTTTCTCCTTTTCCCACAGTATTTTCTACCCTGCCGAAAACGAATTTCAATTTTTGAGTTATGTTTATTTTGTCGTCTGCAAGTGCTTTCAATCTGGACCAGTCTAAAATTTTGTCGTTAGGTAAAGATTTAATTAACTCTACACCAGAAAACAAAATTTGGACTTGTCCTAATTAAAAGCATTTGTAGGTTACCAATTTAATGTAGCTCATATGTTTGAATGTGTCCCTGAAAAGTTACCAGCATTTTCTTCCTTTCCCCACGTTTTCAAAACTTGTCTTTCTCAGGGCTGTTAAAACTCTGGATTGTGTGGTAGAGGCTTTCAACATTACCCTGCTTATTAAATGGAGACTCCACCATAGCTGCTGTTGGCTTCACAATATTTACAACTGATTCCTCACTGTGGTCGCTATGGTAACCAGGGTTGGTCATGTGGGACTGCTGTTGCCTTTTCATCCACTGTTTCTGAGCCCAAGTCTGGATGTTTGGCCAGTTCATGATGCTCTGGTCGAGCAGAGAGTAAGTCATGACAGGGGGTACATGCTCTGATGTGTCCTCGCTCTCCTGTTTGTTGGGTTTTCCACTTGGGTAGTCATGGTCCCAGTTCTCCACCTCGTCTTTACAGTGTACACTGGAGGCATGCTTTGGCTACACAAACAATATAAGTTAAGGTTGTATCACCCTTCCACCTAAGGGCATTATTTGGTTATACAAATAAAATATTGTCAAACTTTCTACAAGACGACAACAGATTCAATTTCCCAGATTGCAAGCATATCCATACTTTCTCAGGATATTTTTTTCAGTACTATGCACTATACTCTCTCCAAACCAATGGCTACCTTTCCAAACTGAAGCAATGCCTAATAGGAAATGAATCTTGTCAGAACAAAATTTATTTCCACATAACCATTTTTGAAACAATTTCCAGTAATGAGAAATGAATCCTGTCTCAATGACTATCATCCATCCTCGAGACCTTCACAGAGCGGAGATTTGGAATCAAGACCCCTGGATTTCTAACCAGTATGAACCATCTGAGCTTCAAGCCTTACAAATGCATCCATTTTGAAGATGGGAATTACATCAGCTAGAAAAAGACTCGTCTTTAAAAGGGTAGAAAACAGTGGTAAAAGAGAAAATGCTACTTTTCCCACTTTATTCTTCAAAGGCTTTCTTCTTCAGAGTTATTTAAAATTGGAAGTGCTCAGTAAAAAAATCAACCCTTAACCAGTCAACAAAACTTCAAACTGGTCCATTTTGAAAGCATTTGCTGACAACAAATCAAATGTGGCTCAACTAATTACAGTTATGTCTGAAAGTGAATAAAACTTTGCAGGAAAAGGACAAAAGGCTGGTTAACAACATTTTCCCGTTTTGCAACAACAAATTTGAAAGATTTTTTCCTTTGGGTTGTTAAAACACGAGACTGTTTGGTGTAATAATGAATTAGTAAATGAAATCATCAGTGTAACCCACCTTGCTGCGTCTAAACAGAAACTCAATAAAGAAGCTGACAGGTATAACCACTCCACATATAATGGCCCCAACTGTAACATTTCTCAATGATACATCCAGTAATCCAAATTCACCACGATACTGAAAAACAACATTTGACCCTTAACCCTTTACCATACAATCCAGAGTCTTGATGCCCCCAAGGAAAAAGACTTTTGAAAATACTGTCGGAAAGGGAGTAAATGCTGATAACAAGTATTTCCTCCTTTTCCCACCATGTTTTCTACACTCTTAAAGCCAAATTTCATAATTTGTGCTACAGTTGATTTGTCACTTGCAGCTGCTTTCAATTTGGACCAGTCTTAATCTTTGTTGTTTGGTAAAGAGTTAAACCAACTTTATTTGACATTGCAGTGGAAAGTGCTCCCTTTCATGCTTTCCTGGTTTTTTTTTTCTTTTATTAGAGCCTCACACAGTCTTCTTTCTAAGCCCCAGGCTGCTTTCCTGTGGGACAAATGTCACTACAATGTTCAGAAGTGAAAGAGGAATGATTCCTTTTGCAATGACCATCACTAATCATCAAAAAGAATTTTGTCGAGGTTGAAATTGAACCAGCAACCTAAAATAACAAGCCCTGTGTTTTCAGACTTAGCTACTTGGTTCAGCTCCAATTCTTAGAGATAAGTTTTTCTTTTTCCAGACTCTTATTGTTAAAAAAAGGAAAATCTTTTCCTTTTCTTGAAATATTTTTCCTACCACCAATTTTTATTTGGTTTTGGTTGGATTGAAAATGGGCTATACAGCAACTCTTACAGCCCTCAATAAATTTAATGCATTTTTTCCAATTGTACAAGAAGGCTGAAACAAATTAAAATTTCATGAACACTTTTGCCAGAATATTTCACAAAATAAAGGACAGTGTAGATTCCAGATCAGACTACATGTTCTATGCAGTCTAGGTTCTTACCCAGTATTCAAAATAGCATTCTCAAATCTAATTCTGCATTTTGAAAGTAACAGAATTTCTCATTGGCTAAACCATTTGGTTTAGGAAATTCTTTAAACCATTTGGTTTAGGAAATTCTTAAGAATGAGACTGCCAATGTAATTAGATGGTTTGTGAATATGGACCATAATCTTAATCTAAAGATAAGAGAAACAGGATTTAATCTTGATCTGCACTATTTAAGATTACTACAGATGTCCTTATTGCCCCAAGGTTTAATGAATGAATCCATACCTCTGTAACACTTGTTTTATACCACACAGCATTTAGACACATGTACATGAGTAGGATTGTCAAGCACAGTGTTAATCTTTCTGTTCGTTTAAACCCGCTGTATGATGGACACGTTGCTATAGACAACAAAGTATGGAAATCAGCCATAAACTCTATTGTTTTGGACATTAGTGCCTGGCATAAAAGACAAAATATATTAAAGTATTTACAAATTCATGTAGATAATCTAAGACCTTCTTGTAAACAATCTAACACATTCATGCCTCTAATTCATGTAAACAATCCAACACATTCATGAAACAATCTAATACATTCGTGTAAAAAAGCTCACACATTCGATGACACAATCTATCACATATAGATTGGAGGTTATGCTCTAGACAAAGAAAATAACTTAGGGCAATAACTCCAACAATATCGAAGACAGAGTTACTGATCTTTTGCAATACACTTGTCCTAAATGTGATCTATCTATATCTGAAGTATAAAGTCAATAGCTTTTACACTTTGAAAGCCATGCTCAGGACAAACACCCAGTGTGTAAAAAAAAAATTAGAGGCCCTAAAGAGCCTGAAATCACTCTACTGGCATTGATTTTGCTTTTTTGCTAGTATACATTATGAATTCATGATGCAAACAGAAAAAAACACAAAAATGTGTTCTTGCAACTGGGCTTGAACCCACTAAGACAGCATAAGTAGGCATGGTGAATTGAACAAACAGTGAAAAAAAAAAAGATGAAGTGCAATTTCTCAAAACTAATTGTTTGGAATCCAGCCAAATTTGATAGGCTTTCAGCATGCCTTGTATTAAACGATCCTAGCAAATTTCAAAGAAATGTGACTAATAATGTGGACTTTGTTGAGTAAACGATACTAAGTCATCAAATGGCTGCTTTTCCTGAACAGTTTACTAGATTTTCTTCACTTTTAATAGAGTTCAATCCCTTGATGAATCAAATAATCTTTGCAAGTTTCACAAGATTTGGATGAACACTGTGGACTTCACTGCCTAAACAAGAAATGGTAATTTTCAACTTTAAATGGCTACTTTTCCCATACTGATTCTCAGATTTTTTTTCGAAATCAATAGGGTTCAAGCTGTTTATGATACAAAGCAACTGTGCAAGTTTCATGAAAATCCAACCATAAATGCTGACTTCATCGCGTAAACAAACAAGAGGGCCATGATGGCCCTGTATCGCTCCACTGGCTATTAAGTAAAAACACTACAAGCCAAACATTACAATATTCAGCAAATTGATTTTAAACACGAGGACATGCAAACATTTTTCTATCTAATCCTACGAGAAAGTTGTGATCCATGGGCAAAGCCAATTTTGATCGCAAAGCTATAATTATTTGAATCCTGGTGGAGGTCCACAATATAAAGCTCCATACCAAATAATTCAGTTCTTGAATGTTATAAACAAGAAGATTTTCAAATTTTTCTCAATGAAAAGCCCTGTAAAACATGAAACCCATGAGACAGGGCTAAATCTAATAGCCAAATTTATAATGGTTAGTAACATGATGACTTAAGACAGTTTTCATTACAAAAGCCCATGTAAAACTGGTGACCTTGTGTTCCGTGGTGTGGGGACAAACTTGGGTCAAGGACTATAATTTGGGCCCTCCTTGTAGAGGCCCACTAGATAAAGCTACATGCAAAATTTGGTAGACCCCATGGCTATTATTTGAAGGAACTTGGTAGAGGCCCACTAGATACAGCTACATGCCAAATTTGGTAGCCCTAGGCCTTACAGTTTCAGAGAAGAAGATTTTTGAAAATTTTCTATATTTTTCAGTTTTGTTGCCATGGCAACCAGAGTTTTTGAAGGAATAATTTGGGCACCCTTGATAGAGACCCCCTAGATAAAGCTAAATGCAAAATTTGATAGCCCTAGCCCTTATAGCTAGATGCGAAAGATTTTCCTATATAAGCCCGCCCATGTAAAACATGTTACCCCTCGGAGCGAAGTCAAATTTAACCCTCGGCTATAATTTGGACACCCTTGGTACAGGTCCACTAGATAAAGCTACTTGCCAAATTTGGTCGCCCTAGGCCCCATGGCTAGGTCAAAGAAGAATTTTAAAGTTCTCCCTATATAAGCCCATGTAAAACTTGTTATATAAGCCCATGTAAAACTTGTTACCCCCGGGCAGGGCCTAATTTGACCCCAGGGCTATAATTTGAACAATCTTGGCAGAGGTCCACTAGATAAAGCTACATGCCAAATTTGGTAGCTCTAGGCCCTATGGCTAGGTAGAAGAGGAATTTTAAAGTTCTCCCTAAATAAGCCCATGTATAACTTGTAACCCCCGTGGCGGGGCCAATTTTGACCCCAGGGCTATAAATTGAAGAAACTTGGTAGAGGTCCACTAGATAAAGCTACATGCCAAATTTGGTAGCCCTTGGCCTTACGGTTTCAGACAAGAAGATTTTCAAAGATTTTCAAAATTTTTCAGTTTTGTTGCCATGGCAACCAGAGTTTTTGAAGGAATTAAATTCTTTCAAGAAATTCTGAAGAGGACCATGGCAGGATCATTTCTGTGAAGTTTCATCAAAATTGGATGGGTAGTTTCAGCGAAGAAGACGTTTTAAAAAAAAGTTAACGCACGGACGGACGGACGCACGACGGACAACAGGCCATGACATAAGCCCGCTGGCCTTCGGCCAGTGGAGCTAAAAATGCACATTTTTAACTTTAAATGGCTACTTTTCCCATACTGTTTGTTGGATTTTTTTTCAAAATCAATAGGGTTGAAGCTATTGATGAGATAAACAAACTATGAAAGTTTCACAAAAATCTGATTACAAATGCAGACTTTATCATGTAAACAAGAAATGGAAATTTTCAACTTGAAATGGCTACTTTTCCCATACTGTTTGTTGGATTTTTTTCAAAATCAATAGGCTTGAAGCTACTGATAAGATAAACAAACTGTGAAAGTTTCACGAAAATCTGACCACAAATGAAGACTTTATCGCGTAAACAAGAAACGGAAATTTTCAACTTGAAATGGCTACTTTTCCCATACTGTTTGTTGGATTTTATTTCAAAATCAAGAGGGTTGAAGCTATTGATGAGATAAACAAACTCTGCTGGTTTCACGAAAATCTGACCACAAATCAAGACTTTATCGCGTAAACAAGAAAAAGACTAAAGGACGGACGGTAACCACGCCATGACATAAGCTCTGCTGGCTTTCAGCCAGTAGAGCTAAAAAAGGGGCAATGACTCAAAAAATATTACAGAAAGGGTTAAAGATCTTGTGAAATGCACTTTTCCTCAATGTGATCTACCTGTATTTTAAGTTTGAGGTGGATAGCTTTTATACCTTTGTGCTCCAAACAAGATTTCAACGGACACATACGAGGGTTGTTCGATATGTAATGTGTATTGTATGATATCTCAAAAGCATTCGACTCAAATAGTGAAATGAACATTACATCCCTTCAAAGTATTCTCTGCGGTTTGAAATACATAATTTCAATCATTGAATCCATTTCTGAAATGCGTCACGGTACGCTGATTTATGTAGACCTCTGAGGCACTGACTGATGGCTGAGCCAAGGGCTTGTCGGGACTTGTAACGACGACCAGATAAGAACTTTTTAAGTTTTGGAAAAAGGAAAAAGTCGCATGGGGCTAGATCTGGAGAGTATGGTGGGTGTGGCAAGACGGTAACCTTCTCCGACTTCAAAAATTGCTTCACAAGCTCAGATGTATGTGATGGAGCATTATCATGAAGTAGACGAACATGCCTAAATCCTGACACAGGGCGTCGTTTAAGATAATATTTCTTGACCTTTTTTAGTATAACATCTCAGTAATAGCGACCTGTAACAATTTTGCCCTTCGGCACCGGAATTTGTACGGCTATACCATCACATGAGAAGAATATGCAATAAAGAACCTTCTTTGTGCTTATGCTTCTTTTGGCAACTACAGGCCTTCTACCGTGTTTAGTTAGCCATATTTTGTTTCCAATTTTTCTTACTGGTTCGAAATAGTGAACCCATGTTTCGTCACCAGTAAAAATGTTTGCAAATTGTCTTTGATTGAATTTGGGAAACATTTTGAGCAATTGCTTAGCGGTTTTTACTCGTACCCGTTTTTGGTCATCTGTCAATATATGCGGTATCCATCTGGCAGAAATCTTTCATACTTTCAAAATATGCTTCAAAATGAAATGCACCCGCGATAGTGATATGCCAACAGCGTTGGCAATATCACGAATCGTGTATCTGCCATCACTTTCAATTATTTCCCTGACTTTTGAGACATTTGCCTTGCCTGTTAAAGACACAGGTTGGCCAGATTTTGCTGCATCTTTGACGGACTCTGTGCCAGTCAGAAATTTCTTTCTCCACCTACGAACTGTCTCATAAGATACCTTATCAGACCCATAAACTTCCCCCAATTCAGTATTAATCTGCATTACCGAATGACCGAGTTTTGTGCGAACTTTTATATAAGCTCTAATTTCTTTAATATTCTTAATCCGTTTCCCAACCATTTTTACAACAGTGGTCAACAACTAGCTCTATTGAAATGACTATAAGTTTAAAACTATGTGGAGCTGAAGGCTCGTGTTTATACCGTTGGAAAGGTATTGAATAGAGTTATTCAAGCGTATCATCATCCATGAAATCGTGGAAAGTGTTATCGCGCTGTGGTACAAAACACATTACATATCGAACAGCCCTCGTACATACAAAGAAAGACAAGGTGAACCCTGTATACTCCCCCAAAACTTCGCTTGTAGGGGTATAATTGGATATGGCTCCAATTAAAGCACTTTAAAAATGTTTATGTTTTCAAAAGCCTTCTTAACTCTTGATCAGGCTGCATGTCCTGTGCGGTCTAATTTTTGATCTTGGAAAGGTGCCTCAAATGATTGCATCATGACAGAAACCATTGTGGAAAATGGAGAAAATGCTGGTTAGCAGCATTTTCTCCTTTTACACAATGTCTTCAAAAGCCTTCTTCCTCTTGGCCATAAAAACACTGGCTTCTTTTGCAACAGTTGAATAAAGGCAATATTAAAAAGTACCTTTCTGAGATCTAGAGTGCCTTCGAGCACCATAAACTCTCTTTCTACCTTCCCATCCTCCTCTTCTACAGCTAGCCATTTCTCACATATAAAGAAATAGGGAATTCCTGAAAAAAAAAAAACTTTTCTCTTTACCAGAGAACAAAATTTTAGACTACTTCAAACATGCAATACTTCCAGACCACCACTTCAACATGATGGAATTTGTCTTTGAAAGGGTAAAAAAGAAATGTAAAAGGAGGATATGCCTATTGTCTGCATTTTCTCCTTTTCCCACTATGTTTTAAAGTACCTTTCAAAGACAGCAATCATCCCTTGAGATACATATGAATTTTCTTCTGTAAATGCTTTGAATTTGAAAGATTCTAAAGTTTTGTTGTTTAAGGCCCAGTAGCAGCCAAAAGTAACAATGAGGGGGTTTGAAATGCATTTAGATTAAAATCATGAGCCATGCTCTGTCAAAAGGGGACTTAATGCAGCTCTGTGATACATGATGCCAGGCAAACCATCACATAATTATGGATCCATATTAGCCACTTTTTTAAACAACCAACTTAATCATGAGGTAGACTAGTCCTTTGACATACAGAAAATTGACCATTAGCGAAAATTTTCGGCCCAGGTCAGACTGCACGACTGCAGGCTGACCTGGGTCGATACTTTTCGCAGATGTATTAAGTCCCCTTTTTATAGAGCATGGCTCATATCCTTTTGAAGTATGGAAATAAATCTGAAAATGACAATCTGTTATTGTACGGTCGATGCAAGCATTACTTGATGGCAGACAAATGAATTTTAAAGTTTAGGACAAAAGTTGCTACGTCACAGTATCTTTTGTTTATGTCTTACTTGGTTTTTGAAATTTTTCTTTCTACCAGCGGCATGCACTTGGACCTTCTTTACAACAACCGATTGTCATCTTTACAAAATAATATCCATACTTTCAAATGGTATGATTTTAATTTAAATGCTTTTTTATATCAACATTGTGTACTTTTGGCCACTACTGGGCCTGTAAACAAGACAAAGAATCAAGATGTTGTGTGGTATAGAGAGGTAAAACATTGGACTCATTTTGCCCACAATAAGCAATTTTTTCTCTTCTCACCATGTTTTTGCATGTATTTATTGATCAAAGCTTTTTTCATGTTGTATATCCATAATACAACAAGGATGTTTCCTAGTTTTCGACTGCAAGTTTATTTCAAGATGAGTTTACTCCTGACCAAATAATCCTGTTTTATGGAAGAACTCCTTCAAGACATTGTGGACAAAGGAGAAAATATTGATGACCAGCATTTTCTCCTTTTCCCTCAATGTTTTCTTCCCTTCCTAAGGCATCTCGTCATTTGTGTTACATTAACTCTTAACCAAATGACAAAATTTTAGACTTATCCAAATTGAAAGCATGAGCAGATGACCAATTAATTGCAGCTCAAATGACTAGACATACCTCTGAAAGAATAGAAAACATTGTGGGAAAAGGGAGAAAATGCTGGTTCCCACAATGTTTTCCAAATTGTTCTCCCTAATGGTCATGAAAACCTGGGATTATTTGGTAAAGGTTTAAATAAGTCATCTGTAAATTAATGCTTTCAACTTGGGTGTAAGTCTAAATATTTGTCATTTTGATAAAGAGTAAAACGTTTCCAAACCACTAGACTGATTCTCGTGTGTATCCTCTTAAGTGCACTCAATCAAACAAGTGAAAAGTTTTCTAAACAGTTTTGTCCATCAAACGGATTTGCATATCAAGCAGTTTACATGTAATAAATAGCAATTATGAATATTACTGCATTTTTCTAACCTTAACCCTTTACCCATAATCCTGAGTTTTAACAACTTTGAGGTAAAAAGCCTTTTGAAAACATTATGGGAAAAGGAGAAAATGCTGGTAACCAGCATTTTCTCCTTTTTCCACATTCTCCCTTTTCAGAAAGAAATTGTACAATTTAAGTCACATATTATTTGTTGTCTGCAAAACCTTTCAATTTCAAAGAGTCTAAAATTTTGTTGTTTGGTAAGAGTTAACACTTTACCACATCACAAAATTTTAGACAGGTCCACATTAAAAGTATTTGCAGATGACAAACTAAATGTGGCTCGAATGATGGGATTTGTCATAGAAAGGGTAGAAAACTTTGTGGGAAAAGGAGAAAAAAATACTAGTGGCAAGCATTCTCTCCTTTTCCCACAATGTTTTCTAAAGTTTTCTTCCTTAGGGTCATACATACTCAGGATTGTGTGGTAATGGGTTTAGCTTTACAAGGAAATGGTATACTAGTTATAACACAGAGAAATTTGTTTGATCTGATGTTCTGTTGGCCTGTTTCAATGATTTGAACAAAACTTTACATATTCTTCCCTTCTTTTGAAGACAAATTCAATTAATCTTTTACTAACTGTCTTCATTTTAAGTATTTGAGCATTTTCCCCTGTTCCCAAAAAGTTTTCAGAACCAATATTTAAATGACCAAGATGACCTTTGTTTAAATGACAAAGACTACTTGAGTTTAGATGACAGGCAAAGATTACCTGTGTTCAAATGGCAAAATTGTCAACCTTTCAATGACAAGGATTACCCGTGCTTAAATGACAAAGATTACCAGTTTTTAGATCACAAAGCAACATGTGTATAAATGACAGAATTACCTAAATTAACTGACAGGTATTGCCAATGTTTGATTGACAAAGATTTGGTAAATGGTAAAATTACAAAGATACTAGTGTTAAAATGACAAAGATAACATGTTTAAATGACAAAGATGACCTATGTTAAAATGACAAAGATGACCTATGTTTAAATGATACAGACTACTTGTACAGGGTGTCCAGAAAGTAAGGTAACACTTTTGAGCAATTTTTCTATGGCTTTAAATTACAAAACATGATTTCCTCTTCTTGAGAAATGTGCTTTAAATTACAGATGAAGCGATAAAAATACATATACGTGTATATAAAATATGTAAGTTTTTTGTGTGATAATTTCATTCAGTTTTCATTACATTACGAACTTTTACATAGATTTCGAATCAAAAGTACTTTTCTGTCATTGGCGTCATTTTAGTAGTTACTGACGTTCTCTCACTTCCTGTTGTCCATTTCGTGTTTGTAAACATACGCAGATTTAGGAAAATTGATAACCACACTGTTGTACAGAGAAACCACTGCACAGTGAAAGACAAATTGTATGGTGTGCAATGTCATGTCAAGGTGTCATTGGGCTACATGTCTTTAACGACACCATAAATTCCAAGCACTACCTATCACTATTGAAAAACAAATTTGTTTCCTAGCTTGAAAACAAGTCCTCTACATTGCAAGACACATGGTTTATGCAGGATGGTGCTATGACAGACACATCTCATGCTGTGACAGACTTTTTATAAGATACATTTGGTAATAGGCTGATATCAAGATGATATCCAGAGGTAAAAATATTGCAGCATATCTTGGCCTGCCCACAGTCCTGACCTCAACCTGAGCAACTTCTTTCTTTGGGGTTAGTTGAAGTCAAAGGTCTACAATCCCATGCCAAACAGCTCACACATGTTGCTAAAGAACATTAAACATGAAATCAAGAAGACTGATATTGGAATGTATGCTGGAGTGATTGGCAATTTTATCATACGGCATGGAAACAACATAAAAGGCTGTCACACTGAAAACATCATTTATTACCTAAATGACACCAATGACAAAAAGATTTTCTGATTTATAATCTGTGTAAAGGTGCATAATTTAATGAAAATTAAATGAAATTATCACACAAAAAACTTACACATTTTATATGCATGTACATGTATACAGATTTTTATTTCTTTATCTGAAATTAAAAGCCATATTATAAATATACAAAAGTGCTACCTTACTTTCCAGACACCCTGTATTTAGATGACAAAGATTACCTTTGTTTACCAGTGATTACCAGTGTTTAGATGCCAATGTTTAAAAGACAAAGATTACCTGTGTTTAAATGTCAAAGACAACATTTGTATAAATGACACAGATTACCAATATTTAACTAAAATTACCAATGTTAAAATGACAAGATTTTCAGTGCTTAAATGACAAAGATTACCCATGTTTAAATGGCAAGATTGTTAGTGTTTCAGAACAAAGATTACCTGTGTTTAAATAACAAAGATGACATTCATAAATGATAACATTACCAATGTTTAACTGACAAAGATCATGAATGTTTAACCCTTTTACCACATGATCCAAGTTTTAATGATTCCAAAATATAACGCTTTTAGAAACATTGTGGGAAAAGGAGACAAGAGGGCCATGATGGCCCTGAAGTCGCTCACCTGAGTCTTTTGACCAAACATGTCCCATTTTCACTCTCTTTCGAGATATTATGACAAACATTCTACCAATCCTTCAAAATTATTGGACTGAAAATTTGGCCTCCAGCTTGCGCACAAGCTTTTTCTAGAATTTCTCTCAGTGACCTACTTTTTAGCCAAGCATAGCCCATTTTCCCATTGTAGATGTGACCCATTTTCAAATTCATTCAAGATATATCATGACATTTTGAGTAACTGACTTAAAATGTGGCCTCTAGATGGTACACAAAATTTTTGTAAGATTTGACCCAGTGACTTAGTTTTTGACCCGACATGACCAATTTGCAAACTCAACCAAGAAATCATTAAGACAAACATTCTGACCAAGATTAATGAGCATTGCACTGAAAATGTGGCCTCTCGAGCGTACACAATGTTTTTCTAAGATCTGATCTATTGACCTAGTTTTTGACCTGACTTGACCCATTTTCAAATTGGTCTTTGATATCGTGAGGACAAACATTCTGACCAACTTTCAAGAGTCTTGGACTGAAAATATGGTCTCTAGAGCATACTCAAGGTTTTTCTAGGATTTGACCTGGTGACCTAGTTTTTGACTCCACATGACCCATTTTCAAACTCGCTCGAGATATCATGAAGACAAACATTCTGACCAACTTTCAAGAGTTTTTGACTGAAAATGTGGCCTGTAGAGTGTAACAAGTTTTTTCTAAGATTTGACTTATTGACCTAGTTTTTGACCCAACATGACCCATTTTCGAACTCGTCTGAGATATCATAAAGACAATTATTCTGACCAAGTTTCATGAGTATCAGACTGAAATGTGCCCTCTAGAGCACACACAAGGTAAAATTTGACGACGGACGACGCAGACAGACACAGCACAATCACAAAAGCTCACCTTGAGCACTTTGTGCTCAGATGAGCTAAAAATGCTGGTAATCAGCATTTTCTCCATTTCCCATAACGCTTTTAACTTTTACGAAAGCATTCATTTGAGCAACATTTGATAAATTGTGTAAAAACACTTTCAGTTTTGACCTATAAATTTGTCATGTGGTAAAGATTTAATGACAAGATTTGATATGTTTAACCCTTAGGCTGCTAAGCGCCACTCAAGGGCCTTTTGTGGACAGTGTAGATAAAGATCAGACTACACAGAATCTGCAGTCTGATCTTGGATCTACACTGTCCGATAAGGATACTTTTCCCCTAAAAAATAACTTTGAAATAGCAATATATGGGGTTTTTACTATCTGCTTAGAAGTCACCAGTATTTTTCCGTTCTCCCAGTGTTTTCTACCCTATCAAAGACAGAAATCATCATTTGTGCAACATGTAATTTGCCATCTGCAAATACCTTCAATTTAGTAGAATCCAAATTTTTGTCATTTAGTAAGGAGTTAAATGACATAGATTACCAGAGTTTAGATGACAAAGACAACAAGTGTGTAGATGACATAGATTACCAGAGTTTAGATGACAAAGACAACGTGTATAAATGACATAGATTACCAGAGTTTAGATGACAAAGACAACATGTGTATAATAAATGACATAGATTACCAATGTTTAATCCTTTACCAAATGACAAAATTTTGGACTAGACCAAATTGAAATTATTTGCAAATGACAAGTTAAACAAAGTTCAAATGGTGCTGACCATTTTTAACAGGGTAGAAAACATTGTGGGAAAAGGAGAAAATGCTGGCTACCAGCATTTTCTCTCTTTCCCATACTGTTTTAGAAAGCCTTCTTGTCCAGGGTTGTTAAATCTCGGAATTGTGGTAAAGAATTAAATGACAAAGATTACCTGTATTTAAATCTCTGACAATGATTCTGCTCACATACCAGCTGGGTGACTCGCCATAGTTGTTGTGCCATATCTGAACCTTCCAGATTTTACCTATGCTGTCTGGTAACCTGCAAACAAAAACAAACTCTGTTTAAACCCATCACTGAACAAACTAGAACTGTCACAAAGTATCACAAAAAGTGAAAAAACTTTACCAAACAATTCTGTGTTTTTAACAGTAATTTGAAAAAAAAGTATCGGAAAAAAGTATCAATTCTTGCTAGGAAGAAAAGTATCAGGAAAAAAAGAATAATTTTCTGTCAAAGTTGTAATACTTTATCAATATTAATCTTAAATCATATAATGATTTTGATACTTTATATAATTATTCTATGACATTAAAGCCCACTAAAATTGCTAGTTAGAAACATTTTTTCTTTTTCCTACATTTTCAAAGGCCTTCTACCTGTATATATGTATATAAGACAATGTATCCAACTTTATTACCTGTGAAACACATCCCAATCTGATCTTAGATCTACTGTGTCCAGTATATCTTTTTTGGAAAAAAGATTTTTGACAAGTCAAAACTTTTTAACATCTGGCTGGAAAATTTCAATTAATTCCTATAGAAGTTTAACATTTGAAGAAAAAAAAAAGATGGTTTTCTTGAATGTAAATAGACCAAACAATGTTGTCTATAGTAGTAAGTATATAGAACTTCTACTTACGTAAGAATGAACTTATCTCGTGAGTTTCTCTCGAACATGGGACGACAATCCTCACTGATTAACTCCCTTGTTTCAGACATGCCCTCCTCACCATGCAGAATCAGGCTGATCTGATAACAACAAGTAAGATTAAAACTAAAAGATGTCTTTTCCTTACCTTTTTTTACCTTTAAACTTTCCTTTGCTGTGTGCTTATGCTTATGATTTTGACCAGTCAAAATTTTTTGCTGTTTAATAAAGGATTAAGCATTCTGAGTGCCGTTTGGTGTCTACAGCAGGATTGATTCCAATCTCAGCATGGAAAAAGAACATTGTTTTGATAAATTCTATGTTGGAAAGCAAGCACTGGCTTGCAAAGAATGTTGTGGAAAGTTTTGGTAGTAGACACACCATAACTCATCGACAAGTCCACTTTAACTGAAAGGATTTTGGAAAAGGTGTAAAACATAGATAAACAATTTAATAAAATTATTATGGGCAACAAAAAAATTTTTCGGTTCTCATCGAGAGAATTATCTGTCACAAGACCCACCTTGGCTGTTGTCCCTGCACCACTGTGTATCCCTGTTTCCACAGTAATCTCATACTTCTGTTGATCCATGGGGGCATTGTCCAGGAGATACACAACTCCACCTTTTTGAGCATCATGTTGGTCAGCATGACAACACCATAGCAACAGCACAAAATACAGAATGAAGACAATGCTGATCAGGGTCAAGGCCACTGGATTTTTGTTTGGACTGTGCAGAAAGAAAATATATACAAAATCAAAAGTTTCACTGTATTTTACATCATTACTGACCATGAACATTTTGTTAGTTGACATGACAACCACAAAGCAACAGCACAAGTTACAGAATAAAGACATGCTGATTAAAGTCAAGGTTACAGGGACTAAAAAGGAAAAAAAGTACAGTATCTTAATATTTTATTTTATTCTTGGTCTTAATCAAACCCTTTTCTCCTTTCCTCATGATGTTTTTCTACCCATGCCCATTATTTCAGCCACATCTGATTTATTGTCTGCAAGTCATTTCAACAGGGTTAACTCTTTCCAAAACAACAATTTTTCAGACTGGTCCACATTGTACACACTTGCACATAGCAAATGAAGCATGACTAAAAACTGAAATCTGCTTTTGGAAGGGTAGAAAACATAGTAGAGAAAGGGGAAAAATGCTGGTTATTAGCATTTTCTCCTATTCCCATAATGTTTTCAAAAGCCTTTTTTCTGAAGGCAGTAAAAACTCAGGATTGTGTGGTAAAATCTAAAACTTTATATAGTCTGGTGAAGAGTCAAGGGAATACCATGAAGTAATACAAAATATTCTCTGGTTGTCTAAGCAACACAAATTTGTCTGCAGCAACTTTGTTTCAGGGGGGGGCTATGGGTGAACAAAACTATTGATTTAGCTCCCAACATTGCATGACATCTCATGAAAACCTGTCAGCTTGAATAAATATGAATTTTGAGACGTTCTGATTTTCTGCATGGCTTGGACAAAGTTGAAGCTATCACAGATATTAGACTCTTTGTTTACTTAGTGTATAGCCCTTCACCGAAAATCCCAAAGATTTAACAACCTGACAAAGACGGTTTTTTAAATTTGGAAACATAGTGGGAAAAAGAGAGAATGCGGGTTATCAGCATTTTCTCCTTTTCCCACAATGTTTACTACCTTTTCACAGACAAATATCATTTGAGTCACATGTAATGTGTCGTTGGCAAATGCTTTCAATTTGGACATGCCTAAATTTTTGTTGTCTGGTAAAGAGCTACAAAGAATTTGAAGACTACAATTAAAGTGTGGCTGAATTCATGGTATCTTATTGGAAAAGTTGTAGGAACCAGCATTTTCTTCTTTTCCCAAAATATTTTCAAAAAGGCCTTTTTCCCCAATGTGGTATAAACACAGGAATATTTGGTAAATGGTTCATTAACCCACCTGAAGAAATTTTCAACGTCCTCATGGGAAAGGTCATTTGCAACAAGATCAAATCTGCCACCAAATGCGGTCAGGTGACTGCACTCGCACTTCGTTACATGAAATGAGGATGTTTGTGTAATTCGACAACCTTCTGAGGTCCAGGTTTCCATGCCAACATCCCAGTATAAACACTCCCCCCACCATAATTTGAAAGTATAATTACGAGAGGTGACTTCCCCCAAGCGTAAAGGCCCAGAGTTGTAAGTGGCATCAACAATCCCAAAGTAGTATTTCCCAGTAGCTGAAATTGGTAAAAAAAATATGAATATTACCAACTCTTTACCAAATGACAAAATTTCAGCTTTGTCGAAATTAAATAATTATGACTCAAACGACAGAGTTTGTTTCTGAAAGTAAAAATCATTGTGGGAACATATCTTTATTAAGTCTTTAAGACCATTTTCATTAATATTATGTTATGTTAAAGCAGCCAGGGCACCTATCCAAATATTCCCAATGTTTCACTTGACCAGCAACATTTTTTTTCCAAATCACTGGCTGCATTCCTTAAACAAAAGGCCATGATGGCCCTGTATCACTCCACTGGCTTTTAAAGAAATGCATCATGTGCTGAATAGGCACTGACAGAAATATAAATCGGAGAAGTCTGTATGGTTAAAAACTTTCACAGGGAAAGCAGCCACCACCCCAAGTCATGTTTTTTTTTTCAAATGCAGAGATGATGTCAATGAATACAAGCAGGTCTTATCAAGAATTATTCATACTGTTATTTTCTCTGAATATTGAAAAGAAAATATCCAATAGTAAATTCAAAGAGAGAGCTTAAAACTCATCATCACTTTGCTGGGTTCTAACAATTTTTTTTTTTTTCAACTTAATTCTAGTGTATTGAAATCTAATATTAAATCTTCTAAATCTACAAATGTTCAATACTATAATGGCATCATGAATTTATGTCATTTTTATGTCATGAACGAGCAGTTTTACCAAGCAATTAGATATCAATGAAATGGACATTAAATAAATATGCAATGTTGGATTTTAGAAAAAAAAAAGCAGTTAGTATTATTTAAGTGCATATTTGTGGTCTGTGATATTGATATACAAGGAATAAAGAGAATTTTTTTTGTTTTCATGGAGGATACAAACCTCGATACATAATATATTTAACTACTTTGAGCATAGCAATTAACATTAACGATATATATCACAAATGATCGCGCACATCCTACTGTGCATATGTTTTTGTTACGGATAGTGAATCAAAAGTGCACCTTTGTATTTTTGGCACATATTGTAATACTACTGGTGCACTAAAACAAGTAGCACCTTCTTCAGAAAGTATTAGTGAAGAGGCAAAAAAAAAAATGGATCTGTGAACCATCACCGTGAAATAATTAAAATACTGTTGACACAATGTTACACACCAAACAAGCAAACAAAAGAGGTGAATTTAAAGCTGTGTAAGTACAGCTGTTTCCACTTTGAAAATTATTGTGGGAAAAAGAGAAATCACTCCTAATGAGCAATTTCTTCTTTTCCCTCTGTGTCTGCTGAGCTTTTATCCTATTTTTTTCACTGAAAAATTCGACTTCAACAGTGACCTTCATCCCTGTTTTCTGACTAACTAGAGCTATCACTAAACGTGATCAAACCCCCCCCCCCAGCTCCTTGTCACAAAACAGCTCTTTGTCATGGAATTCACAGTAAGAAACACATCATTACATAGTTTTGTATATTAAAAATTACTGGAGTATTACACTGGACAAATTGTGAATTAAAGCAATATAATTTAGCAAAAATTGCAAAGTTCAAGGGGAGATAATTCTGCAAACACATCGCAGCAGGGTCATGAAAATTGCACATGCACAACTTCATATATATAGGAACATTGTGTGTAAATTTGAGTTCAGTACCTGAAAACCTGTAGAAGTATTTTGGTGGACAAATTTGTGTCTACAGACAGAGGGATGGACAGATTATATTAAACACGGAATTCACAGTAAGAAACACATTATTAATTAGTTTTGTACATTAAAAAATGTAGGAGTATTACACTGGACAAATTTAGCAAAAGTTGTAAAGTTCAAGGGGAGATAATTCTGCAACACATCGCAGCAGGGTCATGAAAATCGCACATGCACAACTTCCTATATACAGGAACACTGTGTGTAAATTTTGAGTTCAGTACCTGAAGAACTGTCAGAGTATTTCGGCAGACAAATCTGCGTCGACGGACGGACTGACGGATAGACAGCCATGGCGACTAAGCATACCCCCTCCACTTCGTTGTAGGGGGTATCATAAACATGGATATGAGCCTTTTTTATTTTTTCTTATTGCTTAGAATTATAAATACTATAAGTGTGGAAATTTTAAGAAAATTTGTCTTTAGAAAGTATTTATTAAACATTCACCCTTAGTTCGGTCAAATTATCTCCCTTTTTAACTCCATGGTCTACATATAACATGCATATTTGTACATTTATGATGCTCAAAACCAGGCTTTTATATATTTTTTGTGCAAAACTAAATGAATTTTCATTCAAATGATGTATATATGTATATTCTTCTTGTAATTTTTCTGTTTAACTATTAAAGAAAATTGTGTTAAATCAAATATAAGCTGAATTTTGGAGATTTATATACTTTTTTCAATGGCAAATTTCTCAGAAACGAGCATGGTGGCCCCTATCTTTTTTTTTATTGTTGTCTGCTAGAGACATGATTAGCTTTGTATTTGCAAAGTTTTAGAAAAATCTGTCGGTTAGAAAAAATTGTGATATACGTCATTTAATCACTCAATGAAAATTGAAAATTTTCTACCCAAAAATCTTGAATACCCAACACCAATTATGTAATAGTGCTTTTTCATAATCAAGGGACGTAAAATGTAACAAACTATGCATATATGTTATGAGTGAACAGGAGTCATTATATATAGGCTTTAGACATATTGACTTCATGTACTTCAGAAAGTTTTTAGTTTTTACCACATAAGCCTTTGTAAACTGGGTTTAACACACCCCCATTTTACCCAAGTATTTTACTAAATCTTACTGCAGGCCAACAAGCTACATGCAAGTTTTGATAAACCTAGATCTTACAGTTAGGAACCAGAAGATTCTTTTAATTTTCAGTGCATAAGCCCATTTAAAAAATTTTTAACCCCAGGGATAGGGCCAATTTGATCCTAGGGCTATGATTGGAACACTACTGGTAAAGGTCTTCTGGATGAAGCTTCATGCAAAATTTGGTAGCCCTAGGCCTTAATGTTAAGAACAAGATTTTTTAAGTTTTCGCTATATAAGCTCATGTAAAACATGTGACCCCTGGGGTGGGGCCACTATTGACCCTAGGGCTTTTATTTGAACAACCTACAAATGGGCCCACTAAATAAAGCTGCATGCCAAATTGGTAGCCCCATGCCGTAAAGTTGGGAACAGAAGATTTTTACAGTTTTTCCTACATAAGCTCATGTAAAACTTGTGACCCCCCTAGGTCCACTAGATGAAGTTCGATACAAAATTTGGTGGTCCTGGGTCTACTGGTTTCAGACAAGAAGGTTTTTTACAGATTTTCCATATTTTTCAGTTTTGTTGCCATGGCAAGCAGAGCTTTTAATGGAATCAAATTTTTTTATGAAATTCTGAGGAGAGCCAAGGCAGAATATTTCTGTGAAGTTTCATCAAAATTGCATGGATATTTTCAGAGAAGAAGATTATTGAAATAAAAGTTAACTCATGCACTGCCAGACAGATGCACACATGGACGGACAGACGCACGAAGGTCACATGGCTATGACATAAGCTTACTGGCCTTTGGCCAATGGAGCTATAAACAAAGTAGAAACAATAAGCATCCAGGGATGACAAAACAAGGTACAAACAGAAGAAAATCATTTCTGAAAAAACAGCATGGCCAACCTTACTTTTGAAGTAACAGCACAGCATTACTTGCCATGTATACTACCAACTTGGCTCACCTGGTTCTGCTTTAAACAAGAAAGCTTGGGTCAGTCAAGATATGAAACTGTTTCATTAAAGGAAAAATGAGCTAAATCTTTAACAGACAGAGAAATTTCTGAATCATCCAAATTCAGAGCCTTTGCAGACAAATCAGCAGTGGCCCAAATGATTGAATTTGTCTTTGATAATGGTAGAAAACGTAATGGGAAAAGGACAATATGCTGGTCACCAGCAATCTCTTTTTTCTGCATAATTTTCTAAAAGTCTTACTTTCGAGGGTTTTAAATTCATGGAATTGCTTCATAAAGGGTTAACAGGATATTGCCTTACCATTAAAGGATCCCGCAGGTAGGAAAATGTCAATAACATTCTGCGCTTTATCAGTCTCAAACTTGAAGAGGAAATATTCTGGTGTGGGCGGCTTCTCATAGCTACAACAAGAGATTTCAAACTGAGTTATATGAGAAGAGTTACTCTGCTTTAAATCCTTTATTAAACAATCTCGTTTCAAAGATCCTGACAAAGACACTTTTAAAAACAGTGTGGGCAAAGGAGAAAATCCTAGTGATCAGAATTTTTAGTCTTTTAACACTTTACCGAACGGTGAAATTTTAGATGGATCCTGAATAAAAGAATTTGCAGACAACAAAATAAACCAGACTCAAAAATGGAAATTGATTTTGGGAAGGGTAAAAAACAGTGTGGAAACACAAGAAATTGCTGGTTACTAGCATTTTCTCTTTTCCCACTATGTTTTCAAAAGCCATCAGGGTTGTTAGAAGTCAGGATTGTGTGGTAAAAGGTTAACAAAGTTTAACCCTAATAAGAACTGTTAAAGCCTCAACATACATGAATCTAACTAAGCACTACCATTATAACCCTATAACACACAATTCCCAGTTTTAACAGAGACCTTTTGGAACCATTTTGAAAAAGGAGAAGATGCTGATAACCAGCATTTTCTCCTTTTCCCGTAGTGATTTTTCTATTTCCAAGCGCAAATTCCACAATTTAAATGTGTGTCATCTTAAAATGCTTTTAATAAGGCCAAGTCTAAAAATTTGATATCCAGTAAAGAGTTAAGCAACCTGTTTTCCAATAGCCAATCCCCTAAGTATTATAAATTTACCAATCAGATTCATTCAATATAATGACCATGGTATAAAAATTTCCAATTCAGCGGATTAAGAAACAAGAGGGCCATAATGGCCCTGTATTGCTCCACTGGCTAGTAAGTACAAACACTACAAGCCAAACATTACAATATTTGGCCAATTGGTTTCGAACTAGAAGACATACAAAATTTTTTCTATAAAGTCCTATGAGAAGTTATGACCCACGGGCAAAGCCATTTTTGACCACAGAACTATAATTACTTGAATCCTGGTGGAGGTCCACAAGATAAAGCCCTGTACCACATAATACAGGTCTAGAATGTGTGCTTGTACACAAGAAGATTTTCAAAGTTTTCTCAATAAAAGGCCCTGTAAACCATGAGACCACTGAGACAGGGATAAATTTGGTAGCTCTACGTCTAATGGTCAGTTACAAGAAGATTTATAAAGTTTTCACTTTATAATACCATGTAAAACTTGTGACCCCTGGGGTGGGGCCAAACTTGACCCCAGGGCTTTAACTTGGGTCCTCTTGGAAGAAGCCTACTAGATAAAGCTACATGCAAAATTTGGTAGTGATAGGCCTTATGGCTGGATACAGGAAGATTTTTAAAGTTTTCCCTATATAAGCCCATGTAAAACTTGTGACCCTGGGGCGAGGCCAAATTTTAACTTCAGGGCTATAGTTTGGGCACTCTTGGTAGACGCCCACTAGATAAAGCCACATGCAAAATTTGGTAGCCCTAGGCCTTACGGCTAGGTAAAGGAAGATTTTTTAATTTTTCCCTATATAAGCCCATGTAAAACTTGTGACCCCCGGGATAGGGCCAAATTTGACCCCAGGGCTATAATTTGAAGAAACTTGGTAGAGGTCTACTAGATAAAGCTACATGCCAAATTTGGTAGCCCTAGGCCTTATGGTTTCAGACAAGAAGATTTTCAAAGATTTTCAATATTTTTCAGTTGCCATGGCAACCAGAGTTTTTGAAGGAATCAAATTCATGCAAGAAATTCTGAAGAGGACCATGGCAGGATCATTTCTGTGAAGTTTCATCAAAATTGGATGGGTAGAGAAGAAGATGTTTGAAATAAAAGTTAATGCATGCACACACGGACGGACGGACGCACGATGGCCACCAGGCCGTAAGCCTGCTGGCCTTCAGCCAGTGGAGCTAAAAACTGTCTGCCTGAAACTTAATGACACAAGCTTGTAGTGCAATAAGAGTTTTGCACCATTGTATCTCTTCAGTATTTTAAAATGTTCCTGCAGAATCCAAGGCTGTAACATGCCATAAGAATGTTGAACTCACGTCATATTTCCCTTTGCCTGGAACTCTCCAGTCATAGTGAACATTCTTTCTCTTCTGTATGTGGCAATGTTCCAGCAGACTCCAAGGCTTTCAGATGCAAGAACAATGTTGAACACACTTGAAACTTTGCTCACCTAGAACTGTACAGGTCTGAGCACAAGATTCAAGTGCAGTCACCAGTTCCTTCATACTCTGGCTTCTGTCTTAATTCTGTTCCAGATGAAAAATGTAAGACTGGTCCAAATTGAAAGCATATGCAGATTACAAATTAAATGTGGCTGAAATGACAGGAATTGGCCCTGGTAACCAGCACTTCTCCTTCCTGCCTGGAGTCATTGAAACTCAGGTTTGTAAGGTAATGGAGTTAAATTATAACACTCAATTCCCTTGCTTGCAGTCATTGTCCACAAAACCGACACCTGAAACTTTGCTCACCTTCATTATGTTACAGGTTTGAGACAAAATTTAGGCTCAGTTCAATGAACAAGCTCTGTCTCTTGTAAAAAAAAAAAATCCAAGAATTTTTCTTCAACAAAATCACACTTAAATGAACTTTCTGTTCCAGGAAATACGACTCCCATGGATTTTCCTTTATCGAAAATTAAAATCCCAAAAGTCTTTCCTCTGCTAAATTAAAATCTCACTAATTTTCCAACAAAACTATCAAACTCCCCTATTTGTTTCTTCCAGAAAATCAAACTCTCATGAGTTTTTGCAACATGAGATTAAAACTCACAACAAAAATTCTTCTGCCAATTCAAAATCTCATGAATATTTCTTCTGCAACATCAAAATCCCATGAATATTTCTTCTACAAAATCCAATTCTCCATGAATATATCCTCAGCAACATCCAACTTTCTGATGAATTTTTCTGCTGCAAAATCAAACTCTGCTATGAATTTTTTCTTTACAAAATCAAACTCTCCCGTGAATTTTTCTTCTGCTTAATCCAACTCTCACATAACTATTTTCTTCTGTCAAATCAAATTCTGCCATTAACATTTCTTCTGCAAACTCCAACTTTCCAATGAAATTTTTCCTCTGCAAAATCCAACTCTCCAATTAATTTTTCCTCTGCAAAATCCAACTCTCCAATTAATTTTTCCTCTGCAAAATCCAACTTTCCTGTGAATTTTTCCACTGATATTCTTGTTAATTCCTGGTTTTTTTTATGTTTAAACCCCAATGAATTTTGTTCTTCAAAATCAATATCCACTGAATATTTCCTTCTACAAAATCCAACTCTAAAAATTTTTTCTTACCAAAAATCTGACTCTCCTGTCCATTTTTTCTTCTGCGAAATCCAACACTTCCATGCCTATTTTATCCATACAATACAATATTCTGATAAACTTTTACCCGCAAAGTCCAGCTCAATAATGATATTTCTTCTGCAAAATCCAACTTATAAGAATTTTTCTTCTTCAAGATCAACCCTACCGTAACTTTTTTCTTGAGCAAAACTGCATTCATCACGTTTTAATAAAATAACAGACATGTTAAAACAATGTGTCCAAACGTGAAATTGCTCACTTGCCAAAATGCTTTCAAAAGTGGTCTGCTGCACGAATGACAAATGTATCTTTTAATGAGCTACTGAAATCAGAATGGAGAGTCGAAATCATTTTTCGAACTGTGGTCATTGTCCTGATTTCCATGCTCCAATCCTGCCGGTGCTGCCGCATTGTAACAAACATGCGTCACCTGAAACTTTGCTCACCTTACATTTTTACAGGCTTGAGACAAAATATCAGGCTAGCAGCATGCATGCTGCATTTCCATCTCTTTTGTCCTGAATTCTTGTTCCTCAGAATTTCTTGTCTTTCTTTCAACATCAGATGTCAATCCCTTTATCCAACGGTCGAAAACATTTTCGGAAAAAGGAAAAAAAAATGCTGGTAACTAACATTTCCTTCTTCTCCTGCCTTGAATTCTATATATATTGTTGTTTGAGCCATGTCAAGTTAAAGTTAATAAAAGCAGTTTCAACGCTATTTTGATCATTTTTTCATTCACAAAAGTGAAAGACAGTCTACATTCAAGTAATTAAAGTATATCAATGTACTCACCTCAACAGAATAGTTATGGGGAATAGCCTCCCTTGGTAAACTGGTACTAATTCTACCACCAGATGGAGTGCATGTTTTAAGTTGTGGGCGGTAACATTAAACTGATGAATATTCATGGACCATTTTCTTAGCACCAAATCTGGTATATATCCATTCTGTAACAAATGAAAGAAAATGGGTCATTAATCCCAGTAACTAAGCATCAACATCTTCATTTTATTTTGCCTCCCTTGATTAACACTGACCGATTTTACCACCAGATGGTAACACTTTACCGGATGACATACTTCTTGACACTTCCATGCTGAAACAGTTACATACAACATCTTTATTCAATTATGGTATTTATCTCTGGAAGGGTAGAAAAACATTGTGGGAAAAGGAAGAAAATGCTTGTTCACACTATTTCCCCCTTTTTCCACAGTGTTCAAAAGCCTTCTTCCTCATCATTAGAGTCATTAGACCCTGGGATTATCTGATGAAGAGGGATATTTGTGGGTGGTGATATTAATGGACCATTTTCTTAGCACCAAATCTGGTATATATCCATTGTGTGGCAAATACAATAAAATAGTCCTTAATTACCATAAATAAGTTTTTATGGCTACAAAATACAGTACTTTGAGGACAATGGAGACATCAAATGTAATGTGTTAAATTAATGAATAACGTACTTACCATAATGATCGATACAGCCTTTTTATCTTACAGTTCTTCCAGAAGCTTAATTTTCAAAACATTTTTGCAGAAGGATAAAAATTGATCAAATAGAGCCTTTTGTCATTTGCCACCATGTTTTCACATTAAATTATGTTTATCACTCAATTTCTACCCATTACCAAATAATCCCATGTTTAAATGACACTGATTAAGATGGGTTTTAAAAGCATTGTAGAAAAAAGAGAAATTGCTGGTTACCACAATGTTTTCAAAAAGACTCTTCCTTTGGGTCATTTACACTCACGAATGTGTGGTAAAGGGCTTTAAGATTTCAATAGAAGACTTATAAATACAGGAAAAATACATGAAAATCCTTCTGAAACATCATAAAGAAGACAAATGCCACAATTTTCCTTTGGCAAAAGCTTTCCCAAAGTTCTAATCGAATCAATTATCTATGAATCATTGCCCTTCAAAAGATGTAATATCATTGGACAAGTGATGTTTGCTTTTATTCCTATACCAGACAATGTTGACTTTTAATGACCTGAGACAGAAGACTTTTGAAAACATAGTGGAAAAAGAAGAAAATGCTGGTAACCACTACTTTTTCCTTCTTGCACAATGTTTTCTACCCTTTCATGGACAAATCCCATTTTAGAGCCACTTTCAATTTTTTGTCTGCAAAATGCTTTCAATATAGACAGGTCTAAAATTTTGTCATCTGGTAAAAGAGTTAAAGCTCCATCAGACAATCCAATAATTTTACAACTGTGCTAAAGATGCATTTGAAAAAACTGTAAGAAAAAGAATAAATGCTGATAGCCATTTTTTGTTGTTTTTCTCCCAATGTTTCCTAAAGTTTCAATGACAAAACGTGATACTCAAGTGAAAATTTTTTGTCATATACAAATACTGTCTGAATATGTCTGAAGCCTAAACATGGAGAAATCTTGAAAAGGGTTAAACCAAAGAATCAATGCAGTCCTTATATTATTTTCTCTAGCAATTCTATGTTTCTTCTCTTTTTTATTGTATCTTTAGTTTCCATTAACCCTTTACCAAACAACCCCAAGTTTTCACAATCCTGACGAAAGCTTTCAAACACTTTGTGGGGAAAGAAGAAAGAGCATTTTCTCCTTTGCCCTAAATGTTTTCTCTTATTTCAAACATAATGCCCATATTTGAATTTATCTGTAATTAATAGGTATGTCTGCAACTACTTTCGTTACGCCATGTCTAAAATTTGGTCTTCTGGTAAAGAGTTAACCCTTTACTAAAAAAACTGGGATTTTATTGACCTTGAGGAGAAAGGCTTTTGAAAACATTGTGGGGGAAATGAGAAGATTCTGGTAGCCAGCATTTTCTCCTTTTCCTATGATGTATCCCACGATTTGAGCCATATTAAAACTCAGCTGAAAATGCTTTAGATCTGGACAACACAGGAATTTTGTCGTTTGGTAAAGAGGTGACTCACTACCAGATGATATTTTAGACTTGTCCATATTGGGAGCATTTTGCAGACAACAAACCAAGTTATGAAGGTTGTCTTTGGACAAGCAGAAAACATTGTTAGAGGAAGAGAAAAACATGGTCAAAACCATTTTTTGCCTTTTCCAAAGTTGGTTGCAAAAGGAGTCTAGCTTAGGGTTGTAAAACAGGGGATAATTTTATAAAATGTTTACTTTGGAACAATTTCATGAAATTGAGATTCAATCTGTGGTATGTCAATGTTATGCATTGCACCAGCTTTATGGAATATCACATAACATATGTTTCAAATGTCACTATCATAACAAAATACACTACAAAATTAGTTTTGTTTGTTTAAATGGTTTTTATGCCACTTTAAAAAAATATTGCAACAACTCTTTCCTTATTAACATGTCCTAAACCTTAGTTTCAAAAAACCTTGATTTGGTTGGTTGATTGATGGATTGATTATTTGCATGGCATTTAGCACCGTTTTCAAATTACTTTAGTTATATTGCGATAGTCAGTACATCTATCCATGCCTTACTGGGGATTCTTTTACCAGCTAGTACTCAGCACAATATTCTTTCCAAGCCACTGGCTGCTTTCCCACATAACCATTGTTGACACATTAGTCAGCATTGAGAGAGAAATGATTACTGTTGCAATGAATTTTAATAGCCAGTACTCTACACAATATTCCTTCCAAGCCACTGGCTGCTTTCCAACATTATCATTGTTGATGCAATCGTCGGCGGTGAGAGAAGAATGGATCCTTTCGCAATGACTATCATCAATCCTCAGAAAGAAATTGGTTGAAAAGGCAACCCCCCATCCTCAAGTCCTGTACGCTACCGACTGAACCTTGATTTTGGGGATCAAGATTGCCTTGCCACAGAAAATTTTCCTGGGAATGGTGCCACCAGCCAGGATAAAACAAGGATGTTGTTATTACATGATTTGATGACTTCACCACTACAGCACGAAGATGTACTGATCAAGAGGGAAATTTGAAATTGCTACAGAATGAGCCAAAGAAAATTACATTTTGAAAACATTGTGGGAAAAGAAGAAAAATGCTTCCTTTGATCTACTGTGTCAATAGCTAATGCTTTCAATATGAGTTACAAATGCTTTCAGTTTTCACATCTAAATTTATGTCAATCGGTGCAAGGTTTATCCAATGCCAAAACAATTTTCTATGGTTGAAACACTTCCCTTTCTGAATTAAGTTCCCTGTTCAAATTATTTTCCTTTACAACAAAACAAGATTCCCCTAAGATTTTTTTTTCTGCTCTATACAAATCAGCTTCCCATTAACTCTTGAACACATAGACTCTTCTCTATAAAGTTAAAAGACATGGTTGTATCCTCTCATTTGGTAACAGACAGTGTATATCAAAGATCAGACCACACCTTCAATGATCTGATCTTGATCAACACTGAGCAAAAGCAACTACATTGGTGCTTCAGGCTCTAGGCATGAAAATGATTTCCCTCCACACAGTAAGTCCTATTTTGATCTGTCAAAGCCAAAACACCTCACATTATAGTATTTTTTCCAACCCTAAGTGTGCCAAATAAACCTGACAGACATCCTCAGTCTACAAATAAAACCTAAACAATTGCAAATTCAGGGTTGTTTTTTCCCACAATGCCCAGCAAAGCTGAAAGTGTAGATCAGACCAAACTGCACATTTTTTGCAATCAGATCTTTTTCTACACTGGCCACAATGGTAATTAAATTGTTAAATGTGCTTTGAGGGCCATGACTTTCATTCATATAAAACTTTCGTGACATTGTGTCATCAACGTAGGAGAGTACTCACTAATAACTAGTGAATCGTTACCAGATGACACTATTTTAGACACATTTATTGAAATCATTTGCAGATGTTGAATTTGACTAGGCTGAAATGATGGGAATCTTTAAAATGATGAAAGACAGGGTGGAACAGCAAAACAAGAGGGCCATTATCACCCTGTATCACTCCACTGGCTAATACTGTATACGTGGATATATACACAAGTCGAAAAAATTTGCAAATTACCAATTTGAGATATTTTGCGTGCAAAAATGTTTGCAAATTCAAGACACTTGTTATTTGTTGGTATACTTGTGGTACATACTCGAACAGAAAAGTTTGCGAATTTTTCAAATTCGCCAAATTGCAAAAATTTCCATGTCGCAAAAATGTCCACTTATACAGTAAGTAAAAACCCTACATGCTAAACATTATGATTCTTGGCCAATTGATTTCGAACTAGGGGACATATAAAATTTTCTCTATGAAATCCCACAAGAAAGTTATGACCCCAGGGTATTTTTGACCACAAAGCTGTAACATTTGAATCCTGGTATAGGTCCACAAGTTAAAGCCCCATACCAAATAATACAGATCTAGAATGTATGGTTATAGACAAGAAGATTTTCAAAGTTTGCTCAATAAAAAAGCCCTGTAAAACAGATGACTGACACAGGCTAATTACGATCCCAGGGCTAAATTTTGAGCAAACTCAGAAATTAATTACAACATGAAGCTATGTGCCAAATATGGTAGCCCTAGGACTTATGGTTTGGAGCAAGAAGATTTACAGAATTTTCACTCTACAAGCACTGATCCAGGAGTTGGGGCCAATTTTGGAAGAGGCCTATTACACTCATAAAATATTACATCTATAGCTCATGATCAGAAACAAGGAAATTTTTTAAAGTTTTCACTATATAAGCTAATGTAAAACCTGTGACTTGTGGGGCAAGTCCACTAAGACCCAAAGGCTGTTATTTGAATAATCTAGGTAGAGGTATGTGCATGCAAAATTTCGTAGTCCTAGGCCTAATGGCCAGGTACGAGAAGATACATAAAGTTTTCACTATATAAGCTCATTTAAAACTAGTGACCCCTGGGGCTGGGCCAATTTTCACCCTAGGGCTATAATTTGAAGACACTTAGTAGAGGTCTATTAGATAAAGCTACATGCCCATATTTGGTAGCCCTGTGCCTTTTGGTTTCAGACAAGATCTTCAAAGAGTTTCAATATTTCTTAGTTTTGTTGCCATGGCAAACAAGAGTTTCTGAAGGAATCAAATTCTTTCAAGAAATTCTGAAGAGGACCATGGCAGGATCATTTCTGTGAAGTTTCATCAAAATTGGATGGGTAGTTTCAGAGAAGTAGATGTTTGAAATAAAAGTTAACAGACGCACGGACAGTCATACACATGGACGCACACTAGGCCATGACATAAACCTGCTGGCCTTTGGCCAGTGGAGCTAAAAATGGCTTATGATAGGAATTTACAACGAATGGTGGAAACAGATCGAAACAAAGAAATGATTGATAGTTTAGTGTTTGATATGCCAAGCCCCAGTAGCTCAGTCGGTAGCGCACAGGACTTGGGAACAGGGGGTTGCCGGTTTGATCCCAGGCTCAGCCAATTTCTTTCTGAGAATTGATGATAGTCATCAGGAAAGGATTCATACCTCTCTCACCGCTGACCATTGCATCAACAATGGTTATGTGGGAAAGCAGCAATGTGGCTCAGAAAGAATACTGTGTAGAGTTTTGATTACTAAAATTCCAGGAAAGCATGGATAGGTGCACTGGCCACCGCGATACAATTGAATTAAGATGTTGAAAACGGCATTAAATACCATACAATCAATCAATTCAGAGTTTGATATGGTTTTCAACATTCTTTAAAGATACCCTTTTACTCATTTTAAGCCAAATATAACCCATTTCATCGATATTTTATTAAATTATTGTCATTCATGTGGCTTTATCACAAATATTACACCTGGCAGTTGCAAGATTGCATAGATTACAACGAACAGAACATGTAATTTTGGACTCAGCCCCTATCCACTTGTTCAATCGAGGATACAGTGTGATGCTTGCCATGTGACTGTGTACAACCTTCACCTTGCATATTCATATAGCTGGCAAGAAAGTGGAGCTGAGATACACTACACATGTCTACTGACGCAACAATCTAATTGTCACAAGAACCCAACAGCAATTTACTTGGAAATGTCATAATTTTATATCGAGAGTGCAGCGGAATGATTTTAAAGACAGTAGAAATGTAAATTTTGTATGTGTACATGAATATTTAGGATTTTTGGATCGCTGAAAGGAGGGGAAAAGACATGATCCTACAAATGGACAAGTGTGCCATTTCCCATGTTGAAACATAGTCTAGCTTCTATTTTCTGATGGGGGGTATGTAAATGACCTAGTGATACACTCCCCCATTGTTTACAATTTTGACCTGACGTCATTTTCTCCTGACCAAGATTCATTTCAAATAACAAATCTGAAGCTTCTTTTCATTCTTTGGGGCCATAGACATTGCTGATTTATTAATTTCAACACATTACTACATTCCGCTGAAATGAGTAGATGGGGAACTTTAAGTTACACAGCAGTTATCTTGCAGTGATCACCACATTTAGCCATGCTTTTCTGGAGTTTGTTTAAGCAGTTTTTTGCTTATCATTCTTTCCAAGACACCAGCTGCTTTTGCTCATAAACCATCATTTAAACAATGGTCAGCAGTAAGGGAGGAATGATCCCTGTCGCAATGACTGTCATCAATTCTCCAAAAGATATTGGCTGTGCAGGGATTCAATATAACAACTTGTTAAAAAGGTATCTATATAACTAACTTAGCTACTGGGCAGGGCAATTATAAAATGAAGCTACTGGGCAGGGCAATTGTATTCTTTGCCATTCCTCCAATTTTGTGATTGCCTTTACGTTATTTTGAACCACTATTTCCATACCTTATAATGGTTTGTTACTTGTAGAGAACTCTTGTCATTGTGCAGCATTTTACTTTTAAAACTACTGTAACAAAAGGAACAAGAGCATCTAATTAGTCTGCCCATGCCCCACTGCAGCTCCTTTAGCAATAAGACTGGCAGGTTTGATTCCAAACACAATACAACTTAACTCTTTCCTAACCTTTGACAAGACAAGGATGTTTTGTGGACAGTGTAGATCAAAATCAGACTGCACATAACATGCAGGCCGATCTCCGATCTTTACTGTCCACCACTGTATTCTAGATTATGACCAAATTATTTCTATCTTGCAACAGAAATGTATTTGTAGCCATTTAAAAAATGAAACTTAAATATTTGGTAGTGAGAAAATTAAATTAAAAAGGGGCATAACTGTCAAAGAAATGTGGAGGGTTATCTGCCCTGTTTGGATGGATTCTCTTTTTGATAGGTAGCAACAACTGCAAGTTTTAAACAAATATCTTCAGTAATAATTGACATTTCAGAAAATGTCAAAATTTTTGCACAGCAGCTGTGTAGAGGACGAAAAGAAGGACAATACCAGTCCATGCATTCTTTTGAAACAGGTGAGCTAAAAATAAGTCATAATGAACAGTACCTCCTTTAGTCTGAGAATTTTCAGATGACTTCTGTTCTTGAATTAAGTCTCAGTTCATGTGTCAATAACCATATTTTGCAAGAATCTTCTCCAGAAGTCGTTTGCTGCAAATTTGTTCCAGGAGGTAATGAATTAACCCTTCACCTCACAATCCTGAGTTTTAATGACTCGCAGATAGAAATCTTTTGAAAATATCGTGGGAAAAGAAGAAAATGTTAGTAACCAGCAATTTTTTCCTTTTTCATAATGTTTTCTGCCATATCAATGACAAATTCAATCCTTTGATCTGCATTCAAATTACTGTCTGCAAGAGCTTTCAATCTGGACAAGTCTACATTGTTGTGTGATAAAGCATTAACTTGCCTCTGGCATGCAAAGACTTAATAACCACAGCTGAAGAGACAAGATTGAATTCATGTACTGGCTTCCCATAACTCCTTACCAAACAACGCTGGTTTTAAAGAGATTTCGTCAGATTGTCATTGTGCAACATTTCCGCGCATGTCTCTCTGCTTTCTTTTTTTCCTTGCGCGTAATTTTTCTCACATGTAGTACTATTATCGAACTGCCGATTTCAGCTGCAAGACTAGGAGGAAGTAGTGGTAGATACAAGTCTTTTTTTAAAGATCAATGTATGAAAGTGTAAACCGTTCCGAAACAGCGGACACAGAACAGGTACATTTTTCGGACATCACTTATCCAGATAGTAAGTTTAGTGTGAGAAAAAAGAGAAAACTACACGCAATTCTCCTTTTCAGTGTTTTCAAAGTCTCTTTCCTGGATATTGATATAAATCAGAATTGCTTGGTTCATTTTGCTGTAAGATTCATCTGTAATTTATGCCTTCGAGTAATTCCTGGACAGTTCTACTTTTAATGTTTTTCCCTACATAAAAATGTACAATTTCGCATTAAACCTTTCCTAAATGAATTGAATAGGAACTTCTAAATTGAAAGAAGCTGCAGATGACCCTGGATCGCCTGATGGCCCTGGATCGCACACCTGAGTCAATAGGCAAAATTTCACTCCAGGGTCATGATTGAAACTCTGACCAATTGTCTGGTCAATTGAGCTTAAAATGTGGCCTCTAAAGCGCCCTCAAGGAATTTCCATAAGTTGACCAAGTGACCTAGTTTATGACCCTATGTGACCCAATTTTGATCTCATCCAAGATTTTATCAAGACAAACATGCTGACCAATTTTCAGGTCAATTGAGCAAGATTTTTTACCTCTAGAGCCCATACAGAATTTCTGTAAGTTGACCTAGTGACCTAGTTTATGACTCTAGGTAACCCAATTTTGAACACATCCTAGATTTTATCAAGACAAACATTCTCAGCAATTTTCAAGTCAATTGAGCAATAAATGTGGCCTCCAGAGTGCTCACAAGATTTTTCTTTAATTTGACCAAGTGACCTAGTTTATGACCCAAGGTGACATAAGTTCAGACTCGTGTGAAATTTTATCAGGACAAACATTCTGAATAACTTTAAAGTTAATTGAGCAATGAATGTGGCCTCTAGAGTGCCAACAATATATTTTCTTAACATGACCTAGTGACCTAGTTTATGACCCCAGGTGACCCAAATTCAAGCTCATCCAAGATTTCATCGAGACAAACATTCTGACCAATTTTCAAGTCAATTGATTTGAAAAATATGGCCTCTAGAATGCCCACAAGGTATTTCTTTAATTTGACCTAGTGACCTTGATTAAGACCCAAAGTGACCCAAATTCAAAGTCATCACAGATTTCATCAAGAAAAACATTCTGACCACATTTCAGGTCAAATGAGCGAGAAATGTGGCCTCTAGAGTGCCCAGAAGGTATTTCTTTAATTTGATCTAGTGACCTAGTTTATGACCACAGGTGACCCATTTTCGAAACTCATTGAACATGTGCTCCGGTGAGCTAACAAACTTAGTACAGGTCCACTAGAAGATACTACATACCAAATATCAAAGTTCTACGCCTTCCAGTTTTAAAGAAGAAGAATTTTAAAGTTTTCCGTCTTTGTTCCTATGTTCTAAATTGTGACCCCCGGGGCAGGGCCAGTTTTCACCCCAGCGGGTTTATTTGAACAGACTTGGTAGATGTCTACTAGGAGATACTACATGCCAAATATCAAAGCTCTACACCTTCCAGTTTCAGAGAAGAAGAATTTTAAAGTTTTCCTTCTTTGTTCTTGTGTTTCAAACTTGTGACCCCCGAGACGGGGCCAGTTTTGTTTCCAGGGGCATCATATGAATAAACCTGGTAGAGGTCCATTGGGAGATACTACATACCAAATATCAAAGCTCTACGCCTTCCAGTTTCAGAGAAGACGAATTTTAAAGTTTTCCGTCTTTGTTCCTGTTTGAACTTGTGACCCCCGGGGCGGGGCTAGTTTTGATCCCAGGGGCATCATATGAACAAGCTTGGTAAAGGTCCATGTGGAGATACTACATACCAAATATTAAAGGTCTATGCCTTCCATTTTCAGACAAGAAGAATTTTAAAGATTCCTTCTTTGCTCCAATGTTTGAACTTGTGACCCCTAGGGCGGGGCCAGTTTTGACCCCAGCAAGTTTATTTGAACAAACTTGGTAGAGGTCCACTAGGAGATGCTACATACCAAATATCAAAGCTCTACGCCTTCCAGTTTCAGAGAAGAAGAATTTTAAAGTTTTCCTTCTTTGTTCCTATGTTTGAACTCCTGACCCCTAGGGTGGGGCTAGTTTTGACCCCAGGGGCATCATATGAACAAACTTGGTAAAGGTCTATGAGGAGATACTACATACCAAATATCAGAGCTCTACGCCTTCCAGTTTCAGAGAAGAAGAATTTTAAAGTTTCCTTCTTTGCTCCTATGTTCGAAATTGTGACCCCCGGGGTGGGGCTAGTTTTGACCCCAGGGGCATCATATGAACAAACTTGGTAGAGGTCTACTAGGAGATACCACATACCAAATATCAAAGCTCTACGCCTTCCAGTTTCAGAGAAGAAGAATTTTAAAGTTTCCATCTTTGCTCCTATGTTTGAACTTGTGACCCCCAGGGCGGGGCCAGTTTTGACCCCAGCGGGTTTATTTGAACAAACTTGGTAGAGGTCTACTAGGAGATGCTACATACCAAATATCAAAGCTCTATGCCTTCTAGTTTCAGAGAAGAAGAATTTTAAAGTTTTCCTTCTTTGTTCCTATGTTCGAACTTGTGACCCCCAGGGCGGGGCCAGTTTTGACACCAGGGGCATCATATGTACAAATTTGATAAAGGTCCACTAGGAGATGCTACATACCAAATATCAAAGCTCTACGCCTTCTAGTTTCAGAGGAGAAGATTTGCAAAGATTTTGCATTTTTTTCCTTTTTGTTGCCATGGCAACCAGAGTTAAGGGTGGAATTCAATTCTTTGAACAACTTTGGTAGAGCTTCACCCAAGGAACATCCCTGCCAAGTTTCATCAAGATTGGCCCAGTGGTTTAGGAGAAAAAGATGTTTAAAGAAATTGTTGACGGACGACAGACGACGGACGCCGCACATAGGGCGATCACAAAAGCTCACCTTGAGCACTTTGTGCTCAGGTGAGCTAAAAAGGTATTAATGCAAGTTGAAATGCCACTTGTGTAAAAATATTGTGGGGAAAGGCAAAATTGCTTGTTATGAGCAATTACTTTTTTTACCAAAATGTTTTCCAAAGCTGTCCCATTCCATTATTCAGTCGAGTATATATCAGGGAAAGGCAATATTATCTTTATTGTGGAAAAGACATTAATTTGTGCTGAAAATAATTATTCTTACTTATTAATTTGAATCTTGGGTGATTTGTGTCATTTTCGTTGTTCCAAGGGAGGTAATCGAGTCCTAAAATGGGAAAAGTAGCTACATCTGAGCTTGTGAAGCAATTTTTGAAGTCGGAGAAGGTTACCGTCTTGCCACATCCACCATACTCTCCAGATCTAGCCCCATGCAACTTTTTCCTTTTTCCAAAACTTAAAAAGTTCTTATCTGGTCGTCATTACAAGTCCCGACAAGCCCTTGGCTCAGCCATCAGTCAGTGCCTCAGAGGTCTACCTAAATCAGCGGACCGTAACGCATTTCAGAAATGGATTCAGACAAGGTTCAAATTTAACAGTCGCAAACTCGCAAAATGCGAGCTGAAATGAAAAAATGCGAGTGCCAAATTCTAGCAGTCGAAATAATTTGCGAGTGCGCCGGAAAATGGGCAAACCTACCGCTTAAAAATCTGAATTAATCCATAAATGTGGTTGTTTTTCGTGTACACTGAATTGTAGTATGCGATGTAGAACTATCCTTTGAGAGTATCACCGACCACGTGACCGGTATTCGTAGCGACGCTTGTTGCGATATTGTAAATACATGTATCCAATATTTAAAGCGTGTAGACGATTCTGACATTGTTTATACGTCTACATTGCCTCGCTGAGAGTATGGAGCGGAAAATATCCATTTTTTTCGGCAAAAGGCCGGATTCCGTGACATCGCCGGAATATTTATTTAATATAAATTAATGATCAAACAGTTTGTCCAAACAAAGGATATTTCTTTGCCATGCAGAATGTGTAGAGTCTGAGCTATAATATTGTATGAGCAAACAGAGGAGACCCACTCAATATTTAGACTCTCCCAAATCGAAAGCGTCTGCAGACGACAATTTCAAAATTGGTACAAAGGAAACTTAATTCTCTAATAATGTAGAAAATATTTTGGGAAATGGAGAAATTGCTCATTATGAGCGATTTCTCCTTTTGCCACAATGTTTTCATAAGTTTCCCATTTCAGAGTCGTTAAAACACGGGACTGAGTGGCAATGGGTTAAAATATTGCTAGTACAAAATTGATTTTGGCTAGTAGAAAAAATGGTCACTAGCAAATTTTTGCTAGTTGAAAAAAAAGTTAAATTTGACCCCTGTCAGAGATTGAAATTATGTATTTCAAACCGCGGAGAATACTTTGAAGGGATGTAATGTTCATTTCACTATTTGAGTCGAATGCTTTTGAGATATTGTACAATACACATTACATATCGAACAGCCCTCGTATCTGCGAAAAATAAGAAAAATCTCTGCGCTAGATTTCTTTGGAAGTCAAATAATGTCTTGACTTTCTATAATAAAATGATCTTTTTGGATGTTATTGAAACATTGATAGCGGGTCATTAATTTGAAACAAATATTAATTTCTCATCAAGTTCAGAGGATCAATCATTTTGTTATGAATTTAAAACACACAGAACATGATTTGGCTGAAATGAAAGACTTTACTCACAAAATTCTGATGTTTGCTGCAATAACTGGGTTTTTGTGTAATTTGAAAGAAGGGTTATGTTCTTTATGGGCTCAGAACTTTTTTGTTCATCTGGTTAGGTGTGATTATCTCTTCATGTACTGAAAGAATATACTTTGAAGTGTCTCTGTGTCAAATTTCACAAAATTCTCTGTGCTAGAAATAACTCGCTGAAACGCCTTTAATGAAAGGAACAAAGGACTTTTAAAAACATAGCCAGATAAGGACAAAATGCCATTAACCAAATGGTTATTGGGTTGGTTAGCTGGCAACCAGTATTTTCTCCTTTTCCCACAATGTTTTCTTCCCTTTCACAAACAAATCACGTTAGTTGAGCCATATTGAACTTGTCATCTTCTTGCGGTTTTAACTTAGACAAGCCTGAAACCTTGTGGGCTAAAAAACACTGAACCGTATGGTAACATGTTAAGGGTTACATTTCTCCCCTATTAGAGAATGGATAACGACTCATGCGACAGGATATAACTTGTCTCCCGTCATCAACCTACCAAACAGGCACCATTTGATTATCACCATGACTACCATAAAGTCTAGGTTTACTGGGACAGTTTCACGACATGGACATGGGAATAAAAACACATTATTAGACACACAGCCTCTAATAAAACTAAGGTTTTTTTTTTACCCTTATACGGTGTTAATAATGATTAGCCAACCCTTGACACGTAACCTGAAGACAAAGTTCTGGAGTGGTCCAAATTAAAATCGTTTATAGAGGGCAAATTAAATCAGGCTCAAACTGAAGAACATGTTTTTGAATGGATAGAAAATAGAAAGGAAAACGATGAAATGGTTTTTCCTGCATAATTTTGAAAGCCTTCCTATAGGTCAGTAACCTTTCTAGTGCAAGATAAATAAAATAGTTCCAGTGAAAACCAAATTTGCAGATATTGCAATTTTAATGTTGTTTTTGTAAAAATATCTGGCAAAGAAGCTGACAGTTTAGATTCATGATCACATTGCAAGTTCTGCGCAGCCAAATCTTCATCTACATTGTCTAAATAAGCCATTAAATCCAGTTTGTGATCTACAAGGGTTAACCCTTTACAGCATAATTCAGATCTTTAACGACACAGAAAGGGAAGGCTTTTGAAAATATTGTAGGAAAAGGACAACATGTTGGTGATCAGAATTTACTCCTTTTCAAGGCTTTGTGCCCTGTTATCATCAAATTCTATAGTTTGAACCAAATTAAATTTGTAATCTGCAAATCGTTTCACAATGTTCAAGTCTAAAATTTGTTGTTTGGTAAAGGCTTTATTGACAGAGGTGTAAGGGTAACAAAATAGTGATTCCGCAATAAAACAGGGTTTTTCCCCTTAATAATCTGGGTTTGAGAAGAATAAACCAACACATCAAATATACAGGAAAGCCCACTGAAGTGATTGATTAACTCTTTACCAGATGACAAAATTTTAGACTATTCCAAATTGAAAGCGTTAGCAGACGACAAAATTAAAGTGACTCAAAAATTGAAATTTGTTTTGGGAAGGGTAGAAAATGTGGGAAAAGGAGAAAATGCTGGTTACCAGCATTTTCTCCTTTTCCCACAATGTTTTCCAAAGGCTACTTTCACAGACAAGTGAAAACCAGGGATTGTTTGGTAAAGAGTTAACTCTTACCCAATGAAAAAGTTTTACATAAGCAGACAACAACTTCAGTGTGTTTCAAATGATGGCATTTGCTTATGAAAACATAGAAAACATTGTGAGAAAGGAAGCAAATGTTGGTTACCAGCATTTCTCCTTTTCATTGGGATCATTAAAACAACTATTTTATCCTGTAACCTTTCACCAAAAAATCCTGACTTTCAACCCTAAAACATACAACCTGATGTTTTGACAATCATGAGATAAGATGTTCTCAAATGCATTGTAGGAAAAGGAAAAAGTACCTCTTACAAGTATTTCCTCCTTTTTCTCAACTTTTTCTTTGTTATCAAAAGCCACTTACGTCATTGTAGTCACAGTTGATTTTCTGTCTGCAAAAAGCTTTTAAAGTCTACAGTTCTGTTGTTTGGTAAAAAGATAACGACCCCGAGGAAAAGGCTACTGAAAACTGTACGGAAAAAGGAGAAAATGCCAGTGCGATGTTCTATATAGCCTTTACTAAAGAAATCCCATGATATGAGCTTCTTGAATTTATTGTCTGAATGCTTTCAATTTGGAAAAGTCTAAAATTCTGTCATCGAGTGAGACTGCCTCTACTTGAGCAATACGAACCAAATGTTCCTGTGAGCATGTTCTTGTGTAAAATACCTCCCACTTCGTTGTAATTACATTTATTAACAACTTTTTCGCCTAAGATACATGCATCACATGCAATAGGAAACAAGAGTACCACATGCATGTGCCAACGCTCTGGAAAAGGGGCATTCTTGTAACTGGCTTGTGTTTGCGTCAAGCTGCACGAGAAAATTTGACATCTCGCAATACTGAAGGTCGAGCCAAATGTCAAAATTTTCTTGTGCAGTGAAAATCGAAAGATACTACAGCGCAATTTACCATTTGTTATTTATCTACAAATGTTAACAACAAAATCTTGCAAAGATGGACCGATTTACTCAAAAGTGGTACCTGTATACTGGTAAAAATCTCAATTCCCAATGAATATTGTAACATAACATTTTGACTGATCAAATGAGAAACTAAGCTGAAAATAGCCAGCATGACAGTTGCATCATCATACCATAATTTGGAACTGTTTTTGACACTGTGCAGAGATAGATTTTTGCAGTTCAGCTGTTTCAAAGAAGTTACTGTCATAGCCCTGTTGTTGTCCGTGTCTGGGTCGGTGTGCAATACCTTTGACATTTAGTAATACCTCTGTTATTACTGAAGATACTTGTTTCATAGCTGGACAAGTTGTTAACTATCAAAAGAGGTACCCACACAACAAGGGCAGGTAACAATCAAAATATTTTTGACACAATAACATCATATTCCTTTACAAACCATCACTAGCAATTTGTCCTTTTGTCACAATGTTTTCAAAGTTTTTATACAAAGATTGTCGTCATCTGGTTATTTTTATATACTGTTTGTCTTTGTACTTTGTAACACAACATTGATTCTTCAACCCATAATCAGGACAGGTTAATGAACTTTGAAATCATGAAACTGCTCCCTGCCAAGAAGCTAAATAATACTGCAAAAACTGAATAACATTTTAACCTTTATGCTGCTGAGTGGGACTTAACTCTTTACAACATGACAAAATTTTAGCCATGTCCACATTGAAAGCATTTGCACATGAAAAAAAATCGCTAAAAACATAAAATGTCTTTCATGGGGTACAAAACGTTATTGGAAAAAGGAGAACATACTGGTTACCAGCAGTTTCTCCTTTTCCCATAATGTTTTCAATAGCCTTTGTCCTCAGGATCATCAAAACTCGGATTTGTGTGGATAAGGGTTTATGCCCTTTTGCAGAAAGTGTAGATCAAAATCAGATTCCACAGAGAGTGGTATCTGCCTTCTCCAACATGGTGAGACTTTGCTGGTAAAAAAGAACTCCGAGATCCCCATAACCGAGTTTTTTCTGTCAGCTGTCAATTCCTATTTTCTTTACAGTTCAACCCTTTACCAAACAATCCCTGGTTTTCACGACTCTGGGAAGGAAGGCTTTTGAAAACATTGTGGGAAAAGGAGAAAATGCTGGTAACCAGCATTTTCTCCTTTTCCCACAGTGTTTTCTACCCTATCAAAAGACAGATATCACCATTTGAGCTACATTCAAATTGTTGACTTCAAATGCTTTCAGTTTGGTCTGGTCCAAAATTTCGTCGTGTGGTAAAGGGTTAAGGGTTAAGCCCTTACCAAACAACAAAATTATAGATGTGTCCAAATCATTTAACTCTTTACCACATGACAAAATTGTAGACTTGTCCAAATTGAAAGAATTTGCAGGCGACAAAAAAAAAATGCGACTGAAAAATTGAAATTTGTTTTGGGAACGGTAAAAGACATTGTGGGAAAAGGAGAAAATGCTGGTTACCAGCATTTTCTCCTTTTCCTACAATGTTTTCAAAAGGCTTGTTTCTCAGGGTCTTTAAAAGTCAGGATTGTGTGGTAAAGGGTTAAAAGCATTTGTAGTTGACAAACTTATTGTGGTCCAAACCATAAGAATAACCATTCACAGAGTAGACAACATTGTGGGAAAAGGAGAAAATGCTGGTTACCACCATTTTCCTCCTTTTCTGACAATGTTTTCAAAAGCCTTCTTCTGTGAGGTCATGAAAACTCAGGATGGTGTGGTAAAGGGTTAAAACTCTGAATTGTGCAGAAAGGAGTCAAAGATAAACTATATCAACAATAAGCCCACAAAATCCACATTGACAATGGACCTCCTACAGGGATTTATACCTGGAACCTGTAGCTTAAACATTTGATATCATGACATGGGTGTATACACATTTACTCTTCAGATTTGAATGAAGTTTTAAACCTTTACTACACAATCCCGACTTTTACCAACCTTGAAAAAGAAGACTTTGGAAAACATTGTGGGAAAAAGGAGAAATTGCTGGTAACCAGCAACTTCTCCTTTTCCAACAATGTTTTCTATCTTTCAATGACACAAAGTTTAATTTTTTTTGGTCATTTTGTTGTCTGCAGATGCTTTCAATTTGGATAAGTCCAGAATTTCTTCATTTGGTATGACTTAACCACTACACCAGGGAGGAATGCTCGACATCATATAAATAGTGACAAAAACAGTCATTGAGTCAAGATATAGTTTTTCAACCTGCTTGTAACAGAGTTTTTTGTTCTCATTATCTCAAACAGAACCTTTTAAGATTACATTACAAGCAATGATTTCTTTAATTGTTATTTTTTCTATGAGCAAAAGACTTTGAATTTCTATAAACCAAGAAGTCCCAAAGAAGCCAAGCCTTAAATCTCTCACTTGATAATAAGTGTTACAATAATTTTCTTTGCTCTGATGTAAGTACATGTAACTTATTACCTTTCAAAACCAACTGCCTGTTGGCAATTACAAAAACATCTTTTATGCCGGACACTTAGTAATGAATGACAGAAGCTCATACATAAAAAGTAATGAAATGACAAAAGTAGACTGTAAGAATGTGATAGCTTGTTAAAAATTAGCTTTGATGTATTAGGAAGGGCTCCAAATCCCTGGCTCGGCAAAATTGCTTTTTAAGGATTGATAGAAATAGTGGTAATAGGTAACATTCTGTCAATACTGTAATACGGTTTATGCAGGGAAAAAGCTGCTTTCTGGAAGAGCATGTTGTGCAGAATTACGGTAAATTATTAATTGAATGAATAGTTTTTAATGCCTCTTTCAACATTATATCAGTTTTATCCCTTATTCATGTATGCCCTAGGTTTCACCAGTACAAGGCTAGGGCTCTGAAATGTCTCGCTCAAGAACACTCCTGTTGCTATAGTAAGGAATGCTGGGGATGCATGGATACCTAGTATGGCCTAATCACATAACATGATAAACACTTTTGCACAGCCTTCAACACCAAAAAAGAATCTCTAAAATGTTTCAGCTCTATCATACATAATTCCCTAACTTTTAAATGTCAAATTTCAGGATATAATGGTGAACTCTGGTAATTCTCAGGAGCATTTGACAAGTCCATTAATCCTTTCCTAAGTGATCCCATGTTTTCCAACACTGAGAAAAACGGCTTTAAAAGATAGTGTGGGAAAAAGAAGCTGCTCATTCAGTACCCCTTCAAAGGCAAACTCAATCATTTGATTGGTTTGTGAGTTGTTTAATGCAATTTTCCACATTTCAGTTATATCTTTCTGCCCTGTGCACTTATCAGTGCTTCCCTGGAGTTGCATTATCCGTACTGTGCAAAAAACATTTTTTCCAGGCTGGTGGAATTAATATTGTTGAAACAATATTCAGTGGGGAGGAGGAAGGAATCTTATTGCAATGACCAGTGTTAATTCTAGGACAGATTTTGGTTGAGCCTTAACATTTTTACTGAGCTAGGGATTCTAACCATTTGGACCAATAAACTGGCCACTATAGTCTACAAAACTGCACCCCACAACATGTAAACTACCTGCTGACATTTTTTCTAGTCTTGCAGAAGACTTATTTTTAAAACATTTTGGCAAAAAGAAAAATTGCTCCTCATGCAACAGTGTCTCCAACTAAATATATTCAGTTGCAAATCCCATGTTTCATTCTAGAGGACAAAATTTCAGAATTGTCCATAATTACTGAATGCTTACAAGTATCACAGACATTACCATTTTAATGTGACTTAAAATGACACAATAGAAAATACTAAGGGAAAAGGAGAAAATGCTAGTAATCAGCACTTCCTCCTTTCTCCCAATGGACAATCCTAAAATTTTGTCTAGTAATGGAGATTAGACGTTTTTCACACAATTCTGTGTTTCAATCAACATAATTAAGATAACATTTGAAAACTTTGTGGGGAAAGGAGAAAGAACTTGTATCATCTCCTTTTGTGTTTTCCATCTTTATGTATTCAAATTTGACTATTTGAGTCACATTTACCTTGTCATCTGCATCAGTTGTCCAATCAGGCAAATCTAAAATTTTGTCATCTAGTAAAGAGCATAACCGATAAAGGATCACTCTGTGGGTGGAAATCACTATAGTAACCATTATCTTAATGGAATTATCAAGTGTCCTAGGTTTTGGAATGATAAAAAAGATGTAATTTACTTGAAAATGTGTCATTGTGATTCCTAACACTTTGGGTAGCATTTGACATGATTTTTCTTCCCTGTTGCTTTATCTCTTCACCAGGCAACATAATGCTGGAATAATCCAAACTGAAAGCATTTACAGATGAAAAATTAACTGTAAAACAAATGTTGAGATTTGCCTTGGGAATGGGTAGCAACATTTATGACAAAAGGAAGAAAATCCTGGTTACCAGCATTGTCTTCTTTTCCACAAAGTTTGCCAACCCAATAATTTTACAAACTCCTAAAATGGCCAACTCTCTTTTTCCCCTTTCAGCAAAACTTTAGAGAGTGAAAAAAAAAAAACAACAACCAAACCTGCCTAAGCATCCTTTTTAGTCAGCCTCAAGTGCAAGACAGAAAGGAGAGCAGCTAATGTGTTTCTTGGGTTTTAAACAGTACTAGGCTGGGGCTCTGTAAAACCTCGTCCAAGAAAACTTGTGACAAGTGCTGCAATCCGGAGATCAAACCCATGGCAATTATTTGGCCTAGAGGATATTTAGTAATCACAGGAATGTTTGGTGAAGAATTCATCCCTGATCTTTCCCAAACATTCAGTCATGTTTCACTCTTTACCAAAGGACAAAATTATAGACTCGTCAGAATTTAAAGCATTTGCAGACGACAAAAATGTGACTGAAAAATTAAAATTTGGTTTGGGAAGGGTAGAAAACATTATGGTAAAAGAAGAAAATGGTGGCTACCAGCATTTTCTACTCTTCCCACAATATTTTCAATAGGCTCCTTTCTCAGGGTCATTAAAAGTCGGGATTGTGTGGTAAAGAGTTCTTGACCCTAAGAAGGTTGCCATCATTTTCTCCTTTTCCCAGTATTTTTTCCACACTTTTGAAGACATACTCCACTTTTTATGCCTCTTTATAGCATTAAAAAACATTGTAGAAAAACCAGCACTTTCTCATTTCCCCACAATATTTTCTACCCTTTCACAGACACATCATACTATCTTGCCACATTTCTTTTGTGCCCAAAAAATGCTTTCAGTTGGGACAGTTCTGTTGTTTTTTTCATCTGGTAACAAGCTAGGATGCGCAGTGATGAACATTACATAAAACTGTACATACCTGTGGCTGTATGTTCCGAAGTTCCACATGTATCCATTCATTGTGCGTGAGGTTTTTAACAGAGAGTGGGTCTCCGAGGCAGTCATACAGTGACAGTCCACTAACTACACTGTTCACCTGTAATCAATAATTGGATAAATGTTTATCAATGAAGCTGTTATTGAGCTGAACAGTCAGCCTCTGTTCCCCTCTACTTCATATGGAAACTTTTTTTTCCCCATAATGTCTGTACCTTATGTTGACATTGCTGATCAAAGATCAGACTGCATATTTTACATCTAGTATTTTGGTCTGTATTCATCAACCATTTCTAACAACATTCTTAGTCTCATTCTCAAGAATTTTCTAAAATTGAAAATAACACAGCTTCTTATTCGCTAAACCACAGAGGCTATGTTACTTTCTAAATCTAGAAAATTCAGTAGCCCTAGGCCCTATGGTACAAGAAGACTTTTAAAGTTTTTAAAATATAAGCCTATGTGAAAAAAGTATGACCCCCAGGGTAGGGCCAATTTTGACCTAAGGGCTTTAATTTGAAAAAATTCAGTAGAGATCCATTAGATGAAGCTACACGCCAAATTTGGTAGCCCTAGGCTTATGGTTTCAGACAAGAATATTTTCAAAATCTTTCACAGTTTTCTTCCAAGAAATTCTGAAGAGGACTATGGCAGGATCACTTCTGATTAGTTTTGTCAAAATCAGAAGGGTAGTTTCAGAGATGATGTTTGAAATAAAGTAAATGCACACACAGACGGACAGTGGACACAGGGCCATGACATAAGTTCACTGGCCAAAGGCCAGTGAAGTTAAAAACTAATTTTTGTTTGCATAGAGTATACATCAGAGATCAGACTGCATGTTCTGCTTGACACTGCAATATTTTCATCCTTTCGGTTACCAACATTTTCTCCATTTTCTACTATGCTTTCAAAAGCCCTCCCTTGGCAAAGGCTTAACCCATTTCCACATGATCTATTTTAAACCCTTCAAAATTAAATGCAGCCAATGGCTGGAAATTCAAAATGTGTAAAAAAAAAAATTGTAAGTTTTCTAATATGATAGAAAACATTGTGGGAAAAGGAGAAAATGCTTGCAACAGGTATTTTCTCCTTTTCCTACAATGTTTTCAAAGTGATTCCTCCTTAAAGTCATTACAACACATGATTGTTTGGTACAGGGTTAATAAACATACCTTTATAAAATCAATGCAAATAGCCTGTTGTAATCTTTTCAGTTAATTTCAAAGAATCAAGCTGGAAAATTGGAGCTCAGTCAAGATGAAAGTTTAACCCTTGACCGAACAATTGCAACTTTTACTCTATCAAACAACAAAATTTTAGACATGTACAAATTGAAAGCATTTGAAAGCAACACTGTAATTATGACTCAAAGTTAAAATTTGTATTCCGAAGGATGCAAAATATAGAGGGAAAAGGAGAAAATGCTGTTATAGGCAGTTTTTCCCTTTTTCCACAATGAGGGTTAATCTTCATTCCAAGCTCAACAGATGGCAAAATTTCGACTTGTCTTATTTGAAAGCATTTGCAGACGATAGATTGAAAATGGCCTACCTGTTAGAAATTGTCTTCAAAGCAGTAGAAACCATTATGGAATTAGGAGAAAATGTTGGTTTTCAAGATTTCTTCTTGAGAGTAAATGGTTAAACACTAGTTTTTGTGGTAAATATTTATTCTTTAAAATAAGAACAAAACTTTATACCCCTGCAGTAAATGCGCTCTGCAGGGTTTGTAAAGCAGCAATTTCTTATTACAAGCAATTGTTCCTTTTTTCACTATGTATATACCAAATCAGTCCAAAAAAATTTCTTTTCCTTCAGATACTTTCCCCTTGTGTGATGGGCTTGTCTGGTCAATACAATTCTGTCAGCTCTTCTTTGTTGCTGTGATATGACAAACAAGAGCACCGCATCGGGATGCTAATGCTGGGCTGTAGTTGCTTTAAAACAGATTGATTTTCAGTGAAAATTTAAGTTGAAAAGGGGTAATAACTGGTTCAGAAAATACATTGATGGTCACCTGCTCCTGCTGTATGATACTCAAAATGTAGTCAGAGTTCAAAGTAAATATCTTCAATAATGAGAACAAGAGGGCCAAGATGGCCCTGGATCGCTCACCTGAATTTTTGAGAGGACCATAGCCAATTTTTTTTTGAGGTATTGAAACTTTGGAAACAAAATCATTATTTTGCCAAGCAATTTTGAAAAGGTCACCTGTAAAAATCATTTCAGAATCTGTCACCACCCCTATATTCATCACCACAGCAATGATTTTGATGAATCAGAATTCTGCAAATAAATTTTTGGATAGATCACCCAAGGACAATTTCTTGAAGAAGAGCACATGCTCGATAGTGACTAAAAACCTAAGTCAAACAAGAGCACCACATGCAGGTGCCAACAATTGGCTGTTGTTTTGTGACGGATAAAAATTTCCCTAACAATTTTTGAAAAGGGTCACCCTAGGAACATTTCTGTGAAGTTATTTCAAAATCTGACAAGCCGTTCCAGAGAAGAAGAATTAAGAAATTCCTCTTCATGTCCCTGTAGTGCAAATAGCCCCCACCATCAGAGCCATGTTTCTTGACATTACAATTTTGTGAACAATTTTTGAAAAGAGTCACCCAAGGAACATTGCTGTGAACTTATTTCAAAATCTGACCAGCAGTTTCAGAGAAGAAGAATTTTTAAGAATTTCTTCATGTCCGTATAGTGTAAATAGCCCACAGCCATCAGAGCCATGTTTCTTGATGGATCAAAATTTCTCGAACAATTTGCAAAAAGGGTCACCCAAGAAACATTTCTGTGAAATTATTTCAAAATCTGACCAGCCGTTTCAGAGAAGAAGAATTTTTAAGAATTTCTTCATGTCCATATAGTGCAATTGGGCCCCCCCACCCATCAGAGCCATGTTTCTTGACGAATCAGCATTTTGCTAACAATTTTTGAAAAGGGTCACCAAAGGAACATTTCTGTGAAATTATTTCAAAATCTGACCAGCCATTTCAGAGAAGAATAATTTTTAAGAATTTCTTCATTTCTGTATAGTGCAAGTAGCCCCCATTCACCAGAGCCATGTTTCTTGACGGATCAAAATTTCGCGAACACTTTTTGAAAAGGGTCACCAAAGGAACATCTCTGTGAAATTATTTCAAAATCTGACCAGCCGTTTCAGAGAAGAATAATTTTTAAGAATTTCTTCATTTCTGTATAGTGCAAGTAGCCCCCATTCACCAGAGCCATGTTTCTTGACGGATCAAAATTTCGCGAACACTTTTTGAAAAGGGTCACCCAAAGAACATCTCTGTGAAATTATTTCAAAATCTGACCAGCAGTTTCAGAGAAGAAGATTTTTAAAGAATTTCTTAAAAAATTCCATTTGGTTGCCATGGCAACCAGAGTTTTTGATGGAATCAAATTCTGTGAACAATTTTTAAAGAGGACCTCCCAAGGAACATTCCAGCCAAGTTTGGTCCACATTGGCCCAGCGGTTTAGGAGGAGTTGATGTTTAAAGAATTGTTGACGACGTACGACAAACGACGCACAACGGACACTGGGTGATCCTAAAAGCTCCCCTTGAGAACGTTGTGCTCAGGTGAGCTAAAAACACTGTAAAATGTCAGATTTTGCACCACAACAGAACAGCCATGCCAGAAACATTGAAAGTGTTATCAAACATAAAATCACGTTAACCAGTTTAATTTTCAGGCTGGCACACTATTACATTTTGGTTTCCTACACCTTAGATTAGTATCACGCTGTTGACTCTCTCTATAGCACAATCTGTCCGACCAAAATAGCTCAACTGGTAGAGCATGAAACTTGTAAACTACAAATGAGAAACTACAATCATGAGATGTGGGTTTGATTCCCCTGTCTGGCCAACTACAGTTTACTAATAGTCTTATAGAAAAGAGGGCCTTTGGCCCTAAAGCTCTCACCTGAGTAAAGTCATCTATGGTTAATAAAGCTGAAGAGATCCTGGTTTTAATGGTGTAAAACGCATGCATGTAAGTGACCTACTTTTTAAACATCTTGACCTACTTTTGAACTTGTCAGATATATCATTAAGACAAACATTCTAATATTTCTTGAGTATCCAACTGAAAATTTAGTCTCTAGACTACACAAAAGTTTTTCTAAGATTTGGCCCAGTGACCTACTTTTTGATCTGTTGTGACCCAATTTCAAACTGACCGAGATTTCAAAAGGACAACCTTTCTGGCCTTGTTTCATAAGTATCCGGCTGAAAATGTGGCCTCTAGACTGCACACAAGGTTTTTCTCAAATATGGCCCATTGACCTACTTTTTGACCCAATCTGACCCAAATTCAAAAGTGTCTTAGATATCATAAATACAAACATTCTGACAACATTTAATGAACATCAGGCTGAAAATGTGGCCTCTAGAGTCAAAACAAGGTTTTTCGCAGATTTGGCTCTGAGTGACCTACTTTCTGACAAGAAATGCCCCTAATTTAAACTTATCCAGGACATCATTAAGACAAATATTCTGGCCAAGTTTTATGAGTATCAGGTTGAAAATGTGGCCTCTAGACTACACAAAAGGTTTTTGTTAGATTTAGCCCAGTGACCTACTTTTTTGACCTGACAAGACCCAATTCAAAATTGTCTTCGATATCATCAAAGCAAACATTCTAACTACATTTAATGAATATCAGGCTGAAAATGTGGCCTCTAGAGTGGAAACAATGCTTTTCTAAGATTTGACCCTATGACCTACTTTTTGACCTGACATAACCCAATTACAAATTTGTCCGAGATATCATCAAGACAAACATTCTGACCAAGTTTCAAGAGTATCTGGCTAAAAATGTGGCCTCTACAGTGCAAACAAGCTTTTTCTAAAATTTAGCCCTGTGACCTACTTTTTGACCCTGTGTGACCCAATTTCTTGTCCGAGATATCATCAAGATAAACATTCTGATCAATTTTCTAAAGCATCAGGCCAAAAATGTGGCCTCTAGATTGCACACAAGCTTTTTCCAAGCTTTAGCCCTGTGACCTACTTTTTGACCCATTTTTAAACTTGTCCAAGATATCATCAAGACAAACATCCACACCAAGTTTGAAGAGCCTTGGGCTGAAAATGTGGCCTCTAGAGTGCTTTTTCTAAGATTTAGCACTGTGACCTACTTTTTGCCCCAGCATGACCCAATTTCAAAGTTGTTTAGATATCATCAAGACAAAAATTCTGACCAAGTTTCATGAGTAACCAACTGAAAATGTGACCTGAGTGCGGTGCACACAAGGTAAATGTTGATGCCTGGAGGACGGACGAAAGACACAGCAAGATCACAAAAGCTCACCTTCAGCACTTTGTGCTCAGGTGAGCTAATAAGAAAAATCGAGGTCCTCTGTGATGGTGCTATACACAGAGCATATCTAAAAGAACAGAAAGTAACTTAGGATAAGTTTCCTCCTTCATCTTGCACTATTCCCTATGCATAACTAACAACCCATATGGGCAACCAGTGGCTATGGTTAATTAATGTATTCAATCTATCTGTAACACAAATTTGTTGACTCTTTACAAGACGAAAAACTCTTAGACCCAACCAAATTCAAAGCATTTGCAGAGGATGAACTAAATGTGGCTCAAATAATGGATTTTGTCTTTGACAAGCTGAGAAATTATATGAGGGAAAAGGAGAACATTTCCAATAACAGCATTTTCTCTGTTTCCCACAATATTTTCAGAAGCATTCTTTATCACAGTTGTTAAGGTTCAGAATCGTGTGGTAAGGGGTCAAGTTGATGCTATGCTCTAATTGAATTATTATTGAAATTGAAGTAAAAATCATTGCAGAGTATTTTGGTTTCATTTAGAGTCTGGTACCCTCTATAAACTCAGCTTGGTTCCCAGCAAGTTGGATCAATATTATTCTGCCAACTCTATAGCACAACATTTTAATTAAGTTTCTGGCTCTAGCTAGTCAATACAATTTCACTTTAATCATGTGCAATTAGCACCAATCAATGTTATCCATTTACCCTTTACCATAGAATCCATGCTTTGACAATCCTATGAAAGGAGGCTTTGGTAAAGCATTGTGGGAAAAGGAAAAATGCTGGTAACCTGCATTTTCTCCTTTATTGATAATCAATCCCACCTTTTAAAAAACAACCCATACTGATTGAGGCATATTTATTTTGTAGTCTACAAATATATCAAGACAACCATTCTGACCAATTATCATTAGTATAAGGCTAAAAAGTTGGCATCTGAAGTGCAAACAATGTTTTCTAAGATTTGACCGAAATGACATACTATTTGATCTCACATGACCCAATTTTGAACTTCTACTAGTTTTATCATTGCAAACATTCTGACCAAGTTTCATCAGCATTGGGCTGTCCTACTTCGTGACCTACTTTTGGACACTATGTGTCCCAGTTTTCAATTTTTACTAGATGTCATCAAAACATTCTGACCAATTTTCATGAGTATCAGACTGAAAATATGGCCTCTACAGGCCACACAAGGTTTATCAAAGATTTGTCCCAGTGACCTACTTTCTGATCAAAAATGATCTATTTCATACATGCTCAAAATTTTATCAAGACAAACATTCTGACCACGTTTCATGAGTACTGTGGTGAAAATGTAGCCTCTAGTGTGCACACAAGGCTTTTCTAAAATTTGGCTCAGTGACCTTCTTTTTGACCTGATATGACCCAATTTGGAACTTGTTGGAGATTTGGACCAAGTTTCATGTGTATATGACAGAAAATGTAGCCTCTCGAGTGCACACAAGGTAATTGATGATGACGTCATGATTCACAACTGACGTTGCATGACGGACATGGCCTATTTCTCTCTGACGGATGCTGGATACAGCATAATTACAATTTAAAAGCTCAACTTCAGCACTTTGTGCTCGGGTGAGCTAAAAACAAGACAGATAGACTCTTTATCAAATGACAAAATTTTACACTATTCCAAATTTAAAGAATTTACCGATAAAAGGTACAGTATTGATCAGTTAATGGGTTTGTTGTAGAAAGGGTGAAAAATATTGTGGGAAATTTTCCAAAATGTTTTCAAGAACATCCTCAATCAGGGTCATTTAAACATGTGTTAGTTTAGTAAAGGATTAAATAGCTCAAGAAAAGTGTTCTTTGACAGGATAGTAAACATTGAAAAAAGAATTGGAGTATTAGGTACACATAATTATGTAAAACATTAATAGAAGAATATGTCATAATTCGATTGATAGAGATGACTGTCACATTCTCTCAGACACTCCTGGTAGCATAATACAACTGAATATATGATTGGTGGTGGACAATTTCACAGTGTATGAACAAAGAAAAATTTTATAAGATAGTGAAACAAAGTTTTAATTCTTGCTAAAAAAAAGACCAACCAATTGGTCTACAATTCATTACCCATCATCCTCAACACTTCATACCTGATATCCCACAATACCTTCATTATCCCACAATACCTTCATTACCCATTATCTAACAAATACAATTCATCACTCCTTATCCCAAAATACCTTGATTACCCATTATCCAATAAATACATATGGAATATTATGTTATAGTAACTTTCCGGGTGCTTGTATATGATTTGGGCAGTCTAAGAATATTTGATAGCATGTGAAACAAAAGGTCAAGCAAGATGTCAAAATTTTCTTATACAGCCAAAATTCTTAAGCAGCAAGAATCCTTTTCCTACAATGTTTTCTACCCTAGCAAAGACAAAACTCACCTTTTGAGCTATAATTAATTTGTCATCTGTGAATGTTTTCACTTTGGAGGAGTCCAATATTAGTTGTGTGTTAAACAATTAACCCATTACCACACAATCCCGACTTTTAACGACCCGCAAGAATGAAAGCATTAGAAAACATTGAGGGAAACAGAGAAAATGCTGGTTACCAGCATTTTCTCTGTTTCCCACAATGTTTTCTACCCTTTTTGATACAAATTCAATTACTTTCATCATATTGAATTTGTTGTCTTCTGTCTCTTTTAAGTTGTACCAGTCTAAAATATTGTTGTCTGGTAACGGGTTAAGCAGAGAACCATGCTTACATTCTATCACAATATTTTCCACTATTCATCAACCCTCTCCAGATAACAAAATTTTTGACTCGCGTATATTGAAAGCATCTGCAGATGACAAATGCAACTAAAATAAAGGTAGTTGTCTTTGAAGAAGTAACAAGGAGACAAGCATTTTCTCCTTTTCCCGTAATGATTTCAAAAGCTGTCTTTGCTAGGGTTGTTATAACTTGGGATTGTTTGGTAAAGGGTTAATCCTTTACCACACAATCCCAAGTTTAGCGACCCTAAAGAAGAGGGCTTTCGAAAACATTGTGGGAAAAGGAGAAAATCCTGGTAACCAGCATTTTCTCCTTTTTCCACACTATTTTCTGCCTATTCAAGGACAAATACTATCATTTGAAAAAAAGGAAACTGAATTCCATCTCTTTATTCCTTCAATATGGAAGAGTCTAAGATTTTTCCGTGTGGTAAAGGGTTAAGAAATTATCTTTCTCTTATCTGCTTATCAATCCACAGTATTGAAAGCCTGATTGAATTTAGATTGATTTTGATAATGATGAAAATTCCTACATCTCTATGCAAATTAGTACTCACACCATCGCTGATTTATGCAAATGAAGCCCACATTTATTTTGCCGAGTATAATTGCCAATTTATTGCTGCTTTTCTTCCTAGTCATATCCCTGTCATTATGAGTTAGGAGATTTCAGTGTATACTATTTAGCCTTACAATGCCACTCATAACAGTAAGTTGCTTCAGACAATGTAGATCAAGATCAGACTGCAAAACATACACAGTCAAGCTTATGAATATAATAGGTAAAATGTGGCACAAATGATAGGATTCAATAATGAAAGTTAGCAAATATTTGTGGGAAAATTTTGAAATTTCTTCTTTTCCGACAAAGTTTACGTAAGTCATTTTCGTCAGGATCATCAAAACACAGGATTGTTGTCAAAGGGTAAAGGGTATTAAAAGCACTGACTCCTTTTTGTTCAACAGACTTAACCCTTTCCTAACCTAGAGGCCCTTGAGGGCCTGAATTGCTCTACTGGCAGTGATATTGCTAATTTTCTTGCATACATCATTATGTTGGCATGGTGAATTGAACAAATTGTAAAATAATTGAAGTACAATTTTTCGAAACCAACTGATGGGAATCGAGCCAAACTTGATAAGATTTCAGTACTCATTGTATAAAACAATCATATCAAGTTTCAAAGAAATGTGACTGGTAATGTGGACCGTGTTTAGTAAACAATATCATGTCATCAAATGGCTGCTTTTCCTGAACTGATTGCTGGACTTTCTTCATTTTTAATAATTATGATTCAGTCCACTGATCATACAAATGAAATGTGCAAGTTTCAAAAGATAAGAAATACAGACCTTATCCCATTAACAAGAAACTTTAATTTTCAACCTTAAATGGCTACTTTTCCCTTACTAATAGTCACTTGTTTTTCAAAAATCTGTTTGATTCAAGCTGGTGATGATATAGAGCAACTGTGCAAGTTTCATGAAAATCTAACTGCAAATGCGAATTTCAGCACGTAAACAAGAAATGTAAATGTTCAACTTTAAACGGCTACTTTTCCATCACTGATAGATTTTTTTTTCAAAATCAATAGGGTTCAAGCTACTGATGAAATAAACACTGTGAAAGTTTCACAAAAATCCAACCACAAATGCAGACTCTATCGTGTAAACAAGAAAAAGACTAAGAGACGGACAGACAGACATACCGACAACAGAAACCACACCATGATATAAGCTTCGCTGGCTAAAGAGCTAACAAAAAAATTCAGTCACTTCAAACATTAAATGTAGGTGATTAATTCGACTTGGTAAGAGTGAATTGAGGCTGTCTAAAAGGGTAAAAAATATTGAGGGAAAAAGCAGAAAATGCTGGTTACCAGTATTTTCTTTAATTCGCGTTTTTTTATAATGCTTCTAATTTTGGGTTTTTTGGCAAAGGGTTAAAAACTGACCACTGAAGGTATGTATTGACTGTAAAGCCGTGGTCACACCTTACGTAGTTGACCGCAGTGGGGAATGACCGTAGATGGCCATAGTTAAACATATCAAACATTGTAGATAACTGTAGTTCAACGTAGTAATGAACGTAGTTTGAACTTATGATTTGCCTGTAGAAAGTGCATAATTTTTTAACATGTTCAAAAACTTGTTATGGTTAACTACAATGTTGTGACCCTAGCGTGACCGTAGTTTGAACATAGTTGACTGTAGTTAACCGTAATTGACCCTACTTAACCGTAGTGTGTTTAATATGTTCAACTACGGCCAACTACAGTAATTCCCCACTACGGCCAACTACGTAAGATGTGACAGCGGTTGAAGTACAATGACTGCAGATTACCCGTACTGAGCAGGCACAACTACAACGTTTTACCGTAGTTTAACGCAGTTGACCGTAAATTACCATAGTTGTGCATACTTAGGACGTTGTTCATACATAGTTTAACATAGTTAATCGTAGTTAGATGTAGTAATACCCTAGTTAAGCCTAATCACTTTGCACGCAGTTGAATGTAGTTAATCGTACTTACACCTAGTTCAACCTACTTAGACTAACTATATGCCCTCTTATTGCCAAGTTTGAACAGACTTTGAACGTACTTCAACCCAGTTGACCATAGTAACACTAAGGCAGACTACGTTTGAAATGAGCTACGGACAACTAGATGCAGGACTGTAATTGTGACCATGGCTTACGAAATGACCTGGCAGGGCAGAGCTATATTACTGTTCACTGTATTGTAGATTGAGGTAAAAAAAGTAATTTGGAAATCACCATGAGTAGCCGAATGAAATGCAGTATGATGATTAAAAATGTAAGATTCAACAACATGTATAGGAAGCACCTTTTTTCACAATGTTTCAGATGGTAAAAGAGTATGCACTTCATCTGTCTATAAAGCAAAGAATCGATAAAGAACCGAGTTGATGCATTTAAGAGGAACAGTTCCGAACTGGCTTGAGGCCACTAAAATGAAAAATAAACTGTTAACTTATGTCAAAGTTTAGTCACACCCTGCCAGGTCAATTCTTACAGCCTATACATAGATCTAGTTCCTATTTGTGTGATGATGGCTAGTAATGTGCATCTGCTGCTTTGATAGTATGGTGTTTAATGCCGTTTTCACCATTATTTCAGGGCCAGTGCACCTATCCGTGCTTTAGTCCCTTATTTTGCTCAAGACCTCTAACAGATCCATTTTCTTACTTAATTGACTTCATTCAGGGTTTTCCATGATGCACAAATCCTGCATCAATGACGTTTTTTGTAACTCATATGACCCCCAAAATGAGTAACAGTGCACCATCAGTGACGCAACTTTCCAAAATCATCTAGGAAATCGAATAAATCATTAATCGAAATCTGATCTTGCTTCAATATCAACCACTATTCTTTTTTTAAAAGCTCAGTAAAGGCCAAAATATCAAAAGAGGTGTCAAAATACATTTAAATTTAAATCATACCATTTTAAATTTTAGTATGGAAAATATTGTGCAGATGACAGACAGGGTGGTTGGGCCATATGTTAGTCGCTGGCAGAAAAAAAAAAATTTAAAATCATGCAAAAAGTAAACAAAAGACACAGCTACCTGGCAGGTTTCGACCTAGTTTTGAAATTAATTTCTCTGTCAGTGACTAACACTTGGACTGACTGTACAATGACAGACTGTCATCTTCACAATAATTTCCATACTTTTGAATGCATTTAAACACTGGCTTTGTTTACATTTGGCCTTTATTTTGCTTTAACTACAAGGTTTATTTTAGATAAAGTAGTATTCTGGTAATTTATTTATAGAATAAGACAGGTTTATGCATTATTACAGTACAGGGAACAGTTGTCCTACTTACGTGCCCAGTCAAAGTCTTAGTTGGGTTCTCTATGTTTTATAGCTCTTTTTTCCCAACTTCCGGTAAATAAAGTAAATGTTACCAGTCTCTCCTGTTCGTGGAAAAAAATGTCACAACGATGTAAACTGTAGCATTCTTTTTTATCGTCTGCTTCCTACAGTTGCCGACCACGCCACATTAAGCAGCAATTTGGAAGGGAATGTATCATCTGTCAAAAACTGAAGTTGATCTCTCCCTCAGAACTAGCTTAAAGACTTTACTTGGTTGGAGTTTAAAGGTGAAATGTTTTGTAAGCTGTGCTTGAAGACAGAGAGACCCATTTATTTTGACCCCCAAAATTAAAGAAATGACCCTCAACTAAAGAGACAAGGGGTCACAATAACACCCACTGTTTAATGCTGAGGGAAAACCCTGCTTCATTGCTTCAGACGCATTTCAGTAACATTAACAGCCTTTAGAAAAATTCTCAAATAAGTTGACATAACTTTTCAGATATCAGCTCTGCAAAATAATGGACTTAAATCATTTCAACAGACCAAGGTCCATTATTTTGCCGAGGTGAGTTTGAAATGTTGTGTCAATTCAGGATTTTAGAATGTGTCCTAAGTCTGTTAATATTAGTAAAATGGGTATAAAGTAACAAACTCTACTTAAGTCTGAAATTGACTTCAGCAAAACAAGAGAGTAAAGTGTTTTTGCGAAACCAGGCCCTGGAGTTTACTTTACCAATGCTCAGCACAATATTCTCCCAAACCACCAGCTGCTTTCCAACATAACCATTGCTGAAATTCTGATGAGCAGAGAAGGATAAATGAATCCTGTCACAACTACTATCATCAATCCTTGAAAAGAAATAGGTCGAGCTGAGAATCCAAATGGTGACTCCTAGTTTCAGCCTGTCAGAATAATCAGAACTAGAGGCGCTTGAGCGCCTGTATCGCTCCACAGGCCTGATATTTCTATAATGGCGAAAGGAAGTTTTTAACAATTATCATTCAATCCTGCATTTTAGCTCACTGAAGAAACAATTTGGTAGACAACCACCATAGGAACTTACCTGCAAAACAACAATGAAATCCAATGAATAGTTTTAGAGAAGAAATTTTTCAAAGATTTTACTTTATACCATAAAAGGAAAATGAGTCTCCCATAAAAGCCATGTTTTTTGACAGATCTTTTTTTTTTTTAAGGAATTCTGTAAACCTGTATCTAAGGAACATTCCTGCAAAATAATAATGCTATCCAAATAGCCGTTTGGGAGGAGAAGATTTTTAAAGGTTTTTTACTTTGGTTGCTATGGCAAACAGAATTCTTCATGGAACACAATTATTTGAAGGAATTTGAAAGAGGACCACCAAAGGAACATTCCTGTGAAATTTGGTACAAATCCAGTCAATAGTTTCTGAGGAGAAGTTTTTTAAAGAAAAAGTTTACGGACGCATGCACGGACGAACGAACGGACGGACGGATGCACGACGGACACAACGCCATGACAATAGCTCGCTGGCCTTCGGCCAGTTGAGCTAATAACTTCCATAAATCAGAATTCTACCTTTGAATTCACAGTGACTGGCAGACTGAATTAATATGGCAAAAATTATATATACACCATAAAACCTGTCTTAATCAGGCCACCTCTATTTTGCAATCAACTCTATTAAGCATGCACATCATCAATATATATGTTGAAAAGCACTTGTTCAAAGTAAGCACCCATCGTATGCAAACACATTCTGGAAATGCGTGCTAAATATACATTCAACTGCATATGATAAAACCCACTGAAAATCCAGAGTCCAAATAATATCCACATTTCACACTTTTTGTGCACCTTATTTTATTAGACAGCTACTCAAATATGGTAGGAAAAGAAGCAATTGCTTGTTGCAAGCAATTGCTCCTTTTCCCAGAATATTTCCCTTTCCAAAATTTATTTCTGCTTTTAGCAAATTGTACTAGGTACTAAATTGTCCAAAAATAGCTCATATGAAAATGGCTGAAGAGACCTGACAAAATGCACAAATCATTACACAACCAAAGGCAGAATAACATTTTGCTGCAACTCAACATGTACCCTTTACCAGACTACAAAATTTTGGACATGTTTGTATCAAAGTATCTGAAGATACCAATTCAATTATGTCTTAAATAATGCAGTTTATCTCAGAAAAGGTGGAAAACATTGAGGGAAAAGAAAAAAAATGCTAGTAACTAATATTTTCTCCTTTTCCCTTCAATATTTTCTGCAATGGCCCTCTTCCTAATAATTGTATAACATAGGATTATTTTGTAAAGAGTTAACTCTTAGCTGATAAAGTAGCTGAACCAAATTTTTGGACCGTGAACAAAACCCATGTGTAGTCATTTCACTGAACCTTAGACCAGAATGACTCAAAAACTCTTAAGATGAGTTATAATGATCAGATCTACCCTGTAGGCAATCTGATCTGAACCTACACTGTAAAAGCATGTAAAGGTAACCTTTGTATGCAAAGACTTTAGCCTTTTTTTTCTGTCCAACAATTTATAGACTCTTTCAAACTGAAGGCAGCTGAAGACAAGTTTCCTAGCAGGGTTTGATTTAAAAACATTCTGGAAAAAGGAGAAAATGCTGCTTACCAGTATTTACTCCTTTTCCCACCATTTTTATAAAGGCCTTCTTCCTTAAGATCATTAGAATATTGGATGGTTTGTAAAAGGGTTGCAGCTTTAGGCTGCTTGCGATTTGCATTTTCTCCCAATTTAATTGTCTCATACAATGATCAGCCTTTATTCGAAATTTCCTTAGCAACAAGAATGTGATTATCAGCGCATCAATGATTCATCTCATGCCTCTCTCTATCCAAAGATACAGGATTTTGCCTTCATAGATAAATGACAGACAGCCTGCACCCACTTGAACAACAAAATGCACAGTGCAATGCACAGTTTTTCCCTCCCTTGTACTATTTACAAATGTCATGAACTCTACCAAACGACAAAATTTCAGACCTGTCCAAATTGAGAGAATTTTGCAGATGACAAATTTAATGTAACTCAAATGATGGGTCGATTGATTGATTGTATTGGTGTTTAACGACGTATATGACAAATGTTCGCGCGCATCCTACTGCGCATATATTTTTGTCGTGGACATTGAATCAAAAGTGCACCTATGTACTTTTTGCACATAATGGTAATACTATTGGTGCTCTGAAACAAGAAGCACTTTCTTTGGGTGGTATTGGTGAATAGAAAAAAATGGATCTTTGAACTGTCACCGTGAAATAATTAAAATGCTGCTGACACGGCATTACACACCAAACACGGAAACAAAGGCAGAAATTTAAAGCTGTGGAAGTATAGCTGTTTCCACTTTGAAAATTATTGTTGGAAAAGGAGAAATCGCTCCTATTGAGCAATCTCTCCTTTTCCCACCATGTCTGCTGAGTTTTTATCCTATTTTTTTTCTTTGAAAAAATAACTTCCATAGTGACCTTCAACTTTGTTTTCTGATGAAATAAGCACGGACAGGTTCCATTTTTATTTTTTCTTATTGTGTAGAATTATAAATACTATGAGTGTGGGAAATTTAAGAAAAATCTGTCCGTTAGAAAGTATGTATTTTTATAAGATTAAAACTTAATTCTATCAAATTATCTCCTGTTTTAACTCAATGGTTTATATATAACATGCATATTTGTACATTTACCATGCTCAAAATCATGCTTTTATATATTTGTTAAAAAATATATGAATTTTCATTAAAATGATGTATATTTGTATGTTTTTCTTGTAATTTTCCTGTTTAACTGACTATTAAAGAAAGGCGTTTTAAATCCAATGTAAGCTGAATTTTGGAACTGTATATACCTTTTTCAAAGGGAAATTTCTCAGAAATAAGCACGGTGACCCACATCTTTTTTTACTTTAATCTCCTAGAAACATGATGAGCTTTGTCTGTGAAAAGTATTCAAAAAATCTGTCTGTTAGAAAAATTTGTCATATACGTCGTTAACACCATTTTCAATATTATTTCAGTTATATCGCGGCGGCCAGTGCACCTATCCATGCTTTTGTAGAATTTCTTTTTCCAGTACTTTGTATGATATTCTTTCCAAGCCAATGTCTGCTGTCTGACACAATCATAGTTGATGCAATGGTCAGTGGTGAGAGAGGAATGAATCCTGTCACAATGACTACCATCAATCCTAAAAAGAAATTGGCAGAGCCGGGGATCAAACCAGCAACCCAGCAACCGTTCTCTAGTCCGGTACGCTACTGACTTGGCTACCAGGGCTCGGCTCAAATGATGGGATTTGTCTTTGAAAGGTTAGAGAGCAATGTTGGAAAAGGAAAACAATATTGGTTACCAACATTTTCTTCTTTTCCAACAAATAATTAAAAAAGTTCTTTTCTCAGGTTCATAAACTCTTCACTACACTACAAAATTTTAGACTTGTACAACTTGAATGCCCCTTTGCAGACAATTAAATGCTACTGAAACTGTTGAATTCGCTTTTGAAAGTAGAGAAAGCATTGTGAGAAAAGAAGAAAATGCGTGTATCCAGCATTTTTTCCCTCTTCCCAAAATGTTTTCAAAAGGCCTCTTTCTCACATTCGATAAACTCAGGAATGTGTTGCAAAGAGTTAAACCATGGGAACGTTTCCCAGAGTTAAAGTTTGTTAACAAATTTACAGGTGTCCTCAGTGACTTGGCAGTTACACTGCTGGACTTGTTATCAGGAAATCCTGGTTCAACACCAGCTGGCAAGCCTGGTCATGGGGAGTGTCTTTTAGCAACATACGGCGGTGTCCACCCAAGTAAGTACGAAATCTGGGAAAGACATAAATAGGAGAGACAATACTGTGATATAAGAAGAACACTTTAGAAAGAGGAGTAAAAACCCAGAATTTCATCCTATGCAAAACTATATCCCTTATTTCAACAACCCTGAGGAAGTACAGTTTTAAAAACATTGTGGGAAATGGTGAAAAAATTATTGTAAGTAGCATGATCTCTTTTTCCAACAATATTTTTTACACTTTCAAAGACAAATTCTATAATCTGAACCACATTTTTTTTTGTAGTCTGCAAAATTAAAGCTATCAATATAGGTAAGTCTAAAATTTTGTCATCTAGTAAAGACAATTAATAGTCATGTTGTGGAGACTTTGAAATTGTAACAGTGGGCTATTCCTTGTTATTGCAAAAAAATAACAATAAACATTTTATTCATTTAACCTTCATAATATGAATGAACTCTAACTGGAGAAGGGCCTATAATGACTAACAAGCCAACTATTTCACAGATAATATGTACATAAGTGTACTTATCTCCTTAGCAGACGACAAAGTTCTACACTCGTTCAAACTGAAAGCATTTTGCAGACAACAAAATATATGTGGTTAAAATAATAGGATTTTTGTCTGAAAGGATGAAAAACATTGTTAGAATTATAGTACCCTTCCTTTTTTTCCTTTTCCTACAATGTTTTCAGACATCATTCTCCTCAAGGATGTAAAAACATGCTTCAATTAGTCATAAATGAACTTGTTACAACACAAATTTTAGACTGGTCAAAGTGTTGTGCATTAGCAGACAACAGAGTAAAATGTAACTCAAGAATTGAAACTTAGTTTTGGTTAGGTAGAAAATATTGTTACCAGCATTTTCTCCTATTTCCATAATGTTTTCGAAGGTTGTCTAATTCTGTGTTGTTCAATCTCAAGATTGAATGGTAAAAGTTTAATGCTGTTATGAAGCAGATAGGACACACATGCTCAATCCATAAACAAGCAATTTCGTTGAAATGATATCCCCCGCTGAAAAAGACCTTTTCAAAAATTTACGCAACCGCGTAACTAAAAATCGCTACCAGACGGCCATTTTGCATTGAATCAAAAAAAGAAATACAGTATTATCGGCGGAACAGATTATTGTACACACATATAAAGTTTCACGAAATTCCGTCCAATGGTATTGGAGATACTGTTCAGGACGAACACACGGACGGACCGACTGAAGGACGGACAGACGGACGGACAAAGCTAAAACTATATCCCTCCGCCTTCGGCAGCACATAAAAAGACTGAAATACTGAAAATTAAGGTTTTTTTCCCACAAACACCTTGAACAATATCAGACCCCATATCATTTCCAAAAAGCTTTCTTCCTAATGATTCTTAACCCTTAACCACATGATCCTTACTTTTTACAACCCGGAATTGAAAGGCTTTTGAAAACATTGAGGAAAAAGGAGAAAATGCTGGTAACCAGCATTTTCTCCTTTTCCCACGATGTTTTCTACCTAATAAAAGACAAAATCATCATTTGAGCTACATCTATTTTGTCACTTGCAAATGCTTTCAATTTGGTCTTGTCCAAAATATTCTCAATTTATCTGATTAACAACACTAGATTGTATGTATGGAAAATGGTTCAGGGCACACCAGAGTTCATATAAACCAAAAACTATCCACATTTGTCACAGTTACAAGACATGATCATCCTATCAGATTTCGTTGTATATGCAAAATTTTGATTGTTCCATATTCAAAACATTCTTCAACTCTTTACCAAACAATTCCTGGTTTTAACGACCCCGAGGGGGAAGACTTTTGAAAACATAGTGGGAAAAGGAGAAAATGTTGGTAACCAGCATTTTCTCATTTTCCCACAATATTTTCTACCCTATTAAAGACCAATTCTATTATTTTAGCCTGATTTAAATTGCCATCTGCAAATGTTTCCATTTTGGATAAGTCTGGTTTTCTGTCCTTTGGTAAAGAATTAACTCTTTGGTGACAAGATTTTTGACTTATTCAAACTGAAAGCTTTTGTAAACAGCATAATAAACTTTATTAATATGACTAAAAATTAGAATTTCTTTTTTGGAAGGGAAGAAAACATTCTGGGGAAAAAAGGAATAAGTTTGTTACCAGCATTTTCTCCTTTTCCAACAGTGTTTTAAAAGCTTTCTTTCATACAACCCCAGGGAAGATGGCTTTAGAAAACATTGTGGGAAAGGGATAAAATGTTGGTAAATAGCATTTTTCCTTCTTCTCACATAGTTCTCTACCCTTCTAAAGATAGAAATCTTCATTTGGATGACAATCAATCTGTCATCTGCGTTATATTTTTAATTTGAACAAGTCCACGATTTTGTCCTGTGAAAAAAGATTTCATCTTGTAAGAAAAAAAAATCAATTCAAAGAGGCAATACATAATGCTAATTGCACCAACATCCACAGATAATTGGACAAAATGATGATAATTATAGTATAAACTTAATACAAAAATATCTCACCAATAAACCACAATTTGATAATAAATAACAACAAAATAAAATGCTACAAAAAATTAAAATCTAACCTCAGTTTAAACATTGCAAACATCCACAGAGCTATTACCCATTCAGTACCAAATATAAATGAGGCTATGATTCCCTGGCTAAATTTACAATCCAATTAATTGAACAGGGAAAGATTTTTAATCTCACAGGCTGGGTTAAAAAAGTGGACAGTAAAGATCCAAGGTTTGACTGCACATTCTATGCAGTCTAATCTTGATCAGTGCCATCTACAAAAGCCCCAATGTCATCCTATAGCACTGTAAAGGTTAAAACGCTTCAGCAGAGGACACAAACTTTAAATCTTTACCACACCAGAAAATGTTAGACTGGTCCAGATTCAAAGCATTTGCAGACAACAAAATAAAGGTGACTAAAGAATTGAAATTTGGTTTGGGAAGGGTAGAAAACATTGTGGGAAAAGGAGAAAATGCTGGTTACCAGCATTTTCTCCTTTTCCCACAATGTTTTCAAAAGGCTTCTTTCTCAGGGTCGTTAAAAGTCGGCATTGTGTGGTAAAGAGTTAAACTTATCCATATCAGAAGGCATTTGCAAACAACAAATTTAATGTTGCTCAAACAATGAAATACATCCTTAAAAGGATAGAAAACACTGTGAACACGACAGAAAGCATTGTGGGGGAAAAAAAGAAAATGCTGCTTACCAGCATTTTCTTTTCCTACAATGTTTTCTAGGCCTTCTTCCGAAGGGGTTATAAAAATCTGGGGTCATAAGGTAAAAGCGTTAAATGTCACTTGTTCCTGTAATTGGAATGTTGAAATGTGACTGACATAGGCAATGTAGGTACCACTAGCTGTCAAACTTTAACACTTATCCCCTGTCAGTGAGTTTTTGTCCCCCTTACCAAACCCGCATATTTATTTATTATTAAACACATTACCACTGAAAGATGTGTTACGTTGGTCTAGAAGACATTGAAGAGGTGTGGGTTTTGCTACAGGTAGACTGATTGAATTGTATTTTTTTGGAAGTCTCTTTCAACATTATTTCAGTTGTATGCAGGTGACAAATCACATATTTTTGTATATACTGAGTTTTCATTAATAATAGACTAAGACTCTGAAGTGTCTTACCCATAGACAATCCCACACTAAAACCCAGTGCTTCTAGTGAGAACTGAACACCCTAACTCCAGGTTTGAAATTCTATACCCTACTACTGAACCACCTAGGACCCCAGGTACTGTGTCAGCCCTTTCCAACAAGCTTTTTTTATAAATTTCATTCAAACCATTAATGCACAACCTATTTTTAGAACTACCAAAAACTATTAAATGTTACACAAAGGTCAATTGTTGGCACGACAGGAAAATATCATTTTTCAAGAGCATGAAAATACTTGCAGGAAAAGAAGTATTTTTTCACTTGTAACAAGCAATGTCTACCCTTCCGACAATGTTTTATAAACCTGTTAATTGCTGGGGCATAATTAAAACCATATTTGTCCTGTAAAACAATCAAATGAGTTTCCTTCATTTACCCGTTACCATACCATCCCAAATTTTAACGACCCTAAAGGTCACACTGAGCTAACGGACGAGTAACGGATAAAAAATCATTTTATCCGTTCGTGTCTGTTTGTATCCGTTTTATGTCAGTTTCTTATCAGGTGAATCCGCTACTTGTCCGTTCCATCCGGTGAGAAGTTTTGAGCATGTTCAAAATTTCCACCAGACAAAATGGACAGAGACGCGCAAATGACAGACTTTGGATGCATCTGACTATTTATACCCTCAGCATGTCACGTGTCCGGTACGTTCCTCATATGTTGGTGTTCTGTACGTTTATGTTCATTGTACGTTGGACGAACGTTTTGTCCGGTTCTCATGCGTTGCACTTCTGTTTTATCCGGTACATGTCCGTTACTCGTATGATGATATCCGTTAATAGACCATTTATCATCCGGTACATATCGGGTAAACATGCATTTTTTCCATTACATGTGCGGTACTCGTGCGGTCATTGTGTGGCTTCTTCGCTCCACACACCGATCGCATGAGCCTCGAGCGGCAGAGGTGAAATTTGTCACCGGATAACCAAATTCTGCATGTTTTTGTCCGTTTTCCCTCCGTTACATATCCGTTAGCCGGTCTGACCAAGCCTTAAAGAAGAAGGCTTTTGAAAATATTGTGGGAAAAGGAGAAAATGCTGGTAACCAGCATTTTCTACTTTTCCCACAATGTTTTCTACCCTATCAAAGACAAGTTCAATCATTTGAGTCACATTTAAATTGTCGTCTGCAAATACTTTGACTTTGGACAACCCTGCATTTTTTTCGTTTGGTAAAGAAATAAACCATATTTAACCTTCATCAAGCAAAGACTCAGAGGATTTGCAGACAACAAATTCAATCAAGTGATGTCTGTGATATGGTAGAAAACATTGTGGGAAAGGGAGAAAATGCTGGTCACCAGCATTTTTTTCCTTTTTCCACTATGTTTTCAGAAGCTTTCTTCTTCAGGTTCGTGACTACACATGATTGTTTGCTAAGGGGTAATGATGAAAAAGGGAATATCAACTAGGTTATAGTACAACAGTGTGTAATAATTATTGCTTCTTTATGTTTCAAAGTTTCAACAAACTTCCTTTTCTATGCAGCAACTGCTTCTTTCTTTCACTGAAAAAAAAAATTCTACTTACCATCTAAACAAATCATCATTTCCTTTCCTCCTTTACATCCATTTCAATAGTTTTTATCCATTTTGTCAAACACATTCTGTTGTGTAAGTAAACTCTCTTATAGAGGTAGCAACAACTATTTTTTTCTTTAAAAGTACTTGCCATAAAAAAAAAAAATCATTTCCTCTCCTTAACATCCGTAAATCCATTTTATTAGTTTCATCTATTTTGTCAAGCTAGCATACATTCCAATTTGGTGAATCTATGCTCAGCTTGTGTATGAATGATAAATCATTTTACCAGATGACAAAACTTTAGTCATGTCCAAAATGAAAGCATTTGCATACGACAAATTAAATGTGACTCAAACAATGAGATTTGTCCTTAAAGGGATAGAAAACATTGTGGGAAAAGGAGAAAATGCTGGTTATAAGCACTGTCTCCTTTTCCCTCAATGTTTTCAAAAGCTTTCTCCTTCATGATATTTTAAATATTGATTTTCTTTGGTAAAGGGTTAATACAAGCAGACTTGAGTGCTCCTTTTCCTGTAATGATTTCCATATCAGTTCTATTGACAAGTCAAAAATCTTGTTCTACTTTTCCTTTATGCCACTGATATAACTACAAATATCCTGAGTGGTAAAGATACCCTTACCTCACAATCCAGAAATTTAACAACCCTAAAGAAGATGGTTTTCAAAAACATTGTGGGAAAAGTAGAAAATGCAGGTAACTAGCCTTTTCTCCTTACCCAACAATGTTTTCTATCCAATTACAGACAGAAGTCATTCTTTGAGTTACAATTACCTTGTTGTCTGCAAATGCTTCAATTTTGTCGAGTCCAAAGTTTTGTCATTTGGTAAAAAGTTAAAAAAACCTTTTACTGAGCAATCCTATATTTCACAATCCTCAGAAAGAAGCCTTTTGAACACATTGTTTGAGACAGATAAATGCTGGTCACCAGCATTTTCTCCTCTGACCACAATATTTTCTATCCGTGGAATATTCAACAACAAATCATTTGAGCAACATGATTGTGTTTAACTTGTCATACTGCAAACTTTAATGCTTTCAATCTGGACAAGTTTAAAAATTTTACATCTGATAAAAATGATAAGGAGTTAAAATTTTATTTAGCGAAAAAACATTTCCTGACACATTCTGTACAAAACACAATAAACTGTCCGATTTGTTATCGTATTACCTCCAGAGAAATGAATTCACAGCTTACAAAAAACATTCAAATTAAAAAACATTCACGTTAAATAATGATCCAAATGAAATAAAGTTTAGCCCTTTACCACTCAATGCCAAGTTTTAACAATCCCATGAACGAAGCCTTATGAAAACATTTTAGAAAAAGGAGACAATGCTGGCAACTAGCATTTTCTCCTTATTCCACAATGTTTTCTACCCTATCAGAGACAAATTCCACCATAAGAGCCATATTCAAATTTTCATCTGCAAACCCTTTCAATTTGGACAAGTTTACATTTTGTCATGTTGTAATGAGTTAACTCTTTGCAATACAACAAACATTGCAGACTTATCCAAATTGAAAAAATTAGCAGGGGAAAAATTAAATTGCTACTCAAAACTTGATAATTATATGAATTTGTCTCTCAAAGGTTAGAAAGCAATGTTGGAAAAGAAGAAAGTGCTGGTTACTAGCATTTTTTTCTTTTCCAAACAATCTGTTTGATAGCCTTCCTCATGGTCATCAAAACTCTGAATTGTGTCGTAAAGGGTTAACAAATGAATGCACATGAAAACACTGCAGCAAAATGAGATGATATTTGTTGCCAACAATTTGTCCTTTTGACACAATGTCTGAAAAATTGGAGTACATAAAGAGGCAAAAAATAGCTGTCTGCATCTACTATTATGCAAACCATATCAACAACAATGTTTTGCCTAAAAATAATTTCCTTGTCAATCCACAAGTGTAAAAAAAATATTAGATTATTTTGGGTGTCCATGTCTGCTAAACAAAGTTCAATGCACTCAAAGATATGATAAAAAATCTTGTGTCAATCCTTATTTGACCTTAGTGTGTTGAACCCTCTACCAATCAATGGTTAATCTTAACAAAACCGAGTAGAAATCTTTTGAAAACATTGTAGGAAAAGGAGAGAGTGCTGGTAAACCAGCATTTCTCCTTTTCCCACAATGTTTTCCATACAATATTAAGAACAAATTCCATCAATTAAAAAATATAATTTTGTCGTATGCAAATGCTTTCAATATGGGCAAGTCTAAAACGTCATTCGGTAAAGAGTTGCGGTAAAGAGTTGCGGCTAATTTGGCATACATAATAGGTTTTGTTTTATTATACAGCTCTGACTTCTGTAACTCTTATTATATTTTTAACTCTTCACTGCACAGCAAAATTTTAGACTCTACTAAATCTAAAGCCTTTTCAGATGACAATAATGTGGTTTAAATGATTGGATTTGTCTACTAAAAACTTTGAAATTATTACGGAATAGCGTTAATAACCAATGCGAAGCACTTTAAGTACCGTCTGATCTTAATCTTTACTGTAAAAACATCTTCACTCATTACTAAACAATCTGGTTAAACAATACTGAGGAAGAAGAGAATGGAGCATTTTCTCCATTTCCAACAATGTTTGTAAGTCTTCTACAATTTCTATCATTTTAGCCACATAATGATAACAATGATGTTTTGTATGTAAATTTGGACAAGTCTAAAATTTTGTCATCTAGTAAAGAATTACATATATACCAATTCTGGAACAAATTTGCTGCAGATGAATCTGAAAACATCCTTTCAAAATATGAAAACAGAAAATGAAGTAGGATATAATGCAAAAACATGTCTGAAAATATTGTGGCAAAAGGAGCATTGAATTTCGCTTAATCTCTAAGCCATAATAAGCAATTTCCTCTTCTGTAACCATATTTTGAAAGGTTTTGGGATGTAATTAACAACTTCTCTTTGAACAAAAAATTTGTATCAAGGATGCGATGAATAGTAACAGCTACACTCCAGAACAATAACTCGAAATAGAACAAAAGACCACAGGTCATAAGCAAATATAAAACATGTTTAACGAAGTCTTTACCAAACAATCCTGGTATTTAAACTGAGGTAGGAAGCCTTCTTAAAAACTGTGTATAGGAGAAAAATCCTGGTTAACCAGCATTTTTCTCCTTTTCCCTAAATGTTTCCTACCGTATCAAAGACAAACCCATCTTCAAGCCACATTGAATTTTGTCTGTAAAGTTGGACAGGTCTAAAATTTTGTCTTCTGGTAAAGGGTTTACACAGCCAAAAGCAATTTTCTTTAAAAAATCTGATGAAAAATCTTGATAAAATGCGACCTGTCAGAGTGTTCACAAGTTTATGTGGCCTATAGCAATTCGTATTCACGTAAGTTGTAAATACCTTATACAAAAATATTGTAGGACCTTGCAAATGTGGCTCAAGGTAATCTGTCTTTAAAGGAGGAGAAAACATTCTGGAAAAAGGAGAAAATGCTGGTTTCCAGCATTTCCTCCTTTTTCTCACAATGTTTTCATAAGGGTGGATCCCTTAAAACACAGGATTGTGTGGTTTATGGTTCACCATGTCAGAAAAGACATGAACAAGAGGGCCATGATGGTCCTGGATCGCTCACCTGAGTCAATAGGCGAAATTCACTCCACGTGCATAATTCAATTTCTGACCAATTGTCAGGTCAATTGAGCTTAAAATGTGGCCTCTACGGCATCCACAAGGAATTTCCGTAAGTTGACCTAGTGACCTAATTTATCACCCTATGTGACCCAATTTAGAACTCATCAAAAAATTTATCAAGACAAACATTCTGAACATTTTCAAGTTAATTGAGCCTATAGAGTGCTCCCAAGGTATAAGTGACCTAGTTTATGACCCCAAGTGACCCAATTTCAAACTCAACCAATATTTCATCAAGACAAACATTCTGACCAATTTTCAAGTCAAATGAGCAAGAAATGTGACGTCTAGAGTGCCCTAAAGGTGTTTCTTTAATTTGACCTTGTGACCTAGATTATGAACCCAGGTCACCCAATTTTGAACTCATCCTAGATTTCATCAAGAAAAACATTTTAACCAATTTTCAAATCAATTGAACAATAAATGTGGCCTCTAGAGTGCCCACAAGGTATTTGTTTAATTTGACCTAGTGACCTAATTTAAGACCCCACATGACCAAAATTCAGATTCATGTGAGATTTTATCAAGACAAACATTCTGACCAATTTTCAAGTCAATTGAGTTGAAAAATATGGCCTCTAGAGTGCCCACAAAGTATTACTTTAATTTTACCTAGTGACCTAGTTTATGATCCCAGTTGACCCAAATTCAGACTCATGTGAGATTTCATCAAGACAAACATTCTGACCAATTTTCAAGTCAATTGAGCAAAAAATGTGGCCTCTAGAGTGCCCTAAAGGTATTTCTTTAATTTGACCTAGTGACCTAGTTTATGACCCCAGTTGACCCAATTTAGAACTTATCTGAAAGTTTAAGAAGACAAACATTCTGAATAATCCTCAAGTCATTTGAGCAATAAATGTGGCCTCCAGAGTGCCCATAAGGTATTTCTTTAATTTGTCCAAGTGACCTAGTTTATGATCCCAGGTGACCCAATTTCAAACTCATCCGATATTTCATCAAGACAAACATTCTGACCAATTTTCAAGTCAACTGAGCAAGAAATGTAGCCTCTAGTGTGCCCTAAGGGTATTCCTTTATCATAGAGGTCCACTAGGAGATGCTGCATACCAAATATCAAAGCTCTATGCCTTCTAGTTTCAGAGGAGAAGATTTTCAAAGATTTTGCATTCTTTTCATCTTTGTTGCCATGGCAACCAGAGTTAAGGGTGGAATTCAATTCTTTGAACAACTTTGGTAGAGCTTCACCCAAGGAACATCCCTGCCAAGTTTTATCAAGATTGGCCCAGTGGTTTAGAAGAAGATGTTTAAACAAATTGTTGACAGACAACAGACAACGGACATAGGGCGATCACAATAGCTCACCTTGAGCATGTTGTGCTCAGGTGAGCTAATAAAAGCTCTACACCTTCCAGTTTCAGCGAAGAAGAATTCCAAACTTTTCCTTCTTTGTTCCTATGTTAGAACTTGTGACCAGTTTTGACCCCAGGAATATCGTATGAACAACTTGGTAGAGGTCCACTACGAGATGCTAGATGCCAAATATCAAAGCTGTACACCTTCCAGTTTCAGAGAAGAAGAATTTTAAAGTTTTCTTTCTTTGTTCCTATGTTTGAACTTGTGACCCCTAGGGCAGGGCCAGTTTTGACCCCAGGGACATCATATGAACAAACTTGGTAGAGGTCCACTAGGAGATACTAGATGCCAAATATCAAAGCTCTACGCCTTCAAATTTCAGAGAAGAAGAATTTTAAACTTTTCCTTCTTTGTTCCTATGTTAGAACTTGTGACCCCTGAGGCAGGGCCAGTTTTGACCCCAGGGGCATCGTATGAACACACTTGGAAGAGGTCCACTACGAGATGCTACATACCAAATATCAAAGCTCTACGCCTTCCAGTTTCAGAGAAGAAGAATTTTAAAGTTTTCTTTCTTTGTTCCTATGTTCGAACTTGTGACCCCCAGGGCGGGGCCAGTTTTGACCCCAGGGGCATCATATGAACAAACTTGGTAGAGGTCCACTAGGAGATGCTAGATGCCAAATATCAAAGCTCCACGCCTTCCAGTTTCAGAGAAGAAGAATTTTAAAGTTTTCCTTCTTTGTTCCTATGTTCGAACTTGTGACCCCCGGGGCGGGGCCAGTTTTGACCCTAGGGAAATCATATGAACAAACTTGGTAGAGGTCCACTAGGAGATGTTACATACCAAATATGAAAGCTCTACGCCTTCTAATTTCAGAGAAGATTTTCAAAGATTTTGCTATTTTTTTTCCTTTCTGTTGCCATGGCAACCAGAGTTATGGGTGGAATTCAATATCTTGAACACCTTTGGTAGAGCTCTACCCAAGGAACATCCCTGCCAAGTTTCATCAAGATTGGCCAAGTGGTTTAGGAGGAGAAGATGTTTAAAGGAATTGTGGACAGACGGACAGATGGAAGCCGGACAGCGACCGATCACAATACCTCACCTTAACACTTCGTGCTCAGGTGAGCTAAAAAGCAAGTTGCATACAAAATGAATATACACAAGAAGAATATTCAAACTTTAATACGGAAATATTGACAAACAATCTCCAATAGAACAGATTTTATTTCACTGAAGTATCAATTTTCAATTCTCATGAATAATTCACTTTGATAACAAATTGATTTTTTTCTGTTATTGAGAGGTGTGCTGTAAACATTTTAACAGATAAAATTTTGTACTGGTGCAAATTGCAGACGATTGCAGAGAACAAAGTTAATAAAACATGTCTCAAATAATGGGGCCTGTCCTTTGAAAGATGGGAAACAAATATCAAATAAAACATAGAATTGTTTAGAAGAAGGTAAACCCTAGATGCTACATCCACTGGCTGCTTTCCCAAGTAAAGTCTAAACTCTGTTCAGCTATGAAACAAACAAACATTGTACAAAGGACTATCATATCCTTAAAGAAATGATCGTCCATTGAACAGTTCTTCATGCAACTTTTAACATTAATTCAGTCCTATCACATCAAACAGTTCATTTATTCATGGGTCTCATGGGTTTCATCAGTACAAGGCTGTCTATCTGAAGTGTCTTGCCCAAAAGTATACCAGGAAAAAGTTTGATCTAGACAATGTTCAAGTTCACAGTCACTGAATGAACAGTACAGTTCAAGACAGAAGAGCAGAGCAGATTTGAACCCTTATTTCTCCTTGCCACAAATCAGTTGCCTCTGCAGCCAGTTCAGATTAAAGATCAGACTGCACAGAACATGCAGTCTGATCTTTAATCAATTGATTAAATTGGAGTTTAATGCCATTTTAACAGCTTAGGTCATATCATGGCAGTCAGTGCACCTACGCGTATGTTTCCTGGCTTTCTCATACCAGTACTAACACAACTTTCCTTCCTTTCCAAGTCACTGACTACTATTCTCACATGCATCCAAAGTGAGAGGCGAAAAATTGCCAGAAAGAAATTTTGCCTCAACCAGGTATTGAACTCATGACCAATTAACATGGAACACTTCCTTCTGCAGTGAGAATGATGGAATTAACTGTCTGATGCCCGACACTGAACAAGATCATCAAAAGCAGCCCAAGTACATTTGATGTATATCTGCAGCCGTTCTAAAGGGGGAAAAAGCAACACAATGTCTTGACTTAATTTCATTAAACACTTTGCCTGACGACAAAATTTAAGACTTGTCCAAACTGAAGCTATTTGGACATTTTAAATGTTACTTTAAACATAAAGTTTGTCTTTCAAAGGGTGGGAAAGGAGGAAAATGCTCTTTTTCAGCAGTCTTTCAAAGGGGAGAAAACACTGTTGGAAAAGATGAAAATGCTGGTTACCTGCATTTTCTTCTTTTCCCACAGTTTTCAAAAGCCTTATATCTCAGGGTTGATCAAAGTCGAGACTGTGTGGTAAAGGGTTAAACACTTTACCAACAACAAAATGTTCGAGCATGTCTAAAATTTTGTTGTTAAGAGTAAATTTTAGTTTCTGCATGCTTTTAAACTTGGGTGTTGAAAACGTGATCCTGATTGAATTTACAACACACAATACATTTTTAGGTGGATAGATGGAATTTTATTTCTGTGTTGATGATTGCTATGTTGAAAGCATGACATCTGGTTTTACAATGCCTCTAATTTGATAATATGGTGTCATAGTTAGATTCAAAAAGTGTGAAAAGCTAAAGTGGGTTTTTATTTCTATTTCCTGATACCTTATCTTGATGCACAATGGCTGCAGGGTAACTGATATTGTGCTTGGCACTTTACTAATGAGCTCTTCAGCTGACCGCAAACAATCAGTTTGTCTTTATTGGAGTTAAATGCCATTCTAACAGCTTATGTCATACCACAGCCATCAGTGCACCTACGCATGTGTTTCCTGGCTTTCTCAAACCAGTGCTCACACAACTTTCTAACCACTGACTACTTTTCTCACATGCATCAGAGGTGAGAGGCGAAAAATCGCCAGAAATTGAACCTGTAACAACCAGTTCATGTTGATTGAGCCAGATACGCTAACCATTTAACCCCTGGCCAGCGCAAACAACCAGACTCGTACATATTCAAAGCACAAGAAGGGTGGAGTATGTTTCATGGCTAGGGTGAGGGTCCCCATTATATAGATATTTTTCATACATTGCCTTTTTTAAAACAAGAGGGCCATGATGGCCCTGTATGGCTCCACTGGGTAGTAAGTCAAAACACTACAAGCCAAACATTACAATACTTGGCCAATTGGTTTCGAACTAGAAGACATACAAAATCTTGTCTGTAAAATCCTACAAGAAAGTTATGACCCCAGGGCAAAGCCATTTTTGACCTCAGGGCTATAATTACTTGAATCCTGGTGGAGGTCCATAGGATAAAGCCCCATTCCAAATGATACAGGTCTAAAATGTGTCGTTATAAACAAGAAGATTTTCAAAGTTTCCTCAATAAAAGACCCTGTAAAACATGAAACCCCTGAGACAGGGCTAAATTTAGTAGCCCTAGGTCTTATGGTTAGTAACAAGAAGATTTCAAAAATTTTCACTATGTAAGCCCATGTAAAACTTGTGACCCCCGGGGTGGGGTCAACCTTGACCCCAGGGCTATAATTTGGGCCCTCTTGGTAGAGGCCTACTAGATAAAGCTAAATGCAAAATTTGGTAGCCCTAGGCCTTATGGCTAGGTATAAGAAGATTTTTGAAGTTTTCCCTATATAAGCCCTTGTAAAACTTGTGACCCCCAGGGTGGGGCCAAATTTGACCCTAGGGCTATAATTTGGTCCCTCTTGGTAGAAGCCCACTAGGTAAAGCTACATGCAAAATTTGGTAGCCCAAGGCCTTATGGCTAGGTACGAGAAGATTTTTGAAGTTTTCCCAATATGAGCCCTTGTAAAACTTGTGACGCCTGGGGCGGGGTCAAATTTGACCCCAGGGCTATAATTTGAAGAAACTTGGTAGAGCCTTCCTAGATAAAGCTACACGCCAAATTTGGTAGCCCTAGGCCTTAGGACTAGGGTCAAGAAGATTTTTAAAGTTGTCCCTATATTAAGCCCATATAAAACTTGTGACCCCCACGGCGGGTTAAAATTTGACCCAAGGGCTATAATTTGAAACCACTAGATATAGCTACACGCCAAATATGGCAGCCCTAGGCCTTATGGTTTCAGACAAAAAGATTTTCAAAGATTTTCAATATTTTTCAGTTTTGTTGGCATGGCAACCAGAGTTTTTGAAGGAATCAAATTCTTTCAAGAAATTCAGAAGAGGACCAAGGCAGAATCATTTTTGTGAAGTTTCATCAAAATTGGGTAAGTAGGTTCAGAGAAGATGATGTTTGAAATAAAAGTTAACGCACAGACGCACACACAGATGCACGCACAACGGACACAGGGCCATGACATAAGCCCGCTGGCCTTCGGCCAGTGGAACTAAAACAAAAACAAATCCCTGCACTGTCTAGCTCAATACATTCAGAGCTTTGATTCTATGGGTGGAGGTAGGAGAAAGTTTCCTGGCTTTCTCACACCAGCACTTACAAGCCTTTCTTTCCAAGTCACTCACTATTTTTCTCACATGTGTCAGAGTTGAGAGGCAAAAAATTGGTGGAAAAGAAAGCTTACTGTGGCCAGTTATGGAACACCAAGTCACGAGTTGGGTACCCTAACCAATGGGTTTATGGACCGGGCACAATCAGACTCATCCATTTTGAAAGCACAGAAAGCATATAGTGTTTTATGATTAGGGTGAGGGTACAAAATATATGGATATTTTTTGACACATGGCCTCTTCATAACAGACTAATCCTTGCATTGTCCAGTTCAATACTTTCTAGTATTCTGTTCTTTTTGTTTGTAGTCTTTGCCTGACAGAACAAACCTATCATACATTTCTCAACCCTTTACCTGTAGACCAAATCTTTGACCCTTCACCACACAATACCAAGTTTTAACGACCCTGAAGAAAAAGGTCTTTGAAAACATAAAGGGAAAAAAATCCATCATTTGCTCCTTTTCCCACAATGTTTTCTACCCTATCAAAGACAGCAATCATCATTTGAGCTGCTGATGTCTGCAAATGCTTTCAATTTGGTAGAGTACAAAAGTTTGTCCTTTGGTGAAGATTAAGTATGCCCAAAGCATTCGCAGAGGTCAAATAAAATGTGGCTCAAATGATGGAAGATGTCTTTGAAATGGAAGAAAATGTGGCGGGGAAAAGAAGAAAGTGCTGGTTATAAGAATTTTCTCCTTTTCCCACGGTGTTTTCCAAAGTCATCTTCTTGAAAGTTTTTTAAAGTCAGGGTTGTGTGATAAAGGCTTGGCCCTTAATGTGCTGAACCATGCTTTAAATCAAGTGTAGATTGAGATCTGACTGCCATGATTATCATGTGATGTTCCATAAAGCCTCTCTTTTAAAGGTAATTAACACAAAGTGCTGTAACAAACTTAAGTTGTTTTTGCAGGCAGTTAAGATCAAGATCAGACTGCACAGAATGAAGACAGCAAATTCAGTGTTGTTCAAAAGCCGATTTCTATCTTTGAAATGTTAGAAACATTGTGAGAAAAGGAGAAAATGCTGGTTACCAGCATTTTTTCCTTTCCTACAATGTTTTTTTTTTTCAAAAGCCTTTTTTCTGTTAGGGTGGTTAAAACGAGTGGTAAAGAATTAAAATAAAAATACTGCTTAGGTTTTGTCCTGTTTGCAAGGTCCATTTCATCATTTCATAGCTCTGAGGGTTAGAATTGAGAACTGTTTGGTAAAGGGTTCTATGCATCAGTTTCTAATGACACAAAGGCAATAGTCAGTACTAAGCTGTGACATGTACCATTGTTGTAATGTATCCAGTGTCTAATTAACCCCTTATTACTACACATTGCTATGTTTTAATGATCCTGCATTTTCTCCTTTTACCAAGATGTTTTCTACTATCATAAAGACATCCCAAAGTGCTTTCAACATGGAAGAATCTAAAGCTTTGTTGTCTGGTACAGGGTTATGCCAAGTTTGGCCAATATGGTCAATACAAGAGGGCCATGATGACCCTGTATCGCTCCACTGGCTAATACGTAAAATCCCTACATGCCAAACATTACAATACTTGGCCAATTGGTTTTGAACATAAGACCCCTGAGACAGGACTAAAATTGGTAGCCCTAGTTCATATGGTTAGTAACAAGAAGATTTCTAAAGATTTCACTATATAAGCCCATGTAAAACTTCTGACCCCTCGGGGTGAATCAAATTCCCCCCTAGGGCTATAATTTATGCACTCTTGGTGAAGGGCCTCTAGATATAGCTACATGCGAAATTTGGTAGCCTTACACTTTATGAATAAGTACAGGGAGATTTCTTAAGTTTTCTCTATATAAGCCCATGTAAAACTTGTGACCCCTGGGGCAGGGCCAATTTTGACCCCAGGGCTATAATTTGGGCACTCTTGGTAGAGGCCCACTAGATAAAGCCACATGCAAAATTTGGTAGCCCTAGGCCTTATGGCTAGGTACAGGGAGATTTCTAAAGTTTTCCCTAAATAAGCCCATGTAAAACTTGTGACCCCCGGGGTGGGGTCAAATTTGACCCAAGGGCTATAATTTGGGCACTCTTGGTAGAGGCCCACTAGATAAAGCCACATGCAAAATTTGGTAGCCCTAGGCCTTATGGCTAGGTACAGGGAGATTTCTAAAGTTTTCCCTACATAAGCCAATGTAAAACTTGTGACCCCCGGGGCAGGGTCAAATTTGACCCCAGGGCTATAATTTCAAGAAACTTGATAGAGGCCCACTAGACAAAGCTACATGCCAAATTTGGTAGCCCTAGGCCTTATGGTTTCAGACAAGAAGATTTTTAAAGATTTCCAATATTTTTAAGTTTTGTTGCCATGGCAACCAGAGTTTTTGAAGGAATCAAATTCTTTCAAGAAATTCTGAAGAGGACCATGGCAGGATCATTTCTGTGAAGTTTCATCAAAATTGGCTGGGTAGTTTCAGAGAAGATGTTTAAAATAAAAGTTAACGCAAGGACGGACGGATGGACGGATGGACGACGTACAACGGGCCATGACATAAGCCCGCTGGCCTTCGGCCAGTGGAGCAGCTAAAGACAGATAGTTTAGCTTAACCCTTCACCACAGAATCCCGACTTTTGATAACCCTGAGAAAGAAAGGTTTTGAAAATATCTTGGGAAAAGGAGAAAATGCTGGTTATCAGCATTTTCTTCTTAACCCACTCTCTTCTACCCTACCCAAGATGATTTTCAAGTTCTGAGTCTAGTTATTTTGTCATCTGCAGATGCTTTCTTACTGGACCAGTCTAAAATATTGTTGTTTGATCAAAGAGTTAAACCTTCTCATTTTACATCAATGGTAGCCAACCGAGCTAAGTGGTTCAATCAGTAACATATAGGGCTTGAAACCAAGAGATCACCTGTTCAAATCCCCATTTGCACAATTACTTTCCATGGATTGATAACAGTCATCACAATAGAATTTATTACTCTCTCCTGGTAGGAAAAACACCTGGAAAGCATGGATAGGTGAACTGGCCACCGTGATACAAGAGAAATAATGTTGATAATGGTGTCAAACACCATACAAAATAACAAATTTTACATCAATTGTGAAAAATAGTTCTACAGCCTGTATTTTTTTACTCTCAATTCTTGCTTTCTCAAAGCCATGGCCAGAAACACCAAAATTTTAGAACTGTCCACACTGAAAGCATTTTGAGGCAACAAAACAAGTTTCACTCAAAAAAAGAATGTTTCTGAAGAAACAAGAAAACATCATGGGAAAAGGAGAAAAATGGTTTCCAGCATTTCATCTTTTTCCAACAATGTTTTCAAGAGATTCCTTCACAGGGTCGTTGAAGCTTGTAACTATGGGGTAAAGGGTTAAATGATAAATCACATCTCAGCATTTCCATTTTTTGATGCCAGAGTTATACATTATACATCCATTATCACATTATTGATAAAATAGCATATAAAATCTCTGCTGCATTAAACCAGTCTGAAAAAACCTGAATTCTATCAAATCTGCAGACGTCAATGTATCCCTGTTATTCTAATGCTGACACGGGGCTGACAAGTCACTGATCACTGTAATTATGATCGTCTGTTGAATTCATTACCAAATTGAGCGGGCAGTCACTGTAATTGGCTCCTCTACTATGACAATAAACATTACAAGTCCTTGGAGACCAAAACAATGTCTGGCCAAGCTCTCCCTCTCTCTCTCCCTATTTCTCTGGTTGTCTTCTGAATTTAACACTTTACCGCACAATCCCAAGTTTTAATGACCTTAAAGAAGAAGGCTTCTTAAAACATGGGGAAAAAGGAGAAAATGCAGGTTACCAGCATTTTCTACTTTCCCCACAATGTTTTCGACCCTTTAACAGACAATTTCCACCTACTGAGCCTCATTTTATTTGTCCTCTACAGGTGCTTTCAACTTAACTCTTTACCAAACGACAAAATTATAGACTGGTCAAAATTGAAAGCATTAGCAGATGACAAAATAAATGTGACTGAAAAATTGACGTTGGGTTTGGGAAGGGTAGAAAACATTATGGTAAAAGGAGAAAATGCTGGTTACCAGCATTTTCTCCTTTTCCCACTATGTTTTCAAAAGGCTTCTTTCTTAGGGTCGTTAAAAGTCGGGATTGTGTGGTAAAGAGTTAAACAAGTCAAAACTTTTCCTGTTTAATAAAAAGTTAAATCTCTATCAGATGAAAATATGACAAAATACTAGACTCAACCTTATTGAAGTATCAGACAACAAAAAGGATGTGACTTAACTCTTTACCAAACAATCCCGGGTTTTCACAACTCTGGAAAAGAAGCCTTTTGAAAACATTGTGGGAATAGGAGAAAATGCTGGTAACCAGCATTTTCTCCTTTTCCCACAATGTTTTCTACCCTTCCCAAAACAAATTTTAATTTTTGAGTCACTTCAAATTTGTCGTTCGCTAATGCTTTCAATTTGGAACAGTCTAAAATTTTGTCGTCTGGTAAAGAGTTAAATAATGGGATTTATCTTTTGGATGGGTAGAAAACTTTGCAGGATATTAAGAAAGTCTATAGGCCCACAAAAAAATGCCAGAAACCACCCTTTTTGCCTTTTCCTACAGTGTTTTCTAAAAATAAATTTCCTCAGGGATGTAAAACCGTTGAGATATTTTGGCAAAAGATAAAGCTAGAAGCACACAATAAATAAATTTTCCAGTCAGGAGAAAGTCACTTTCAAGGTAGTTTTGGACATTAAACAGATCCACAAAATGTGTGACAGTGTGGATGCAAGGTTGGACTTCAGGTTCTTTGTGGTCTGTTCTAGATCTCCACTTTCAACAAAGACAACTGAAGTCTTACACACCAGTCTTAAAAGTCAAGGCAACCTTGACCTCACATTTTTATTCCTTTTCAGTCTGCAGTATTGTAGAAGTTCTTCATGGACAGCAACCATTACTACAATGTCCTTAAGTGTCACTACACAATCATGTAATTCAGTGACAATGGGAAACAAGACCATGGCGGTCCTATATTGCTCACCTGAGTACTAAGCAGTAAAGGTCTACAATGAAGATAAATACCAAATATCGAGGTTCAAGGCCAAATGATAAAGCGGCAAATTGTCGCAAGATACCCCCGTCCCACTGCCAGTTGTCGAGGAGGTATAATAATCGTAAAGGGCAGGTAATGCAACAAACATGTTTACCAAATCTCAAGTCAATTTGACCTGCGGTGAAAAGTTCCATTCCGGACAAGCAAGAAGTACTGTAAAAATGAAGATCAAAGTGGAACTGCTTAAAATCCGTGCTAGGTAGAGATATTGTTCTTGCACACTGTACTCCGTAATATTGCAACAAACATGCATACCAAGTTTGAAGTCGTTCTGACTTGAGATGACGAAGTTATATTACGGACAAGCACTAAACGCTGTAAAAATGACGATCAAAGGGAAATAACTCATAGACAGTACGAGGTAGAGTTACAATTCTTGTGCACGGCACTTCCAAATATTGCAACAAATAGGCATACCATATTTCAAGTCATTCCTACTTAAGATGACAAAGTTTTGCTATGGACAAGCAAGAAATGCTATAAAAATGAAGATCAAAGGGGGAATAACTCAAAATTCGTGCTAGGAAGAGTTATGGTTCTTGTGCACTGCACTCCGTAATTTTTCAACAATCATGCATACCAAAATTTGAAGATGTTCAGACTAGAGATGACAAAGTTATATTCCGGACAAGCAGAAAATGCTGTAAAAATGATGATCAAATGGAAATAACCCATAGACAGTACGAGGTAGAGTTATGGTTCTTTTGCACTGCACTCCATGTTATTGCAACAAACACAAATGCCAAGTTTCAAGTCAATCGGACTGGAGATGACAAAGTTATGCTCCGGACAAAGAACTATTCTAAAGAACTTTCTAATTCAAGGGCAAATAACTCCAGATGTTCTGGTCGGATTAGACCCATAATCAAACTCATCCTAGATCTTATGGTCATATGTATTTTGACCAAGTTTGGTGCCGATTGGTTAAAAATTGTAGATGCTAGAGTGTAAACAAAGTCAACTAGAGCTGTCACTGAATGTGACTTAATACCCCCACCAGTGCTTTGACAGAAACAGGCAATTTAACAAAAAATTTTCTAAGTTCAAGGGCAGATTTCCCTTGAATCATAGGGAGTAGATGATTGAAAACTGCGTCTTGCACAACTTCAGTATACGATCAATGTATCAACAAACTTTCAATACAATAGCAGCAAAACTGTAGGAGGAGTTCGCTACACAAAATTACTAGTATTTTGTACAGACGAACACACAGACGGACACACGGATGGACGGACAGACAGGCTGATTCCAGTATACCCACCGAAAACATTCTTTTTGTAGGGGTATAAATATAGCAATTTTTCTAATTCAAGGGCAAATAACTCCAGCTGTTCTGGTCTGATTAGACCCATAATTGAACTCATCCGAGATCTTATGGTCATATATATTTTCACCAAGTTTGGTGTCGATTGGTTAATATTTGTAGATGCTAGAGTGTAAACAAAGTCAAATATAGCAATTTTTCTAATTCAAGGGCAAATAACTCCAGTTGTTCTGGTCCGATTAGACCCATAATCAAACTCATCTGAGATCTTATGGTCATATATATTTTCACCAAGTTTGGTGCTGATTGGTTAATAATTGTAGATGCTGGAGTGTAAACAAAGTCAAATATAGCAATTTTTCTAATTCAAGAGCAAATAACTCCAGATGTTCTGGTCCGATTAGACCCATAATCGAACTCATCCGAGATCTTATGGTTATATATATTTTGACCAAGTTTGGTGCTGATTGGTTAAAAATTGTAGATGCTAGAGTGTAAACAAATGCAAATATAGCAATTTTTCTAATTCAAGGGCAAATAACTCCAGTCGTTCTGGTCCGATTACACCCATAATCGAACTCATCCGAGATCTTATAGTCATATATATTTTGACCAAGTATGGTGCCGATTGGTTGACATTTGTAGATGCTAGAGTGTAAACAAAGTGAAATATAGCAATTTTTATAATTCAAGGGCAAATAACTCCAGATGTTCTGGTCCGATTAGACCCATAATCGAACTAATCCGAGATCTTATGGTCATATATATTTTGACCAAGTTTGGTGGTGAATGGTTGATATTTGTAGATGCTAGAATGTAAACAAAGAAATGTGAACGGACGACGGACGGACGGATGGACGGACAGACGACGGATGCCGACGGACGGTGAGTGATCACAATAGCTCACTCTGAGCACTTTGTGCTCAGGTGAGCTAAAAACTGAATGAAAACGAGTGAAGATGTACGTTAAACATGGGGAATGGCTATTCTCTTTCCCACAATGCACCTGTAATGTTGCCAGCCATTTTGTATCCCACAACGCAGCATAATGTCAGCAAGGTGGAGAACCTTCCTAAACATGACCACGGAAGTGTAAAAATGACAGCTACAAGACAGTCTCACAGTGTTCGTATTGTATCCAGACACTGGCAAATTTCATCCAACACCAATACTCCATTAACTTTTTATCAGACAACAAAATTTTTGAATTGTCTCTATTAGGGGCATTTGCAGACGACAAATAAAATGTGACACAGATGATAGGAAAAAAAGACCAGTATTTTCTAAGGCTGAAGTTTTCCACAACCCCTATGAATACAGCCTTTGAAAATATTTAGAAAAAAGAGCAAAATGCTGGTTATTAGTATCTTCTGCTTGTAACACTTTACAACACAGTTCTGAGTTTTAACGACTGTGGAAACAGCCTTTTGAGAACCTTGTGGGAAAAGGAGAAATGCTAGTAACAGCATTTTCTCCTTTAGCCACAAGGTTTTCTACACTTACAGACAATTACAAGCATTTCAGCTAAATTCAATATGCGGTCTGCAAATGCTTTCAATTTGGGTCAGTCTAAAACTATCGCTTGTTAGAGTTAACAAAATGTTTTCTATCCTTCAGTCACACACACATCATAGTTTTCAGTCTGGACAGTTTACAGTTTATTTGTCTGGTAAAGAGTCAAGGGCGCCTAGTATACACTTCTAATCTTATCAATACTTACACCTAATTACCACACAATGCAGAGTTTCAATGACCCTGAAGAAAAGAGCCTTTGACAACAACCTTGCCAGAAAGAAAAAAATGCTGGTAACCAGACTCTATAACCAGACTCTATGCATAACCAGGGTCATCTGGTATAGAGCTGACCCTTAGAGCAGTATATAAATCCAAGGGACATTCTCTGTCTAGAAGTAAGACCAAAATAATTGCAATTTCAGAGTTTCCTCTTGTCCAGAATTATCTCAGCAAAGCAGAAAATGAAGATCAAAGATCAGACTCTATATTTTGTGCAGTTTGCCCCTTGATCAACCCTGCTTGCAAAGGCAACTCAAACCAGGCACTTAAGAGCTTAATAATCTAACTGGGGATTGGTTGGTCATATGTAACTACCAGACATTCATTTCACATTTGCTGAAAAGTTTCCGTACTGTCAATTTATGGAGATGTGACGTCTATGACATAATGAAATTGTCAGTTTTGCATCAGATCCAGGATTTGTCTCTATGCAATACATAACCTCTGTTGTCAAGTCAAAATCAAATCTTTATCAGCAATTTCTTGTGCTTACTGGCCACTGAGGAACTGAGAGACTGTGTAAATCATCCACCTGTCTTTAAGGGTCAGGTTAAAAAACATGACAGATGCTTTATATTTTCATTGTCTGTCTGTGACATTTCAAAACTTCATTCCTCACAAAGCCTCCAAGTAAGACCCAAATAATTTCAATAGAAAGGTTGCTTCCTCCAGCAAATGTCATGTGGGAAAAGGAGAAATTGCTGGTTACCATTTTGTCCTTTCCCCAAATTGTTTTCCAAAGCCTTTGTAAAGGGTCATTAAAACACAGGATTATTTGGTAAAAGGTTAATCAAGGGTTAAGAAAAACTGTTGGTCACCAAAAGCCATTTTTTTTGTGACATGCCACAGAAATCATCGTTAAGGATAGGTCAGCGAGACTGACTGCTGTGTTTTATAGATATACCATTCCTGTACATTGTCAATCTATCAATTATTCATCAAGATGATCACAAGATTTAGTTTTTAACATGTCTGGGAAAACTACAGTTTCAACTCTGGGACCAGGACATAAAATGGACACAGAGAAAATTTTTGTGGATATTCAGCAAATCTCATATTGCCACAATGTTTTCAATATATTTATAAATATCTCCTCACCCTTTACCACATAATCATGGATTTTAATGACCCTAATGAAGGAGCACTTTGAAAACATTGATGGCAAAAGAGAAAGTGCTGGTAGCCAGTATTTTCTCTTTCCCTACAATCTTTTCAACCCTTTTGAAGACAATTTCCACATTCTGAGCCAGATTTAATTTGTTGTCTGCAAATGCTTTGGATTTAGAGAGGTCCAAAAGTTTGTTATGTGGTAAAGAGTTGAATACATATTTTGCAAAAAGATGTTTTTATGACATCTGCTGCGAGCAATGTCGAGCAATGTCGTTTCCGGTGGTTACTCATCACATTCCCAAACGACAAATATAAACAAGAAGGATCTGCAGACGATAAATTTGAACTGAAAACAGATAAGCTGATTCTCTGATAGATTATGAAACTGTAAGTATGGGGAAAACAAGAGAATATGCTTGTAACAAGAAATTCTTATTTTTCTACAATGTTTTCAAATGGCTTCTTCTATACACATGTTTAACCATTTACTACATAATCCAGACTGTTAATGACACTGAGAAAGAGAACTTTTGAAAACGCTGTGGGAAAAGTAGAAAACCAGTATTATCCCCTTTTCCCATAATGTTTTCTCCCCTCCAAATGACAATGTAAACATTCGAGTCACATTTGATTTGTTGTCTGCAAATGCTTTCAATTTAAATGAGTATAGAATTTTATTGTTGGGTTTACAGCATTTTCTCCTTGTTCCACAAGCCTTGTACCTCAGAGGAGGTAATTGTGAAGTAAAGATTTAAATAGGGAATTCTTTGGTAAAGGGTTAAGCCAGTCATCTTACCTCATTGTTGTCATTTAAAGAATATGGATTGCTTTTGAAAGTGGTCATATGACTCTGGAAGCAATTCTGATTGGCTGTTATTGCAAACTGGTTCCCCTGCTGAGTTTGTGATAGGCTAGCAAATGTTTCAGGAAATTGGAACTTGGCATTGCTAATCTCCAGTAACTGGTCATGCATGGTAGCGTGGCGCATTGCAAGGACGGACAGAAAGTCTGTCGAGGCATTGATAGGGTCCTCAGAAATCATGTGGAATTTCAATTCATTCTGAAATAAAGAAAGGAGTTTTTTTGCTTGGTTAGTGTTTAATTCCATCTTCATTTATCAAATTACATCATGGTATACATACAGAGCACCCATCCACATGTCACTGGAATTTCTTTACCTGTAATTGCAAAATTTGCATCTTGGACACTAGCTGAAAATGTCATATTTTTTGCACTGTAATGGTTAAGATAGATCATGTTAACCTTTAGAGTGCCGAATAAGCCGAATAAACCTATCAGACATTTTAATCATAGAAAATGACACATGTAATTGCAGTTTCATGGTTGCTTTTGTCTACAGTGTTTCAGCAAAGCAGACAGTGTATATCACAGATCAGGATGCATGTCTTGTGCAGGCAACTGTGGTCATGAAAGGAGCTGATAGGGTTAACTTTATCAAAATACTTCATGAAGGACCACCAGAAAGCAATAGATCCCTGGTTCTTAGAAAACATTCCTCAGTTTCTTTTGGAAAACTCTTCCATTGATGGGATCAGTCACTTCATTTAGTAAAGATGTACAGAATGGAACGATAAAGTGCTTAACCCTTTACCACACAATTCCGACTTTTAAAGACCCTGTGGAAAAAGCCTTTTGAAAACAATGTGGGAAAAGGAGAAAATCTGTTGTCTGCATTTTTTGTCATGATAATAAACTAGTCAAAAACTTTGTTGTGCTTAACCCCTTTATTAAACAATCCAAAGTTTCAACAACCCTGAAAAAGAAGGCTTTTGAAAACATTGTGGGAACAGGAGAAAATGCTGGTAACCAGCATTTTCTCCTTTTCCCACAATGTTTTCTATCCTTCCCAGAACAATTTCAATTTCTCAATCATTCATTTTTCATCTGCAATTGCTTTCAATTTGGACAGCTCCAAATTTTTGTTGTTTGGTTTAGGGTTAGCCGTTTTCCAAACCATACCCAGTTTTAACAACCATGAAGAGGCCAGTAGAAAAAATTATAGGAAAAGAAAATACTGATAACCCCCCCCCCCCAGCATTTTCTCCTCCATACAATGTTTTCTATCGTTTCAGAAGCAAATCACATCAGTTGAAGAACATAAATTTTGTCATCTGCTACTGCACTCTAAATTTTTGTAGTCTGGTCAAGTTAAACTTTTAACAAACGATTCCCTGTTTTCCTGACCCAGATAAAGTACTGTGTTGGAAGACAAGAAATTTCTTGAAGCCAGCAGTTTTTCTCCTTTTCCTGAGTTGTTTTTTTACTCTCTCAAAGATAAATTCTACTTCTACCACTTCAGCCATGTTTTGTCATTTGCAAATGTTGTCCTTAAGACTTGCAAATACCAGATGTTTTCCATCAGACAAAGGTCCATCATTTAAGCCATATTTATAGTTGTCTGCAAAAAAAAGATTTTTAATATGGAAGAATCTAAAGTTTTGTTGTAAGGCACATACTAAAGACCTCACCCATTATTATCCCTTTACAAGATGACAAAATTTTAGACTTATCTGCACAGAAAGCACTTGCAGAAGACAAATTTAAAGTGTCAGAAACAACTGGAATTGCAGCTTTTGAAAGGTTAGAAAACATTGTTGGAAAGGGCAAAAATGCTGGTTAGGTTAGAACACATTGTGGGAAGAGGAGAACTACTGGTCATCAGCATTTTCTTCTTTCCCCACAATATTTTCCAAAACCTTTTCTGACCAGGTCATTAAAACTCGGGAATGTGTGGTACAGGGTTTATCTCTAGAAGGGACTTAATTACTATAATTTACTTTATTGAGAAACTAAGCAATCATGTTTGATACATTACTTTACTGAACAGAGTTGAAACTCACCCTTGATTCTTTCACTGCCATTAGACATTTAACCCTTTACCATATGGGAAAATTTTCGACTTGGCCACAGTGAAAGCATTTTCAGGGAACAAATTACATGAGGATAAAAAAATTGAATTTGTCTCTTAAAGGTTAGAGAATATTGGGGGAAAAGGAGAAAATGCTGGTTATCAGGATTTTCTCCTTTTCCCACAATATTTTCAAAAGCTTTCTGTCTCAGGGTCGTTAGAAGTCGGGATTATGTGGTAAAGGGTTAAATAGCTCATACAGATGGCTAAGATCAAGATCAGACTGCACAGAATGTATAGTCTGATTTAGCAACTACACTGTTGGCTACCTGAAGCTAACCTTTGACCAGCATCATCTTCAACTAAACTCTTTACTAGATGACAAAATAAATGTGACTCCAAAATGGACATCTGATTCGGGAAGGGTAGAAAACATCTTGAAAAAGAGAAAATGCTGGTTTCCACAATGTTTTCAAAAGCTTTCTTGGTCAGGGTCGTTAAAACTTGGGATTGTGTGGCAAAGGATTATACAGAATGAATGAATGTTGTTTTATGGCGCATCGACAGCTTTGGTCATTTAGCGCGCACATCTGTGTTAAAAGATAGTAAAAAGGATTATACAGACATTCACATTTATACACAGATCTAGCAAAAAGTAAACTTTATTTAGTTAGCAATAAAACAGTTTACCTTTTACCACACAACCCAATGTTGTAATGACCCTGCAGAGAAGACTTTTGAAAACATTGTGGGAAAAGTAGAAATGCTGATAAATTGAATTTTCCCATTTTCCACAACGCTTTCTATCCCTCAAACAAATCCTACCATTTTAGTCACATTTGTCTACAACCAATTTCAATATGAACAAATCTAATATTTGGTCCTTTGGTACAGAGAAAAGCACCTTAAAAACTTTGTGGTCAGTATGGATCAGAATCAGAATGCACAAAATGTATAGTCCCATGTGTAATCTACAGTTTGCTTTGATGAGACATTCTGGGGAAACAGCAACCTTGATATACTGCATTCAGAATGGTTTTTATTCTGCACTGAAATTGTGAGTTAGGTTTGTGTCTTAACTCTTTACCTCATGACAGAAATGTAGACTTGTCCAAACTGAAAGCATTTGCAGATGACAAACTGACAAATTAAATGTTACCCAAATGATGGACTTTGTCTTTGATAGAATAGAAAACATTGTGGGAAAAGGAGAAAATGCTGGTTACCAGCATTTTCTCCTTTTCCCACAATGTTTTCAGAACCTTTCTTTCTCAGGGTCGTTAAAAGTCGGGATTGTGTAGTAAAAGGATTAAGGATTCAAGTTGTCACCCCAGATAAGTGTAGAATGTTGTCTGCTCTAAACAAACAAAAGGGCCATGATGGCCCTGAAGTTGTTCACCTGAGCCTTTTGACCAAACATGATCCATTTTAAATCTCTTTCAAAGGTGTACACAAGGTTTTTCTAAGATTTGACCTTGTGACCTAGTTTTCAAACCGACATGACCAATTTTCAAACTCATCCAAGATTATCATCAAGACAAACATTCTGACCAATTTTCAAGAGTATTGGACTAAAAATGTGGCCTCTAGAGCAAACACAAGGTTTTTCGAAGATTTGGCCTAGTGACCTAGTTTTTGACCCAACATGATCCATTTTCGAACTTGTCCGAGATATCATCAAGCCAAACATTCTGACCAATTTTCAACAGTTTTGGACTGAAAATATGGCCTCTAGAGCGTACACAAGGTTTTTCTAAGATTTGCCCTAGTGACCTAGTTTTTGACCTGACATGACCCATTTTCAAACTCTTCCGCGATATCATCAATACAAACATTCTGACCAACTTTCAAGAGTTTTGGACTGAAAATATGGCCTCTAGAGCATACACAAGGTTTTTCTAAGATTTGCCCTAGTGACCTAGTTTTTGACCCGACATGACCCATTTTCAAACTCTTCCGCGATATCATCAAGACAAACATTCTGACCAACTTTCAAGAGTTTTGGACTGAAAATATGGCCTCTAAAGCATACACAAGGTTTTTCTAAGATTTGACCTAGTGACCTAATTTTTGACCCTACATGACCTATTTTCGAACTCGTCTGAGATATCATCAAGACAAACATTCTGACCAACTTTCAAGAGCTTTGGACTGAAAATGTGGCCTCTAGACCGTACACAACGTTTTTCTAAGATTGGACCTAGTGACCTAGTTTTTGACTCGACAGAACCCATTTTCGAACTCGTACAAGATATCATCAAGACAAACATTCTGACCAAGTTACATTAGTATCGGACTGAAAATGTGGCCTCTAGAGCGTACACAAGGTAAAAGTTGACGACGGACGACGGACACAGCACAATCACAAAAGCTCACCATGATCACTTTGTGCTCAGGTGAGCTAAAAATTCTTTGTAACACTTAACCAGGTAACAAAATTTTAGACATGTCCAAATTGAAAGCATTTGCAGAAGACAAAAATAAACATTGCTCAAAATTTAATGATTGGATTTGTGTCTGAAAAGGTAGAAAACATTGTTGGAAAAGGAGAAAATACCAGTTAATAGCATTTTCTCCTTTTTTCACAATGTTTTCAAAAGCCTTCTTTCTCAAGGTTGTTAAAACTTGGGATTGTTTAATAAAGGGGTTAAGCACAACAAACTGAATGAGGCTCTTTGAAAGGTTAGATAGCATATTTGTGGGAAAAGGAGCAAATTGTGCTTACAAGAATCCACTGATGTTTTCAAAAGCTTCTTTCTACAAAGATTGTAAAACACTGAAATGCAAAGGCAGTAAGATGTCTTACTTTTTGTGAGAGAGAGTGCATAAAGGTGTCCAGGTAAAAAAGACACCTCTAAGAAGAGCCTTGGTAATTAATTTCACCCTTACATTAAGCGCCTCTCACACTGTAAACCAAAAGCATAATGCAGTCACCAAAATAAATGTGGCTATAATTGTGGAAATTTCTACTACTTCACAGACAAATCCCATCATTTAAGTCGCACTTTACTTTCTAAGTAGTCTAAAATTTTGTTGATTAGTTTAAGAGTTCAGTGCCTGGTACACTACCCTTTAACTAGTTCTGCAAATAGGAATTGAACCTGAAACCTCTGCATTCCATACCAAACATCTTCATCCCTGACTCACAGGTCTAGTACCCTTCACTGACTGACCGACCGACCAACTGAATGCTTGGGTGAGCAAGTGAATGAACCAATGACTCACCTAGTATAATGAATAAATGAATGAATGAATGAACAAACAAACAAATGAACGAACGAAAGAACAAACAAATGAATGGTTTCATAGCTGATCCACGGCTAATTTTATTTAGCCAAAATGACATGTAACACAGTGGTAAAAGAAATTTTTCCAAATAGCATGTAATGAAAAAATATTCTCAATTCTTCCAGACAAATTTTATGCCGGATCATCCCAGAAAAAAATCTCATTTTCCCATCAGAATCTTATTTTACTGGCATATATTGGTATATTATACCATTTTATGTACATATTTTGGATCATATCCTATGATATTCAAATATTCACCCTTCCCATATGGAAAACAACATTAGGTGCCACATTAGCTGCCTTATCCTTTAAAAAAATGACAAAATTTTTTAACAAAGCACTCACAGACCACAGATTCAATTTGGCTCAAATGTTTAAAAATGCCATTGAAAAGGTAGGAAACATATGGGGAAAATGGAGAAAAAGTTGGTTACCAGCATTTTCTCCATTTCTCTTCATGTCTTCCAAAGCCTTCTTCATCAGGGTTGTAACAGTATGGGATTGTTTTGTACAGAAGTAAGTAGACAGTGTAAATCAATGACCAGTCTCATCTTGAATCTGCACTGTCCAATTTTTTCATGGGATATTTTGGCCTAACCTATAATATCACAGTTCTAAATCTGGATCTAGTCCATATGCAGACACTGAGATCAAGATCAGACTGCAAAGAATATACATTTCTCTCTCACTGCTGTTTTTCTTTTTGACAATGTTTATATGTGAAAGCAGCGAGTGGCTTGGAAGGAAAAGTTGTGCTAAATACTGGTAGAAGAAACTCCAGCAAAGCATGGATAGGTGCACTGGTCCCAGTGACATGAGTAATGTCAAAAACTGCACAAAACAAAGACCAACAACAAAGGTACAATTACTTTCTCCAAGTAATCAAAATATAATGGCAAATGGGGCAAATGCTGCTACCCAACCTTTTTTTCCCTTTTTCTATGTTTTCTATCCTTTCACAGATGAATGCCATCATTTGGCTTGCAACACGCAAAAAGGGGCATTCGGACAGTTGCGTAAAGTGTCATCTTGGATCAGCCTGCGCAGTCTGCACAGGCTAATCCGAGACGGCACTTTACGACTACACTAGATTTTGTGGTACAGTAGACTTGCGCAAAACAGAAAATTACATAAAAACGTAAAGTGCCGTCTCGGATCTGAGATGACACTAAGAAAATGTCCAAATGCCCCTTTTCACATGTTGCAGGCTATTTGAGAAACACCTGTCATGAGCAAATGAGCCATGCACTGTGAAAAGGGGGCATAATGTATCTGCACAAAAGTATCAACTCATGTCAGCCAGTGCACAGTGTGCACAGGCTGACACTGTGCACAGGCTGAACTCTGCTATTAGAGTAAATTTTCTGCATGCCAAAGGACCACTTTACCTCCAGATTCAGTTGCTTGTTAAACAAAATGGTTGTATGGTGTTTAATGCAGTTTTCAACATCATTTCAGTTATATCACAGTGGCCAGTGCACCAATCTATGCTTTCCTGGAGTCTCTTTTACCAGTAATATGCACAGTATGCTTTCCAAGCCACTGGCTGCTTTTCCACAAACCATCATCGAAACAATGGTCATCGGTGAGAGAGGAATGAATGCTATCTCAATGACCATCAGCAATTCTCAGAAAGAAATTGGCCAAGCTGGGGATTGAGCCAGCGACCCCCTGTTCCCAAGTCCTGTACACTAATGACTGAGCTACCGTGGCTAAGCCGCAGTTAACTCTTTCAGTGCCAAATAAATAAACTCAACCTCTTTCGACGGCTCTAAAAACAATCCATTGAAACCTACAAAGATTTTGATTGTATAGACTTGACTACACAAGCGGACGGTAAAGATCAAAGATCAGACAGCACGTTCTGTGCAGTCTGATCTTGATCTATGCCGTCTGCAAAAGTCACTGTTTTCGCCTATGGCGCCAAAAGGGTTAAACAAAATGGATTTTATGGATACCTAATTATATGATGACTTACCTGGTATAATACATCACAGGGATGAATTAACTCTTAACCAAACAATCACGGGTTTTCACGACACCCAGAAAGAAGCCTTTTGAAAACATTGTGGAACTAGAGGCGCTTGAGCGCCTGTATCGCTCCACAGGCCTGATACTTCTATAATGGCGAAAGGAAGTTTTTAACAATTATCATTCAATCCTGCATTTTAGCTCACTGAAGAAACAATTTGGTAGACAACCACCATAGGAACTTACCTGCAAAACAACAATGAAATCCAATGAATAGTTTTAGAGAAGAAATTTTTCAAAGATTTTACTTTATACCATAAAAGGAAAATGAGTCTCCCAAAAAAGCCATGTTTTTTGACAGATCTTTTTTTTTTAAGGAATTCTGTAAACCTGTATCTAAGGAACATTCCTGCAAAATAATAATGCTATCCAAATAGCGGTTTGGGAGGAGAAGATTTTTAAAGGTTTTTTACTTTGGTTGCCATGGCAACCAGAATTCTTCATGGAACACAATTATTTGAAGGAATTTGAAAGAGGACCACCAAAGGAACATTCCTGTGAAATTTGGTAAAAATCCAGTCAATAGTTTCTGAGGAGAAGTTTTTTAAAGAAAAAGTTTACGGACACACGCACGGACGAACGGACAAACGGAAGAACGAACGGACGGACGCACGACGGACACAACGCCATGACAATAGCTCGCTGGCCTTCGGCCAGTGGAGCTAAAAAGGAGAAAATGCTGGTAACCAGCACTTTCTCCTTTTCCCACAATGTTTTCCAGCCTTCCCAGAACAAATTTCAATTTTTGAGTCACATTAATTTTGTCATCTGCAAATGCTTTCAATTTGGACCAGTCTAAAATTTTGTTGTTTGGTAAAGAGTTAACCCCTTTTTTTGCCAGATTATGCCTCAAATGCTTTTTATCCACAAAGTTGTCTCTGGACATAAGAGGGTAACTTACCAAAACCAGATTTTCCACAGATTCTATTGCTTCATTGATCATGTCTTTCAAGACGGGGTCCAATGCTTCATCTGCCCCATGTGCGATATCTCTTGTTGCCGTAATGATGCTGGCGGCAGACTGTACCACAACTGGGACCAGGTTTCCTGTTGGAGTGATGTCATCATACCTGTACACAGCCTGTGCTCCATAGGTGATGGATTTGAGGATCTTCAAAGAGACATCCAAAGACTCTGGACACAACTGAAGTAAAAGAAAACAAAAGTTGATGGAATGACATGCCCAAGGAACTTTACCATTAGGAAACCAAATAAAACAAACAGAAATTGTTCATCCTGGGAAAACCATTTGAATAATAGCAATTTCATGGTTGCTTCTTTCTACACTGATTCAAAAAAGCGGACATGCAGCCCGATCTTGATCTACACTGGCCGCAAAGGCAAATGTTGTTGGGAAACATGCCTTAAGGGTTAATCTTTCTGTCCATAATATTTCTACAAGGTGCAGCCTGGTCTTGATCTACAATGACCGCAAAGGCAGGGATAAGCAGAATACGCTGATAACCTGCGTTTTCTCCATTTCCATAAATGTATCTGCCCTTTCAAAGACAAATCTTGTTGTTTGAACTACATTTAATCTGTCATCTGCAAATGCTTTGAAACTGGATAAGTTTAACAAGTCTTCTGTTGTTTGGCAGCCCTCAAAATCTCTTTTTCAGAATCACCCAAACTGAGGTATTTGCAGATCACTTGTTAGACGAGTCTTAACCCTTTCCCAAACAATCCCTGGTTTTCACGGCCCTGAAAAAGAAGCCTTTTGAAAACATCGTGAGAAAAGGAGAAAATGCAGGTAACCAGCATTTTCTCCTTTTCCCACAATGTTTCCTCCCCTTACAGAACAAATTTCAATTTTTGAGTCACGTTAATTTTGTCATCTGCAAATGCTTTCAATTTGGACCACTCTAAAATTTTGTCGTTTGGAAAAGACTGAAATGAAAGGATTTCTACCTAAACAGGCAGAAAACACTGCCCAAGTACTTTTTACATATATTTTCTCCTCTTCCAACAATGTTTCCAATGCCTTCTTTATCAGGGTCATTAAAACATTGGGATAGTTGGATAAAGGGTTAATGCTTATATCTATCTATGCATCATCAACATGACTATATAGTACCAGTAGTGTTGTAACAACCCTTCACCTGACAGTCCAGAGTTTCTATAACCTCAACAAAGAAGGCCTTACAATATGTATTGCGAAGATGGAAATCCTGATGATCACAATTTTCTCCTTTTCTCAGGGAGTTTTTTTCCTTTCAAGATTCATTCCATCATCTGAGCAATATGATTTTGTTGTCTGCAAATACTTTCAATTCGGACAAGTTTAAAATTGTATCATCTGGTAAAGAGAAAAGACAGGTCCTTTCAGTGAATGTGACAGGCAGAGCTTTTACTTGTTCATTAACTATTTATAGAGAATGGCTTGGAGCTTGGTTGGTAGTAGTAATGACTTAACCCATTACCACAAAACCCTGAGTTTCAACAACCCTGAAGGAGAAGGCTTTTGAAAACATCGTTGGAAAAGGAGAAAATGCTGGTAACCAGCATTTTCTCCTTTTCCCACAACGTTTTCTATCTTCTAAAAGATAATTTCACAATTTGAGAAACATTAAGTTTGTCTCCTGCAAATGCTTTGGATTTGGAAGAGTCTACAACTGTCTTGTTTGGTAAACAGTTAACTCACATTTACATCAGGGTTACCATTTTTGTCTTAAAGTATCTGTGCATGAAAATTTGTTGGGATGTCAAATACCAAAGCTCAGTGTATCCCAGGAGCAAATACAAAAAGAGAGTCATGATGGCTCTGAAGTCCCTAACCTGAGCCTTTTTGACCCAACATTACCCATTTTCAATCTCTTCCGAGATACCAGGACAAACACTTGAACAGACTATCATGAGTATTGGACTAAAAATGTGGCCTCTGAAGTGTACACAAGCTTTTTCTATGATTTGTCCAAGTGACCTACTTCTTGACCAAATATGACCCATTTTCAAACATCCTAAATATCATCCAGACAAATGTTCTGACAAACTTTCATGAGTATTAGACTAAAAATATAGCCTCTACAGTGTACTCAGGAGTTTCTTCTTTTTTTTTTTAATAATCAGACCTGGTGATCTAGTTTTCAAACAAAAGTGGCCTCTACAGTGTACACAAGGTTTTTCGAAGAATCCACCTGGTGACCTAGTTTTTGACTCAACATGATGCAATTTGCAACTAGTCCGATATATCGTCAAGACAAACTTTCTGACCAAAGGTCCCTATTATTGGACAGAAAGTTTTGCCTCTTGAGGAAACGCCAAGTTTTTCTAGGACTTGACCTACCTTTTCACCTGATCATAACCCATTTTCTCGCGCATGATATCATCATGATAACCATTCTGACTAACTTTCCTGAGTATTGGACTGAAAATGTGGCCTCCGAAGTTGATGACAGATGACGCATGATGAAAAATGCACTACAGACAAACGACAACGGACACAGCACAATCACAAAAGCTCACCTTGAGCATTTCATGCTCAGGTTAGCTAAAAAAGAGTCAAAAAATTAAGTTTATAAGACTACACCAATAATGAAAGTAAGAAGCTTTCTGAAAAGGATGAGGGAAAAGGAGAAAATGCTGGTAAACAGCATTTCCCCATTTCCCACAGTATCTTTCCTACCACTTGAAAAGACAAATTTCATGTATTGAGTAACAGTTAACCCTTTACCACACAATCCCAACTTTGACCAACCCTGACGGGGATAGCTTTAGAGAACATTGAGTGAAAAGGGGAAACTGTTGGCAACCAGCATTCTCTTCTTTTTCCTCAATGTTTTCTACCTTTCGAGACAAATCTCATCAAATGAACCACTTATAATCTTTCATATTTTGTCTAACTACTGATTGAATCCAGAGGTAGAATGTCCTTGGCTTTGTTTCTTTGTATTAGAGTGTAGTGCTGTTTTAACGGCTTAAGTCATATCATAGTGGCCAGTGCACCTATGCATGTGTTTCCTGGCTTTCTCAAACCAGTACTGACACAACTTTCTTTCCAAGCCACTGACTATTTTTCTCACTCGTAAGAGATAAAAAATCACTGGAAAGAAAGCTTGCCTCAAATGGGTATAAAACCCACAACCACCAGGTTACGAGTCGGATATGCTAATCGCTGAGCTACCTGGCTGAGCCGATGGTCCTTTGGACACACATACAATTCACAAACAGCTAAACTTTTGATCCTTGTCAGCTTGCTCTGATTTTTCACAGAGCATGGCTGGCTCATATAGAATTTGGCCCCTTAAGTATAATTACAAAGAACAGGAATGCATTTAGTTCCATGCAGACATCTGTTACTTGCCTCTCTTTTACAAATAGTTAAGGTAATTGGACCCTCCTCAATAGTTTATGTTCTAACTGCCCTACAGGGACAAATCATTTACCACGAACAGACAAATAGGGGAATTTAACAAATTTCTTGGAAGCTTAGAATGAGTTCTGTACACCATCTTGCACCAATCTAATGTACAGAATTAATTCAAGCTTGTTTGAATGGTCACTTGGTTTAAGAAACCACAATCATGTAAAGACTCTCCTGTTTTCTAAGTCTTAACTGCCAGACAATGACAAATCATCGATCATAAACAGGCCAAAAAAAACAAGCATACAACACAATGTCTAACATTTCTTAGACCACGTTTGTAGCGACTTGACCAATCAGCGTTCAGTATTTCAATAGTATATATCGAAGATACAACTCCGGCAGTTGTATATCTGGATATACTATGCTAGTATATCCAGCACGTGAATTCCGACAATTTTTGTTTGCAATGTCGAGTCGAGGCAAAATGTACCCTTCATGGTAAAACAATTTTGAAATATGATTTGAACCAGATACAGCATTTCGATGTGTGAGTGCAGTACTATTCAAAGTGTCTATACAATGTACAAGCAATAAGGATCCAGTTTGAAAAAAAAAACTGTTATGTTCACATTTTGGCTTTTCAAAACATACAATTGCCTTTACAACCATTTCTTTTTTTAAACCTGAGAAGGATTAAACACTTATTTTGGCTGAAAAAATATAACAAATTTGACTGCACTCTTTAGTTTGCATTGGTCTAAATAAAGTTAACGCCATTTAAATAGCCAAGCTTAAACGTCATATCACGAAGGACAGTGCACCTACGCATGAATATGTTGTTTTTAGTAATTTTTAACCCTTAAGCTGCTAAATAAGTGAAATGAAACCTTCAAGCCAATAGAAAAAAACCCAAATTTTGCTACTTACAGATATTTTAGGGAAAAGGACACCACATCGGACAGTGTACATCCAAGATCAGACTGTGCACAATCTGTGCAGTCTGATCTGAATCTACATTGTCCGCAACAGATCCTTGAGTCGCTTAGCAGCCTGAAAGTTAAGCTCTATGGCTCTACAAAGTTTATGGCTCTACAAAGTTTACAAAATTTTCATGTACGGACTTGACACTGCTTACAAAAATTGGTCGAAATTCATGTATTGAACATAATTGAAAAAATATTCTCATCATCATTCCATGTGTTTCGTAGTAGAATAGAACAGTTCTGTAAAACTACAAGAGACACATAGTAAATTCTAAACGATGAACGTCCCTTTAGTCTTTGACACTCTACATCAAACGAAACATAACGTTTTCAAAATATTGCAAATACAAGTTCGATCTTAACACTCCACAAATAGGTTTACTCTGATTAAAATCATAATGAATAATTTAGCATTCTTGATATTTATGAATTTGTACATAATATTTACGTCTTTTGAACCAGGTCCAAAACTTTCGTTTTAACAGTCACGACGACTCCATTTGTAACTAGCTTTTTATTTTATATAAATATAAACATATAACATAAAAAGCACGAATAAATAGTCACGTGTTCTAAGTAAGATAGAAAACGAGTGCCGTGATATATGGGAAATATACACTCGCTAATGCTCGTGTATATTTCCCATATACCACGGCACTCGTTTTCTATCCTATACTTGGAAACTGAGAGTAAATTTTGCTTAACATCATGCAGGAGTCTTCACTACAGTGTTCTCACTACTTCTTTGCACACGGGGTTTAGTGAACCCTTTGAGGTCCTCAACTTTCAAAATCTGGGAATTTCCGACACAGGTTACAGAAGGTCTTTCCATTCATGCTACAGCAGTCATCACCAAGGTGTTCCCACTTGGGTTGTGACCTATGGAAATCCCTGACTAATTTAACCTGTTTCATCAATCAATGATATTACAATATTGGAAACTGGGACAGGTAACCAGTCAAGGGGAATCCTTCCTCCATTATCAAATTTTTCAATCATCATCAAAATTAAAATTTCAAGGGTATTTTATTTTGCTTACATGCCTATCATGTGGAGTTTCAATCTTACACGAGTCTCAGAGTGAGCATGTTTTTTCACTACAATTTATGCTATTCACAAAAAATTTACGTGATATAATTTAATCAAGCTTGTCTGAATAGTCATCTGTATTCAGGAGCCACCTGTATTTGATGCACCTCTCTGTATTTTGTCCTACATGTCCAACAGAGATGACTCAATAACTAAGAACATACCAATATAGGAATATTAGACATATCTAATATTTCTAGGAAACTGAAGGCAAGTTCTGTGCACCTGTCAGTATATATCTTTAATAGGTAGTTTATTCAAGCATGCATTAGTGGTCACTAGGTTTCTGAAACCTGTGTAAGATGCTGTTCTTTATTTCATGTCTAAGATGCTCTACAAGGCGAAATCACCAACTACAAACAGACAAATAGGGGGAGCTTAGCTTCAGTTTTCAGCAAATTTTACAAAATGTCTCGTATTTATTTTAACGTTTCTTGGAAATGCGAGGTAAGTTCTTAACATAAATCTCTTAATCTTCAGTAAAGACTTGAGTCAAGCCTGTATTACAGACAAGCTTGGATCAAAGACCACTTCTGTCAGGCAGCCACCTGTTAAAGGAGAAATTTTCCAAATTGTAGGGGCAATAACACATCAAATACCCCACGGCATGTGACAAGTGTTTGGAACTTGTCCAGTTTAGAAATACAGAAATTTAACCCTTAACCACACAATCCCCTGTTTAAACGACCAATGAGGACAAAGGGTTTACAAAACACTGTGGGATGAGGAGAGAATTCTGGTATCCAGTATTTTCTCCTTTTCTGATCATGTTTTCAACCCTTTCAAAGACAAATCCCATGAATTTAAGGCCACATTCACTGTCCTTTATTAATTTCAGATGCTTTAAGTTTGGACAAGTCTAAACTTTGCTAGTTTGGAAAAGACTTAAGCATCCAAAATTGTTAAAATTTGAACTTTACATTATTTTACAGAACAGAAACTTTAGCTGGTTTTGCAGACAGTGTAGATCAGGATCTACTATCTGCTAAGTCTTTCAATATGTTCCATTGTCTGCACTGTCTTTCAATTAGGACAAGTCGAAAATTTTGTAATCTTGTAAAGATTTAACTCTTTACCAAATGACAAAATTTTGGATTTGTCTAAATACAGAGCATTAACAGACCATAAAGTAGATGTGGTTCAAATTGAGAGATTCTTTTTTGGAAAGGATACAAACCAAAGCAGACAAGAGAAAAAGTGGTAATGGCAAGCGTTTTCTCCTTTTTCCACGATGTTTTCAAGTCCTCATTCTGTAAGGTCGATAAAACTGGATTTTGTGGTAATAGGTTAGAGACTACAGTGTACTGAAAATGAGTGAATTTTCTTCATGAAATCGCAAAAAACATTGTGGAGAAAGGTAGCTGGCATTCCTCATCAGTATCACAAACACATAGGATCATTCTGTAAAGAACTTAAGCTGTGATGAAAAACCACCTACTTTCAAGTTAAAACATCTATTCAGGGCTCAATTGCCTGCATTTCCATATTCCAGAAAATTGATCCATCAAACTTGTTTGCTATTCCAATTCAACCAGTTAAGAAGCACCTTTTAATTAAACCTTCATTGCCAGTGTTGGCAGCGTGAATAAAAATCGGACTCTCTGATGTAAACTGTCAACTTTGCTGAGATATTCTGGACTAAAGCAACCTTGATATTGTAATAACCCATCACCAGACAACAAAATTTTAGCCTTGTCCTAATTGAAAGCATTTGCAGACGACAATTTCAATGTGGCTTAAATGGCGCAAGTTTTCTTTGATAGAGTAGAAAACAATGTGGGAAAAGGAGAGAATGCTGGTTGCCAGCATTTTCTCCTTTTCCCCCACAATGTTTTCAAAAGGCGTCTTTCCACAGGTTGTTAAATGTCGGCATTGTGCGGTAAGGATTAAGAGGATTTTGTTGTTCAACCCTATATCTGCTTGTCCTTCGTTTCTCTACTAATATTCCACTTTATACATGTACTTTCTCTATCAATATCTTATAACCACATGGCATACAAATACATCTTTTTTTGACACACCAGCAATAGACGACATTTCAAAAATGTTGTAAATAGTTAAACTCTTCTACATTGAAAGTAATGGCAGACTACATATTAAGTTTTACTCCAATGAGATTTGTCTTTGAAAACTTTGTTGGAAAAGGAGAATAAATATTATGCTGGTTACTTGGTCATTTGTTTCCTTTCCTTAAAATGCTTTCACATTGTTTTTTACCCTTTGAAAAACAAAACCCACTATTTTTGCAACATTGAATTTGTGATCTGCAAATGCTTTCAATATTGGACAAATCTAAGAATGTTGTTTGGTAGAACTAACCCCAGGCCAGGCAAAGTGTCTGATCAACATTGCATCTCTCCACACTGTTTTCAGAAGACTTTCCTAGGGTTGTGGGACTCATGAATGTCTGGTAACGGGTTAGCTCGAGGTCAGGCAAAGCATCCATTCAACATACATGTCCCTTCCTGAGTCAATCCTGCCACAATTTCTGGATATTCTCCGGAAAAATCAATTCAACGCCGACCAGAATACTTGATTTGATAATCACCCTCGTAGAAAACACATACATACTTCATTTATAGAAACAACTTTGTCACATAAAATCTATTTACATACTTCCATAAAAGCCAAGTCATTTACTACGCAATCCAGAGTTTTAACGACCCTGAGAAGTAGGCCTTTTGAAAACAGTGTAGAAAAAGGAGAAAATGCTGGTAAGCAGCATTTTCTCCTTTTCCAACAATGTTTACTAAGATTATCTGATACAAGTCCCTCGTTTGTGCCTTATAAATTTTGCCAGTTGCAAGTGCTTTCACACTGGACCCGTCTGAAATATTGTTGTTTGGGAATAAGTTAACCATGGAGTAGCCTTTAACTCTTTACCAAACTAACAAATTTTAGACTGGTCCAAACCGAAAGGATTTTCAGACTTTTGTATGTTCCTTTACAATGCTCATGCTGCTTTTGCTCTATGCTACGTGGCAAAATTTTAAATTTGTCAAATTTGAAAGCATTAATTTTGTAGATGACTCTGTCTACAAAGTTCAGAGGATTTCTGTCTTTGCAATGGTAGGAAACAATAGAAAAAGGAGTTTGCTGGTTTCCAGCATTTTCTAAACATTGTTTTCAAATGCCCTAGTACTCAGTGTCTTATAACAGGGGATGATTTACTTAAAGATTTATGATACAAATCATATTAATTAATGAACATTTCTACCCTTCAAATTCTCTCATCTCACAGCTTGAAACCCACTTGCAGCTGTTTAATTCCACTTGCAAAGAAATTAATATTTTTTTCCCCCATTCAGCAGGAAATTAGTTCTTAGCTTTCCAAGGGCAATACTCATAAGATATTTCTACGAAGAAACACAGTAGTAAAAGGTAAAAGGGGTAATGCTGGTACTTTACCTTTTTCCAAAAATAATTCTTTCTTTAATTAACCTTTTACCACAAAATCAAAGACCCCGAGTAAAAGGGCTTTTGGCAGCATTGTGGGAGCTAGAAATGTCATTTCCTTCTTTTCTTATGTGTTTTATTTGAACTTAGTCTACAGTTTTGTTGTCTGCTAAAAATTTCTGGCAATATTTATATGCCATATCAACCAATCAAGTAAACTGTCCACCCTTAACGCTGAGCCTGTTGGTGCAGTTGGTAACATGCAGGAGTTGAAACCAGGGGGTTGCCGGTTCGAATCCCGTCCTTAGCCAATTTCTTTTCAAGGACTGATGATAGTCATGGCAACAGGATTCACTACTCTCTATCACAGCTGATTTTTCTTTTGATGATGGCTTTGGAAGAAAATTGTGCCAAGTACTGGTTAAAATAAACCCAAGGGAAGCATGGAAAGGTGCACTGGTCTCTCCAACATAACTAAAATAATGTTGAAAATGTCATTAGACACCATTAAATAAACACCATGCAATCAATCACTCATTTAACCTTTTACTGTGTAAAACTTTTAGGCTCTGACTCCAAATTAAAAACTCAATCTGATCAAATCCATGGGAATTTCTAAGAAAGCATAAAAAACAGAAAAAAGGATAAAATGATAGTGACCAGCTTTATATTTTTACCCTTTTCTCGTATTTCCCATGTTTCTGAAGGTCTTTTTTCCTCAAGGTCATTTAACCCTTTACCACACAATCCTGTTTTAACCCTTTACCAAACAATCCCTGGTTTTTACGACCCAGAGGAAGAAGCCTTCTGAAAACATTGTGAGAAAAGGAGAAAATGCTGGTAACCAGCATTTTCTCCTTTTCCCACAATGTTTTCTACTCTTCTAAAGTCAAGTTTCAATTTTTGAGTCATGTTTGTCGTCGGCAAATGCTTTCAATTTGGACCAGTCTAAATTTTTTCGTTTGGTAAAGAGTTAAAGATCCTGCAGAAGAAAGCTTTTGAAAACATTGTGGGAAAAGAAGAAAATGCTGGTAACCAGCATTTCCTTCTTTTCTAACACTGTTTTCTACTCTTCCCAAAACAAATTTCAATTCTGGAATCACATATATATTGTCATCTGCAGATACTTTTAAATTGGACTGGCGTAAAATTTTGTCCTTTGGTAATGAGTTAACCACTAAACTATTTGGAAATGGGTTGGACTTGTAATGAGTGATTTTGTCTACTAAGCCTAAATACCACAAAAATCTCTGTCACTGCTAAAATAAAGTTTCAGAATTTATTTCAAGTAAAAATTTGTAAAATAATGGGTGAATTCATATCAATAGGTTTCTATGATGTCAAAAAACTCAGTACCTTATTTCCTTCTTCCTTTTGAAATGTCTTTTATATTTTCCTCTTTCCTCAACAGATTATGATAACCAATTTCCCTCTTATAAAATATTTTGGCTCTTCATTCCGAGTCTGTTGGTATTCTTCTACCATTTTAATTCAGCCATGCTCTGTGAGAAGGGGATTTAATGCACCTGCAAAATGTACAAACCAGGTCAGCCTGCACAGTCAGTGCAAGCTGACCGGTCTAAAACTTTTTGCTATTGTTAAATTTTCTGTGTGTCAAAGAACAAGGTAAGTCTACCTCATGATTCAGTTGGTTGTTAGACCAAACAAATTTTATGGATCCATAATTTTATGTGATGACTTGCTTGGTACATCTATAATGCATCACAAAGATGCATTAAACCCCCTTTTGCCAGCACACAGTTTCAATCATATTCTAAGTCTCAAAAATTTTCTTTAGTAGCAAAAGAAAAATCCAGACAGGAACAAATTACAAATTTCCTCATTAACTTAAATTCCGCCTTGTAGCAGAGCACTTTCAAAATCGTTGTGGTAAAAGTCTGTTAGGGCTATTATTGTAAGAGCATCTAAATTTAACTCTTCACCACACCACCAAATTTTAGACTAGCCCAAATCAAATGCGACTCAAATGATGTTATTTGTTTATATAAAGGTAGAAAATGTTGTGGGAAATGGAGAAAATGCTAGTTACCAGCATTTTCTCCTTTTCCTACATTATTTTTCAAAAGGCTTTTTCCTCATAGTCGTTACAACTTGTGACTGTAGGGTAAAGGGTTAAAATGATAATGGAAAAATAATTGAGGAAAGGATATGGGACATTTATTTCCTTATTTCGTTTTAATCCGTGATTCAACAAGACTAAATAACTCTAGATGAATAACACAAAACTCACTGATGCAACTTATGATAATTGAATTTAGATGAATGTTTCTCTAATGGCGGAATTTGTCTTTGGTAAAAAACAAAGACGTTGAATTCAAAAGTGTTCTTCCTCAGTCATATCATAGTCACAGTTTTCTCTTACATACATGTTCTTGATTTCATCAGCACTATGATAGGACTTTCAAATGCCTAAGAAAGAACCCCAATCCTCTCATGTGAGAATCAAACCCAAGGTTTCATTTACTCAATTTTAGACAGAAGCGACCATAGACCCGTCAATCCTGATTTTTTACAAGAGAGCCATTGGCCCAAAAGCGCTCACCTGAGTTAAGTCACCTAGGGTTGATAAAGCTGAAGAGATCCTGATTTTAATAATGTAAAATACATAAGTGTAAGTGACTTTTTGACCAAACATGACCCATTTTTGACTTTGTCCAAGATACCAACATGACAAACATTCTGACCAAGTTTCAAGAGTATCAGGCTAAAAATAAGCCTCTAAACTGCACAAGGTTTGTCTAAGATATGGCCCAGTGACCTACTTTTTAAAACATGACCCAATTTCAAATTTGCCCGAGATATCATGAAGACAAACACTGGCCTAGTTTCATGAATATAAGGCTGAAGATGTGGCCTCTATAGTGCACACAAGGTTTTTCTAAGAAATGGCTCAGTGATCTACTTTTTGATTGATTGATTGATTGATTGTATGGTGTTTAACGCTGTTTTCAACATTATTTCAGTTATATCGCAGCAGCCAGTGCACCTATCCATGCTTTCCTGGAGTCTCTTTTACCAGTACTCCGCACAATTTTCTTTCCAAGCCACTGGCTGCTTTCCCACATAATCATTGTCGAAACAATGGTCAGCGGTGGGAGAGGAATGAATCCTGTCGCAGTGACTATCATCAATCCTCGGAAAGAAATTGGCCGTGCCAGGGGTCGCAGCCAGGGATCGAACCCTGGACCCCGTGTTCTCAAGTCCTGCACGCTACCGACTGAGCTACCGGGGCTCGGCGATCTACTTTTTGAACCATTTCCCAATTTCAAGTTTATCTGAGATATCAACAAGACAAACATTCTGACAACGTTTCAAGAGTATCACGCTTAAAATGTGACCTCTAGACTTCACACAACGTTTTTTCTAGTATTTGGCCTAGTGACCTACTTTTTGACAGTTTAAGACCAAATTTCAAACTTGTCTGAGATATCAACAAGACGTGCACTCTGACCTGCTTTCCTGAGTATCAGGCTGATATCGTGTCCTCTAGAGTGCACACATTTTTTCTAAGATTTCGCCCAGTGACTATTATTTTGACCCAACATGACCCATTTTTGAGCAATATCATCAATACAAACATTCTGACCAAGTTTCAGTTTAGTATCAGGCCCAAAATGTGACCCCTGCAGTGTACACAACATTCTTTATGAGACTGTAGACCAGATGTGACCTCATTTTGAACTTGTTTGAGATCTGATCAAGACATCCATTCTGACCAAGTTCATGAGTATCTGACTGAAAATATGACCTCTAAGAGTGCACACAAGGTAAATGGTGACAAACACAAGATGCAAGATGAACACCAGACACAGCACGATCACAAAAGCTCACCTGAGCAGTAAGTGCTCAGGTGAGCGTATGACCCTGGGAAAAAAAGGTTTTGAAAATATTTCCCACAATGTATCCTACCATTTCAAAGACATAGCCCGTTGTTAATACAATACTTATTTTGTCATCTACAAAACATTACTGCTTTCATTCTCACAATGTTTCCTACTTTATAAATCACATCATTTCAGCAACATCTAGGTCTATATTCACCAACCATTCTTGAGAATATTCTTGGTCTAATCTTTGATTTAGAAAAAGACACAATTTTTGGCTAAACCATAAGGTTTAGCAAATCAAAAGTAGATTTACTTTCAAATTTAGAAAGTTCTTGGGAATACGACATAATGGTGATGGAGTATGAAACCTACTTTATCACCTGCAAATTCTTGCCATGTGGACAAGACTACCATTTTAGAGTCAACCCCTTACTAAAAAATTTTAGACTTGTCCCAAATTTTAAGCATTTGCAGACAATTAACCAAACATTGCTAAAAAACTAGGATTTCTTATTGACAGGATAGAAAATATTGTGAACCAAGGAGAAAATGCTGGTAACCAGCATTTTCTACTCTTTCGATCATGTTTCCAGAATCCTCATGGTATTCAAAGTACAAATGATTGTTGGGTAAAGGATTAATTAATCAGTTAATTAATTAATTATCATTACTTACATTATATCCATTAATACACAAAACAAGTGCAATAGAATTGAGCCATGCTTTTGCAATACGGGGTTTAACTCTTTACCAAACAACAACATTATAGACTGGTCCAAATTGAAAGCATTTGCAGACGACAAAATAAATGTCTGAAAAATTAAAATTTGGTCTGAAAAGGGTAGAAAACATTGTGGTAAAAGGAGAAAATGCTGGTTGCCAGCATTTTCTCCTTTTACCACAATGTTTTCAAAAGGCTTCTTTCTCAGGGTTGTTAAAAGTCGGGATTGTGTGGTAAAGATTTAAGCATCTCCTTGATACATTGTACCAAGCCAATCATCACATAACTATGGATCCAAAAAATCCAATTTGTCTACCAACCGAATCATAAAGTAGAATGGTACCAAGACATGGAAAAAATGACCTACAGCAAAAAAATTTAAAGACTGCACAGGTTGCTGATCTTGGTCAATACTTTCTGCAAATGCATCAAACACACTTTTCACACAGCATAGCTCAAATATAACTTTTATCAAATAAGCTATCCCTATATCCAGTTTTATCGGCATTTTTTTTCCTCCATCCTTGATTCACTCTGACCTTTAAACATGATTTGCCCTATTACCAAACAATCACAATTTTCCAACCCCCACCCCACCCCAACCCACACCCAAAGTAAAATGGCTTTTCAAAATTCTACGGATAAAACACGGAAAATGCTGGTAACCAGCTTGTTTCTCTTTTTTCTGACCATGTCACCTGTCCTTTCCAAATAAATCCTTTAATTTAAGCAATGGTCAACTTGCTGTCTGCAAATACCTACAACATGGAACAGTCTAAAATTTTTTGTCGTCTTGTAAAGACCCATGTGAGCATACCTCAATAACAAACAGTTTGACCTTGAATGTTTAAAAGGTCAAAATCACATATAAAACCTGTCAGTGATAGAAAGCCTAAAAATCCCTGGCAACCACACTCCCTACTCGATTTACCTCTTAAAACAAATTTGCGGCATAGATCTACTTTGAAAACATCCTAGCTAACATTATGGCTAATCCAAGTCAATTAAGTTATAGTCTCTTACTAAACGATCCCATAAGAAGAAAGCTTTTGAAAACATTGTGCTGAAAAGGTAAAATGCTGGTTCCAAGCTTTCTCTCCTTTTCGCACATTTTCTATAGACAAGTATTATAACTTGAGTCACAAAAAACTTTGTTTAAAATTTTGTCCAAAATTTGATAATTTTGTAAAAAGTTGATACATTCACACAATGTGTAAACATGTGTAAACATTGTGGCCAAGGATGAAACTGCTCCTTGGAGCAATTTCTCCTTTATCCACAATGTTTACAAATTTCAAATTGCATCTACTGCTAGAATGCACAAAAAACCACTTACAGAAGGTTATACAATAATATACACTTTCCCTAGTAGACTGTGTTTAATATATTTACATTATTCCACTCTAACAGACTGTGTCTCCTATATTTACATTATTCCACCAATACCAGTAAACTCCGAGTGTGTGACTGTCACAGGCCAATACTTCAGCAATCATTCCCCTGACAGTTCGGTGACAATATCGCAGTCCCACACTCTCTACATCAATGGCACTGGGCAAGGATTCTCAATTACTGGCCAGCGATGCACGTAGTACATGAATAGCGTATTGATTACACATCCTTCCTTATACGGCAAGCTTTCTAGATATCTAACATCTAATAAATCATTTTGTCATTTATTATTAGAAGGAAGATGTAAGCATCTTTTGTTGTCGAAGCAATAGATTGATTTTGCTTCTCTCTCAAAACTTAGGATGTGTTGAAAAAGGTGACACATTAAATCACAAATATAACTCCTCACATCCCGAATTTCTATGCTTGATGTTTGGTGCACCCTTTCAACAGTATTTCAGTTACATTGCAACAAATAGTGAAACTTTCCTTCCTGCAGTTTTTAACTCTTAATTAACCTTTTACCATACAATCCCATGTTTTAATGACCTGGAGGAAAAAGGCTTTTGAAAACATTGTGGGATAAGAAGAAAATGCTTGATATTTCTTTTCCTATAATATTTTCTACACTTTCAGCCACAAATAACAACATTTGGTTCCAGGTCAGTTTGTCTTTTGCCAATGTTTTCAGTTTGCACATGTATAGAATTCTGTTATTTGATAAAGGGTTAAACAATGAAATTCTAAAAATGTCCAAATTGAATGCATTTGCTGATGATAAGTGCGACTCAAAATCTGGAATATGTCTTTACACCGGCTACTAGCAATTTTTTTCTTTTCCCAATATGTTTTCAACTATTTTTCCCACAAGCTTCTTTAAAGATTTAATTATCTCCTGAAGTTGTTCAATTGGCATCTATCTCCTTACCAGATGACAAAGTTTATGACGTTCTAAAATCAATGGTATTTTACAGACGACATACCTTTTTAATCCACTGTGGCCAAAATCCAGAAGTTTATACTAAGGTGTGTATCACTGTAGGAAAACGAGAAAATCCTGCCTACAAGCATTTTCTCTTTATTCCCGCAGTTGTTTTATAAGTCTTCTTCCTCCCAGTCACAATTTAGTAAAATAACAGAGGTTAGTGTACCTATTCATAATTCCTGCTGTTTGTTTAAAGAGATCTTCACATCACACTTTCAAAGCAATGGCTGCTTTTCCACATTAACATATCCAACACATTGTTCAGCTGTGAACAAGGAATAAATCTTGTCCCAATGAATATCATGAATCCAAGTTGAGACTATGGCCAAGCTGAAAATCCAACCATGAACCATGAATGTCTAGATTCCAAGCCCTGTGCATTAACCCTTTCCATAACAATGTATTTTAGACTCCTTCAAAATCAAAACATTTACAGACAACAAACATTGATAAAAACATTGGTAAAAATGAGCTTTAGCTCTGTGATAGGGCAGAAAACATTGTGGGAAAAGGAGAAAAATGCTGGTTGTCAGCATTTTCTCCTTTTTCTACAATGATTTCAAATGTTTTCCCATGGTTGTAAAAACCCAGAATTGTTTTGTAAGGGTTAAAGACTGAGGCTCAGCCATTACCTCCTCAAAATTTTGGCAGACAACTTTAGTTTTAATCTAAACACATTTACTTTACATTGATTGAGAAACTATTTCTTGCAACTTCTGCCGATCCCTCTCGATTCTGCTTCCTTGAAACCACACAAGTACTTGTGCCAAATGTGTGGGTCAAACTGTCCTAAAGTTGACAGCGGCTGCCAGGAATTGAATGGTTGATGAGCTGACACTCTTCACATGGTGGGTTTTAATCCTTTACCACACAATCCCCAGTTTTACAAAACCCAGACAGGAAGCTTTTGAAAACACTGTGAGAAAAAGGAGCAATTGCTGATAACCTGCATTTCCTTTTTTTCCCACATTGTTTTCTACCCTGTCAAAAACAGAAATAATAATTTGAGCCACATTTGTTGTCTGCACATGCCTTCCATTAGGTCTAGTCCCAAATTTTGACTTTTGATAAAGAGTTAAGAAGGACACAATTTTAAAAATATCCTTGTTGCTGAACATGGACAGCAAATTTATTATCAATGAGAACACTGCAGCAAAAAGAGGAACAATAAATTTTTCCACTTTCCACAATATTTTCAAAAGTGGTCTGCCACCCTCCCCCAGAAAAAAAAAAGCTGTCTACCACTGGATAACTGTTTACAAAAAAAATCCATTTTCTCAAACTCTGAAGAAGACTGTCTTTTTCCACATTATTTTCTACCCATGAAAAACCCCATTTAACCCTAGCACAAATAATCCTGTATTTTAAGGACCCAGAAGAAGAAATCTTTTGAGAACATTGTGTGAAAAGGAGAAAAAGCTGGTAACCAGCTTTTTCTCTTTTTCCCACAATGTTTTCTTCCATTTCAGAGATACAGTTCATTAATTTTAGGCCACATTTAATCTGCGATTTGTAAACGCTTTTCATTTGGACATGTCTAGAATTTTGTAGTTCTGTAGAGTTAAATTGAACCACAATTAAATGTTTTCAATAAAAGAAGGCGTTTCAAAGTTTGTTGTCTGGTAGGGACTCAAATGGGTTGAAGGAATAACACAGCTTTTAGAGCTACAATTATCCTCTGTTACAGGGATGTGGCTATTCCATGGAAAGATGACTAATTCCAGATGAAATAAATTTAACTCTTTATCAACCAACAAATATTTAAGAATGGTTCAAATTTATAGCATTATCAAACAATACAATTAATGTGGCAAAAACAATAGGTTGTGTCTTTGAAGGATTAGAAAACATCATGCAAAAAGGAGAAAATGCTGGTTACTAGCATTTTCTTCTTTTCCCTCAACATTTTCAAAAGGCTTCATTCCAACGGTGTTTAAAAGTTGATATTGTGTGGGAAATGGTTAAGCATATAAGCACTGATGATTTCATGATTTAAGTTGCCATTGTGGCCAGTGTAAATCAAAATTAGACTGCATAAATTATGTACGTTTTGCTTAGACTTTCTGGACAAGAGCAGCTTTAGTAATCATGATTTAATTTTTAATCAGTTGGCTCTAGCCGGCTGAGTAGTGAGTCCACAACTTTCGGGAACCCGTCAGCTGAGAGCAAACTGATGTTAACTGCAACTCATAACAGCTTTTATTTACAGCATTTAACGACATCCTCAGGGTTGTTAAACCTCAGGATTGTGTGGTAAAGGGTTAAATTGCCTATTACACAATTTTCAACTTTATTTCTGTCATGTAGTGCCTTGCCCAAGGGCAATCCAATATGACCAGCTCTGCTGGCAGACTGGGTTCAAACAAAGATATCCTGGATTAGGTATCTAAATGTGAATTCCATGAACCTGTATCATTGATATTCTCTGGAGGGGGGGAAAGGGGCTGCAGTCTTGTTGAAACAAGAGCAGACTCCCCTCTGTCAAATACCAGGAACCCACATGACAGTCAATAACCTGATATCTTCTGTTTGTCTTGGCAGCCCTTTGGGTCCTTTTTCAAACAACCCCAAGTTTTAACTACCCTGAAAAGGCTTCTGAAAATTTTGTGGGAAAAGGAGAAAAAGCGGAAAATGGGCATTTTCTGCTGTTCTGCTTTTCCAACAATGTTTTCAACTCTTTCAAAAACTAAAACAATTATTTGAGCCACATTCGTTATCAGCACATTAAGACATGTCTAAAACATTGTTGTCTGTTGAAGAGTTGATCCTTCACCAACAATCCTGTGTTTTCATGTCCCTTAGGTAGAGGGTTTCAGAAAATTGTGTGGGGAAAGGAGAATATGCTGGTAACATCATTTTCTCATTTTCCCACAATGTTTTCTATCTTTTCAGAAACACTTGCGCCTAAGTGGCATTTGTCGTCTAGAAATGCTTTCAGATTCAGATTTGTCTTTCTGTTAAAGAGGTAATTGCCATGAACCCACATAACAGTCAATAACAGGAAATCTTCTGTTTGTGTTCCTAGCTCTTTCAAACAACCACTCAAACCTGTTGATAGCTCCGCTTTCAGAATGAGAGTGCCAAGAATAGTCCAGCAATTGCAATACTGGAGGAAAAAAAAGCACCTGTCATCAGCTTGGAGAAATAATTGATTTTGTTTTTTTCGGCCTTCGTTTGCCTTGATTTAATTACAGACAATTTATTGATCATGTTTCCATCCAGGCCTTCAAGTGAAAATGAATGTACTACAAATGGTGCTGAGCCCTTTCCCAGACGATGCAGAGTTTGAATGAAACCAAGGTAACAGGTCTTTTAACCCTTTACCACACAACCCTGACTTTTAAAGAGCCTTTTGAAAACATTGTGAGAAACAGAGAAACCAGCATTTTTCTCCTTTTCCAACAATGTTTTCTACCCTTTCAAAAACAAACTCCATTTCTCAGTCACATTTATTTGGTCTTCTAGGGCTTTCAATTCGGACTTGTCTTATAGTTAAAAACATCAAATTATCCAAAGGCCTTTGTCATTGTTACAACTTGGTTATTGATACTTGAAGGTCACAGCATGTTTTTAACCCATTACCACACAATCCCTACTTTTGACGACCCTGAGAAAGAAGCCTTTGGAAAACATTGTGGGAAAAGGAGAAAATGCTGGTAACCAGCATTTTCTCCTTTTCCCACAATGTTTTCTACCCTTCACAAAACAAATTTCAAATTTTCAGTCACTTTTATTTTGTCGTCTGCAAATGCTTTCGAATTGGATAAACCTAAAATTTTGTCGTTTGGTAATGAGTTAACAGAGTGTGTGCAGTCTGATCCTGGATTTACACCACCTGCAAAAGATATCTCAATTATCATTGGTTGTGAAGGAGTTGAAGAATAGCTATCCCCTGCGAAACAAAATGCATGAAATCAAGAATTTTTCACTCCTTTAAGAATACTTCATGAATGATTCTTAATCAATGCTTGAAGTCATATTCATGAAGTTTTATTCATGAAGTATGCGACTATTCACTTCATGAAGAGGTCAAGAATCATTGAAGAGTTCCAAATGTTCATGAAGTATTCATGATAGTATCACAAGGATATTTTTTGATTATTTCATGAATAAATGTGTTCCTTAAAAGTTCAAGAATCATGAATTACTAGTTCTCAAATTAACATCAACCTGAAATGGACAACCTTTCAAGAATAGTTCATGAATTTCTAAAGAAGTTGGCCAATTGTTTTAAGAAAGTTGTGTAATTCACCAAGGGTGGTTTTATATAAATGGATGAAACCTAATTATTCTTTAAAATATTTAACATTTATATTTAATATTTAAGATTTCTGTATTCATATTTAATACACAGCTGATTTTTGGACACTCAAAACTTAAAAGAGTCAGAACTTTTAATGAACCTGAGGAACTAGCCTTTTGCAAACATAAGAAAAGGGAAAAATGCCGATACCAAGTTCTTCCTCCTCTTCATACTATAATTCTCACCTCCTTAACATAAATTTCAAAAACATAGTCATCACATATAAATTTTTTTTCCGTGCATGCTTTCAAATCAGACATTTACACTTTTTTCATTTGTTGGGTGAAAAGTACTTTACTGTCTGTTTTGAAAACATAAATGGAATAACAAGATGTGTTTGTGAAACACCAATGCCCCCGAAATAGCCATTTTTTGAGAAACGTAACCTTGGTATTCAACCTTGACCTTTACAGATGACCTTGACCTTGGTACCAGCAAATGTGTATTGATGAGGTGTGCCTTCATATCAAATATGAGCTTTGTAACTAAAATTAGTTTAGGAGTAATGGGAAAATGTTAAGTTTTCATGTTAAGTTTGTACAGACGGATGGACAGACGGACAACAGTAAAACAATATGCCCCCAATCTTTTCATACAGGGCCATAAAAAAGTGTTTAATTGATAAATCTTTCTTCTACCACTTTGCTATCTATCCTATCAGAGTATTCACCATCATTTTAATCAAAATCGGAATTGTATCATACAAACCTATATGATTTAATCCATTACCACACAATCCCAACTTTTGACGCCCTGAGGAAGAAGCCTTTAGAAAACATTGTGGGAAAAGGAGAAAATACTAGTAACCAGCATTTTCTCCTTTTCCCACAATGTTTTCTACCCTTCACAAAACAAATTTTAAATTTTTAGTCATTTTTATTTTGTCGTCTGCAAATGCTTTCGATTTGGACAAACCTAAAACTTTGTCGTTTGGTAATGAGTTAACTCTTTACCAAACAACAAAATTTTGGACATGTGTTATGCAGTAAAATTACAGTTAGAGAATGAAAAAAAAAAAAACTGGATTGTTTAATTGTCTAGATGAGTTAGTACTTTTGTTTGAATTTCAAGACAACATATTGTATGTTTATTGCCAATACTCAATTTTTATTTCACATTTGGTCAGGCTTGAAACATGTCCATGAAGTAAATTGTTCTCAACTAATCACTCATGCTAAAAATGCCAAAGAGGCTTTCAAGATTTCATAGTTTGCAGACAGTTTGTTAAGAAGGAATTTATGGATAAAGGGCTTGTGACATGTTTGACTTAAAATCAAGTTAAGACTGCATACATCCTTTTATCAATCATTATTTCAGTCAAGAGTAAACATCCAACTATATCTATTTGGTTGTCGCGGTTTGTACTGTTTGCTTTGTTAATCTTATGGCTTATTTCTCAGCCTACAGCACTAATTGCTTGCCAGTGTCACTGTGCTTAATTAGTTGACTGAAACTGAAATTTCATTGGTTGTTACATTACTTTAACTAAAATTTCATTGGTTAATATCGCTAAAGTCTAAAATGGTATAAGATGTATCCGTTCATGAAAAAGTCATACGTTACATGACTTTTGGCTGAGAAAGAATAAATTGATGGAACGGACATCTTATTGTATTTAGGTAAGTGAAGAATTTATATGGTTGAAAATATGTACTGTTATATGACTCTGCATGAGGAAAACTTATTAAGACAAAGTCGAAGATGATTAAAAATCATTGTATGTTTTATGCTTGAAATGTAATCAATGTTGAATTCGTTAATTGAGAATTTAAAAACATTGTGGTAAAAGTTGAACTGTTGAAAACGAAGCTTGGTCCCTAAAGGCTGGTATGTGAGTTTGAAAACGCTGCGGCAAAAAGAAGATTCGTGGAATCAATTTTAGTTATAATGCGAGTGAAAACATTGCGGAAAAAGAACTTTATTACAACATTTTTAAGTATGAGAACTGTTTTGCATTTTTAAAAGATACTAACTGAAAAGATATTACTGTGTATTTTTGTACTTATTATCAATGTATTATTAGACTATGATTGAACTGTATTTTTGAAGTTGGAAACATTGCGGCAAAAGTTTTGAATATGAAGACTTGACTTTGATGGGAATTGTATTATTTGGTAAAACGTATATTGAGTTTAAAAAAATGTTACTATGTATTGTTTGTACCTTTTAGAACATAATGAATTGTATGTTAGATTGAGAACATTGCAACAAAAGTATTGTAAAGTTTAAACTTACAGAGAATTACATCATAAGCGGAAAACATTGTGATAAAAGAAAAATATTACATGCTTGTTCTCTGTAATGACTTGCATTGCCCAACTAGGAAACCTTTTGTGACAAAGTATGTGTTTAATGTCATTTGCAGTGTTTTTAGTCTGTGAAGATATATTACAGCTAGAAACACTGTGACAAAAGTAATCATTGGTTAAATTCAGTTGTTATGCATATCAATGTATTATTTGGATTTTTGCTCTACACTTTTGCTAATCTCCCCATTGTAGTAAAAATATATACGTTACATGACTTTTGGCTGAGAAAGAATAAATTGATGGAACGGACATCTTATTGTATTTAGTTACAGAAAACACCCCCATCTTGCAAACAAAAAAGTTCAGCATAACACATGACCAAAACAAAAACATTTGCAGACAAGGAACTGAATGTTACTTTATTGACAATATTTCTTTTTAATAAAGCAGAAAACACCAAGGGAAAAAAAAGAGATGATGCTGGTTACCAGTAATTTCTCCTTTTACCTTAGCGTGTTTTCCAAAGCTTTCTTCTCTGGAGTAGCTGAAGTCAGGACTGTGGTAAAGATTTAAGAGTCTGATTTGTTGTCTTAATTTGTGCCAATTTTTTTCCCATCAGGGCACCAGGGGTTTAGTTCTGGAAAAGCCGATTTAAAAACTAGGAATGAAGTTGCCAAGACCTTATTCTAGTTTTAAGATTGGATCCACGGAATTTCCAACTCGTGAATATTAACTGAACCGCTCTTAAATGATTCACCTAAAATTTATCTGCTTTTTATTGCAGATTTATTTACGTCTTTTTTATGATATTGATACCTTAACTCTTTACCAAACAAAACAGATTGAAAGCATTTGCGTGCAACAAATGAAATATAACTCAAGCCGTGAAATGTTCAGAAAAGATTTTGGGGAAAGGAGAAATAGCTGGTAACCAACATTTTCTGCTTTACCCAAAATGATTTCAAAAGTTCTCATTTCTCATAGAAAATAAAACTTGGTACGGCGTGGTAAGGAGTTAAACATTTGGCATCACCTAACCCTTTTATATCAAAGGATTCAATATCATTTGTAACAGTCTAGAATTTGTAAACTAAATTACTTTCACACAATGCATATGTGTGTAAATAAAAATCCATTCAATACATCTGTCACTTGAAAACAGAATGTCCATGTTTGTTTGGTACCGAAGCCACAATTGCAGCATCTGCATGATTCTCTATGTTGATGAAAATCAAGGTAGACTTTAAATGACTTGCTGATACTAATTCCATTTGATCATTTGAAATTTTCACTGGTCTCAAGTGCTTTCCAGCTTCATAGGTATGTAGCCATGAAGTGTTATCTGTCGACATCTTTTTTACAACAGCATAGACAATATTGGTGTCAATCACTAGTATAAAGTATTGAATCAGACCCAACTCATTGTCTCGGAAGTCCACTGCATGGCACACACGTCTCTTCATCCTTGAATATTCTGAGCTATAGAATCTTTCACTGTTAACACAAATTCTTTGAATCTTTCTCACCTGCTCAGAATGTCTGATACCTAAAGCATGTAATGAATCAATTCTAGGTAATCTTTTGATTGTCTGCAAAGCACCAAAAACATCACAATTTGATGCTTTATGAGTAACTTTCATCTTTCGCTGATCTCTCACTTCCATCCCTTCCACAGAGTTGAAATACATAGACATATCCTGATTTCTGAAGCACTGTTTTACAACATCTCCAGTTCCATGAACAGATTTCAAAATTTTTGAATTACCGTCTTCAAATGCAAAACAACTCCAGCTCCATATTGGACCTAGGTTTTTAACATAGGTAGGCATATGAAGGCAAACATTATGAATATTCAACCCACATGACCCTCTACCATAGAGATTAGAGAATTGTTGATAAAAGTCACTGAGCAACAGTTTAGATCTCTCAAAGCTTTCGGGTGTGATTTCATCCCCTAGCAAAATGAAAATGGCTTCTGACAAAAGAGCAAAATGCTGTACATATCTGTCATCATGAAGTCCATGCAAACATGGTATGGAGTAATATAGCAGGAAAGACTGAAGCTCTGTAGCTTTGAAGTGGTTGTAATTCTTTTTTAGATCCCGTGGCAAGCGCTCTACAAAGTGGGGGGGCCTTAATTTTGAAAACCTTTCAGAAATACGGTCCAGTTCTTTTCCAGTGAAGTAATCATTTCCACTCTCTGTAGGGGAAAACCATTTGTTCATAAGTGTTTTCACAATACCTAGAAGAACTGCATGCATATAGTCAGGCACAATTCCGTTCACTATATCAAACTTTTCCAAACAAGCCAATCCTGAAAGACCCTTAAAACCTTTCTTTCTGTTACTAGGGGTTGCAGAATTCATTAATTCAATTACATTACTGTGAGATCTGATTGGATACAACTCATTCTGAGTGCGGTAGGGGTAACTTCGGGAATGCCCTCGGCCTTGTGCAACAACTACACCTGGTTCTTCACAGGTAATGCAAGCTTCTGACCCATTAAACAATGTCATATTTAGGACTGCTGCTTTTGCAGGTAGGTCTAAAGTTATGCACAAAACTCTGACATAAACTGTGTACTTCAGACCGTCCACTTCAATTTGCACACCATTCCTCATTAATGAATTAAGGTCATGACAGACATGGCTTAAAAATTGCTTAAAGGGTGGCTTACCTTTCCCCTGCCATAACCCTATTAACAACAAGTTTTCTCTGGCCAATCTTAATTTAGGGTTCAACTCATTTACTGCCATAAAGACAGGCCATAATTCAACTCTTGAAGAAGAGTACAAATTAACACCATCTGTATTAAGTATTGCACTTAAATGTATGCTATTCGTATCTTGATGGTCATTGAAACTTTCATACATTTTGCCACTGTGAATGTCTCTAATCGAAGTTGTGTGCTCATGTTTGATGATATCTTGCTTTGTCTTCAGAATATCTTCTAAGATTCCTGAAATTAAAGGGTCATTTTAAGTTTACCTGGATGAGTTGCAGGAAGAGCTAGTGCATGAACTCCGACAGTGGCATCCAAATTTATGCTAAAATGATAGTAATGGATGCTCAAAATAATTCAAAAAGATTAAAAACCTACCCAATGCAACAAAAGGCAAAGTAATGGAAAAAAGTTTAAACTAAAATTAAACAAATCCCAAGTGTCACAACAATCTGGTCTCTCTTCCCCATATGAGGTAACGCAATGCAACCTGCATAGTGATTGCAAGTTAAACTAGAGCTAAATCCCCCCGCCAGCACTTTGACAGACGCTAATACTTTGTACAGACGGACCCAAGGACACATCGACAGACAGACAGATGGATGATGCCAGTTTATCCCAGAAAACGTTCATTTTGCTGGGGTATAATATACTAGAGCTGTTACTACTTGTAACTTAATACCCCCCCCCACCAGTTCTTTGACGGAAACTCAGTGCTCGCGCTGCCAATCGACATTATTGACATTTGTCGATTAATTAATTCAGATGTCGATTTATTCTTCCAATTGTCGATAAAAATTGTCGATTAATTTATTCCCAAAAAAAAGTCGGGTAAAATTTCCTTTACATGCCTGGATCACAGGTAATTTGCGCCGGAAATGTGTGGTAATCGTTTGTTTCACACCTCGGCGGACGCAGAATTTGGCAATCAACAGGTCACAATGGGCTGGTTTATTATACAACACGTGTCATATTACTCTAGGCCGCTAATTGGCCATTATTGTTTGTTTCTTCTTAAATTTTGATCGAAAACGTTAACTGACGCGGTGATAGAAGGGAACCAGTTAGGTGTTACTACGCTGACATTATGGAATTGAAATTCAAGTAACAAATTTTGGTTACCTGCGAGACCAGTCACGTAAGAAAAAACGAAAAAAAAATCCGCTTAACTTGTGTACAATGACAAGATTTGAAGTTATTTGCTACCCTTATTGATAATTATAGTCAAATTACGCGGAAATATCTATCCACAAATCAACACACGTGAAAAAATGTTCGATGCAAAAAACACGGAAACCCATGACACAACAAAATGTTCTTTGTGACATTGACCGATCAGTGTCACTTTAGACCGTCTTTTCAGCTTTTTAATGACTTTAAGCAGTATATTTCCATAGGTATCTTACTTAAACAGAGTTTTGTTCAGCAAATCATCAATATTGAATACCTCTAGCTGAGGACAATTATTGTCATACCATATTATGACATCTTACCCCAAGAAACAAAAAAAGCTACTGGGATAACTTTTCACTTATATAAGTCTACCTCACTGTTTAGGTACTATAGAGTGAATAACTTTTTCTTTACATGGTCTGACTCGCCTATCACACCGGCTTAATTTGAAAATAATTGAGGTTAAAACATAATAAAGGGAGGTAATCATGTAATAGAATTTTTTCTCCATTTACTTGTGCATATCATTTATCATGAAAATAAAAATGTTGTTTGGTAAAGAAGTACTCTCAAAAGTCCTTATGCTTTTAGGCAATATTGTGGTAAAAGGAGAACTATCCCAGGAAGTAGTGCTTAACAAATTTTCCTTTTTTCCCCTCAAGAATATAAGATTAAATATATAGAGGATTTATTAAATGTAGATCTAATAAAATGTAAATGAAAGTTTGAAACTATGATGTGCATTTTTTTTTAAACCAACTTCACACGCTAATTTTGTCTATTATTTTTTGTAAGAAAAAGTTGTTGGCCATTATTTTACTTGGGCCAGAGCTAGCACTGGAAACTAAACAAAGTTTGCCTGTGACCTTGACCTTCATGACCCAAAAACAAAAGGGCTCCTCCTTGGGTCAAGAGCAACAATAGTGTAAAGTTTCACAGTCCTAGTTCCGGTTCTTGAAATGAAAAGTCTACTGACAGACAGACATGGTGAAACCAATATACCTCCCCCCTCTACTTCGTAGGTGGGGGCATAATAAAGCTTTTTTGTTCTGTCTTGGGTTCCATTGGAGGTGAGATAATTATAAATATTTTCCTTGCGTGGCCACTATTCTTTCTAAAGATTTATGATAGTCATTGCGATAGTATTCATTCTTTCCCTATGGCTGACCAGTGTTTTGACAATGATTTAAATTTAAACCATCCAGTGGCTTGGAAAGAAATCCATGTGGAGTACTAGTAAGAGAATTTAGGAAAACATGGATAGATGGACTAGCTGCAGTGATACAACTGAAAAATTGTTAAGTCTAGCATATAGCACTATAAATTTCAATCAATCAATCAACCAGTTAGGAACATGTTTTACAGTAACTCAAAATCAGTATTCATGGCAAGGGCCTTTTGCAAGAAATAGTAGGACTCTTTCACTTATCTACATATTGACTGATTTCAACCACTAGACCACAGAGACATGAATCTTTAAATCTGGAAGAATCTGAAGATTACCAAGTAAAAATCCACTGATTTAAAGTGAAATGCAGTACAGTATTGTAGGAGAAAATGCTGCTGACCAACATTTTCTCCTTTTCACTCTAAGCTTTCAAAAGACTACTTAAAGTCATAAATTTGTGCCTGACTGGATTTAGATAGGTAAAATAAATAGGTAAAAATTTATCAGCAGGCCAAAATACATGGAAGACCATTTACACTGCAGGCAACATTTTAGCGAAGAGGTTTGCCAAGACATAATGAATTATACTGACCTGGAGTTTTGAACCAATTACATAACAACTCTTTCACATCAGCAATCATGAATGACTTTAATTTTCCTCTGCAGTTTTGTTTATTGCAGTGGGATTGGTATCTGTCACAATCAAGGGTATGTTCACATTCAAGGCAGTAATATATTTCCTTTGAATTACAGGCTGGTATATATGAAAGTAACTGTTTGTAAGAAAATATGGACTGAGTTTCACTATCTGTACTTGGTAAAACAGTTTTAAGTGTTCTTAAAATATCTTTGGAAGCTGATGCTGTTAAATCATGTCTTTTAAAGCAGTGCAACAATTCGAGTGCTTTCTTTTTACCCTCAGAATCAAAGACAACTCCAGACTCGTCCCTTTCATCATCTGAGACTGAATCCGAGACACTGGAATCAAATGTGTTACGGTTGGAACTAGAGGACACACTGTCTTCTTGTGAGGAAAATTCTGAGTACATGTCAAAGTCCATTTCAGAATCATCGTTGGGCCTGTCATCGTTACGTTTATTGTGATTTGCATCTTCATCAACTGCTTCACATTCTTCTTTTTCAACAATCATTGGCAAAGAGTCTGGCATAGTATCAGACATTCTATCTGAAAATTAAGTAAACTACAGCTGTCACTAAATATGACTTAATACCCCCAACCAGCACTTTGACAGAAATTAAACAAAGTTTGCCTGTGACCTTGACCTTTATGACCAAAAAACAATAGGGCACCTCCTTGGGCCAAGAGCAACACTGGTATAAAGTTTCACAGGCCTAGGTCAATTGGTTCTTGAGTTAGAGCATGGAAATGAAGAGTCGACGGACAGATGGACATACAGACACCCCCCTCTACTTCGTAGGTGGGGGGGGGGGGGGTGGTCATCTTCCAAAAAGTTGGCAAAAAGTAAACAAATTGGTGTTAAAAATGTGGTCAGTTTAACTCATGCTATTTAAAAATATGATAGTCATAATGACTGTGGTAATATGTTAATGTATGATCAATCGAAGTTCAAGTCCATGTTGGAACGGCAAAGTTTGAAATTGAATTTACCAAATAGTAAAATTTTAAATGCACCTAATTAGAAGGTGTTCCAAGATGATAAAAAAAAAGGTATCTCAAAAACAGGAATTGGTTTTTGATAATGCTTCTTACCAGCATTTCCTCAATTTCCCACACAGTTTTCAATAGCCTTTTCATCAGGAAAGTTTGGCAACTTTTACTGTAGGTTAAACCTTTTATACCCCCCCCCCCACCCCCCCCTTTGCTCTCTTCCCTATCATAGACAAAAATCATGAATTTGGCAACAGTTAAAAATTGATGTTAGCAAATGCTTTCAATTTGGCGCACTCCAAAATATTGTCGTTTTGTAAAAAATTAAAGATGACTACTCATTAATTGACTGTTCAAAGCTTGAATTAATCTCATAATTATTGCCCTACTTTTCAATGCTATAAGTTTAATTTACAGCATTTCTAACACTTCTTTGTTTAGTTATTGCCAACATTGTTACCTTGACTCAACACCGCATAATCCTGATTTTAGCACATAATCCCGACTATAAATGACCTTGAAAAAAAAAAGGCTTTAAAATCATTGTGAGAAAAGGAGAAAATGCTGGTAACCAGCATTTTCTCCTTTTCCCATGTTTTCTACCCATCCCACAAAGAACATCTGTTGTTATGTTGCATCTTTTTGTTGTCTGCAAATGCTATGAGTTTGGACCAGTCTAAAAATTTGTTGTTTGGTAAAGAGTTAAGACCCGGTAGAAAGAACCTTTTGACAACCATGAGGGATAAAGTGAAAATGCTGAAAATCAGCATTTTCACTTTTTCCCACTAGATTTTGTACACTTTCACCGCAAATTATAACCTGTTCAGTTGCTTATAAAATGTCATCTGCAAATATTTTCACTATGGACAAGTCAAGTTTCATTGTTTGATCCAGAGTAAACAAAACAGAATTACACTTCTTTTGTTTGCAGTGAAAATTTTGCAAGAAACTGTACTATCAGTAATTAAAATACTTCCAAGAATTATTTTCTGCAGATCTGTGAAAATTGGTCTGTAAAAAGAAACATATTTAACAGCATTTCATTCCATTACATGTATTAAGTAAAATCTTATGTATTACAATTCATATTACCTATTCCATATTCAAGTTTTCTTCTCTTTTTCCACCTGTATAAAGTGCTTCGTGGCACTGGTTCTTGATCATTTTTTTTGTAAATTTTTTTGACATTCTTCAGAGGTGCTGAAAAACAATGTTAAAATGAGAATTAAAAGTCTGACTACACAAGCACAGCTTGACAGAGCTACAAACATGTAGCAGACTGCTATCTGACAGTAAACAGGAGGGCCACGATGGCCCTGGATCGCTCACCTGAATTTTTAAGAGGACCATAATCAATTTCTTTTTTTTTGGCAGTCATCTAGAGAAGAAGAATTTACAAGATTTTTTTTAAGTCCCTATAGTGCAAGCAGCCCCCATTCACTAATGCCATGTTTATTGACAGACTGAAATTTCGCAAACAATTTTTTAAAATGGTCACCTAGGGAACATTTCTATGAAATTAATTCAAAATCTGACCAATTGTTTCAGAGAAGAAAGAATTTTTAAGAATTTCTTCATGTCGGTATAGTGCAATTAGCCCCCATTTACCAGAGCCATGTTTATTGACGGATCAAAATTTCACGAACAGTTTTTAGAGAGGAACATTTCTATGAAATTATTTCAAAATCTGACCCCTGGTTTCAGAGAAGATTTCTTAAGAATTTCTTCATGTATGTATATAGTGCAAGTAGCCCCCATTCACTAGAGCCATGTTCATTGACAGACCAAAATTACGCAAACAATTTTTGACAAAAGGTCACTCAAGGAACATTTCTGTGAAATTGTTTCAAAATCTGCCCTGCGGATTGGGAGAGAAAGATTTTTTAAGAATTTCTTGATGTCTTTATAGTGCAAAAAGCCCCCTTTCACCAGAGCCATGTTAATGGACAGATCAAAATTTCACCAACAACTTTTGAGAAGGGTCATCCAAGGAACATCCCTGTGAAATTATTTCAAAATCAGACCATTGGTTTCAGAGAACAATTTCTTTATGTCTGTATAGTGAAAGAAGCCCCCATTTACTAGAGCCATGTTTATAGACGTATCAAAATTTTGGGAACAAATTTTGAAAAGGGTCAGCTAGGGAATATTCCTGTGAAATTATTTCAAAATCGGATCAGTGGTTCCAGAAGAGAAGATTTTTAAAGAATAGCTTAAAAATTCAATTTCCCTGCCATGGCAACCGGAGTTTTTGATGGAATCAAATTCTGTAAACAATTCTTAAACAAGACCTCCCAAGGAACATTCCTGCCAAGTTTGGTCCAAATTGGCCCAGTGGTTTGGGAGGAGAAGATATTTAAAGAAATTGTTGACGACGGACGACAGACAACGCAGGACAGACACCAGATCACCCTAAGAGCTCTCCTTGAGCATGTTGTACCCAGGTGAGCTAATAAGGACAACAAATAAACATGTCTATAACTTGTTACCGTGAGGTTACTCCTCTCTTACTGAATCTATAGCTTTCCCAAATAAAATTAATATCAAACAACTGCACTAGGAAGAATTCTACTTAAATAGCTCACTAGTTAAGGTATTGGCCTTTGATGGCTCAAAATATGAGGGTCTTTTCTGCACAGATTCAAATTAACCCTACATCAGTTTGTATTTCAGCTGAGCACTTGTTGCAAACTTTAACCCTTTCCCAAACGACAAATTTTAGACTCTTCCAAACTGAAAGAGTTTGCAGACGACAAAAGACTTGTACTGCAGAAACGTAAAAACAAGGGTTTGTTTGGGAAAGGGTTAAAGAAACTTGCAAACACATGTGCACTACAAGAATAGATAAACTGATTTAATGAACACATTTGAATTTCAGTCATATCATGGCAACATCAAGTTTATATATATGCCTAAATTTTATCAGTACTAGGCAACTTGAAATGTTCTGCCTAAGGACACTCCAAAAGAAATCAAAAGCCTCTAGTATGATTTGGGTCAAATCCTACAGGTTTCAAGATTACAGATCATTACACCTTGTTAACCCTTTACTCCATATATACTCATTTCTACGCATTGCTTGTAGGAGCCTTTGGAAAACATTTTGGCAAAAGGTGAAATTGCTCGTGACGAGCAATTTCACCTTTTGCCACAATGTTTTCTATGCTATCAAAAGGTGTCATATACACACAAAAAACAGCTTCACCCTTGCTGTAATTTAGGGTCAATTAGAGATACCATAGAAATGCCTTATGGGGTAAAGGGTTAATTAGCCACAACAGGACCCACAGAAAAACATAAAACAAATCTGATGTTTCTTGGGCAAATTAAGGTTCTCCCCCCAATGTGACCTGTAATTTTCTTGTAAACTTGTCAACTCATCAATTGGCTATGGGCTTGGTCACTAATAACTCTTCACAACATAATCCAGACTTTTAACGAACCCAAGGAAGAAAGCTTTATCAAACATGTGACAAAAGGTGAAAATGCTGTAAGCCAGCATTTTCTCTTTTTGTCATTTGTTTATCTACCCTTATCAAAACAAATTTCAATATTTTAGTAATTTGTGGTCATGAGTGAAACCGGGAATTTGTACAACATGGGGCAGTATCTCTCAATATTATTGAAAGCTATATCTCTTTTTAGATTTACTTTTTTCTGTAAACAAGCACTTGCAGATTAGGATAAGAACCCCCATTCTGTGCTGGTCTTTATATTGATATGTTTAAAGCTGTAATTACTTATGTTATGGGAGATAGTGAGTAAAAACTTTAATATCTCATCTTTTGTGAAAAGGTTCACCCTAATACTTACAGAGCCTATGTTGCATGAAAAGGTGTTTCAAAATATTATCTTTTGTCGAGACAGATCTTGAGCACAGTTTACAATGGAATCTGCGTCTACCATCAACAAGAATTTCACCATAGGCCTCATTTTTCGTCAGAGTTGCCATCTGCTTGAAAAAAGACAATTTTTTTCTCACATCAGCTAGCCAATACAGGTCACACTTTTGTTTTTCCATGTTTTATGCATTCAGAGGCAACAATTTTTTTCATATCTGCTCAAAATATTCTGGGTACCTGTTAGAACCAGTATGTACAATTTTTAGGGAGTTAGTTGAAACACATTTATTTTAACTCTTTATCACACGGCAAAATATTAGACTGATAGAAATTGAGAGCATTTGGAGACGACAAAAATGTAACTGAAAATTAGAAGGGTAGAAAACAATATGGGAAAAGGAGAAAATGCTAGTTACCAGCATTTTCTTCTTTACCCATAATGTTTTCAAAAGGCTTTTCCTACAGAGTCGATAAAAGTCGGGATTGTGTGGTAAAGAGTTAAATCAGTTGAGAAACAAGATCTTACAAACTATACAAATCTCTCTCGATTCTGCTTCCTAGGAACTATGCCAGTACTCAAGCCGAATATGTGGGCCAAGGAAAATCCTAAAGTTGACAGCCACTCCCGGGAATCGAACCTTATGATTGCAAAGCCGACATTTACGTCACGACCAAAGTCACCACACTTGGGAAATTATTGCACTGCAATTTGTAACAGACCAGGGTAGTGTTGAATTAAAATGGTTATTTAGCCTATAAATAGAAATAGGCAAGTTTTGCACAAAAATCCATTATCAACATAGAAATTATTAATTAATCTTACTTCCTGATGTATAGTTTATTGAAAAAAAAAAAGAGTCAGTTAAAACTATGCAGTCTTTATGTATAAATAGTACCAAAATACTATGTGGGAGTTCAATAAAGGAAAAGTTTATGTACATGTAGGAACTTACAAAACCCTACATACGCAATGGATATCATAATGCATCAACTGTACTCAACCGATTCAGTCCTTTTAAGACAAAAAAATAGATGTAGTTTTCTAACAGTAAATGGAGCTTTTTCCCCAATGTCATCTAAAAATCATCTTATTTAGAGATTTATATTATTACCTATAGACAACTCTTGTGATCTTTTAGCAGGTGACTTGTGAAACAATTGTTACATAAGGAAAAATTGTATTAATTACTCAATAATTATTTCTCCATTTAACAGTATTTGCACATATGCATTTTCAGACCAGAGTCTTTAACAAGGTCTATACAGAATCATCTGCAATAGATTTATCTATGGCAGGTAATGAGTCCAGAAGTTGCATATGCTTATAAATCATAGAATATGTATAGAACATTACAATATGGAATTGGATTTATACTTACAAGGATGAAGTTGAGTGAAAGGGCGTTTCAAATTAGCTGTTGTTGAGACATTTTTGGAGCACAGCTAGCACTGGAAATAATTTTAAAGAAAGCCTCCTCCTTTTTAAGAGCTGCGGCCATATGGTAGGTAATCTAAAAAAATGGAGAAAATACCGTTAATATCAACTGGTGTGTTTATTATTATTATTACACAAGTTTTACTTCAATGACCTTTTTACAAAAGGTAGTTTACTTTTAAAAACCTTTCCAATAGCTTAGTTAGTCAGGACAAGAGGTTAATTCAGGAGTTTAAATTCAAGCTCTAAGCCAACACTCTAAATTAACACTTGAAGGTCAATGTCACTTGAGTCAGTTGCCCTCCATTGCTGGGGTGCAAAGCAGAACATGTGGTAATGTAGCCAGCTGCTTTGGAATAAATTTGTGTGAAGTACTGATGTGGAAGCTAGCAATAGACACTACAGGGGGAACTAGCACTGGCAGCCATATGACTGATATACTGTCAAAACAGCTTTAACCATTTCCCAAACAACACATTTTAGACTCTTCTTAACTGAAAGAGTCTGCAGATTTGACGAAAATGGCAGACAGTTCTCCAAATGGGTAGAAAACACTGGGAAAAGGAGAAATTGCTCATTATGAGCAATTTCTCCTTTTCCTACAGTGTTTTCAAAAGACTTTTATTGAAGACACGTAAAAATCAGGGCTTGTTTGGGAAAGGGTTAAACTATATTCATTCAATCTACTTCACGAAATAGTGTATTCTTTACCAGATAAGCCTCAACTCTTAACCATTCCCAAACAACTAAATTCAGTAAAGGGTTAATACCCTGAGGTAGAAGACTCTTGGAAATATTTGTTGAAAAGGGAGAAAATGTTAATGATAACTTTTTATCCGTTTCCTATGTTTTCAACTATAAAAAAAAGAACAAATTCAATCACGAAAACTGCAGTTCATTTGTTGTCTATAAATGCTTTCAATTGAGACAAGACTAAAATCTGTCATCTGATAGCAAGTGTGTCAAGTTTACAGTTAAAGTCTTGGTGTTTTTGTAAATAATGTTTGGACCAATCATTTTATTTCAATTTTCAAAAGAGCCATTCCATAAATAGTTCAAGTGATCAGTTTATTTCACTCTGAAACAAACTTGTTAAAAAAATCCTTATTATTGACTAAAAGTGAAGGGAAAAGTTGTTTATAACACCGTCTCTTTCTGGGCAACAACATTTAATCAGTGTAAATTGTTACTGTAAAAAAACGTCAATTAATCAAGGGGTAATACCAGAGAGTTGAGTCAAGTGCCTTTACTGGACAGAAACAATGAACCATTATATCTATTGGATTGGATTTTTGTCGTAAACAATATTTAATCAAACATGAGGGAAATGAATAATTTTGCTGGTTCCCTATATCACCCCATTTAATATTCCGCCTGATTGTAATGCCGAAACCAGCAGCTAATTGATATGCAGCGCTCATGTAAAAAGGGCGTTTTCAACCAATCAAATGGATGTATCCTGGAATATTATTGTTACGTAATAGGCACTACCTGTGGGTCTTTAAATTTGATGTAAATGTGATATGATTTCCGATTTGTTTCCATAAAGACAATCATGAACACAGAAATTAACGATTTTCGTTATGTCATACGGTTAAGAATACAGAGGTTTGCGATTTTCATTCGTCAGAGTGGCCAACAGATCCACAGTGCGGGAATCCTTACAAGGTCGCTCGGTACATAACGAACGCTGATGGAAAAGTAATTTTTCGATTGAAAACGAAGAAAATGGGCTTATAATCATCCCAATATACATACCTTATATTGAAGTTTCAGCAAGAGTCTCAGTTCACGTTCACAAGTAAACAAATTAACTTGAAGCGCCGGAGAAACTCCTTCCCGTCGAATTCCGTCAATTGCATCCGAGAGGGGTATCATTTAATGAAATTTCCCGGCTATATCAGAAATGGCGCGAACAGTGATGAAAAATAAATTAATAAATCAACATCCAAACATATTTTTTTCGATTTCTTTCCCTAAAAACTATTTTTTTAATTCGTTATTGTGTAGAAATATTTTATTATTGGCGTCATGATTAAAAAACAGTTAGCATTCGTCGACATATTTTTCCGTGGTGTAAGCGACCACTTCAATCTGGTTCTCGCTTATTCGCGAGATTATTCGTATAGATAACGTTATCACTCGAGAACCAGTAAAGCTGCAGAAAAGCGCGGGCAGATCTTCTAGAAGCGCGCACATCATCTTGGATGGAAGCATGGCAGAGAAGACAAGCTTGTACTTTCTGATTCAATGGGAAGACCGATTCCTATCGGTCATTCGACCAAATCTGATCGTCAACCCCAAAAAAGACGCATGCAACTACAGAGAAGGCGAGATAATCAGAGCTATCTATGGACCGAAAACCTATGAGGCGGTGATTTGCGAAATCCACTGTAAGTTCTAAAAATAGATCTAGTCTATGTAGGATGGTCCTCGATGGTACCGCGGTACTTAATTTTGACGAAAATTACTACAAGATAGCAAACTGACATGTATTATTTTCTAATTTACTGTAATAAACTGTTGCATGTAAAGTTAGAATAACTGAACTATCAAAGCCGAATTCGTGTTTTTAAGACAAAATATCTAGGTCAAGCTAACATGGTGACTACAGGTGCTCCGAAAGGAGTCCGCTATGGTACCGCGTTAACATTTGAAATTTAGAAATTCATAAAAAATATGTGATTTTTTTCAAAGTATGAGTTAGTACCATAGTTTTTGTTTCCGGCGAGGACTATGATGCCATAGCAGATGACCTTTACTCGTTAAAAATAAATTGCCGGTGATTTGAAGAGTTGGGGGTAATTATTTTCAAAACATGGAGGAAAAGTGTGCTTTATCATTGCAATTTGTGAATATTGAAAGCAACTTATCATTTATGAAGAAATATCTATTATTTTTGACTGATGCAATACAAAAAACACTTCTGCTCTCGATTTGAAAGAGTAAACAGTGGCTAGGTGGCGCTATGTATGCAAATTAGGTATTTTCCGGATTACCGCGGTATCATAGATGACGCGGTACCAGCGAGGACCGGTATAGATCTTGTCAACTCAAAAATACTGGTTTTTATGTGTCTGCAGTTGGGAGAACTTCATTTTCATCAAGTTAAAAATTGTCATCTGCTATCTCTGAGTTTGGAAGAGTCTAAAATTTGTCGTGGTGGGAAGAGTTAATTGATGGTAAGTAGATCTGCAACAAAGAATACCTGTCGATCACAGTATACATGTATATCCCAATTAAGATTGCGAATGTTTGCAAGTGTTTTTCACACTGTATTACTCTTAAACAATCACAGACCAAAATGGATGACGTAACACATGTATGTTGCCTGGGTTATCTTGACCTGTCTAAACCAGGTTATGTCATGCATATACATTCTTGTCTCCTTGGCAACATGTCAAAGTCTCAGTGTAAAGGGTAGAACTTACAACTATTGAAGGATACGGTCATGCAATTGATGTTTATCTTACAGCATTAACGATATGGTTAACAACTTTACTGTTTTACAGATTTTGACATCATCTCTAGTAACTCAACCCATTGTTAGAAAAATTTTACCATGTGTACACATAACAGTTATTGCTAAGAAGTCAAAATTTATCCATCCCCAAACAAGCCCTTTTCATTTGTCTGCAGTACAAGTCTTGAAAACACTGCAGAAAAAGGAGAACTTTCTGCCCTTAAGGAGAAATTGTCGTCTGCAAAGTCTTTGAGCTTGGAAGAGTCTAAAATTTTTTGTTTGGGAAAGGGTTAAACTGTATACAAAATGACAAAATTGTAGACTTGTCCAAATTCGAAGCACTTGCAGACTAGAAAATAAATGTAGTTCTGCCCCAAAATTTGAAATTTGATTTTAGAAGAGTAGATCTAGAAAACATTGTGGGAAAAGGAGAAAATGCTGGTTACCAACATTTTCTCCTTTTCCCACTGTTTTCAAAGGTTTTTTCTCTCGGATCTCCTGACTCCAGGACAATAAAATGGCCGTGGCAGTTCATCACTGATAAGAAGTCACTGAGAGTAAAATCACATCTTGATGAAAAAAAAATCATTTCATTCTTCATGTATCTTGACGAGATATCATGAGGCGGCATCGTGTAATATCGTGATAAATGGCTGTCCTTGCGTCCCGTCACAGACCGCGAAAAATGGTTCAATTGCGTTACACCGACTATATACAGAATTAATCCGTAAAAATTTGAAATTTCTTTGACACATGATCTTGATTTTTATGGTTTTTCATGCGACAGTGGTTGGGCGTTTTCCGGTATTATGCTACACTGAGGTACCAGTAATATTCCAAAATGGCAGCTATGAGATTGAAGCTTTGTATAAATTACCAGAATTTTGTTTAAGTTTATCTTTGGGACCTCTGCCCTAAAAGTGACCAAGTCTTTTCTTGCAAAAGTCACAGTGATAGCACCAGCAGTCAGATTGAAAATGGGGGGAGGGTGGGGATGTTTTTGATTACAGTACCACCTTTTCTTGATATGGTGCCATGCTTTATTCCAATTTGAGAGTTGCTATATAAGAAATCCAGTGTATATCTTAGAATTTGATAAATTCCCCATGCTTTTCAAGTACAAATAGGGGCCAAATGTTTACAAGACAGTCTATTTCTGAAAAAAAATGCTTGAATAGCCCAAGAAGTTGCTAGTTTTACAATACTCTTTTGAGGTAAATTTCCTTCATTAATATGTTATAAATCAGTGTAAATTTTCATTTGCCATCCTCTTCTTATTTCTATGGACCCTAAACTAAAATGAAATTACCGGACACTCAGTCTGAACTTCTTGCAGCTTTTCTTCAGACCAACCTAATTTTTGTCCGATAAGTCTGGCGGTCCGACAGTATTCGGAATGACTGCCTAGGCCGCATTACTAAGCAAAATCTAGGCAATCTATAATATTTCAGCATGAATCCGGCAATTACCCATCTAGAATGAATACTGAAAATCAGGTGAAGTGAAAGTATGCATTTGTGATAGAAAACAACATTGTGGGAAAGAACAAAGTTGTTACAAGCAGTTTCTCAATTTCCCACAATGTTTTCAAAACAAGTGGCTGTAGACCCATCAAAATACATGTAAATAATAAAAAGGGTTAAGTTTGATTTTCTTGTATTTTGTATCAATATAAACAGGTATGATTTATAATGTATATACATGTATCACATTCTTTTTCCAGCTGACAAAAAGTTGCTGGACAAAAGGGCAGCATTGCCACCAAAATACTCATATGATGTGGTCAAAAATCAAACTAAAGGTAAACATAATGATTTTCATCCTGTAAAGCATGCCAATTGAAAATTTAAAGCCATTGACACCCAGATCTGTTTTTATGACCATGAAGTGAAGGACTTGAGAACATAGTGGTTAATAGAGAAAATGCTTGCAACATGCATTTTCTCCATTTCCAATAAGATTTATATCCTATCAATAACCTATCAATTTTTGCCTTGTTTCAAATTGACTCTTTGCAAGCTTGTTTGAAATTAGGAAAGTCCAGTTGTGTCATCTGTCACAGGCTTTAATTCTTCTTTCTTTAAGAGGATTTCCTCCCTTTTGATTGAAAATTATGAATGCAAAACTGTCATTGAGTACTAAGAATGAATGAATGTTGTTTTGTGGTGCCTCGAAAGCTTAGGTCATTTAGCCTGCATATCTGTGTTAAAGGATAATGAAAATTGAATTTTAAGCTTTGAGAACTACGATAAGCTTAGATTTTATGGTTTTAACTCATTACCAAACAACAATATTTTAGGCTTGTCCAAATCGAAAGCATTTGCAGAAGACAAAATGAAAGTGACTGAAAATTTGAAATTAGTTTTGTGAAGGGTAGAAAACATTGTGGGAAAAGAAGAAAATGCTGGTTACCAGCATTTTCTCCTTTTCCCACAATGTCTTCAAAAGGCTTCTTTCTCAGGGGCGTCAAAAGTAGGGATTGTGTGGTAATGGGTTAAGGTATGGTAAAAAGTTGAAAGAATTGGTTCCCTGTTTTAGTTCCACCCACTGGCTAAAAGCTTGTGTCATGGCAGTATGTCCGTCATGTGTTTGAGCACATAATAATTGCATCAAGTCAAACTCTAAAAATTTCATAGAAGTCACAGGATTGATCCTTGGGTGGAACTCTCAGATTTCTTCAAAGCATCATGACTGCCACAGCATGGTAATTTTCCACAATATGGCCAGTTGAACAAACTTTAAAACATCTTGTCAAAAATCTGTGGTTTTTAGCTCTACTGGCTTTCAGCCAGCAGAGCTTATGTCATGGCGTGGTTTCCGTTGTCCGTCTGTCTGTCCGTCCGTCCGTTAGTCTTTTTCTTGCTTACGCGATAAAGTCTTCATTTCTGGTCAGGTTTTCGTGGAACTTGCACAGTTTGTTTATCTCATCGATAGCTTTAACCCTATTGATTTTGAAAAAAATTTGACAAACAGTATGGGAAAAGTAGCCATTTCAAGTTTAAAATTTCCATTTCTTGTTTACGTGATAAAGTGTATTTTTGGTCAGATTTCCATGAAACTTGCAGAGTTTGTTTATCTTATCAATAGTTTCAACCCTATTGATTTTGAAAAAAATCCAACGAACAGTATAGGAAAAGTAGCCATTTCAAGTTGAAAACTTTCATTTCTTGTTTACGCAATAAAGTCTTCATTTTTGTTCAGATTTCTGTGAAACTTACACAGTTTGTTTATCTCATCGATAGCTTTAACCCTATTGATTTTGAAAAAAAAATTGACAAACAGTATGGGAAAAGTAGCCATTTCAAGTTTAAAATTTCCATTTCTTGTTTACGCGATAAAGTCTGTATTTTTGGTCAGATTTCCATGAAACTTGTAGAGTTTATTTAACTTATCAACAGCTTCAACCCTGTTGATTTTGAAAAAAATCCAATGAACAGTATTGGAAAAGTAGCCATTTCAAGTTGAAAATTTTCATTTCTTGTTTACGCGATAAAGTATTCATTTTTGGTCAGATTTCTGTGAAACTTACACAGTTTGTTTATCTCATCAATGGCTTTAAGCCTATCGATTTTGAAAAAAATCTGACAAACAGTATGGGAAAAGTAGCCATTTCAAATTGAACAATTTCATTGCCTGTTTACATGATAAAGTATTTATTTGTGATCAGATTTTTATGAGTTTTTCAGCTTGTTTATCCCATCAATAGCTTTTTAACCCTTTTGAGTTTGAAAAAATTCAACAAACAGGAATGGAAAAGTAGCCATTTTGAGTTGAAAATGTCAACTTTTTTGTCTTTTTGCGTAATGAATTCCTATGTATGCTTTGTTTAAAAGCAAACTCTCTGCCAGTAGAGCATATTCAGGCCCTTCAGGGCCTTCTAGTTATTTCATTGATATTTAGCAAATATGTTCTTTGTTTAACCCTTTCCCAAACAATCCCTGGTTTTTACGGGTCAGGAATAGAAGCCTTTTGAAAACATTGTGGGAAAAGGAGAAAATGCTGGTAATCAGCCTTTGATGATCATCACTGTAACGGCGAATAATATTTCCCAGTTCATTTCCCAATGCCAAAAAAATGGTTTACTCTGCTTTGATTTCTCTAGGTGTAAAAGAGTCCATGAGACAACAGGTGACAGAAGTTGAAACACCTGAACCATCAAATCAGGCGACAGAGGAAAGAGCTATATGTACTCCTGTTGAGACCAAAAAGCCAGGTAACAAATATTTGGATAATCTTGAAAGAAGGGATGAGAGCAGTGGTGAAATTATCTTCATTGCCCGTTCAGTTTATGTGATATGATTGTAGAAGACCTAACAAAGCATTTTTTATTTTCACCTTGCATTATTGTTTACTAAGAGCGCCCAATATGACCTAAGTTGTCGAACGCTATTCATTAAAATACCTTTCATTTAACAAAGCATTTCCAAATTTACATCAAAATTTTGTGAATGAAAACACCACTCGAACTATCATTCATGCATTCCATGAAAGTTCAAAGTTAAGAACCTAGGAATTCATTCATATTTCATAAAAATATCAAAAAAACGATCCTCTACTAAATTTGGGAAAAGAAAAAAAAAAGCTGAAATGGCTTTTGTGATAATGTTTTCAGATTTGGATGGTTGTTCAAGTTGCAGTGAACATTTCTGGGTCCTGTTGTTATCCCTTTCCCAAAGGACAAATGTTTGACTCTCCATATTGAAAGACTTTGCAAACAAAACTTTTAAATTTGATGAAAATTATCTGAGAAAGTTTTCCAAAAGGGTGGAAAACATTGAGGGAAAAAGAAATTGTTGGTTACTGGCAATTTCTCCTTTTCCCACAGTGTTTTCACTAGACTTGTACTGCAGACATGTAAAACAAGGGTCTTGTTTGGGTTATGGAGTATCTATGGAGTAAAGGTTAATGGCCTGAACAAGTAGTATCTGCCTATGCCTGTCCTGCCTTTATAAATTTCAATAGAAACTAACTGTGTTTGTGAAACACTAATGCCCCAGCAACAGCCATTTTTCCGAAAACTGTGACCTTGATATTTGACCTTGACTGATGACCTTGAACTTGGTACCATTAGAAAGATCTTGTCACAAGATATACATGTGAAATATGAAGGCCCTAGGTCTTACCAATAAAAAAAATATGGCCAATGTAAAAGTTTTTGCTGACAAACGGACGCAGACTAACAGACAGGACAAAAATTACATGCCCCCAATCTATTGATGCAGGGATATTTAAAAAATGATTTACTTTGCTTTGATATCTCAAGGTGTAAACCAGTCCATGGGACAAGAGGTGATAGATATTGAAACATCTAAACCAACAAAAGAGGTGACAGAGAAAGCAGCTACATGCATTGTTGTTGAAAACAGTGATTCAGGTAAAAACAGTTTGTCTGTATAATCTGAAAAGAAGGGATGAGAGCAGTCTAGAGATGGTCATCATTGCTAGATCAGTTTATGTGAAACAATTGTAGAAGACTAAATTTACAAAGCATTTCCAAAATGAAAACACCATTCAAACTATCAATCAAGCACTTCCTCAAAGTTCCTAATTAAGAAGCTAGGAATTCATTCATATTTCACAAAATTAATACATATATACCGTTCTCTATCAAAATAGCAAAAAGAAGTTGAAACAAGAAGGGTATCCAGGTCTGATATGGGTCAGATCTCTAAAGAACTACATTGGTTCTGTTGTCAAAAATCTTTGTGTGAAAGTACATAAATGTAGTTTAGGGCCCTGCCAACTAGAGTTGGCTGAAGCCCTATAGTCTTCACTTAGTCGCACCATTTCTTTGACACACAATAACTTTCTCCATTATCAATGGATTTCAATGGCCAACAAAATGGCCACTACAATGAAATACTTTTTTAGGCACAGTAACTGCTTTTTCAACGGAATTTGTAATTCCATGGTTTTCATATTGACCGACAATATGGGCTGTTTGATGAAAATTTTTTTGCAGGGCCCTATGTCAGTACACGACAGTTCTATTTACACTGCATCAAGTTGCAGTAAACATTTTGAGGTTGGGTTGTTAGAGTGAATTATTGTATTATTAACCCATTACCACAATCTTAAGTTTAAAAGACCCTGAAATAAATTGCCATGAGAAAACCTTGTTGGAAAAGGAGATACTTGTAACCAACATTTGCTCCTTTTCTTGCCAGGTTTGGTACACTTTCATAGATGATAATTTTTTTATACCCCTGCATGGAAGGTGGTGGCATATTGTAAGACTGGACCAAATTTAAAGCATTTGCAGAAAACAACGTAGATGTCGCTAAATTAATGATTTCAGTCTATGATCGGGTTGAAAACTTTGTACAAAAAGGAGAAAATGCTGATAAATACCCCCCCCAGTGTTTTCAAAATGTGTTTTTCTCAGGGTTGTTAAAGGTCGGGATTGTGTGGTAAAAAGTTAACTTATTTAGTTACAAGGCTCATATTTGGTATGTAAGTACATCTTATCAATGTGTTTCTAGTGAATGTCAAATTTTAAACCCTTAATTAAACCATGAAAACTTGATGTGAACACTTAACATTTTCCTCTCTCTCCTATGTGAATCTACTTACAAGTCTAATTTTTGTCTCGTCGATACACAAAAAGAAAATAGCTATTGCGGGGGCATTCATGTTTCATAAATGCATCTTGTTACCTGAATCTAATTTGTTAGTCTGCTAAGCCTTTGAATTTGGACCAGTCTAAAATTTTGAAGTTTGATAGAGTTAATGAAGTACTATGATTTTGAGTTCTTTAATATTGGTGTAAAATGAATCTGCCTTATAGACTTTTATTCTATTTTCAACATTACTGTGTATACTACGCATGACCGTCCTTGCTTGTAATAACCCCAATTGAGAATAAGGTTGGATCTGCTTATGCCTGTCCAGCCCTTATTGGAACAGTGGCACCTGATCCAAGTATTTATCTTATGTGTATAAAATGATGTGAATAACCATCATGAACCTCTAATACTGTCTTATTTATATTCGTTTACAGATTCAACCTCAATGTTGTCTGGAAAGAGGAAACCTGATGTGGATGATGGATTAGAGTAAGTTGTAGTACATTTTTTAGCTCGCCAGAGCACAAAATGCTCAAATGGAGTTTTGCAGATGGTCTGTCAACCTTTACCCTGTGTGCATGCTATAGGCAATAGATCAACATGAAAGTTGGTCGGAATGTTTGTCATGATAAATATCTTTGACAATACTGAATATGGGTCACCTCAGGTCAGTAGCTAGGTCACTAGATCAAATCTAGGAAAAAGGTATGTGCACCGCATAGGCCCAATGTGGCTTCAATATATTATGAGAATTGTTCAGAATGCTTGTCTTGATCATTATCTCAGATGGGTTTGAATTCGGTTCATCTTAGATTGAATGTAGGTCACTTGGTCAAATCGTTGACAAAACTTAAGTACGCGACATTTCAGTCCAATGATCATGAAAACTGGTCAGAATGTTTTGTTGATAGGAGGAGGTTGAACGTGGGTCATGTTCTTTCAAATTTTTTGTCGCTCTGATGCAAAAACAAAGTCTGTGGCTTGGAAAAAAGTTGTTGCAATACTAGTGTGAGAAAGACAGGAAATGCATCACTGACATCCATGATAAGACCTAGCTGTGAAAATGGCTTGATTCCAATACAAATGATATTGTACCTGCAACCTATAGATCGCATAAGTCCAGTTTGGTACTTGCATTGTCATTGACAATATATAGACTTTTACCAATTTGAAACAAAAATCATTGTTTCATTTCTATGCTCCAACATCATTAGATCGGAAGCATTTAGTTTATGCCCTGTCTGTTTTTCTGTTTGTCTACAAAATACTTTAACATTGGCTATAACTTTTGAAGGGTAAGTGATGAAGCTTTCATATTTTACATGTGTATTCCTTGTTGCAAGATGTTTTCTTTGATAAAAGGTCATCTGTCAAGGTCAAATATCAAGGTCTCAAGGTCAAAAAAAAAAAGGCCCTTACAAAGCTTGTTAGCTCGGCTGTTTTCGAAGAAAACTTGACCTATTGCTATAGCCTTGGCCTAGTCTTCTGGTGCATCGTCATTGTTGTGCAAAAACTTTGCATATTGTTATATCTCTGTTATTACTAAAAATATTTACTCGAAGCTTGGAGTATGTGTTCACTATCCAAAGAGCAATCCTTACTATCAAGGAAGACAATTCAGAATGGATTTTGTTTTTCAGAATTATGCCTACTTTTTGAACTGGACTTTTTATCCTCTATCAAGCACCCCACAGCCGAGCGTTGGCACCCACGTGCAGTGCACTTATTTTAATTTTTTTTTCCAGGTTGAAAGAAGATGTTTATCGCTTAAGAAGAAAACTGCGAAAATTAGAGGAGAGAGTGGCTGCACTAGAATCCAAGAAAGCAACAGACGGACAAACTGACAAAATCTCAAAACTCATCGACCACCTAGCAGAAACAGACGTTCAGAGCATCCTTACAACATTGGCAAAAGAAATATTTTCTGAGGACACCTTAATAAACTGTTCCAGAACTGGAAAGAAGACCTCAAAATGCTCAGGGACTCCCCGCCCACCTCTTGACGCCGAGAAGCTTTTGCAATTAGAAACAATTGTTAGGAAAAAGACCAAAATATCAAAAGAAACTTTCCACAAAAAGTTGGAAAATTTGCAGAAAACTCTACGACAGAAAAGGAAATTGTTTTAGAAAACAAAGGATGATTATACCCCTGCAAAACAAAATTTTTTGACGTATACTGGAATCAGCCTGTTTGTCCGTCCGTCTGTCTGTGTTCAAGAAATTTACTTTTGTTGCAAACTCCTCCCACACCTTTGCCACCATTGAAATGAAACTTTGCATATACATTGATCATATGTTGATTTTTGCAAGATGCCATTAACTCCGCTTGATTGAAGATTAACTCTTTACCAAACAATCCCGACTTTTAACGACTCTGAGAAAGAAGCCTTTTGAAAACACTGTTGGAAAAGGAGAAAATGCTGGTGACCAGCATTTTCTCCTTTTCCCACAGTGTTTTCTACCCTTCCCAAACCAAATTTTAATTTCTTGGTCACCTTTATTTTGTCGTTTGCAGATGTTTTCAGTTTGGACCAGTCTAAAATTTTCATGTGTGGTAAAGAGTTAAGACACTTTTTTAGCTCACCTGAGTACGAAGTGCTCATGGTGAGCTATTGTGATCATGCTGTGTCCGTCATCCATCATGCATCATCCCTTGTCAACTTTTTACCTTGTGTACGCTCTAGAGGCCACATTTTCAGTCTGATACTCATGAAAGTTGGTCAGGATGTTTGCCTCGATGATATCTTGGACGAGTTCGAAAATGGGTTATGTCTGGTCAAAAACTATGTCACTAGGTCAAATCCTAGAAAAACCTTTTGTATGCTCTAGAGGCCACATTTTCAGTCGGATACTCGTGAAAGTTGGTCAGGATATTTGTCTGGATGATATCTCGGATGAGTTCGAAAATGGGTCATGTCAGGTCAAAAACTAGGCCACTAGTTTGATGATGGGTAATGTCTGATAAAAAACTAGGTCACTGGGAAACTAGATGGTTCATGTTTGGTCAATAGAATCAGGTGATCGATTTCAGAGCCATCATGGCCCTTTTGTTTCCTTAGAGTATCATGCGCTGGTGGGGGTATCAAATCACATTTAGTGACAGCTCTAGTTGTATTTTTGTTTTAGAGTATCTCAAGCCAATTGTTCAATGAGCGATTTCAGTTAGAGCATGGTCAGTTAGGCCATAATGGTCACTTCCATTATAAGATTAAAAAAACAATTCACTCTTTACCACACAAGAAAATTTAAGACTGGTCCAAATTGAAAGCATTTGCAGACAAAAGAAAAGTGACTGAACAATTGAAATTTGTTCTGGGAAGGGTAGAAAACACTGTGGGAAAAGGAGAAAATGCTGGTTACCAGCATTTTCTCCTCTTCCCACAGTGTTTTCAAGAGACTTCATTCTCAGGGGTGTCAAAAGTAGGGACTGTGTGGTAATGGGTTAAATGTTCTACTATACGAATTGTTCTTGAATCTCTATTTCATGCCTGAAATACTGTTGAAAGCAGCATAAAGCACCATTCAATCAATCCTTATTTCATGAGATTTTAATGCATTTTGCACATCTGCTTGCTTCATATTCATGAAGTATTCATGAATTTGTCCAGTTTAAAAACTACTCGGTGTTTCATGAAGTATTCATGAATACTATACAAGACGATATTCGTGAAATTTCAAGAATATTAATTCATGAAGAGTTCATGAATAAGAAGTGAACAGAAAATGAGACATTAAGTTTGTGAATGAAAAAATGCATGAAAACTTCATAAAAAGTGTATCGTCATAAAAATTCATGAATTCTTCATGAAGATAAACCAATGCTTCATTCATGATTTTTTTAAGAACTTGCACATGTTCTTGAATTATGAATGGTTCATGCATTGTATCCTTCATGAAGAATTCATGAACCATTATTTCACGATTTTTTGATGAATTTGTCTCATTTTCTGTTCACTTCTTATTCATGAAGTATTCATGAATTCAACTCATGAACACTTCATGTTGTTTTCATGAAATATTCATGAAGAATTCATAAACACGACACAGGGGATGACCTCCAAATATCATGTGCCAAGTTGTAATAATGACAGTATGGCCTTTCTCTTGCAGAACTGGGTGCATATTAAATTTTGGCTATTTTAGAATCAGGAGACAAGTGCTGGTAAATCAATATGCAACTCAAAAGTCTTTAACGCTTTACAACACAATCCGCACTTTTTACCCTCAAAAAGAGGACTTTTCAAAACATTGTGTGAAAAGGAAAAAAAAAATGTGGATAACTGGCATTTTCTCCCTCTACCACAATACTTTCTACCCTTTCAAAGACAAAGATCTATTTATGAGAAATATTCAATTTGCTGTTTGCTAATAATCACAATTTGGACAGGTCTAAAATTAAAAGTTAAACTCTTCCAAATGTTTGTCTTTTTCTAATTTGTTTCCAAGGTCATTTCAAAATGACTTTTGTGTGAATTCAAAATCATGGAAATGCATTAACCCTTTTTGAAACAACCATGCACTGGAACTTGGAAACTGTTTATCTTTACACATACTAGGTGTATCATAAACTGCTTCAGTAGACAGTGAATCAAGATCAGATGGCACAACAAGCAGTCTCATCACAGATAAACACTGTCCAACTATCTAAACTACATTTTGGTCAAAATAGCCTCAAAACTGCCATAAGTTGGTTTACCCTTTTCCACAAAATCCCGTATGTTTGAACCAACCTGAAGCTGTTTGAAAACATTGGGAGAAAAGTAAAAAATGCTGGTAACCAGAAATTTCTACTTTTCCCACAACGTTTTCTACCCTTTCAAAATAAAATCACATTATTTGAGCCTTATTTAAGACTTCCTCCTCTGCAGGTGCTTTCCATTCCATTCAGAAGAAAAGTCTTAAATTTTGTTGTTTGGCAAAGACTTAGGTCTACAGACTGAAAATATAGTCTTTGATGTACAGAGAGTTATAATTTTCTCAAAAGATTCAAAGAGTCAGTAAGTCTAGTTTCATATTTGACAAAGCTAACATTTTCAGAAGATTGACAGGAAAGCTCGAAATTCGTGGCAGGAAAATGAGAAAACATCCATTTTTGCAGACTTTAGGTCCCATGGCAACCGTAACTATGGAAAACTGCTAATGAATGGAACCCAAATAGATCTGCGGAAATCTCTGATCTACTATAAACTTTCAGTTTTTCCATTCTACTAGGACAGATGTACCCCGAAGTCAAGAAGATATTGTCCCTTTGAGTCCGAAATAAATGAAATGGATATTTTCTGTCAGTAAACTCTTTACCACACGACAAAATTTTAGACTCTGCCATTTTGTGAGAATGATCAGACGACAAATTAAATGTGGCACAGAGAATGATTAGACTTCTATCAGAAAGGGTAGTAAACACTATCCTAAAAAGAGAAAATGCTGATTACCTGCATTTTCTCCTTTTCCCATAATGTTTTTAAAAGCCTTCTTCTTTAGACTTAGGATAACCCTCCACATTACAATGTGTATATTTAATGAGGGATGTTTAAATTGATTGAATTCACTCCACTTTCAACATGATTTCAGTAATAATCAGCTCTGTACAGGTTTCACCACCACTAGGCTTGGACTCTCAGTGTCGCCCATGAACGTTCTCATCAAAGGCCTACTGCTGCAAATTAGGACCAAACCTTGGCCTCTAGGTTTTGAAACCAACATCTTCACCACAGAGTTGCCCAGAAACCCTGTAACCCTGGGGGGTAGGCTTTTTTATATAGCATAGTGGGAAATGAGAAAATGTTGGTTATCAACACTTTTTTCCTGTTTCTTGTTCCCTCAATGTTTTCTATCCTTCTACAGCCAAATCCCATCCTTTGAATCACTTTCAATCCAGCCTCTGTAAACAGTTCTGCTGGTAGGTCAAAAACAGCTTGTACAATATTGGTTTATCTCTTTACCAGACTGTAGAATGGTCCATTTTGAAAGCATATTAAATGTGGCTGAAATGATAGTAACTGCCTGTGACTGTGTAGAAAACCCTGTGGGAAAAGGAGAAAATGCTGGTTACCAGCATTTTCTATTTTTCCACAAGGTTTTCAAAAGGCTACTTCCTCAGGTTCGTTAAAACCCAGGATTGTGTGGTATAGAGTTAACTTGACAACAAAGTTGTTATAACAGTCAACACTGAAAGCACTTGTGGATTGAGTGACTCTGAGACTATCCAAAACTTTGTCACCAGCATTTAGTTTCTTACCCTCCCCACAGTGCTTTCAAAAACCTTCTTCATTAGTGCCATATAAAGCAGGGGATCCATAACAACTAGTAGCCTGTCAAGCTAATGTAGATTAAGATCAGACTGCACAAAACAACGTTGTTTCATCTTTGATCTACACTGTCCAATTTAATGAGACATTTTCAACAGGACCTACCTTGGAATTATGATTTCCTATTTTATTTCTACAATAAAAAAGCCTGTTGGGTTCATTTTGGCCCAGTAGCACAGGTGGTTGCATACAAGACTTGAAATCAGAGGGTCGCTGATCCCCATCTAAGCCAATTTTTTTTCCGAAGATTGATGATGGTCACTTCCACATGATTAATTTTTCTTTCACCGTTGATCATTGTGTTGAAAACGGTCATGTGGGAAAGCAGCAAAGGGAAGAATATTGCGCAATGGTAACAGAAACTCCAGAATAGCATGAATAGGTGAACTGACCACCATGACATATGAAATAATGCTGAAAATCGGAAATAACCCTATACAAAACAAACAAAGTCTACTGGGTTTATTTCCGGGTCTTTTAGGGCTAAGAGTTCCGTGAACCCTTGGCTAATTAGCTTCCAAAATAAAGCCTATCTCCTTATATGGATTTGATGAGGGAACCTGTCAGATTTGTGACTGCATCTATCTGTGATATTCCTTTGATGGGTGTGTTTCATTCTTTCCCTAGCAAGCACAATAGCAGTAGCATTTATTGATAGTGTAGGTCAAGATAAGACTGCATAGAATGTGTGAATAGTCAGATCAACTGTGCAAACTGAACCTTTTGGCTTTCTTTGATCATCAAAAATCTTGATTGTCTGTTAACCTTTTAACACAAAATCCCATGTTTTAAAACCACCTAGAAAATAGCCTTTGTGGGAAACGGAGAAAATACTAGTAACCAGCATTTTCTCCCTTTCCCACAGGGTTTTCTACATGCAGACAAATACCATCATTTCAGCTACATTCAAGATGTAGTCAACAATTTGGACCAGTGTTAAATTTTGTCGTTTGGTAAAGAGTTAAAGGGTTAATTAACAACAAAATCTTTGTCTCTACCAAAACCTGAGCATTTGTAGACCAAAAATCAAATGTGGTTCAAATTATTGGATTTGACCGTGAAAGGTTTGAAAAACATTGTGGGAAAAGGAGAAAATGCTGGTAACCAGCATTTTCTCCTTTTCCAACAGTGTTTTCAATAGCTATCTTCTTCAGGGTCCTTAAAACTTGGGATAAAGGGTTACGGCAAATCAGTAAAACCAGTCAGACATCTTACATGTCCAGATTCTTTGAGAATTCACAACTGATCAAACAATCAGTTCCTGCTAAATCAATACCTCTCCCTTTCTGTCACAACAACAAAGTAAACTTTATAGATCCTAAGACCTTCATTCTCATTTGACAGTGCATGAATAAATGTCTCCCTCACTGGCTGCCTTGTCAATTCATGATCAAAGCAAGCCAAAAACCTTCCAAGGCTCATAACTCCTCTAAAAGTCATCCAATATACTGAAAAGTACAGGGCCCCGTTTCACTAAGGTAGTTATGAACAAAATTTGCGTAAGTTTTACGTAACTATTGTATGGTGGCATATTTCTGCGACGAGATACGAGATAACTATCATAATTATTTTAGAAAACTATTGCCATAAATCGAAGTTTTCTAGGAATTTTATCTAGATAAGATGAAAAGATAAAAATTTCAGGAAACTTTGATATTTTTCTAAAATATCTCGTATCTCGTGGCAGAAATATGCCACCATAGTATGGTTACGTAAAACTTATGCAAATTTTGTTCTTAACTACCTTAGTAAAACGGGGCCCAGGTGCACAATATCCTTTGGTAGGTTGAAAGACTGGTTGATTGTATAGTGCTGGACACCATTTTCAACATTATTTCAATCATGTTACAGCTGCCAGTGCACCTAACTATGCTTTCCCTGGAGTTTCTGTTACCAGTACTTTGCACAATATTCTTCCAAAGCCACTGAAATGAATCCTGTCACAAAAACTATCATCGATCCTTTGAAAGAAATTGGCCCAGCTGGGGATTCGAAGCAACAACCCCCTGTTCTCAAGAAAACATTGTGGGAAAGGGAGAAAAAAATGCTTTTAAAACTCGTCTTTCTCATGATCACCAAAACTCAAGATTGTGTAGTGAAGGGTTAAAAGTGGTATGAGCCCAAAAAATTCAAAGCGTTTTTCCACGCATTATAATTAATTCAATACTGTTTGTATTTTTAACGATATTGTTTTTGAGCAATAGCGCAAAATATCAAACAAATAAATAAGTGCAAACAAGGTTCAACCAGGGGAAAACCCAACATTTCATCCTGTTGACTAAGACATAGATTATTCAAAATGCTCCTTTAGCATGGTTCAACGAGGGGAAAAACCCACTATTCTTTTTGATGTAAGAGACATTAATTTTACCCTTAAAGCACCTTTCACTGCTTAATCATTTACCAGATGACAAAATGTTAGCCTTGTCCAAATTGAAAACATTTGCAGAAACCAATTTCAATATGGTTCAAATGGTGCAATCTTGCTTTGATAGGGTAGAAAAGATTGTGGAAAAAGGAGAAAATGCTGGTTACCAGCATTTTCTCCTTTTCCCACAGTGTTTTCAAAAGGCCTCTTCTACAGGGTCGTGAAAACCTGGGATTGTTTGGTAGAGGGTTAAGTTGTCATTATGGCCACTATAGCCAAGATCAGACTGCATGCACAGTCTGATCTTTTATCTACACTACCAGCTTTGCCGAGACATTCTGCAAAAGGACAAGCTTGAACTTCTCCTTACCAGGATCTTATTTTTGGAATGAAAATAAAAATACTCATTGGATTTATGCAACTCTTCAGGGGTTAAAACAGAACTTTGTTAATATTCATCAGTTACACTATTTAGAAAACATTGTGAGAAATGGAGATGAAGCCATCAGATTTAGCATAAAGATGAAAGAAACTGCTCTTTATATCAAAATGCAACCATAAGTGGTTCCAAAGGGAGAAAACACATTTTTGTTTTTGAACGTGCCTGACCATAAATCTAGACTGTGACAGTTATGTGTTCCTACTCATGAGCTCCACCAATATTAAAAACATTGTGGCAAATGAGAAAATACTTTGCAGTTTAAATGCAACTACTCAAAGAGGGGAAACCTGATTTCCCTTGCTATTGGGCCATGAGTATTACCAAATTTGGACTGTGCTACATGTGTACATAAGTCATCAGTCAAACCACTATAGGAAAGATTGTGACAAATCAACAGTTGCTTCATAGGTCAAAATTTGTCCGGAGGGTTTTTTTTTCATATGAGGGAAAACCATTTCTTTTCCCTATTTACATTATGTGATGCCCATATTTAGACAGCGCCACATGCTACATGTTATGAGTCAAACTGGTCTGAAGGATTGATTTTTCCCTGATAACTGATGTTGACATCTCAGTTTGTTGATAATCACATCATGTCCCATGATTACCCCTTTACCAAACTGTCCTGGGTTTTTAACCCTTTACCACACAATCCAGACTTTTAACAACCCTGAAGAGGAAGGTCTTCTGAAAACAATGTGGGAAAAGGGGAAAATGGCTGTAACCAGCATTTTCTCCTTTTCCCACCCAACATTTGTGCAATTTTTAATTAGTCGTCTGCAAATGCTTTCACTTTGGACTCATCTAAAAATTTTGTTGTTTGGCTAAAGAGTTAACAACCCTGGGGAAGAAGCCTTCTTTTCCCAAAATGTTTTCTGCTTTTTCAGAAACAAAGAGTCATAACTGATATGTAGTCTACAAAATTAATGCTTTTATTTTGGTAAAGTCCAAATTGATATTGTCTAGGATTGAGCTAGATTGTTAAACCCCTTACAACCTAATCTCAAGTTTTAATGACCCTGAAAGAGAAGTCCCTTGAAAACAATGTGGAAAATGAGAAAATTGCTAGTTACCAGCATTTTCTTGTTTTGCCACCATGTTTTCTAACCTAATAAAAACAAAATTTAATGCCACCTTTTGAATCACATTTACTTTGTTGTCTGCAAATGCTTTCAATTTGGATAAGTCTAAAATTTTCTCATTTGGTTAATCCTTTACCACACGGCAAAATTTAAGACCTATCCATATTGAAAGCATTTGCAGACGACAATTTCATAGTGGCTCAAATGACGCAACTTTTCTTTGATAGGGTAGAAAACATTGTGGGAAAAGGAGAAAATGCTGGTTACCAGCATTTTCTCCTTTTCCCACAATGTTTTCAAAAGGCCTCTTCTTCAGGGGCGTTAAAAGGCGTCACTGTGTAGTAAAGGGTTAATAGTTAAAACACCAGTCATAAGGTACAGACCTTACCTTTTGCCTGGCCCCACCCAGTGCTGGTGAAAGCTAGAAAACTTGTGAATAAGTGAGCTGTCACTGTGATAGGGCTAAAATAATGCTGGAAGTGGGGTTTCTTAATAGTATTCAGTCATATCAAAGTGCCCAGTTCACCTATCTATTCTTTCCTAGAGCTCTGTGCAATACTGAGTCAGTTACCAACTATCAGTTTTGGCTGAATGACATGGAGCAGGTCTTCCTGTGACATGCAAAGGCACTGTATACCTATCTTTTTCTCTATAAATCCATGGTATGGTAAAATATTACACAGGTTTTCCTATCCAACCCTGAACCCATTTACCAGATGGCAATAAGCTGATGACGAATTAAATGTAGCCAAAATGATGGAATCTGTCTTTGAAAGGCTAGAACACATTATCGGGATACAACTATATTAAGTTTGCAACCAGTGTAGATTAATATTAGGGACCACATTCACCAACCACTCTTAATTCTTTACTAGATGACAAAGTTTTAGACTGTTCCAAATTGAAAGCATTAGCAGACAACAAAATTAAAGTGAATTAAAAACCGAAATTTGTTTTGGGAAGGGTAGAAAACATTGTGGGAAAAGGAGAAAATGCTGGTTACTGCATTTTCTCCTTTTTCCCACAATGTTTTCAAAAGGCTTCTTTCACAGAGTCATGAAAACCAGGGATTGTTTGGTAATGAGTTAAGAAAATACTTTGTCTTACTATAGAATTTGAAATTAACACAACTCTGATCGGCTAAACCATTTGGTTTAGCCAATTATAAGTGTTGTTACTTTCAAATTCAGAAAATTCTTGAGAATAAGACTAAGAGTATTGAGAATGGTTGGTTAGTAAGGACCCAGACTGCTCAAAACACAGAATTGTTTGGAAAAAGTCAAAAGATTTCAGAAGACATTTCAGGGCAGTCTACCACATGGAACAAGTTTTCTTGTAACATTCCGCAGTAGCTGTACAACATGGAACAGTAAGTAGGATGGTGGACCAATAATCACCTATTGATTTCTCCTGGACATTCTTACCATGAAAACCCATGTTTTATTATACATTGCCATCTTAGCCGTTCTCAAACCAGTCTCTAACCATGTGTTAACGAGAAGGTTTAATTACAAACTATTGATATCGTATAAAATATGGACTCAAGTATTTTTTATCTCCCAGAAGACCACAGGAATATTTGATTTTCTCATGGAATCCATTTCTCAACCCTTTCACTAAAGGTTTTATAATTATCAATATTATTACTATTATTTTTATCATTTATTCTGTTTATTTTTTTTTCATGCATAATTATGAATATTTTTCTAACTTGCTACCTCAAGGGATATGTGAGGTTGAGTTGATGACCTTTTACAGGACAACAAATTTTTGATAGATCAAAATATGAATTAGTTGTTTAGGAATGTTTCACGACAAAAGTCAGGGGCATAGCTGGGCCTTTTCTGAACTTACCTGAATGTAAAGTGTCCATTTCCAACAATAATTTCAATCCTACCAAACCATCCCAACATTTAACTCTCTACCATACAGTCCCCAGTTTTGACGACCTTGAGAGAGAAGTCTTTTGAAAACATTGTGGGAAAAGGAGAAAATGCTTGTAACCAGCATTTTCTCCTTTTCCCACGATCTTTTCTACCCTTTCTGAGAGAAATTCCACAATATGACCCACACGTAATTTGACGTCTGCAAAGGCTTTCAGTTTGGACAAATCTAAAATGTCGTTTGGTAAAGAGTTAGGCCACTGTGTCATCTACCAATTTCTTTAATATGGACGATTCAATACCTTTTTGTCTAGTCAGGAGTTAACCTGCAACACACCTGTTGCAATTATTGTTGCCTTTGCAGCCATTATAGATCAAGATCAGACTACAAAATCTTTGATCTACACTGTCCACTTTGCTCAGACATTCTACACAAGAGCAACCTTAAGTTGTGCTTATTTGAATCAAATTACAGGACTAAAATTATCCATTGGTTTTATGGTACTCTTGGAGTTAACTCCTTTCCACACAATCAAATCTTAGACTTGTTGAAACTGAAAACATCCACTGACCACAAATAAAAGGTGACACAAATGATGAAATACATCCTTGATATGGTAGAAGACATTGTGGGATAAGGTGAAAATGATGGTTATTAGCATTTCCTTCTTTTCCCATGATGTTTTTGAAAGATTTATCTTTCAGAGCCATAAAAGCGAAATTGCTTGGTAAAGGGTTAAACTCTGGTTTTACAGGAAACTTCCAGGGCAGTTTTATTCTGGAAAAACACTTGAAATAGGAGTTGAATGACTCAAGGAATGTATACCTCTTTGTATAGTATGCAATGCTAAATGAAAATGACATCTCATAGTCATAAAAATGGGACACAAATCTTGCAATTTCAAAATGTTCACATATATGAGAGTATACCTTAACCCTTTATATACGAGAGACGCGAGAGAGCGTCGAAAAATACTACCCCCGAAATCCCAGTGCAGTGAATACGCGTTGTAATTTACCTGGCTTGTAATCCGAGTGACGCTATGCCGTGCTGTGTTTTCCACTCTAGGAAATCCCAGTGACGCATTTTGGTAGGTTCTAGAAGACCGATGTTAAAAAGAGGCTGATTGGTTCAAACCTACCCAAAATGCAACAAATCTGAAATCATTATCCAATCAAATAATGTTTCTCATTTCTTTGGTGTGTAAAGCTACTATTTTTAGCTCAAATCAAAAGAATGCGAGGTATTTTCCGACCTTTATTACACGGCATGTGTTCAGAGAGTTTCGGAAACAATGGCGAGTTATGATAGTTGAAGTTACAGCGAATTCGAGGGGTTTTTGCACAGAGATCGACTTTCTATCGGTGGATAATATGTTTGAATAACTAAATATTGTTTTGATATTGATATTAGCCCATATTTGACAAAAGAAATCAGACAATGATGAGTCGGAAAATGAGATCGACGCGGCCGTGTCGAGTTCAACCGTCGGAGGTTCAAAGCGAAAGTAATTCTTTTCTGGTGCCCGTTTATGCAAAGGTTTTTAACTCGGAACAGCAGAGAACAAGAGAAAAAATGACAAATTTTTTCTGCAATCCTTTCAAAATCATCTGATGCAATAAAATGTCCCAGAGACCAACAATTGCGCTGTGAGAATGAACTCTGAAGAGGCTGACCATATTTAGCACCCAACAACTCTGGTAGAAATACATGCGCTTGTGGGAGATTTATTTTATTTTTCATGCAGATACCTAAATTCCCCTTGCATGAAAAAATAATAAAAACAATGTTGAATGTGTGTCAGGAACAATTGTACTTTAAAACATGCTATAGAATGTCAATAGTGAAAAACAGAATCCACCTGTGGATCTCTATGTCAGAAGGAATTTGTACAGAATATTTGTACATAATCATTGCTTTTTTGACTGGAAACACCTTTGGATTAAAAAAGATTGAAAGTCTGTAAGTACTAAACTTTAGTTACTTTGTCAAATCATCAAAAAGCTTTGAAAAACAGTGTAATGTGAAGCTGTGTCACTTTTACTTTGGCAGCCTGTTGGAAGCCATTTTGAGGCTAGTATTCTACCTGACAATCAAGCTGCGTTGCCTATCAGTGAATACTGGGCAGTGCTTAGTGTACATAACTTGTATAGTATATAAAGGGTTAAACTGTCAGAAAATGTAGACAAAGATCAAACTGCACATTCTATGCAGTCTGACCTTACTCTTCACTGTTGATAAGAGCTTGTACTATTGCTGGCAGCGCAGAAAGAGATACAGTTAACCTACAGGTTAGCTTCTATATAAAGAAGCCATCTAACATAAAAGCCCGGCGGCAAATTGTTGCTTCTGTCAGAGGGAATCCATTAGGACAAAATCTGTGAATGATTGTTTATGTTAAGCCCCCAACAATCCTGCATCAGTAGTCTTTCCCCTGCAGCCAGGAAAGAACCTCAATCAATCCACTTGCGATCTTTTTTAACCCTTTACCCATACAGCAATTGAACTAATTTAAGTTGCACTGGCAGACAGTGCAGATCAATATCAGACTGCACATTCTGAGCAGTCTGATCTTGAATCTTCATTGTCTGCAACTTTGTTATTCTGACAGAAATATCCTTTGTAACAGTAATACTGATTTTGGGTTGTTTATTTTCTGACTGAAAATATCTTATTCATTAATCCAGTGCCTTGAGGGTATCAACTAAACTCAACTCACATTTTCAGTCTAGAATAAAACCCCTACTAGGTGAAATTTCAAGATTGCTCTAATCTAAAGTGTCTCAGTGAATCAGACATAAAGACTGAAAATGACCCTAATATCTACAATGTCCTGGTTGCTTTTGTCCAAAGTGTCTCAGTGAATCAGACAGTAAAGACGGTGAAAATGACCCTAATATCTATAATGTCCTGGTTGCTCTTGTCCAGAGTGTCTCAGTGAATCAGACAGTGTAGCTCAAAGACCATATTGTATGTTTTGTGTAGTCTGATCTACACGGGCTGCAAAATCAACTACATTTGTGAAAGGTGTTTTAACCCTTTACCACACAATCCCAACTTTTAGCTACCTTGAGAAAGAAAACTTTTGAAAACATTACGGAAAAAGGAGAAACTATAAGTAACCAGCGTTTTCCCCTTTTCCACATTACTTTCTACCCTTTCGAAAATAAATTTCAAATTATTTTGTTGTCTGTAAATACTTTAAATTTTCAAAGGTCAAAAAGTTTGTTGTTTGGTAAAGACTTAAAGGTTACAAGCAAAGATAAGATTGTGTGAAATCTGATAGCTAGCGTTTTCTCCTTTTCCCACAATGCTTAAAAATTCATACCCCATGCAGTTGTAACAAGAAATATCTATAAAAATGTTTAAGACGCTGTTAATTTGCCAGCACATAGGCAGGGACCCTTAAAGAAAAAGGTCTACTTTTTTGACCAGTCACAAATTTCTATTTATTCAGTTGTTATCAGTACCAAAAAGTAAGTCAAAAGCCAGCACATTCAGATACACCGAAAAAACTAAGGACTGTCTATTAGTGGTTTAACTCCCTTGAGCACCTACTCATTGAAATTTTTTGCCTTTATCAGTCTGGTTAAAAACCTATATATTGTGATTTTTAAAGTGTTTTTATTCACAATGGTTTGCTTAATAACAGACTGTGTAGCTCAATGATCCATCTTCCATGCAGTCTAAGCTTGATCTACAGTCCCCAAAAGCACTTTATGCTGCGCTTTGCATAGTAAGAGTTAAGATGTGTTTATTGCTGTAAGGGTTTTGCCTGTGAGTCAGGGAGACAAAAAGACAGATTGGGAATCAATGAGGGAAATTTTCCACAACCAGGAAACATTGCCTTTCCTGATTCATTCAGACTTGGCATGCAAAGTGGAAATTTAAGTGGTTTAATGCTCAGTGTAGATCAAGATCAGTCTATACTAGATGCTGTAGTTTGACCTTGAGTCTATACTTGTGAGATGTATTGGCTTGAAGACTTTGAAATTGCTGTTAGTTAAACAAGATGGTGCAGTTAGGTCTGATATCTTTACCTTTTGTGGTAATAAATTGTAGGCTAGGATATTCTTGAATTTATAATATATTTGGGATTTTATGACTGAATGAAGGTGTTTGATTGTTCCTTTCACCTTACTCAATAGTTTTTTGAGGGAGACCATCACAAGCTTGACTGGCTTTAACTGCCATGCATTTTTTTTTTTTAATCCATGTATTTGAAATTTAAGTCTAACTAAGCAGAGGGTAGTATAGTGGATTCCGCTTATTCACAAGTTGCACTTGTCAGAAAAAATATTGCAATAAAGCGGTCGGCCAGATTACCCTATGCCTCTATTCAGACCAAAAGTCCGACCATAGATGCAGACAATTGTTTCTTCCCAATGACAGACGTTTAGCAATGGGATCCCAATTATTTAATTTATTCTTAAGATTTTTTTTAAAATGTGTATTTTGAAATAAATAACTTAAAGAAAAAAATGTTTTTTAAGTTCTTTTTTACCCATCAAGTGCATAAAGCACCCGGAAACAATCCTCGCAGTTGGCGATGGTAATGCTTCGTTTGACATGAAATCCACAACAAACTCATTGAAACACAAGTTTCAACGCATTTCTCCAGTTTCCGTCTGTCTAACAGTTGCTACATGTGTACATGTATATTCTTAACACGACATGATCGTGTGTAACGCACCTGTATAACCCCCGACTTCCCACCTGTTCGGTTGCATGGGCGGGTAAATTCTGTGTGACGTCATGGTCTAATTGCCGTACAGACGATTCCATTTTAGCGCATCAATTTAGGCCATACTTTTCTAAGTAGACCTACATACATTTCTTGTTTTCTACACATAAATTCAGTTTACCTTCACGCCTGTCGTCAAACTGTTTGTCACAAATTGGATTATCAACGAACCACCAACAGAGACAAACAATGAAGTTCCTTTTTTTCACAGTTTGTAATAATCTGACAAGTGATACGTTATGATCGGTCTTTATAATAGGTGAAGTGCCGAAATCCTCTACAGTTGCTTTCACAGGTAAGCTTAGATCAAGATCAGACTGTAGAGAAAGTGCAGTCTGATCTTAGATCAACCATGTCCGTTTTTTGACCAAAACAAGACTGAAGTAGCCACTTTCCGCCATTTTTCCTGCCTGAAAATTTCCATTTCATTAATCAGTGCTCTTTATATCAGGTGCACAACCTGGTACCCGATATCTTGTGTAACTGTCCGACAATTGAGATGAAGATCGGCAACCAGTGTAATAACCTGCATGGGAAATAACTGCAGCAATGCTGTCAAACAGCCGCTTATTAAACACGCCCCTGTTTCAAAATGTCGGCAAATTGAAGACGTTTTGTAACCAACATTACAATTTTTAAAATGAAAAGGATAACATGAAACAAGGCAAGAATTTATTTTCTTAATGATTAAATCATGAAAATGAAATTCCAGGTCAACATTGACTCGTCATATGCATGCTATCGCAATGGTTTATAATCGATTCTCTGTACGCTTTGAAATTCGACTTTTATCTACCAATGAAAATTATTTTTTGCAGAGATAGTGCATTTTTTCTTTGTCTTACGCCACAGAATTGCTAAAAAACACTAGAATTTTTAATCTTTTGCAACTTTTTTGTTGCAAAAAACCGAAATTTTCCATTTATGGGATCCCGATTAAGCGATTAAATTTACATTGTCTGAATAGGAAAAGGATCGGTGCTGGACCAACACTTGCTAATACCCGAAAATCCTGATAAACAGGGTTGCGATTAAGTGGAATCCACTGTATTTGATAGCGAAAAATAGTTCAACTCTATACCACATGACCAAATCCTAGGCTTGTCCAGTTTGCATTGGCAGACAGCAATTTAAAAGTGTCTCAAATGATGGGATGTCTTTGAATGGGTGAAAAACATTGTTAATGAAGAGCATTTTCTCATTTCAAGATTTTTTTGTTCAAAAAGCCTTCTTCTCCAGGGTTGTCAATACTCTGACCTGTAAGGTAGACTATGGGTTTAACATTATTTCAATCAAAATTTTCATGATGGCCAGTGCACCATGTGTCCCTGGAGTTAAATGTACTTTCATCAGTAACACTCTTTCCAAGCCATTGACTTGTTTCCCATTTATGCTACAATTCTATGCAGTATTTCTCCTAAGGTCATACTATTTTTGAAGGTCATCTCCTGCAAAAGGCAAACAAATCAGGGAACAGTAAATTAAAGGTACAGTATAAATAATCCAAGAGTGCCTTTCAGAACTGTGGTCCCCTCTGTAGATAGAGTAGATCAAGATCAGACAGCACAAAACATGCAGTCTGATTACTGATTTACACTAAGCTAATGAAGATCAAGATCATACTTCACAAAATACACAGGCTGATCTTTAAATATTAGTGGAAGAATCTAGCTTTTAAACAGCCACACAATCACAACAATTTGGTGTCTTTTTGTAATCAAATTTCCCATGAGAGTCATGCTTTGTGAAAAGGGCTTTTAACCCTTTACCACACAATGACGACTTTTGACACCCCTGATTGAGAAGGCTTTTGAAAACATTGTGGGAAAAGGAGAAAATGCTGGTAACCAGCATTTTCTCCTTTTCCCACAATGTTTTCTACCCTATCAAAAAAAAATAATTTCATATGATCCACATTGAAACTGTCCTCTGCAAATGCTTTCAATTCGGACAGGTCTAAAATTGGTCGTGTGGTAAAGGGTTAATGTGTCTCCAAAGGGTATTGACCCAGGTCAGCCTGTGCAGTCTGAACAAGCTAACCCGAGTTGAAAATATTTGCAATTAGTCAATTTTCTGCATGTCATCAGGACCAGTCTATCTCATGATTCAGTTGGTTGTTAGACAAAATATGTTTTAATCCATAATCACGTGATGGCTTGCTTGGTATAATGGATCACAGAGATGCATTAACCCTTTATCACACAAAGATTTTCTCCTTGTTCTAAAATGTTTTCTACCTTTTCAACACCAAATTCTAAATAGAATGTCTGAGCCACATTTAATTTATCACATGTAAAATTTAATTAAATTAATAAAATTAATGCTTTCAATTTGGCCAAGTCTAAGATTTAGCTGCAAGGGAAAGCCCTAGAACCCCTTTTCCCAGAGTACCACCTATATTGTACAGTTGGCATTAAGAGTTATGTGGCATGATCTCAACCATATTTTTGTCGGACAATTTGATCTGTTTGTTCTGTTACATAATAATTATGAAGAACAATTGCATTATTCTGGGCTATATCTCACTTTGTCACACTATTTCCTAAAACTGTCTGATTTTCTACCCTCAATAATATGGCCTGATCCCTTCTCATATTTTTGTTTGACACTGATCAATTATTGTTCCTCTATCATGTTAACCCTTGGGTCCTGCGTGGCTCAGTGGTAAAGTGTAGGACTTGTGACCTGGAGGCCCGAGTTTGAGCCTCACTGGATCCACTGAGTTTTTTGTGGGTCTGTGTCCTGGCCAGACACTTCAGAGCCCTAGCCTAGTCCTGGTGAAACCCAGGATATACGTGAATATGTGAGCTGTCGCTGTGATATGACTGAAATAATGTTGAAAGCAGCATTAAGCACCATTCAATCAGTCATGTTAACCCTTTACCACACAATCCCGACATTTTACCACCCTGAGGAAGAAGGCTTTTGAAAACAATGTGGGAAAAGGAGAAAATGCTGGTAACCAGCATTTTCTCCTTTTCCCACAATGTTTTTTACCCTTTGAAAGACATAGTTCATGTTTTGAGTAACATTCACTTTGTCATCAGCAAATACTTTTAATTTGGACCAGGCTAAAATTTTGTCGTGTGTTAAAGAGTTAAAACCAATGTGATATTTCTGTTTCTACAGCATGAAAAAAGAAAATGAAGATGTCACATTTGCCTACCATAATAACCAATTTCTCTCTTTGCCACACTGTTTTCAAAGGTTGTCTAATCTTCTGCGCTCAATAATACTGAATGACCCTGTCTCATATTTTTGTCTGACATTGATCAATGATTGTTTCTGTCATGTTAGAACCATTGCAATATTTCTGGTTTTACAGGGCAAAAAAATGTGCAGATGTTACATTTTTCTTATGGTGACAACCTTTATTTCTATCTCTCTGCCACGCTGTTTTCAGTCACTACCCATTTTCTGCTCTCAATAATAAGGCATAATCCCTTCTAATATTTTTGTCAAAAATTGATCAATTATTTCTCCTTTCATATTAAAACCATTGCAATATTTCTGATTGTACAAAAAAATTTAAGCATGAAACATTTCCGTCAGATAAATCTAGCTCTGAAGTACTTATCCAGACACTCCCACAAAAATCCACACAAATCCCAGCACCTCCAGTGAAGATCAAATCTGGGGCCTCCAGATTATGAATCTAAAACATTCAGCATTGAACCACAAAGAACCCATTTTTAAACAGTGGTTGATATCATCAAGCCAAGTGCCCGGCTGGAAAGCTCATATATTAGCATATCCAACTCGTGACCTGATGGTTGTGAGACAGAATTTGTTGCTCTCTCTCACCAATGATCATTGTTTTGACAATGGTTTAGTAGGAAACCAGCCAATGACTTGGAAAGTATATTATACAAAGTACTGGTAAAAAATACTCCAGGAAAGCATGGATAGGTGCACTGGCTGCAATGATACAAACACAGTGTTGTGAACAATGTTAAACACCTTACAAACAAAGGGGCTGATATCAAGCCCACAATAGTATAGCAAATATCTGCAAGGAAAGAACTCTCCAGGGTACTATAAGCATTATATTTTTGGAGGAAATACAATGATGTCATACAAAGGACTGGAAATCATGACATGCCCAAAGGAATTATTTGTTTCTCCATGCTATTTTTGTCTCCAATCTAGAAAAATATCAACTTCACTTTTTGCAAAACTGGCACTGATTGAGTGATTCCAGGTTTTTGCATTAAAAAAAACTCACAGGTTTTCTTTTTTGTTTGGCTTACCGTAGATCAACATTACTCATCACTAAACAATCCTGTTTTACAGACCCTGAAGATAAGGGCTTTCGTAAACATTGAGGAAAAAGGGAAAACTAGAGGCCCTTGAGGGCCTGAAATGGCTCTCCTGGCAGTGATTTTGCTCTTTGCTAGCATATATCATGAATTCATAATGCAAAAAGGAAAAAGACAAACACACACACACACACACACACACACACACACACACACACACACACACGCACGCACGCAAAAAAAAAAGGGGGGGGGAGTGTAACAAGTGGGCTTGAACCCACTAAGACAGCATACTATAAGTAGGCATGGTGAATTGAACGATTAGTGAAAATTGAAGTACAATTTCTCAAAACCAATTGTTTGTAATCCAGCCAAATTTGATAGGGGTTTCAGTACACATTGTATTAAACAATCCTAGCAATTTCAAATAAATGTGACTAATAATGTGGGCTTTGTTAAGTAAACAATACTTAGTCATCACATGGCTGCTTTTCCTAAACTGATAACTAGATTTTCTTCACTTTTAATAGAGTTCAAGCCCTTGACGAACCAAATAATCTTTGCAAGTTTCAAAAGAATTGGATCGAAAATGCAGACTTACTTGCCAAAACAAGAAATGGAAATTTTCAACTATCAATGGCTACTTTTCCCATACTGATCATCAGAATTTTTTCAAAATCAACAGGGCTCAAACTGTTGATGATACCAAGCAACTGTGCAATTTTCATGAAAATCCGACCACAAGTGCAGACTTTATTGCGTAAACTGATTGTCAGATTTTTTTCAAAAGCAAAAGGGTTCAAGCTATTGACGACATAAACTGTACATCTTTCATGAAAATCCAACTACAAATACAGACTTTATCGTGTAAACAAAAAATGGAAATTTTAAAATTCAAAAGGCTACTTTTCCCATACTGATTGTCAGAATTTTTTCAAAATCATTAGGGTCAAAGCCATTGATGAGATAAATGAACTGTACATGTTTCACGAAAATCCAAGTACAAATGCAGACTATCGCATAAACAAACTAGAGGCGCTTGAGCGCCTGTATCGCTCCACAGGCCTGATATTTCTATAATGGCGAAAGGAAGTTTTTAACAATTATCATTCAATCCTGCATTTTAGCTCACTGAAGAAACAATTTGGTAGACAACCACCATAGGAACTTACCTGCAAAACAACAATGAAATCCAATGAATAGTTTTAGAGAAGAAATTTTTCAAAGATTTTACTTTATACCATAAAAGGAAAATGAGTCTCCCATAAAAGCCATGTTTTTCGACAGATCTTTTTTTTTTTTAAGGAATTCTGTAAACCTGTATCTAAGGAACATTCCTGCAAAATAATAATGCTATCCAAATAGCGGTTTGGGAGGAGAAGATTTTTAAAGGTTTTTTACTTTGGTTGCCATGGCAACCAGAATTCTTCATGGAACACAATTATTTGAAGGAATTTGAAAGAGGACCACCAAAGGAACATTCCTGTGAAATTTGGTAAAAATCCAGTCAATAGTTTCTGAGGAGAAGTTTTTTAAAGAAAAAGTTTACGGACGCACGCACAGACGAACGGACGGACGTACGCACGCACGACGGACACAACGCCATGACAATAGCTTGCTGGCCGAAGACAACCACCATAGGAACTTACCTGCAAAACAACAATGAAATCCAATGAATAGTTTTAGAGAAGAAATTTTTCAAAGATTTTACTTTATACCATAAAAGGAAAATGAGTCTCCCATAAAAGCCATGTTTTTTGACAGATCTTTTTTTTTTTTAAGGAATTCTGTAAACCTGTATCTAAGGAACATTCCTGCAAAATAATAATGCTATCCAAATAGCGGTTTGGGAGGAGAAGATTTTTAAAGGTTTTATACTTTGGTTGCCATGGCAACCAGAATTCTTCATGGAACACAATTATTTGAAGGAATTTGAAAGAGGACCACCAAAGGAACATTCCTGTGAAATTTGGTAAAAATCCAGTCAATAGTTTCTGAGGAGAAGTTTTTTAAAGAAAAAGTTTACGGACGCACGCACGCACGGACGAACGGACGGACGCACGACGGACACAACGCCATGACAATAGCTCTCTGGCCTTTGGCCAGTGGAGCTAAAAATGGAAATTTTAAAATTCAAAAGGCTACTTTTCCCATACTGATTGTCAAAATTTTTTCAAAATCAATAGGGTTCAAGCGATTGGTGAAATGAACAAACTTTGCAAGTTTCATGGAAATCCGACAACAAATGCAGACTTTATCGCGTAAACAAGAAAAAGACTAATGGACGGACACACAGACAGACAACAGAAACCATGTTATGACATAAGCTCTGCTGGCTTTCAGCCAGTAGGCTTAAAAATGCCTTAAACAAACATTTTCTCCTTCTCTAACACTTTGTCTTCTACGCAGACAAACAAAAAAACAAAACAAGAGGGCCATGATGGCCCTGTATCGCTCCACTGGCTTTTTAACCCTTCACCACACAAATCGAAGTGTTAATGACCCTGAAAGAGAAGGCTTTCAAAAACATCGTGAGAAAAAGACAACATGTTGTCAGCCAGTATTTTCTCCTTTTCCAACAAGGTTTCCTAACCTATCAAAGACAGAAATAGTCATTTAAGCTACATTCAATTTGTCTTTTTGCAATGGCTTTAAACTTGGTACAGTACAAAAAAAAAACTGTCATTTTTTAAAGAGTAAAATTAACGTATCATGCGCTTAACTGGCACTAACAGAGACATAAAAAGTCTGTATGGTAATAAACTTACTTTGAAAACATAACTTCCACCCCGCCCACCAAACAAAAAGAGTCAAATGCAAAGATATTGTCAGTGAATACAAGCAGGTTTATTCATTAGCATGAAAGGTAAAGTTCTGAAAAAATTTTGAGTGATAGAAACCTAACTTTACATTAAACTTTCCATTCATGTGAGCATAACTATTAGCATCAAAATAAATCACTCTACCTTAAAACAGAACATTTTCTCTCCAAAAAACTTGAATACTAAACTCCAATAATGTATAACTGCAGTTTGATGATCAAGGGAGGTAAATAGTAACAAAATTCATCCTGTATAACAGGAGTTACTTCCCTTGATTACTATTTTAAATTACAGTCACTATATAAGCCCATCTTAAACTTGTGATCCCCGGGGCAGAGCCAATTTTGACCCCAGGGCTTGAAGAAATTTGATAGAGGTCCATTAGATAAAGCTACATGCCAAATTTGGTAGCACTGGGCCTTATTTTTCAGTTTTGTTGCCATGGCAACCAGAGTTTTTGAAGGAATCAAATTCTTTCAAGAAATCCTAAAGAGGACCATGGCAGGATCATTTCAATGAAGTTTCATCAAATTTGGATGGGTAGTTTTAGAGAAGTCTGAAAAAAAAGTTAACGCATGGACGAACAGACGGGACAGACAGACGCACGACCGACACTGGGCCAGGGCCATGACATAAGCCCGCTGGCCTTCGGCCAGTGGAGCTAAAAAGATAACCTAGGATACATGCGCTGGCTGGTGTGAAAGAGCTGTGCTAATGTTTAACAGCAAACAAAGAAACTGACCTGTAATGTTTATGTAAATTTAACCCTTTGAAAACATTGGGAGAAATGGAGAAAATGCAGGTAAGCAGCATTTTCTCCTTTTCTCACTCCTTTTCCCTCAATTGTTTCTAAATCTTTCAAAGAAGAAATGTGGGTCAGCAGCATTTTCTCCTTTTCCCTCAATATTTTCTAAATCTATCAAAGAGAAATATCATCAACTGAGCCATAATTACTTTGTTGTCTGCAAATGCTTTCCATTTAGGCAAGTCCAAAATTTTGTTCTTTGGTAAAGAGTTCCCATATGAAACATAAAATTCTTAGTATTATATGCAGTTCATGTAATTCCAACCCCCCTTTTTTAAGAATATACGGCAAAGAAGTGAACAGTGTAGGTCTGAGATCAGACTACACATTCTGTGCAGTCTGATCTTAGGCCTAATGCCATTTCATAAAGGCTTAGTGATATAATGATTTCTATTAAAATCAAGGAAATTTATGAATATGGCTATATTAAAACTGAATTTTCCTTGTTCAACCCTTTAACTCTTTGCCGAGCCCTAATAGCGCACCGAACAGGAGTAAAGCAAGTTGCTGGTTCAAATTCCCATATCAGTTAATTTACTTGCAAGGATGGATGATTCATTCCTCTCTCTCACTGTTGATCATTGTTTTTCTATGGTTATGAGGGAAAGCAGCTAGTGTCTTGGGGAGAATACTGTGCAAAGTACTGGTAAAAGAAACTCCATGGAAACTTGAATACCTGCACTGTCCGCTGTGATATAACTGAAATGATGTTGAAAACAATGTAAGACCACCAGACCATACAACCTTTAACTCTTCAACAAACAATTATGTGTTGGAAACAATACATAATTATTCTTACCAAAGCAACCTTGAACAGGCCATAGTTTGGCTGTTTTTCCTCATCAACAAGGGCTATTACATTCATCTAACAGTGCTCCAAACAGTCAAAAAATTTTCCTCTTTACTCCTTTACCCTTTTCCAAGCAATCCTGTATTTTTTTTTAACTCTTTACCAAACGACAAAATTTTAGATTGGTCCATATTGAGAGCATTTGCAGACGACAAAATAAATGTGACTAAAAAATTGAAATTTGTTTAAGGAAGGGAAGAAAACATTGTGGGAAAAAGGAGAAAATGCTGGTTACCAGCATTTCTCCTTTTCCCACAATGTTTTCAAAAGGCTTCTTTTACAGGTTGTTAAAACTCGGGATTGTGTGGTAAAGGGTTAAAGGCAAAGATATAGGGAAATTTTCAAAAACATTGTTGGACAAGGAGAAAATGCTGGTAGCCAGAATTTTCTCCTTTGTCTACAGTGTTGTCTCCTACTAACGGGTATGTAACAGAGGGAAAACAGACAAAAACATGCTGAACTTTGTTATCCCGTGACAAAATCCATCTCCTCTGCCGCTCGAGGCTCACGCCATCGGTGTGTGGAGTGAAGAAGCCACAAGTACCGCACATGTAACGAAAAAAACGCACATTTACCAGATATGTACCGGATAATAAACGGTCTATTAACGGATATCACCATACAAGTAACAGACTTGTACGGGATAAAACGGAAGTGCAACGCATGAGATCGGACAAAACGTTCTTCCAACATACAATGAACAGAAATGTACCGAACACCAACATACGAGGAACGTACCATTCACGTGACATGCTGAGGGTATAAATAGTCAGATGCATCCAAAGTCTGTCATTTGCACGTCTCTGTCCGTTTTGTCCAGTGGAAATTTTTGAACATGCTCAAAACTTCCCACCAGACGGAACGGACATTACCGGATGTCGCCGGACAAGTAGCGGATTCATCGGATAAGAAACGGACATAAAACTGATACGAACGGACACAAACTGATAAAATGATTTTTTATCGGTTACTTGTCTGTTAGCTCGGTGTGACCAAACCTTAAGGCTTTGTTGTCCAAATTGGAAACATTTGCAGACAAATAGATAGATCTGGCTCAAGAACTGAAATTTGAAATTTCCTTTTGAAAGGGTAAAAAACATCATGGGAAAAAGAGAAAATGCTGATTACCAGCATTTTCTCCTTTTCCCCTAATGTTTTCAAAATTCTTTGTCAAAGCCGTAAAAAAAGTCAGGATTGTGTGGTGAAGGGTTATGCATGATTGATCTATATTTGTCTACAAGCTGTATTTAAAGCATTGAATTACAAACACACCCACTTGTATTAATAATTATTCCATCTACACAAGTGAAACCAAGTTTAAATATAGCACATTAATTGATGGCATTTTATTACCATTTTTTCCTTCAATCTCTAACCATTGGCATAACAGTATACAAAAGTAACGCTGTTCTCAAATTTGAGGATAGATTAGAGCTTGTACATAAGACTGAGAATGGGATCACATTGCAGCCATGCTAGGACAGTCAGTTTGTAACATACATGGTTTGAAACCCTGGGGTTGTTGGTTCAATACCCCTCCCTGCTCAGCCAAATTCTTTTCAAGAATTGATGATGGTCACTGCGACAGGATTTGTCCTCTCTCACCACTGAACAATGCTCCTACAATGCTTATGTATAAAAGCAGCCTGTGGCTTGGAAAGAAATGGTAATAGAAACTCAAGGAAAGCATAGATGGGTACAATGGCTACCAGGAACTAACTAAAATAATTCTGACTAAACAATAGACCTTCCCCTTCATTTGTTTGTCCTTTGTGTATTGTTTAAGTTTCTGATAGAGCTGAAAAAAGCCTGCTTGGTAAGTATTTAACCCATTATCACACAATTCCATGTTTTAATGATCCTGAGAGAAAGAACTTTTGAAAACAAAGTAGAAAATGCAGAAAATGCTGATAACCCCAGCATTTTCTCCTTTTTTCACAATGTTTTCTACCCTTTCAAAGACAAGTTTCATGAACTTTTGCAAACAGTCCATTTGTTGTATGCAAATACTTTTAATTTTTGACAAGTCTAAAATATTGTTGTTCGGAAAGAGTTAAAATGTTCTGTTAAAATTTTACCACATAACATTAGTATATCCAGACAAATTATATGTGGCTCACGTAACCAGATTAATCTTTGGCACAGTTGAAAACATTGAGGGAAAAAAAAAGGCAAATGCTGGTATCTAGCATTTTCCTCTTTTCCAACAATGTTTTCAAAAGACTTGTCTGTTACCTTAAAGTACTATAATAATGCTACACATAACCTACATACCATGACTCATTCTTGTTCCCATGAATTTTTAAATAAACCATCTCATTGGATCCATAAGGATATTTTGTGGAACTCTTGGCCAATGAAATGACATGTTGCAAATTACTTGTGCCAGGGATTTTCTTGGTATTACAATATTATACTTACAAAAACTTTACAATTTTTATAACAGAATTTGTTTTTTTGGTCATGCCTATATTCCACATTGAAGAATTTCAGACTGAAAGGCGAGTTTCGATTGGTTGAACAGTCACGCTTTTAGCTTGTACATATTGATGAAATTAAGCTAGGACTGGAGCATAACCCTATATCAAATAATCTTAAGTTTTAGCGAGTTTAAGAAGACCATATTTGAAACTTTTCTGGACAAAGCAGAAAATGCTGGTAAAATTCTAAAAAAAATCCATCATGTCAGTTCCATTTAATTAGTTGTCTGCAAACTATTTTAAAATAAATATAGCTACAGTTTTCTTGTCTGGTTCAGAGTGTTTACTGAAAAACAGACTTTCACATGGGAGCTGATGACACTGTGGGAAGGGTTGGCGTGCATTACTGTTCAATCAATAATGCAAATATACCTTAATTTGCTGGATTTAATACTAATTATCCTAAATAAACAAGACTATTAAGCTCTAAAGCATATGACATTGTTGATTAATAGCAATTAATTGCTATGAGAATGAATTCTTTGTGGTCATAAATATGGAGTTAATTGCAATCACTAACTAGGAAACACCTCTACCTAATCCTATATAAAACAAGAGCACCACATGCAGGTGCCAACGCTCGCCTGCAAACGCTTGATTTTCAGTAAAAATTCTGAGCACCACATGTAGGTGCCAATGTTTGCCTGCTGCAAATGCTTGATTTTCAGTTGAAATTCTGAGCACCACATTCAGGTGCCAACACTCGCCTGCATATGCTTTATTTTCAGTGAAAATGCTAAAGTCGAAGAAGGGGCATAACTGTGTCAAAAATATTTGCCCCTCTTTGTATGAGTTCCCTTTTGATAGTTATTGTAAAAAACTTGTCCAAGTTTGAATTAAATATCTTCAGTAATAAGAGAGACATACTAAAGTGTCAAAGCTTTTGCATGACGATGTCGCAGACAAGGGTGCCCAAGCTACAACAATAACTCGTCGACTTCTGAAGACAGCTGAGCTTATAATCGGAATTATTTGAACCAGAATAAGAAAGTTTTACAAAAGAATTATATTCTCCCATTCCTTTCAATTCATACAAGCCCATAATCTTGCTTTTTAGCAAAGCATTTACTCTTCTCCAAGACAACAGCTGAGCCCCAGTAGCTCAAGCAGTAGCATGCAGGACTTGAGAACAGGGGGTCGTGGGTTCGATCTCTAGCTTGGCCAACTTGTTTCTGAGGATTGCTGAGAGTCATTGCGACAAGATTCATTCCTCTCCCACCGCTGACCATCATCTCGATGATGGTTATGTGGGAAAACAGCCATTGGCTTGAAGAAAAAATCATGCAGAGTACTGGTAAAAGAGACACCAGGAAAGCATGGATAGGTGCACTGGCCGCCACAATATAACAAATAAAAAAAAACATTGAAAATGGCATTAAGCACCAAACAATCAATCAAACAATCAATCTAACAGACAACAAAATTTAGACTGGTCCAAACTGGAAGCATCTGCCAACAACTTATCAATATTACTGTCTCAAATGATGGGATATACCCCTGAAAGAATATAAATTATTGAGGAAAAAGGAAAAAAAGCATTTTCTCCTTTCCTCTCAATGTTTACTGAACTTTTTTGATGAGAATGCTTTCAGTATGGTCTTGTCTTAATTTCATTCTCTGGTAAAGTGTTAACTCTAAACCATTCAACAAAATTTTCATAGACTTTTCCAAATTGAAAGCTTTTGCCGACAACAAATTAAATGTTATCCCAAAACTGAAATTTGTCTTCAGAAGGGTAGTAAACATTGTGGGAAAAGGAGAAAATGCTGGTTACTAGCATTTTTTTCCTTTCCCACAATGTTTTCAAAAGGCCTTTGTCTAAGGTTACGTAAAACTCCAGATTGTGTGGTTAAGGGTTAAAGACAGTGACAGGAATTAGATTTTGCGGATTCTGCCCAGTGGATTATTTTTGCTGAGAAACTGGGCTAATTTGGTTTTGGGCCCTGAAGCTTGAAATTCCATCCCTCTGTCTGCTTCAATAAAAAGAGAACCTCTGGTTCCTTTAAAAGAAATACTATGTCAGATAAAGCCTGTACTGTTGTGATACCATAAGGGTGACACCATAGGCTGAAGAATCGTGACACCATAGCTGAAGAATCAGCTACAGAAACAACCTGTTGTAAACATTTAACCCTATACCAAATAATCCTGTCGTTAACTCTTTACCACAGGACAAAATTTTGGAGCTATCCAGATCCACACACTTTGCAGAAACTAAACACAGTAAAAATTGTAGGATTCTCTTTTGAAATGAGAGAAAAAATTGCCAAAAAAGAAGAAAAATGCTGGTTACCAAGGTGGTTAAAATTTGTGAATATGTGGGAATGATTAAAACAACACTAATATAGAAAGACATTGAAAACATTGACAAAATGGGAAAAAGCTGGTAGCCAAAGGTGTAAAACCTTAGAGCATCCAAGAAACCCCACATTACTGGAAGTAAGACCAAAATAATTGCTGTTTCAGAGTTGCTTTCATCTAGAGTCTCTAGGCAAAGCAGAGTAGAACAGAGGTCAGACCCATTTTTCCAGTTTGATCTTGATTTACACTGGCCACAAAGGCAACAATTTTTGTGAAGTTTGCTTAAGGGTTAAAATACATAATTGTTTGGAAAACTAATATCTCCACTGGTCATGATGTTTCTCAAAGAATACCATGAAAATATGGAGAGAAGGAATGTTACCATTTATAATGCAAAACTGGGGTTGCAAGTCTGTTTTGGTACCAAGACAGGACAAAAATTTTGTGCTATGCTTTGTCCTGTAAGTTTACAAGAAAGGTAATTCCACATTGAAACATTTCTCAATGCAAAATTCCTTTTCTCACTCAAGGTTTGGGTTTTTTTTTGTTCTCAGAATTTTTACACAAAATTGTGATCCCTAGTCACGCCATAGCCAATTCAAAAGTCTCATATCCTAATAGTTTTTCTTCAAATTTTAAGAACGCAATATTGTCGGAAATAATTTGCTACAAGCATGCATGCAACGGCTCAATTAAATCTCTCTAAAACACTCCGCGTAACGATTGCCCTTTCTGCAGTACATTTATTGGAACTGTACTATTGAGATGAGTCGTTACCAGGGAAAAAAAACGCAGTTGTGATAAAACTCATGTTTATTCCCCTTTCAATCTTTGTGAGGAAGTTTTATGTAACATTCAACATGAATAATTAAAGTCTTGAAGCCCTAAGCACAAGTTGACTAATGTTTTTTGTAGACAAGGTAGTTCAGGATCAGACTGCATTTTGGAGACAGTGTGGATCAAGATCAGACTACACAGAACATGCAGTCTGACAGATGATCTACACTGTTGGCCGACTTGTAAATGTTCTGTTCAACATAAATTTTCTGGCAAAAACATCTTGAAATTTTATTGATTTGGCCTATTTTCCGGACTGAAAAGTCCCATTGCATTTTTTTTTTGCACTTTGAAGATTTTCTTTTTATATTTAACTGAAATGGTAAATATAAGTTTACCCAATCCTAATGACAAAGTTTTAGATTGGTCCACATTGAAAGGATTTGCAAATAACAAATTAATTCTTGCCCAAAAGGTGAGATTTGTCTTCAACAGGATAGAGAACAATGTGGGAAATGGAGAAAATGCTGGTTACTAGCAATTTCTCCTTTTCCCACATTTTTCTCATAAGGCCTCTCCATCAGGCTCATTTAAAGACAAGATTGTTTGGTAGAGGGTTCATTTCTTTCTTTGTTCCTTCAGCAATAATAAAGCTAGGTGCTCACATAACTGGGTCTACATGAACCACAAGACAAAGTTTCAGACTATTCTATACATTGAAAATAATCACAGAAACTGTTCAAATAGGCTTAAACCCTTCATCAAACGACCATATTTTAGACTTTTACAAATTGAAATCATTAAGTATGTAGATGACAATTTGAATATTGCTCAAATGACGATATTTGTCTTTGATAGGATAGAAAACAGTGTGGGAATAGGAGAAAATGCTGGTTACCAGCATGTTCTCCTGTTCCCACAATGTTTTCAAAGTGCTTCTTCCTCAGCGTGGTTAAAATATGGAATTTTTGGTACTGGGTTAAATAATAGGATTCCACTTTTAGGAAGGTAGAGACAGTTACGGGTAAAGAAAAAAATGCTGGTTACCAGCATTTTCTCCATTTTCCACCATGTTTTCAAAAATCTTCTTCCATAGGGTCTTAAAACACATGATTGTCCTATATCAAAAAAGATAAAAGTCCTGTATTGATCAGTTTCAGATTTATTTCTAATCACCATCCTTTATGACTTCCTGGCAATTACAATCTCAAACATGACCTTCAGGCATCAAGGCAACGACCTTCAGGCAGTCTTTTGAAATGGCTGACAATCTTATAGCCTCATTCAAACCACATTAGTTTTCAACTCTCACCCAGACAAATTTTAAACTTGTCATTGTTAAAAGGATTTGAAGACGAAGCACTAAATGCGGCTAATAATCATAGGATGTGTTTTTGGCACCATCATAGCACAAGGTACAATTTCTGTTAACTAGATCTACTAGCACTTTTTCAACACTGTCAAAAGCCTTCTTTAACCTTTTACCAGACAAGAAAAGTTTAGACTTGTCCAAATGGAAAGCAATTGCAGGTTACAAATTCAATATTGCACAATGATGAAATCTGGCCTAGAAAGGGTAGAAAAAGTTGTGGGGAAAGAAGAAAATGCTGGTTATCAGTATTTTGGCCTTTTCCCACAATGTTTTCCTAAGTCCTGTTCCTTTGGGTCATCAGAACTCATAATAGTGTGGTACAGGTTGTTTAACCCTTTACCACACAACACCAAGATCTACAACCCCAAAGCGAAAGGAGTTTTGAAAACATTGTGGGAAAAGGAGAAAATGCTGGTAACCAGCATTTTCTCCTTTTCCCGCAATGTTTTCTACCGTTTCAGAGACAGATTACATTATTTTTGCAAAATTAAATTTGCCGTCGGCAAATGCTTTCAATTTGGACCTGTCTAAAATTTTGTTGTTGGATAAATAGTTAAACACTGAATTGCCTGTTTAAACATATTTATTTTACATCGATTGAGAAACAAGTTCTTACAACTTATACTAATCTCTCATGATTCTGCTTCCTGGGAACTACACCAGTACTCGCACCGAATGTGTGGGTCAATGAAAAATCCCAAAGCTGACACCTGCTGCCAGGTCTCGAACTCAGGACATACTGGTTACGAGGCTGACGCTCTACCTCACAACCACGGACACCACACAATGAAATGCCTATTAAAGGATTCACAAATTTTTATATCCTAATGACAAATTTGACTTTTTTCACTTTTCTAGTCTCGCAGCAAATTAACTTCAAAACTACTGTGGCAACAGTAGATGTTACCTTCACCAAGTAATTTCTCCTTCACTTACAATGTCTTCACCTTTATTCAAAACTTTAACCAGTGTTCAAATTAGCTCCCTTTAACCTTTTTGAGAGCAGCAAAGATCAAGATCAGACTGCATTGATTATGCAGTCTTCTCTTGAATCTACTCTGTCTGATAAGGTTGGTTTTATCCACCAAGAACCAGTTTTAAATGACAATATTTGGTTTGCACTTTTGGCTGTAAATTTTAATTTATCAACCCTTTACCAAACAATCCCAAGCTTAAACGACCCTTAAGGAGAAGGCTTTTGAAAACATTGTGGGAAAAGGAGAAAATACTGGAGGGCAGCATTTTTCCCTATTCTAACAATGTTTTCTACCCTTTCACAAACAAATCCCTTATTTTGAGCCAGGCTGATTGTCTGCAAGTATGTTCAATACAGAGGATTCTAAAATGTCCTCCTCCAATACGAGAGCAAAAGCAGCTAATAGGTAAAGTTATAACCTAATGGCTTACCTCATCAGGAATTGCTGTTGTGAAAGCCAAGGCCTGTGCAGTCTGTAGAATCTCAGCCTGAAAATAGAAAACACAGTAATCATAAGCATCACAGTGTTTCACTGCTGCGAAGAAAAAGAGACTTGTAAATAATGTAGGAAATGGAGAAAATACAGGTTACTGGCTTTTCTGCTTTTCCCACAAGGTTTTCTACTCTTTCTTACAAAAATCTGAGCCACATTTGATTTGTTGTCTGCAAATGTGTTCAATTTTGAAAAGTCTCAACTCTTTGCCACACAATCCTGAGTTTTAAAGACCCAGGAAGAAAATGCTTTTGAAAACATTGTGAGAAAAGGAGAAAATGCTGGTAACCTGCATTTTCTCCCTTTTCCACAATATTTTCTACCCTACCAAAGACAGATATCATCATTTGGACTACATCTATCTTCTGCAAATGCTCTCAATTTGGTCAAGTTAGAAATTCTATTGTAAGGTAAAGGGTTAAATTTTGTTGTTCTGTAAAGAAATAAATGAATGTGCATAAATGAAAAGTGCATGATCTAAACAGGCTTCTAGTGGGTTCTATCTCTTCAAGGTGATGAGGTTTTAGACTGATTCAGACTGAAAGCTTTTTTCAAAAATGAGGTATACATTTTAAAAAAGCTTACTTTATGGGGGCCCCTAAAACTCTAGGATCATTTAGTAAAGGATTAACCCTTAGAGCTCTGAAACTGATTTAAGTTGTTTTTGCAGACAATACAGATCAAGATCAGACTGCACAAAACATGAAGTCTGATCTTGATCTGCACTGTCTGCTACTATGTTACATATTTTAACTAAAACAACCTTTAAATAGCACTATTTTGGGCTGTTTTTCCCATTTAAAAAGGTCCAGATCATTTATTCAGTGCATTAAGAGTTAAATGGTTTTAGATTGTTCAGGGAATATTCTTAATTCTTTTTTTCAGCATAGCTGAATGTGATGGCTTTTGACCTTCTTTTTGACATTGATAACAATAAGTACGTATTTGTGATAGGTCAAAAATGTAGACATGTTTATTGTAAGGGCCCCTGCCTATTTACTGGCAAATTTACCTGGTATATCTTTTTTAAAGATATTTCTTGTTTGTACAAGGGTTAAACCAAGCTTTAACCCTTTACCAAACAATCATGTGTTTTAACGACCCCGAGGAAATAGCCTGTTGAAACCCTTGTGGGAAAAGGAGAAAATGCTGGTAACCAGCATTTTCTCCTTTTCACACGAAGTTTTCGACACTTTCACAGACAAGTGCCATCATTTCAGCTGCATTTAATTTGTTGTCTGCAAATACTTTCAAGCTCCCCCAGTTTAAAACTCTAACGTTTGGTAAGGAATTAGCCCTTTCTTACAGAACCGTTAGGAAAAAGGCTTTGGAAGACCTAAGGGGATCTGGAGATACTGCTCATGACCCTTTACCACACAATCCCACCCCTCAGAAAAAAGACCTTTAAAAACATCGTGGGAAAAGGAAAAAAATGCTGGTAACTGGTAATATAGTATAACCTTTCTCCATGTTTTCTACCCTACAAAAGACAAAATCTCACATTTTGAGCACCATTAAATATGTAGTTTGCATAATTATGCTTTCAAGTTGGAAGAGTCCAAAATTTTTCTAGGTTGGTAAAGAGATAACCAAAATTTTCTCTTCTCGCACGATGTTTTCTATCCTTTCAAATACCACTCCCATCATTTTTAGTCATATTTTACATGTATTTGTTGTCTGCAAATGCATTCAGTTTGGACAAGTCTAAAATTTGTCATGTGGTACAGGGTTAAATAGAAATTTACATACAAAATGATGTCATATGAGGAAGCTTTTATTTGATTCCAAGGTTTTCTTTAGAAATAATGTTCTGTAATTTGCATGAAAAATTCTGCCAGAACTCTCGAACTGTCAGTTTATATTTAATAAATCGGTATTGAATTGCAAGTCTACCCTCCTTGAATTTTACGTGACATTTTGTAATTGGTATTTAATGGCTGCTTAACCCTTTACCATACAATCCCTTGTTTCAAAGAAAGAGAGAAAGGAAGCTTTTGAAAACACTGTGGGAAAAGGAGAAAATGCTGATAACCTGCATTTTCTCCTTTTCTCACTATGTTTTCTATTTTTCAAGAAACAGATTCTGCTTTTTGAGTGACATATACTTTGTCAACTGCAAGTGTACTCAATGTGAACTGATGTCTGAAATTTTGCTATTTGGTAAAGAGCTTAATAAGGCAATTTCATTTATGACAAGTCTTCAATTCTTTACCACACAATAAACATTTAGACTTGTCCAAAATGATAACAATGCAGATGACAAATTCAGTTTGACTAACATAATTATGATTTGTATGTAAAAGGTTGGAAATAATTGTGGTGAAAGCAGAAGTACTGGTAACCAGCTTTTACTCCTTTTCTCACAAACTTTTCAAAAGCCTTTTCTCTTAACCCTTTACCAGACGACAAAATTGTAGACTTGTCCAAATTGAAAGCATTCGCAGAAGACAATTTCAATGTGGCTCAAATGGTGCAATTTTTCTTTGATTGGGTAGAAAACATTATGGGAAAAGGAGAAAATGCTGGTTACCAGCATTTTCTCCTGTTCTTACAATGTTTTCAAAAGGTTTCTTTCCCAGGGTCGTTAAAAGTCGGGATTGTGTCGTAAAGGGTTAAGGTCTACGGCCCCTCGCTCATCAGTAAACATTGACATTTTCGTAAAGGTTATTAGGGCAATCTCGGCAGCTTCCGTTTTTTAATATGAGAGTTAGGGGCCATAGACTCACTAACTCATTGTAAGTATCGTGTAACATCGACGTTTTTGTAAAGGCTATTCAGCCAATCACGGCAGCTTCTGTCTTTTAACATGAGAATTAGTGGCCGTAGACCTTAAGCTCCTTAAAGCTCAGTATTTTTTGGTAAAAGGTTAATTCAGTTATCTGGGAAAATGTTTAAATCCTTATCATTTGATTGGATTTGTAATAGAATTTTATGCCGTTTCAAAAGCTTTGGTCATATCACAGCAGTCAGAGCACCTACATACATGTATCCTGGATTTCTCACACCACTACTGACACAATTTTTTTCAAAACCAGACTACTTTTCTTGCATGCATCAGAGTTGAGAGGCAAAAATTTGCAAATCCATACCAAATAACAAAAGAGTACACTTGTCCAAACTGAAAGCAATTGCAGACAAAAATTTAAATGTGGCTCAAAAGATGGAATTTGTCTATGACCGTAAAAAACATGGTAGGTAAAAGAGAAAAATGCTGGTAAGCATCATTTTTCTCCTGTTTGAAATGTTTTCAAAAGGCTTCTTTCTCAGGGTCACTCAAACTTGGAAGTGTGTGGTAAAGGGTTAAACAAGATTCTAGACTAGGCAAAGAGTTCAGGCTGTATAATTAAACCCAATTCTAATCCTAAGGAAGCCCAAGAATGCTACAATGAAGTAGATAGTGTTGATCCAAGTTCAGACTGAACACTCTGCATCTTGATCTTGATCTAAACTGTAAGCAAAACCAACGCAAGTTGTTCTCAAAAGGTCTTTACACTAAAAAGGATTCTGGGAAAATATAGGAGCCCTGCCTAAACAATTCAAGTCAATTTTAATCCCAAGGAAGCCAGACAGTTCCAAAGAAATGCACAATGACAAAAACATCCACCAGGAAAACAACAAAACCCTTTCCTTCCTTCCAAAAAAAAAAGTTTTCATCCATTTTACCCTTTACCATGTAATCAAAACTTTTAACGAACCTGAGGAAGAAAGTTTTTAAAAACATTATACGAAAAGGAGTAAATGATTGTTACCAGCATTTTCTTATTTTCCAACATTATTTTCTACTTATCCAAAAACAAATTTCAATTTTTGAGCAACGTATATTTTGTCATCTGCAAATGCTTTCAACTCGGACACATGTAAAATTTCAGATTGTAAAAATTTGCTGATGACAAAATAAATGTGACAAAAGAAATGACCTTTATTTTCGGAAAGGTTGAAAACATTGTGTGAGAAAGAGAAAATGTTGATGACCAGCATTTTCTCTTTTTCTCACAATAATTTTCTTTTTAAGGTTATTCGAGGCTGTAAGAACTGACCTGGCAGGGCATGGTTAATCTTTGACATAAGTCGATCAATTTATTTTTCATTTTAGTAGCCTTGATCCAGCCCAGAATTGTGTTGTACATCTAATAAAATGCATGCACCAAGCACTACTTTATCATCCTTTGCTTTTAAATAAACACATGCAGTGCATACTAGTGGTAGTGCCTTGATAGGTCAATTCTTACAGCCTATTCAATACAATATCGTTGAAGGTTAAAAATCCATAGAACAGGGTACAGAGACATAACTCTTTAGACCTTAACCCTTTACCACACAATGACAACTTTTAACACCCCCTAAAAGAGAAGGCTTTTGAAAACATTGTGGGAAAAGGAGAAAATGCTGGTTACCAGCATTTTCTCCTTTTCCCATGATGTTTTCTACCCTATCAAAAAACTAGAGGCGCTTGAGCGCATGTATCGCTCCACAGGCCTGATATTTCTATAATGGCGAAAGGAAGTTTTTAACAATTATCATTCAATCCTGCATTTCAGCTCACTGAAGAAACAATTTGGTAGACAACCACCATAGGAACTTACCTGCAAAACAACAATGAAATCCAATGAAGAGTTTTAGAGAAGAAATTTTTCAAAGATTTTACTTTATACCATAATAGGTAAATGAGTCTCCCATAAAAGCCATGTTTTTTGACAGATCTTTTTTTTTTTTAGGAATTCTGTTAACCTGTATCTAAGGAACATTCCTGCAAAATAATAATGCTATCCAAATAGCGATTTGGGAGGAGAAGATTTTTAAAGGTTTTTTACTTTGGTTGCCATGGCAACCAGAATTCTTCATGGAACACAATTATTTGAAGGAATTTGAAAGAGGACCACCAAAGGAACATTCGTGTGAAATTTGGTAAAAATCCAGTCAATAGTTTCTGAGGAGAAGTTTTTTAAAGAAAAAGTTTACGGACGCACGCACGGACGAACGGACGGACGCACGCACGCACGACGGACACAACGCCATGACAATAGCTCTCTGGCCTTCGGCCAGTGGAGCTAAAAATCATTTCATATGAGCCACGTTCAAACTGTCATCTACAAATGCTTTTAATTTGGACAGGTCTAAAATTTTGTCGTGTGGTAAAGGGTTAAAAACTTAATTCTGGAAAATAAACCTTTACCAAAAATTAACAAACCAGGAAAAGGAGGATTTTGAAAAAATGGTGGGTGAAAGCAAAAATGATTTAACCCTCAACTAAACATTTACAACCCTGAAAACAGATGCTTTTGAAAACAGTGTGGGAAAGGAGGGAAAAAGTTGGAAATCATGATTTTGCCCATTTCCCAGGATATTTACTAATCTATCAAAGATAAATTCATCATTTGAGTCACATCTAATGTTGTCTGCAAAATTTCAAAGCTTTCAAAATTAAAGAATCTAAAATGCTGGTGTATGGTAATGATTTAACCTTTTCCTTAACAACAAAATTGTGAACTTGTCAAGATTCAAAGCTTTTGCAGACGACAAAAATTAAATGAATGTCGCTTAAATGATCAAAACTGTTTTAGAAAGAGTAGAGGACATTGTGGGAAAAGGTGATAATGCTAGCAGCACCTGCTCCTTTTCTCACCATGTTTTCAAGTCTTTTCCACCAAGGTTGTTAAAACTCTGGATGTAGTAGTTGAGTTGTTCTCAACAATCCCACATGATCAGCCCCTCTGGTTCACCAAGCAACAAAGTGACCCTGTGAAGCAATGACAAGATGAGAGGCAACAAATATTACCTACACTGTTATCAAGGAATTGGTAAAACAATGTGGAAGATAAACCAACAGAATAGTTATAGTGCCAACCTAGAGTTGCTTTTATCCAGTTTGGTTCTAGTACCAGTATATAGACTTGGGTGATTAAGTCTAGTTTTACCAGACAAATTGAACAAATTCATTATTTATGTATACACCATTAACGATTATGTGAGAAACAAGATAGCTGTGAGTCCACCTCCCTCTGGGATCATCTCACTACAAGTACATCATTTTCTCGTTTACCAACAATGTTTTTGAAAGCCTTCTTCCTCAGCATTGTTAAAACATGGGATCATTTGGCAAGGAGAAATTTTTCAACAGATAGACAAAAGTTTTTCTTTAACCCTTAACCAAAAGCCAAGATTTCAGACTTGTCTTAATTCAAAGCATTTGCAGACAACTAAATAAACAAGAGGGCCATAATGGCCCTGTATTGCTCCACTGGCTATTAAAGTACAAAACATACACACCAAACATTACAGTTCTAGTCCAAGTGGTCTTAAACATGAATATAAAAGTTTCTATAAAAAAGCCCATGTGAAAACTGCGACCCCATGACGAAGCCATTTTTTACCCTGAAGCTATAATTACTCGAATCTTAAGAGTCTACAAGATACAGCTACATACTAAATAATACATGTCTAAGCTGTATTGTTATAAACAAGAAGAATTTCAGAGTTTCCTAAATAATAAATCCTGTAAATTATGAGAGATGAGGCTTATTTAGGTTCAAGGACTAAACTTTGAACAAAATCAGAAGAAATCCACTAGATGAAGCTATGTGCCAAATTTGGTAGCCCTAGGTCATGCAGTTAGGGACAAGAAGATTGTAAAGTTTTCACTATATAAGCCCATGTAAAACTTGTGACCCCTGGGATGGGGCCAATTTTGACTGGAGGGCTATAATTTGACAAAACTTAGTTAAGGTCCATTAGATGAAGCTACATGACAAATTTTGTAACCCTAGGCCATATGGTTTAGAACCAGAAGATTTCTTAAAGTTTTCACTATAAAAGTTCATGTAAAACATGCGACCCCCCTCTCCCTGGAATGGGGCCAATTTTAGCTGCAGGGCTACAATTTGAAGAAATTTAGTAGAAGTCAGGTAGATGAAGCTACATGCCAATTTTGGTAGACCTAGGCCCTATGATGTAGAACAGAACATTTTTCAAGTTTTCACTTAGTAACCTCATGTAAAACTTACAAGTGAGCCCCGTGGCAAGTGCAATTTTGACCCCTGGGCTATAACTTAAAATTTAGTAGATGAAGCTACATGCAAAATTTGGTGACCTTAAAATCTTATAGTTTAGGACAAGAAGATTTTCAATATTTTTCCGTCTTGTTGCCATGGCAACCAGAGTTTTTACAGGAATCAAATTCTTTCAAGAAATTCTGAAGAGGACCATAGCACTTTTTTGTGAAGTTTGGTCAAAATTGGATGGATAGCTTCAGAGAAGATGTTTGAAATAAAAAGTTATGGTGCGCAAGCACGCACACACGGACAGATGCACACATGTATGACAGACACAGGGCCATGACGTAAGTTTTCTGGCCTTTGGCCAGTGTAGCAAATGAGACTCAAGATTTGAAATTTTCTTGAGGAAGGGTAGAAAACATAGTGGGAAAAGGAGAAAATGCTTGTCACAAGCATTTTCTCCTTTTCCCCCAATATTTTCAAAAAGCTTTTGTCTCACAAACGTTAAAACCCTGGCTTGTTTGGTAAAGGGTTAAAGGCTTGAATCAATTCTCTACCTCTGCATTATGATTTAACTCTCAAAAATCAAAGCTTATTACCAGTATTTTCTCCTTTTCCTACAATGCTTTCTATAGCCTATTTGTACAGAATTGTTTTTTAAAAGGTTAACTAAGCTAACAGAATGGCCAACGTTCAAGCAGTAAAGAACTTTTTATAAGTTTACTCCTTCTCACACAATGCTTTCTATTACTTTCTTCCTCATGGTTGCAAACCGCATCAGACTATTTGTTCAAGGGTTAACCAGTAAACAGAAAGGCCAAGGTTTTCTGTAAAGGGCTGAAATCAATTCTGAGCCTCTCCATTGCGATCCAACAGTCAATAATCATTTCCAGACTAATTCCCTGCATCCGTCTTTCTTACTATAAGCTGGTCTTCGATCTGTCACACTGTAATCCTTTCACCCTATTCCAAGTGGTGAAAATTTTTAACTTATTCAAATTAAAAGCAATAGTAGACAAACATTCAATTTGTGTCGTAGAAGGTAGAGTATGTATTGTTGGAAAATGCAGAAAATTTGAGCCACATTTTAATTTTATCTGACAAAAACTGTCAATTTGAACATAATCTAAAATCATGAAGTCCTGGTAATGGTTTAATTAATCAACCAAATGAGATGCACACTTAACTAAATAAATAGTTTCGATCTGAAATAATAATCAAGGTATTGCTATCTAAGACAGTTCTGATATGAATATCTGAAAAAAAAAAATTTGCAGATAATTTTGAACAAAGGTAAGACTTTACTTTTTTTAAAGGTGGGTCTTAAGATTTTTTGCTGTGAATTCAAATTTTTATTTTCAAGCTGATAAATACCACATACATATTTTTCTTTACCAACATAAAGAAACCATGCAGTTATATTCAGTAAAATGGTGCAAGTTTAGGGTTCAAATAGAAGGTTGGTGGCTTTGCAATCAGAAACTCTACTTTTATGACATCACATATGATATCATCATATTTACTTGAATTAGATATAATCACTGTATCATCTGGCACTCCCATAAACCTTTGCCAAATTTTAGTGCAAAATCTAAAAATACTTTAACCCTTTACCACATTTTAAAACCTAAGACTTGTCTACCATAAAAGCATTTGGAGTCGTATCAAATATGGCCCAATTAATGTAGGTAATTGGTGAACGTTTGGGAAATACTGGTTAGCCAGCATTTTCTCCTTTCTCACAATTTTTTCGAAAGGCTTCAATCTCAGGGTTGTTAATTTGTAAAAGGTTGAAAAATATTTTTCCTAAATTTGTCTTGTTTCTTTACTGGCAGTTTGTGAGCTATTATCATACTGAAATCAGTGGTAAATCAGTTTTGAAGTCTCTTTTGATTCTAACAAGAGCATCACGTGGGGATGCAAACTCTCAGTTAAGTTGCTTTAGAAATAGAATGATTTTCAGTGAAAATTCTTAGTGAAAAAAAGTGGCATTACTGTTAAAAAAAAATTTTGCTGGTTACCTGCCCCTGTTGTCTAGGTTCCCCTTTTCACAGTTGACAAGTACTTCAACTTTGAAGTTAATATCTTGGGTCAAGACAGAGACATTATAAAATATCAATTTTTTGCCCAATAATGCAGATGTCGACACAGACGATGGGGATATAATGACAATACCTCAACAATGCCATTGAAAACAGCGAGCTAAAAGTCTGGATAACACCCTTTAAAATCAGACTAGTGATCTTCACTGTCTGCAAAAGTACCACAGAGCTGTGACTGTTACCCCTTAAACCTTCATTCTAAACCATAATTGCCTCCTATGGCCAAGGTATATCAAGATCAGACTGCACAAAAGATGCAGTCTGATCTTTGATCTACACTGTCTCCTTCACTGAAACATAACAGACAAAGGCAACCATGAAATTGCAATTAATTGAGTGCTATCTCCAGGCTGCATAAATTATATCTGATGGGTTCACTCCATGCTCTGAAAGTTAACCCTGTAAAACACAATACTGAGTTTTATGACCCTTAGAAAGAAGCCTTTTCTAAACATTGTGGGAAAAGAAGAAAATGCTGGTAACCAGCATTTTCTTCTCTTCCTACAATATTTTCTACCCTTCCAAAATAAATTTTTGTGTATTGATTCATACTTATTTTGTCGTCTGCAAATGCTTTCAATTTGGATAAGTCAAAGATTTTGTTGTCTGGTAAAAGATTGACAGACTGAAAGAAACCTCAGAAAATCTGTTCTAGTCCATGATGTTGGAATATGATGGCTATTTAACCCATTACCACACAATCCCTACTTTTGACGACCCTGAGAAAGAAGCCTTTGGAAAACATTGTGGGAAAAGGAGAAAATGCTGGTAACCAGCATTTTCTCCTTTTCCCACAATGTTTTCTACACTTCACAAAACAAATTTCAAATTTTCAGTCACTTTTATTTTGTTGTCTGGAAATGCTTTCGATTTGGACAAACCTAAAATTTTGTTGTTTGGTAATGAGTTAAGCACAGTATCCCTGAAGCACAGCCTACAAGTTATCCATGTTACTTTTCATTCACTCCTTACACAACAACAACATGTTAGCCTTGTTCAAATTCAATTGTTTGTGAGCAACAAATTCAACACAACTGAAAACATGAAATTCCGTCTTCAATGGGTAGGAAACATTGCGAAGAAAGGTGTAAATGCTGTTTACCAGAATTTTCTCCCTTTCCCACAATGTTTTGAGACACCTTTTTCCTCAGGGACAATGAAAGTCAGGATTCTGTGGTAAAGGGTTAAGTTTGACTACATCATTGTACATCAGGATATTGACTGACATATCTTTTTCTCCTTGATAATTATTTCAGCCTGTTCATTGGTTCAATGATAATATTTTGTGGAGTTTATGACCCAATGAATTCGTATGTTATAGTTCCCTTGTACAAAAGGACCATGTTTGCTGGCCAAGAGCGATAATCACTATGTGGCACTATTCACCTTTGGCTAATTATCAACATTTGTAATCCCAGCGATATGCCACCTACAGGATTTTGATGGTTATTCACCTTTAAATTACATCATCAAAAACCAATCAAATGCCATGTGACATAACCCTTTCGGCAAAATCCACCCACATACTTTGACGGTACTCATCTGGTATTGGAATTTATCACATAAAACCTCCCCCGCAGTGTATTAAACCCATGTCTTATTTTTGATAATACACTAGTGTATTATCTTTTTTGGGTCCCAGTTCTGATAAAGTTTTAGTCATGAGCGTGTGAAGCTTGAGAAACCAACCACAGAAAATGCCGGAAATTGTACTACTATGCCGTTTCGTGGAAAAATGACGTCATTGTTGCAAAGAAGTATGCGCGTGGACAGTTTTTGATTTTCATGTTTGATATAAAGCAGGAAATGCAGCGAAAGCTGCAGGAAATACAGGAAAGCTTTTTAAAAAATAAAATTGCTGAATTAGTCGCACTTACCCTCTCTAGAGATCGTTTTATTCTGCTGTCGGTGTAAGTGTTATGGAGCTATCTACTTGTGTATGTTCACATTTGAAACCGAACTACAATTGTAAACATGGAACTGTGAACGGTATATAGGCAAAAGGTGATGAGGCAGGATATTTTTTGTCTGTCATTCATTTTATGTGATAAATAGAATCTCACATTTATGTTTATGTATTATCATTTCTATCAAACTCGTTGACTAAAATGTATTTGACGCTCGCCAAGGCTCGTGTCATACAATTTTAGTCAACTCGTTTGATAAAAATGATAATACTTAAACACTCATGTAAGATCCTCTATGTATCATATAACCCCTTACCAAACCTCTTTATCAAACAGCAAATGATTCCAAGCATATTTGACAAAACTCTCCTGCAGTTGCCACTTTTATTTACATTTTGCTGATGATGGATAGCAAGGCAATGCACCAGTTTGATTGGTGATTTTAGAAGAGGCTGCAACCAATAATTGTAAGTATTGCAGCGATAACAAAATTCAACTCAATCAGCCAAGGGTAAATAGCATAGTGATCATCACCTGAGCCTTGCAAAAATGATAAAGGTCTTTCCTTGGCCAATATTAATCATAAATTCTTGTAAAAATTCTTGGTCTAACTGATCTTTATGCAAACAAGAGTTTGGCATGCCCACCTTAGTAACGCAGTATTTTGGTTGCTACGCCAGACAAACAAACCAGAATATGGCGACATATACATAAAGAGGGTTTCTTTCAGTTATATTCTAGCTGGTGTTTCAATCTAATTTAAGCAACCCAAGTTTCCCCCAAACTTTCTTATCAATTCAAACTCAATCAGCAACGTAACAAGAAAAAATCAAAGGACTCAAAGTCCTGGAAAGCGGATTTGTGGAGTACAATAAAGCTGTAGTATCTTGTAATAAAAAATTACATGAAATGCAACACATTAATATAAAAATCATTTGAAAATAGAGTAAGCATGGGCAAGGAAAGTCAAAATTGTTCTGCTGAGGGGGGGCCGTACAATAATTATTATTCTATTACTTTCCTAAGGAGTAACGTTAGTACTTTGATCCGTCAATCTGACACAGTTTTTTTGTTGGTAATAGATTTCAGACTATATGTATACACTTGTAGGACTGTATATACGGTAGTGACAAAAGCGCACTTGAGAAATATTAGCTATAACTGAAAGTAGAATGGGCAGAGCGCAAGCGTGTATGACAGTATATTTAATATTCAGGTCAATCCGGTAACATAGTACAGAGTGAGTGTGCATGCGTTGTTATGCATGATGTTTTTGGTTCCGGTCAGAACGATCACAGTAAGCAGATTTGCTATACAAATCTGCTAAAAATACTTTGATTAATGCTATATTTATGAGAAATTGAGAAATAAAAATAGCGCAAAAATGTTCCCAATTCCATGTTCCGTCACAGCATTTAAAATAAAAATACATAGCTTGCTGTCAGCAACATATATAATTAATAAATGGGGAAAGGAGCATAAGTTTCTAAGATATTTCGTCAGCATGGCATGTCAAAATGATAGCAAAATATATATGAAAAGGATTTACAATTTCAATCCTTTACCACACAATTCCATGCTCTAACGACCATGGACTTTTGAAAACTTTTCTCCTTTTTTATACAATTAAGCTCATCATTTAATTGGTTGACTGCAAAGGTTTTCAAAATAGAGGGATCCAATGTTGTGTTGTCTGATAAAGAGTTAATTAAAACCTCTAATACCTGTTTGAGTGACAATCAATAAGTTTTATCACAAGTGATCAATTAAATAGTTTGCCGTATTTTTAACAGATGTATGTTGTGAAAAGTTTTTTATTGTGGTATTGTGGGGTTGTTTGGTCACTTAAAGTGATTTTAAAAGGATTATACTGATTTAGAAAGGACATGCATTTTCAATCATGCTACGATCGTGGGGAAAACAAACAATCATTCGAACCAGGAGAAAGTGTCATTATCAGTCATATGTAATCGTCTTAATAAAACAGGAATAAAATATGAATGCTCTGAAAAGTATTGCAACAAGAATCATAGAATTAAGTTCGCAATGTCAACATACTTATGAAACAGGATGACGAGTGGCTGTCAATAAAATTTACTTTTTCCCATTGCTCCTCTCGTTTGAACGATAACCAGTCTAAAAATTATGTTTTTGAAGTTCAAAGACGTTCTCTCAGTCAGATTTCAATAAAGTTAGTTTAACCCTTTATATACGAGAGATGCGAGAGAGCGTCGAAAAATACTACCCCCGAAATCCAAGTGCAGCGAATACGCGTTGTAATTTACCTGGCTTGTAATCCGAGTGACACTATGCCATGCTGTGTTTTCCACTCTAGGAAATCCCAGTGACGCATTTTGCTAGGTTCTAGAAGACCGATGTTAAAAAGAGGCCGATTGGTTCAAACCTACCCAAAATGCAACAAATCTGAAATCATTATCCTATCAAATAATGTTTCTCATTTCTTTGGTGTGTAAAACTACTATTTTTAGCTCAAATCAAAAGAATGCGAGGTATTTTCCAACCTTTATTACACGGCATGTGTTCAGAGAATTTCGAAAACAATGGCGAGTTATGATAGTTGAAGTTACAGCGAATTCGAGGAGTTTTTGCACAGAGATCGACTTTCTATCAGTGGATAATATGTTTGAATAACTAAATATTGCTTTGATATTGATATTAGCCGATATTTGACAAAAGAAATCAGACAATGATGAGTCGGAGAATGAGATCGACGCGGCCGTGTCGAGTTCAACCGTCGGAGGTTCAAAGCGAAAGTAATTCTTTTCTGGTGACCGTTTATGCAAAGGTTTTTAACTCGGAACAGCAGAGAACAAGAGAATAAATGACAAATTTTTTCTGCAATCCTTTCAAAATCATCTGATGCAATATAATGTCCCAGAGACCAACAATTGCGCTGTGAGAATGAACTCTGAAAAGGCTGACCATATTTAGCACCCAACAACTCTGGTAGAAATACATGCGCTTGTGGGAGAGTTATTTTATTTTTCATGCAGATACCTAAATTCCCCTTGCATGAAAAAATAATAAAAACAATATTGAATGTGTGTCAGGAACAATTATACTTTAAAACATGCTACAGAGTGTCAATAGTGAAAAACAGAATCCACCTGTGGATCTCTATGTCAGAAGGAATTTGTACAGAATATTTGTACATAATCATTGCTTTTTTGACTGGAAACACCTTTGGATTAAAAAAGATTGAAAGTCTGTAAGTACTAAACTTTAGTTACTTTGTCAAATCATCAAAAAGCTTTGAAAAACAGTGTAATGTGAAGCTGTGTCACTTTTACTTTGGCAGTCTGTTGGAAGTCATTTTGAGGTTAGTATTCTACCTGATAATCAGCCTGCGTTGCCTATCAGTGAATACTGGGCAGTGCTTAGTGTACATAACTTGTGTAGCATATAAAGGGTTAACAATACACTTTGACATAATCATTCTTTCTTTCCCGAAAGCTTAGAAAAATCTGCTTTTCTGTTGTTTAGTACAGTGGCTGGATTTTTGGAATCCTGGTTAATTCCCCTGCGAAAATGGACTTCATGAAATGATGATTTTTTCAATCCATTACGAATTATTCATGAAGTCCTCTTCACCACTTTATTGAAATTTATAAGCTTACTTCATGAAGTTTTATTCATGAAGTGAGGTTATGAGTACTTCATGGACGCTTTATGCATTACAAAAATCCTGGAAACATTCATGAAGTATCACTCAAGAATAAGTCAAGATTTTTTTTATGAATATAAGAATCCTGAAGTATTCATGAAATTGTTTAAGAATAGATCTTTACTTTATCATGAATATTGAAAATCCTGGGAATTCATGAAACTTGCTTGAGAGTTAATAAGTTCATTAGGAACTGTGACATTGATATACAATGTGATTTTGCAGACATTTAAGGCAGTAAACAGAGTGTTGAAATTTGTCTGTAGGAGCTAGGTTCATTCAGACTATGAGGTTCAAATGGAGCTGCATATCAGTGCACTCTTCATGAGAACATCATGATTTGCAATACACTGATTAAGTATACATCAGTTTTGGATTAATCTTATGGGGTACATGTCTTCTATGATGAATGTTTGTATTTTTACATGTATATTAAAGTATGGTAATATCAGAGAATCGTGATATCAGATGGGGAATGTGCTGGAACATAGTTTTCATGTAAAGTTGACCCTAGTTCTAGTTGAACTGGCTCAGTCAAAGTCGACTTTGCTCAGGAGAGTTGCTTCCCTTTCGTACAAAATGTCTTCCATGCACTGCACATGTTCGAATTGTTTCCAAGCTTCTGGCCATCATGGCATAAGTATTTCTACCATAGTGTGTATAATTATGGTCCAGTGCACTCTCCTCTGCATTTCTCAGGTCTGATAGGTATTTTTGATGTCTATTTTACTAATTATTGTTCTAATGGATAGTTCATTAGTTTTGGCTGATTATGTCAAGCAAACATTTTACCAACAATATTTTCTGTTTAAACTTTCAAGTCAGTTAAGGAATGTTAATATCAATATCAGTTCTTTTTAGAGATCTAGATGATTAAGTGTTAGGGTCAGATTCACAAGTTCAGGCGTAATCTTAAGATTGTATTATGCCGATTTCTCCTTTTTCACACTGTTTCATGGAGTCAATCTGGTCTCTTCTAAATTTTAATTCTAATTCTTATTAGGATAGGACTCTGAGGATTGCTCCTCTTCTACTTCAGTCCTTTACCATCTGGGTCGAGTAATCCAATTGTTATTTGAATGTCAAGCCAAGGACAGCTCAGTAAACGAACTGTTATGAGCTTCTGAAATTCGTATATTGGCAGTTACAACTGTTTTGCCTTAAATCCTCAAAATGTTGACTTTTTATGACAATTTTCGTATAAATCAGTGATTTTGAAAGAAATTAACTACAAGGAGAAATCATACACAGTTTATAAGTTCTTACAAATTGTCCATTTTTTAAAACTGCTCTTGCATAATGCTTCAGAAAAACTTCATGAATATTCAATAAGTGATGGCTCCTTTCTTCTTGAAATTCCAAAAAAAAATTTCATGAATACTTCATGAATAAATGTGAAGTATATATGAGACAATTGAAGTATTGAACAAATACTGCATGAAATCTTCATGAAGGAAAATTTTCAAGAATCTTTGCATGAAGTCTTCATGAAGGATTACAGATGCATGATTCAAGAAGTTTTTATGAACAATATCTCTTCTTGATTTCATGCATTTTCATAGATAAAGAAAATGCATGAAGTGTTCATGAAGCTATGTATTATGAATTTTTAATGCATTTGTCTCATATTCACTTCACCTATTTATCATGAAGTCTTTATGAAACCACAGCATGAAGTATGCATACAGTTTTCATAAATAATTCATGAATTATGCGGATAGATTTCACAGGGGTTCTACCGACGACATTTTACATAGAGCTAGGTTTTTGGAATGGATAAATTTACTTTTCCTTTCAGGGTATATAATGTAACAATTACCTTACCACATGATTCTTATCTGCAACTTAAATCTGTTTTGAAATAATTATTTTATATTCCAATCTCATCTGATCTAGAGTAAAAAAAAAATAAAAATTTACAATAGTTTAGTGTGTCACTTTGTCCAACCTCTTTGTTTACATGTCACTCTATGCTGCCTTTTGATTGGCTGATAAGACCAAACAATCAAATTCGGCAGAAAGGTCAATTCTAAAAAAACTTCTGAATTTGAGGGTAAATCATTTCTGATTAGCCAAACAAAATGATTCAGACAGAAATTGTGTTACTTTCTAAATCTAGATTTAGACTACAGTTACATACAATTTAGAATGCTGGTCAAACATGGGCACCTTCTACATTTTGTACCAAAAGTACCCTATTTTGGAGAGAAATCCGAACTCTTGTACAATGCAAAAAGAAGAGGGCCATGACGGCCCTGTATTGCTCCACTGCCTTTAATTAGTCGATTCCTGGTATAGGTCTACTACATGAAATTACATATGACAAATAGTTGTACATAAGACAATATTTAAGTTTTCATGTAAAGCCCCTGTAAAGGGTGTAACTCCCAGGGCTGGGCCAATTTTGACCACAAGACTAAATTCTCAATAATTTTTCAATTAACTTACTAGTGGTCAACTAAAAAAAGCTATTAGCCAAATTTGACAATCATATGATTTTTGGTTAGGGATTTTTTTTTATACAGTTTCCACTCTAAAAGCATATGTAAAACTTTGGGCAGAGCATATACTTTATCAGGGGCTATAATTTGGTAGAATTGTTGTAGTCCTAGGCTAGAACCTTGGTAGAAGTCCACTAGAGGAAGCTACATGCAAAATTTGGTGCCCCTATGCCTTACAATTAGGAATGAGAAGATTGTTAGAGTCTTCAGTTTGTAAGCCATTGTAAAGCTTGTGACTCCCTCTGGACTGGGCCAGTTTTGACCCCAGTACTATGACAATCTTGGAAGAGATCCACAAGATGAAGCTTTGTGCAAGTAAAAGAGGACTTTATAAAGCTTTTACAATAAAAAGCCCATGTAAAACTTGTGACGCTTGGGGCAAGGCCAGTTTTGACCATAAGGCTATAATTTGAAAACTTCTGGTAAAAGTCCATTAGATGAAGCTACATGCCAAACTTGGTATTCCTAGGCAACATGATTTCAGAAAAGAAGACTGTTAAGATTTTCAATATTTTTCAGTTTTGTTCCCATGGCAAGCAGAGTTTTCATCAGAATCAAATGGTTTGAAAAAAATACTGTAGATAGACAAGGCATGATCCTTTTTATGAAGTTTGGTCAAAATTGGATGTGTAATGTATGAAATAAAAGTTTAAGCACACACAGATGGATAAACACACACACACAATGACAAGGCTTTGACAACACCTTGATTTTTTTTTCGAAAATAGCCAAGCTATAATAAATGTAAACATGTCCTTTTGTGCACGAAATGAGCATCTTCAGAGTGTGAATAAAAGACCTGAAAGGGGCTTTTACCAGGCTGCTTTGACAAAAATTTCTCATAAAATCTAAAACTGTGTACATTCCAGATCAGAGTGCATGTTCTGTGCAGTCTGATCCTCGATCTTCACTGGCTGACAAAGCAACAAAAGTTGTGCTTGGTAAAGAATGGGTTAACTGAATAGGTTTTTAGGTTTATTTTTCTCAAGTTACATCCAATTAAACCATCCAATTAAACCTTAGTGTGCTGAATTAAGGATTTTGAGTAAGGATAAACAGCAGGAATATTGTGACTTCAAGGTAGTTTTAATCAGAATATGTCACAAAGGAGCAGACAGTGCAGACCAAAGATCAGACTTCATGTTCTATGCAGTCTGATCTTGATCTATTTTGTCTGCAAAAGTAAGTTAAGCTGGTTTCAGCACTGAAAGACTACTGGCCATTAGATCATCAAGAGATTTGAAGCGGAAACCCTTTACTCAGTGAGGCTAATTTCAGATTGATCCAAATTGAAATTGATTTTGCAGACAACATATTAAAATATGGCTCATTTGACAGGATTTACCTCTGATAGTTAAGAAAATATTTTAGGAAAAGGAGAAAATGCTGGGTACCAAAATTTTCTCTTCTTCCACACTTTACTTCTTCAGGATAACAAAATCTTTGGATTAAAAGGTCAACTGAAATCTTTTGTCTAAAAAAATACAAACAACCTTTAGGAAGGAATACAAAATAAAGCTAATATTCTCCTTTTTCCTCATTGTTTTCAAAGAAGAACACTTCGTCATAATAGTAAATAACAAAGGATCATTTGTTTGAAAATTAAGGCCAAATGAAAAAATTCTGCAAAGAAAATACAAACAGTCTTTAGGAAAGAATACAAATAAAGCTAAAATTCTCCATATCCCACAATATTTTCACAAATACACTTCCACTTTTTAGGCTCTCAAAACCAGAGGATCATTAGGTAAAGGATTCAAACCCAAGGAAAATATATCACCCCCAAAAACTAAGAACAATTTTAGGTGTAGAATACAAATTAAGCTACTACCTTTCCAAGAAAATAGATAAATGATAATCACCCATGTAATATCAAATCCAATTTACAGAGCACAAGAAAAAACTTCCCAACTGTGCCTTAAACCTCTTTCCTCATGCCGCACTGATTTGTATTCAGTCCACAACCACTATCCTGCCAGGATAGAATTAGAGGGGAGAATGGCGTGTCAAACCGATTTCATCCGGACAAAAGGTTTACTAACATTTCATATCAATGGTTTCTATAGATGTAGCTGCTTACATCTCAGGAATTTTCTTTCTCCTTACTCTCTCTCTTCCTTTGCTTTTTAACAAACAGCCAAGTTTTAGATTTGTCTAAATATGAGAGAGAGTAGAAAGCATTGAGAAAAAGGAAGAAAATGCTGTTTACCAGCATTTTTCCCTGTTCTCACAATGTTAATAAATGTTCTCTTGGTCAGGACCGTTAAAATTGAGGATTGTGATGTAAAGTTCACGCTATACCAGATAACAAAATTTTAGATACTTCAAAAAACATGGCAACTGCATAGGCAATTCAACAAGAGGGCCATGATGGCTCTGTATCACTCTACTATACACACCAAACACAACAATTCTTGGCCAATTGGTTTCGAACTAGAAGACATACAAAATTTTCTCTATAAAATCCCTAAAGAAAGTTATGACCCAACGGCAAAGCCATTTTTGACCACAGAGCTATAATTACTTGAATCCTGGTAGAGGTCCAGAAGATAAAGCCCCATACCAAACAATACAGATCTAGAATGTATCATCATAAACAAGGAGATTTTCAAAGTTTCCCAATTAACCCTTATCCTGCTAAATAACTGAAATGAAATTTTAATTTCAAACCCAAATATTGCTATTTCAAAGTTATGTTTTAGGGAATAATGTTTCCTTATCGGACAGTGTAGATCAAGTATCAGACTGCATGTTATGTGCAGTCTGATCTTGATCTACACTGTCCGCAAAAGGTCAGTAAGTTGCGCTTAGCAGCCTAAGGGTTAAAGTTCCTATAAAACATAAGACCCCTTAGACAGGGTTAATCTTGATCCCAGGGCTGAATTTTCAACAAATTCAGAAGCGAACCACAACATAAAGCTATGTGTCAAATTTGGTAGCCCTTAGGATTTAAAAAAAGAAGAAAATGTTTAGAATGTTCACTCTATAAGCACTGACCCATGGGGTGGGGCCAATTTTGGAAGAAGCCTACTAGATGAAAACACTCATAGAATATTACATATATAGCTAAAGATCAGAAACAAAGAGATATTTTAAAGTTTTCCCTATATCAGCTAAAGTAAGACTTGTGACATGTGGGGTGAGGCCACAAGACCCAAGGGCTGTTATTGGAATAATCTAGGTGGAGGTCCATAAAATAACTATACATGCAAATTTGGTAGCCCTAGGTCTTATAGTTAGTAACTAGAAGATTTCTAAAGTTTTCACTATATAAGCTCATGTAAAACTTGTGACCTCTGGGACGGAGCCAAACTTGACCCAAGTGCTATACTTTGAGCCCTCTTGGTAGAGGCCCACTACAGAAACCTACATGCAAATTTGGTAGCCCTAGGCCTTACATATTGGTAAAGGAAGTTTTCTAAAGTTTTCATTATATAAGTCCATGTAAAACTTGTGACCCCCCAGCAGGGCCAATTCTGACCTCAGGGCTATAATATGGAGAAACTTGGTAAATGTCTATAAGATAAAGCTACATGCCAATTTTTAGTGCCCCTGGGCCTTACGGTTTCAAACAAGAAGATTTTCAAAGATTTTCAATATTTTTCAGTTTTGCTGCTTTTGTAACCCAAGTTTTTAAAGGAATAAAATTCTTTCAATAAATTCTGGAGAGCTCCATAGCAGGATTATTAATAAATGTTAAATTTCATCAAAATTGGATGGGTAGTTTCAGAGAAAAAGATGCTTGAAATAAAATTTAATGCACACATGCTTAGATGGATGCGGGATGTACACCAGGCCATAGCATAAGCCTGATGGCCTTCGGCCAGTGGAGTTTAAAACTGATATAAATGAACTGAAGTTCTCTGACTTGACAGCAAGCATTGTCGGAAACATAGAATATGCTGGTAAAATCTATTTTCTCCTTTTCAAACAATACTTTCAAAAGCCCCATTCTCTTTAGAGTCAAAACATATGAGATTGTTTGCTAAAGGGATGGAACTTAACCATGAGGCAAAATCTTAGACCTGTCTAATTTAAAAACAATCGAAGATTAATCAAATTAGATTCTGTTACATGATTGGATCTGTCTTTGAAAGGAACTTGAAAGTACTACAAGAACCATGTATTTTTTTTTTTGAAAAAGACTTCTCCCCAAGGGGTTAATGCAAACACATATATGACCCATGCTCTGTGAAAAGGGGGCTTAATGCATCTGCAAAAAGCATCAACACAGGTCAGTCTGTGCAATCCATACAGACTGACCTTTATCAAAACTCTTTGCTTTGGTTCAATTTTCTGCACGTCCATGGACCATTCTACCTCAGGTTGTCAGACAATATGGATTTTATGGATCCATTATTATATAACGACTTGCTTGTTAAAATGCATCACAGAAATGCTTTAAGCTCCCTTTTGCCAGAGCATGGCTTATTTTTGTTAAAGTAAGGGTTGAAGAACAACACAAATCTGTTTTAGCTCTTTACCAGATGACAAAATTTTGGACCGGTCTAGGTTGAAAGCATTTGCAGACAACAAATTAAATATTGATCAAATGGAAAGATCTGATAGGATAGAAGACATCGTGGGAAAAGCAGAAAATGCTGGTTACAAGCATTTTCTACTTTTCCCAAAATGCTTTCAAAAGCCTAATGTCCAATAGTCATTACAAGTCGGGGTTGTTTGGTACAGCTTTTTTTTTTTTTAAAAAAGCTGTGACTCAGATTTACAGATCTATGCTTCTGGTCATAAATAATTTACAAAATGTCTGGAAATGTTCTGAAACACTTTTGTTGGATATAGACATTTCCTGGAAGAATGGTTTTGAGTGATAAATCGATGCCTTAGAATAATAGGGTGGTAAGTGATACTTACTACCTTATGTGATGCTTACATATTAGACACAAAATTTCTGTCCTTTAAAAACAAGAAGGCCATGATGGCCCTGTATCTCTCCACTGCCTTTTAAATAGATGTATCATCCACTTAATTGGAACTGACAGAGACATAAATCATAAGAAGTCTGTATGGCAATAAACATTAATAGAAAAAAATAGCCTAGCCACCCCCCTCCATCCCTCCCACAAAAATAAAAAGAGCCATATCTTTTTTAAAAGGCAAAGTTAGTGGCAAAGAATACAACCAGGTCTTATCAAATTCCATCCATTTGACAGGAAGATTTCCAGATCTTTGAGCAGGAAAATTTTTTTTTCAATGGCATAAATGGTACAGTTCTGGAAAAAACCTCAAAGAACAAAAACCTTACTTTACATTAATGTAGTTGAAATAATAAGAATTTGTCTTTGAAAGGAAAGAAAACATTGTGGGAAAAAGAACAAACTGCTTGTAATCAGCATTTTGTCCTTTACCCATAAAATTTTCAAAAGCCTTTTTCCTTATTGTCTTAAAAATGGATGTTTGTTTTGGAAAGGTAAACAATTCTGTTTCTACTTCATATATAATAAGCCCGGCCAGGTAGCTCATTGGTTAGCATAACTATCTGACCAGTGACCTGAGGTGGTTGTGGGTTCAATCCCCGGTTGATACAAACTTTCTTTCTGGCAATTTTTTGCCTCTCACCTCTGATGCATGCGAGAAAAGCAGTCAGTAGCTAGGAAAGAAAGTTGTGTCAGTACTGGTGTGAAAAAGCCAGGAAACACATGTGTAGGAGCACTGACCGCCGTGATATGACCTAGGCTGTAAAAAAACAGCATTAAATTCTAATACAGACAAAAACAAGAGGGCCATGAAGGCCCTGTATCGCTCCACTGGCTTTTTAACGCTTTACCACACAAATCGAAGTGTTGACGCTGAAAGAGAAGGCTTTCAAAAACATCGTGAGAAAAGGACAACATGTTGTCAGCCAGTATTTTCTCCTTTTCCCACGTTTCCTAACCTATCAAAGACAGAAATAGTCAATTAAGCTACATTCAATTTGTCTTTTGCAATGGCTTTAAACTTGGTACAGTAAAAAAAAAATTGTCATTTCTTTAAGAGTAAAATTAACGTATCATGCACTTAATTGGCACTGACAGAGACATACAGCATAAAAAGTCTGTATGGTAATAAACTTACTTTGAAAACATAACAGTAATATCTTTTTAAATGCAAAGATAATGTCAGTGAATATAAGCAGGTTTATTCATTAGCATGAAAGGTAAAGTTCTGAAAAAATTTGAGTGATAGAAACCTTACTTTAAATTAAACATTACATTCATGTGAGCATAACCATTAGCATCAAAATAAATCACTCTCCCTTAAAACAGAACATTTCCTCTCCAAAAAACTTGAATACCAAACTCCAAAAATGTATAAGTGTAGTTTGATAATCAAGGGAGGTAAATAGTAACAAACTTTATCTTGTATAACAGGAGTTATTTCCCTTGATTACTATTTTAAATTAAAGTCACTATATAAGCCCATGTTAAACTTGTGATCTCCTGGGCAGAGCCAATTTTGACCCCAGGGCTATAATATGAAGGAATTTGATAGAGGTCCATTAGATAAAGCTACATGGCAAATTTGGTAGCTCTGGGCCTTATGGTTTCAGACAAGAGGATTTTCAAAGATGTTCAATATTTTTCAGTTTTGTTGCCATGGCAACCAGAGTTTTTGAAGGAATCAAATTCTTTCAACAAATTCTAAAGAGGACCATGGCAGGATCATTTCTGTGAAGTTTCATCAAATTTGGATGGGTAGTTTCAGAGAAGAAGTTTGAAAAAAAAGTTAACGGATGGACAGACGCACGCACGCACGGACGGACAGACGGACGGCGGACACTGGGCCATGACATAAGCCTGCTGGCCTTTGGCCAGTGGAGCTAAAAATCATCTATAATAAACTCATATTAGTGATCCTGACTATAGACTATCCCGAAGACAGCATTGTTAGACAGTTTTATCTGCCACATTACAATCACTTAATAACTTTTTGTTCAGGCTGTTTTCAATCTCACAAAGGTGAACCCTTTAAGCACCAAATAAACCAAACTGACATTTCAGTTCAGAAATATGGCCAATATAAGCGCAATTTTGAGGTTGCTTTTGTCCAGAGAGTCTAAAAAAAGCAGACTGAAGATCACACAGATCAAACTGCACATTTTGTGAAGTTTGATCTTCATAAACAATGGTGGCAGAGACAACAGTAATTGTGAAAGGTGCTGTAGACCTGATGCATAGATCTCCACCCTAGAAGGAAGCAACAAGAGGGCCATGATGGCCCTGTATCGCTCCACTGGCTATTAAGTAAAATTCTGACCAGTCGTTTCAGAGAAGAAGAATTTTTAAGAATTTCTAAATTTCCATATAGTGCAAGTAGCCCCCATTCACCAGAGCCACATTTTTTGACGGATCAAAATTTTACGAACAATTTTTGAAAAAGGTCACCCAAGCAACAATCCTGTGAAATTATTTCAAAATCTGACCTGCTGTTTCAGAGGAGAAGATTTTTAAAGAATTCCTTCATTTCTGTATAGTGCAAGAAGCCCCCATTCACCAGAGCCACGTTTTTTGACGGATCAAAATTTTACGAACAGTTTTTGAAAAGGGTCACCCAAGGAACAATCCTGTGAAATTATTTCGAAATCTGACCAGCGGTTTCAGAGAAGAAGAATTTTGAAGAATTCCTTCATTTCTATATGGTGCAAGAAGCCCCCATTCACCAGAGCCACATTTTTTGACGGATCAAAATTTTACGAACAATTTTTAAAAAGGGTCACCCAAGGAGCATATCTGTGAAATTATTTCAAAATCTGACCCGTGGTTTCAGAGGAGAAGATTTTTAAAGAATTCCCTAAAAAATTCCATTTGGTTGCAATGGCAACCAGAGTTTTTGATGGAATCAAATTCTGTGAACAGTTTTTAAAGAGGACCTTCCAAGGAACATTCCAGCCAAGTTTGGTCCAAAGCCGCCCAGTGGTTTAGGAGGAGTTGATGTTTAAAGAATTGTTGACGACACACGACGCACAACGGACACCAGGTGATCCTAAAAGCTCCCCTTGAGCACGTTGTGCTCAAGTGAGCTAAAAAGTTAACATACGGATGGACGCACAACTGACAACGGGCCATAACATAAGCCTGCTGGCCTTCGGCCAGTGGAGCTAAAAAACTTGTCTAGCACCAATCATGTATCACTGCAGCTTGATAATCAAGGGAGGTAAATAGTAACAAACTTTATCTTTCATAAAAAGAGTTATTTCCCTTGATTAATGTTTAAATTGAAGTGACAATATTTTGAAGCCCATGTTAAACTTGCGATCCCTGGAATGAAGGCAATTTTGACCCCAGACCTACAATATGAAACTAGAATGTGTGGTTATAAACAAAAAGATTTTTTAATCTTGCCCAATAAAAAGTAATGTAAAACAAGTTTGCTGAATAAAAGGCCCTGTAAAATATGTGATCCATGACACAGGTTTATCAAGTTTTCACTATAAAAGCCAATGTAAAACTTGTGACCCCTGGTGTGGAGTCAAACTTGACCCCGAAAGTTAAAATTTGGGCCCTCTTGGTAGAGGCCCATTATATAAAGTTACATGCAAAATTTGGTAGCCCTAGGCCTAAATATGGCTATGTACAAGTAGATTATTAAAGTTTCCTTATATAAGACCATGTAGAACTTGTGACCCCCTGGGGTGGGGCTACATTTGACCCCCTGGGCTATAATTTGGGCACCCTTGATAGAGACCCCCTAGATAAAGCTAAATGCAAAATTTGATAGCCCTAGCCCTTATAGCTAGATGCGAAAGATTTTCCTATATAAGCCCGCCCATGTAAAACATGTTACCCCCCAGGGCAAAGTCAAATTTGACCCTCGGCTATAATTTGGACACCCTTGGTACAGGTCCACTAGATAAAGCTACATGCCAAATTTGGTCGCCCTAGGCCCCATGGCTAGGTCAAAGAAGAATTTTAAAGTTCTCCCTATATAAGCCCATGTAAAACTTGTTATATAAGCCCATGTAAAACTTGTTACCCCCGGGCAGGGCCTAATTTGACCCCAAGGCTATAATTTGAACAATCTTGGCAGAGGTCCACTAGATAAAGCTACATGCCAAATTTGGTAGCTCTAGGCCCTATGGCTAGGTAGAAGAGGAATTTTAAAGTTCTCCCTAAATAAGCCCATGTAAAACTTGTGACCCCCGGGGCGGGGCCAATTTTGACCCCAGGGCTATAAATTGAAGAAACTTGGTAGAGGTCCACTAGATAAAGCTACATGCCAAATTTGGTAGCCCTTGGCCTTACGGTTTCAGACAAGAAGATTTTCAAAGATTTTCAAAATTTTTCAGTTTTGTTGCCATGGCAACCAGAGTTTTTGAAGGAATTAAATTCTTTCAAGAAATTCTGAAGAGGACCATGGCAGGATCATTTCTGTGAAGTTTCATCAAAATTGGATGGGTAGTTTCAGAGAAGAAGACTTTTTAAAAAAAAGTTAACGGACGGACGCACGCACGCACGCACGCACGACGGACAACAGGCCATGACATAAGCCCGCTGGCCTTCGGCCAGTGGAGCTAAAAATGGTATTTTTCAAACTTTTCTCAAGAGGTAGGGAAATTATTATCTTATAATATAAACCATTTACCAAATAGTCCCATGTTTTAATGAACCCTGACAGAGATGGCTTTGGAAAACATTGTGATAACAGGAGAAAATGCTGGTGACCAGCAATTCCTGCTTTTCCATTAATGTTTTATAAGAAGAAATTTTCCCAATTTGTGCAAGATTTAGTTTGTCATCTGTAAATGATTTCGATTTGGACAAGTTCAAAATTTTGTCTTTTGGTAAAGAGTTAAGTTTTTTTTTCTAAAAAATACAAGCACTACACCGATTTTCAGGAATCCATTATTTTGTCCTCTATGATATGAACTGTGAACACTGAATGACATTTAGAACTGAGGGAACTGACAGTCTTGTCCAAGAACACTCCAGTGAAATGAACTTCTAAATCTTCACTATACAACCAATTTTTACACCTATCCAATTTGAAAAGCATGTGCATGTTCTGTGCAGACTTATCTTGATCTACAATTAACACAGCAGAAACAGATACTGCCTGAAGCATGCCCAGACCTCCAGCCACATGGGCTTCAAGGCTACAAAGTCCCCTTTTCTAAGTGAACCCTTTACCAAACTGTACCATGTTTAAATAACCCTGCAGGGAAAAAAAAAACTATTGAAAACATTGTGGGAAAAGGAGAATATGCTGGCAACCGTCATTTTTTTCTTTTCCCAAAATGTTTTCTACCCTTTCAAAAAAAAATCCCATCAATTAGGCATTTCTTTCAAATTCAGTCTGGGAACAGTTTCATTTTAATGACCCAAATTTCGTCATCAGTGATAAGAGTTCAGACAAAAGAAATGCTTGACAAAATGTCACATGAGACAACAGTCAACAAGTCACAAGCCTTTTCTTCTTTTGTTTTCAATGATTATCAAATAATGTACTTCTATCTGTGACATCACAGTATGGGTATGAGATTAAATACGGAAAGAAAATAAACCCCTGCCTTCACCTGATATACCCCTTTTTTTCTACAGAATCCACAGAAAGACATTACATTTTTTTTCATCTTTGCCACTCATGTCTTTGACATTGATGTCATCATGTTTCTTTGTTTATAAATAAGGGTTTACTGACCAAAAATAGTAAAGAAAAATTTTAAAGAAAGACCCAGGAATCATTTGCCTTGTAACCATGAGGTCCCGAGTTCGAACCCCAGGAGCAGGTGTCACTTTTGGGACTGTTCATTGGCCTGCACATTTGGCGCAGAAAGAATGGACAGATGGAAGAACAGACAGACAGACAGACAGACAGACAACCCTGAAACAATATCCACCAGTCATTCAGTACAGGATGGTCCAAAATGATATCATGGCCCATACTGACCAACCGTCCATACTTACATTCTTCATTCTCTCCCTCAAAACTTCCAAATTTCTGATTGCCTAAACCTAGTGGTTATATTAAATAGAATAAGACTAAGATTGCCAGTGGGTGATACTTGGTCCAGACTGCTAAATATAAGGACTTTACCGTACTACCATAAAGTGCTTAAATTTTGGGAAAGTAAAATACACAATACTTAGGTCAACAAAAAGTAATTATTTTGTCAGCTGTCCCAAAACTTGCGGTCAGACAACACAAGCTACTGTTAACCAGTCGAATAATGCTCAGGTTAACATATTCTACGTCACTGATTTCAATAAACCTATGATTGTTTGCATGTAGGTCTATTTTTAGACAAAATGGAATTCTAGCGGTCAATTTGTGCACCAAGAGTTTAATAACGTTCGCGACAGTTTCCATTATCACGCTTCGTGTAACCATCACGCTCACCTTTTACTCGAAACGGTGAGCATCTAACACAGTTGATCTTGCCATACTTGTCAATATCTGCATAACTGATAAACCAAGAACGAAAAAGGGTCGTTTCATGTCAGCAAAACGAAGAAAAAAGTATTTGAATCAAGCCAAATAATTATATGCAAGGCAAGAGTCCGAAATTACACTTTCAAAGGATCGGACTGAAAGTCAAAGTGAATCACCTAACTACGTCACCTAACAACGGAAATATGGACACATGCTACTAGCGCTCTATCTGGCAGACGTATCGTCGAGCTAAAACATCAGATGCAGATGCTTTCAGTTTGGTCTAGTCCAAAATTATGTCACTTGGTAAAAACTTGCAGAAAACAGGGGACTGTTACTCTTTCTCCTTCACCAGGTTATCCCTTAGCTTGATGAATCTGCAGCAGACAACATTAGAAAACACTGATGTCGAACGGAGAACGGCTCCTTCTGACTGATTCCTCTTTTTCCCACAATGATTTCTGACCCATCAAAGGACTGTGATACATAAATACCAGGTTTTGGTGCAGCGTCTGCAAACGCGTCAAATTTAGAAGAGTCTAGAATTAGTCGTTTGGTAATGGGTTAAATGCTAACATCAGTATTACATTTATATGCTATGGATTGGTTTATTATGACAAACAAACTTGATCCTTCTAAACATTGTTGAATTGTTGAAAAAAATGAGATAATTTACTTCATGTAATGTCTTTGTCTTTGACAAACCCTACATTTACTCATTAGTTACTGCCCCACCCACAAACTTAAAATGTATTTTCTTAAAACTAGAGGCGCTTGAGCGCCTGTATCGCTCCACAGGCCTGATATTTCTATAATGGCGAAAGGAAGTTTTTAACAATTATCATTCAATCCTGCATTTTAGCTCACTGAAGAAACAATTTGGTAGACAACCACCATAGGAACTTACCTGCAAAACAACAATGAAATCCAATGAATAGTTTTAGAGAAGAAATTTTTCAAAGATTTTACTTTATACCATAAAAGGAAAATGAGTCTCCCATAAAAGCCATGTTTTTTGACAGATCTTTTTTTTTTTAAGGAATTCTGTAAACCTGTATCTAAGGAACATTCCTGCAAAATAATAATGCTATCCAAATAGCGGTTTGGGAGGAGAAGATTTTTAAAGGTTTTTTACTTTGGTTGCCATGGCAACCAGAATTCTTCATGGAACACAATTATTTGAAGGAATTTGAAAGAGGACCACCAAAGGAACATTCCTGTGAAATTTGGTAAAAATCCAGTCAATAGTTTCTGAAGAGAAGTTTTTTAAAGAAAAAGTTTACGGACGCACGCACGAACGGACGGACGGACGGACGGACGCACGACGGACACAACGCCATGACAATAGCTCTCTGGCCTTCGGCCAGTGGAGCTAAAAATAAGGCTGGTTACCTATTTGTTTTAAGCCTGATTCTTTTAGTTTAGTACCTGAATATTATTTATAGAAAAAATAAGAAAAATGTGAATGTTAAAACATTAAAAAAAATAACTTTAACCCTTTATATACGAGAGACGCCAGAGGTCGTCGAAAAATACTACCCCCGAAATCCCAGTGCAGAGAATACACGTTGTAATTTACCTGGCTTGTAATCCAAGTGACGATATGCCGCGTTGTGTTATGCACTCTAGGAAATTCCAGTGACAATTTTGGCCCGTTCTAGAAGATGTTAAAAAGAGGCCGATTGGTTCAAACCTACCCAAATGCAACAAATCTGAAATCATTATCCAATCAAATAATGTTTCTCATTTCTTTGGTGTGTAAAGCTACTATTTTTAGCTCAAATCAAAAGAATGCGAGGTATTTTCCGACCTTTATTACACGGCATGTGTTCAAAGAATTTCGAAAACAATGGTGAGTTATGATAGTTGAAGTTACAGCGAATTCGAGGGTTTTTTGCACAGAGATCGACTTTCTATCGGTGGATAATACGATTGAATAAATAAATATTGCTTTGATATTAGTATTAGCCCAGTTTTGACAAAAGAAATCAGACAATGATGAGTCAGAGAATGAGATCGACGCAGCCGTATTGAGTTCAACCTTCGGAGGTTCAAAGCCAAAGTAATTCTTTTCTGGTGACCGTTTATGCAAAGCTTTTAAACTCGGAACAGCAGAGAACAAAAGAATAAATGACAACTTTTCTCTGCAATCCTTTCAAGATCATTTGATGCAATATAATGTCCCAGAGACCAACAACTGCGCTGTGAGAATGTACTCTGAAAAGGCTGACCATATTTAGCACCCAACAACTCTGACATGTATACATACGTTTGTGGTAGAGTTATTTTATTTTTCATGCAGATACCTAAATTCCCCTTGCATAAAAAAATAACAAAAACAATATTGAATGTGTGTCAGGAATAATTATACTTTAAAACATGCTACAGAGTGTCTATAGTGAAAAACAGAATCCACCTGTGGATCTCTATGTCAGAAGAAATTTGTACATAATATTTGTACATAATCATTGCTTTGTCGACTGGAAACACTTTTGGAGTAAAAAAAGAATAAAAGTCTGTAAGTACTACACTTAGTTACTTTGTCAAATCATCAAAAAGCTTTGAAAAACAGTGTAATGTGAAGCTATATCACTTTTACTTTGGCAGCCTGTTGGGAGCCATTTTGAGGCTATTATTCTACCTGATAATCAGCCTGCATTGTCTATCTGTGAATACTGGGCAGTGCTTAGTGTACATAACTTGCGTAGTATATAAAGGGTTAAAAGATACTCTTTGTTTTTTTAGGTTTTTTCCAAAATAAAGGTGTTTTAGCCATAAGTTAAGGGTATTTTTTTTAAAGATTGATACTCAGTATACTCTAAATTATTTTTTTCATTAAATGTAATGTTTCACCAATACAATGACATAAAATTTGCCTATAATTGTTGTCATTTAAACAAAAATACAGACTTAGTTTTCATAGGTGAAATTTCATCCTGAACTGCCGCAATTCAGGTTGTACTAAAAGAAATATTCATAGAATTTTCCCAAAGCTGGTGATCCCCTTTTTTTATCTCCTATTTTTGTAGATCAGATAATAAACTATCACCACACAAAGTTTCATGAAATTCTGAATGTTTTCAAAAAATGGTGAAACTGTAGCGATCGTCTTTAAAACTGTTGTTTTTTCTCATTGTTTTTGTTGATGATTAACTTGATGTTTTCACTCATCTTTTTCTGAGCCCAGGGGACGCAATGAGCATTGGCATTTTGCATTTATAGATAATTTCGCAAGACGTTTTACCTGTTTACATGAGGAGAACGACGTAAATTTCACTCTGATAAGTACCTGCTTGGCCCGTTCTCAAATTTGATTAATTCGTCGATCTTCAATCGACAAACCGCAGAATACAGTATCTTGATTTCTATTTGTAAACAACAGACCTGATTGACCGTGTGTTAACTTTTGTGTCAACTTTATGTACATGTATAAGTTATGTACCTTGGATACAAGTTTATCACACCCATTTTACACTTAAATCAGATTTTTTTTTTGAATTGGGGTTTTTAATAGTCTATCAGGTGATCAGGTTTTTTGCCTTGAATCGGGAAACTCCCATTGAAATCAGGAGGGTTGGGAAGCAACCTTACATTTGTAGAAATGAAACTGCGCGAAAAGAATGCTTGTAAACAAAGGGTATCAAACAAATTGAACAAAAAAAATTTTTTAACAGATATTCACTGTCCCAATTCTTTGGAACAAAAAAAAATACCAATCTTGCTTTGCATTTTTTAGTAAGGCCCAAACCTTTGGGTCATGAAAAAATTATTTTCGCTTTTTTTATGGTGTCCAAATACTTTGGGTGTCCCAAAATTTAAGCAAAATATGGTAATATATTTTTTGTTTCTCATTAAACTGCTTTCAACAGTTATTCAGCAACATCATGGTGACCTTAGTACAGATAACTGTCCCCAAAGGCGATGTTACTTTTTAACTGGTCGCCTCTGGGTACAGAGACGATCAAGACAAAATCAGTTGAAAGCTCCGCACAGATTTTGTGCACAAGTTCGATCTCTCATAATTTCGCAAAGAGAGCACAAAACTATGATTTAAACATACCTGTTGCTTGCATATTTAATAATCCTTCATTTGAAATACAAATATTTTCAACTTAAATGCTGAACATAAGAGAAAACCGTGCATTTCATCTGTTACTCGAGTTGTTTACGTTCCCGAAAACACACAAAATGGCTGCATAATAAATTTCATCGGTGTTTTTTTCCGAGATTTACACGTTATAAACGACTTCTACAAGCTCTTTAGGTAATGAAAGGTTTAATAATTTGTCTTTGGTCATGTATAGTTACTTAAATTTACTTGCATTTCGCTGCAATACAAATTAAACCGACGAAACGGTAAGACAGTATAGCGCTCTTATCTTTGCTACCGGAAAATTTACGATGGACTTGAGACAGTACGGTGCACAATAAATGTCCAAATATGAAAACAAATCACCGTAGCGACTCATTATTGAGACTAATGGTGATCTGTGCACCTAGCCATGTATGTATAAAGTTTTTGTTCACTGTGTACATTATGTAAAGCACTTTTTCCACAGGTGACATTGGCTGCTTTCTCACAACTTTGTTTTGGGGTCAATTAACCCTTTTCAAGACCCTAAGATTCAACAGTTTTGAAAACATTCTGGGAAAAGGAGAAAACACTGGTAACCACCATTTTCTTCTTTTTCCACAATAATTTCACCTTCATAAAACAAATTTCAATTCTTGAGTCACATCTTTTGTTTCCTATGCAAATGCTTTTGATTTGGACAAGTCTACATTTTCCTTGTGTGGTAGAAGGTTGTCTTGAAAGAACACCTAACATACTTACCTGTGAGACTCAGTAACCTATGTCATTGCCGGTTGATCAACTCCTAATCATTCTTCCAAAAATGCATCATGTTAGAAACAACCTAAATAACTTCATCATAAATAAATATTTAACAAGTTCCAGAATAAGATCACATAGAACTCCACAAACACAAAATAAGAACTAGAAGATTGTTTTTGAAGAAAACAGATGTGACCTTATAAACTGGTATCTGAAACCTCTGCTCTGCACTTTACCTCATCAAGGCAGACATTGTGTGTATAACAGGTTTGAAATAAGAGGAGCACTGGAGATACAATGCCTAATTAAAAATTTGACGGTAAGACAGGTGGACAGACAGAAGGGCAGACAACTCTTCTAGAAAAAATATGTCTTTGAATCTACAAAATTGAATTTGGGAAGAAGACATGAGTAAAGTAATTACAATTTATTCTTTCATCACAGTCATATCAAAATAATTAACCACCAAAATAACCTCACTTCTATGTAAAATCTTATCTGTATATCTCCTCACAAATGTTACACATTATCAACATAAAAACATTAAAAGAAAAGAAAAAAGTGCTGATAAGCAGCATTTTCTCTTTTCCCTACAACATTTTCTACCCTTTCAAACAAAAACCATCATTTTAGCCACATCTAATTGGTCTGCCGTAATTGCTTTCAATAAGCATTAATCTAAAATCTTGATGTTTGGTAAAAAGGTAAAGTACAAAAAATACTAAACTCACCAGAAGCTATATCTGATGTCTGTTTCATTACATCATTGTTTCTATTTATGAACATGACAGCATATCCCCAATAACCCTTTACAAATCAAATACTTTTACTATATTATAGAGGGAAGTTTTTTTTAAAAACGGTGGGAGAAGGAGAAAATGCTGTTAACAAGCATCCTCTCCTTTTCTAAATGTTTCCTAGCCTATCACGGACAATTGCCATAAATGTGAGTCATGTAATTCCTCTGTTACAAATTAAGTTTCAATTTGATAAAGTCTAACACTGTCCTCTGGTAAAGAGGCAACACTTTACTGGACAACAATCACACGCTTTAACCTCTTTTTATACAAAAAATTTTGGAAACACTGTTGGAAAAGGAGAAAATGCTGGTAACAAACAATGTTTTCTGCCCTTTTTAAAAATGAAATCCCATCTGAGGAGCCACATTTCATCTATCATCTGCATGAATACTTTCCATATGGATGAGTCTAAATCATGTGGTTTGGTAGAGATTACTCTTTTGACCTTCCAAAATCAAAGTTGTTGTAGGCAACTTCGAAAAACCTTGACAAATGCATATAATCAACAGAAATCAAGATCAAATACACAAAATATGTTTGAAAACACTGGTGCACATAGGACGAATTCCTCATCATGAGCAATTTCTCCTTTTACCACAACTGATTAGCGCAAGACAAAAGTCATCAGCAGAGTAAAATGCCTTAACCCTTTATCACACAATCCCAAATCTTGACAAACTTGCACAAGAAAGCTTTTGAAAACATTAGGGGAAACACAGAAAATGCTGGTAACCAGCATTTTCTTCACATCCCACAATATTTTTTTTTACTCTATTATATGCAAGTTCCATCATTTGAGCCACCCTTGATTAAAAATCTGCAATGTTCCAACTTTGGATGGCTCTCTATTTTTGTGGTATGGTAAAGAGTTAATCCTTACCCTGCCGAATAAAAATTGTTGATGATCACACAAAAATACTTAGCTAAATGTACAGAGATTGGGCTGGGCTAATATGACCCAACCTACCAATAAAGTAGCGGAGGGTGTAGAGCAAGATCAGACTGCAAGTATGTGCAAGCTGATCTTACTGAATACTCTCCGCAAAAGACATCCATGGTTGCAAATGGCTGGATAAGGGTCAACACTTCCCTTGTAAAAACCATTTCCTGTCTGACTGAAATCCGTTTTATTTTTTTCTCACATCATTCGTAATGTTACTTTACCAAAATATCCTATGTTTAACTCTTTACCAAACGACAAAATTTTAGACTTGTCCAAATTGAAAGCATTTGCAGATGACAAAATAAACATGATTCAAAAATTTAAACTTGCCTTTGGAAGAGTAGAAAACATTGTGGGAAAAGGAGAAAATGCTGGTTACCAGCATTTTCTCCTTTTCCCACAATGTTTTCAGAAGGCTTATTCCTCAGGGTCGTTAAAACCAGGGATTGTTTGGTAAAGGGTTAAAGGATCCTAAGGAAGAAGCCTTTTGAAAACATTGTGGTAACCAGAAAATTTTCCATTTCCCATAATTTTTCTACCCTTCCCGATAAAGATTTTAAATTTTCAGTCACATTTACTTTGCTTTCAATTTGGACTAGTCTAGAATTTTGTCCTTCGATATAGCAGTAACCCTTTACCTAAATATCCTGTGTTTGATTAACCCTGAGGAAGAAGACTTTCCACAAAACTTGTGTGGGAAAAAGTAGAAAATTTTCTCCTTTTTGCACAATGTTTTTTTCTTCTTATTCAAAGAAAAGCCAATCATTTGAGACACATTCGTGTATCAACATCCATTACTATGGCAGTGGTTCATTTTTTTTAATTTGTATAATGTTAAACACCTATTTTAACATTATTTCAGTTATATTCTGGCGGCCAGTGAACCTATCCCTGCATTCCAGCAGTTCTTAACTCTTTACAAAACAACAAAACTTTAGACTAGTCCAAATGCAAAGCATTGGTAGACAACAAAATAAACATGACTCAAAGATTGGAATTTATTTTGGAAAGGGTAGGAATTATTGTGGAAAAAGGAGATAATGCTGGTTATTTCCAAAAGTCTTCTTCCTCAGGGTCGTTAAAACTCGGGACTGCGTAGTAAATGATTCCTGTCACAATAGCTATCATCAATCCTCTGACTGCTGTCTGCCTATGTCATTCTTTGAAGATTAGACCTGTTTGCTATGACACATCACTTATCCCATACAGGATAAATATTAATATGCAGTGTGTTAACAAAAACCCTCTGCTGCTAACAAAGGCATAAGTATGTAGAAAAATCAAGCCTAATTATCCCTGCAAATTTCCAAGAAATATGATAATTTTACAAGAGAAAAATTATTTTGAAAATATACCATTGTTTACTGCAAATCTTTGCATACTGTTTCTAAACAAAGACATGGGGAAAACCAGGATTTGTGCATCAGACTTTTGACAAGAAAAACTAGAGCTGTCACTGAATGTGACTTAATACCCCCGCCAGCGCTTTGACAGAAACAGGCAATTATTTGTACACAGACGGACACACAGACGGACAAACGGACAGACAGGCTGATTCCAGTATACCCCTGAAAACATTCGTTTTGCGGGGGTATAATAACGTCTCCAACATGCTGGGCTTATACCAGGGCTGTTTCTCAAGCTTATAGGGGCTGTGTTTATAAATGACTGGTGGCTAGGTTATATGTTGGGTTATATGTCTAGCTAACCCTGGCAAGATGAATTGTACCAAGTAGCGTTTTATTGAGTAAACGTTTATTTCATATTGACTTTGGGAGTAACAGTTGCCAGTTTGAAAAGTAGTCCGGTTCTGTACCCAAAATACCCAAATCAGATAGGTATGTATTTGATAAAATCCCACCTAGTGGAAAGATAATGATCCTCTGACAGAAATTGAGCTTGCGATTCAAACCAGCAACCTCTTGTTTCAAGGGCCCTGTGCTTAATCAACTGAGCTACAAGGCTGGGCACAAAGTGGTGCAGACGCAAGATAAGAAATAAGGAGTCCTGGGTTCATTCCTTGGTCTCAAAAAATTGGTAGAAAAATTGTTTGGATCTTTCAAAAGAAAAGCCTGCTTACAAGCATCATTTCTCCTGTACACACAACATTTCCTGAACTTTTTCTTCCTCAAGGTTATAAAAACATAGGATCGTTTGGTGAAGGGTTTAGCCCTAAACAAAACCCTAAAAAACAACGACATATAATATATACCCAACAGAACAAGGCAAACTAATCCTTTACCAGAAGACAAAATTTTACACTAGTCCAAATTCAAAAAATTCAGCAAATGTAATGCAATGTTGCTTAACTCTTTACCACACAATCCCGACTTTTAATGACCCTGAGAAAGAAACCTTTTGAAAACATTGTGGGAAAAGGAGAAAATGCTGGTAACCAGCATTTTCTCCTTTTCCCACAATGTTTTCTACCCTTCCCAAACCAAATTTCAATTTTTTAGTCACCTTTATTTTGTTGTCTGCAAATGCTTTGAATTTGGACCAGTCTAAAATTTTCTGGTGTGGTTAAGAGTTAAATGTTTGGATTTCTATTTGATAGGATAGAAAACATTGTGAGACATTACCAGCATTTTCTCCTTTTCCCACAATTCATCTTCTTCCCCACTGTCCTTAAAACTCAGTGACTGCTAGTGGTAAAGGGTCATATACCACTAAGATAAAAAGAATTCCAAAAACTATCTGTCACTAAGAAACCAATTTACACCTTGACAAGAAAAAAATCAACTTTACTTTTAAAGCTAATTCACTGTCACATGTGAAGAAAGGATGAATTCATTACCTGACAGGATGTTTCCAACAAAAAGTGTGTCTAAATATTTAAAAAAAAAATTTAGTAAAACAATAAAAGCACTGAAGATACTGAGTAGAAATATCATGTACATTACTATAATCAGAACAGGTTTGGAGATTGTAGGCTGAATGAAAAGCTAAAAATGCTCTTCTCCTAAAATGACATCTTCATATGAAAGATTCTCATGAGATAACTCTTGCCCAAATTTTTTTTTTTAAGACTCACCTATGATTATTACTAGAAATGTGTCACTGACACGGATACCCTTCCCTAAACATACAAAGGTCAGTCATGGTATGGTTCCAAACTCAAACAAGGATCCATGGCCATATTTGTTGACAAAAACATTATATATGTACACTGTATAAGTATAAAACTTTGACAAATTATTTTGAAATCCAACTATGCACATCATAGTTAAGGGCTGGACATTAACTCCACCTTTTCTAAGAACACACACACAGACAAGGGTGACACTATATTCCCATCTGCCATTTTATGGCAGGGGCATAATAAGAGCAGTTGCCTGCAAAGATAATAACTCTTGAAACTTAGGTCAGAGAAACGCAATTTTGTATGTGTTTGTTTGTAAGTGATTTTCAACAAAGATTTTGAAAGATATGAGAAAAAATACAGCCTGGTGCATGCACTGCTGATAATCTGTATCCAAAGTTAAAGTGAGGGAAAATTTCAATCTCATAGTTATCCTTATATATTGTGACACCCCTATTTCATGTTCCTAGCAGCCTACACAAGGTTTTACCATCAGGGGAGATCAATGAAAATAGATTGAGTAACCTAAAAATACAACTCTTAAATGCACCTGTCTTTCTTGATGTCCTTAGCATCCCTATTCAATATAAACAAAAAATCTCAATTGGTAGAAGAGTTTCGACTTTAAGAAAAACCATGGGAGATAACTCAAAAACAGTCAGAGTTGTCCTTGTACACGACCATACATACTTAATGACATTTTCAGCTTGATGAAGTATCATGATGATATATTAACAGGTTAAAGGTAATGGCCTGCACAAATATTGACAAAGTTCAACCAAGCACTGTGACCTTGACCTTTGAGCTGGGGTCACAGTTGTTGCATGCACTCGCCATCTATCCCTGGTGATCATTAGCGCCAAATTATTTTAGAATCTGACAATGCACCTTGAAAGTATTGCTCAGACAGGAACACCTGTCATCACTTAATTGTAGCAAATACTGATGAAGTTCAACCAAGTAATGTGACCTTGACCTTTGATCTTGTGACACGGTTGTTGTACATGATACATCTTCTATCCATTGCAATCATTTGTACCAAATTATTTTAACTAGAGGCGCTTGAGCGCCTGTATCGCTCCACAGGCCTGATATTTCTATAATGGCGAAAGGAAGTTTTTAACAATTATCATTCAATCCTGCATTTTAGCTCACTGAAGAAACAATTTGGTAGACAACCACCATAGGAACTTACCTACAAAACAACAATGAAATCCAATGAATAGTTTTAGAGAAGAAATTTTTCAAAGATTTTACTTTATACCATAAAAGGAAAATGAGTCTCCCATAAAAGCCATGTTTTTTGACAGATCTTTTTTTTTTTAAGGAATTCTGTAAACCTGTATCTAAGGAACATTCCTGCAAAATAATAATGCTATCCAAATAGCGGTTTGGGAGGAGAAGATTTTTAAAGGTTTTTTACTTTGGTTGCCATGGCAACCAGAATTCTTCATGGAACACAATTATTTGAAGGAATTTGAAAGAGGACCACCAAAGGAACATTCCTGTGAAATTTGGTAAAAATCCAGTCAATAGTTTCTGAGGAGAAGTTTTTTACAGAAAAAGTTTACGGACGCACGCACAGACAAACGAACGGACGCACGCACGCACGCACGACGGACACAACGCCATGACAATAGCTCGCTGGCCTTCGGCCAGTGGAGCTAAAAATGGACCAGGCACCTGGAAGTCATTGACTGGACAGGAACACCTGTCATCGTTTAAAATTGTAGCCAATACTGACAAAGTTCAACCAAGCACAGTTATCAGTGTTTTCTTTATTTGGCACAATGTTTCCAAAGTGATTTTTCTTCGCAGATGGTAAAACACAAGATAGTGTAGTCAAGGAAAAGAAGAATAACTCTTCAACGGTGTAGAAAAGTTATTCTTGGAATAGAGCAATTCTTTGCTACATGCAATTGCTTCTTATTCTCACCATGTTTTTAACTTTAGAGGAATAAAAAGTTTTGAAAAGAATAATCTTATTACCTCACAATAAGTGTCTTAATTGCTCATAAATTTTGGATGGGGACTGACAGGGTTCGTAATGACCAGCAGGTTTCAGTGCATGGCACATCCAACGAATTATGTGTGTCTTGTTCCACAGTACATCCAGTATCTTTACACAGGATCTAGGGAAGTCTAAAGTAAGGGTGCGCTAGATTTTTGAGGGGATGATGTAAAAGAGGCATGCCAATTTCTTAAATTTAAATGAAGATGACTTTGTTTTTTCGCTGCCAGAGCCTGGCAATGTACGCTGACATGTGTTTTGTGATTCTCCATTGAAAATGTATTACTTTATGAATTTGTATGAAATTTTGAGGATGTTTCAGATACAGACTGTTTAATATGTAGGTTAAATATGATGTTAATAATTTTACTGGTTTTATTTTTACAACAAAATTCCACCAATTTATCAAACAGCCCTCGTATAAGAAACAAACAATGTTGAATAATTATAAAGTTGTTGAGGTACACATTTGGGAAAATGTGGTTATAAAAGCTCAAAATCTATCACAACTTGCCAGGTGCACAAATCAGGCTCCTTGAAAGCCTCTTGCCCCTAAACTGATGGCTTTGGTAAACATCATGGAAAAGGGAAAAAGGGGAACAATGCTGGAAAACAACATCATCTTTTTCATACAATGTTCTCTTCCATTTGAAACAAAAACCTAATCATTTGAGCGTCATCTGTCTCTTTCCAGAAACTGCTTTCAATATGGATTTATCAAAATGTTTGAGGTCTGGTTAAGACTTAAACTTTTACCAACCAATCCCAAGTTTTTAACAGGCCTGAGAAATAAGACTTTTGAAAACACTGTGGTAAAAGGAGAAAATGCTGGTAACCAGCATTTTCTCCTTTCACCACAGTGTTTTCTACCCTTTTAAAGATAGAAATTATCATTTTGAGCTATTTTTTTAATTTGCTGTTTGAAAATGCTTTCAATTTGGACAAGTTTACAATCTTGTCATCCAGTATAGAGTCAAACACTATACATAGTTTGCTACAAGGTTGTTGATGTACATGTATGTATGGGAAAATCCATGTCAAGTGGTCGTAAAAGCTCGAGGTTTAATTAATGACAATGTCATACAACCAACATGACTATAACTGGTTGTCCTTTACCTTTGTGGTACACAAACAATCATGTTCATGTATGATGTTTATTCTTTCTTGCCCCTTGATACAGCATTGGTATGATCCCCTTTATATAGAAACTGTGATAAATTGAAATAGCTTTTGGCTTCAATGACAAAAGCCTATGTCTAATTTTGTGATTATAATAGTGGTTGTCCTTTACCTTTGTCATACATGGGCATGTTTGAGTATTTTGTTTTTTCTTTACTTGCTCCTTCATACAGTACTGGCATGACCAACATGATTTTGAAACACTGTGACAAACTGACAAAGGATTGAGGTTTATGACAATGTCATATCATTTACAGGACTATAATCATGTTTGTCTTGTACCTTTGTAGTACACATTATGCGTATGATACTATTTTCCTCTTCCCCCTACAGCATTGGTATGACCCATTTTTATATAAAAACATTATGTCAACTCCAGAATACACTGTCTGTTAAAATGACCATAGCCTACATCTTGTATGACTTTTAATGGTGTTTGTTAATTAGCTACGTCACACAAACTTGTGTATGACGTTATTTCTTCATTGTCCTTTCATACATGCACACCAGTATGACCAATACTATTTCAAAACATTGTGTTAAAAGTCTAAGAAAAATAAAAACATGAAAATGCCTTCCAAAGGATTAAGGGATAAAAAACAATACTTGTCAAGCATAAAGCAACTACTATTGCATTTAACCAAATGTAACCTTTAACCTACCAAATAAACCCAACCAACATTTTCAAGCTAGGTATTCAACCCAAATACTTGCAGTTTCATGGTTGCTTTAACCCAGATTGTCTAGCAAAGCGGACAGTGTAGATCAAACATCAGCCTGAACATTCTTTGCAGTCTTATCTGCATCTACACTGGCATCAACAGCAACTTCTGTTGAGAAAGGTGCTGCAAGGATTAAGAAAGCACTTCCGTTGCAACAATCAACAACTTGAGTACTAAGACAGTTTTCCGAAACTCCCAAGCTGGAAAATTTAGTCACTTTTACTTTCCCTCTGAATGTTCTACTTAACCCCCTACCAGACGACAAAATTTTAGCCTTCCAAATTCAAAGCATTTGCAGATGACAATTTCAGTGTGGCTCAAATGGTGCAATTTTTCTTTGATAGGATAGGAAACATTGTGGGAAAAGGAGAAAATGCTGTTTACCAGCATTTTCTCCTTTTCCCGCATGTTTTCAAAAGGCTTCTTTGCCAAGGTCGTTAAAAGTTGGGACTGTGCGGTAAAGAGCTGACAACTTCAGAACTGTCATACACCAAACTTTCTTACTCGATCCATATATAACACAAAATATCAGTAGTGCTGAAGATGCACCCTGAAACAGAATTTAAAAAAATTTAGATCAGTAGTGCTCAGGATACTCCCTTATATGGAACACAATCTTGGACTCATAGACAGATAATTTTTTAGCTTTATGCTAGCTACATGGTATGTAACAAAATCATGGACATAAGGACTGACAACATGTCAGCCATATGCTCACTCCCAAATATGAAACAAAATCATGGACACATTGATGAATGTGTCAGCTATACGCTCACTCCCCGGTATGTAACAAAATCATGGACACATGGACAGACAACATGTTAGCTACGTGCTATGCTGAACTCTTTCGGGTGGATAATCAAGTGTACTAATGGTATAGGAAAGAGGCACAGGCTATTTTGTGCCCCTTACAAATTTCATTAGTATTCTTTTCTTCGTCACGAAACATGGCATGCGTGAAAGTAAGTTCCATCTGTTTTTTTAATTCAATTTTAAAAACAGATTTTATAGGAAACAAGCATGATATCAGCAATGATGCTGTCTGCCTAAGTCACTGCTGCAACAGGAGCCTTATCCTGCATTCTGGTTCATCTTGCATTACTGACAGTAGGATTCACGACCTTGAGGTCCTCCCAGTTTTATCCTAACCCATTGGCCACATTAGACCCCAAAAACATTGAAAGAAAGGCATCAAAACCAAAGATCTGACAACAGCTATATTCAAGCAAACAAAAACCTTACCCACAAGTCTACTTTAAAAGATACATCTTTACAACCAGGGAGAAAAAACACAGTAAAAACTAAATAGTGTGTATAATTTTCAGATATTGGTCAGCTGTATATAGATAGATTGATTAAGAAATAATCTTCTTTCTATTGTGGTTAATCTTTCAATAAATTACGGTTGTGAGTTATGAGGCACAATAAATAATCCACGAGGGCCCTAGTGACCTAGTTTATGACCCCAGGTGACCCAAATTGACCCAAACTAAGACTCATGTAAGATTTGATCAAGACAAATATTCTGACCAATTTTCAAGTCAATTGAGCCAAAAACTGTGGCCTCTAGAGTGCCCTAAAGGTATTTCTTTAATTTGACCTGGTGACCTAGTTTATGACCCGAGTTGACCCAAATTCAGACTCATGTGAGATTTTATCAAGACAAACATTCTGACCAATTTTCAAGTTAATTGAGCAAAAAATGATCCCAACTTTATGATCCCAAGTGACCCAAATCCAAACTCATCCGAGATTTCATCAAGACAAACATTCTGACCAAATTTTAGCTCATTTGAGCAATAAATGTAGCCTCTAGAGTGCCAACAAGGTATTTCTCTAATTTGACCTAGTGACCTAGTTTATGACCCCAGGTGACCAAATTTTGACATCACTGAACATGTTGTGCTCAGGTGGGCTAACAAACATAGAACAGGTTCACTACATACCAAATATCAAAGCTCTACGCCTTCCAGTTTCACAGAAGAATTTTAAAGTTTTCCCTTTTTTGTTCCTATGTTCAAACTTGTGACCCCTGGGGCGGGGCCAGTGTTGACCCCAGGGGCATCATATGAACAAACTTGGTAGAGGTCCACTAGCAGATGCTACATACCAAATATCAAAGCTCTATGCCTTCAAGTTTCAGAGAAGAAGAATTTTAAAGTTTTCCTTCTTTGTTCCTATGTTGAAACTTGTGACCCCCGGGTTGGGGCCAGTTTTGACCCAAGGGAGATCATATGGACAAACTTGGTAGAGGTCCACTAGGAGATGCTACATACCAAATATCAAAGCTCTACGCCTTCCAGTTTCAGAGAAGAAGAGTTTTAAAGTTTTCCTTTTTGTTCCTATGTTCGAACTTGTGACCCCCGGGGCGGGGCCACTTTTGACCCCAGGGGCATCATATGAACAAACTTGAGATGCTACATACCAAGTATCAAAGCTCTACGCCTTCTAGATTCAGAGAAGACTTTCAAAGATTTTGCATTTTATTCCTTTTTGTTGCCATGGCAACCAGAGTTATGGGTGGAATTCAATTCTTTGAACAACTTTGGTAGAGCTTCACCCAAGGAACATCCCTGCCAAGTTTCATCAAGATTGGCCCAGTGGTTTAGGAGAAGAAGATGTTTAAAGAAATTGTTGACGGATGCCAGACGCTGGGCAAAGGGCGATCACAATAGCTCACCTTGAGCACGTTGTGCTCAGGTGAGCTAAAAAGGCACTGGTTTACTATTATATGCTCTCCTGTTCAAATTACAGAGAAGATTAAATGTATTTTGTTAAGCATTAAGAGTCGCAGTTGCTTCGAATGCTCTGAACATTACTCCATCCACTCCCAATCCCGTTTCCAATGCCACCACCAGTCAATTTTGAACTAACCTTCAACTTGAAAAGACACTTGATTTACACATGTTTACTGTTAACATTTGAAATACTTCCATCGTTGTCAATTTTCATCGAAAACAGTTAGTATCGGTAAATCCTTGAAGGATTTTCTTCCTCCTTGGTAAAGTAGCGGAAAATGAAGATTTGTTTACATCAGGTGACTTTCATTGATAAAATATCAGAGGGCAAAGACATGGAACAGCCACATGTGACTTTCTTTATACAGAATGACATCACTCTATATAGAATGACATAGATTTTACCACGCTTTCCTTGCACTGTGTTTATAGAGCCAAATTCATGTGTCATGTTAGAATAATCGATAAAAATTGTGTATGGGATAAACAAACTCAGGTATTTGTCCTCAATTAAAACCAGAAACGACAACTGTGGTAGCTGGAAGGCCTCCAAAGCATAAAATGTATTTTCTATCCGTCAAAATCTGTGCAACCTTGCAGCAATCTGGGGCAACATTTGGCAGTAAGACACAAAAATGATTATCGTGTCATACATTAGTATGAAATGGGTCAAAAACTGGCTGAAAACAAGTATAAGCATACCTTTAATCAGTTATAAGTTGAAAATATCACTGTTTACCAGATAATTAATTTTCTGCCACACAATCCTAGAGAAGACGGCAAAAAAAAAATATTGTGGAAAAAGCTAGCAACCAGCATTTTTCCTTTTTCCCATAATGTTTTCTATTATATGAGCCATATTTAAGCTCTTGTCTACTGTAATTTAACACAGACAAGTTTAACCCTAAAGCTGTTAAGTGCGAATCACTGACCTTTTGCAGACAGTATAGATCAAGATCAGACTGCACAGAATGTGCAGTCTGATCTTGGATCTACACTGTCCGATAAGGACATATTCCCCCCCCCCCCCCAAAAAAAAAACTTTGTAACAGCAACAATTGAGTTTTTACAATCAACTTGAAAGTTTCATGTTAGTTATTTGGCAGGATAAGGGTTAAAATTTTGCCATCACACAAACAATTACAAAATAACAGGTTTACTTACCTCATCTCTCACAGGCAAGTTTCTCAAAATTTCCAGAAGTTCAGTTCGTGTTTCTACTCTTATCTCCACATCCGTCAATTGTTGCCTAGTAACTACCATATTCTCATTGTCATCTGTCCCATTATGTTCTGCCACTATTTCATCATTTCGATCAGTTTCTGTGACCTTGTTAAGTTTGGTTGCTAGGTAACTGATGTATACCTTAGACATGGCATCATCTCCCTTTTCCACAGACTTCTGGAGGGAACTGTTTTTGTCTGTAGCCTCATGGTGTCTGAAAAGACAGAAACACAAACATATGAATTTATTTCATATCCATTTAAAATTGTTTTCAATGATCATTAACCCTCCAAGTGCTGGAACAGGCTGAGGTTGCTTTTGCAGGCAATATAGATCAAGATCAGCCTGCATTCATTCATTCTGATCTTGGATCTACTCTGTTTTGTAATTTGTCACATATTAGGGCAAAAAAACCCTCACAATAGCAACAGCTCCTATTCCACATTAGAAGGTCCATTTCATTACATTAGTAATCACAGAGCTTGCAATCTAACTCTTAAGCTTATTTTTAGTTTACACATACTTACAGTACATAATTTAACAAGCTATGGACCAATTGGTCCCTCTCTCAAAAGTCCTTGCTGCAGTTGATAGTAGTTCCAAAAAAAAAAGAAGAAAAATCAAGCTAAATTTTCCATTTCAAGAGAGTTTCCAAGGGTTATTTTCCCCAAAACTCAAAACATCTCTTAAGGTACCTTGGAGGTCATTCCACAGGAACAAATGAAATACAAAACTATGTGTTGTGCTCTGTGAAAAGGTGTTTAATATGTCTGCCAAAAGTAACCATCCGTGTCAGCCTGCACTCTGCGCAGGCTGACCTGGGTCGAAACTTTTTGCTATAATTTCATTTTCTGCATGTCAAAGGACCATTCTACCACATGATTCAGTAGACTTGATGGATTGTATGGATCTATAGTTATGTGATGACTTGCATGGTATAACACAGAACAGAGATACATTAAACCCCTTTTTCTCATAGCACAGCTAATACTGATACCTCTGACAATTATACAATCCTTATAGAAGATATTTATTATTCTATGCATATTTTGCCCCTGTCCCTCCCATTTTTTAAATAACTCTTTACTGAATTAACATTTTAAACTAAACGAAAAACTCAAAGCATTCATTTTGCAGATGACAAATTTTATTTTTGCTTAAATGATGATTTCTGTCTTTGATAGGATGAAAAAAACATTGTTGGAAAAGGAGAAAACGACTTGCCCAAGAAAGCATTGTGAGAAAAGGAGGACATGCTGGTTGCCAGCATGTTCTTCTTGTCCCAAAATATTTTCTATCCTTTCAAAGACTTGTAATATCTTAGACATCAAAGACTGTTGTCTGCAAATTGTTTCATTTTGGACTGGTCAAATGTTTTGTTCATTGGCAAAGTTACAAGAAAAGTTGCATGCTTGATCCATTATCAAAAATTCCTGGGTTTAACAACCCTGAGAAAGAAGGCTCTTGAAAACTTTGTGGAAAATGGAGAAAATGCGAGTAAAAAGCATTTTCTCCTTTTCTCAGTGTTTTCCAACCTATTTAAAGACATAAATATTTTGTCCTCTAAGCTGCATTGAATCTTTTGTCTGCAAATACTTTCAATTTAGTCAAGTAAATAGACTGCAAATAGATAAGGACAATTTTTTGCTTGTTCAAAACATTTTTTTCTCATTTCCTTTCAACAAATCTCCTGTGTAACACTGTTTACTTGAACTGACTGACCTTGTACATACAAAACTTTCTTTGTCAATTATTTGACTCAAATCCTCCACAGGATATACATAAATTCTTCCATTAGTTTCACTGACAATTTTTCAAATCACCAAAGGTAGTCCCACCCACAAAACATCTTGAAGAGTTACAATATAACTTTTGCAAAGGGAGAATTCAATCTTTTAACCCTTAGAGGCCAGGCCTGGAAGCTCAGTCAGAAACTCCAAGGGCTTCAGACGAAGGGTTTCTTTCTGAGTATTGATGATAGTCACTGCAACAGGATTCTAACTGGTCTCACACCATTGACCATTGTTTCCATGATGATTACAAAAGACAGCAGCAAAATGGATTTGGAAGAAATTTATGTGAAGTACTGGGGGGAAAAAAATCCAGGAAAGCATGAGTAAGTGCACTGGCCACTGTAATATGTCAGAAATTATGTTGAAAACAGCATTAATCACCATAAATACAATTGATCCATCCATCAGTCAATCAAAACCCCTACAGCACCGGATAATCAAAATCAGCATCACAAAAAAAAAACACCTGCTTATCTTCCCTTTTAAGGTTACTTGTCCAAATTAAAAGTATTTGCAGATGACAATTTAGATGTGAGACTAATGATGGAACTTGTCTTTAACTGGGAAGAAAACATTGTGGAAAAGGAGAAAATGCTAGTTATAAGCATTTTCTCCTTTTCCCACAATGTTTTCAACAGCCTTCTTTCTCAGCTTTGTTAAAAATTGGGATTGTGTGGGAAAGGGTTAATCATGGTATTGTTCAGTGACAGGTTCTGGCCAGCACTGTGGTTGGGTATTTACACAAAGAGTGGACAAACAGCACTGAAAGTGGAAACCGACTGCCTTATCAGCCCATTATACCCAAGACAGTTCAATAAAACTCTGATAAGAAAATTTATTCATCTACTTGAACAAAACCTGGGTATGGATTTCAAACCATGCCCTTAACTCTTTCACAAACAATCCCAGGAGTTAATGACCCAGAAGAGAGATACACATTGTGGCAAAAGGTGAAAATGCAACCAGCATCAGCTGATTCGTTTCTGTTTGTATCTATTTGTATCTAAGTTGTTGCCTGTATATGCCAACAACTTGGAAGGGTCTAAAATATGCCCCTTGGGAAAGGGACAAAGACTGGGATAAATCCTGTACCAAACAATCCCATGTTTTAAATACCCTGAGAAAGAAGGCTTGTGAAGACACTGCAATGGCATTTTCTCCTTTTTCAATGATTTGTTCTGCCCTTTCAAAGTAAAGTGCTATCATTTGAGTAAATTTTGATTTGTTGTCTGCAAATGTTTTCTCTTTCGATGCATCTAAAATTTTGACAGCTTGTTTAATCATTTTTCAAAACTAAAATTTCGGGCTTCAACTCGATCCAGATAAAAAAATTACATACGAGTCCAAGCATTTACAGAATACGAACTTGTTATGGCTCATGATGGAATTGTTTAAAGTTTAACCCTATACCACACAAGCCCGAGTTTTAACGACCCTGACAGAAAAAGCTTTCGAAAACATTGTGGGAAAAGGAGAAAATGCTGGCAACCAGCATTTTCTCCTTTTCCCACAACGTTTTCTATCCTATCAAAGACAAATCCTACCATTTAAGAAATATATAATTTGTCGTCTGCAAATGCTTTCAATTTGGCTCAGTCAAAAGTTTTGTTGTGTGGTAAAGAGTTAAACACATTTTTTAACTGACATGGATTGTGATACAAGTTCTTACAGCTTATATTAATCTCTCTCTATGATTGTGCAAAGTTCAAAAGGTTGACCCTGCTCACAAGGTGATTGGTACCCAAACTTTCGATGTTAGAGTTTCAGAGGCTCTACCCCTACACTACCGTCTCCGCTTTTGGAACATTAGAAAGTGAAAGGGAAGAAAACAACGTGGAAAAGAAACCACTACACCATTTCCCCGCAGCATTTCCACAAGCTGTTTGTAGAGTACAAGATTATGTAGTATTGGTTAAATGATGGCCGTTATATACAGATGGCTTGCTGCTGGGTCTGTATTCACTGCCCCATTCAGAAAAACTTTCCTAGTCTTATTCTCAACACATGATTGGCTGAACCAAATGGTTTAGCCTATCACATGCGTACTACCTGAAATCTAGACTAACACTAAGAATGAAGCTAAGAATGGTTGGTGAAAACAGAACCTACATGAAAATGGTTTTATTAGCATAGGGTTAAAAACGTATTATCAGAATGAAGAAGAAACGGTTTTCTGGATCCTATCATCTTCACAGAAAAACATTTGGGACAGAAAATGATTTAGCAAACTTTTCTTGCTCACTTTCACTTTATTATGCATCTGTATGTTTCATTACATCACAATTTCAATAGGATAAAAGGACAAGCCAAGTATGGCTGATTAACCCATAATCTAAACCAATATATTTGCAGCACACAAGTTTTAAAACAGCCTTGTAAATTGGGAATAATAAGCATGAATTAAAATCAAATCTATACAACCATGTGAGAAAAAATGTAGTCAAAAGAGAAATAGCTTGTTACAACCAAATTCTCTTTTAGCTACAATGTTTTTAAAAGTGGTTTGCAGGGGGAAGAGGGTAATAACTCTCTGTAGTTCTTTACCAAAATAATTACGAAATTCCAACCACCCAGAAGAACACGGCATTTGAAAATATTGTGGGAAAAGAAGAAAGTGCTAAAAACCTTTTCCCACAATATTTCTACACTTCCAAAGAAAAATCTCAGCATCTGAGCCACATTAAATGTGTTGTCGGCAGATGACTTTACTTTTGCCAGGTCTGAAATTTTGTCATGTAGCAGTGTGTCAAGTGTTCAAGCAAAGTGTAAACTGACTATTTGGTCCAAGTGCAATGCCATACGTTCAAACATGTTGAGTGAATGTGCAGTTTCTTTGATCTTCTACATATCTGCAATGAACCTGCATACATCAAAAGAGAGATGAAAAGTGTTATTTTTCAGAGTTTGAGGAATCAACTTAGATGAAAATTAATTTCCCTTGTAATAGTCTAGGCTCTGATGTGGGTGTTTATGTAGTGCACAATTATAATGCCTGTGCTTGGGTCCTTTCATTCAGAGTTAGAAAAGACTGTGACCAGACTTGTTTAATGTTGTTTAGTTTCCGTAGCATATGATGTTCATGGTTCAGCACAAAGTATGGTGTTTGGCACTATAAGCATTGTTAGACAAGGCATGGCTGCCAGTTAACATTGCTGGCTCTGTGTCAGTCCTTGTAATGGCACTAGCCATGTTGCATTTAAACAAGCAATTTCGTTGAAATGATATCTCCCGCCAAAAAAGACCTTTCTCAAAAATTTATGCAACCACGTAACTCAAAATCGCTCCCAGTCGGCCATTTTGCATTGAATCGAAATAAAACTATATCAGCAGAATAGGTTATTGTACACACGTATAAAGTTTCACGAAATTCCGTCCAATGGTATTGGAGATATTGTCCCGGTTGGACGTACGGACGGACGGACGGACGGACAACACTAAAACTATATCCCTCCGCCTTTGGTGGGGGATAATAAAGTATCGATGAAGGTGTTGAAAAAATAATACCAAGCTGCTGATATCTTCTTTTTGAAAGCAATGTGATGCTTCCACATTTTTCTTTCAGATTGACTTGAGACAAGTAAACTTCCAACAGGGTAGTTTGGATCTATTTGCGAGCATATGTATATATAGCCTTGCTATACATGCACATGAATCATATATAATGCAATGTACACTTTCTAAATGGTCGAATGCATAAAGGAATCGCTTATTGCACATTTCATTTAACCTGACCCTGACCTTTATGCTGAATATATTAGTAGGCATAAACAGAACTCTGATTATTATTTGGAAAGTTAGATATACATGGAAAGGTACATGTAAGCAATTTAATCTTGCACATACCATACAAAATATTTCTGTGACCATTTGGAATATATGCTGAAGGCAGCCCCATGCTATGCTGTGGGTAAAAAAAAATAGCAATTTATGTAAATGATGTTGACTTGGGTCAGGTTAAAAGAAGTAGGCAATACCAATACAGGTATTCCCAGTTTGAGTCAGTTGCAATTTACTTTCTATTTTTGGAATCCTAAACAAAACAGGGTCAAAGACTATGCAGATGTCTCAGGTCAATCCCAAAGATAAAAAAAAGATCACCACAATGCTCAGCTACAGTTTCTTTTAGAAATAGATTGATTTTCAGTGAAAATTTTAAGTTGAAAAAGGGGCATACTTATGTCAAAAATATTTCAAGGTTCACCTTTTGATGGTTAACATCTAGTCCGAGTTTGAAGTAAATATCTTCAGTAATTACAGAGATATTATAAAATGTTAATTTTTGCATGATGACGCAGGCAATGACACAGACAATGACAGGGCTATGACAATACCTCAACATTTTCTTCAAAAACAGCCAAGCTAATAAAGTGGTCAACAGTCATCAGAACCTTAGCAAAATGCCCTTTTTCTTTTGATGTAAAAAACTTCCTTAGATTGAAAATGCAATAGGAATAACTGGTAATTCGTCAACTAAACTGCCCATATAAACAAAACAAGAGGGCCATGATGGCCCTGTATCGCTCCACTGGCTAATAAGTAAAACTACTACATGCCAAACTTTACAATACTTGGCAAATTGGTTTTGAACATGAGACCCCTGAAACAGGACTATAATTGGTAGCCCTAAGTCTTATGGTCAGTAACAAGAAGATTTCTAAAGTTTTCACTATATAAGCCCATGTAAAACTTCCGACCCCTGGGGTGGGATCAAATTCGGCCCTAGGGCTATAATTTGGGCACTCTTGGTAAAAACCCACTAGATAAAGCTACATGCAAAATTTGGTAACCCTAGGCTTTATGACCAAGTATAGGGAGATTTCTAAAGTTTTCACCATATATGCCTACGTAAAATTTGTGACCCCCGGGGCGGGGCCAAATTTGACCCCAGGGCTATAATTTGGGCACTCTTGGTAGGGGCCCACGAGATAAAGCCACATGCAAAATTTGGTAGCCCTAGGCCTTATGGCTAGATGCAGGGAGACTTCTAAAGTTTTCTCCATATAAGCCCATGTAAAACTTGTGACCCCCAGGGCGGGGCCAATTTTGACCCCAGGGCTATAATTTGAAGAAACTTGATAGAGGTCTACTAGATAAAGCTACATGCCAAATTTGGTTGCCTTAGGCCTTATGGTTTCAGACAAGAAGATTTTCAAGGATTTCCAATATTTTTAAGTTTTGTTGCCATGGCAACCAGAGTTTTTGAAGGAATTAAATTCTTTCAAGAAATTCTGAAGAGGACCATGGCAGGATCATTTCTGTGAAGTTTCATCAAAATTGGATGAGTAGTTTCAGAGAACAAGATGTTTGAAAAAAAATGTTAACGCACGCACGGACAGACGCACGCACACACGGACACCGGGCCATGACTTAAGCCCGCTGGCCTTTGGCCAGTGGAGCTAAAAAGCTGTGACAGGCGCCAATAACCTGTTATTAGATTACAGAATTTTAGACTCATCCATATTGAAAGCGTTTGCAGACGGCAAATCAAATTTGACTCCAAGCATGGGGCTAGCCTTTGAAAGGGAAGAAAACACTTTAGAAAAAGAAGAAAATGCTGGTTACCTTTTCCTATAGTATTTTCAAAAAGTAATTTCTATTTGAGTCGTTAAAGTTCGGGATTGTGTGGTATAGGGTTGAGGTTGACCTAAATCCTCAATCCTTCTGTACTGGATGACAAAAACCATCCACCATGTCAATTTATCACCCTGGGTCATTTCTATCCTACAAAACACTAATCTTCATTTTTGTTAACTCTTCACCAGACCACAAAATTTAAGGCTCATCCTGGATGAACATTGAAGGTATTAAGGTTGCAGACAACAAGTTGTGGCTCAAATCATGAATATTGTCTTTGGAAGTGTAGCAAACATTGTTGGAGGAGGAGAAAATGCTGGTAATTGCTAGCTTTATCCTCTTCTAACAAAGCTTGCAATAGCCTTTTTCCTCAAGGTCCCAAGATACAGAATTATTTAGAAAAAGGGTCTGAACCATTATGAAACAACCCCTTGAGTAACCAGACTGAGGAAAAAAGGCTTTTAAAAACATTGTGGGAAAAGGAGAAAATGCTGGTAACCAACATTTTCTCCTTTTCCCACAAAGTTTTCTACCCTTTCAAAGGCAGGTCTCATCATTTCAGCTTTATTCATTTTGTTGGCTTCAAGTGCTTTGAATTTGGACAAATTTGAATTTTTTTTTTATCAAATTGAAAATGGCATTGTCTTGTTCAGAGTTTGACCCTTTACCACACAATCCGAAGTTTTGACAACCCTGGGAAAGAAGCCTTTCAAAACATTGTGGCAAAAGAAGAAAATGCTGATAACGGACATTTTCTCCTTTTCCAACAGTGTTATCTACCCTATCAAGAACAAATCTGATGTATCAGCCCTAAGGTTGGACCTGTCTAAAACTTTGTCCTTTGGTAAAGAGTTTACAGGCTATAGCCCTTTACAAAGAATTGTGAAGTTTCCCCTATAAAATGTCCAAGGCTTTTATTATACCCCACCATTTCACCCATAATAGTCATACACAACCACCCCTGTAAATTTAGTTTACCCTCTGTTAACAACCACTCTTATTAAGCAGCCAGCCATCTAAACAAAACAGCCAACAGTTAACCCTATAATCTCTTAGTGTTTTTATTGATGGCTTTTTAAAACACCCTTGGAAAAGGAGAAATTTTGTAGCCCCCATTATTTTCTACCCTACCCAAGACAAATGCCATCATTTGAGCCACATCAAATTCGTCATCTGCAAAGTGCTTTTAATATGGACAGGACTGGTCTAAAGTTATGTTGTCTGCTATTGAGTTATCTTGCATCTTCACAACTTTGAGTGAAAAAGCTTTGGAAATACATTGTGAAAAAAGGGAAAAAAGCTTGTAACCAGCACATTCTCCTTTTTCCACAATGTTTTTTAACTTTTCAAAGGTAAAACCCATCATTTAAGCTTCACTTATTTTGCTACCGCAACTACTTTCTGTTTTGAAAAATTTCAATTTCTGTCATTGAGTAAAGAATTTAAAATCGGACTATTTTTGAAGCCCTTTCAATAATGAACGATGAACCCTGAGATTGCCAACAATTACAGTGGAGTATAAAAACCCATTGTCGAGCTTGAATTCTTTAGATGGCCATTCATTCGTAAAATAACCGTGTTAAGATAGAGGTCATTTTTAATGTTAAAGTGCGAATTATTATGATTTATTGTTCACGAAAGTTTAGCATGGAACATTCTCGCAACACTTATTCAGATTTCCATGTTTGCAACCTTATCTTTACCCAGCCACAAAATTTAACCATTAGAGTGCCGAATAGACCCAATGGACACTCTCAGAGTATAATAAAAGTTGCTTTTGAATTAGTCTCTATAATAAGCCAATTACAGTGCTTCTTTTTATATTAAAATTTTGGACATTTACTGAGAACCACACCATCTCAAGTCCATCGTGAATTTTCCGGTAGCAAAGCTAAAGTGCTGAACTGACTTTCTGTTTTGTCAAGTTAATCTGTATTGCAGTTAAATTCACATAAGTTTTCGTGACACACATGAACAAAGGCAAATTATTAAAGGTTTCATTACCTAAAGCGCTAGTAGAAGTCATTTATAACATGTCAATCTTGGAAAAAAGAATCAAGAAATTCATCGTGTTTGGCGGCCCTTTTGTCTCTACTTTGGAGAGAGTAAACATGTCATATGACATAAATTTAACTGTTTATTTCTTATGTTAAGCATTTAAATTGAAAAAATTTGTATCTGAACAAAGGATTATTGAATATGCGAGCAGCAAGTATGTTAAAATTCTACATTCTGTGGAGATTTCAACTTTTTTTATTGAACGTTTTTGTACCTGGTTGCAACCAGTCAAAAAGTAACATCGCCTTCAGGGACAGTCATTTTATGTACTACTTTTAAATAACCACAGCCAACAATGTAGATCAAAGACCAGACTGCATATTCTGTGCTGTCTGATCTTACTATGCACTGGCTGCAAAGGTAACTGTAGTTGTAAAAGGCACTTCAAAGGTTAAGATTTGTTCATTTTGATAGCATTATGCAGATAATAAACTAATAACATAGCTTAAATGATGGCATTTGTCTTTGTAAAGACTTTAGATATTATGGAAAAAAGATAAAATGCTGGTTACCAGCATCTTCTCCTTACTATGATATTTTGAAATTGCCTTCTTCCGTTGTAAAACTACAGGATTATTTGGTAAATGGTAAACCTTTACAACACAACCCTGACACCCAGGCAAACCAACAGGATAAAAAGCAAGAGCACCACATATGGGTGCCAACACTCTGCTGCATTTGCATGATTTTCAGTGAAAATTTCAAGGCAAGAAGGGGGCATAACTTTGTCAAAAATACTTTGATGGCTACCTGCCCTTGTTGTATATGTTCCCATTTTTGATAGATAACATCTTGTCCAAGTTTGAAGCACATGTCTTCAGTAGTAACAAAGATATTATAAAATGTACAAAGATTTTGCCCAACAACGCAGACGCCATGGCTATGACAATACATCCACGTTTATTTCATTTTCTAGGAAAACAACCGAGCTAAAAATCAGGAGGCTGAAAGCCAAAATATAAACAGAGAACATCTCTTGAGAATTCATCTTTAAACAAAATAATTTTGGTCTGTAAATATTTACTGCTTAGACCATGAATCACTGTTTCAAATAGAGAAATGTGTAGGGTAGGCTTTTGGAATAACTCAACTTGTGTGCCTTAACCCTTTACCAAACCATTGAGAGTTTTAACAACGCTGAAAAGGAAGGCTGTAGTCAACATTGTGGGAAACTTTTCCAACAATTTTTAATACCCTTTCAAAGACAAAAATAACCTTTAGAGCTATCTTGAATTTGTCATCTGCAAATGCTTTCAATTTAGACAAATTCTGTCATCTTGTAAAAAGTTGAGAGGGAATGATCAAATTTTAGACTCTCTGGTATTAAAAGCAGAAGCATACAGCAAACCAAATGTGACTTAAATTAAGACATTAGCCTTTTTAGGGAAGAAATCTTGGATGGCAAATAGATTGATACTTCTTGCACATGCACCAAACATTTACAGAACCTTTTTTTTTCAATTACCATTATATCATTATTATAAATAAATAACTTACCAACTATTCTTATTTATAAAAATTCCTTATCACCTACAAAAATCCACTTTATAAATTTTCCCCCAAAAAAGCCCTCAAATGTGTATAAACTTATCTGTTAGGAGACTGTAAACCATCCACACAATTATGTTAATTTTATTTATCCCAGAGCCATGAATTTATTCACCATCTTCCCACCACCATACACCAAAGGTAAATGACTCAGACGTGGTTCACGATCATCAAAAGGAGGAAAAAACACTTGCAACACACACCTGTAACTTGAACCCTGACATGTCGAACAAAATTTAACCCTAAATACCTCACCCTAAATTTATGGGCTCCCCATTCATGGGCTCTTTCAACTCTTTACCATACAATCCCGACTTTTAACGACACTAAAGAAGAAGCCTTACGAAAACGTGGTGGGAAAAGGAGAAAATGCCTGTAACCAGCATTTTCTCCTTTTCCCACGTTTTCTACCCTCCTGTAAACGAATTTCAATATTTGAGTCAGGTTTAGTTTGTCGTCTGCAAATGCCTTTAATTTGGACTAGTTTAAAATTTTGTCATTTGGTAAAGAGTTAAGAGTGGAATTTATATGAAGCCTTTTTTTTTATAAAATCTGTGAACAGATGATAAAAGGGTCTTCATAAACCATGTATCATTTACTCTAGGATAATGCCAAAGTATTGTGCAAGCATTTAACTCTATACCCATTAATCCTGAGTTTTGAATATGCCAAGAAAGACAACTTTTGAAAACATTTTTGTACAAGAAGACAATGCTGGTAACCAGCATTTTCTCTTTTTCCCACAGTGTTTTTTTGTCCTTCAAAGACATGCAAACCCCATCATCAGATGAAAATTTAACTTTTCATCTGCAAATGCTTTCAACACGGACAAGCTGTACTTTTTTGTCAGGTAAGGAGGAAAGGGACACTCATAATATGCTTGCTGAAGGCAAGTGATTGCTCAGTACAGGTACATGCCAACAATTACATATTAACCTTTCTTTGAAAATTCTACTGATGCTTGCTTAAGGTAGTACCCTCCTAATGGAAAACAGCTATTTCCACTATAATATTATCCTACAAAATTTGCTATGATTAAAAATTAGTATTATTGTACTACTTTAACCGAGCCACTTTTTCCTTTTTTTTCCTTCTAAGAATTATCATTTATAAATCTAAAACCACTATATTCTCATTACAAAGGGAGATAATAATTACCTCCCTTTTCAGGAAACTAACAAAAGTATCAACAAATAATTTCAAGATAGACATCAAAGGAATTTCTGGTCGGTCAGAAATGTGCAAAAATATTATATCAGTATAAATCCTTATTTATCAACTAATAAGAAATTTTATTCCATGTTGCACTAGAAAGGTTAGGATGGTAATACCTTAATACAGGTAGCTAGCTACACAGACATGGCTGACTATGACAGATTTTATTATAACAGTTATAATAGTTACCGTGTTTTGGTGTGTATAACACGCACATTTTTTCAGCTCTGAATAATTTCAAACTGGGGACTGCGTGTTATACACTACAATAGGCAAAACCATGTTTTTCTCCTCCTTGAAAATCGGTCGTATATCAAAAAGGTTACCTGTTTAAAGTGGGGGGGGGGGTACAAAACGGCCGAAGTTCTCTCGCCACAGCCTTAACTTTCGTCATCATCCCATTTCAACTTTTACCGATTTAAAAAAAAAAACATTATGTTTTAATTTTGTTAAAATGTATTTGTACATTCTTAATTTGTGGATTAGGATTCGTAATTTCCCGATTCTATCAGCCATTTTGGCAATGGCGAACGTACCCCGGAATGATAAATATTGATTTACTGTTATCGTCTGATTCGTCTCTTATTTTTTTTTTCTTTGTTGATAGCTAAAATTGAACAATTATAAAAGAGTAAAATAATGATTCAGAAAGAAATGAATGATTTAAAAAATATATATATTTATCGCTACTTTTTACAAAAACCGTGATTTACATCATATAGATCTATGTTTATTTCACACCTGTCACATTTGTCGATCGAGGTGAGAAAATAGGAGATTAACTTCGATATAGTCGTCAGTTCAATGTGTGAATTTGCAACATGCCATAAGCTGGCATGTTTTTATAATCCCCCGAGTACAACTTTTTGACAGATAGCTTCTTCACAAGAATTCCTTTAAAAACCCACTGATTCTGTCATACTTCACGACATCTTGTCAAACCAGCAATAGCAACACATTGCCAAAGATCTCTCTCTTCAAGACCAGCTCACAGTCACAAAATAAAGCACACCTTGAATCATTACCATTTCCACTTTGATTAAAAATGGTTATTTCCCTTTGATAAAGTATCGCCATTTACAATTTTTCAAGATAGCGACGTAAGCTTCACGTGTTACGATATTTTGGTCAATTTTTGATGCGTGTTGTACATCCGAACAACCTTTTTTCCTCGGATTTGATGCTGAAAAAGGCCTGCGTGTTATACATGCCTGCGTGGTATACACAGCGTTTTACGGTAAATGAACATGTAAAACTTGAGCTTCAAAGTCAAACCAGTGCATCTTTCCATGCTTTCCTTTCACAAGAACTTTGTACACTATTCTTTCCACGCCACTTGCTGCTTTCATAACTATACATAACTGAAACAATTTTCAGAGGAGAGAGTGGAATTAACTCCTGTTCTTTTGACTATCACCAATACTCCAAAAGAATCTGGCTAAACAGGGATTTGATTGAGAGTTCAAGCCCAGTATGATATCTGTGTGATTACAGGGTCAGTATTCACCAACCATTCTTTATAATGATCATAGTCTTATTCTCCACAATTTTCAAGATTTGAAAGCAATACAGCCAAATGGTTTAGCCAATCAGAAGTTGTATTACTTTCAAATTCAGAAAATTCTGGAGAATAAGACTATAATATAAGAACATTCTTAAGAATGGTTGGTGAATAGCGGCCAGGACTCCGTGCAATTTTAATCAATACCTGAGACAAAATCCTCCTTCAACAGAGAAGAGAACAAAGAGAATGTTACCTGTAAAGTACTTCCTTTGTGATGGCCAGGCCCTACCTCTTCGCTGATACAAAACTGTAGCCCTTTATTTGACAGAAGTATTTAATTATTTTCTCCTTTATCAAACAATCCTACATTTTTTACCATACTGATAAAGAGGGCTGTCAAAAACTTTGTGGGAACAGGAAAAAACACTGGATAACCAGCATTTTCTCCTATTCCCACACTGTTTTCAAACCTTCTGAAGACTAAAACCCTCTTTTCAGGGACTTTTAATTTGGCATCTTCACAATGCTTTCAGTAAGGACAAGTAGAAAATGTTCCACTCTGGTAAAGAGTGGATTATTTTTCCCCTTTCTCAGCATTTCTCTCTGCCTTTCACACCACTATCAAATGTATGTTAAATGTCAGAACACAAGACTTGGTACAAGTGAATTTGGACATTTTATCCCCACGGCTCTGGCAAACCCTTTGTTCACACGGAAATTGCTTCAATCAGGCACAGCTAAACCAGAAACCAACCAAACCACTTGACTGAATAAGAGCTTATTATGGGTTTTATCCTTTTCGAATAAATCCAGTGTTTTAGTGACCCGGAAAAAGAAGGCTTTTGAAAACACAGTGGGACAAGGAGAGATTGTGGGTAATCAGTGTTTTCTCCTTTTCCCCAGTTTTCTATTATTTTACACCACAAACCTTTTTGTAGATCTATATTAACCCTTATCCTGCTAAATATCTTAAATGAAACTTTTAAGCTGAAAGTAAAAACCCCAAAACCTATGTTTGGAGAAAAATATCTGCTTATCACAAGTTATAGATCCAAGATCAGACTGCACTTTCTGTGCTGTCTGATCTTGATCTACACTGTCTGCAAAATGTCAGTGAAGTCACGCTTAGCAGCCCAAGGGTTAAATTTTAATTTTTCATCTACAAATGCTTACAATTTGGATAAGTCTAAAACTTTGTCATCTGTTAACCCTTTACCAAATGACAAAAATGTACACCAGTCCAAAATGAAAGCATTTGCAGATGACAAATTAAAGGAGGCCCAAATGATGAAATTTGTACTTGATAGGGTAGAAAACATTGTGGGAAAAGGAGAAAATGCTGGTTACCAGCATTTTCCCACAGTGTTTTCAAAGGCGTCTTTCTCAGGGTTGTTAAAAGTCGGGATTGTGTGGTAAAGGGTTAAAGAGGAAACCCATTCCCATACAGCTTCTTTTAGACCAATCATGCTGACATGCTGACACACATAATACCTGACAGAAATTAATGTGTAATATGGTCATAAAGGACCTTGCCGGAGATGGTGCAAAGGCATGCATCTGGTACTTGCTGCCTTTCCAACAATAATTCAAAAGCTGAAAATTGAAGCTTATAAAGTCATTTTTTTTTTAAACCTTTTATCACAAAATTCCCCTCCCTTGTTTTTTAAGAATCCCAAGAAAGAAAGCTTGTGAAAACATCTTGGGAAGAGGAGTATATGCTGGCAACCAGTATTTTCTCTTTCCCACATTGCTCTCTAACTTTTTCAAGACATACTATTTTCTCAGCAATATTTAATTTGCTGTCATTAAATACTTTCCATCATGGTGTACAGAGGTCAGAAATGAGTTACATGAAGTAAAGTAGCATTTTGTACTTCAATGGACTGGGGCTGGCTTATAGTCATTGCGAGAGGATTCATTCCTCACTGACCAGCCCCCGTATTCTCAGGTGGTAGAGCATACAACTTCCAAATATCAAGTCTTGGGTACTTGAGGGTGTGGGTTCAAGCCCAACGGCTGGCCATCTAAAATTACTGATACTCCTTCAAATGTTAAACCAAGGTCCCTTGTGACTGTGCTATGCACCAAGTACGTAAAAGAACCAGGTGTGAACTTAGAATGGATTTTGTCCTGTATCTTGCACTATCCCCTGTAACAAAAACTAAGAGTCTTCAGGAGGCGTTGCCCACATGGGCAACCAGTGGCAATGATAAACTAAACTTGTTTTTGTACAAAAAAAAAAACCAGTTGTCTCCCCCTTTTTGGTATCAGAAGGATTGATATGTCACCAAGGCAATTTATAACTGAAATAATGGTCATTTTTCCCAAACGGTTTTTGAGTTATAGAGCGGACATGAAATTGTACGTAAAATGAGTAAGGAAAATAATCAAAGGGAAATAACTCGTAAAATATACAAGCCAGAGTTATGGTTCTTGTGCATGACACTTCGTCTCATAGTGATTTACAAATGTGTAAAGTTTTATCAAAATATCTTAAAAGGTTTTAGAGTTATAGAGTGGACTCAATTTGTGAAGGAAAATAATCAAAGGGAAATAACTTGAAAAATATACAAGCCAGAGTTATGGTTCTTGTGCATGACAATTTGTCTCATGGTGCTTTACAAATGTGTGAAGGTTTATCAAAATATCTTAAAAGGTTTTCGAGTTATAGAGCGGACACGATTTGTGAAGGAAAATAATCAAAGGGAAATAACTCGAAAAATATACAAGCCAGAGTTATTGTTCTTGTGCATGACACTTTGTCTCATGGTGCTTTACAAATGTGTGAAGTTTTATCAAAATATCTTAAAAGGTTTTCGAGTTACAGAGCGAACACGATTTGTGAAGGAAAATAATCAAAGGGAAATAACTCAAAAAATATACAAGCCAGAGTTATGGTTCTTTTGGATGACACTTTGTCTCATGGTGCTTTACAAATGTGTGAAGTTTTATCAAAATATCTTAAAAGGTTTTCAAGTTATAGAGCGAACACAATTTGTGACAGACAGACAGACAGACAGGCAAATGGACAGACGCACGGGGGAAAAACAATATGTCTCCCGACCCTGATGGGGGGGGGGACATAATAAACACAAATCAATTCATTCCTCTCTCACCACGTAACATTTTGACTTGAAAATGCGTATAAGGGAAAGCAGTCCATTTTGTGAATGTGGATATTAAAGATAGGGCACCCTAATGGGATTCGTGTAACATCACCTTTCATTGCTGGAAAAACATATGGATTAGGCTAAGACTTTGGTAATCCAAAATCGATCGGCCAATAGACGCTGGTTCCCCGCAGTGATTACGGATTTACCAAGCATCAAAATTTTAGATTGGTCCAATCAAAGCGGACATTTAAGAAAGGTCCAAATTGAAGGCCTTTGCAGACAACTAATCAAATATTGCTCGTATGGTGAGATTTGTTTTTGGTGGGATAGAAAACAATGCAGGAAAGGAGAAAATGCTGGTTACAAGCCTTTTCCAGCACTGTTTTCAAAAGCCTTTTTTCCAAGGTCGTTAAAAGTTAGGGTTGTCTGGAAAAGGGTTCAAAACTAACAGTGCCATCACCGTTAGTGCTTTTTAAGCCTATTCATAATGCCTTTCTGTAGTTTCATTACCACTACATTGGGCTGTTACATGGATGTTTTGAGCAGCCTGATCTTAATCTACACTGATTGCAAAGGCAACTAGAGATATGAAAGCCTCTTTAAGGGTTCATAAACCGGAGACAAGTGACAAGATACTAGATTTCAGCCTCTGCTCTGGGTAGGAAACATGAATCATGTGACTTTAGGCTATTATTTTGTCAGACAGACAATTTTTGCTTTCAAAGGATAAAAACATCAACCCATCCTGACTGTGACCCTTCAACCAGGATAATGAACTTGTCTGTTAAACTGCAACATGATACTATCAATGTCTCCCAGTGTCTTTAGCCAACAAATTGGTCCTTGTCCCTATAATATAAGACTGTTTATTTCCTTATGTCTCAATGTTTTTACTCTTTCTAGTCAAAGTGGTATACAGTCTACCCTTCCTAAGATGAAAAATTTTAAAATTGTCCCAAATTGAAAGCATTTGCTAATGACAATTTGAACATGGCACAAATGATGGAATTTGTCTTTCATTAAAATTTTGGTAGAAAACATTGTAGGGAAATGAGGAAATGCTCAATACATTCTGACCAACTTTTATGAGTATCTGACTGAAAATATAGCCTTTAAGGCAATTGTTGTCGCTTGCATGATGCACAACACAGGACAGAAAAAGCAAGACAGATAAAATACCATCACAAAAGTTCACTTGCACTTTGTGCTCAGGTGAGCTTAAGACTGAAACTCTTCCACCTGTCTTCTTGAGGAGACCTTGGGATCTCTTGGCATTGGTTCAGTTACCTTCAGCGACCATTCTGAATGGCTAAAGGAAGCCAAGTTTATGCTGTTTAGTTCCAGCAGGTCCCTATTCTGTTGGCTGCCAATGATTTGCTGAAGCTCCCAAATAATAATTATTCTTTCCTTAACCTTTCACTAAACATACATATGTACTTAAGACACTAAGGAAGAAGACTTTTTGAAAACAATGTTAACACTAAGGAAGAAGACTTTTTGAAAACAATGTTGGAAAAGACATTTTCTCCTTTATCAGCAATGTTTTTTACCCTTTCAAAGACAAACTTTGCATGTGAGCCACATCTGTCATCTGCACAACTTTTCAATTTAGACCAGTCTAAAATAAGTCATAATATGGAAGAAACATATGAAGAGAGATCAGATAGTGTGTAACTTTCCATGCTGAAAACAAATTCTTGTTTCTGTGAGCACATATTCTGTGGACCTAATCACATGTCACATTTCTTTTTGTAATAAAGTGCTGATTCAAAATTAAGTTCAGCTTCTAAAATGAAGAGAAGCACACAAGGCTTCAGTATTCTGCTCAGTATTGTTCAGAGAGGGAACAATTGCACAATGCAAGAATAAGGGATATTTTCAAAGTAAGGGAGACAAATCACACCAGACTCAATCTTAATATATGAATTATTTTTGTCAAATAAGTTCAAAAGGGTTTATGAGGCTTTCTTTCCATCAAAACATCTAGTATAATAAATATCAAAATGTGTACATCAAAGATCAGACTACTTGCATTGTAAAATCTGATCTTCATCCAAACCTGCTGCCACAGCTATTTAATTGTTATTGGTGTCCAAGTGATAACCATTTACCAAACAATCCGCTCTGAATGGTCTCAAGAAAAAAAACTTTTAAAAATATTGTGGAAAGTGGAGAAAACGCTGGTAACCTGCATTTTCTCCTTCCCTTCCCCCCCCCGTGTTTTCTACCTTTTCAAAAACAAACCCAAGCTTTGTTTTTTTTCTGTAAATTCTTTCAGAAAGGCTTTAGAAAACATCTTGGAAAAGGGAGAAAATGCATTTTTCCTTTCCCAACAAGGGTTTCTACTTTATCATCATTTGAGCAGCATCATTTTATCATCTGCAAGTACTTTCAAACTGGCCAAGTATTTTGTTGTCTTGTAAAGGGTTAACCCCTTTACCAAACAATCCTATGTTTTAACTGCCTTGAAGAAAAAGACTAATGAAAACAGTAGAAAAAGCAGAAAATGCTGGTAACCAGCTTTTTTCCCTTTTTCAACAGTTTTCTACCCTCCAGAAATCAAATTTCAATTTTAGAGTACAATTTACTTTGTCAAATGCAAATGCTTTCAAATAGGACTTTTCTAAAATTTTGTCATTTGGTACAGAGTTACCTGTGCCCAGGCAATATTTTTGAAATGAGACCCCCAGGAAATCCAATTAGATACTAACCTGACAATGTGGAGATAAATGCAAATACATCTTCTTTGTCCTCTTCCCCCATTATTATAGTTTTCCTGGTTTTAAATTGGGACACTAAGGTTTTTATTAAAACTTCAAAAATAACTATTTTTATCTAGTAAGGCAACAGTTAGCAAACCACCAATCAATTAAAAGGAACCTTTAAGGAAAATTTTTGTTTTTCAATGGTATTTTGTTGAAGTGCTACTAAGTAGCTTTTTCAGGTATTTCTAGATTTCACTCCAGAATTCCACAAATACTTACTGGCATGCGATGTGGTCAATAACATGCATTCCTTATTGTGGGATTTTACTCAAGTAAGTATGATTGTCTCATATTTGGTCTGATAAAATGACCATCCCCTTAATTAAATGCACAAAATTACAACTTTGAACAACATTTCAAAGACAGTTCCAACCGTTTGGGTCACGTTTATCTTGTCTCCGAACTGTTTCAATATGGTATGGACTCATCCAAAATTGTGGTAAAGAATGAATCCTTTACCAAATGCTTCCATGTCTTTATGATACTGAGAAATAGAACTATTGAAACATGACAAACATTCTGACCAAGTTTCAGGAGTATCAGAGTATCAGACAATGTTTTTCTCAGATTTGGCCCAGTGACCTACTTTTTTTTACCAGAGATGACCAAAATTCTCACTTGGCTCAGATACTATCAAGACAAACATTCTGACCAAGTTTCACGAGTATCAGACTGAAAGTGTGGCCTCTAGAGTGCACACAAGGTTTTTCCAAAATTTGGCCCAGTGACCTACTTTTTGATCAGAAGAGGCCAAATTTCAGACTTATATGAGATTCTACCAAGACAAACATTCTGACAAAGTTCCATGAGTGTCAGCCTGAAAATGTTGCCTCCAGACTGCACACAAGGTTTTTATAAGATTTGGCCCAGTGACCTACTTTTTGACTCAATGTGACACAATTTGGAAATTGTCTGAGATATCATCAAGACAAACATTCTGACCAAGTTTCTTGAGTACTGTGCCAAAAGTGTGGCTTCTGGAGTGTGCACAAGGTAATTATTGAAGCCTGGACGACAGACGACAGAAAACGCACTATCACAAAAGCTAACCTTGAGCACTTTGTGCTCAGGTGAGCTGAAAATGGTTGAAAAAGAGAAAAAAGCTGGTATCCAGCATTTTCTCTGTTTCTAACAACATGCCACCATTTCAAAATTTATTCTATCATTTGAGCCATATGTATTCAATATAGTCGATTCTAAATATTACTCATCTCTTACAGAGTTTAACATTGAAGATAATGAAACACCAAAATTTTAAGATTTTCATGGTGAAAGAAATCAAACTCATAAGACAAGCCCCAACTAGTTTACTATTCTAATTTTAGTAACAGTGACCTTGACCCCTACCTTGGCTTCAAATTGAGCACAATATGCATACAAGATCTACCACCATGCAAAGCTTCTTCACAGGGCACAGACCTCAGGTTATTGAATAACATTTTTTTCTAATTTATGTAACAACAACCTTGATCTTAACAAGCAAGCTATTTCTGTTGCCAATGTTACCCTAGGATTGTTTGATTTAAATCATTGGGGCGTCTCTTATCTTTCACTGGCAACACATCTAGTGAATGCACCAGATTCAAGTATCTTTTTCCAAAAGCAGTACCATGCAGATACCGACTAGATCCTGCCTTTTGCAGTTTCTGATCTAGATTTGCTTCGGCTGCAACTTGTACTTTTTTTTAGACAATTTGCATCAGTAGATTAAAGGTAAAATGTCATCTTCGCTCTTAACTAAATAAAAAACTTTAGAATCAACCAAATTGAAAGAAATTGCACAGGACAATTTAAATGTAGCTCAAATGCTGGTAACTTGCATTTTCTCCTTTTCCTAAAATGTTTTCAAGTACCTTCTTCAGTAGGGTCCTTGAAAGTTGGGATTGTGCTGTGAAGGGTAAGCGGGCAGATAGCCCTTCACAATTAACCCTTTACTGCACAATGCGGATTTTTAATGACCGTTTTGGAAACATTGTGGGAAAGGAATAAAATGCTGATAAACAGCTTTTTCTCCTTTTCAAACAATGTTTTCTACCCATCAAAGAAAAATTGCACCATTTGAGCCACAATGAAATTGTATTCTGCAAACGCTTTCAATTTGGACAAGGCTAAAATTTCGTTGTCTGGTAAAGGGTTAAGGGTTTAATTAAGGAGTCCTACATCTCAGAATAGATAAATGTAGGGTTAAGAACCCTATAAAATTAACCAATTACTCTTCAGATAAATATCCTATCTAAAACCAAGTCAAAATTTTATCTAATAACAATGCCTCTAAAAGCCAATCCCACACTGCCATGCCTAGAGATAGCTTGTGCACCCATAAGAGTACTTTTACCACACATTCCTTGGGTTTTCATGACCCAAAAGAAGAATGGTTTTGAAAACAATGTGGTAACCAGCATTTTCTCCTATTCCCACGACGTTTTTCTACTCTATGAATTGTCAAATTTTGTCAAATCAGCTCATATGTCATCTTCGGTTCCAGCTGGATCTAGATTTTTGTTGTTTTGTAAGGAGTTACCTGTTACACAGACTTCAATATTCTCCTTTATTCATTTCCTCTCCTGTATTGTTTTTTTTTTTATTTGAGTGTCCTTTAGCAAGCACTGCAGTATCCAAGTCTTTTAGGAGTGAACCCAGGAAATATACGAATAAGTTAGGTGCTTGACATAAAATAACTGAAATAACAACATTCAATGGAAGTTAACAGTCTGTTTGCCCAGCCAGGCATTAAAGACCCAGCTCAACACAGCTGATAGTGTAGGTCAAGATCAGCCTGCCATCTTTGAAGTCTAATCTTATCTGATAACAATACCTCTTGGACAATCCCATACAGACTGTTCTTAACGCTTTTTTACACCGTCCCAAGTTTTAATGACATCAAGAAAGAAAGCTTTTGAAAAGATTGTGGAAAAAGGAGAAAATGCTGGTCACCAGCATTTTCTCCTTTTTCCACATTGTTTTCTAACCTTTCAGAGACAAATCCAATCATCTGAACCACATCCAATGTCATTTGAAAATGCTTTCAATTTGGGCATGTCTAATATTTTGTAATCTTACAGAGAACTTTGAATTTTGTTTTGTTAATCTTTGTTTGTATGATGTATAAATTCTGTTTTCAACATTATTTCTGTCACATCATGATGACCAGATCACCTATTCATGGAGTTTCTTTTACTAGTGTTTTGCACACTGTTCTTCCAAACCTAGAGGCTGCTTTCCCTCAAAATATAGCCATTATCCAATGAATCCTTTTGCAATGACTGTCATCAATCCTGAGATGGAAACTGGACAAACTTGGGAATCACACCAGCTACCCCATGAGTTCAATCCTCGTGTTTTATCGACTGATCTACTGGGCTCAGCCCAAGCCTGCTCAAACAGATGGATAAAATTTGATTGATGATGTCACTTTCAACATTATTTCAGTCATATAATAGCACCTGCTACTTTATTTACATGTTTACATTATACCAGCTTTAACCTTTTACCTAACAATTCCATGATTCATGTTCCTGAGAAACAAAAATTTTAAAAATATTGTGGAACAATAGCGGCAAATTGTCGCAAGCACCAGTTGTCGAGGGGGGGACAAAAATCGTAAAGGGCAGGTAGAGGAATATAGTAGTGCAGCAGAAATCATGTAAGTGATTGAAATAAGCATGAATGTCTCCTCTAATGTTAAGGAAACATGCATATAAAGTTTCAGGTCATTCCAACATGAAAAGACAAAGTTATATTGTAGAGAAGCATGAAAAGCTGTAAAAAAAAAAATGAATAGGGAATAATTCCAAAAGGGCATTAGGTAAGGTTACGGCTCCAGTGCATTGCACTTTTCGTAACTGCAACAAACATTTTTACCAAGTCTCAAGTCAATTTGACGTGAGGTGACAAAGTTCCGTTCCGGACAAGCAAGAAATACTGTAAAAATGAAGATCAAAGTGGAATTACTCAAAATCCGCGCTAGGTAGAGTTATTCTTCTTGCGCACTGTACTCTGTAATATTGCAACAAACATGCATACCAAGTTTGAAATCCTTCTGACTTGAGATGACAAAGTTATATTCCGGACAAGTACTAAATGCTGTAAAAATGACGATCAAAGGGAAATAACTCAAAGACAGCACGAGGTAGAGTTACAATTCTTGCACACTGCACTTCCAAATATTGCAACAAATAAGCATATCATATTTCAAGTCATTCCTACTTAAGATGACAAAGTTATGCTCCGGACAAGCAAGAAATGCTATAAAAATGAAGATCAAAGGGGGAATAACTCAAAAGTTGTGCTAGGAAGAGTTATGGTTCCTGTGCACTGCACTCCGTAATTTTTCAACAATCATGCAACCCAAATTTGAAGATGTTCAGACTAGAGATGACAAAGTTATATTCCGAAAAAGCAGACAATGCTGTAAAAATGACGATCAAAGGGAAATAACTCAAAGACAGCATGAGGTAGATTTATGGTTCTTTTGCACTCCACTCTGTATTATTGCAACAAACACAAATGCCAAGTTTCAAGTCAATCGGACTGGAGATGACAAAGTTATGATCCGGACAAAGAACTGGATGCCGCCCACCCACCTGCCCGCCTTTACGCTATGGGTGATCCCATAATACGTCCCGTCTTTGACAGGCATATAAAAAGGAGAAAATACTGGTAACCAGCATTTTCTCCTTTTCCCATGTTTTGCAAAACCATTTTAAATTGATGACAGCCTTAACGACAATGGCGTTTGTCTGGGGACATTTGAGCTACAACTATGGCTTCAAAGTTTAATCATCTCCAAATGCTTTCAATTTGGAAAAATCTAAAATTTTGTTGTTACGTTAAAAAAATGTAAGCACACAGCCCAATCCAAATTAATCAAATACACATATAACATGAAATACCTACTGTTTTTTTTTCTCCAACCAGCTTTCACTTTTTTTCACTTAAACAGGTTTTAAATATCAGGCTGATATTCCCCACCCAGTTCTTTATTTCCACTCATCTAATCTATCAAACTAAAGTATGGGTTATCTGCAGTAAGGAAATATACTTAAACCTTTACCAAACAATCCCTGGTTTTTACACCCAGAGGAAGAAGCCTTCTGAAAACATTATGAGAAAAGGAGAAAATGCTGGTAACCAGCATTTTCTCCATTTCCCACAATGTTTTCTACTCTCCTAAAGTCAAGTTTCAATTTTTGAGTCACGTTTATTTTGTCGTCTGCAAATGCTTTCAATTTGGACAAGTCTAAAATTTTGTCGTTTGGTAAAGGGTTAACTCTTTACCACACACACACAAAATCTAGACTTGCCTACATAGAAAGAGTTTGCAGACACTAAATGTTTCTCAAATAATGGAATTTCTGTACTAAAGGGTTGAAAACATTGAAGGAAAAGGAGAAAATACTGGTTACCAGCAGGTCTCCTTTTCCAACATTATTTTCAAAAAGTCCTTTTTCTCAGGGTTGTTAAAACTTGAGATTGTTTTGTAAAGGATTAACCCTTCTTTCTCGGGCTATAAAACAAAGAAATCAGTTGGTAAAGGGGTAAAAACTGTCACTTCCAATATTTAATACTTTACACCCTTCAGACTGCTCAATATTTTACCATTTCAGGGTCATAAAAGGTAACCTGGGGCTTTTGCAGACAACACAGATCAGGAGCGGACTGCACAAAACATGCAGTCTGATCTTGAATTTTTATGCTACTCTCTCACTATTGCGTATCAGCGGCGTATGCAACAAAATTTCTTTACACAGGTCAATTGCCAAGAACGGAGGCATATTTTGTTCAAAATTAAAGACACAGCGTATGTACGTTTCTCTGGCGTTCCTGTGGCGTATCTGTGTTCGTATGGAGTTCAAGAGACGCTAAGTGTGGCATACTGAGGCGTCAGCGTGGCGTATGACACGTTGTCTTGGCGTAACCGCTTTGTTAGCACGGCATTGCTTACTTATGTGCAGTCTTGCCGTTGCGTAAATACGACGGTCACCGATGGAAAACGCTGTGCTCACTTCATTGCAGTCATTTGTTCAAAAGAAGTCAAACGTATCATGTTAACCAATACATTCGCGTGACACAATAAGTGTTCAAGCTATGTTCCACAGCGTCACTGCTGCGTTTTCACTTTTACGGCATATGTGTGATGTAAGCATGATGTATCAGAGCTGCTACATACGTATTTTAAGTGTGGACTTAAAAAAACGTCGCACCAGTGCGTACAAGGAGACCGTGCTACGTACAAAAGAGGCGTTGTCGCGGCGTTCCTTACTTATACGTAAGCCGATATGCAATAGTGAAAGAGTGTCCTGATTTGTCATGCCTATAAGATAAAGATCTGTCTAAGTTTCAGAGGAGTGTTAAGAGGGTAACTTGTCAAAAGAGCTATTTCTTTTAAACGTTTCCATGCCCTCCTTCAGTTTCTTCACACAACACTCTTTCAAAGCAACTGGCTGCTTTACCACATTAACATCCAAACAAAGCAGTGAACTGGGATTGAATCTTGTGGTACTGACTAGTACCAATCCTCCAAAAGAGTTTTCCATAAACCCCCAGGATTATGAAGCCTACCTGTTTCCAAATAAGCCACCTGGCTTGGCAAACTATCTTTATAATGTGCCAATAAATAAAGCCAGAACTGAGGAAAAAAAGAGGTACTTTTATGATCAACAGCAGGATCCATAATGAATTTCAATTTCAAATGCAGCCTCAAAGAAAAGGGTTTGAATTTATCGTCAAAATGGAGCAATAAGAAAAGCTGCCATGATCAATAATAAAGGTATTTCTGTACATAAAAAGCGAATTTTGTAGAACTATTTTTTCCCCCTTTCAAAAACCATTAATTAGCAGTCACATGCATTCCCAGAAAGTGTGTAAGTAAAGGAAAGGGTATATACTTAACTTAAAATGCAGCAATAAGAAAAGCTGACATTGTAAATAATAGAGGTATTTTTGTAGATAAATACAGGGCACAAAGACAAGTGATTTTACGGCTCATCCCCTCCAAATCAATTTATCAAACATTGACATGGCATCCCAAGTTGGACATAAAAACTTTACTATAACCCCTTATGTACCAAGTAAACAAAAAAGACATTAAACCTTTACCAAACAATCCCCAGTTTTGTTGACATTGTGGAAAAAAAGGCTTGTGAAAACACTGAGGGAAAAGGTGAAAATGCTGGTAACCAGCATTTTCTCCTTTTCCCTCAATTTTTCCACTGTTTCAAAAAAAGTGATTATTTTTGAGTTAGACTGAATTTGTCATGGAAAAGCCATTAGTTTTATTATTTGGTAAAGACTTAATTTTCAGTCAGTAAAAATAAATACCAAGATATATTCTTGCTTAAGTGTTTTTAGCTTTGCTGTCAGTGTAGAATAAGATCAGACTGTACAATGTGGCCTGCAACACACAAAAAGGGGTATTCGAGCATTTGCGTAAAGTGTCATCTCGGATCAGCCCGCGCAGGCTAATCCGAAACGACACTTTCCGTTTTTATGTAATTTTCAGTTTTGCACAAGTCTACTGTAGCACAAACTCTAATGTAGTCGTAAAGTGCCGTCTCGGATTAGCCTGCGCGGACTGCACAGGCTGATCCGAGACAACACTTTATGCAAATGTCCGAATGCCCCTTTTTGCGTGTTGCAAGCCGTATGTGCCCTTTGCTGAAACATTCTGGATAACAGCAACCTTGAAATGTAATTCAATGGTTCAGATTTCTATGGCGAAAATGTCTGTTGGGTTTATTTGGCAATGGTTAATGCCTCAATCCTGAGAAATAAACAAAACTAACCTCTTAGGACAGGTGGTTGTTTAACACAGATAACTGTTGCTAAACAAAGATGGTTGCTAGACCTTACAATAAAATCCTGAGTTTAAAGAAGACTTTTGAACACATTGTTTGAAAACAACAAAATGCTGGTCACCAATATTTCCTCCATTTCTCATAACATTTTCTACCCTTTCAAACACAAATTCTAGCATTTAAACCACATTTGATTTGTCGTCTGAATTATTCCGAATTGAACAGGTCTCAACTTATGTCCCTTTCTTAACTAATTAATACAGGTGGCTGCTTAACACAGGTAGAATTATAAGTGTATATCGTATGGCCATCAAACTACAGTTGAATTAAAGTAACAAGAGCATGGCATGCTGGTGGCAATGTTCGGCTGCAGTTGCTTTAAGAAATAGATTTATTTCAATGAAAATTTTAAGTCAAGAAAGAGGCATAACGGCACAACATATCTTAATAGTTACCCGCATCTGTTGTATGGGTTCCCCTTTGGACATGAGAGATATTATGAAATGTAAAAGTTTTTGCATGAAAACAACAACAGCACAGACAGATGATGATGAAGATGACGAAATGGCTATGACAATACCTCAACATTTTCTTTGAAAACAGCTCAGCTGACAATCTGCGTGCACGTAACAAGTGCATAAATAAGTTAAAAATACACACCATAATAATTCCTGTGCATCTTTATATTCAACTTGATGACCTTACCTGTTACGACAATTACATGCAATGTCATCACGCAGTTATTCATATAATACATTGGTTACAACACAATTCTCATTTAGCCCTTTACAACACAATCACGACTTTTAACGACCCTAATGGACAATTTTAGCTATTAAAAACATTGTGGGAAAAGGAGTAAATGCTATTGGCCAGTATTTTCTACTTTTCCCCAAATGTTTTCCACCCTATCAAGTACGGAGTCTGTCATTTGAGCCATCTTCAATTTGTTGTCTGGAAATACTTTGAATTTGGAGAAGTTCTAAATTTCATTGTTTGGTAAAGAGTTAATAACCATTGTACACACTATCTCCTCTTTTTACTAACCTAAAATGGGAGTCCTTTGAAAACATCGAGGAAAAAAGAAAGTTTTGCGCCATTCAGAAAACCAATTCTACCAAAAGAGCAACATTCAATTTGTCATCCAAAGACTTTTAAAAATGGACAAATCCAAAATTTGGACAAAATTTGAGATCCATCCCTATTAAAAGCATTCAAGGGCAGGAAAATCCTGTTTTCACCACCATCAAAGAGAATGTATTTGAAAGTATTGTGAAATGGGAAAAAAAAGCTGGTAATAAGCATTTTCTCCTTTTCCCATAATATATTCTAGCCATTTAACCCTTTACCACACAATCCCGAGTTTTAAAGACCTTGTGGAAGAAGGCTTTTGAAAAACTTTTGGGAAAAGGAGAAAATGCTGGTAACCAGCATTTTCTCCTTTTCCCAAAATGTTTTCTACTCTTTTAATTACAAATTCTATCATTTAAAGCAAATTTAATTTGTCGTCTGCAAATGCTGCCAACTTTGATTTTTAATCTAAAAAATGAATACATTTCTTGACAAGTTTAAATTTTTTTCTGATGTTGGAAAGACAGAGAGAGACCCTGGACAGCCTGCTAAACAGATAAACTGTGCCAATATTGTACAAATATTTACTCATTCATAACTTCAAAAGACAGAGTTTAATTGAAAAATCTGATCAATAAAACTTTATGAGCCTATTTTCCATTTCTTTATTACTCTAGCTCTATATCTTCATGAATTAGACTCTTCACCTATCTATTCAGAATTTTAATGACCCTTGTGAGACAGCTTTTGAAAACACTGCGGGAGAATGAGGAAAGACTGATAAGCAGCATTTTCTCCTTTAACAACACCCTTTTGCGATGAATCCAATGATTTAAGTTATATTCACTTTGCTGTCTAAAAATAGCTTTCAATTTGGACAAGTCTAAACATTTATTGTCAAGTAAAAGTGTAAGTAACAAATCCAATTGAGACTTCTAAAATTTAATTCTCTAACCTAACCTTGAGGATTATTTTTGTGTAGGAAAAACCCAAGTGTTACATTTTAAAAATAGAGTAGATCCCAGATCAGATGCAAAGTTTTGTGTCAAATGATCTGAGTCTACGAGGTTTTAGACGACAGGGTTTGAGGGTAGACCATGTCACTTTAAACATTATTTCAGTCATATTGGAATGATAGCTCATTCATTCATGTATCCTGGGTTTCACCATTACAAGGCTAGGATTCTAAAGCATCTTACCAGAGGACACTCAAACACAAAAATCCAACGCCTAAAATGAGTATCAAACCCTGGACCACTGGACTGCCAATCCTGTGCATAAAATATCAGCAGGACCCATGTAAAGATTTACACATATAATACAGTAAGTTTGTTGCATAAAATCTATACAAAATGACAAAGTTTAAAACTCATTGAAACTGAAAACATTTGCAGACAACAAAATTAAATAATTGTAGATCAAATGATTTCTGTCTTTGACAGGTTGGAAAACATTGTGGAGAAAGGAGAAAATACTGAATGCCTGCAATTTCTCCTTTTCCCATAGTATTATAGCCTTATTTTTCAAGGTCGTGAAAAGTTGGGATTGTGTGGTAAACGGTTAATTTCCTTGAATTATAATCTGTAACCAGATTGAAATATATTTTGAACACATTATTGTCTGCAGTCTATCTTTTCCATTTGCAGCAGACTACTTCCAAACCCAATTTGGCAAAAGGAAAAATTTCTGTGTAAAAGCATTTTCTCCCGTTACTCTTTATCACACAATTGCGAGTTTTAATGACCTTGACATGGAAGGCTCTTGAAAACATTATGGGAAAAGGAGAAAATGCTGGTAACCAGCATTTTCTCCTTTTCCCACAATATTTTCTAACCTTCAAACCAAAAACAAATTTCACTTTACGAGTCACAGTTTTTTTGTCATCTGCAAATCCTTTCAATTTGGACAAGTCTAAAAATTGCGTGGTTTGGTAAAGAGTAAAACCAAGATGCTTTGTATTGTATTCCAATATCGAACCTTCATGAATGTTGAGAACAATAATTGTCTTCATTGGTCTGCTGCAATGAAGTTTATACAGGAAATGGGAGAAATGGAAAATTGTAGTAAATCAGCCCAAAGATATCTTTGAACTTCCTATTAATTTCTCATTTACTACTTTCCAGTTCATATTTCATCTTTACCAAACAATCCCTGCTAAAAACTCCTGAAGAAAAACTGTATTAAAAACGCTGTGGGAAAAACAAGAAAATGCAGGAAATCAGCATTTTGTCCTCTTCCCACAAAGTTTCCTATTCTTGCAAAAACAAAACTTGTCATTTGACCCACAGTCAATAAAAGTATATCTACAAAACATTTTCAAGTCTTAAGTCTAAAATTTTGTTGTCTGGCAAAAGAGTGAAAAGAAAATTTTTACGTTCATTTCTGCCCTATTACACCCAATCACTGTACAAATACAACATTTTCACACCCCTGCAGTTGATCTTGTGAAAAAACATGTAATGAAAAGCAGCAAAATGTCTTTTTTTAAGTCTATACAAAATAACAAAATTTTAGACTTGTCCAAATTCAAAGCACCTGCAGATGAAATAAACATGACTCAAATATTAAAAATTGATTCAGGATGGAAGAAAACATTGTGGGGAAAAAGGGGAAAATGCTGGTTATGAGCATTTTCTCTTTTTACCACAAAGGTTTCAAAAGGCTTTTTCTTCAGGGTCTGTCAGTATATTTTCTAAATATATTTATGTATTGCAGACATGGCACACTCCAGAGGGTTTTTGATTTTTGCATTGTTTGTATAATGGGCCAGAGGTCTAATATGTATGGATTAAAGAAATGATTTAAACTGAATTGAAACTCAGGAGTATGGCACAGAATTAACCAGGAAACTGTTACTTTTCATTTTCCAAACAACTGCAAAACCTCTTCATACCTTTTTCAGCTTTATGAGAAGTGGTAATTTTTGCATCCAAAATTATTCTGAATGGTTAAGAGTTAAATTAGGTTATTTTTCACATTAATGGCAAAATTTCATTTTTTCAAATCAACAATATAACTCATTAAAGGTTTTTTATGTTCATGGAAAAAAATTCAATTTTCACTTCATAAAAGCAGAATAACTATTCCATTTCATCAGTTTTCCCGTGTATTTACTATTAAACCTTCACAACAAAATTCTGAGTTTTAACAACCTGCAAGAATCAAGGGACTCATGAAAACATTAATGAAAAGGAGAAAATGCTCCAAACCAGCATTTCCTCCTTTTCCCATAATGTTTCCTACCCTTTGGAAGAAAAAGTTTCCTACTTTGTGCAACAATCAGTCAGTTGTCTGCAGTCTTGCCTTCAATTTGGACAAGTCTAAAACTTGGTGGTTTGGTAAAGAGTCAAACGAGGACTGACTCATATTAGTAAATCAAATCACTAGAAAAAAGGGAAAATAAAAAAATCAAATTTCAGATGCTACTAAAATAAATGATTGCAACTTAAATTTTAAATATTTCTCAAATTCCTACAGAATCCAGTGTCTTTGCATATTATAGGCACTGCACTCTTTACAAAATGGCAATAATCTAACTTGTCAAAATTGGGAGAATTTGCAGACAAGTTAAAATGAATGGGGCTAAATTCATACAATTTGTCTTTCAAAGAAAACATTATGGGGAAAGGAGAAATTGCTGGTTACCAGCATTCTCTCCTTTTTCCAAATGTTTTCAAAAGCATCCTTTCCCAAGGTCGTCAGAATTCTGCATTGTGTAGTAAAGGGTTAAAGATCAGACTGCATGCACACACTGTAGTCTGATCTTGATGTAGAACATAATTGTAACATAATTATATAACACCATTTAACTTTTTACAACATAATCCCAACTTTTAACAACCCAAACAGAGAAAACTTTCAGAAACATTGTGGGAAAAGGAGAAAATGCTGGTGACCATCATTTTCTCCTTTTCCCACAATGTTTTCGATCGTTTCAAAGACAAATCTCTCACTTTCAGCTACCTATAATTTGTTGTCTGCAAAATGCTTTGATATTGGACAAGTCTAAAAATGTTTGTTGTGTGACAAAGAGTCAGGATTAGCAATGAAAGAATGAAGTTATTTAAAATTTTTTGCTTTCACTCTTTAATACACCAGCAAAACATAGACTGGTCCAAATTGAAAGTATTTGGAGACCACAATTCAAATGTTAAAATGATGTAATTTAACTTTGATAGGGTAGAAAACATTGCAGGGAAAGGAAAAATGCTAGTTACAACCACTTTCTACTTTTCCCCCATTTTTGTTTTAAAAAGGCTTCTTCTTCAGGGTTATTAAACCTTGGGATTGTGGTGAAGAGGTAAGAATAACATTAATAGGGAAAGAATGAAGTTTTCACTGGAATCCTTTGCTATAACAGTAGTCTCCAGCATGTCTCTTGTAAAGGAAGAAGTCAATTGCACTAATGCTAGGTTGTTAACCCTCTACCAAACAAGCCCTTAAGTTTCAACCATCCAGGAAGAAACAGCTATTGAAAACATTGTGGGAAGAGGAGATACAGGTAAATCCCATCATTTGAGCAACATTTAACTCTTTACCAAACAACAATGTTTTAGACTAGTCCACATTTAAGGATTTGCAGAGGATTAATCAAAGATTGTTCAAATAATGAAACCTGACTTGGATTGAGTAAACAAGAGGGCCATGATGGCCCTGTATCGCTCCACTGGCTAATAAGTAAAAACCCTATACGCCAAACATTACAATACTTGGCCAACTGGTTTTTAACTAGAAGACATACCAAATTTTCTCATAAAATCCTACGAGAAAGTTATGACCACAGGGCAAAGCAGTTGTTGACTACAGAGCTATAATTACTTGAATCCTGGTAGAGGTCCACAAGATGAAGCCCCATACCCATACTTAGGTGTTATGACAAGCACCAAGATAATTTCTAAAGTTTTAACTTTATAAACCCAAGTAAAACTTGTGACCCTTGGGGTGGGACCGAACTTTATCCCAGGGCTATAATATTGGCCTTCTTGGAAGACCCCCACTAGATAAAGCTACATGCAAAATTTAGTAGCCCTAGGCCTTATGGCTAGGTACAGGAAGATTTCTTAAGTTTTTACAATGTAAGCCCATATAAAACTTATGGCCCCCGGGATGGGGCCAATTTCAATCCCAGGGCTATAATTTGAAAAAAAAACTTGGTAGAGGTCTATTACATAAAGCTATATGCAAAATTTGGTAGCCCTAGGCCTTATGGCTAGGTACGAGATAATTTATAAAATTTTACCTATGTAAGCCCATGTAAAAGTTGTGCCTCCCCCTTTCCAAGGGCAGGGTCAAATTTGACCCCAGGGCTATAATTCGGGCACTCTTGCTAGAGACCCACTAGATAAATCTACATGCAGAATATGGTAGTCCTAGGCCTCACGGCTAGGTACAGGAAGATTTCTGAAGTTTTCACTACATAAGCCCATGTAAAACTTGTGACCCCCAGGGTGGGGCCAATTCTGACCCCAGGGCTAGAATTTTAAGAAACTTGGTATAGATCCATTAGATAAAGCTACATGCCAAATTTGGTAGCCCTGGGCCTACATCTAGGTACAGGAAGTTTTCTAAAGTTTTCATTATATAAGTCCATGTAAAACTTGTGACCAGAGCAGGGCCAATTTTGACCCCAGAGCTAGAATTTGAATAAACTTGGTAGAGGTCTATTATATAAAGCTACATGCCAAATTTGGCAGCCCAGGGTCTTAAGGTTTCAGACAAGAAGATTTTCAAAGATTTTTCAATATTTTTTAGTTTTGTTGCCATGGCAACCAGAGTTTTTGAAAGAATCAAATTCTTTCAAGAAATTCTGAATAGGACCATGGCAGGATCATTTCTGTGAAGTTTCATCAAAATTGGATGGGTAGTTTCAGAGAAGATATTTGAAATAAAAGTTAACGCACACACGGGCGGACGGTCGGATGCACAGACGCACCAAGCCTGCTGGCTTTCAGCCAGTAGAGCTAAAAACATTGTGGTAAAAGGAGAAAATACTGGTTACCAGAATTTTCTCCTTTTCCCGCAATGTTTTCATCGGGTCTCTTTCTTAGGTCCTTAAAACTCAGAATCATGTGGTAAAGGGTTAATTATCATTATGTCATCTGCAAATACCTAGAATTTAAGCAAGTCTAAAATCTTGTCTGTCTGGTACAGAGGGCTATACATCTAATTTATTTGCGGCTCTAAGCCTTAAATTACTCATAACAACCTGCATGTTGCACATCCATCATGCTTGACAAATTAGCCTTTACCATCATGGATAGCCATGTCTGTACATTGGCTTTAACTCTTTCACTACTAAATAAATGAAATACACTTTTCCAATGGCTACAAACATAGTTCCAAAACAAGATGAAGAGACAGTTTTGTAATATTATGAAATAAAGTAGCGGACTCGGTGTAGATCAAAGATAAGACTACACGTTCTGTGCAGTCTGATCTTGATCTATGCTGTCCACAAAAGTCTCTGGTGTCGTCTACAGTCAGGAAAGAGTTAACTTTTTATAAACAATCTGGTGTTTTACCAACCTTGTAGAAGAGGGCTTTTGAAACAAGAGGGCTGTGAAGGCCATAAATTGCTACAATGCCTTTTAACCCTTTAACACATAATCCCAAGTTTAACGACTGTGAGGAAGGAGCCTTTTGAAAACACTGGGGGAAAAGGAGAAAATGCTGGTAACCAGCATTTTCTCCTTTTCCCACAAAGTTTTCTATCCTATCAAATACAAATTCCATATTTAAAAAAAATGCCATCTGCAAATGCTTTTAATTTGGACAAGTCTAAATTTTTGTCATGTGGTTAAGAGTTAAATATTTGTATCATGCGCTTAATTGGCACTGACAAAGACATAAATCGGAAGAAGTCGGTCTGCCAAATTTAGTAGGCCTAGGCTTTACATTTAAAAACAAGTTTTTTGAAGTTTCAATTATATTAACCCATGCAAAACTTGTGACCCCTGAGGCAGGGATAATTTTGACCCTGGAGCTACAATCTTGATAGGTGTTCACTGGATAAAACTACTTGCCAAATTTGGTTAGAAACAAGAGGAATTTAAAGTTTTCACTATGTAAGCCAATGTAAAACTTTTGACCCTGGGGCAGGGCCAGTTTTGACCCCAGGGCTACATTTTGTAGAATTTTGGTAAATGCCTATTCATGGATGCAGCTACCAACCAAATTCGGAGCACCAGGCTGGTCTTGGACATGAGGATCGTAAAAGATGTTCAATATTTTTGGGTCAAGTTGCCATGGCACCCAGCGTATTTACTGGAATATTTTTTTTTTTGGACAAATTTTAGAGAGGGCTATCATAGGATCATTTCTGTAAAGTTTTGTCAAAATCAGATGGGTAATTTCAGAGAAAAAGATGTTTGAAATAAAAGCTAACACACACAAAAGATGCATGCTCAGACACTGGGCCATGATGTGAGCTGGCTAGCCTTTGGCAAGTGGAGCTGAAAATGACAGAATTTTAATACAACAATGATGATGGCATTTTCTCAAAACAAGAGGGCCATGATGGCCCTGAAGTCGCTCACCCGAGTCTTTTGACCAAACATGACCAATTTTCAATTTCTTTCGAGATATTATGACAAACATTCTACCAAGCTATTATAATTATGGCCTCTAGGTTGTGAAAATTTGGCCTCTAGATTGTACACAAGCTTTTTCTAGAATTCCCATCACTGACCTATTTTTGAGCCAAACATGGCTTATTTTCCCATGTTAGATATTATCAAAGCAAAGGTTCTGACCACCTTTCATAAGTATTGGACAGAAAATGTGGCCTCTACAGTGTACACAAGGTTTTTCCAAGATTTAACATGGTGACCTAGGTTTATACCCAATGTGACCCATTTTCAATTTCATCATATTGATTATCAAAAAGAACATTCTGACTAATTTCCATAAGTATTGGACAAAATTGTTGACTCTAAAGCTACATAAGCTATTTTAAAGATCTGACCTGGTGACCTAGTTCTTGATCCAATGTGACCCATTTTCAAACCCACTCAAGATATCATCAAGACAAACATCCTGACCAACTTTCAAGGGTTTTGGACTGAAAATGTGGCCTCTAGAGCATCCACAAGGTTTTTCCTCAGATTTGACCTAGTGACCTAGTTGTTGACCCAACATGACCCACTTTTGAACTCAACTGAGATATCATCAAGACAAACATTCTGACTAATTTTCAAGAATTTTTGACTCAAAATGTGGCCTCTGGAGCATTCACAAGGTTTTTCTAAGATTTGACCTCGTGACCTAGTTTTTGACCCTACATGACCCATTTTCGATCTCTTCCGAGATATCATTAAGACAAACATTCTGATCAAGTTTTTTAGACTTTTGGACTGAAAATGTGGCCTCTAGAGCGTACTTAAGGTTTTTCTAAGTTATGACCTAGTGACGTAGTTTTTGATTTGACATGACCCATTTTCGAACGCGTGTGAGACATTATCAAGACAAACATTCTGCCCAACTTTCAAGAGTTTTGGACTGAAAATGTGGCCTCTAGAGCGTACACAAGGTTTTTCTCAGATCTGACTTAGTGACCTAGTTTTTGACCTAACATGACCCATTTTCGAAATCGTCAAAGATGTCAAGAAAAACATTCTGACCAATTTTCAAGAATTTTTGACTGAAAATGTGGCCTCTAGAGCGTACACAATGTTTTTCTAAGATTTGACTTCCTGACCTAGTTTTTTACCCAACATGACCCATTTTCAAACTCTTCTGAGATACCATTAAGACAAACATTCAAACCATGTTTCAAGAGTTTTGGACTAAAAATGTGGCCTCTAGAGCGTACTCAAGGTTTTTCTTAGTTATGACCTAGTGATGTAGCTTTTGACTTGACATGACCCATCATCGAACTCGTTGGAGATATTATCAAGACAAACATTCTGACAAACTTTCAAGACTTTTGAACCGAAAATGTGGCCTCTAGAGCGTACACAAGGTTTTTCTAAGTTTTGACCTAGTGACCTAGTTTTTGACCCAACATGACCAAATTTTTAACTTGTCCGTGATATCATCAAGACAAATATTCTGACAAAGTTTCAAGAGTTTTGGACTGAAAATGTGGCCTTTAGAGCGTACACAAGGTTTTTCTAAGATTTGTCCTAGTGACCTAGTTTTTGATCTAACATGACCCATTTTCGAACTTGTCCGAGGTATCATCAAGACAAACATTCTGACCAAGTTTCATGGGTATCGGACTGAAAATGTGGCCTCTACATCGTTCACAAGGTAAAGTTGATGACAGACAACGGACACAGCACGATCACAAAAGCTCACCTTGAGCACTTTGTGTTCAGGTGAGCTAAAAACAGCTCAGCTTCCAATGGACAATGGTAACCAGTATTTTCTGGATTTCCCACAATATTTTCTTCCCTTCAAAACACAAATTTCAACAAATGTTTTACAATTGTTTTGTCGTCTGCAAATGCTTGTGATTTGGACAAGTCTCATACTTTCTCATTTCAAGCAGGTAAAGAGGTAAGAGATCAGACTGCATATTTTCTGCAGTCTGATCTTGATCTATGCTGTCTGCAAAAGTACCTAAAGATGTGATTAGCTCTGTAATAGTAAATACAAGTTTCACTTTATTTAAAGACCATGACAGACTGAGATATTTTGTATCCTTTTCACTGCAATATATTTTACATAAAATTTCAATGAATTAACATAAAAACATATCCTATTATAGGAAAGCAATAATTTTCCTTTCTGGTAGAGACACAAAAATTAACATAAAGCAGTTTGTGAGTGTTTCATAAGGGTTTTATTTTAATGCCCACAAGCATCATGAATATTATTTTGTCATCTATTTAAATCTATGTGTCTACTTTCTGATTTTGAAATGTTTGTCCTAGTAAATGGATACCTGGTACAGTAGATTCCACTTAATCGCAACCCTGTTTATCGCGATTTTCAGTTATTAGCAAGAATTAGTCCAGCACTGACCCTTTTTCTGTTTAGACAACGTAAATTTAAGCGCTTAATTGGGATCCAACGAATGGAAAACTTTTGTTTTTTTGTAACAAAAAGTCTGAAAAAGATTCTATGATCTAGTATTTATTTGCAATTTTGTGGCATAATCACAAAGAAAAAATTGCAATCTTTCAACAAAAAAAAATTTTTATTTGTAGATAGAAAGTCCAATCTCAAAGCGTACAGGGAATAGGAGTAATAAACCGTAGCAGCAGCATACACTTGACGAGTCCATGTTGACCTGGAATTATCATTGTTTTGGTTTAATCTTGGAGATACAAATTCTTGCCTTGTTTTATGTTGTTCTTTTCATTTTATGAAGTTAAAAGTGTCTCCAATCTGCAGACATTTTGAAACAGGAGCTCGTTTAATCAGCTGCTGTTTGATAGCATTGCTGCAGTAATTTCCTATGCAGTTGGTTGTTGATCTTCAAATCAACTGATGGGTGATTACGCGAGATATAGGGAACTGGTTGTGCAAAAGCACTGGTTAAATGAAATGGTAATTTTTGATAATGTAAAATGGCAGAAATGTGGCTATTTCAATGTTCTTTTGATCACAATTTTTTTAAGGAAAAAAAGAAGCGGACATACTTGATCTAAGACCAGACTATATTTTCTGTGCAGGCTGATCTTGATCTACGCTTTTTGCCAAAGCAACTGTAGATGATTTCAGTACTTCACTTATTATAGAGAAAGACCAAAAGTAATAGAGTATCACATGTCAGACCATTACAAACTGTGAAAAAATGTTAAATCCACTTAATATTCCTACTGGAATTAATTATACACAATTTAGAAATGTTTACTCTGTTTCAATATTTCGGCTTTTGCCTTTATCAAGAAATTTGACGTGAAATTGATGCCTTCTACATTTTGTGACTACTTTCATACCACCATTTTTAAATGAAATGAGTTAATGAAGCCTGTGAAAAAAATTAACTTAACCATTTGACTAGCCGTTAGTGGTTAGTTGATAAACCAATTTTTGACAAACGATTTGACGAAAGTCGTGAATGTATAAACTGACTTAAAATTTGTGTGAAAAACACAGAAAATAGTTTCGTATGTAGGTCTGGTTTGAACAGTATGGCTCTAATTGAAATGATAAAATGGAATCCTCAGTAGGGCAATCAGTCTATGACGTCACACAGAATTTTACCTACCCATTTAACTGAATAGATGGTAAATCGGGGGTTATGCAGGTGCACAACACACACACGATCATGTCATGTTATGAATATACAAGTACACATGTAGCAGTTGTTAGACAACCGAAAACTGGAAATATGCATTGAAAGTTATGTTTTCAATGAGTATGTTTTGGGTTTCATGTCAAATGAGAAATTACCATCGCCAACTGCGAGGATTGTTTCCGGGCGCTTTATGCACTTGATAAGTAAATAAGAAGTTAAAGGAACGAAGTTTTGAACTAATTTATTTTGAAATACACATATTTTACAAAATTATGGATAAATTAAGTGATTGGGATCTCAGTGCTGAACGTCTATCATTAGAAAAAAGAATCGTCTGCATCTCTGGTCTGACTTCTTGTCTAAAAAGAGGCATCAGTTTATCGGCATGCTTTAGATTTTCACTTTAGACCGCCTTAAACATCATTTCAGTCATATCACAGCAAGAGCTCACATATTTATGTATATTCTTGGTTTCACCAGTGCTTGGCTGCCAGTCTAAAGTGTCTTGCCCATCGTCACTCCCATAAACAAGAGGGCCATGATGGCCCTGTATCGCTCCACTGGCTTTTTAACCCTTTACCACACAAATCGAAGTATTAATGACCCTGAAAGAGAAGGCTTTCAAAAACATCGTGAGAAAAGGACAACATGTTGTCAGCTAGTATTTTCTCCTTTTCCCACAACGTTTCCTAACCTATCGAAGACAGAAATAGTCATTTAAGCTACATTTAATTTGTCTTTTTGCAATGGCTTTAAACTTGGTACAGTAAAAAAAAATTGTCATTTCTTAAAGAGTGAAATTAACATATCATGTGCTTAATTGGCACTGACAGAGACATACAGCATAAAAAGCCTGTATGGTAATAACCTTACTTTGAAAACATAACCTCCACCCCGCCCGCCAAACAAAAACAGTCACATCTTTTTAAATGTGAATACAAGCTGGTTTATTCATTAGCATCAAAGGTAAAGTTTTGAAAAATTTGAGTAATAGAAACCTTACTTTAAATTAAACATTCCATTCATGTGAGCATAACCATTAGCATCAAAATAAATCACTCTCCCTTAAAACAGAACATTTCCTCTCCGAGAAACTTGAATACCAAACTCCAATAATGTATAAGTGCAGTTTGATAATCAAGGGAGGTAAATAGTAACAAACTTTATCTTGTATAACGAGTTATTTCCCTTGATTAATATTTTAAATTACAGTCACTATATAAGCCCATGTTAAACTTGTGATCTCTGGGACAGCCAATTTTGACCCCAGGGCTATAATATGAAGGAATTTGATAGAGGTCCATTAGATAAAGCTACATGTCAAATTTAGTAGCCCTGGGCCTTATGGTTTCAGACAAGAAGATTTTCAAAGATGTTCAATATTTTTCAGTTTTGTTGCCATGGCAACCAGAGTTTTTGAAGGAATGAAATTCTTTCAAGAAATTCTAGAGAGGACCATAGCAGGATCATTTCTGTGAAGTTTCATCAAATTTGGATGGGTAGTTTCAGAGAAGAAGAAGTTTGAAAAAAAAGTTAACGCACGCACGGACGGACGCACGGAGGACACCGGGCCATGACGTAAGCCCACTGGCCTTTGGCCAGTGGAGCTAAAAACCCAGTGCATCCAGTGAGACTCAAATCCAGGGCCTTAAGGTTACAAGTCCTACACTTTGCTGCCGAGCCACAGAGGATCCCATTTGACTAAACAAACAGGGTTTCAACAGTACAGGCTGAACCTCTATGGCGTCTTGCCCAAGCAAACCCCCCACCCCCTTATAAAGTCCCCAGCATCTCAAGTGAGAATCAAACCCAGGGTCTTCTTGTTTCAAATCCTAACATCATGACAATTAATTCATGCTGAACCCTAAGCATCAATCAAACCACATTATATGAAATATGATGGCTGTTCGATATGTAATGTGTATTGTACCACAGTGTGGTAACGCTTTGCACGATTTCGTGGATGATGATACGCTTGAATAGCTCTATTCAATACCTTTCCAACGGCATAAACACCAGCCTTCAGCTCCACATAGTTTTAAACTTATAGTCATTTCAATAGAGCTAGTCGTTGACCACTGTTGTAAAAATGGTTGGGAAACAGATTAAGAATATTGAAGAAATTAGAGCTTATATAAAAGTTCGCACAAAACTCAGTCATTCGGTAATGCAGATTTTTACTGAATTGGGGGAAGTTTATGAGTCTGATAAGGTATCTTATGAGACAGTTTGTAGTTGGAGAAAGAAATTTCTGACTGGCACAGAGTCCGTCAAAGATGCAGCAAAATCTGGCTGACCTGTGACTTTAACAGGCAAGGCAAATGTCTCAAAGTCAGGGAAATAATTGAAAGTGATAGCAGATACATGATTCGTGATATTTCCAACGCTGTTGGCATATCGCTATCGCGGGTGCATTTCATTTTGAAGGGTATTTTGAAAGTACGAAAGATTTCTGCCAGATGGATACCTCATATATTGACAGATGACCAAAAACGGGTACGAGTACAAACCGCTAAGTAATTGCTCAAAATGTTTCCCAAATTCAATCAAAGACAATTTGCAAACATTGTTACTGGTGACAAAACATCGGTTCACTATTTCGAACCAGCAAGAAAAATTGGAAAATAAAATATGACTAACTAAGCACGGTAGAAGGCCTGTAGTTGCCAAGAGAAGCACAAGCACAAAGAAGGTTCTTTATTGCATATTCTTCTCATGTGATGGTATAGCAGTACAAATTCCGGTGCCGAAGGGCAAAAGTGTAACAGGTTGGTATTACCGAGATGTTATACTAAAAAAGGTAAAGAAATATTATCTTAAACAACACCCTGTGTCAGGATTTAGGTATTTTCGTCTATTTCATGATAATGCTCCATCACATACATCTGAGCTTGTGAAGTAATTTTTGAAGTCGGAGAAGGTTACTGTCTTGCCACACCCACCATACCCTCCAGATCTAGCCCCATGCGACTTTTTCCTTTTTCCAAAACTTAAAAAGTTCTTATCTGGTCGACGTTACAAGTCCCGACAAGCCCTTGGCTCAGCCATCAGTCAGTGCCTCAGAGGTCTACCTAAATCAGCGTACCATGATGCATTTCAGAAATGGATTCAGAGATTGAAATTATGTATTTCAAACCGCAGAGAATACTTTGAAGGGATGTAATGTTCATTTAACTATTTGAGTCGAATGCTTTTGAGATATCGTACAATACACATTACGTATCGAACAACCCTCGTAGTTTTCTGCAATGCTTATCAATTCAGACAAGTCTAAAAACCTACTCTGTCACACTCCCAGCTGGCGACAAAGTTTTCCTCTGGCACCACACTTAATTCTAAAACACTGTTGCCAGTGGCATAGCAAGGCATGCACATATACGCAAATGCGTAAAAGTGAAGTTCCTGTACATGCATTTTATTAACAAGAGCACCCCATGGGATGCCAACGCTCTGGTGCAAATGCTTGATATAAAGTGAATATTTTATGTCAAAAAAGGGGCATAACTGTGTCAAAATTTTACAATTTTGTACAGACAAAGCCAATTTTTGAAGTTCAACAATGCCTAATTTCATTTTCTTTTCTCCCTTAACCCTAGTTGGAGGACCCCCAGAACCCCTTCCACATTTGCATAAGTTCAAGAAAAGCCAAACTTTGGCCTAGGTGGCACATAGAGAAGGTGCTCAAACTGGCTGCATAATTCTTAAGTACAGAGAAGTGACAAACTTGAGGTCAATCACTTACCAAGTTCAATTCATTATATTAACAGTGACATCTGTTTACCCTTCTGGAGCTAGTATACACACCTTTCAGATATTTTGAGTCTAGAAAAAAGACCCAAACAACTACAAGTTAAAGATTCACTCTAGTCAAAATGTCTTAGCACAGCGGACAGTGTAGATCAAAGATCAGACTGCTAATTTTCTGCAGTCTGAGCTTGATCTACACTGGCTGCAAAGGTAACTACATTTGTGAAAGGTGCCTTAAGAATTGATTACAGGTGAATTCCCACAACTAGATACATCAATCTGAGCGACATTCAATTACAAGTCAAATATGCAGATTTCAGACAGAATGTAACTTACCAGTATTTTATATATCACGACGACGGTGTTTTTAAAAGTAAGGCATGGGGGTCAATTTTCTAAGGCATAACCTCCCTTAATTTCATTGCAATACAACCATTACAAAATTTTATCTTACTCACATTTGAGATAAGATTTAGTGACATCATAGGAGCTTTACGTGACATCATTTATGAAATGTCTGGAGGTTCATCCATGCTTTTACAGTTTCTTTTACCAATACTTTGTACAGCATTCTTTCGAAGCCACTGGCTGCTTTCCCATCATCACACTCATCAACACAGTGTTCAGAAGTGAGAGAGGAACGAATCATTTCACAATGACTGTCTTTGATCCATGGAAAAACATTGGTCTCAAACCCTGTATGTTACCAACTAAGCTATTCAGGGCTTGTTCAGAGAAAGAGTTCTGACAGTAAATCAAAATTTTTCTTATACATGTTTAACCTCTTACCAAACCCGTGTTTAACAACACTGAGGAAGAAGCCATAAGGAAACATTGTGGAAAAAAGAGAAAATGCTGGTAATCAGCATTTTCTCCTTTTCCCACTATAGTTTCTATCAATAAAAAAATCAAATTAACCATTTAAGCCACATTTAAACTGTCATCTGCAAATGCTTTCAATTTGGACAAGTCTAAAATGTTGTCATCAGTGGTAAAGAGTTTACACCCAACTTTTCAGGTACAAATCCATTCATCTCTCTGGTGACAAGCATAAAATGTGGTTGTAAAATGAAATTGAAACCAATGTACATAGCTTGCCTTTCCATTGTGGTTTTTCTACATCACTTGTACATGTTATGTTTGATCTCAGTATAACACCAATGTAAAATCTTTAACCCTTTATCACAAAATACCAAGTTTTAACAACCCTAAAGAATAAAAGCCTTCGAAAACTTTTTTCTCCTTTTCCACAATATCTTATAATGATCCAAATATAAATTTCCATTTTTGAGCAACATACAATTTGTCATCTGCAGATGTTACAATCTGCGTAAGTCTTAATTTCTTGTTTGGTAAAACATTAACCCTTTAACCTTTTACCACATAATCCTGAGTTTTAAGGACCCATTCAAAAACAAGAGGGCCACTGGCCCTAAAGCGTTCACCTGAGTAGTTATCTGGGATAGAGCTGAAGACATCCTGGTTGTGATGATGTAAAACACATGAGTGTTAGTGACTTACTTTTTGTCCGACATGTCATCAAGAAAAATTTTCTGACCATGTTTCATGGGTATCAGGCTGAAAATGTGGCCTCTAGACTGCTGAAAAGGTTTTTCTAAGATTTGGTCCTGTGACCTGCTTTATGACCCTAACCTACTTTTTGGCCTACTTGACCCAATTTAAAAAAAGTCCAAGATATTATCAAGACAAACATTCTGACCAAGTTTTATGAGTGTCAGACTGAAAATATGGCCTCTACAGTGCACACACAATGTTTTTCTAATATCTGACCAGGTGAGCTATTTTTTTTAACCGATGTGACCTAATTTCAAAACTGGGTGGATACCATCAAGACAAACATTCTGACTAAGTTTCATCAGCATCAGACTGAAATTGTGGCATCTAGAGTGCACAGGTTTTTCTAAGATTTGGCCCAGTGACCTACTTTTTGACTTGAAGAGACCCCATTTCAAACTTGTCCAAGATATTAACAAGACAAACATATGACCAGGTTCATGAGTATCAGGCTGAAAATGTGGCAGCTAAGGTTTTTCTAAGATTTACCCCAGTGACCTACTTTTTGACTGAAAGTGACCCAATTTCAAAATTTTCCCAGTTATCATCAAGACAAACATTCTGACCAGGTTTCATGAGTATCAGACTGAAAATGTGGCCTCTAGAGTGCACACAAGGTTTTTCTCAGATTTGACCTGATTACCTACTTTTTCGCCCAATATAACCAAATATCGAACTGAAGTTATTATCAAGACAAACATTCTGACCAAGTTTCATAAGTACATGTATTGTACTAAAAATGTGCCTTCTGGTGTACACACAGGTAATTGTGGACACCGGACACAGCACGATCACAAAAGCTCAAAAGGGCTTTGGAAAATGTTGTGGAAAAAGAAGAATCCAGCATTTTCTCCTTTACCTACAATGTTTTCTAAGCGAGAAAATCAGCATTTGAGGTACATTTATTTTATCATCTGAAAATGATATAGAGTTAAGTCATTTGATAAAGAGTTACGCACAAACTTATTTCAAATAAACCCTTCAAATAAGAAAGAAAAACAAAAAATATGTTTAAATTTTACAATTCTTTTGACCAGATTATGTTCAGGAGGTCAATGTTAAGAGGACGTTGTAGATCTAAAAACTGATTCCTAACCATTCTGTAAAGTCTGATCTTGATCTAAACTGTCCACAAAAGCAACAGAAGTTGTGCTTAGTGCTGTAAGGGCCCAGAATGGAAATTTCATACTCAGTGAAAACTAGAACTGTCGCAAGGTGGACAAATACCCTCTCACCATCACCTTGTCACTGAAGCAGTACACTCAGAGAACAGAAATTATTTTCAAAACAAAAATCATCAGCGACCTTGACGTCTAACCCACATGACCCAAAAACAATAAGGGACCTCCTTTGGTCATGAGCAACACTTGTATAAAGTTTCAGAGATCAAACAGTTACTGAGTTAGAGCACGGAAACTATTTTCAAACAAAGGTCACCTGTGACCCTGACCTTTGACACATGTGACCCAAAAACAGTAGGGCACCTCCTTGGGCAACGAGGAACACTTGTATCGTTTCATGATCCTAGCTCAAACTGCTTTTGAATTAGAGTACAGAAACAAAAAAGTCTACAGTCTGACGGGTGGACAGATGGACAGACAGACACATAGTGAAACCATTATTCCCCCCTCTACTTCATAGGTGGGGGGTATAACAATGCATAATTCAGGACCTTTAAAGATTCATTACTTAACAACATCTTATCATGTAAAGCTATAGCCTACATCTAAAACAAAACTTTGAAATCAAAAGTGACAAATCTAGTATTGCACCACATCTAATTCATTGTTTGCAAAATGCATACTCTTGTATTAACTGTTAAGCTGGTAATTAAGTTAAATGAAACTTTTAAGCCAATATTAAAAACCCTAATTTTGCTATTTCAAACTTACTTTATCCGACAGTATAGATCAGACTACATGTTCTTTGTAGTCTGGTCTTGAACTTAACTGTCCACAAAAAGTAATCGAGTCGTGCTTAGCAACCTCTATTTAACTGTTTACCAAACACAAAAATGCAGACTCGTCCAAATTGAAAGCTTCTGCAGATCACAATTGAAAAAGTTACTTAAATGATGGAATTTGTATTTGATCGAGTAGAAAACATAGTGGGAAGTGGAGAAAACGTTAGTTAACAGCATTTTCTCCTTTTCCAACAATGTATTCCAAAGCCGTCTTCAAAACCTGGGATTATGTAAAAATGGATGAAGAGATAACCTCAAGCATACTCAGTTTAACACTCAGGTGCATTGAAGAATAAATCCAGAATGAGACAATGTTCTGTGTAAGTTTGACCAGAAAATCTCTTAAAATATTGGACAGTACAGATGCAGTCTTACCCTGATTGAAACTGTAAAGCTCCTTCTGTTACTCTTAGAATCTAAATAGGTCATCATACACAATTCAACACCAGAAGATTTGATAATGACATAATTATTTAGTTACATTTGCTTGGAGACCATGCTGCTTATAATTGATATCAGCTGTATTGGTCAACCACTGTTCATACATGGGGCTGTTAAATTGTTAGCTTAACTAGGGATCTTCCAGGATTCTGACTATATAGCTGTATTCGTATTTGCCCACTTCAAACCTAATCTAAACAAGCTTGAGCTTGAAAGACCTTGGGGAAAGAGGCTTTTGAAAATATTTTGGAACAAGAGCGGCAAATTGTCGCAAGATACGCCCGTCCCACCGCCAGTTGTCGAGGGGGAATAATAATCGTAAAGGGCAGGTAGAGGAAAATAGTAGTGCAGCAGAAATCATGTAAGTGATTGAAATAGGCATGAATGTCTAATGTTAAGGAAACATGCATATAAAGTTTCAGGTCATTCCAACATGAAAAGACAAAGGAAACATGCATATAAAGTTTCAGGTCATTCCAACATGAAAAGACAAAGTTATATTGTAGAGAAGCATGAAAAGCTGTAAAAAAAAAATAATGAATAGGGAATAATTCCAAAAGGGCATTAGGTAAGGTTAGGGCTCCAGTGCATTGCACTTTTCGTAACTGCAACAAACATGTTTACCAAGTCTCAAGTAAATTTGACTTGAGGTGACAATTGAGGGTCATCTTGCGCACTGTACTCCGTAATACTGCAACAAACATACATACCAAGTCTGAAGTCGTTCTGACTTGAGGTGACAAAGTTATATTCTAGACAAGCACTTAATGCTGTAAAAATGACGATCTAAGGGGAATAACTCAAAATTTGTGCTAGGAAGAGTTATGGTTCTTGTGCACTGCACTCCGTAATTTTTCAACAATCATGCATACCAAATTTAAAGATGTTCAGACTAAAAATGACAAAGTTATATTCCGGACAAGCAGAAGATGCTGTAAAAATGATGATCAAAGGGAAATAACTGAAATACAGCACGAGGTAGAGTTATGGTTCTTTCGCACTGCACTTTGTATTATTGCAACAAACACAAATGCCAAGTTTCAAGTCAATCAGACTGGAGATGACAAAGTTAAGCTCCAGACAAAGAACTGGACTGTAAAAATGAAGATCAAAGTGGAATTACTCAAAATCTGCGCTAGGTAGAGTTATTGTTCTTGCGCACTGTACTCCGTAATATTGCAACAAACATGCATACCAAAATTGAAGTCGTTCTGACTTGAGATGACAGTTATATTCCGGACAAGCACTAAATGCTGTAAAAATGACGATCAAAGGGAAATAACTCAAAGACAACACGAGGTAGAGTTACAATTCTTGCGCACTGCACTTCCAATTATTGCAACAAATAAGCATACAATATTTCAAGTCATTCGTACTTAAGATGACAAAGTTATGCTCCGGACAAGCAAAAAATGCTATAAAAATGAAGATCTAAGGGGGAATAACTAAAAATTTGTGCTAGGATGAGTTATGGTTCTTGTACACTGCACTCCGTAATTTTTCAGCAATCATGCATACCGAATTTGAAGATGTTCAGACTAAAAATGACAAAGTTATATTCCGGACAAGCAGAAAATGCTGTAAAAATGACAATCAAACGGAAATAGCTCAAAGACAGCATGAGGTAGAGTTATGGTTCTTTCACACTGCACTCCGTATTATTACAAAAACACAAATGCCAAGTTTCAAGTCAATCGGACTGGAGATGACAAAGTTATGCTCCGGACAAGCAGAAAATGCTGTAAAAATGATGATCAAAGGGAAATAACTCAAAGATAGCATGAGGTAGAGTTATTGTTCTTTCGCACTGCACTCCGTATTATTGCAACAAACACAAATGCCAAGTTTCAAGTCAATTGGACTGGAGATGACAAAGTTATGCTCCGGACAAGCAGAAAATGCTGTAAAAGTGACAATCAAAGGGAAATAACTCAAAGATAACACGAGGTAGAGTTATGGTTCTTTTGCACTGCACTCCATATTATCGCAACAAACACAATAGCCAAGTTTCAAGTCAATCGGACTGGAGATGACAAAGTTACGCTCCGGACAAAGAACTGGACACCGCCCGCCCGCCCGCACGCCATCGGTGATCCCATAACACGGCCCGTCTTCAACGGGCGTATAACTAGAGGCGCTTGAGCGCCTGTATCGCTCCACAGGCCTGATATTTCTATAATGGCGAAAGGAAGTTTTTAACAATTATCATTCAATCCTGCATTTTAGCTCACTGAAGAAACAATTTGGTAGACAACCACCATAGGAACTAACCTGCAAAACAACAATGAAATCCAATGAATAGTTTTAGAGAAGAAATTGTTCAAAGATTTTACTTTATACCATAAAAGGAAAATGAGTCTCCCATAAAAGCCATGTTTTTTGACAGATCTTTTTTTTTTTTTAAGGAATTCTGTAAACCTGTATCTAAGGAACATTCCTGCAAAATAATAATGCTATCCAAATAGCGGTTTGGGAGGAGAAGATTTTTAAAGGTTTTTTACTTTGGTTGCCATGGCAACCAGAATTCTTCATGGAACAGAATTATTTGAAGGAATTTGAAAGAGGACCACCAAAGGAACATTCCTGTGAAATTTGGTAAAAATCCAGTCAATAGTTTCTGAGGAGAAGTTTTTTAAAGAAAAAGTTTACGGACGCACGCACGGACGAACGAACAGACGGACGGACAGACGCACGACGGACACAACGCCATGACAATAGCTCGCTAGCTCACTGAAGAAACAATTTGGTAGACAACCACCATAGGAACTTACCTGCAAAACAACAATGAAATCCAATGAATAGTTTTAGAGAAGAAATTTTTCAAAGATTTTACTTTATACCATAAAAGGAAAATGAGTCTCCCATCAAAGCCATGTTTTTTGACAGATCTTTTTTTTTTTTAAGGAATTCTGTAAACCTGTATCTAAGGAACATTCCTGCAAAATAATAATGCTATCCAAATAGCGGTTTGGGAGGAGAAGATTTTTAAAGGTTTTTTACTTTGGTTGCCATGGCAACCAGAATTCTTCATGGAACAGAATTATTTGAAGGAATTTGAAAGAGGACCACCAAAGGAACATTCCTGTGAAATTTGGTAAAAATCCAGTCAATAGTTTCTGAGGAGAAGTTTTTTAAAGAAAAAGTTTACGGACGCACGCACGGACAAACGGACGGACGGATGCACGACGGACACAACGCCATGACAATAGCTCTCTGGCCTTTGGCCAGTGGAGCTAAAAAGGAGAGAACAATGGCTTTTTCTCACTAACAATATTTTCTATCCTTGAACAGTCCAACCAGTCTTAAGAGTCACATTCAATTTGTCACCTGCAAATCATTTAAACTTCAACCAGCCTTTTATTCTGCTACCTGAGAAAGAGTTAATTTACACAGAGCATGCTGAAAATAACTCATACATATTTGGAAAACAGTTGGTCAAATGGGTTGAATAAATATTTGGTGACGTATGTTGGCAGAACATGTTGCTTCAACTGACAATCCATACGGTGATGAACCACTGTTCAAACATCTGCTGTCACATATATAAGCTCAGCACAGAAAAAACAAGGCTCACAAAAAGAGATTTTCCAGGACTCATAATGAAAGGTACTGGTGCAAGAGACTTGCTCCAAAATGAAGCAATTACAAACTTCAATCAATTGCAATGGCATGTGATATTTCAGCTCTGTAGTGGTTAGGAGCATTTTCTCCTTTTCCAACTACGTTTTCAAAAGCTTTCTCCCTAACGGTCGTTAGTTCTGACCTGGGATGGTGTAGTATCGGGTTAATCTCACTGTTAGCAAAAGCAACTTTACTTGAGCATTGCACTACAAAGGCAGCAGGGTACAGAAGCTAATGACTTGTACCACAACTTCAGCACTATACTAAAACTGTATCGATCTTTTTAATCAGAACACAATGCAGTTATTGCCAATCAAGTAAAATTGTCAATAAAGAACTCAATCGTGTCAACTCTTTACACCAAACAATCCCAAGCTTTCACACCTTGCAGGTGGAAAAAGGAAAACTAGCATCTTCTCCTTTCCCACAATATTTTCTACCCTACAAAGAAAAGTCCAATCATTTGAGACATTTGTTGACTGTAAAATTCAATTTTTTGTTGTGTGGTTAAATATCAAAGCTACATCCTTATAGCCAGAAAGAAAGAAAAAAAGCTGTAAAATATTAATAGATTGTAGAATGTTTCAAAATATAGTCAGCTGTGAAAAGATGGATAAATTGGCGATATATGGCATAAGGGATAAATACACTTATTGGAATCTTGGAATAATAATCTGGAAACATCACAACAGTAACTTCTTTGACGACCTGCAGAAAATGAAATGCATTTTCTATTGGTTCTTATTGATGCTACATTGCAACAGTCAGGGGCAACATTTGGCATGAAGATACAAGAAGGACTGAACATTTGATAAAGTAAGGATGAAATCGGTTTGACACTGGCTGAAAGCAAGTATGTAGAGAATATTTGAGCTTTTTTTTCAGTGAAAGATTGAAATTTATCAAATGAACATCATCAGTAATATTTTCACAAGTGGCTGGGCCACTCCTGAAAATATTACTGATGATGCAGCCATGAGTGAAAATATCACCGATGACGTTCACTCGATGAAATGGATTTTGATTCTTTCACTGAAAAAGCAAATATTCTATTTATTTCATGCTTCTAACCCCCTTTTTGTTGGGACTTCCATCAAAATCCATTACAGTTGTTTTCGGTAATTTCCCTTGGCGTACCTCCCCTAACATAAGAACGCATGATTGTAGGGTAAATGCGCGTATTTCCCTCTGGTTGAATGGAACTTACTGTTTACCTAGGTAACTAGTGTATGGGAACTACTGTTTCTGCCTTCAATTGAAGACTTATTGAAACATCTACCGTAAATTTCACAGCTTGTAACCATAAATTATCAAACCTTATAATCCACCATTATTTCCCAGTAAATTACGGAAAAGCATGAAATAAGGATATTTCTTTAACACTTAATGCGCTGAATTAATGATCTGGACCTTTTTACATGGGAGAAAACAGCCCCAAATAGTGCTATATCAAGGTTGTTCCAGTTAGAATTTGTAACATAGTAGCAGACAATGCAGATCAAAGATCAGACTGCACGTTCTGTGCAGTCTGATCTTGATCTGCACTGTCTGCAAAAACAACTTAAGTCGGTTCCAGGGCTTTAAGCGCTAATGATTCCATTTAGTTTACAGCCATGGTTCTTTAACCTTTGGACCTGTACTTCTCCAATGCCTGCTGAACTCTTTCCCTAAACACAAAAGTTGAGACTTGTGTAACTTGAACAGATGTTGCTCGAGTGATGAGATTTGTCTTTATCTCTTTACCGAACAACTTAATCCCAAAATTGTCCAAAATGAAAACATCTATAGGCAACAAATCAAATGTGGCTTAAATGATGCAAATTGTTCATAACAGGTTAGAAAACATTCTGGGAAAAGAGAAAATGCTGTTATCAGCATTTTTTTCTTTTTCCCATGTTTTCATAAGCCTTCCCCTTCAGCGTCATTAAAAATTGGGATAGTATGGTAAAGAGTTAAACGAGTAGTGAAAGAGGGTGGAAAGTGGAAAAAGGAGCTTTTCCTTCCCAGCTTTCATAAGTTTCATCAGTACTAGGCAAGGCTAGCATAGAGGTATTGAGCACCTTGCCCAAGAGTATTCTCCATACAGGACTCAAACACCAAACATTACACCTTAAGTACCATCGACCCATACTAATTTTGCGAGTACTATTATCAAATTTTCTGCACCTGCACAAAGCATTTCTATTGGATTATTTGTTTAACTCTTTACAAAAAACGACAAAATTATAGACTGGTCCAAATTGAAAGCATTTGCAGACGACAAAATAAATGTAACTGAAAAATTGAAATTTGGTTTGGGGAGGGTAGAACACATTGTGGGAAAAGGAGAAAATGCTGGTAACCAGCATTTTCTCCTTTTCTCAATATTTTCAAAAGGCTTTTTTCTCAGGGTCATTAAAAGTCGGGATTGTGTGGTAAAGAGTTAAGCCTTTTCCACACAATCCTGAGTTTTAACAACCCTGACAGGAAAAGCTATTGAAACCTTTGTGGGAAATGGAGAAAATGCTGGTAACCAGCATTTTCTCCTTTTCCCACAATGTTTTTTACCTTTCACATACAAAATCTCATCATTTAAGCCACATTCAATTCATCATCAGCCATTGCTTTAAATTTTGAGAGGTCCAATGTTTGTTGTTTTTGGTGTAGAGTTAAAATGCAGATGTTTAGCTCATGACATCAAAGGTTTTACAACATTTGTTTTACAAGATTAAATATCAAACAGGAGAAATTAAATTGGCATGTAATTTCAAGTGAAAGATCAGACATTGTGTAGATGAAAGCCACCATTGCCAAGACAATCAGATGGTTACTTAATTTGTGTTTTGTCTAAAACCAAAGGATTGAACCCTTAACTCTTACTAAACAATCACATGTTTTAACCCCTTGGCTGCTAAGCGCGACTCACTGACCTTTTGCGGACAGTGTAGATCAAGATCAGACTGCACAGAACGTGCAGTCTGATCTTAGATCTACACTGTCCGATAAGAAGATACCTTTCCCTCTATAATACCTTTGAAATAGCGAAATTTAGGTTTTTACTATCGGCTTGAAAGTTTCAGTTCCCTTATTTTGTAAGATATGGGTTAACAATCCTACAGAAGAAGCCTTTTGGAAACATTGCAGAAACAGGGGAAAATACCAGTAACTACCATTTTTTCCTTTCGCCATGTTTTCTACCATTTCCAAGGCAAGCACAATGGTTTAAGTCATACTGTACATGTATTATTTTGCAGACTACAATCAAAATTTAACCCTTAAAGTGCCAAATAAACCCAATGGACATTTTCAGTTTAGGAATCATGGATGCTTTTCTCCATGTAGTTACACAGACAGTGTAGATCAAAGCATGTTTTTTCCAGTCAGATCTTGATCTACAATGGCCTATAAGACAACTACATTTATGAAAGGCATATAAGGGTTACAGTGGCTCATATATTAAGAAAATTGCCTATGAAAGGGTAGAAAACAGTGTAGGAAAAGGAGAAAATGCTGGTTACCAGCATTTCTCCATTTTTCACAATGTTTTCAAAAGCAGTATTCTTCAAGGTTCTTAAAACTCAGGTTTGTGTGGCAGAGGGTGAAGAGGCACCTCTAACTGAAGTTTGTTCATGTCAGCTTGTCTAGTACCATGTGACAACTAGCTATAATTTACTCAGATTTCACAGACAATTAGGAACAGGAAAAATATTTTGAAGTTGGAAAAAACCCTTCTACAATATCTGGCTTTTGTCTTTGATTCATCTATCATTTTATATCAGACCAAGTATATGAAGGAATGAGAAAAAAACACTTTTAAAAGTTACTTCTCTCACAATATTGCCTAGGCTATTTAATTTGTTTGGTGTTTAATAACACCGATTTAGCTATGAGCTATGGCAAAAGGGTGCTTAATGCACCTCTGTGTTGTATCGTAATTAAGGATCCTTAAAAGCCATTTTGTCTAAGAAAGGACTGAATCGTGAGGTAGAATGGTCCTTTGATATGAAGAAAATTGATAAAAAGCAAAAAGTGTTTACTAATGTTAGCCTGCGCGGGTTGCGCAGGCTGACAAGGGTCAATACTATTTGCAGATATATTATGTCCCCTTTTCACAGAGAAAGACTCATATTATTTCAGCCATATCACAGCAGCCCAGTTCAGTTCATGCATTCCTGAAGGTTTCTTTTATCAATACTTGACAACTTGAAAAAACACTCTACCTCTAGATTGCACATAAAGCATTGAACACCTCTTTCAACATTCATCATATCACTGCACAGGGCTTGCTAATTTTTGTCTCATGGGTGTCACAAGAATGAGACTGGGACTCTGCCCTGAACCTGGTTGCTCATCCTAGACTTGAAAGCAGGGGGTCGCTGGTTTGAAACAACAGCTCAGCCAATTTCTTTCTGAGGACTCACGACAGTTCTTGAGAGAGAATTCATTCCTCTTTCATCAATGATTGTTGTTTCCACAGTGGCTTGGGAATAATATTGTGCAAAGTACAAAGAAACATTAAGAAAGTATAAACAGGTGCACTGTGGCTGCTGTGATATAACTGAGATAATGCAGCCTTAAACAACAAACTGTGGCTCTGAAGTGCCTGAGTCAAAAGACACAATCAACATGACAAGCAACAATACCAGGGATCAAATCAGGATTTCCTCATAACAATTCAAATTCTCATAATCCATTGAAGAAGGCCTCTTTATTTTCTTTAACAACTAATTCTGAGTTCTAACAACCCTAAGGACAGAGGCTTTTGAAACCATTGTGGGAAAATCAGCATTTTCATTTTTCCCCACAATGCTTTCTACTGTTTCAAAGACAAACCTTATATAACCTTTACAACACAATCCCAAATTTTAATGACCCTAAGCAGCAGGCTTTTGAAAACATTGTGGGAAAAGGAAACAAGAGGGCCACTGGCCCTAAAGCACTCACCCGAGTAAACTCATCTATGATTGATAAAGCTGAGAAGATCCCGGTTTTAAGGTATATAGCCCCTAACTCATTGGTAAACATCTACATTTCTGTAAAGGCTATTCGGCAAACAGCATCCGTCTTTTAATATGAGCGTAGACTCACCGACTCATCGGTAAATATCGTGTAACATTGATGTTTTCGTAAAGGCTATTCGGCCTGTCTCGGCAGCTCCTGTCTTTTAATATGAGAGCTTGGGGCCGTAGACCTTAATGATGTAAAAGGCATGCATGTAAGTGACCTACTTCCAGACAAACATTCTGATGATGTTTCATAAGTATCAGACTGAAAAAGTGGTCTCTAGACTGCACACAAGTTTTTTTTCTCAGATCTGGCCCAGTGACCTACTTACTGATCTGTTGTGACCCCATTTCAAACTTGTCTGAGATTTCAAGGAAAAACTTTCTGACCTAGTTGCAATGGTATCAGGCTGAAAATGTGGGTTCTAGACAGGAAACCAAGTTTTTTCTGAAATTTGGCCCAGTGACATACTTTTTGACCCAACATGACCCTATTAAGTTGTTCTGCAAATGCCCACAAATGCTTTCAATTTCTTTGAGTCCAAAATTTTGTCGTTTGGTATAGACATGAGGTCATATAGATCAGAGTGTTTCTTCTGAACAATCTAATCTTGATCTAGGCTGCATGTAAATATTGCTGAAGCCAAAATTAGCAATGGAAGAATTACAATGGTAAAATATTTGTTGAATAAAACGCTGAAAGATCTGAAAGGTTCGTAGAAAAGTAAACCATTGTTTTAAAATGTCAGTGGAGTTGCACGAATGGGTGTTCCATTTTAATTCCATCAATCAATTTCGTAAAATGCAAGAGTTGAATTCAAGCTCATTTATCATTTATGCAAATTCCTGACTAATCAAAATTGCAAATATTTGCAGGAAACAGTAGAAAGTGCAGAGTTATAAAGATTTTTTTATACATCTTGAGATTTATTTCAAATTTTGGCATTTTCAATGCCATAGGTAAGTACAATTGCTATTTGTGAGTGACTTATATCAGTTGCTAGTTGAGTGGCTTATATGAAGATCAAAGTTCAAAGAATGTGCAGTCTGATCTTGGATCTACACTATTCCCCTCAACAAGATGACTTTGATGAAAACACATTCACTTGCACATGGGAATACGATTTTCAAACCTAGAGAAAAATGTCAAATATATTTCAGTCCTGGACTAATTAGCGAAAAATTCTGCAAAATGTATCAACCCTGGTTAACCTTCGCAGTCAGTGCATACGGACCTGTGTCAAAACTTTTGGCTACTGGTCAATTTTCTGCATGTCAAAGGACCATTCTACTCCAGAATTCAGCCAACTTTTAGACAAACTGAATCCATATTATGCAACAACTTGCTTTATATAACACATTACCAAGACAGATAAACCCTCTTTTGCCAGAGTGCTACTCATGGGCCACTCATACAGTTGATGGCATGAGTTCATTTAGCAGCACAGAATGCGCAATCTGACATTACATCTACATTGTCTGTTTCTTTGTGAGATATTGTTTACAAAATATCCATGAAATTGCAATATCTAGTGTTGGAGTTTTCTTTATATGGCTTGCAACATGCGAAAAGGGGCATTCGGACATTTGCGTAAAGCGTCGTCTCGGATCATCCTGGGCAGTCCGTGCAGGCTAATCCTAGGCGGAACTTTACAACTACATTAGATTTTGTTCCATAGTAGACTCAGCAAAAACAAAAAATTACATAAATTAGGAAAGTGTCATTTTGGATTAGCCTGCGCAGAGTGCGCAGGCTGATCCGAGACGACACTTTACGCAATTGTCCGAATGCCCCTGTTCACATGTTGGAAGCCATATGATACTGATGATCAGTATGACTTCAGGTTTTGATACATGAATGTGTATGAAAGTATTGTGGTAAGAAGAGTAATCAAGCAAGCAGAGGACTATAGCACCCTTAGCACCCCTAATGACTAGCCTAAAAATTTCAGCCTTTTACCATACAATCCTGACCTAAGAAAATACTCTTAACCAGCATTTTCCCCTTTTCCCACAATGTTTTCTACACTTACAGAGGTGAATTTCTAGCTTTTACATCACAACTATTTCGTTGTCTGCAAGAGCCTCCAATTTGGGCAGATCTGGTTTTTATCATTTGGTAAAGGGTTAAAACCACTGCCAAAAAATACCCTGTTGTCATAACCTTCATACGGCATGCTTTTGAAAACATTGTGGGAAAAGGAAAGAATGCTTGTTGCCAGTATTTACATCTTCTCCAACCCTGTTTTCTATGTGTCCAAAGACAAATCTAATCAATCAAGCCATATATATTTTCTCCTCTGTGAATGCTTTTCATATGCACAACCTTGGTTTTTTTTTTCTGATATAGTCAGCTCTTTACTAAACTACAAAATTTTCAACTTAACCAAATTGAGAGCATTTGCAGAAGATAAATCAAAGGAAAATATTGTGGGAAAAGGAGAAAAAGCCAGGTACCTCCATTTTCTCCTTTTCCTACAATGTTTACAAAGGCCTCTTGTCTTGGGATCATAAAAACTCAGGATTGTGTGGTAGAGGGTCTAATAAAGCATCCTACAGCCTTGAGCAAAATATTCTTCAAAGCACTGTATAAACGATATCAATACTTTAAGACAGCAAACTGTTAAACGAGTCTCGATAAAACAATTTCTGTCATAGTGATTTCTATCTTCAGGCAAATTAACTTGTTTCATGCCAGTTTATACAAGACTTTTGTCATAAAAGACTTTTATCATTCTCTTCCTTTAGAAGATGTTTCTTTTTCTTTCTTTTTTATACAGTCTTTAAAGATTCCTTGTTCTTTTTTTGTTTTACCATCAATCTAAACACTCTCCCTATGTCAAACCTACTGCAGACATAATGTACAGATATTTAACCTGTTACCAGATGATAAATTCATAGCTCTTTCTAAAACATCTGCAGACAACAAATTCAAAATGGGTAAAAATGAGGTTAAGTTCCTTTATATGGTAGAAAATACTGTGGTAAAAGGAGAAAATGCTGGTTTGCAGCATTTCTCCTTTCCCCACAATATTTTCAGAAGTCTTCTACTGCAGGGTTGTTTAAAACTCAGGATTGTAAAAATCAGACTGAGTATTTGCCACATACCTGACATTGTAAAATTCTATATACGACAGAGACCCAGACGTTCCAATTAAAACGGAGGCAAACAAAATGTTAAAATGCCGCTGATTTTAACATGCAATAGTTTATAAAGTTGCGCGAATACTCAATCACAAGCGAATCGGGATATTACCATGTAAGACTAATAAACAATAGACATTACAATCCTCACAGTATCAACCTGAAAAGGTGACCTCTAAAGTGCACATAGGGTTTTTCTAAGATTTGTTCCAGTGACCTACTTTTTGACCCAACATGACCCAATTCTGAACTTGTTCAAGATATCATCAAGACAAATATTCTGGCCAAGTTTTAGGAGTTTCAGGCAGAAAATGTGATCTCTAGAGTGCACACAAGGTTTTTTCGAAGATTTGGCCAAGTGACCTACTTTTTGACCCAGCATGGCCCAATTTTGACCCTGTGCAAGATATCATCAAGACAAACATTCTGACCATGTTTCATGATTTTCTGACTGAATCTGTGGCCTCTAGAGTGCACACAAAGTAAATGTTGATGACCGCACAACGAACAATGCAGTATGAACTCCGGACACAGCACAATCACAAAAGCTCACCTTGAGCACTTTGTGCTCAGGTGAGCTAAAAAAATAGGCTTGCCTTAAGTGAAATATGACAAATAAATGACACTCAAAAATTGGAGTATGTTTTTGAAAGGGTAGAAAAGGGAAAAGGGACAAGAAAAAGAAGAAAATGGTGGTAACCTGCATTTCAGACTTTCTACAATGTTTTAAAAAATCACCTAAACTCTTTACCAACCATCAAATCTTTAGACCTGTCCAAATGTAATGCACTTGCAGACAATAAATTAAATGTGGCTCAAATCATGGACTTTGTCTCTGAAAGAGTAAAAACATTTCAGAGAGAAGGAGGAAATTCTGTTCAATAGCACTTTCTCCTTTCCCACAATGTTTTCCAAAGCTCTTTTCTCCAGTTCATTACAAGTCGGGATTGTGTGGTTAAAATTTGTGTCTGATATAGGATTTGAAATAAGTGTGCAATTGTCCCCCATCACTCTGAAAACTGGGGATGGGTGGGGTGGGGGTGGGGGTTTAAAAAGTATGGGGGATCAAAATTAACTACAAAATGCAAGAAATAGGACTAATCTCTTTTGTACTTATTAAACCCTTTGCCACACAATCCCGACTTTTAACGACCCTGAGAAAGAAGTATTTTGAAAACATTGTGGAAAAAGGAGAAAATGCTGGTAACCAGCATTTTCTCCTTTTCCCAAAATGTTTTCTTCTCTATGAAGGACAAATTCCAGCATTTCAGCCATCTTTAATTTGTCGCCTGCAATGCTTTCAATTTGGACCCGTCTAAAATTTTGTCGTTTGGTAAAAAGTTAAACCCTTTCAGTTCTATAGTGCTGTGCATTAGTCATGCTCATACCCAACACAAAATCTTACTTTGAAACTTGAACGTCATAACTTAATAGAATTTAAAACGCTAGTCCATACGCTTTTGTCAGTTATGCTCACCTCTTCGTCGCACTGGCCATGACTTGTATGTCAAATAACATATTTTTCCAAAATTGATTGTTTATCTTCATCGTCACTCACCCTATGCATAAAGAAATCAGTAATTTGATGTTTTTGTCCATCTTAGAAAACAGAACTGTCAATATCATCTGCTATTTGTTTCGGTTTATATGCAAAAAATTATCAATTTCCGAGAATTGGTACTGATCGAAACTAATAAAGTAATATTGCAATCATCTTGGCAGCTTTGGTATGTATTTGGATGGAAAGGCAGTACTTCACTCATATTTATTTTGATAAATAAGTGTTGAAGACTTGTAATTGATATGTTTAAATTGAGAAGAACAAAAAACGGTAGAGATTTTTTTTTTTTCGTAAAATCAAAGTCCGAGGTAAGAAAGGGAAGTCCCAGTTGATTCATAGGAATAATCCAATGCAGTTGCATCAACATTCGTGCATTAACAAGTGATCAAACACTTAATTGCCAAATTATTTTTTGCATGACTGTCGTGCACTGGTTTCGAAAATGTGCATGAACGATGAAAAACTCAGGCGATTCTCACAATCGCGACACTGTAAGAGTTAAGGGTCCTTAAAACTTGGTATTATTTGGTTCTGGGCTTTAATGAAGAATTTTCAGTACTTTCAGTATTGTATAAATCTAACTAAAGATTTGATATTATCATTCCTCAATATCCTCAAACATTAAGCCTAAAATGGAAATTTAGTGTTGCAATTTGATTAACCCTTAACCAAAGGACAGAATCTTTGACTCGTCCAAATTGAAAGTACTTGCAGATGACAAGATAAAAGTCACTCAAAAATTGAAATTTGTTTTGGGAAAGGAAGAAAACGTTTTGGAAAAGGAGAAAATGCTGGTTACCAGCATTTTCTCTTTTTCCCAAAATGTTTTCAAGAGCCTCCCTCTTCAGGGTCATTAAAAGTCGGTATTGTGTGGTAAAGAGTTAAGGATTTAAACACATTATCCATAAATAATGTAAAAAATTTCAAGTTTATACAAAAAGCTCTTGAATGAAATTCCTCTGTCTCCTGGCTCACCCTTTTGTTCATTAAGTTTAACTCTTTACCTGTGGGCAAAATTTTAATTCAAAGCATTCTGCAGACAGCAAATTAAATGTGGCTCAAATGATAAAATCTGTATTTCAAAGGGGTAAAAAAAAAACATTTTGGGCACAGGAAAAAATGCTCGTTTTTCCATCTATACTCCCAAAAGCCTCTTTCTGCTTGGTCATAAAAGTACAGCATCATTTGATAAAATGTTAAATACAAAAACTTAAAGGAACCATTTGTAAGAGATAAGAAACAGCTCATGAAAAGGATTGAAATCTAATGTGGGGAAAAAATGCAGCAGTTTCTTGCTCAAGTATGTCTTCCTAGGGCACAAAAGAAGTCATATCTTTTGCAACAATTTGATAAATTGGAACAACCTCTCCAATTATGAGACCTTTTTCTCTATGACTGTTACTTTAATAATTAACCTTGGGATGCTAAGCACAGCTTGGATGTGCCTTTGGGACAGTGTAGATCAAGATCAGACATGATCTATACTGTCAAGTCTAGTGCAGTTTTTTCCAACAGATAGAATTTTAAAATCTTTTATGGAAAAAGCAGATAATGCAGGACCTGGTAATTGCCATTTTGTCTTTTCCTCACAATGTTTTTACAATTCAAATACAAATCATTTGAGACACATCTAAAAAAAATGCTGTTTGATAATGCTTCTGATTTGGACTAGGCTAAAATTTTCTTGACTAGTAAGGTGTTAAGGGTTTACACAACAGGCCACAAACATTTTTCTAGAAGCCCTATCTATATGCCAGAAAACAAAATTTTAGACTTATCCGCATTGAAAACATTAATTTGCAGACGACAAAAGTGTCCTAAATGATGGGATTTGTCTTTCAAAAGGTGGAAAACATTGTAGGAAAAGGACAAAATGCTGGTTACCAGCATTTTCTCCTTTTCAAACAGTTTTCAAAAGCTTTCTTCCCTAGGGTCATTTAAACACAGGATCATGTTGTAAAGGGATAAATTTATACGTTGAGGTACGAAATAGAACATATTCAAATTCTAAATATACAAAAAATAGAACCTCGCTATCTACCAAGCTATTTAATATTATCTGCAGTGTCAGATTACACGAAAACACATTTCTAGTCTCTGAAAAAAAGAAATAAAATAATAATCATCTGCTAAAAAAAAATCTAGATTTACCGTTAGGTTGCGATACTTGAGAATACATTCTCCCTCCATAGGACCCTGTGTAAAGATGAACATATCTGCAATTTTTTTAACATCCTAGTCTAAAGTACAATAACTTCCTCTCTGAGTAAAACTGCCTCCTTTAGCACACTGCGGAATGAATTAAAATCAATTTAGCCAATTGGAGTCTTGAATTCTTCGCATACTGCAAGCAGTAACCTGGCAAACAATAGGTTTTTATCTCCCCTCCATTCGTATACACCTATATTATCAGTAACACTTTTCACGCTCTTTTTGTTACATGACTGAACATGTATCAGTGGAGTTGACTTGTTTGCTTTGTGGTTTAATGTTACCTACATTTTTTCAGTTATATCTTGGCAGCTAGTGTTTCTCTCCATGCTTTCCTTTGCTGCAGTTTCTTTTACCAGTGCTTTGCAAAACCTTCTTTCCCTGTCAGTGGCTGCTTTTCCACATAAAAATGGTCTTTCCTGATGCTTGGTGGTGAGACAGGAATGAAACCTGTTATACCTACAATCATCTATCCATGTAGACACTTTAGCCAAGCTGGAGAATCAAACAGATTCCCCCTGGGTCTCAATCCTAGAAAGTTGAAGCTGAACAACGAGGCTCAGTGAAGTTAATGAGTATTTCTTCAGTAAAATAATGAATTTTTCAACACTTTTGAAGCTGTTACTACTCCTTTTCTCCATGATGTTTTCTAAAGATGTCTTTTTTGCTATGAGATACAAACCCAACATTGTACAGAAATCAAGTACAATAAATAACCGGTATGTTTTGAGATTGATGGACTGATGAAAATCTTATGTCACTTTCAACATTGCTTCAGTCACATCACAGTGATGTTTAAGTTGTCCAATGCCTCACTAGTACAAGGCCAAGGCTCTAGTGTGTCTGGCAATAGAAGACACTCCCACAAGAAACCCTGGACCCAGCTTCACAGAAAACATAAGGTTATTATTTCTCACCAATCTACCAACAGACTCATTTTCTGTTTCACTGACATTAACAGACGTTCATAATGTTATAGAATCCTGACCTGACACAACATTTACAGACTTCAGTCCATTACTTTGCTGAGTTGAGTCTGTAACATCTTGTCAACTAAGGTTTTGAGAATCTTACTAAAGTCTTTTAAGGTGAGTTTAATGTGTCTCAAATAATGAACTCAACTTAAGCTGGAAAATGAGTCTTTAGCAGACTTGAGAAAAATATGAGACTTAAATTTTTTGTGAAAGCAGGTCAAAAGCCTCAGGTGAGGATACAACCAAGTTCCTTATTCACCAATTATTCTTAAGAACTGAGTTTTAGTCTTATTCTCAGGAATTTTTTAATATGAAAGTAACACAACTTCAGATTGGCTTATCAAAATGGTTTAGCCAATCAGACATTATGTTGCTTTGTAAATCTAGAAGAAGACCAAGAATGAAACTCAGAATAATTGGTGAATAGTGCCATGGGTTTCAAGCCCTATACCTGCAACTGAAAGCTACACAAGACCCAAACATGTTTTTTGAAGAAAAAGAACAAGAAAAGTTAAGTCTATAAATAATGTTAAACAAAAGATGTACATTATTTTGTCTACTCAACAAGATTTGACAACATAAAAACCTTTTCATCTTTTCTTGTACATTTTTTCCTCTTTACCAAACCACATTTTAGACAGGTCCAACTTGAAAGCATTAATTTTGTAGAAGACAAACTAAATGTAGCTCAAATGATGATTCCTGTTTAATACAGGGTAGAAAACATGTTTATAAAGAAATAGTGTGTATAGTTAGAATTGCTTTCATCTAAAAAATTACCAAAAAGCTCTTTTTAGAAGAAGCACTGTCACAAATTATCTTTTAAGTCTGAACAATGGCCTATATAGCTCAGTTTTTAATGTATTATTTGCTAAAACATGTACTTGTTACTGTGTAATGAATACATCTGAAAATAAGCTGCAAGAAGAGATATAGCTTATTATCAGCAATTAGTCTTTTAACTGCAATGTTTTCATAAAATTTATGATCTGCAAGACAAAAGCAGTTGTCTGCACATGACAATGTGGCCATAGACAGATAGTTTCTATAGAGATAACTTCAGTACAACATGCAGACTCCCTTGTTGTAGATCATACTATGTTTTCCAGCATTTATTACCATCCTGGGTCTGTATATACTGGGTCTTTGTCTAATTCTCAAAAACTTTCTAGATTTGGAAGTACCGCAGCTTCTGGTTGGCTAAACCAAATGGTAAATCCAAATAAGACTGAATATTCTTAAAGAATGGTTGGTGAATGTTGACTCTGAGCTAACCATAGAGGGAAGAAAATTCAGGTTTTAGGGGACCAGTAAGTTACAAGGCTCAGCCAGGTGGTTCAGTTATCAGAGTATAGAAATTGAAACTAGGGGGCCGCTGGTTTGATTCCCCAGCTTGCACAAATTCTTTTTGATGATTGATGCTAATCATTCCTCTCTAATCACTGATTGTTGTTTCAGTGATGGTCATGTTGAAAAGCAGCCAGTAGTGGCTTGAGAAGAACATTCGGCAAAGTTATAGTGAAAGAAAATACAGGAAAGCAGGAATAAGTACACTGGCTGAACAATATAACTGAAAAAATGTTAATTTATGATGTTAAACACCATTCAAACAAAGAATGACAACATCATGTAAGGTTGAAGGTTCATTTTTTAGGTGGCTTTTGGTCCCAAGAAACCAGTAACTCCTGGTTGGACTGCCAGGGCTGACCTGGGTTGATACTTTTTGAGATGCATTAAGCCCCCTTTACATAGAGTATGGCTCAAATGAAACAAAATGGCATAGTGTTATACATGTAATGATTTATACCTGGAAGAGGAGGAAATACAGATTTTTTGTGCCTGTATGAATTACAACACTAACAAAGGCTGAATGTTCATTTTGTTACATCTTCCAATCCTTGTAAGAAACTACCATACAAGGAAAAGAAACAAACGGCAAAGTGTTACACATATAAATGATTTATATCTTGAAGGGGGGGGGAATGCAGATTATTTTTTGCCTGTATGAATTACAACATCAACAAAGGTTGAATGTTCACTTTTGTACTGAAATACACATGATAAAATGATATACTGTTCACTCCCATTATTTATCCTTCACTAAACAATCCCAAATTTTAGCAAATCTGAAGAAGAAAGCTTTCGAAAATATATAGGTAAAAGAAGAGAATGCTGGTAACCAGTGTTTTCTCCTTCTGACATCATGTTTGCTGCCACTTAACCCTTTATCGTACAATGCCATCTTTTAACAACCCTGGGAAACAAGCCTTTTTAAAAACATTGTGGGAAAACAAGAAAATGCTGATAACCAGCATTTTCTCCTTTTCCCACAATGTTTTCTACCTTATCAAAGAAAAAGTGTACCTTTTAAGCCACATAAAAAATGTAATCTGCAAATGCTTTCAATTTGGACCAAGGCTAAAATTTTGTTGTCTGGTAAAGGGTTAAAAGATAGCAATCATCCTTTGAGCTTGTTTGAAATTGCCCTCTGCAAATGCTTTCAATTTGGTGTTCTGAAGTTTTATCATTTGGTAACATTTTAACCTTCTGTTTCACCTGAGCAATTTTAGCACATTACAAGCTCAACACCTTGCATCAGACCAGGTCTGAAACCTTTGAGGCAAATGCAGAAATGGAATATAATAGCAGTTTTCCTCAGTTTGAAGTTTTACATTATAATTACCAATGACAACGAAATCCCGTGTCTTGAGGACCCTAAGCAAGAAGCCTTTGAAAATATCATGGAAAAGGAGTAGATGCCTGTTTCTTCTACCACTAACTCTTTACCAAACGACAAAATTTTAGACTTGTCCAAATTGAAAGCATTTGCAGACGACAAAATAAACATGACTCAAAAATTGAAAATTGACTTTATAAGAGTAGAAAACATTGTAGGAAAAGGAGAAAATGCTGGTTACCAGTATTTTCTCCTTTTCCCACAATGTTTTCAGAACGCTTCTTCCTCTAGGTCGTAAAAACCAGGGATTGTTTGGTAAAGGGTTAAAAAGACAACTCTACCAGTAGAACCACATCTAATTTGTTGTCTGCAAATGTTTTCAACATAGCCAAGTCTAAATATTTGTCTACATGATTGTATTTGCAAAGAATAAATTCAAGTTGAATACCTACTATTTTACATAACGGTTTTCAGCTCATCTACTACATAGTTTTGACAATTTACGAGACAAAAAAAAAATCTGTCCAAATTGCAAGCATTTAGACAGCAACTTCAAAATCGCTCAAATGATGGAGTCTGTCTTTAATAAGACAGAAAACATTGTGGGAAACAGAGAAACTGTAGGTTACTATCATTTTCTCTGTTTCCCACAAAAGTTTCAAAAGCTATCTTCCTTAGGGTCATTTTAACTCCAGATCATTTGGTAGAGGGTTGAATCCATGTTAGAAATATCAGATGTAAGCAAGAGTAAAATTACCATAATAAAGACTTTGCTGAAACCCATTGTGTGGCCCTGCATACCCCTTTTACCAAACTGGCATGATTTTAGACTCATCTATATTGAGAGCAATTAAAGACAAGAAATTGAATGTGGCTCAAATGATGGATTTACCTTTGAAAGGATAAAAAAAATTCTTTCTCCATGATATTTTTCCTCATCATTCTGTCTTTCTTAGGGTTGTATAAATACTAAATGGTTTACTGGAAGGTTGAGGGAAAGAGAGAACCTTTGAAAATAATGGGAATTTAACATCACAAAAACAGTATTGTGTTGCAGTAGAAGAACATGTCAATTTAACCCTTTCCCAAACAATCCCTGGTTTTTACAGGTCAGGAATAGAAGCCTTTTGAAAACATTGTGGGAAAAGGAGAAAAAGCTGGTAACCAGCATTTTCTCCTTTTCCCACAATGTTTTCTACCCTATCATATAGCAAAATCATCTTTTTAGCAACTGTTAATTTGTCATCTGCAAAATGCTTTCAATTTGGTCTGGTCCAAAATTTGCCGTTTGGAAAAGGGTTAAACTTGTTACTTCATGCATGCCAGTCATGAATACTGAGAACTTTATCCTCACCCCCAAAAAAACAGTGCCTTATTCAATAGCCATTCTAAATAGCATTATTTGTTGGGATGGTGTTCAACACCATTTCAGTCATATCATGGCAACCAGTGCACTTATACATGCTTTCCTGGATTTTCATTTACCAGTACTTTGTGCAATATTCTTTCCAAGCCATAGGCTACTTTCCCACATACTCATTGAGGAAGCAATAATCAGCCATGAGAGAAGAATGGATCCTGTCATAATGACTATCATCAATCCGCGGAAAGAAAATGGCCAAGCTGAGGATTCAATCCAAAGACTCTGTGGTCTCAAGACCTGTATTCCACCGACTGCTCTACCTAACCCATAAAGTGCTGGAACCGGGTTAAGTTGTTTTTGAGGACAATTTAGATCAAGATCAGACTGCACAGAATGTGCAGTCTGATCTTGGATCTACACTGTCCGCTACTTTGTTACATATTCTGGCCATAACAACAATGAAAATTTGGTGAAAATTTGGTATTTCTGATAATTTTCATTATTGAAATGGTCCATTATATTAATTCAGCACTGTAAGTGCTAAAATAGCATTCTTAGTTTGAAAGCAAAGCAGAGTTAACCCTTTTACAAACAATCCCATGTTTTTTTAAACTCAATTTGTTGTCTATCTGATGTGAAGTAAGTAAAAATTTGTCTTTTGTTAACGCTTTACCACACCATCACAAGTTTTAAAGTCCCTGAGGTAAAAAACCTTTTGAAAACAGCATGGGAAATGGAGAGTCACTAGCATTTTCTCCTATTTCCACAATGATTTCTTCCTTTTTAAAGACCTAACTCATAATTTGAGCAACATTTGATTTCTGGTCTGAAAAATGCTTTGGCTTTGGACAATTCTACAAATTTTGTTGTCTCGTACAGAGTTGAAGAGATTGAAAGCAGTGTAAAATGCCATATGACGTGAAAGCGGTGTAAAATGCCACATGTGAAACGTGTAAAATGCCATGTGGTGTGAAAGCAGTGTAAAATGTCATATGATGCGAAAGCTGTGTAAAATGCCATTTAAGCAAAGATTAAGATTATCCTACACCACTTTAATAACATGTGCAGTTAGCACTAAATACACAGAAACCTTCAAAAACAAAAATGTTCAACTGCATTAGATCAAAGAATGACCCTTAGATAACCAAACAATTAAAATTAACATTTTCGTTGGGGGAAAAGAAACCAAAATATTATAATTTCAAGGCTAGTTTTTAAGCAAAAATGTCTAAACCGAGCAATCCATGTAGATCCAAATTCATACTCCACATGTTAAAACAGTCTGATATTGTTCTTTGCTGTAAGCTAACCCAACCCAAGTTGTGTTTGACACACAAAGGGATAAGTGGTGATTACACCCACTTGCCTCCCACTTTTTTCCTGAATAATTTAAATTTGACTCATCCGTTTTATCTATTGTGAGAAACTGAAATAAATTTTCTTCCCAGTTAGTAAGTGAAATTCAACACTTTCCCAAACACAAAAATTTTAGATCAGTTCATATTGAAAGCATCTTGTTGCTGAAAGACACTTAATGATGCTAATATGACTGGATTTGCCTATGAAAGGGTATAAAGCATTGTGGGAAAAGGAGAAAATGCTGGTTACCAACATTTTCTCCTTTTTCCACAATGTTTTCAAATGCCTTTCTTCTTTATGGTCTTTCAAACATTATATAATCTGGTAAAGGGTTAAACTGATTTAACTTGTATTTTTAAGGAAATACCAGACAACACTGTAGATTTGTCTAAATTGTAAGCATCTGCAAGTGACACTGTAAAAGTCCTAAATGATGGATTTTGTTTTTGGAAGGGTAAAAAAAAAACATTGTGGTGTTTTGAAATTGCTGCAGGTCAAGTGTTGTCTGGTATTTCCTTAAAAATGCATGTTAACTCTTTACCAAACGACAAAATTTTAGACTGGTCCAAATTGAAAGCATTTTGCAGACGACAAAACAAAGGTGACTGAAGAATTGAAATTTGTTTTGGGAAGGGTAGAAAACATTGTGGGAAAAGGAGAAAATGCTGGTAACCAGCATTTTCTCCTTTTCCCACTATGTTTTCAAAAGGATTTTTTCACAGGGTCGTTAAAAGTCGGGATTGTGTGGTAAAGGGTTAAATCAGTTTAACCCTTTACCAGATAATATAATGTTTGAAAGACCACAAAGAAGAAAGGCATGGTGGTTACCCGCATTTTCTCCAATTTTCATAACACTTTCAAAAGGCTTCTCTCTCAAGGCCATTAAAACTCTGAATTGTGTGGTTAATCAGGAGACTGAAAGCTTATATCTATGAGCTGACTGCATGTTCTATGAAGTATGATCTTGATCTACACTTTCCAAAGGAGTGCTTTATACCACAATCAGCCAAATAAGATTACATCCCTTAGAATGCTTAATAAATCAATGGACAATCTCAGTCAGCAAAACAGGGGTCCTGTGTGGCTCAGTGGTGAAGTGTACCACTCTTAACCTTTGGGCCCCAGATTCAAGCCTCACTTCAAGAACTGGGTTTTTCATGCAAGTGTCCTTAGGCAAGCTTTCAGACCCCTACCATAGAACCGGTGAAATCCAGGACACACATGAATAATTCAGGTGTTGGAGCAGGGGTCTTTATAATAATACATCCATGTATAGGACAGCATATGTCAAAGATCAGATTTCATATTCTATGGAGTCTAATCTTGCTTTGGAAGCTTACTAAATTACTAAATACTGCTCAAAGCAAAACAGATGAATGCTAAAAACTTATTTCTCTTTTTTATAGCAATATGTATGAAATACTGCAGCCAACAACTTGCAAAAAAACATGGTGAGTCCTTCCCTGGCAACCTAACTTGTATGGATGGATGAAAAGAGGAAAGTATAAAGAAAACAAGTTGCAAACAAAGTGTTGGGTAACTGTTTTAACCTGTAATTACCTTGCTTTGAAGTTTGCTTTACTTTTCCTTTGCCAGGCAAAAAAGGTTTTGTCTGTGAATGGTAGAAATCATTGTGGAAAAAGAGAAAATGCTGGTTACCAGCATTTTCTCCCGTCCCACGATGTCTTCATAAGTCTCCTTTGGCTAGGGTTGTTAAAACTCCAGACTGTGTGGCAAAGAAATAAAGACAAATTCCACCATTTAACCCTTTACTACATAAATCTGAATTTAAGCAACCCTAGAAAATTAGACTTTATAAAACATTTTGAGAAAATGCTGGTAACCAGCATTTTCTCCTTTTTCCACTATGTTTTCTATCATTTCAGAAACAATTATTTAAGCAATATCTATTTGTTATCTGCAAATGCTTCCAAAATATTGTTGTGTGGTACAGAGTTAAGCCATATTTAATTTGTCATCTACAAAATCTTTTGAATGTGGATAGGTCTGGAATTTTTTCAGTCTGGTAAAGGGGGTTGATGCATATCCTTTTATTTGAGCCATGCTCTGACAAAAAGGGGCTTAATGCATCTCCGTGATCCATGGTACCAAGCAAGCCATCGCATACTTAGGGATCCATAATATCCACTTTTTTGAACAACCAACTTATTAAAGTGGTCCTTGGGCATACAGAAAATTGACCAATATCGAAAAGTGTCAGCCCAGGTCAGCCTGCGCGGACTGCGCAGGCTGACCTGGGTTGATACTTTTCGCAGATGCATTAAGCCCCCTTTTCACAGAGCATGGCTCATTTCTTTTGATGTCAGTAAGTGGTTATTTCATTCAACCTTCACCTTGCAACTGAAACCTGACATTTTCATTGTCATGTTAACAGCCTCTTGACACTTAAACACATAAGCCTGACTTTTATGGTCTCTGAAGAAGGCGGCTTTTGAAAACATTGTGGGAAAAGGAGAAAATGCTTGTTACCAGCATTTTATCGTTTTTCCACAACGTTCTCTACCCTATCAAAGACAGATGTCATCAGTTGAGCTACATCTAATTTGTAATCTTCACATGCTTTCAATTCATTTGAGTCCAAGGTTTGTCGTTTGGTAGAGAGTTAAAAGCTGAACCCATTTCTGTACAAAAATGACTTTTAACCCCATGCAGAAAAAAATTGTGGGAAATGAAGCAATTATTTCAAACAAGCATTTTGTCCCTTGGTGGCTGGGTGAGGTGATTGATGTGAAACTTGTCTGCACAGAAACAAATAAATGCACATCCCTTTCTTTGAATGACAACAACAACTAGCAGTTACTTCAATTAACCCTGTACCAAGTGAAACATTTTAACCCTTTACCAAACAATCCCTGCTTTTTATGACCCTGAGATAGAAGCCTTTTGAAAACATTGTGGGAAAAGGAGGAAATGCTGGTAACCAGCATTTTCTCCTTTTCCCACAATGTTTTCAACCCTGCTGGGAAAAAATTTTTTTTTTTAGTTACGTTTATTTTGTCGTCTGCAAGTGCTTTCAATTTGGACCAGTCTAAAATTTTGTCGTCTGGTAAAGAGTTAAACCTTATCCATATTGAACACCTTCACCGAGGACAAATCCAATGTAGCTAAAACTATAGGATTTGTCTCTGATAGGGTAGAACAAATTGTGGGGAAAGGAGAAAGTGCTGGTTACAAGTCATTTCTCTTTTTCCAACAATGTTTTCAAAAAGGCTTTCCATCAGGGTTGTTAAAACACAGGATTGTGTGGTGAAGGGTTAACCTTCACCTGGCAAGTGAAACCAACGCTTTCATTGTTATGTTGACTGCCTACTGACGATACTTTATCCTTAGCAGTACAATCCTGTTTAAACAAGAGGGCCATGATTGCCCTGTATTTCTCCACTAGCTAATAAGTAACAACATGCAAACATTACAAATGGATTCATACTTGAGGACATACACAATTTTCTCTATAAAATTCCACCAGAAAGTAACAACCCCAACGCAAAGCCATTTTTACCAGAGCTATAATTACTTGAATCCTGGTAGAGGTCCACAAGATAAAGCCCCCATACCAATTTATAATACAGGTCTAGAATGTATAGTTGTAAACAAGACCATTTTCAAAGTTTCCTCAATAAAAAGACTCTGTAAAACACAAGACCCCTGAGACAGGGCTTAATTTGGTAGCCCTAAGTCTTATGGTAAGCAACAAGAAGATTTCTAAAGTTTTCACTGTATTAGCCCATGTAAAACTTGTGACCCATGGGGCGGGACCAATTTGACCCCAGGGCTTTAATTTGGGCCACCTTGGTAGAGGCCAACTAGATAAAAGCTACATGAAAAATTTGGTAGCCCAAAGCCTTATGGCTAGGAACGAGAAGATTTTTAAAGTTTTCCCTATGTAAGCCCATGTAAAACTTGTGACCCCTGGGACAGGGCCAAATTTGACCCCAGGGCTATAATTTGGGTCATCTTTGGAGATGCCCACTAGATAAAGCTACATGCAAAATTTGGTAGTCCTAGGCCTTATGTCTAGGTACAGGAAGATTTCTAAAGGTTTTACTATATAAGCCCATGTAAAACTTGTGATCCCCGGGGCAGGGCCAATTTTGACCCCAGGGCTACAATTTGAAGAATCTTGGTAAAGATCTATTACATAAAGCTACATGCCAAATTTGGTAGCCCTAGGCCTTATGGTTTCAGACAAGAATTTTTTCAAAGATTTTCAATATTTTTCAGTTTTGTTGCCATGAGTTTTTGAAGGAATCAAATTCTTTCAAGAAATTCTGAAGAGGACATGTGAAGTTTCATCAGAATTGGATGGCTAGTTTCAGAGAAGCTATTTGAAATAAAAGACAACACACAGACAGATGGACCGATGGACAGACGCACACACGATGGACACAGGGCCATGACATAAGCCTGCTGGCCTTCGGCCAGTGGAGCTAAAAACTGAGAGTAGGAAGGTTTCTGAAAGCATTGTGGTTAAAGCAGAAAGGGCTGGTAACCAGCAATTTCTCTTTTACCCACTATGATTACTATCTTCTCAAAGAAAACCACATTATTTGAGCAAAATTCTATTCTTTGTCCTCAAATGCTTTCAGTATGCACTATAGTACAATGTTATTGTTTGTCAAACTATTAACCCTTTACAATCCCTAGTTTAAACAACCCTATGGAAAAAGGCTTCTGGAAATATTGGCAAAAAAGGAGAAAATGACAATAACCACAATGTGTTCTACCCTATATATGTCCAATTATTCCTTTCCATTTAAAAACATGTCCCATTATTCCTTCCCATTGAAAGGCATGTCCTTCCAATTAAAAGGCATGTCCTTTCCATTAAAAGACATGTCCCATTATTCCTTCCCATTTAAAGACATGTCTAATTATTCATTCCCGTTGAAAGACATGTCTAATTATTCCTTCCCATTTACAGACATGTCTAATTATTCCTTCCCATTTAAAGACATGTCCCATTATTCCTTCCTGTTGAAAGACATGTCCCATTATTCCTTCCCATTTAAAGACATGTCCCATTATTCCTTCCCATTGAGAGACATGTCCCATTATTCCTTCCCATTGAGAGACATGTCCAGTTATTCCTTCCCATAGAAAGAAAAAGTCCCATTATTCCTTCCCATTGAGAGACATGTCCAGTTATTCCTTCCCATTGAAAGACATGTCCTATTATTCCTTCCCATTGAGAGACATGTCCCATTATTCCTTCCAATTGAAAGACAAGTCCCATTATTCTTTCCCATAGAAAGACAAGTCCCATTATTCAAGTCCCATTACAATCCTTTACCGAAATTATGTTTTTAACACTTTGAGGAAGAAGCATGTAAAAAATTCTGGGAAAAGGAGAAAATGCTGGTAACAAGCATGGTCTCCTTATTACAACTATGTTTTCTACCCTTTCAGACACATTTCACCATTACAGCTACATTTTATTGTGGGTCATCTGCAACAGCTGAAGAACTGGACCACTGAAATTTTGTCATTTGGTATTTGGTTTATATAGGAGTTTAACGCCATTTTAACAACTTAGGTCATATCATGGCATTCAGTGACGCACCCATGTGTTTCCTGGTTTTCTCACGCCAGTACAGACACTTTCTTTCCAAAGTCACTGACTACTTTTCTCACATGCATCAGAGGTGAGAGGCGAAGAATTGCCGGAAAGATAGTTTGCCGCAACCTGGTATTGAACCCCCAACCTCCAGGTCATGAGTCAGATACGTTAACCACTGAGCTACCCAGCCGGGCTTTGTCATTTGGTGAAGACTTGTGTCTGCTATCAAATCAGAAAAGTCTTAAAATGTTACTTTAGTACTTTAGACAAATCTACAATTATGTCGTCTAGTACGGAATGAAGTGAAGCAATCAACCAGCAATCAATGTGTGTGTGTGCGCCAGTAATTCTGATTAAGTCCCGACATGAAATTGTGCTGTAAAGTATAATTTACCCATCAGAAGCAATATCAAACCATAACCCTTTCAACACCATAGGCAAACACAAGAAATTTTGTAGACAGCATAGATCCAAGATCCTACAGCACAAAACATGCAGTATGATGTTGGACCTATAGTGTTTAGTAAAGCCTACAAAACTGAAATATTTCTGAGTTTCTGTGGTTTGTAGATTCAGTCATCCAACGAGAATAAGTTCATATATTTGGCACTGAAAGAGTTAACACTTTAACCCTTTACCACACAATGACGACTTTTAACGACCCTGAGGAAGATGCCTTTTGAAAACATTGTGGGAAAAGGAGAAAATGCTGGTAACCAGCATTTTCTCCTTTTCCCACAATGTTTTCTGCCCTGTTAAAGAAAAATTTCATCATTTGAGTCACAATGAAATTGTCGTCTGCAAATGCTTTCAAATTGGATAGGTCTAAAATATTGCCGTGTGGTAAAGGGTTAACAGACAATTTCATGTCTTAAATATCCTTTGGAAGATGGCTTATGAAAACATTGTGAGAAAAGCTGCCAGTAACCACAATTTTCTCCATTTTCCCACAATGTTTTGATATCCTATTTTTCCTAAAGATTAATACAATTACTCTAAACATATTCGAATTTTGAGTTAACCCTTTACCAAACAACAAAAGTTTAGATTTGTTTAGATTGAAAACATTAATTTTGCAGACAACAAGTCAAATGTGGCTTACAGGTAGCATTTGTCTTTGAATGGGAAGAATAATAGAGGGAAAAAGATAAAATGCTGTTTACCAGCCTTTCTCCTTCTCTCACATGTTTCAAAAAGACATTTTCCTCAGGGTAGTTAAAACCTCAGGATTATACTGTAAAGGGTTAAGTTCCGACATGAAATTCTGCAATAAAGTATAATTTACTCATCTGAGACAATGTCAACCCTTTCAGCAGACGACTTACTTCTTTTTTTATCAGACCACTTTTTAAAGCAGTGTAACAAAAGGAAAATCCCCTATAACAAGATTTCTTTTCATGGGTTTTTGTATAACATACTAACTTGAATCCATATGACAAAATGTTAGACTTGAGCAGTTTGATCGACCGACTGATTCAAACTTGTTTTACGCTGTTTTCAACAGTGATACTTCTTTCATATTGCAGGGACAGCTCACATATTCCTGTATGTCCTGGGTTTCACAAGTACTAGTGTAGGGCTCTTAAATGTCTTGCCTAAAGACACTCCCATAAAAAATCTAGTGCTTCTTGTGAGGCTTGAACCTGGGGCCTCTAGGTTACAAGTCCTAAACCTTACTAGTGAGCTACCTAAGACACTCCTCCTCCCACTTTGAAGAAAATTTGCTGTCAACAAATCAAATGTGAAATAATGAACAGTTTTTTCCCCTTTTCCCACTATGGTTTCTTCCCTTTTATAAAAGAATTCCATTAGTTCAGCTGTATTCAAGATGTCTGCAAAAGTTTCAATTTGGTCAAATCCACACTTTTGTCAAGTAGTAAAGATTTAACAGTACAGATTTTTTGTCCCGAAGAAATGTGTACACCCTTGAAAACACAGTGGGAACAGCATTTTCTCCTTTACCTACTGTTTTCTATGCTTTCAAAGACTGATACCCTTGCTTGAACAACATTTAACCCTCAAAGCCCTTAAGTAGTTTTTGTGGACAGCATAGATCAAGATCAGACAGCACAGAATGGGCAGTCTGATCCTCGATTCTACATTGTCTGCTTCATTGCTTTAAAGACTAATTTATTGTCTGGGAAAATAGAGAAATATGTAAATCTTGTCAAATCATAAAGAGTAATAGCAAGTCTAAGATTTGGTGAGGGGGTATGACTGTTTAAGGAGCCGTCACACCATGACGTTCTGGTCAACGTTTTCTGACGTTTGAGGAAACATTGGTAGTCGCCCATGGTCGCTGGGATAGCGCCAGAAGAGCGTTGTGTGAACGCTAGTGAACGTCGGTGATCGCTGGGAATCGGCGGAGAACGCTGGTCCGGAAAAAAAGTTTTGAACATGCACAAAAGTTCTCAATGACACCAGCGTTCGGCTATCGTTAGTCAGTCGTTACTCTAGCGTTACTTGGTTGTTACTAATCGTTTGCTTTGCAGTGAACGACTCACTAGCGACCTGTCAAGGACCGCTGAATGGTCCCAAGCGCATGCAGCATGTGACTAAAGTGAAACGAACGTCCTTTTGGCATCCACTGAGCGTCATTCGAAATAAAACGCCAACAAGACGCTATTCTGTCGTTATTCACACGTTAGTCACATGCTCAACACGCTTGGCTAACGTTGACAAATCGTTCGTCGCTTGCCAGTGGCACGTTAGCATACGATAATGGTTTTCAGGGGTACCTTACTTGGTCGCTGTTACACGCTTCTCATGCGTTAGGCACACGTTAATAACACGCCAGATGTGCCATCCTCATTCTGGAACGCTAGAAAATCGAACGATTGAAATGTTCAGAGAACGTTGACCAGAACGTCATGGTGTGACGGCTCCTTTACCAAACAATCTCAAGTTTTAACGTCCCTCCAATAGAGAACTTATGAAAACTGGTAACCAGCATTTTTTCCTCTTTCCTCAGTGGTTTCCTCCCTTCCCAAAACAACCTGTAATTTCTGAGTTTGTCATCTGGAAATGCTTTCAAATTCAGACATGTCTAAGCTTTTGTTGTCTGGTATAGAGTAACTGTAGGCACATTTTTATGTAATGGAAGCAGACCATTTTTAGGGAACTGTGATTTATTTTGACACGGCACACAAAAGCTACTTTGCCATTGGTCAGAATGTTCTGTTTCTTAGTAACATCAGAACTCCAAGGCTAAATGGCAAAGTCCAAATAAGTGGTAAGGGGAGAATTTATCAAAAAGAAATTAGTATTTCACAAAATTCTGGTAATGTGATTACTCATTAGAGTTGTCTCCATCAAAAACATCAAATGACAACCCACAACATAGGTTTTAATAAAGACCTAAATAGATGTTTAACCCTTTACCACACAATCCCGACTTTTAACGCCCCTGAAAGAGAGGCCGTTTGAAAACATTGTGGGAAAAGGAGAAAATGCTGGTAACCAGCACTTTCTCCTTTTCCCACAATGTTTTCTACCCAATCAAAGAAGAATTGCATCATTTGACCACACTGAAATTGTTATCTGCAAATGCTTTCAATTTATACAGGTCTGATATTTTGTCGTGTGGTACAAATGACAAAACATCAGATTTGTCAAAACTGATGCATTTGTTGACAACAAATTCAGTGTAGCTTTAAAGATGATTTATATCTTTGAAGTAGTAAAAATAATTGTGGGAAATGGAGAAAATGCAGATTACCAGCATTTTCTTCTTTCCCACAATGTTTTCAAAAGGTCTCTACCTTAGGGTCATGAAAAGACAGGCTTGTTTGGTAAAGGGTTAAGAGGGGATTCAATTCATCTTTGTTAAGCATCATACCAATATCAGTGTTGGCGTTTTTTTATTTCTTCACCGAGTCCCATGGACTCAGTGCCTATTAGAAAACTGAGTCCCATCTAGCTCTCATTGAGTCCCATTCTTCTACCTGTTGGAGGATTTCAGTAACGATCCTTTGGATTTTCCTATTTCAATTTGCACAGCAATGTCCGTCCAAAAAAGAGTGCCTAGTTAGCGCCAATCTTTGAAGGTCTACACGTCTGTCAGTAAACACGTTTTTCGCTATAAATTCTAGGCAAAAAGAACATTTCATAACAATGTTGCTTTCCGATATCGTTTAATTTTAACTACCATGGCTTAAATTCAGGCTCTTTCAACCAGCATTCTTGAAAAGAGTGAGCTTTTTTTTGGTCCACCGGGTTAGCCATATTGGATTGCAACAGATGCGGTTGCTATGCGATGAAAATAGCAATAACTTGGGTAAGAGGTTGCCACTCATGTATCTGAAGCTATTTTTAGAAGTGTGATTTCCAAAAAACAGTAATATTTTGTTTTGTGGGGATCTTTAGCAAGCATGGAAGTTTTACTCATAAAAAAAAACCTTATTTTTATTTTAAACAGCGGTTGAACGGTGCCAATTTTTTGTTTTGTCACGTGGATGCAATGGTGATTTTTATGTTTCGTCCCAAATCAATTTCCTTTGTGTAAACGCGAACCCTGCAATATGCAGAATATTTAGCCAGGTTAGTCTTCGCTCATGGCAAAAATACTTCCTGCAGATGCACTTAACTCCTTTTTCAAAGAGCATGGCCTAAATATGTTATTTTATCAAATAGGACTCACTAGACTAGATAGATCAGAAAGCTCTTTTTGTTGTCTGATCTTGAATGAACACAAAACGAAGGCACCAGTCCTGATTGTTACTCTTTTTACAAAACAGGTCAACACGAGTCATGAGCAAGAGCACTGCATGCAGGTGCAAAGGCTCTGCTATAGTTGCTTTTACAAACATTGATTTTCAGTGTAAGTTCTATGTCTAAAAAGGGGCATAACTTGGTAAAAAATATTTTGATGGTTATCTTGCTTTGTTGTATAGGTTCCCCATTTGACAGTTAAGGATTTGTTCAAGTTTGAAGTATATATCTTCAGTAATGATGTTACCTACCCTTATTGTATAGGTTCCCCTTTTGATAAGTAAAAACTTGTCCAAGTTTACAGTAAATATTTCTTCAGTAATGACAGAGATATCATAAAATGCCAAAGCTTTTCAGAATTCTTTGTCGCAAAGGATCATAACTGTGTCAAAAATATTTTAATGGTTACCTGTCCCTGTTTTATGGGTTCCCCTTTTGATAGCGAATAAGCAGTCAAAGTTTGAAGTAAATATTTTCAGTAATGACAGAGCTTTTATAGAATGTCCAACTTTTTGCACAACAACAACCTAGACATTGATAGAGCTATGACAATACCCTGATGGTTTCTTTGAAAACTTCAAAACAATTATCTCTTTACGAAACAAAAAATTTTTAGACCTGTCCAAATTAAAAGCATTGGCAGACAAATTAAATGTGACTCAAAAACTGAATTTTTTCTTCTGATGTGTAGAAAACATTCTTCAATAAGCAATTTCGTTGAAATGATATCCCCCGCCGAAAAATTTGCTTGACTGCGTAACTTAAAATCGCTCCCAGTTGGCCATTTTTCATCGAATCAAAAAAAGAAAAATCATGTATCGGCGGAATGGGTTATTGTACACACGTATGAAGATTCATGAAATTCTGTCCAACGCTATAGGAGATATTCTCCCAGACGGACACACGAATGGACGGAAGGACAGATGGACAGACGGACAAATATCCCTCAGCCTTCGGTGGGGGATAATAATAAGTTGTTAAAACTCCACGATTGTGTGGTAAAAGGCCGAATTGAAAAATTACTCTTCTTTTCAACAACCTTTGACGAAGATGTCCATAGAAATTATGCAGTCTGATCTTGATCTTTTATGTCAGCCATTACTGGTCAAAATTACCTGTAAGTTACAGCAGTTTGGCTGTATTTCTAAATTAGATAAGGTCTGTTTCATAAACTCATTACCATGCAACAATATTACAGACTTGTCCAATTTAGATGCATTTTCAGACAACAAATTAAATGTGGTGCAATGATGTAATTTTCGGTTGAAAGGGTACAAAAAGTTGTAATGTTAACCAGCGTTTTCCCCTTTTCCAACAATGTTTTCAAAAGTCACTTTTTGAAGTGTCTTTAAAACTTGGGATTGTTTGGTACATGGTTAACACAGGACTGTAAGCATTCTAGTAGAGGTCCATCAACTGTGCAAGGGGTAAAAGGATAAATGGCAGCCATGACATAAAAAATAATTTTGAGTCTTTTATGTCCTATAATGTTGTCAGGAATTTAATTCTATAATTATACTATAATTACAGAGTTCATCTAAATCAAGCACACTGAAAATGCCCTGTTTTAACACTTCACCAAATAATCTTGTGCTAAACTACCCTGAGGAAGAATGCTGTTGAAAACAATGATGGAAATGGAGAAAATGCCGGTATCCAGTATATTCTCCTTTTCCAACAATCTTTTCTTCCATATCAGCAAACTTCAACACATTTGTACTAAATTCAAATTTTTCATCTCCGAATGTTTTGATTTTGAAAGAGTCCAAAATTTATCATTGAGTAAGGAGTTAATTCTGTACCTGGGCCAATAAAATTTCAGACTTGTCCTCATAGCAGGTATCATACTAAACATGGCCCAAGTGAAGGGATTTTTCTTTGAGAAGACAAGAAACATTGTAAGAAAAGAATAAAAAAGGCTGTTAACCAGAAATATCTACTTTTCACATAATGTTTCAAAGTCTATCTCTTTTTGGGTTGAAAAATCATAGCATCATTTGGTAAAAGGTTATGGTATGTTTTTTTGCCATAATTGAGGAGTTTCCAATCGATACTCTAGCCGGGATTTTATTGCCTTTTAAAAAATGTAATAAATATGTGATTATTTCTACAGGTCTTAAATAACTTCTACACATGCAAAACATGTTGAGCCCCGTGTTCCTCGTTTGTGTTACATCCCTTTACCAAACAATCCTGTGTTTAAATGACCCTGAGAAAGAGGGCTTTTGGAAACACTGTGGGAAAAGGGGAAAATGATGGTAACCAAAATTTTCTTATTTTCCCACAGTGTTTTCTATCCTTCCAGAGACAAAACTTGTTTCATTGAGCAACGTTGGCTTTATTGTCTGCAATTGATCGGAGTCTCAAGTGATTATTTTTTTTCTTCAAAAGGATGGAAGAAAATATTCAATTTGTTTGCAAATGCTTCCAACTTGGACGAGTCTAAATTTTGACATCTAGAAAGAGGTCATCCTTTACCATACAACTCAAGTTTTACAGACCAATTTTTTTTTGATTTATCAAAAGCCAATTCCATCATTTGAGCCACATTTATATTGTGTCAATCTGAACAAGTGTAAAATTTTGTTGTGTGGTAAAGAGTTAAATCTTTACCATACAACAGAATTTTGGACTGGACCAAACTGAAAGCATTTGCAGACAACAAATGTTACAAAAATTATGATTTTTTTTTTCAATAGAGTAGAAAACTATGTGTGTAAAGGACAAAATTTTGGTTACCACCATTTTCTCCTTTCCCACAGTGTTTTCAAGTCTAATGTTCTAGGGTCATTAAAAGTTGGGATTGCGTGGTAAAGGGTTAAATAGACCTAAATGATGTACAAAAGAAAAATCTAACTCACATGAAGAGAGTATCCTGAATCCCAAGCTGTGATTCGTCCAAGCTGTGATAACGTTTTGGCTTCACGTCAATAGCAATCGAACACACCGACGTCTTGGCAAGCAGGGAATCCAAAATGTCAATAGAGACAAATACTGTGATGGGAGAAAAGAAAAGACAAAATAAATTTGTTCACACAACGGCCTCTACCATCAATCAAATGAGATTTTAGCTGAACCAGTTTTTTTCTGATATAGTCCGTGGCACTGAAGACGGAGATAGAATCATTGTAAACATGTATTTTGAGTTGGGCTCCATTGAAAGGGTGTTGAATAATTTTTTGTAATGCAGTGTACAAATCATGTCCAACAACAGGCTCCAATAGATCTTGAGGTAGAACAGTCCTTTGACAATGAGAAAATTTACCCACTGCAGAGAGTTTTGACTCAGGTCAGCCTGTGCTGACTGTGCAGGCGGACATAGGTCTGTATTGTCTTGCATATGCATTAAACCGCATTTTCACACATCATGCTGCAATGGTATTTTAAACTTGTATCATTATGAAATAAATTATGATTATTCAAAGCACACAAATGCAGTTCTGCATCAAAACACTATGATGGTTGGGTAATTGATTAAAAACTAATAAGCTCATAGAAGCACAACATACTTTTACATAAAGTGTCGATCAAGATCATCAGACTGCTTAGAGACTGAGATCAAAAACAGACTGTTTATAAAGCACAGTCTAATCTTAGATCTACAGTGTCAAGAATTATGTGGGTGAATCTGCAATGAACAAAATACTTCCAAGATTATATACAGTTAATTGGCTCTATAGTCATACTCAGCACTGTACAAATAAATTCGGAATGGTGCATACAATGCCCATGATGGGGTAATAATCTATATGTGAAGGACAATAGTCTTCAACCTTGGGCCTTGTGTTCCACATGTCTTTTTATTCATTCTCTACAGCCTGATCTTGATTTACACAATATCCTAAAATATATATGAAAGACATAAATAACACTAAAAGGTAATATTTGGAATGGCCCATACAGTGCCCATGATGTGGTAATAATCTATACATGAAGGACAATAGACTTTGACCTTGGGCTTCAAGTCCCATATGTTACCTTATTTATCTGAAACTCTAGTAACTAAATACATATGAGCTATGCTCTGTGAAAAGAGGGTTTAATGCATCTGCAAAGAGTATCAACCCAGGTCAGCCTGTACAGTCCACCCAGGGTCGAAATTTTTTGCTAGTGGTAAATTTTGTGCGTATCAAGGGACCAGTTTACCTCATGATTCAGTTGTTAGTAAGACAGAATGGATTTTATGGACCCATAATCATGTGATGACTTGCTTGGTGCAGTGTATCACAGAGACGCATTAAATCCCCTTTTGCCAGAGTGCAGATCATACAAATGAGCCGTGCTCTGGCAAAAGGGAGCTTAATGCATCTGCGAAAAGTATCGAACAAGGTTAGCCTGCGCAGTCTGCGCAGGCTGACCTGGGCCGAAACTTTTCGCTATTGGTCAATTTTCTGTATAACCAAGGACCAGTCTACCTCATGATTTAGTTGGTTGTCAAAAAAAAAACGACTATTACCGGTTCGTAATTATATGATGACTTGCTTGGTACAGTGTATCACAGAGATGCATAAAATCCCCTTCTGTCAGAGTGCTGCTTATATATATATATTCTCTTTCACAATCAATTATTTTACTATCAATTTACAACAGCTGTTTCTGCCCTAGATAAACCCTTCCTATTCTTGATAAACACTTTAATTTTGATCAAAACAAGTTTAGAATATCTTGACCAGCTTATGATTATCACACTGGCCAATTTCCACTACTGAAGTACTTTCCAGAGTTTGATAACAAACATTCTCTTCAAGAATCATAGCACTGATTAGCACTGGTTTAACCCTTTACCACACAATGCCGACTTTTAATGACCCTGAGAAGGAAAGCTTTTGAAAACATTGTGAGAAAGGAGAAATTGCTGGTAAACAGCATTTTCTTATTTTCCTACAAAATTTTCTACCCTTTCCAAAACATATTTCTATGTATGAGTCACATTTAACTTGTCCTCTGCAAAGCCTTCGATTGGGCCAAGTCTTAAATTTTGTTGTCTGGTACAGAGTTAAATTTTTGTACGATAGTAGCAAGTCGTTTTTCAAGTGACTTGAAGAAGTATTGGTCAAGGAAACCCTATGAATGCATAGATAGGTGCAAACTCTTTACCACACAGTCCCGACATTTAACGTCCCTGAGGAAGAAGCCTTTTGAAAACATTGTGAGAAAAGGAGAAAATGCTGGTAAACAGCATTTTCTCCTTTTTCCACAATATTTTCTGTTTTCAAGGAAAAACTCTTTCATTTTTGCCACCTTTAATTTATTGTCTGCAATTGCCATCATTTTGGACAAGTCAAAAATTTTATCGTTTGGTAACAAGTTAATTAACAAGTTAACCCTTTACCACACAATCCCGAGTTTAAATGACCCAAGAAAGAAGGCTTTTGAAAACATTGTGGGAAAAAAAGAAAATGTTGGTGATCAAGATTTTCTCAATTTTTTTCCCACAATATTATCTACCCATCTCAACTTTTTGTTGTTTGGTTGAGAGTTAGTGTTAGTTTGTTTATTTGGTGTTTCACACCATTTCAAAATACTTCAGTTTTATTGTGGCAGCCAGTACATCTATCCATGCTTTTCTGGAGTTTCTTTTACCAGTACTTCCTACAATATACTTCCAAGGCCACTGGCTGCTTTCCTACGTAACCATCTTCAAAATTGTTCAGCAGTGAGAGAGGAATGAATCCTGTCCCAAGGACTATCGTCAATCCTCGAAAAGAAATTGGGCAAGCTGGAGATTGCGACCCTCTCGTCTCAAGTCCTGTACGCAACCAATAGCACTACAGGGCTCAGCAGAACAGTTTAAGAATATCACAATTTTTGTCCAAGCAGCAAGGGGAACATCATGACCACTGTATGAATCATGAGGTAAACTGGTCCCTTGATATGCACAAAATTTACCAATAGCAAAAACTTTCAACCCAGGGTAGACTGTACAGGCTGACCTGGGTTGATACTCTTTGCAGATGCATTAAACCCTCTTTTCACAGAGCATAGCTCATATGTATTTAGTTACTAGAGTTTCAGATAAATAAGGTAACATATGGGACTTGAAGCCCAAGGTCAAAGTCTATTGTCCTTCATGTATAGATTATTACCACATCATGGGCACTGTATGGGCCATTCCAAATATTACCTTTTAGTGTTATTTATGTCTTTCATATATATTTTAGGATATTGTATGGTTTGTTTTTTACCACTTTCAACAGGTTTTCAGTGATACCACAGAAACAACTCGCTTATTCAGGCATATTCTTGAATTCACCTGTTCCAAAATAATGGAACCCCTAGATTGGCACACCTAGCAGGTATCAAACTCAATTACATGAGTTACAAATCCAAGACCTTTACCACCATGCCATGGACAACCTACACTACTATAGGTGCAAAGAACAAAATAATGCCTGAAGCCTTAAGCACACTTAACCCTTTATCACAGAGTCACGACCCTGAAGAACACAGCTTTAAAAAACATCGTCAGAATAGGAGAAAATGCTAGTAACATGATTTTCTTTTTTTCTGACAATGGTTTCATTCCTTTCATTGATAATTTCAACCATCCAAGCCGCATTTAGATCATCATCTACTGGATTTGGACAAGTCCAAAGTTTTGTAGTTTGGTAAAGAGTTGAAATATTTCAGGGGAAAAAAATCTAACCATTAGTCCATTTTTTTATTTATTAATAGTAGATAATTTTAGAACTACTGATGTTTCCTTATCTTAGATTTTAATTCCTAATCTATCAAGTGAGAACTACAACTGTCCTGGCAGATGAATAAGCCCCCCACCCCCAGATGACTTGTCACTGAATGACTGCCCCATTCCAAACCCAAAATATAAAATAACAAAGGGCAAATATTAAAAAATTGCAAATGACAGAGTTATTGATCTTGTAAACTGCACTTGTCCTCAATGTGATCTATCTGTATTTGCAGTTTAGAGTCAATAGCTTGTATACTTTAGAAAATATGCTCTAGACAAAAATAAAACTTATGGGCAAAAACTCAAAAAATACTGAGGGCAGAGTTATGCTCTGGCAAAAACAAACAACCAAGGGCAAAAACTCCAAATATATTGTAGACAGAGTTATAGATCTTGTGTATGTATCTAAAGTGTTAAGTAAAACAACATTCATGATGTCCTAAAAACCACAATAAAGAACGGTATAGATGATTAATTATCAGCATAATGAATACAACTTACAATGCTTTTGCACACATTGCAGATAAAGATCAGACTGCCCAGAGTATACAGTCCAATCAGTGAACTACACTGTGTGATAAATGGAGAAATATGTTCAACAGGTCCTTGAAATTACCAAGTGGCAGTTTACTGACAGAGAACAAACAGTTTCATTTCCTCAACTCTCACCAACAAATATGTAATCTTGACCTCTTTCAACTCCTGGAAATACATCCATTGAAACTCAGGCAGATAATTTACTTATAGACTTGACTAAACAATGGGATAGTAAAGATCAAGATCAGACTGTATGTACTGCACTGTCTGATCTTGATCTTTGACCTGTGCTGTATGCAAAGGACCCTTTTGCCTTCTGCACTGAAAAGGTCAAGTGGTTTATAAGTTAAACAATTTTTAGTTTGCAGCATTGGGTTTCAGCTCTTCCCCGATAAGGAAAAAAATAACTTAAATAGTTAAAATCTCTAAGAGCCTTATGGACACAATATCTCTGCAAAGTGGTCTGTAAAGATCACAGATCAGACATAATATTTTTGCACAGTCTGATCCTGGTCTTCACTGGCCACAAAAAGTAACTAATATACTCAACAAAAAAAGTTAAGGAAATCTCAGAAAATCATGGACCAAAACATTACCAAAACAAACAATTATTCAGTTTTTATTAATTTTGTTAAATATATTTCATTGCTTGAAAAAATGTTTCCTTTAGCTTTATAACACTAATATCCTTGTTGTGGCACTGTGTCAAGTGACCCAGGGGTCAAAATCATTTTTCGCAAAATAAGTGTCTAAAGAGTATTCCCTGTTTTTATGCAAAACAGTCATGAAAATACGCTGTAAGTTTTTATAACTTAAAAGTCTACTCCATTGACTGTCACATAAAATTTACGTAACTCCCTTCTCATGATAGCCTCAAATGTCATGTATGGAAGATGAGAATATCCCAGCAGTAACAAGTGTGTCCCCCTTCATTGGCAAATAAAGACATACACTGGCATCGCATACACTGAATAATTCTGGCGATTTGGAGCTGAGGAACCAGTCTTCATTTCTCCTGTAGCGCTACAGCAAGAGCCTGGAGTTGGTGCCATTATTTTGCGTTGAACCCTCGGTCCCAGAATGTCCCACAAATTTTCAAAGGGAGATATTCTGCTGAGCAGACTGAAATGTCAATGTGCAAAAAATTGTTCTGATGAAAGAATCTTGGACGTTTCTGGACGACAGCAATGGAGATATTGAACTGATTTGAAAATTGAAATGTCGACTCAGCCTGGAAAGTCCTGGAAAGTATTGCTCAAAGTATCTGAGACAAGTAAGTAGCCTGAGGGCCAATTTTAAAAAGGCTTTTTAAGGGTGAGACTCTTTACTCAAACCAATCAATATTGCAATTTTGCGAAAAATGACTTAAAGACCAGTCAACTTTGACAGTGATTATTTAAGCCGCTGTTGGTGCTATAAACTTAATAAAGCATCCTTTTGAAGAAAAATGAACACTTTATAATACTGTGAAATTCAAAATTCTCAGAATGTTCCAGATCTTTTGTCATAGCCCCTCAAACACAATTTCCTTAACTTTTTTTGTTGAGTATATTATGAAAGAACCCAAGTACGTAGTTAATTCCATGTGGAATCAATAGATCAAGACACAACTATCTTCATTGACATTGAAAACCTTGTCAACAGGCCTCTTTGTCATCAAAAAACTTTCTTTGATCCATGTAAACATGCTTCCCAAACAACAATTTGACTGTTAAGGATCCACTTCTCCATACCTGTATGGATTGGTGAACCCTTTTTTTGTATGTATATTACCAAAACTGAACAGTGAAGACAAATTTTGAAAACTTGATTTAGGATGTTAGTTTTTCAAGTTTAACTGTTCACTAGAGGGCCATTATTCACCAACCATTCTAAAAATGTTAAAAGTTAATGGCAAAGAAACACAATATCTGATCCGATTTGGCCAACCAATGAAAAGTCTTACTTACCAAAAAGCTGATATTCACAGCATTTAATCATATACCTAACTTTTTAAAGGTGATGTGCAGAGACTTTATGAATGCTTTCCAAAAGAAGAGGCCGGGGGCTGAAGTTGAGAATTTACTTTTTTATCAAGACAATGCCCCTGCCCCATCGCTGTAATGAGACTTTGATGATTGTAGATTTCTTGGAATATGAGAGAACTCATCTTGCACCTTACAGTCGTGACCTACAGAAGACTTACAGGACAAACACATGGCAGTAAGATCGGCAGCTGCACGGTATGAGAAAGACTGGTATGGACAGATTTTCGTGGAACGAGTTAAATATCAAAGTAAGTGCATACATTCATGTGGAGGATATTTTGAAAAACTGTACATGACGTGACGTCATGAGACATCGAAGTGCTCCATGAATTATTACCTGTACGTATTTAAATGTTCATTGTATATGTTCACTTCGCTGCATTTATTTAAAATTTTCAGGAGTTGTCTATATTTGACACGCTTGTCATCTGATAAAATTTCCAATGTATCCCACAAGCCATTTGTTTTTCATCAACACAGTCTCAAAACTTTACAGACAACCCCCGTAGAATATGACTAAGAATGAAAGTTAGAATGACCTACATTCCAATTCTTGGGAAGGTTCTGATTTTCAAGGGAACATTAGTAAGAGAACATTACTAAGTGAATTACTAGTAAGACAAACTGTTTTATACAATCAAAATATGGATAAGCCCATCAGAGATGTGTTACTGGTACTATCTAAATTTAGAAATAGAATTTGGATCCAGTTTAAAATGGTTTGGGAATATTGTCTTGAAAACAATTATACTTTATTGAAAAAGGAAGCAATTCAGGACTTTTCTGGATTGCTATTCACTGTCTCCCAGCAGGACCCAAACAAATTACTCAAACAAAATAACAAGTGGTAGAAATATGGTTCCATAGGAACACAAATACAAGTTTTTTAGAGTCCATTCATTATTCTAAACATCAATTATACCACAAAGTAATCATTTGGAGTAAATCAGTGCATTATCTCCTCTACCTACACTTTTCTGAAAAGTGCTTTGATGCACAATAAACAATGTCTGCAGGAGATAATGGTAATTGGACTGACTCTTTTAGCCTGTTTCGCATCGGCTCTGTTTGCATTTGAGTTTAATGCCATTTTAACAGCTTAAATAATATCATAGCGGTCACCTATGTTGTGTTCCCTGGCTTTCTCACATCAGCATTGACACAACTTTCTTTCCAAGCCATTGACTACTTTTCTCACATGCATCAGAGGTGAGAGGCAAAAAAACTTTGCGAAGAAAGTTTGCCTCACAAAGTATCAAATCCACAATCACCAGGTCATGAGCCCAATAAGCTTACCACTGAGCTACCCAGCTGGGCTTCATATCAGCAATTTATTTTTTTTTCTTGTACCATTTTGCAGGTTGTGGGTGCCGTAGACAGATCCCAGAAACATTTGCAGTATATTTGGACAGATTTGCAGAGGTCTTAGAGATTGCAAGGCAGGCATACAGTGACTGTCTCATTGGTCGTATGATGTTTGGAGCATGAAACAGGGAAAAATAACAGACATTTGAGTCATATTATGTGAAAAGGGAGCTTAATACATCTACAAAAAGTATCGACCCATGTCAGCAGAATGCGCAGGCAGACCTAGGCTGAATAATTTTGCCATTAGTCAATTTTCTGTATATCAAAGGATCATTCTATCTCGGGATTTAATTGGTTGTTAAACAAAATGTATTTCATGGATCTGTCATTATGTGATGACTTGTTTGGTATCATGCATCATGGAGATGCATTAGACCCTTTTTTGCCAGAGCCTGGCTCATGTTTTTTATGGTAGCCATGGGATTGTTCTGTCGCAGCAATGCAAATTTGAGAGACTGAAAAAAAAAAAATTGAAGGAAAGCAGTAAAACTTCACAAATTTCTTGCAGTCACTGCATGACACACAACATTGATGTTTCAAAGCAAAAGGAGGATCCAAAGGTGGGTTATGGTCTGAATTGTGTCTCCATTTGCCACAATGTTTCGTCATACTTTCATGATAATAAACTTGTATTTTTGTTGATTATTCATCTTTAACAAGGATGTGTTCAAATTCGCTGCTACCCTTTTTTCAGTAGGTAATGACATAATTCTTTACCAACCAACAAAATTTTAGTCTAGTCCAAGTTAAAAGCATTTGTAAACAACATATTGACTCTTTATCAAACGACTTCATCAATTGGAAGCATTTGCAGACAACAAATTAAATGTGGCCAAAAACACGATTTCTGTCTATGAAAAGGGAGAAAACATTGTGAGGTGGGGAGGGAATAAACCATGAGGGTCTTGATGGCCCTGTATTGCTCAACTGGCTAATATGTACAAATAATACATACCCATCTTTACAATTCTATGCCAAATGTTTCAAACAAGAATGCTCACACTGTTTTCTCTACAAAAGCCCTTGTGAAATTGTGACCCAAAGGCAAAGCCATTTTTGACCACAGAGCTTTGCCTACTTGAATGCTGGCACAGGTCCACAAAATAAAGCCACATACCAAAAAATATAGGTCTAGGTAGTATGATTATAAGCAAGAAGATTTTCAAAATTTCCTTAATATAAAACCCTTGTACAACATGAAACAATTTTTGATCCCAGCTACATTTTGGAAAAACTTACAAGTGGTCTAAATTTGGTAGCCCTATGATTTATGGTTAGAATTGATTGATTGATTTGGAGTTAAACGCAGTTTTAACAGCTTAGGTCATATCACCGTTGTCGGTTCACCTATGCATGTGTTTCCTGGTTTTCTCATACCAGTACTGACACAACTTTCTTTCCAAGTCGCTGACTACTTTCTCTCATGCATCAGAGGTGGGAGGCAAAAAATCGCCGAAAAGAGAGTTTGCCTCAACCGGGCATCAAACTCACAACCACCAGGTCATAAGTCCAATACATTAACTGCTGAGCTACCCGGGTGGGCATTATGGTTTAGGAGCAAGAAGATTTTTTTATATTGTTCACTCTATAAGCACATCTTAAATGTATGACCCATTTGATTCCAGCGCTTTAATTTGAACAATTTTGAAAGAGGCAAGTTTGATGTTGATAGTCACAAAATATTACAGCTGCCATCTCAAGGTCAGGAGTAAGGAGATCTTTTAAAGTTTTCACAGTATATAAGCTAATGTAAAAGTTGCAACTTCTGGTATAAGGATCAACCCCAGAGGTATAATTTAACTGTTTACTACACAAAGAATTTCAGACTTGTTCCAACTGAAAGCATCTGGAGATCACCATTTTGAAAGTGGTACAAATGAACTGAAGTTCTTTGACAGTGTGGAAAACATTGTGGGAAAAGGAGAAAATGCTGGTTACCAGCATTTTCTCCTTTTTCCACAATGTTTTCAAAAGGCTTCTTTCTCGGGGTCGTTAAAAGTCGGGACTGTGTGGTAAAGGGTTAAACAACCTTGGATGAGGTCCACTGGATAAATATACATGCAAAATTTGGTAGTCCTGAGTCTTACGGTTAGGAATGAGAAGATTTTTAAAGTTTTCAGTGTATAAGCCAATGTAAAACTTGTCACTCCCGTGACATGACCAATTTGAAGACCCCAAGTAGATCTTCATTACATGCTGAATTTGGTAGCCCAAGGCCTAAAGGTTTAGAACCAGAAGATTTTTAGAGTTTTCCCTACATAAGCCCATGTAAGACTTGTGACCACATGGCAGGCCAATTTTGACCGCAGGGCTATACTTTGAAGAAATCTGATAGAGGTCTATTTGATGAAGCTTTGTGCCATATTTGGTAGCTCTAGGACTTATGGTTTTGGACAAAAAGATTTTCAATATTTTTCAGTTCTGTTGCCCTGGCAACAAGAGTTTTTTAAGGAATCCATTTCTGTAAAGAATTCTGAAGAGGACCATGACAGGATCATTTCTGCGAAGTTTGGTCAAAATTGGATGGGTAGTTGCACGCAGGAGGAAACGAACACACAAACAGATGCATGACAGACACAGGGCCATGACATAAGCTTCCTGGCCTATGGCCAGTGGAGTTAACAATGCTGATTACCAGCATTTAGTTTTCAGCACAATGCTTTCAACAGACTCTCTTCAGGGTTGTCAAAATACAGGATTGTGTGGTAATGGGTTAAATGTGGCACAAATTCTGGGATTTGTAACAGAAAGGATAAAAAACATTGCAGGAAAAGGAGAAAACCTTTGATGCTAGCATTTTCTCCTTTTTTTCACATTGTTTTCAAAATTCCTCTTTCCAAAGTTCGTAGTAGCACAGGATTGTCTGGTAGATTATTAATATTTTTTATAATGATTATTTCCGACACATTCTATCCAATTTCTAGAAAGTCATGTTTTCCAGTAGTACAACAAATATTTTTCCTGATTTTTTCCTTCAATAGGACAAGCAACTAAACCTTTCAGATAAATTTTGTTTATCCTCTGTCACCATAGTAACTATTGAGCATAAATGAAAATTGGTTGTGGATTTTATAGCTCAAAGAAGATAACATACATCTTTTTTTCCTCCTCAACTGCCTCACAAGGTTCTATTAAAGGTGGGTATTTAGATTTTTCACATCTCACCAAATTAAAAAACATATATATCACTGAAATTTATATGAAAAAACAATACAAATCATCAATAATTAAGAATCATAAAATTACAAAAAAAAATGTTTTTTTGATGGTGTTCCCTTAAAAGGCTATGTAGCCTCTTAAGGTTATTTTTAGATTTCGCGCCAGAAATCAAAAAAGCATTGTGGGAATGTCAAGTGACTGGCACGTGACTAATGACGCTTAAATTCCATAACATACCAAACATGAAATTATTTTCCATAATGTCTTCTTCGAATGCTATGTTTGAAGCTTCGTCTGTGTATTTCCGGTATGTAAATGAGCGAGTTGCTCATTTAAAAATAGACAGTGTTTCCCGTCGGTGTCGACCTGGGCCGTAGTAAATCTCTAATTTCTCTTGTTGTCGGATGGGTTTCGGCTACTGGGGTTTTATGAATGAAAATTAAAAGGCTTTGGGAGTATAAGGATGATTTTTTTTGGATTTTTGTAAAATTTTTGTCCCAAAATCTGAAGGGCCACCTTTAACATTTTACCAAACAATCTCATGTTTTAAAGGCAGCTAATCAGATTTTCAGCTCCACTGTTGCTGGATGAAAAATCAGTTTTAAAACTAGGTCAAAAGTTGCCAGGTTGCTGTGTCTTTTGTTTACTTTTTACCTGGTTTTGAAATTCAGTTTTCTGCCAGAGACTAATATATGCACCAACCAACAGTACAGATTGTCATCTTCAAAATAATTTCAATACTTTTAAATGGTATGATAAAAACTTAAATGCATTTTTACACCCTGATTGTTTACTTTGGCCACTATTAGGTATATAATGGGGTATATAGCCTCTTTAGGCATTTCCCCAAAGGAAGAAGGAGTCTTTCAACATTCTGCAATCAAAATGGAACCCAGAAACAAACTGGACATGAAAATCCAAAACGATAAAACTTATTAAATGACTGATGGTCAATGTTTGTTTCCAGCCATTTCTGCTCTGTGTTGCAATGTTTCTCACTTGTGGTCTGTAGATAGACTTAGAAATAAGTCTGCAGGTGTTGCTATGATAGACGTCAACAACCACACACAGTTATATAACTCTATCAGATATAAGATGACAAAATTTAAAGACCCGTTTACACATTCATGATTTTCTCTACGATTCACCACGATTCACCCAGATTTCTCATGGTCAGAAAAATCGGGATGGATCGGGATGAATCGTGGCGAAAAGTAGAAATATTCAGTGTCACTACGATTCCAGTAAGAATGTCCACGATATTAGTACGGTGTCTGTAAGGTATCGCTACGAATCAATGACGATTCATGACGGCAACGCTACGGTCAATGAGGATTGACCACGGTGGCACAACGAATGCTCACGGTGCTTGTACGGTTCGATACGGTACTAGTACGATTCACGGCGGTAGCGACACGAGCTCCCACGACTGACCACGATTTAACGGTTTTCACGTGACAAGTTCTCAAAGTATGACATCAGAAAATCATTATCTCCTCAACTGTTGACGAGGTCAGACATGCCACCAAGAAAGAAGGCAACTGCGGCCAAGGGAAAAAAGTCACCTGACCCACCGGCAAGGGTTAGTCCTGACCCGCCGGCGAGGCTCAGTCTTGCCTACCGGCCTTGGTCGTGGCCAATCGTGGAGCTCCGTAGCGAAACCGTGGATGATTCGTAGGACAACCGTACACAATTCGTGGTGAATCGTGAGAATTCGTGGTGTCAAAGATTCCACGACTGGCTACGATCTCTCACGAATAGCCGCGAATATAGCTACGGTGTCAGTACGAATAAGCACGATTCCGCTGCGGTTGCGCTACGAATTAGGCCACGCCCAATAACCACCACGATTCGCCACGAATGTTTTAAACAGTTTAAAACTTCCGTAGCGCTACCGTGGAGTTTCCCGAATCATCACGATTCATCAAGATTCACCACGATTCACCACGGTTCTACTACGAATCACCACACCACGGTACACGACGATTTTACAAATCGTGGTGAATCGTAGCGGCACCGTAGCCAAAAATCGTGAATGTGTAAACAGGCCTTTAGACTCCTCCAGTTTGAAAATATTCACAGGTGACAAATAAACCCTTAACCACACTACAATAGTGGGAGAAGAATTCAGCATTTCAGTATTCAGCATTTTTTCCTTTTCCTACAATATTTTCTACCTTTTCAAAAGTAACTTCTGTCATTTGAGACAGAATGAAATTCATCATCTGAAGGTGCTTTCAATCTGGACAAGTCTAAACATTTGTCCTTTGGTAAAGAGTTGAACAAGACTGAATTCCTAAGTTGTGTCTTTGAAAGGGTTGAAAATATTAGGGGGAAAGGAGAAAATGCTGGTTACCAGCATTTTCTTCTTTTCCAATGATGTTTTTAAAATCCACATTCTCAAACACCTGATTGTTTGGTAGAGTAAGTTAATTGCTATCTTAAACTTAGTCTCAATCAATTGGGAAATAGTTTATTGCATATTGCTGCTATCTTTATTGCTTTTATATCCCTGTTTATCAGTTTTATTTGCTAATATAAGGGACACGTAAACTCTTTACCAAACAACAAAATTTTACATAAGTCCAAATTGAAAGCATTTGCAGACCAAAAAATCGTTGTGATTAGAAAATTGAAATTTGTTTTGAGAAGGGTAGAAAACACAGTTGGAAAAGGAGAAAATCCCCACAATGTTTTCAAAAGCTTTCTTTCTCAGGGTGTATAAACTTGGGATTTTGTGGTAAAGGGTTAAAGGACTTACCAAACAGTCCCACGTTTATACGACCCTGGGGAAAAGGCTTTTGAAAACTTTGTTAGAAAAGGAGGAAATGCTGGTGACCAGCATGTTCTACTTTTCTCTAGTGTTTTTTTTTCCTTTTCAGGGGCTTCATTTGAGTCACAGTAAATTTGTCATCTGAAAACCCTTTCAATTTGGAAGGCGTAAATTCAGTTGTATGGTAAGGAATGGAGGGTTTGCCTTTACCATAAGACAAAATGCTATACAATTGTCCACATTAAAAGTATTTGCACATGATATATCAAATGTGACTTGTATGATTGGACTTGAATGGATCAAAATATTGTGGGGGGGAAAAAGAGAAACCACCGGATACAAGAGGATTCTCCCTGAGGGTCATTAAACCTGTACAGTGAAGGGCTAAACATACTTTATATGGGATAACAAGGGCACTTTTAAACATGAACAATGCTGTTGCCACCTATTTAACATGCCCTAGGTGGCAGTGCAAACACTCTTTATTTATGAATACCTATTAGAATTATTCCAAAAGTAGGGCAAAAGGCAAGCAGCATTTTCAACACATCACAACAATGAGAAAACATGAAGTAAAACTACCAGACTAGCAGAAAACATTTCTGTCGGCCACTGTAGTGTAGACAGAACTTCATATAATGTTCTGTATTTGTGAGCAATCTTTTTTAAACCACAGTTCAGATAAAGCAGCCAATCAATCTCAGTATTTGGTCTGTACGTATCACATATACAAAGCTTATCATTCCATGTGGTTGAAGAAGGATAGACAATGTGTGGGACTGTCTATGTGATATAGGCACTTGCTTACACTTATGCATGTGTCTGTATCAGATAGAAAACCCCACTAATTGTCTATCCTACAGGTATGCAATACCTTTCTTGCACTTTCACAAAAGTTGGGCATCAAACAAGCAGCTATTCTAAACATTCAAATGTTATAATGTGAGAATATCCAAAACACCACCCAACTTATGTCTAGGCTTTTGCAGGGGGCATCTGACATTGTCATAATTTTCTTTACCACACCATTATTTTACAATGATATGTCCTTCATCCGATGTTTTTCATCCGTCAGCTCACAGATATCTCATCGCCGTCTTTTGTTTCTGACCTGATATTGAATGCAATACAATCTTCTACACATTTCAGCCTTGATGTTTGGCCCAGCAATTATTCAGAGAAAGGTAATTCATTCAGAGATTGTATTCTTTGCAAACTACCGACTAGTGAATTTCATTTTCACTATAATTTTCTTTCTGCAGTTTTAACTCTTTACCACACAATCCTGAGCATTAACGATCTTAAGTATATTGATTTTTGAAAACATTATGGGAAAAGGAGAAAATGCTGGTAACCAGCATTTTCTCCTTCTCACGGCCGCTTATCTCCTAAATCACAACATTGCGTAATCTGAGAGATTCCCAGAGATTGGACAGAAATCTAATTTCTCCCTGAGCAAGGGTAGCCAAAATAATGACATTTCGACTATTCTGATGTGCCTTTGTGGAGTTTCTGTGTGCGAATGGTCCTATATCTTTGTGTATTATAAAAGAATTGTATGTAAATTACAACTTACAAACAATATTTTGTTAACTTACTGTCGATCTTCGAAGAAAATGAATATTTACGGTCAGTTTGTGCTTGAGGAGATAGGTTGTGATTAAAGGGATAGGTTGCGATTTAGGGGACAGAATGTACTCATTGTATTTAATGCCACTTGTCATTTTAAAGGCGGATTCAGCCTAACGAAAATCACTCTCAGTGATCTGACCTACCTTAAGGAAAAGGTTGTGTCTGTTTATCGGCAGACAGAGGTCGTTTCTTAATTTGAGACAATACTTCGTCGAAGATTATGGCTTATAGAGGAAGTTTGAAACATTACAGAATTTGGGAAAAAAAACAAACAAACAAACAAAAAAACCGTTTCAACAAGTTGACATCGAATACGGTAAAGTCCTTATAAAATTTGTATTTGGAACTGTCCACAACTACAAATCTAAATGCAGGTTCCTGCGTGGCTCAGTGGTGAGGGTTGCGTAATCTGAGAGGTGTCGAGGGTTGCGGGTTCGAGTCCCGGCTGCGCCGCTGGACACGTGCATATGTCCTTGGGAAAGGCATGTAGATCCCAAGATTAGTGCTGATGACACTCAAGAAGCACATGAATAAGTGAACTTCGCCGTGACATAGCTGAAAGATTGTTCAAAATGGCGTAAAACAAACCTACACGCACGTAAGTTTAACAGCTAGTAAACGAGTTAACGTTTTTCTACCACAGATTTTCATAAAAATATTACAAATTTATATTATCATCTTGTCCTTTTCCTGAGGGAAGCATGCATCTCGAGTTTGGCGAACCGTATATGTTTCTAAACTATTTCCAAAGTCATTTCTCGCTTATCATGATTTAAATTAAAGACGTATAGTCACAAATTGTGGCTATTTTGGTTTTAGCCTCATCGCGTACTTGAAATAATCAGTTTTTCTTTTTGCAGTACTTCAAAATATAAATTGTATATCATTCAAAAACTGAGCAAATTACCTTTATGATTTTTGTCATTTGATGCATGTTTTTGTAATGTTCTAATAATATCATGGGGTTGAACATGGAACTTTCGACCTAAAACAACTGTAAAGATGTAACAATATTTTCCAACCATTTGAATAAAAGTTGCAAACGAGAGAAACGAAAACATGAAACTATAACTGCTCTTAGTGCAAAGTTTTCGCCTGCAATGAAATATGTACCTCTCAGTATATGAACAATGATCATAACTTATGAATATCGGCGTTTTCACTAAGAATCGGGATGACGAGGCATTATTAAGAGAAGTAAGGGTTTAGTCTTTAGGTAAGTCTGGTCACTAAGAGTGATTTTCGTTAGGCTGAACCCGCCTTTAAAATGACAAGTGGCATTAAATGCAATGAGTACATTCTGTCCCCTAAATCGCAACCTATCCCTTTAATCACAACCTATCTCCTCAAGCACAAACTGACCATAAATATTCATTTTCTTCGAAGATCGACAGTAAGTTAACAAAATATTGTTTGTAAGTTGTAATTTACATACAATTCTTTTATAATACACAAAGATTTAGGACCATTCGCACACAGAAACTCCACAAACGCACATCAGAATAGTCAAAATGTCATTATTTTGGCTACCCTTGCTCAGGAAGAAATTAGATTTCCGTCCAATCTCTGGGAATCCGGCTTTGGATGGGGCTCACATATAAGTGAAAATGAATAAAGGGTTGCAGCACATTCTCTGATTTTTGATTTTTGGGCTAGAAACAAAAAAATCTCGATTTAACGATGACACTCACCTTTCACCCGCCGAATTGTCGCTTCCCCTCAACTGCAGCTGGACATCCCCTCAACATATTTTTATACACAACCGAATGTTGTGATTTAGGAGATAAGCGGCCGTGCTTCTTCCACAATGTTTCCTACCCATTTAAATAAAATTTTCTTAATTCATGCATCATTTAGTTTGTCGCCTGAGAATAGTCTCAATTTGGACCAGTCTAAAATTTTGTTGTTTGGTAAAGCATTAAGCTTATCTAAAATAGATTATTAATTTGTACTCAAATATTTTAATCATTTGGCATTACATTTACAATTTAGACCAGGATGTAATCAGTCATCTGCAAATTTTAGAAGATAAAAACAGCCCCACATCTCAGCACAGTATTTAGGTCAGTTCAAAATTTCAATATCTGCAGAATTGACTTACTCTGTCAACAGACAAATCTCATAAAAGGCATTGCCCATAAACAGTTTTTGGGGCAATTCTTATTTAACCTTTTACCAAACAATCCTAAAATTTAAATACCCCTGTGAGGCCTTAAGAATAATAATCCCAAATTTTTATAACCCTGAGAAAGAAAGCTTTTTGAAAAATTGTGGAAAAAGGAGAAAATGCTGGTAACCAGCATTTTTTCCCCTTATCCAAAATGTTTTTTTCAAACATCAAATTTCAATTTTTGAGTCACATTTATTTTGTGGCATGCAGTTTCGTTAAATTTGGATGAGTCTAGAATTGTGTTGGTTGGTGAAGAACTAAAGACCTTTTTCCAACATGCAAATGCTTCTGGTTAAGAGTTGAACTTTGCTGAATGAATTCAGGTTTTATGAACATCTTTGGGTTTTAAAAACGACTTAACCCATTACCACACAATGACGACTTTTGACGAAGCCTTTTTGACGAAGCCTTTTGAAAACATTGTGCAAAAGGAGAAAATGCTGGTAACCAGCATTTTCTCCTTTTCCCACAATGTTTTCTAACCTGTCAATAAACAATTGCACCATTTGAGCCACACTGAAATTGTCGTCTGCAAATGCTTTCAATTTGGACGGCTAAAATTTTGTCGTCTGGTAAAGGGTTAAGCTTTTCTAGCTGTTAAGAAGACAATGAGCACTGGAGTGACCTAGTAAACTACAGGTAAGAGATTTCAAGCCAGAAAGATCTGGATTTAAAATTTACAAACAATCCTTAACTTTGTTCTCAATTCCATGACTTGATCCCCATCAGATGGGCAACATCACTCAGTACAAGTTTCTAATGCTTTTCTGTCACAATGTTTTCTTAAGTTTTCTCAAATTCAGATGCCTATAAATAAGTTGAAAAAAGATAAACAATGTTTTCTCCTTTTGCAACAATGTTTTCAAAAGCCTTTATCATCAGCTCATTAACCCTTTATCAAGAGTTTTTACAATCCTAAAAGAAGGCTTTTGAAAACATTGTGGCAAATGGGAGAAAATGTTGGTTACCAGCATTTTCTCCTCTACCTGCCATGTTTTCTACCTTAGAGTAGACAGAAATCGTCTTTTGAGCTACATAAAATTTGTGGTATTCAAATGCTTTTAGTTTGGTTGAGTCTAAAATTTTGAGATTTGGTAAATAGTAAAAAAAAAATTACTTGGTAAAGAGTTATATAGATAAATAAAAGGTTAGAAATAATTTAGATTACCGGCATTTTCTCCTTTTCCTATGTTTTCAAAAGCGATTTTCCTCATGGACACGGGATTGTGTGATAAAGGGTTAGGTCCTGTGTAGTACTCTATCGGTTCAATCCTTACTAGATAGAAAAATTCTTTTTTCTTCAACATTAAAAACCATTTCCTGGTGACAAGGTAATGTTGCCGAAATGACTAATTTTTTTTCTGTTAGAAAAGAGTAGAAAACATTGTGGGAAAAAGGAGAAAATATGAATTGCACTTTCTCCTTTTCCCACATTGTTTTCAAAAGCTTTCATACTCTTCGTCATAAAAAGACCAGATTTTTATCCCAAATGGTTAAGACCATAGCAAAGCCAGCCTATAAGAGGATTGTTTCCATACATCATCACGATGTCAGGCTTATGACCAGTCTAACCCCACCATAAGTGTATCCGATCCCGCCAAGAAAAACATATTATCTTGATTGTCGCCCACTTCAATAAATTGAATTCATTGGAATTTGTGATTGCCCGGGACTGGTCGATAGCTCTTATTATCATCACTGCCAGGGTTCTTTTTATGACAGATTGACAATCTCATGTCACAACAGCAACCATAAAGAGGGGAACCGGCCTTTCTCTGAAAATGGACCAATCAGAATGACTCTGTCAATAAGATTTACATATAATCCCATGTAAGCAGAGAATATTAATGAATGTCCTCAGCTTACTAAGAACATGTTCCTAGTTTAGAATAAGACAATTCAATTTTTTGTATGGTGTCCAACACCATTTCAATATTATGCAAGATACATTGCCTGTGTACCTATCCATGCTTTCCTGGTGTTACTTTTACAAGTACTTTGCATGATAATCTTCTTGAGCCAATAGCTGACTTCCTACATGAACACCATTGAAACAATGTTCAGCAATGAGCGAGGATGAACTTTTTTGTAAGGGCTATCATCAATCCTCAGAAAAATATTTGCCAAGCTGAGGAATCAAACCAATGACCTTCCTGGTTTCAAGCCCTCTATTGTTGCTGACTGAGTCACTAGGCTTTGCTTCAAACAAGTACAGTTTAACCCTTTACCACACAATGCCGACTTTTAATGACCCTGAGGAAGAAGCCTTTTGAAAACATTTTGGGAAAAGGAGAAAATGCTGGTAACCAGCATTTTCTCCTTTTCCAAATGACATCTGCAGAAGCTTTCAATTTGGTCATGTGGTAAAGAGTTAATGAACACAAAGCTATGATTTTCTTGACAGAAGCACAATAATTTTTGAATTTCTTGTTGTTCTGCTTAACCCTATACTAGACAATCCAGACTTTAATCCTTTACCATGACAAAATTCTGGTCTAGTCCATACTGAAAGCATTTGCAGATGACAAAATAAAATTTAATGCTTCTCCAATAATGGGTTTTGTCTGTGAAAGAGAAAAAAACTTCGTGGGAAAAGGGAGAAAATGCTGGTTTCCAGCATTTTTTCCTTCACCCAGAAGAAAGTTTTCAAAAACCTTCTCTTCATAAAACTCTGGAATCTGTGAAAAAAGTTTTAACAATACTAACAGAGAAAGCTTTTGAAAATCTTATAGAAAAAGGATGAAATGATGTCAACCAGTATTTTCTCCTTTATCCACAATGTTTGCTTTCCTGAGAAGTACAGGTTTTGCAGAGCATTTAATTTGTTCTCCGCAGGATAAAATTGTGTTGTCTGGTAAAGAATTCAGGCTTAAAGCCACTTTCATAACTGTAGTTGCCTTTGTGGCAAATGTAGATCAATATCAGACTGCTCTTAACATTCTGAGACTTTCTGAACAAATGCTGCCTTGCAGTGGCAATCATTTGGGTCTTATTTCTCGACCAAAAATGTCTGTTGCTTTTTTTCCATGACTCTAATGGCTCTTTCTTTACTACATTACAAAACTTTAGACGTACCTAATTTGAAAGCATTTGCACAAGACAAATCATATGTGGTTCAAATCAAGAAAATTGTCTTGCATTGAGCAGAAAACATTGGGAGAAAAGGAGATAATGCTGGTTACCAGCATTATCTCCTTTTGCCACAATGTTTTCAAAAGGTGTCTTCCTAGGGGTTGTTAAAACACTATGTTGTTTGGTAAAAGGATAACATCATCCTGTGACATTTCAAAATGGAAGACAGCAAAATGTCAGAGTAAGGAAATTACTGGCTAAGCACCATCATTATACACCTAATGTCAAAATGGGTTTGGTGATGAGATTGCTTGGCCCACATCAACTTGTAACAAAACTTCAATATAATACTTTAAATCCTGTACTATTTAAATACCCATTTAACACTTAAATACACTGTATGAAAAGCAAAAGGCAATACACCAAAATGTCAGAGAGAACTAGAACTTTTGCAGGCAGACATATACCCCCACCTGGTGCCTTGTCACTGAATTACTGCCCCTTTCCAAACCAATAATGTAAAATAGCAAAGGGCAATAACTCCAAAAAGGCTACAGAGTTATGGATCTTATGCATTGCACTTGTTCTCTATAATTATGATCTAAGTATATTTGAAGTTTCAAGTCAATAGCTTTTATACTATGGAAAATATGTTCCATACCAATCAAGAACTATGGGCCATAACTCCGAAAATAATGAAAGGTTGTTGTCAATGTGATGTATTTAAATCTGAAGAATGAGGTCAATAGCTTTTATACTCTGGAAGTTATGCTCCAGACAAAAAATCCTAAATGTAAAATAACAAAGAGCAATGATAAAATACAGATCTTGTACATAGCACTTGTCCTCATTGTGATCTATATTCATATGAAGCAATGGGCAATAACTCAAAAACTACTGAAGAAAGAGTTATGGATCTTATGCACTACAATTGGCCTCAATGTGATCCATCTGTATATGAAATCTGAAGTCAATAGCCTTTATACTTTGAAAGTTATGCTCTGGACAAGATCCAGCAGATGCACGGATGGATGGATGGACAAGGTGACTCAAGTATAACCCCCCTCTTCGTTTGTGAAGGTATAATTATTAGCTTAGCATTCATCATACACACCAATTTGTACCACAAAGCGATACAATTAACAGACAAAAAAATGCAGGGTGAACATTTTATACTCTTAACTGTAAAAACAGTGTTTAATTGTTTGATACAATATTTGGTTTTTTGACAAATGGCTGAAATTTCATTACCATATGACCAGTATTTGTAGCTATGCAACTATTTCCGAGGATAGCACCGTTTTATCGTGAAGGATTTGGTAATTAGTGCAATTATTTACTCTGTGTTTCTTTTTCTATTTAGTCTACTTTAAATCCTTTACTATATGAGCACTTATACCAAGTAAATAATTTAGGGAAATAATTTGTAGTAAACCAAGGTATCTAAGAAAGGAAATTACTGGCTTAGCATTTACTATTAAACCAAAATGTCAAAAAGGATTTTGATAGGATTGCCTGGGTATCAATTTGTAAAACATCAAAATACTTTCGAAACTCTTTCACTACCAACGGCAACTACAGAACCTTTTGCAGACGGAGTAGATCAAGATCAGCCTTCACAACACATGCGGTCTGATCTTGGATCTACATTGTTTGCCATATAATAAATACTAAACTGACCAAAAAACACCTTCAGCTGCACAAATAATCTACTTTCTGGTCACAGCTTTGGAAAATATTAACGGAAAGGAGAAGAAAACTCACCTTTGTATTCTATCAGCATGTGGAGAAGATTTTATTATGTAAATAGGTTTAACACTTAACCTGCTAAATAAGTGAAATGAACCTTTTAAGCCTATAGTAAAAACCCAAATTTTGCTATCCTAAAGGTACTTTTTTGGAGGGAAAATATCTTCATACAGGACAGTCCAAGATCAGACTGAACTTTCAGTGCAGTCGGATCTTGATCTACGATGTCTACAAAGGGTCATTGATTTGTGCTTATCAGTCTAAAGGTTAACAGAAACAGACCTTCTTTATCAAAAAAAAAAACAGCTGAAATACTGCTTTTTCAAGGATTTTTTTTTACCCGAATAATTATATAACAAAGTAGTGGACAGTTTAGATCAAAGATCAGACTGCACCTTTTGTGCAATCTGATCTTGATCTACCTTTTCCACAAAAGTAGCATAAGCCAGGTCCTGAGCTTTAAGGGTACGCCTTCCTAAAAATATCTCCAGCTATTTTGTTTTTTATTTCTTTACAATCCAGGTTACACTTGACATTCCTACCCATTCCCTTTTATAGACTTACTGATAACAAGAGGGCCATCATGGCCCTGAAGTTGCTCACCTGAGCCTTTTGACTAGGCATGACCAATTTCCAATCTCTTCCGAGACATAATGGCAAACATTGAAACAAACTTTCATAAGTATTGGACTGTAAATGTGACCTCAACAGTTTACACTAAATTTTTCTAGAATTTGTTCCAGTGACCTACTTTTTAGCCCAACACAGCCCATTTTTAAACTTGTTGTATACATCATCAAAACAAACATGCTGGCCTCCTTTCACGAGTATTGGACCAAAAAATGTGGCCTCTAAAGTGTACATAAGGTTTTTCAAAGATTTGACCAGATGACCTAGTTTTTGACCCAATGTGACCAATTTTCAATCTCCTCTTAGTTATCAACAAGACATACATTCTGACTAACTTTCATAAGTATTGAACAGAAAATGTGGCCTCTAAAGCATATTCAAGAGATTTTTCTAAAATTTGACCTAGTGACCTAGTTTTTGATCTGATGTGACCCATTTTCAAATTCATTACAAATATAACAAAGACAAACATTAAAATAATTTTCATAAATATTAGACAGAAATGTGGCCTCTAGAGCCTACACAAAGTATTTCAAAGATTTGCACTAGTGACCTAGTTTTCGACCTGACATGACCCATTTTCATACTCACCAAAAATTTCATCAAGACAAACATTCTGACCAACTTTCATGAGTATCTGACTATAACTGTGGCCTCTAGAGGTACACAAGGTTTTTCTATGATTTAACCTAGTTTTTTATCTGACATGACCCATTTTCCAACTCATCTAAGACATCATCAAGACAAACATTCTGACCAACTTTCAAGAGTATTGGACAAAAACTGGCCTCTATAGTTTCTCAAAGATTTGACCTATTGACCTAGCTTTTTACCCATAATGACCCATTTTCAAACTTGTCCAAGATATCATCAAGACAAATATTCTGACCAACTTTCAAGAGTATTGAACAGAAAATGTGGCTTCTAGAGTGTACACAAAGTTTTTCTAATATTTGACCTAGTGACCTAGTTTTTGCCCATACATGACCAATTTTCATACTTGTTCAAGATATTAACAAGACAAACACTCTGATCACCTTTCAAGAGTACTGTACTGAAAATATGGCCTCAAGAGTGTACACAAGGTTTTGAAAGATTTGACCTAGTGACCTAGTTTTTGACCCCATATTATCAATTTTCGAAATCATCTAAGACAAACATTCTGACCAAGTTTCATGGGTATCGGACTGAAAATGTAGCCTCTATAGCATACACAAGGTAAAAGTTGACGAAGGACGATGCATGGGGGACGACAGACACAGCACCATCACAAAAGCTCACTTTGAGCACTTTCAAGCCTGGTTCAAAGTAAATAGCCAGGCCACATAAGTATTCATGCATTCCTGTGGGAATTTTTTACCAGTACTTTCCACAAAACTCTACTCAAGCAACTGGTTGTTTCTCCACATAAGCATCATCATAAATCATTCAGCGTCAAGAAAGGCATTAATATTGTTGTAATGACTATTATAGGCTGTAAGAATTGACCTGACAGGGCGTGGCTAATCTTTGACATAAGTCAACCAGTTTATTTTTCATTTTATGGGCCTCAAGCCAGTTTGGATTTGCTCATTGTAAATCTATGTAAACACATGCATTATATACATATTCGATTACGGCTTCTCACAATGATTTCCGAATTACCTAATTTACCTCAATGTGAAATGCAGTGAACTGAAACAAAGCCCCGACTTGCCTTGTAAATTCTTACAACCTATATTAATCCTGAAAGAGAGATTGGTTGTTTGTTTGTGTGGTGGTTATCACCAACTTGAATATCATTTTAGTTATATCATGGCAGCCAATGCACCTATAGATGCTTTCATTGTACTTCGTACAATCTTGCCAAGCCACTGGCTGCTTTCTCATATAACCATCATTGACATGATAATCAGTGATGAGAGAGGAAGAATCTTATCAGAATGACTATCATCAATCCTAGAAAAGAAAGTAGGCCAGTGGAGATTCAAACCAATGTTGCCCTTGTCTCAAGTCCTGTATGCTACCTTTTACACAGGTGGGCTCAGCAATAGACGGACTAACTGAGCTGGGATTCTAACACACTACCCCTAGTTTACTTGACTTGCACTCCCTGATCTACAGGGCTTGGCTTAAAGGTAAATAGGATTGTTGAGTATAGGAATAAGCCAAAAAAAAAAATCCCAGATATACTTTTGTTTACTCTTAACCAAACAATCCTCAGGTTTAACGACCCCCATAGAAGAAAACTTTGGAAAGCGTTGTGGGAAAAGGGGAACATGCTGGTGATCAGCATTTTCTCATTTTTCCACAAAGCTTTCAACCCTATAAAAGACAAACTCTTGGTTTAAGCCACATTTATTATGTCATGTGCAAATATTTTTTATTTGAACAAGTCCAGAATAATGTCATTTGGTAGAGATTAAACTCTCTAGCAAGGAACAGCAAAAAATCAGAAAAGACCAATTCAAAAAAACATTGAATGTGGCTCTAATGCTAGAATTTGGTTTTGGCAGGATAGAAAAGAATTGGGGAAAAGAAGCCAGTATTACATGTATTTCCTTTCTTTCAATGTTTTCAAAAGGTATCTTCTTAAAGATGGTCAACTTCTTATCAAAAACACCCCCTCCCAAGTTTTGGACCTGTCCCAATTGATAGCATTTGCATCCTACAAAATTTACAGAAATATAGCCCACAATATACAGTGATCGGGAAAGAATTTATTTAAACGAGACAATGTCTCCTGTTTTTGAAAACCAATGAGACATTTTCAAAAGTAATGAGACATTTTTTATTTTCAGATGAGACATTATAAAGAGTTCAAGTAAAACACTTTATTCTGTTTTATTGTTTTAACACAGGAATAGTTCACATCCGAAATATTTACAAAGCAACACTATATATTATGTAAAACATTACAAACAGCACTCTTTCAGTTCCTATTCATGGGATGAAGAAGATAAAAACTCTTTGTTTCGGATCAACATAGACCTTTATTGATGTCTAGTACTGCTTTGTTAAATGAATACATGAATTGTCACCATGAAATAATTGAACTAGAGGCGCTTGAGCGCCTGTATCGCTCCACAGGCCTGATATTTCTATAATGGCGAAAGGAAGTTTTTAACAATTATCATTCAATCCTGCATTTTAGTTCACTGAAGAAACAAATTGGTAGACAACCACCATAGGAACTTACCTGCAAAACAACAATGAAATCCAATGAATAGTTTTAGAGAAGAAATTTTTCAAAGATTTTACTTTATACCATAAAAGGAAAATGAGTCTCCCATAAAAGCCATGTTTTTTGACAGATCTTTTTTTTTTTTTAAGGAATTCTGTAAACCTGTATCTAAGGAACATTCCTGCAAAATAATAATGCTATCCAAATAGCGGTTTGGGAGGAGAAGATTTTTAAAAGTTTTTTACTTTGGTTGCCATGGCAACCAGAATTCTTCATGGAACACAATTATTTGAAGGAATTTGAAAGAGGACCACCAAAGGAACATTCCTGTGAAATTTGGTAAAAATCCAGTCAATAGTTTCTGAGGAGAAGTTTTTTAAAGAAAAAGTTTACTGACGCACGCACGGACGAACGGACGAACGAACGGACGGACGGACGCACGACGGACACAACGCCATGACAATAGCTCGCTGGCCTTCGGCCAGTGGAGCTAACAACAATGAAATCCAATGAATAGTTTTAGAGAAGAAATTTTTCAAAGATTTTACTTTATACCATAAAAGGAAAACGAGTCTCCCATAAAAGCCATGTTTTTTGACAGATCTTTTTTTTTTTAAGGAATTCTGTAAACCTGTATCTAAGGAACATTCCTGCAAAATAATAATGCTATCCAAATAGCGGTTTGGGAGGAGAAGATTTTTAAAGGTTTTTTACTTTGGTTGCCATGGCAACCAGAATTCTTCATGGAACACAATTATTTGAAAGAATTTGAAAGAGGACCACCAAAGGAACATTCCTGTGAAATTTGGTAAAAATCCAGTCAATAGTTTCTGAGGAGAAGTTTTTTAAAGAAAAAGTTTACGGACGCACGGACGCACGGACAGACGCACGACGGACACAACGCCATGACAATAGCTCTCTGGCCTTCGGCCAGTGGAGCTAAAAACATAAATTAAAAAAACGCAGTAGATCTAAGTTCTTTCATCTACAGCAATTAACACAAAATATTATAACACTTTGTTTGGGCCATACTTTGAAATTTATTAAATTACGAGTTAAATTAACATATTTAATCACAAACTCAGATCTTGAACCTGTGCAGTATGTTCAAGTGCATTTTGTAAAAAAAAAAATATTTGACAGCACAGAACATTGACCGTGACAGCAGTTTCTTTACTCTGTGGAACTTGACCTCAATGACGTCAGATAACTGTACACGCTGAATACACACACATACAGTCATGCGTGAAACAAATGTTACTGAAATAAAATGTCGAACCTTCGATCATGTACGATAGTTTGTAGGACTATATTAAGTAACTTTGAAGGTAATTTTCTTCGATTTATTTAATTACAAACCTGTTTGGGCGACTTTGACTGCAAAAAGACTTTCAACTGTGGTTGATTTGCCACTGGTGGTACAAGTTTCCTTTTAGGCGGCATTTTAAAAGAAGAGAAATAGCAAACTTCACGGACGCTTGCCTATAGATACAAGGGCTTCCTGCGATGAGCAGGTTTAATTTACGGATCAGTCCCGATGATTCAATCGCAATATCTCGGATATAAAGTCGCACTTTATCAATGCATTATCGAGTAACATTCCCGATTACCGATGTTAAAATCAGATTCTAGCGCATACAGTCAATGATAATATTCACAAAATACGAGAATACTTAACTTCACTTTTCTTTGTTTTAGTTTTAGAAGATTCGCAAAACATATAGGCGCAACTTCCATATTTATATGAGACAGTTGGGCGCATTTCTAGGATTTTGAATGAGACATTTTTGGTTTTCATGTGCCAACAGCGCACGGCTCAGGGGTTTCCCGATCACTGAATATACGTAGGTTTTTGTCTCTTAAATCTGTTCCACACGAGTTTTAATGACCCTGCTAGAATAATCTTTTGAAAACATTGTGCAAAAAGGAGAAAATGCTGGTAACCAGCATTTTCTCTGTTTCCCACAATGTTTTCTAACTTTTTTTTATAGAAAAATCCAGTCATTTGAGCAATATTTAATTTGCCATCTGCAAATGCTTTCACTTTGGACGAGTCTAAAATTTTGTTGTTTGTTGAAGAGTTAAGGGGAAGAAGTCTATGTGTGAAAAGGAGAAAATCTGGTCACCAATAATATCTCCTTTTCCAATGTTTTCGAGAGACTACTTCTTCAGGGTTGTTAAAACAAAGGGATAATTTAACAAAGGGTTATATGCTCACACTTAACAATCTCTCCACTTGCCACCATATTTTCTCTTCCATGTAAATAAATCATGTACTTTTATTTGTAAACATTTGATCATCTCTCTCCATGATTTTCCTCTTTCTACAATTGCGATTACATTTTGTCATCTGTGTAAGCAAATCTGTATATCATTTGTAAACATTAAAAATTTCGATCTTCCCTCTGCTTGATTTTTTTTTTCCATTTTTTTTTTTTGTCATAGATAAAGATAAAAAGAAAAAAAAAATCTTTAGCATAACAAAGATAACCAACTTGTTTTCTCTCAGCAAATAAATGTCAAATCAGGTCAACATGTTTATTTGTGAAAACATAAATTCTAATTGTCTATAAAACCTGATGTCATTTCAGTCCCAGTACTACAGCCCATTTCTCATTCCTCTTATTTGAGGACAGAAGTTTGTTTGTTTGTCTGTCTGTTTGGTTGTGAGGTGTGTAACTCTTTACAACACGACAAAATTTTACATTTGACAAATTTGCAGACCAAATACTATATGTTACTACAGAAATTATTTTAGGAAAAGGAGAAAATTCTCGTCACCAGCATTTACCTATTTTCCCACCATGATTTCAAAAGTCTTCTTCCTCAGGGTCACTTAGACATGTGATTATTTGGTAATGGTTCAGATGTTATTTCAGGAGGATCGCTGCAGCTAGTGCATCAATGTATTTCAGCGGTATTGATTTAGCCTATGCACCCATCCATGCTCTCCTGGGGTTAAGTTAACCAGTACTTTGAACAACATTCTTCCACAATCACTGGCTGCTTTCCCACATAACAATCATCACAACAACGATCAGTTGAAGGTGAGAGCAGAAAGAATCCTGTCGCCGATCTTCATTGTGTGTGTGTGTGTGGGGGGGGGGGGCGCGCACGGAGGTATAAAAATATAAAAATTAAATGAAGCTGTGCCAAGCACATTAATCCATTCAAATTGAAAGCATTTGCAGACAAAAATTTTGAAAATGGTACAATTGAACTGAGGTTCTCTGATAGGATATAAAACACTGTCGAAAAAATGAGAAATTGCTTACAAGCAATTTGTCCTTTTCCCACAATGTTTTCAATGGCTTTCTTCTCCAGGGTCATTAAACCAAGGATTTATTTGGTAAAGGGTTAAGGTTGATGCTGAATAAGAACATGTACAAACAACTTCAAGGGCCCTTTTGTTGTTGAAACATGATAGTGAAAACTTTTCTTAATTGACGTATTTGTTTCAAATTACTGTGAAATGAAAGTCATGCCAATTTAATGACTTGTAACACATTCCTTCCCACACTATGACTTTTGCAGTAAACTGCTTATGAAAACATTGTGTCAAAATAAGACATTGCTCTTTTCAAGCCGTTTCTCCTTTTGGCACAATGTGTCTATTAAACACTAAGTCTAACTCATGCTACTTATCAAGATACATGTAATTACACAGAGGCTTTCAATGTCATCTGATGGAAATTTGTTTCAGGAAGTGATACTTACTCCCTCTACCCAACAATCCTGTGTTTTCACACGCTGAGAAAGAAGGCTTTTAAAAACATTGTGAGAAAAGGAGAAATGCTGTCAACTAGCATTTTTCTCCTTTTCCCACTATGTTTTCTAACCTTTCAAAGACAAATGGTATCACCTGAGCAACATTCGTGGTGTCTGTGGTTGAAAGGTAGCGCATCAGCCTAATAACCATAAGGTCCCAAGTTTGATGGCCAGGAGCGGGTGTCAACTTTGGGATTGTTCATTGGCTCACACACTCGGTGCAAGTACTGGTGCAGTTCCCAGGAAGCAGAATCGAGAGAGATTAGCATAAAGTTGTAAGAACTTGTTTCTCAATTGATGAAACATAAATATGTTTAAATTAGTAGTAACATTCAATAAGTCATCCCCGAAAGCTTTCAGTTTGGACAAATCTAGAGTTATGTTGTTTACTACAGAGTTAACCCTAAGAGCCCCGCAAGTGATAATATAGCCTCTTTCAATCTGGAAAAACAACTTTTGCTGTTTCAAAGTTGTTTCAGGTCATGGTGAGTATCAAAGTTGCACACAATGCAGATCAAAGATCAGACTTGTCTTTCTCTGCAGTCTGATCTTGCTCTATACTGACCACAAAAGCAAGTTCAGCCAGTTGCAAACAATCCTGAGTTTAAATGACCCTAAGGAGGACGGCTCTAAGAAAAAACAATGTGGGAAAAGAGAAATCACGTTGTTTATTTCAAAGATAATGCCACCATTAGAGCCAGGTATAATTACTTTTGTTCTCTGCAAATGCATTCAAATTTGGTAAAGAGTAGCAGAAAAATAAATTGGTAGGTATAGATTGAAAACGATAAACTTACTCCAGGTCACAGATTTGGGTGAAATTGGAGCTTTTATGGAATTTTAATAGCCTAGGGAATTATTCACTAATACAATGGCTAGCATTTAACTGTTTGAGATGAGGAAACAAAAATAGCTAACAAGAAATAAACAATCAAGGATTAGAGTTTCATAAATGGCCTTTGTTTGGTAAAATACTGTATAGAAGAAAGTTGTCATTGTGACTTTTTATATTAGATTTCAGCCTCATTGTATTTGTTATGTGTTTAGGCAGGCAAAATGGGTTTCAAAATTTTCTACCACAATCCTTGATTTGTTCCATTTCTTTTGTGTTGATTGCTGTATTCAACAATATTTCAGTCACATCACAGCTGCCAGTGTACCTGTCTAAGCTTACCTGGAGTTTCTTTTACCAGTACTTCAAACAATATTATGTCAAAGCCACTGACCACTCTCTCAGACATCATTGAAACTACGGATTAAAACGGAACTGTACAAAACATGCAGTCAGATCAGAGATTGTGGGATTGATACTGAATTAAAATGACTGTTTAAACTGCAAAACTGTTTTAAGATTCAACATGTTTATTTACTTTTGTACCATACAAAATAAGTTTTGAACTTGTCCAAATTGAAAGCATTTGTAGATGACACATTGAATACAGCTAATCTAATGAATGTTGCACTGTAAAGGGTAAAATGCAGTTTGAAAAATGGAGAAAACAACTAACATTTCCTCTTTTTCCCAAAATCTTTTCAAAAGCCTCTTACCTCAGAGTTGTTGAAACTTTGAATGTTTCCGAAAAAATTCTAGACTTGTCCAAATTGAAACTAATTGCAAACAACATACCAAACATGATTCAAATGGTGAGGTTTATCTTGGTAAGGGTAGAAAACATTGTGGGAAATGGAGAAAATGCTGGTAGCCAGCATTTTCTCATTTCCCACTATGTTTTCAAAAGCCATCTATCTCAGGATTTAAACTGGACTATTGCTGATCTTTGATCTAAACAAGATGTCTGTTTGTAAAACAGTCATGCCCCCCTACTGCCACATTGATACAGGAAGTGGCATAGTTCATAAACTGATATCAAAAGAATTGATTGGGAAATATCGATGTCATCTTTTTGATTTATAGCCCACTTCAATTGTTAAACGTGATAATCTGTCAACAGTTCGCATAATTATACACACCGCCATGTGTATACATGCAAGATTGTAAACAGTCACCGATACACAGACTGGGTTATCGATTTTCTTCTCGGCATGCGCATTCGACTTCCGCATTTCCCCCAGTCGACTTCGATGCTTACTACGTCCCCGATAATACGCGAATAAAATGTTGGAGCCACAAGTTGAGCCACATATGATGATTTTTGAGACACTTTAATTTTTTTTTAGCAAATGGCTCAAATGGCGAACGGCAGCGCAGGCCCTGAATCATCTAGTGGTCACTGTGACCTTGACCTTTCACGGATTAACCTTAAAATCGATAGGGATCATTTACACTCCAAGATGAATATCTGTACAGAATTTGAAGGACCTAGGTCAATTCTGTGTGTAGTTATCATCTGGACAAGGTTTGGTCTATATATCATTAAGTTGAAGGCCACTGTGACCTTGACCTTAGATGGATTAATCTCAAAATCGATAGGGATCATTTACACTCTGAGATGAATATCTGTACAGAATTTGAAGAACCTATGTCAATTCTGTGTCTAGTTATCATCTGGACAAGGTTTGGTCTATATATCATTAAGTTGAAGGCCACTGTGACCTTGACCTTTGATTAATTTCAAAATCGATAGGGATCATCTACACTCCGAGACAAATGTCTGTGCCAAATTTGATGAATCTAGGTCAATTCTGTGTCTAGTTATCATCCGGGCAAGGTTTGGTCTATATATCAACATGTTGACGTTCACTGTGACCTTGACATTTGACCGATTGACCTCAAAATCAATAGGGATCATCTACACTCCGAGACGCATGTCTGTGTCAAATTTGACAAACTTATGTCAATTCTGTGTCTAGTTATCATCCAGACAAGGTTTGGTCTATATGTCAACATGTTGACGGTCACTGTGACCTTGACATTTGACCGATTGACCTCAAAATCAATAGGGATCATCTACACTCCGAGACAAATGTCTGTGCCAAATTTGACGAACCTAGGTCAATTCTGTGTCTAGTTATCATCCAGACAAGGTTTGGTCTATATATCAACATGTTGATGGTCACTGTGACCTTGACATTTGACCGATTGACCTCAAAATCAATAGGGATCATCTACACTCCGAGATGCATGTCTGTGCCAAATTTGACGAACATAGATCAATTCTGTGTCAAGTTATTATCAGGACGAGGTAAGGTCTACTGACCGACCGACCGGCGGACCAACCGACATGTGCAAAGCAATATACCCCCACTTTGTTGAAGTGGTGCATAACTACTTTGTTTGAGTAGACTGGCCTTAAACAGCCCTCTAAAATGCCCAACTTCTTGATTGGTTACCAGACTTAACATGTTTGTTTCACTCTTTAGTAAACTACAGACAGTATATCAAACATGACTCAAGAGATGACCATTAACTTTGTAAGAGTTGAAAAATTTGTGGGAAATAGAGAAAATGCTGGTTACATGAATTTTCTTCCATCTGCTGCACTATACTGCTTTAAAAATACCCAGTGTCTCTGTATGTTTTATTGACCCTGGTAAAGAAAGCTTTAGAACATATTTAAACAATTCTTGTACATAATGAATATACCTAGGCTCTATTTACCAGCCATTATAAATCCAATTCTAATGCCAAGTTCCAGACATCTGATTGGGGATAGATATTCTGTCTGCCGATCAGATGGCTGTTCTTGACATTTAGACTAAGAATTTGGGCATGATGAACTTTTTAGTGGATTTGTAAAGCAAATCCACTTACTGTGAATGTATGAACTGGCCGAAACCAAATACATCATATGCAACGACACATGCCCGCTCACTTTCAGTTCTGAGCAGCTGGTCTGTACTATGTTATTGGTTTGACTTGAACCAAATACTGTCATACACACTGCGCTCTACTCATTCTAATTTCAGTTTTAGCTAGTACACCCAAACCTCTGTCACTACTATACATACAGTCCTACGCATGTTCATACTATCCTACATCTCACACCAGCAGAAAAACACATCAGACCGATGGGTGAAATTGCTACTCCCTAATAAGTAATAAAATAACAGTTACTGCGCAGCTCACTCTTCAAAACAATTTTGACTTTTCTTGCCCTTGCTAACTGCATTAATTACAGTGACACATACATTCATTACATTAAATGGAAATTTTATTTGCCATTACAGGATATCACAGCTTAATACTGTTTCATAAATTCACTTTTCAGGACTTTGAGTCCTTTGATTTCAATTTTACATAGGTAGTGATGCAGTCATAACAACTTGGATCATTTACTGTCCATGATTGCTTCCTGGAAACCTAACCAATTCTATGTGCAATGGTGTGTGCAGTTCCAAAGGCTGACATTGCTCATCACAGGATTCAACCTGAGACCTTCGATATAAAAGGCATTGTTTAGTTGTGTCATTGGTGTTCAACCATTTAACTCTTTATCAGATGACAAAATTTTGTATTTGTCTAAAAGCATTTACAGACAACAAATTTGATGTGTTTCATATCATGAGATAAATCTTTGATACGATAGAAAACATTGTTGGAAAAGGAGAAAATGCTGGTAACCAGCATTTTCTCCTTTTCCAACAATGTTTTCAAAGACCTTCTTTAGGGTCGTTAATTCTCAGGATCGTTCGGTAAAGGGTTGACACAAAATTCTGAGTTTTGATAATCCTTAAGTTAAGGCTTTAGAAAACATTGTTGGAAATATTTTGCTGCCCAGTGGAGAGTTAACCCTCTACCTAACAATGCTGAATTTTAACAGCCAGGCTTTTGAAAACATCATGTGAAAAGAAGAAAATACCGGTAACCAGAATATTTTCCTTTTTCCACAATGTTTTCTATCCTTTCAAAGACAAATCTCATCATTTGAGAAACACTGAATATGTCATCTGCAAATATTTCAATTTGGACATGGTTAAAAATTTGTCACTTGGTAAAGAATCAACAGCCATGTTCAACAGTCATATTAGAGCTCAGTCATTTTCCTGAGTTTCACAAGAACCGGGCCTGGACTCTTAAACCAGGCCTGGGCTCTTAAGTCTTATGCCAAAAGACACACTAAAAACCTAGTGCCTCACAGGAGGATTGTACACTGAGCATTGCAGGACCCCTAATTTAACCCATTTCCAAACAATCACAACGTTTAATGACCCTGACGGAGAGGGTTTTTGAAAACATTGTGGGGAAAAAGAGAAAATGATTGTATACAGCATTTTCTCATTTTCCAATAATGTTTTCTACCCTATCAGAGACAAAATCCATTATTTTACCCACATTTATATTGTCATCTGCATTTGCTTTCGATTTGGACAAATCTACATTTTTCTTGTAAGTTAGAGTTAACTCTTTACCAAACGACAAAATTGTAGATCAGTCCAAAATGAAAGCATTTGCAGACGACAAAATAAATATGGCTCAAAAATTGAAAATAGTTTTGAGAAGGGTAGAAAACATTGTGGGAAAAGGAGAAAATGCTGGGGTACCAGTATTTTCTCCTTTTCCTACAATGTTTTCAAAAGACTTCTTTCTCAGGGTCGTTTAAACTCGGGATTGTGTGGTAAAGAGTTAAAGGCCTATACCCTACTTCTACAAAACTGGGCAGAATGTTTGGTAAACAAATCCCTCAAAATTTTCAAACTTGTTCTAGATCAGTCGACTTATCAGCTGCAAAAGGAAAAAAAATTACAGAAAAGGATTAGTGGGGTTTTATCCCAATTGCCATGACAACAAGGCACTTGACAAAAAGATTTGTCATTTAAAAGTACAGAGATGCACAACAAACTGAAACAGACTGGATGAATAATACTTTACCCTTTTCCAAATGCAGAAATTTTGGACTGTGTGTGTGGTAAGGGTTTAGCAAGCACAATAAATTTTTTTTAGTATCCCTTAACCCTATTCCACACAATCCCTCTTTTAACATCTTGGTAAAACTTTGAAAACATTGCGGCTGGTAACCAGCATTTTCTCCTTTCCCCCTCGCAATGCTTTCTGCTCTTCTAAAGAAAAATTTCATTATTTGCTCCAAGTTTAATTTGTGGTTTGCAGGTGTTTTGAATTTGGACAAATGCAGAATTTTATCATTTCTAAAGAGTTAAGTGCTTTCAATACAGGATATGGCACAGCCCTGGTAGCTTAGTCAGTATCATAAAGGTATATAGTGTAACCCAGTTGTTGCAGGTTCAAATACAAGCTTAACCAAATGATAGTCCTTGTGACAAGATTCATTCTACTCTCACCACTGAACACTGTGTGAATGATGCTTAATCCCTAGTTTTAACAAGAAGGCAGTCTGAAGGACAGCTTTATCCCCCGCTGCCCCCGTCCCGGGTATGATTCATGCTGGACCTAACAAGCACTTCATTGCACTTAGCCTTTAATAATCACCCTTCAATCGTCATATCATGACTGAAATACTGTTGAGGGACATAAAACACGAAGCCATACATCATCTATATTTTTTGTTGCATTGATGAATTCAAAGGAAACCAGTATACTGATAATTCTTGATATATATCTACAAACACGAAAGCTGCAAAGGCTTTAAACAGTAGACCCATGACTAGGATGTTGACCTGCATGGTGGGGGATTAACAAAGGGCAATAATTCCAAAATTATTGAGGACAGAGTTATGAATCTTGTGCACTGTATTTGTCCTCAAGATGATCTACAGTAAAACCTCGATAATTCATAGTTCAAAGGGGACAAGCAAAATATTCGAATTATTGCGTTGTTCGAATTATCAAAAATGTCCGTGAAAAAAATGCATTCCATTCAAGATCCGCAATTAAAGTATAGACCTACTTACTCAAGCAATAGAGCCAAGTTTTTGTTCTTTTTTTCATAATATTCAAAGAGTATCATATCAAGAGGGTTAACTTCTCTAAATTATTCTGACCATATTCTTGGTCCATGGGTTCTTAGAAAAAAGTCACTCTAAAAATCCTTTCATTCTGTAACTTTTTTGAAAGGTTGGTACACAATTTTTTCAAAATCGTAAAATTTGCCCGGTTGCATTCGTCCCCAATATTTGTCACCCCTCAGGAAAGTATGCACTTCAAACTGTCTCTTTAGTCATACTGCTAAAAAAAATGAAGTCTGAAGATAAAATAATCAGTTTCATTCGGAATAAAATAACTTGAGTAATTTTGTAAAATGAAATATTGGACAACATAAATCGGACCAGGAGGGATTGATCAAAATCATATTGTAACATGAACCCCTTGTAGTAACTGTAATAGATTATAAAACTTACAACACACCGTAGATGGGCTGGCGTGACAAACTCCTTTGCTTGGAAAGGTGTGAAAACAATTAATTTAGAGGTAAATTGTGTTTGAATTAACCATCAATTTAAAGAGGGAAATTGACGACAGGGACCAACACATGTGTTCGAAATATCAGATTATCGAGACTCAAAATTACTGGTCTGTTCTTGGTGCAATATAGTGGACTTTGTGCTGGGACTATGGCAATTGCTCGAAAAATATGGGGTTCTCGAATGTTTGAGACTGGTAATATCAAGGTTTTGCTGTATTTATATATAAAGTTTGATGCTGATAGCTTTTATACCTTGCAGTTACCTTGATCTTGTGCATTGCATTTGTCCCCAATGTGATCTATCTGCATATGCAGTATAAAGCCAATAGCTGTTATACTTCTGAAGTAAAGCTCCGGACAAAAGTTCATTTTAAAAATAATGAAGGGCATTAACCCCAATTATAATGGAGACAGAGTTATGGATCTTGTGCACTGCATTTGTCCTCAATGTGATCTATCTCCATATGAAGTTTGAAGTCAATAGCTTTTACATCCTAGAAGTTATGCTCCAGACAAAAACCCAATTTATAAAATAACACAGGAAATCACTCCAAGAAATAATAGAGACAGAGTTATAGATCTTGAGCACTGCACTTGTCCTCAACATGATCTATTTATATACGAAGTTTGGAGCCAAAAACTTTTATACTTTGGAAGTTGTGCTCCAGACAGAAATCCTTTTTGTAAAATAACAAAGGGCAATAACTCCAAAAAATATGCAGATAGAGTTATTGATTTTGAGTTCTGCACATCATCTTACCAAAATGAACACCAAGTTTAATAAAAATCTTTTAAAGGGTTCTGAAGATATGGAGCAGACAAGAAAGTATTATGGACAGACAGATGGAAGGACGGACAGACAAAGGCCATTCCTGTAATCCCCTCCCGCTATGCAGCAGGGCATTAAAAACTGGATGCATAGTGCTAGCAAAATAAACTCCAAGAAAGACTGCATCATAACTGTAAAAATGTTGAAAATGGCTTAGCTCCAGAGCCACAAATCCTGGGTTCTTACAACCCTGAGGAAGAAAGTTTATGAAAGTATTGTGTAGAAAAGGAAAAAATGCTGGGAACTTGCATTTTCTCCCTCTCCCACAATGTTTTCTTCCCTGTCAAAGATCAATTCCAACACTGGAGCTGCTGTTCAATTATTGGTAGGTAGGACAATAGCCAATTATTTTCTCCTTTTCCCACAATGTTTTCAACAGCCTTCTTCCTCCAGGTTGTTAAAACTCTGGGGTAATTAGGTAAAGAGTTCAAAACAACAAAAATAAGAAAGACAGAGAAACACCCTTCACTATCACAGGGTTTTCCAACCAATCTATTACCATACCATTTACATGTAATTTAGATTCATTGATAGGACTTAACAGGATTTCGATTGTTCACCAAGTATCAATTTACAAGGAGCCTGCCCTGACATAATACATACAGGTAAAATACCTTAAACCTTTGGCTCCACAAGAGATGCCCTCAAAATGGTCCACATATGGCTTGCAACACGGGAAAAAGGACAGTCAAACATTTGCCTAAAATATAGTCTCAGATCAGCCTGCGCATGCTAATCCAAGTTGGCACTTTACAACTACATTAGATTTTGTCCTACAGTAGACTTGCTCAAAACAGAAAATTACTTGAAACTAATATTCCGTTTTTAATTAGTCAGTGCTGAGTGTGCAGACTGATCCGGGACTGCACTCTACGCAAATGTCAGAATGACTCTTTTTGCGTGTTGCATGCCATATATGGTCTAAATCGTAGTCTTTAGAGTGAGAAATAAGAACCAACTGACAAAATTTTAGACAGATCCAAACTGAAACAAGAGTGCCGTTATCACAATATACGCCGCCACATGGCTGCTATTTCAAGCAGCTAGCTACAGAGACTACAGTGTTGGAATTTCTAGCACCTGCCTGGGTAGCTCAATGGATATATTGTGTTACTTGTGATCTAAAAGGTTTACGCATGGACTGATGGATGGACGGACAGACAGACACACGACAGACTCATTGGTCATTGGCTTTGAATAACCAATAAAAATATGAAGTTTCATGAAATTATGTCCATTAGTTGGAGATACATCGATGAAAAATTAAATTTGTCATGAAGCCCCCTTTTCCATGACAAAACAATAAATTTCAAAACCCTGACAAATGCGCTAGGTCACATAATCTGTGAAAATTTCATCCAAATCCGTTGAGATATGTCCAGTAATTAAAGAGATATTGGTGAAAAATTAAATATAACATGAAGACCCCTTTTTCCATGATGCAGCTATAAAACCTCGACAATATGCGCTAGGTCACATGAGAAACATTCAGTGAAAATTTTATCCAAATCCGTCAAGAAATGTGGGAGGAGTTGCATTCACAAGAAATGGACCTATGTACGGACGGATGCAGTTTAAATTTGACATGAAGCCCCCTTTTTCCATGACACAGCAATAAATTCCAAAACCCTGACAATATGTGCTAGGTCACATGATCTGTGAAAATCTCATCCAAATCCGTTGAGATATGTCCAGTAATGAAAGAGATATTGGTGAAAAATGAAAAATAACATGAAGCCCCCTTTTTCCATGACGCAGCTATGAATCGCAAAACCTTGACAATGTGCGATAGGTCACATGATGAGAAACATTCTGTGAAAATTTTATCCAAATCCGTCAAGAAATGTGGGAGAACTTGCGTTCACAAGAAATGGAATGAAATATAACATGAAGCCCCCTTTTTCCATGATGCAGCTACAAATCACAAAACCTTGACAATATGCGATAGGTCACATGATGAGAAACATTCTGTGAAAATTTTATCCAAATCCGTCAAGAAATGTAGGAGGAGTTGCGTTCACAAGAAATGGGTGTACACACGGACTGACGAAGGGACGGACGATGGGGCGGACGAAGGGACGGACGGACGGACAGATGGAGAAGATGACGCCAATATACGTGGCTTCGGCGGCGTATAAAAATTCACAGACAACAAATCAAATACTGCACCAATGATGGTATTAGGCTTAAAAATTGTGGAGGAAATTTTGCAAAAAGGAGAAAATACTTGGTACCAGCATTTATTCCTTTTCGAACAACTCAAACACTTTGGGGCTTTTTAAACATGGGTTTGTTGTCAAAGGGTTAATACACAAAAACATTTTGAAACATTGCAGAAAACGGAGATATTGTTTATTTTATTACTACACAATCCCCAGTTCTAATAACCTTGACAAAAAATGACTTTTGAAAACATTATGGGAAAAGGAGAAAATGCTGGTGACCAGCAGTTTCTCCATATTTCAGTGTTTTCTACCCTTTTACAGACAAATCTCATAATTTGTGTAATATTTAAATTGTCATCTGCAAATGCTTTTGATTTGTACCAGTCTGAAATTTTGTTGTTAGGTAAAGACTTAACAAAGAAGCAGACAGTAAAGATCAGACAGCACAGAATGTTATAAAAATGTGCAGTCTGATCTATGACCTACAATGTCAGCAAAAACAACTGAACTCTTCACTAGACTAAGAAATTTTAGACTGATGAGACTTGTCTGTGACTGGGTTGGAAACATTGTGGGAAATGGAGAAAATGCTGGTAACCAGCATTTTCTTCTTTTTTCACAATGTTTTCAGACCCCCTATCTATGTCAAGGTCATGAAAACTTGGAATTGTGTGGTAAAGGGTTAAAGGTTTAGAAAGCTATGACCTTCAGGTTGAAATCCAAGGAGGATAAAAAATAACCTGCCAGCGTCAATGAAACTCGGCTTGTGCAATCTCCCATGAATAAATGCATCCTATAATTGCTAGGTGCAATGCATTCAGTCAGTAAATACATTGTGGCCAAAGGCAAATGTGCTTGTCATGATTTATATCTTCCTTTTCTCACAATCTCATCAGCATCCACTGAATAGAATGTTGTCTGCACGTAAAAATACAGTTTTGAATTCTAGATCAAAAGTGTAATTTTACCTGTAGACAACAACAAAACTTGGGTTGTGCCATCTTCCTAGATTAGTTGTACCCTGTAATTGCTAGGTGCAATGCAGTCACTCAGTCAAAATATTGTGCCCAATTAGAAACTACTCCAGTAAAACAATTTCTCCCTTTACTTAAAGTGATTGCAAAACTGTCCTGGTACAAGATTCAGTTATCTGTATTATACAAGTGAAAATAAAGTTTTGACCTTCAGGATATTTAACCCTTTTCCACATTAACCCCAGTTTCAACAACCCTGAGGAGGAAGGCTTTTGAATACACTGTGGAAAAAAGAGGAAATGCTGGAATCAAGCATTTTTCCTTCTCCCATAATGTTTTTGATCCTTTCAAAGGCAATTTCATAGTAGGAACCACGTAATTATGATCAATCAACAGCAAATGCTCTGGATTTATACAAGACCAACAATTTTTTTTGTTTGGTAAAGAGTTATAACCTTTACCACATTATACCAAGTTTCAAAACCATGAGCAAGAAGCCTGTAGTAAAAATTGTGGTAAGTAGCATTTTCCCCTTTTCCAACAATGATTTCTGTCCTAACAAAGAAAAAAAAACCCATTAATTGAGCAATATGTAAATTGTTGTCTTCAAATGCAAAGAATTTGGACAAATCTACATTTTTGTAGAGCGGAGAATCGATTAACATGAAATGATGAAGGTCACCGAGACATGGTTGCACAACCAGAGCCAATCTCCCATGAATCCTGTGCCCTGTAATTGGTAGGTGCAAATACAGTCAGGCGGTCCCCGGTGCACCCTATCATTTGTTGTGCTGTTTGCTTTACCCATATAAAGCCTTACTGTTGTGCATGTGTCACTGCAACCATCCCTGGATATCTTGGTATATTTAATCATTTACAAAATGACAGAAATGTAGAGTGGTCCAAGTTCAATGCTTTTGCAGATGAAAATTTAAATGCAGTTCAAATGATGGGATTTGTTTTTGATGGGGTAGAAAACATAGTGGGAAAAGGAGAAAATGCTGTTTACCAACATTTTCTCCTTTTCCCACTCTTTTTTTCTAAAAAGCCTTCTTTGTCAAGGTTGTTAAAACTCGAGGTAGTGTGGTAAAGAGTTAATCTTTTACTGCAAAATCCCAATTTTTAACAACCCCAAGGAGGTTAACTTTTGAAAACATTGTGGGAAAAGGAGAAAATGCTGGTAACCAGCATTTTCTTACTTCCCAACAATGTTTTTTAACCTTCCTAATAAAGATTTCAATATTTGAGTCACATTTATTACCTCATCCACACAATCTTTCAATTTGGACAAGTCTAAAATTGTGTCATTTAGTAAGGAGTTATCCTACCCCACGTTTGGATAAATTTTATTATGATTCCATCTATCGCCAGTTTTAACCCTAAATCCTTTACAAGACAATCCAATGTTATCAAGACCCTCATAGATATAGCTAAAAAAAAACACTGTAGAAAAGAGAGACAATGTTCATAACCAGCATTTTTTTTCCATTTGACATGACATTTTCTACCCTTTCAAGGCCAAATCCAATCATTCCAGTCAAATTTAATTTGTTGTAAGCAAATGTTTTGAACATGGAAGGATCTAAAATTTTGTCCTCCAGTTATCATTTATGAGAACACTGAACTCTTTGCCAAATAAAAATCTTCCGACATGTCTAAATTGAAATCATTTGCAGACTACAATTCAAATGTGGCTCAAATGATGAAATTGGTCTCTGAAAGGATAGAAAACATTGTAGAAAAAGAAGAAAAAGCTGATTACCAGCATTTTCATTTTATCCAACAGTGTTTTCAACAGCTTTCTTCCCTTGGGTCATTAAAACACAGGATTGTTGGGTACAGGGTTAAACCAAACTTAATTTTAGACCAAGGAATTATAAAAAATCAAACCATAAACAAAATTATGGAGATCTCGCGATGGTATACAAAGCATTGCAGGTTAAGGAGAAATTGATCATAACAAGCAAATTGCTTCCTTCCCAACAACTTCTTCAAAAGTAGCCGACTACCAAGGAAAGTCACATTCCAAGGTTAATGGATCGACCTTTTACCAGTCAATTCCAAGTTCAAATGACCTTGAGAAAGAAATTTTCACTCATCCAAATTCAAAGCATGTCAAATTAACCCTTTCCCAAACAGCAAATTTTGGACCAGACCAAATTGAAAGCATTTTGCAGATAACAAGTTAACAGTTGCTAATAAGATGATTTTTCTTCATGATAGGGTAGAAAACATTATGGGAAAAGGAGAAAATGCTGGTTACCAGCATTTTCTCCTTTTCCCACAATGTTTTCAAAAGGCTTCTATTCCAGACCCGTAAAAACCAGGGATTGTTTGGGAAAGGGTTAAATGTGTCTCAAAGGATGGGATTTATCCTTGAAAAAAAATGTTGTTGGAAAAGGAGAAAACTCTGGTTACCAGCATTATTTTCTATTTCAAACAATGCTTTCAAATTATTCCTTTAGGTTGTTAAAACTCAGGATTGCATGGTAGAGTGTGATCAGATTAAACCTTTACCAAACAATCCCCTATTCAACTTTTTACCACACATCCCCAGTTTTAGCGACCCTGAAAGAGAAGACATACAAAAACACTGTGGAAAAGGAGAAAAAGCTGGTACCCAGCATTTTCTCCTTATCCAACTATGTTTTCTAGCTTATCAAAGCCAGAAATCATTTTCTGAGCTACAATTATTTTGTTGTCTGGGAGTGCTTTGAATTTGGATGAGTCTAAAGTTTTGTGTGGGAAACAGTTAATGACCCAAGGAAAAAGGCTTTAGAAAACTGTGTGGAAAAAGGAGAAAATGCTGAAAACCAGCATTTTCTCCTTTTCCACAATGTTTTCAACCCTTTCTTATAAACATCCCATCATTTTGTGTCTCATTTAATTTGTTGTCAAAAAATGCTGTCAATTTGGACAAGTTTAAAATCTTGTTGCTTGGTAAAGTCAAATACATCACAAAGTAAAGTGACATAAAAAATCTCCCTACCATTGTGGTTGTTTTCCTCCCTGCCTGCTGGCAATTTGAAGGTGAAATAATTGTTTACACCTCTGTAGATCAGGATTTTATCTGTCCCCTCATCCAACCTATATCCAATCTCATACATAAACGGTCTGTGCTGGAAAAACAGAGAAAAAAATGGATATTAATGCAAAGTTTTAAGATGTTTGCAAAAAATTCTACAGTTTCACTGAGAAATAAAGCTTGTGACAACATCATAGCAACAGGAGGAAATCCAAGTAATGAGCATTATTTTTTCTCCTTTTCCCATGATGTTCTCCGCTGTTTCAAAGTCAAATACCATCATTTGTATTCAATTCAAGAAATTATAGGTATCTACCACGATTTCATATGTAAAAGTCTGAAGTTTGTGGTCTGGCTACCAAGACAACAAAATTTTGAACCCCTTCAGATTGATAGCATTTTCAGATGAAAAGTTATATTTATGCAACTGTTAAGTTTTTACCACACAACACACTATTTCAGACTGACAGGATTGCTCTGCTTACTATGTATTTGTAACCCATCTCAGTTCTTTTTCCTATTACATTGTCTCCTGAAATAACGTGTCAGCAAAAGCAGAAATTGCTTGTTGCATACAAAAAGTAGCCTGCAGGTAGGTAATGATTCATGCATACATTTGGGATACCAACATTAAAGGATAAACCTGCCTTCATGAACACAGCTGTCACAAACACTGATTCATGTCTAAAACATGCATTTTCACTATCTTATTGCCTCCTGAAATAACTTGACAGCAAAAAGAACAAGAGGGCCATTATGGCTCTGTATGGCTCCACTGACTAATAAGTACAAACCAAACATACCAAACATTACAATTCTAGGCCACATGATTTTGAACAAGTTTTCTCTACAAAAACCCAAGTGAAAAGTTGTGACTCCATGGCAGAACTTTGGTAGCCCTAGGCCTAATGTTTTTGGATGAGAAGATTTTCATTATTTTTCAGTTTTGTTGCCATGGCAGCTGAGTTTATCTAAGAATCAAACTCTTTCAAGAAGTTCAGAAAAGGACTATGGCAGAATCATTTCTGTGAAGTTAGGTCAAAATTGGATGTGTAGTTTCAGAGAAGAACATGTTTGAAATAAAAGATAGTGCACAGACAGATGCACTGACGGAAGGATGCATGATGGACAGAGGGCACTGACTTAAGCTGCCTTGCCTTTTGGCCAGTGGAGCTAAAATCTGCCTGTTCAATACAGAACATAACCTGCTAGGAGTAATGAATTTGAATTTACTCAAGTCTTTACCTGACCACAAAAGTTTACCCTCAACCAAATTAAAAGCATTTGCAGACTGACCATTTCAAACCACATATTTGCCTTTCAACAAGGAAGAAAACATTGTGAGAAAAGGACAATGCTGGTTACCTGGTTGGTTGGTTGGTTGTATTGGGGTTTAACGCCACTTTAACAGCTAAGGTCATATCATGGCGGTCGGTGACGCACATGTGTTTCCTGGCTTTCGCACACCAGTACTAACACAACTTTCTTTCCAAAGACTACTTTTCTCACATGCTTCAGCAGAGGTGAGAGGCGAAAATACGCCAGAAAGAAAGTTCGCCTCAACCGGGTATCGAACTCACAACCACCAGGTCATGAGTCCGACACGCTCACCACTGAGCCACCCGGGCGGGGCTGGTTACCATAAAAAAGTTTAAAAGCTTTCTAACAAAAAGATGAAATCAGCCATGCTCCGTGAAAAGGGGTTTTAAACACACCTGCAAAAAATATCAACGTGGTCTGCCCTGCCCCGGGTCAAAACGTTTTGCTATTGGTAAATTCTCTGCATGTCAAAGGACCAGCCTACCTCATGATTCCTTCCATTGTTACAAAGGATCCGTATTGATGTGATGACTTGCTTGTTATCATACATCAAGGTGATGTATAAAACCCCCTTTTGCCAGAGTGCCACTCAAATGAGCCATGCTCTGTGAAAAGGGGGCTTATGGCATCTGCGAAAAGTATCGACCCAGGTCAGCCTGCGCAGTCTGCGCAGGCTGACCTGGGCCGAAACTTTTCGCTATTGGTCAATTTTCTGTATGCCCAAGGACCACTCTATCTCATGATTAAAATGGTTGTTCAAAAAAAAGGGATATAATGGATCTATAAGTATGTGATGGCTTGCTTGGTACCATTGATCACGGGGATGCATTAAGCCCCCTTTTGTCAGAGCATGGCTCAAATATATTGTAATCCTTACAAAAAAAGGTTAACTCTTTCCCAAAACAACGAATTTTAGACTCTTCTAAACTGATAGCATCCACAGACGACAAATTCAGAATGGGTACAAATGTGCTTTAGGTCTCTGATAGGGTAGAAAATATTGTGGGAAAAGGAGAAAATGCTGGTTACCAGCATTTTCTCCTTTTCCTACAATGTTTTCAAAAGCCTTCTTTCCCAGGGTCATCAAAACCAGGGATTGTTTGATAAAGGGTTAACTCAGTGTTGGGTTCTACACCAGCCTAGGGTTGAACACTGGAGTCATACATGCATACATGTGGAAACATTGCAAGCTAAGGATAAAATACAACAGAGGTGGTCATTCACCTGATCCCCCCCATTCCTTTTTCCAGAGATGTAAACTCAGTGTCAAGTTCTGCACCATTTTGTGGATGAATACTACATTCTAAGAGTCATACACGAATACATGTGAAACATTGCAACAAAAGGATAAAATAGTAAAGAGAAGGAAATCATCTGATCTGTTCATTCATTACAAGTAGAGTAAACTCAGTGTCCAGCTGTACATCTGACTGTGTTTGAATACTACGTCTAAGTGTCAAACATGAAGAAACATTGCAGCAAAAGTATAAAACACTAAAGAGTAACCAATCACCTGATCCCTCCATTCCTTACACAATAGTGTAAACTCAGTGTCCAGCTCTACACCAGACTGTGGTTGAATGCTACATCTTCCATCCACTGGGCTCACATTGACCTCAAAACTGCTTTTTGCCAACCCTTCAAGTCCAAGCTCTGAAAAACATTTGAGCCATGCACTGTGAAAAGGGGGCTTAATGCAACTGCAAAAAAGGATTGACCCAGGTCAGCCTGCCCATTCAGCGCAGGCTGACCTTGGCCGAAACTTTAAGCTACTGATCAATTTTCTGCATGTCAAATGACAGTCTACCCCACAATTCAGTTGGTTGTTACACAAAACAGATTTTATGGATATATCCATAATTACCTGATGACACCCTAAGTATCATGTACCAGAGATGCATTAAGCCCCCTTTTGACAGAGCATGACTCATTTAAAGACATTAGTACAATCAAACTTGTTTTAACCTTTTACTGAACAATTCCCTACTTTTACAACCAAAAGGATGGCAGCTTTTGAAGTCATTAAACCAAAATTTTCTCCCTTTCTCAACAATGTGTTGTACCTTTCAACAGAAATATCATCAGTTGCAGAAATATCATAATTTCCCTACAAATTCCTACACTTTCATCTATTAAAGACTCAAGAAGCCACATACACAGCCCAACAAAATTAACTCTGGTGGCTGTTCAAATCTTTACCAAAGAATCACAACTCTTAACGACTCTGAGGAGTAAAGATTTTTGAAAACATTGCATAAAAAAGGAGAAAATACTGGTAACCAGCATTTTCTCCTTTTCCAACAATGTTTTCTACTCTTTCCAAGACAGTTCCCCCATTTAAATCACAATGTGTTGTATTCGGTAAATACTTTAAATTCAGATAAATCTAAAATTTTGTTGCATGGTAATCTGTTAATGCAAAAAAAATTACATTACACACTTCTTGTCGTTGTTAACTCTTCAAAGACTAGCTCTGAATAAAAACATTTTCCCCAGTAGTTAAAGCAGTTTTCGTCAGTATTCAAGTAAGTTTAAGGGACAAACACTGGACCTATCTAAGCATGCATAAAATATTCATAGATGTTTTCATTTCTACATCATTTTGGTAATTTTGCAACAATTTTCACTCTATAAAATATATGCAAAGGGAAGTAACTGTAAGAAACTTTACATTCAACTTCTAATGGTAATTTCCTTTCACCCAATGTTTTCCATGCTTTAACCCTTTACCAAACAATCCCTGGTTTTTACGACCCTGAGATAGAAGCCTTTTGAAAACATCGTGGGAAAAGGAGAAAATGCTGGTAACCAGCATTTTCTCCTTTTCCCACAATGTTTTCTACCCTGCAGGAAACAAATTTCAGTTTTTGAGTTACGTTTATTTTGTCGTCTGCAAGTGCTTTCAATTTGGACCAGTCTAAAATTTTTTCGTTTGGTAAAGAGTTAAACCAATCGTGCCTTCAATTCGTGCCAATTGCAATTCTGCAAGTCCTGGGGAGGGCAAAAATTGAATGAGCCACATTCTGGCAAAAGGGGTTTAAATGCATTTTACCATGCATTATACCAAGCAAATCATCACATAACTACTGATCCATAATATACATTTCCTCTATCAATCAACTGAATCTAGGGGTAGAATGGTCCTTTGACATGCAGAAAATTAATCAATTGCAAAAAGTTTCGACCCATGTCAGCCTGCGCATACTGCGCAGGCTGATGTAGGTCATATTTTTTGCAGATGCCTTAAGCTCCATTTTCATAGAGCATTGTTTTTATATTTTATTTTGGGTTAACAGTAATATTATGTGCAGCTAGGTAGCCATAACTTTTTTTTTAATTTTTGAAAACACTGTAGCAAAAGGAGAAATACCTTCAAACAAGTAATATCTACTTTTGCCATAATATTTATCCAAATGTCCATGTTTGAAATGACAATCCAGCAAGACTATATCTATGCTTTTTTTAAATGTTGATTATCACCTAATTAATGCTCCCTCCCTAATAGTAGTGCTTGCCACTATATTACTTAATCCAGAGGCCTCCAGACAACCCCCCATCCACATCCAACCTTACCTTAAAATCGACCACTGAAGAGACAAACTTCCAAATGCAAGATACCTTCATTAAAACTTTTCAAATGCAGACCAACAAAAACTATTGATGACCAATATTTTATAGATAAACTTAAGGGTATGACATCAAGATAATCCTAATTACTTCACTAATCCATGTCATTTAAACCCGACTATCCTAATATACATACAATTCTGCTACTATTATAGACTTACGGTTACACACAATTTGTCATCTAACTCGAAAAAACTTAAAGAAAGTGAAGTATGGAAGACCAGTGTCCCATATTAATTGTGAATGCCATGTCAAAATGATCTTGATCAGTGGTAAAATCAATATTTGGCATTAATACAGCTGGTTTCTCAAATGGCGATCACTTGGCAATTGGCATTAACTAAAACCCGGACCAATAAATGTGTATGATGTGTAGACAAGTTTATAGCACTTAAATTTAAGGAAATTGACCCTGAAATAAGAGCACCCTGTCGGCATTTTGATGGTGCCAACGCATTAATTTGGTGAAATACAGTATGTTGCTTTATTTTCTTACAGTTACCTTGCCTGGATTTGTTTTAGGAAGTAATCATTGAAAACAAACCTTCATTAAAGACAGACAGTTCCACAATGTAAGTCCATCCTTGTTTCAACACTCCAGGTTTAATAACCAGAGATTCACTATGCAGCCCTGTTTTAGTCTTGTTCTCAAACACATGTGCAGGTATAGGCCGCTTATCCAGTATAGTGTATACATGGTCTGGGTTACTTTTTATTGTCTCATAGCGGTTACGATCATCTGCCCCGGAACCAAAGACTCGGTCCTCACCTAAATGAAATTAACATTTTATTTTAAACTCAGCCTGGAACTCAAAGTTCTTGCACAAAAAAAAACGAAAAAAATGGGTTAACACTGTCAAAATTTCCAACTTGACCAAATGGAAAGCATTTACAGACATAAAAATCTATGTGGCTAAAATGATGATTTGTGTCTTAGATAGGGTAGAAACCATTGTGAGAAAAGGACAAAATAATGGCTGCCAGCATTTTCTCCTTTTCCAACAATGTTTTCAAATGCCTAATTCCTCAGCATAGTTGTAAGTCAGGATTGTGTGGTAAAGGGCTAAATAACTTTTCTCTTCAGAAATTCGAGACAAACCTTTTGACTGGTTGCAACAAATTGCTCTTCCTCCTTGTGGTATTACAATTATGTTTAGCAGATGACAAAATTTTCAGACATGTCCAAATTGGAAGCATTTGCAGATGGTAAATGCTGCTAAAATGAAGGTATTTGTCTTTGAGAGAGTAGAAAACTTTTCACAATGTTTTCTACTCTCTCAAAGACAAATACCTTCAACTGAAACACATCTTATTTGTGGTCTGAACAATGTGTTTAATCTTGTCCAGTATAAAATTTTGTTAAGCAGTATAGGGTCTTAGTCTTATGCCGCAGAATTTTCTGAAGTTGAAAGTAACGCAACTTCTGATAGGCTAAACCATTTCTCATAATTTGTGTAACTTTCATATCCAGAAAATCATTACACAAAGAATATTGTTTAGAATGGTTGTTGAATAGGGACCCAGAATTAACCTCTTCAGTATCAAATTAACTCTTAGCTTGCTAAATAAGTTAACCCTTTACCACACAATGACGCCTTTTGACGCCCCTAAAAAAGAGGCCTTTTGAAAACATTGTGGGAAAAGGAGAAAATGCTGGTAACCAGCATTTTCTCCTTTTCCCACAAAGTTTTCTACCCTATCAAAGAAAAGTTGCATCATTTGAGCCACTATGAAATTGTCGTCTGCTAATGCTTTCAATTTGGATAGGTCTAAAATTTTGCCGTGTGGTAAAGGGTTAAATGAAACTTTCAAGCTGATAGTGAAAACCCAAATGATGCTATTTCAAAATTGATTTTGTGGGAAAAATATCTCCTTATCGGACAGTGTAGATTACACATCAGATAATGATCTACACTGTCCCAAAAAGGTCAAGTCACGCTTAGCAGCCTAAGGGTTAAATATCACTGGAATAGCATGAAAAGCTACTAACCCCGATCATCATTCTTGTTCCTGGCATTCCCTTGTCCTTCTATGATAGATGTATAAACTGAAATAAATATAAACTTGATGCTATAACATTGTAATATTGCATTCATAATCAAAATTGAATTTTTGATTGGTTGAAATCAGGTCATGTGACGAAAAAACAGCCATACCATTTTTCGATGAATGCAATGGGACTCCTTTCGGTTTTTCCAATTGGTTGTATAGTATCTAAATTTTGATTTCAAGCGAGTTCCTTATGTGCTATTTTTAGATTTCAATTGTGAAATCAGTCCAATGCTGAAAGATTGATTTGTTTATCATAAAAACTTGAACAACCCCCCCAATCACAAATAAACCTGAACAAATATGATGAATATTTATATATTTATTTGCACCCTAAACATAAAAAAATACCGTGCCAAAAGTGAGTCAAGTATCTGAATGGTCAATGTCATCAGTTACATCATTCAATATGTCAGCGGTCGATTTCTACGAAACCCAGGTCATTAAGTTAAGTGCACTTGTAAACAGAAAATTTACTCTTGTTTAAATGAAACAGATTTCTTGTTTCATGACGGAGCTGTTTTGAGTTTGACTTTTTGACCTGACATGACCCAATTTCCAACTTGTCGAGATATCACCAAGACAAACATTCTGACTAGTTTTTCAAGTATCATGCTGAAAATGTAGCCTAAAAAAGCACATAAGGTTGTCTGAGATATCATAAAGACAAACATTTTGACCAAGTTTCAAGAGCATGCTGAAAATATGGCCTATAAAGTGCCCACATGGTTTTACTAAGATTTGGGCCTGCAGGATTAAATCTAGAAATTTTCAAATCAGGGGGATGTCCCCCATCACCTTCAGAACAAGAGGGCCATGATGGCCCTGTATCGCTCCACTGGCTATTAAGTAAAAACACTACAAGCCAAACATTACAATATTCAGCAAATTGATTTCAAATTGAGGACATGCAAACATTTTTCTATCTAATCCTACGAGAAAGTTGTGATCCATGGGCAAAGCCAATTTTGATCGCAAAGCTATAATTATTTGAATCCTGGTGGAGGTCCACAATATAAAGCCAGTGGAGCTAAAAAACTTGTCTAGCACCAATCATGTATCACTGCAGCTTGATAATCAAGGGAGGTAAATAGTAACGAACTTTATCTTTCATAAAAAGAGTTATTTCCCTTGATTAATGTTTAAAATGAAGTGACAATATTTTGAAGCCCATGTTAAACTTGCGATCCCTGGAATGAAGGCAATTTTGACCCCAGACCTACAATATGAAACTAGAATGTGTGGTTATAAACAAAAAGATTTTTTAATCTTGCCCAATAAAAAGTCATGTAAAACAAGTTTGCTGAATAAAAGGCCCTGTAAAATATGTGATCCATGACACAGGTTTATCAAGTTTTCACTATAAAAGCCAATGTAAAACTTGTGACCCCTGGTGTGGAGTCAAACTTGACCCCCAAAGTTAAGATTTGGGCCCTCTTGGTAGAGGCCTATTATATAAAGTTACATGCAAAATTTGGTAGCCCTAGGCCTAAATATGGCTATGTACAAGTAGATTATTAAAGTTTCCTTATATAAGACCATGTAGAACTTGTGACCTCCTGGGGTGGGGCTACATTTGACCCCCTGGGCTATAATTTGGGCACCCTTGATAGAGACCCCCTAGATAAAGCTAAATGCAAAATTTGATAGCCCTAGCCCTTATAGCTAGATGCGAAAGATTTTCCTATATAAGCCCGCCTATGTAAAACATGTTACCCCCCGGGGCGAAGTCAAATTTGACCCTCGGCTATAATTTGGACACCCTTGGTACAGGTCCACTAGATAAAGCTACATGCCAAATTTGGTCGCCCTAGGCCCCATGGCTAGGTCAAAGAAGAATTTTAAAGTTCTCCCTATATAAGCCCATGTAAAACTTGTTATATAAGCCCATGTAAAACTTGTTACCCCCGGGCAGGGCCTAATTTGACCCCAGGGCTATAATTTGAACAATCTTGGCAGAGGTCCAATAGATAAAGCTACATGCCAAATTTGGTAGCTCTAGGCCCTATGGCTAGGTAGAAGAGGAATTTTAAAGTTCTCCCTAAATAAGCCCATGTAAAACTTGTGACCCCCGGGGCGGGGTTAATTTTGACCCCAGGGCTATAAATTGAAGAAACTTGGTAGAGGTCCACTAGATAAAGCTACATGCCAAATTTGGTAGCCCTTGGCCTTACGGTTTCAGACAAGAAGATTTTCAAAGATTTTCAAAATTTTTCAGTTTTGTTGCCATGGCAACCAGAGTTTTTGAAGGAATTAAATCCTTTCAAGAAATTCTGAAGAGGACCATGGCAGGATCATTTCTGTGAAGTTTCATCAAAATTGGATGGGTAGTTTCAGAGAAGAAGACGTTTTAAAAAAAAGTTAACGCACGGACGGACGGACGGACGCACAACGGACAACAGGCCATGACATAAGCCCGCTGGCCTTCGGCCAGTGGAGCTAAAAAGGGGGTGGGGGGCACCCCCCCCCTTTCAAGTGTAAAGACGGGGGACAAATTTCATGGCAGTTTCCATAATTTGGTACAGGGTTAATGTATTATTTGTTTTTGCCTATGGAAAATAATAAAAGTTTATGTCCATTAAAGGGTTATTTAATTCTAGTCTTCTTCGTTTGTATGAATGTCCTGTAACTTTTTAAGCCTGCTCAAAATTTTTTGCTGTCCATCCCATCCTGTAATTAGACGGAGTGACAACGTACTTAAATCATGATGGATGTACTACAAACTGAACTTCGATCCTATTAGAGATGCAGTGCAGTCGGGCATCAATTTTCAGTGCATTTGCATTTTACCAACCAAAATTACATGTTCTATCCCAACCACAGCCCGTTTTACGATTTTTGTTGACTGGGTTAAGACTTTCTAAGAACAGGTTTAGTGAGTCAGGGGCTTTTGGCATTATCAGGCCAAAATTACAAGTTCTACCCAGACCACAACCCGTTTTCTGATTATGTCAAGACGGGGTCAGATGTTCTATGAACTAGTTTGGTGGGACGGGGGCTTTAGCAATGAATCTCCTGATACTGGAGGGCATGGGCTCAATAACCATGGTTAGCTGACTAAAAATTACAAAACAGTCTTTCAGATGAGAGGCTAAACCTAGAGACAGAGCTATACAATGAACACCTAAAAGAATCATACACAACTTAGGATTAGTTTCATACAGTATCTTGCACTATCTCCTGTAACGTAACTAGTAACCTTCTGGGGACGTAGCCATGGACAACCAGTAGAGACAATATTTAGATGAAAATCAATCAATCAATCAATCATTACTATACTGCAAAGAAATTTCTCGTGATCTGATTGGATAATATGCCCTGTACATACAGTCATATTCACTGGCAAAATCCACGTAAAAGCACTTTCCCTTTTGGAAACCCCGTATACATGACTACACTTTCAGCACATCATCCAAAATGGCCGTGTTGACAGATAAAAGCCATCCACACGACAAACATACTGAGTAGCCTGCACCATATAATTACTAGTTTCCCTTAATAGTTGTTATTAAAGTGGAAAAAAATTGATTATTTTTGAAAATAAATGAATATAGTTACATATATTATCATTTGTTGTCATTCTAATCCAAATATATGGGGTTAAAATGAGCCATCCCTTCATCAGGTAAGCAAACTGTGAAGTGCTGAAACTCATACATCGTAAAGGATAACCTAATGGTCGTTTGAGGCACCTAATGGTCGTATAGTTTTGCTGACAAATCATTAAAATGCATAGTTACTGACCTTGAATTTGTTTAAATCCATGTTTGAATAAAAATACGTTTAATGTCTATTGCAGTGACATCATCAAGTTTATGCACCAAACTGCACGTTTTACCAAGGTTTCAGTGACATCAGTTCTTGGTGACGTCAGTTTTCATTGAATTGGGGCACTCTGAAGGGAAATTCTATGTCATCAGCGTACTCAATTTGTGAAAACATAAAATGGGGAAATTTCACTGAATACATGTTGGAATGGTAAAACTTTGCAGTATAATAAACTCGCTGTATGGTCAGGTGGCAGGGGACTTGGAGACTTGTTAATGGCTGTAGTGAATCCTGTCGCCACCTTGCCTTCAGCTCCAGGCAACATGATTTGCCACAGCCATGAACAAGTTTTCAAGTCCCCTGCCACCTGACCATACAACTAATATTGTACCAATACTTGTAAAAACTTTTTACCTCCCCCATATTGTCTGGCCCCTGAGCTCCCACTTTCCCCTGGAGTTCCCTCTCTGATAGTAGAAAAGGTATCCATGACTTTGAGTTGTGGAGTTCCCCAACCTGGATTGGTGTCCATGTTTTCACCTAAAAATATAATTTACCTTTCAACTAATGGAATATTCATGCAATAACACCTATGCCATATTTATTTAAGAAATAATCTTCTTTCTATCGTGAATTATCATTCAATAAACCACGCTTGTGGGTTATAAGGCATAATAAATAATCCACGAGGGCTATAGCCCGAGTGGTTTATTCATTGCACCTCATAACTCACAACATGGTTTACTGAATGATAAACCAAGATAGAAAAAAGATCACTTCGATTCTAACATGACCAACTCTTAATCAAAGGAAAACAAGTTCATACATTTTAGTGTAAAAAAGCGGATGTGGATTATATTCCATTGAATATACCACGGCTGTTCCACATACTTACCAAAACAATACCCCACTGCCCAGTTGGCAAATATGAAAAGGATCAGAATTTCAATATAACCTTAGGCATCAAAAACAACATAAAAAAAAAAAACACACTGTTTTACTATTATATTTTCTCCCTTTCAAATGACAAAGAAGAATTGATGCATTATCGAGATTTAGAGTCGCAATTGCTTCGAATGCTCTGAATATTACTCAACCCACTCCCAATCCCATTTCCAATGCCACACCGGTCAATTTTGAACTAGCCTTCGACTTGAAAAGACACGTGATTTACATATCTTTACTGATAGCGTTTCAAATAGTTTCATCGTTGTCAATTTTTGTCAAAAACAGTTAATATTGGTAAATCCTTGAGGATTTTCCTTTCTCCTTGGTAAAGGAACGGAAAATGACGAGTCATTTACGTCTTGAGTGACTTTCATTTATAAAATATAGGAGGGCGAAGACATGGAACAGCCACAGGCGACTTACTTTATACAGAATGATGTCACTCTATATAGAATGACGTAGATTTTACCACGCTTTCGTTGCACCATGTTTATAGAACCGAATTCATATGTCATGTTAGAATTTTTGAAATACCACAGATACGTATTGAACATGAATGAATCTTCTGTGGGTAATCTCATGTTTTGCTACATACCTGAAAATTTTCCAGAGAAAATACATGCGTTGCATGCAGATAAAATATCACACAAGACAGAAAAAAAAATCTGTATCTACATACTGTGAAATATGGTTCCAAATATGGTATGATGATGTAATGATGACGGAACTCTCGAGCGTAAAACCTATGTATTCATTTTCAATTTGGTTGGTCAAAATTTTGTGCTGTAATATCCATCCACCATTCATAAAAACGAAGTTACTAACTACTACACCATTATTTATTTTATTTTGCTTACCGTTTTCAAATAAAATGTCAACAATAGCAATATTTTTTCGTTGAAAGGTGTAAGTATATAATTCAAGGAGTATTATACTGTAGTAACTTTCCTGATACTAGTATTTGTTTCTTGCCGCACAAGAAAATTTTGACATCTCAATCGACCTTCAGCTCACGTGATCATAGTCAAAATCATCCATGATGTCATTATTACAGCTATTCTATATCTGTACCATCTGCATAAACTGCTATTAATTAATGTTTGTCCTTAGAAGTAATAAAACCCTATAAACCAAATGTCAAAAAATAAATGAGCCATGCTATAGCAAAAGGGGGCTTAATGCATCTCCGTGATCCAATTATACCAAGCAAATCATCACATAATTACGGATCCATAAAATCCACGTAGTCTAATGAATGACTGAATCTGGAGGAAGAGTGGTCCTTGGACATACAGAAAATTGACCAATAGCGAAAAGTTTCGGCCCAGGTCAGCCTGCATGGACTGCACAGACTGAACTGGGTCGATACTTTTCGCAGATGCATGAAGCCTCCTTTTCACAGAGCAAGGCTCAAATAGAATTCATACATTGTGTTGTCCTATATCAAAATACCTAACTCAGTTGTGAGAAATAGTTGTCTTGCCTAGACTTGACAGTTATCAATTCTCCCATTCTCCTTAGATACTTTTATATACAACAACACTATGTACATATTCTACAACTGGAAAATTTTGGTGAGACTATTAACCACAGTGGCAATTAGCAATATCGGAATACAAGTATCTATTTGTTTGAATGGTCATTTAACCCTGTAGCAAATGACAAAGGTTCAGATTTGGCCAAACTGAAAGCATTTGAAGACGTCACAATAGATGCGACTCAAAGATTGAAATTTGCTGTTGGAAGTGTAAAGAACTAGAGGCGCTTGAGCGCCTGTATTGCTCCACAGGCCTGATATTTCTATAATGGCGAAAGGAAGTTTTTAACAATTATCATTCAATCCTGCATTTTAGCTCACTGAAGAAACAATTTGGTAGACAACCACCATAGGAATTTACCTGCAAAACAACAATGAAATCCAATGAATAGTTTTAGAGAAGAAATTTTTCAAAGACTTTACTTTATACCATAAAAGGAAAATGAGTCTCCCATAAAAGCCATGTTTTTTGACAGATCTTTTTTTTTTTAAGGAATTCTGTAAACCTGTATCTAAGGAACATTCCTGCAAAATAATAATGCTATCCAAATAGCGGTTTGGGAGGAGAAGATTTTTAAAGGTTTTTTACTTTGGTTGCCATGGCAACCAGAATTCTTCATGGAACACAATTATTTGAAGGAATTTGAAAGAGGACCACCATAGGAACATTCCTGTGAAATTTGGTAAAAATCCAGTCAATAGTTTCTGTGGAGAAGTTTTTTAAAGAAAAAGTTTACGGATGCACGCACGGACGAACGAACGGACGAACGGACACAACGCCATGACAATAGCTCGCTGGCCTTTGGCCAGTGGAGCTAAAAATTGTAGGAAATGAAAAAAATATGATGGTTACCAGCATTTTCTCCTTATTCCCAGAATGTTTTCAAAAGTCTTCACTTTCAGGGTTGTTAAAACACAGGACTGTTTGGTATAAGTGGTGTCAACAGCAAGTCTCTGCAGTGACTTGTCCCAGGGTGCTTTAATATGACCACTGCCACTAACTGGGATCAAACAATCTAACATTGTAACCACTGAGCCAGGATAGGACCCCATCAGCATTTGAGAATAGAGAGTTATTTAATGTGTAATGGTTTGGTAACTGGCAGAATCAGAAAACAATTAAACTGAATTAATCCTTTACAACTTAACCCTTTACCAAACAATCCTTGGTTTTTACCACCCAGATGAAGCCTTCTGAAAACATTGTGGGAAAAGGAGAAAATGCTGGTAACCAGCATTTTCTCTTTTTCCCACAATGTTTTCTACTCTTCTAAAGTCAAGTTTCTATTTTTGAGTCATGTTTATTTTGTCGTCTGCAAATGCTTTCAATTTGGACAAGTCTAAAATTTTGTCGTTTGGTAAATAGTTAATACCAACCTTTAACGAAACCTGAGGAAGGCTCTTGAAACAAATCTGGTTGATTGACTGATTGTATGGTGTTTAACACCATTTTCAACATTATTTCAGTTATATCGTGGCAGCCAGTGCACCTATCCATGCTTTCCTGGAGTCTCTTTTACCAGTACTCCATACAAATTTCTTTCCAAGCCACTGGCTGCTTCCCACATAACCATCGTCGAGAGAAGAGTGAATCCTGTCACAATGACTGTCATCAATCCTTGGAATGAAATTAGCAGAGCCAGGGATCGAACCAACGTCCCCCTGTTCTCAAAGTCCTGTACGCTACCAACTGAGCTACCAGGGCTCTGCTAAACAAATCCGGAAAAAGTTATCCATTCCTTACTAAATGACCAAATTTCAGACCTTATCATAATTTGAAAGCATTTGCATGTGGTCACATATGACATTAAATATTGATTATCTTAATCATATAGTCACATAAAACTTCACATTATTTTTAAGTTAAGCTCTGTATTACAAAGTACAATTCATAATAACTGTATCAAGCTGAAGACATGTGACACTGTAGTAGATGGAAATATAATTCATAGCAGATGACTTAAAACATTGTATAATGGGGATCATATATAGAGATTCAACATATGCCAGAACATTGTGACAATGAAGGAACATGTTTTAACCTTTAAAGCACCCTTCACAACTATACTTGCCTTTGTGGCAAGTGTGATCAAGATCAGACTACACAAGACCTACACTGTCCGCCTCTACCAAGACATTCTGGAAAAGTGCGACCTAAAGATTGAAATTATACGGGTCTTTTTTCCAGGTTGAAAATGTCACCAGGGTTTATTTGGCACTCTAAAGTTGAAATGTGGTCTTGTGCTAGACATAAAAATTGTAAACACGAAGTTGTTTTAACTTTTTACCAAACAACATAATTTTGACAGCAATTGCAGAGGAGAAATTAAATGTACCTCAAATAATGATTTCTTTCTTTGATATGGAACAAAACATTATGGGAAATGGAAAAACTGCTGGCTACCAACATTTTCTCCTTTTTTCCCCACAAAGTTTTCAAAAGCTTTGTTTTTTAGAGTCGTTAAAACTTTGAATTTGTGTGATAAAGAGTTTAAAGTGATTACGTAACAAACTTACTTTTATCAAACTGTGAGGGTTGTGAATATTTGATGGTCCTACTGCTTGGATCCCCTTCCGCAAGAATAGCTGGATAACTAAATGTTGTTGTTTCACTGACCACAGACCTTCTTAATCTCACATGTAAATTGTTATGACCTTCCTTTATCGACCCCTGCTCTGCCTTCTTTCTTTTAACCTTCCAATGCACAGATCTAGATTTCCTTCCACTTTCTCTACGACTGGATTTAATTTTCATTCCACCCGATCTTCTTTGCATACGCAAAATATCTGATTTCACATCTTTGATGTCATCAGGTAGATTGGGGCTTATACCGTGTTCTATATTCCAGATGCTGTCATTACCGTCATAAGATCTGGAATATTTCTCATCTTTTGTATCACTAGAGTTGTTCCCTTTTCTGATAGATTTCTTTCGCCTATTCAAAACATCTGAGCTCACATCACCTTCAGTGATGTCATCAAGCAGAACGGGGCTAACTCCCTGTTCTACAGTCCAGCGTGTATCTCTACCATCATACGTGTAAGGTATCTCATCCTCTATTGTTGTGGTTACTGCAAAGCAAAACAGGACGTTTTTCTCAGCCCTTATTCACAAGCTATTCTATAGACATGGAACAAAACATAGTGGGAAATGGAAAAACTGCTGGCTACCAACATTTTCTCCTTTTTTCCACATAAGGAATATTAGCCCATATTCACAAGCTATTCTATAGAGCATTCCTGGTCCAAATCAGAGTTTAACAAGAACATCACATGCAGAGCATTGGCTCCTCTGCAGTTGCTTTGAGTGGAAGTTCTTAGTCAAATACGGGGCATAATTGTGTCAAAACTATTTTCATGGTTACCTGTCCTTGTTGTATGGGTTCCCTAACAGATACATGATACAGATGGTGACACATATGAGGATGATGCTAGGGCTATGACAGTACCTTGACCTTTTCGTTGAAAACAACCAGAAACCTACACAAAATCTGATTTTCTCGACCAGAAACTGTTGTGTTCCAATTTTAAGCAGCTATTCTAAATAGCACCCCTAGCCTTCTAAATTCAAAAGGTAGCACAGTTTCAAACAGAAACTGTGTTAACTTGTAATTTAGAATATTTACCCAAACAATACTGTCTCAGGGTTGTGTAAAGGAATCATGGACTGATGGACATGAGGTAGTTTTATGATCATTCTGGGAATGAAACCTTACCCATCCCCATACTGTTAACTAGAGCGCTTACTATGCTGTACCTTTCAACAATTCTCTCATTTCTTTTCATCCTCTTCCCCCTACCGCTTGAGGATTGAAATGTTGGCCCCTTTTGGTAGACTGTTGCTAGATACAGCTTAAACCCTTTACAACACAATCTTGAGGAAGACGGCTTTATAAAATGTTGTGGGAAAAAGAAAAAAAATGCTCATCACAAGCATTTTTGCTTTTTTCCACACTGCTTTCTACCCTTTCACAGACAGAAATCATCATTTAAGCTACATTTATTCAGTTGTCTATCAAGGTTTTCAATATATAATGCAGCTTGAAATTTTGTCTTTTGATTAAGAGTCAAGGCAGAATGTCGCTAACCACAGGTAAGCTTTAAGACAGGCTTAACCCTAAAGTGCCAAATAAACAATGTGGACATTTTCAGTCTAGAATCTGACCCAGATATTTGGAATTTCATGGGTTGCTTTTTCTTCTGTAGTGTTTCAGCAAAGTGGACGGAGCAGACCAAAAGATCACACTGCACGTTTTGTGCAATCTGATCTCGATCTTTACTGGCCGCAAGGGTAACTTTAGTAGTGAAAGGTGCTCTATGGGTTAAGTGTAGTTTCCTGTCCCTAAATCATTATATCCCTGGTTACACAGATCTGTCTCAGCTATCTCCTCTTGTTTATTTCTATCCTCTTCCTGTTGGGGACTGAAATATTGGCCTCATAAGGCAGACTGTTGCTAAATAAAGGTAAGCTCTTACCTGTCCCCATATCATTATATCCCTGGTCACGCATGTCTGTTTCAGCAATCTCCTGTTGTTTCTTGTACTCTTGTTCCAAAATCTGATAGTATGTTGTACCATTGGCCTCTACACAACTGTCACATGGATAAAACACAAACCTTAAAGGGAGCTTTTCAGAATCTTACAATCTCATCAAAATTGAACAAGAGCACAGCATTCCGGCGCCAACACTTGGTTGCTTCATTTTCAGTGAAAATTGTAAGTTGAAAAAGGAGCATAACTGTGTCAAATATACATGGTTACCTGCTCTTGTTGTATAGGTTCCTCATCTGATAATTACCAACTTGTCCAATTTTGAAGCAAATATCTTCAGTAATAACAGAGATATATAAAACGTAAAAGTTTTTGCACAACCACACAGATGACGCATATGATGATAACACCAGGGTTACGACAATACCTTGATGTTTTCTTTGAAAACAGTCGAGCTAAAAATGATCCATTTCTGAATTCCCCAAAATAATGGACTATGTCTGTTACACCTACACCAGACAACCCCTAAAGAGAAACCTGGTAACCAGCATTTTCTCCTTTTCTCTATTTAAGACAAACTTTTGAGCCACATTGGTTGTCTGCAAATGCTTTCAATGTGTACAAGTCTAAAAATATGTTGTCTAGTAAAGGGTACATCTTCCTGTTTAAACATAATAATACATATGTCTCACTCTGACAAAAGGTGACTTAATGCATCTCCCGATGCATCAAAACAAGCAAATCATCAAGGTATTATGGATCCATTAAATACTTTCTGTACAACAAACAACTGAATTAAGAGGTCCACTGTCCTTTCAGCTGCAGAAAATTGACAAATAGCAAAAAGCTTTGGCCCAGGTCAGCCTGCGCAAACTGCACAGGCTGGCATGGGTTCATACATTTAGCAGATGCATTAAGCGTGCAGGCTGGCATGGGTTCTTCCTTTTTGCAGAGCATGACTCATAATGTTAGTAAACATCCCACTTACTCAAACTCATGTGCTCTGACCAGAGGTAAAGAGTTGAGGCTCAAGATCCGTTTAAGACTCCACCTGTATTTAGTGCCTGGCGGACAGTTACTACACTCTCCATAGAAAGACAACTTCCTGTCTGCATTTACTGGATCAACCAAAGAAGGTCGCAGAATTTTCACACTGAAAGAAAAAAATTTACTTACCATCAGTTTGTCTATTTCAGTCCATTTCATCTAGAAGCCCATCCCCCTCCCGACCCCACTGCCCCAAGGGAACAACCGAAACTGGACTCTATAGACAGGTGGCTGTTTAGCACAGACATTCATAATAAACCTAAAAGTAGGGGAACTTCTAATGGTGGTTGCTTAGCTATTCAATCCTGCAAATTTTACACTCTTCAGAATTAAAAAAAATTTGCAGATGACAAATTCAAAATGAACACAGATGAGCTTAAGTTCTCTGATTGGATAGAAAACTTCAGAGGGAAAAGGAGAAAATACTGGTTATCATTATCCAGCATTTCTCCTTTTCCCCACAATGTTTTCAAAGGCTGTTTCCCACAGGGTAGTTAAAACTTGGGATTGTTTGGTAAAGGGTTGGCAAATGATAAAATCTTAGAACTGTTCCATGAAGCCACTTGCAGAAGACAAATCAGTTTCTGCCTTCAATACATTTTTACTGTAATACAGACAAAAACTTCCACAGAAAAGGTGAAAATGCTGGATAGCAGCATTTTCTTCTTTTCCCACAATATTTTCAAAACACTCTGCTTTTAAGTCATTGAGTGTGAGATTATTTTGTTTTCCTTCTGAAGAGTTTTAACAACCCTACAAAGAATGCTTATGAAATTTTTAAAACATTGTGGAAAAAGAAGAAAATGCTGGTAACAATGCATTTTCTCCTTTTCCCACAATGTTTTCTACTATAACAGAGAACTACAGCTTTTTTTTGTACCAATTTTTGCAATATCAGCTGCAGTTACTTTCAATTTTCAGGAATCATCAATTTGTTGTTTTAGTAAAGAGTTAATCGTTTACCACACAATCCTTACTTTTAACAACAGTAAAAGAGAAGGCTTTTGAAAACATTGTGAGAAAAGGAGAAATTGCTGGTAACCAGCATTTTCTCCTTTTCCCACATTGTTTTCTACCATATCAAAGACAAATTATCATTTGATCCACATCTAATTTTGTCATCTGCAAACGCTTTCCAATTTGGTCCAGTCCAAAATTTTATTGACTGGTATAGAGTAAAAAAACCTGGATTGTTCAGTAAGGAATTAGATAACTTACTCCAGGATGACTTCCCTTGTAACAGAAAGCACCTGGTAAACAGAACTACTCAGTCTGTTGTCCACATACACGGTCAAGTTGAATATGAAGTCTGAGGCATCCATCAGACATTCTCCCGGAAACACTAGCATGGGACTTTCCATCGAGACATTGCATGATTGATTGGCAGATGACTCACCGTCGTCAATGAAACACTTCTTTCTTTGATTACCGCTCTCTGTAACACTATGACAGTTCCAGATATAGCTGAAATTAATAGTTCATGATAATGATTATTCTTCATTTGTTCAGAATTAAAGTAAGCAAGCAATTACATTGAAATGATATCCCCCGCCGAAAAAACCTTTTTTGATATAAACATATTAGAGGTATTGTGTTTTGCATGTGCATGTAGCCTTTTTGTTATTGGTCCATGATGAAATTATACATTAAGCCCCCTTTTTCCATGGCACAGCATTTCATTGAATAAAAAAATATATAAGAGGTATATGTTTAGCATCTACATGTGGTCTTATTGTTACTGGTCCATAATGAGATGATACATTGACTCCCCTTTTTCCATAAATGACATTTCATTAAATAAAACAAATAATGGAAATATACATTAAGCCCCCTTTTTCCATGACATGGCATTATATATAGAAAAAAAAAAATTGTATCAACGGACTATCAAAAGATAGACATGCGTGAAGTTTTATCGATTTTTGTCAAGGATTTTAGAAGATATCTGTCCGGGTGGACGTACAGACTGTTATTGGTCCATAAAGAAATTATACATTTAGCCCCCTTTTTTCGTGACATGGCATTTCATGACATAAAAACAATTCTAACATGACACATGAATTTGGCTCTATAAACACAGTGCAACGAAAGCGTGGTAAAATCTACGTTATTCAGTGTAGAGTGACGTCATTCTATATAGAGTGACATCATTCTGTATAAAGTTAGTAAGTAAGTTATTCAATGGAATATAATCTGCAACTGCGATTTTACTCTAAGTGTGAACTTGTTTTCCTTTGATTAAGAGTTGGTCAAGTTAGAATCGAAATAATCTTCTTTCTATTGTGGTTTATCGTTCAATAAACCATGTTGTGAGTTATGAGGCGCAATTAATAAACCACTCGGGCTATCGCCCTCATGGATTATTTATTGTGCCTCATAACTCACAACTGTAGTTTATTGAATGATAAACCACGATAGAAAGAAGATTATTTCTTAAATAACAATTGTCTGTGGCTTATGATAAACAACATAAATATGAAGTTTCATACAATTTTGTCCAGTAGTTAAAGATATTGTCCATCATGGAAAAATACTCCAATTCCCCTTTTTTCATGACTTGACATTTAATCAGAAAAGCCAAAATAACGATATTGGCAGACTATCATAAGGAACACATGTATGAAGTTTCATAAATTTTCTTCAAGGATTTTGAGTTAAAGAGATACTGATATATAATGGAAATATACATGAAGCCGCTTTTTTCTATGACACAACATTATATAAAAGAAGCAAAAAAAAAATAAGTATCGGCGGACATCATAAGAAACATGTGTAAATTTCTATCAGTTTTCATCAAGGATTTTAGAAGATATCTGTCCGGAAAGATGGACGAACCGATGGTCATTGGTCCATGATGAAATTATACATTTAGCCCCCTTATTTCATGACATGGCGTTTCATGAAATAAAAACAAGTAACTATTGTCTGTGGCTTGTGATAAACAATATAAATATGAAGTTTCATAACATTTTGTCCTGTAGTTAAAGAGATATTTGTCCATAATGTAAAATATACATCAAGCCCTCTTTTTCCATGACATGGCATAAAAAAAAAACAAGAGGGCCATGATGGCCCTGAAGTCGCTCACCCGAGTCTTTTGACCAAACATGATCCATTTTTAATCTCTTTCGAGATATTATGACAAACATTCTATCAAGCTTTCATAATTATTGGACTGAAAATTTGGCCTCTAGCTTGTACACAAGCTTTTTCTAGAATTTCTCTCAGTGACCTACTTTTTAGCCAAACAAAGCTCATTTTCCCACTGTAGATATTATCAAAACAAAGATTCTGACCACCTCTCATAAGTATTGGACAGAAAATGTGGCCTCTAGAGAATACACAAGGTTTTTCAAAGATTTGACCTAGTGACCTAGTTTTTGACCTGATATGACCCATTTTGGAACTTGTCCGAGATATCATCAAAACAAACTTTCTGACCAACTTTCAAGAGTTGTGGACTGAAAATATAGCCTCTAGAGCGTACACAAGGTTTTTCTAAGATTTGACCTTGTGACCTAGCTTTTGACCCGACATGACCCATTTTTGAACTCGTCCGAGATATCATCAGGACAAACATTCTGACCAAAATTCATGAGTATCGAACTGAAAATGTGGCCTCTAGAGCATACACAAGGTTATTCTAAGATTTGACCTGGTGACCTAGATTTTGACCCTACATGGCCCAATTTCAAACTCGTCCAAGATATCATCAAGAAAAACATTCTGACCAACTTTCAAGAGCATTTGACTGAAAATGTGGCCTCTAGAGCGTACACAAGGTTTTTCTAAGATTTGACCTGGTGACCTAGTTTTTGACCCGACATGACCCATTTTCAAACTCGTCCGAGATATCATCAAGGCAAACATACTGACCAACTTTCAGGAATATTGGACAGAAAATGTTGCCTCTAGAGCGTACACAAGATTTTTCTAAGATTTTCCCTAGTGACCTATTTTTTGACAGGGCATGACCCATTTTCTAACTCGTCCGAGATATCATCGAGGCAAACATTTTGAGCAAGTTTCATGAGTATTGGACTGAAAATGTGGCCTCTAGAGCGTACACAAGGTAAAAAGTTGACGACGGATGACTGACGCCGGACACAGCACAATCACAATAGCTCACCATGAGCACTTCGTGCTCAGGTGAGCTAAAAACAAGGGTACACAACTGTGGTGTTGTATGGTCAATCTGGGTGAAACTTGTACTGCATTTCCAAATGGTGGTTGATAGATGTGACAAGTTCCATGTAAAAACTCTGTATAGTTTTCAAGATAAGACTCAAAAGCATCAGAAATTGACTTGACCGTGCAACTCAAAATCGCTCCCAGTTGGCCATTTTGCATCGAATGAAAACAAAAAAAAGTATATCGGCACAATGGGTTATTGTACACACATATAAAATTTCACGAAATTCCGTCCGATGGTATTGGAGATATTGTTCCGAACAGACACACGGAAAGACGGACAACACTAAAACTATATCCCTCTGCCTTCGGCTAGGGGATAATAAAGGGATACATTAAAGAAGCTTACTCAAGACAAGTGCTTGCTTAATACAGGTTCATTTCAACATAATTGCTTTCTCTTCTCACTCAGTACAAGTTTGTTTAACCCTTTACCACACAATTTCCAAACAACCCTGAATAAGAAAGCCTCTAAAAAATTGTGAGGAAAGGAGAATGTGCTGGTAACCAGCATTTCTTCTTTTCCCACAATGTTTTCCAACCTACCACAGATAAATCCCATTATTTGCACCACTTACTATGTCGTCTGCAAATGCCTTCAAAGTGGACCATTTCAAAGATATGTTGTCTAGTAAAGAGTTAATACAGGTTATCTTATTTGATATAAGTGGCTACTTAGATACGGTGTATTGTATTTTATTATGAATTTCTAATTGAGTGTTTCACGGAGCAAAAGTTCAAAAGAATTCGAGATTAGAGGGCTGAAAAAATTGTTTCACTGCAAATGAGGATCAAAAGAACCTGTTTCATTCAATATAATCACCTTCACAAGATTGATGTATATACCTACTTTAGTCCTTTACAACATAATCCTAACTGTTAACAACCCTGAGAAAGAAGGCTTTTGAAAACATTGTGGGAAAGGAAGAAAATGCTGGTAACCAGAATTTTCTTCTTTTCCCTCAATGTTTTCTGATCTTCCAGACAAATTTTCGATTTTTGAGTCACATCCATTTTGTCGTCTGCAAATGCTTAAGACATGTCAACAAGTTTGTCATTTGGTAAAGAGTTACTCGGAGCAGCTAGACAGCTGGAGAACCTGCCAGGGATAAAACACATACAACAAACTAGCAACCTTACCTAAAAGTCACATTTTCCTGCACATCTGGATCTAAGGAATCTGTTCCATCTAATACAACAGTCTGTGAGGGATTGATACGTCTAAATATACCGCCTTTAATCTTGGCAACAAGAGGACTGGGCACCACTTCAACTTGGACTTCCTTCACTGCATACACTATAGTGTTGTTCATTTTTACCTGCAAAGTGAAGTAGGTCCTTGTGTATGGTTTTGTAACTGCATAAACTATAGTGTTGTTCATTTTTATGTACAAAGTGAAGTAAAAAAGTTAGAAGTCCATGCGTAATCATTTGTCATAGAGTCCAATCATTTAACTCTTTACCCCACAGCAAAACGATTGACTTGTCCAAATTGAAAGTATTTGCAGATTACAATATAAACATAGCTCAAACTGATGGAATTAGTCCTTGATATCTTTGATAAGGTAGAAAACATTTTGGGAAAATATTTTTCCAAGCACTTTCTCCTTTTCCAGCAACGTTTTCAAAAGTTTTCTTGGGCATTAAACTCAGGATTTCGTGGTAAAGGGTTAACCACATTTAGAAGGAAGACTTTTGAAAACATAGTAGTAAAAGGAGAAAAGAAAAAATGCTGACTATCAGCATTTTCTCCCCGTCTTACGATAATTTCTACCCTGTGACAGAGAAATACCAACATTATAGTCATAATATTATTTGTCATCCAATAAAGCTTTCAAAATGAACCAGTCTATCAATCTACTGTTCAGCAAAAATGTACATTTCCTCATTCCTGATAATAATCTGATTTACAAAACATCACAGTCTATCACAATATCCTGTTTGTCACTTCCTGTAACACAAGAGTATTCCATGTCATTGTTAATGCCAGGCAGTGGTTGCTTTTTCCAATGAAAAATTGTATGATAAAATAAGGGAATAATTGGATAAAAAATATTTCAAGCTCAGCTTCCCTTCTTGCATGTTCCCACTTTTGATAGCTAACAACTAGCCCAAGTTTTAAGTAAACAGTAATGACAGAGATATGAGAAAATATGGAAAACAATGCAATTGTCATTCATGTTGAAAACCAATTGTGTACTACATGTATACCATCTCTTAATCCTTTACCAAATGACAAAATTTTAGACTTGTCCAATTTGAAAGCACTTTCAGATGACGAATTACATGTACCTCAAAAGGTAAAAGTTGTTGAGAAGGGGTAGAAAACATTGTGGGAAATGGACAAATGCTGGACACCAGCATTTTCTCTTTCTCCCACAATGTTTTCAAAAACCCTCTTCTGCAGAGTTGTGAAAACATGGGATTGATTGGTAGAGGTTTAATCATGAAGTGCTCATTTACTAAGACGAAAAGGCATAATAAAACAATAGTTCAGACTACTTTATACCCAAAACTGCACAGAATGTATTCCGTAAGACAAGGTTCGTGGAGGTAGCACTAAGATTCTTTTATCTATTTCTAAATCTTTTCCCTCCTGTCCATCAATCAGCCATCTATACTGTACCACAGTTGTAAGGTTACAATCTGTCACAACACTGGCCTCTAGTGTGAAATGTTTAGAATATTGTATCTGAAAATAAAGCAAAAAATTCCGTAGTGGTACCTGTATTACACCTTTACCAAATAATCAAATTTTAGAAAAGTCCAAACTGAAAGCATTTACAGACCACAAAATAATGGTGACTAAAAAACTGAATTTTGTTTTGAGAAGGGTAGAAAACATTGTTAGAAAAGGAGAAAATGCTGTTTACCACCATTTTCTCCTTTTCTTATGATGTTTTCAAAAGATTTCTCAGGGTCATTAGAAGTTGGGATTTTGTGGTAAAAAGTTAAGCAAGTGCACGTCTTCACCAATCCATTGACTGCTTGCATAACCCTTTACCAGACGACAAACTGAAAGCATTCGCAGACAACAAAATTTATGCAACTCATATGACGGCATTGTGTCCTTCAATGAATAGAAAAAATTGTAGGAAATAAAGAAATGCTGGTTATTAGCATATTCTCTTTTTCCAAAACGTTTTCAAAAGCCTTCTTGGTCAGGTTCATTTTACCTTTACAACACAATCCTGAGTTTTAATAACCCTGAGAAAGAAGGCTTTTAAAATATTGTGAGGGGAAAAGGGAGAAAATTCCAGTAATGAGCATTTTCTCCTAGTTCCACAATGTTTTCTACCTGATCACAAACAAAAACTTTGATTTGTGTAACATTTAATTTGTCATCTGCAACTATTTTCCATTAGGACAAGTCTGACATTTTGTCCTTCACTGAACAGTTAAAACTTGGGATTGTTTGATAAAGGCTTCTTAGTATTAGCAAATTACTGTGACATCTCACTTTGTGCAGTAACATCTGGATCTAAACTGTCCTCAAAAAGCAATATCTGTTGCACTTTAAACTCAAAATGCTCATTAACCCATTTCCACACACAGCCTGAGCTTTATTTGTTAATTAGTATTGGAGTTTAACACTGCTTTAACAGCTTAGGTCATATCATGGCGGTCAGTGCACCTATGCCTGCTTTTCCTAGCTTTCTCACACTAGAACTGACACAACGTTCTTTTCAAGCCACTGACTACTTTTCTCATATGCATAAGAGATGAGGGTGAAAAATTGCCACAAAGAAAGTTTGCCTCGACCCAGTATCAAACCCACAACCACCAGGTCACCAGTCAGATACACTGACCACCAACATATCCAGCCAAGCCCCATGTTTCAACAACCGTGAGGTATAAAGGCTTTTGAAGTATCATGGGATTTGGAGAAAATGCTGGAAACCAGCTATTAGTCCTAATCCCACAATACTTTTCTCCCTTCAAAAGAAAAAATACTGTTTTTGAGTAAACTTACTATGTCAAAAACTTTGTCATCTGGAAGAGAGACAGTGGATGCATTCAAATGTATCAAGATTTCAGCCATGCTCTGTGAAAAGGGGGTTTAATGCATCTGCAAAAAGTATTGATCCAGATCAGCCTGCCTAGTCTGCACAGGCTGACCTGGGTTAAAACTTCTTGCTATTGGTCAATTTCCAGCTTGCCAAAGGACCAGTGTACACATATCTCATGATGCAGTCGGTTGTTATACAAAATGGCTTTCACTGATCTACAATTATGACTGTTGATCACTTGCTTAGTATCATGCATCATGGAGATGCATTTCACACCCTTTTCCCAGAGCATGAATCATTCGTATATGCCTCTACCTAACTATCATTCTATCATGATAAAGTTACCTTGGAATTGGGCCGATTTATAATGTTGACCACTGGTTCATTACAGTATGACTTCTCCATGATAAACAACATCAGTGACACAGTCTGTGAGCTAACGGGATTTGAAGCTGTCAGGGAAACATTGTAACCATTTTGTCTGTAAAAATACATCAGATACATAATTTTTTGTAACATCTATTATCATGCCCCTTTCAAGTGTTTCAGTCATTTCACTGTGACAGACTGCTTATTCATGTCATGTGGTCGGTACTCTTAAGTCGGTACTCTCAAGTCCATTGTCCAAAGGCCTCCGCAATATCACCTGCACCATTAGCTCCAGAAACTTTACTTACCTTTTTACCCCCTTACCACACAATCCAGAGTTTTAACAACCCTGAAGAATAAAACCCATGAAAACATTGTGGGAAAAGGAAAAAATGCTGGTAACCAGCATTTTCTTCTTTCTCCACAATGTTTTCTACTCTTTAAAATACAAATTCTATCATTTGAGCCACATTTAATATGTTGTCTACAACTACTTTCAGTTTGGTTCAGTCCAAAATTTTGATACCTGGTAAAGAGTCAATATATGTTATTTATCACATAACTTCCCTTGTTTTCAGTGTGATATACCCATTATGAATGTTCTTATCTTATACACGTTTGATATCACAATTGTGTGACATCATTTTTTTTTGACGTCATTTTGTACGTATTTCATAGAAGTGAATGGGATTTTATAGATGTTATCCTGGGTGCATCTATAGATGGTTTTGCATCTTCGTATCTGTAATTTGTGAAAAATCGTTATGTGATAAAAAGAATCTGACATTCATTGGCGTTTGAGATAAAGTTTATTAAACTCATCATGAAAAAAATTTATTAAGCTCGCCAAAGGCTCGCTTATTAACATTTTCTCTAGACTCGTTTAATAAAATTTTATCTCAAACACCAGCTCATGTCAGATCCTATATATCTTAACTACTGAGCCATGGATGACTGCTATGAAATTTTATGGCCAATGCTCTGACACTGAAGCATTATGAATGGTTTGTTACAGCCAGAAAACAGCACCACTGCTTAATGCTTTACCATACAACATGTTACATTCTTACATATTCAAAGTATTTGCAGTCAGTCAACAAATTAAAGCTTGTTTGAATGATGGAATTTGTCTTTGATAGGGTGGTAAACACTGTGGGTAAAGGAGAAAATGCTGGTAACCAACATTTTCTCCTTTTCCCACAATGTTTCCTACTCTATCAAAGACCAATATATCACTTGATCTACATTTAATATGTTGTCTGCAAATGCTTTCAATCTAGTTAAGTCCAAAATTTTGTCATTTGGTAAGGAGTTAACAGAACTTTTACTCCTACACATCACATCTTGTAAAATGTTACATAACTGTGCTGTGGTTGTGAGGTAGAGTGTTGGCCTTGTAACCATAAGGTCCCAAGTTTGATACCTGGGAACACGTTACCTAAACATAAGCAGGCAAACAAAATAGAAATAATTATCAGAGCTACAGTACTCACAAATTGAATGTTTTATTCACATTAGGTTTTGTTGTAAGAAGTGGGGCTGACCCGTCCCCAAAATCCCATGTGTATGTCACATTGGTCCCTGCAAAATGAAAGCTGTGAAACAGGATGGTTCTGTTAACGAGTCTCTCGTATTCGCTGCCATGAAGAATGATCTCAAGTCTCTGTATTTGGTCTATAACATGAATCTCAACTGTTTCTGAATCCACACGGCTAATTGCATTCTTGGCTGAGACTTTGGCAAGGCAGCTAAAACAAATACAATAAAAGGTTTTATGATATACCTAAAAATGTTCCAACCAAAATACAGACATTACCTGAAACACAAATATGACAGTCCAGAATAATATTATGTTTTCCAAATCAGGCTTGTACTATGTTTAGGTTTTCCACATCTAGCCTGATTGTACTCTGTCTAGAACATCACTGTGTTCATGGACTACTTTTATGTATTCACAACTTGCTCTTTCCGTCAAATCCTAAAAATAAGTGGCTATGACTTTAGAGGTGTTAAAAACCCATGTTAGTCTAATAATAAATTCTGTTATTTTTTTTGTCATCTACTTTTTTTGTAAACCAATTTGACCAAAGGTATATAATAAAAAGAACATTACACTAGTCTGCATTTCTGTGTGGTCTGCTAAAGTCTCATCATAGTAAAGAGGTACGCATTAGATAAGACAGATGGTCAAATCAGATGTACACCTCTTTACACACACAACAAAACCTAATCCAAGCATGCAGAAATGCAGACTGTTGTGATATTTCTTTACCACATAAGAAAATCTTTGACTCCGGCAGTTTGACAGCATTCAATTTTACAGACATCAAATCAATTTTAATTCAAATGATAGAATGTATTTTTTAAAGAGCAAAAAATGTTGTTGGGAAAGGAGAAAATGCTGCTTGCTAGCATTTTATCCTTTTCCAACAATGTTTTCAAAAGTTTTCTTTGTCAGGCTCCTTAAAACTATGTTATTTCATAAGGCATAAATCACAACTCCACAGAGAACTAGTACACTACATTTGGATTCCAATGCTCAGCTGCAGTTGCTTTATCAGCCAATTTTTTAAGTTGAGAAGGGGGCATAACTATGTAAAAATACCTCAAGGTAAGGGCAGGGTTATGACAATACTTGTATGCCACATGACAAAATTCTGCACTGGTTGAAATTGAAATCATTTGCAAACAACAAATATGTTGTTACTCAAATTATGGAATTTGTCTCTGAAAGGGTAAAAAACACAGTCGGAAAAAGAGAAAATGCTGGCTACAATATTTTGATAACAAGTTTCAGTCATTTATCAATACAAACTAACACCTACATCCCGCTCTCTTCCTTAAAACTGAAGTATATTGTGTTCCTCTCCGAATAAATGGTCTTCTCACCCCGTCGCTCTCTACCCATGGATTTGGATGGAAACATGAACTTCCAGATGAAATCCCTTGCTGTATTGTTATAACCTGGTCGGACCACTGCTGTATATTTTACCGAGTCTCCCAATGCCACAACTGTCTTGCTTGGAATCAACTGGACACCTACCATGAACAAAAGCACTGCTTTGTGAGTTATCAACTTTTCCAAGTTTGAAGAAAATATCATTAGTACCGGTAGTAACAGAGATATTACAAGATGTCAAAAGATTTTGCATGACAACACAGCCTATGACAGGGCTATGACAATACTTCAGTTTTTCTTTGAAACACCCGAGCTAAAATTTTACTCAAACAATTTTCTATATTATGTCTGACTTGTTTTACTTTATACCAAACTACCAAATTTAGGACTTATCCAACTTGAAAGCATTTACAGAAAACAAATATACTGTGTCTTAAATGATGATATTTTTGTTTGAGAAAGTAGAAAATGTTGTAGGAAAAGCAGAAAATGCTAGTTACCAATACATTCTACTTTTACCATAGTATTTTCTGAAAGCTTTTGGCTAAGGGTTAAAGAAGTTTTACCCTTCACCAGAAAATCCCATGTTTTCACAACCCCCACAGAATAAAGATTTTCAAAATATAGTACAAAGCAATTTCTTTCTCCACAATGTTTTCAAAGAGAAATGCAATGATTTAGAATTTACAATATGGGAATACTCATTAGAGCTGTGAAGATGAACTCTCAACAAGATGACAAAATTTAGACAAACCAATACCTGATGCAAATAGGACAAAGGGGAAACATTCAAAGGGAAGAACACTGAATGCCTTATTTCTATCTCTCCACCACACAATAAAGTTTTAGACTTCTCAAAAGTCAAAGCATTTGCTGAAGACATATAAAATGTTGTTCAAATGGTGGAAATTGTCTTTAACTCATTACCAAACAACAAAATTTTAGGTTTGTCCAATTCGAAAGCATTTGCAGACGACAAAATAAAAGTAACTGAAAATTTGAAATTTGTTTTGTGAAGGGTAGAAAACATTGTGGGAAAAGGAGAAAATGCTGGTTACAAGCATTTTCTCCTTTTCCCACAATGTTTTCTAAAGGCTTCTTTCTCAGAGTCGTCAAAAGTAGGGATTGTGTGGTAATGGGTTAAAAGGTTAGAAAACATAGTTGGAAAAGGGGAAAATGCTAGTAGCCTGAATGTTTTCAAAAGACTTTTTCTCCAGGGTCATTAAAATCAAGATTGTGTGGTGATGGTTAAAGACAAGTATAAAACTGTGGAAAAGCCCGACTGCTGCTTGTAAATGCCATCGCTCCTTTTCCCTCAAGAGAAAGAACACTTAATTCCTTATTTTCAAAAGAAAGTATTAAACAGTGTGGAAAAGGCAAATTGCTGCTTGTACTTGGCCATTCCTCCTTTTTACCTTAACCCTTTACCAAACAATCCAAAGTTTTAACGACCAGGAGGAAGAAGCCTTTTGAAAACAGTGGGAAAAGGTGGAAATGCTGGTATTCAGCATTTTCTCTTTTTTCCACAACGTTTTCTACCCTATCAAAGACAAATGCCATCATTTGGGCCACATTTAAATTGTCATCAGCAAATGCTTTCAACTAGAACTATGTTGTCTATATTTTTATCATGTGGTAGAGTTAAAGGAAAGAACAATAAATTCCTTATCTTTAAGGAAAGTGTAAAACAGTGTGGAAAAGGCAAATTGCTGCTTGTAACTAGCCATTGCTCCTTTTCCCACAAAGAAAAGATCAATGAATTCCTAATTTTTAATGAAAGTGTAAAACAGTGTGGAAAAAGGCAAACTGCTGTTTGCAACTGGCCACTGCTCCTTTTACCTCAAGGTTTCATGAACTGGCAATTGGATGGATATAAAAAAGTCATATTGCTCCCCTTACCAAACAAATCCTGTCTTTATACAACCTCAGAAAGATCACCTTAGTTGTCATTGTGGAAAAAGAAGGAATATTTGTATGAAGCATTTTCTCCTTTCTCCAAGGAGTAACTCTTTGTCACAAAAAATACAGAATGCCTCGGTCAAAAATGTAAGAGAGCTTTACACAGGTAATAAATACTAAAAAAAAATAAAGATACTTTGAAAAGTAACCTGAAATGGGCCTCTCTCCCATACCCCTCATGACGTAGTGCACTCCGCTCGCCATCCTTTTGATGAATTCTATTTACTCTTTTAAAAAGATACTTATTTTACCAGTACAGAAAAAATCAAATGTGGATTTGTAAAAGAGGCCAAAAACAAATGATTAAAAAAAAATGTTTTCCAAAGTTTTCTGTTGCAAGATGCAAAATGGTCAATTAATTAATTAGGCATTATTTATAAATGTTCATCAATGGGGCAAGGGTACCGTAAACAAGCAAAATAATTAGATGGCATCCAAATACATTAATACAGCCATATATGTATTTAATTCAAAGAATTAGCTATTGAGAAATTCTTCAATAGACATGACTTAGTGCAGAAACATTCCGTGACTCAGTAGAAAATCATTCAAACATAATTACAATACAATTGTTCCCTGTTTGAAATTTGACCAAAATCTTTCCAGTAAAAAGTGAGAAATACAATTGAGAAAGATTGATAAGTAAAATACACCAATGGGCCATAACTCAGTAGAAAATCATCCAACCATAATGATAATAATAGTTATAACGGGTACATATGTGTTTGCTGTTGAAAGGTTCCTGAAGTTTGATTGAACCAAGTAAATAATTGAGAAATACCACTGACATAATTTGATCAAGAAAACACATCAAAGCAACCACAATAATATGCACCTTTACTTGTTATTTAAGTTTGTCTGTCCCAGTTATGGTAAAATATAGTGTTGTGCCTAGGCCATGCCATCGTGGGATTGGCGCAATTTTTTTTTTGAAAATGTCACCCCAAAAATGCAGAAGTGTGGGCCGTAAATCGCATATCAGGCTTGCTAAAGTTCTAAATTTTCTCACTATACATTGTCTGATACATGCATTCTGTTTTGTTCTATAGTGGATTAGCAAACCATAGACTGTGTCTCGAATTTTTTCATTAGTTATCCTGTACTGTTGAGCATAATATTGGTGACCAGTCTGTAGGGGTATGTAAAGTTACAAGATTGCATCTCATTTTTATCAAATTATTGTTGTGTAGCATTTAACAATATTTAGTTAAGCAGTCTGTATGCATCATGGTGTGTAAACGTCGTCAGCTACAAATTTCCTACCTTTGGAAAGTAAAGTGGGGAAATAGACTAATGACAGCAGGAATAACGGAAGAATCTTGCTCTAAATCCAAACAGAAAATAGGAAATTTCAGGAGTGGCCGGGTAAATTCACATGGTTATGAGTGAATGATTCTATAGGGTATATGTCAAGTTTGTAGCGAGTTTGCTTTAAAACTTTCAAAACCATTTGTTTGTGATGAAGGTTGTAGTTATATGCATAAAAGTACACTTTACAGGCATAAAGTCACTTTGTTTGAAGTGATCTTTGTCCCTCTCTTTTACAGAATGTCCCCTAAATACTCAGGGAGACACTGGTATCCCCTAATATTTTTGACCCAGGAACAACACTGAAATAGCTTGGACAAAGAATGCTTTGAAAATTTATCAAAGGGCAAAAACTCATTGGCAAATCAATTAACAATAACCAACTTATAATATCTTTGCTTTGCATTAAAACTTCCTATGAAATTTGATAGAAAACTGTTTAGTAGTTATTGAGAAAAAATTTGGTCAAAAAAATTCTTCAAAGTGCCATAACTCATTCGTACAATATTTAACTAAATTATAATGTGCACATGTTTGCTTCATATTAAAACTTCCTATGAAGTTTGCTTGAAATCAGTTTTGTAGTTATTATAAAATAGCTGGTACATAAAAAAATAACATCAAAGGGCCATAATTCAATTGAAAGTCATTCATCCATAATCGAATTATAACATGAACATCTTTGTTTAGTACTGAAACTTCCTAAAGATTGATTGAGTAATTGCTTGGACAAAAAATTCATCAAAGGACCATAACTCATTGGTTAATCGCTTAACCATCATCAAATTATGATTTGCACATCTTTTCTCTGTATTTAAACTTCCTATGAAGTTTGAGTTAAACTCGTCCAGTACTTACTGAGAAATAGCTTGGACAAAAAATTTCATGAAAGGGCTGTAACTCATTGAAAAATCACTAAACCATAACCAAATTATAATATGCACATCTTTGCTTGGTACTGAAACTTTCTATGAAGTTTGACTGTCTGTCCAGTAGTTACTGAGAAATAGCTCGGACAAAAAAGCTAGAGACACGGTGACTCCTATATACCCCCTCACCAACGAAGTTTGTGGGGGGGGATATAAATATAATATTATTTATCAAGTAATTATATACTGGCTGAGTTATGCATCGAAGGCCTGCTGTATCAGCCAGAGGCTGAAGGCTTAAACACCTCAGACCTCCAAACCTTAACTTGGCCAATACAAAATTGCTTGATTAATGACAATTTCATCAATTAAGGGCGATTTGCAGTCCATTTTGGGTTTAATTTTGCTTGACATTGGCCGAGTTTTTTTCTTATATTGGCCAAGTTTACTGATACTGGCAGAGTTTGTCATTTGGTATTGAACTGAACGTTTTTTGTCATGTAAATGCAATAACAGTTTATTAATTAATGAATAAGGATAAAAAAGAATAAGTATACCTTGTAGTTCATAATTTACAAACACCTGGATTGATTTTTCTACTTTACTGACTTTGTTCTTCGCAGTTACAAACACAGTTCTGATTCCAGGAGTTGTATATCTATGAGAAATGAGGCTTCCTGAAAATAAACAAGAATGACTTAAGATGACGTGATATCCCTGCACAGAACTTTGGTAGAAGAGATAATTATGCGAAAAACTAATTTACTATGACATGGTAAAAGTACTATAAGCATGTTAATGCTTTAGATTGACCCTTTCCCAGACAAAACCATTTTAGATACTTCCAAAATCAAAGCATTAATAGAAAACAAATTAAAGGTAGCTCAAGCACTGAGATAAATATTTGCAAGTATAGAAAACATCATGGTAAAGGGAGAAATCCCTGGTTACCAGCATTTTTCCTTTTCCCACAATGTTTTCAAAGGATGAAAATCCCTACAGTCATTAAAACACAGAATTGTATCCCAAATGACAAAATTTTGCACATGTCAAAATTAAAGGGATTTGCAAATGACAAAGACATGTGTCAGCAATGACTGTATCTATCTTTGCAGTGGCTGAAAATATTCTTGGAGGATAGTAGAAAATGGTGGTATTTCTCCTTTTCCCACCATGCTTTCAAAAGTTTGATTCCTCAGGGACATAAAAATATGGTATTTTAGTAAAGGGTTAAAAACTAAAGGAAGGAATCACATGACTCATTCAATCCATGATGCTTGACTAATCTACTGGCACTTGGCACATCATTCAAGCCAACTTGAATGTACAAACCAAGTAAACACAGTCAAAATTTTTGGTAGCAATGTCATTGTAAGGCTAGAAAAAATTGTGAGAAAAGAAGAAAATGCTGGTAATCAGCATATTCTCCTTTTCCAACATTGTTTTCTAAAACCATTTTATTCAGGGCTATAGTAAAATTGGATCGATGTACAGAAAACTGAAAAATGAAATGATGGTAATTCAAACCCACCATGTTTGACCATGTCATTTTGGTCCCCAAGCTTCCAATCAAATGTCACATTGGTTCCCATGGTAACATTGGCACACATTTTGATGTCCTGACCTACAGGGCCTGCATATCGTTTAACACCGTGATTCCAAACTTCAGGATGACAGAAATACAAGTTTCTTGGAGGTCTCTGCACATAAAATGGAGATGCCAAGTATTCTGTGAGGTTACCTAGAGGATTCATTGCTGTGACCTTGACCTCATATCTTCCCTCTGTCAAACGAAAAAGGGAACACAGACTTGACATTACAGATTCCAATCACTTCAACTCTTTACCACACAATCCTGAGTTATAACGACCATGCAGGAGAAGGCTTTTATTCGAAAAAGGAGAAATGCTGGTAACCAGCATTTTCTCCTTTTCCCTCAAATTTTTCTTCCCTATGAAAGACAAATTTTTTGTTTTGAGATACACTAAATTTGTTGTCAGAAAATTCTTTCAATTTGCACAAGATTAAAATTTTATTGTTTTGTGAAGTGTTAAACAGTGAGAAATTTGAACAAATCCATAATCATAAATCAGATGTTTTATCTCTTCTTCTTTTCTGGATATTCACACCAACAGGTTCTGGTAAAAGGTGTACATGTAAAAAGTTTCAGCACAGTAACAAGATTTCTAAAGAGGAAGTTAGTTATACAAATAAACAATTAATGCATGATACAGACAGAGTGATGGACAGAAGATGAAAAACTAACAGACTGACAGACAGATTCCAGTTAGGCCTTAAAAATTCTAATTTTACTATGGTTTAAAAATTCCAGAGGCTACATTTTCCAACCATTCTTATTTACTTTTTTCCAATTTCTCATTTCAAAGGAATCCAATTTCTGATTGGATAAACCATTTGGAAACATTGTTAGAAAAGCATAAAATGCTCGTTAGCATTATTTTCTCCATTACCGACAAATTTTTTATCAAAGCACTTTTTCCTTCAGGTCGATAAAAGGTGGGATTGTTTAGCATAGGGTTGAACAGGAAGGTCATATGTGAATAAGACTATCTAGGAAAAGAACAAATTCAATTTCAAGATGTGTGCTTCTAGCTTCATCTGTCATGCATGCATGTCTTAAGGGCAACTCTGACCCAGCAATTGTAGACTGGTAACCATCCCAAAAGTCAAACAGGAAACTCACATGGGAACCAGACTTCTAAGAAAAGAACAGATCTCACCCTCATGGTATGTGTATCTAGCTTCAGCTCTCATTGTCATGTACATAATATGTCTCACGGACAACTCTGACCCAGCATCTGTGGACTGGTAACCATCCCCAAAATCAAACAGAAAACTCACATGGGCACCAGACTATCTAGAAGTGAACAGACTCACCTTCACGGTATGTGTGTCTAGCTTCAGCTCTCATTGTCATGTACACATGTCTCACAGACAACTCTGACCCAGCAACTGTTGACTGGTAACCATCCCCAAAATCAAACAAGAAACTCACATGGGAACCAGAAGATCTGGAAGTAGCAATTGGTCCATACTGAGTTTATCATCCTTTAGTGAGAGTGCTTTTCTGTATTATTTCTTGCCATAACTCTTTAGAAAACGACAAAATTTTTGACTTGTCAAAATTGTAAGCATTTGCAGACAACACATTAAAAGCAGCTTAAATGATGAAATTTGTCCTTGATAGGTAAAAAAGAAAAGTGGGAAAAGAAGAAAATGCATGGTAACCAGTATTTTCTCCTTTTTGCACAATGTTTTCAAACGCTTCTTTCATTAGGGTCGTTTTTGTGTGGTAAAGGGCTAAGAGATTTATCTCAGATTATTATACTGTATAATTCATGCAATGCTGATCCCTTTACTTAACAGTTCAAACAAAACATCACCATCTTTACATTATGTAGGATCATCCTGAGTTAGGTAAATAATGGGGTGTGTGCATTCTACTCTGTGCCAAAGGACAAAACTTTAGACGAGACCAAATTGAAAGCATTTGCAGACGACCAAAAAAAATGATGATTTCTGTCACTGATTGGGTAGAATAGGAATAAGCCCCAAATAATTTCAATTTCAAGTTTGTTCTTGCTCCAGAATGCCACTGCAAAGCAGAAAATGTAGATCAAAAATCAGACTGCATGTTTTGTGCAGTTTCATCTTGGTCTTCACTGGCCACAAAGGCAACAAAGTTGTGACAGGCCCGTCTATATGGATTAACAACCTACCAAACTACAAAATTTTAGACTGGTCTAAACTGAAACTAGAACTGTCGCAAAGCAGACAAATATCCAACACAAATACCCATGTCAATGAAGCAGCACAATCAGAGGACAGCAATGATTTTCCAAACAAAGTTCACCTGTAACCTTGACCTTTGACCCATTTGACCCAAAAACAATAGAGCACCTCCTTGGGTATTGAGCAACACTTGTATAAAGTTACACAGACAGACAGACAGACATGGTGAAAACAGCATACCCCCCTATACTTTGTAGGTAAGGGTATAATTATTTGCAGACAACATATCAAACGATAGGAATTGTCTCTCAATGGGAAGAATAGTTTCTGTGAAAGGGAGAAAATACAGGTGACCAGCTTTTTCTCCTTTTCCAATGATGCTCTCAAAAGGCTTCCTTGTCAGGGGTTGTTGGTACAGGGCTGATACTAATATCTTTGCCAAACCAACATTCCTGTTTATCAACCATGTTTTTATTATGTAACTTTTTCCTAACCAAACATTCGTAAAATTATGCAACGCCTTATATTTTCCTGCACAGCAAATGAGAGCTATAAAAGATTAGTGTTTAATTTATTTATCACACAATCCTGAATTTAAACAACTCTGAAGATAGAAGGCTATTGAAAACATTGAGGGAAAAGAAGAAAATGATGGTAACCAGCATTTTCTCCTTTTCCCTCTATGTTTTCTTACCTATCAAAGACAGAAATCATAATTTGCGTTACATTAAATTTGCAGTCTGTAAATGTTTCCAATTTGGTCGAGTCCAAAATATTGTTGTATAGTAAAGAGTTACCATGTTATATTGTATTGAGTAACCTTACTTGACATGGAATTTGACAGGCAGCGTGGAGTTTCCTACTAGTTCCGCTGAGTTCTTCACAACGTCTAGAATAACCGTGTTAATTGGATCTACTACAAGGAATGGACGCTCCAGAGTGACTGAAATTCCCGGGAGAGGGTAATGTCGGCCTGTCACATTAAACGAGACCTGATACTCCCCTGGCAAGTCGTAACGTTGAGTGGCAATGCTTGTCTGATTATCATAACTGTGAAGAGAAAAATAAAGCAAACAACAATTAGTTACTAACCCTTTTCTAATCCATCCTCAGTTTTAATGCCCGTGAAATTGAAGGCTTTAACCCTTTACCACACGATCCCAACTTTTAACAACCCTCAAGAAGAAGCCTTTCGAAAACATTGTGGGAAAAGAAGAAAATGCTGGTAACCAGCATTTTCTCCTTTCCTCACAATGTTTTCTACCATTCCCAAAATAAATTTTAAATCACATCTAAGTTGTCATCTGCAAATGCTTTCAATTTTCGTCAACATGTCTAAAATCTTGCGGTTTGGTAGAGTTAAACATTCTGGAGGCAAAGGAGAAAATGCTAGCAAACAATATAGCCAGTAGAGCTAACAAAGGTGACTTAAAATTAAAATTTGTTTTTACGAAGGGTAGAAAGCATTGTGGAACAGGAGAGAATGCTGTTTACCAATTTCTGGTTACAGTTGGTTACTAGCATTTTTTCATGTTCCAACAATGTTTTCAAAAGCATTTCTCTTCAGGGTCATTAAAAGTCTGGATGGGTGGTACAGAATTAAAAGCAACCAAGCTAGTAGAACAACATAAAACAGCACATTCTCTATAGTATGATCTAGATCTTTTGCCTCTCACCTCTGATACATGTGAGAAAGGTAGTCTGTGACTTGGAAAGAAAGTTGTGTCAGCACTGGTGTGAGACAGCCAAGTAACAGATGCATATGTGCACTGAGCACTGTGATATGACCTAAGCTGTTAAAACGGCGTTGAAGTTAAACAATGGAAAATGGCTGTCAAATCCCATAAGTCTCTTGGAAAACATTTCTAGTCTATTAGATTAAATCATAAATCAGGGCCTTGTTATTGCATCTCACACAATGGTTTCCCTAAAGCATCATTCTATGGATTAACTCTTTACCACACAACTCAATTTTAATGACCCTGAAAGAGACGGTGTTTGAAAACAAAGTGGGAAATGGAGAAAATGCTGGTAACCAACATTTTCTCCTTTTTCAATCAAGTTTTCTGCCCTATCAGAGACACACACTGTCATTTGAGCTACATTAAATTTGTTGTCTGCAAATTATATCAATTTGATTGAGTGCAAGTTTTAGTCATTTATTAAAGAGTTAACTATTCAAGAGCCTTTAAGTACTAGAGTTGCCTAAACAGCCAGTGTAGATCAGGATCAGACAATGGAGTCTGATCTTTAATTTACACTGTCCTCTTTGCTTAGACATTCTGGACAAGTGCAAACCTTGAAATTGCAATAATCTGGGTTTCTTTTTTTTTCTAGACTGAAAATGTCTGGTGGATTTACTTGGAGCTCTAAGGTTTAACTCTCTACCAGACTATAAAATTGTAAACTTGTCCATACTGATAAGCAAGTTTTGAACAAGACAAATAAGGCTCAAATGATGGGATTTTTCTGAGAAAGGGTGGAAAACATCGTGGGAAAAGGACAAAATGCTGGTAACCAGCATTTTCTCCCTTTCCCACAATTTTCAAAATTTATTTCTGTCAGAGTCATTAAAACTCATGATTTTGCTGTAAGTCCTCTTTCTCAGGGTCATTAAAACTGGGGATTGTGTGGTAAACAATTAAAAGCTTGCCTTGTAAATTCACCATATTTGTGATGCCTTAGTCGACAGTGTCAATATTTTTTGTGAGTTGGATAGTTTAGTCAACTTTAAGTCCCCTACCTTCTTCTTTACAAGATGACCAGATGTCCAAATTAAAAGTATTTGCAGACATCAAATTAAACATGGCTCAAAGATGAAACTTTCCTTTGGAAGGGTTGAAAACGTGGGAAAACGAGAAATTGCCGGAAACCAGCATTTTATCCATTTCCACCAATTTTTTAGGTCTAGGTCAAGGTTGTATGGAGATAACTGTTTACCACTTGACAAAATTTTAGAATTGTCCAAGTTGAAAGTATTTGCAGACAACAAAGTAACTGTGACCCATATATTGAAAAATTGTACTTAGAACAACCTTCTAAAGAACAAAAATTACGGCAAATGTATTTTGGAACCAGTGATCCAGCACCGACTCATATTAGCTGTACGGCCTGTTTCATAATCAATGTAAAACAACCAAGTTAAAACCAAAATTCATGTTTCCATCTCTCTTAACGCTTTACCAAACAACAAAATTATAGACTGGTCCAAATTGAAAGCATTTGCAGATGGCAAAATAAATGTGACTGAAAAATTGAAATTTGGTTTGGGAAGGGTAGAAAACATTGTGGGAAAAGGAGAAAATGCTGGTTACCAGCATTTTATCCTTTTCCCACAATGTTTTCAAAAGGCTTTTTTCTCAGGGTTGTTAAAAGTCGGGATTGTGTGGTAAAAAGTTAACAAGAACAGTGCTTATACTAGCTCTGGACTCATTCAAATTGAATGCCTTTGCAGACAACAACTTAAAAGGCAGCTCAAATGACCATTTTTTTTTAAGAAAGGGCAGAAAATACGGTTACCAGCATTTTACTGCTTTTCCCAAAATGTTTTCAAAAGCTGTCTACCTCTGGGCCATTTAAACTCTGGATCGTGTGGTGTAGAGGATGTTTCCTTTTCACTGTGAAAGATCGAATTCATATCATCAAGTGAATATTATAGGTAATATTTTCATGATTGGTGCAGCTACGAGTGAAGATATTACCATATAATGTTCACACGATGAAATAAAATTTCAATCTTTCACCAAAAAAAAAAATATTCTAAATATTCTAAAAAAAAAATTCCATTAATTTCATGCTTCTAAAACCTTTTTTGCTGGGACTTGCGAAGTTAAGGGAACCTCTCAGTATTTTCATACCAGTAAGTTTACCAATCAGTAAATTCACTTGTCAAAACAATTAAATTATCAAACCATAAATCACCATTTTTTCCCCAATAAATCACTAACAAATATTAAATAAAAAGGATTAATTGAAAGCATTCGCAAACAATAAATTAGATAAGTCTCAAATGGTGAGGTATGTCAGTGAGAAGATAGAAAACATTATAGGAAAGAGAAAATTTGCTGGCAATGCTGGTTACCAGCATTTTCCAAAATGTTTTCAAAAGCCTTCATCCTTAATGGTCGATAAAACAAAGAATCACGTGGTAAAAGATTAGTCACCAAAATCTCACCTCTTTACGATAGTTTCTTCAAAATCATTCTGGAAGTTCCAGGTGAAGGTCAAGTCTGCCCCCCCTTTAATTTGACCTCTGACCTTCACAAAGCCAGGAGCCTCTAGTAACCATGGTGACCGTGTAACCAAGGAAACATTCACTATGGGAACAAACACTTCTGAAGCAGAGACGCAGGACACACTGTTGAACACATCAACTGTGATATTATATTCTCCTGGTTCCCTATACACATACCCAATGGTCACAACAAATCTGCCATCACTTAAACTAGTCATAATTTCACTTAAATCTGTTGTATTGAGTTCCCACTGGTTCAAATCTCCAAAACTGATATTTAAAGACAAAGGCTGGTGCCCAGTGATACTTATTAATAATTGGGTTTCTTCCCCAACTATATCTCCAACGATCGTGAGGTCTGTAGCTTCTATTGGGAGTTCAACCTGCTCGACTCGGAACTTTTTTTCCGTGTATAGATGTGGAGAGATGTCATTCCAAGCTTCGACATACAAGGAGTATGTCCCCGGTGTCTCTATTTCAACCTCAAACTGAAATGACACGCAACAAATATGTTTTAACCCTTTACCAACAACCCCAAGGTTTTACAACCCTGAGGGAGAAGGTTTTTGAAAACATTGCAAGGAAACAACAAATAATGATAACCAACATAATTATACTCCTTTTCCCAAATTGTTTTTTTGCCCTTTCAAAGAAAAATCTTATTATTTGAATCACATTAAATTTGTTCTCTGCAGATGGTTTCAATTTGACACAAGTGAAATTCTGTTCTTTTGTGGAGTTTAAGTTTACATAAGTCTATGTTTGGAGGGTTGTAATAGATCAAGTAATATTATACTGTTAAGCAGCATTTTTTTCTTGTTCCACAAGGTTTTCAAAAGCTTTCTTCAACAGGGTAATGAGACACAACATTATTTAGTAAAGTGTTATAATTGTTGATTTTTAAACAAAGCCAAAAAAGAAATTCTTAAGAAATTGATAACTGGAGGTTTTCATGTAATCATGCATTTTCCTGTGCATTTTTCTTTTTTTTCCACTTTGTGGTATAATTTGACAAATTGACTTAAGATAACACAACATTCAACAACAATCCAATTCATTCCCTGTAACCCCTAACCAACCAAACCCCAAGTTTTAACAAACCTAAAGATAGCATTATTGGAAAAGGGGAAAATGCTGGTGACCAGCCTTTCGTCCCTTTCTTACAATCTTTTCTACCTTCCAACAGACAAACTCCAATTTTCCATCAAGTTTATTTTGTCTTCTTTAAATGCTTTCAATTTTGACAAATCTAAAATTCTGTTGCTACGGTTCACCCTCAGGCTGCTAAGCGCGACTCACTGACCTTTTGTGGACAGCGTAGATCAAGATCAGACTGCACAGAACGTGCAGTCTGATCTTGGATCTACACTGTCCGCTAAGGAGATATTATTCCCCAAAACATACCTTTAAAATAGCAATATTTGGGATTTCACAATTGAATTTTAAATTTTATTTTAGTTATTTAGCAGGATAAGGGTAATACTGTTCCAATTGATCCCATGTTTTCACAACCCCTTGGAGGGGACTTTTTAAAAACATCAAAACATCCTAGGGAAACAAGGAGATGCTGGTAACTAGCACTTTCTCCTTTCCTCACAAAGTTTTCTACCCTTTCAAGGACAAATTTGAACTTTTGAACTATTAATCCACTAATTTTGTAGTTTGCAAAATTTAATGCTTACAAAAATGAACAAACTTGAAATTCTATTGTCTGTTGAAGAATGAACTCTTTACAAGACGACAAATTTTAACCCTTACGGTGCCTTTCACAACTATAATTGCCTTTGCTGCCAGTGTGGATCAAGATCAGACCGAACAAAAATGTGCAGTCTGATCTTTGATCTACACTGTCTGCTTTGCCGAGACATTCTGGAAAGAGTAACCTTAAAATTACAAATATATGGTTCTAATTTCCCCGATTGAAAATTTTCTGAGGGTTTATTAAATGGCCTGCAACACATGAAAATGGGCATTCGGGCATTTGCGTAAAGTGTCGTCTCGGATCAGCCTACGCAGTCCGCGCAGGCTAATCCGAAACAACACTTTCCGTTTTTTATGTAATTTTCTGTTTTGCGCAAGTCTACTGTAGCACAAAATCTAATGTAGTTGTAAAGTGCAGTCTTGGATCAGCCTGCGCGGAATGCGCAGGCTGATCTGAGACGACACTTTAAGTAGATGTTTGAATGCCCCTTTTCGGATGTTGCAAGCCATATACCCTAAATTCATCCACAACTGAAAACATTAGCAGATGACAAATCATTATGATAGGTCCATGCTCTGTGAAGGGAATTTAACTCATTACCAAATGACAAAATTTTAGACTGGTCCAAATTGAAAGCATTTGCAGACGATGAATGAAATGTAGTTCAAGTAATGGAATTTGTGGCTGAAAGAGTATAAAACATTGTGGGAAAAGGAGAAAATGCTGGTTACCAGCATTTTCTCCTTTTCCCACAATGTTTTCAAAAGCTTTTTTCGTTAGGGTGGTTAAAACTCAGGATTGTGTGGTAAAGGGTTAATGCATCTGCATAAAGTATCAACCCAGGTTAGCCTTGCAAACAGACCTGGGCTGAAATTTATTGCTGCAAATGGTAATTTCTTTGCATGTCAAACGACAAGTCTAACTTATCAATCAGTAGGTTGTTAGACAATAAGAATTTTATCGATCTAAAATTATACGATGACTTGCTTGAAATAATGCATTAAACCCCCTTTTGCCAGAGTGCATCTCAGTAATATTCTTCAAATTATTTAATTTGTTCAAACGGTACAATACATAAAGGAAAAAGCAAAAATGCTGGCTACCAATGTCTTTAATCCTTATCCTGCTAATAAGTTGAATGAAACCGATAGTAAAACCCCCAAAAATATTATTTCAAACATTTTTTTTTTTCTTTTTGTACAAAAATATCTCCCTTTTAGACAATGTAGACCCAAGATCAGATTGCATTTTTCTGTGGAGTCTGATCTTGATCTACACTGTCCGCTTAACGCAAGTGAGTCGCGCTTAGTAGCCCAAAGGTTAAAAGGTTTCCTCCACAGAGTCGTTCGTAATCAAACAGAATGGTTTGGTAAAGGGTTTACTGTCTCGAAAAATTTTAGAATCTTAAAAGCAATTACTTGTCCATTATCATGATTGAATCCTCACCTGATGACAAATTTTCAGACTCACTCACATTGAAAGCATTTGCAGATGAAAGGGTAATTGTGACTCCAAACATGACATTGATTTTTGAAAGGGTAGAAAACTTTGTGGAAAAAGGAGAAAATGCTTGTTACCAGTATCTTCTCGTTTTACTACCATGTTTTCAAAAATCTTCATCCTAAGAGATTGTTAAAAAAAATACTGGATTGTTGATAAAGGACTTAAAAGATTGGAATTAAAATGTGATGAATTATACTCAAGGGAAATAACACAGGATATGAGATGAATAATCATGTTTTTCTGTGAGAAAATTCTCCATTAGCAATTACAAACCAAATGTGCAACAAGTTTCGATGATTTTATCCCACTTTCGACAGTAATGTAGTCAAACTACACAAAAAGCTCACTATTTCATATGTTTCCTATATTTTGCTAGTACTGATTTTGCTAGTACCAAACTGGGGCACTGCAGTACCTTGCCCGAAGACACTTCAATAATTGTGTTTTAGAATCCAACCAAAAACCTCTTGAAAACAATTCACTCCCTTGACCACTTGGCTATGCAGGAACTCTTACAAAATACTTCACATTCTGACAGTTGAATGAATTTGAATTAAACTTTATTTGTATTGTGGTTAAAGCTGGTCTCAACATTATTTCAGTTATATCATGGCAGCCAGTGCATCTGTCCATGCTTTCTCAGTTTCTTAATATCAGTTCTTATACACTATTCTCACCAAGCCAGTGGCTGCTTTCCCACATAACCATCATCTAAACCATGATCAGTGATAAGAGATTTGATGCTTGTTGCAATGAGTATTATCAGATGGCCAAAAGGAATAGCAGAGCTTGGGATTCAAAACCTCAACTTCAAGGGTAGAAATTATTGTCAGAAAAGCAGCAAATGCTTGTGACCAGCATTTTTTTCCTTTTCCTACAATGTTTTACTTCTTTACCAACACAAAATTTTTCGAGTTTTCCAACTTGAAAGCATTTGCAAGCGATAACATTGTTTCTTCAAAGGTTGGGATAGAAGGATAGAAAACATTGTTGGAAAAGCATCAAATGCTGGTAACCAGCATTTTTTCCTTTTCCCATAATGTTTTCATTAAGGTAGTGGACCCGTAATAGAAAACAGCTGTTTCCACTATAATGTTATCCTACAAAATTTGCTATGATTAAAAATGAGTGTTATTGTACTACTTTAACCAAGCCACTTTTTCCTTTTTTTGCTTCTTAGAATTAACATTTATTTCTGGTCGGTTAAAAATGTGCAAAAGTATTATATCAGTATAAATCCTTATTTATCAAGTATCAAGAAATTTTATTCCATGTTGCACTAGAAGTGTTTGGGGTCCACTACCTTAAGTGCCCTAAAACCTGGAATGTAGTGGTATAGTAAGAAAAAACATAGGATTTTTTGTCAAGGGTTAAGAGAAGTTCTGTGATGATTCACTTTTCAAGAAATCAGATACCAGACAGACACCAGGAAAACCTGTCAAGCACTGGTTACCTTGCAACAGTTTATGATCAACAATAAAACATTAGGAGCACTAAAACATGTCATAAAACAATAGGAATCAATTAGCGATCAATTATGCCTTAACCAAATCTTCTCCTGATTTTAATGTTTTTACAAGCCTGAGCAAATATGCTTTTAAAAACATTCTTGGAAAAGGAGAAGATGATGGTAACTAACACTTTCTCCTCTTCCCACAATGCCTTGTATGCTTTCAAAATAAAATACCATTACTAAAGCCAATTCTAATTTGTTGACTTGGATAAGTCTGAAATTTTGTTGGGTTCACCAAATGTTCCTCCGTTTTTACAGCTCTGAATGACCCCTTTGAAAACATTGTTGGAAATAGAAACAAGAGGGCAAATGACCCCAAAGGGCTAACCTAAGTAAAGTCATCTATAAGGTTGATAAAGCTGAAGAGATCCTGGTTTTAATGATGTAAAACGAATGCATGTAAGTGACCTAACTTTTTGATCAACTTGACCAACTTCTGAACTTGTCAGAGATATCATCCAGACATTCTGTCCTAGTTTCATAAGTATCAGGCTGAAAATGTGGCCTGTAGTGTGCACACAAAGTTTTTCTAGGATCTGGCATAGTGACCTAGTTTTAGACCTGAGGTGACCAAATTTCACGCTTTTCTGAGATATCATCAAAACAATCCCTCTGACCTACTTTCATGAGTATCAGCCTGAAAATGTGGCCTCTAGACTGTACACAAGGTTTTTCTCAGATCTGGCCTAGCGACCTACTTTTTGACCCAAAATGACCCAATTTCAACTTGTACAGGGTATCATCAAGACAAACATTCTGATCAAGTTTAATGAGTATCATGCATATCAAGGTGAAAATGTGGCCTCTAGAGTGCACACAAGGTTTTTCTAAGATTTGGTCCAGTGACCTACTTTTTGACCGTACATAACCAAATTTTAAACTTGTCTGATATATCATCAAGAAAAAACATTCTGACCAAGTTTCAAAACTATCTGGCTGAAAACGTGGCCTCTGGAGTGAACACAAGCTTTTTTGTAAGATTTAGCCCTGTGACCTACAGATACAGGATGATCAAAAAAGCTTACCTTGAGCACTTTTGCTCAGGTGAGCTAAAATTGCTGGTAACCAGCACCCTCCCTTTACCAACAAAGTCCTCTACCTATCCTAAGAAAAGTCCGCATTCAATTTGTCATTTGTAAGTCCTTTCAATATGCACAAGTCCACAATTTTACAGTCTGGTAAAGAGTTATGGAGAACTATAGAAGGACTGTATCAGTTCCTAAAGCCAGACACAATAACACTTTTTACAACAGTAGAGTGTCTAGGAACTGAGAATGTTCCAGAAACACAAGGTGCTTTTCAAGCCAGGGCATATAGAGATCAGACTATACACAACATAAGGAATATTAAAACTTATCACAAAACTGTAAGAATTAATTAGTGATTAACAAGATCCACATGACTGTGACAGTAACAGTCCCACAGCCTAGGCACAACAAGAGGGCCATAATGGTCCTGTATCACTCCACTGGCTAATATGTACTTGTACTATACATACTATACGTTTCAATTCTAGGCCAAATGGTTTTGAAACGAAAACTTATAAAGTTTTCTCTGTAAAAGCAAATGTGAAAGTATGAATCGAGGGCAGAGCCATTTTTGACCACAGAGCTATAGTTACTTGAATCCTGGTAAAGGTCCACAAGATAAAGCTACATGCCAAAATAATACATGTCTAGGCCGCATGGTTATAAACAACAATATTTTCGAAGTTTCCTCCATATAAAGCCTCTTTAAAATATGAGACCCCTGACTCAGGGCTAATTTCAATCCCAAGGCTAATTTTTTAACAAATTTAGAAATGATCCAAATTTGGCAACCCAAGAGTTTATGGTTAGGAGCAAGAAGACTTTTTGAAATTTTGAAAATTAAGCATAAAGAACCTGTTATATCTATGACCCATGGAATGGGCCCAATTTGGACACAGGGCTTACATTTTAACAATTTTGGAGAAGGCCTGTCAGATAACACTAACAAAATATTACAGCTGTATCTCAAGGTATGGAACAAAAAGATCTTTAAATTTTTTACTATATTATCCCATGTAAAACTTGTGACATGTGGGACTGGGCCAATTTAGACCCCAGGGGTATAATTTGAGCAATCTTGGGAGAGTTCCATTTGATAAATATACATGCAACACTTGGTAGGTCTTTTAGTTCTAGGAACCAAAAGATTCTTAAAGCTTTCACTATATAAGCCCATAAAAAGCTTGTGACTGCTAGGTTGGGGTAAAATTTGACCCAGGGATATAATTTGTGCCATCTGAGTAGAAGCCCAGAAGATAAAGTTATATGCCAAACTTGGTAGCCCTAGGCCTTATGGTTAGGAAGAAGATGTTAAAAGTTTTCATTCTATAAGCCAGAGTAAAACTTGTAACCCCCGGGACGGGGCTAATTTTGACCCCAGGGTTATAATTTGAAGAATCTTGGTAGAGGTCCATGAGGTGGAGCTACATGCCAAATTCAAAACCCTAGACTTTATAGTTTGGATCCAGAAGAGTTCTGAAGTTTTCATGACATAAGCCTATGTAAAACCCTTTAAACCCAGGGCTATAATTTATAGACACATGGTAGAGGTCCATGAGATGGTTTGGGACAAGAAGATTTTCGAAGTTTTTCAGTTTTGTTGCCATAACAACCACAGTTTTAAAGGTATCACATTCTTTCAACAAGAAGACCTAGGCACTATCATTTCTGTGAAGTTCCGTCAAAATCAAATTGGTAGTTACAGAGAAGATATTTGAAAAGTTAACGCACAAACTTATTTAATTTTTGCCACATACTCTTGAGTTTTAACAACCCTGTGGGAAAACACTGGTAAACAGCACTTTCTTCTTTTCCCATTATGTCTTCTACTCTTTCAAAGTTAAATACTATCCTTTCAGCCAACTCTACTTTTGTCCTCTTCAAATACTTTTGATGTTTCCTCACAATGTTTTCTACTCTTTTGAAGACAAATCTCATTTTTTGATCCACTGCTGATCTGTCACCTGCAAATGCCATCAATTTGGACCAGTCTACAATTTTGTCCTCTAGTAGAGCATTTAAGATGGTGTTGCAGACTGTAGAATAAGATCAGACTGAACATGCCCACGTCTTCGTTACATATTCTCGCCATTACCACTGGGGTAGCAAAATTTTGTCCCTTTTTCTTTTTGAAAAAAATCATTTATACAGCTCCCTATGGTTTGTGTCCAAATTTACATGTTGAAAATACACGTAAGATAATAATAGATTGCTAAAAGTGTTTTGTCTACCAAGATGAAAATTGTTCTTCACTGATAGCTAGCTGCTTGGAACAAATTTTCAGCAGTCCACTGCAAAAAATATCTATGAAAATTTAGAATAATGAAGAGAAAAAACACATACAAACAAGAGGGCCATGATGGCCCTGGATTGCTCACCTGAGTCATTAGGCGAAATTCCATAATTACATTTCTGACCAATTGTCAGCTCAATTGAGCTTAAAATGTGGCCTCTAGAGCATCCAAAAGGAATTTCCGTAAGTTGACCTAGTGACCTAATTTATCACCCCATGTAACCCAATTTAGAACTCATCAAAAAATTTATCAAGACAAACATTCTGAACAGTTTTCAAGTTAACTGAGCAATAAATGTGGCCTCTAGAGTGCCCTAAAGGTATTTCTTTAATTTGACCTAGTGACCTAGATTATGACTCCACATGACCCAATTTTGAACTCATCCAATGTTTCATCAAGACAAACATTCTGACCAATTTTCAAGTCAATTGAGCAAGAAATGTGGCCTCTAGAGTGCCCTAAAGGTATTTCTTTAATTTGACCTTGGGACCTAGATTATGACCCCAGGTGACCCAATTTTGAACTCATCCTAGATTTCATCAAGACAAACATTTTAACCAATTTTCAAATCAATTGAACAATAAATGTGGCCTCTAGAGTCCCCACAAGGTATTTCTTTAATTTGACCTAGTGACCTTGTTTATGACTCCACATGACCCAATTTAAAACTCAACTGAAAATTTATCAAAACATTCTGAACAATTTTCAAATCAATTGAGCAATAAATGTGGCCTCTAGAGTGCCCAAAAGGTATTTCCTTAATTTGACCTAGTGACCTAGTTTATAATCCCAGTTGACCCACATTCAGACTCATGTGAGATTTCATCAAGATAAACATTCTGACCAATTTTCAAGTCAATTGAGCAAAACATGTGGCCTCAAGAGTGCCCTAAAGGTATTTCTTTAATTTGACCTAGTGACCTAGTTTATAACCCCAGTTGACCCAATTTAGAACTTATCTGAAAGTTTATCAAGACAAACATTCTGAATAATTCTCAAGTCATTTGAGCAATAAATGTGGCCTCTAGAGTGCCCACAAGGTATTTATTTAATTTGACCAAGTGACCACAAGGTATTTCTTTAATTTGACCAAGTGACCTAGTTTATGACCCCAGGTGACCCAATTTCAAACTTACCCGATATTTCATCAAGACAAACATTCTGACCAATTTTCAAGTCAATTGAGCAAGAAATGTGGCCTCTAGAGTGCCCTAAAGGTATTTCTTTAATTTGACCTAGTGACCTTGATTATGACTCCACATGACCCAATTTTGAACTCATCCTAGATTTCATCAAGACAAACATTTTAACCAATTTTCAAATCAATTGAACAATAAATGTGGCCTCTAGAGTGCCCAAAAGGTATTTCTTTAATTTGACCTAGTGACCTAATTTAAGACCCCACATGACCCAAATTCAGTCACATGTGAGATTTTATCAAGACAAACATTCTGACCAATTTTCAAGTCAACCGAGCAAAACATGTGGCCTCTAGAGTGCCCTAAAGGTATTTCTTTAATTTGACCTAGTGACCTAGTTTATGATCCCAGGTAACGCAAATCCAAAGTCATCTGAGATTTTATCAAGACAAACATTCTGACCAAATTTCAAGTCATTTGAGCTATAAATGTAGCCTCTAGAGTGCCCACAAGGTATTTCTTTAATTTGACCAAGTGACCTAGTTTATGACCCCAGGTGACCCAATTTCAAACTCATCCAATGTTTCATCAATACAAACATTCTGACCAATTTTCAAGTCAATTGAGCAAGAAATGTGGCCTCTAGAGTGCCCTAAAGGTATTTCTTTAATTTGACCTAGTGACCTAGATTATGACTCCACATGACCCAATTTTGAACTCATCCTAGATTTCATCAAGACAAACATTTTAACCAATTTTCAAATCAATTGAACAATAAATATGGCTTCTAGAGTGCCCACAAGGTATTTCTTTAATTTGACCTAGTGACCTAGATTATGACTCCACATGACCCAATTTTGAACTCATCCTAGATTTCATCAAGACAAACATTTTAACCAATTTTCAAATCAATTGAACAATAAATACGGCTTCTAGAGTGCCCACAAGGTATTTCTTTAATTTGACCTAGTGACCTAGTTTATGACTCCACATGACCCAATTTAAAACTCAACTGAAAATTTATCAAAACATTCTGAACAATTTTCAAGTCAATTGAGCAAAAAATGTGGCCTCTAGAGTGCCCACAAGATATTACTTTAATTTGATCTAGTGACCTAGATTATGACCCCAGGTTACTCAAATCCAAACTCATCTGAGATTTTATCAAGACAAACATTCTGACCAAATTTCAGGTCATTTGAGCAATAAATGTGGCCTCTAGAGTGCCCACAAGGTATTACTTTAATTTGACCTAGTGACCTAGTCTATGACCCCAGGTGACCCAATTTCGAACTGACTGAACACATTGTGCTCAGGTTGGCTAACAAACTTAGAACAGGTTCACTACATACCAAATAACAAAGCTCTAGGCCTTCCCTTTTAGAAAAGAAGAATTTTAAAGTTTTCCTTCTTTGTTCCTAAGTTCAAACTTGTGACCCCCGGGGCGGGGCCAGTTTTAACCCCAGCGGCGTCATTTGAACAAACTTGGTAGAGGTCCACTAGGAGATGCTACATACCAAATATCAAAGCTCTACGCCTTCCAGTTTAAGAGAAGAAGAATTTTAAAGTTTTCCTTCTTTGTTCCCATATTCAATCTTGTGACCCCCGGGGCGGGGCCAGTTTTGACCCCAGGGGCATCATATGAACTAACTTGGTAGAGGTCCACTAGGAGATGCTACATACCAAATATCAAAGCTCTACGCCTTCCAGTTTCAGAGAAGAAGAATTTTAAAGTTTTCCTTCTTTGTTCCTATGTTCGAACTTGTGACCCCCGGAGCAGGGCCAGTTTTGAACCCAGGGGCATCATATGAACAAAACTTGGAAGAGGTCCACTAGGAGATGCTAGATGCCAAATATCAAAGCTCCATGCCTTCCAGTTTCAGAGAAGAAGAATTTCAAAGTTTTCCTTCTTTGTTCCTATGTTTGAACTTTTGACCCCCTGGGGTGGGGCCAGTTTTGACCCCAGGGGCATCATATGAACAAACTTGGTAGAGGTCCACTAGGAGATGCTACATACTAAATATCAAAGCTCTACGCCTTCTAGTTTCAGAGAAGAAGATTTTCAAAGATTTTGCTATTTTTTTCCTTTTTCTTGCCATGGCAACCAGAGTTATGCGTGGAATTTAATCTCTTGAACAACTTTGGTAGAGCTTCATCCAAGGAACATTCCTGCCAAGTTTCATCAAGATTGGCCCTGCAGTTTAGGAGGAGATGTTTAAAGGAATTGTGGACAGACGGACAGATGGACGCCGGATAACGACCAATCACAATACCTCACCTTAGCACTTCGTGCTCAGGTAAGCTAACAAGAGGGCCAAGATGGCCCTGGATCGCTCACCTGAATTTTTGAGAGGACCATAGCCAATTTTTTTTTTGAGGTATTGAAACTTTGGAAACAAAATCATTATTTTGCCAAGCAATTTTGAAAAGGTCATCTGTAAAAGTCATTTCAAAATCTGTCACCACCCCTACAATCATCACCACAGCAATGATTTTGATGAATCAGAATTCTGCGAATAAATTTTTGGATAGATCACCAAAGGACAATTTCTTGAAAAAGAGCACATTCTCGATAGTGACTAAAAACATAAGTCGAACAAGAGCACCACATGCAGGTGCCAACAATTGGCTGTTGTTTTTCGACGGATAAAAATTTCCCTAACAATTTTTTAAAAGGGTCACCCTAGGAACATTTCTGTGAAATTATTTCAAAATCTGACCAGCTGTTCCAGAGAAGAAGAATTAAGAAATTCCTCTTCATGTCCCTGTAGTGCAAATAGCCCCTACCATCAGAGCCATGTTTCTTGACAGATCACAATTTTGTGAATAATTTTTGAAAAGAGTCACCCAAGGAACATTGCAGTGAAATTATTTCAAAATCTGACCAGCGGTTTCAGAGAAGAAGAATTTTTAAGAATTTCTTCATGTCTGTATAGTGTAAATAGCCCACAGCCATCAGAGCCATGTTTCTTGATGGATCAAAATTTCTCGAATAATTTGCAAAAAGGGTCACCCAAGAAACATTTCTGTGAAATTATTTCAAAATCTGACCAGCCATTTCTGACAAGAAGAATTTCTAAGAATTTCTTCATGTCTATATAGTGCAAGTGGGCCCCCCCCCCCCATCAGAGCCATGTTTCTTGACGAATCAGCATTTTGTGAACAATTTATGAAAAGGGTCACCAAAGGAACATTTCTGTGAAATTATTTCAAAATCTGACCAGCCGTTTCAGAGAAGAAGAATTTTTAAGAATTTCTTCATTTCTGTATAGTGCAAGTAGCCCCCAGTCACCAGAGCCATTTTTCTTGACGGATCAAAATTTTGAGGACATTTTTGAAGAGGGTCACCCAAGGAACATCTCTGTGAAATTATTTCAAAATCTGACTAGCGGTTTCAGAGAAGAAGAATTATTAAGAATTTCTTCATTTCTGTATAGTGCAAGTAGCCCCCATTCACCAAAGCCATGTTTCCTGACGGATCAAAATTTCGCAAACAATTTTTGAAAAGGGTCACCCAAGGAACATCTCTGTGAAATTATTTTAAAATCTGACCTGTGGTTTCAGAGAAGAATTTTTAAGAATTTCTTCATTTCTGTATAGTGCAAGTAGCCCCCATTCACCAGAGCCATGTTTCTTGACGGATCAAAATTTCGCAAACAATTTTTGAAAAGGGTCACCCAAGGAACATCTCTGTGAAATTATTTTGACCAACGGTTTCAGAGGAGAAGATTTTTAAAGAATTTCTTAGAAAATTCCATTTGGTTGCCATGGCAACCAGTTTTTGATGGAATCAAATTCTGTGAACAATTTTTAAAGAGGACCTCCCAAGGAACATTCCAGCCAAGTGTGGTCCAAATTAGCCCAGCGGTTTAGGAGGAGTTGATGTTTAAAGAATTGTTGACAACGCACGACGGACACCAGGTGATCCTAAAAGCTCCCCTTGAGCACGTTGTGCTCAGATGAGCTAATAGGTGAAAACATTGTGACAAAATGATAAATATCTCCTTACAAGGCATGAGTTGAAGAGTTGTAGAGTTGTAATAATTGGTATCACTCTGCATTTACTAATACAGGGTGTCTTAAAAGTTACCTGACATCCTGGTTTTCATACAATTACCTTTATTTACCCTATAAGCACCTTTCATAACTATTGTTCAAAATTGTGGTCAGTGACAATCAAGATCAGACTGCACAAAACATGCAGACTGATCTTTGATCTGCTCTGTCCCCTTTGCTGACATATTCTGGACAACAGCAACCTTAAAATTACTCTTACTAGGGTTTTATTTCTAGGATGAATATGTCAGTTTAGTTCATATGGCACTCTTAGGGTTAAGAAGATTCATGACAGTAGTGTTGCTTCATATCCTCAAAGCATATAACCAAGCTGAACCTCTAATTCTTAGTTTCTTAGTTTAAACATTTGAGCCATGCTCTGGCAAAAGGGGGCTTAATGCATCTCTGTGATCCATGACACCAAGCAAGTCATCACATAATTATGGACCTCCAAAAATCAATTTTGTTTAACAACAAACTGAATCATGAGGTAGACTGGTCCTCTGACATGAAAAATAACAAAGTTTCAGCCCATGTCGTTCTGTGCAGTGTGCACAGACCAACATCGACCAATATTTTTTGCAGAAGCATTAAGCAGATGCATTAAGCCCCCTTTTCACAGAGCTTCGCTCATTATGTATTTTACATCAATTGTTCTAGCAACTTATACTACTCTCTCTCAATAATTATTCTGCTTCATGGAAACCACATCAATACTCCCACCGAATGTGTGGGCCAATGGACAGTCCCAAAGTTGACAACGGTTCACGGGACTCAAACTGTGGACCTTATGCTGGAGCCAACAATTTCTAGAAAAGGCACTCGTCCTGCAGGACAAGTGACATCAAAAAAAAAACTTGCCCTGCTTTGATCCTCACTCGTCCGATGAGAAAAACCCTTCAAATTTTGGACTCTGACCTTTTTATTCAGATAAAACGGAAACATTAATTATATTGTCTCCCGTAGCAACGAACCTTAAATACCGGGTTTCATTAACTGGTACCATTTATCCGGTTAGGTAATAGAAATTAATAAACCCAAAACAACAAAGGTTTTCAAACTGGTTTTAGGAAAGTATTTGCATTATTACCATTTGTTTTAATAATTACCAAAGTCGCTCGTATCTAATTACTCGCAGCAAATTAAACCATTATTATTTGTAATGAAACGTACAAAGTTAGATAATTAAGGTTACTTGAAACCGGTCTATGTTTGGCACGGGGACCAGCATTATTTTATATCCTGTTCCTATATACTTGATTTCCTGAATACCCTTTATTCACTGATTTAATAACGGAAGGCTGTTTTGCCGCTTGTAAGTTATGCATTCATCTAAAAACTTATTTAGTAACTACCTCCTGTTTACCACTCGTCCTGCTGGACGACCATGACTGGTAATTCACTTGTCCCCATCCATTTCTTACTTGTTAATACGAGCGGACGAGTGGATTCTTTGGACCCTGCCTTATGGTTGCAAGGCCAACGTTCTACTTCAAGAGCTCAGACACCACACTTAGTTTCTAAGCCATAATTCAATTTGACTTCAGGAAAAACAGGATAAAGCATGACAAACCTAGGACACCATGTACAAGATATCGGTTACTTGACTATGAACACATTGTCAGAAAGTGTGAAAACACTTTGGAAGAAGTTCAAACATACCTCAGGCATTGTGGTTATAATGGTATCTTCAAGTGTCCATCTATATAAAACGTTAGTTCCACCATCTATCAAAGCTGTCCATTTGATTGGGGAGTAACCTCTGTATCAAAAACACATACCTTTGTTTAGCCTTTTACCACACACCCCAGTCTTTTAACTGCTTTGAGGAAGAAGACTTTTGAAAACAATGAGGGGGAAAAAGGGGAACATGCTGGTAATCAGCATTTACACCTTTTCCCAAAATGTTTTCTAACCTATAAAGGACAAATTTTGTGATTTGGGCCACATTTAATCTGTCATCTGCAAATGCTTTCAAAAAATTTTGGTGTTTGGTAGAGTTAACTCTGTATTAGACACAAAACATTTAAACTGTTCCAAATTGAAAGCACTTGCAGATGATAAATTAAAGGTCACTCAAACATTGAAATCTGTTTTTGGAAGGGTAAAAAACATTGTGGAAAACAGAGAAAGTAATTATTACCAGCATATTCTTCTCTTTTTGAATAATGTTTTCAAAAGCTTCCTTCTTTGGGGTCGTTCAAATTCAGGATTACCAGGTAAAGGTTAAACTCTGTACCAGACAACAAAACTTTACAGCAGTCCAAATCGAAAGCATTTGCAGACAACGCAAGTAACTTTTTTTCAAACAACAAAACTTTGCACTTTTTCAAATTTATTACATTATTTTTCGTAAGCCTTTGGCTTTCATATGTATACAATAACATTTCATTCTGAACAGTATTCTATTATCTGCAGTTTGAAAGAAACAAATACACCTCTTACGTCACTACTGGAAGTATGAGGTATGTCCGTAAAGTTTGTGGACATTGCTGAAAAATTAGCAAATTTACAAGTTAGGCGCAGGAAATGTATATCATCATGAACAGCAAATTTTTCTCAGCAGACATGTGAAAAAACATGCTGCTACTATTTATAGTTTTTCATTCATTGGTCCTAACTTGCACATACTGATAAGAACCCGGTGCAGGTGTTGATGTCATCATGATGTTGCGACATCGTTTTCAGACATTGTATTGACAACGTGTCAGGTGCTTACCGTGGAATCAAAATGTAATTGTGAGATAACCAAACACAATTCAGACCGCCTAGAAATATTCACCTTTCGCTACAACGCTTATTTGGTGCGACTGTTCCCAAAAGCTGACCCCACAGTCCTCTTCAATAATCATATTCACCGAATTCACAAATCCTACGCTAATGATGCCTGGCCGCCCGTATCTTTCGTCGTGGTGGTGTGAATTTCGCTTGTCCGAAATCTCCTGTGCCACTTGTAAACCAGTGAGCGACATACAGCCGACATTCTTGTAGCTTGAGAGAGCGTTTTCATCGTATTTACTGGTGATTTCCCAAGATTGGCGCAAAATTTTATGATTGTCCGTTGTTACGCGACGTTAAATTCCGTCATTTTTGACAAAAACATCTTCGCAGTCTTTCAGAAGTTGTTTGCTCAAACTTTAAATGGCTTCGATGTCGTCGTCCATATTTTCTGGAAATGATGTCAACATCATCCTTTATCACAGGATAAAATTTGAAAATTATCAGTTTATTTTTCGTCAGGTTATAGACTGCAGACGAAAATTTGAAAAATCAATTTCATTGCGTTGTTTGGGCTGCCCCGGGTCCCGCTCACATCGTTCAAAGTATGATTGGTATACTACTTATTGTTGGCGCAATATTTTTTTATCTTTTACATAGAATGCTTAAGATATATCTAAAAGTAATCGAGACAGTAAAATTTGTGAAAGTATGTTACTTTTTTATATATCACCATTGTCCACGAACGTTACGGACATACCTCGTAAGCTTCATGTGAGTTCATATTCATTCTTGCGTTTGACCCACATGGTTGGTAAGTCGAAAGCTGAGCCATTTCGTGGACGCTGTCCTGAATTATTGCATTCCACTGTGAGTTTAAGGCTCTATTACTGTTACGGCATCAGAACAGGATGATGTCCTTGCTGTTTCTGAACATTCCAGCAAGGAATTTTCAGGCTTTAGTCAGTCTGAAATTACCAACATCCCGGTTCGTGGGAAGAAAAAGCAAGCGAAAAGCAACCCTTCATCGACGGTTAAAGAAAAGCAGAAAGGCATCAAGACTTGTGAAAAACAGAGTGGTTTGAACGATGTTCAACCCGTTACTTCAAATTTTGACATTACCTCTTTAAGTTCGTCGAACATTGTACATCTTAGAAACTTACTGGGTATTAAGTAGCCCAAGCAAAGTAATTCGCAGCAGAACTATGTTTTTGCTTATGAGTTGCTTTCTTATTTTGGGTATCAGTGGGACAATATGCCTAATTTGTCAGCTGAATTTGATCCTAAGGATTTGTCAGGGGGTGAGTCCCCACGACCCAAAGCAAAGAATATTTCCACTGCTCTCTTTTCATGTGAGAGAGAAAATGTAGAGGAAAATGACGACGGGGATCTTCCCAAGCTAAAAATTCCTGAGAAAGGGAAGCCTATAGTAAGTCATTAGCAGAGTTAATTAACACAGCCTGCACTATGCAGTGTGAGACTGATTTGTTGATAAACACAACAAGTATAAAATCCTTAGAATTGTGACAGGGCATGTCCCCCTTCAGTAAATGGTGAGATATGGAAAGTCATGGAAAGGAAATGTCAGTCTCAGGATAGGGTTATTGCGGAAACCCAGAATCTTCATGCTACAGCCATGATTCCTATTACTAACTTGTCAGAGACTTTCAAGACACAGTTCTCAAGTAATCCTGATGCAAGAACCTTGTTGTCTGATGCTCTTGTTCGTCAGGCTCAATTCCACTTGTCAGTTCGCAGGCATTACATGATTCGCCCAGTATTAAAGAAGAAATACTATTCACTGTGTAACATCTCCCTACCTATTACAACACAATTCGGTGATGATGTTTCAAAGGATATCAAGTCATGTGATTCTCTTATATCTATTGGAAAAGAAAAGTATGAAAGAGAAAGATCTGGATATACCTCTAGAGGTAGAAGAGGCCAATATGGAAACTCCAGTTACTCTGGTGGTAGATATCAACCTTATCAAAGGGGGAAACATAGACCATGGAACTGTAAGATTCCAAAAAAGGCCTCAGCGACTGTTACATCAGCCCCAAACGATCAGAAATAGAGGTAAGCTCTGTTTGCAGAATAAAAAAATTTCTTACATGAATGGAACAAAATAACCAATGATCAATGAGTTTTAGATACTGTGAAAGGTTACAAAATTCATTTTGATAATTATTCTGTTCAACAGAAAGTTCCAATGGAAATACCTTTCAATCAAGAGCAATGGCTTCTGGTAAATGAAGAAGTTAAAAATCTGCTGTCAAAAGGTGCTATAGTTCCATCTTCACAGAAGGAGAATTTACTTCCACTCTTTTTATTTTTCCTAAATCAAATTGTAAATTTAAATCCATCATTAACCTGAAATTTTTGAAAAACTTTTTTTATTATGATCATTTAAAACAGGAAACATTTAAGATAGTTTTGGATCTAGTGCAAAAAGGAGATTTCTTTACATCAGTCGACCTCTGTGATGCATATTTCTCTATTCCAATTCAAAGAGAGTTCCAAAAATATTTGAAACTTTCATGGAATGGTTCTTTGTACAAGTTTATCTGTTTACCCTTTGAAATCAGCACCATAATTATGTTTTTACTAAAGTACTGAAACCAGTTTTTTCTTGGTTCAGAGAACAGGGTTTCCTATGCAATTATTATATTGATGATTCTTTGAATATGAACCAAAGGTTTTCACTATGTCAAGCAAATACAGAGGTCATTGTCAGAACATTGCTAAGACTTGGGTTTTTAACATACCAGAAAAAGTCTGCCTTGGTTCCATGTCAAAAAATTATTTTCTTTTGGTTCTTGCTAGACTCAGAAGAATTTAAGGTTTTTCTGACTGATGAAAAGGTGGGTAAGATAATTTGCAAAGCTCACTCTTTACTCAAAAGTAAAAAACAGTCATTGTATGTGACTTGGCATCTTTTACTGGATTAATTACTGATGCTTTTTATGCAGTAGAAGAAGCACCATTATACTATAGAAACACTGAAAGAAACAAGGTTTACCTGACAAGTTGCTCTACCAGTGAAATTTTGTGGTGGCTAAACAGTGTTAAGTCCCACAATGGTAAAGATATCAGACCCTTAAAAGCAACAGAGCACTGCGTTACTGATGCCAGTCTAGACGGCTGGGGAGCTATTGATTTGAAACCAAATGAAGTAAGTCAGGGAAGATGGTCATCAGCAGAAAGAAGAACAAGTATTAATTTTTTAAAATTATTAGCCATTTATTTGGCTCTGAAAGCTTTGTACAAAAATTTTAGCAATGTTCATATTAATTTCCAGTGTGATAACACTTCTGCCATTGCATGTATTAATGATATTGGTGGCATGAGTTCTATTTCAATGGATGAATTAGCCAAAACCATATGGTTATGGTGCATAGACAGACATATCCAAATATCAGCAACACATATGTCTAGCTCTGACAACACTGCAGATTTCTTTTCAAGAAACTTTTCAGATTCTGCAGAATGGATGTTGAACAAGAGCGGCAAATTGTCGCAAGATACGCCCGTCCCACCGCCAGTTGTCGAGGGGGGATAATAATCGTAAAGGGCAGGTAGAGGAAAATAGTATTGCAGCAGAAATCATGTAAGTAATTGAAATAGGCATGAATGTCTCCTCTAATGTTAAGGAAACATGCATATAAAGTTTCAGGTCATTCCAACATGAAAAGACAAAGTTATATTGTAGAGAAGCATGAAAAGCTGTAAAAAAACTAGAAATAGGTGTGTCAGAGACACGGATGCCCCCGCTAAATGGTATTGGTCACAGATATGTCATATGAGAGAATCAGTGGGTATTACAGAAAATTGTTGTTTTGGATAACAGCTTAGACAGGGTTAAGAAGGTTTGTTATATATATAGCCAAGCAGATAAAAGATTATTTATACCTGATAACAAAATTGAGGACAGGTCCAAGTTGAAAGCAATGTGCAGAAAATAAATTATATGGTTTGTATTGCATATGGTAGAAAACTTTGTGAGAAAAAGAAGAAAATGCTGGTTCTGAGCATTAACTTCTTTTTTATTCAGTGTTTTCCTTAATCTTTCAACTGAGGGTTACTTATACTCAGGATTATGAAGATCTTAACTTGAGGAATGAGAGTGAGAAATATAGCAATAATAATTACTTTGTTGGACTTCCTCTATGAGACAGGAACAAATTGGATTGAATATTATCACACTGGACTATAGCTGAAGAGTAGGTTGCAGCCTCAATGTTCTCTGGCATAGTTCTTTGGATGAGTCTTTTTAAAAACCAAAACTGTATCTTCATATCACAATTCTGCTGAGCAGGATGTAAAACTGGGTTGAACAGTCAATTTAAACATTTGACCTTCAACTGTGACCTTGACCTTGGGTGTATCGAAACAAACTTTTCGCATGACACTAGTACTTGTTAAGGAGAACAAGTGTGTGAAGTTTTTTTGAAATCCATTGATAAATGTAGAAGTTATGCTCCGGACAAGGTCAATTTAAACATTTGACCTTCAACTGTGACCTTGACCTTGGGCGTATCAAAACAAACTTTTCGCATGACACTAGTACTTGTTAAGGAGAACAAGTGTGCAATTTTTTTTTGAAATCCATTGATAAATGTAGAAGTTATACTCCGGACAAGGTCAATTTAAATATTTGACCTTCAACTGTGACCTTGACCTTGGGCGTATCGAAACAAACTTTTCGCATGACACTAGTACTTGTTAAGAAGAACAAGTGTGCAAAACTATTTTGAAATCCATTGATAAATGTAGAAGTTATGCTGCGGACAAGAATGGGACACACACACACTAACACACACACGCACTAACACACAGGTAACTCTATATGCCCTTCCACCATTTCATGGCGGGGGCATAAAAATAATGAATAGGGAATAATTCCAAAAGGGCATTAGGTAAGGTTACGGCTCCAGTGCATTGCACTTTTCGTAACTGCAACAAACACGTTTACCAAGTATCAAGTCAATTTGACTTGAGGTGACAAAGTTCCGTTCCGGACAAGCAAGAAATACTGTAAAAATGAAGATCGAAGTGGAATTACTCAAAATCCGCACTACGTAGAATTACTGTTCTTGCGCACTGTACTCTGTAATATTGCAACAAACATGCATACCAAGTTTGAAGTCGTTCTGACTTGAGATGACAAAGTTATATTCCGGACAAGCACTAAATGCTGTAAAAATGACGAATAAAGAGAAATAACTTAAAGACAGCACAAGGTAGAGTTACAATTCTTGTGCACTGCACTTCCAAATATTGCAACAAATAAGCATACCATATTTCAAGTCATTCCTATTTAAGATGACAAAGTTATGCTCCGGACAAGCAAGAAATGCTATAAAAATGAAGATCAAAGGGGGAATAACCCAAAATTCGTGCTAGGAAGAGTTATGGTTCTTGTGCACTGCACTCTGTAATTTTTCAACAATCATGCATACCAAATTTGAAGATGTTCAGACTAGAGATGACAAAGTTATATTCCGGACAAGCAGAAAATGCTGTAAAAATGATGATCAAAGATTCAAGTCAATTGGACTGGAGATGACAAAGTTATGCTCCGGACAAAGAACTGGACGCCACCCGCCCACCCACCGGCCCGATTGCCATGGGTGATCCCATAATACGTCCCGTCTTCGACGGGTGAATAAAAATGATACTTTCTTGAGAATATGTAAACAGTTCTTTGTTTCAGATGTAGATCTGTTTGCTTCTAGATTAAATAAAAGGACAAGTCCTTATGTTTCTTGGTTTCCAGACCCTGAAGCCTTTCATTTTGATGCTTTCACCTTGGATTGGGGTTGTTTACAACCATATATTTTCCCTCCATTTAATTTGATTGGAAGGGTCATAAATAAGGTTATTTAGGATAGGGTTAAGACATCTATTCTTATTTTCCCTCTTTGGAGAGCTCAAACATGGTTTCCAGTGCTTCTAGAAAATATGTGTTCTTTTCCTGTCAGATTACCTCAACACAAAGATCTACTCACTTTGGCTCACAATGGAAATCAACATCCCCTTGCTCGAAGTTTATGGATCATCGCAACAATGGTCTCAGGACAGCCCTTGGTAGTCAAGGAATTCAGAAAAAAATTACGGACATTATCTCTTCCTCATGGAAAGAAGGAACTAGGAAACAGTACTGCTTGGAGAAGGTGGTTGTTTTGGAATGGTATCAGGTTTGCCAATCCCTTTATTACAACTGAAACTTTAGTTCTACATTTCTTGTTCTTTCTTTATAAAACTGGCAAGTCGTACAGTGTTTTGAATACACATAAAGCCATGCTTTTACAGACTTTAGCTTTTTTTGGTAACAGTTGGTGCTCAAACGCTGTTCTTATTAACAGATTTATGAAGGGACTATATAATAAAGATATATGTTCACTTGGGATGTGTCGTTAGTTCTTAATTACCCCAAAGGCTTATTTCCACTTGAGGAATTCACTTAAAAACTTCTTACATTAAAAACTACAGCTCATTGCCCTGGCTGTAGCTCTCAGAGCTCAAACATTACAATCCATGTGTTTGGATAATATGACTGTTCAGGATGGTCATGTTCTCTTTCACTTCCCTGAAGGGTTAAAAACCTCCAGATATGGACACTCATACATGTTACAACTTGAACATTATAGTGATGAGCATCTTTGTGCTTTGCATACTTTACTTCATTACATTGAAATGACCAAATCTGTTTGTTTGAGTCAAAATGTTCTTGTTTCACATGTTACCTACAAATCAGTCACTACCAGTACCATAGCTAGATGGTTAAAATGCGTTTTAAGTGCTTACGGTATAGATACTGATATGTTTAAAGCTCATTCCTTCAGAGGTGCATCAACATCAGCAGCTTTCAACAAAGGCTGTTCTCTTGATAGTATTCTTAACACAGCAGACTGGTTTTCTGATAAAAATTTCAAAAAAAGGTCTAATTAAGACATTCCCTTGGTAAGGATATCTCATTTACACAGAGCGTTTTTGCAGTGAACAATGATTAACTGTTTGAATTTATATGTATTCACTGAGGATAATACAGTTCTATTGGTATTGCAGCATCAAATGTTTTGTTTACTTTAAAGATGCAATTGTATACATGTGAAAGCCAAAGGCTTACGAAAAATAATGTCCCCTCATCCACGCTTTAGTGATGGATGTGGAGCATTATTTGAGTAAAGCCGGTGGCTGTGCATGTATACATACTCCCTCCCATCTAAATGTTGTAACAAATGCTTTGAACCCATCCTGAAATATGTTTGTTGTCCAACAAAACATTTGTCGCCTTTAAATTATGAACTCACATGGAGCTTACTTCCGGTAGCGACGTAATAGGTGTATTTGTTTCTTTCAAACTGCGGGTAATAGAATAGTGTTTAGAATAAACTTCTATTGTACACATGCTCAGCCTCCGCCTTCACTCAAATAATGCCCCTCATCCATCACTAAAGCTTGGATGAGGGGACATTTTCCAGACAACATATGTGGCTCAAATGACAGGATTGACCTTGAAATGATGGAAAACAGTTGGAAAAGGAGAAAATGCTGGTTACCATTACTTCCTTCTTTTACAACAATGTTTTTTTAAGGCCTTTGAAGTCATGGTTGTTAAAACTAAGGATTGAGTGGTACAGGGTAAATACAACTTCTTTATGTTTTTCTTGGCACAGAAGATCAAGGTAAGACTTCAGAGATTGTATGGTTCTTGAAACTTGGGACTGTTTGGCAATGGGTTAGCTCTCTATCAGACAATAAAATTTTAGACTCGTCCAAACTGATAGCATTTGCAGAATACGCAAGCAATAAAAAAACTAGAACTTGTTTTTCTACAAAAAAAAAACAGATGTCTCCCCCCCCCTTTTTGGTATCAGAAGGATTGATATGTCACAAAGGCAATTTCTAACTAAGTAATGGTCATTTTTCGAGTTATAGAGTGGACACGAAGTTGTATGTAAAATGAGTAAGGAAAATAATGAAAGGGAAATAACTCGAAAAATATACAAGCCAGAGTTATGGTTCTTGTGCATGACACTTCGTCTCTTGGTGCTGTTCTAATGTGTGAAGTTTTATTAAAATATCTTAAAAGGTTTTCGAGTTACAGAGCGGACACGATTTGTGAAGGAAAATAATCAAAGGGAAATAACTCAAAAATATACAAGCCAGAGTTATGGTTCTTGTGCATGACACTTCATCTCATGGTGCTTTACAAATGTGTGAAATTTTATCAAAATATCTTAAAAGGTTTTCGAGTTATAGAGCCAAAATGATTTGTGATGGACAGACAGACAGACAGACAGACGGAAGACGGACGGACGGCTGCACGGGGAAAAACAATATGTCTCCCGACCCTGACGGGAGGGGGGGGAAGAAACATAACAAGAGCACTGAATGCAGATGCCAACACTTGGCTGCATGTGCTTGATTTTCAGTGAAAAAATTTAAGTCAAAAAAGGGGCATCAATGTGTCAAAAATATTTTGATGCTTTACTGCCCCTGTTTAACGAGCTCCACTTTTGCTTATTTACACAGAGTCAAGGTTTTCAGTGAATATCTTCTGTAATAAAATAGATATTACAAAAAGTCAAAGTTTTTGCATGACAGTGACACAGACCATGTCAGGACTATGACAGTAACTCATCGTTTTTTTTAAACAAGAGGACCATGATGGTCCTATATCGCTCACCTGAGTACTAAGCAGTAAAGGTCTACAATGAGATAAATACCAAATAACAAGGCAAAATGATAATGAAACGAGCGGCAAATTGTCGCAAGATATGCCCTTCCCACCGCCAGTTGTCAAGGAGGTATAATAATCGCAAAGGGCAGGAAATGCAACAAACATGTTTACCAAGTCTCAAGTCAATTTGACTTGAGACTTCAAAGTTCCGTTCCGGACAAGCAAGAAATACTGTAAAAAAAATGAAGATCAAAGTAGAATTACTCAGAATCAGAGCTAGGTAGAGTTATTGTTCTTGCGCGATGTACTCAGTAATATTACAACAAACATGCACACCAAGTCTGAAGTCGTTCTGACTTGAGATGACAAAGTTATATTCCGGACAAGCATTAAATGCTGTAAAAATGACGATCAAAGGGAAATAACTCAAAGACAGCACGAGGTAGAGTTACAATGCTTGTGCACTGCATTTCCAAATATTTCAACAAATAAGCATACCATATTTCAAGTCATTCCTACAAAGTTTTGCTCCGGACAAGCAAGAAATGCTATAAAAAATGAAGGTAAAAGGGGGAATAACTCAAAATTCGTGCTAGGAGGAGTTATGGTTCTTGTACACTGCACTCCGTAATTTTTCAACAATCATGCATACCAAATTTGAAGATGTTCAGGCTAGAGATGACAAAGTTACATTCCGGACAAGCAGAAAATGCTGTAAAAATGACAATCGAAGGGAAATAACTCATAGACAGTACGAGGTAGGATTATGGTTCTTTCACACTGCACTTCCTATTATTGCAACAAACAAAAATGCCAAGTTTCAAGTCAATTGGAATGGAGATGACAAAGTTATGCTCCGGACAAAGAAATATTCTGAAGAACTTTCTAATTCAAGGGCAAATAACTCCAGTTGTTCCGGTCCGATTGGACCCATAATCAAACTCATCTGAGATCTTATGGTCATATATATTTTGACCAAGTTTAGTGCTGATTGGTTTATATTTGTAGATGCTAGAGTGTAAACAAAGTCAAATATAGCAATTTTTCTAATTCAAGGGCAAATAACTCCAGTTGTTCTGGTCCGATTAGACCCATAATCAAACTCATCCGAGATCTTATGATCATATATATTTTGACCAAGTTTGGTGCTGATTGGTTGATATTTGTAGATGCTAGAGTGTAAACAAAGTCAAATATAGCAATTTTTCTAATTCAAGGGCAAATAACTCCAGTTGTTCTGGTCGGATTAGATCCATAATCAAGCTCATCTGAGATCTTATGGTCATATATATTTTGACCAAGTTTGGTGCTGATTGGTTGATATTTGTAGATGCTAGAGTGTAAATAAAGTCAAATATAGCAATTTTTCTAATTCAAGGGCAAATAACTCCAGTTGTTCTGGTCGGATTAGACCCATAATCAAACTCATCTGAGATCTTATGGTCATATATATTTTGACCAAGTTTGGTGCTGATTGGTTGATATTTGTAGATGCTAGAGTGTAAACAAAGTCAAATATAGCAATTTTTCTAATTCAAGGGCAAATAACTCCAGTTGTTCTGGTCCGATTAGACCCATAATCAAACTCATCCATTTGACCAAGTTTGGTGCTGATTGGTTAATATTTGTAGATGCTAGAGTGTAAACAAAGAAATGTGAACGGACGGACGGACGACGGACGCCGACGGACGTTGAGTGATCACAATAGCTCATCCTGAGCACTTCGTGCTCAGGTGAGCTAAAAACAGCTGAGCTAACTAATGAATGTTATTTTAGGATGCAACAACATTCAGCCTCATGTAGTGTATGACTGGGCATAAAGGAGGTAAAAAGAACTTTGGCATTTGACTATGACAGGAACAAACACATACTTACATCCTATCATTGACCCTGACCAGTGAAGGTCCCTGCAGGCTTATATTTCTGATTGGCTCTTCCACAATCAAGAAAGAGGTCACAACCTCTATGGGGGCTTCTTGTGCCCCAACCAGAATGGCCTCGATTCTCTGTATTCCCGTTGACAAGAAGCTATGTGTCCATCTTTAACAAATAAAAACAAAAAAACTAGTAATATCAACCTTGTACTACTCAGCAACAAAAATCATGGCATGTGCATATGTGTTGTTTCCTGTTTAAACCTTTATCATAAACCCTAAAGTATCACACAGGACAAAAAAAAAATTCTGTTAAAAACCTTTATTTACGGTGTGTAATACTGTTCCAAATATGATACTATGATGACGTATCTCGTTCAAGGAATAAGCATGCATCATTTGCGATTTGATTCATCAAAATGTGATGCTATGACATTCATACGCCATTCATAAAAACTAGAGGGCCATGATGGCCCTCTGCTGCTCCACTGGCTTTTATTCTTTTACCACATAATCCCAATTTTAACGACCCTGAAAGAGAAGGCTTTTGAATACATTGTAGGAAAAAGTGGGAAAAACAGAAAATGGGGGTAACAAATATTTTTCCCTTTTCCAACAGTGTTTCCTAATGTACCAGAGACGGAAGTAATCATTTAAGCTACATTTGTCATCTGCAATGACTTTTAGTTTGGTCCTTTCAAAAGTTTTGTCATTCGGTCAAGAGTTACATAAATGAATCATGCAATTGGCATCTACAAAGACATAAATCATAAAGAGTCTGTAACATGTGGTGTCTGTGGTTGTTTAGTAGAACATTGGCCTTGTAACCTTAAGGTCTCAAGTTCAATACCCGGGAGCAGGTGTCAACTTTGGGATTGTTCATTGGCCCAAACATTCAGCGTGAGTACTGGTGTAGTTCCCAGGAAGCAGAATTGAGAGAGATTGGTATAAGTTGTAAGAACTTGTTTCTCAATCAATGTAAAATAAATACGTTTAAAGTAGAGAGTCTGTAAAGCAAACAACTTACATAGAAAAGAATAACCTAACCTCCCCCCCCCCCAAAAAAATTGTAGAAAACATTGTGGGGAAAAAGGAAATGCTGGTTTCCAGCATTTTCTCCTTTTCCCATTATATTTTCAAAAAACCTCCTTTCATGCAAAGGGTTAAACCTTTACAACAAAATCCAAACTTTTAACAACCATGATGGAGAAGGCTTTAGAAAACTCAGTGGAGAAAGGAGGAAATGCTGGTTACCAGTATTTTCTTCTTTTCCCAAAAAGTTTTCAAACGTCTTCTACTTGAGGGTAACTACAACAAGGGATTGTTTGGTAAAGGGTTAAGGTCTTGTATGGGTTTGTGCATTCCATGACAACCGTTCTGATTGGCTGAGACAAAATGTTGCAAGCAGATGATTTCCGATTCAAACTCTTCCACAAAACCCCTATGGTCCTCATTTACTGATATGCCTATTAGACTGGCAGTATGATATATCATGAGGAAGATTATAGCATATCATATTTATGACACATGGGATACCACCTGCTAGATAATATTTCTCTTGACTTGAAGTAAATATCAGCTCTTTACCAAACAACAAAATTTTTGAACTTGTGACAAGAATGCAGACCGGACGACAACACCAGGCAGGGCTACCGCAATACCTCAATGTTTTCTTCCAAGACAGCTGAGCTAAAGAGATTTTAGGTAGGGAAAAAGTCAATCAAATGATCGCCATTTCAAAGCTGCATTTGTACAGAATGTCTCAGCATGATGGAGAATGTATATCTAACATCAGACTGCATAAAATGTGCAGTCTGATCTTGATCTACATGATGGCAGAGGGAAATGTATTTATGAATGGTACACCGAGGGTTCATCCACATCTGTTGCTTAACCCTTTACCACACAATCCCGAGTTTTAACGACCCTGAAGAAGAGGGCATTTGAAAACATTGTGGGAAAAGGAGAAAATGCTGGTAACAAGCGTTTTCACCTTTTCCCACAATGTTTTCTACCCTGACAAAAACAACTTACACAATTTGAGCCACATTAGATTTATTGTCTGCAAATGCTTTCAGTTTGGACTAGTGTAAAATTATGTTGTGTGGTATAGTTAAGTTGTTTTTGAGGAAAGAAAAAAACCTGAATCAGAAAATTTATTGAATGTATACACTCTGAATGGCAGTAAGTGATAGCCTTGATAAAACAGCCAGGTGAATAATAAAATACCCTCCTTTAACCTTTTTCAGAGCCCTTATAGGTAGAAGTCCGTAGCTTACAGGACTTGAAAACACGGGGTTGCTGGTTCAAACTCCAGCTTGACAAATTTCTTTCAAAGTATTGGTGATCATCATTGCCACAACATTCATTCCTCTTTCACTTCTGATTGTTGTTTCGACAACAGTTACGTAGAAAAGCAGCCAGTGGCTTGGGAAGAATATTGTACAAAGTACTGGTAAAAGCAAGTCCAGGAGAGCATGGATAGCTGCACTGGCTGCTGCAATGTACCTAAAATGATGTAAAAACAGCGTTGAACACTATCAATCCTTTACCCTTTACCAAATATTACCAGCATCTTCTTCAGGATTATTTCAATTTAAAGGAGTGTAAAATTTTGTTGTGTGGGAAAGAGTTAATATAAAACAGACCTGTAAGTAACGCCCTGGTATGTTTCCGAAGTTCCATCACTGTAATTCACAACCAAATGACTCCACCCAATTAATGGACCCTGTTGAAACAAAACATCAAAATAATTGTGTGTTTGATAAAATATACAAAGGTCTCACTTTTTTTTCTATTTCAATTGTATCATGCAGGACAGATCACTTTATTCATGTTTCATGTTAACCCTTAACCAAACGACAATTATTCAAACCTAGCCAATTTAGAAGTATTTGCAGACGACAAAATAAATCTGACTCAAAAACTGAAATTTCTCTTTGAAAGTGTAGACAACATTGTAGAAAAAAAAAAAGAAAATACTGGGTATCATCAGGACAGGCAGACAGGCCGCATGCTTAAGTGAGATGACAAGTACTTTCAGTTGCATCTGTACCAAGTGCACCATGCATGAGGAATTTTAGAAATTCAATTAAAATAAGCTAATAAAATGTTTATCTGGTTATCATAACATAGTTCAATTTTGTACTCTAATCAGTGTTAACTTTACAAGAATTCCAATGTTGGATGTGTAATCTTTCATCCTTCAAGCTATAATCATGGCATAAGCTCCTTCCAGACGAAAACTATTTAAGGTACAAGCTAGTTCGAGGCACAAATTATTTCAAGGCACAAGTTATATCAGGGGAAAAGCCAAGTCAAGGTACCAGTTACTTCAGGGTAAAAGCTCCTTCAAGGGAAAGGCCATTTCAAAGCACAAGCTATTTCAAGAGAAGGCTTTTTCAAGGCACAAGCGATTTCAAGAGAAAGGCACAAGCTATTTTAACATATATTGATTGTCAAGGGGAAATTCTCCATTTAAACTCTTTACCAAACGACACAATTTTCCACTCAACCAAATTGAAAGCATTGGAAGACGACAAAATAAAATGTACCTTAACCCTTTACAGCAAAATCCCAAGTTTTAACAACCATGAGAAGTAGGCCTTTTGAAATCATTGTGAGAAAAGGAGAAAATGCTGGTAGCCAGCATTTTCTCCTTTTCCCACAATGTTTTTTAAACTGCCTGATACAAATCCAATCATTTGTGCCATATAACTTTTGTCATCTGCAAGTGCTTTCAAATTGGACCTATCTAAATCTTTGTCATTTGGGAAAAATTTAATGATGATTTCTGCCTTTGATGGGGCAGAAAACAATGTGGGAAAAGGAGCAAATACTGTTTACCAGCATTTTCTTTTTTTGCCTCAATGTTTTCAAAAGGTTATCTTCATCAGGGTTGTTAAAACTAAGTATTATGTAGCAAAGGGTTAAGACACAAGCATTTTCAAGACAAAAGTTTCTTCAAGGCACAAGCTATTGCGAGTGAAAACCAATTTCAAGGCACAAACTTTCAGAGCAAAATGTAATTTCAAGACACAACTTATTGCAAGGCATATTAAATTTACTTGTAAACTGACATGAAAAAGAAAACATTTCAAGGAAACAAAAATATATCTTTTCTTTTTTAACGACATATATGACAAATTTTTCCAACAGACAGATTTTTTTAAAACTTTGCACATACAAAGCTCGTCATGTCTATAGGCGATTATATTAAAAAAAGGTATGGGTCACCGTGCTTGTTTCTGAGAAATTTGCCTTTGAAAAAGGTATATACAGCTCCAAAATTCAGCTTATATTGGAATTAACATACTTTTCTTTAATAGTCAAACAGAAAAATTACCAGAAGATTATACAAATATACATCATTTTAATGAAAATCCATTTAGTTTTGCACAAAAAATATATAATAGCATGGTTTTAAGCTTTGTAAATGTACAAATTTGCATGTTATATATGGACCATTGCGTTAAAAAGGGAGATAATTTGACCAAATTAAGGGTTAATCTTTCATAAATCCATACTTTTTAATGGACAGATTTTTCTTAAAATTTCCACACTTATAGTATTTATATATCTAATTATAGGAAAAAAAATGGCACCTATCCGTGCTTGTTCCGTCAGAAAACAGTGATGAAGGTCAATGAGGAAGTTAATTTTTTCAAGGAAAAAAATGGGATAAACGCTCAGCAGACATAATGGGTAAAGGAGAAATTGATCATTTGGAGCAATTTCTCCTTTTTCCACTATAATTTTCAAAGTGGAAAGAGCTATACTTCCATAGCTTTTAATTTCCTGCTTTTGTTTCCTTGTTTGGTGTGTTACGCTGTGTCAACAGTATTTTAATTATTTCACGATGACATTTCACAGATCCATTTTTTTCTCTTTACTAATACTACCAGAAGAAAGTGCTACTTGTTTCAGTGCTGCAATAGTATTACCATATGTGCACTTTTGATTCGCTATCCATGACAAAAATATATGCGCAGTAGGATGCGAGCAAACGTGCAATATACGTTGGTAAGTTAAACAGAACCAATTTTCTTTTTTAAAGATAAAGAAACAGGGGCAATTATTTGTACTAAGCAATGGCTCCTTTCCAAACAACGTTTTCTTAATGGTCACTCACTGCAAGTGCATGTTTAACCCTTTGCAATACAATCCCACATTTTAACAACCTTGAGGAAGAAAGTTTTTGAAAACATTTTGGGAAAAGGAAACATAGATGGTAACCACATTTTCTCACAATGAGCCAAGTCATATTTTGGGGGAATAAGGTACTCTTCCTCATGGTAAATTTACACTCTTCTATATGGCCTGCAACACGCGAAAAGGGGCATTCGGACATTTGCGTAAAGTGTCGTCTCCGATGAGCCTGCACAGTCAGCGCAGGCTAATCCGAAATGACACTTTCCGTTTTTATGTAATTTTCTGTTTTGCGCAAGTCTACTGTATGACAAAATCTAATGTAGTCGTAAAGTGCCATCTCGGATTAGCCTGCGCGGACTGTGCAGGCTGATTCGAGATGACACTTTACGCAATTGTCCGAATGCTCCTTTTTTCGTGTTGCAAGCCATATTAAAGTTACGTGCAGACAACAATTCAACTGAAGCTCAATTGAAGCTGGAATGGTAGCATTTAACCCTTTACTACTCAACAAAATTTTAGACAAGTCCAATTTGAAAGCCTTTGCAGATAACAAAACGAATGTGGATCAAATAATGAACTTTAAAAGGGTAGAAAACATTGTGGGAAAAGGAGAAAATGCTGGTTACCAGCATTTTCTCCTTTACCCATAATATTTTCCAAAGCTTTATTCCTCAGGGTCATTTTAAAATTCAAGATTGTGTGGTATAGGGACAACTTAGAAAGGGTAGAAATCATTGTTGTAAAAGTAGAAATCATGGTGGTTTCCAACATTGTTTTTGTTTCCCACAATGTTTTCAAGAGCTTTCTTCATCATGGTTGTTAAAACATGGGATTGTTTGGTAAGGGGGTAAAACCTCCACAACACAATTCTATCTTTCAATAAAGATGAGAAACTTTGCTTTTGAAAACATTGTGGGAGAAAGGGAACATTCCCTTCTTTTTCCACAATATTTGTACCCTTTCAATGACGATGTCCATCATATGGGCCACATTTAATTTGTTGTCTGCAAATTGACGGATGAAAGCGAAATTATTCCTTCTGCATTATGGGAAATTCTACAGGAGAGGGGAAAAACCTCCTCATTTCTGTGAAAAGCTTTGTTAGATGATCTTGTTTAAATATGTTGTGTTGAATTCATTCACACAATTCAACATTTGAGATGCTTTCAACTTGGACTGGTCTAATATTTTGTCATCCAGTAAAGACAGGGCAGTTGTTGCATGAGCCTTCCCTCATAGAGGTTTTACATTTAATTTTGTAATGAAATTAACAACATAATAAGCAAAGATTATTAACCCTTTACCACACAATGACAACTTTTAATGACCCTGCAGAAGAAGGCTTTTGAAAACATTGTGGAAAAAGGAGAAAATGCTGGTAACCAGCATTTTCTCCTTTTACCACAATGTTTTCTATCCTATCAAAGACAGCAATTACTGTTTAAGCTACATTTGTCATAGACCTGCAAATACTTTCAATTTTTGGTAGAGTACAAAACTTTGTTTGGTAAAGAGTTAAACCACAAAATCCCAGCAAAATTCAGATTTCATAGAATGTCAGGTTCTAAAGTTGTGGAAGGTGCTTTGAGCTTTTTATCTTAACCCTATTCAAATCTCTATTTCATTTTTTTTTGGCAGCTCTACAGGTTAAATTTTCAGATGCCTACGACTAGTTTCATTGCTTACATGAACACTGTAGATCAATGTAAGACTGCAAAGAATGTGAGATTCACAATCATTTATGTAAGATGTTTTTAAAAAAATCTTGGAATTAGACAACCTAATGTTTTTGTCACAAATAGAATGTATCCATTAATTTTCCATTGAAAAGGGTTAGGAAGAAGCAGTAAAAATAAAATAGCAATTAAACAGCATTATAAAACCTGTAATCTCTACAAAAATCAGATCTTCAGTAAATCATTCCCTCCCACACTATTTTATAATCATCCTGGATGTGACTTTAAACTGGCTTCTGCCTGGTTGTTCAGGATCAGAAAGCACCAAATTTAAATCTTTCTTTTTCCTTTTTTCTCAACCGTTTACCAAATGATCCCATGTTTTCATAAAGAAGAGGGCCATGATGGCCCTGAAGTCGCTCACCTGGGTCTTTTGACCAAACATGACCATTTTCGATCTCTTTTGAGATATCATGACAAACAATCTACTAAGCTTTCATAATTATTGGACTGAAAATTTGGCTTCTAGCATGTACACAAGCTTTTTCTAGAATTTCTCTCAGTGACCTGCTTTTTAGCCAATCATAGCCAATTTTCCCACTGTCGATATTATCAAAACAAAGATCCTGACCACCTTTCATAATTATTGGACAGAAAATGTGGCCTATAGAGGATACACAGGGTTTTTCAAAGATTTGATCTACTGACCTAGCTTTTGACCCAACATGACCTATTTTCGAAGTTGTCTGAGATGTCATCAAGACAAACATTCTGACCAAGTTTCATGAGTTTTGGACTGAAAATGTGGCCTCCAGAGCATACACAGGGTTTTTCAAAGATTTGACCTACTGACCTAGCTTTTGACCCAACATGACTGATTTTCGAAGTTGTCTGAGATGTCATCAAGACAAACATTCTGACCAAGTTTCATGAGTTTTGGACTGAAAATGTGGCCTCTTGAGCATACACAACATTTTTCTAAGATTTGACCTAGTGACATTGTTTTTAACCCAACATGAACCATTTTTGAACTCGTCCGAGATATCATCAAGTCAAACATTCTGACCAATTTTCAAGAAATTTGGACTGAAAATGTGACCTGTAGAGTGTACACAAGGTTTTTCTAAGATTGACCTAGTGACCTAGTTTTTTGCCCGACATGACCCATTTTCAATCTTGTCTGAGATATCATACAGACAAACATTCTGACAATATTTCGAGAGTTTTGGACTGAAAATGTGGCCTCTAGAGTGTACACAAGGTTTTTCTAAGATATGCCCTAGTGACCTACTTTTTGACCAGACATGACCCATTTTTTTAATCATCCGAGATATCATAAAGAAAAAGATTCTGACCAACTTTCAAGAGTATTGGACTGAAAATGTGGCTTCTAGAGTGTGCACAAGGTTTTTCTAAGATTTGACCAAGTGACCTAGTTTTTGGCCCAGCATGACCCATTTTTTAACTCATCCGAGATATCATCAAGACCAACATTCTGACCAAGTTTCATGAGTATCTGACGGAAAATGTGGCCTCTAGAGCGTACACAAGGTTTTTCTAAGATTTGACCTAGTGACCTAGTTTTTGACCAGACATGACCCATTTTCGAACTTAGCCGAGATATCATCAAGACAAACATTCTGGCCAAATTTCGTGCTCAGGTGAGCTAAAAAGAAGAGAAAGGCTTTGATTGATTGAGTGGTGTTTTAGGCAACTTCCAACATTAGAGGGGCTTTCAAATATCATATGACAAGAGGGCCCTGATGGCCCTAAAGTCGCTCACCTGAGCCTTTTGACCAAACATGACCAATTTTCAATCTCTTTTTTAGATATCATGACAAACAATCTACTAAGCTTTTATAATTATTGGACTGAAAAGGCCTCTAGCATGTACACAAGCTTTTTAGAATTTCTCACAGTGACCTACTTTTTAGCCAACCATAGCCAATTTTCCCATTGTAGATATTATCAGAACAAGACTGAAAATGTCGCTTCTAGAGCGTACACAAGGTGTTTTTTAAGATTTGACCTAGTGACCTAGTTTTTGGCCAACATGACCCATTTTTGAACTCGACCGAGATATCAAGACAAACATTCTGACCAACTTTCAAGAGTTTTGGACTGAAAATGTGGCTTCTAGAGCGTACACAAGGTTTTTCTAAGATTTGACCTAGTGACCTAGTTTTTGACCCAATATGACCCATTTTTGAACACGTCCGAGATATCATCAAGACAAACATTCTGACTAAGTTTCATGAGTATCTGACTGAAAATGTGGTCTCTAGAGTGTACACAAGGTTTTTCTAAGATTGACCTAGTGACCTAGTTTTTGACCCAAAATTACCCATTTTTGGAACTATCCGAGATTTTATCAAGACAAACATTCTGACCAACTTTCAAGAGTTTTGGACTGAAAATGTGGCCTCAAGAGCTTACACAAGGTTTTTCTTAGATTTGACCTAATGACCTAGTTTTTAACCCAACCTGACCCATTTTCGAACTTGTTTGAGATATCATCAAGTCAATCATTCTGACCAAGTTTCATGAGTATCTGACTGAAAATGTGGCCTCTAGAGTGTACACAAGGTTTTTCTAAGATTTTACCTAGTGACCTAGTTTTTGAACCGACATGATCCATTTTCGAACTCATCTGAGATATTATCAAGATAAACATTCTGACCAACTTTCAAGAGTTCTGGACTGAAAATATGGCTTCTAGAGTGTACACAAGGTTTTCCTAAGATTTGACCTACTGACCTAGTTTTTGACCCTACCTGACCCATTTTCGAACTCGTCCGAGATATTATCAAGACAAACATTTTGACCAAGTTTCATGAGTATCGGACTGAAAATGTAGCCTCTAGAGTGTACACAAGGTAAAAGTTGACGACGGACGACGCATGACGCACGCCGGACACAGCACGATCACAAAAACTCACCATGAGCACTTTGTGCTCAGGTGAGCTAAAAAAGGAGAAAATGCTGGAAACCAGCATGTTCACCTTTTTCACTTATATTTTAACTCAGTCAGAGAACTTGCGCTCAAATGATTCAATTTCTAAATTGTTGTCTCCAGATGTTTTCAATTTCAAAGGGTTTAAAATTTGTCACTTGGGAAGACTAAATGAAGAATTTCTTCCTTTGCCTCAATATTTTAACATGTACTTATAAATGAAATCTTTTTAAAACAGTTAATCCTCCTAATTCCTCAAGGCTGTTTTCAAAATAGTCTTCGGATCTTATTTCAAAAGGTAAGTTTAACCCTTTATCACACAATCCCAAATTTTGACGACCCTGAGCTGGTATTTTCTCCTTTTCCACAATGTTTTCTGCCCTTTCAGAGAAAAATTCCATCATTTAAGCCAAATTTGATTTGTTGTTTGCAAATGCTTTCAATTTGGACTAGTCCAAAGTTTTGTTGTTTGGTAAAGAGTTAAGCCTTTAAAACACAACCTCAACTTTAAACCCTCTCCACACAATTCCAAGTTAAACACTTCACAACACAACCTTGGGTTTGATTCCTCACCACACAGTCCCAAGTTTAAACCTTTACCACACAACCTGGAGTTTAGCCCCTTACCACACAATCTCCTATAAACTATATACCTTTACCACAAAGCCTCATATTTAACCCCTTACTACACAATCCTAAGTTTTACCACCCTGTCCCATCTAGCCGAAAATTCCACTGACTGCGTACCGAATTAAAATCGGCGTATTCGTTAAATGTTCATCCCGCCAATGATTAATATTCGCAGCTTTTCATTCAGCATTCCTCTTTGTTTGCTGTTCTCCAAAAATATTTCTGTGCATGCACAAAAATTTCTGACAAATGCAACGATCATAATTTTCGGAATGTGCTCAGTTAAGGCCCTCAGAGGGATCAGTAAGCCTGTGTTTGACCTCAGGCCTTTTGTTTTGCTGTCGTTAATATATCTCAGCGACCTCTTGTTCGGAATAATCACCATGTTTGTAAGAAATGTCTACCGCCTTCATTCCGATTAGGGTGCATTGACGTACCAACCTGATCGAACAGGTCAACGAATCCCCAACATTTCACGCCACTTAGATATGATCACTGAACTTTAATATCAATTCTATAACATGTTTTCTGCGACTGCCGTTAGAATTACCGTTTGAACAGGGTTTCCTTTTTATGAATCACATATTTTGTTACATTGTTGCAGCTGAAGGAAGCTTGGATGCAACAGAGGACACAGAGTCAGACCCGGAGCCCTCCAAGGGTGAAGGTGTTTGTTTCTTACTGGAAGGTATACTGGCAGGCTGAGCATTTTCAGTATTATTTCGCTGCAAGTTTCAGTTAGGTGGGACAGGGTGGTAAACCTTTACCACAGGACATTGAGTTTAACCCCTTATCACACAATCCCCAGTTTAACCACATACCACAGGACCTTGAGTTTAATCCCTAACCACACAATCCGAAGTTTAACCATTTACCACAGGACCTTGAGTTTAAACCCTTACCACACAATCTCAAGTTCACCCTTACTACACAATCCCAAGTTTGACCCCTTACCACACAGGCATTTGAAAGGGAAAAAAAATGCAGAATTTGCACTAATGTTAACCTTGTTAACCCTTTACCACATAATCTTGAGATTTTAATGACTCTGAGGATTTCTCCTTTTCCAAGTCTTTTCAACCTAGTCAATTTCCAGTTTTCCCAGCATTTTCTCCATTTCACACACAGCATTCAAAAGGCTTTTTCCTCGGAGTCGTTAAAACTTTGGATTGTGTGGTAAAAGATTAACAAGGTTAACATTAGTGCAAATTCTGCATTTTTTTTCCCTTTCAAATGCCTGTCTAGCTTGTCTGCCAAAGTATGTTTACATTTCTGTAAATATTCTCAGAAAAAAACAGAACCCACCAATCTAATTCATCTTAACAATCCCAACATCCTTTGCTGTCTTACACACACAAAATACCTTTTTCCTTTCTAGTAGATGCCAAGACCTGGTAGCTCAGTTGGAAGCACACAGGACTTGAGACAGTGGGTCACAGGTTTGATCCCTGGCTCTTCCAATTTCTTTCTGAGAATTGATGATTGTCATTGCCACAGGACTCATTCCTGTCTCAGCACTGACCATTGTTTCGATAATGGTAATGCGGGAAAGCAGCCAGTGGCTTGGAAAGAATGTTGTGTAGAGTACTGGTAAAGAAACTCCAGGAAAGCATGGATAGGTGCACTGGCTGCCGCAATATAACTGAAATAATGTTGAAAACAGGGTTAAACACCATACAATTAATCAATCAGCTTTCTAGTAGATATCACTGGGTTTTCTGCCAAGAGGTAGATATTATCCCGTTTAAGTCTTTACCACACAAGATAATTTTAGACTTGACCAAATTAAAAACATTAGCAGATGACAACATGAATTTAAAGTAGCTCAAAAGATGACATGTCTTTGATGGGGTGGAAAACATTGTTGGAAAAAGGAGAAAATGCTGGTTACCAGCATTTTCTCCTTTTCCCACAATGTTTTCAAAAGCTTCCTTCTTTAGGGTTGTTTAAACTCAGGGTTTTGTGGTAAAGGATTAATCTGGAAACTATTTTATCATTATGCACACAAGTAGAATTGTGTTCCTTGTAAATTTATTTCAGAGTTGGTCTGTACATATGAAATAAATCTGTACATATGGAAAAGCAGCCTGTGGCCTTAAAAAGAATGTTGTGTGAAGTACTGGTAAAAGAAATTTCAGGGAAATGGTGGTTACCAGCATTTTCTCCTTTTCCAGCTATGTTATTACCCTTGCAGAAACAAAATTTTAATTTTTGAGTCGTATATCATCTGGAAAAGCTTTCAATGTAGACAAGTGTTAAATTTTGTTGTCTGGTAAAGAGTTAATCTACCCACACGGCTGCATTTAAAAACCAGCTAGGCTTCCTGGAAGCTACTATATGGAGAATATAACAGAAGTTCTAGAACTTATTACACCACCAAAGGTAAAACAAAGACTCCACATACGGGTGCCAACACTTGGCTGCAGTTGCTGTTTTGAAAAAGGGCATAACTGTGTCAGAAATATTTTGATGATTACCTGCCCTAGCTGTATGGGTTAACCTTGTGATATTTAACAACTAGTCCTAGTTTGAAATAAATATCTTCAATAATGACAGAGATATTATAAAATGTAAAAGTTTTTACACCACAAATTTTACATGGAAAAAGGGGTATAACTTATAATATCAAAATTATCTTGATGGCTACTCTGCCCTTGTTGTATGGGTTCCCCATTTGACAGCACTGTCTGTGCATGTCATATTCTTTTAAGATTCCACCTGTCTGCTATGACACATCACTATCCCGTACAGGATAAATATTAATATGCGGTATGTAAACTAAAACTCGCCGCTAATACAGTATCAATGGAGAAAATGGCTGTAAACAATACCTCTGTGGAAAAATCTAGCCCATTTTTTGCTCCAAATTTCTTAAAAATTTAATTTTTTCAAACGTGAAAAATAGTTTTTACAAATACTATTGTTTTACTGCACATCTTTAAATACAGTTTTCTACATATAGACCTCTAGGAAAAGCAGGATTATTTTTCCATAGAATTATCAACAAGAAGTGTCTGGGCTTATACCAAAGCTATTATCCAAGCCTGTAGGGGCTGTTTTTTATAAATGACAGGTGCATAGATTATATGCTAGCTGACCATAGCTGAATAAACCGCACCAGGTAGCTTTTTATTGAGAAAACGTTTATTTCGTTTTGATATTCAAAGTAACGGTTGTCGTTTTGAAAAGTAGTCCAGATCTATTCTTCAGTAATGACAGATATTATAAAATGCAGACAATGCAGATGACAAGTATGCTGTGACAAATCTTGATGCTTTGTACAAAAACAGGTTTAACCATCTCACAAACAATCAAGTGTTTTACCTGCCTTTGGAATGGGGTTTTTGTTAACTCTTTACTACACAACCAAATCTGAGACTTGGCCCTTCTTATAGCATTTGCAGATGACAGATGAAATGATGAAATTCATCTGTACAAGAGTCCAGTACAGTCTGAGAAAAGGAGAAAAGTCTTGTTACCAGTTGTTTTGAGCCTTATTTACCTCCTTGAAGTCAAGAGCTTTGGAAAACATTGTGGAGCCAGGAGCAACTAGAGCTGTCACTGAATGTGACTTAATACCCCAGCCAGCGCTTTGACAAACAAGAGGACCATGATGGTCCTGTATCGCTCACCTGAGTATATTTGTAACTTATATGGTTTATCAAGGGCAGGCTATTCTTTTCAAATAAGGCATAACCTGGTTTTGAGCCGATGAAATTTTTGGTTTTTTACACAACTGCCGGTAGGTTATACTGAACAAATGTATGAAATTATATCAAAATCATCCTAACATATTCAGAGATTTCATCTGGAATCGGAAAAGCAGATGAACAGAGAGACAGACAGACTGTGCTGCCAAAAACAACAGCGGGGAGACATAATTTTAAGCTTTGGATAATTGGACTGACATAATGCTCTGAATCCATCAATGTGGGGCATACAAGACACAAGAGCACTGCATGCGAGTGCCTATGCTGAGAACGCCAACAACATGGATACTTTAATAAATTTTGTAGACTGTTTCAGTTTAAAGGTAGTCTTCAGAAGAATTTCTTCAAAATTTTAGAAAATGTAATAATCATCTTTTTAAGCAGTATATGTTTGACCTTTCACAAGAAAATCATGCATTTTCCATTTTGTGAGCAAGAAATATTCTTACATTGCAACTAAAGTTTTGAATTTATATGAAATAAGAAGCTATCGGGTGACGCTACCCATCAGATTTCAGTCCTATTGAAGACAATTTTTCATAATCAAAAAACTTATTTTCAATTTCAATTCATTGAATTGAAGAAAAAAAACTTTTTTTTCAAAATCTGCTGAAGACTACCTTTAATGCTACATTGCAAATGATAAAGCTTTAGGCCTCATGGTTTGTCAACAAGATCTTCACATATTTCCCTGTTTATTTGTTTATTCTTCTCTCTTTCTTTTTTTTCCTTTTTGTAAAATGGTTTCAGCCTGTTTGGCTTATGATTTATGATGAGAAGATTTTTAAGGAAATTGTGAACAGGCAGCTTTGGTATAGGCTCAAGACAATGATGCTATATACCACATACAAATAATAGTATATCAAAGCCAGAAGCCATTCTTTTTTGATAAGGCATACCCGGGGGAGGGGAGGAAAGCCATAATGTGACCCCAATAAGAATTACTCTAACAACTTTTGGCAGAGGGTCACCAGAACTTTGCTACAAACAAAACATGAAAGTTTTAGTCTCTCACTTGTCACATGTAATTTTCTTCCTTTTCAATGTTAAATAGGGTGCGCCCGGGCAGAGCCCAAACTCCACCCAAGGGGTCAATTTTTAAAGTTTTGGTAGAAAGTCTCAAGATGATGTTACATACAAATTAAGAATGCTCTAGCCCTTATGATTTGTCAGAACAAGAGTTTTAAAAGATTTCCTTCTTTGTTTCTATGTAAAATTGGGTGCACCCGAGCAGAGCCCAAATATGACCCCAAAGAGATAATTTTAACAATTTTTATAAAGAGTCACCAGATGATGCTACATGCAAAATATGAATGCTTTAGCCCTTATGTTTTGTCACAAGAAGATTTTAAAAGATTTCCTTCTTTAATTCTATGTAAAATAGTGTGCGCCCGGGCAGAGCCCAAATATGACCCCAAGGGGATAATTTTAACAATTTTTATAAAGGGTCACTAGATGATGCTACATGCAAAATATGAATGCTCTAGCCCTTATGGTTTGTCACAAGAAGATTTTAAAAGATTTCCTTCTTTGTTTCCATGTAAAATAGGGTGGGCCCTGGCAGAGCCCAAATATGACTACAGAAATATAATTTTCACAATTTTGGTAATCAGATAATGCTACAAACCAAATATGAATGCTCTAGCCATTATAGTTTGTAAGAAGAAGATTTTTTAAAGATTTCCTTCTTTGTTATTATGTAAAATAGGGTGCGCCCGGGCAAAGCCCAAATATGACCCTAGGGGAATAATTTTCACAATTTTGGTAAAGGGTCACCCAGTGATGCTTCATACAAAATATGAATGCTCTCGGCCTTATGGTTTGTCACAAGAAGATTTTTAAAGATTTTTTCCATTTTCAGCCATTTTGTTGCCATGGCAACCAGAGTTTTTGATGGAATTAAATTCTTTTAACAATTTTTGTAGAGCTTCATCCAAGGAACATTCCTGCCAAGTTTTATCAAGATTGGCTATCTGGTTTTGGAGGAGAAGATTTTTAAAGAAATTGTTAACGGACGGACGAACAGATGGACGGACGGACGATGACCAATCACAATAGCTCACCCAGAGCACTTCGTGCTCAGGTGAGCTAAAAAAAGTGTGAAGTTCAAGGGGTGATAATTCCTCAATCAGGAGGAGTTGACACTTGAAAATTGCGTCTTGCAAACCTTCAATATATGATCAGTATATGTGCAAAGTTTCAATACAATTGAAGGAAAACTGTAGGAGGAGTTTGCGACACAAAATTATTAGTATTTTGTACAGACGGACACATGGACGGATGGACACACAGACGGACAGACAGGCTGATTCCAGTATACCCCCGAAAAAATTTGTTTTGCGCGGGTATAATAAAAGCTTGTTACAAATCATGTCATCTACAAATAAGCTACGCTCTGTGAGCAGGCAGTTTAATCCGTCTACAAAAAGTATCAAACCAGCTCAGCCTGCACAGAAACTTTTTGCTTTCATAAATACTGCATGTTTCAGAACCATTCTACCTCAGATTTTAGCAGGTTGTTAGATAAAATAGATTTTATGGAATATGGATTAATAATATGAATCAATAATTATGTGATGACTTGCTTGGTATAATGCATCAAGGAGATCCATTAACCCTTTCCCAAACAATCCCTGGTTTTCATGACCCTGAGGAAGAAGCCTTCTTAAAACATTGTGGGAAAAGGAGAAAATGCTGGTAACCAGCATTTTCTCCTTTTCCCACAATGTTTTCTTCCCTTCCCAAAATAAATTTCAATTTTTGAGTCACATTAATTTTCTTGTCTGCAAATGCTTCCAAATTGGACTAGTCTAAAATTTTGTCGTCTGGTAAAGAGTTAAATCCCCTTTAGCATAGCATGGTTAAAATGCTTTCAATATGGACAAGTCCTAGATTTTATCATGTGGTAAAAGGTTAAGTAATGGATGAATGCAAAAAAACAGGAAGGAACCTGGCATCATAGGAAATAGGACTTTTTACTATATAAACATCCCCAAATTTAACATCAATAAATAGCTAATTGATGGAATGCATGTTGTGCACAGAAGCATGCAAAACACACACACACACATCAAATTGCCCATCCTGTAAACTCTTTCCAATACAACAGAACTTTGGACTGGACTGAATTTAAAGCATTTAGAGAAAGTGCTAGTTACCTGCATTTTTTCCTTTTCCCACTGTGTTTTCAAAAGCCTTCCCTGTCAATGTTGTAAAAAAAGGGGTTGTTTTGTATGGGGGTACTGATCTTCTTCAAAACTTTTTCAGAAAGTTCAAAATCAACCATAAGTTACCACACAATCATATGTGACAGAGAAGGCTTTAAAAACGTTGTGGGAAAAGAAAAAAATCTAAAAACCAGAATTTTCTCATATTTCCACTATGTTTTCTAGTCTGATATAGACAGAAATCATCAATTTAGCAACATTTCTCTTCTGCAAATGTTTTCAATTTGGTCCAGTCTAAAATTTGTTCATTTAGTAAAGGGTAAAAAGAAAGCTTTCAAACAGAAGAAGAACTTATCGTAGCAGAAATCTATTAGTCATTGTGCAAATCTGCCTGCTTTTTCCTTTATTTCAACAAGCTGTATCATAATAAATATAATAATGGCTCTATGTGTTGACTGATACAGATCAAACTGAGAACTGTTTTCTCATGGTAAACACTAAGAACAATTTCAGACTGTACAAGATACACAGTGCATTAAGAGTGCACGCATCATTACTTGGCCGGGTTTTTCCAGGACTTCGTCTTAACCCTTTACCACACAATCCCGAGTTTTAACGACCCTGATGTATAGGCCTTTTGAAAAAATTGTGGGAAAAGGAGAAAATGCTGGTAACCAGCATTTTCTCCTTTTCTCACAATGTTTTCTATTTGTCTGAAGCTAAACTCTGTTTTTCAACTCACGTGAAAGTTGTCAACTGGGAATGCTTTCAATATCGACTGGTTAAAAAAATTGCCATGTGGTAAAGGGTTAAGTTACCTTTTGCTCAGGGTCGTTTAACCCTTATCCTGCTAAATAACTAAAATAAAATTTTCAATTCGATAGTAAAAACCCAAATATTACTATTTCAAAGTTACGTTTTAGGGGATAATATCTCCTTATCAGACAGTGTAGATCCAAGATCAGACTGCACGTTCTGTGCAGTCTGATCTTGATGTAAACTGTCCGCAAAAGGTCAGTAAGTCGCGCTAAGCAGCCAAAGGGTTAACATCAGGATTGTGTGGTAAAGAGTTAAAAGACCTTTCTCAACTTTAGTTACCTTTGCCACCAATGTAGATCAAAACCAGACTGCACATAATGATCTTTGATCTACACTGTCCATTTTGCCAAGACAAGAAGGGCAAAAACAGCCTTGAAATTGGATTAACTTGGGTCTTATTCGTAGAATAAAAATGTCTCGTGGGTTTAAAAGGTGAAAATGCTAGTTGCCAGCATTTTCTCATTTTCCAACAATGTTTTCAAAAGCCTTCTTCCTCAGGGTTATTAAAAGTTGGGATAGCGTGGTAAAGGCTTAGAGTTCATGTAATTATTATTACAGGGCAAATTTCAAAGGTGTCTTACAGTTTTTTAAACACTGTTTGTCATATCACATCCTCGGAACCCAGGTTTGAAGCATAACGTTACTCTCCATGCATCACCCCTGGGAAAATTGACTAGGAAACTGTCGTTTCTTATAAATATTCATATGGTTGGGAATTACCCTAATAGGCAATTGAAAGATTGATAAGATAATGATACTCTCTTGTAGAGAGGATAATTTCATTTCTTCCGTTACTAAAAATAACCCTGGAAAAAACCCGAGGTTGTCAACAAATATGGCGGCTGTCGGCATGCTAGTCTCCTGTGAGATATGCCATTCTGCAGTAAGGGGACGACACTATCGATCTTTGGTTACGATTTTAACTGACAATCTTTTGATGTTAGGCCGAAAATCTCTTTTAAACGCTTCTCGATTGTGGTGTTGATGGGCGCCGCCATATTTAAAGTATCACTAAGCTTGATTTGCAACAAATGATGTGATTGGATATCGACAAGTAAAAAATAGAAATGACGGCGTATTGAAACTGGGTCACTGAGGATGTTCATATCAGTACAAAATCAACTTTGTTCAATTATTTCCTAGGTTTAACTCTTCAACAAAAATTTCCCTTGTTTTAATTACCCCAAGCAAAGAAGACTTATAAATACATTGTGGGTAAAAGGAGAAAATGTTAGTCATCAGCAATTGCTTCTTTTTTCAAAACATTTTTAAAACTATCAAAGAGAAGTCCCATCAATTCTGCGCCATTTTTGAAGTTTGTAAGTGCTATTTTTAACAAGTCTAAAATTTTCTCACAACAGGTTAATCAGTCCTACGCTACTACTCCATAGTGCCTTGCCCTTGTATACTATGATACTACAATTGAGCTGTTGGCCCTAAAGCGCTCACCTGAGTAAAGTCATCTAGGATAGATAAAGCTGAAGAGATCCTGTTTGTGATGATGTAAAACACATGAGTGTTAGTGACCTACTTTCTGCCCAATATACCATCAAGACAAATATTCTGACAATGTTTCATGAGTATTAGGCTGAAAATGACTGGCCTCTAGCTAGCATAACAGGTTTTTTCCAAGATTTGGCCCAGTGACCTACTTTTTGACCCTATGTGACCCATTATCAAAATTATACCAGATATTAAGACAAACATTCTGACCAAGTTTTATGAGCATCCGACTGAAAATATGGCCTCTAGAGTGCACACAAGGTTTGTTAAAAGATTTGTCCCAGTGACCTACTTTCTGACCCTACATGACCAAATTTCCAACTTGTATCAGATATCAACAAAAACATTCTGAGTAAGTTTCATGAATACTAGACTGAAAATGTGGCCTCTAGAGTACACTCCAGCTTTTCCTAGGATTTTTACAAGTGACCTACTTTTTGACCCCAAGTGACCAAATTTCAAAACTGTCCCAGATATCATCAAGACAACTGAGCAAGTTTCATGAGTATCAGTATTATTGTCCCAGATATAATCAAGACAAACATTTTGACCAAGTTTTATGAGTATCAGACAGAAATTACGGCCTCTAAAGTGCACACACATTTTTTTATGGTTTGCCCTAGTGACCCTACATGACCCAATTTCCAATTGTCTCGGATATCATCAACACATACATTCTGACCAGGTTTCATGTGTACCATAGTGAAAATGTGGCCTCTAGAGTGCACACAAGGTTTTTCTAGGATTTTGACCAGTGACCTACTTTTTGACCTGACATGACCCTATTTTGAACTTGTCAGAGATATCATCAAAACAAACATTCTGACCAGGTTTCATGAGTATCAGACTGAAAATGTGGCCTCTAGAGTGCACCCAAGGTTATCTTATGTTTGCCCTGGTGACCTAGTTCTTTACCATACATGACCCAATTCAAATCTTGTCTGAGATATTATCAAGACAAACATTCTGACCAAGTTTCAGGAGTACCAGACTGAAAATGTGGCCTCTAGAGTGCACACAAGGTTTTTGTAAGATCTGGCCCAGTAACCTACTTTTTAACCCAAAGTGACCCAATTTTGAACTTGTTCGAGGTATCATTAAAACAAACATTCTGACCAAGTTTCATGAGTATCAGACTGAAAATGTGGCCTCTAAAGTGCACACAAGGTTTTTCTAAGATTTGCCCTAGTGACCTAGTTTCTTAATCATACATAACCACATTAAAACTTGTCCAAGATATTATCAAGACAAACATTCTGGAAAAGTTTCATGAGTATTGGACAGGAAATGTGGCCTATAGAGTGCACACAAGGTAACTGATGACGCCTGGATGATGGGTGACACAAGACAGACACAGCAAGATCACAGAACCTCACCTTGAGCACTTTGTGCTCAGGTGAGCCAAATAATGCCAACAACAGGGATCAGACCAGTATTTCCTGACAGCAAATATTATACCTTTTTATCACATAACCTCTCTTCTTTTCAGTGTAATATACCCATCACAAATTTTCTTATCTTATACACAGTAACATGTGATGTCATATATTTATGTCATTTTGTACGTATTTCATGGAATTGAATGGGTTTTATGGATATTACTGCATATGCATCTAGATGGTTTTGCATCTTCTGATCTATAATTTGTGAAATATCTTTATGTGATAAAAAGATTCTGACATTCATTAGCACTGAAGATAAAATTTTATTGAACTCGTCAAGGAAAAATGTTATTTAGCTTGTAAAAGGCTTGCTTAATAACAGTTTCCATAGACTTGTTTAACAAAATTTTATTTCAAATGCCAATTTTATCCCCTATACAACCATCCCATGACAAACATCCCTGATGAAGAAGGCTTTTAAAACCATTCTTGGAAAATGAGAAAATGCTGGTATCTAGCGTTTTCTCCATTTTTTCCCTATGTTTTCTCCCCTTTCAAAGACAAGTTTCATCATTTTAGCCACAGTTGTCTTGTCTGCAAATGTTTAAAGTATGACAACACAAATAATATTATGTTCATGTATCTAAACTGATAGCCCAAAAAATAAACAAAGACAGATTCCCGTATCTCTCTCCTCTGAATACAAACAATTAGTAAGGATATAAACAGACAAAGAGGAAAATTACTGGACTAGAATTCTGCAGAAATACTTCGAAATCTGAAGTCAACAGGTATAAAACCAAAGCCAAGTGTAAACCGAAATGTTCAATATATAAACAAATCTACCTTTGAAGTGAAACAGACATCAATTTCTATGGTGATTTGGATCAAATCCAGTCAGAGGTATATTTAAAGGGAATAACTTCTGAGTTCAAAAGGCAATATAACTTTTTTTTTTCTGCACTAAAACCTACCTTGTGGGTACTCATTAGAACTGTCTCCATAAGACGATTCTAATGTGTACCCACACCAAAGGTTTCAGAGAAGAAATTGTTTTTCAGTATTCAAATACCAGCTACTTATTTGGACTTGTGCCAGTCTTGAAAAGTCTGCTGGGTTTCCTGTAAGACACCCCAAGTACATGCAGCAGGCACTTTACCAGAGGGCAAAACTTTAGACCCCTCTACAGGGTTTTCCCTCGGCTTTAAAAATTGGGGGTCATTGTGACCCCCTTCCTAATTAGTTGAGGGTCATTTCTTCAACCTAGGGGGTCAAAATAAATGGATCTCTTCATCATCAAGCATGATTTACAATGCATTTCACCTTTAAACTCCAAGAAAGAAAAATCTGTAAGTCATTTCTAACGAAAAGGTCGATTTCACTTGGTGACAGATGAAACATTCTCGTCTGAATTGCTGCTTGACGTGGCTTGATTGACAATTGTAGGAAGCAGACGATAGAAGATTGTTACAGTTTTCTTCATCGTGACATTATTTTCCGCAAACAGCACAGACTGATAATGTGTACTTTTATATACTGGAAGTAGTGTAAATTAAGTAGTGAAATAGAGAACCCAACCAAGACTTTGACTGGGCCCATATTTAGGACACATGTCCAATATACTTTACGGCAATAATGCGTAAACCAGTCTGATTTTATAAATAAACTACCGGAAAACCACTTTTATCTAAAATAAACCCTGTAGTTAAAAAAAGAATGGTGTTCGTCTGATATTGAAGCAAGAACAGACTTGGATTTATGACTCTTTATTCAATTTCGTAGATGATTTACATTTTGGAAAGTTGTGTCACTAATGACGCACTGTCATTTATTTTGGGGGTCATTTGAATTCAAATTGCGTCTATGACGCAGGAAATGTGCGTCATGGAAAACCCTGCCTCTAGTTTAAAAGCATTTGCAGATGTCAGTTTCATGTAACTTGACATTCAAAAGACATGATTTGTCTTTGAAAGGGTATTTGAAAGGGTAGAAAGCATTGCCAAAAAATACCAAAGAAATGCTGGTCACCAGCATTTTTTCTCCTATTTCCCACAGTGTTTTCAAGAGCTTTATTCCTCATGGACATAAAAACAGTGGCTTGTTGGTAGAAGGGTTAGTACATGCAGTTAGACAAAGTTGCAGAGACAAAAATATCAGTGAACACTAAATGCCAAATAAACCCAATGTTCATGTATAATCTAAAATTAAGACCCTATAAAAGCAGTTTCAACACTGCTATTGTCTAGAATGTCTCTACAAAATAGTCAGTGCAGATTAGAGATCAGACTGCATATTTCATGCAGTCTGATCTTGATTTACACAAACCGATAAAGATAAAGGCATGTTGAAGGGTTAATCAATTTTCTAATTAGTAATTTCTATGTAGGTTCTGATTTTCATGCCTGTTTTATAACACCTACTGTTCCTTTTGTTCCAGACCCTTTAAGTCTTTACCAAATCATCACAAGGTCATATTTAAACCACCCTTGGGTAAAAAACTTTGGAAAACATTGTGGGAAAAAGAGTAAATGCTGGTAATCAGCATTTATGCCTATGCCCCTGGCATTTTTTAACCTTTTCAAATAAAAATCTTGTCACTCGAGCCATATATAACTTTCTGTCTGCATAATTATGCACTTAAGAATGCATTTATGCAATAAGAAGTTTCCTTAACCCTTTATCACACAATCCCGACTTTTTACAACCCAGAGAAAAAAAGCTTTTGAAAACATTATGGGAAAAGGAGAAAATGCTGTTATTCAGCATTTTCTCCTTTTCCCACAATGTTTTCTACTCTTCCCAAAACAAATTTCTATTTTGTGGTCATAGTTTTTTTGCCATCTTCAAATGCTTTCAACTTTGACAAGTCTAAAATTTTGTTGTTTGGTAATGAGTTAAAATTTTGTTGTCTGGGAAAAGAGTGGAGCCATCCCCACATGAGAGGAGGACTTTATCCTGTGTACTGGGAACATTTTAAAGTTTGAAACATCTGTTAAGTTTTTTCAATTAAACTTCTCCTGTGGAATTTTTTCACTGAAACTTCTTTTGTGGACTTTTATCACTGAAACTTTTCTTGTGGACATTTTTCAATGAAACTTTTCTGGTGTATTTTTTTCCACTTAAACTTCTCTTGTGGACATTCATTTCATTTGTCTTGTCGAGACAATGAAACCATAATACGAGCAACATCAAGGCTGCCTTTGTTAAAAATGTCTCATCAATCATTCATAGATCAGACTGCAAATATTGTGAAGTATAATCTAGATCAACAATGGCAATGAAAGGATTAAAGGTATTTTTAGGGTGAATGAAATTTAGTCGAAAAAGGTTCATGCATACATCAGTTAAGTTAGTTGAACTACAGACTTCTAGATCAAGATTCGTGCCTTTACCTCAAAGTTTACCTTTAAGACAAATTCTGTCTTGTTTCCAATAGCAACATAAAGGTCATGAAGAAGCAGCAGGTTCACCTCTGACCTTGAAAACAGATTGAAACTGACTGGAAAAACTTCAGATTCCTCTGCAAAAAACAAAATGAAAGAATAGAATTGAGTTTCTTAGAATTTCTTGAAATTTTATCTTATTTTCTCGAACAAACCTGCAGCATATGACTTTTGAAAACATTTAACAAGAGCCATGTTGACATGGCCATCCCCAGCTAGATTTAAGAATTATTTTCTGGCAATGCTAAATACAAAGTACAATAAAAACTTCAACAAAGTACACTTTTTTTATATAGCTGTCAAGTGTAAACACATATGAAATCAGACAGAAAAAAAAAAAATCTGAAAAATAAAAAATTATGGCAGGTAAAGTTATCTTTCTTATGTACTGCACTCCTCCTCAGAGACACCTTGATTGAATTTGCATTTATTTATCGTCGTCACTGGTTGCCCATATGGGCGACGCCCCCTGAAAGCTGTTAGTACTGTTACGGGGGATAGTGCAGATACAGGATGAAACCCATCTTAAGTTACGCCTGGTTCTTTTACGTGCTCGGTGTATAGCACCGTCACACGAGACCTCGGTTTAACGTCTCATCCAAAAGACTATTTGTAATTTTAGATGGACAGCTATGGGGATCGAACCCACACCCTCAAGTGACTCGAAACATCACGTTCACAAGTCCTATGCTCTACCTATTGATCTATGCGGGCTGGTCAAGAGAGACACCTTTTCAGCTGTGAAGTAAATACAGCTCAAGTTATGCTCCAAAGAAACCTTGAAACTAAAAAAATTAACAAAGGGAAATAACTCCAAAATCATGATACTGCACTTTCTCTCAATAAAATCTGCCTACCTCTGATTAAGTCTCACAATGATACCTTTTATAATTTTCAAGTTATGCTCCAAACAAAATTTAAGTATGAAAAATATCAAAGGGCTACAACTCCTAAATTATGGCACTGAAGGTTCTGGTTCTTGTACACTGCACTTCTCCTCAATGTCATCTATCAACCTATGAAGTTTCATGTTTATATCTCATGTAGTTTTCAAGTTATGCACTGGACAAAATTAAAGTAAGAAAAATAACAAAGGACAACAACTCCTAAATTATGAATCAAGAGTTAAGGTTCTTATGCACTGAACTTTCTCTTGACGAGATCTATCAACCTGTGAAGTATCATGTTTATACCTCAAATAGTTTTTGAGTTGGCTCCAGACAAAATTTAAGTATGAAAAACAACAAAGGGCAAAAACTCCCAAATTATGCAATCAAGAGTTACAGTTCTTGTACGCTGCACTTTACCTTGGTAAGATCTATTCACCTGTGAAGTATCATGTTTACACCTCTAATAATTTCTGAGTAATGCTCCGGACAAAATTTAAGTAAGAAAAATAAGAAAGGGCAAAAACTCCTAAATTATGGCACTGAAAGTTATGCGTCTTGTACACTGCATTTCTCCTTTATATCATTTATCAACCTGTGAAGTATCATGTTTACACCTAAAATAGTTTTTGAGTTATGCTCCGGACAAAATTTAAGTATGACAAATAACAAAGGGCAATAACTCCTAATTTACCCAATCAAGAGTTATGATTCTTGTGCACTGCACTTCTCCTTGTTGAGATTTATCCACCTGTGAAGTATCATGTTTATGCCTCTAATAGTTTTTGAGTAACGTGGGACGGAAGGACAGACAGACAGACGGTAGGACTGAATTTCCCCTTCTTTCAGCAATCCAAAAATGCTAAATATAAATGTGCAGATATGTAATTTACATTAATTTTCTACTGTCTCTAAAATTATTCCACTGCACTCTCAATATAAAATTCCAACATCCTCAAGTACGTAGGACTGTAAAGTGCTGTTGGGTTCTTGTGACATATTGTTGCAACAGTAGATCTGTGTTGTGTATTTGGATTCCACTTTCTCGCCTGCCCCATGAATATGCAAGGCGAAGGTTGTACACAGTCACGTGACACTTAGCAACATGCGGTATCCTCGATTGAAGGAGTGGATAGGAACCAAGTCCAAAATTACATTTTCTATCCGTCGTGTAATCTTGCAACCGCCAGGTGTAATATTTGTCATGAAGCCACAAGAACGACTATGGTTTGATAAAGTATCAACGAAATTGGTAGTATTTGGCTTAAAATGATTAATTGGGTATCTATAAACCTTGTTACATATTGTGAAGGTTTAGCGGATCTTCGTCTCAACTTGTAAGCTGCAGTACAGCCATGAAAGAAACGGCCATTTGAAAGGAGATACAGTACTGATGTTTGCTATGTATGTGCTATAGACTCAACTATCAAATTAATTCAGGTCCATAAACCGAGAGAAGGTGATTATGTCCAGAATCACAATTTATTGTGTAAACAAGAAAATGTTTTTGTTTAGCAATCAAGATTACAGGCATAAATTGACCTTTTACGGATGTTAAATTGTTTCATCAGGTGATCTTTCATGCTTTACATTAATGCGTACTTACTTGTTTTACATCATTGAGAAAGAAGCTTACCCTAGGAAAAACAAAGGTTTAATTGGGTTAAGTATGACTCTTGACCTTTGTATTTCAATAGTATATCTTAGAAATAGTTTATGTGTTGCATTCAAAAATTTGGATTTATGTTTTTCAAATATTACACAACATTCCTACAGGTACATGTATACAACCTACAAATGCCAAAGTTTGATTTTAACTTTTTTTCCCACTATCAATTGGACCATCTTATTGAAAATGGGTATTAATCGTTTTCAACATGCACTGAATTTCAAATAACTTTATAAACAGGGTGTGATTGATGAAGTATTATGAAAGCAGAAGAAAATGCCCTGACCAACCTCATATATTTCAGTATATAAATACTTCATATCTGTGCAGATCGGTATAAGCTAGGACACATTGTACGAGGGCTGTTCGATATGTAATGTGTATTGTACCACAGCGCGATAATGCTTTGCACGATTTCGTGGATGATGATACGCTTGAATAGCTCTATTCAATACCTTTCCAACGGTATAAACACGAGCCTTCAGCTCCACATAGTTTTAAACTTATAGTCATTTCTATAGAGCTAGTTGTTGACCACTGTTGTAAAAATGGTTGGAAAACGGATTAAGAATATTAAAGAAATTAGAGCTTATATAAAAGTTCACACAAAACTCGGTCATTCGGTAATGCAGATTTTTACTGAATTGGGGGCAGTTTATGGGTCTGATAGGGTATCTTATGAGACAGTTCATAGGTGGAGAAAGAAATTTCTGACTGGCACAGAGTCCGTCAAAGATGCAGCAAAATCTGGCCGACCTGTGACTGTAACAGGCAAGGCAAATATCTCAAAAGTCAGGGAAATAATTGAAAGTGATGGCAGATACACGATTCGTGATATTGCCAACGCTGTTGGCATATCGCTATCGTGGGTGCATTTCATTTTGAAGCGTATTTTGAAAGTACGAAAGATTTCTGCCAGATGGATACCGCATATATTGACAGAAGACCTAAAACGGGTACGAATACAAACCGCTAAGCAATTGCTCAAAATGTTTCCCAAATTCAATCAAAGACAATTTGCAAACATTGTTACTGGTGACGAAAGATGGGCTCTTCGAACCAGTAAAAACTAGAGGCGCTTGAGCGCCTGTATCGCTCCACAGGCCTGATATTTCTATAATGGCGAAAGGAAGTTTTTAACAATTATCATTCAATCCTGCATTTTAGCTCACTGAAGAAACAATTTGGTAGACAACCACCATAGGAACTTACCTGCAAAACAACAATGAAATCCAATGAATAGTTTTAGAGAAGAAATTTTTCAAAGATTTTACTTTATACCATAAAAGGAAAATGAGTCTCCCATAAAAGCCATGTTTTTTGACAGATCTTTTTTTTTTTTAAGGAATTCTGTAAACCTGTATCTAAGGAACATTCCTGCAAAATAATAATGCTATCCAAATAGCGGTTTGGGAGGAGAAGATTTTTAAAGGTTTTTTACTTTGGTTGCCATGGCAACCAGAATTCTTCATGGAACACAATTATTTGAAGGAATTTGAAAGAGGACCACCAAAGGAACATTCCTGTGAAATTTGGTAAAAATCCAGTCAATAGTTTCTGAGGAGAAGTTTTTTAAAGAAAAAGTTTACGGACGCACGCACGGACGAACGGACGGACGCACGACGGACACAACGCCATGACAATAGCTCTCTGGCCTTCGGCCAGTGGAGCTAAAAATTGGAAACAAAATATAGCTAACTAAACATGGTAGAAGGCCTGTAGTTGCCAAAAGAAGCATAAGCACAAAGAAGGTTCTTTATTGCATATTCTTCTCATGTGATGGTATAGCCGTACAAATTCCGGTGCCGAAGGGCAAAAGTGTTACAGGTCGGTATTACCGAGATGTTATACTAAAAAAGGTCAAAAAATATTATCTAATACGACGCCCTGTGTCAGGATTTAGGCATGTTCGTCTACTTCATGATAATGCTCCATCACATACATCTGAGCTTGTGAAGCAATTTTTGAAGTCGGAGAAGGTTACCGTTTTGCCACACCCACCATACTCTCCAGATCTAGCCCCATGCGACTTTTTCCTTTTTCCAAAACTTAAAAAGTTCTTATCTGGTCGTCATTACAAGTCCCGACAAGCCCTTGGCTCAACCATCAGTCAGTGCCTCAGAGGTCTACCTAAATCAGTGTACCGTGACGCATTTCAGAAATGGATTCATAGATTGAAATTATATATTTCAAACCGCGGAGAATACTTTGAAGGGATGTAGTGTTCATTTCACTATTTGAGTTGAATGCTTTTGAGATATCGTACAATACACATTACATATCGAACAACCCTCGTAACTGTCAGTTTGAGCTCTAAAAGGAGGAAATCCTCCAACTTGGAGGAAAAAAAACACCTCTGTGAAAATTTGCGATTTAAAAAACCTGTGTTGTTTCCCCAATAACCCATTTACGATCCCATACATGTTTTTTAGAGAAAAAAGTAGTGAGCAAGCATGCTGGTAACACAATCCAGAGTTTTAACCAACTTTAAAAATGGCTTTTGAAAACATTGTAGGAAAAGAAGAAAATGCTGGTTACTAGTATTTCCTTGTTTTCCTACAATGCTTTCTTCCCTTTCATACACAAAATCCCATCATTTGAGCCATATGTAATTTTTTGTCATCAAGAAATACTTTAAATTTGGACAAATCTAAAGTTTGTCACACCTATCTGTCCAGTTTCCATAATGTTTTAAATCTGATGAATGCCAGAGAAGCAGTTGGGGGGGAGGGTGGATTTGACAAATTACCGTACATTTTCCTTGTTATTTTTTTTGTAAGACTGATTGGAAATTTCTTACAAATTCTGTATGGCAGTACGTTTTCCCTAAATTTTTTTGTATGAGGGAAGGGAAATTTCCTACAAATTCTGTAAAAGCAGTAAAAACAAAGCAGATAGAGTCAATCTGATATATTTGAGATTCTGCACTGTATGACACACCCAAAACATCTCATAAATTTTATCAGTGTTACACAACTCTTGTCTCTCTATTCCATATCAACATGTTTTAACTCTTTACTAGGTGACAAACATTTAGACCTGTTTAAATTCAAATCTTTGCAGATGACATGTTAGCTATGATTTAAATGATGGAATTTGTCAATGAAAGGGTACAAAAATGTGGGAAAAGGAGAAAATGGCAGTAACATTCTTACTACCTTTTACATACAATACTAGAAGTATTTCCAAATGACAGAAAAAATGTGACTGAAAATTTACAATTTGTTTTGAGATGGGGACAAAGCATTGTGGGAAAAGAATAAAATGCTGATTACCATTCTCCTTTTCCCACAATGTTTTAAAAAGGACTCTTTCAGTGTCAAGTCAGGATTGTGTGGTAAAGGGTCAAGAGACAAATCTCATCATTTGAGCCAAAATTTGTCTTTTGCAGAGTTTTCTGGTATTGAAGAATCAAGAGTTATGGCACCTGGTAAAATTTAATCTGTTTTTTTACAGCAATAAAAACTCCATGCCACAAGTTAGAGAAATCTGTACTAATCCCTGCAATTACCAGAGATTTTGGAAGAAAGTTTTCAACTCCTGATACAAATCTTCCAACCCTTTCTTTCCATTTTTCTTCCAATTTTAGCCATCTCTTTATGTCTTTTTTCTTTTTCTCGCTATGTTTTCTACCATTTCAAAATACAAATCCTACCATTTGAGGCACATTTTAACACCAACCTTTTATAAAGTCTCTATAACCCTTTACTACACAATCCAAAGTGTTGATGACCCTGAAGAAGGCTTCTGAAAACGTTGTGGAAACAGAAGAAATGCTGGTAACCAGCATTCTCCTTTTCCCACAATGTTTTTCACCTTATTAACTTTTTTCTGAATGACGCAATTTTGAACTGGACCAAACTGTAAGCATTTGCAGACGACAAACTAGAACTTGTTTTTCTACAAAAAAACAGATGTCACCCGCCCTTTTTGGTGTCAGAAGGATTGATATGTCACCACAGCAATTCTAACTGAAATAATGCTAATTTTTCTCTAACGGTTTTCGAGTTATAGAGTGGACACGAAATTGTACGTAAAATGAGTAAGGAAAATAATCAAAGGGAAATAACTTGAAAAATATACAAGCCAGAGTTATGTTTCTTGTGCATGACACTTCATCTCATGGTGCTTTACAAATGTGTGAAGTTTTATCAGAATATCTTAAAAGGTTTTCGAGTTATAGAGCGGACATGATTTGTGACGGACAGACAGACAGACGCAAGGGGAAAAACAATATGTCTCCCGACCCTGACAGGGGAAGACATAATTAAATGTTGCTAAAATTATTTTTTTCTGTCTTGGATGACAATGCTTTGTGATAATGTAGTAAATATTGTGGGAAAGGAAAAAATGCTGCTTACCACCATTTTCTCTTTTACCAACGATGTTTTCAAAAGTCTAATCAACCAGGTCATTTAAACTCGGGATTGTGTGGTAAAGAGTTAAAGACAGAAACTTTAGTTTGCACTACATTTAACCTGTGGTCTGCAAGTCCTTCCTACTTGGTATATTTAGTATAGAGTTAAATGGGAAATGCCAGTTATTCTGTAATCTGCTATTTCATCTGCATTTTTGTTTATTATAAATTTAAAGTATCAAGTTACGAAACGAGTGACCAACTTGGCTGAATTCATCTTGAGTCATGTACAAGGACAAAACCCTGGAGTCGGTGGTCCAATACCTGGAGCTTGGCTAAATTCCTTCTGAAGATTGATAACAGTCATGGCAATAGGATCCATTTTTATTTCATGCTTTCCAGTAGGTTATCGAGAAATATCGGTGAAGTATTTTTCGATATTTCATGGTTACAACCAGTGAAAATACCGATTTTTATTTTCTAACTCTTCAATTGGAGGCGGAAACAGTTGTTCCCATGCACTAGTTACCTATGTAAAATGCGCGTGCCTCACAACCAGATGGAAATATGACATAATTTACCTTACATTTCTCACGCTTGACGTAATATTGTAATGCGTTGATATGCGGAGGGGGTAAGCCAAGGGGAGTAACCGAAAAGAACTGTACTGGATTTTGATTAAGTTCCCCCCAGAAAGGGTTAAAAGCATGAAATAAATAGAATATTGGGGGGGGGGGGGGGGGGGGGGGGGGGAAAAGGTGTTTCAGTGAAAGATTGAAATTTATTTCATCGAGTGAACATCATCAGTAAGATTTTCACAAGTGGCAGCCACTTGTGAAAATATTATCGATGATGTTCACTTGATGAAATAAATTTCAATCTTTCACCGTAAAAAAACAAATGTCCTCTATCTCTCTCACCTCTGAAGATTGTTTTAAGCAGGCAGAGGCTTAGAAAGAGTGTTGTGAAATAATCATAAAAGAAATTCTAGGGTCCATATTTGCCAACCATTCTTAATTTCACCCTAAGTCTAATTCTAGGTTTAGTTCGGCTAAATCACCTGGTTTACCCTATCAGAAGTTCTGTTACTTTCAAATTTAGAAAATTTTTGAGAATAAGACTACGAATAGTTGGTGAATACAAACCCAGGGAAAACATTGGATAGGTGCACAGGCTGCTGTGATAAAACAACAACATATACATGTATACTGAAATAATGTTGAAAACAGCATTAAACACCATACTAACAAACAGCTGAACAAGGGCAGAGCAGCTATCCATATCACTAACCGTAGAGTTTACCAGCATTATCTTTAACATTTGTTTCAAACTACTCGCTACTTTCCAATGATGAAGTTTGTCTGAAAGCATAAAAAAAACACTGTAGCAAAGGGAGAAATTGCTGGTTAATTCCTCCTTGGAATTTTAAAAGCATGGGATAGCCTGGTAAAGGGTTAACCCTTTACCACACAGCAAAATTTTAGACCTATCCAAACTGAAAGCATTTGCAGACGGCAATTTCATTGTGGCTCAAATGACGCAACTTTTCTTTGATAGGCTAGAAAACTTTGTGGGAAAAGGAGAAAATGCTGGTTACCAGCATTTTCTCTTTTTCCCACAATGTTTTCAAAAGGCTTCTACCTCAGGGTCGTCAAAAGTCATCAATGTGTGGTAAAGGGTTAATTAAGATTTCTTTTCTCTGTCCTCTCAGACATACCAGAGACTTATGTCAAAGTAAAATGTCAATTAGTTTGAAAAATTCCCAATTAAACCCCACAGGTGGTTTTGACCTTTGATAAATCCATACCTTCTGAAGACAACTTTTTTGCCCCTTGAAACTGATAACTTTTGAAACAATTTTGGCAAAAGGAGAAATTACCTTCAATGAGCACCAACTCCATTCACCAATATACAAGATTTTAATACACCAACCTCCTTCTTCATTAATCATTCCAATATTAGATAGATACTTTTTACCTGACAACAAAAATTTAGACTGGTTCAAATTCAAAGCATTTGCAGATGACATATTAAATGTTACTAAAACAGGAAAAATGTCTATCAAATGTAAGAAACACTGTGGGAAAAGGTGAAAATGCTGGTTATCAGCAGTTTCTCCTTTTCCCACAATGTTTTCAAAAGATATCTTCCTCAGGGTTGTTAAAAGGTGGGACTGTGTGGTAAATGGTTAACTTATCAGCAGTTGACAAGATTTTGGACTTGTCTATATAATAGCAGGCAAAGCAAGATGACAGATCAAGATTGAAATAATTGGATTTGTCATTGAAAAGATGGAAAACACTGTGTGAACAGGAGCTGGCATCCAGCATTTTCTCCTTTGCCCTGTATGTTTTTAATAGTCTTCTATCTTAGGGTTGTTAAAACACAGGATTGTTTGGTATGCAGTGTTAAGTTTGCTTGTTGTTTGGGAGGCAAAAAATGTACATGTTAATGTACAAAACCAAATAACCTCATGGAGGTTGTTGACCAATCCTCTGTGACTTCAATGTCTGTTTCCTTTACTTCCATTCAGTGAAATATCATATAAACTGTTTACCATACAAACCCGAGTTTTGACAAGCCTGATGAAGAAGCCTTATGAAAAAAATGTGGGAAAAGGACAAAATGCTGGTGAACAACATTTTTTCCTTTCCCCACTATGTTTTCTACCCTTTCAGACACAAATTTCATAATTTGTGCCACACTTTATTTTCGTCTGCAAATACTTCTAATTTGGACCAGTCTAACATTTTGTTGTTTGGTAAAGAGTTAACTCTCTAAGTACAGAATAACAAAATAAAGTTTAATGTCACTCAAAAAATAAAATTTGTTTTTATTTCTCAGTGTTGTTAAAAGTTTGGTTTGTGTGGTAAAGGGTTGAATGTGGCTGAAAAGATGGAATTTGCATTTGAAAGGACAGAAAACATTGTTGAACAAGAGCGGCAAATTGTCGCAAGATACGCCCGTCCCACCGCCAGTTGTCGAGGGGGGATAATAATCGTAAAGGGCAGGTAGAGGAAAATAGTAGTGCAGCAGAAATCATGTAAGTGATCGAAATAGGCATGAATGTCTCCTCTAATGTTAAGGAAACATGCATATAAACATGAAAAGACAAAGTTATATTGTAGAGAAGCATGAAAAGCTGGAAAAAAAAATAATGAATAGGGAATAATTCCAAAAGGGCATAGGTAAGGTTATGGCTCCAGTGCATTGCACTTTTCGTAACTGCAACAAACATGTTTACAAAGTCTCAAGTCAATTTGACTTGAGGTGACAAAGTTCCGTTCCGGACAAGCAAGAAATACTGTAACAAGAGGGCCAAGATGGCCCTGGATCGCTCACCTGAATTTTTGAGAGGACCATAGCCAATTTTTTTTTTTGAGGTATTGAAACTTTGGAAACAAAATCATTATTTTGCCAAGCAATTTTGAAAAGGTCACCTGTAAAAGTCATTTCAAAATCTGTCACCACCCCTATAATCATCACCACAGCAATGATTTTGATGAATCAGAATTCTGCAAATAAATTTTTGGATAGATCACCCAAGGACAATTTCTTGAAGAAGAGCACATGCTCGATAGTGGCTAAAAACATAAGTCGAACAAGAGCACCACATGCAGCTGCCAACAATTGGGTGATATTTTCGATGGATAAAAATTTCCATAACAATTTTTTAAAAGGGTCACCCTAGGAACATTTGTTAAATTTTTTCAAATCTGACCAGCCGTTCCAGAGAAGAAGAATTAAGAAATCCCTCTTCATGCCCCTGTAGTGCAAATAGCCCCTACCATCAGAGCTATGTTTCTTGACAGATCACAATTTTGTGAACAACTTTTGAGAAGAGTCACCCAAGGAACATTGCTGCGAAATTATTTCAAAATCTGACCAGCGGTTTCAGGAAAGAAGAATTTTTAAGAATTTTTTAGAATTTCTTCATGGCCATATAGTGCAAGTAGCCCCCAGTCACCAGAGCCATGTTTCTTGACGGATCAAAATTTCGCGAACAATTTTTGAAAAGGGTCACCCAAGGAACATCTCTGTGAAATTATTTCAAAATCTGACCAACGGTTTCAGAGAAGAATAATTTTTAAGAATTTCTTCATTTCTGTATAGTGCAAGTAGCCCCCATTCACCAGAGCCATGTTTCTCGACGGATCAAAATTTTGCGAACAATTTTTGAAAAGGGTCACCCAAGGAACATCTCTGTGAAATTATTTTAAAATCTGACCAGCAGTTTCAGAGGAGAAAATTTTTAAAGAATTTCATAAAAAATTCCATTTGGTTGCCATGGCAACCAGAGTTTTTGATGGAAACAAATTCTGTGAACATTTTTTAAAGAGGACCTCGCAAGGAACATTCCAGCCAAGTTTGGTTCAAATTGGCCCAGCGGTTTAGGAGTTGATGTTTAAAGAATTGTTGACGACGCACGACGCACTGACGCACGACGGACACCGGGTGATCCTAAAAGCTCCCCTTGAGCATGTTGTGTTCAGGTGAGCTAAAAATGAAGATCAAAGTGGAATTACTCAAAATCCGCGCTAGGTAGAGTTATTGTTCTTGTGCACTGTACTCCATAATATTGCAACAAACATGCACACCAAGTTTGAAGTCATTCTGACTTGAGATAACAAAGTTATATTCCGGACAAGCACTAAATACTATAAAAATGACAATCAAAGGGAAATAATTCAAAGACAGCATGAGGTAGAGTTAAATTCTTGCGCACTGCACTTCCAAATATTGCAACAAATAAGCATACCATATTTCAAGTCATTCCTACTTAAGATGACAAAGTTATGCTCTGGACAAGTAAGAAATGCTATAAAAATGAAGATCAAAGGGGGGATAACTCAAAAATTGTGCTAGGAAGAGTTATGGTTCTTGTGCACTGCACTCCATAATTTTTCATCAATCATGCATTCCAAATTTGAAGATGTTCAGACTAAAAATGACAAAGTTATATTCCGGACAAGTAGAAAATGCTGTAAAAATGAGGATCAAAGGGAAATAACTCAAAGACAGCACGAGGTAGAGTTATGGTTCTTTCGCACTGCACTCCATATTATTGCAACAAACACAAATGCCAAGTTTCAAGTCAATTGGACTGGAGATGACAAAGTTATGCTCCGGACAAGCAGAAAATGCTGTAAAAATGACAATCAAAGGGAAATGACTCAAAGACAGCATGAGGTAGAGTTATGGTTCTTTCGCACTGCACTCTGTATTACTGCAACAAACACAAATGCCAAGTTTCAAGCCAATCAGACTGGAGATGACATAGTTATGCTCCAGACAAAGAACTGGACGCCGCCCGCCCGCCCGTAGGCCATGGGTGATCCCATAATACGTCCCGTCTTCGACGGGCATATAAAAAGGAGAAAATACTACATGCATTTTCTCCCTTTCCTTTAATTTTTTAAAGCCCTCCTTCTCAGGACCATAAAAATGCACATCACTTGATAGAGTGAACCCTTTACCATACAATCCCATTTTTGAATGACCTTGAGGAAGGCTTCTGAAAACAATGATGGAAAAGGAGCAAATGCTGGCAACCAGTATTTTCTCCTTTTCTGACAATGCTTTCTAAACATGCAAACAAGAAGGCCATGATGGCCCTGAAGTCACTCACCTGAGTCTTTTGATCAAACATGACCCATTTCCAATCTCTTCAGAGATATTAAGACGAACACTCTGACAAACACTCAATAGTATTGGGCTTACAAATATGGCCTCTAGAGTGCACACAAGCTTTTTCTAGAATTTGTCTCAGCGGCCTACTTGACATGTAGAAATTATCAAGACATACATTCTGACAAACTTTAATGAGTATTTGAGAGAAAATGTGGCCTGTAGGGTGTACAAAAGTTTTTTCCGAGATTTGACCTAGTGACCTAGTTTTTCATCCAACATGACCCATATTCATACTAGTCTAAGATATTATCAAGACAAACATTCAAAGCAAATTTCAAGATTATTGGACTGAAAATGTGGCCTCTATAGCATACACACAGTTTTTCAAGGATGAAACTTGGTGACCTAGTTTTTATTCCACGTGACCCATTGTCAAACTCATGCAAGATATCATCAAGACAAACATTCTAACAAAAGTTTAAAGAATATTGGACTGTAATTATAGTACAAAAGGTTTTTCCGAGATTTGACCTTGTGACCTAGTTTTTTATCCAACATGACCCATTTTCATACTAGTCTAAGATATTATCAAGACAAACATTCTGACCGAATTTCAAGATTATTGGACTGAAAATGTGGCCTCCAGAGCGTACACAAGGTTTTTCTAAGCTTTGACCTGGTGACCTTGTTTTTGACCCAACATGGCCCATTTTCAAACTCGTCTGAGATATCATCAAGACAAACATTCTGACCAACTTTCAAGAGTATCGGACTGAAAATAGAGCGTACACAAGGTTTTTCTAAGATATGACCTGGTGACCTAGTTTTTGACCCGACATGGCACATTTTGGAACTCGTCCGAGATATCATTAAGACAAACATTCTGACCAACTTTCAGGAGTATTGGACAAAAAATGTGGCCTCTAGAGCGTACACAATGTTTTTCTAAGATTTGACCTAGTGACCTAGTTTCTGACCCGACATTACCCATTTTCATAGTGGTTCGAGATATCATCAAGGCAAACATTCTGACCAAGTTTCATGAGTATCAGACTGAAAATGTGGCCTCTAGAGCATACACAAGGTTTTTCTAAGATTTGACCTAGTGACCTAGTTTTTGACCCGACATGACCCATTTTCGAACTCGTCCGAGATATCAAGGCAAACACTCTGACCAAGTTTCATGAGTATCGGACTGAAAATGTGGCCTCTAGAGCGTACACAAGGTAAAAAGTTGACGACGGACGACAGACAACGGACGCCGGACACAGCACGATCACAATAGCTCACCATGAGCACTTCATGCTCAGGTGAGCTAAAAACAAATAACAAATTTCATATGTGCCACATTGATTTCTCACCTGGAAATGCTTTCACTTTGGAAAGTCCAAAGTTTGTTGTTTGTTGTTTGGTAAAGGATTAAAGCCCAAGGCCATGAACACCAACAAACATCACAAACGAACTGGTGACTCATGTGCAGCATCTCACCTTTCACTTCCTGTACAAACTAACCCACTAACCTAGCATTTTTGTCTTTTGCCAAGATGTTTTCACATGCATTTAACCTTTATTCTGTTCACTATAGCATTAATATTCTCAACCCTTTATCACACAAGCCTGACTTTTAACAACCCTGAGAAAGAGAGCTTTTGAAAACATTGCAGGAAAGCGAGAAAATGCTAGTAACCAGCACCATGTTCTCTACCCTTTCGTTCACACCTTTCTACCCTATTTGTCCCAAAACAAATATATCTATCAATTTTTGAATCAGATTTATTTTGTCCTCTGCAAATGCTTTCAATTTGGACAAGACTAAATCTTTGTTGTCAAGTGGAGTTAACTCTTTACCAAACAATCCCTGGTTTTTACGACCCAGAGGAAGAAGCCTTCTGAAAACATTGTGGGAAAAGGAGAAAATGCTGGTAACCAGCATTTCTCCTTTTGCCACAATGTTTTCTACTCTCCTAAAGTCAAGTTTCAATTTTTGAGTCACATTTATTTTGTCGTCTGCAAATGCTTTCAATTTGAACAAGACTAAAACTTTGTTGTCAGGTAGAGTGAAACAATCTCTGCTGCACATAATAAATTATTTGCTTCAAGAGGAAGCTAGTTAATCCTCTAGTAAGCAATCCTTGCTTTCAATGACCCTGATGTAAAACGCTCCTGAAAACATTGTGAGAAAAAAGAGCAATTGCTTGTAACCAGCATTTTCTCCTATTCTTACAATGCTTCCTACCTTTTCAAAGGTTTCTCGACAAGCCTGGCAGCTCAATTGGTAACCTACAGGGCTTGAAACCACAGTGTTGTTGTTTTTGAGGATTGATGATAGTCGTTGCAACAGGATTCATTCCCCTATCACACCTGATCATTTTTTTGACGTAGATAAGCAGCCTGAGTGGCTTTGGAAGTTCGTTGTGCAAAGTATTGGTATGAGAAACTCCAGGAAAGCAAGGATAGGTGCACTAGTCAAAGTCATTTGAACAAGTCTAAAATTTTGTTGTCTGGTAAAGAAGTAAAGAAGCTAAGGCTTATGCGCATTGCTAAGTACGACTCAAAGACCTTTTGCGGACAAACTAGATCAAGATCAGACTGCACAGAACATGCAGTCTGATCTTGGATCTACACTTTCTGGTCAAGAGATATTTTTCTTAAAATAAGTTTGAAATAGCAACATTTGAGTTTTTACTATCAGCTTGAAAGTTTCATTTTGACTTAATCAGCAGGTTAACCCTTTACCAAACAACAAAATTTTAGACTGGTCCAAATTGAAAGCACTTGCAGACGACGAAATAAACGTAACTCAAAAATTGATATTTGTTTCCAGCAAGGTAGAAAACATTGTGGGAAAAGGAGAAAATGCTGGTTAACAGCATTTTCTCCTTTTCCCACAATGTTTTCAAAAGGCCTCTATCTCAGGGTCGTAAAAACCAGGGATTGTTTGGTAAAGGGTTAAGGATTAACAAACATCAAACATGTCAGTTGGTGCAACATTTCTGTCATTTCCTGTACCCACTAACCTGTACACCCATTTGCTCATAAATCATTGCAACAGACGATACAAAGCATCTTTGTGAAAAAGGGATAATTCTAGGTACATTAACCTTTAAAGCCTCTTTCATTGGCAAAGTTGTGTTTAAGGCCACTGCAGATCAGGATCAGACTGCAGTCTGATCTATGATCTACAAGTCTGCTATGTAATGAAAAAGTTGTTTGTAAAAGGAGATGAAGTATCTTCATAACCATGCCACAAAGTTTTGGAATTAATAGCATTTCCCGATGACAATTCAAATTTCATGACAATAATTGGATTTGTTTTTGAAAGGATGTACGCAAAAGCGGGTAAAGGCAAAAATGCTGATTACCAGCATTTTTTCCCTTTTCCCACAATATTTTCAAAAGCCTTTTACTTCGGGGTCATTAAAACTCAGGACTTTTTAGTATGGGGTTAACTGATTATAGTGCAGTCTTTCCATTGATAATTAATGATTTGCTAACAAGCCTTTTGGTGCATCTAGCTTAAATCTTTATCCCTTTACCACACAATCCTAATGTTTTAAAAAGAACCTTTGAGAAGGTTTTCAAGAACACTTGGGGACATGAGGGCCATTAGCCCTAAAATGCTCACCTTAGTAAAGTCATCTATGTTTCATAAAGCTGTAGTGATCCTGGTTTTAATGATGTTAAATGTATGCACGTATGTGACCTACTTTTTTACCAACTTGACCGACTTTTGAACTTGTCAGATATATCATCAAGACAATCATTCTGGTGTTTCAAGAGTATCAGACTGAAAATTTGGTCTCTAGACTGACCAAAAATGTTTTCGAAGATTTGGCCCAGTGACCCACTTAAAGATCTGTTGCGACCCAATTTCAAACTTGTCTGGGATTTCAAAAATACAACCTTTCTGACCTAGTTTCATTTGGCCTATAGATTGTACACAATTTTTTTTTTCAGATTCTAGACTGTACACAACGTTTTTTCTTAGATTTGGCCCAGTGACCTACTTTTTGACTCAATTTCGAACTTGTCCAAGATATCATCATGACAAACATTCTGACCATGTTCCTAGAGTATCAGGCTAAACAGGTGGCCTCTAGAGTGCAAACAAAGTTTTTCTCAGATTTGGCTCAGTGATCTACCTTTTTACCTGCACATGACCCAATTTCAAACCTGTCCAGGACATCATCAAGACAAATAATCTGACCAAGTTTGATGAGTATCACACTGAAAATGTGGCCTCTCAACTGCACACAAGGATTTTCTAAAATTTAGCCAAGTGACCTACTTTCTGACCTGATAACATCCAATTTCAAACTTGCCTCACATATCATCAAGAGAAACATTCTAAGTTTAAAGAATATCAGATTAAAAATGTGGCCTCTAGAGTACACGCAAGGTTTTTCTAAGATTTGACCCTGTGACCAACTTTTTGACCCATTCTAACCCAATTCTGAACTTATTATTATCAAGAAAAATATTCTCACAAAGTTCCAAGAATGTCAGGCTGAAAATGTGGCCTCTAGAAAACACACAAGCTTTTTCTACGATTTAGCTCTGTGACCTACTTTTTGAACCAACATGACCCAATTTCAAACATATCCGAGATATTATTAAGACAAACATTCTGACCAATTTTCATGAGTAACCAACTGAAAATGTGGCCTCTAGAGTGCACACAAGTTAAATGTTGATGCCTGGATGATGCATGACAGATGACAGACGCAAGACACCCGACACAGCGCCATAAAAAAAAAAAACTCACCTTGAGCACTTCCTGCTCTGGTGAGCTCAGAAGAGGGACATTGACCCTAAAGCACTCACCTGAGTAAAATTATCTACGGTTGATGAAGCTGAAGAAATCCTGGCTTTACTGATATAAAACACTTGAGTGTATGAAACCTACTTTCAGACCGACTTGATCTATTTTTGAACTTGTCAGAGATACCCTCAAGACAAACATTCTGATGACCTTTCGCAATTATCGTACTGAAAATGTGGCATGTAGACTACATGCAAGGTTTTTCTGAGATTTGGCCTAGTGACCTATTTTTGATCTATTGTGACCGACTTCAAACTTGTCCGAGATATCATCAAGGCAACCTTTCTGACCAGGTATATCTCAGATTTGTCCACATGACCTACTTTTTAACCCTACATAACCAAAATTCCAATTTGTTAAAGATATCATCAACACAAATATTTGGACAGAGTTTCACGAGTATGAGGCTAAAAATGTTGCCTCCACAGTGCATACAATGTTTTTCTAAGATTTAGCCCAGTGACCTACCTTTTCACCTGACATGACATAATTTCAAACTTGTTTAAGATATCTTAAAGACAAACATTTGAGCAAGTTTCAGGAGTATCAGGCTGAAAATGTTGCTTCTATAGTGCACACAAATTTTTCCTATGATTTTTTTCGACCTTTTTGACCTGACATGCCCAAAATTCAAAGTTGTCCGAGATATCATCAAGATAATGTTTTTTCTCAGATTTGGCCCAGTGACCTACTTTTTGATCCAATTTCAAACTTGTCCAAGATACCATCATGACAAACATTCTGACCTAGTTTCATGAGTATCAGGCTGAAAATGTGGCGACTTGAGTGCATACAACGTTTTTCTAAGATTTAGCTCAGTGACCTACGTTTTGACCTGACAAGACCCAATTTCAAGCTTGTCAAAGATATGATCAAGACAATTATCTGACCAAGTTTTAGGAGTATCAGGGTGAAAATGAGGCCTCTACAGGGTACACACTGTTTTCTTCTGATTTGGCCCAGTGACCCACTTTTTTACAAGGCATGGCCAATCTTTATACGTGTATGAGATATTATCATGACAAACACTCTGACCTAGTTTCATAAGTATCAGGCTGAAAATGTTGCCTCTAGAGTGCCCACAAAGTTTTCCTAATATTTGGCCCAGTGACCTACTTTTTGACCAGATATAACCCAATTTTGAAGTTACAAAAGATATTATCAAGATAAACATTCTGACAAAGTTTCATGAGTATCAGGCTGAAATGTGGCCTTTATGGTGCAAACAAAGTTTTTCTAAGATTTGGCCAAGTGACCTACTTTTTGACCTGACATGACCCAATTTCAAACTTGTCGGAGGCATCATCAAGACAAATATCCTCGCCAAGTTTCAAGAGTATCAAGCTAAAAATATGGCCTCTAAAGTGCACACAAGGATTTTTTAAGATTTGGCTCAGTGACCTACTTTTGGATCTGACATGACCCAATTTCGAACTTGTCTGATGTATCAAGAAGACAAACATCCTAGCTATGTTTCAAGAGTATATCAGTTTGAAAATGTGGCCTCTAGAGTGCACACATGGTTTTTCTTACATTTGGCCCAGTGAACTACTTTATGACCAGACATGACCCAATTTCGAACATGTCCGAGATATTATCAAGAAAAACATTCTGACCAAGTTTCATGGGTATCTGACTGAAAATGTGGCCTCTAGAGTGCACACAAAGTAAATGTTGACGACTGCAAGTGGTACGACATGCTCAGTTGAGCTGAAAAAGGAGAAAATGCTAAGAGCCCGGACCTAGGGTAAAGACAAACTCTACAGACAAATGATACAGTATTTAGAGGCAACCACATGGCTATGTGGGGGTATCATTTCCTCCTTTATCATTCATGATTTGTTAATCATCTGTGATGGCTATCATCATTCTGTCTGTATTGGCTGTCTAATCTTTATCTACAGACTTTGCAAATGATATCTTTTGTCAAAACAACAATTCAAAACAACAATAATATAGGACCAAGACAAACTGTAAGGTTAAATAAAACAATATATAGAGACAAGAGCATGCCTATGTGGGGATTTTTTTCTCATTTCTTGTTCGTCAGTTATGTAAATGGTCATCTGCATATTTTGACTGGGTAATCTTTGTCTTTACAAATGATATCTCCCGTTGCACCACCAACAACAACAATCATAATACAGGGCCAGGCCAAGACAAACTTTACAGACCAATGATACAGTATTTAGAGGCAACAGCATGGCTGTGTGGGAATTTCTTTTCCTCATTATCATTTGTCAATTATGTGTGTGATAGGCTATCATCAGTCTGCATGGTTTGGCTGGCTTATCTTGGTCTTTGCAAATTATATCTCTTGTCACAACAACCATAATACAGGGCTAAGAAAAACTGTAGAGCTAAATGATATATTATTCCAAGGCAACAACATGGCTATGTGGAAGATAGAGGATAATCAACTGGTTGTGTGTGATATTAAAAATCTGTCTCTAGAATGGGGTCTGATGCAGCTGAAAAAATGAGTCCAAAGGACAAGTTTTTTTACTTCATTAAACCCCATTCGAGTGACAGATTTTTAATATCACACACAACCAGTTGATTATCCTATTTATTATATTCCTAATTCATCCTTTTTACCCTAATAATTATCAAGAATGGTACATTATGAGCAATATAGGAACAACAGCGGCAAATTGTCGCAAGATACGTCCGTCCCACCACCAGTTGTCGAGGGGGTATAATAATCGTAAAGGGCAGGTAATGCAACAAACATGTTTACCAAGTTTCAAGTCAATTTGACTTGAGGTGACAAAGTTCCGTTCCAGACAAGCAAGAAATACTGTAAAAATGAAGATCAAAGTGGAATTACTCAAAATCCGCACTAGGTAGAGTTATTGTTCTTGCGCACTGTACTCCGTAATATTGCAACAAACATGCATACCAAGTTTGAAGTCACTCTGACTTGAGATGACAAAGTTATATTCCGGACAAGCACTAAATGCTGTAAAAATGATGATCAAAGGGAAATAACTCAAAGACAGCACCAGGTAGAGTTATGGTTCTTTCGCCCTGCACTCCGTATTATTGCAACAAACACACATGTCAAGTTTCAAGTCAATCGGACTGGAGATGACAAAGTTATGCTCCGGACAAGCAGAAAATGCTGTAAAAATGACGATCAAAGGGAAATAACTCAGACAGCACGAGGTAGATTTATGGTTCTTTCGCACTGCACTCTGTTTTATTGCAACAAACACAAATGCCAAGTTTCAAGTCAATTGGACTGGAGATGACAAAGTTATGCTCCGGACAAGCAGAAAATGCTGTAAAAATGACAAAGGGAAATAACTCAAAGACGGCACGAAGTAGAGTTATGGTTCTTTTGCAGTGCACTCCGTATTATTGCAACAAACACACATGTCAAGTTTCAAGTCAATCGGACTGGAGATGACAAAGTTATGTTCCGGACATGCAGAAAATGCTGTAAAAATGATGATCAAAGGGAAATAACTCAAAGACAGCACCATTTAGAGTTATGGTTCTTTTGCACTGCACTCCGTATTATTGTAACAAACACAAATGCCAAGTTTCAAGTCAATCAGACTCGAGATGACAAAGTTTTGCTCCGGACAAGCAGAAATGCTGTAAAAATGACGATCAAAGGTAAATAACTGAAAGACAGCACCAGGTAGAGTAATGGTTCTTTCACATTGCACTCCGTATTATTGCAACAAACACAAATGCCAAGTTTCAAGTCAATTGGACTGGAGATGACAGTTATGCTCCGGACAAGCAGAAAATGCTGAAAAAATGATGATCAAAGGGAAATAACTCAAAGACAGCACCAAGTAGAGTTATGGTTCTTTTGCACTGCACTCCATATTATTGCAACAAACACACGTCAAGTTTCAAGTCAATCGGACTGGAGATGACAAAGTTATATTCCGGACAAGCAGAAAATGCTGTAAAAATGATGATCAAAGGGAAATAACTCAAAGACAGCACAAGGTAGAGTTATGGTTCTTTCGCACTGCACTCCGTATTATCGCAACAAACACACATGCCAAGTTTCAAGTCAATCGGACTGGAGATGACAAAGTTATGCTCCGGACAAAGAACTGGACACCGCCCGCCCGCCCGGACGGATGCCCGCCCGCCCTCCTGTACGCCATGGGTGATCCCATAATACGTCCCGTCTTTGACGGACGTATAAAATAGTAGTTCCGGCAAACGTTCTAAAACTATATTGTCACTAGTGATGATACCATATTTATCATCACTAGTGGTGTTATTCACTTTGAAATCCCAGTAGTTCACTGATAATGTAATAATATCGTTTCCTCATTTGTTAATCATATGAAAGGCTTTAATCAGACCATAATAGGCATACTAACTGATTTTGGTCTACACTGTCTGCAACTTATATCTGTTGTCACAAACCTGATTTCAGGCTAGGACAAACTGTAATGCTTAATGATACAGTATTTAGTGGCAATAACATGGTTATGTGGGAATATTTTTTCCTCATTCATCATTTGTTAATCATCTGAAAGGCTTTGATCAGACTGAGTATACTATCCGATATTAGTCTACATTTGCTGCAAGTGATATCTGTAGCTACAACAACCACAATTTCAGGCAAGGACAAACAGTAAAGGTAAATGATACTGTATTTAGAAACAACAGCATGGCTGTGTGCGAATATCTTTTCCTCATTTATCATTTGTCAATCATGTGATAAGCTATCAGATTCTATTCCTGCTATCTCTCAGGGGAAATTAACATTGTTCTTCTTAATTGTGGAGCATTTTACTTCCAGAGCCGTAGAATTTGTTTTAAAAACTAGGAAATGTATCAAATATGTCTCTCAGAAACATATTATTGCTTTACTCTTTACAAAATGGCAAATTTCTAGTCTCTTACAAGTTGAAAGCATTTGTACAGACAAATTCATTGTGGCTAAAATTTAACCTTTAAAGCGCCTTTCAAAACTATGTATTCCCTTTTTAGCCACTCTAGATCAAGATCAGACAGGCTTTGCTGAAGCATCCTTGACACAATACAGCTCTGAAATTGTAATTATTTGGCATTTAATTCAAGATTAAATATCACTTGGATTAACCCTATACCACCCAGTATGTTAACCTTGAACCAGCACCAGTTGAATTTTTTCATATATATATCATCTATTTATTTCGTGCTTTTCAGTAGTTTATCAGGAGATAAAAGTGGACTATAAGGTTTTAGTAATTCAGGGTTACAATCAGTGAAATTTACCATAAAATGTTTCCATAATTATTCAATTGAAGGCGGAAACATATAGTTCTTGCACACTAATTATCTATGTAAAAAGTGCCTGCCATTCAACCAGAGGGAAATGTCACATAATTTACGCATATTCAAACTACATACCTCATGCTTTACGCAATAATGTTAAAGGGGGGGGGGAAGAGAGAAAGGTACGCCATGGGAAATTCCTGAAAACAACTGTACTGGATTTTCATGAAAGGCCCAATAAAAAAGCAGTGAGAAGCATGAAATAAATAAAATATTTTTTTTTTTCAGTGAAAGATGGAAATTTATTTCATCTCGTGAACATCATTGGTAATATTTCACCTGTGGCTGTGCCACTCATGAAAATATTACAGATGCTGTTCACTCAATGAAATAAATTTCAATCTTTCACCGACAAAACACAAATATCCTCTATATATGATAATTTCTATCTTGATACCTGATACTGGAGATTTACAAAACATGATATCCTCCTCTTGAGAAATATTAATTTTAATTATTACATGTATGGACTCATTTATATTAATTAAAACTGATACCGGATAAATAACTCTCTTGGAATTTTTTCTCTAAAAATCTACATATACCCCTGTAACTCTTTACATATCATAGACAACACCAGAAGCTTTTATGGATAGTGTAGGTCAAGATCAGACTGCACAGAATTTATTCTAGATTATGACCAAACTGTTTCTTTATCTTTCAGCTGAACTGTAAATGTAGCTGTTGAGAAAATGCTATTAAATTCTTTGGTAGTGAGAGAATAAAAGAACAGTCATAGATACGAAAACCAACAGGGAATTAAAACCATGCTGAACGACATAACAAATCTATCATTGAAAATATAATTTTCCAATTTCTTGACAAAAGATATTATTGAAGTTTTGTAGGCAAATATGGTAAGTTTGGCCAATTGACCACATGACACTGGATTTTGTGTGTGATTTATTACATTGTTCACTTGCCAATGGAAGGTTGGGGGTTTTTTTGCATAATGCATATGTTTTTTTCTAGGAATAGCTCTACAATCTTTTGCAGACAATGAAATTTTAGACTTTATCATACTGAAAGCTTTTGCAGACAACCAATTAAATGTGGCTTACATGGTGGAGTTTGTCTTTGAAAGAGTAAACAATACTCAAGGTAAAAGAGAAAACTCTGGGTTTCAAGTCTTCTTCCCCAAGGTCATTTAAACAGGTGACTGTATTATAAAGAATTAATAAATATGTTCAAGAAACCATTTGAAAAACATGGTACCAAGCAGAGGTTATGAGGTTCAACAAGTAATCCTTCTTTTTCCTTTGAATTTCATAAATACATAACTAAAAGTGTAACAAAATTACATATTATTAACCCTTTACCGCACAATCCCTACTTTTAATGGCCCTGAGAAAGAAAGTTTTTTAAACATTGTGGGAAAAGGAGCCAGCATTTTCTTCTTTTCCCACAATGTTTTCTTATCTTTTACAGACAAATCCCATTACTTGCGCCACATTACCTATGTCCTTTGCAAATGCTTCCAGCTTGGATCTGTCTAAAATTTTGTCATGTGGCAGAGTTAAACTCACCAAACTTCAAATCTGTTGCAGATAACGAATCACTGTGGTTCCAGACAATGGAAGGGCTATGACAATAGCTCAGGTCCTTATTCGTCAACCATAATTAAGAAAATTCTTAATCTCATCCTCATGAATTTTCTAAATTTGAAAGTAACACAACTTCAGATTGGCTAAACAAAATGATTTAACCAATCAGAAGTTGTGTTACTTTACTGAATCTAGAATAAGACCAAGACTGTCCTTAAGAATAGTTGGTGAACACAGACCATGGTTTTCTTGAAAGACAGCTCAGCTAAACAAGAGGGCCATGATGGCCCTAAAGTCGCTCACCTGAGTCTTTTGACCAAACATGACCCATTTTCAATCTCTTTTGAGATATCATGACAAACAATCTACCAAGCTTTCATAATTATTGGACTGGAAATTTTGCCTCTAGCATATACACAAGCTTTTTCTAGAATTTGTCTCAGTGACCTACTTTTTAGCCAACCATAGCCAATTTTCCCATTGTAGATATTATCAAAACAAAGATCCTGACCACCTTTTATACGTATTGGACAGAAAATGTGGCCTATAGAGCATACACAGGTTTTTTCTAAGATTTGAACTACTGACCTAGTTTTTGACCCAACATGACCGATTTTCGAAGTCATCTGAGATGTCATCAAGACATTCTCTATTTGGACTGAAACTGTGACCTCTAGAGTGTACACAAGGTTTTTTTTAAGATTTGACCCAGTGACCTAGTTTTTTGCCTGACATGACCCATTTTCAAACTTGTCCAAGATATCATCAAGACAAACATTATGACCAAATTTCACGAGTTTTGGACCAAAAATGTGGCCTCTACAGCGTATACAAGGTTTTCCTAAGATTTGACCTTGTGACCTATTTTTTGACCAGACATGACCCATTTTAGAACTCATCCAAGATACCATAAAGACAAACATTCTGACCAACTTTCAAGAGCATTGGACTGAAAGTGTGGCCTCTAGAGTGTGCACAAGGTTTTTCTAAGATTTGACCTAGTGACCTAGTTTTTTGCCCAGCATGATCCATTTTCGAACTCATCCGAGATATCATCAAGACAAACATTCTGACCAAGTTTCATGAGTATCTGACTGAAAATGTGGCCTCTAGAGCATACACAAGGTTTTTCTAAGATTTGACCTAGTGACATAGTTCTAGACCCGACATGACCCATTTTCGAACTCGTCCGAGATATCATGGAGACAAACATTCTGACCAACTTTCAAGAAATTTGGACTGAAACTGTGACCTCTAGAGCGTACACCAGGTTTTTCTAAGATTTGACCTAGTGACCTAGTTCTTACCCGACATAACCCATTTTTGAACTCGTCTAATATATCATCGCGACAAACATTCTGACCAAGTTTCATGAGTATCTGACTGAAAATGCGGCCTCTAGAGTGTACACAAGGTTTTTCTAAGATTTGACCTAGTGACCTAGTTTTTTGACCTGACATGACCCATTTTCAAACTCGTCCGAGATATCATCGAGACAAACGTTCTGACCAAGTTTCATGAGTATCTGACTGAAAATGTGGCCATTAGAGCGTACACAAGGTTTTTCTAATATTTGACCTAGTGACCTAGTTTTTGACCCGACATGACCCATTTTTGAACCTGTCCGAGATATCATCGAGACAAACATTCTGACCAAGTTTCATGAGTATCGGACTGAAAATGTGGCCTCTAGAGCATACACAAGGTAAAAGTTGACACAGCACGATCACAAAAGCTCACCATGAGCACTTTGTACTCAGGTGAGCTAAAAAGTGACTTTACAGGACAGATGAACAGACACACACATAGATCAACAGACATACAACAAATCCTGCATACTTAGGGGACCAAACCCATTTGCTGCTAAAGATTTTGAACACATTCTCACACAATATTGAATATCTGAATAACTTAAAACCTCAAAGCGCTTTTCAAAACCATATAGTTGCCTTTGTGGCTAGTGTAGATCAAAATCGGACTGCACAAAACATGCAAGCCTGATCTTTGATCTACGTTTTACTGAAACAGCACTGGCAAAGTGCAACCATGAGCTTGTAGTAATATCTGGGTCTTTTTCTAGACTGAAAATGGCCATTAAGTTTATTTGGCCCTTTAAGGGTTAACATCAAGACATCAATACATGTGAAAACATTATGAAACAAGAGGACAATGATGGCCCTGTATCACTCCACTGGCTAATAAGTGAAAACCATACACACCAAACATTAAAACTCTAGGCCAAATGGTTTCAAAAAAGTAAACTTATAAAAGTTCTCTCTATACAAGAGGGCCAAGATGGCCCTGGATTGCTCACCTAAATTTTTGAGAGGACCATAGCCAATTTTTTTTGAGGTATTGAAACTTTAGAAACAAAATCATTATTTTACCAAGCAATTTTGAAAAGGTCACCTGTAAAAGTCATTTCAAAATCTGTCACCACCTCTACAATTATCACCACAGCAATAATTTTGATGAATCAGAATTCTGCAAATATATGTTTGGATTGATCACCCAAGGACAATTTCTTGAAGAAGAGCACATTCTCGATAGTGACTAAAAACATAAGTTGAACAAGAGCACGACATGCAGTGCCAACAATTGGCTGTTGTTTTTCAACGTATAAAGTTTCCCTAACAATTTTTGAAAAGGGTCACCCTAGGAACATTTCTGTGAAATTATTTCAAAATCTGACCAGCCGTTCCAGAGAAGAAGAATTAAGAAATTCCTCTTCATGTCCCCATGGTGCAAATAGCCCCCACCATCAGAGCCATGTTTCTTGACAGATCACAATTTTGTGAACATTTTTGAAAAGAGTCACCCAAGGAACATTTCTGTGAAATGATTTCAAAATCTGACCAGCGGTTTCAGAAAAGAATAATTTTTAAGAATTTCTTCATGTCTGTATAGTGTAAATAGCCCACAGCTATCAGAGCCATGTTTCTTGATGGATCAAAATTTCGCAAAGAATTTTTGAAAAGGGTCACCCAAGGAACATCTCTGTGAAATTATTTCAAAATCTGACCAGCAGTTTCAGAGGAGAAGATTTTTAAAGAATTTCTTAGAAAATTCCATTTGGTTGCCATGGCAACCAGAATTTTTGATGGAATCGAATTCTGTGAACAATTTTTAAAAGAGGACCTCGCAAGGAACATTCCAGCCAAGTTTGGTCCAAATTGGCCCAGCGGTTTAGGAGGAGTTGATGGTCAAAGAATTGTTGACGACGCACGACAGACACTGGGTGATCCTAAAAGCTCCCCTTGAGCACGTTGTGCTCAGGTGAGCTAAAAAGCCCATATGAAAGTTGTGACCCAAGGCCTTGTCCATTTTTACCTATAATTAAGATTTCAACCTATAACTATGAGTTATGATTACTTGAATCCTGGTTGAGGTAAAAAAGATTTAGCCACATACCAAATAAAAGTGGTCCAGGCAGTATAGTTATGAATAAGAAGATTTTCAAAGTTTCCTCTATAAAACATGTGAGGCAGGCGCTGTTTCAATTTAAGGGCTAAATTTTGAACAAATTCAGATGAGACCCACTACATGAAGCTATGTCCAAATTTGGTAGATCTAGGCCTCACGGTTAGAACCAGAAGATTTTCAAAGTTTCACTATTATAAGCCTAACTTGAAGAATCTTAGTATGGGTCTGTCAGATGAGGCTACATTCCAAATCTGGTAGTCCTAGGCCATATAGTTTAGAACCAGAAAATTTTTAAAGTTTTTAATATATAAGCTGATGTGAAACTTGTGACCCCCAGGGTGAGGCTAATTTTAGCTTCAGGGCTATACTATGAAGAATCTATGTAAAGGTCCTTCAGATGAAGGTAAATTCCAATTTTGGTAGCCCTAGGCCATATGGTTTAGAACCAGAAGATCTTTAAATTTTTTCACTACATAAACCAATGTAAAACTTGTGACCTCAGGGCTGATGCAAATTTTGGAGCTATAGTTTGAAGAAATTAGAAGAGGTCCATTGGATGAAGCTATATGCAAAATTTGGTAGCCCTAGGCCTCACGGTTTCGGACAAGAAGATTTTCAAAGATTTTTAATATTTTCAGTTTTGTTGCCATGGCAACCAAAGTTTTTTCAGGAATCACATTTGAGAATTTCTGAAGAGGACCATGGCAGGATCATTTCGTTGAAATTTGGTCATAATTGGATGGGTAGTTTCAGAGAAGAAGACGTTTGAAATAAAAGTTAACGAACACACACATGGACAGATGCACACACACACACAACGGACACAGATCCATGACATAAGCTCACTGGCCAAAGGAGCTAAAGGGAGAGAATTTTTGCTGAGAGCAATATCTCCTTATGCCATGATGTTTCCAAAACTGGTCTGTTGCAGACCAAAAAGCCGGATATCAAGAGTTGAACAACACTTGTGGTACCAAACACATGAAGACAACAATCTACACATTTTCTTCATTTAAATCACAATATTGATATATGTTCGAAGACAATAGCTATTATACCTTTGTATAATGTTGCTTTTTAGCCATCAAACCTGCATTAAGAGACCAACAGAGTGCATAATGACAATTGGTCATCAAGGACAGGTTGGTTCAACACCTTACTTGGCAACAAAATTTTAGACTGGTCCATGTTGAAAAAAAAATTTGAAAGTGATTAAATATGGCTCTAATGAAAGTATTTGTCTTTGTATGGGTAAAAAACAGAAAACAACCAAGAAATGACAACTGGTCCTTGAGAACAGCTGGTAGCATCACACAGGTTGGATTAAGCAAATTTAATATCTTATACTCAGCAGATTATTACTAAGGGTTTAAATTCTAATTAAATCCTTACCAGACAACAAAATATTACACCCATCTCAATAAAAAACATTTGAAGATGACAATTTTAATTTGGTTCAAATAATTAAATTTGTCTTTGAAAAGGTAGAAAATAGTTTTGGATAAGGAGAAAATGCTGATCACAATGTTTTCAGATCCTTTTCTTAACAGAGTCGTGTACATACAAGACTGAGGCTTTAAGCCTTTTCCAAACAACAAACTTTGCAGACATTCAAATCACAAGTATCTGCATTTGAAATTGGTACCAATGTGCAGAAGTTCTCTGATATGGAAGAAAACACTGTGGGAAAAGGAGACAATGCTTATTTCAAGTAATTTCTCTTCTTTTCCCATAATGTTGTCAAAAGCTGTCTTCTTCAGCATTGTTAATACAAGAGATTGTTTGGTAAATCACATGAGCAGAAAAGAAGTAAAAGACAATTTCTAATAGTACATTCCGAAATCACGGTAATTTATATGCAATTTCGTTTTATACCTGTAATTCTTCTGGCTAAAAAATACATGTGTTGCACATGGATAAAATAACACACATGACCAACAGAAAAAAATCTCTATCTACACAGTGTCAGGTAAGGTTCAAAATATGGTATGATGACGTATCTCACGCATAGGATATGTACATTATTGATTTGCAATTTAATTCGTTAAAATTTTACGCTGTAATATTCATCCACTATTCATTAAAATGAAGTTACTACCCACTAAACTATTACTTCTCTTTTTTTCCATTTTTAAATGAAATGTCACTGATTTGCAATATTTTTTCGTTGAAGTTGTAGGCATATAATAAAAGAAATATTATGCTGTAGTAACTTTCTCAGTACTAGTATTTGCTTCATACTGCATTTTGAAAATTTTGGCATTTTGCTTGACCTTCAGTCTCGCACAATATCAAACTTTCTCATGCTGCTCAAATCAAATATAAGTACAAGGAAAGGTTACTACAACATAATACTCGGTTTATACAAGATTCCTACCTGGGGTTGTCACATTCAAATTCAGTAAGTATTCCCCTAAGTGTTGCGGCGCAGACACTTCAATAAGAGGTGAATTGGTATAGAAGACTGCTTCCCGGCCAAACATCCAAGAAAAATACATATTTTCTGTTTCCATGGCTTTACCTATTTGAATATAAACATACAAGATTTATTCCCTTTATACTATTTCCTTATTAACTCTTTACTACAAAACGAAATTCTGAATTTGAAAGCATTTATTAATCAAATATGGCTTGAACAATAGAATTCGTCTTAACTCTTAACCACAAGGCAAGATTTTGGATTTGTCAAAATTGAAAGAATTTAAAGATGACACATTAAATTTGGCTCAGATCAGGAGATGTGTCTGTGACAGGTCAGAAGTCATTGTGGTAAAAAAAGAAAATGCTGGTTTCCAGCATTTTCTCCATTTCCCATTATGTTTTCAAAAGCCTTCTTTGTTAGGGTCATTAAAACTTGTGATTGTGTGCTTAACAGCTAAAAAGGTACAAAACATTGTACAAGGAGAAAATGCAGGTTAATCTCATGTTTCATTTCCCATGTTTTTCAACAGCCCCCCTCTCCAGTAATAAGACCAGGGAATCGAGGGAATCGATTGGCAAAGGGTTACCTCAAACTTCGTGCAGACAACATTCTGACATATTGCCACAGAAACCTTTTGAAAATGTTGCAGAAAAGAAAGATTAACTCTTTACAAAATCATACAGTTGTCAATATTGAAAGCACTTGCAGACAACAGTTAAAATTTTAATGTGGATCACATGAAAGATTTGTCTTTGGCAGGGTAGAAAACGTTGTGGGAAAAGGAGAAAATGCTGCTTACCAGCATTTTCTCCTTTACCCAAATTTTTTTGAAAAGGTTTCCTTCTGAATTACAGGAGCAATATCTCAATAACTCACATTTCCCAGAACACTCTGCTGCAAGATAAACACAAGGTTCTATGTGCAGTTAATTTGTATATATGAGGTTTAACCTTTTACCACACAATCCAGAGTTTTAATGAATTTCATGAATTTAACAGAATGAATTCTGTTGCAATAACTATCATGAAGAAATTGGCGGAGCTGGCCATTCAAGAGCTTGACAAACATTCTGACCAAGTTTCATATCACTGAAAATGTGGCCTGAACAGTGCACACCAGGTTTTTCTAAGATATGTCCCAGTGACCTACTTTTTGACCTAATGTGACCCAATTTTGAGCTTGTTCCAGATATCTAGATAAATATTCTGACCAAGTTTCATGAGTATCAAACTGAAAATATGCCTCTAGACTGCACACATGGTTTTTCTAAGATTTGACACACTAAGCTACTTTTTTGGTTCGACACAACCCAGTTTGACCTTGCCCGAGATATAAAGACAAACATTCTGACCTAGTGTATGAGTACTGGACTGAAAATGTGGCCTACAGAGTGCACAAACAGGGCTTTTTTTCCAAAAATTGGGAAGGGGCCATAGCCTTTCATTTTGGGAAATTCCAGCGTGATTTTGGCCAAATTGGGAAAAATCAGACTGACTTTCAAGGTACATCAATAAAACAAATTAATGGCAGTGTACATACATACAGTAAATAGAAAGGTGCAGAAATTTAATAAGTGAAACGAATTCAACAGTCACACTTAAACTGCTTAAACTATGGCCAAATATCTCACAGCATTTGCACATATAGGCTTATAGCCCTTTTTAACACTACTGTGGTACACCCATGGGTGCCGGAGTTAATACTTTAGAAGAACTGCTTTCCGGCCATCATATGATACAAGGGAATCAGTATCTGTGGAAATTACAAGGCATGGCTTGGATATTATGTCTGGAGATGTAGAGTTTGCATCATGTGCAGTGATAATAATTGTCTAGTCTTCAGACAACGGGAGATCGGCGATGCCCGACAGAACCGGCACTTCAGATCGAGACTCAGTATGCGGAGATTTGATTACCTGTAGATCTATCAGCAAAGAATTCGAACGTTTCACGCCGAAAGTAAAAAGGCTGCACTGGCCTTTATCACCTGCAGCCCTTTTAACAAACTTTTTGTAATGTTTCCCGGTTCTTGACATGTTTTACTTGGATACAGCGTGTTTGTTTTTTTTTTTTTAAATATGTTGACTGCAACCGAGTAAGAATGTGTTCCACAGTGTTCAGAAAACTTCTTTTGTCAGCTGTAAGTTTTTACGAAAGACAAACAATTATATAATATGTCAAAGGATTTAATATTGAATGATAGGGAAATGACAACCGCATTCAGTCTACGTGCGGTGTTATAATGCGCAAAATATAACTCGGTTCGTTTAAGAATGCCTCCATTAAACCAAATGGTGCCATGAAAATGCAACATTTCAGCCGTACTGCAGCGCAGTCAGCCGAGTCATTTCAGTACAAATCAATAAAAAGCCTGCTTTCGGTTTCAATCACTGCTAAATAAGAAAAGTTTTGTGTCTGGTCATTTGAAATAGCTTTTGAGAAATTGGTATTTTAACTTATTGGGAATTTCAGCATCATATTATGAGAAATTCTTCCAGCAAAATTGGGAAATTCTTTCAGCAAAATTGGGAAATTCTTTCGCCATAATTGGGAAAAAATGATACTTTTTGCAATTGGGAAGTCACCGAATATCGGCCTCAATTATAGAAGAAAAAAAAAGCCCCAACAAAGAGTAGTTGAAGTCACCTGGGTGACGGAACAACCACGAAAGCTCACCTTCGGCACCTAACAGTCAAAGGAGCTAACAAGAGGGCCATTGGCCCTAAAGTGCTCACCTTAGTAAAGTCATCTAAGGTTAATAATGCTGAAGAGATCCTGATTTTTATTTTAAAATACATGAGTGTAAGTGACCTACTTTTTACTCTGCATGACCCAATTTCAAACTTGCCCAAGGTATCAACAAGACAAACATTCTGACAAAGTTTCAAGACTATCAGGCTCAAAATGTGGCCTCTAGACTAGACACAAGGTTTTTTACAGGTTAAGCTTAGTGACCTACTTTTTGATCTGACATGACCCAATTTCAAACTTTTCTGACTTATCATCAAGACACCCTTTCTGAGCAAGTTTCATAAGTATCAGGCTGAAATGTGGCCTGTATGGTGCACATAGGTTTTTGTAAGATTTGGCCCTATGACCAACATTTTGATCCAACATGACTCAATTTCAAACATACCGGAGATATCATCAAGACAACTTCTCTGACTTAGTTTCATGAGTACCTGGCTAAAAATGTGGCTTCTAGAGTGCAGACAAGGTTTTCCTACAATTTGGCCCAGTGACTTACTTTATGACCTGACATAACCAAATTTCAAACATGACACAGATATCATCAAGACAAACATTCTGACCAAGTTTCAGAAGTATCTGACCCAAAATGTGGCCTCTAGAATGCACACAAGGTTTTTCTAAGATTTGGCCTACTTTTTTACCGGACATGACCCAATTGCACATTTGTCCCTGATGTCATCACGACAAACATTCTAACAAATCTTCATGATTACTAGGCTGAAAATGTGGCCTCCTCGGTGCACACAAGATTTTTCTAAGATTTGGCCCAGTGTCCTACAGTTTAACCCAATGTGATCCATTTTCAAACTTGTCTAATATATCAAGACAAACAATCTGACCTAGTGTCACGAGTATCAGGCTGAAAATGTGGCCTCCAGAGTGCACACAAGGTTTTACTTAGATTTGGCCCAGTGACTTACATTCTGACCTGATGTAGACCTATTTCAAACATATCTGAGATATCATCAAGACAAACATCCTGACCAAGTTTCATGAGTATCAGGCTGAAAATGTGGCCTCTAGACTGCACACAATGTTTTTCTAAGATTTAGCCCAGTGACCTACTCTTTGACCAAACATGACCAGATTTCAAATTTCTCCAAGATTTTATCAAGACAAACATTCTATCCAAGTTTCATGAGTATCTGACGAAAAATGTGGCCTATGGAGTGCACACAAGGTTAATATTGATGCCTTTACAGATGACGCACGACACACGACGGACACAGCATGATCGCAAAAGTTCACCTTGAGCACTTTGTGCTCAGGTGAGCTAATAACTGAATAAACAATTAACTAGTAGAAGCAGCTCTTTTTCTCAGTATCTTCAACAAAATGGACTGAAAATGTGGCCTCTAGAGCGTACACAAGGTTTTATTAAGATCTGACCTAGTGACCTAATTTTTGACCCGACACAACCCATTTTCACACTCGTCCGAGATATCATCAAGACAAACATTCTGACCAACTTTCAAGTGTTTTGGACTGAAAATGTGGCCTCTAGAGCGTACACAAGGTTTTTCTAGGATTTGACCTAGTTTTTGACTCGATAAGACCCATTTTCGAACCCGTCCAAGATATCATGAAGGCAAACATTCTGACCAAGTTTCTTTAGTATCGGACTGAAAATGTGGCCTCTAGAGCGTACACAAGGTAAAAAGTTGACGACGCACGACGGACACCGGACACAGCACAATCACAATAGCTCACCATGAGCACTTCGTGCTCAGGTGAGCTGGAAAGATACCCAAATTATGGAAATTTATAGATAATTTCTGGCTTCAGTATTACACTAAACCAGACAGTGTAGATTCAGTATCAGTGCAGTCTGATCTTGATCTACATTAGCTGAAAAATCAACTACAATCATAACAAGAGGGCCATGATGGCCCTGAATTCACTTACCTGAGCCTTTTGACCAAACATGACCCATTTTCAGTCTTTTTTGAGATATCATGACAAACATTCCAACAAGCTTTCGAAATCACTGGACTGAAAATTTGGCCTCTAGCTTGTACACAAGCTTTTTCTAGACTCATCAAAGATATCATCAAGACAAACATTCTGACAAAGTTTCATGAGTATTGAACTTGAATTGTGGCCTCCAGAGTGTACACAAGGTTTTTCTAAGACATGACTTAGTGACCAAGTTTTTGACCCAACATGACCCATTTTTTTAAGTTGTTTAAGATGTCATCAAGACAAACATTCTGACCAAGTTTCATGTGTATTGTATTGAAAATGTGGTCTCTAGAGCATACATAAGGTGTTTCAAAGATTTGACCTACTGACCTAGTTTTTGACCTGACATGACCCATTTTCAAACTCATCCAAGATGTTGCCAAGGCAAACATTCTAACCAAGTTTCATGAGTATCTGACTGAAAATGTGGCCTCTAGAGCGTACACGAGCTTTTTCAAAGATTGGTCTAGGTGACCTAGTTTTTGACTTCATGTGACCCATTTTCAAATCCACTGAGATAACATCAAGACAAGCATTCTGACAAACTTTCATAAGTATTGGACTGAAAATGTGGCCTTCAGAGGGTACACAAGGTTATTGTAAGATTTTTACCTAGTGACCTAGTTTTTAACCCAATGAGTTCCATTTCTACCTCGTCCGAGACATCATCAAACCAAACATTCTGACCAACTTTGAAGAGTATTGGACTAAAAAATATGGTCTCTACAGATTACACAAGGATTTTCTAAGATTTGACCCAGTAACCTAGTTTTTGACCTGACATGACCTGTTTTCGAACTTGCTTGAAATATCATCAATACAAACATTTTGACCAACTTTCAAGAGTATTGGACTGAAAATATGGCCTCTAGAGCATACACAAGGTTTTTCTAAGATTTGACCTAGTGACCCAGTTTTTGACCCAACAAGACCCATTTTCAAACTTGTCCAAGATATCATCAAGACAAACATTTTGACCAACTTTCAAAAGTACTGGACTGAAAATATGGCCTCTAGAGTGTACACAAGGTTTTCCTAAGATTTGACTTAGTGACCTAGTTTTTTACCTGACCTGAGCCATTTTCCAACATGTTTGAGATATTATCAAGACAAATTTTCTGACCAAGTTTCATGAGTATTGGACTGAAAATGTGGCCTCTAGAATATACAAAAGGTTTAAGTTGACGACGCACGCCGGACACAACATGATCACAAAAGCTCACCTTGAGCACTTTAAAGCAGCATAATGGTCTAAAACATATGGCTAAATAACAAGAGAAAAACTCTGCAACCAGAACTCTTACATTATTTAGAGCCCCCATCCCTTTCATCTTTACAGAAGACTTGCACCTTGCTACAGACCACTTTTAAAAACATTGTTACAAATGGAGAAATTATTCAGTAACAGCATTTTTCCCTTTTAGCCAAAATATCTCCACATTGTAAAAGTACTTGAACCCTTTACCAAAGAATCCCCAGTTCTAACAACTCTGGAATAGAAGGCATTCCCACAATGTTTTTCACCCTATAAGAGACAGAAATCACCATTTGAACTACATTTATTTTGTCGTCTGCACATGTTTTCAATTCTTATGAGTCAAAAATTTTATCCTTTAGTGAAGAGTTAAACCTTTATTCCTAACAGTTACACAAATTTAACACAAAGATGTTTTCCAAGTCATTAGCTGGAATTTTCTTTTGGAATACATTGATTTTATAATTGAAACTTGTCTTCCCAGTGATGGTGGATTTATTGACTGATTGGTTGAATGGTGTTTTATGCCGCTTTCAGCTTTTTTCACACATATCACAGTGCCAGCACATATTCTTGTGTTTTTCTAAAGTGGAACAGTATAGTCTGCCGCCCTGCCCCTTTTTCGCCCAGCCCTTGTGCCCCAGAATCTATATACACGAGCCCTGCTGTCCTTTTCTTTTCAAATGAATAAAGTTGTCTGTTGTTTTGGTTTACCTTGTATTACGTCAGCACACTTCAGTCGCTGATATGGAATTAAAACGTGTCAAACTGATAACCCGCAACGCGTGTGTGTACATTACCCACTTAAAACTGAAAATAATCCGATAACAATGTTTGTCGCAATTTACTACAGGTAGATGCAAGATAGTGAATTATATCGCTGTTGGGGACGGTAGGCCTTATCTTTCATTTACAATGAAATCCGAAACCAACTCATTTAAAACACAAGTTTCAATGCACATCATCGATTTCTGGTTGTCTTACAGTTTCTACATGTACATGAATATTCTTCATACAACATACACATGTATTATGCACCTGTATAACCCCCAACTTGCCACCTGTTCCGTTGAATGGCTTGGGGCTTTCTGTGTTATGTCATAGAGTGATCGCCTTAAAGACAATTCCATTTCATGGTAAGAGTGAGCCATACCATTCAAACCAGTTTTATAGTGATATGACAAGTGATACAATCGCTCTTTCTCTTCAGTAGTTGGAGCACTGAACTCAGCTTCAATTGCATTCGCAGAAAGTGAAGATCAAGATCAAACTGCACATTCTCGACAACTAGTGTAGTAAACTGCTCAGAAAATTATCGCTGTAATAGAGTCAAACAGCCCCTGAATAAAACAAATGTGTGTTTCAAAATGTCGGCAAAGTGCAGACATTTTGTAACCGTCATTACACTTTTTAAAATGAAATATGAAATTCAAAATGATAAGGATAACACAACAAGGCAAGAATATATATCTTTAACTGTAAAACCATGAGAGCCAATATTGACTCGTCATATGTATGCTGCTGCACTGGTTTATCTAACTTTGAGCCTCTCTGAATGTTTTAAAATTCCACTTGTATCTACAAATGAAAATTAATTTTTGTAGAAAAAATTGCAATTTTTCTTTGCTATATGTCATATTACCAATAGAAGAATTTTGAATGTTTTGGAAAGTTTTTGGTGCAAAAAACAGAAACTTTCGATTAACCATTTAATTTACCTTATCTGAATAGAAAAAGGCTTGGTGTTGGACCATTTGTTGCTAAAAACCAAACCTGACAGGGTTGCGATTAAGTGGAGGCTGCTGTACCTGAATTTTAAGTCTTAGATAAAAGGTAATTCTTCTGAAATAAGACACTGTTTTCTTATCACATAAAACCTCCTCCAGCAGTGTCAAGCCCATTACTTTTTTTTTGATAAGCTGCTGTATCATGCAAACACACATATTTAAGAATGGGTTAATGAAAAAAGACACAACTTTTTTTTTTTAATTCTAATGTATAAAAATAAAAATACTTTAACATTTTACTCTGTTCATCTGTTTAACCTGCTTACAACCATTCAGATGAACTGAAACTGTCCAAATTGAAAGGGTATACTGATGACAAAAATAACAATGGCTCAAATAATGGGATTTGTGCCTGAAAGGGCAGAGAACATTATGGGAAAACGGAGAAAATATTCATAACAAATATTTTCTCCTTTTTACACAATGTTTATAAAAGTCATTTTTTCTAGGGACATAAAAACTATAACTTCTTTGGTACAGAGTTATGGACAATTTTGCCCTTGTCTGGTGGTACTAGTCATTCAAGAAGGCATTGCTTCCTCCCTGTCCTTTTTTGTGCCTCCCTGCCCTTTTTGATGGTCTAGAACAATCACTATATTCATGAATTTTCTTGGTCCACCAGTACCAGGCTAGGGCTCTAGAGTGTCTAGCCCAAGAACACTCCCACAAAAAAGGCCAGTGCTCCCAGTGAGGCTCGAATCCAGGGCCTCAAGGTTACAAGTCCTTCACTTTACCACTGAGCCACGCAGGACCCCACCAGTGATGGATTTAGAAGTATTCCACAAAAATACAGATATTCTGTAAACTTACTCATCTTCTTATTTGTTGTAACTATAGAAACCATGAGATCAGCTATTAATATAATGTAATAATTTTTATATCACGTTTTATACGGTCAATTTTTTTCTTTCACTGGAATAACTGGGGTTGTTAATTGTGTCTGGAAGCAATTTCATCCTTTCTCTGCCAAAAATGACTTTCCATTGCTTTTGCATCACGTGCAAGATCAATCTGCACAGAATGTGCAGTATGATCTTCAACCTTTGCCATATGCTTAACTCTTTCAGCATGAAATGGATAAAGCTAATCTCATTCAAAGGCTGTAAATGTAGTTCAATGAAACTCAGAAAGATTTTTACTGTAAAGGCTCGACTAAACAAGCCTGCGATATAGTTCTAAGATCAGACTGCAAGTCCCATGAGACAGGCCCACAATTTTATTTTCCACTTGTAAAGCCTATAAGCACTTGTCTGATATCAAATATATTGAATGACCATAGAATTTTCATCTATATTGTATGCTAGCATACCTTAAAGTGCTATATTTGTCATTGTGTTTAACTCTTTACCAAACAACAAAATGTTAGGGGTGTGTGATGTTTTTGGCAGTGGGTTCACCCTGCTGTCATAGTTCCCACATCATGTGTGCATGTATATACCGGTTTTCGAAGCCTACTATCTTTATCCAGATTTTTGCTTCCAGCAGGTTTTGCCTGGATACGCGTGTAAACAAAACCAGTTTCGTACACTAACAAAATAGTTCTGCCAATGATATTCAAACAAAGCAGTTCAACTTGATACTGTATGTTCTCTGACAAAAATTAAAACATCATATTTCAGTTGTCTTTTTAATTTAAGGTAACAAAAGATTTTCAAGCTGAAATAAAACAAAAACTGTGTCGGGTTTAACACCTCTCCACCATCTGGCACACTTATACAATAACATACCTCGTTGCTGGAGAACTCGGACCCTAATCTCAAGGGTTAGAGTTCTCTGGAGAACTTTCTGTTTCAATTTATATTAGTTTACGAGGAAAAAAAAATCATAGAACACACCAATAAGTAGCATGTATTCGGAGCTAGAAAAGAAATCCGCTGCCTTCAGTGCGTTAGCGCTTTGATTTGGTATACCCGTAATCTGCGATTTAGAGATCCAGACATTCTTATGGCGATATATTTTTGGCAGTATCAGCACACTTTGGAAAGTCTGGAAATACCTTTCTTCCGAGATTTTTCAGCTGCTTTCATTTGAAGCTGTATTCTATTGGCATCTCAATTTTCATTTAATCTCCCTTAATTATAAAATTACAGTAAAAAATAAATTTGGAGAAACAGAATTAGTTTATTTGTATGATCCACTTGTCCAAGGGCAAATAGAATTAAAAAAGTCCACTTGTCCGCCTTACTTGTCAAAAACAAAACAGATTTAAATTACATTAAACGACACCTCGTCAAAAAGACGCTGTCTTGTTTGTCATATTCCTTGTCACGGAACATTTCATGTTTACATTTGGAGCCGCCAGATGCTTTTGAGGTCTCACACTTCTATTTAATAAGAAAAAAAAAAACACGATCCATTTTCTCTGATTTTATGCATGAATTGATAGCTGAATTACAAACTGTTCAGTTTGAGATGGTTTCCAGCAGTGCAGTGGAGATGATGCCCAAAGCAAGGCCTGTATGCATAGAAGCTGTACCATCAGATTAAAAAGCTAAAATATTCACATGTGCGATATTGTCATAAAAGATTCTTGAATCGGTGCTAAAGTGATATAAAAACAAAATTATTTTTATCCACAATGGTGATCTTAAAACAAAAAAGTCGATGTGCAAAAACAGCCGCATATTATAAGAACCCTGTTGTATGCAGTGAATGCTGAGGTACACCAAATATGTATTTTGGGTTTCCAGAATTCAGTGATCATCTCAAGCTGCTGTTTATCATTCGAAATGTCATTTTATACAAAGGGTGAACATTTGTATTTCACTGCTTAATGTTTACGAAAGATATTTGTTTCAAAATTTTGCCCTGTTTTCTACTTGTCCGAGGACAACTAGATTGATAAATTCACTTGTCCGACACCAATTTTTCCCAAGTTGGACATAGGATTTCCGCACCCCTGGTAAAAGGTTTAAGTGATGGCATAGTGAAGTCATTAAAAAGTACTATTTTATATAAAACTCTACAAAGTTTCATGATATATCACGATATATCACAATGCAGTTTACAGAGGCTATACCCACCCCTAGTTAAATTTGTCCAAATTGAAAGCATTTGTAGATGATAAATCATGTGTGTTTCAAATAATGGGTAGGGATCATTGTGGGTAAAGGAGAAACTGTTGTTTACCAGCATTTTCTCCTTTGGCCACTATATGTTCAAAAGCATTCTTCATCGGGGTCATTATAACACAGAATTGTTGGATAAAGTGCTAATCCACTTACCATTGTCCTTTACCAAAAATCTTGCTGGATTTTCTAATGTTGGGGTATTTATTAGCTCTACAGAAACATTTTCCAGGCTTGGTATCACCCAAAACTCCACCACCTTGGACATATTAGACACTCTGTTATATGCATACACTTTCACAAAATATTTTCCCAGTTTAGGAAACTGTGAGTTTGTGTTGATGTAATAACAACCAATGGTTTCACTAACAATACCAGTATACTTGTGAATCTCGCCATCGCCATAATCAAACCCAAAGTAACAATACTGGTTATAAATAGAAGTTGGTTTGTAGTGAGCTATAATCTTTGTTTGTTGTCCAAGGATGACCCATATGTTACGGTGGACACTGAAATCAGTTATTGGATCTTGCACCCTAATAGCAGATTCTACAATCACATTTTCTGAGCTTATGTTGTTCACTGCTGTTACACTGATATCACAAATATCTGGTTTCATAAACTTATACTTCAATATGGAGGAATAATTTCCTGTCAGCCTGAACTGTTTTTCTGTATTATATCCATCAATTATCCATTCAAAAAATAAATCTGAGCCTTTTTTGGCTTCAGCATAGCAAGTCAGCTCCAGGCCTGTTTGAATGTATTCTTTATCACATGATGCCAACAAACCTTGCACTGGACACATCACATTTACACTTAATTTTGTTTCAGTAGAACTCAGGGCATTTGCAAGATTGGCAATCACCAAATACTGTCCAACCTCTACAAATGTGTAATTGATAACAAAAGAGTTATCACTGCTTTCAAAGACTAACTCATACAAATAATCAAACTTGTGATCATCACTTACTAAGACATTCTCTTCATCAAGTGAATTTTCAAAAAGCTGATAGACTTTCCAATTTACTGACACATTGAACATAGACAAAACTTGAAGAACAAACTCTTTCTGGTCATCACAAGGCACGATATTTGGTCCATGAAGTCGAACACTCTCTAGTTTCTTCAGAATAAGAACTTCTTGATCAAGTTCTGCAGCCATTAGTTCAACAGAATCTGAAGTACCAGTGGAGTTTTCTAGCTCACTCCCATATTCCCTGAAACTGTCATCAATTTTAGAGGGGTTTTCCTCAAGACCTTCTACAGTGTATTCCTGCTCTAGTCCTCCATTGGCTTCATGGAACCTTGTCCTTTGATTCGACCTTGACTTTTCATCTACAACTCCTTCACTTAAGTCAAATGGTAATTCATCAATCATGTAAGGCAAGCTTTCATGTTCAATCTGGATATCTTGAATGGAATCTGTTTCTCTTCCGAAATCTTGAAAAGAAGTCATATCAGGTTTGCTCTGGGTATCATGCAGAGAGTTTTCTCTATTGTCCATCAGATCACTGTCTGAACCATTGCCTAAATTCACATGTTCTATACTGTCAAAGATTGCTACTCTAGGCTTAAATAATCCCTCTACTGCATACAAATACGAGAACTCCACAATCAGTTCACACCCATCCCCATAGTCAGCAACTATTTCCATATCTTTACCATTACCAGAGAGGATCAAAGCTGGTCCATCTGTGTCAGAAAGAGAGACAACATTGTTTCTTCCATCCCCATACCATACTTGTAAATACAAGTTGTCACGAGAGGTAGTGACCATTGAAATAGTGTACCACAAGGGAGTATCAGTTGTTGCTATAAAACTTGACCTTGGATCAAGATCAATGTTCAGGTCAGACAATCTCCTCTGGACAACAATCTGCAAGTAAAAAACAAGAAGGCCATTGGCCCTAAAGTGCTCACCTGAGTAAAGTCATCTACAGTAAATAAATCTGAAGAGATCCTGGTTTTAATGATGTAAAGCACATGCATGTAAGTGGCCTACTTTTTGACAACTTGACCTACTTTTGAACATGTAAGGTATATGATCAACAAAACATTCTGATAATGTTTCATTGGTATCAGGCTGAAAATTTGGTCTCTAGACTACACACAAGTTTTTTCTTAGATTTGACCCAGTGGCCTACTTTTTGATCTGTTGTGACCCAATTTTAAACTTGTCTGAAATTTAAAAAAAAAAACTACCTTTCTGACCTAGTTTCATCAGTGTCAGGCTGAAAATGTGGCCTCTACACTGCACACAAGGTTTTTCTCAGATTTTGCCCAGTAACTACTTTTTGACCCAATGTGACCCAAGTCCTTGATCAAAATATCATTAAGACAAACATTCGAAGTTTCATGAATATCATACTGAAAATGTAGCCTCTACACTGCACACAAGGTTTTTCTCAGATCTGGCCTAGTGACCTACCTTTTGACTGGACATGACCCAATATCAAACCTGTCTTGGACATTCCTGGACATCAAGACAAATATTCTGACAAAGTTTCATGAGTATCAGGCTGAAAATGTGGCCTCTAGACAACGCACAAGGTTTTTCAAAGATTTAGCCCAGTGAACTACTTTTTCGTCTGACAAGACCTAATTTCAAACTCTTCTAAGATATCATCAAGACAATTATTCTGGGTTTAATGAATATCAGGCTGAAAATGTGGCCTCTAGAGTCCACATAAGGTTTTTCTAAGATTTGACTGTGAGCTATTTTTTGACCTGATATACCCCAATTTCAATCTTGTCTGAGATATTATCAAGACAAACATTCTGACCAAGTTTCAAGAGCATCAGGCCGAAAATGTGGCCTCTAGAGTGCACATAACATTTTTCTAAGATTTAGCCCTGTGACCGACCTTCTTTTAGACCCCACACGACCAATTTTCATTCTTGTCCAAGGTAATCATGAAGACAAACATCCTGACCAAGTTTCAAGAGTATCTGGCTGAAAATGTCACCCCTAGAGTGCACAAAAACTTTTTGAAAGATTTAGCCCCGTGACCTACTTTTTGACCTGACATGACCCAATTTCAAACTTGTCCAAGATATCATCAAGACAAACATTCTGACCAAGTTTCATGAGGAACTGACTGACAATGTGGCCTCTAGAGTGCACACAAGGTAAATGTTGATGCCTGGACTATGGATGATGCACACAGCATGATCACAAAAGCTCACCTTCAGCACTTGGTACTCAGGTGAGCTAAAAATAGACATTTTTAAGTAATGTTTGTTTTATATCACTACCACATGACTAAATTTGGAACTCATCTTAATTGACAGTTTTAATTTTGCAGACTACAACAGAAATGTTGCTGAGATTTTCTTTGTCTCATGATGTTTTCAAAAGGCCTCTTCTATAAGGTCGTTAAAACTCTGGATTGTGTGCTGAAGGGTTTACCAAAAGATCCCATGTTTTAATGATTCTAAGGATGAAGTATTTTAAAAACGTTATGGAAAAGAAGAAAATGCTGGTAACCAGCATTTTCTCCTATTCCCACAACATTTTCTTTGCCTTCCAAAGTCTATCAATGAGCCAATATTTAATCTGTAGTCTGCAAATGCTTCCAATATGAACAAGTGAAGAAATTTATCGGCTGATTCAGATTTAAACTTTTTCTTTCAGTGAGTGTCGCTACCTACCTTTGAAGAAGACTTTTGAAAACACTGCCCGGGAAAAGAAGAAAATGTTATTAGCTTGGGTTTCTTCTTTCCATAAATGTTTTCCATCCTTTTAAACACAAAACCAATCATTTTGGCAAAGTTAAATCTGTTCAATGCAATTTCGTTCAACTGACAAAATCTGAAATACTTTGGATAAAATCAATGTCAACCCCACTATATAGGTGCTCAACAACTACACAAAATGGATTTGTTAGTTTATCTGTACAGTGTTAAATGCAATTTTCAACAGTACTTAAGTTATATCCCATAGCCAATGCACCTACCCATGCTTTCCTAAACTTTCTCTTACTATTTCTTCATAGAATATTCTTCAGCAAGAGGGCCAGGATGGCTTATATTGTTCCAATGGCTAATTAGTACAAACCATACATACTAAACATTACAATTCTAGACCAAGTGGTTTCGTACAAAAAGACTTTCAAAGTTTTCCCTATAAAAGCTTGTGTGAAAGTTGTGACCCCAGGGTGAGGCCATTTTTACCACAGAGCTATAATTACTTGAATCCTGGTAAACGTCTACCTCTGGTTCCTATACAAGCCTCTATAATAGCCTAATTAAAACTTGTAACTTGTGCAGTAGAGCCAATTTTGACCCAAGGGCTATAATTTGAACAAGCTTAGTAGAGGTCCACTAGATTGATACACAAGCAAATTTAGTAGCACTAGGCCATATGGTCAGGAATGAGAAGCTTTTAAAGTTTTCCCTATATAAACCCATGTTAAACTTGGGACTGTTCGGGCAGGGCCAAATTTGACCTCAGACCTATAATTTGAACAACCTTGCTAGAGGCTCACTAGATAAAGCTGCAAGCAAAATATGATATCCCTAGGCCTTACAGTTAGGAACCAAAAGATTTTTAAAGTTTTCACTATATAAGGCAATGTAAAACTTGTAACCCCCTTGGTATGGCCAATTTTGACCCTAGGGCTATGATTTGAAGAATCTTAGTAGAGATCTATTAGATAAAGTTACATGCAAAATTTGGCAGCCCCATGGTTAGGAACAAGAACTTCAAAAATTTTCACTATATAAGTACATATAAATCTTGTGAAACTCTACCCCCCCCATCTTTCCCCCCCCCCTCCCCGGACCGACTTTGACTCTAAGGCTATAATTAGAAGGAATTTGGTAAAGATCTATTAGATGAAGCTACACACCAAATTTGGTGGCTCTAGGCCTTATAGTTTCAGACCAGCAGAGTTTTAAAGATTTTCAATATTACAGTAAAACCTTGATATTTTGAGTCTCGAACATTCGAGAATCCTGCATTTTTCGAGGAATTTCCATAGTCCCAGCAAAAACTCTACTATATTGCACCAAAATTAGCTTGGTTATTTCAAGTCTCAAAAAGTCGATAATTCGAACACAGGTGTTGGTCCATGTAATCATTTTCCTTCTTTAAATTAATTGTTAATTCGAACACTATGTTTTCAGAACTCTCGATCGATTGTTTTCACACCTTTCCGAGTAAAGGTTTTTATCGCGCCAGCCCATCTACGGTGTGGTGTAAGTTTTACAAGCTATGACAATTACCATAGGGGATTCATACTACAGTATGATTTGAGAAGGTATTACCCTTAATTTATGAAGAGAAGCTAATTATGAAAAGTCTGCGATGTCTATTCCGACCATTCCCTTCATCAGTGATCGTATGATCGCTGCCCTCGTGTAATTTAAACTGTCTGATATTTCATTTTATAAAAAATGACACAAGTATTTTATTCCTGATTAAACAAATGAATTTATCTCCCAAATCTATTCTTTTTTTGCAGCATGTGCGTACATGAACTGTTCAAAGTCATTGTTGACCCTGAAAAGACAGTTTTAAGCATTTGTGATCAGACAATGTCTGATTTTTTATTAGTTTTCATGTCAATCTATTTATAGCATCAGGTGTTTCCCAAGTCGCTTCGCCACTGATTAAGACCTGTATGATAGCACAAATTTTTTTTGTCTTGTTAGGGTGACATCATATTTCAGGCTTGCATGAATATCACTTGTTCGTTTTCATGTCATAGAAATTTACCTTTGACAAAGGTAAATGTCAGTTTTCACGGGGTGTGTAGATACCCTGGTCTGCTATCGTGTCGAAGAGAAAAGTCCTAGTAGAGATAGTCTTTCCTTTTCATTTCTCATTAGATCAGCCCTATACTTTTGGTAGTTTACACTTCTATGACCACTTCAACAGCACCGCAATTACACGGTACCGTTTGTGAACGTTTACATGTATCGCAACCAAAATTGTCCATCTGCACATTCCTGTTTTTTCTGCAGAAGAATCAAAATTTGACATCTTTCCCCGTTGCATTCTTCGATCGTTTTCAACAGCTTTTTCTAGTTGCACGGTGCCGTATTCAATGATATTTCAGTAAAACTCCAGTGTCCAAAGAACTTAAATCCATTTCAATGTACATGTAAATTTTGTTATTCTCTCTGGAATAGAGCAAGCAAATACCCATGGCTGTTTTCTCACATAAACAAAAGGGCGAAAGTTATAGGGAGCAAATGTGAAACAGTAGATCGTACGATTTTGTAAAAATTACAGAACACACCCTTTCCAAAAACTATAGAAAGAAAGGCTAGATTATTTAAATATCTAATTTAAACTCCAAGAACTCATATGATCAAAACAGGAACATTTACAGAAAATAAACCTTTCGATATGATATTTTTCAAATGTAGTAAATTAATGAATCAAATAGGAACATAACAAGGTTCTATCGCTTGGGAAGTATACCTTGATCGCCATTCTTGAACAGAATAAATTTTTTTTAATGGACATTTTAGATCATTCGAATACCGCGAAAATTTGAACATTTTGATTGGCCCCTTGGGACCTCAAATTATTGAGGTTTTACTGTATTCAGTTTTGTTGTGATGGTAACCAGAGTTTTAAAATGGCATCAAACTCTTTCTAATTCTGAAGAGGACCATGAATCGTTTCTGTGCAATTTCATCAAAACTGGCCGAGTAGTTTCAGAGAGAAGATATCTGAAATAAAAGTTAACGAACACATACACCATGGACACAGGGCCATGACATAAGCTTGCTAGTAGCCTCTGGCCAGCGGACCTAAAAACCACTGGCTGCTTTCCAACATAACCATCATTGAAAGAATGATTAGAGGTGAGAGATGAATCATCCTGTCACAATAACTTATCATCAATCCTCAGAAAGAAGTTGGCCAAACTGGGGATTAGAACCAGCCATGCCTTCATCTCAAGTCCTGCAAGCTATCGACTGTGCTACCAGGCTCAGCCTACAATATGGGTACTCAAAGCTGACTACTAATTCATTAACTTTATACAAAATGGTTCAGCATTGTGACATTTCTGAAAAAAAAAAAGTTTTCTACCTACAGACACAAAGAAAAATTCTGTAATTTAAGCCATTATTTATTTAGTACAGTAGCAGTTTTCAATTTAGGCAAGTCTAAAATTTTTTCATTTGTTAAGGGTTCATCCACTGTCAAAGATGTAATTCTCCAAAAGATTGTGGGAAGAAAAGTACTTATCTGATATGAGAAATTGCACAATTTTCTCCATGTTATGAATATTATTCAAACCAGACCTATAAGGCACTGACACCACTGTTGTCCAGAGCATTTTACTGAAAGTAACCTGAAATTGCTCTCAACATAATGAACTTACCACAGTAATGTTTTTGCTTTGTAGTCCATATTCGTTTTCTGCTGTTGCTATGACTACAAATCTTCCTGTTTCCTGGAAAACATGTTCCTGTGAAAGAAAAAAATAATGTGTCAGTAGTTTTCAAAATATCTTAATACAAGCACTTGACAGGTTTGTTTATATGGTGTGTAAGATCATTTTCACCATTATTTCATTTATATTGCTGCACTCTGTGCATCTATCCATGCTTTCCTTGAGTTTTTTTAATCAGGATTTTGCACAATATTTTTCCCAAGCCACTGGCTGCTCTTCCACATAAGCATTCTAAAAACAATGATAGCAGTGAGAGAGGAATGAATCTTGTCACTGAAAATCAATCTATTTCTAAAAGCAACTACCGCCAAGCACTGGCAACTGCATGCATGCAGTGCTCCTTTTATAGCAGATTTTTGCCATGTTCTATATTATCAGAAATGCTGAATTCCGTTAGTTGCTGCACATTGAATCATTATCACGTACTTTCAGGATAAACTAAATACTTTACAATGATTTGGAAGAATTCCTCCTACCAAGTGTGACGAGCTGTGTACCTCAGTCAGACATATACTGGACTTGAAACCAGGAGGTTGCTGGTTCAATTCCCCAGCTTGGCCAATTTCTAACCGAGGGCTGATGATAGTCATTGCAACAGGTTTCATTCCTCTCTCACTGCTGATCATTGTTTAAACAAAAGTTACTTTGGACAGCAGCCACTGGGTTAAGAAGAATATTGTGCCTAGGACTGTTAAAAGAAAATTCCAGGAAAGCATAGATAGGTGCACTGGCACCCACAATGTAACAAAAAATAGCCCCCAACACCACACAAACAATCAATATAGACAAGTACAAGTTTGTGTCCTCTGGCAGAGAGTCAAACAATGAATGTTCAACCCTTTTAAAGCTGAACTGGGCTATAATGGCTTGTACAGAGTAGATACAGATCAGGCTGTACAGAACATGCAGTCTGATTTTGGATCCACACTGTTTGCTTCTTTGCCAAATATTATGACAAAAACAGCTTTAAAATTTCAACATGCATCTTTAGGCATAACTAAGAATGCCCATTTCACTTAACCCAATACCAAACAGTTTTAACGACCCTAAAGAGGAGCAATTTTGAAAATATTATGAAAAACATTGAGGTAACCAGCATTTTCTCCTTTTTCCACAATGTTTCTACCCTTTCAAAGACAAATTCCATCATTTAACTCTTTACCACATCTCAAAGTGCTGGACTGGGCCAAATTTAGAGCTGTTACAGATGCCAAATTCAATGTGACTGAAATGCAGTGTTCAATCTAGAGTGCGCCATTGCTCCACAGGCCCCCTAAAGTCCAAGATGGTGCAATTCTAAACCAACCTTGGGCCCACCGGGCGCACTCGATTGTAAAAGTGCCACTCCAGGAATTAGGGTCTTTTTCTTCCATTTCTGCTTTTTCCCCCTCAATAAATATGAGGCCGAGCTTACTAGTGAGAATTTATCGATAATCTTATTATATAATGGTCAAGATAAAACTGGTAGCCTGGTATCACTCTTCGTACAAGACAGTTTCAGAAGAACAATAGGGCCATGATGGCCCTGTATCGCTCCACTGGCTAATACTTAAAATCCCTACATGCCAAACATTACAATACTTGGCCAATTGGTTTTGAACATAAGACCCCTGAGACAGGACTAAAATTGGTAGCCCAAGTTCTTATGGTAAGTAACAAGAAAATTTCTAAAGATTTCACTACATAAGCCCATGTAAAACTTCTGACCCCTGAAGTGGGGTCAAATTTGACCCTAGGGCTATAATTTGGGTACTCTTGGTAGAGGCCCACAAGATAAAGCCACATGCAAAGTTTGGTAACCCTAGGCCTTATGACTGAGTACAGGGAGATTTCTAAAGTTTTGTCTATATAAGCCCATATAAAAATTGTGACCCCTGGGGCGGGGCCAATTTTGACCCCAGGGCTATAAGTTGGGCACTCTTGGTTGAGGCCCACTAGATAAAGCCACATGCAAAATTTGGTAGCACTAGACCTTATGGCTAGGTGCAGGGAGATTTCTAAATTTTTCTCTACATAAGCCTATGTAAAACTTGTGACCCCCCTGGGGTGGGGTCAAATTTGACCCTCGGGCTATAAGTTCGGCACTCTTGGTAGAGGCCCACTAGATAAAGCCACATGCAAAATTTGGTAACCCTAGGCCTTATGGCTAGGTACAGGAAGATTTCTAAAGTTTTCTCTATATAAACCTATGTAAGACTTGTGACCTCCGGGGTGGGGTCAAATTTGACCCCAGGGCTATAATTTTAAGAAACTTGATAGAGGTCTACTAGATAAAGCTACATGCCAAATTTGGTAGCCCTAGGCCTTATGGTTTCAGACAAGAAAATTTTCAAAGATTTCCAATATTTTTAAGTTTTGTTGCCATGGCAACCAGAGTTTTTGAAGGAATTAAATTCTTTCAAGAAATCTGAAGAGGACCATGGCAGGATCATTTCTGTGAAGTTTCATCAAAATTGGCTGGGTAGTTTCAGAGAAGAAGATGCACGGACGCATGACAGACAACGGGCCATGACATAAGCCCGCTGGCCTTCGGCCAGTGGAGCTAAAAATGGGTACCACAGGTTATGATTCTTTGAGCTTCCGCTGATCATTCAACATTGCTAAAAAGTGATTTTCTGGGTATTTTGGAAGCCTGAATGGGGCAAAAAAAGGCAAAAGCTGTTGGAAATATTACTTCAGAAAACACAATCGGGCCAGTACCTACTCCTAGTTCAAACGATGATAATAGAACCCCACAGAAACCCAAGTTTCAACCAAAGAGGCTCCCGGAAGATCAGTTCAAAAATTGGTTAGTTTATGGTGAGAAAATTATATTCTAGTTTAAGTGATAGACAGGAAAGTTATATCCCTCTGTGACGGGATAGCAGAATTTTTGAAAGTTTACCACTGACAGACAGTGTTTTCTCCATTTTCTGCAGTGTTTTCACAAGCCCTCTTTTATAGGTTGTTAAAACATGTGATTGCTTGGTAACAGGTTAAGCCACCTCTGTTATCTGCAAATACTTTCTATTTTGAAGAAGTCTTCTGATAAAGGGTTAATCACTACACTGTTAATACCCTTTTTTATTAATTTAAGTCCAGACAATGGGTCTGATAAATTTACAGTCAAATGCTGTTGTAATTAATGTAGCTGACAGAAAGTAATTGGCAATAGAAATTTTGACATGTTTCAATTACTTCATCATTTGATAGTCATTCATCTTGATTATAGTCAAACCTATGAAACATTAACCCTTTATAAAGCAATCCTGTTTGTTTAACCACCTGGGAGGTGAAAGCCTCTGAAAGCATTGTAGGAAAAGGAGAAAAGGCTGGTATCTAACTAACGCCCTCTGGGAGGGGGGTATTGCCCATATGGGTAACCTGTGGCTGCAATAAATATGCACTGTCTATATGGGCAACCTGCGGCTACAATAAATATGCATGGTCTACATGGGCAACCTGTGGTTACAATAAATATGCTTTGTCTATATGGGCAAACTGTGGCTACAATAAATAAATCCAAAAATCCCAATCACTTGCACAAGCTGCTTTCAGGGTTTGCTAACCCTCAGAGAGCTAAATAACATCAAGCACACAGAGTTTCAGCTTGTGAACAAAGTCCTATTGATTACAATATCAACACTTTTTTTAGTTTCAGTACCTTGAATCAGTACAGTCTAATCTTGATCTACACTTCCCTCAAAAGCAAAGTATGTGGTGCCTAATACCTGCACAAAACTTGTTAAGCCTTTACCAAATAATCCTGTGTTTTTACTCTACCAAACAACAAAATTTTAGAATGGCCCAAATTGAAAGCATTGGTAGACAACAAAATAAATGCTGGATTTTTTTTTTCTTGGAAAGAGCACAAAACATTGTGGGAAAAGGAGAAAATGCTGGTCACCAGCATTTTCTCCTTTTCCTAAAATGTTTCAAAAGCCATTTTCCCCAGGGTGGTAAAAACTAGAGATTGTGTAGTTAAGGGTTAATGATCCAGAAGAAAAAGGGGCTTTGGAAAGCATTCTGGGACCACAAGAAATTGCTGGTAACCAGCATTTTTTCTTTTTCCAACAATGTCCTCTACCTCTTTCAAACAAAAATCCAGCGTCTCATTTACTTTTTTGTCACCTGCATACACTTTCTATGTGGAAGAATCCAACATTTTGCCTACTGACAAAGAATTGCATCCAGTCTCAAGCCATAAATCTCTGGTTCTTCAAGTCTTTACCAAACGAATTTTAGACTCCACCAAATAGAAAGCATTTCGTGGATGAAAAATTTAATGTGGCTAAAATAGTGAGATTTGCCCCTAAAAAGATAGAAAACAATGTCAGAAAAGAAAAGTAGGCTGGTTTCCAGCATTTTCTTCTTTTGCCAATGTTTATAAAAGCCTTTTCTGTCAAGGATTGTTTGGTAATGCCATGGTCACATTTACAGTCATGCACATACCGTAATTTGCTTAAGTTTTGGGACAGTAAAAAAATAATTAATTTTTTTCGTGTCCCAATACTTTGGTCTACAAAAAATAATTATTTTGTCAGCTGTCCCAAAACTTACGGTCAAACAAGACAGTCTGTCATACTGAAAGTCAATGGCCGCTAACCCGTCAAATATTGCTGACGTTAAAATATTGCTACGTCATTGATGTCGATAAACATCCAATCATAAGCAGGTTGGTCTATTTTTAGACAGATTGGAATTTCACCGATCAATTTGAGCACTAAGAGCTAAAACTTCGCTTTTTCTCATTGTTTTTGTTGATGATTAACTTGTCACTCATTATTGTCTGCGTCCTGGGATCGCAATGAGGATGTTATTTTGCGTTTGTAGATCTAAATTCACAACATATTTTACCTGCTTACATGTACGTGAGGTGAACGACATTAATTCCACTCTGACAAGTACCTGCTCAGACCGTTCTCAAATTTGATTGGTTCGTCGATCTTCGATCGATAAACCTTGGGTAAACTAGAATGCTGTACCTTGATTTCTATTTATAAACAACGAACTCGACTGACCGTGAAATACATGCGTGTCAACTCTGTCAATTTCAGATGTACATATACACGTTATACATCTTGGATACAAGTTTATCACACCCTTTTTACACTTACGTCGGATTTCTTTTTGAATTGGGGTTTAAATTAGACTGTCAGGTGATCGAGTTTTTTGTCTTGAATCAGGAAACTACCATATCGAAATTGGGAGGGTTGGGAAGCATGCATACAACGTTACGTGTGTAGAAATAAAACTGCGCGAAATAAATAATTGCAAACAAAGGGTATCAAACGGATTGAAAGATTTTTTTTTAAAATAGATATTCACTGTCCCAATTCTTTGGAACAAAAAAATACCAATCTTGCTTTGCAATTTTTAGTATGTCCCAAATCTTTGGGTCATGAAAAATAATTATTTTCACGATTTTTTATGGTGTCCCAATTCTTTGGGTGTCCTAAAACATAGGCAAAATACGGTAGTTGTCTATAGTTCATTCCAAACATAGTCTGCTGTAGTGTTACTATGGTCAACTAGCTTGAGGTATGTTTGAAATAGGTTCAAAATTGGCAAAAAGAGGAAATACACCAAGAACGCCAACAGATCTTTAACGGATCGCCATCAGTCTACTCCCTTGCACAAAGATCCGTGATGATCTGTTTAGAACGCCGTCACATCGCTACTTATTCGCTTAAATCGCTATCAAAATGTAACTTGAACATAAACATCGTAACTGGAGTGCTATCAGATCAATCAAGAGCACAAATGTTCGCCAGTATGCCGGTCATCGCGCTCCGATGTGATCCGAAAGCGACCATTGTAGCATGTTGACGGCATTCACGGCGAAGAAATTACGCGTTACGCGTGCTGTGTGTGGACGGGCGTTGTCTTTTTGAAAAAGAAAATGATGTCCATGCTGGTATAGGAGTGGGAGAAGGTGGGGTTTCAGTATGTCATCCATATAGCGTTGCGCTGTCAGATTACCATGAATGACGACAAAGTCACTCTTGAAATTATGATTTATAGCCCCCCATACCATTACGCTCCCTCCACCAAATCTGTCTCTCTCCAATACACAATTGTCAGCAAATCTTTCTCCTTGCCTACGATAAACACGAGCTCTACCATCACTGTTGCTCAGATTAAACCGAGATTCATCTGAAAAAAACAACATTTGCCCAGTTTTGTTGAGCATGTAAAGCTGCCCAGCGTGTTCTCTCAGCGCGATGACGTCACGTCAGAATCTGCCCTATATACGGCCGACGACACCCGATACCCCTAACTTTCAAGCGATGCCGCACTGTGTCGGCACTTATGTTTCTTCCGTGAACACCATGTGTCTCCCATGACGTCGACGTAGCCGTCTTAAAGTGATTATGTAGGTGACGCACAACGATGTAACGGTCCTGGTTAGCCGTTGTAACGCGTCTCTGACTGGGGCGAGGACGATCTCTGGTGCTGCCAGTCGCCCGAAAGCGATTAACAAGACGATCTATCATAGACACATGCACGCCAAATCTTGCCGCAACCTGCCGTCGCGAAGCACCGTTGTCAAGCATGCCTAACGCACGCTCTCTATTTTCTTGTTGAAGACGTGGCATTTTGATTGCCGCTGTAGTTTCAATTTTTTCGATGTTTTTCTATGCAATATCGTTGGATAAACATGTACACATGAAGCCAACCTCTATTGTAATTGAAATTGGTCAGCAATTTGCCCATGTGACATTCATGCACAGGTTTGAGTCCCATGAAGAGCACTTTTCATATCGCATGAATAAGACCATCATTGTGTGTAAACCAGATACAAAGAACACACTGGAGAGACCTTACGTACTTGCTCCAGGTCAACGTTACTGCTCCTGTCAATTCAACGTACCCGCTCCTGTAAAAAACATGGCTATCATCTTCGATATCGTCATCACAGGACTCCTCTTCGTTAATATAAATTAATAATAATGATCATCAACGAACAACCATAAATATGCCTTCTCAGCTGCACACCTAAAAGTATCTAGTTATATCTAATACTATGATTTGAATATGAGCCATACTCTGTGAAAAGGGGGCTTAATGCATCTACGAAAAGTATCTGTCCAGGTCAGCCTGCGCAGTCCGCTCAGGCAGACCTGGGCCAAGACTTTTCACTATAGGTCAATTTTCTGTGTGTTCAAGGACCAGTCTACTCAAGATTCAGTTGTTTTTTTAAAAAAAGGTGTTTATTATGGATCCATAAGTATGTGATGGGTTATAACACAAAAAAAAACGTCGCACTAACGCGAAAGACCTCGTAATAACGTGTTTTTAAACACGTAATAACGTGTTTAAAAGTTGTGGTAATGCAAGAAATATCGTAATAACATGTATGAAACACGTAATAACGCAAAAAATGTCGCACTAATGTGAAAAAAAATCTCGTTATAACGAGTTTTGAAACACATAATAACGCGTTTAAAAGTCGCAGTAACGCGAATTGAAAACTTGCAGTAACGTCTTTTTTTTTTTTGGATCTACTGTTTTCATTATGGTTGAGTACTGCGAAGTCCAGTCGAGCTTCCCTATGCAAATTTGTGTGTTTTGATGGTGCATTACGCCGCTTTCAATGATACTTATATTTATATCACATCACAGCTTTAACTCTTTTATTCCCGATCTTTCTAGGATACATCAATATAAGTCTGCAGCTACTCCGTTCCCTGTCATAACTAGCATGACTAGCGCCGGCAGAAGTGATCAAACCAGAATTTCTTATTACAAGTTAATAATCCTGACCACCTAACCACGGAAGATTTTCCTATGAAAGCTACATTATGAAACAATCAGTGCAACTTCCATAATGTCTGAGTCTTGTTTGTTTCTTTCGAATTTAATCCGTTTTCATCAGTGCTTAATTCATTGAAAATGCATTATTTTCATGATGATTTTTCCTTTAAAGAATATCGACTCCATGAACATCTGGTCGAGATCTCGCTGAGCTTGGTAGGTCAGTTAGTCACATACAAGGCTTGAAACATGCAAGGCGGGGTTTGTTCGATGGCTTGATTCAACAGCTCAGCCAAATTCTTTTCGGAGATTGATAATCGTCATTGCAGAAGGTTTCCTTCCTCTTTCACCATTTGTCATTTTTCGAAGACGTTGATCTAGGATAGCAGCCAATAGCTTTCAAATATATTTATGCGAATTATTGGTAGTTATTGGCGAGTTATTGGTGCAAGGCAAAGTAAAGATGCAGACTTAATACTAGCTAATTCTAGAAAGGTCATTAATAAGAAAGTGATTTCTGTGATGTGGTTGAAATAACGCTGAAACAAACAAAACTCACAACCAACACAATTTAATCTTTATTGGGAAATTTGAATGCATGTCAAAGACTTATTGTACATACATGTAAACTGTATTCATCTAATGTTGATAAAGTAAAAAAAAACATTACTGCAAATTTTTGATTCGCGTTACTACGACTTTTAAACGCGTTATTACGAGATTTTTTCACGTAAGTGCGACTTTTTTTGCTTTGTAACATATTTTGAATTCACGTTATTACGAGATTTTTTGCGTTACTGCGACTTTTAAACACGTTATTACGTGTTTTAAAACACGTTATTACAAGATTTTTCGAGTTAGGGCAACTTTTTTTAGGTTATCATATGTTTTAAATTCACGTTATAATGTGTTTTAAAACATGTTATTACGAGATTTTTCGCCTTAGTGCGACTTTCTTTTTGCGTTATAAGGTGTTTTGAATTCACGTTATTACGTGTTTTTGATAAAAATATTTTACCTTCATTTTGACCCTTGTAGGCTTTCGTATGTAGGCTTTCGTAACAAAGTGATCATTTTCCGAAATCATTTTCGCTTTCATATTTCTATGTTTTTTAAAGTAAAGTATATGCGACTTTCAAGTGAGTGTTAGTAATGTATGAAATGAATGTATTCAGCATTGACCACTTTCATACACAACTGTGTATATAAAATTGTTACAAACAACTTAATATCGTTATTTTCTGAAACAAATTGAGAAGACATCAAGGCCTATTAGATAAATCTGCCCACGCTCTCTCTCTCTCTCTCTCCCTTCCTTCCTCTCTCCCCCCTCTCCTTTTCTCTCCCTTCCTTCCTTCCTTCCTCTCTCTCTCTCTCTCTCTCTCTCTCTCTCCATTTTTTCGCAATGAGTGTCTGATTCTGCCAGCTTAATAAAATTGGGGAGAGAAACACAGAACCTGAGATCGCCTGAATACATGCCCAATACGATTAGGCCTATTGATAGAACAAGAGGACCATGATAGTCCTATATTGCTCACCTGAGTACTAAGCAGTAAAGGTCTAAAACAAGAGGGCCATGATGGCCCTGTATCGCTCCACTGGCTATTAAGTAAAAACACTACAAGCCAAACATTACAATATTCAGCAAATTGATTTCAAACACGAAGACATGCAAACATTTTTCTATCTTATCCTACGAGAAAGTTGTGATCCATGGGCAAAGCCAATTTTGATCGCAAAGCTATAATTATTTGAATCCTGGTGGAGGTCCACAATATAAAGCTCCATACCAAATAATTCAGTTCTTGAATGTTATAAACAAGAAGATTTTCAAATTTTTCTCAATGAAAAGCCCTGTAAAACATGAAACCCATGAGACAGGGCTAAATCTAATAGCCTTAGTCTTTATAATGGTTAGTAACATGATGACTTAAGATAGTTTTCATTACAAAAGCCCATGTAAAACAGGTTACCTTGTGTTCCGTGGTGTGGGGACAAACTTGGGTCAAGGACTATAATTTGGGCCCTCCTTGTAGAGGCCCACTAGATAAAGCTACATGCAAAATTTGGTAGACCCCATGGCTATTATTTGAAGGAACTTGGTAGAGGCCCACTAGATACAGCTACATGCCAAATTTGGTAGCCCTAGGCCTTACAGTTTCAGAGAAGAAGATTTTTGAAAATTTTCTATATTTTTCAGTTTTGTTGCCATGGCAACCAGAGTTTTTGAAGGAATTAAATTCTGTCATGGGATTCTGAAGAAGACCATGGCAGGATCATTTCTTTGAAGTTTCATCAAAATTGGATAAGTAGTTTCAGAGATGTTTGAAATAAAAGTTAATGCACGCACGGACAGATGGACGGACGGACCTTCAGTGCCGGTAAAAAACAAGTATATACATCAATCTCAGTTTGAAATATATCTTTTTAACCTATTACCAGACAATCCCTACTTTTGATGACCCTGAGAAAGAAGGCTTTAGAAAAGCATTTTCTCCTTTTCTTACAATGTTTTCTACTGTTCACAAAACAAATTTCAAATTTTCAATCACTTTTATTTTGTCGTCTGCAAGTGCTTTCGATTTAGACAAGCCTAAAATATTATCGTTTGGTAATGAGTTACATGTGTGCTAACAATTGTCATAATAAATCACTAAGATTTTTTTTCAAACTTATTTTATTAATACTTTTTCTAAGTTAGTCATCATCAAACAGTACAAATGGTGTATTAATATGAACACTTCATAGTTTGTAAACACAGTCAGATATGTGGAGGATAATTTTTTGTTTTGGTGTATGATTGAAAATTCTTTTATTGAGTTGAAACAAATGCTAAAAGCTCCCCTTGAGCACGTTGTGCTCAAATGAGCTAAAAAGTTAACATACGGATGGACGCACAACAGACAATGGGCCATAACATAAGCCTGCTGGCCTTCGGCCAGTGGAGCTAAAAAACTTGTCTAGCACCAATCATGTATCACTGCAGCTGGATAATCAAGGGAGGTAAATAGTAACGAACTTTATCTTTCATAAAAAGAGTTATTTCCCTTGATTAATGTTTAAATTGAAGTGACAATATTTTGAAGCCCATGTTAAACTTGCGATCCCTGGAATGAAAGCAATTTTGACCCCAGACCTACAATATGAAACTAGAATGTGTGGTTATAAACAAAAAGATTTTTTAATCTTGCCCAATAAAAAGTCATGTAAAACAAGTTTGCTGAATAAAAGGCCCTGTAAAATATGTGATCCATGACACAGGTTTATCAAGTTTTCACTATAAAAGCCAATGTAAAACTTGTGACCCCTGGTGTGGAGTCAAACTTGACCCCCAAAGTTAAAATTTGGGCCCTCTTGGTAGAGGCCCATTATATAAAGTTACATGCAAAATTTGGTAGCCCTAGGCCTAAATATGGCTATGTACAAGTAGATTATTAAAGTTTCCTTATATAAGACCATGTAGAACTTGTGACCCCCTGGGGTGGGGCTACATTTGACCCCCTGGGCTATAATTTGGGCACCCTTGATAGAGACCCCCTAGATAAAGCTAAATGCAAAATTTGATAGCCCTAGCCCTTATAGCTAGATGCGAAAGATTTTCCTATATAAGCCCGCCCATGTGAAACATGTTACCCCCCCAGAGCGAAGTCAAATTTGACCCTCGCCTATAATTTGGACACCCTTGGTACAGGTCCACTAGATAAAGCTACATGCCAAATTTGGTCGCCCTAGGCCCCATGGCTAGGTCAAAGAAGAATTTTAAAGTTCTCCCTATAAAAGCCCATGTAAAACTTGTTATATAAGCCCATGTAAAACTTGTTACCCCCGGGCAGGGCCTAATTTGACCCCAGGGCTATAATTTGAACAATCTTGGCAGAGGTCCACTAGATAAAGCTACATGCCAAATTTGGTAGCTCTAGGCCCTATGGCTAGGTAGAAGAGGAATTTTAAAGTTCTCCCTAAATAAGCCCATGTATAACTTGTAACCCCCGGGGCGGGGCCAATTTTGACCCCAGGGCTATAAATTGAAGAAACTTGGTAGAGGTCCACTAGATAAAGCTACATGCCAAATTTGGTAGCCCTTGGCCTTACGGTTTCAGACAAGAAGATTTTCAAAGATTTTCAAAATTTTTCAGTTTTGTTGCCATGGCAACCAGAGTTTTTGAAGGAATTAAATTCTTTCAAGAAATTCTGAAGAGGACCATGGCAGGATCATTTCTGTGAAGTTTCATCAAAATTGGATGGGTAGTTTCAGAGAAGAAGACGTTTTAAAAAAAAGTTAACGCACGGACGGACGGACGCACGGACGGACGGACGCACGACGGACAACAGGCCATGACATAAGCCCGCTGGCCTTCGGCCAGTGGAGCTAATAAAGATAAATACCGAATATCGAGGTTCAAGGCCAAATGATAATGAAACAAGAGCAGCAAATTGTCGCAAGATATGCCCGTCTCACTGCCAGTTGTCAAGGAGGTATAATAATTGCAAAGGGCAGGTAATGCAACAAACATGTTTACCAAGTCTCAAGTCAATTTGACTTGAGACTTCAAAGTTCCGTTCCAGACAAGCAAGAAATACCGTAAAAATGAAGATCGGAGTGGAATTACTCAAAATCCATGCTAGATAGAGTTATTGTTCATGTGCACTGCACTCAGGCCTAAAAAAAAAATACCTGTGTTTCGGGTTTCCCGACCCTACCTAGAAAAATACTGCCGACCCTAAACTTTTTTTTCCACTACGATCGAAAAAAAAAATTGTTAGGTGCGATCAAGGTACATCTCGGTACTTTTTGGCTGTTGCAATTTCGTTCCCTGTCACTCGTCTGCATCAAAATATACTAACACCTGTTGTATGTCCCGTAGCCGTCCAAAGGAGTTGATACGAAGATCGATAACAAACTAGGTTTTGTCTAGTTACATACCAAACATGCGTACACGCCATAAAATGCCAATCAATCAAATGTCAACTTTGCCATGCCCCATCTGCAAACTCGGGAATCACGCACAAAATTTAGTGCTCTCATCTCATGGCCTTCACTATCTATAGAACAGTTCATGAACATGTATTAAGGAACTGAAAAACATCGTGTGCACCAAACTCAACTAAAATGTTAACTGTCACGAGAATGAACTGTTCTGAACAGCATAAATGACCAGTTCTAAGTCAACTGTCTTCAGTTTCTGAAGCGCAATGAAGGGAACAGATAAAAGTCAAGGCGGCCATTGGCCCTTTCTTTACAGTAGCTCTACAATACCTGAATAGCTAAAACTAGAGGCGCTTGAGCGCCTGTATCGCTCCACAGGCCTGATATTTCTATAATGGCGAAAGGAAGTTTTTAACAATTATCATTCAATCCTGCATTTTAGCTCACTGAAGAAACAATTTGGTAGACAACCACCATAGGAACTTACCTGCAAAACAACAATGAAATCCAATGAATAGTTTTAGAGAAGAAATTTTTCAAAGATTTTACTTTATACCATATAAGGAAAATGAGTCTCCCATAAAAGCCATGTTTTTTGACAGATCTTTTTTTTTTAAAGGAATTCTGTAAACCTGTATCTAAGGAACATTCCTGCAAAATAATAATGCTATCCAAATAGCGCTTTGGGAGGAGAAGATTTTTAAAGGTTTTTTACTTTGGTTGCCATGGCAACCAGAATTCTTCATGGAACACAATTATTTGAAGGAATTTGAAAGAGGACCACCAAAGGAACATTCCTGTGAAATTTGGTAAAAATCCAGTCAATAGTTTCTGAGGAGAAGTTTTTTAAAGAAAAAGTTTACGGACGCACGCACGAACGGACGGACGGACAGACGGACGGACGGACGGACGGACGACGGACACAACGCCATGACAATAGCTCTCTGGCCTTCGGCCAGTGGAGCTAATTAAGACCTTTTGGTGCCTTCTATCAGTTTACATGCACCTTTGAGGACAGATTAGGAATTTTTCAAAAACTTATCTCATAAAGTATCTGAAAATATTGAGTGTCTTTATAAAAGGGATGTACTCTCAGTAGCAGCGAGTGTTCTGGAAAAATTGTTCAGTCATAAGTGACAGAACGAAATAGGTCACGAAATTCTCTGATCTAAATATAGATCAGAATCTTGTCACATTATTCCAGTATGGTTATGTGACTTTTTGGCATCTACACTATGTCACATGTTGGGAACTTTTCAGGATTAAACTTGAACTTTAAACGGAGAATTTAAATTGGGCACGTATCGAGTTTAAAATGGTAATAAGAGATTTGTCACTAAAACTGATCTTTCCTTTAGAAACATGCATACTGTCTGCTTTTGTTACATTTCATAAATTAACAGTGGTTACTCCGTTATTTACATTCAAACAAGCAGTTGACACAAAATGGTGACGTCATTCACTTTATAGTTCGCAAGGAAATAGGGATATCATTTTGGTTTCAAAAACAGGTACTGCTCCAAAACTGGTCGGTCTACAAATCCATGTGTATTTAGCGACGGCCGAACAGGCTGCCAGTTTTGCATTAAAGAAAAAAACTGACATAGTTCTCGTTGTATAACCAATATGATATGCGATAGCCACCCGGTGAGGTTGCCAATTTACAAAAATTGAAAAATTAGGAATTAAAAAAAAATCTAGGCATGGGTCTTTATCTGATATCGCAACATTTAGGCAAATTAAGGGGTATAAAAGCCGATAAGATTGTATCACACTGTATGATTTCAAGCGTCCCTTCCCTGGGACTAAAACTTGCCTCCTGCTGTCAACAACTACAAGAGAGTAGCGAAAGTGCAGCATTTTCATATGACCAGTGACTCCGGGTTTTGACGCTTGGAAAGTTGAAATGAACGTTTTTGACGCTCAAAAATTATCTTTCTTAGAGTCAATCTGGTGCATGTGATTATCGGCTAAAGCTCCATATGAAATAGTCTAGCTCACGTGCATATGGCAGAATAATGGGCTTTAATAAAAACATTCAGTAACAAATGTGAAAAACACGTGCTGCTCTGTTTATCACAGCTCGTGAACCTGGCGAGTCAATTATGAAAACGTGATATAGATGTTGGTCCACTTATCTGGTGTAAAGTGATAGGTTTGAATGTTACCTGCTACCATAGTTGACAAATTCAAGACATATTATGAGGTAATACTCCTCAAAAATTAATTGGCATTCATAAAAGAGCGCTGGAAAAAAACGCGAAAACCAATGACACAACAAAGGCCATTTTGGCATCGTCCAATCAGAGACACTTAAAACTCTCTTTACATCTTTAATAATTAATTTAAACAGTGAATTTACACAAATTTCTGTATAAAACAATAATAAGTGGAAGCTAAAATCTCTATTTTTGAAATCTTGACATGGTCCATGTATAAAAAAAAAAAAAAAAAAACTGGAAAAAAAAATTTTTTTCCTGACCGACCCTACCTACTGCATCTAGGACTGAAACCCGAAACACAGATATTTTTTTTTAGGCCTCGGTAATATTGCAACAAACATGCATACCAAGTTTGAAGTCGTTCTGACTTGAGATGACAAAGTTATATTCCGGACAAGCACTAAATGCTGTAAAAATGACATTCAAAGGGAAATAACTCAAAGACAGCACGAGGTAGAGTTACAATTCTTGTGCACTGCACTTCCAAATATTGCAACAAATAAGCATACCAAATTTCAAGTCATTCCTACTTAAGATGACAAAGTTTTGCTCCGGACAAGCAAGAAATGCAATAAAAATGAAGGTCAAAGGGGGAATAACTCAAAATTCATGCTAGGAAGAGTTATGGTTCTTGTGCACTGCACTCCGTAATTTTCAACAATCATGCATACCAAATTTGAAGATGTTCAGGCTGGAGATGACAAATTTATATTCCAGACGAGCAGAAAATGCTGTAAAAATGATGATCAAAGGGAAATAACTCATAGACAGTACGAGGTGGAGAAATGGATCTTTTACACTGCACTCCATATTATTGCAATAAACACAAATGCCAAGTTTCAAGTCAATCGGACTGGAGATGACAAAGTTATGCTCCGGACAAAGAACTTTTCTAAAGAACTTTCTAATTCAAGGGCAAATAACTCCAGTCGTTCCGGTCCGATTAGACCCATAATGGAACTCATCTCAGATCTTACAGTCATATATATTTTGACCAAGTTTGGTGCTGATTGGTTGATATTTGTAGATGCTAGAGTGTAAACAAAGTCAAATATAGCAATATTTCTAATTCAAGGGCAAATAACTCCAGTTGTTCTGGTCCGATTAGACCCATAATCTGTCTCATCCGAGATCTTATGGTCATATATATTTCGACCAAGTTTGGTGCTGATTGGTTGATAATTGTAGATGCTAGAGTGTAAACAAAGTCAAATATAGCAATTTTTCTAATTCAAGGGCAAATAACTCCAGTCGTTCTGATCAGATTACACCCATAATCAAACTCATCCAAGATCCTATGGTCATTTATATTTTGACCAAGTTTAGTGCTGATTGGTTAAAAATTGTAGATGCTAGAGTGTAAACAAATGCAAATATAGCAATTTTTCTAATTCAAAGACAAATAACTCCAGTTGTTCTGGTCCGATTAGACCCATAATCGAACTCATCCTAGATCTTATGGTCATATATATTTTGACCAAGTTCGGTGCTGATTGGTTGATATTTGTAGATGCTAGAGTGTAAACAAAACAAAAAGATTTTTAAAGATTTCCTTCTTTATCTCTATGTGAAATCCAAGAACCCACAACATAGGGCCAATTTCCATACTATGGCCAAAATTTGAAGTATTTTGGTAGAAGGCCACTAGATGATTCTACATGCCAAATATGAAAGCTCTAGCCCTTACGGTTTGGGACAAGGAGATTTTTAAAGATTTCCTTCTTTATCTCTATGTAAAATCCGAGAACCCACAACATAGGGCCAAATTCGACACTAGGGCCATAATTTGAAGTATTTTGGTAAAGGGCCACTAGATGATGCTACATGCCAAATATGAAAGCTCTAGCCCTTACAGTTTGGGACAAGGAGATTTTTAAAGATTTCCTTCTTTATCTCTATGTGAAATCTGAGAACCCACAGCATAGGGCCAATTTCCATACTAGGGCCATAATTTGAAGTATTTTGGTAAAGGGCCACTAGATGATGCTACATGCCAAATATAAAAGCTCTAGCCCTTACAGTTTGGGACAAGAAGATTTTTAAAGTTTTTTCTTTCGGTTGCCATGGCAACCAGAGTTCTTCATGGAATTCAAATCTTTGAAGTATTCTGAAAGTGAATCACCTAAGGATCATTTCTGTGAAGTTTCATTGAAATCTGATTGGCGGTTTAGGAGGAGAAGATTTTTTTGTAATTGTGAACGGACTGACGGACGACGGACATTGACCGATCACAATAGCTCACCTTGAGCACTTCGTGCTCAGGTGAGCTAAAAAAAAAAATAGGTTCAACATGTTTTAGAATTGTACTGCCATTCAAGTATTTATCAAACTACACATCTGAACCGATCTATATCGACAGGGATCTAGTTGCAGAAAACAGTTTAAATTGTGACTTAACTGATAGAATACAATGTGAGAAAAGGAAAACATGCCCAATGTTTTGCTTAGCATTCTACATCAGTTTATTCAAATTAGGAAATATTTGGTACAGGGTTAAAAGAGACACTGCACTTGTTCTTTTGGGTGTATTATATTCCTGTAGAATTTACTATTTAGCCTCTAACTAATTACATAAACTGATGTATATAGATGTTCAGCTGATTTGAATATACAATCGGTCATGCATAATGATGATTATTGCTATTATTAACGATGACGAACCTATGACTGTGACTACGATAATTAATATAGAATCTTTACCAAAATGACAAAATTGTTTACTATAACACGAACCCATACGCTTACCGTATTTTCAGCTCAGGAGCTGAATCGTTGTATTGAATTTAGGAGCATGCTACGTTGTAATGCAAAAATGGCAAAATATCATTTAATAACTGCAATTTGATTTTTTTCGGTTTATAGTTGTGAGGATAATCATTATATTGGTCATCTGACACGGGACACACTTCAGAATATCGAGTGTATATGTTTTACAAAGGTTTTTGGAGACTCCAAGTAGTGTTTGTCCAGAAATCGTAGTCGCCGACGGAACTTTGTCGGATTAAACGTCTTCAACAAACGATTAACCACCAATGGAACTACAGATTAACGTGCACTGACATCCCACATATTCCCTGCGACAACCTGCAACTGCATATCTATTCAATAACATGTAAAAAAAATTATGTTTTTGTGCTTACCTTGTGGAATCTTATGGGTGCAGCCATGTTTTTTACTGGAGCGGGTATGTTGAATTGACAGGAGCAGTAACGTTGACCTGGAGCAAGTACGTAAGGTCTCTCCAGTGTGAAGAATGATACCATGACAATTTTTAACTACACATGTAGCGTTTTCAAGGCTGTTCAGTATATAAGCCCATGCTAAACTTGTGAGGGGCAAGGGGCCAATTTTGACCCCAGGGCTATAATATGAAGAAACTTCTTAGAGGTCCATAAGATAAAGCCACAAGCCAAATTTGGTTGCCCTGGGCCTTATGGTTTCAGACAAGAAGATTTTCAATATTTTTTTGCTTTTGTTGCCATGGCAACCAGAGTTTTTGAAGGAATCAAATTCTTTCAAGAAATTCTGAAGAGGACCATGGCAGGATCATTTCTGTGAAGTTTCATCAAATTTGGATGTTTAGTTTCAGAGAAGATGTTTGAAATAAAAGTTAATGGACGCACGGACACATGCACGGACAGACGGACGCATGACAGACAGCGGGCCATGACATAAGCCCGCTGGCCTTCGGCCAGTGGAGCTAAAAACCTTTGAATCACATGCCACTATATGGCCTGCAACATGCGAAAAGGGGCATTCAGACTTTTGCATAAAGTGTCGTCTTGGATCAGCCTGCACAGTTCGCGCAGGCTAATCCGAGAAGGCACTTTACGACTACAATAGATTTCGTTCTTCAGTAGTCTTGTGCAAAACATAAAAATTACATATAAACCGAAAGTGCCATTTCAGATTAGCCTGCGCAGGCTGATCCAAGACGACACTTTACGCAAAAGTCCGAAAGCCCCTTTTCATGTGGCTTGCAACACGCGAAAAGGGGCATTCGGACATTTGCATAAAGTGTCGTCTCGGATCAGCCTGTGCAGTCTGCGCAGGCTAATCCGAGACGGCACTTTTCGACTACATTAGATTTTGTGCTGCAGTAGACTTGCGCAAAACAGAAAATTACATAAAAACGGAAAGTGTTGTTTCAGATTAGCTTGCACAGACTGCGCAGGCTGATCCAATACAACACTTTACGCAAATGTCCGAATGTCCCTTTTCACGTGTTGCAGGCCATGTGTTGCAGGCCATTTATGAAAGTAGCCTATTAGTGCCATATTCAGCAACTAGTCTGATTTAAATTTTAAGTCTTATTTTCAGACTAAACAGTTTACCAGGTGACAAATTGAAAGCATTTGCAGACAGCAAATTAAATGTGGCTAAAATGATAATTTCTGTCTTTGAAAGGATAGAAAATATTGTTGGAAATGGAGAAAATGCTAGCTTTACCAGCATGTTCTCTTTTTCCCACAATGTTTTCGAACGCCTTCTCTTTCAGGGTTGTTGAAACTCAGAATTGTATTGTAAAGGGTTAAACCACCTAATAGGCTCAAACATTCTGTATCAACTAATCAGATGTCATGTATTGAAATTTAGAATTAAACTGATATTTTGAATGGTTAGTAAAATGACTGAATAGTGTTTTATTCCAATTTGAACATACTTCAGTTTCACCATGGCGACGGCCCACATCCTAATGTTTCTCTCATATAACCTGGGGCCTCCAGGTTACGAGTCCTACACTTCAAATACCACTGAGCCACGCAGGACCCCTAGTAAATATGAAGCTTGAGGTACTGTATTTTGGCATACTTCTAATTGGTTTATTTCTAGTTCAGTACAATTTCAAAGGTTTCAACCCTGATATTATGTGGATTTACCAAAATGTAAATGAAATATAGAGATCAAAAGGGACCATGAAATTATAAAATGGTTTATAAATTCCAACAAAAAAATCATCTAAGAAAAACTACCAGAAAAGAAGTACTAGAAAAGAACTACTAAAATAATTACCCACATGTGCATTTCATATGTTCATTTAATTAAAAATCTGGTAGCCAAATCAAAGTTTTCACCTGTAAGCCATTTGGCCCTTTGCCACACAATCCCCAGTTTTGATAACCCCAAGGAAAAAGACTGTTGAAAACATCTTGGAAAAAAAAGAAAATACTGGTAAGCAGCCTTTTCTTACAGTGTTTTCTAGCCTTTTAAACATAAATCTACCATTCTAAGCACATTGAATTTGTCATTTGCACACGCTTTCAATTAAGACCAGTCCGAAATGTTCTTGTTTTGTGAAGGGTTGATCATGCTTCATGTAGAATCCACAATCAATTGAGCCATGCTTACTGAAAAGGGGGCTTAATGCATCAGCAAAAGGTATCGCAGTCCACACAGGCTGACCTGGGCTGAAACTTCTTGCTATTGGCCAATTTTCTGCATGCCAAAGGACCAGTGTACCTCATGATTCATTCGGTTGTTAAACAAACTGGATTTTATGGATCCATAGCTATGTGATGACTTGCTTGGTATCATGCATTACGGTGATGCATTAAGTCCCCTTTTGACAGAGCATCGCTCAATTACATTTTCTGTATGATTGTTTTGTTCTTTGTGCAAGACACTACTACAATTTTGTTTTCCACAATCACTTCTGTTTTCCATCATCATTGTTGTTTGTTTGAGCAGATTTTAAGCTGCTTTCCACATTTGTAAGGCCCTTTCAGGAGAGAATGGCGCCCTTTTTTATGTCTTTCTCGAGTTTCATCAGTACCCAGCTGTGCATTGTGCAAGGACACTGGATATCACCAGCACCTGTTCTGTTCTCACATTTTGTCTTCTATAGATCCAGGTTGATTATCATAAGAATTAACCCTTTAACCACCTTTCACAACGATAGTTGTTTTAGTGGACAGTGACGATCAAGATCAGACTGCACATAACACGCAGTCTGCTCTTTGATCTACATTGTCCCCTTTGCATTCTAGACATGAACAACTCTGACACTGCAACTATTTAGGGCTTATTTCTTGACTAACAGTGTCCATTACCTTTATTTGGCACTCTAAGGGTTTAGCTGTCACAAATATATGAGGCGCTTTTTTTTATGGAACGCCGTAGCTGTCTTTTGTTCAAAACAAACACGTTGCTCACTTCATTCTAATCTTGTAGGGATGAATTTGGATGATGTTCACTCAGTTGGGAATTCAGTCAAGTTTCAACAATTGTAGTCTTCTCCAAATACTATTATGTTAGGTTAACATGTCATTAAGCTGAGCTGAATGAACAATTTATTTTGTTCATTTGTCATTATGTCCAGCTAAATTAACATTTTGCTTCTTTCAAAAAAATAGATATGGAATCAAAATATCATTATGGCAAGCTAATAATTATAGTAGTAATGTCAAGTAAAAACCTGTTTACTTTATACGGTATGTAAATGGTCACTTCATTTTCCTATCATGGCAATTACCTATATTTCAGGGTCGAGTTATCATTTTCTTTTGCTATCATGTCATAATGTTTGGTTGACTGAATATTATTTTGGATTAACAAATATCTATGAAGGGTTGACTTAACATTATGCTTTGCTCAATTGTCATTATTTTCCGTAAAGCCTTCAGCTTTCACATGTAGAAACAGCATATTGTTCAGAACATTATTCGATCACCGCGCTTCAAAGGCTAAACGAGTACACCCCTACATCATCACCGGAAGTCAGGAGCATGCTTTCTCATAATCATTCTGGCGTTCGATTGAAGAAGACATACAAAATTTTCAATGCGCTTTCTTTGCATTTTTCTTCTTGTTGCGGTAAGTGTGACCCGTCTTAGAAGCTTCAACAGTGGACGTAGTCCCAGTTCATGTGATTTGTTGCCATTTGTTATGGACTCAAATGAGCAAGACATGGTTGTTAGCGTTGACGGGTCAGATGCCTCTTTTTCAGGATTCAGTTCTGTTCCCGAGACGGGCGATGAAATCGTTCCAGTGAAGGTTCCAAGGCCCGCTAAGACTGCGAAACAGTCTAGTAAAAAGAACATTCCGAAGGAGCAAGTTTCGAAGGAGAATGTTTCGAAGGCAAAAAGTAAGCACGGAACCAAGAAATCCTTGATATCTGGGGACAGTAATGGCGCCTCTTCAGCACGTGGTGTGCCCAGTTTTGATATTTCAAAGTTGTCAGAGACTGATATTGTTAATTTGAGAACTCTGTTGGGCATTCAATGTTCACACAATGATGACAGTGCTGAAAATTATGAATTAAATATTCATGATACGACTGGTAGGTCTTTGTCTAATTTGCCCAGATTGACAGTAGAAGTAGATTCTGCTTGTATTTTGGATGGTGAATCCCCTTGTAATGAAAGGAATAGAACTGTTCTCACTGATATGACCAATGCCCTCTTCGAGGAAGGGGAGATAGTCGAAGACTCTGAATGGGACTTGCCTCGTCTCAAGACTCCTGTGAAAGGAAAAGCTGTATCACAGTCGCTTGCCAATATGATAAATCTAGCTTGTACTAGTCAGTGTGACACAGAATCCATAACTAACAAATATAAAGTTCCTGAGAACTGTGACAAGGCCTGTAGTCCTTTAGTGAACAATGAAATATGGAAAGTTATGGACAAGCGCTCTCAAACTCAAGACAGAAGTTTTGCTGAGATCCAAAATTTGGTGGTTGCTAGTATGATTCCTATTTTACAAGTAGCAGATTTGCTGAAGCCACAGTTAACAAGCAACCCAGAAGCTAAAACCCTTCTCGCTGATGCCATTACATTAATGGGACAAGTACAATTTAATTTATCAGTCAGAAGACGCTACATGATTAGACCTACACTGAAAAAGAAATATCACTCTTTGTGTAATATTTCCATGCCCATTACATCTAATTTATTTGGTGACGAAGTCTCCAAGGACATTAAAGCTTGTGACTCATTAGTGGCTACTGGTAAGGACCAGTTTAATAGAAACATGTACTATCGTGGGAGAGGAAACTCACGTTATCAAAGAAGAGGCCATGGTAATTTCAACCCCTCTGGTTATGGGAGTCAGAGATATCAGCCCTATCAATCTAACAGTGGCAATTACAGTCACAGAGGGTCAAAAAACTACAAAATTCCAAAAAAGTCTCCGACTGCCACAGTGACATCACAAAACGAGTAAATGTAAGTACAAATACTGCTTTGAGTAATGTTGGAAAACGTCAGCTCCATACAGAGAAATGGCATCAATTAACTAATGATCCCTGGGTTTTGGAAGCTATTTCAGGCTACAAAATTCATTTCGACATTATACCTTATCAGGTAACAGTCCCCAATGAAATACCCTTTCAGGGTGAGCAATGGCACATTGTTAATAATGAAGTAACTGAGTTAATTAGTAAAGGAGCAGTTGTCCCTTGTCAGTCTGAACCAGGAGAATTTATTTCTACCTTGTTCATTGTTCCAAAAAAGAATGGAAAATTTAGACCAGTTATTAACTTAAGATATCTCAACCATTTTGTTCATTATGATCACTTTAAACAGGAAACTTTTAAAGTAGTCTTAGATTTAGTGCAGGAAAATGACTATTTTACTTCAATTGATCTCAGTGATGCCTATTTCTCTGTACCCATTCATACTGATTATCAGAAATACCTTAAGTTCTCATGGAATGGTCAGTTACTGAAATTTGTTTGCCTTCCATTTGGCTTAAAGTCTGCTCCATTCGTGTTCACAAAGATTCTCAAGCCTGTTTATGCATGGTTTAGACAGCAGAATTTTCACTGTAGTTATTACATAGATGATTCTATTAACATGAATTCATTGAAGGACGTCTGTCAAACTAATACCAACGTTATGGTCAAAACACTGCAGAGTCTGGGTTATTGCATCAATCTTAAAAAATCAGTTCTTAACCCCACCCAGAGAATTCTCTTTTTTGGGTTTGTACTTGATTCGGTAGCATTTATGGTATTCCTGCCAGAAGAAAAAGTTTAAAAAATTAGAACTAAAGCTGAAATGTTGCTTTCCACTGAAAAAGTTGTAGTCCGAGATTTAGTATCTTTTATTGGGCTGGTTGTTAGTTCATTTCATGCAATCCTTGAGGCACCTTTGCATTATAGAGCAATGGAAAGACTGAAGGTTAAAGGTCTCGGTATCGAAGGCAACTTTGATAATAAAGTTTGCCTGTTGAAAGAAAGTATTGAAGAACTGTCATGGTGGAAAAACAACGTAAATCTTAAAAATGGAAAGCTGATACGCTTCAAAAAAGCTGCATTTTCATGTAGGACTGATGCTAGTTTCTCGGGTTGGGGAGGAACTGAATTAGAATCAGAAAGATTTGCTCAGGGTAGGTGGAGTTCACAGGAGCTTGACAACAGCATTAACTTTTTAGAACTTCTGGCAATATTCAATGTTTTGAAGGCCTTTTATTCCGAAGTGGAAGACACTCATATTGAAATTCAGTGTGATAATATTACTGCAGTAACATACATTAATGACATGGGCGGAATGTGTTCACAGACACTTGATTCCTTAGCCAAAGATATTTGGGAATGGTGCTTGTTTAGACAAATTGTTGTCTCCGCAGTCTATATCCCTGGAAAGAATAATACAGCAGATTTTTTCTCTAGAAACTTTTCTGATTCTACAGAATGGATGCTTAAGTTGGACACTTTCAAAAGAATCTGTATTCATTTCTTTGTCTAGACTGAATGCACGATTGGACAGATTTGTCTCGTGGTATCCTGAGCCTGGAGCCATGCACCATAATGCTTTTACTTTTAGCTGGATGAATCTTAAGCCATATATCTTCCCACCCTTTAGTCTAGTTGGGAAAGTTATGAATAAGATTTTGACAGATCAGGTAGAAAATGCAATCTTAGTTTTTCCATTTTGGAAAGCTCAGTCATGGTTTCCTTTGATTTTAGAGAACTTGTCTTCATTTCCGGTTAGACTTCCTCGGCACAAGGATCTTTTGACGTTACCACACAACAATCTAAATCACACCCTTCATCGCTCTATTCAATTGATCGCTGTGACAGTATCAGGAAAGAACTCTGTAAAAGTGGCCTTCAAGAAGAGGTTGTTAGAATTATCATCGAGTCCTGGAGTAAAGGTACTAGAAAACAATACAATCTCATGTGGAGAAAATGGTGTGTTTGGAACAGTATCAGGTCAGGAGATCCTTTTCACTCGTCTGAAGTTGAAGTGATTCAGTTTATGTTTTTTCTTTTCAAAATGGGAAAGTCATATTCCTGTATAAATACTCATAAAGCCATGCTGTTGCAAACTCTGCCCCTTTTGGGTAATAAATGGTGTAATAATTGTAATCTGATAAATAGGTTTATGAAGGGTGTTTTTTATCAGAAACCTCCTTTACCTAGGTATCAGTTTACTTGGGATGTGTCTATTGTCTTAAAATTTTTGTCTGGGCTTTTCCCATTGCAGCAGTTATCACTTAAGTTGTTAACTTTTAAGCTCGTGGCTCTCCTAGCCTTATCAGCAGCTCCTAGAGCCCAAACTTTAGCCAACCTCCATTTGGACTACATGTGTAAGGAGGATTCTGTAATCACTTTTACTTTCCCACAGTTGTTGAAGACATCTAGACGTGGACACACTTTCGTGTTTCAGGTAGAACATTATCATAATGAGTGTTTGTGTGCTTATCATACTCTTTTGTTTTACTTAGAAAAAACCAAATCTATTAGGTTAAGTAGGTTGTTATTAATTTCTTACAAGACATATAAGAATGTCTCTACCAGCACTATTGCTAGGTGGCTTAGATGTGTTTTGGAGATGTCGGGTATAGACATTTCCACATTTAAGGCACATTCATACAGAGGGGCTGCAGTTTCGGCTGCTTATAGGAAGGGGTGTTCATTAAGTAAGATTTTGTCTACTGGTGATTGGTCAACAGATAAAAATTTCAAGAGGTTTTATAACAGACAAGTGTTAACTAACAAGCAGTTAAGTTTTGCTCGGTCAGTGCTTGAGTGAATTAGATGGTTAGAATAGGAGCAAGTGGATTGCATGTACCTTTCATTTTGTTTGTGTTTGATTATTATTTGCCTTCGTTTGCTTACCTTAATATTCATTTTCTTTTCTCGTGCAAATACACTTGTCTTAGTTCGTAAGTTTTCGTTGCTTATGTTTACAGTTTGTTAGTTGCTCTTTAAACATGCTGTTTCTACATGTGAAAGCTGAAGGCTTTACGGAAAATAAAGGCCCCCCCATCCAAGCCTTGGTGATGGATGGAGGGCATTATTGGAGTAAAGCCGGAGGCTGAGCATGTAGGAACCCTACCCATTTCTGCTTCAGCAAGGTCATATTACAGAGTTGAATAGTTGTAGTGTTCTTTATTGGTACCTGTATCCCCCACCCTTGTTTGATATAAGCAACTAAGCAAACTTATCTTCCTTTAAATTATGAGAAAGCATGCTCCCGACTTCCGGTGATGATGTAGGGGTGTACTCGTTTAGCCTTTGAAGCGCGGTGATCGAATAATGTTCGGAACAATATGCTGTTTCTACATGCTCAGCCTCCGGCTTTACTCCAATAATGCCCTCCATCCATCACCAAGGCTTGGATGGGGGGCCATTATGTTGGATTGACTGAGCTTTACGTTTAGTAAATGTGTTGCTATTTTTGGTTTACATTATGTTTGGTTAACTTTTTATTCTGTCTGGTTAATGCGATAGTGCATTCTGTTAACATGTTAAAGAGTAAGGCTGACTTAAAAGCATGTCAAGTTGACATGCCATTGGTTTGGTTGATTAACCCTTTATATCCTACACAAGTTATGTACAACAAGCACTGCCCAGTATTCACTGATAGGCAACGCAGGCTGATTGTCAGGTAGAATACTAGCCTCAAAATGGCTTCCAACAGGCTGCCAAAGTAAAAGTGACACAGCTTCACATTACACTGTTTTTCAAAGCTTTTTGATGATTTGACAAAGTAACTAAAGTTTAGTACTTACAGACTTTTATTCTTTTTTAATCCAAAGGTGTTTCCAGTCAAAAAAGCAATGACTATGTACAAATATTATGTACAAATTTCTTCTGACATAGAGATCCACAGGTGGATTCTGTTTTTCACTATTGACACTCTGTAGCATGTTTTAAAGTATAATTATTCCTGACACACATTCAATATTGTTTTTATTATTTTTTTGATGCAAGGGGAATTTAGGTATCTGCATGAAAAATAAAATAACTCTACCACAAACGCATGTATACATGCCAGAGTTGTTGGGTGCTAAATATGGTCAGCCTTTTCAGAGTTCATTCTTACAGCAATTGTTGGTCTCTGGGACATTATATTGCATCAGATGATTTTGACAGGATTGCAGAAAAAAGTTGTCATTTATTCTCTTGTTCTCTGCTGTTCCGAGTTAAAAACCTTTGCATAAACGGTCACCAGAAAGAATTACTTTCACTTTGAACCTCCGAAGGTTGAACTCGACACGGCCGCATCGATCTCATTCTCCGACTCATCATTGTCTGATTTCTTTTGTCAAATATGGGCTAATATTAATATCAAAGCAATATTTAGTTATTCAAACATATTATCCACTGATAGAAAGTCGATCTCTGTGCAAAAACCCCTCGAATTCGCAGTAACTTCAACTATCATAACTCGCCATTGTTTTCAAAATTCTCTGAACACATGCCGTGTAATAAAGGTCGGAAAATACCTCGCATTCTTTTGATTTGAGCTAAAAATAGTACCTTTACACACCAAAGAAATGAGAAACATTATTTGATTGGATAATGATTTCAGATTTGTTGCATTTTGGGTAGGTTTGAACCAATCGGCCTCTTTTTAACATCGGTCTTCTAGAACCGACCAAAATGCGTCACTGGGATTTCCTAGAGTGGAAAACACAGCACGGCATAGCGTCACTCGGATTACAAGCCAGGTAAATTACAACGCGTATTCGCTACACTGGGATTTCGGGGGTAGTATTTTTCGATGCTCTCTCGCGTCTCTCGTATATAAAGGGTTAAACACTGTGTTATGCTCACTTGTTATTATGTTTTGTTGGTGAACAGCTATGTTGGGTTTACTGGCTAAGTAGTTTGGCTGACTTTACATAGACTCTATATTCTGTTAACTTATTGTGCTATTGAACCTGGAGGCCTCGAGTTAACGCCTCACTGGATCCACTGTTTTTTTCGTGGGAGTATCCTTGGGCAAGACACTTCAGAACCCTAGCCTAGTGCTGGTGAAACCCAGGAAATACATGAATATGTGAGCTGTCACCGTGATATGACTGAAATAATAATGAAAGCAGCGTAAAACACCATTCAATCAATCAATTATTGAGTTGCGTCAACAGTATGCCAGGATGACTTGAAAACGTATTTCTATGGGCGAAGGTGCGGTCTGAAGACTGCCTAAAGGTGTACATATATTTAATGCACCCTGATGGACAATTTTTCGGTCATTTTGAATTTCCCGACATGGGGAAAAAGTACTGTATCCGTAATTCAGTTTCTTTTACAACCAGAATATTGTTTTCTTTCATGGTTTCCAGAAGTTTATAGAAATATAACAGTGAATTATATTCTTATAATTCACCGGTGAATGTTAGAAATCACCGATTAAGGTAGTAGACCCCTAACGCTTCTAGTAAAACATGGAATAAAATTTCTTGTTAGTTGATAAATAAGGATTTATACTGATATAATACTTTTGCATATTTTTAACCAAACAGAAATTTCTTTGATGGCTATCTTGAAATTATTTGTTGATACTTTTGTTAGTTTCCTGAAAAGGGAGGTAATTATCATCTCCCTTTGTAATGAGAATATAGTGGTTTTAGATTTATAAATGATAATTCTAAGAAGGAAAAAAAGGAAAAAGTGGCTCCGTTAAAGTAGTACAATAATACTAATGTTTAATCCTAGCAAATTTTGTAGGATAATATTATAGTGGAAAAAGCTGTTTTCTATTAGGGGTCTACTACCTTAATGTTGTAATTTTTATTTTTGACATGACACAGATGCAAAAGGGGCTGATGCTGGTGGAGAATACGTCCTCTCCCTTGCTGGCAGAAGTACTGTATATAAAGGCCCCCACCCGCAAACCTGATCTGGGGGTGTGGCGGAAGGGGGGAGATGCGGAGGAAGGGAGCGGGGGAGGAAGGGAAGGAGATAAAGAAAATGCCATTCACCATTTGAAGCAGTTGCTGCTACAAATTTCTTGCAATTTTTACTTTTCATTATTTCTCTTCATTTTCAATCCACAAAGAGTACCTTTTGTGCTGTCTATCTATGTTCATAGATACTTCTTGTTCAACTTTAAATTAATCCTTGTAAACAATGAATTAGTTATCACCTCGAATGTACTAATGACCACTCCTTCATGCATGGCTTCATCCCGATTTAAATACAACACCTAACAGCTGCGTTAGGGAGAATTCTCTTTAGCTCAGTGGTTATGGTGTTGGCCTTTCGTCTGGGCATTCTAGGTTCGAATCCTGCCTGGTCCCTGTATTTCTGCCATGCATTTGTTCATTTGTTTGTGTGTTATGGACTTTGTTCGTAAGATGGGGGCTCGTCCGGGATTGGCCAATGAGCCATTAATCCCATTTGTTGTCCAAAAACAGACTTTCTGCCTAATAAGGCTTTGAGTCATATTATAGGGATCTGAACTAGAGGCGCTTGAGCGCCTGTATCGCTCCACAGGCCTGATATTTCTATAATGGCGAAAGGAAGTTTTTATCAATTATCATTCAATCCTGCATTTTAGCTCACTGAAGAAACAATTTGGTAGACAACCACCATAGGAACTTACCTGCAAAACAACAATGAAATCCAATGAATAGTTTTAGAGAAGAAATTTTTCAAAGATTTTACTTTATACCATAAAAGGAAAATGAGTCTCCCATAAAAGCCATGTTTTTTGACAGATCTTTTTTTTTTTAAGGAATTCTGTAAACCTGTATCTAAGGAACATTCCTGCAAAATAATAATGCTATCCAAATAGCGCTTTGGGAGGAGAAGATTTTTAAAGGTTTTTTACTTTGGTTGCCATGGCAACCAGAATTCTTCATGGAACACAATTATTTGAAGGAATTTGAAAGAGGACCACCAAAGGAACATTCCTGTGAAATTTGGTAAAAATCCAGTCAATAGTTTCTGAGGAGAAGTTTTTTAAAGAAAAAGTTTACGGACGCACGCACGGATGGACGGACGGACGGACGGACGCACGACGGACACAACGCCATGACAATAGCTCACTGGCCTTCGGCCAGTGGAGCTAAAAACAGAGATATGGGTTTGAGTGTCCAAAGAGTCAAACTACATATGGGAAAAAAAATGGGGTCTAAATGGTCAGGGGTCTAAAGTCTCAATATTTCTCCCATCTCTAATACGCCAAAATTTATGACAAAAGTAACAAATGAGCAGCTGTGAAAATGGTAGAAATACAGTATATCATGTATATCATGTTTTTAATAGCATGTACATAGTTTTTAAGTTGCTGTATAAATCCAATGATGAAGAAGCCTGATGATATCAAAATTCGTCATAAAGTATCCTTTTGAAATCATCCTACCAATTTTGCTGATAGGGGCCCTGGCGCTTTGTTTCATATACGCTTTGCGTTTCTAGATGTGCTTCGGGTGTATTCTTTCTTTTTTTAGCAGGCTGAGATATGTTCTAAAAAAAAAAAAAAAAAATCCGCGCTGCGAAAACTCAAGACAATTATCGGCCAAAACCGTAACAACTGGACGCTTGACAGAGCAATTTGATTTAAAAAGCGTCTCAATGACTTAGTAGATTACAAGACGTTGCGATTGTGATACAAGCAGCATTTATTCTTAGACTGGTTTTTCCGAATATTTTTTAGGGACACGGCGTGTAAAGGTTTCTCGTTAAGCTTGCAATTATTATAAAAACGTTTTAAAAATTCAAGGATCCTAACGGAATTTAAACGAATATAAACAAGGCAGGCAGTAAAAAAAAACTCACATCGACGGCAAAACTAACCGATCCAAACACGATTTTAAGCGGTGATTTCGATCGCCAATCGGCATATTTTGACAACACTGTAGAGTAGACTGAATAACATTTTCCCAAACCATAATTTGTATATACCAAGAAACAATGACGAGTAAACACTTAATAATATTTTGTTTACCAGACTGAATAACAAGTTTACCTAACTTGCGTTTATTTACTAGAACATATTGATGAGTAAACAGAATATAATAATCTGTTAACCAAATTAAATAAATGTTAAGTTAACAAAATGTTTAATTCACTAAACATAAACATAAGTAAACGGAACTTAATATTTAATAAACCAGACAAAATAGCATGTTATACGAACAGAATATTAATTTAGCTGGACATAATAACAAATAAGCAGAACAAATTGTTCATTCAGCTCAACTTAATGACATGTTAAGCTAACATAATAGTATTTAAAGAAGCCTATAAATGTTTAGACTGGACTTAATACCAAACTGAATGATCATCATTCCACTTCATCCATACAAAGGAAAGAATGAAGTGAGCGACGTGTCTGTTTTTAACAAAAGACAGCTATGATGTTCCATACTTTTTTGTCTAATATATTTTTCAGTTGGTGACTATTTATTCGTATAAAAAAATCCGGGATAAAGCAGGGGCTCAAAGCAAATTTCACTGAAGGTCTGAATCCAGCTGTCTATCTAACTTCCCATAGGTCTTTTGATGCCGAATAAATAAATCTGGTTTCTTCTAGTTGAGGACTAAAATTAAAGATTTGAATGCAAGTGAAAAGACCCTTTGGTCTTGATGAAAAGCAGCTTAGTGGACAAAGTAGATTCATGATCAGACAGTATGTCCATGTCTCATTGACATTCATGTTTTACCAAAAACCCTTTACCAAACAACAATATTTCAGATTTGTCCAAATTGAAAGCATTTACAGACAACAGTAAATTTGAATGAAAAAACTGACAGTCCTCTTCGAGTGTACAAAACAAAGAGTCCTCTTCAAGTGTAGAAAACAAAAAAGGAAAAGGAAAAAATGCTAGTTACATGTGTTTTCTTCTTTTCCCACCATGTTTTCAAAAGCCGCCTTCCATAGGGTTGTTAAAAATCAGTTTTGTGTGGTAATCTTTACCAAATAACTAAACTTTAAACTTGTCCAAATTCAGAGCATTTATAAACAATGCATTAAATGCTGATCAAGCTATGGTATCTTTCTACAAAAGGGTAGAAAAACATTGTGGGAACAGAAGAAAATGATGGTTACTAGATGAGCAAAGGTCAGTGACCAGCGATGGCCAGCTATAGCTAGTGTGTGTATCAGATAGACAACCCACAGGTTTTTATCTATCTCACTTTAACCATGTGGAATAACAGAACTTATTTCATTCTTTCTGTTAGTGTATCGACAAAAAATGGTGGAATATTGTTTGATATTTCATGGTTACGACCAGTGAAAAATACTGATTTTATTCTCTAACTCTTCAACTGAAGGTGGAAAAAGTAGTTCCTACACACTAGTTACCTAGGTAAACAGCGTGTGCAATTCAACCAGATGGAAATAAGACATAATTTACCCTACATTTCTCGAGTTTTACGTAATATTAAAATGCGTTGTTATGCGGATGGGGTATGCCATGGGGAATTACCAAAAAAAACTGTACCGGATTTTGATGTAAGTCCCCCGAAAAAAAGGGGTTAGGAGCATAAAAAAAATAGAATATCTGTTTTCTTCGGTGAAAGATTGAAATCTATTTTATCAATTGAACATCATCAGTAATATTTTCAGGAGGGGCTGTGCCACTTGTGAAAATATTACTGATAATGTTCACTCCATGAAATAGATTTTAATCTTTCACCGAAAAATACAAATATCCTCTATATTGTACATGTGATATATGCAGACCAAATAATGAGCATTGATTGACTTATTCATCGGAGCCATGGTCAAAATTTTCCAAACCAAAAGTTTTTACCTGGCCCTGCAGACACAACGTGTTCTAATAAATGTGATAACAAGACATTCTATTAACTCTTTACCAAACAACAAAATTTTACACTTGTCCAAATTGAAAGCATTTGCAGACGACAAAATAAACATGACTCAAAAATTGAAACTTGACTTTAGAAGAGTTGAAAACATTGTGGGGAAAGGAGAAAATGCTGGTTACCAGCATTTTCTCCATTTCCCACAATGTTTTCAAAAGGCTTCTTTCTCAGGGTCGTTAAAAGTCGGGATTGTGTGGTAAAGGGTTAAGAAAACACTGGCTTCATTTTTTGTTTTACCTTGCATAATTACCACATGAAGTTCTTCATTTAATATTACGCTGGATTCACTAATGAAAGGAAATGAGCCATGCCCTGTGAAAAAGGGGCTTAATGCATCTGCAAAGGGTAACATCAACCTGGGACAGCCTGTGCAGGCTGGCCTGGGCCAAAACTTTTGACTACTGGTCAATTTTCTGCATGTAAAAGGGCAATTCACCTCATGATTCAGCTGGCTGTTATACTTAATGGGTTCTATGGATCCATAATTACATGATGACTTGTAAGGTATGATGTATCACGGAGATGCATTAAGCCCCCTTTAGCCAGAGCATGGCTCAAATTTATTGCCAAAGATCAACTTCAATTCAAACACAAGTCTATGGACTCTTACCGTTTCACTGTGGGAGCTGCCACACTGTATTTTCATTTGCTTTTTCAAGAGAACATGCGCAGACTGATGGTCTGCTAAATCATATAATGTGGCAAGTCACATGATTTCCTTTTCTTTGTGCAGGGAAATCAAATGATGATGTGATAATTCATCTATGACAAAGGAATTGTGCAAGAGATCACATGATTTAATTCATCAATGAAAAACAAATGAGTCATGAATAAATAGACGCCATTTGCCTACACGGTTAGGACAGTTTAAGGCAATTTTCATTGTGGTTTGGAAGTTTTTTGCCCTACAGTTTAACCCATTACTAAACAATCCCTGGTTTTAATGACCCCAGAGAAGGAGCCTTCTAAAACTTTGTGGGAAAAGGAGAAAATGCTGGTAACCAGCATTTTCTCCTTTTCCCCACACAGTTTTCTACTCAGTCAAAGAACCTCATTTCATTGGTGCCAACTTTGAATGTGACACCCTCCACTGGTTTAGTGTTGGTTTAGACTTGAAAGAGTATAAAATTTGCTATTTGGGAAAGGGTTAAAGGGACCTTGATGCTATGCATGAATATTTTCTTGTAACTAATTTTTTTTTGTCTGCCACACCATAGAGTAACTCTTTCACTACCCAAACAAGAAATTCACCTTTTTTCAAGGTCTTCACTGTCAACGGAGATGAATTAGGTCAAAGTCTAGGCCAGGTAGTCGATGGTGTAGATCCAAGATCAGACTGCAGCCTGATCTTGATCTATGCCATCCGCAAAGCTATTTAACTCTTTACGAAACAACAGTTTTTTTTTCTTGACCAAATTGAAAGCATTTGCATACAACAAAACAAGAGGGCCACGATGGCCCTGTATCGCTCCACTGGCTAATAAGTCAAAACACTACAAGCCAAACATTACAACACTTGACCAATTGGTTTTAAACTAGAAGACAAACAAAATTTTTTCTATAAAATCCTACAAGAAAGTTATGACCCCAGGGCAAAGCCATTTTTGGCCACAAAGCCACAATTACGTGAATCCTGGTGAAGGTCCACAAGATAAAGCCCCATACCAAACAATACAGGTCCAGAATGTGTGCTTATAAACAAGATTTTCAAAATTTCCTCAATAAAAGGCCATGTAAAACATGAGATCCCTGAGAGAGGGCTAAATTTAGTAACCCTAGGTCTTATGGTTAGTAACAAGAAGATTTATACAGTTTTCACTATAAAAGCCCATGTAAAACTTGTGACCCCTGGGGTTGGGCCACACTTGACCCCAAGGTTATAATTTGGGCCCCCTTGGTAGAGGCCCACAAGATAAAGCTACATGCAAAATTTGGTAGCCCTAGGCCTTATGGCTGGGTACAGGTAGGTTTTTAAAGTGTTCCCTATGTAAGCCTCTGTAAAACTTGTGACCGCCGGGGCGGGGCCATATTTGACTCCAGGGCTATAATTTGGGCACCCTTTGTAGACCCACTAGATAAAGCTACATGCAAAGTTTGGTAGCCCTAGGCGTTATGGCTAGGTATGAGAGGATTTTTAAAGTTTTCCCTACATAAGCCTGTCAAACTTGTGACCCCTGGTGAGGGGCCAAATTTGACCCCAGGGCTATATAATTTGGGCACTCTTGGTAGATGCCCACTTGATAAAGCTACATGCCAAATTTGGTAGTCCTAGGCCCTATGGCTAGGTACCAGAAGAATTTTAAAGTTTTCCCTATATTAGCCCATATAAAACTTGTGAACCCCAGGGCAGGGCCAAATTTGACCCCAGGGCTATAATTTGAAGAAACTTGGTAGAGGTCCACTAGATAAAGCTACATGCCAAATTTGGTAGCCCTTGGCCTTATGGTTTCAGACAAGAAGATTTTCAAAGATTTTCAATATTTTTCAGTTTTGTTGCCATGGCAACCAGAGTTTTTGAAGGAATCAAATTCTGTTAAGAAATTCTGAAGAGGACCATGGCAGGATCATTTCTGTGAAGATTCATCAAAATTGGATGGGTAGTTTCAGAGAAGATGTTTGAAATAAAAGTTCACGCACGCACACACGCATGACAGACACTGGGCCACGACATAAGCCCGTTGGCCTTCGGCCAGTGGAGCTAATAAATGTACCTAAAGTGATGATTTCTGTCTTGATAGTGTAAAAGCATTGTGGAAAAAGGAGAAAATACTGGTAACCAGCATTTTCTCCTATTCCAACAAAGTTTTCAAAGGGCTTCTTCCTCAGGGTCGTTAAAAGTTGGAATTGTGTGGTAAGGAGTTAAGTCTTCACTGGTGGTAAAGGACTTCAGAGTGTACAGTCTAATCTTGGATAACAAGATGTCTGTTTGTAAAACAGTCATTCCCCCCTACTACCACATTGATACAGGAAGTGGCACAGTTCATAAACTGATATCAAAACGCGTGTTGACTTCCGCTTTTTTCCAGTCAACTTTGATGCTTACTACGTCCCCGATAATACACGAATAAAATGTTGGAGCCACAAGTTGAGACACATATGATGATTTTTGAGACACTTTAATTTTTTTTGAGCAAATGGCTAAAGTGGCGAACGGCAGCGAAGGCCCTGAATAATCTGGTGGTCACTGTGACCTTGACCTTAAAATCGATAGGGATCGTTTACACTCCAAGATGAATATCTGTACAGAATGTGAAGGACCTAGTTTAATTCTGTGTGTAGTTATCTTCTGGACAAGGTTTGGTCTATATATCATTAAGTTCAAGGCCACTGTGACCTTGACCTTTGATGGATTAATCTCAAAATCGATAGGGATCATTTACACTCCGAGATGAATATCTGTACGGAATTTGAAGAACCTAGGTCAATTCTGTGTGTAGTTATCTTCTGGACAAGGTTTGGTCTATATATCATTAAGTTCAAGGCCACTGTGACCTTGACCTTTGATGGATTAATCTCAAAATCGATAGGGATCATTTACACTCCGAGATGAATATCTGTAGTGAATTTGAAGAACCTATGTCAATTCTGTGTCTAGTTATCATCTGGACAAGGTTTGGTCTATATATCATTAAGTTCAAGGCCACTGTGACCTTGACCTTTGATGGATTAATCTCAAAATCGATAGGGATCATCTACACTCCGAGACAAATGTCTGTGCCAAATTTGACAAACCTAGGTCAATTCTGTGTCTAGTTATCATCCGGAAAAGGTTTGGTCTATATATCAACATGTTGACAGTCACTGTGACCTTGACATTTGACCAATTGACCTCAAAATCAATGGGGATCATCTACACTGCGAGACGAATGTCTGTGCTAAATGTGACGAATCTAGGTCAATTTTGTGTCTAGTTATCATCCGGACAAGGTTTGGTCTATATATCAACATGTTGACGGTCACTGTGACCTTGACATTTGACCGATTGACCTCAAAATCAATAGGGATCATCTACACTCCAAGACCCATATCTGTGCCAAATTTGATGAACTTAGGTCAATTCTGTGTCTAGTTATCATCCGGACAAGGTTTGGTCTATATATCAACATGTTGACGGTCACTGTGACCTTGACATTTGACCAATTGACCTCAAAATCATTAGGGATCATCTACACTCCGAGACGCATGTCTGTGCCAAATTTGACGAACCTAGGTCAATTCTGTGTCTAGTTATTATCCGGACAAGGTAAGGTCTAATGACCGACCGACCGACATTAGCAAAGCAATATACCCCCACTTTGTTGAAGGGGGGCATAATATATGTAGCCAGAATTATATTTTTCGTTGTTTTACTCACAAATTTATGTTTCTTTTTTCTCTAATCTTTAAAAAGACTTATCATTTTCAATTCAGATTCCATTCCAAAGTTTCTAGACCAATCAGATAACTTGTTTATAATTCGTAATTAAGTGTTTACTTAACAATACCATGTTTCAATGACCCAGAAGAAGAAAGCTTTTAAAACATTGTTGGCAAAGGCAAAAATATTGGTATCCAGCATTGTCTTCTCTCCTCACAATGTATTTCTACACCTTTAAACACAATTCTCATCATTTGTGCCTAAAATTAATTTGTAGCTTGCAAATGCTTTCAACATATCCAAGTCTTAAATAATATTGTCTGTAAAGAGTTACTGTGGAGCAATTATGCACGAAGACTGTGAGTCTAGATCACCAAGTCGTACACATCACCATACAACAAAACTTAAGATTCCCATAATATATTTGTTTAGGGCAAATTGAATGTGGCAGAAATGATGAGATTTGTTTCTGAAAAGTTAGTAAACATCCTGGGGAAAGCAGAATAAGCTGATCATGAGCACTTTTGGCTATTCCAGTGTTTTCGAAAGGTCTGGGTCGTAAATTCATGGGATTGCATCAGAAAGGATTTAAGGTTAACATTTTCAAGTAAAACAGCCTTGCCAAGTCCCACACTTATACTGTTCGTAATGGAGCCAAAACTACATGCGGTGATTTGGCAGTCGGAAATTCATTAAAAAAGTTGTTTTGGCACAGACTTGCCTTCTCTAATATACTTCTTCACTTTGCAGTCTTTATCAAAGTTTCTGTCTTTAAGAGATCGTCCTGACTCTTTACCAGATGTCCATACTTTAGACTGGTCCAAATTGAAAGCGTTCACAGACAACAAATTAAATGTGGATCAAATGGGTGGATTTGTCATCGAAAGGTTAGAAAACAAGAGGGCCATGATGGCCCTGTATCGCTCCACTGGCTAATAAGTCAAAACACTACAAGCCAAACATTACAATACTTGGCCAATTGGTTTCAAACTTGAAGACAAACAAAATTTTTTTCCATAAAATCCTACCAGAAAGTTATGACCCCCGGGCAAAGCCATTTTTGACCACACAGCTATAATCACTTGAATCCTGGTGAAGGTCCACAAGATAAAGCCCCATACCAAATAATACAGATCTAGAATGTGTGGTTATAAACAAGAATATTTTCAAAGTTTCCTCAATAAAAGGCCCTGTAAAACATGAGACCCATGAGACTGGGCTAAATTTAGTAGCCCTAGGTCTTATCATGGTTAGTAACAAGAGGATTAGATAAAGCTACATGCAAAAATTTGGTAGTCCTAGGCCTTATGGCTAGGTACAAGTAGATTTTTAAAGTTTTCCCAATATAAGCCTGTCAAACTTGTGACCCCCGGGAAGGGGCCAAATTTGACCCCAGGGCTATAATTTGGGCATTCTTGGTAGACGCCCACTTGATAAAGATAAATGCCAAATTTGGTAGCCCTAGGCCCTATGGCTAGGTACCAGAAGAATTTTAAAGTTTTCCCTATATAAGCCCATATAAAACTTGTGAACCCCAGGGCAGGGCCAGTTTGACCCCAGGTTTATTTCAAGGAACTTGGTAGAGGTCCACTAGATAAAGCTACATGCCAAATTTGATAGCCCTAGGCCTTATGGTTTCATACAAGAAGATTTTCAAAGATTTTCAATATTTTTCAGTTTTGTTGCCATGGCAACCAGAGTTTTTGAAGGAATCAAATTCTTTCAAGAAATTCTGAAGAGGACCATGGCAGGATCATTTCTGTGAAGTTTCATCAAAATTGGATGGGTAGTTTCAGAGAAGAAGATGTTTGAAATAAAAGTTAATGGACGGATGGACGGACGCACGCACGGACGCATGACGGACAACGGGCCATGACATAAGCCCGCTGGCCTTTGGCCAGTGGAGCTAAAAATTGTCGAAAAGGGAGAAAATTATGGTTATCAGCATTATGGTTATCAGTATTTTCTCCTTTTCCAAGCATATTTTCTATAGTCTAATTTCCCAGGGTCATTAAAACTCAGGATTATGTGGTAAATGCTTGAACCTTCACCAAATGATTGTGTTTAACTACACTGGGAAGAAAGCTTTTGAAATCCTTACCGGGAAATAGCTGGATACAGACATTTTCTCCTTTAGTGCTACCCCACTCTCCCCACCCGGAAAAAAAAATTTAATATCTTTAATATCTTTTTCACATGCCAAGATCATGTCAACGAATACAAGCACATCTAACCAAGTATCATTCATACCAAATACCAATGCACTCTGACAAAAGAGTAGGAGCAAAAAAAAGAAAATCTATAGCATGAGTGGTACAGTGGGCATTATTTGCCATGTAATAAGGCAATTGCACCAACTTTTGTAATTGCACGCACTATTGACTTGAATCAATTTTTGAAAATGAGTGAGAGAAAAAACATTGGACAAATGCGATAGTAAATGTGAGTTATTTTCCTTGGCTCATACTTGGTGGCATCAGTGATGCATCTAGAAACTTCAAAATGTGAGGCACATGCCCCCCAATTCTAACAAAAAGGGGGCACTCTAATACCAAAATGGGGCAACTGATTTTTTTTAGAAAATAAAAGGAATAATTGGTTAGATAAAGGAGTGCTACAATAAATGCAAGATGTGCATCTTCTCTAATGCATCACACAATGATTCAACTCATACAAACAGTAGTGTTCCCACTAGCTTTTTATTTCACGGGTACACTTCACCCCTGAGCTGTAAACCTGGGGTAGGATTTTATGTTAGCAGGTATGACAATATGGTTCCCAACTAGACGTAAAGCAATCCATATTGATGATTTGCAGCAAAAAGTCTTAAATTTTCTGCTCAAAGTCATTTAAAAGCTGAAAAGGCAGCCTAAAGTGACTCTGATTGGACGATGGCAAAGAGACATTTAGTAATGTCATGGGTTTCAGTGGTTTTTTTTAACGATCGATTTTTCATGTCTGTTAATTTCTAGGTAAGTATTTCCGCACGACTTGACACAAATTTGTCAATGAGGGTAACAAGTAACTTCAAAAACTGTCAATTTACACGAGATAAGCGTATAAAGGCCTTTTTTGTGCATGTATTCTCTTACCTGAGGTCTCGCGTGTAATTTTGTGTCCAACCAAGGCCGACTGTTTTTCCAGCCTGGAATGAACGCATAATTCTTTTTTTAACAAACAGGTGATAAGTCATTTTCTTCTCAGGCACAGCCTGATCATTTTCAATATTTTCTGTAACTATTGCACGGTTTCACGAAAAAATCGAACAGTGTTCTGTCGTCACTTCCGTCGATGACTCGCGGAAATTGATGACTAAAACTTTTATCCAATCGAATTCATGGGATTTTTAGCACCTTTCTAATTTATGATGTCATTGAATAACGTCATTGGTACTTGGGAAATCCAGTGACCTCTTTACGGGTAAGATGTGTTTCCCTTACACTGGCAAAAATCGTAGTTTTTGGACGGAATAGTTTCCAACACTGTATTAGTTTTTTCGGTACCGCGCAAGGTGCTTTTTGTAATGCGCACATTACGGTAAAAATGCGGCATTTTGCGCGCATAGTTTTTAGATTTTGGGGGCATTCTCGGAAATAAAGGGGCAATGCCGCACGCTGGATGCATCACTATGGCATGTGTCTGAATACACAATCTATTTTTAGCTATATAACATATTTTTTTCGGTTTTTAAGATGGCCATTATGCTGCTTCGAAATCAATACTTTCAATGATTTATCGAATAAAATAAAAGTTTTTAATACTTAAATGGAAAATCCTGTCAATTAGATCTATCTGAACTTGAGGTTGAGCACATGACACGTTCATTCGACTGGCATTTTTATAGCTATTTTGTAAAGAATACATACTGTTCGCAGACCATTTCTTGCCACTGTTTTGTGAACTGCTTATTTGAATGTAACCAACAAGGTCACTGCTGTTAATTTACAAAATGAAATAATGTGACAATATTCCAATCTAAAATTATGTAAACTTTACTGAACAGTCCTACAAGACACTTTCACATGTGCAACTTTGTTCAAATCTCCAGTTATTTCTTTTAAGTAGTCTGTTCGATTTAACAATTCTTACTGAAACTATAAATTTCACCTTTATTCGTCACATGTTTTGGTCTCCCACTTCTAGGCTTGTTATAAATATCACCCCTATCTCGCCAAGGTTTTAAAATTCTTGACACTGATGCTTTCTGCAACATTCCAAGCTTTCTATCCACTTTCTATCAAACCCACGATGAGCTATTTCTGATCAATAAACAGCTGTTTACCGTGCTTTCCCATATTTAAATCCTCTGAATAAACAAACTCAGAATAACTTAGTCACAAAACAAGAAATCAACTTCAATTACAAGAATAAATTTTCTGTTTACACAGTGCACTTAATTTAACTCAGTGACCTGGGTTTCATAAAAATCGACGGATGATGTATTGTATGATGTAACTGATGATGTCAGCCATTCAATTACTTGACTCACTTTTAACACAGTATTTTCTATGCTTAGGGTGTAAATAGAAATAGTAAACATTCATCAGTTTGTTCAGGTTTATTTGTCTTTTTTTTCAAGCAAAAGAAATGAATTTTCTACATTGGAGCGATTCAGCAATGGAATTCCAAAGATAGCACACAAGGAACTTGCATGAGATCTAAAATTAGACAAAAAGCAACAACTTGTTAAAACCAGTACTCCGCACAATATTCTTTCCAAGCCACAGGCTGCTTCCCCACATAACCATTGTTGAAACAATGGTCAGTGGTGAGAGAAGAATGAATCCTGTTGCAATCAATCCTTGGAAAGAAATTGGCTAAGCCAGGGAGTGAAGCAGGGACCCCCTGTTCTCAAGTCCTGTACTCTACCGAGCTACCAAGGCTCAGTAAAGGTAAGTGGTGATAAAGTATCTGTAATGAGAAAGAAGGAGTAATAATAAGCTTCACTATAGTTTGTAATGAACAATAAATAAGTCAAACCCACAACAGCCATGTTCTTTGCCAGATCAAAATTACATCAAAAATCTGAAAGGTCAATCAAAGGATCATTTATACCCATCTGCAAAGATTTCCAACCCATGGTTTTTGGAGGTTTTCAGACTTAGTTTTAATGCCATTGCTTCCAGAATTTTTGATAGAATAAAATGTTTTTAAGAACTTCTAAAGAGGATGATTTCCGTGAAGTTGGGTCAAAATTGGATTGTAGTTTTAGATAGAAAGATGTCTGAATTAAAAGTTACTACACACATATACAACTGACACAGCATCATCACAAAAGATAAAACTCATCATAGGACCAAGAAAAAGTGCTCAAATAAAAAAAGAACAGAAAAATAAAACTTTCTTTTTTCTTCTTTGTAAATCATGTGTTCACACAATATTATGACAGAAACATTCGCAACGCTAAAATAGCCTATCAGTGGCCAGGAATAAAATCTGAGACTGGTACCAACATTTAATCTTTGTTTGACTGGTTTACTGCATATTTATCTAGTTGCCATATTACTACGCAGACCATTTCTCCTGGAATTAGCTATCTCAGACAAAACAGCTGGCATTTAATTGTAAATGTACAGATAAGATAGCTAAACAATCATAAGGCAAGGTTTGTATTTCATGTAAATTACGCTTCTTCCTGTGTAATTACATCTAGTTAGCGTTTTCTGTAGGTTCACTGCATTTATGTTCACCTTAGTTAACCCTTTATCAAACAACCCTGTGATCAAAAGCATTTTCTCCAATTCCCCACTTTGTTTACTTCCCTTTCCAAGACAAAATCTGTCAATATGAATGTGTTGTCTGCAAATTCTTTCAATTCAAACATTAAAATTTTCTTGTTTCCTGCAGAATTTATTATCTATCAGATGCCAAAATCGTCCAAATTGAAAGCAATTTCAGACGGCAAATACAGTATGACTCAAACAATAGGAATTGTCTTAGAAAGAGCAGAAAACATCATCGGAAAAGGAAGTAACAGTCCTCATATCAATTTATCACAGAAAATGAGAACCAGAAACTAACCTACTCTCACTGAATGAGTTTAGCATGAATGCTACAAAATTTTGTTTCCATTTATACACCTAAGCATGAATTCTCATTGTTACAGAATACTGATTTGGCAGCACACAAGATAGAGTGTGCCTTTGTTCAAATTTCTTGAACTCAGGTGAGAACAGTAACCCATTGTCTGGGCTGCATGTGCTTGAGAGCTTGATTCAAGTTTTAACCATTCACAAGAGGATAATGATTTTCTAAATAATATGCTTGTTTTCATGAAAACATATGTCTTCCTCCAAAATCTTTATGAGTTTTCTGCCTATGCAACAATATAAAACCAAGTGCATCTGCCCTTGAATGGTTGCTGGTGACCTTGACCTTACACTTGGTATGTGAAGTAACTGCACAGCAAGGGGTTCAAGAAATATGGAGCTGACATGAAAATGTGGCAGACAGTAGGATTTGGCAGACAACAATGTTTTCCTCAAATAAATTTCGGGGACAATGTTAGGATTCAACAGAAGGAAGAGCAAAGTTCATCAGGGCACTAAGCCTGACAAAAGTTACTTTTGCTGAACATCTTTACATCTATAATTTTTAGACTGTATAATTTTTACATACAATCTCATCTTGGCCCTGCATAGTCTATCAAAAAATGGAGCAGTTACGACATAGATAAATCATGATCGACATACAAAGACACACAGGGCCCTAAAGCATGCATACCCATACACTGATTGAAGTTGTCACAATATGTCTTGCTCAATGCGAACACTCAATGAAAAGCAAATAAAACTGTTTATTTCATGATTTACAGTAGGTTACCGAGAAATATCAGATATTTTTCGATATTTCATGGTTACGACCAGTGAAAGTACCAGTTTTTATATTCTAACTCTTCAATTGAAGGCGAAAACAGTTGTTCTCACGCACTAGTTACTTAAGTAAAATGGGCGTCCCTTACAACCAGATGAAAATATGACGTAATTTACCTTACATTTCTCGCGCTTGACGTAATATTGTAATGCGTTGCTATGCGGAGGGAATAACTGAAAAGAACTGTACTGGATTTTGATTAAGTTCCCCCCCGGAAAGAATTAAAAGCATGAAATAAATAGAATATTTGGGTTTTTTTTGGGTGAAAGATTGAAATTTATTTCATCTCGTGAACATCATCGGTAATATTTTCACTTGTGGCTGTGCCACTCGTGACAATATTACTGATGTTAACTTGATGAAATTAATTTCGATCTTTCACCGTAAAAAAACAAATATCCTCTATATATAAGCGTTTTATGGGAGAAAAGAAGCACACCAGTTGAGTTTTTCAGCTATCTGAAAGTGGTCTTCTACAGATTTGTTATGCCACTAGGTATAAAATTTCAACATGTAATCTGAAGGTGAAAGCTTTTGAAGAATCTTTCCTTTTTGAGATGTGTTGCTATTGCTGGCCGAGGTCTTGATAGTAGTGTTGGGCAATCGGTTTAAAATCAAAATCAATAATCGCTTTATAATCGGAAGAGCAAACCAACAAGCTATTGATTGTACAATCAGTTTCTCCGTTTAACTGAGAATGCCTTTTTGCTTTAAATACTGGGACTATTTTTCTACATGATATTAAGTTTATAAAGATGTTATGTTTTGTATATAAAAATCAAAGAAATGCATTACCATTAAATTCTTAGCTTTATTTAATACCCTATATTTTGTTCCTTTAATCTTAATTTCCAAACCAGTTAAAAAAAAAAAAGATTCAGACTTGTTCATATATCAAGCATTTGCAGACGACAAACTCCTTTTATTCAGAGATTTGTGTAAATTCACTGTTTAAATTCATTATTAAAGATGAGTACATAGTTTGAAGCGCCTCTGATTGGACGATGCCACATTGACCTTTGCAGTGTCATCGGTTTTCACTTTTTTTTCAGCGATCTATTTTTCATGTCCATTAATTTATTGAGAAGTATTATTGCATGATTTCATATGAATTTGTCATTTGTCTAGATAAGAGGATTAACACCTTTATTACGTTTTCATAAATGACTTGCCAGCTTGATTACCTGTGATAAACAGAGCCGCATTTGTCATTAGCATTTGATACTGATCGTGTCTATTAAAGCCCGTATTTCAAAATTCAAAGCGTCAAAACCCTGGGTCTGGGGTCAGATGAGAACCCTGCCGAGTTGCCAAGTTTTGTCAAGACAACCATGGACAAAAATTTCTTGCTCATTTTTACGGCAATTTTTCGTGTTTGTTGTCCACCATGTTGAATCCAAGAGTGTGATTAATATTAGTCATACAACCAAGCACTAAAAACCAGTATTCACGTTTCTGGATCGAGCAAGTTCTGATACCAACTACAATCGATTCCAGGATTTCTGACAATCGATTATAGCAATCAAGATACCAAGATTTCATAACTATTGGACTGAAAATTTAGCCTCTACTTTTTCTAGAATTTCTCTCGGTAACCTACTTTTAAGCCAAACATAGCCCATTTTCCCATTGTAGATATCATAACAAAGATTCTGACCACCTTTCATAAGTATTGGACAGAAAATGTGGCCCCTAGAGTGTTACACAAGGTTTTTCCAAGATTTGACATGGCGACCTAGTTTTTCACCCATTTTCAGTTTCATCATATTGATCATCAAGACAAACATTCTGGCTAATTTTCATACGTATTGGACAGAAAATGATGACTCTAGAGCTACACACACTATTTTAAAGATTTGACCTGGTGACCTAGTTTTTGACCCAATGTGTCCCATTTTCAAACTCATTCAAGATATCATTATGACAGACATTCTGACCAACTTTCATGAGTATTTGACTGAAAATGTGGCCTCTAGAGCATACACAAGGTTTTTGTAAGATTTGATTCAGTGACCTAGTTTTTGACCCAACATGACCAATTTGGAAACTGGTCCAAGAAATCATCAAGACAAACATTCTGACCAAGTTTCATAAGTATTGCTTTAAAAAAGTGGCCTCTAGAAGGTACACAGGGTTTTTCCAAGATTTGACCTAGTGACCTAGTTTTTGGCCAAACATGACCCGTATTCAAACTCCTCCGAGATATCATCAAGACTAACATTCTGACAAACTTTCAGGAGTTTTGGACTGAAAATGTGGCCCTAGACTGTACACAAGGTTTTTCTAAGATTTGACCTAGTGACCTAGTTTCTGACCTGACCTGACCCATTTTCAAACTCGTCCAAGATATCATCAAGACAAACATTCTGACCAACTTTCAAGAGTTTTGGACTGAAAATGTGGCCTCTAGAGTGTACACAAGGTTTTTCTAAGATTTGTCCTAGTGACCTAGTTTTTGACCCGACATGACCCATATTCAGACTCCTCCCAGACATCATCAAGACAAACATTCTGACCAACTTTCTGGAGTAACTGTTTTGGACTGAAAATGTGGTCCTAGAGCATACACAAGGTTTTTCTAAGATTTGACCTAGTGACCTAGTTTTGGCTCGACATGACCCATTTTCAAACTCGTCAGAGATATCATCAGAACAAACATTCTGACCAAGTTTGACGAGTATCTTACTGAAAATGAGGCCTCTAGAGCGTACACAAGGTAAAAGTTGACGACGGACAAAGGATGACGCATGATGGATACTGGACACAGCACGATCACAAAAGCTCACTATGAGCACTTTGTGCTCAGGTGAGCTAAAAATGTGTAAGTTCAGCATGTGCAATTTTTTATTGCTCTGGCTTTTCAAACTCAAGTGAAAAATTGAAACAGGCTTCACCACCTATTGATTATTGTTAGTACCATACACTTACTAGGTAATTAGGTACCACATTTACACCTAAGCACACCTTTAGCTCCTAACTACACAATCTTTTGTTGTAACAACCTGAGAAAAAAGCCTTTTGAAAACATTGTCTGGGCAAAAGAGAAAATGCTGCTAACCAGGATTTCATCCTATTACAACAATTTTTTCTACCCTTTTAAAGACCTTTCCTATCATTTATGCCACGTTTCAGTAATCATTTGTAAATGTATTCAGTTCAAGTGTCCAAAAGTTTGTCATTTCCTAGTGAGCAAACTGCTACACAGGACTTGCAAATGCAATTGCAGACAAAACAGTTCAAGTTAAGACTGAATAGAACATGCAGTCTGATCTTGGATCTTTGAATCGATTTCTGGGCAAAGTAACCAAGATAATGTAACCTTTTGGCTGCCTTTTCCAATTAAAAATCACCATTTCTTTCATTCAGCGAACTAAGGGTTAAATTCAGGTTTTGAAGCATCTGTTAATTAAGAAAATGTTAAACAGAAAAGTAAACACTTTCCACTTTAATTATTGTGATGTACTGGTAACCATGGTAACCCAATGAGATTAGACCTGATTTTATCCCACAAAGTGATAAGGAAGACATTCTTGTAAGAGAAAGATTTAACACTTGCTCTGAGAAATTGCAACATATGGTTTTCAGACATTTCTAACACACCATCCAATCAAAACCTGTTTTAAAATTATGCAATAAAGCATAGCATGTCTTGTATTCTAATAGTGCTTGCCTGGCTGTTGAACTCTTTTCCCTAATGATCCCAAGAGTTCTAAGGACCCTTAACCCTTCTCCTGCTAAAAAACTTCAATGGAACATTCGAACCAATAAAAATAACATGAATTTGGTCTCTTTCAAAGTCATTTTGGGGAGAAAATATCTACTTATAATTCAGGACAGTGTAGATCCATTATCAGACTCTGCATGTTCTGTGCAGTCTGATCTTGATCTACACTGTCTGCAAAAGATCAATTAAAGGTGGCTCAATGGTGTAACTTGTCCTTGTTAAGAGGAGAAAACACTGTGGGAAAAGGAGAAAAGACTGGTTACCAGCATTTTCTCTTTTTCCCAAAGATGTTTTCAAAAAGCATTCTCATTTGGGGTTGTTAAAACTCAGGATTGTTTGGATAAGGATGAAAACATAGGACTTAACCCTTTACCACATGATCCTGAGTTTTAACAACCCTGAGAATGAAAGCTTTTGAAAACATTGAGGGAAAAGGAAAAAATGCTGGTAGCCAGCATTTTATTATTTTCCCACAATGTTTTCTTATCTTTTACAGACAAATCCCACCACTTGTGCCACATTTACTATGTCCTTTGGAAATGCTTCCAATTTGGATCTAAAATTTTGTCATGTGGTAAAGAGTTAACTCTTTACCAGACGACAAAATTTCAGACTGGTCCAAATTGAAAGCAGTAGCAGACGACAAAATTAAAGTGACTCAAAAATTGAAATTTGTTTTGGAAAGGGTAGAAAACATTGTGGGAAAAGGAGAAAATGCTGGTTACCAGCATTTTCTCCTTTTTCCACAATTTTTTCAGAAAGCTTCTTTCACAGAGTCGTGAAAATCAGGGATTGTTTGGTAAAGAGTTAAACAAATCTGAACTCTTTCCACATGACAAATTTTTAGACTTGTCCATATTGAAAGCATTTGCCAAGGACAAATCAAATGCAGTTCAAATAATGCTATTTGTCTTTGAAACAGTGGAAAACAGCTCTGATAAGCAAAATATTTTAGCTACTACCAGCACTGCCCCCTTTTCATAGGATTTTATCAAAATACTTTTTTCCTCAGGTTCATAAGGCATGAAATCAGTAAGACTAACACTTATTCAGAGAAATTGCAACATAATTATGGGGGCTAGGCCCGGACACCCTGCCCTGAATTTTTTTTCTCAGATTTAGACGATCTGAAAAAACAACCTGGGTGGAGGCTGAAAATAAAGAAATACGCCATGTTACTGAAAACTTTTATAATTGTACCATTATTCCTCAATAAAAGTTTGGCAAAGCTAAGACTCAAACCAGTGACCCAGAAATGTAACCAACTAAGCTACAAGGCTAATGGCTCAACCTTTTGACATATCGAACTGAATAAACTAATACCCCCATTCCACTAGGCCACGATCTACGGCGCTCTCACAAAGCGTCGTAGATCGCCATGCAGAGCGCCAAGAACGCTAACAGATCTTAAAAAGATTACCAAGATCGCCATCAGTCTACTCCCTTGCACGAAGATCCGTGGCGATCTGTTCAGAACGCCATTACATTACTATTTAATTGCTTAAATCGCTATCGAAACGAAGCTTGAATGTAAACATCGTAACTGGAGCGCTATCGGATCTCTCAAGAGCGAAAATGTTCGCCAGTATGCTGGTCATTGCGCTCCGATGTGTTCCGATAACAACCATTAGAGATGCAGTAGCACTCGGTCATCTGGTTGTTATCTGAGCAGGAGTGTCTTCATAATCACCAATCAGGCAGCGATCTGAGGCGATCTACGGCGCTCTCTATGAGCGCACAGAATGCCGTAGATCGCGGCCTAGTGGAATGGGGGTATTACACAAAGGAAAATCATCAAATAAAATACATTGCTCACCTGTGAAACACTTGTATTTCTTCCTTCTAGCTGAATTGTTTCTACTTTATTTGAATCCCCAAATGTAAAGGTGAAGGTCAGATTGGTTCCCATGGAAACTGATACTTCAAGTTCAACTGTAGTGTTAATAAAAACTGCAAGGACAGATGTAGAGTTCTCTTCAACATTGTACTCCTTTGGTATACAGGCTGGAAGATCTGAGAGTCCATCATGGAACCCAATTTGAAGGTCACGCGGCTCTGGGTACACCACTTCCAGGGTAATACTTCTCTCAAGAAAAGATATGTCATTGCTGACTCGAACATCTGAAATGGCAGAAAGAAAGCTCATTAACCCTTTTACAAAGAATCCTGTGTTTTTAACAGCCCTATAGGAACATGCCTTTGATAATACTGTTGGAAAAGGAAGAAAACCATGGTAACCATCATTTTCTCATTTTCTGACCATGTTATTAACTTTCTCAATGACATATCCCATCATTTGAAAGTTAAGCCACCACCACCCACCCCAACACCCATTTTAAAAGACAGATAAATAACAGACAAATATTAAAAGTTTGGTAACATTGTAGAAAACTTTGGGGTCCAAATTCAAAGAAACAGGGAATCAAGGAAAACCCTGAAAATGCAAATGGAGAGCAGTACAATTCTGCAAATCTGATTTCTTCCATTACAGTTTTCAAGCCTTCCACAAATAATACTTAAGTCTGTTTATAATTGGCAATCAGCAATCTGGAAACTTTTCTGCAGCATAGACAAAATATTTGACACAGTCCAATTTAAAATTTCATGAGTGAAAGAATACAAAGTAATGAGTTTTCACCACTGTGGAAACATCTAATTAACTGTCAACACAGCTTTAATTGAAAAAAGTTTTCATCACTTTCTCAGACTTTAACAAATGGAATGGAACAGAAAACAAATTTATTTTAAACAAAGGCCTCTGGCCCATACAACAAAATAAAAATACACAAGAAACTCCATATGATAAGTGATATTAAGAGGAACAAAGAAAAGGAATCATGAATCAGAATATTGTCAATCCTTGAAAATGTCTGTTAAGAATAAAGTGTGCATCAAGATCAGACTGCATAATATTTGCAGTATGCGGTCTGATTTACAGTTCACTTTGCTGAAACAAAGACAAAAAAGAACCTTGAAAATGCAATTATTTTGATCTTATTTCTCGCCTGAAAATGTCTGTAGGGTTTCTTTGGTGCCAAAGGGTTAAAACTGCTGACAGGCTTGAGCATCTTAACCCTTTACCACACGACAAAATTTTAGCCTTGTCCAAACTGAAAGCATTTGCAGAAGACAATTTCAATGTAGCTCAAATGGTGCAATCTTGTTTTTATAGGGTAGAAAACATAGTGGGAAAAGGAGCAAATGCTGGTAACCAGCATTTTCTCCTTTTCCCACTATGTTTTCAATAGGCCTCTTCTACAGGGTCATGAAAACCTGGGATTGTTTGGTAAAGGGTTAATAATAAACCATCCCATTACATGTTCACAGAGAATTAAGTTCAAAGAATTAATTGTCAAAATTGGTAGGGAAAAAAAAAACAAGAACAAACTCATGATTTAATCAGAGGTCTCTTTAAAAATGCATCCTTTGTTCATTTACTAAGTCCTACTTGAAAGCATCAAGAGTGAGAGGGAAACCAGAAACACACTTCTGCTTCAATAGGTAAACAGTTTGGTATCATAATGACGATGGTAATGTCTTTTATTTCATCTATCAAATATTTCATCTAATGTTTAAGGATATCATTCAAATCCTAAATTTACAGGGAAAAAAACCCGTTCTGCAATTACAGTCTGGCTTTTACATGACCATTTTTGTATTAAAATTCTATGTTACGTCCAGGATCATAATTTTCACCAGTGATAATAATATATATGTCTATTTATAAGTTATCTAAAAATTGCTCTACAGGATTGGTTTGTGATTTTCATTTCCAACCTCTGTACCTAAATATGATTTGCCCCAATTTTTACAAGCACTGTTGGCTCATCAAGCTTTTAAATATGTCTTTACTCATGAGGACAAGAGTAAAACAAGAGGGCCATTGGCCCTAAAGGCGCTCACCTGAGTAAAGTCATCTATGCTGAATAAAGCTGAAGAGATCCTAGTTTTAATGATGTAAAACGCATGCATGTAAGTGACCTACTTTTTTACCAACTTGACCTATTTTTTTTTAACTTGTCAGGTATATTATCAAGACAAACATTCGGATAATGATTCATGAGTATCAGGCTGAAAATTTGGTCTCAAGACTACACACAAGTTTTTTTTCTAATATTTGGCCAACTTTTTGATCTGTTGTGATCCAATGTCCAACTTATATGAGATTTCAAACAGACAACCTTTTTGATCTAGTTTCATAAGTATAAGGCTGAAAATGTGGCTTCTAGACTGCACACAATGTTTAACTCAGATTTGGTCCGGTGACCTACTTTTTGACCATTTGTGACCTAATTTAAAACTTAATCAAGATATTATCATGTCAAACATTCTGACCGAGTTTCATGACTAACAGGCTGAAGCTTTTTCTAAGATTTAGTCCTGTTACCTACTTTTTGACCCAGCTTGACCTAATTTCAGACTTGTCCGAGATTTTATCAAAACAAACAATCTGACCTAGTTTCATGAGTATCAGGCTGAAAAAATGGCCTCTAGAGTACACACAACGCTTTGACCCCGTTTGACCATATTTGGAACTTGTCCGAGATATCAAGAAAAACATTCTGACGAAGTTTTATGAGTATCAGGCTGAGAATGTAGCCTGTAATGTGCACACAGTTTTTCTAAGATTTGATCCAGTGAACTACTTTTTGTTCCACCATGACCCAATTTTGAACTTGTCCAAGATATCATCGAGATAAACATTCTTACCAATTTCATGAGTATCAGGTTGAAAATGTGGCCTCTGGAGTGCAGACAAGGTTTTTTAAGATAACGACCAGTGACCTACCTTTTAACCCAAAATTACCAAATTTCGGACTTGTCCGAGATATCATCAAGACAAACATTCTGTTCAAGGTTTCATGAGTATCTGACTAAAAAAGTGGCCTCTGCAGTGCACACAAGATAAATGTTGGCGCCTTCACGATGGATGCCAGACACAGCACAATCACAAAAGCCTGAGCACTTATGCTCAGCTGAGCTAAAAACATGTACATCAGTGATTTCAATTAGTCAAGTTATGAGTTATACCCCTTTTTTCTTATTTGAATCTTTTATCTCCCATAGAAAAGGGCAGGGTTAAATGTGGCCATTATTTGCATGGAATCTTTGACCCTTTACCAAACAATCCCAAGATTTAATGGCCCGAGGGAGAGAGGCTTTTGAAACTATTGTGGAAAAAGGTGAAAATGCTTGTGAGCAGCATTTTTCCTTTTCCCACCATGTTTTGTACAAATCATGCTATTTCAAGCTTCATCTTATTTGTCCTTTGCAAAAGCTCTGATACTGAACAGGTCTAGAATTAAGACCTTTGGTGAAGAGCTTAACAAGCCTGGGGAAAAGTCTCTTTCCATTTTGTATTTATACGGAAATAACAAAGATGGATATTTTATACCTCTTTCAATTATTTCTAGTCATTATTATAAATGGAATCAAGCTATACTTATCGCTTAATACTTCTGACAAAGGTAACTCGATACCCTGCTGTAAACAGAAAATGTATTTGAAATGACATAAAGCATTATTAATTTGCAGATATAGTAACAGGCTGGAATTCCCAATGGATTACTTTACCATTAATTTTCCGCCAAATTTGGTTACCAATAGATTAGGTATTACAATGCCTTCTGTGGGGCTCCAATAGCTCTTAGACAGATTCTGAAATCCTTCACAGCAGACAGGTTTAACTTCCTTCTTTTATAAATTATTGTATGTCTAAATGCCCAAATAGCAGCCAGAAGTAAACAGTGCAGGTGTTGAAATGCAATGAATTAAATTCATACCACTTAAAGTATGGAAATGATTGTGAAGATGACGATCTGTTATTGTACAGTCGGTCCAAGTGTTAATCACTGGCAGCATAATGAATTTTAAAACCAGGTAAAAAGTAAACAAAGGATACAGCCACCTGGCAACTTTCTTTCAGCGACTGAGCAAGATAAGAAACTATGGGTTCCCCCCCCCTTGTGAAAGTGGGGCCCTGGGGTCCTGTACAACTGAGTGGTGTGTAGATTTTTAGACTTCTAGGCCCTAGTATCATCCTCATTTAATACCCTGGGTTTTTCATGGTAGTGTCCTTGAGTAAGACACATCATAACCCTAGCCTTAACATGAATAAATTAGCTGTTGCTGTGATACAACTGAAATAATGTTGAAAGCTATATAAAACACCATTTAATCAATCATGCAACATTCAAATCTTAGTTGATGTCAACCTGCAAAATTTTAGACTTGCCCAAATTGAATGTATTTTCAGCAGACAAAATACATGTGGATCAAATGATTAAGTTTGCCTGTGAAAGGTAAGAAAAATTATGGGTTATCAGCATTTTCTCCTTTTCCCACATTGTTTTCAAAAGCTTTCTTTCTCAGGGTAGTTAAAAGTCAGGATTGTATGGTAAAGCAATAATCCTTTACCACACAATCCAAATTTTTAATGACCCCGAGGACAGCTTTAGAAAACATTGCAGGAAAAGGAGAAAATGCAGAAAACAAGCACTTTCTCCTTTTCCCAAAATGGTTTCTTTCCTTCCAAACACGTATTTCATTTTCTGAGTTATGTTTATTTTGTCATCTGCAAATGCTTTGAAGTTGGACAAGTCTAGAACTTTGTCATTTGGTAAGAAGTTAAAATGCATGTAGGTGTAAACATGGTGGCAAAAGGCTCCATTTTAAACATTTTTTCCTAGACTAATCTTATATCACCAGCCACTATATTTTGCAAAATGTAAACCCTTCACAGTCCTGACTTTTAATGATCCTGAGGAAAAAAAGCTTTTGAAAACATTGTGGAAAAAGGAGGAAGTGCCAGCATTTTAGACTTTTTCCCCAATGTTTTCTAGCCTTTGAAATAGAAATTTCATGTTATGAATATCAATTAATTTGTTGTCTATAAATACTTTTAAGTTGGACATGGGTATAATTTTGTTGTTTGGTATAGAGTCAACTCTACCACACAATCCCAAGTTTTAACGACCCTGAAGAAGAAAGCCTTTTGAAAATATTGTGGAAAAGGGAGAAAATGCTGGTAACCAGCATTTTCTCCTTTTCCCACAATGTTTTCTACCCTTTCTGATACAATTTTCTAAATTTGAGCTCAACTGAAATTGTCGTCTGTAACTGCTTTCAATTGGGATCAGTCTAACATTTTGTCGTTTGGTAAAGAGTTAAACAACTAATCAAAAGAAACAAGATGAAAGACTACAAATACTGGTATATTGAACAAGAAGGCCATGATAGCCCTGTATCGCTCCACTGGCTTTTTAATCCTTTACCACAAAAATTGAAGTGTTAATGACCTGAAAAAGAAGGCTTTTGAAAAACATTGTGGGAAAAGGAGAACATGTTGTCAACTAGTATTTTCACCATTTCCCACAATGTTTCATAAAGTTCTGAATGATAAAACTGAATGATAGAAACCTTACTTTAAATTAAATATTCCATTCATGTGAGTATAATTATTAGCATCAAAATATATCACTATCCCTGAAAACAGAACACTTTCTATCCAAAAAACTTGAATACCTAATACCAATGATGTATTACTGCAGTCTGATAATCAAGGGAGGTAAATGGTAACAAACTTTCTCGTATAATGGGAGTTATTTCCCTTGATTACAATTTAAATTGAAGTCACTATATAAGCCCATGGTGTACTTGTGATCCCCGGGATGGAGCCAATTTTGACCCCAAGGCTATTATTTTAAAACACTTGGTAGAGGTCTGTTAGATAAAACTACATGCCAAATTTGGCAGTCCTGGGCTTTATGGTTTCAGAAGATTTTCAAAGATTTTCAATATTTTTCAGTTTTGTTGCCATGGCAACCAGAGTTTTTGAAGAAACCACATTCTTTCACAAAATTCTGAAGAGGACCATGGTAGGATCATTTCTGTGAAGTTTCATCAAAATTGGATAGGTAGTTTCAGAGAAGAAGATGTTTGAAATAAAAGTCAATGCACGCATGGACGGACAGACAAATGCATGCACGCAGGCACGCATGCACAAAGGACACTGGGCCATGAGATAAGACCGCTGGCCTTTGGCCAATGGAGCTAAAAATTACAGTCTAATACCTCGGCAAAATTTTCCAAGTTATTTAAATATTATGTCAATGCAAATCTGCATCACCAACAGTTTACTCGTAAAGCTTTGAATACAACCAACAGAAATTCTCGTTCCAGAAATAAGACCCAAAGAAATGCCATTTCATGTTTGCTATTGTCTACGATGTCTCAGCGAAGTGGACAGCAAAGATCAGAGATCAGGCTGCATGTTTTATGCAGCCTGATCTTGATCTAAACTGTCCACAAGGGCAAATATAATTGTGAAAGGTGCTGTATGGGTTAATGTTAATGCTGAATAAACCTAGCTTAAATCTATCCACACTCCTAGTGCAGATAACTGTACCTGAAGGCGATTTTAATTTTTAACTGGTCGCCTCCAGGTAAAGAGACAGTCGTGAAAAAAAAACTTAGAGGCGCTTGAGCGCCTGTATCGCTCCACAGGCCTGATATTTCTATAATGGCGAAAGGAAGTTTTTATTAATTATCATTCAATCCTGCATTTTAGCTCACTGAAGAAACAATTTGGTAGACAACCACCATAGGAACTTACCTGCAAAACAACAATGAAATCCAATGAATAGGTTTAGAGAAGAAATTTTTCAAAGATTTTACTTTATACCATAAAAGGAAAATGAGTCTCCCATAAAAGCCATGTTTTTTGACAGATCTTTTTTTTTTTTTAAGGAATTCTGTAAACCTGTATCTAAGGAACATTCCTGCAAAATAATAATGCTATCCATTTGGGAGGAGAAGATTTTTAAAGGTTTTTTACTTTGGTTGCCATGGCAACCAGAATTCTTCATGGAACACAATTATTTGAAGGAATTTGAAAGAGGACCACCAAAGGAACATTCCTGTGAAATTTGGTAAAAATCCAGTCAATAGTTTCTGAGGAGAAGTTTTTTAAAGAAAAAGTTTACGGACGCACGCACGCACTGACGGACGGACGCACGCACGCACGGACGCACGACGGACACAACGCCATGACTATAGCTCTCTGGCCTTCGGCCAGTGGAGCTAAAAAAAGATTAAATCTCCACACAGATTTTGTACGCAAGTTTGAATTCTCATAATTTCACGAGTAGAGCACAAAACCAGGACTTGAACATACCTGTTACTTGTGTATTCAATAACCCTTGGTTTGAAAAACAAATATTATCAATTCAAACACTATAGGTACGAAAAAAAAGTTTATTTCATCTGTTGCTTAAGGCCTTTACATTCCCAAAAACAGACACAAATCGGCTGCCACACACCATAAATTTTGTCAGTTTTTTTTTTAGATTAATATGTTATGAACAACTTCTACAAGCACTTTAGGAAATGAAAGTTTTCATAATTTGTCTTCGGTCATGTTTGTTACTAAAAGTTAAATGCATTTCCCTGCAATAAAGGTTAAACCGACGAAATAGACAGTCATTACAGTGCTCTATCTTCGCTACCAGAAAATTCATGATGGACTTGAGATGGTGCAGAGGACAGTAAATGCCCACATATGAAAAGCAGCACCGTATACATCCCATTATTGAGACTATCCACACTGCCTGATATATTCCAGCAAAAGAAAAAATCACTTGAAAATAGAATGTGCTGTTTTTCCCTGACTAAAATGCCCAGCTCATTTCACCCTTAACCCTTTAAGCCCCCGTCACACCAAACTAGTTCTTAGAACGTCTTACCCCGTCCTAACATAATCGGAAAACGGACTGTGGTCAGGGTAGAACGTGTATTTTGGCCTGATAATGCCTGAAGCCCCTGTCTCACCAAACCTGTTCTTAGACAGTCTTACCCCTGTCAACAAAATTGTAAGACAGGCTGCAGTCGGGATAGGACGTATAATCCGTTAGTAAAATGCAAATGCACTGCCAATTGATGTCCGACTGCTCCTCATCTCTATTAGAATCGAAGTACAGCAGTTCCGGTTGTAGCACGTCCATCTCATTTTAAGTACGTTGTCACTCCGTCCAACTACAGGACGGGATGGAAGGCAAAAAATTTTAGAGTCAAAGTCCTGAAGCACCCTTTCCATCCTAACCCATGCATTAAGTTCGCGAACAGATTGTCATAGGTTGCTAATACGTCCACTCTGTCTGAACACAGTTTAAGTCTGTTCGGCAACAATTTTCTGAACGGAGTGAAAATGAGTTTGGTATGACGGGGTATTAACAAACGACAAAATTTTAGAACTGTCCAATTTGAAGGCATTTCCAGATGACAAATTTAATGAGAACAAAAAACTGAAACTTCTCTCTAAAAGTGTACAAAACATTGTGGGAAAAGGAGAAAATGCTGGTTACCAGCATTTTTTCCTTTTCCCACAATGTTTTCAAAAGCTTTCTTTTCAAGATCGTTAAAACTCGGGATTGTGTGGTAAAGGGTTAACCAAACACACGTTTTAGCAACCCTAAGAAAGAAGGCTTTGGGGAATCTAGAGGGAAAAGGAAGAAAATGCTGATTAATAGCTTTTTCTACTTTTTCCACAATGTTTTCTACCCTTTCACAGACAAAATCCTCACTTTAGTTGACTAGGTTAACCCTATATGAGTTTGTTTAGGTAAAATACAATAAACTTCATTGGAATTCAGTACTAAGTTAACCCTTTACCAAACAATCTCAATTTAAACAACCCTGACAGAGAAGGCTTCTAAAAACATTGTGGTAATCAGCATTTTCTCCTTTTCCCACAATGTTTTCTACCCCTCAAAGGAGGAATTTCAGTTTCTTAGTCACATTCAACCTATCATCTGCAGACCTTTGCTATACTGACCAGTCTAAAATTCTGTTGTTCGGAAAAGGGTGAAATTCTATTTTCCGTGCATGAAACAATGAGAAGTCAATACAAATAAAACTTACAAAATTATTGCGAAAAAGATAAAACATTATATACAAAACCTCAGAAAAGCTAAAGAAACATTCAAAATTACGTTTTTTTTTTCCAAACACCATCAAGCATTAGCCCTTTACCAAACAACACAATTTTAGACTGGTCCAAATTGAAAGCAGTTGCAGACAACTGAAGAAATGTGGCTCATAACGATGGAATTTGTATGTGAAAGGGTAGTAAAACATTGTGCAAAAGGAGAAAATGCTGGTTGCTACCATTTTTCTTCTTTTCCCACAATATTTTCAAAAGTTCTTTTCCTCAGGGTCATTAAAACTCTGGTTTGTGATGTAAATGGTTAACAGAAATAAAATGAAAACATTACAATCTAATATCCAGTAAAAGTAATCAAATAACAAAATTATCTCTCTTTTTTTTTTTTCAAAATTATCATGCAATAATACGAATAAGACGATAGAAAAAACAATCTAATACCTCAGACAAAAAGTTCAGAAAAAAGTATTAAAAAGGATCCTTTAACAAAAATCTCCGACACCCACTGTTGATGCTGAGAGAATCTAAAGCAGTATGACAACCACTTCTCCAATGAATGATTACTATTCAGATAATCTCTATTAGAGTTCCTCAGGTCTAACTCTTTGCATGCTATCAGGGTAACATCAGGTGATTTTGCAAACAATGTAGATCAAGATCAGACCTTATAGAATATGCAATCTGATCACTGATCTACACTGTCCAAAATTTTTATCTAAAACTGTTATATTATCTCTTTACCAAACGTACTGGACTAGTCCAGTTTGAAAGCTATCGCAGAAAACAAATAAAATGTATCATAAATGATTTGATCTGTCTTTTAAAATGGAGCAAACATTCTAGGAAAAGGATAAAATGCTGGTTACCAGCATTTCTTCTTAAACCATATAGTTTACAAAAGGATTCCCTAAGGGTCATTAACCCTTTACCAAACAATCCCAGCGGGAAAAAATGCTTGTAAAAAGCACTTTCTCCTATTCCAAAGTTTTCTATCCTTCAACAAACAAATTAAATTCTTGAGTCACCTTTAAAGTGTCATCTGCAAATGCTTTCAATTTGCACAAGTCTAAAATTTTGTCAGTTGGTAAGGAGCTATGACAAGGTCTTGTTTGATACAGAGTTAAGGTCAAAGGTAAAGCCTGTGTTACAATAAATCAGCCTGCCTTATCAATCTGGCATCTCCCATTTATCTGGCCATTTTAATTGCTAAAAGGTAGGGGTGGATAACTATCTCATAAACCAGTCAACCATATTTATCCAGGAAACAACCTGAAAAGTCCCTCATGTTGAAATTCCTTATCCAATAAGCCAAGCAAGGGTCAGTATTCATCAACCATCCTTCAGAAAATTCTTTGTCTAACAACAGATTTAGAAACTAACACAATTTCTGATTGGCTAAACCAATTGGTTAACTCTTTACCACACAGTTTTAACGACCCCTGAGGAAGAAGCCTTTTGAAGACATTGTAGGAAAAGGAGAAAATGCTGGTAACCAGCATTTTCTCCTTTTCCCACAATGTTTTCTAATCCATCAAAGACAAATAGAATCATTTGAGACACATTTGAATTGTCACCTGCAAATACTTTCAATTTGGACAAGTCTACATTTTTGTTGTCTGGTAAAGAGTTAAACCTATCAGAAGTTGTGTTACTTTCAAATTTAGAAATTTCTTCAGAATAAGACTTAGAATATTTTTAAGAATGGTTGGTGAAGACAGACCCTGGGAGCAGAGTTGGTAATGTATAGGGCTTGAAACCTTGGTATTGCTGGTTTGAATCCCTTACCTGACCAATTTCTTTTCTGGGATTGACGATAGTTTTAGTGACAGGATTAATTCTTGTCTCAACGCTGATCATTATTTCAATGATGGTTATGTGGAAAAGTAGCCTGAGGTTTGAGAAGAATATTGTGCAAAGTGCTTGTAAAGAAACACCTGGAAAACATTGGATAGATGCACTGACTGCTGCAATAGAACTCAAATAATTTTGAAAACAACATTTATTCTTTTCCTTCTATAGACAACAAAAGAAGCATGTATTATTTGTGGACAGTGTACATCAAGATCAGACAGCACAGAACATACATTCTGATCTCTGATTATCATTAGACTGTATTTTGTAGCCAATGAAAAAGTGTAATTTGTTTATTCATAAGTGAAAGAGTTGAACACCATACAAATAAATTCTTAGCCAATGAACTCTTTGCCAGACAAAATCTGGACTTGCCCATATTGAAAGCATTTACAGATGACATATCAAATGTTTTCAAGTGATTGGGTTTGTCTGTAGATTGGTGGAAAACAGTGTGGAAACTGGAGAAAAAGCTGGTGACCAGCATTTCTCCTTTTCCCCCAGTCTTAAAGGCTTTTTTTTCTTCAGGGTCATTAAAACGGGGAATTGTTTGGTGAAGAGTCGGTATAAAAAAAAAAATTTCTTTCAAAATTTCAAAACAGTGTCAGGCTCATTGGTTGGGACAAAAGATTAGTAATCTGTGGGTCCTGGATTTGGCCCTCAACAGAGGCATTGGAATTTTTTCATGGGAGTATCTAAGGGCAAAGCACTTCAGGGCCCCAGCCTAGTACAGGTGAAACCTGGGCAAAGTGTTTTTCACTATTCCATATCCTATATCCTAATATATCCTATTATTTCAACCACATGTAATTTGTTGTCTGCAAATGTTTGTATTAAAGACAAGTCCAAACTTTTGTTGCAGGTTAAACACTGGACTCTTTCACTACACAACCTAGAAATTTGCCTTCTATGAAGGTCCAAGAGAAGATTCCTTATGCTGCAGAAGCTACTTTTGGTCAAGCTTTTGCATCAGGCTGCAGATGGCGTAGATCCAAGATCAGACTGCATATTCTGTGCAGTCTGATCTTGCTTTACACCATCTGCAAAAGTGATTGGCAATAAGTCACACTGTACAAACAATTAGTTAAGCATCAATAACAAACTCTAACCTTTCATCACTAAATACATAAACATTACTGTAATAAGGATAATAAACAGTGGCAGGGTTTGTTACCAAAAATAATAAACAGAAGAAATAATAACAATCATCATTCTTTTGTGGTCTTTCAACAGTAAAACATGTCTTAAGCCTTTAGCAAACGTTAGTATCCATGACCCTGAGGAATAAACTTAAAAAAAAAACCATTGTTTGAAAAGGGGAAAATGCTAGCGAACACTGTCAGCTCTATGTTTATTTACCATGCTCTTTATATTCAGGTAAGGCAGCTGGTGCTTACTGAAAGTGAATCCATGCTTACATCAATTTAATTAACCCTTTACCAAATAATCCTGGCCCTGAAAAAAAAAGCCTTTTGACAACATTGTGGGAACAGGAGAAAATGTTGGTAATCAGCATTTTCTCCTTTTCCCATAATGTTTTCTACCCTATCAAAGACAAATCATATCAAATGAGCAATATCTCATTTGTCGTCTGCAAACCTTTTAAATTTGGACCAGCCTTAATTTTTGTCTTTCGGTAAAGAATTAATTACTTTTTCAGCAAAATTCTCAATTGACTTCTTATTCAGGGTCTTTAACTCTGTACCAGATGAGAAAATTTTAACTTGTACAAAGTCAAACCATTTGCAACCAACAAATTAAAATTTATGTTGCTCAAATGATGAGATCTGTCGAAAGGGTAGAAGACATTAAAGGAAAATAAGATGTGCTACAGACCAGCATTTATTCCTTTTTCCACAGTGCCATCTAACGCTGGTAAAGGGTTAATTCTTTACCAAACGAGAAAAATTTAGCTTTGTCCAAATTTAAAGCATTTGCATACAAAAAATTAGATAAGTATACCTCAAATGATGAAATTTGTCTTCGATCAAGTAGAAAACATGGTGGGAAAAGGAGAAAATGCTGGTTACCAGCATTTTCTCCTTTTCCCACAATGTTTTCAAATGGATTCCTCTCAAGGGTCGTTAAAATTCAGGAGTGTGGAGTAAAGGCTTAAAGCTCTGGCTAGCTCAAAATGGAAGCCATTGACAGGTCTAAGCTTATTTACAAGGCTTTTTATATCTAGATAAGACAACTGATGCTTACACAAAGGGAATCTCATGCTAAGGCCAATTTACTAAATTACTTTTTATAGATCTAGGCCTGTGAATACGAGTAAAAATTGACAAGATAAATAATTATGTGGGAGACAGCTGTCAGCCATAGATCTCAGGCTTAACTCTATACAAAAAAAATATCTTGTTTTTATGACCAAGAGGAAGAAGGACTTTTAAAACATAGTAACAAAAGAAAAGAATGATGGTAGATAACAATGTTTTCTACCCTTTCAGAGACAAAACCCATCATCTGAACGGTGGTAACTTTGTTGTCTGCAAGCAGTAATCAGTAAGCAGAAGCCTAAGCTTTTGTAGCACAGAACAATTCAATTCTCAATTTTTCTGGCAAATTCAAGTCATAGCGATAACTGCAATGAGTCACACAAAGGAGGAAAGAAGATCCAGAAATTATTCTCTTGAACAGTATTTTACATTACTTTTCAGAACAATATTTTAAATTCTGTTTAAACATGACTGTCAAGAACAAGTTCTTCAATGGAACTTTTGGCAATTTTAAAGAACTTTTTCTCTAGTAGTATCTTATACTACTTTCATGAACTACCTCTTGAATGCTGTTTTACACTATTTTCAAGAACATCTTCATGAATGGAGATTTATACTACTTTCAAGAACTAGTTCTTGTATAGGATTTAACTGTTTTCAAGAACTACTATTCAATGGAGTTTTATAGTACTTTCAAGAACTATCTCTTGCATTGTGTTTGATGCTATTTTCAAGAACTACTACTGAAAAGGAGTTTTATACTAGAACTGTCATGAATGGTGTTTTGCACTGTTTTCAAGAACTACATCTTGGTTTAAGTACATTTTACGTAAATGGTTTTTATATCATTTTCTTGAATGGAGTTTTATACTACTTTCCAGAGCTATTGTTTGAAGGCTGTTCAACATTACTTTTCAGAACTATCACTTGAATGGAGTTTGTCCAACACTACTTTTCTGAACTATTTCTTGAATGTTGTTCATATTACTTTCATAAAGTATTTCTTGAAAGATTTTTCACGCTACTTCCAAGATCATTTTCTTGAATGTTGTTTATCTTACTTTAAAGAACAGTTTCTTGAAATTTTCCGCTTTTTTTTTTTTAAATTTCTTCATAATGTTTCTCTACATTCAAGAACTATCAATTCAAAGGAGTTCACACTACTTTCATGAACGATTTCTTGAAAGGTTTTCTTTGGTGCTTTCAAGAACTATGTCTTGAATGGAGTTAACACAACTTTCAACTTTCAAAATTTCTTGAATGGTGTTCTTTTCTTCTTTCAAGAATAATGTCTTGGTTTTTATAGGCTTCTTCAAGAATGTTTCTTGGCAATTTTCAAATTAGTTAAAAAATATCTAACGGATTAGATCTTAGATCAGACTGCACATTGTGTGAAATCTTATCTTAATCTATACTGTCCATTTAAGGTAGTTGAGTTGCACTGAGGAATCTAAGATTTGACCCTTTACCAAACAATCCCATGTTTTAACAACCCACTGGAAAAAGGCTTTATAGAACATAGCGAGCTAAGGATAAAATGCTGGTTAGCTTGTTACCAGCATTTACTCCTTTTCCCCTATGTTTTCAGCCCTTTCATTGACAAATTCTGTTAATTGAACTACATTAATTTTGTTGTCGTCAAATGCTTTCAATAAAGTAAGCTGCTTTTTCTCCATTTCTCACCATGTTTTACCCTTTTATCAACATATTATTTGATCCTAATTTGAATAGTCATTTTGCAAATGCTAAATTGGGATTAAATCTTCCGTGTGTTGTTTGGTACCGCGTGTTGTTTGGTACCGAGAAAGTTATCCCAATACCAAACAGCCCTGACTTTTAACAACCTTGAGAAAGAAGGCTTTTGAAAACATTGTGGGAAAAGAATAAAATGCTGGTTAACCAGCATTTTCTTTTTATTTCTGACAATGTTTTTTTTACCCTTTCAAGGACAAATTATATATTCTACGTAACTTTCAAATTATCATCTGCAAATGCTTTCAATTTGGATTAAATCTTCATTTAGTTGTCTGGTAACCAGAAAGTTAATCAGTATATCTGGTATACCTCAGTCAATGCCCTGTCAACAAGGACACCATTGATTCCCTTTATAACATGTCCCTTAACTCTTCACCAAACAGTCCTGAGTTTAAAAAACCCTGAAGAAGAATGCATTTGAAAACATAGTGGGAAAAGGAGACAGTGCTGGTGACCAGCATTTTCTACTTTTACTGTAATATTATTTGTACATTTCATTTTGTAGTTAGCAAATGCTTTGGATCTGGATAAGTCCAAAATTGTGTTATATGATAATGAGTTAACTCTTTACCAGACAATGACGCCTTTTAACGCCCCTGAAGAAGAGGCCTTTTGAAAACATTGTGGGAAAAGGAGAAAATGCTGGTAACCAGCATTTTCTCCTTTTCCCACAAAGTTTTCTACCCTATCAAAGAAAAGTTGCGTCATTTGAGCCACTATGAAATTGTCGTCTGCAAATGCTTTCAATTTGGATAGGTCTTAAATTTTGTCGTGTGGTAACGGGTTAACTCTTTACCAGAGGACAAAAATTCAACAAGTGCAAATTGAAAGCATTTGCAGACTACAAATTAAATGTGACTGAAAAATTGACATTTGTTTTAGAAAGGGTAGAAAATATTGTGGGAAAATGAGAAAATGCTGGTTACCAGCATTTTCTCTTTTTCCCACAATATTTTCAAAAGGCTTCTCTCTCAGGGTCATTAAAAATTGGGGATTGTGTGGTAAAGAGTTAACCCTTTACCAACATAAAATTTTGAAAAAGGTAACTTTAAAGAATGTTATGGGAAAAGAAGAAAATGCTTGTAACCAGCATTTTTCCCTTTTCTCTCAATCTTCTCTACCTATTCAAAGACAAATCCCATCATTTGAGCCAGATTTGATTTGTAGTCTGCCATTCAAAGTTGACAAGTCTAACTTTTGTTGTCTGGTAAAGAGTTAATTCCAATAATCAGCCAATTAACCTTTCCTAAAATGTCAAAAAATCAATTAAGGTACATTGGCAGTGATTTCCAGTGTTTACAAAGTAATTCCACGGCAATTATAGCATCCCCGTAAATCCTGAAATTAAAAACCTATCCCTCTGAATTTGCTCTGAAGAAACCTTGTTTACAACTCTTTTACTGGATGACAAAATTTTAGACTTGTCCACATAAAAGCATTTGCAGATGACAAAGTAAATAAGGCTCAAACCCTGGGATTTGGCTTTGACGGGGTAGAAAACAAACCAGAAAAAGGAGAAAATACCAGTTACCAGACGACAAAATTTTAGACTCCTCCATATTGATAGTATTAATTTTGCAGACAAAAAAAATTTAATTTGGTTCAAATGACTAGATTTGTCTTTGATGGGATAGAAAGCGTTGTTGGAAAACACTGTGGCAAAAGGAAAATTGCTCAGAAAAGAGAATTTTCTCCTTCTATGACAATGTTTTCACATGTATCTGTGCATAAAGCCTTCTTTCATGTTGCTAATCCATGTTCTAAAATGATGTTTTCAAAGGTTGTCAGCTGCAAACATCTTTCAGGAGGGAAGGAGTAAAATTTCTTTTGATCATGCAATATTGATTAAGTTACCAAAGTGTGTTTGTCAATTTCAATTTATTCTACTTAATTTTCTTATTCCATCATCCTATTTTTGATGCTGTTTTTAAAATGGTTTCATTCATATCAAAATTGTCAGCCAACATTTCAGTGTTTTCCCCCATATGGCTTGCAACACACGAAAAGGGGCATTCGGACATTTGTGTAGAGTGTCGTCTCGGATCAGCCTGCACAGTCCGCGCATGCTGATCCGAGACGAAACTTTCCAATCATGTGTGATTTTCTGTTTCATGCAAGTCTACTGTAGGACAAAACCTAATGTTAATGTATAGTGCTGTCTCGGATCAGCCTGCACGGACTGCGCAGCTCTGACTATTTCTTTCCAAGGACTGATGATAGTTATTGTGACAGGATTCATTCCTCAATAACCACTGATCACTGTTTTGACAATGGTTATGTGCAAAAGCAGCATATTGCTTGATATGAATTATATGCAAAGTACTGGTAACAGAAACTCCAGGAAAGCATAGATAGCTGCACTGGCTGTAATATCTTAACTGAAATAATATTGAAAATAGTGTTAAGCAACATACAAACAAATACACCTATCAAAACTTCTAAATGGCCACTTCTAAGCCGGAATTCCCCATAGACCTCTTTTGGCATCTGCTGTCCAGAAAAGAAGCAGTTCATTTAGTTTGATGTTTTGGAGAATAATTGACCAGTGTAAAAGCATACTCCAGCCTAAGTTTGAAAAGAATTTGTTGACTTGTTTTATTGAAATTAAATTATTAAACATTCATTCAGTTAACAATTAAAATTGAAAAATCATTTTTTTGAAAAACTCCACGCCCCTTCTCTAGGTTTGTATTTTTGTGCAGAGGATAGTTTTCATGTTTTTCCTTATTTGCTGACAAAGTTTCAGTAATGTGTGATTTTTTCTTTAACTTGGTTTGTCTGATAGACACCACGCATGCGCAAACCATGTGTTTTTTCTTTCATTAAAACGAGATGCCTTCTATCAGCAAAATCGAAAATCTTTTTATTACAATACTATGTCTATCGTCCAGACATTATGTTATTAGTTGTTTGTATTTAACTGTCTATTACTTGGTCAAATTTACAGGATAAACAAAAGTGGCCGGTTAGAAGTTTTGTTGAGTGTACACTAATAATCATGTGACCAAAATGAAAAAACAGAGGTCATGAAGGTTTATTGACTGATTGATTTAATTGTTCGTTACTCCTCTTTCAACATTACATCATTATATCACTGCAAGAGCCTTTCATTATTTATTTTTATACAAAAAGACGAAACTTACCAATAGTGTGGGGTCCAGCCTCTGTGAAGGTATAATGTGGACGATGATAAACTTCTGTGTAATCCTGGAAAGCTGTTGTCTCATGATGCACATAATTATCATGTCGTAACTTCCACAGGATGTTCAAGTAGTGGCCTGTGTGAACATCATCTGAAAAATACAGCTAGCCCTTCAACAAACAATAAGATTTTCCAAAATATTTACATACCATTCGAAGCCAGTTAATTTGGCATTTTCATTTTTTCTGTCAGAAGTTGTTTTTCTTTGTCTTCTTTTTTAAACACCATGATTTTAATCATTACAAAACAGCCTTATGTCATGGCAAACTAGATTCAACCAATATCTAGATGGGAAGATGGACTTTGATGGTCATAAAATACCGATGATTGCTAGAAAATGGCAAAAAATTGCCTGTCGCAAAGTGGATCGGGACATTTCATGAGGAAATGTTATGTCAAGTATGTTAACTACATCATAAAACCAAGTGCAAATAAGTTATACATGTGTCATAAATGCTTTCTAGCATAAACATACATAGATGTTGCTAAATATTTAGAAGTTTTATTGGTTTCTACATGTTCCAGTTTCGGTGTTCCATGGTCAAGTACGTGAAAAGTGATTGTACTGTGAAAACGGCAAATCGTAAAATGACACCATTTACATTTTCCATTGGATTTTAGGTTAGTGAATGATGAAATAAAGTTAAAAATTTAGCAACATGACTTTCACTTTCAATCATTTTCTAGTATAAACTTGCTCTTCTTACTGACTTTTGAATGTTACAGGCCTTGTTCTGTGAAAGGGGGGCTTACTGATGCATCTGCAAAAAGTATTGACCAAAGTCAGCCTGTGTGAACTGTGCAGGATAACCTGGGCCTAAACTTTTTACTTTTGGTAAATTTTCTGCATGTCAAACCACTGAGAACTGCCAATGGAATCAAAAGACCACATTGAAAATTAAATTTACTTGTTTGTCAACAGAAATATATTAAGAAAGATTTCAGTAGAAAATTGAGACTCATGTTTTCTTTTCTTTTCATATGTGGAGCCTTACAATTTTTAGAACAGTAAAAAGCTGCATTTCCGGCATAGAAAAGTACTGTGTAGGTGCATGTGCATTTCACCCATCATAATACAGCCAAAGGATTTGGTCAACAGATCATCCAAGGTTTGCCGAAATAGCTTCCACAGGATGTCCAAGTAATGGCCAGTGTGGATGTCATCCAAAAATATCTTAATCCTTTACCAAAAAATCCCGAGTTTTAACGACCTTGAAAAAGTAGACCTTTGAAAACATTGCAGGAAAAAGAGAAGATGCATGAAACTTTTTTCTACAATGTTTTCTACTCTATCAAAGGCAAATGGCATCATTTGAGCCTCATTGAATTTCTTGTCTACAAATGCTTTCAATTTGGATCAGTCTACACTTTTGTTGTATGGTAATGAGTTAAACATATTACCTCCCTCAGGTGAAATTTATCATTCTGCTCCAGATTAACTTTAAAAAAAAAAAACATCATGAAAAGTGAATTTCTTCCTTTGCCACATTTTCACTCTCAGGAATTGATTGATTGAATTTGCGTTTATTTATCGTCGCCACCGGTTTCCCATATGGGCAACGCCCCTTGAAGGCTGTTAGTATTGTTATGGGGGATAGTGCAGATACAGGACGAAACCCATCCTAAGTTTCGCCTGGTTCTTTAACATGCTCGGTGTATAGCATCGTCACACAGGACCTCAGTTTAACGTCTCATCCAAAAGACTATTAGTAATTTTAGATGGCCAGCCGTGGGGATCGAACCCACACTCTCATGATCACGAGTCCTACGCTCTACCAACTGAGCTACGCGGGCTGGTCGACTCTCAGGAAGGGGGATGGGGTTGGGGTAGAGTTCACAGCTTCTGAAACATTCTACACCAGGGATGTAAAATTCCACTCGCCCACTCGCACTGGTGAGTGATCTTTGACTTGGGCGAGAACAAAAAAAAAATACCCGACTCATCCGACCAGGCAAGTATATTTTCTGACATAATTATAAAATGCACTTAAAACCTGTAAAATTTGGCAAAATTTCAGATGAAGCTAGTCAAGTGGAAGTTTACATTTTGTAGTTAAGGTTTTGTTTAGTTACACACCATTACATGCATACACACCACACCATGCCCCATCTGCATCCAATAGTGTGCACACAGAATTTTCACACAATCAGCCAATCAGGAATCACGTACAAGATTCAGTCCGTAACTCATTGGAAAATCATTCAACCATAACCAAATTATAACATGCACATCTTGGCTTCATACTGAAACTTCCTATGAAGTTTGACTGAAATCAGTCCAATAGTTATTGAGAAATAGAGCGGACAAAAAAATTCATGAAAGGGCCATAACTCACTGGAAAATCATTCAACTATAACCAAATTATAATATGCACGTCTTTGCTTCATACTAAAACTTCCTATTAAGTTTGACTGAAATCCATCTGGTAGATATTGAGAAATAAGAGCGGACAAAAAAAAAAGGGACATAACTCCTTTGAAAATCATTCAACCATAATCAAATTACATTTATGCGCATCTTGGCTTCATACTGAAACTTCCTATGAAGTTTGACTGAAATCTGTCCTGTAGTTATTGAGAAATAGAATGGACAAAAAAAGCTACAGACCGACCAACCAACCGTCCGACAGAGCAACCGACCGACAAGGTGACTCCTATATACTCCCCCAAACAAAGTTTGTGGGGAGTATAATGATATAACGTCTATAAAGATGTTATGTTTTGTACTTTAAAAGTCAAAGCAAATCCATTACCTTTAAATTCTTTGCTAAATATTTAATACCCTTTTTTTGGTCCTTCAACTCTTTACCAAACGACAAAATTCAAGACTTGTCCAAATTGAAAGCACTTGCAGACAACAAAATAAATGGGACTCAAAAATTGAAATCTGTTTTGGGAAGGGTAGAAAACAGTGTGGGAAAAGGAGAAAATGCTGGTTACCAGCATTTTCTCCTTTTCTCACAATGTTTTTAAAAGGCTTCTTTCTCAGGGTCGTGAAAACCTGGGATTGTTTGGGAAAGGGTTAATCTTAATTTCCAAACCAGTTCAAAAAAATTTCAGACTTGTTCATATTTCAAGCATTTGCAGACGATGATACAACTGTGGCTCGAATGACTGAATTTGTATTTCAAAGCAGAGAACATTGTGGAAAAGGGAGAAAATAAAGGTCATATCCATTACAGGGTCCTTTTATTCTTGTCTTCTTTCTTTGTATTAGTGTCCAATACCATCATCTTTAACACTTATTCCAGTGCTATCCCTGTACGACAAGAAGGCCTAATCTCCAGTCCCCCGTCTGTTATAGATCTATAGATTCATTTCATAAAACAACCATTTTTTTTTTCACTCATGAACAGATATTTTAGCTTCCACATATTGTTTTATTCAGATATTTGTGTAAAACCACTGTTTAAATTCATAATTAAAGATGAGATAATTTGAAGCGCCTCTGATCGGATGATGCCACACTGACCTTTGTAGTGTCATGGGTTTTCATGTTTTTTTTCAGCAATCTATTTTTCATATTAATTAATTTTTGGAGAAGTATTACCACATGATTTGACATGAATTTGTCATTTAGAATAGCAGGTAACTTAAAAATCAGTCATTTTACACTAGATAAGACGATTAATACCTTTATCATGTTTTCAAAAATGACTCGCAAGCTTCATTACCTGTGATAAAGACAGCCATATGTGTCCTTCGCATTTGATACTGATTTCTGCCGGATGCACATGAGCTAATTTATATGAAGCTTTAAACAATAATTTCATGCTTAAGATTGACATTTACGCAGATATTTTTTTGCCTCATAGACAGGTCATTTGGAATTTCCAAGCATCAAAACCTGGGGTCTGGGTCAAATGAGAACCCTGCTGAGTTGTCAGTTTTTATCAAGACAACCATGGACAAAAACTTCCTGCTACTTTTTCTGGCCGATTTTTGTGTTTGTTGTCCACCACGTTGAATCCAAGAGTGTGATTAATTAGTCAAAAAACCAAGCGCTAAAAACTAGTATTCACGTTTCACGACCAAGCGAGTTCCCGTACTGACTACGATCAATTCCAGGATTTCTCAATCGATTATCACAATCGGAAGGCAAAACCAAGTGACTTTCGACTATAGTCAATCATCAGCCCACCACTAGTGCATCCTGTCACTATGGCTAGCATTATAATTATGGTGTGTATTTAGCAAAGACCTTGGGACAACTCTCAGTATATTCAGCTGTTTATTATGCTTTAGTGGCTTTAGTGCTCCTTTCTTATCTTACGGGAATAGCCAAGGGAATTCCCAACTGGTTCAGTGGCAGAGTGTGCTGTGCTTTTTCTAGCTTGAGGTTTCTGTACCCTTTGGTAACAGGAGTTGGGGGTACACAAAGAAAGATGGGGGTTAAGATCTAAACTACATAATTTCACTGTAATATCAGTTTTAATGACAGCCTATTTAAAGATATTCTGTTTTCATGCGTTATGCACAAACAAGTTTTTACAGAAACATGTGCACAGTTATGAGCTCTTCAAACGCTTTGGGAACCTTTCCTCAAACCGTGCAAGAATATTTTTGGCAAAATCAGTTCTATCGTTTAGTAAAAAAACAGGCAGGTAGGTGGAATACCATGGAACTGGTCCAATTCCTGTACAAAATCTATCAAATCGGATTACAGTGTATGACTGGATTTTTTTTCCCCTTTTTCGGTCCCTTCGGCGTTTGACTAGTGCTATTGTCAACTTCGAAAGATAATTGTCGATCCACAGCTCGTTCATTTGTTATTGAAAAGAACAAAGATAATTTAAGCTGAGCCATCGTTTTGCTGACATGAGCAAATAATCAAATTGCAGCTAAAATTCGTCCGCTAAAACAAATAAGAGTGTTAATGCTTTATTTTATTTTACAATCCTAGCGACAAAAATGTTAAAAGTCGGCAAGCTGATCAAAACACAGCCGCAACATTTTGGACACAAAGAATATAACATGTACATTATACGATAACCTCAGAACGTTCCGGTTTAGCGTCTATATTTGGAATCGGAAAACCCTAGACAAGAGTGAGTGACTGTAAACATTTCGCTGCAGATTATCCCCGAAATTACAAAGTTCTACGAATTTCATTGTTTTTAGGGCGAGTTTTCTGTATGTTCTGGTACATATAACAGAGAAACACTCTACGTGATTTTTCTATTTTATACGTGAATCACATACATTTATATGTGATCGCACACACAGAGTGGTTTTCTAAAAATTCTGAAAAAGTGGCATGACCTAATTTTTTATTAAATCGAATGAATTCCTCTCTTTGCATGATGATGATGAACAGGCAGTTCAATAAAAAGCTAAAACCAGACATGATATTAACATTTCTTGACATTTATTTTAGGTCAAAATTACATGTAAGCAGATCTCTAATTAATTACATGATTTCAATTCTATTAGAAAAATATTTCACCAAAAGGAAAGGCAAGTGCAAAACTCTGCAGGGCCAGTAACTTTTTACACCTACTTGCCCTGTCAGGCTAGTAGATAAAAGAAAATAATTTTACACCCCCATACACACAATTAGGTCTTTTATCCTGGAATAAATCCCTGAAATCCTCTATTTTGTGATGTCCACTGGCAGGCTGCAGACTTTGCCAATGTCTATGTTAGTTTGTTTGAACTGGTTTCATTTTGACAGCTTAGGTCATATCACAGGGGCCAGTGAACCTATGCATGTTTTTCTGGCTTTCACACACCAGTACACACAACATTTTTTCCAAGCCACTGACTACTTTTCTCACATGCAACAGAGGTGAGAGGCAAAAAACCCCTAGAAAGAAAGTTTGTCACAACCATGAATCAAACCAGCAACCACCAGGTCAAAGAGTCAGATACACTAACCACTGAGCTGCCCTGCCAGGCTTTGCCAATTTCTATTTTAACTCTTTACCACACAATGCCAACTTTTATCGACCCTGGGAAAGAAGCCTTTTGAAAACATTGTGCGAAAAGGAGAAAATGCTGGTAACTAGCATTTTCTCTTCTTCCCTCAATGTTTTCTACCCTGTCAAAGAAGATTGCACCATTTGAGCCACACTGAATCGTCGTCTGCAAATGCTTTCAATTCTGACAAGGCTAAAATTTTGCCATCTGGTTAGAGGTTAAACCTCCTCCAAACAACCCAGGTTTAATGACCATGAGGAAAAGGGCATTTGAAAAAAGGCATTTGAAAACATTGTGGGGAAAAAAGAAGAAAATGATGCAACTAGTCTTTTCTACAGTAACTCATCTCACAATATTTTCTTCCCTTTCAAAGCCTATTCCCATCACTGATACACCACATTTCATAATGTCATCAGCAAGTTTTAATGCTTTCAATAATTTATGGACAAGTCTACCTTTCTTTTACCTAATATTTACGGCTTGGTGAACTCTACAAAACTAGTCAAATATGTTCAAAGCCAAAATGATGCAAGCTAAGTCCACTGCATCATGTATGTTGCAGTGTTAATCAGCATTATTTCCTTTTCCACAGTGTTTTCTCCCATTTCATCAGCCAATTCAATGAATTCAGCAATATTTGATTTGTTGGTCATAAATTTATGCTTTCAGCATGAATGAACTGTTATCCAGTCGAGAGTGAACTCTTTACCATACGACAAAATTGTAAACATATCCAAATTGAAAGCATTTGCAGACAACAATTTAAGTGTGACTCGGATGACAGAAATTGGCTTTAACAGCATTATCTCCTTTTCCCATAATGTTTTCAAATGCTTCTTCCTCAGGGTCATTAAAACTTGGGATTGTGTGGGAAAGGGTTACACCTTTACAAAATGACAAAATTCAAGCCATGTCCAAATTGAAAGCATTTGCAGACAACAAATTAAACTTGACTCAAAACATGAAATTTGTATTTGAAGGGTACAAAACATTGTGGAAAAAGGTAAAAATTTGCTAGTAACTAGCATTTTCTGCTTCTTCCACTATGTTTTCAAAAGTCTTCTTCTTTAGGGTCATTCAAACGCGGGATTGTGTGGTAATGAGCAAGTCTGGGAAACACAGTCAATAAACCACGCCAGAAAAGACCTTTTCTGGAAAAGGGTGTCATTGGAAATGTCCTTCCAGCCACTCCGCTCTGTGTTCATTAAATGGTATATTTGCATGACAGGGAAGAAATTGCGGAAATTATTCCGCGATTTGATATGTTCATCAATAATCGCTTGTCTGAAATTTTAGCCTATTACCCACTGGTAAAATCTTGTCACTCGTCAATAACTGCCACAAGAAAAATACACAACAGCTAAAGTGATTGTTCTCTTTTTCTACACATTAGCAAAGTTCCATGTGAGCCACACTCTAGCAAAAAGGGGGCTTAACTCTTTACCAAACGATGAAATTTTAAACTGGTCCAAATTGAAAGCATTTGCAGACGACAAAATTAACGTGACTCAAAAATTGAAATTTGTTCTGGGAGGGTAGAAAACATTGTGGGAAAAGGAGAAAATGCTGGTTACCAGCATTTTCTCCTTTTTCCACGATGTTTTTAAAAGCCTTCTTTTTCAGGGTTGTGAAAACCAGGGATTGTTTGGGAAAGGGTTAATGTATCTCTGTGATGCATTATACCAAGCACGTAAACACATGATTAGGGGTCCATAAAATCCATTTAGTCTAATAACAGACTGATCTGGAGGTAGAATGGTCCTTGGACATGCAGAAAATTAACAAACAGCAAATAATTTTAATCAATGTCAGACTGCGCCAACATAGGTTGATCCCAGGTAAGGCTCATTTGTTTGATGGATTTGCAATTAATAGTTTTCAACATAATTTTGCTCAGTTCTATGAAAGATGACTAAATTTTAGAATTATAAAACTTGAAAGCTCTGCAGACAAAAAATCAAATGTGGCTAAAACTATGGAGTTTGTCTAATAAAAGCAAAAAAAACATTGTGGGTAAAGGAAACAAGAGGGCAATGATGGCCCTGAAGTCGCTCACCTGAGCCTTTTGACTATACATGACCTATTTCTAATGTTTTCTAAGATATAATGACAGACTTTCTGACAAACTTCCATCAGTACTTGACTTAAAATATGGCCTCTAGAGTGGAAATTACGTTTTTCTAACATATGACCTAGTGACCTAATTTTAAAACCCAACATGACCCATTTTCAAAGTCATCCCAGATATCATCAAAACAAATATTCTGACCAAGTTTCAAGATTATCGGACTCAAAATGCAGCATCTAGAGCATACACAAGGTTTTTTTTCCTTAATTTGATCTAGTGACCTAGTTTTTGACATGATGTGACCCATTTTCAAATTCGTCAAAGCTATCATCAAGACAAACAACCTGACCAATTTTCAAGAATATTTGACGGAAAATGGCCCCTTAAGGGTTCATAAGGTTTTTATAAGATTTAACCTAGTGACCTACTTCTTGACCCAACATGGCCCACTTTCAAACTTGTATCCAAGATATCATCAAGACAAACATTAGGGATGGGTATTGCCAGGAATTTCAATATTGCAATATATTGCAATATTTCACTTGATATTGCGATATATTGGAATATAATGCCAATTATTTTCCTAATAAAGGAAATTAAAGAAAATCATATGAAAAAATAACTTTTGAAATGTCAGAATTACTCTTCAATGCATGCGGCTCAGTGGCATTGGAATCACAAGCCTGTAATTATAATGGGTGGTGAGCCCTCATGTGTGCAGTTAGGTTACTAGTTCTGCCGCTGTATTTCACCAACTGCATGCAAGATTTGCAGACGGCCACATTTTCAACCAAACGATTATCTATTTTTATCAGTCCAAAGAATTTCCAGATCTGTGCTTTTCCCTTTTTATTGGGAACACACTTCAAAATCTGGCGTGTTTGTTGCCATGTTTTGTTTTGCTACGGAAGTTTGAAATCGATAGTAGACTGGTGTACGAAACAGTTTCGTCCCACAGTGGTTTCGTCCAGAAATAAATAATGTAATATGCGTAAAGCACAATCTGGAAATTTCGCTGAAAAGTATTATATATATTTTACCCACTAAGAAAAACATTATTTTTGATGTTTTACATATTTAATTTGTATCAGGTAGTGAATATAAGCCGTGGATATTGATAACAGCATGTGAGCCTCTGCTGGCTGGATTTCCTCAACAAGTAGCAAGCTGGAACGGGAATAAAACCATTCAGAATGTGCGTCTGGAGTTCTTTTGTGGGCAAACGAACTTGTCACGACTTTCTTTTATCAGACTGTATTATTTGCAGATTTATTTTTTAATTTTGCATACGTAATAACGGCGTTTCAAAATATCGCCAAATACTGGTATTTGAAAAATATATTGCGATATATCATCAGCAGGGAAAATATTGCAATAACCGGTATTTGCAATAATACTGCGCACCCCTAACAAACATTCTGACCAAGTTTCATGAGTATCAGACTTAAAATGATGCCTCTAGAGTGTACACAAGGTTTTTCAAAGATATGACATAGTGACCTAGTTTTTGACCTGACAAGACCCATTATCAAACTTTTCAAAGATATTATTAAGACAAACATTCTGACCAAGTTTCATGAGTATCTGACTGAAAATGTGGCTTCTAGAGCGTACACAAGGTTTTTCAAAGATTTGACCTAGTGACCTAGTTTTTGACCAAACATGATCCATTTTCAAACTCATCCAAGATATTCTGACCAAGATTCATGAGTATCTGACTGAAAATGTGACCTCTAGAGCGTACACAAGGTTTTTCAAAGATTTGATCTAGTGATCTAGGTTTTGAGCCAACATGACCCAATTTCAAACTCATCAGAGATATCATCAAGACAAACATTCTGACCAAGTTTCAGGAGTATCGGACTGAAAATGTGGCCTCTAGAGCTTACACAAGGTTTTTAAAGATTTGACCTAGTGACCTAGTTTTTCATCCGACATGACCCCTTTTCAACTCGTCTGAGATATCATCAAGAGAAACATTCAGACCAAGTTTCAGGAGTATTGGACTGAAAATGTGGCCTCTAGAGCGTACACAAGGTTTTCAAAGATTTGACCTAGTGACCTGGTTTTTCACCAGACATGACCCATTTTTGAACCTGTCCGAAATATCATCAAGACAAAGATTCTGACCAACTTTCAAGAGTATTGAACTGAAAATGTGACCTCTAGGGCGTACACAAGGTTTTTCTAAGATTTGACCTAGTGACCTACCTTTTCACCCATCATGACCCATATTCAATCTCCTCAGAGATATTATCAAGGCAAACACATTGACCAAGTTTCATGAGTATCGGACTGAAAATGTGGCCTCTAGAGCGTACACAAGGTAAAAGTTGACAATGGACGACGCACAATGGACAATGCACGATAGACGAAGGACACCGGACACAGCACGATCACAAAAGCTCATCTTCGTGAGCAATTTGCGCTGAGGTGAACTAAAAACATACAAGAAACAATACAAAGGTGAAATAACAAAAAAACAAGAGGGCCATGATGGCCCTGTATCGCTCCACTGGCTAATACGTAAAATCACTACATGCCAAACATTACAATACTTGGCCAATTGGTTTTGAACATAAGACCCCTGAAACAGGACTAAAATTGGTAGCCCTAGTTCATATGGTTAGTAACAAGAAGATTTCTAAAGATTTCACTATATAAGCCCATGTAAAACTTCTGACCCCTCGAGGTGAATCAAATTCCCCCCTAGGGCTATAATTTACGCACTCTTGGTGAAGGGCCTTTAGATATAGCTACATGCGAAATTTGGTAGCCCTACGCTTTATGAATAAGTACAGGGAGATTTCTTAAGTTTTCTCTACATAAGCCCATGTAAAACTTGTGACCCCCGGGGCAGGGCCAACTTTGACCCCAGGGCTATAATTTAAGCACTCTTGGTAGAGACCCACTAGATAAAGCCACATGCAAAATTTGGTAGCCCTAGGCCTTACGGCTAGGTACAGGGAGATTTCTAAAGTTTTCCCTAAATAAGCCCATGTAAAACTTGTGACCCCCGGGGTGGGGTCAAATTTGACCCAAGGGCTATAATTTGGGCACTCTTGGTAGAGGTCCACTAGATAAAGCCACATGCAAAATTTGGTAGCCCTAGGCCCCATGGCTAGGTCAAAGAAGAATTTTAAAGTTCTCCCTATATAAGCCCATGTAAAACTTGTTATATAAGCCCATGTAAAACTTGTTACCCCCGGGCAGGGCCTAATTTGACCCCAGGGCTATAATTTTAACAATCTTGGCAGAGGTCCACTAGATAAAGCTACATGCCAAATTTGGTAGCTCTAGGCCCTATGGCTAGGTAGAAGAGGAATTTTAAAGTTCTCCCTAAATAAGCCCATGTAAAACTTGTGACCCCCGGGGCGGGGCCAATTTTGACCCCAGGGCTATAAATTGAAGAAACTTGGTAGAGGTCCACTAGATAAAGCTACATGCCAAATTTGGTAGCCCTTGGCCTTACGGTTTCAGACAAGAAGATTTTCAAAGATTTTCAAAATTTTTCAGTTTTGTTGCCATGGCAACCAGAGTTTTTGAAGGAATTAAATTCTTTCAAGAAATTCTGAAGAGGACCATGGCAGGATCATTTCTGTGAAGTTTCATCAAAATTGGATGGGTAGTTTCAGAGAAGAAGACGTTTTAAAAAAAAGTTAACGCACGGACGGACGGACGGACGCACGGACGGACGGACGGACGCATGACGGACAACAGGCCATGACATAAGCCCGCTGGCCTTCGGCCAGTGGAGCTAAAAATGTAAACAACAACAGGTACACCATAATGAAAATTGTTTTCATCTGAAAGACGACAACGATGACGTCATCGATTCACTGGACCAATTGAGATTAATTGACAAAATTTCTGTAGCCCTGGTATGAAGTCTAAATACAGTAACAGCAAAACTGAGGGAAGACATTGGAACACAAAATGTACCAATAAGACTGACAGCTGATTAACTCTTTACCAAACTACATAAAACATAGACTTGTCCAACTGAAGGCATTTGTAGATAACTATTTAAATGTGGCTCAATGGATGAGATTGTCTTTCAGAGGGTAGAAAATATTGTGGGAAAAGAAAGAAATGCTGGTTACCAGCAATTCTCCTTTTCCCCCAATGTTTTTTAAAAGGCTTCTTCCTGAGGGTGGTTCAAATTCAGGACTGTGTAATAAAGGCTTAACTCTTTACCAAAGGACAAATTTTTTGATATGTGCAAATTGAAAGCATATAGAAATGACAACTTTCCTTTTTGCACAATTTTTTCAAAAGCTTCTTCCTCAGGGTTGTTAAAACTATGGATTGCTTGGTAAAACGCTAAGTTATTGAATGCTGCTTTATGCAACTTTCAACATTATTTCAGTCAAATCAAAGTGACAGCTTACCTATTCATGTATGACTTGGGTTTCTCATGTGATAGGCGACAGGCCTAAAGTGTCTTGCCCAAGGACATGCCAAGAAAAATCCTACCATTTCCAGAGAGGATCCAACCCTAGGCCTCAAGGTTTTGAACCCCATACCTTCATAACAATGCCATGCAGGACCATATATTGGCCAGAGAAAATGATTCCAGTTCCTCCCCAAAAACATTCATTTTGTAGGAGTATCAAAATACATGAAGAAAAGGTATGTGATGACTAGTCTGGAAAATCTCTGGAAAAAAAGGTAACCTTGTTGCTTCCAGGTCTCCGAGAAATTTGTCCACGGTTTCCTAGACAAATTGATGTAGATACGATGACATTTCGGAGAAAAACCTCCCCGCATTATCATGTAAATTGGGCAATTTGGTTCCTTGTTCCCCTTCTGGCAAACTCATTCATGTTTGTCCTTTCCAATTACTGGGAAACAAATTTGGTTTGAGATGGGCTCGTTATGTCTCATAAATTGAAATGGCCCATCTACCTCTTTCTTTGTGTTGTTGCACTTTACCCACCGACATAATGTTAGGCTCTTCCATATTCAAAGAAACTGGCAGACAATGAATATAAATGTTTCTCAAATGTTGGAAATGGTCTTGGAAAGAATATGAAAACTTCGCTCAAATGCTGGTTACCATTGTTTTCTACTTTCCCCACAATGGTATTACTAGCTTTCTTGTTTCGGGTCATTAAAACACAGCCTTTTTAGGTAAAGGGCTAGACAATTGTCATCGTTGAATTGGTTTTGTAGCCTGTGAGATTTTTTTGTCCAGGAACTTTAACCCTTTACCGCACAATGCCGACTTTTAATGACCCTGGGAGAGACGCCTTTTGAAAACATTGTGGGAAAAGGAGAAAATGCTGGTGACCAGCATTTTCTCCTTTTCCCATAACGTTTTCTACCCTATCAAAGAAAAATTGCACCATTTGAACCACACTGAAATTGCCGTCTGCAAATGCTTTCAATTTTGACAAGGCTAAAATTTTGTCGTCTGGTAAAGGGTTAACCCTTAGAGTGCCAAATACACCAAACTTACGCATGTTCTGTGCAGTCTGATCTTGATCTACACTTGCCGCAAGAGCAACAATAGTCATGAACGGCGCTTTGACCATTTACTAGACAAACCCCAAGTTTTGACGATCCTGAAGAAGGTTTTAGAAAACACTGTCAAATCCCATCCTTTGTGCTACAGTATACAAGTTTTTGTTGTCTGCAAATGCTTTCAAAGGTTGATGAGTCTTAAATTTTGTTATCTGGTAAAAAGTGAGGGTTGTGCAAATTTAGATAAAGTCTTTCATTTCTAAAAATAAACGAGGGTATCACGTAGTGTTCTGCCACAGGTTATTCAGATATGGGATATTCATTCTTTCACAATGATGGAGAAATATGGGATACTTTCGAAATCAGCGAGACAAAATTGATGCACTCATGACTAATTATCACCTAAATTTGAAGGGGCATAGTCCAATATACATGAGCCGTGCTCTGAAAGGGGGGCTTAATGCATCTGCGAAAAGTATCAACCCAGGTCAGCCTGCGCAGTCCGCCCAGGCTGACCTGGATCGATACTTTTCGCTATTGGTCAATTTTTCTGTATGCCAAAGGACCAGTCTACCTCATGATCAAGTCGGTCGTCTAAAAAAGTGGCTCTTATGGATCCATAATTATGTGATGACATGGGCTGGTATCATGCATCACGGAGATACATTAAGCCCACTTTTGCTAGAGCATAGCTCACATGAATTTGAGCCAAGCTCCAACAAAAAAAAAAGGGTTTCATGCGTCTCTGTGATGCACTACACCAAGCATGTCATTACATGATTATAGATCCATAAAATCCATTTTGTTTAACAGCCAACTGAACCATAAGGTATAATAATCTTTTGACATATAAAAAATCTAAAGATAGCACACAGTTTCAGCCCACGTCAGCCTGTGCTGACTGCCCAGGGTTGATACTTTTTGCAGATGTGTTAAGCCCCCTTTTCACACACCATGGCTCATTTCAATCAGACATTTTTCCATTGCAATGGGACAGTGTCTTAAAATTACTAACTTAGCAGAATGATGTACTAGTTGTATCTTTTAGAACTTTCTCATTCCTACCATAGCACAGAACGAAAGAATTTATGCCATGGTATGTGAAAGGAGGTTTCATATATATATATAAAACACAGGCTGACCTAGGTCAAAACTTTTTTTTATTGCTAAATTTTCTTCCTTTCAAAGGACATCTGCAACAACTTGCCTAAATAAAATGCACTACTAAGGTGCATTAAACTCTCCTGTCCCAAAATGCTGCTCATTTACAATCTCTGTTTTAGAATTTAGGATTCAATATTGATGTTTTAGTACTTAACCCTTGAAGCACCTTCCATGACCAGAGTTGCTTGGCAGCGAGTGTATCTCACGATCAGACAGCAAAGACTGTGTAGTGTGATCTTGGATCTATGCTGTCTGCTATGCTGAAACATTATGGCAAAAGGAGTCTTGCAAAGATAGTTATTTGGGTGACTTTCTTACTAAAAAGAATCTGTTCACTTGGTCTTGCAAGAATTAACCCTTTATCAAACAAGAGGGCCATGATGGCCCTGTATCGCTCCACTGGCTAATACGTAAAATCACTACATGCCAAACATTACAATACTTGGCCAATTGGTTTTGAACATAAGACCCCTGAAACAGGACTAAAATTGGTAGCCCTAGTTCTTATGGCTAGTAACAAAAAGATTTCTAAAGATTTCACTATATAAGCCCATGTTAAACTTCTGACTCCTGGGGATGAATCAAATTCGACCCTAGGCCTATAATTTACGCACTCTTGGTGAAGGCCCACTAGATAAAGTTACATGTGAAATTTGGTAGCCCTAGGCTTTATGACTAAGTACAGGGAGATTTCTTAAGTTTTCTCTAAATAAGCCCATGTAAAACTTGTGACCCCCAGATCGGGGCCAATTTTGACCCCAGGGCTATAATTTGGGCACTCTTGGTAGAGGCCCACGAGATAAAGCCACATGCAAAATTTGGTAGCCCTAGGCCTTATGGCTAGGTACAGGGAGATTTCTAAAGTTTTCCCTATATAAGCCCATGGAAAACTTGTGACCCCCGGAGTGGGGTCAAATTTGACCCCAGGGCTATAATTTGGGCACTCTTGGTAGAGGCCCACTAGATAAAGCCACATGCAAAATTTAGTATTCCTAGGCCTCATGGCTAGGTACAGGAAGATTTCTAAAGTTTTCTCTATATAAGCCCATGTAAAACTTGCGACCCCCAGGGCGGGGTCAAATTTGACCCCAGGGCTATAATTTGAATAAACTTGATAGAGGCCCACTAGATAAAGCTACATGCCAAATTTGGTAGCCCTAGGCCTTATGGTTTCAGACAAGAAGATTTTCAAAGATTTCCAATATTTTTAAGTTTTGTTGCCATGGCAACAGGAGTTTTTGAAGGAATCAAATTCTTTCAAGAAATTCTGAAGAGGACCATGGCAGGATCATTTCTGTGAAGTTCCATCAAAATTGGATGGTTAGTTTCAGAGTAGATGTTTAAAATAAAAGTTAACGCACAGACGGACGGATGCACGACGGACACCGGGCCATGACATAAGCCCGCTGGTCTTCAGCCAGTGGAGCTAAAAATCCCAAGTTTTAATGACCATGAGGGAGAAGGCTTTTGAAAACAGTGTGGAAAAGGGAGAAAATGCAGGTAATAATCATTTCCTCCTTTTCCAAAATGTTTATTGCCCTGTCAAAGACAAATATCATTACTTGAGCCACTTATAAATCACTGTCTGCATCATCTATTAATTTGGTCCAGTCTAAAATTTCCTTGTTTGGTAAAGAGTTGACCTAGTGCTGTAAACTTAAACTTCAGACTAACCAAAATATATTGCAACAATTAAGGATATACATTTGAAAGAATAGAGAAAATAAGTAATTGCTTGTTAGTAATTGCTTCTTTCCACACTATGTCTTCCATGTCATGCTGAAATGTTTTAAAAAGCCGTTTTACTCCGGGTTGTAAAAAATGAGACTTGTTTCAAAAATGCCTTGTTTACCAATTATAGGGAGCAATAATACTCTCCCTCCCGACTAAAACCAGGACATACCCCCTCTCCACTCAAGACCAGGACATGCCTCCCTCCCATTTAAGACCAAGACAAACCCCACCTTCCAATCAAGACCATGCCATACACCCCCCCCCCTCCCTATCAAGACCATGCCATACCCCCTCCCAATCAAGACCAGGCCATACCTCCCTGCTAATCAAGACCAGGCCATACCACCTTCATTCAAGACCAGGAAATATCCAATCAAAACCAGGCCATACCCTCCCCCAATCAAGACCAGGCCATACCCCCTCTGAATCAAGAGCAAGACAAACCCCACCTCCCAATTAAGACCAGGACATACCACCCTCCAAATCAAGACTAGAACACCCAGAGCCTGTTTTACTACTGTGTTAAACTTTTGGTTTCAGTCCAATGTAGTATTTTTCCCATTGAAATCCATTTTGAAATCCCTATGTATTGTGTAAAACTTTTGGTTTCATTTACTTAGCGGCCTAAGAGTTAAGAAGGGAAAGAAGAAGATGTGTGTAAAAACATGCCCCCATTATTATTCTAGTCAGAATCTCAGGTCTCCCTCAGACATAGATATACGAATAGCAAATTGTCTGCCATCAGTATAATTTCTTCATACATCATGCTTGGTCCATTACACTTTGTATCTGGGAAAAACATTTGTGATTCTTCGATATCTAACAAGTGTTTCAGAGGTATTAGTTTTCCACAAGCCGCAGTCATAATTCACTCCAGTCCATGAACTAAAAATCTTTCCCGTTTTATTATGGTTGTTCCTGCTCACTAACTTGCAAAACATTGATCTTATTCTTCACTGAAAATGAGACAAAGGCATATGTCGAAGTTTGGCTAGACCCCTTAGCAAACAATCCTGTGTTTTGTCGACCGTGTGGAATTTAAAAACCATTTTGTGAAAAGGATAAAATCCTGGTAAGCACAATATTTTCTACCATGTCAAAGGCAGTAGTCATCTTTCAGGCTGCACTGAGTTTGTCATCTGCAAATCAACCCTTTACCAAACAAACCTGGGTTTTCACGACCCTAAGAAAGGAGCCTTCTGAAAACATTGTGGGAAAAGGAGAAAATGCTGGTAACCAGCATTTTCTTCTTTTCCCATAATGTTTTCTACCTTTCACCCCAAAACAAATTTCAATTTTTGAGTCACAATCATTTTGTTGTCTGCAAATGCTTCCCTTTTGGACTAGTCTAAAATTATGTCATTTGGTAAAATGTTAATCCATTTTAGACAAATCTAAAGTTTTAAATGTTTGGTAAAGACTTAATTCTTAGCAATTTGTACAGTGTCCATGGTCGTGAGGTGGAGAGTTGGCCATGCAACCGTAAGGTCCCAAGTCACCTTTCAAGGGGCGGGTGTCAATTTTGGAACAATCAATTGGCCCATACACTCGAGGGCCAGTACTGGTGAGGGTTCCACGAATCAGGATCATGAGAGATTACTATAGGTTACAAGAACTTGTTCCTCAAACAGTGCAGAATAAGGATGAGCTGTGTTCTGGGAAAAGGGGATTTAATGCATCTAAGTGATGCATTATAACATACAAGTAATCTCATAATTATGGATCCATAAAATCTATTTTGTCTTATTAACTGAATCATGAGGTAGGATGGTCCTTTGTCAAGTAGAAAAATTACCAGTAGCAAAAAAGTTTCTACCCAGGTTAGCCTGAGCAGACTACGCAGGGTGACCTGGGTTAATACTTTGAGCAGATACCTTAACCCTTTACCAAACAATCCCTGGTTTTTACGACCCAGAGGAAGAAGTTTTCTGAAAACATTGTAGGAAAAGGAGAAAATGCTGGTAACCAGCATTTTCTCCTTTTCCCACAATGTTTTCTACTCTTCTAAAGTCAAGTTTCAATTTTTGAGTCACATTTATTTTGTCGTCGGCAAATACTTTCAATTTGGACAAGTCTAAAATTTTGTCATTTGGTAAAGAGTTAAACCCCCTTTTCACAGTGCAGGGCTCATATGTTTGCATTAATAAATCTTTACCACAAGCTAAAACAATATACTTCTACTTCATTACAGATATCTAGGCAAAGCCATTTGCTGAAGGTCTGGATTAACCCTCTTACGAACAAAGTCCGTAACAAAGAAACAATTGAACAAATGCATGGCTGAAATACAAACCGCATCTGGCAGGATTCGAACCCATGCGGACACATATCCTCGTTTTTCGAGGTTTAAAAGACCAATATCATAACCACTGAGCTAAAGAGATATCTCCCTAACGCAGTTGTTAGGTATTGTATTTAAATCGGGACGAAGCCATGCATGAAGGAGTGGTCTCCCGTAACACCCCCCCTCTTAAAGTCATCATTTATTGATGACTCAAAGCCTTATTAGGCAGTAAGTCTATTATTTAGACAACAAATGTCTGTTTTTGGACAACAAATGGGATTAATGCCTCAATAGCCAATCCCAGACGAGCCCCCATCTTACGAACAAGGTCCGTAACAAAGAAACAAATGAATAAATGCATAGCAGAAATACAGGGCCCGGGCAGGATTTGAACCTATAACGCCCGGACGAAAGGCCAACACAATAACCACTGAGCTAAAGAGAATTCTCCCTAACGCAGTTGTTAGGTGTTGTATTTAAATTGGGATGAAGCCATGCATGAAGGAGTGGTCTCCCGTAACACACCCCCTCTTAAAGTCATCATTTATTGATGACTCAAAGCCTTATCAGGCAGTAAGTCTATTATTTAGACAACAAATGTCTGTTTTTGGACAACAAGTGGGATTAATGGCTCAATGGCCAATCCCAGACGAGCCCCCATCTTACGAACAAAGTCCGTAACAAAGAAACAATTGAACAAATGCATGGCTGAAATACAAACCGTATCTGGCAGGATTCGAACCCATGTGGACACATATCCTCGTTTTTCGAGGTTTAAAAGACCAATACCATAACCACTGAGCTAAAGAGATATCTCCCTAACGCAGTTGTTAGTTATTGTATTTAAATCGGGACGAAGCCATGCATGAAGGAGTGGTGTCCGGTAACAACCCTTTATCAAAGGGCGAAGTTTTAGACTTGTCCAAATTGATTTATTCTGGTTGACATCTTAAATGTGGCTGAACTGATGAAGGTTGTCTTTGGAAGGAAAAATACATGTAACAATTGGAGAAAATGCAAGTTGGCTGATCGATTGATTGTATGATGTTAAACTCTGTTTTCAAAATTATTTTAGTTATATTGCGGTGGCCAGTGCACGTATCCATGCTTTCCTGCAGACTCTTTTACCAGTACTCTGCACAATTTTCTTTCCAAGCCACTGGCTGCTTTCCCACATAACCATCATCAAGACAATGGTCAGCAGTGGGAGAGGAATGAATCCTGTCACAATGACAATCATCAATCCTCGGAAAGAGACTGGCTGAGCCTGGGATCAAACCCACAACCCCCTGTTTTCAGGTCTTGCACACTACCGACTGAGCTACCGGGGTTCAGCCAGAAAATGCAAGAGACCAGTACTTCCCCCAGTTCCCACAACGTTTTCAAAGGCTGTATGAAAAGTGCCTTTAGAAAGGATGAAAACATCATGGTAAAACAAGAAAATACTGATTACCAGCATTTTCTTTGATTCACACTATGTTTCCAAAGACTTTCTGCCACATGATTGTTAAAGGATAATCACACAGAATGATTTTTTTTTCTGTACTTGTATGGTGTTAAACACCATTATCTACACTGTTTCAGTTGCACCTATCCATGCTTTACTGGAATTTCATTACCAGTTTGCACAATATTCTTCCAAAGCCATTACCTGCTTTCCCAAAGACCCATCATCAAAACAATGATCAGGGTGAGACATGAATGAATCCTGTTGCAATGACTATCATCAGTTCGCAGAAAGAAATAGGCAAAGCTGGGGAGTCAAACCAGCAACACCCTGGTTTTACATCCTGTAAAATGCAATTTTGTCCACAGACTAATTTGTACTATTAACCCTGTACCAAAAACTCCCTTGTTTTAATGACCCCAAAAAAGGAGGTTTTAGAAAACATTGTGGGAAAAGGGGAAAATGCCGGTAACCAGCATTTTCTTTTTTTCCCACAATGTTTTCTACAATTTCCTTCATTTGAGCTACATTCAGTTTGTCGTCTGATACTGCTTTGTCGTCTGATACTGCTTTGACCATAAAACTGTCTAAACTTTTGTAGACTTTTCCAAACCAAGGGCATCTGCAAACGACAATTTATATGTGACCAGAATGATGAATTTGTCTTTGATTGGGTAGAAAACATAGTAGGAAAAGGAGAAAATGCTGGTTACCAGCATATTTTCCTTTTCCCACTACGTTTTCAAAAGGCTTCTTCCTCAAGGTCGTTAAAAGTCATGATTGTGTGGTAAAGGGTTAAGCAATGACCCTATGCATACGCAACATGTGCTTGCTTAATCCTCACCAAACAACAAAAATTTCAGCAAGTCTAAATTGGAAGCATTTGCAGACCACAAATTAAACGTGACTGAAAAATTGAAATTTGTTTTAGAACGGGTAGAAAATATTGTGGGAAAAAGAGAAAATGCTGGTTACCAGCATTTTCTCTTTTTCCCACAATATTTTCAAAAGCCTTCTACCTCGGGGTCGTTAAAAGTTGGGATTGTGTGGTAAAGAGTTAATCCTCACTAAACAATTCCCAGTTTTTAAGACCCACAAAACAAGATGGATCAGTTGAAGAAAATTATGTCTTTGAAAAGGTGACCAGCATTTCTCTGAATCCCATAATGTTTTCAAAAGCTTTTTACTATCAGGTCATTAAATCTCCCAATCATTAATGTTGGTAAAGGCAAAAAAAAAGTCTACGAACTTACCTTTTGAAATGTTGTATGAAGCAGCTCTTTTAGCAAATATTTCGAGAGTGACAGATTCATTTACAACGACGACTGGACGATCAATTTCTATGGCAACCATTGTCAAGTACGGGCCTAGAGTGCCATAGACACCCCAACATCCTGGCATTAGTCCTATTTGTAGTCTGTCCATATTGCTGAAATAATAGGAAAATCTTCTACATTATGAACACAAAGCATTGCAACCAGATATTTTGTCTCTTTCGTCTGTGTGACCACTTTAGCAAATTTTCTGGCAAAAGGAGAAATTGCTCCTGATGAGCAAATTCTCCTTTTGCAAGAATATTTTCAAGTCACAAGAATAAGAGAACTGATTGATCCTTGAATTACTCAATGATCTCTGTTTTATCCATAACAGATTACCTCCTGCGTATCTTATCATTTCTGACTATTGGTGTTTAATGCTGCTTTCAACATTACTTCACATATATCATGATGGCCAGTGCAACTTACTCATTTATGCTTTCCTAAAGTTTCTTTTACAAGTACTTTGCACAATAGTCTTCCTAGGCAACTTGCAGCTTTTCAGCATAAACATCATTAAAACAATTTTCAGTGGTTAGAGAGGAATGAGTCCTGCCACACTAACATTCATCAAGCTGGCATTCAAAACAGCAACCCTTTAATTATATAAGCCTTACCAGCTAAATTATTCTTGATTTATTTGTACCATATATGATTAAACAAGAACACTGCATGCATGCATGTGCCTAAGCTCAGCTACCACTGCTCTTAGAGATATTAAAAGGTGTTTTCAGAGCAACATTACTACTGAAATCAAAAGAGGGGCATAACTAGGTCAAAACTATTTCAAGGGTAACCTGCCCTTTTGGTATGGATTCCCCTTTCAAATCTTAGTAATTAACACAAGTTGAACTCTTTTACCAAATGACAAAACTTAAGACTAGTCTAAATTGATACCTTTTGCACACTACAAATTAAATATGATTCAAACAACGCAAACTGTCATCGAAAGGGTAGAAAATATTTTGAGAAAAGGATAAAATGCTGGTTATCAGTACTTTCTTCTTTTTCAGAATATGTATTTAAAAGCCCTTTGTTTATCAGGATCATTAAATCTCGGGACCGAGTCTTAAAGGGTTAAAGAATACATCTTCAGTAATGACAGTGATATTAAAATGCAGACAAAGCTATCCCAATATCTCAATGATTTCTTTGAAAAACAGCGATCTAAAAACTGATCGATTAGCCAGGGTAGATCAGCCAGATCAAATGTACAAGTTATATCCAAGATAAAAGACTAGAGTGACTGATTGATCCTTGTATTACACAATGTTCTCTGTTTCATACATAATTAATAGAATAAATCCTGCAGACAACTTTCCTCATCCTGCAGCAAACCACTTTTAAAAATATTCTGGCAAAACAAAAAATTGCTTGTTAAACTCAATTTCTCCTTTTGAAAGAATATTTTCTAAAGTTAGAAGGATAAGATGTCTTTAACTAATCTTCAAGTTTCACAAGGTTGTCCACTTCATAATGAATTTATCGAATACCTTCTACTGGGTGCATTTTTTGTTTTATACTGAATTGAATACCTACTTTTTCAGTCTTGCAACAACCAACTTTTGAAAATATTTGGGCAAAAGGGAGAAAGTACAAGTACCATGCAACTTCTCCTTTTCTAAGAATATTTTCTGAAGTCAAAGGGATAAGACCACGGATTGATCCCTGCATTGCACAATGTTCTCTGTTTCATAATTAATACACAAACTGATGTAGTCTTTTTTGGTCATGCAGCAGACATTTTTGAAAATATTTGGGCAAAAGGAGAATTACTCATATTGAGCTATTTTTCCTTTGTCAGATTATTTTCGAAAGTCAAAAGGATAACTAATTGATCCCTGCATTCCACAATCTTCTCTGTATCATACATAATTTACAAAACAGCCTTTTTTGTTCTTGCAGCCGACCACTATAGAAAATTTTCTGGCAAATGGAGAAATTGCTCCTGATGAGTAATTTCTCCTTTTGCAAGAACATTTTCAAGTCACAAGGATAAGAGAACTGATTGATCTTTGAATTACACAATGATCTCTGTTTTATACATAATAGATTACCTCCTGTGGATGGCTTCCTTCATACAGCTGCAAACTCCTTAGAAAATATTCGATCTTTAACAAACCACAAAATGTTTAAAACTGGTGCAAATTTCAAGCATTTACAGGCCACTAACTTATTGTATTTGTATTTGAAAGGATGGAAAACTTTGTTAGAAGAGGAAAAAAGGTAGGCAACAAGCATTTTCTCCTCTTCCAACAATGTTTTCAAAAGCTTTCATTTTCAGGACTGATAAAACTGGGGATAGTGTTACAAAGGGTTAGTGCATGAGAAACAAGAGAGCCAATTTAGCCCTGTATTGCTCCACTTGCTTATAAATAATTGTGCCATACATGTCAAGGGGTGTGGAAATCTTTGAAATTTCTACTAGTCCACAGACAAGTAAATTAAAAAATCCACTTGTCCCCCAGGTTTGCTTTCTTGTCCAAATCAAAACAGTTTCAAATGGCATTAGGGATCGTAAATTACATGTGTTATATATGACCCCTGATGGCATTGAAATATGGGAATCTTTCGACCAAGCCCCGTTAAAACCATACTTTTTTGTCATATTCCTTGTCGCGGAATGTTTTATATTTATATTTGGAGCTGCTGGCTGCTTTAGAGGTCTCAGACTTCTCGCATTCCGTTTGCTTCAAAGATTTAATAAAAACAAGAGGGCCATGATGGCCCTGAAGTCACTCACCTGAGCCTTTTGATCAAATATGACCCTTTTCCAATCTCTTCAGATATATTAAGACAAACATTCTGACAAATACTCATTAGTATTGGACTTACAAATATGGCCTCTAGAGTGCAAACAAGCTTTTTCTAGAATTTGTCTCAGTGGCCTACTTGACATGTAGAAATTATCCAGACACACATTCTGACAAACTTTCATGAGTATTTAAGAGAAAATGTGGCCTGTAGGGTGTAAAAAAGGTTTTTCCCAGATCTGACCTAGTGACCTAGTTTTTTACCCAACATGACCCATATTCATACTAGTCTAAGATATTATCAAGACAAACATTCTAAGAAAATTTCACGATTATTGGACTGAAAATGTGGCCTCTACAGCGTACACAAGGTTTTTCAAGGATTAAACTTGGTGACCTAGTTTTTTATTCCACGTGACCCATTTTCAAACTCATGCAAGATATCATCAAGACAAACATTCCGACCAACTTTCAAGAGCATTGGACTGAAGATGTGGCCTCTGGAGTGTACACAAGGTTTTTCTAAGATTTGACCTAGTGACCTAGTTTTTGACTCGAAATGGCCCATTTTCAAACTCATCTGCAATATTATCAAGACAAACATTCTGACCAACTTTCAAGAGTATTGGACAGAAAATGTGGCTTCTGGAGCGTACACAAGGCTTTTTAAGATTTGACCTAGTTTTTGGCCCTTCATGACCCATTTTTGAACTCATTTCAGATATCATCAAGACAAACATTCTGACCAATTTTCAAGAGTATTGGACAGAATATGTGGCCTCTAAAGCATACATAAGGTTTTTCTAAGATTTGACCTGGTGACCTACTTTTTGACCCAACATGGCCCATTTTCGAACTTGTCCGAGATATCATTAAGACAATCATTCTGATCAACTTTCCAGACTTTTAGACTGAAAATGTGGCCTCTAGAGCGTACACATGGTTTTTCTAAGATTTGGCCTGGTGACCTAGTTTTTTACCCGACATGCCCCATTTTCGAACTTGTCCGAGATATCATCAAGACAAACATTCTGACCAACTTTCTAGAGTATTGGACTGAAAATGTGGCCTCTAGAGTGTACACAAGGTTTTTCTAAGATCTGACCTGGTGACCTAGTTTTTCACCCAACATGGTCTATTTTCGAACTCGTCCGAGATATCATCAAGACAAACATTCTGACCAACTTTCAAGAGTATTGGACAGAAAATGTGGCTTCTGGAGCGTACACAAGCCTTTTTAAAGATTTGACCTAGTGACCTAATTTTTTACCCTTCATGGCCCATTTTCGAACTCAGTTCAGATATCATCAAGACAAACATTCTGACCAACTTTCAAGAGTTTTGGACAGAAAATGTGGCCTCTAAAGCGTACATAAGGTTTTTCTAAGATTTGACCTGGTGACCTAGTTTTTGACCCAACATGGCCCATTTTCGAACATGTCTGAGATATCATTAAGACAAACATTCTGACCAACTTTCAAGACTTTCAAACTGAAAATGTGGCCTCTAGAGCGTACACGTGGTTTTTCTAAGATTTGACCTGGTTACCTAGTTTTTGACCCGACATGCCCCATTTTCGAACTTGTCCGAGATATCATCACGACAAACATTCTGACCAACTTTCAAGAGTATTGGACTGAAAATGTGGCCTCTAGAGCGTACACAAGGTTTTTCTAAGATCTGACCTGGTGACCTAGTTTTTCACCCAACATGGTCTATTTTTTAACTCGTCCGAGACATCATCAAGACAAACATTCTGACCAATTTTCAAGAATATTGGACAGAAAATGTGGCTTCTGGAGGGTACACAAGGCCTTTTTAAGATTTGACCTAGTGACCTAGTTTTTGACCCTTCATGGCCCATTTTCAAACTAATTTCAGGTATCATCAAGACAAACATTCTGACCAACTTTCAAGAGTATTGGACAAAAAATGTGGCCTCTAAAGCGTACATAAGGTTTTTCTAAGATTTGACCTGGTGACCTAGTTTTTGACCCAACCTGGCCCATTTTTTAACTTGTCCGAGATATCATCAAGACAAACATTCTGACCAACTTTCAAGAGTATTCGATTGAAAATGTGGCCTCTAGAGCGTACACAAGGTTTTTCTAAGATCTGACCTGGTGACCTAGTTTTTCACCCAACATGGTCTATTTTCGAACTTGTCCGAGATATCATCTAATTTCAGATATCATCAAGACAAACATTCTGACAAACTTTCAAGAGAATTGGACAGAAAATGTGGCCTCTAAAGCGTACATAAGGTTTTTCTAAGATCTGACCTTGTGACCTAGTTTTTGACCCAACATGGCCCATTTTTGAACTTGTCTGAGATATCATTAAGACAAACATTCTGACCAACTTTCAAGACTTTCAGACTGGAAATGTGGCCTCTAGAGCGTACACAAGGTTTTTCAAGGATTAAACTTGGTGACCTAGTTTTTGATTCCACGTGACCCATTTTCAAACTCATGCAAGATATCATCAAGACAAACATTCTGACCAACTTTCAAGAGTATTGGACAGAAAATGTGGCCTCTAGAGCACACACAAGGTTTTTCTTTGATCTGACCTGGTGACCTAGTTTTCGACCTGAAATGACCCATTTTTTTAACTCGTCCGAGATATCATCAAGGCAAACATTCTGACCAAGTTTCAAGAGTATTGAACAGAATATGTGGCCTCTAGAGCGTTCACAAGATTTTTCTAAGATTTGTCCTAGTGACCTAGTTTTTGACCCGACATGATCCATTTTCAAACTCGTCTGAGATATCATCGAGGCAAACATTCTGACCAAGTTTCATGAGTATCAGATTGAAAATGTGGCCTCTAGAGCGTACACAAGGTAAAAAGTTGACGACTGACGACGCACGACGGACACCGGATGATCACAATAGCTCACCATGAACACTTCGTTTCCAGCAGAGGAAGTAATGGCTAAACCACAGCCTGTTCGCATTGAATCATTATAATCTTAAATTTGAAGAGCGTTTTTTATAGAAACGGAAAAATTTCTTGACGGTCAAACATCAACGTCAAATGATCGCACGGAGCAGGGTGCAGTCATAAAGTTATGCGTCGGAGCTAGAATGACACCGACGGACACATAGAAATTCATGAATCATAAGGAGGTTGCACAGACAGTATCCAGAAGTATCATGTGTGACTGGCATACACGTTTTAAAGAAGGGCATTCGGATATAAAGGATAATGCTAAGAGCAAGAGACCAAAAGAGTCTGGTGAAGTCAAGAGGGTGGAGAGCCTTGTTTTGTCAGACCGTCATTACTCATTCCAAAATCTTGCGTTAGTAATTTATCTACAATTGCGTGGCCAATCCCTACGGATACTTTATGTTAAGTATTTGACAGAAAATGAGGCTTCTAGAGTGTAAACAAGGTTTTTCCAAGATCTGACATGGCAACCTAGTTTTTTACCCAATGTGACCCATTTTCAATTTAATCTTATTGCTCATCGAGAAAAAAATTCCGACTAATTTTCATAAGTATTGGACAGAAAATGTTGACTCTAGAGCTACACAAGCTATTTTAAAGATTTGATCTGCTGACCTAGTTTTTGACCTGATGTGACCCATTTTCGAAGTCATTCAAGATATCACAAGACAAACATTCTGATCAACTTTCATGAGTACTGAACTTAAAATGTGGCCTTTAGAGTGTACACAAGGTTTTTCTAAGATTCGACCAAGTGACCTAATTTTTCACCCAACCTGACCCATTTTACAAAGTCGTCTAAGATGTAATCAAGACAAATATTCTGACCAAGTTTCATGAGTATTGGACTGAAAATGTGGCCTCTAGAATGTACAAAAGGTTTTTCGAAGTTTGGTCCCAGTGACCTACTTTTTGACCCGACATGACCCATTTTCAACCTTGTCAAAGATAATATCAAGACAAACATTCTGACAAACTTTCATGAGTATTTGACTGAAAATGTGGCCTCTAGAGGGTACACAAGGTTTTTGTAAGATTTGACCTAGTGACCTAGTTCTTGAAACTACATGACCCATTTTTAAACTTGTCCTAGAAATCATCAAGACAAACATTCTGATCAACTTTCATGAGTACTTAACTTAAAATGTGTCCTCTAGAGCCTACACCAAGTTTTTCTAAGATTTTGCATTTTGCCCAGTGACCTAGTTTTTGACCTGACATGACCCATTTTCAAACTCGTCAGAGATATCATCAAGACAAACATTCTGACCAACTTTCAAGAGTTTTGGACTGAAGAATGTGGCCTCTTCAGCGTACACAAGCTTTTTCTAAGATTTGACCTAGTGACCTAGTTTTTTATTCAACATGACCCATTTTCGAACTTATCCGAGATATGATAAAGACAAACATTCTGACCAAGTTTCATGAGTATCGGACTGAAAATGTGGCCTCTAGAGCGTACACAAGGTAAAAGTTGACGCACGACAGACGACGCACAATGGACGGCGGACACAGCACGATCACAAAAGCTCACATTGAGCACTTTGTGCCCAAGTGAGCAAAAAATGTTCAATATTTTCAGTTATGTTGCCATGGCATCAAGAGATTTTAATGAAAGAATGTTCTTTGAAAAACTATAGGGGATTCATGACAGGTTCGTTTATGTGTAATATTATCAAAATTTGATAGTTTCTGAAGAGATGTCTAGAATAAAAGTCAACAATGTTGATATACAAACACATGAACAGATGTACAAACATACATGTACTGGAAAAACAGACACACAACAGACACAGGCTCATGACAAAGGCTAGCTGGCCTTTGGCCAGTAAAGCTAATCAAAGTGCTGTCAGCACTGCAATCGGTCGACACTGAATAACTGCAATGGTATGAAATCAAAAATCAAATGGCAGTTGTCTGAACTATGTATGAGATAAAAATCCTATACCTTGTAACAGAGCCACGTAGGAACCCCCTTTTTTAACTGTCCTTTACAAATTAGTAGTTTAATGGAATACTACAGATATATGTTTGCCGGTTAACAGCAATATAACCTTAAATATATGTGACAATTCTGATCAGTGGTACCCATCATCAAGCTTTAGATATCAATCATCCTAAATAACAGTACCTATCAACCTTTTAAATAAGTTTAACAATATACAAATATTCTTTTCTGTAACTTTTGCAACTTTGACAACTGTACGGTAATACATTGTCAGATATTATCAGTAATATCCATACTTTAAAATTATATGAATAAGTCGTATAAAATATGCCTGTATTATAACACAAATTGTTTACTTTTTGCTGCAAGTAGGCCTATAACTTTTTCTATTTTTAAGAAGCAATCGTGTTTATCTGGACAAACTGTCCTACCTAATTTTTTTGACTTATAAATTGATCTGGGCAAGATCGTTCTGTCCAAAACATTGGCTGGCCAATTTCTTCCACATTTGTTTCAAAGAATGTAATATCTTCCCAACCCTCACCCCTTTTCCAAATGATGTAATTTTAGACTTCAAATCAAAAGCATTTGCACATATGAATCAAATGTAGACCAAATGTAGACCAATTGATGATCTGAATCGTCGAAAGAAAAAAAAAAAAAAACTCGTGGAAAAAGGAGAAAACGATGGTTATCTGCATCTTTTTTTTTCTACAATGTTTTTAACAGCCGTCTTCCTCTTAGTATTCAAAAACGGGATAGTTTTGTTAAGAGTTAAAGCACCCAGTTATGGCCTTTTTCAGTCAGTAAAAAACAATATCCAAACATTGCAATTTCATGGTCGTTTTTTTTTTTATATATCCTACATCGACAGACAATTAAGATCTTAGATATAATTATAAGTACGTTTATTGATCTGCACTGCATTCAAAAGATAGTCTGATCTTGATCTTTCATTGTCTTCAAAAGCGACTTTACTAGTCCTTAGACAACACAGGTCGTTGTATTTGAGTCATTCTAATGAGCAAGAGCATCACTACAGTGAACCTTGGGCTCTTAATCTGAAATATGGAGGATGAGAATCAACTAATATGGAGTAGCTAATCAGACAAACATCTGAGTTTTACACTTTAAGCACTGAACTAATGAAATAGATATGTGAAACGTGGAAAAGCAGCCTAACTATTACAGGACCACTGCTGTTTTGATCAGAATATCTCAGAAAACTGGCCTAACAAACCCAAGATCTGATTGGACGTTCTACGATGTCTGGTCTGAATCTGGGCTCTCCGAAAAAGCCTTTTTACCTGGTCAGTTGATTCAGACATGAAGAATATGAAGTTAAGTGAGCTTATTTGTTTTGCACTTTCACTTTTATTCCGCTATGAAAATGTTCTCTTCAACTCTACCCGTGAAATTACAAAATGTTGAAATTCTTCTCAAATAATGAAAAAACGCTGCGAGGAAAAAGAGAACATGCTGAATACATGCAGTTTTTCTCACTACATTTTAAAGCCCCACAGGATTGTTTAGTCAACATTTGACTGACTGATTTCAGTCTATAGAATATCATCAAGAAGAAACATGGATGGAAGGAGAGGAAGAGGGGCTGTGAAAACGATTTAATCCTTAACCTGCTAAATGAATGAAATTAAATTTTCAAGCTACAGTAAAACCCAAAGTTTTAACTATTTCGCAGGTATTTTTGGGAAAAAAAAATCTCTTCATCGGACGGTGTAGATCAAAAATCAGACTGCATGAAGTGTGCAGTCTGATCTTGATCTACACTGTCCGCAAAAGGTCATAAAGTCGCGCTTAGCAGTCCAAGGGTTAATATATCCTAAGCTGAAGGATGCCTAATCAGATCTATGCTGGTCAGTATATTGTGAATGGACAGTTTGGTTCCTAAGGTTGCAAGCGTGAGACCTCTCCACTAGGGTCATATACCTTACACAACTCTACATCCTTTGTCCCTCACAGCTTCACCTAGCTAACAATAAACGACCAACAGCCGAATACTATTTTAAATTTACAGCTGTTTTAAGTTGCATATACACCAGTTTGCTCTAAGACAAAACAATCTAAATGTTCAAATTATCTTAAAGCAATGTTTCCGTAAAACTCCGTTCCATTGCAATTTTTATCCCTTCTCAAGGCAAAATGACCTATCATCGATTGATTGAATTTGCGTTTATTTATTGTCGCCACCGGTTTCCCATATGGGCAACGCCCCCTGAAGGTTGTTAGTATTGTTATGGGGGATAGTGCGGATACAGGACGAAACCCATCCTAAGTTACGCCTGGTTCTTTAACGTGCTCGGTGTATAGCACCGTCACACGGGACCTCAGTTTAACGTCTCATCCGAAAGACTATTAGTAATTTTAGATGGCCAGCCGTGGGAATCGAACCCACACCTATCATCTTATCAACACCTGCTATATATATGAACAGCACTCGTCAAAACTCAGCTGATCCCGTAACAATGTATAACCTGATCAACGGATCACTCGAAGTTTGCCGAATAATATGGACAGCAGATGACTAAGAGATGTGCTTACATAATCTGATACTCCATGATAGTCTTCAGTTTCGCAACGCCTGACTGAGCACCAGAAAAATATGTAGCGGAGGCAAGAAGCTAACTGATAAGCCTCCATTTCAATATGAATTACACACTGGTCATTGTTGGTCAGGGTGTAGATTTACCTCATTCCAAAAGTAAATATGGTGAATTGCTGTTGTGTAGTGGGTTGTAGTAACAGACAAGATAAAGAAATTTCATAACACAGAATTCCAAAATCCCCTCTTTGGAAAAGGGAGGTATGGGAAAGAGCTGTAAATAGATCCTGATACAGGAAAACCCTCAGAGAAATCTTGGACTATTCGATGCACTCAAGGATAATGCAGTATACATTTTCTCACAATTTTTCTATCCTTCCAGGAGCAAATTTTATCATTAGAGCCACATTCCGCTGCAAATGCTTACAATTTGGATGTATTAAACTCTTTGTTGTTTGGTAAAGAGTAAACACTGGAGACATTACTCTTTACAACTCCATTTACACTTTACAAAAGGTAGATTGTAGATTGAATGGTGTTTAACACCACTTTCAACATCATTTTAGTTATGTCTTAGTGGCCAATGCACCTATCCATGTTTTTACTAGCACTGCGGCCAGTGCACATATCCATATTTTCCTGTAGTTTCTGTTACCAGTTCTTCGCTCAATATTCTTTGTGAACAACTGGCTGCTTTCCCACATATTCATTGTCAAAACAATGATCATCGGTGAGAGAGGAATGAATTCTGTCGCAATGAGTAGCATCAATCCTTGGAAAGAAATAGGCGGAGCCTGGGATCGAAGCAGTGACCTCCCAGGGGTGTGGAAATCTTGAAATTTTCTACTTGTCCATGGACAAGTAAATCTAAAAAATCTACTTGTCCGTCAGAGAAGCTTACTTGTCCAAAACAAAACAATGGCACACAAAGACCTAACTGACTGTACCGTACTCAAGCAAACCTTTACTGGGCTTTTTTTCCAAAAATTGGGAAGGGGCCTTAGCCTTTCATTTTGGGATATTCAAGCTTGATTTTGGCCAAATTCGGAAAAAGCAGACCGACTTTCAAGGTCAATAAAATGAATTAATGGCACTGTACATACATACAGTAAATAGAAAGGTACAACAATTTAATAATTGAAAAAGATTCAACAGTTACACTATAACTGCTTAGACCATGGCCAAATATCTCAGTGTTTACACTTACAGCCCTTTTTTTTTTTTACACTACTGTGGTAAACCTATGGGTGCCGGAGTTAATACTTCAGCAGAACTGCTTACCAGCCATCATATGATACAAGGGAATCATTATCTGTGTAAGTTAAAAGGCTAGGCTTGGTTATTGTGTCTGGAGATGTAGAGTTTGCATCATGTGCAATGATAATAATTGTCTAGTTTTCAGACAACGGGAGATCGGCGATGTCCGACTGCCCCGAAACTTCAGATTGAGACTCAGTATGCGGAGATTTGATTACCTGCAGATAGATCTATATCTGCAAAGAATTTGAACATTTTACGCCGAAAGTAAAATGGCTACGCTAGCCTTTTTTGTCTACAGACCTTTTAACAAACTTTTTGTAATGTTTCCCGGTTCTTGACATGTTTTACTTGGATACAGCGTGTTTGGTTTTCTTTCAAATACGTTTACTGCAACCGACTAAGAATGTGTTCCACAGTGTTAAATTAAGACAACTTTTTTTGTCAGCTGCAAGTTTTTGCGAATAATAAAAAAGAATTTGATATTGAATGATAGGGAAATGACAACCGCATCAAGTCTATGTGCGGTGTTATAATGTGCAAAAAATAACTCGGCTCGGTTATGGTTGCCTCCATTAAACAAATCAAATGGCGCGAAGAAACCACAACATTTTGGCCGTACTGCAGCGCAGTCAAAATCAATAAAAAGCCTGCGTAGCACATAAAATCAGATTCAGCCAAATGTTTGTTTTTGATTCCAGATGTCAGGGAATAGTTTATCATAATTCAATTAAAAAATGTTGAAGTTTACTAAGTGAGACGAAGAGAATATTTCTATTTCACAAGGATAATGTTAAAGATCTTTACTTTCAATTTTCTCCTCGTTTTCTACTTGTCCGTGGACGAGTAGACTGCAAAAAGCCACTTGTCCGACGTCAAATTTACCCGAGTCGGACGAGTCGGACGTAGGATTTCCGCACCCCTGCCTCCTGTTACTTTACAAAAGGATCCTGTGATTTCACATCCTTCAGGAAAAATTGTTTTGACAACTTTTTAGGAATAGGAGAAAATGATGACCATAATTTTCTCCTTTTCCCACAATGTTTTCTTCCCTTTCTGATAAAAGTCCCATTACCTGTGCCACATTCAATCATTGTGCTCTGCAAATGCTTTCAATTTGGACCGGTCTAAAAATTTTGTCAGTTAGTAAAGAAATAACCCTTTTTCAAAAGCAGTGACTGGGAAAGGCTTGCGCCATAGTCACATTAAAATCCAAAATGTCACATCGTTTTTGCCAATGAGTGCGCCCTTGTCCCTTTCAATTTTCGACGTCATAAAAGTACGAAATTTAGTCAGACGAATCTCCTTTGATCGGCACTGATTAGACGCTCTATAAAATGAGTAGCTATGTGCGTATGACGTCATGTTTTCAATCATAAAATGCTTATTGAATATTGAACCTATTTTGTCGTCTTGATGAAACTGCCCTGATTTTGCCGTAAAATTAAAATTCAACAACTACCTAAGCATTAGAATATACCACCGAAAATTTAAAATTGCATGAAGGTCAGGGCTCCATCTGATTCAGTAATTTCTTTCCCACAATGATCGTTTATTAACAGACTCATACAGACAATCCTAGCGAGAATCAGAGCAACTCTCAGATCACATCTCTCTCCAAGCCTATCCCAAGCATATCCATGGACATGCTGCAAATGTTTATCAGTGTATATCATGCTGATTGAGAAGGCCACTTTTTTTTTCATCATGAATTAGATAGGTAACATTCTCAATCAGCTTATGGTCTAATAGTATTTATGTTCCCTGCTACCCCAATTGATAAGTTCATTTCAGTCATCATGCTATAATACTGCTAAAAGAAATAAAAAGATATGAAAGTAGATCGCTGGAAAAAAAAACCGCGAAAACCCATGACACAACAACGGTCAATTTGACACCATCCGATCAGAGTTGTCTCAAATTGTTTCTTCATCATTTATAATGAATTTAAAAAGTGAATTTACATAATTATATGTAAAGAATGATAATGAGAGTCTTGTTTTTTTTTCTTTAATGAAATGAAAATAACAATGAAAGGGGGGTGAAGGTCAGACCTTCGTCTTATGGAACAATGAAAGGGGGGTGAAGGTTAGGCCTTTGTCTTTTGGTGTCATCCTTATATTTCCATAATAACCATGTAATTTTGACCCTTGATCATTTCTCTTTGACGCTTGGAAATTTCATTTTGACTCTTGAAAATTTCAGCCCAAGATTCACTGACTCTTAGGATTCAGGACCTAATGAGAACCCAGATGACTATGTTTGATTCCAAGCATTAAATATAGAACCAGCATAAGCATTTAGCTACATTTTGACTTGCATTGGGATAGTACTATTTTAAAACAAGAGGACCATGATAGTCCTATATCGCTCACCTGAGTAGGCCCTGATCTATCGATGTGGGGCAGAAAATGCAACAATTTGAAATTTGATCAGTCTTGAATTTTGTCATTATTACCATGGATACGAGTTACAGACTAATCCAAATGGAAAGTTGTAGCAATAGCTGATCATATCATCAAAAGGGCAACATAAATCTAATTTGAGTAAAAAAGGGTACAAAACATTGATTGTAATTGATTACTTTACCAGCATTTACAACTTTTTCTTTTACCTTATTTCCATACTATGGCCAAAATTTGAAGTATTTTGGTAAAGGGCCACTAGATGATTCTACATGCCAAATATGAAAGCTCTAGCCCTTACGGTTTGGGACAAGGAGATTTTTAAAGATTTCCTTCTTTATCTCTATGTGAAATCCGAGAACCCACAACATAGGGCCAAATTCGACACTAAGGCCATAATTTGAAGTATTTTGGTAAAGGGCCACTAGATGATGCTACATGCCAAATATGAAAGCTCTAGCCCTTACAGTTTGGGACAAGGAGATTTTTAAAGATTTCCTTCTTTATCTCTATGTGAAATCCGAGAACCCACAGCATAGGGCCAATTTCCACACTAGGGCCATAATTTGAAGTAGTTTGGTAAAGGGCCACTAGATGATGCTACATGCCAAATATGAAAGCTCTAGCCTTTACAGTTTGGGACAAGAAGATTTTTAAAGTTTTTTCTTTCGGTTGCCATGGCAACCAGAGTTCTTCATGGAATTCAAATCTTTGAAGTCTTCTGAAAGTGAATCACCTAAGGATCATTTCTGTGAAGTTTCATTGAAATCTGATTGGCGGTTTAGGAGGAGGAGATTTTTTTGTAATTGTGAATGGACGGACGGACGGACAGACGGACGACGGACATTGACCGATCACAATAGCTCACCTTGAGCACTTCGTGCTCAGGTGAGCTAAAAATAAATGAAAGCAATTGAAAGATTTTGTGTTTTTTTCTTAAATTGTCACATTGGTTTTCAAAATGTCACATTGATTTTCCTGGAGGAAGGGACATTGTCCCATTGAAAATAATTCTTTCCCAATCACTGCAAAGGATCCTGTGTTTTAATATCCCTGTGCAAAATTTCTTTTGAAAACCTTTCAGAAAAAGGAGAAAATAATAACCAGCATTTTCTATTTTTCCACAATGTTTTCTCTGATATAAAACAATAACCTCATTACCTGTGCATCTTTTCATTTGCTGTCTGCAAGTGCTTCCAAAACTTCGGACATGGCTTAAACTTCATCGTGTTGTAAAGATTTAAGCAAGCTTAAGGGTCTGCCGCTTCCAGATGAAATATTTTTGGGTTTTCCGCAGATATTATGTACATGTACCTTATAAAGTACCCTTGTAACATTTAACTCTTTCCCAATCGACAAATTCAGCATACATGTATCTGCAGACGACAAATTCAAAATTGGTACAAATGAGCTTAAGCTCTCTGATAGGGTAGAAAACTTTGTAGGAAAAGGAGAAAATGCAGGTAACCAGCTTTTTCTCCCTTTTCCCACAATGTTTTTCTAAAAGCCTTCTTACCCACAGTTGAGAAAACCCGGGATTGTTTGGTAAAGGGTTAATATTTTCATCATTTGTGTAGTAATTTGGGTTATCAAGAAAGTAATGATAAATATCTGGACAGACAATGCCTGGCTAAAGCTTTACATCATTCAACCACAATATTTTTTCAATGTTGTATAGAACAAGTAAAATGTCTCCAGTGTCAAGTGTTTATTTTTCCATGTACACAGCTAAATCACACGATGAAAGTTTTCTGGCATAATCAGATAAATCAACTTGTTCGAAAATCTATAAATCTTTTAATTCTGCCATCACAACCTTTCATATTATACTATTTCACTACAAGACATATGGGAATCTGTGCTTATCAGCCCAATGTTTTGCCTTCACCACTGACCATGTGTATTTAAATGAGAAGCGTGTTACTATTTTTAACCTAACTGAAATCCATCTATTCTCTCTTGTTTCATTCATAAGTTGTTATTAGGGTTAAAAGTTCGATGTAATAAGGTCACAATAGCTAGTATTAGTGTTATAAGACTGTAAGTAGAAGCTGTCACGAGTTGCAGTTAGATCAGTTTGCCCTCAGCAGACGGGTTTTCGAAATTTGTGGTCTCTCTAATCGTCCGGCTCACACCAACCGATTAAAAACTGTTTCCTATGAGAATTTTCTTTTGCCAGAACATTTTCACAAAGAGCAATTTGTCCTTTTTTCCAGAATCTTTTCACATGAATTCATGTATCACGCTTATTTTCATGCTGATTTTCCTTATTTTACAAGTATAATTTCAAAGTTGTGTGCTGTGAGAAAAACTGTTCAAGGAGGCAAAGACCTGATAGACTGTTTCACAGACTTCCTACAAGTACATATTTGTTATTCTATCAATTTGTTGCCATGGTAGCTATGTTTTTGTGACACTATTTAAACAAGACAGTGAAAGGCCTCCTCATCTAGGACCAGCCCACATAGCTCAATTGGTAGAGCATAGGACTTGTGAACATGATGTTTCAAGTCACTTGAGGGTGTGGGTTAGATTCCCATGGCTGGCCATCTAAACTTACTAATAGTCTTTTGGATGAGACGTTAAACCAAGGTCCTGTCTGACGGGGTGCTATACACCGAGCACGTTAAAGAACCAGGCGTAACTTAGGATGGGTTTCGTCCTGTATCTGCACTATCCCCCGTAACAATACTAATAGCCTTCAGGGGGCATTGCCCATATAGGCAACCGGTGGCAACGATAAATAAACACAACTTCTCTTCATCTCATATTATTTAGTTGTAAAAGTTATCAAGTTATTCAACAGGAGTTTTCACAAAACAGACTCAAAAGTTTCACATTTACATTGGAAATGATTCCAAAAAAGAATTTGGCCCAGCTGAGATTCAAACTGTCAGCATGTGGATTCACAACCCTGCTTGATCAGGACCTGGCTACCTTGCTGGTCTCAAAAATCATGATTTGTTTTGTTTGTTTCTTTGGTATTTAACCTTTACAACACCACAAAATTACAAGAATTTGCAGACAACAAAATTTAATGAATTGTGGCTACAATGGTGGGGATTTGCCTTTGAGCTACAATCTTGGAGAAAAACCTGATGACTGTTGTACTAGCATATAAATAAGTTATAATCTTTCAAAGGCTACATAATTATAGTTTCACTGCAAGATCAAGAGAGTTTGGTCATAATCTGGAATAAAGTAGTAGACAGTGTAGATCGGAGATCAGAATGCTCATTCTTTGCTGTCTGATCTTGATCTGCACTGTCCACTAAGCTTCTTTTGTTGTCAATGGTCTGAAAAGAGTTAAACAGAGGTAAAAAGGAAACGGTTTCTACTGTATAATTGGCTGTGGTTACATTTCAAAGAAGACAATAAAAAAATAAAAATCCAATCTACAGGAACTTGCTTCAAACATAAATTGGACATAAATCTCTGTTTTCTGCTTTCCGGTTTACCCTTTACAAGAAAATCCCATGTTTTTTAACCACACTGAGGAATAGAAGACTTTGGAAAACGTTGCAGAATAAAGAGGAAAATCAGCATTTTCTCCTTTTTCTACAATGTTATCTATACTTTCAAAGGCAAATAACATCATTCAAGCAACGATAGATCTGTTGTCTGCAAATGCCTTCAATTTGGACATAAATCCATTTCTGTTCCCCCGTTTTCACACTTAACTCTTTACCGACAGCAGACAACTTTTTCCCTGTTGCTGCAAATAACTTAAGAAAACATTGCGGCAAAATAGAAATATTGCTTGTAAAAGTCAATTTCTCTTTTTGCCACAATGTTTTTACATGTATCCATTGGTCTAAACCAAAATTCATGTTAACTTTCCATTATTTCACACAGATGCCTTAACCCTTTACCAAACATTCAAATGTTTTAACAACCCTGAAGACCCCAAGAGGCTTTTGAAAACATTGTGGGAAAGGAGAAAATGTTGGTTACCAGCATTCTCCCCTTTTCCCATAATGATTTCTACTCTTTCAAAGACAAATTTCAACATGGCAGCCATATTTAATTTCCTGTTTGTCTCCTGCTACAAATCTGCTTCAGACAAACAATGCTCTTAAGAATGGTTAGTGAATATGGACCAGGACCTCAGATCGTAAGCCAGGATCCCCTAAAATCATGACAGTTGTTTCCCTGTTGGGACCTTCAAAATTTACTCACAAACTGATTTATATAAAATTTACTAAAAACCCTAAACCCATTACTGAATGACACATTTTTAGGTCTGTCCATAGTGAAAACATTTGAATGTTACAGAAAACAAATCAACCATTGCTGAAATGATAGGATTTGATTCTGAAAGAGTAGAAAATAATGTAAGAAAAAGAAGGAAATGTTGGTCTACTTTCCCTCAATGTTCTCATAGTATTATGCCTTCTCCCTTTGGGTCGTCAAAACAAAAGGGCCATTGGCCCTAAAGTGCTCACCTGAGTACAGCCAAATGAGACTGATAAAGCTGAAGAGATCTTGATTGTAAAGATGTAAAACACATGATTGTGAGTGACCTACTTTTTGCCTGAGATATCATCAAGACAAACATTCTGACCATTGTGAACTATAGACTGCACAAAAGGTTCTACTAAGATTTGGCCCAGCGACCTACTTTTTGACCAGACATGACCCAATTTCACACTCGTAAGATATATCATCAAAATAAACATTCTGACAAACTTTATAAGTATCATTCTGACTGAAAATGTGGCCTCTAGAGTGCACACAAGTTTTTTCTAAGATTTTCCCCAGTAACCTACTTTTTGATCTGAAGTGACCCAATTTCAAATTCGTCCAAGATATCATCAAGAAAAACATTCTGACCAAGTTTCATGAGTATCAGGCTGAAAATATGGCCTCTAGAGTGCACACAAGGATTTTCAAAGATTTGGCCCAGTGACCTACTTTTAGACCCCACATGACCCATTTTTTACCTTGTCTAAGATATCATTCAGACAAAGACTATGACCAGGTTTCACGAGTATCAGACTGAAAATGTGGTCTCTAGAGTGCACACAAGGATTTTCTAAAGTTTGACTTGGTGACCTACTTTTTAACCTAATGTGACCCAATTTCGAACTTGTCTGAAATATTATAAACACAATCATTCTGACCAAGTTTCATAAGTTTTGTACTAAAATGTGGCCTCTAGAGTGCACACAAGATAATTGTTGACGCCTGGATGGTGGACGACATATGACAGACACAGCACAATTACAATAGCTCACCTTGAGCACTTTGTGCACAGGTGAGCCAAAAATGGCATTGCTTGATAAAGGAACCCCTTACCACACTATTCCAGAGTTTTAACTATCAGGATAAAAAGGCCTTTTGAAAATGTTGTGGGAAAAGGAGGAAATGCTGGTAACCAGCATTTTCTCTTTTTCCCACAATGTTTTAAATATTTTCAAAAACAAATCTTATCATTGGACCCGCATTTTATAAATTGTTTGCAAATGCTTTCAATTTGAACAAGTCTAAATTTTTCTCTTCTAGTAAGGATAAACAATTGCTCCTTTCGCTAAAAAACTTATGCTTGGAGGTGAAAAGTAGTATTTATGAGGAAACAGGTTAAATCAGGATAGCACTAAACCTGAAAGACAACAGAATATTTTATAGAAAGTTTGCAGTTCATAGGGACCCCCTGAATTTTGAAGTATCTTGAAAAATCCCGTATCAATTTTTATGAAACTTTTCAAGGTCTTTTGGAATGACCTTACCAACTCTCACAGCGAAAATTAGAAGTCTCTTCCACAAGAAAGAACATTTTGCCCATTCAAGTAATGTTAAATTTTTGTTCTGAAGCTTAACATTCTCCGACAGTTTGGCACAATTACCAAAACAGCAAACATAATTGGACAAGTGCATGACTTCAGTATCTCACTTTAGTTAGATATGAGGCCCTGAAATTGTTTTTTGTACAAATAATATAGTTCTATACCTTACCATAAATATCGCTCTATTTTTTATAACAAGTAACTTCAGACAACTTGATATTTAAAGCATTCCAGATAAAAATTAAATGTTACATTAACAATGTGGTTTGACTTTGAAATTATAGAAAACATTGTTGGGTGTTAGGTGGTTAACAGCATTTCCTCCTTTTCCCACAAAGGTTTTCAAAACTTTCCAATTCAGGATGTAAAAACACTGGATTGTATAGTAAAGGGTTTTAACAGCGGAACATTAAAGCTGTCAGACAAGAGAATATTCCTGGACTAATTTCCTTCCGTCAGTTGTGTTTATTTTTCAGATATATTTCCAGAAAATCTGGGGGCTCTCTTTGTTTATGAGGTTTGGAAATAAACTGCAATACAGGTCTCTGAAGTAAGATCCACACAATCTTAGGTGCTTGCCAATGAAGTCAGAACCTTACTCCAATTTTTAATTACTTACCCTTAAAATGTTTAATAGAATGAAATTTTCGGACATTAGAAAAACATCCTAAATTTTGAGGTTTCTGAGTTCTCTTTGGCTGAAAAGCCGCACTACATCTGACTGTTTAGATTCAAGATCAGACTGTACAGGATGTGCAGTCCAATCTTGATTTACAGTGTCTACAATAGCACTGGTGGTATTGCTCAACTGCCTAATTGTGAATACATTGAGCAAACATTGATGCATCACACAAAATTTTGGCTACCAGAACAGTTCAATTCAAGGTTCCTCAACAAATTAAGTGAAATACAAATGAAACCAGACAAACAAATAATAAAAAGAAGGGAAAAAAAATGAAATGGGGGGGAAGCAACTATGCGGAATAGGCTACCTCTGTAGAACTTATTTCTTTGTGTATTTACATTTATTTTTTCTTTTCTTACATCTAAACCTTTCATGCAAAGCAGAGACAAATTCTGTCTTTGGTTGTATAGAAAACATTGTGGAAAAGGACAGAATGTTAAATACCAGCATTTTCTCTTTTTCCAACAATGTTTCTGAAAGCCTTCTTATTCAGGTTTGTTAAAAGTCAAAATTATGAAGTAATGAGTTAAACACTGGTATCTGTGGTGCTTTGCTCCAAGACAATAAATGGAGGTGTGGGATGTGTGCAGAGTAACTGTTGTCTCCTTTCAAATGTAGCAGTGCAGACAAACACAAGGCAGGAAATCATCCAATGATGCTTATAATATCAGTGGTGCACTACAAAAGATCAACAGACACTTGGTCTGGAACACATTTTCATGTTTCCTTAACTGAATTTTTGTTGAAAGGACTGCTGGTCAAATTCAACATTTCATTGAATAATTTTGCAAGCCTGCAACAATACAATCTCATCTTTCTCTATACCATAATTATTTACTAATACAATAAATATCAAGTCCAAATATTGGTTCCAGCTTAAAATGACTTACTTGCTTGTATAATTCTATTGCATGACTGAATTATGCTCACTTTTCCAAAGAATCCACTGTAATCCCTGGACCCATAAAACCACAATTTCAGATACAGGGTTAAGTCTTTACAACTTAAAGACTAGTTGAAATTGCAAGGAATTTGCAGACAACAAATTACATGTGGCTCAAATAATGCCTTTTCCTTGTGAAAAAGTAGAAAATATTACAGAAAAATGAGAACCCAGCATTTTCTTCTTTTCCAACAATCTTTTCCAAAGCCTTTCTTCTTACGCTCCGTAAAACTCGAGATTGTTTGGTACAGGGTTAAAAGTCTTTCTTTCCAACTACTATGTGGGTACAAATACATCTGTCTCATCTTTGTCTTGTTGGGCAACAATGAATTTAATCTTTTACCAGACAATTTTAATGACCCTTGGAAAGAAGGCTTCTGAAAACCTGGGATAAGAAAAAAATGCTGGTAACTAGTGTTTTTGTCTTTTCCCACAATGTTTTTATCCACTCAAAGACCATTTGAGGCCGATTTCATTTGTCTTCTGCACAGGCTTTGAATTTGAGACAGCTTAAAATTTTGCCATGTGGTAAGGAGTTAAATGAAATTAACCCCCCCTCAATTATCTGGGCTTATCAACACAGCCCAGAGAAAAAGCAGGAAGAACCAGAACAAACTTTCAGAGCAGATAGCTGCTATATTACGGGGAACAGACAAAAGCCCACTGGGACAATAGCCCACTGGACAAAAGCCCACTGGACAAAAGCCCACTGCTAATTTTGACAGGGAGGACAAAAGCCCACTGCTTATAAAAAAAAAAGTGTTAGAAAATCATTTTTTTTTATCATTTTTGGAAGAAAAAACACATTAGGGATTTAATAATCAGAATGATCAAATTGCCTTTCTTTCTTCTCAATGTTTAATTCTCTGCAACATTTCCCATACTTATAACAACCATGTGAAAGAAGACTTTTGAAAAAATTGTGAGAAAAGGAGAAAATGCTGGACTTTTGAAAACAATGTGAGAGAAGGAGAAAATGCTGCTTACCGGCATTTTCTGCTTTTCACATAATGTTTTCTTCTCTTTTAAAGACAAGTCACATCATATATACAATTTTTTTTAATTAAATACATGATTATAACTAAAAGTGGGCTTTTGTCCTAGTGGGCTTTTGTCCCAGTGGGCTTTTATCCTAGTGGGCTTTTGTCCTAGTGGGCTTTTGTCCTAGTGGGCTTTTGTCCTACACCCCTATATTACATAAGGATTACTATGACAAAACTGATGATACTGCTACTGCTGATACTGATGATGATGATGAAGATGATGATAGTGGTGATGATGGACATGTTGGTGGTCTTCTTCTTAATCATCACTGCATTATCCTCTTTTTAATGATAAATGTTCTGTCATTTCATTGACTAATTTGTTTATAAATGAAAATAGTGAAAATTTCTAGCTATTAATCAACTGTCTGAAAGCATTGCAATATTTAGACAGTCAATTTAAGCATAAACCAGAACCTGTACGCATCAGAAGCTCTGAGATTTACTGACTGACCTTGGTTACAAATTTGTATAAAAGGAAAGTGCAAAACATCTGCAATACCATCCATAAATCAATCAAGGCATTATCTCACCATGCACAGTTTCACCCTTCACCCTTTAACCTTTCCAAAATGACAAATTTTAGACTCTTCAAAACTTGAAACATCTGCAGACTTTAAGTTCTGTGAAGAGAAGAAAACATTGTGGGAAAAGGAGAAAAAGCTGGTATCCAGCATTTTCTCCTTTTCCCACAATGTTTTCAAAACATTTCTTTACAAGGGTAGATAAAAGTCAGTATTGTGTGATTAAGGGTTAACTTTATACCACACAACGAAATTTCATACCTAACCAGATCGGAAGCATTTGCAGACAGGAAATTAGATTTTGGTGAAAATGATATAATTTCTCAACATAAAAGTAGAAAAGATAGTGGGAAAAGAAGAAAGTGCTGGTCACCAGCATTTTCTCCTTTTCCCACAGTGTTGTTCAAAGCTGCCTTCCTCAAGGTCATTGAAACTCGGAAATGTGTGGTAAAGAGTTATAGCCCTTTTTCACAACTTTAGTTGCTTTTGTAATCAGTGCAGATCAAGATCAAGACCAAGATCAGACTGCATAGGACATGCAGTCTGATCATTGGTTTACACTGTCTGCATTGTGAAGACATTCTGGAATTACACTTACTAGAGTCTTACTTCTCTTAAGTTTATTAGAAGCTCTAGGGATTTGCCAAACAACAAAATCATTTGCAGACAACCAAATTAACTCTGGCAAACAACAGAGGTTTGCACTTATCCAAATTGAAAGTATTTGCAGACGACAACTTAAATTAGGCTGACCCAATGGAATTCTTTTATAAAAGGTCAGAAAACAGTGTGGGAAAAGGAGAAAAGGCTGGTTACTAGCATTTTCTCCTTTTCCCACAATGTTTTCAAAAGTCTTCTTCCCCAGGGGCATCAAAAATGGGATTGTTTGGTAAAGGGTTAAAAAAACATTTCTCTAATGATGAGATTTGTGGCTGAAAGGATAGAAAACATTGCGGGTAAAGGAGAAAATGCTGGTCACCAGAATTTTTCCTTTTTCCCACTGTTTTCAAAAGACTTGGGGTTGTTGAAATTTGTGATTGTTTGGGAAGGGGTTAAATCCACATGAAAATCCTGCATAATAAAGCGCTGATACAAAATACAGGATAAATTGCAACCACTTGGGCTGCTAAATAAATTAAATGAAAATTTCACGCCAGATGGCAAAATCCCAAATTTTGCAACTTCAAACTCTTTCTTGATGGATAAATCTCACTATATCTGACAGTGCAGACCTAAGATTAGACTGGGCTTTAGTGCAGTCTGCTGTTTTTTACCAACCATTCTCAAGAATATTCTTTGCCTTTTTCTAGATTAAGTAAGTAACACAACACTATGATTGGCTAAACTACTAGGTTTAGCCAATCAGAATTTGTGTTACTTTCATATGTAGAAAATGATTGAGAATAAAAAGAGTGCTCTTAAGAATGGTTCGTGAATAGACCCTGATTTCCATCTATGCTGTTTGCATATGTGGATAGAATCATACTTAGCAACATAAGGGTTAGCCCTTTACCGAATGACATGACTCTAGACCCATCGAAATCCAAATCATTAGCAGACAAAAGATTAAACATGGCTCAAACAATGTGATTTGTCTTTGAAAGGATATAAAACATTGTGGGTAAAGGATTGATTGTATAGTGATTATATAGTGTTTTATGCCATTTTCAACATTATTTCAGTTATATCGCAGCGGCCAGTGCACCTATCCATGCTTTCCTGGGGTCTCTTTTACCAGTACTCCGCACAATTTTCTTTCCAAGTCACTAGCTGCTTTCCCACATAACCATCGTCGAAACAATGGTCAGCGGTGGGAGAGGAATGAATCCTGTCGCAATGGCTATCATCAATCCTCGGAAAGAAATTGGCCGAGCCAGGGATCGAACCCACGACCCCCTGTTCTCAAGTCCTACACGCTGCCGACTGAGCTACCGCGGCTCGGCAGTGTGGGTAAAGGAACATACTAGTTACTTGCATTGTATTCTTGTCCCATGATATTTTCAAATGGCTTCTTCCTCAGTGTTGTTAACCCTTTACCATACAACAAAATTTTAGACTGGCCGAACTCCAAAGCATTTGCTGATGACAAATTAAATGCAACTCAAAAATTGAAATTTGTTTTGGGAAAGGTAGAAAACATTGTGGGAAAAGCTTCTTTCTCAGGGTCAGGATTGTGTAGTAAAGGGTTAAAAAAAAGGTATCGTTTTGCAAATGATTAAATAATTCTGAACCCTCTACCCACTTTTAATGACACTGAGAAAAAAAGCCTTTTCTTTTTTATAAGCATTTTCTCCTTTTCCCACCATGTTTTCTACCCCTCCAAAGCAAATTTAAATCTTTGAATCACGTCTATTTTGTCGTCTGAAAATGTTTTCAATTTGGACAAGTTCAAGATTTTGCCGTATGATGAGGAGATAATGAGCATTTTCCCTTTGGCTACAAAAGTTTTCATACAATGTTCATGTATTGATCTTAGGTTGTAAATCATCATTATTACATTCTGTTACTAATAATAGCAAGATTTTCTCCTGAAAATAGGGTAATATCAGTGTCACGAGAGGGCAGATATGGCGGGGCAACGGGCTGGTATCTGGTATCCTGCCCGTTGACAAGATATTTGTTTTAAATCTATAGCAACAGAACACTTGCTCGTAAACTAACGTTCTTATGGCATCCATTTTGAAAAAAAATGGCTGATTCAGTCCGTCAATTGCTGGCGGACAGATCCTTAGAGCTGGAGGGCATTATTGAGTCGGAAAACAAGAAAAAAAGTGAAGAAGTAACTGACGAAGACACGTTTGCCTTTGTAGAACGCATGAAAAATATCAACACGCAGAAGAAGACCACATACAATGTGAAAAATATGCGCCAGTGGCTGAGTGAAGCAGAAGAATATCGCAGTCCAGAAGATATTCCACCACGAGAGCTGAATTTATACATGGCAAGAATGTTTCTTTCCATTAAAAAACCAAATGGCTGTGAATATGAACCAGAAAGTCTGAGGTGTATGTATTCAAGCTTTCATCGATACCTCACAGCAAAGGACTATCCTCAAAGTATTATAACATCCGCCGATTTTAAACATGCAAGAGATGTTCTATCATCAAAGAAAAAAAGCTTAAAGCAGATGGGATTGGGCGGATCCATTCACTTTGGACGAAATAAATATCCTGAAAGAGAAAAGACTACTTGGGGCCGGTAAGTACAATACGTTGTCAATGTAAACAAATCGAAGGGAAGCAACTCTATTGAGTTGAGTGAAAAAAAAAGTTTATATAGCGCCGTTTTTTTCCAATAAATGTTCAATGTGGAAATAGCACAGTGGTTAGGCGAGTGCGCCAATAGCATGATAGTCAACGGTTCAAATCAGGCAAGATGTCCTCTTGTTTTGTTTTGGTTTTTTTTCTTTTTTTTGGGGGGGGGGGGGGGGGGTTTGTACTTTTTAAACTGTTTTATATATTTTCTGTTTTTGATTTTGAATAAGAAAACAGTAAGGGTTAAAATAATGATGTAACATTTTTTTCCGTAGACAACCCAGAGGCGTTGATCAACACGATGTGGCTAAACAACACAATTCATTTTGGACTAAGAGGTAGACAGGAACACACTGACATGCTATGGGGAGATTTTGAGCAAGGCTTTACAGCTACCGGGAGGCGATACATTATGTTCACTGAGAGGGCAACAAAAACAAGAAATGGTGTAGCCTCCAACCCAAGAAAATTTATGCCAAAGATGTTCGAGCAGCCAGGTACCATTTTATACTACTTATTAGGGTTGACTATTGAGGCCAAAATCTACTATTGCGATAGTATTGACATTGGAAAAAATACTATTGCAATAGTATTGATATTGCCTGTTACTATTGCAATACTATTGCAATACTATTGGATGAATTGCAAGAGATGAATTTCACCAAATTACATCTTGAAACCATGTTTTAGACTAATACTTTCTCCAAGTAGTTTAAATTCTACTTGAGTATAGTTTTGAATAGCAAATAAAGAGAAAAATAGAGTTAAATGCAAGATGCTCAATAAATTTCAATGACAATTTTTTCTAAATGCAAATGGCTCACAAACAATTTAACATACCTAATTACTCTAAACTTTTGAAGAAGTCAACTTTTAAGTCTGATTGATATACAACACAGTGCTCTCAATAAGGGCCCATTTCAGGAATTTTTATAATTCCATGTTCAAATTTTAGGAATTTTTCTTAAAAAATTAAGAATTTTTTTTCCACATCGGTCAATGTGGTCTTAGGCTTAGATTTATTTTGATTGTGTCGCGGAATGACCAACCCTTATTTCGAACCCTATGTTGTGGTTACTCTAAGGTTTTATCCAGAACGACATGTCCTTAGAATAACCACATAATAGGGTTAGAAATGTATATATATCTATAACAACACTGATTATGATATGAGATTAGCTGGCAATGATGGACCATGGTAACTTAAATTAAAAATAAATAAGCAAACCACTGTTTCATAACTGTTATAATGACGTTTTGAAAAACAGCCTGTTTCTTTCGTCATTTGTTTCAAACCAAGTGAACATGCTAAACCATCTATCTTGTTTTTTGGTGTGCATGATTTTCTTTCAGTTTCCTAGTGGATTTTGGAAGACACATATTTCAGACAGACATGGTTTCCTTCGTAACAAGGATCTTATATGTGTATATACGATCCCTGTTCATTACGACGGTCACGTTGCACAATGATTCTTTCAAGAAATCTGCCTAAGAACGCTGCATAATTCCCAAAAGAAATGCGTATCGAAACTATAACCTGCCGATTTTTAAAGAGTTGGACAAATAATTGATATTAGATCTAGATCTACTCTATTATTTGAATTTCTTTCATGTTGTATGTTTGCAAACAAACAACATTCCCAGATCTTCGATTGCATGCCTTATTAATTGCAATTATCCATTAATTTCTACCGCTGCAGTCAAATTAAAGACGATTGATTACTTAGCGATCATAATTGACGGACCAATTAAACACGTACCATAATCCGGTCATAGATTGGATAAACAATCGCATATGTGTAATTGTCATCTGTAAACCGTAATCTGGATCACCAAAACGCTTTAACATGATTATAGAGACTCTTTGTAAAGCGCCTTCCTTACATTGAATGGACGATATCGAAGTTTTCCACACGCGTCAAACCCTTTGAGCATTTTAAAAAAAATACGTTTTTGTCATAATCTGGACGTTAAAGAAACGTCCGACTTTCAAAATGCCGACATTTTTTCTAAAAATTTGGACGTAATACACGTCGACGTCCACTTATTGAGAGCACTGACAACAGCATGCAAAGCACAAAATGCTGACAAATGCTGGTGGTTCATAAACACACCAAATAAAAAGTAATTATAAAGCAACTTTAAACTTTTAAAGAAATCACCTTTTAAATGTGAGCCCTTAAGGTTTTTTTGAGTTGATAGAATTTATCTAATTTTACCCATAAATGGCCAATATATTCAGACAGAAAAAATAATTATTTTTGTTTAGTCTCCAAATCTTTAGGAAATTATCATTCTGAAAAAAAAAGGGGTGGCCGAAATAATAGGTTTTACCTTGTTGTATGTGTATCCAAAAAGTGTGTTAAGATATTTGTATAAATTTACTGCTTACAGTCATTAAAAAGCTGAAAAGACGATCTAAAGTGACTCTGATCGGACAATGTCAAAGAGACATTTTGTTTCATGGGTTTCCATGTTTTTTACTCCGATCAGTTTTTCATGTCTGTTAATTTCTGGCTAGGTATTTCCACATGATTTGACAAAAAGATTGTCAATGAGGGTAACAAGTAACTTCAAAACCTGTCATTTTTCACAAGAAAAGCGTATAATGGCCTTTTTTGTCCATGCATTTTCTTACGCGAAGTCTCGGGTGTAACCAGAATTTGTTACATGAATTTCAATTCTATAATGTGATTTATGCAATAATTTGCACGATTGGGAACACTGTTAAACAATATCTTACCTTTTTTAGCCGAGAAAGGAGTAGCTTTCTAATACAAGTTAAGTCATAGGGCAGAAGTGGATGGTATAGATCCAAGATCAGACAGCGTGATCCGTTCAGTCTGATGTCTATCTACACCATCCGCCAACTTTGAAAATCGCCATCTTGCCATCAGCAGAGTAAATCAGAACGACCATGATGTAGATCTATATTAAAAGCCATGTGTCTACAAGATGCCTGTTGGCCTGTCGTGGGTACACAAATGTTTACAGTAAAATTTGGATAAGGGGTATGACGTAACACGCAAATCATTCGAAGCAACTGAGTTGTAACGCACCTGTTTAATTTACACACTTAAACTGGTCTGCTCGAAGAAACTTATATCTGGCTGCAGGTCGACCTCCAATCAATTCAAAGTGACCATGCAATAAGCCTATTTCATGCACGATTTACATGTACACCAGCTGATAAAGCCTTTTTGCATTTAGTAATATAACTGTTTCAAGAACACGCCAGTTGTGTCACGTTTTGTGTAGTCAGCATAAAAAAGTGCGGCTGTTTTCTAAAAATTAATCTAATTCCTTGCAGCCGAAATAAAAGGAATGCATTCGAAATGGATAACTGATAAATAAAGAAAAGAAAGAACGAGGTTTAGTATTCATTTTTCATAGTAGATTTATTTATTGCTTATGGAGGGACAACACGCATGGTTTTGGCGGCCTGTGTAGATAAAGATTAGACTGTAGGCAGACTGTTTGGTCTGATCTTTGATCTAAATCCACACTTTTCGCTTTGATGAGAAGTTTTTAACAAAAACACCCTTAGTGTTGCAATTATTTTGGTCTAATTTCAGGACTTAAAATTACCGCTGAGTTAATCAGCTCTAGAAGGATTCGTTTTCGTAACGTTGCTAGAAGGATTCGTTTTCATAACATTGCTATGCAGGAATGAACATTATGCAGCCGATCATTATTGAAAACATATTCCAAAAAATTACCCGTCAAATATTTTGGGAAATTAACTTTACAGAATGTCCAAATATTTAGGAAAACTTGCTTTTGGAAGTGTTCAGAGAAAGAATTAAAAAGAGGACCATGATGGTCCTATATCGCTCACCTGAGTACTAAGCAATAAAGGTCTACAATGAAGATGAATACCAAATATCGAGGTTCAAGGCCAAATGATAATGAAACAAGAGCGGCAAGTTGTCGCAAGATATGCCCGTCCCACCGCCAGTTGTCAAGGAGGTATAATAATCGCAAAGGGCTGGTAATGCAACAAACATGTTTACCAAGTCTCAAGTCAATTTGACTTGAGACTTCAAAGTTCCGTTCCAGACAAGCAAGAAATACTGTAACTAGAGGCGCTTGAGCGCCTGTATCGCTCCACAGGCCTGATATTTCTATAATGGCGAAAGGAAGTTTTTAACAATTATCATTCAATCCTGCATTTTAGCTCACTGAAGAAACAATTTGGTAGACAACCACCATAGGAACTTACCTGCAAAACAACAATGAAATCCAATGAATAGTTTTAGAGAAGAAATTTTTCAAAGATTTTACTTTATACCATAAAAGGAAAATGAGTCTCCCATAAAAGCCATGTTTTTTGACAGATCTTTTTTTTTTTTAAGGAATTCTGTAAACCTGTATCTAAGGAACATTCCTGCAAAATAATAATGCTATCCAAATAGCGGTTTGGGAGGAGAAGATTTTTAAAGGTTTTTTACTTTGGTTGCCATGGCAACCAGAATTCTTCATGGAACACAATTATTTGAAGGAATTTGAAAGAGGACCACCAAAGGAACATTCCTGTGAAATTTGGTAAAAATCCAGTCAATAGTTTCTGAGGAGAAGTTTTTAAAGAAAAAGTTTACGGACGCACGCACGGACGAACGGATGAACGGACGAACGAACGGACGGACGCACGGACGCACGACGGACACAACGCCATGACAATAGCTCGCTGGCCTTCGGCCAGTGGAGCTAACAACAATGAAATCCAATGAATAGTTTTAGAGAAGAAATTTTTCAAAGATTTTACTTTATACCATAAAAGGAAAATGAGTCTCCCATAAAAGCCATGTTTTTTGACAGATCTTTTTTTTTTTTAAGGAATTCTGTAAACCTGTATCTAAGGAACATTCCTGCAAAATAATAATGCTATCCAAATAGCGGTTTGGGAGGAGAAGATTTTTAAAGGTTTTTTACTTTGGTTGCCATGGCAACCAGAATTCTTCATGGAACACAATTATTTGAAGGAATTTGAAAGAGGACCACCAAAGGAACATTCCTGTGAAATTTGGTAAAAATCCAGTCAATAGTTTCTGAGGAGAAGTTTTTTAAAGAAAAAGTTTACGGACACACGCACGAACGGAAGGACGGACAGACGGACGGACGGACGGACGCACGACGGACACAACGCCATGACAATAGCTCTCTGGCCTTCGGCCAGTGGAGCTAAAAATGATAAATTTATGTCGTATGATAATATAAATCACTTTCCGCAACTGCGTGTACTGTAGATTCATACTTCACTCTTTATAACTGACATATTTTAAGAATTTTTAAAAACTTTACTTTCATGTTCACTAGGTTATCTGTAGAATTTCTTTTGGGAACGGGTATATTAATTATAGCCCGCAACTACGTAATGAACAAACACAGTTGTAATATTCACCATGATTTTATCTACCCCATAATGTGAAAATATTGAGTGTTTTCATTTCAGATGACCTCGATTGTCCCGTGAAGATGTTCTATGTATGTGAGTCCAAGCGACTGAAAGACATGCTGAAACCAGAATCGAGATTTTATCTTGGAATTAATCATCACTACAATAAATATGGCACACTGAATACCAATTGGTATTTACCAAAGCCTATGGGGAAAAACACGCTAGGCAATATTGCTAAGCAAATGAGTGGAAAAGCTGGGTTTGAGTCAAGACATATAAACCACTCTGGAAGAAAAACATGCATATCTAGACTCCTAGATGCTAACTGTCCCCCAATGAAGTAGTCCAGATATCGAGTCATAAAAACCTTTTGTCACTTAATTCATACAGTACAGTAAGTATTGACAAACAAGCCCGCATGTCAACTGTTTTGCACGGAAAACGAATGTCAAATGTTTCGTCAGTCATACCAACGGTAAATGGTGCTGGTGATGGTTTGCCTCATATTGCAAATATCGTACATGCCGCGACTGAGGAATTTAAAACCAATGAGCTCTCAGACCAGGAGTTAATAATTGCGTCGCAGAAAATTGAGAGTGTGCTTGAGCAAATAGACCATTATGAAAATCCTGGTCAGGTAATTGATCTTAGTACAATAGTACAGAGTCCGGGTGGAACCTTGTCATTGTCAAAAAGTTCTTTTCAACCCCAACCTCTTTTCAGCGGCTGTACTTTTAACCATCCAGTCAATATTGTCTTTAAGAATTGATGTAACACTGCATGTTTAAATGTGTAAATGAATGACTATTTAAATACATGGTAATAAAGATTTAGAACTCTTGACATTACTAGAAAAATCGACCCTTCTTACAAATTTTAATGCCGCTCAAAACCTTGAGAAAAATGGAAACTAAATCCCCTACAGGTACTTTTATTTTTGCACAACATATTTTGAAATTTTGACGAATTTTGAGTATTGTGAAAATGATAAGATATGGCTGAATCAGTCCGTCAATCGCTAGCGGACAAATCTTCAGAACTGCAGTCAATGATTGAATCGTAAAACCAGCAAAGACACCACAAATAGAGATTATATTTTTGTTGTCTTGAATTTTGAAAGTTTATCGGGCAAGGCGTGCATGGTGTCTATAGACTAGTAGTTCTACGAATTTTATCCGTTGAGCCGGATGAACCGAGCCTGATTAAGTTTCATAATCTGAAGTACCAACCATCTATTCTATTTATCCCGTTTCTTATTTATGATCCGTATCATACTTAATTTAATATTTGGCTGGGAAAATACACATATCGACATTTTTAGCTATGAATTAAGTTGGGGAACTGCCTATTCAAAACGTTGTTATACTGTATACATGTATATGCAGCTGCGACAGCCATGATGAATGATGCATGATTACGTCATGAACGTGACGTTTACCCGCAGAAAAAAGTTGTGTCATATGGAGACAAATATTTCTTTGTTTCAAGTATTAAAACATGTCAGAAAATGAAAAAAATTGAGCAAATCATGAATGAATGTAATAAACAGGTTATTACACGGCTGATGAGGGCCGGAGAGTGATACCGGCCCTCCACCTTGAAATCTGCCCTTGGGCTAAAGCCCTCGGGGCAGATATCAAGGTGGCGAGCTGATATCACTGTCCGGCCCTCATCAGCCGTGTAATAACCTCTATTTATTTCATGGTGATGCTAAAATTTCAAAGTTGTCTGATGCAGTTTTTTAGGAAGTAAATAGTTAACCCCTTTACCCTAAATTCTTTACCACATGACAAGATGTAGACTAGTCCAAGTTGAAAGCATTTTCTGATGGCAATTTAAATGTAGCTAAAATGCTGGACTTAGTCATTGATAGGGTTGAAAATTGTGGAAAAAGGAGAAAATGCTGGTTACCTGCATTTTCTTCTTTTCCCACTATGTTTTCAAAAGGTTTCTTTCTAAGGGTTGTTAAAACTCGGCACTGTGTGGTAATGGTTAAACCATACAATTCTAAGTTTTAGCAGCTTTGAGGAAAAGACCTACAGAAAGCATTGTGGGAAGCGGAAAAAACTTTAATACTGATAACCAGCATTAAATTTTTTCTCCTTTACCAACAATACAATCTACACTTTTGAAGTCAAATCTCATTTCAGACATATTTAAGTTGTCAGCTGTGAATGCTCTCAATTTGCACATATCCAAAATTTTGTTGCAGGTAACAAGTTTAGTATTTCCTTCGCAATAGTAGCATTATAGACATGTCTGTAATTAATCATTTACAAATGACACATTTAACCTGGCTGAATAAATGATATTTGTCAGTGAAAGACGAAAAAATTACAGGAAAAGACAACAATGCTGGTTACTAGCAATTTTCCTTTTCCCACCATCTTTTCAAAAACCTTTATTTAGGGTTGTTAAAACCCCCCACCCCCCCACCCCCTTGACTGTGTGGTAAAAGGGTTAACAATAGATCCTGGTTTAATACTAGAGCTGTCACTGAATGTGACTTAATACCCCCACCAGCGCTTTGACAGAAACAGGCAATTCAACAAAAAAATTTCTAAGTTAAAGGGGAAATTACCCTTGAATCATAGGGAGTAGATGATTGAAAACTGCGTCTTGCACAACTTCAGTATATGATCAGTGTATCAACAAACTTTCAATACAATAGCAGCAAAACTGTAGGAGGAGTTCGCGACACAAAATTACTAGTATTTTGTACACAGATAGACACACGGACGGACCGAAGGACAGACAGGCTGATTCCAGTATACCCCCGAAAACATTCGTTTTGCGGGGGTATAATAATGAAGCCCTTTAAAAACAATGTGGGGAAAAAAAAGCATTTTTCCCTTGTAAACAATCATTGTTACCTTTTTTCTCACAATGATTGTAAATTGTTATATGCAGTATTACAAATGGGAAGTCTAAAATTTATTTATGGGAGGGTTAACAAGCTGTCAGATGCTTATCAGGACAGCACTTTACCTAGTATCGCAGCAGTCTGCTGTTTCCATGGAAACCATGCTCTGTGCACAACCACACTGAAACTGGCCACTTGTTGTTTGAACAAATGTGTAATTATACCTGAAACAGAAAGAGGATGCCATGGAATTTGCACAAACAATTTGCAGCAACATTAAAGGCACAATATCCTGTTAGAGGCACAATCTCCTTCATCTGTGCAGTCTAATCTTAACTCTTCACCACATAACAAAGTTTAGACTTGACCCACTGAAAAGCACATGTGAACAAAAAATTAAATATAGTTAAAAAAAAAAATTAAACTGATAGTAAGTATTTCACTATAAAAGTGTATCAATGTGGGAAAGGGAGAAAATGCTGGTTCCCAGCATTTCTTCCTTTTTCTACAATGTTTTCAAAGCCTTCTTCCTCAGGCTCCATACTGAGGCAAAGGGTTAAAATCAGCCCTATACAAGCAATAGTTAAAAAAAAAACCCAATAAACCAAGGGAGAGTAATCCAAGACCATTTTAGCATATAAGATTATGAAATTCTCTACCTTCTCTTCCTTAACCCTTTACCACACAATGACGACTTTTAACACCCTTGAAAGAGATGGCTTTTGAAAACATTGTGGGAAAAGGAGAAAATGGTGGTTACCAGCATTTTCTCCTTTTCCCACAATGTTTTCTACCCTATCAAAGAAAACTCATTTCATATGAGCCACACTGAAACTGTCATCTGCAAATGCTTTCAATTCGGACAGGTCTAAAATCTGGTCGTGTGGTAAAGGGTTAAAGGTTATTTCATCTAACACATTCTGTAAGTTACCTAATTTGACTGTTGACAAGATAACAAAATTTTTAATTTTTCCATACTGAAAGCATAGAGAGCATACAGTGACTGCACCGTAAGTGCACCAGGCAATGTGTTCTATAACTTCAAACAGAAAATTCAGGAAGAAAATGAACAATGCTTTCAACCCTTGCATTGAAAAGAAAAACTCCAGCCACCCTCATTTAGGTAAGCACATAACTCTCTACCATGCAACACTGAGTTTTAACAACTCTAAGAAAGATGCCTTTTGAAAAACGTTGTGGGAAAATGAGAAAATGCTGATACCCAGCATTTTCTCCTTTTCCCACAATTTTTTCTACCCTATCAATGACGAATTCCATCATTTGAGCCACACCTAAATAGTCTGCAAATACTTTCAATTTGGACAATGCAAGATTTTTGTCATTTGGTAAGAGTTAAGGGAAACTCTAAATATGCTTTCTTAGTACTTGAACATTGCAACATGCTTTCTTCCTCCGGCAGCTAAAATATAATTTGATACAGTTTGCTTTCCTAACCCTTCACAAAAACAACCCAATCCTTTAACAACACTGAGAACAAAAGATTTTGAAAACATGTTGGGAAATAGAGAAAATGCTGAATATCAGCATTTTCTCCTTTTCCCACAATGTTTTCTATCCTATTAAAGATAAGTCCCACTATGAAAGCATCCTATAATATGCTTTTGATTTGGACCAGTCTAAAATTTAGTTATGTTGTAAAGAGTTAAATGGGAGATACCTACCCATATTTTTCACAGTGCATGGCACATTTTGGCACACTTATCAAGCCCGTAACTACAGGGAAGTGACGGCGGTTATTCCTTGTTTCGTAACAGCCCTGGTACCATGTTACGTTATCTGTTGATTATAAAATGGGAGTGAAATGATAATGCTTACTTTCTTTGATGTTTAACTCTTTTCAAAGTGACAAAATCTTACAGTCATACAGATTCAACCCTTTTGCTGACAAGTTGAGTGTGGCACAATAGATGAAAGCTGACCCTAAAAACGTAGAAAAAATTGCTGGTTACCAGCATTTTATCCTTTTCCCACAATGTTTTCTATCCAATAAAAACAATAATAATAATTATAAGAACAATTATAATCCACAATTTCCTGTTATCAAAGGGTGTTATTGATCATATGGCATTCCCATGAGACTTCACGAATCTCTGGCATGAAATCTAGAAGTACCTAAAGAAGCTACATATACAGTGGAACCCTGTTAAAATGAACTTCGCTAAAACGCTTACCCTATTATAACGCGGGTGCCCTATGGCTCCCAAGGGGGGGGTGGTGTTTTGACCATTTTCGAGTCTGATCCGAATCCACCGTTCTGCTGATAAGAATCCCCAATGTAAAAACAACTTCCTATTGACCAAATACTGATGTAAAATCGATACCGTGCATTTGACAATTTTTCACACCTTTACCTTGTTGATTACTTCTATCACCTATGGCTGTGCACAATTGCTTTGTTTGACAAATACACGCACAGTTGATAACAAAAGGACTTCAGCCCATAATTGTCTTCACATAAATTACACAGTCTTACATTAGACAGACTTAACATCCATAAATTCCTGTCTGTATGAAGATCGTTAACAGCGGTATCGAATGTACCGTAATTCACCAATGTATTCGGACACCCCAAATTTTCGGACACATTAAATTACTGTCAAAAATATTTTATGTCTAGTCCCCAACTCTAGACAGTACAAATATCCAGGAATACTAAAAACTTGGACAGACTGACAGTATATTTTCCAAAACATCTGATTTTTAATTTTTGGAAAATATTTCTGATAGGATGATCTGCTGCATAATGAATGCACAATTGTACATCGTGCTTAAAACCGTAATGAACATGAATCCTTCTACAGCCGAGTCAACCAACGGTAATTCTCAGTCATGAAAGTACACACAAAAAAATGAAACATTGATTTTTTTTTTTGTGAGAAACGCCTCTTCACAGCAGACCGAGAAGATTATGATCAGAGATCAGACAAGACATTTAGTCTACAGTCTGATCTGGATCTACAGAGGTCGCAACAGGAACTGTAGTCCTGAAAGATGCTTAAGGGTTAAATCTTTCCCGGCATTTCGATGTTATGTTAGGAGTTTCGCCATTTTTCACAACATTTTCGAAAGGCATCTTGTGCAGAAGCATGACAAGTCGTTCCATAGAGGGAAATGGTTGAAGCCTTGTGTTGTCCCCATGTTTACAAAAATAAAGCATTGTTGAATACATAACCTTGTTTCTTTTCTTTATTCATCGGTAATTAATCCATTTAACTTTAGCATCAAATTTGCATATGCATATTTTTTATTTTTTACTTGGTCACAACAAAATTTTCAGGAAATAGCCGAATGACTTTTTTTCTGCTGATTACACAATGTACATGTGACACGACTGGGGTGTTCTAGCGATAATCATTACAGTACGCAAAAAGGCTGTACCAGATCGTGTAAAGCAGGCGAGATACTGGCTAATTGCGTGATCGTTTGTTTCGATTGGAGGTCAGCCCATAACCAGGTGTAATTTCTTCGAGCGAAACAGTTGTAAGTGTGTACGACAAATGCTGCAGTACAACCCTCTCGCTTTGAATTATCGGCATGTTACATCGTATCTTTAATGCAAATTTAACTGCAAACATTAATTTTTTGGATACACGACTGGTGTGAATTCTTTACGGATGGAAAGTTAAATGTTTATGATCGTATTTAATCGTTCACTGCCAATGGCAGGATGACGATTTACCAAGCTACAAAATGTTAGACATGTCCAAATTCAAAGCATTTGCAGATGAAAAAAAATAGTGAGCTAAATTTGAAATCCGTAGATGGAAGGGTTGAAACAATGTGGTGAAAAGAGAAAATACTGGTTTCTAGAATTTTCTCCTTTTTTCCCCCATGCTTTTCAAAAGCTTTCTTTCTCAGGGTCTTTAAAGTGTGGTAAAGGGTTAAAGTCTTTGCGGCCAGTGTAGGTAAACATCAGACTTCAGAGAATGTGCAGTCTGATCTTGGATCTATACCATCCGCAGTTGAACTATTTCTAAAATCGTATTCACAGAAAGCTACTTCTGTTAAGCCTAAAAAAGATAAGAACATATTTAAGATCCGCTTAATTCAAGATTGAAAACCTGTCTACGCAGGATCTATATTACAAACAGTTTAGACTCCGATGCACGTGTTTTTCATTTTGACTTTCATCGTGTATGTCGGTCGGGTCTTGTCTCGTTTGATTATTAAAAGAGATTTCATTAGTCATAGTCAATTTGGGTATGTTAGGCAATCGTCAGCATGATTGAGAAACATGGCTGCGGCACCGTCTGCAATCCAACATGATAGCGTTTTATTTGATTTCTGAATGAACCTGGCTGTAATTCAGCTTAACAGTGGCTGAATAATTTCTAATAAACATGGACCACAAGGTAAACGAAGTTCTTTTGTGTAGTTGTACCAGTGTTTGAATGACCAGATTTGGTAATAGAGCTAACCGGGAATAGTTTAGACGTTACATGCAAAAATATCTAAATTGTTAAATGTCCGATAGATAAATGTTTAAATGTAAATATGCATGTCTAAGTATTTGAACTCTATCTCTGTCTAAGTATTTGAACTCTATCTCCACCGCTACCATGGATAAAATTGCAAGACTTTGCCCTTATCATTAAAAAAACACTCCCCAAATTAAACTTATTATTTTGGCTACCCTGAATTGTTCAAAGTGTTGATTTCCATAATAACCAGAATATTACTATTTTATTTTTGCCCGAATATTTTGGCGAATAACAGTAATTAATTGATGCCATTGTTCTTGCTATGGTCGGCGGATGGGTCGCGGGTAGTGTGTGTGCGTGTAGGGGGGTGTGTCAGTGTTATATACTTAACCCCGGATATAACGCTGTTACAGACCGTGGCTCCCGACAACAGCATTATAATGGGGTTCCATTGTAGCCCATTGCCCCTTCATCACACAATCATGACTATGAATGACTCTTAGAAAACTTTTGAAAACATTGTGGGAAAAGGAGAAAATGCTGGTAACCAACTTTTTCCCACAATGCTTTCTACCCTTCCCAAATCAAAATTCATTCTTTGAGTCATATTTATTTTGTGGTCTGCAAATGCTGTCAATTCGGACTAGTCTAAAATTTTGTTGTTTGGTAAATTGTTCAGGAAATACCATTAAAAATGGGTTTTTTCTGTACTGTTTTGTCCTTATTCTGTACTGATAATTTGACAGTCCTATCGGTTTTTCAGTGATGAATCATTTTAGTAATTTTGGGAGATTATTAAAATCTGAATAGCTCTGTTTAACATATTACACATAAAAATTTTTGAGGTTTAATATTGAAGTGTAAAGCACTACTGTTTTAACCCTTTACCACACAATCCCGACTTTTAACGACCCTGTGAGAGAAGCCTTTTGAAAACATCGTGGGAAAAGGAGAAAATGCTGGTAACCAGCATTTTCTCCTTTTCCCACAATGTTTTCTACCCTCCCAGAACAAATTTCAATTTTTAAGTCAGGTTAATTTTTGTCATCTGCAAATGCTTTCAATTTAGACCAGTCTAAAATTTTGTTGTTTGGTAAAGAGTTAACTCTTTACCAGGCAAAAAACTTTCAACCTTTCCAAATCAAAGCTACAGTACAGTCGCTGTGAATCTTTGAGAAATCGCGCATCACGCGCGAATTCTTATATTTTTCCGCACATATTTTCCGTGAAATTTGCGGGGAATTAACGTGATCCACGTGTGAGATAGAAAGTTTGTTACGCGAACTTTCGCGCGAGAATTCAGATACACCATGTGAAGTTTCACGCGCGGAGTTTTATACATCGCGCAACAAATTTGTTGGCCTCCACGCTAGAATTGTACATGTGTACTTCGCGCAACACCAAGGGCGTAAGCTTACACAAGGGAATTAAAAAGATTTAATTGTCTAATTCAAAGGACTCTCATCTTATCACGCAATGTTGATAATTATTGATAATTATCTTGGGAAAGGTGTGAATATTATAAAGAGATGTTTGTTAAACAGGCAATTATCGATCTAATGGACATGGTACAGGTTAAATGCATAAAAAATTATGCATAAAAGCTTATCCAGTTTCGGCGTGTTTTCAAGTTGAAATACATGTTTTAAATATGTTCTTACCTGTTTTGCCCTACAAGAAGTCGCTTTCTGATACGAGTTGAGTCATACTTAAACAGTGGATGGTGTAGATCCAAGGTCAGACTGCACGTTCTGCTATGTCTGATGTGTTCCCACACCGTCTGCCATCCTGCCATCGGCAGAGTGATTTTGAACACCCAAAAATGTAAAACCATCCATCGTCAACAAGATTTCACGCCTGTCATGGGTACACAAGTGTTTGTAGTTAACCCTTCAATACACAATCCCAAGTTTTAACGGCCATAATGAAAAGGCCTCTAGAAAACATTATGAAAAAGGAGAACATGCTGGTAACCTGCTTTTTCTCCTTTTCTAACAATATTTACTACTCTATTACTAGTCTATTTACTATCGAAGACAATAATCTCATTTGAACTTCATGTAAATTGTTGTTAGCAATATTTTTTCAATTCAGATCAATCCATTTTTTTTTGTCGTTTTTCTAAATTGCTAAAATAGGACGGGGGTATGACGTAACGTGCGAATCATTCAAAGCGAGAAGGTTGTAGTGCAAGTGTTTGTTGTCCATATTTACAACTGTTATGCTCCAAATTAAAAAAAAAAATCATACCCTGCTACAAGCAGACTGCCAGTCAACACAAAATAATCACGCAATAAGCAAGTATCGTGCCTGCCTTATATTAGCTAATAATGTTTTGAACCATTTAGGAATGGTTGTTTCTTGAACATCTGGGCAGACGTGTCACATGTTTTGTGTAGTCAGCAGAAAAAAAAAATTTGGCCGTTTTCTGAAAGAATTTCCTTGCGGCCAAAATTAAAAAAAGAGGAGTTGCATACGATAATAAATACATTTTTCATAAATTCTTTAATTGATCTAGAGGGATAACACATTTAATGGTTTAAACCATTTCCCTCACAGTCACAGGTATGATTTTTCACGCTTCTGCTGAAGGCGACTTTTACTTACCTAAGTTCAAGGTCTTCCTAGTATGTTGCAAACTAGCTCTCGTGAGAAACGTCTAGCCGAGTTTTCGGAATTTTCTTTAATTCTGTGTTTATTTTATTCTTGTTATGTAATGCTCGCCCATTTGGCGGAAAAACAATACAACAATAACATAGGGGAGATGTAAAGCTCAAGGATGAGACTGCAAATACAGTAATGTGCTGTTACTTAATCCGTGCTGTTATCCCCTCTTGCGTGTAGCCCTATACCAAACAAGAACTTTAGACTCGTCAAAACTGATGGTAGTTGCAAATGACAAACAAGTGTTGCTTACATTGTAAGTGAAATCGAGTCAAAACAATGTGAGAATCGGGGAAATATTTGCTACCAGCAATTTCTTCTGTTCACACAACTGGTTTCATGCACCTCTTTCTAAGGGTTATTTCAAGGGTTGTGTGTTTAAGGAAAACAAACATTTTCTTTATCCCTGTACCAAAAATATCTTGTTTTACTGGCATTGAAGACTTCGGCTTCAGGATTCGTTGAAAGAAAGGAAATTCTTTCTTCCTTAAATTGTAGCGTATGAAATGGACATTTAACTGTGTTCACGCGAGTACGTTACTCTTCGCGCGTGATGCAGGGAGCTTTCATGGAACTTGCGAGTGTTTTGCGGGGGATTTGCGCAGACATTTTATCCTTTCCGCGCATTTTCCCGCATCATGCGCGAGCGCGAATTCTCGAAGATTCACGGCGACTGTACAGTATAGCAGAAGACAAAAAAAAATGCCTCTGAAAGGTTACAGACATTGTAGGAAAGGGAGAAAATGCTTTTAACCACAATACTTTCAAAAAGGTTTCTTGTTTACATAAAAACTACCGGTAAAGGATTTGTAACTCTTTACCAGACAAACAAATTTTTGCCTTGTTCACCTGAAACCCTAGTACAGATAACTGTCCCCAAAGGCAATGTTACGTTTGACTGGTCGCCTCTGGGTACAGAGACGATCAAGACAAAATCAGTTGAAAGTTCCGCAGAGTTTGTGTGCAAGTTTGAACTCTTATAATTTCGCAAATAAAGCACAAAACTAGGATTTAAACAAACCTGTTGCCTGCGTATTCAATAATCCTTCGTTTGAAATACAGATACTTTCGATTTAAATGCTTTAAATAAGAAAAAAGCAGTTTGATTCATCTTACACCCGAGATGTTTACGTTTCCCGAAATAGACATCAAATCAGTTATGTCACGTGACGTCTCTACCGCTTCCTAAAATAACTCAAAAGTATCCATTCACAATATGGGTGTTGTACGCGTAAAATTTATCAGGCGATTTTTCTTTTCGAAAATCATAGAAATTTACCGCTAGAAAACGAAAAAAAAAAACTCCAATTTTTGTCTGTGTAATACTATGTCTTTGATTTCATATTTCTTTATTGCATATTCATTGTAGCCAAACAATAAAACTGAAAACAAAATGCAATCCAAAGTTTGAAAATATGTGAGCCATGCTATGTGAAAAGGGGACCAAAATGCATAGATCTTCAAAAAGTATCTACCCGTGTCTACCTGCCCAGTCTGCACAGGCTGACCTGGACCGAAAATATTACCTAGTTGTCAATTTTCTGCATGTCAAATGATCTGTTTACCCCATTATTCAGTCGGTTGTGAGAGTGGCCTGCACCAGTAAACCAAAAAAATCGATTACCTCTTAACCAAACGATAAAATTCTGGACCAGTCCAAGTTCAAAGGTTTTGCAGACGAAAAATTTAAATGTGATTCAAGAATTTTAATTTGTTTTGGGAATGGTAGATCATTATGGAAAAAGGAGAATATGCTGGAAAACAACATTTACTCCTTTTCCCTCAATATTTTCCAAAGCTTACTTTCTCAGGGTAGTTAAAAATCCGGATTGTGTTGTCAAGGGTTAAGTGTATCTGCATTCTTCGCTCAAATCATTCGCTAATGAAAACATACGTGTACATACACCCTGTACAGTTGATACATTCCTTGAGATTTCAATCTCGCGTTAATCTCATAGTGAGTCATGTAACAAAATGGCTGCCAAGCACAGGGTGTGGCAGTAATTTGTTAGTTTATGAAGATTTACACATTATAAAGGACTTTCAAAAGCGCTTTAGGGAATGAAACGTTTCAGAATTTGTCTTTGGTCTAATTGGTCACTAAAATTTAAGTGCATCTTGATGTAATATAGATAAAACCAACGAAACAGAGGGTCTGAAGCTTTGCTACTGGAAAAATCACGATGGACTTGAGACGGTACAGTGTACAGTAAATGTCCGAATATGAAAAAAAATCACCGTAGCATCTCATTATTGAGACTACCTGAAACCCATTTGCTGACAACAAATTCATAGCTACTCAAAGAATGTTATATGTCTCACAAAGGGTAGTAAACTTTGGCAGTAAGAAACAAAAGGAGAGCTAGTTACTAGCATTGTCTCCTTAAGTTTTCAACCCTTTTAAAAACAAATTTTTTGAGTCACATTTATTTGTGTCGCCTGCAAATGTTTTCGAGAAATAAACAAGTCTAAATATTTGTTGTTTAGTGAAGAGTTAAAAACATTGCAGAAAACTATTTGCACTGGCCTGCAAAGAAAGTATCTTTCAGTAGAGTAGATACAGTATTTTGGGGATTACGAGAAATGACCGGTAATCAGCTTTTTTGTCCATTTCCCAAAATATAATCAATGGTCGGCTGCCGCACATTATGATTACTTGACGAGATAAGTAAGTTCTATCGCAAAATCGAAACTGAATGGTGACATTTTCTTAGAATGTTAAAGATCTTGTTGGTATTTTTTTAAAGGTGTTTTTCAAAATTCGGGATCCATTCTGTACGCTCGTGATTTCGCGAGATAGTACCATTGGCATTGTTGTTGTTTCAAAAGTTTTAATTAACTCACCTGTTGAGGTTCCACCAGTAGTGGCTGACAACAAACTAACAGCAAATAGGAAAATCGCCAATTCCTTCATTTTCTCTTACTAAATACCGCCTAGTAGTAAACATAAGTGATCACACAGTGCCGAACATTCTTGAAACTTTCTGATAAATGTTCATAAATTTCTTTGCCATCTTCATCAACTTTGGAATTATCGTCTGGTATTGTATTCCACCGCGTGAAACTTTTAAATTTATCTGGTTCTTTAATATTTTCAAAGTATCTATATTGAGAGAATTGAAAATTATTGCATGGAGGAAACAGAAGTAGATTTACTCAGTTAAGTATTTCGGGCTTGGATAACAAGCGTGGTGTATCAGTTAACTACTTTCTAGCATGTCTTGTCCAGGTGTAATTCGGTTGCCAAAACAGCATCACAATGACCTCTGACCTCAAGTATATTTTCACGTAATACGTCATTGGAACCTTATCTTTGTTTTTGCTGGAGAAACTGCATATATATAATTTATCTTAGCCCGCACTGAACCCGGAATTCATTGCTTTTGAGGTCAGTGTAGATTAATTAGATTACACAGAACGTGTAGTCTGATCTTGAATCCACACTATCCATTTCTTTGCCCTATATTCTGGCAATAACAGTCGCGAGCAATGTAACTAAATCTGTAATAACAGATGAGAAAGCCCATTTCATTCATTTAGCTATACAAGACTTAGTGTTAGAATTAACCATTAGAGCGCAGATAAAACCCAACCCAATATTTTCAGTCTAGAAATAAAACCAAAGTAATTTTCAATTTCATTGTCACTTTATTTGTCTTTTGTTTCTGCAAGGCGGACAGTGTAGATCAAAGGTCAGACTATCTAAGTTTTGTGCAGTCTGATCTTGATCTGCCGATGATTGTCTGAAAATGCAACTATGGTTGTTAAAGGCTCTTTCCCAGACAATGGGCTCTTTCCAAGATCAATTTGGTGAATGTCGTATCGAGGATCGTCTGTACAAATGATCAGACTGCACGAAACACACCTTTGTCCAGTCTTATCCTTGATTAATGATGTCTCATTTTTTTACCCTTTACCACACAAACTCAAATTTGAACGACCCTGAAGAAGCTTTTGAAAACATAATGGGGAGAAGAGAAAATGCTGGTCCAAAATGAAAGCATTTGCAGACAAATTAATGTTACTCAAAACTTGAAAATTGTTTTCGGAGGGATGAAAAACAGTATGGGAAAGGGAAAAATGCTTGGGGTTGTTTGGAAAAAGGCTAAACCTTTACAAGACATCAGCATTTAACCCTTAACCTGCTAGATAAGTTTAATCAAACTTACGAAGCTATTAATAAAAACCCAAATATTGCTTTTTCAAAGGCATTTTTGAGGAAAATATCTCTTTATCGGACAGTGTAGATCCAAGATCAGATTGCACGTTCCGTGCAGTCTGATATTGATCTACACTGTCCGCCACAGGTCGGCGAGTCGTGCTCAACAGCCTAAGGGTTAAACCATGTTCAAGTAATACGTATTTGCTGACAACAAATTAATGGCTACTCAGGGAATGCGATATGGTCTGCAACACGCGAAAAGGGGCATTCGGACATTTGCGTAAAGTGTCGTCTCGGATCAGCCTGGGCAGTCCGCGCAGGCTAATCCGAGACGGCACTTTACGATTACATTAGATTTTGTCCCACAGTAGACTTGCGCAAAACAGAAAATTACATAAAAACGGAAAGTGTCGTTTCGGATTAGCCTGCGCGGAGTGCGCAGGCTGATCCGGGACGACACTTTACGCAAATGTCCGAGTGCCTCTTTTCGCGTGTTGCAGGCCACATGTCTTTCAAAGGGTAGTAAACTGTCTGAAAGTAAAAGAAAAGTAGAGAAATAGAGAGCTAGTCATCAGCTTTTTATCCTTTTCCCACAACGTTTTCTTCCCCTCCAAAGACAAATTTCAGTTTTTGGTTCGTATTCAATTTGTCGTCCGCAGAAGCTTTCAATTTGGACATGTCAGAAATGTTGTCGTTTGGTAAAGAGATAATGGTTTGATAATACATTGTCCAGTAAACATGGTCATTCACCCTCTGAACGAGAAATGAAACCAGAAGGTCGCAGGTTCAAATTCTGAAATATAAACTCGGCCTATTTCTTTCCGAGGACTGATGATAATCATTTTGATCGACAAGACCCATTCCTCTCACACCACTGATCATTGTTATGAGATGCAACAGTTATATGGAAAAGTAGCCAGTGGCTCGGGACCCTTAATGTTGCCTTGATCCAAGCGGTAATGATTTGCACCGCTTATCGCGTTTCCCTTTCACGATCTGTACATGTATGGCAATGAACGGATAAACCGTCATTTTTGACAAAGTAAAGCTCGAATAGATAAAAGGAAAAAAAAACTAGTCGGACTGGGGCCCAGGCTTTCCTGCACAGCGCTGACCTTGGATCCTATACTATTCACTGTTTCGTAGAATACTATTGCAAAAACACCCATATAGTCCCAATAACTGCCAAAAGTAAACAATTCGGGTGCATTTGATTTACATCATATCATTTAAAAATACGGAAATTATTATGAAGATGACAATATGTTGTTGACCTATAGGTCCATGTGTAAGTAGTAGCAGGCAGAAAAATGAGTTTCAAAACCAGGTTAAAAACAAACAAAGGAAAGAGCCACCTGGAAACGTTTGACCTACTTTTAAAACTCATTTTCCTGCCAGCGACTAAAAAGATAGATTTCTGAAGTTTTATTCAAAGTTTAGTCTGTATTTTGCTAAAAGAGGTTAGCCATTTTTGTAGAAATGTAGAATACAAAATTTATCTGGGCAATACTAAAACAGTGTTATATAAAGGGTCCCATGGGTCCGCAAAAGCGGATTTGGTCGCCCCAAGCAGCCTGGGCTTAGGGTTAACTCTTTACCAAACGACAAAACTTTGGTCTGGTCCAAATTCAGTGCACTTAAGACGACTAATAAAATATGGCTCAGTTGATGAAATTTATCATTGATAGGGTAGAAAATGTGGGAAATGGAGAAAATGATGGGTAACAACATTTTCTCCTTTTCCCACAATGTTTTCAAAAGCCTTCTTTCTTATGTTCCTTAAGACACGGGATTGTTCGTTCAAGAGTTAAAATGTGTTCCAGACGTCTGAAAATAACCTATCTCTTATTACTTCAAGTACTTTGATTCCTATCGTGTTCTGTGTCCCACCACAATTTTATCTTCGAAGATGGTGGTTTCACACAGATAAGGTCAAAGAGTTAAGACGATTTTGAATTAAGACCAGATAAGACACGGTGCCTGTCTGTAAACCACTCACAATATCTCATCATTCCTTCAAAATATCTCGGAAAAAACAGCTGTGAAAGTTATCGGTAATATATTTCACTCGATTTCACCCCTTAGCATATGAGCCTAATTCAAACCTATTTGAACCGTGCTCTGTGAAAAGGGGGCTTAATGCATCTACGAAAAGTATCGACCCAGGTCAGCCTGCGCAGTCCGCGCAGGCTGACCTGGGCCGAAACTTTTCGCTATTGGTCAATTTTCTGTTTGTCAAAGGACCAATCTACCTCATGATTAAGTCGGTTATTGAAAAAAGTGGCTCCTTTGGATCGATAATTATGTGATGACTTGTCTGGCATCATGTGTAACGGAGATGCATTATGCCCCCTTTTGCCACAGCACGGCTCATTTATTTTACATCGATTGTGAATTGTGGCATTTGTCGAAGACAATGCCACTATGAGTTCAATATTGAATTTTTGAAGACCATGTATCGTATTTTGTGCAAAGCCGAAGGAAATAAACCCAATTAAATTCATTTTTTCTCAAACAAACGAGTTTTTCGATCGCACTCAGATATGTAATTGGAAATGGCATGTTAAAATACACCGGGTGAGGCCATCGATCGAGGAAATACTTCTTTTTGATTGAAATTAGCTTCACCCGCTCATGGCCTTCTATTGGCGCAAAGATATACACAAAATTTGTCTACTGACCGCTTTGTCCCGGGCTTTTTCGTTCCAAGACCAGTTCGTCCTTCGGCTTGTTCGTCCCATGATTGCGCCCTACTCCATTTGATTGTTATGGTGGCATATTTCTGCCACGAGATACGAGATAGCTATCATGATAATTTTAGAAAACTATCGTGATGAATTAAAGTTTCCTGGAAATTTTTTCGAGATAGTAAAAAGTTTCCTGAAAAAAATATTTCTCAGTCATGCACGAAGCTGACATTGAGAAAAAATTATCGTGATAGTTCTATCTGTTTCTCGATATCTATAAATAGTAAATTCATCATTTGGATGAACTCGGTTGTTTTTGACTTTACAAGATTGCAGTAAGTAAAAATTCGAATCATTAACAATTGTAGCTCAATTGGTAAACTTTGACAAGACTCGAAAAGAACAGAAGTCTTTAAAATCACAAAGACTACTCGAAATGCTTTCTATGAACAACTTAAAAACCATTCAGGAAAAAGGAGAATTCATAAGGTTGAATACGAAGATGTTCTGAAATCGTATCTAATTATAGATACCGTAAATGTCAGTTATTGGCACGAAAGCAAAAAGAAAATCATGATAACAGTAAGAATTATCGCGATATTTTTATCGTGAACATTTCTATTATCTAGATAATATTTTCAGGAAAATTTGTTTTATCACGATAGTTCTCTTAAATTATCGCAATAGCTATCTCGTATCTCGCGGCAGAAATATGCCACCATATATTGTGCATGAATATTTATAGATCGAAATAATCTATAATGCTGGGAATTAGATCTTTACGACCAAAGATGTCTCAAAATCATAGTTTTCAGGTACAAACTTAAGTTTATTCGATATATTTACATGCTTTCTATCGCTAGCCATCATGCATCCTACTGTCAAGGGACATTACTCCTGACTCCTCCTGAATGATCAAAGGGAGACCACCAATACACAAATAATCCTAACTTTGTCATGAGTACTCTCCCTTAAACCAAAAAGGTATTAATTTGCTTAGTAGGGTGACTTTCAAGCCAATATTTGAATAATACTTCTCTTTCAAATTATTAATTCCACATAATGGCTTCCTTGACAAATGCCACTCCAGCGTTTTCAACGCTTTGATTATAACGTGTAGTAACCTCTCTCCAGGGGCGTAGCTAGCCCCGAAAAAGTATACGCAAAGGAATACCGAAGGACTTACCCGAGGTGCGAAGCGCCGAGAGAGGGAGGGGTATTTTTCCCTCGGAATATATTTGAATTGTAGAGGCTATTTTGTGTCCTCTGGTGACGTTTCATTTTGTAAAAAAATTTCTCTTTTTTAAGCAGCCTGTACGCAAAAATGCACTTGCGTACAGGCAGCTACGCCTCTGCTCTCGATAACCTGCTTCCTGGAAACCTAAACGCTTTCACTACCAATGATGACTTGAGTAGCTTTTGCGAATGGTGAAGACCAAAATCAGACCGCACAGAACGTTCAGTCTCATCCGCTTCCTGATGCCAGAAAATGACCAAATTCATCTTCAATAGCAACTGATATCCGCTTTGAGACCTAGAAGAAAGTAGCTTTTGCGGATGACGTAGATCAAGATCAGACTGCACAGAATGTGCAGTCTGATCTTCGATCTACAATATCCACAACCTAATGCTAGACAATGACCCATTACTAATCTCTCACGATTCTGCTTCCTGGAAACTACATCAGTACTCGCACCGAATGTGTGGGCAAATGAACGGTTGACACCCACACCCAGGTATCGGACTCACGACCTTATGGTTTCGAGGCCGACAAGCTACCTCATAACCACGGACACCACACGAGTGCCCTTCACCACTGTTTTATTCTTTCACATATGTGGAACAAAAGAGAATATTTGAAGAAAAAGGAATTTGTGTCTCAGAAATATATATGTGGAAAACATTATCGGAAAAAGAAGCAGTCGCTTGTTATAATGCCATTAATCTATGGAATGAGTTATTACAGTCTTGTGTATCATGCTTTCGAGCTATTGCTTAACCCTCAACTATATGACTAAATTTTGGACCCTTCGAAGTTGAAAAAAAAATATAGACGACGAACTATACATGGATTAAAAATCTGGAATTTGTCTTTTGAAGGGAAGAAAACATTGTGGTAAAAGAAGAAAATGCAGGTTAGCAGCATTGTCTTCTTTTCCCACAATGTTTTCAAAAAAGCCGCTTTGGTCAGGGTCATTGAAGCTCGGGAAAGGGTTCAAAGCCTATTACATTACAGACCACAAAGGTTTGCACGACACTTTTCCTAAATTTTAACCCTTTACCAAACAATTTTGTGTTTTAAGGAACCCCGAAGAAGAAAGCATACGAAATCTTTGTGAGAATAGGAGAAAATGCTGGTGACCATCAATACTCTTTTTCTTACGATTTTGTTTATCATTTCCGAGAAAAATCCCACAATTTTAGCAACCTTTAAATAATTTGTTGTCTGTCAATGATTCAAATTTCGTTTGTTAAAGAGTTTAAACCATTTTGGGTAATTATACAACTTTGTATAGTGTTTATTAACGCATTTATCAATATCATTTCAGTTATATCGTGGCGACTAGTGCACCTATCCATGGTTTCTTGGAGTTTCTTTTACCAGCACTTCGCACAATATTCTTCCAAATGCACTGACTGTTTCCCACATAACAATCGTCAAAACAATCATCAGCTGTGAGATAGGAATGAATCCTGTTGCAATGACCAACATCAATCCTCGGAAAGAAATACACAGAGCTTGAATTTGAACCAGTGACCATCTGATTTCAGAACCTGTACCACGGCTATGGACTGATCTGCCTTGCTCGGGGATGCAACTCTTTACATATCTGCAGTCGATAGCTCTGGAAAACACTGTGTAGAGATAAGGATTTGTAACAAACAACGGCTCCTTTTCCCACAATGCTTTGCATATATACTAGTTTGGTCTTTTCCTGAAATTGTACGAGCGTCAAAGGGATTCGTAGTTGCAACCACTGAGCAAGCAATCTCTTGTTTTAACGACCCAAAGGAAGAATAAATCTGAAAACATTATTAGAAAAGAAGAAAGTGTTGGTAACTAGCATTTCATGATTTCCCTCAATGTTTCCCATACTTTCACACGCGAACCCCAGCATTTGAACCGCGTCTAATTTGTTGACAGCAGGACACTCCCACAGAAATGTACGGCTGGGTAGCTCAGTGGTTAGCGTATCTGACTCGTGACTTGGAGGTTGCGGGTTCGATATCCGTTTGCGGCGAACTTTCTTTCCGGCGATTTTTCGCCTCTCACCTCTGATGCATGTGAGAAAAAGTAGTCAGTTGCTTTAGAAAGAAAGTTGTGTCAGTACTGGTGTGAGAAAGCCAGGAAATACATAGGTGTGTCACTGACCGCCATGATATGACCTTAGCTGTTAAAATGGCGTTAAACTCCAATACAAACCAAAGCCAAACCCACAAAAACACTTAGAGCCTCAAGCGGTGTCCATACTCACTGACCATTCTTAAGAACAGTTTAAGTCTTATTATAAAGAATCTTCTAAATTTGAAAGTAACACAACTTCTGATTGGCTAAACCAAATGTTCTAGCCAATCAGAAGTGTTTCTTTCAAAATCCATAATTAGACCAAGGATGTCTTTAAGAATTGTTGGGGAGTTACAACTTACAAACATTTGAACTATTGTCTGGTTTTGGGGTAGTATGAAGGGCATCGTTTGGGGGGAGGGGGAGCAATTGCTCGGTTTCCTTTCCTTTTTCTACACTGTTTTCCAAAAACTGCCAACTGGTGGTTGAGTGTCCTTGGCTTTTCCCACAGCAACTTATTTTATCTTTCCGCAAGTAAGGAAGACATTATATGGCCTGCAACACGTGAAAAGGGGCATTCGGACATTTGCGTAAAGTGTCGTCTCGGATCAGCCTGCGCAGTCCGCGCAGGCTAATCCGAGACGGCACTTTACGACTATATTAGATTTTGTGCTACAGTAGACTTGCGCAAAAAAGAAAATTACATAAAAACGGAAAGTGCCGTCTCGGATTAGCCTGCGCGGAGTGAGCAGGCTGATCCGAGACGACACTTTACGCAAATGTCCGAATGCCCCTTTTCGCGTGTTGCAGGCCATATGATAGTGGAACCGTGCTGTGGCAAAAGGGAGCTAACTGCATCACCGTAATGTATTATGCCAAGCAAGTCATCACATGGCCATGGATCCATAAAATCCACTTTGTCAACCAACTGTCTGAATCGTTAGGTAGACTGGTCCTTTGACATGCAGAAAATTGACCAATACCAAAAAGTATCCTCCCGGGTCAGCTTGCGCGGACTGCGCTAGTTTCGTCTTTGAAAGGGTAGAAAATATTATGAGGAATATTGCTAGTTACCCTCAGTTTCTTCTTTTTTCCGTAATGTTTCTTTTTAAAGCCTTTATCCCTTAGGATCGTTAGAACACTATTTGTTTGATAAAAGAGTCAGTATATGAAAGGTGATGATGATGATGGTGATGATGATGATGATCATCATCATCATGAAAAGGGCGAATACATGGACTGAAAACAATTCTATAATCGGAAATCTACAATGAGGACAAAGGTGTCAACTTTGAAGGGGAAGATACGATAAGAAGACAAAACTTTATCAGGACTGTTCAAGCAACAGTGGCACATGGCTTGACGCCTTTCCTTTCGCAGACGATATTTTCAAATGTTGGAGCAGACGACTTTTGAAAACATCGCGACAAAACGAGAAATGGCTCGTAACGAGCCATTTCTCCTTTTGTCACAATGTTTTCTCGTTTGTTGATGTTTTAAAACCTTTTTTATGTTGATTATTTGTATTTTATAAGGTTGTTGTCTTCATTTCAAAGCTGTTTGTTGTAAATTTATCTAAGGAGTTAAAGACCTTACTCTTTACCAAACGACAAAAGTTTGGACCAGTCCAAATTGAAAGCATTTGCAGACGTCTAAATGAACGTGACTCAAAAACTTAATTTTGTGTTTGGGAGGGGTGAAAACATTGTGGGAAAAGGAGAAAATACTGGTCACCAGCATTTTCTCCTTTTCTCGCAATGTTTTCAAAAACCTTCACCTGTAGGGCCGTTAAAACTAGGGAATATGTGATAAAGGGTTTTAAACCTTGGATTTCAAGACACCTGTAAAAGTTCCCATTGGGCGCATAGCTATAAAGACATCGACTCAGTCACGCACCCCATCCATACTACATTTAGGGCTTTTTTGGGTGTCTATGTGCGTTTGGGTTTTTTTTTTTATTTTTGAAGAGGAGAAGGTTGAAGGTTGCGGTGTACCTGTATCTTGCGGAGACATATTTAGATTCGGGATAAACATTGGAGTCGCGGCAACCGCGTTCGGTAAGAAAACTTTTTCTATTTTTTGTGGTATATAACTTTTGTTTATTTGTTGGCTTGTTTGTCGTTTTTTTTTTGTTTGTTTGCGTTTGTTTGTTTGGTGTTTAACGCCATTTTCAACATTATTGCAGATAATATATTATACTGTTGCTGCCAGTTCACATAATTATGCTTTTATAGAGTTTCTTTTACCAGTTTTTTTGCGCAATATTCTTCCCATATTCTGGCTTCTTTCAAACATGGCCTTCGTCGAATCAATGAACAACAGTCAGAGAGAAATGAATTATGTCGCAATGACTATCATCAATTTTCGCAAATAAAATCGCCGAGCTGGGGATTCAAACCAGCAACCCCCTGGTATCAAGTCCTGTAGGTTACAGGCTTCACTACCAGTCTCAGCTTTGTATAAATTGATTTAACTCTTTCAGCCACAAAAACATAAAATTGATCTTTGTCGATGGCTGAAAATACAACCCATTGAAACTGAGAATATTTTTGTGGCATTTGTCGAAGACAATGCCACTATGAGTTCAATATTGAATGTTCAATGTTGAATTTTGAAGACCATGTGTCGTATTTTGTGCGAAACCGAAGGAAATAAACCCAATTAAACTCAATTTTTCTCGGACAAATGATTTTTACGATACCACTCAGATACAGCCGAGGGATTTGATGGCTCCCATCACCAGAGGTATGCCGAATGCCGCTCATAGCCTTCTATTGGCGCAATGATATACACAAAATTTGTCTACTGACCTCACGTTGTCTGAGCATGTCATATTCTTGGAAGATTCGACCTATATGCTATGACGCATTACCCACCCCCGTATACCTGGGAAAAGTAGGGCTTACACCGAGGCTATTAGCCTATTACCCAAGCATGTAGGGGCTGTTTTAATAAATGGCCGATGCATAACTAGCCGATCATAGCTGAATGAATCACACCAGGTAGCGTTTTATAGGTTAAACGTTTATTTCATTTTCAAATTCAAAGTAACGGTTGTTGTTTTGAAAAGTAGTCCGGTTCTGTACCCAGAATACCCATATTAGATATATGTGTATTTGTAGAATGCCATCTAACGGGAGATAATGACTGACCGCTTTGGTTCCAGGCTAGTTCGTTCCAAAAAAAGTTCGTCCCTGGGCTTATTCGTCCCATGATTGCACGCTACTCCATTTGATTGTGCATGAATATTTACAGGTCGAAAAAAAATATCGTAATGTTAGCAATTAGATCTTGACGGCCATAGATATCTCAAAATCATTTCTCGCGCTTTAAATACGTAAATAAATATTGTATTGCGTTGCTATGTGGAGGGGGTACGCCACTGGGAGTTTCCGAAAACAACTGTGCTGGATTTTGATGAAAATCCAAACAAAAAGGGGTTAGAAGCATGGATTGAATAGAACATTTGTGAGTTTTTTTGGTGAAAGATCGAAATTTATTGATCTCGTTAATATCGTCGGTAATATTTAGATAGTACCGATGATGTTCAGTCGATGAAATAAATTCCGATCATTCACAAAAAAAATCCCCAATATCCTCTATGTCTTTTTCAGTTTTAAAGATGTAACCATTTTCTCCCGCTCTGTATGTTTTGTTTGTTTGAAGAAAAGAAAATGTATTTGAGCCCTGCTCTGGGGGTTATATGCATCACCGTGATGCATTATACAAGGTATGTCATCACATAACTCCTTGATTCATAAAAACCAACTGAATCATGAGGTAAACTGGTCCTTTGAGCAACAGAAAATTGATGAACTGCAAAAAGTTTCAACTTATTTGGAGACCTTTATTTTTGAAAAGACGAAATAAGCCTACATGTCGTTTGGAAGAAGTTGTGGGTTCTCTGATAACACCAAAGCGGAACCTACCTGCCCCCTCCCCCCCCCCCCCCCCCCAAAAAAAAAAAACCCACGACAATCATTTAGCTCATGTACAATTTGAAAGCATTTGCAGACGAGATGTTAAATGTGGCCAAAATGTTGTAATTTGAATGTAATTTGAATAAAAAAAGGGTAGAAAACATCGTTACCAGCATTTTCTCTTTTTGCTACGATGTTTTCAATAGCCCTCTTTCTTCGGTCGTTAACACTCGATCTAATATAGTGAAGAGTGCACTATTGAATCAAATGTATTTTTCGATACAGAACAAGGCTCATTTGATTTAGCCAATCAGACATTGTGTTACTTTAAAATTCAGAAAATTCTTGAAAAGGAGACTAAGAATGTTCATTACAGTGATTGGTGAATATGTACCCAGGTTTGGTCTCTATATATTTATCTGTCATTGAATAGTATACTTCCGGTATAGTGAGTTAACCTTTAGACTGGTTATCAAACTACTACCCTTTCCCACGAAACAAAATTTGCAATGGACGAATTTGAAATGATCATGCTCTGTTTTCATGATCAAAGGGCACCCGCATTATACAACCCGAGCCATGCGACTTCACCACATACATTGCCGAACCGTATTCATATTTGAGCCATGTTGTGACGAAAGGGAGCTTAATGAATCTTGACGCATTGTACCAAGCAAGTCATAACATGACCATGGATCCATAAAAAAATATTTTGTTTACAACCGGCTGAATCAGAAGGTAAAATGGTCCTTGGATATGCAGAAAACTGACCAGTAGAGAAAAGCTTTGGACCAGGTTGACCGCGTAGGCTGACCTGAATCGATACTTTTTGCAGATGCATTAACCCTTTACCATCCAATAACACTTTTTAACGACCCTGAAAAACTAGGCTTTTGAAAACATCGTTGGAAAAGGAGAAAATGCTGGTAACCAGCATTTTCTCCTTTTCCAACGATGTTTTCTACCATATCAAAGGCAAATTTCATCATTTGAGCCACATTAATTTCTCCTCTGCAAATGCTTTCAATTTGGACAAGTCTAAAATTTTCTCATGTGGTAAAGAGTTAAGCCCCCTTTTCACAGAGGATGGCTCATATAATTTATCTATCGTTGAGCAGGGTACTTCCGGTACACCAAGTTAAGCTTTAGACTGGTTATCAAAATTTATCCTTACCCTTCTGAGTTAAAATTAGCAACATACGACTTTGAAATGTTTAGATTGTAATTTTAGTAAGAATTGTTCCTCAATTCAAGGAGTCACCCGTATATAACACCGTGTACCTTCAGTACTTTTTATAATATCCTTTGGTTTACAATTGCTAAGTTTAACAGAATGACGTCATTTAAAAAAAAAGTCCAATTAAATACTGCATAATTTATCAAAAGGGCGCTAGATTTAGGAGACAGCTTTCTAAATAATCCTTAATATTATTATTACTCCTATAATTTTTCTAGATTGTATAAACATGTACATATTTAAGCGATATTTCATGTTATTATTTTTGTAAATGGTCAATGATAAAATCTTATTTGCCGAATATAAAAAAAAAAAATTGAGTTGAGTTGAGTTGAGTTAAAATAGATAGTTAAACTTGTGACGAATTCTCCCTCCGATCATTGACCTCACCGATAAGTATTACATAGCAGACAATTGAAATTTATAGTACATATATATATATCGATGTAATTGCTCCCTTTTTTTAAAATGCTTTGACTTCTGGGACCTATCACACCGTGCAGCTCTTTGTGGAAGATGGTTAACTCTTTACCATAAAATCCCTAGTTTCACCGACCTTGAAGAAAATGCCTTTTGAAAACATTGTGGGAAAAGGAGAAAATGCTGGTAACCAGCATTTTCTCCTTTTCCCACAAGGTCTTTTACAGTTCTCAGAACAAATTTCAGTGTTTGAGTCTTGTTTATTTTATCGTCTGCAAATGTTTTGAATTCGAACTAGTCTAAAATTTTGTCGTTTGGTAGAGAGTTAAGACTGATGCAAGGATGACAGTGAACATTCATGTTACAAAGCAGACAACTAAAATTTATGAACCTGTGGCACGTATCGAGTTAGTTGCTCCTTTTCCATCATCGTTTCTACTTCAAGGGAGCTGTAGAATATGATAAGTGGGTAAAACGGATGCTCTTTCGTCTACCGTTGACACTACAGATAAGTGTTATCAAACGGACGATTAAAATTTACAATACATAATCGATTCAGCAAGCAGCTGAGAAAATGAACATAATGTCTTGTCTTTGTTCAACTTGTTACGGAACGACATTTTAGATTAGTTGAAACTGAAAGTATTTGCAGACGATACATTAAATGTAGCACAAACTATAGGATTTGTCTTAATACTGGTAGAAAACATTGTGGGGAAAGGAGAAAATGCTGGTTACCAGCATTATCTTCTTTTCCCACAGTGTTTTTAAACGTGTTCTTCTTTTGGGTATTTAAAACTTGGTAAACTTGGTAAAGGGTTAGATCATTCCCTTCTGCCGTCATGAAAACGAGAAATTTTGCGGTACAGAGATCAAAAAGTTTGTTCTATATAATAAAACAGTTTGATAGAGCTAAATTATTATGAAGATAAGAACAATAACCTGGAATGTATTTTTTAACCAAATTATATCTGGGCTACCTCCCTTAGGTATGGTTATTTGTCTGTCTCTTTGAAAATAAAACATTTAATACTTTGGCTGATGAGCACGACTCCGTGAGCTTTTCCGGACATTGTAGATCAAGATGAGACTGCACAGTATGTTCAGTCCGATCTTAGATCTGCATAGTCCAATAAAATGGGATTTTCTCCCGGGAAAGAGAGCTATGAAATCTCAACATTTGGGTTTTTATCATTATCTTGAAATTTTCATTTTCTTTAACTATGGACGTGGGTTTTAGTTAAAATGCATGTATGTTAGGATTTCAAAGTTTCTCAAATGGTTACGCGTAATCTTACAGTCTTATACATGTTTTCAAAAGTGATAAAATGTAAGAACATGAATGTCCATTTATATATTTATGATCTATAAAATGTACATTATGTTTTCGAAAGTGTCAAACTGAAGGAGCAAGAAAAAGTCTCATTGACTTGGAAAAGCGTTTATCAATGACCATGTGTATAAGTTAAAATGCAGTCATGTTAGTCTTCTGTGAAGTACACAGCTTTGTCAAAATTTGTGAAAAGCTTTCATCTAAATCTATTTTGTTTAACGCTATAACACATTGCAGCAAATAAGATCCAGCGTATTAAAACACTCTCACATTTTCATACTTAGGAATAATGTTATCTTACTTATTTACATAATTTAAATTATTCAATATATGTACCCGTAATTATATTGAAATACATTTATGTCATATGATATTATATTGCATGCTTTGAAGTCAATTGTTTTGTAATGACCATTGATTTTGTATGCTTATGTATCAAATAAATTTCTGTTCTGCTGTGTTTGCATTTATTCAGAAATGATAATAACGATGATAAATATAATCATGATGATGGTGATGCTAGAGATTACGATGACAATGATGATTATGATAATAATAATAGTAATAATGATGATAATGATGATGTTCTAATAATAATAATAATAATAATTGTTGATGATGATAACGTTGTTGTCATATTGTAACAAAAATATTGTTTACAGTTGAAACAGCAGTTAACGCTCTACCAAACAACCTTGTTTTAACGATTTCGAAGGCTTTTCAAAACATTGCTCAGAAAGGAGAAAAGGGTCTGGTAATCAGCCTTTTCTTCTTCTCTCACAATGTTATCTACCAGTTTAAAGGATATATTATTACTATACCTCACCATCTTATCCACGTTTTATTGGTTGTCTGCAAATGTAGACGACAAAATATGCGTATTCGAAATAATAAGATATGTCTTTGAAAGGACAGAAAACTTTATGGGAAAACGGGAATATTTCACAGAATAAACACGAAAATTATTATGGGAAAATGAGAAAATACTAATTATCAGCATTTTTTCCTTTTTCCACAATATTTTCAAAATCTTTATTTTCTGTTGCTCTGTAACTCGGGGATATTTGGTGAAGGTTTCAACAAAACCAAAGCATTCACGGTCGGATTATACAACAACAGTACCATCAGAACTTTGATTTCCATTCTCGTCCCACAGCAGACCAGCTGATACTGACAGCTAAATATATATAATGAACACAATTTGTTTACTCTAGTATATTTGACAGAACATTTATTACTGTTTGACGTAAATGAATTAATTTGAACAGCTTTCCAGTTTTTTCGTTTAGCCAATGGCTAACGGAAGAACTTGTAACAATTAATGCAGAGCATCTGCATCCCTATTATGTTAGCATCCTCTCCATTTGCCATAAAGCTTTCGAACCCGATCTTCTGCAAGCTCGTTTTTTTTTATACATTTTTACGTGAACTTCACAAATTATTTATATAGATAATTCTTAACCTAATTCCAAATAAAAAGTAACACAATGTCTGATGGCAATAGCATTTAGTTTAGCCAATCAAAAATCGTGTTACTTTGCATGTAAGAAAATTCTCCATAGATAGAAGAAGAATGCCATTTGGAATAATTAGTGTACACGAACCCTGGTCTAACAAATATGTAATACTGGTATTTGTATCCCAGTTATTACGTTGTAGATTGGCATCAGTCTCCAGTTTGTCTGATTAGCACTCGCGCAGGTGCGAGTCAACCTGATGTCAGTGGGTATAAATTGGGATTGATCTTAATTGCATTTTCTTTTTATATTTAGAGCAACTTACAAAGATTCCGGCCTCGTTAATCCTTACACAGCGTGGCAAGATTGAAGTTAATCCTTACACAGCATGGCAAGATTGCAGCTGACTTTGTAGACAGTTTATACCAACACCAGAGGTCAAAAATGTCTACACTGTCTGATGTTGGTGATTTAGACCTATTCTGGTTAGCTCAGTCGCCTGATTACACACATTTGCTCCACAATGTTTTCCAAAGTTTTCTTCATTGTCGTTATAGGACGGCATTTGTGTGGTCAAGAATCGACAACATCAAATATAAATATCGTGCCGATTAAAAACCTGTGACAGGCATAGGCATATGTACATGCCGAAGGCTTGAAAACTCAACACGAACATCTTACGCACGCATATAGGATTCGATCTTTGGTCCTGTGCAAAATATAAATGCATAAATGGGTTAAACTAGCGCCAAGCTATTCCGGCATTGACATGAGATAGTATACGATTGTGGTAATGTAAGACTTTTATTTGTGCGAAGTTAGCCCGGAAAATTCGTCAACATCCACGAAAGAAGAGTAAGTACAATGCTAACAGATGGTGGGTGATACGATGGCTCAAAATGTTGTCACTAATTTTAAACCTTATCCTGCAAAATAACCATAATTAAATTTTCAATTCGATAGTAAAAAACCAAACATTGCTATTTTAAAGTTATGTTTTTGGGAATAATATCTCCTTATCGGACAGTGTAGCCCAAGATCAGACTGCACGTTCTGTGCAGTCTGATCTTGATCTACACAGTCCGCAATAGGTCAGTGAGTCGCGCTCAGCAGCCTAAGGGTTAAGACGTTTTCAACAATCAGGGGCGAAATTGAACATCTTCGGTATATTTCGTGTTACCATCTTTGTTCTGTTGCGCACGCTTTACTTGTGCTTCAATGAACACGGTCAGATTAATTAAATTACAGTCGATATAAAAAATCAGTTATTTTCTTGAAATGTGGGTTTAAACCTCTCTCAACCGGATAACAGTCATACACACAGTTTTCTTGTGTATATGCAACGTTTTGCCCAAGACAAGCATTTTTTTCATAGTACTGCTTTGTATGTCCATTACAGGTGGAAGACACATCAACAGCATAATAGTAATCCTTGTCAAATAACGCTGGCCATCTGTAACAAGACGATACTAATCTGTTTTGTTCATTCGGCTCGCGTTATATCGGAAAGGAAAACAACATTAGAGCTTCATAATATAGGAAATAGACACAAGATAAGAGGGGAGAGCATAATATCAAAGAGGAATCTTACATCGGAGACGCGTTATTTCCGAAGATAAAAACAACGTCACACTTACGTATATCGGATAGGACAAAAACGTTCACGTCGACTTATATCGTAAGGGGTGGGTTACGTCAGAGTAGCATTATAATGGATGGAAGAAACACGTAAGAATTGTGTTATATCGGAAAGGAATGAAAACCTAGCGTTATATCGGAGGGACAAACAACGTCAGAGTCGCGGTATATTGGAAGGAAGAAACACACCAGAGCTGCGTTATATTGGAAGGACGAAATACACCAGAGTCGAGTTATATTGGCAGGAAGAAACACACCAGAGTCGAGTTAGATTGGAAGAGATGTTACATCAGGATCACGATACGCCGGAAAGGACAACAGCATTACCACACAAACGCGAGTTTGATTTGACTGGTGGAGCTGACAGTCTCTAAAAACATTCATAATCGGACTAACTCCTGTTACAGAAAAATTGTTCCCTTTTCCCACAGTACTTTCTAGAGAAAAATAGTAGGAAGGGCTGCAAGGACTGAAGGGCTTGACATTATGACGTCTCAGGAGAGTAAGATATAGAATTTCTGTTCAATACTGCATTAATTCAATAACATTAAATTAAAACCAGGATTTATTTCTTTACCACACAGTCTGTACCCTGGCAGAAACACTTTTCGAAAAGGTTGTGGCAAAAAGGAGAAAATGCTGCTAACCAGCATTTTATCCATTTCCTATATTGTTTTACACCCTTTCACAGACAGTTACCACCATTTTAGCCACACAGAGTTTGTCCTCCAACAAATACTTTCAATATGGACAATCCTAAGACAATGGCATCGGGTATATAGAGTAAAACTTTCACCAGACGTAAGATAAATTAGATGACAACTTCAAGGTTGCTCACATTGATTGGTTGTAACTTTGAGAGGGTCGAAAACATTGTGAGAAAAGGAGAAAATGCTGGATACCAGCATTTTCTCCTTTCCTCATAATGTTTTCTAAAAGCTTTCTTCCATGGCATAAAAGTACGGCATTGTGTGGTGAAAGGTTGAAGGTGTCTCTCACAGATTACGCTACTAGCTTTCAAGATAACAAACCGCTTGGTGAATCATGAAAGCCTATAGCACCCTAGAGCAAATTATCAATGTCCCACTGTTGATAGGTTTTTTTTTCCATCAAACAATTTAATGGACTCTCTGCATTTTACTGAAAACACGTTTGAAAAACTAAGTCTTTATTCTATTGGGCTATGATAATCATCTAAAACAAAACAAAACAAAACAAAACAAAGCAAACAGACAAATGAAATGAAAAAACAACAACAACAAAAGTTTGGAATCTATTTTCAGTATGTTGTTTAGGAATGGATGTAGAAAATAGTAAATGTAATAAAAAGAATAAAAGTACTGACGCATTGAACGCAAAATTTCAAAGTCGAAGCGCCAACTCTACATGGCAACGTTCCTTTTGGGGAGAACTTTTTATGTTACGAAGTTTGGCTTCAAATAAAAAAAAACTGGTTTTGCTGGCATTTTTTCAAATTTCTCAGCTCGAACAATGACTGCGTTAAAAATATTTCAAAGAGATGCACTGAATGATTTAAAACAATTTTCAAAAAAGGAAAATGCATATTAAGAGCAAGAGTAATCGGACACAAAACCTAGGCCTGGTGTCATCGCTAAGGAGTTAGCGATATGTAAATAATAAGTGCTTGTCCTTTCTGAAACATATTTGAAGACGAGTATACATGAAAGAAAAAAAAAAAAGAGAAAATACAGTGGGTGGCGAAAGTTCCAACAGACGACAATTCTAGACTGGAAGAAAGTGCCCAAAAAGAAATAGAAGATAAAACTATAGCAAGGAAGAGCCCAACCATATTACGTTAAATGACGTTATGCCAAATGACGCTGGCCATCTGTAACAAGGCGATTCTTTTCAGCTTTGTTCATTCGGCTCGCGTTATGAGGGCATAGACAACAGCATTATTAGTATGACGTAATATCATATCAAAATCCGGAAGCTAAAACGATAAGAAAGTCAGACACTCTCATCAGCAAGGAGATATAATAGTAAGTCAACTTTTTGAAAGTATGTTGTGCCACTTTTTTTGCTTACATGTACATGATTGGAAGTTTGAAATAAAGCATACAGCAGGAAAGGGAAAGAATTCTTTTTATACTTCTCGGGATGTTATACTGAATTGACAAGCATAGATCTATATCTTTGAAAGTTTTTCAAGGCTTTTCAAAAACTATAGAGGTGTAAGGAAAGTTTTTGGCAATGCAATGATATGATTATACAGAACTAAAATGTGTTAGCCATGGTCTGTTAACCGTTTACCAAACAATCCCGGCCCTGAGAAAGAAGCCTTCTGAAAACATTGTGGGAAAAGGAGAAAATGCTGGTAACCAGCATTTTCTCCTTTTCCCACAATATTTTCTACCCTTCCCAAACCAAATTTCAATTTTTGAGTCACATTAGTTTTGTCGTCTGCAAATGCTTTCAATTTGGACTAGTCTAAAATTATGTCGTTTGGTAAAGCGTTAAAAAGAGGGTTTAATCCATTTGTAAAAAGAATCGACATACGTCAGCCTGCGCAGTCCACGCAGGAGGCTGATATGAAACGAAACCTTTTGCCATTTGTAAATTTTCTGCATGACCAAGCAGCCGGTTGTAAGACAAAATGCATCGTATGGATCCATAATTATGTGATTACTTGCTTGGTATAATGCATTGCGAATATGTATTAAACTCTTTTTCGCCAGAGCACTGTTCATGTACATATTACATTGTTCTAAAGCGGCTTCTACAGTAGACTTACCTGTCAGCTTGAGACGGACGCAGGATTGATGATAGGCATTGCGACAGGATTCATTCCTCTCCCACCGTTGACGATTGTTTCGACGATAGTTATGTGGGAAAGAAGCCAGTGGCTTGGAAAGAATATTGTGCAGAGCACTCAGGGTAAAAGAGACTCCAGGAAATCATGGATAGGTGCACTGGCCGCTGCGATATAACTGAAATAATGTTGAAACGGCATTAAACACCATACAATCAATCAATTTGCATGAAGGCGACGATGCTGGTTACCAGCATTTTCCCTTTTTGCATCAATGATTTCAACACTCTTGTACCTCAAGGCGGTTATGACACAGGATTGTCCGGTTAAAAAGAAACATAATCGGACATAAAATACATAGAGGTTATTACACGGCTGATGAGGGCCGGAGAGTGATATCGGCCCGCCACCTTGATATCTACCTCGAGGACTTTAGCCCGAGGGCAGATTTCGAGGTGGCGGGCCGATATCACTCTCCGGCCCTCATCAGCCGTGTAATAACCTGTTTATTACATTCATTAATCATTTGCTCGATTACTTCGTTTTCTTACATGTTTAAACAGTTAAAACAGAGAAATTCTTGTCTTTATTCGACACAACTTTTTTCCGCGGGTAAACGTCACATTCATGACGTAATCATGCATCATTCATCATCACTATCGAAGCTGCATATACAGTATAAGGACGTTTTAAATAAACAGTTTTTCATACTTATTAATAGTTAAAAAGATGCCAGTATGTGTGTTTTATCGAGCCAAATATTCAATTTAGTATGTAACGTGTTATAAATGACAAACAGGATTAACTAGAATAGATGGTTGGTGCTTTGGATTGTGAAACTTAATCAGGCTCGGTTCCCCCGGCTCAACGGATAAAATTCGTAGAAGTACTAGCCTATAGACACCACGCCTTGCCCGATAAACTTTCCCAATCTAAGACAACAACAATCTATTCTTTATTCATTGTGTCTTTGCTGGTTTTGCGATTCAATCATTGTCCGCTAGCGACTGACGGACTGAATCAGCCATTTTTTTTTTCAAAATGGATCTTTTCAGAACGTAAGTTTACGAGCGAGTGTTCTGTTGCTATAGATTCAGAACAAATATCTTGTCAACGGGCAGGATATCAGATATCAGCCCGTTGCCCCGCCATATCTGCCCTCGCGTGACACTGATATTACACCATTTTCGGTAGAAAATGTTACTATTATTAGTAACAGAATGTAATAATGTGTAATTTATAAGCAAATCGGTCGTGCTCTGTGAAGAGGGGACTTAATGCATCTGCAAAAAGAATAGAAACTTTTTGCTATTGGTCAATTTTCGGCATGTTAAAGGACCAGTCTATCTCATGATTCAGTTGGTTTTTAAAAAATAGATTTTATTAATCCAAAATCACGTGATGACTTGCTTGGTATAATGCTTCACGAGGATGCATTAAGCCCCCTTTTGCCAGAGTATGGCTCACATATATATATATATATGTGTGTGTGTGTGTGTGTGTGTGTGTGTGTGTGTGTGTGAAAAAATCAAATGGTGCCGGTTCAAGGATATTACATAATAAACAAAAATAAAATCACATGGGAGTATATATGAATAATGTTTATTGCCAACCGGTTTCGCTTTGAAAGCTTTCAAAGCAAAACCGGTTGGCAATAAACGTTATTCATATATACTCCCATGTTATATACACACACACACACACACACAACACACACACACACACACACACACACACACACACACACACACACACACACACACACACACACACACACACACACACACACACACACATATATATATACACACACACACACACACACACACACACACACACACACACACACACACACACACACACACACACACGATCAAGAAATTCAATGTTTGGATATTGTTTTTTTCTGACTGTAAAAGGCCATAACTGAGTGCTTTAACTCTTAACAAAACTATCCCGTTTTTGATGACCAAGAGGAAGACGGCTGTTAAAACATTGTAGAAAAAAAAGATGCAGATGACCATCGTTTTCTCCTTTTCTCGGGATTTTTTTTTTTTCGACGATTCAGATCATCAATTGGTCTACATTTGGTCTACATTTGATTCGTTTGCGCAAATGCTTACGATTTGGACAAGTCTAAAATTACATCATTTGGAAAAGGGGTGAGAGTTGGGAAGATATTACATTCTTTGAAACAAAGGTGGAAGAAAATGGCCAGCCAATGTTTTGGACAGAACGATTTTGCCCAGGTCAATTTAGCCAGTCAAAAAAATTAGGTAGGACAATTTGTCCAGATAAACACGATGGCTTCTTAAAAATAGAAAAAGTAAAAGGCCTACTTGCAGCAAAAAGTAAACAATTTGTGTTATAATACAGGCATATTTTATACGACTTATTCATACCATTTTAAAGTATGGATATTACTGATAATATCTGACAATATATTACCGTACAGTTATCAAAGTTGCAAAAGTTACAGAAAAGAATATTTGTATATTGTTAAACTAATTTAAAAGGTTGATAGGTACTGTTAATCAGGATGAGTGGTATCTAAGGCTTGATGTTGGGTACTACTGATCAGAATTGTCACATATATTTTACGTGTTTTTGCTGTCAACCGGCAAACATATATCTGTAGCATTCCATTAAACTACTAATTTGTAAAGGACAGTTAAAAAAGGGGGTTCCTACGTGGCTCTGTTACAAGGTATAGGATTTCTATCCCATACATAGTTCAGACAACTGCCATTTGATTTGTGATTTCAAACCATTGTAGTTATTCAGTGTCGACCGATTACAGCGCTGACAGCACTTTGATTGAATTATGAAATCGTACCCCTGTCATTAATGCGCACTCACTTCTTTGAAAAGAGTTCACATCATAGTTCTGACGAGAGCAATATATTATCATGTGCTTTGATTCTAAGTTTTGCAACGGTCATCGAAAACGTTAGCTGAATCGACATAAAGATGTATGCCAGCCATGTTTTTGGAGTTCAAAGCTTTTACCTGTGACGTCACATAATACTTTTACGGTTATGACATCATTTAAAGGCCAAATTATCAAAGCAGGTGTTATAATACATTTGAAGTTAAATCATACCATTTGACAGTGAAAAATATTCTGGAGATGACAGCCTGTTATCTTGTGGTCGAGCCATATGTTAGTTGCCGACAGTAAAAAGGAATTTTAAAATCAGGCAAAAAGTAAACAAAAGACACAGCTACCTGGCAGGTTTTAACCTAGTTTTGAAATTAATTTCTCTGTCAGCAACTAACACTTGGACCGACCGTACAATGACAGATTGTCATCTTCACAATAATTTCTTTGCTTTTAAATGGCATGATATAAATTCAAATGCATTTAAACGCCCACTTTGTTTACTTTTGGGCTTTATTGTTACTTGAAAGGTGGGTATTTAGATTTTTCACATCTCACCAAATTAAAAAATATATATACCACTCAAATTTATATGAAAAAACAATACAAATCATCAATAATTAAGAATCATAAGATTACAAAAAACATTTTTTTTTGATGGTGTTCCCTTAAAAGGCTACGTAGCCTCTTAAGATATTTTTAGATTTCGCGCCAGAAACCAAAAAAGCATTGTGGGAATGTCAAGTGACTGGCACGTGACTAATGACGCTGAAATTCCATAACATAACAAACATGTAATTATTTTCCATGATGTCTTCGGACGCTATGTTTGAAGCTTCGTCTGTGTATTTCCGGTATGTAAATGAGCGAGTTGCTCATGTAAAAATAGACCGTGTTTCCCGTCGGTGTCGACCTGGGCCGTAGTAAATCTCTAATTTCTATTTTTGTCGGATGGTTTGACTACTGGGGTTTTATGAATGATAATTAAAAGGCTTTGGAAGTATAAGGATGATTTTTTTTGTATTTTTGTAAAATTTTCGTCCCAAAATCTGAAGGGCCACCTTTAATGCTCTTATTGATCAAACGTGTTTATGGTAAGAATACAGGAGATCATACTAGTTATATCTCACAGCACCAAGGTTTTGCTTTATAGTAATAATAATAATAATAATAATAACTTTATATTTAGAGAAGGTAACATGTTAAGACAGAATCTTATTTTCTACATGGCCTTCTTTCACCAAAAACACCACTCAGGGTAAGGAGCCTAGGGGCTAGTTTGTGATGAAATAGGTTGTCGACTACAATATATGCGTTGTGCCTGTTCCAATTGATTTAAAGAGGATCAAGTAAGTTAAAGAAAAAGTAAATTTGGCAAGCAGTCCTAAGAAATTAAGAAAAAAATGGCTAATCCAGAAATCATAGGACCAAACGAATGGATATCTCAAACGAGTCAAACGGAGCGACAAATAAGCTCCTTGAAAATTTAAATAACTATATCGGAAATTTGCCTGGAGGCGACCAGATAGCTGATATTTGTTTTTCTCGGTGCAAGATCGAAATTTATTTCATCGCGTTTCTTTATCCAAAATCTTCTTTAAGCAGACGACAAGATTGTAAACTTGTTGAAAGTAGCTCTATGCAATATATTTAAAGTCGCTAAAAGAAATGGATTTGTCTTTGACAAGGTCTAAAACATTCTCGGTTTAAATGCTGTTTACCAGCATTTTCTCCTTTTCCTTCAATGTTTTTAAAAGCCTTCTGGCTCGTGGGTTGTAAAAATTCGGAATTGATTGGTTAATGGCTAAAACGCTATGTTCAGCAATAGTTTCTAACTAATGCAGACAGTGCCGATCAAGATTACACTACGCAGTCTGATCTCGGCTACTTTTGTCTGGCCAACACAACCTTGAAAAGCCTTCTAGCTCAGGATCATTAAATCTTGGGACGGTGTGGTAGTGTAAAACTCTTTTAGAGTATTGAGATTAGCCATTTATCTCTCACATGGCTAAACTTTTTTTTTCCGACTGAGTTTGTCTGAAAGTAGCTAGAACCCAATACCTCAGAGCTTGACACTAGAGGTGGCCGGTTCCAGTCCCCAGCTCGGCCAATTACTTTCAGAAGATTGATAGTAGTCATTGCTACACGATTTATGCCACTCATACCACTAGTTTCAACGTTGTTACGAGAAAAGGCAGAGAGTAGCTTGGGAGGAATACTGTGCCAAGTACTGGTTATAGAAACTCCAGGAGTGCATGGATTAGTGAGTTAACGGCCATCATATGACTGAAATAATGATGGAAAATGGATCAAACACCAAACAACTAAATCTTGCTTTCAAGACAATCTGTGTCATTTGACAGCACAAATATCATATATGCGCTATACTGCGTGCTTCATTTCGCTCCACTACATCCCCTTACAACTGAATCCTTTATCTATCAACCCTTAGGCTGCTATGCGCGACTTACTGACCTTTTGCGGACAGTGTAGATTAACATCACAGAACCTGCAGTCTGATCTTTGATCTACACTGTCCGATAAGGATATATTTTCCTTTAAAAAAATACATTTGAAATAGCAAAATTTGTGTTTTTACTAGGAGTAAAAGTTTTATTTCAGTTATTAAAGAAGATAAGGGTTAACTTTCTCACTAAAAATTAAATGCATTCTACTTTTCTCGAAGGCTTTAAATAGATTTACGTTTCGTTTGAAGCTGACTCTAGTAAAAGATGAACATGAGGTAGCGGAAGGTGTAGATCAAAAATCAGTCTGCACATTTTGTGCAGTCTGATCTTGATCGACGACATCGCAAAGTCCATCCAAGGTGACATTGGCAGAGAGAGTTAAACATGTTTTTATGACCCAGAGTTGGTGGACTCCGGAAAACATTGTAGGAAAAGAAGAAAATACTACATGTACTTTCATTTACTCAGTTATTTTTACCCTTCTCTTTCCCTCCCCTCCCCTATTATTTTAGCCATGTTTGGTGCATTATATCATCTGCAAAGTCTTTTAATTTGGACAAATCTTGATTTCTTTTTTTATTATCTGGTAAAAAGTTTAGCTAGGTAAAGTAGCATTTGTTTCTTTTCCCACAATGTTTTCAAACACTTTTAAAAGAATAATTCCATGACACAATACGGACAGAGCTGAAAATGAACCATTTACCACACAATCCTATGTTTATATGGCCCCGAGTAAATGATTTTTTATGAACATTGTGGGAAAAGGAGAAAACGTTAGTTACCAGCATTTTCTCCTTTTCCCCTGTGTTTTTCCCCTTTAAAGACAAAGTCCATCATTTTGAGCCACATATACTTTGTCATCTGCAAACTTGTCGTCTAATAGAGGGTGAAGGTCAATCTGTGTATTGGAGGGAATAACCAGTGTAAAAAACAAATGGAAAATGTTCAGTGCAGGAAAATCAACTCTGGTTCAAACCCCTGTAACAAACAGTTGAAAGTTTTATTAAACTTCTGGTAGATTGCTTCTCAAAACATTATAGGAAAAAGAGAAAATGCAGGTAAACATAATTTACTGCTTTTCTTACAATGTTTTTTTATTCTTTCGAAAACACACTTGTCTTCTGAAAATGTTTAAAATTTTTGTTTTTGGAAATGGGTTAATTCAAAAACAAACTCAATGTACACGTACTTCATTTGTTATTCTTTTATTAACCTTTACTAGACAACAAAATTTTAGCCTTGTAACATTTGAAAGCATTTGCAGACGACAATTTCAGTGTAGCTCAAATATTGTGATTTTTCTTTGAGAGGACATGGTTAACAGCATTTTCTCCTTTTCCCACAATGTTTTCAAAAGGCTTTTTTCGCATGTCATTAAAAGTCTGAATTATGCTGTAAAGGGTCAAATGATGTTTAATGGAGCACCGACATCTATGGTCATTTAGCGCGCTTGAAAGGTAGTGTACTACCAATAGTTGTAAGAACTAAGTGGTAATTTAAAAATACTTCATGAACAAGAATTAAAAATTAAAGCAGAAAAATGTGGAATACATCTATTATATGATTGTAAGTGCTAGTAGACTTTGCAACGAGGAAATCCTAATTGCAGGGTCATCCAACGTGATTTATATTTATGTCCTAAATTTAAAAATTCTATATTGTATTATATAAATCTATGTCTTTCAGATATTGTAAAATGTTATTCTGTTTAACGTTTAAAGATAACTTCCTTTTACATAATGTGCTATCATTTTGTAAAATATCATAACTACTGGCTAATTTCAGACACAACATTTGCTTGTATACCCTAGGGCTGTACATATGTCATCGTAGCCAACATATTTTAAAATAACTTGAATGAATTCAAAGTACATAGAGGATGATCAACTGGTTGTGTTTGATATTTAAGATCTGTCACTCAAATGGGGTTAGAAAATCACATCACACTAAATTTGAGTGACAGATTTTTAATAAGACGTCTGCAAACACTTTCAATTTGGACTAGCCTACTTTTTTGGTGTTTGGTAAAAAGTTAATCTGTCTACAGTAGGGATGTGATAAATGTGGTGGTAATCGCTGGGACTGTATTTTCTTACACTTGTATTTTGTATATCACCAAATGGTTTAACTTTCAAATATCATCTCAGTTTTGCCGTCCATAGTCTGTCTGTTTTGCTCGAAATCTGTACTTTACCTAAAATTAGACAAAAACAGAGGTAAGGAACTACATCCACATCCCCAAGTAGGCCAAAGTGGTCATTTGATTTAGCCTGTTGCTCTCAAAGAATTACAAATTTTTATGTTAAGAAATAACTTCATTAATGTAAAATTAATTTAATTCCTTTCCCTTTGAGCTGACGCAATATTGCATTCTGTATTACACACCAGACATTCAACCAGACAAGACCGTTCACATCGCACGGTGTGGCCAATGTTTTAGCGAATATATTACAGGCATGTTCATGGTCATTTTTTCAAAACAAATGCTCATTTTGGTGTCAGCTTTGTAATGACCGTTCTACTCTTTGGTGTGTCCTTTTTTTCTCAAAGATCAAAACCAAAAAGCCTGTATGGGAATAAATAGAAACCATTACTTAATATGCTGACACAATATATAATATTTATTTTATTCACTCCAGACATAAGACAAGACTGTCCACCTAGCGCGGTGTGGCCAATATAGGGAGGAGCTTTTTCTCTAGGCATGTCAATGGCCATTTTTTTTCCTTGCTCCATACAATGTGGGTGTCAGCATGTAAATGGCCATGTTGATGTCACTATGGGGTTATATTACAATGTTTTCGGACATGCCTTGGCCTGACAGTCTTACATTTGAAACGGGTGCAAATATAAAAGGTAAATCGGTTGGGTTGAGGTTTTAATAAGACTAGGCAGGGATCCTATAATCTCTATAGATGATCTCTGCACCAGGGTACCCAATACACTCCATGACAGTACTATCTTTACCTGCAAATACTTTGCAACAGAAAAGGCATAAGGCCCTATATCCTCTCTGTACATTGGCCATATCAGGTACATTTTTGCAGACCGGTACCTAGGTTATCAATGTGGGGATAGCACTGTCCACAAAAGCTCCTCTGTAGTATGAAATAAGCATGAAAAATATACAAACAAAAACAATTTTGAATTTAGAAAATTTTAGAAAATTATTAGAGTTTGTTATGAAGAGGTTTTCTGGTACTTGTTTTTTCATTCATTTTGATACAACACAGCATGAATAGCCAACAATCCAGATGTATTAGGAACAGAGATGTAAGACATTCACAGCATGCGCTTCAAGTGTACAAAGTTTGATTTGCTGATAAAGATCTTAAGTAGTACTTTACCAAACGACCACAATTTGGACTTGTCCAAATTCAAAGCATTTGCAGACAACAATTTAAATGTGGCTGATATGGCAGAATTTGTTTTTGAAAGGGTAGAAAGCATAGTGGGAAAAGGAAAAAATGCTTGTTACCAGCATTTTCTTCTTATCCTACTATGTTTTCGAAAGTCGTCTTTGTAAAGGTTGTTAAAAGTCCGGATTATGTGGAAATAGGTTAAAAGACTCTCAGACTCTTCCATAATAAAAACACCTGCAGACAACAAATTTAATGAAGCATGTATGATGACAGTATTCTTTAAAACCTTTCTCAAAAGAAAATATTGTAGGGAAAAAAGAGAAAATACTATTTAAAAATATAGACGATTTTTTGCCAGCAGCCTAATTCAACTATAGGAAAGATTTTTTTTTATACCATGATGTGCATTTGACCTATTTACAAAAAGAAAGATAAATGTTATTTTGAACAACCTGATAGCGGAAATTTCTCGTTTTTGAAGTGAATTTTACTACAGAAATTGTGTAAGTGATCACTTTTTTGATGCTTTGTTATGTCTGACCTTGAAATGACCTTTACACTTTCATACTTTATGTATATTTGATGTAGTTACATATAATTTGAAACTGTTTGTGACAGCAACCTGATAGTTGAAAGTTCCATTTGTTTTATAAAACCCCTGCCCCTGGACAAAATGCATATGTACTGGTAATGGAAATTCCAACTGTCAGTCCGCCGACCCTCACTTGCCTATAGGAACCTAATGTAAGATTTTTTATTTATGAATTTTTAGTTATTTTTAACCATTATACTAAAAGTAGGTTTTCCAGGAGCTTCAATCCAATTTTCACTTAATTTGTTACTTTATGCCATAATGCCTATTTCACCTAACAGTTTACATATAGTTCCTGGAAGATATTGTCAGCAGCTAGATTTTGCAGTCAGTAGGTCTTCTTGAGTTAAAGCTTATATGCAAAAACTTTTTACCAGATAAATAATGAATATTTCTACCTCTTTACAATTGAAGTTTTACCAGCAACCTGATAGTTGAAACTTCCATTTGTGGTTTTTAACCCCTGTCCCTGGTTACAATGTATATAATGGAAATTCCTACCATCAGTTAACTGAGCCTCACTTCTTTATATTAACTTTATACTATGGTAAAGCATTCTAATTCATCAAAAGAACTTTTAGTGCTTAATTTGAAAATAAAGGCTGTAGAAACAAATCCTTCCAAATATTAAATTTGCTTTTTCATTGTTTATGAACTTCTATACTGTGAAAAAGTTTAAAACTGTCATTTCCTGAGTGCTTTAACTAATTGCCAAACAACAAAAATTTTAGCCTTGTCCCAACTTGAAGACAATAAATAAAATGTGCGTCAAATAACGGTTTTTGACTATGATATGGTTACCAGCATTGTCTTCTTTCACCAACATGTTTTCAAAAGCCTTTTTTGCCGTAGGGTATTAAAAGTTTGGATTGTGTGTTTAAGAGTTAACCTATAGTCTGTCATAAATATTCAGAAAGAAACATAATTGAAAATATAAAGATGTTATATCGAAACTCAAACCTAGCAAAACTTTGTACAAACAGGACAAGTATGAATGTCTTGCACCCAGTGTTCCTCCTATTGTGTCCATACCGCCAAGATGAAGTGCATTGCAGACAGGGATTTTATGCACAAAATGATGAAACAAAAAATGCACTAAAACCTTCTCTAGCTCTACTAATAAAAGTTCTGTTGAGCCAAATACATGTGAATTTAGAAAACTTTAACAATGGTACAGCTAAAAACTGACTGACAACTTTGACCTACCTCGAGTCCACAATCACCCCTAAATTTCCATATAGGCGAGCTCATTCCCTTCCTGCAACAGATTTCAAAGAAATAATAATAAACTTAAAGCAAAATTTATCATTCTACATATACATAATTTTAGCATAAAATCAACACCTACGTAAAATACATGTACATATACCACAATAATTGATTGATTGCATAGTGTTAAACGCTGTTTTCAACATTGTTTCCGTTATATCGAACCTATCAATGTTTGGTCCTCTTCCGACGACTTTTTTTTTTTACCCTTTCAAAGACAATTTCATACAAAGAGATAAATTTGTCATCTGCAAATGGCAGGTCTAAAAAATTGCCATTAGCAAGAGTTAAATACATTTGAATAATGCTGAAGAATACATGTACATTTACATTAGAAAATATTGTGGCAGAAGGCATATTCCTCATTTTTCAACAAACTGCCATATTCAAATTAAGGTCTACGGCCCCTACCTCTCATATCAAAAGACTGAAGCCTCTGAGATTGGACGAATAGCCTGTACGAAAACGTCGATGTTGCACAATATTTACCAATGAGTTAGTGAGTCTACCTCCCCTAACTCTCATATTAAAAGATGGAAGCTTCCAAGATTGGCTGAATAGCCTTAACATCAACATCGATGTCACACGATATTTACAGGTGAGTTAGGGGTCGTAGTCCTCAACTCTTTACCAAACGACAAAATTTAGGACTAGTCAAAATTGAAAGCGTTTGAAGATGACAAATTTTGAAGATTGTTCTGGAAATGGTAGAAAACATTGAGGGAAAAGGAGAAAATGCTGGTTACCATTCTCCTTTTCTCACAGTGTTTTCAGAAAGCTTCTTTTTCAGGGTCGTCAAAAGTCGGGATTGTGTGGTAAAGAGTTAAAATGAATATTGAAAATGCCTATTTTACAAGAGTATTCTTAAAGATACCTGCAGCAAATTTATCAGCAGGTTGCTAAATCAAGTGGATATTTTCCATGAAACTTACCACACAATCTTAAGTTTAAAAAAAAAACACTCTTTTTAAGACATGTTTTTACCTCTTCAAAGGCAAACCCATCTTTTGAGCCATATTTAGGGTCTACAGCCCCTAAATCACATATTAAAAGATGGAAGCTGCCAAGATTGGCCGAATAGCCCTTATGAAAACATAAATGTTACACGATATTTACCGATGAGTTAGTACATGTAAGTCTACAGCCCCTAACTCTCATGTTAAAAGGCGGAAGCTGCCAATATTGGCCGAATAGCCTTTATAAAAATGTCAATGTTTACCAATGAATTAGGGGCCGTAGACCTTAAATTTGTTGTCTACATATACTTTTAAGTCTAAAAATTTCATTTGGTGATGACTTAAAAGACTGTCAAGATAAATGTATTACAATTTCATGTAATGTAGAGAGAATATCTGTACAGAAAATAGTAATGTAGATCTCAGATCAGATTGCATATATTGTTCAGTCTGATCATACCACACAATCCCAACTTTTAACAACCCTGATAAAGAGACCTTTAGAAAACATTGTGGGAAAAGGAGAAAATGCTGGTAACCAGCATTTTCTCTTTTTCCCACAATGTTTTCTACCCTATCCAACACAAATTTCAAATTTTGAGTCACATTTATTTTGTCGTCTGTAGATGGTTTCAATTTGGTCACATCCAAAAATTTTGTTGTTTGGCAATGGGTTAACCCCTTTGCCACACAATAAAATTTTAGACTAGTCCAAATTAAAAGCATTTAAGAATGACCAGAGAAATATGGACCAAATGATGAACCCTGGTCTTTAAAAGGGTAGAAAACATTATGGGAAAAGGAGAAATGCTGGTTACCAGCATTTTCTCCTTTTCCCGTAATGTTTTCAAAAGCCTTATTCCATAGGGTCGTTAAAACTTGGGGTTGTGTGGTAAAGGGTTAAATACTTGATCTATGTTCAACTTACCATATAGATGTGCTGTTTAGTTGTAGATTGTTCTGATAACTGCTGCTGACAAAGTGTCTGCCATCTTTTCCAAGCAATGCCACTTGAAACAATGGTATCTTGAATTGAAAACCCTAAAACAAATAAAAGAAAACCTCTGTATTTTGTTTTGGAGGAGGGGTAGGGGGATGGGAGTGGGGAATTGTTGTGAGGCAGTGATTTGAGTAAGTTTATAAAGTAACTTTGTGTCAACTGTTATCTTTTACTTTTCTGTTTTTTTCTAAATCTTTGCTTGTTTCATTTAACTCTTTACCACACAAGCAAAATGTAGACTTGTCCAAATTGTAAGTTTTTGCGGCAACAATTTGTGTGGTTTAATTGATGGAATCTATATTTTATAAGGTAGAATTAAAACATTGTTGGAAAAGGAGAAAATGCTGATAACCACCATTTTCTCCTTTTCCTACAATGTTTTTAAAGCTTTCTTTCTAGGGATCATTAAAAGTTGGGATTGTTTGGTAAAGGGTTAATCATGACTATTCTTGATTTTCTCTTTATCCCTTTCCTGAACTTCAAATTTAAGATTCTTCTAAATGAAAAGCATCTGCATTCAACAAATCTGAAAGTGGACCAATGAACTGAGGCTCTTTGACAGGCTAGCAAATATTGTGGCAAAAAGGGAAAAGGCTAGTTACCAGCATTTCCTACCTTTTCCACAGAGTTTTCAGAAGGGTCTTCATATGAGTCATGAAAACACAGGATTGTCTGGGAAAGGCTAAAATACCAAACAACAGAATTTGACTGTTATTGAATGGTGTTTTATGCCTCTTTCAACATTATTTCAGTCATGTCACAGCAACAGCTTGCATATTCATGTGTTTCTTGGATTTTACTAGTACTAGGCTAGAGCTCTGACAAAAGACCCAGTGGATCTAGTGCTGCCTGAACCCAGGGCCTCCAGGTAATGAGTCCCACACTTTACCACTGAGCCACGCAGGACCCCGACTGGTTCAGAGTGTAAGATTTTGCAGATGACTGATATCACTCAAATGATGGAATTTGTCTGCGATAAGGTAAAAAACACAGAAGGAAAAGGAAATAATGTTGGTAACTAGCATTTTTTTTCTTTTCCCACAATGTTTTCTATGGCTTTTTCCCCAGGGTCTTATAATCGCAGGATTGTTTGGTGGTGGGTTAACACTTCACCACACCATGCTGAGCTTTAATGATCCCGAGAAAGAAGCCCTTTGAAAACATTGTGGGAAAAGGAGAAAATGCTGGTAACCAGCATTTTCTCCTTTTCCCACTGTTTTCTACCTTTCTCAGGACATGTTTTAATTTTTCAGTCTCATATTGATTTTGTTGTTTGCAAATGCTTTCAATTTGCAATGACTTAAAATTTTGTAGGTTGGTAAAGAGTTATAGGACAATTTAGGCTATTTTTCTTTCCAAATTATTGTTTTGGACAGAATATCTGTGAAAAAAAGTTTATGTTTAAGATTACAATGCATAGTCTGTTTAGCCTTATCTTAATCTACCTGTATAGCTTTTAACTTACGATGTAGATGTTCTGCTAACTTGTAGATTTTTCTCATAACGGCCTCCGGCAAAACGTCTGTCATCTTTTTCAAGTATTACTACTTCAAAGCCATGGGATCTTAAATTGAAAAAAAAAAACCTCTGGTTCCTTTTTCTATGGGGGAGGGGATGGGGAATGGGGAAGGGGGTGGGCTAGTTGTAGGAAAAATTGTTTCCTGTAACTTTATTTTGCTTTTTTGTATCTTTTCTGATTTATACACTTTAGATTGTTTCAAATCAATATGACAATGCTTGGTTAAATTGTATTTCTATTGCAAATAAATCTGAGCTTATGTTACTCATAATTCAATTTTTTTTGCTCAAACCTGTGTTTGTAAGTGAGAAATGACCTGCTGCTGTAGAAAGCTGACTGTATGCATTCTCAATGTGAACATTTTATTTTTGTACTGTTAATGCAGCTTTACTCATTTTTATCTTCAAGCTTAAGGTAGTTTTTAGCATTCAATCAATCAATTTTTCTTTCTGATAACAGGTTTTAAAATTTTAGAATGGTCCAAATTGAAAGCAATTGCAGATGACAAAGTAAATGGCACTCAAATAAGAAAATCTGTCTTTGAATGGGAAGAAAACATTTTGGGAAAAGATTAAAATGCTGTTAACCGGGATTTTTTCCTTTTTCCTCAATGTTTTCAAAAGTCTCATTTCTAACAGTAATTAAAAAAAGAGAATTGTTTATTATAAAGAGTTAATAAACCATACCTTCTTTTTTTTCTTTCAATTTAATTTCATCTTAATATGAATACATGTGCATGTAATCTTGATTTCTTTGCTCTTGCAAAGGAATCAAACTTACCATTCAAAAGACTTTCTTGCTCGCATGTGCTTGTGACCTGCTGCTGTTGAAATCCATAAGCATATCTAACTTGTTTATCACACTTTTGTACTGCAACTTTATATTTATTTCTTTATGTTTTTTTGAAACATAGAGTAAACTCTGGTTCTTATTATGTCAAAAGTACTGAAAATTTTAGATTTATTATCTTTATCCTATTTCATGACTGTTGATGGACAATATAAATATTCTTTGTTTTTGTATCTAAGGTAACCTCTCCTGATGATTCCTTTGCATTTTACAAATGTATATACATGTACATATTTTAGTTCAAGCTGAAAATCGTATATGTATGCAAATTCCTGTCATTACTTAACAAAAAAAGTTTATGGATAATGCTTGCTTCTGATACTTTCTGCAATACTTTTGCCAGGGACAGGGGGTATCAGAAACAAACATATTCCAATTGAAAATCTCTAAAAAAAAAACAATAATGATTTTTTCAAAACTACATGTACAACTTTGCCTATAAATAATTCAAACACACTGCACAGATGTGATTATTTGTTATACCTACAGAAAAACAAATTGTATTAATAGAAAATGAACATTAAGGTTTACTTTAATGGTAATGGTGAGTAAAATCATATTCCTAACTTTTTTCCAAATGACCATTTCATTTTGTCCAAATCGAAAGCATTTGTGGACTATATATTAATATGTGGCTCATATAGTTGTATTGGTCTTTGACAAGCACATAAAATACATGTATGTTGGCAAATAGAGAAAATGCTGATAGCAGTGTTTTCACTTTAAGCCATGATCCTCAGGGCCTTGAAACTTAGGATTATCTGGTAAATACTCAATATTAATCTAAATTACTTAAGATTACACCCTTTTTTCGCATTTGTGAGTAAAAATTAATTTGTTGCCCTATGTGTAAAGCTAACTGTTTGTTTAAAGTTGGCAATGTCGTTTTTTTTGTATTGTAACTCCATTTTTTTGTGTTAGAATTAAAAGCAGCAGTTCTTGTATTTCTGTATCTTTTTTATATATTATTTTCTTTTATTCATATATTCTTGTTTAATTTCTTGCCCTTTTACCATTTTATTCTGGTTTTTTTTTGCAACTTATTTTTTTCTAATGATTTTTATTGCTTTCTTTTCATGTTTCTTTTCTTTTCTTTCTTTTTTTACTTCTCATGTTTTTTTATTTTATTCCTTTTCAGGTTTTTCACAGTTTTTTTAGTAAGATGTTTTGCATTATTATTATTACTATCTTTTTTTGGTAATTTATATAAATATAGTTTAGTTTTGTGGTTGTTTATTCTTTTGTATATTTAGATATTCTTTTTTTCTATTTTTTGTGGTTGTTGTTTTTGTTTTATGATTTTTTTTTTGTTTTGTTTTGTTTTGTTTTGGTTCATTTGTGTAAATTTATGTCCCTATTTGGTGTAGAAAACTATTAGCTCAGACACATGGGGGATGGGACAGTGATTACTTACATACGTACAGCTGAGACAGATCTGTTTCGCCTTGTGTGTTTTTGCTATGTCAAAAATCTGTTTTAAATGAAGTATCAAGATAAATTATCAGTGTTCATGATCCACTATGACCAAAACTCCATTCAATCAATCCCACAAATCTGGATAGGATGAATGGAAATAACTACCCATGATTTACCCATTACATGGTTGATATTGAAAGTTGGAAATGTGCTGTTTACAAGATATTTATTGAAGTGTGCTTGAATTATGCTTTTACCAGTATGCAAATATTGTTGACACATTGAATGTGCAGTGTACTGGGGTCATCTAAACTAAAAGTTCATGAGTAATTAAGAAATGTTCCAGCAATTAACAAGTGTTCTTAGGCTTGCCAAAATTGTTGAAACCAAGACAAAACATCATTATACTCAATTTTGCATTTGAACTTTAAAATAATCTAGCAACACTTAAAAATTGTGACATTTTTGTTTTTTTGTGGCTGGAAATATAGTGTATGACAAGTTTCTTGAACAATTAGGTCTATATGAACTTGGACTTGGCTGGTACATTTCTTGGCTGGTAAAGTGTTTGAAACCAGTCTAGCATTTATGATCTGAACCACTGCAGATTCATGGGACTGTAGATGTTTTCCTTTACTGTTTTGATTTAACAGAAAAAAAAAAAAAAATTAAACATCATAAATGTAATGTATTGCTGTTGCCTATTCATTTCCTTATCTTAAATAACCTTTATGCACATACTTTGTAAGAGAAGCTCCTAAAATGATATAGTAAAAATTTGCATGCATAAGTTGCAACAGCTGTAGCATCAAGTATAATTTAATACATTACATAGAAAAGTTTGTTATAAGGTTTTCATGGTGTGGCTGGTTTTCGTACTCAAGGTATTCCAACAGCTGATTTGTATGTGTTACTAAATGAAATCAGACTTTGTCAATGCATATACATGTATGTATATATAGACCTGCTTATGAATCTTCTAAAAGCACCAAGTCATTGATTGTCCCCAATATCTATTTGATATTGATTCCCCAGTTTGATCTAAAATCTTTTATAGAAATCATCTTTGAAACATTTTTAAACCAACAGAGATTACATTCACATAGAAAGCATGACTTTACTTCTCAGTATATTAACTCTTTACCCATCAAGAAAATCTTAGACTTGTTCAAATTGAAAGCAGTAGCAGACGAGAAATCAGATGTGATCCAAACACTGTACTTTTCTCTATGAGGCTAGAAAACATTGTGGGCAAAGGGAAACATGCTGACTATCAGCATTTTCTCCTTTGTCCACAATGGTTTCAAAATTCTTCCTCTTAAGGGTCGTTAAAACTCAGAATTATGTGGTAAAAGGTTAAATATACAACCTAACCTAATAATGATAAATAAAAATACCCTCTTTATTATAAAGGTCAGCAAGGGATGCATTTATAGACAGTCAGATCACATAAAATTGAAACCTATATGTACCATACTGAGGAATAGCAAAGTTTTTCTATTTTAAACCTTTACCACACAACAAAAAATTGTACCATTCCAAATTGAAAGCTTTCACGAAAGACAATTTCAATATTGCTCAAATGAAGTGATTTTTTTCTTGATAGGGTAGAAAAAATTGTGGGAAAAGGAGAAAATGCTGGTTACAAGGATTTTCTCCTTTTTCCTCCATGTTTTCATAAGGCTTCTTCCTCAGGGTCATTAAATGTCGGCATTGTGTGGTAAAAGGTTAAATGGTTAAATCATATGTGAAAGAAAGGAAATGAATGAATGAATGAATAAATGAATGAAAAATTTAGGACAATGATAATAAGATTATTTGATCAAGGAAAATTTCATAAGAAAAAAAAATATATATAAGTACATTAATGTAGATCTAATATAAATACGACGTACATGTATAAAGATAAATGTACAGTATCATTAAGCTCTACATATCTATTTCATATACCCTTCAAGTGCCAAACAAACTATGTAGACGTGGAACAGAGGTCAGAAAAAATGTCATTCTAATGCTGAACTTCACTCATTAGGTGGAGCAGATCTAAGAGCAGGCTACATTATACAGTCTGATCCTGATCTGCACTAGCCTGAAAAAATTTATAGTTGTGAGAGGCACTTGACAGGTTAAGATCCTTTTCATTCCACATTACATGAACATTATATACTGAATGACAAACACACACAAAAAAACTGTGTGGTCTTTTAAACCCAGTACCAAACAATAATAAGTTTTAAAGCCTGAAAGGAAGGCTTTTGCAAACAGTGTGGGAAAAGAAGAAAATGCTAATAACCAGAATTTTCTCCTTTTCCCTCAATGTTTTCCGTCCCTTCAAGGGTGGGTCTTATCTTTTGTGCTGTATTAGTGACGGTTTCTGCAAAGGCTTTCAATTTTGAAAAGTTCGCAATTTTGTTGTTTGGTATAGAGTTAAGTCTAATATTAAATATGAAAGGACAAAAATCTATATATTGTCTTCGTCAGTCTAAAGGTAAGATAAATGCATTCACATAACTTGTGAAAATGGTCTTTCTTTTCACTGATAAAATTGTTTTTCAGTGACATGTACTTTGGTTTTGATAAAAGGGCTCAGATAAGGTTAACTTTGCAAATGAAACACAGCTGCTGCCCCTGAATAGACCGACAAACCTTTCTGGCTTGCCTTGATCTATCATTGGTGACAGTTTATCTCTATATTTTTGCTTGTTCATGATTAAAAAATCTCGCTGCCCCTGAATAGACCAACAAACCTTTCTGACTTGCCTTGATCCGTCATTGGTGACAGTTTATCTCTATATTGTTTATGATTAAAAAATCTTGTTAAAAAGACAAGTTTTTCCTGGATCCCACCCAGTAATCAACTCTGTCCTGACTATATGTATCTCTCTGCTGTGTTTCCTGGATTCTAACCAGTCCAAGGTAATCAATTGGGCAAGGACAACCTTTCTGGGCAATGAAGTATAAAACTAATTTTGTTTCATGTATTCGAATTTGTAACTTTTTTTTTTCAAAAAAAGAGAAGTATACTTTATACAAGCCATTTTCAGAATTTACATGAACAGATTTTACTTACTTATCAAGCTATCATTCAAATTATGCTTTTTTTCATGATCAATCTTATCAAAGTTGGATTTAAGATCCTTAACATCAAAAATTGTGTAAGCTAATGAATTATTTCTTGTTAACTTATGGATTTAAGATACTCTACATAAAAAAAAAAATATGAGAAAAAGAAGTAATATTTCTAAGATCATTACTAACACAGGAATTGCTTGGGACTTGGGTAAAAAGAAATGCAGTGTTCATTTCAGAACAAATGGTATAAAATCAATGCAACAAGAAGTTAATGCTTGGCTGGGTGGACCACAAAAAGGGTAATCAGGTGCAGTAACAATTACTTGCCTGTTGATATCCAGTTTCTCTAAAATCAAATTTTTGCAGTATTTGGTCAATAATGAAAGTATGATTTTTTTTATTCACCCATATTTACAAATCTTTAATTTTGATTGAAACTGTCTTTCCATGTTTGAGTCAGTTTCCTTAAAAGTATTTAACCTCAATTTGCTTGGCCCATACAAAAATTACCGGTTTTTAGGAGCCAAGAGCCCACCTCAGACAAATACTAAAATGAACCCTGCAGATTAAGATCTTTACCAAATGACTCTACTTGGAAACATTGCAGATGACATATTACATGTGGCTCAAATGCTGCAAATTATCTTTGCAGGTAGGAAAACACTGTGGATAAAGAAAAAAAAATGTTGTTCCTCTTTTTCTCACAATGTTTTTAAAAGTCTTAATATTTCTTCAGGATAACAATGAAGCAGGATCATTTGGTAAAAGGTTAAACAAGGCATTTAACAATAGATCAGAAAAATACACTAAGAGTAGTAGGAAATTATATCCACTTTCATGTTTAGAAGTTAAAATCCTCAACACAAAATAAGGTATGCTGACAATACCTTGGTGGCTGTTACAAATCCCTTTGGTTTACTAACTCTCAAACATGTTTTTAATTTAATGTATGTCTTACAGACACAGATTATGTTAGGATACCTCAAAATGTATCAAACCTATCAATTTCATACACATGGTGCTGATTTAAAAGATTCATCTGTTGTAAACTTTTATGTATTCTGTACCTGTCAACTAATGAAATACTTTGAATACATTGGCCACAAACCTAAAACTTTAAAAAATTTTTGGACAAAGTTCTTCTACAAGAGTCTATTCTGCTCTACTTGGTAACTCAATAGCCATTGATGAAAATTGTATTAATTAGCCAAAATTTTACGAGTCATTTGAGCAAAATAATAATAAGATCTAAAATTTAAAGAGTTATACCCATTATAAATGCTTTCATGCAAATTCCTGACACATTATATCCTTATTATTTGTATGTAGCTGTTAAACATTGAATGAAATTTGGTGCTAAGTCACTATTATTTTGAAGACAATAAAACTTAATGAAATAGATATTTAAGTCAATAGCAGGGCACATGTTCACCAGCAGTTGGTCCATACTGACACTGTTGTAAGAAACATGTCCTTTACTGATATGTTTCTCGCAGAAAATCTAAATCATATTCAAGAGTAAACCTGACTATAATTGGTCTAATTTTAATCATTTCTACATAAAGTGACAATTAAGTATTTGTGATTTATAAAAATCCACTAAGTTCAGCCTCAATAATCTATGTAAAATCATAAGTGATGCAGTAATGTGTGTGATGAAGTAACTGCTAAATTATCGTGGTTGTCCCATCTGCAAAACCCCACTTTTAGATGAATTCTTAGACAATCATGTGTAAAAACATACATATTTAGTACAAAAACAACCACTTTTAAGTTTTAATGTGCAATATAGTGAAAACTATAAATAACTGTTGACTGATCTACCAATCTACATGATCAATGTAATGTGACCTATGATAGTGTCAGATGATTGATAGTTAATTTCCTATTTTTTGGAGCATCTTTACAAATAATACTAGTCATATCGACATTTATATGCAGTGAGTTTTTTGGTGGTTGGGTTGTAGCAAGAAGGGGTGGTCAAGGAGCAAGAAGTAGACCTACTTAGCCTTAGAACCATAAAGGGTGTTATAGGATATGTGTTAGAATATGTATAAACTGATGTCATGAGGGTCAGAATATATCTGGAACTGCTTTAAGATGGTTTGTCCTAGAGACTGATAATGTATGTTTCATCAACATGGCAATTTAAAGGTTTAGCAAGACAATATTTGTTGGCCATTTGGGTTTTTTTGGTTAAGTATTAATCTGTATTGATTTATTTGGTATAATTGAAATTATTTACAAAAAGAAACACCCACACACACACACACACACAAACACAAAATATGTAGGTCTGTTGACAGAGTAAGATTAACATTCATGATACTATGTTTTCTTTTTCATTTATTAGTGGCTGACTCCAGGGGATGGGCTCATAAATTAAGACAGGATGTTGTAATTTGAAGATAGAGTGTGACATCTTTGTGAAATTGCACATTTTGAGTGCAGCTCATATATTTTTTTTTCTCAAACTTTCTAAGTTTGCTATCCTTCAACAGTATTTGGCAACCATAATGTCTTGACACCATGGCAGACAATCAGTTTAGAACTACCAAGTTATATTTAGATTTTGATTTTTAAGCAGGTAGAAGTACAGGTATATCAAAGTCATACCTCAATGTCTCAAAGTATAAATATTGTGTCCCAGAATTTTAGAAATTGTTGATAAGTTATCCATCATTATATGGAAAGATTTTTTTTATAATTTTATATGTGCTCAAATTGTCTTTTAATTACCTCATGTAAAGTGATTCTTACCTCAACAAAGTCCAAATCTGGTCATATTGTAAATCTACAAAAAAAAAAAAAAAATGGAACTCCAAGTTTTGTATAGTCATTAACAACTAACATAAAAAAATTCTATTTCTTTGAAAGTGTATATTTTTAACCCTTTGTCCCATATTCAGGAGTTTTAATGACCCTGAGGAAAAGACATTTGAAAACATTGAGGGAAAAGGAGAAAATGCTGATAACCAGCTTTTTCTCTTCTACCCCTTCAAAAACAAATTACATCATTCGAGTTACATTAAATTTTTTGTCTTGAAAGGCTTGCAATTTGGACTGGTAAAGGGTAATAAATACACCAATACTAATTATGTTATCCTTTTACTACACAATCCCGAGTTTTCCTGGTTACCAGCATTTTCTCCATTTCCCACAATATTTTCTACCCTGTCAAAGACAAGTCATCTTTTGAGCTACATTTTTTGTTGTTGTCTGCAAATGATTTCAATTTGGTCAAAGACCAAAATTTCGTCGTTTGGTAAAGAGTTCATCATTTTAAGGAAACTCTTTGACTCGCCTCAGTATACTGTAATTGGAATTTTTCTACGCTGAAATTTTTAATTAACTGTTGAAAATAGGCTAGAGAAAATTCCTCCAAACATTTCCATACTTGAATGATACTGACTAAGATGGCTTTTAAAAACATTTTGATGAAAAAAAAAGAACGCTGCAACTAGCATTTGCTGCTTTTTTCACAAAATTTTCTACCTTGGAAGTTGGATCAGCACTGGATCTACTAAAGATGTCGGTAATAATTTGCGAGAAAATAAAACAATTGCAATTTGCAACCATGTGTACCATTCTAGATCTAGATTTACAAATACTTTGTTTATTATGAAAAATACCTACATATTTCAAATAAATAAGACACTTACTTCATTTTTTCCGGACCGGATTGTCTTGGTCTTATATACGAAACACCATACTGTCCACTCAAACGTTGACTACTCACTGAGCAATCTCGTGCGCGGTTGAGTAAGCACGTGATCGGGGTTAGCCTAAAAACCAACCAGAACGACGGGAACAGAAGCCTTTATTGACCCTGAATCGCCTTCATAACTATAGCCGCCTAAATGCGGCCACTACAGATTGATATCAACTGAAAAAAAAGCATTCTGATCTTTGATCTACACTGTCCGTTTTGTTGAGATCGTCTGGCCAAGCTTAAATTTGCAATTATTTGGGCCTTATTTCTTGACTGGCATTGTCTTTTCTCAAGGTTATTTCGGCGCTCTCGGGTAACCAACATCACTTATTTGTAGATGAACTTGGAATTGTACCAATAACAAGTCTTTGGATTTCTAGATTCTTTTTTTTTAATTTTGTTTGTACATAAATGGCTTGCATGACACGAAAAGGGGCATTCGGACAGTTGCGTAAACTGTCGTCTCGGATCTGCCTGTACATTAGAATTTGTTCTTCAGTAGACTAGCGCAAAAAAAGAATATTACATAAAAGCGGAAAGTGTCGTTCGGATTAGCCTGCGCAGACTGCTCATGCTGATCCGAGACGACACTTTACGCAAATGTCGGAATGCCCCTCTTCGCGTGTTTCGGGCCACATAGGAATTTATCCACTCCAAAGTTTACAATTGTGCTCACCATTGACCGATAGGACACGTGAGAGGGCCTGTACCGGTATGTACGTATGTTGACAAACAATATAGTTTGGGAGAAAAAATCGTTTTTCAGTATAAACGATTTCGTTCTTTTTTCATCCCTTTACTTCGTCATTATACGATGCCCTTTATTTGCAAGATGGCACAGCTAGTGTTTCAATACAGCAATATTTAGAACGGTTTGTGAATGCGGTCCCTGATGCAAGTCACTAGCAATCAGGTCTTACCAGGGACCATATACGAGTATGTTATATACGATCCCTGGTCTTACAGATCAAGTTGGAAACATGGTCATTTAAAGGTTAAAATTATATTAATATATGAATTCCATCTAAATGGGACTAAATTTGAATCGTTTAGTAACGTTCGGCTGTAAAGAATTCCTGAATATTGAAAAGTGCAGGCGGTTTCCGGTCAGACAGGCCAAGAATCAGGAAACAAAAAAAAAAAACCTTCTACTTTACCTTCTTCTTTCTGTTTGGCCTTTTAGTCATTCACAACTTTCAGTTTATTGCCACTTTGTATCCGACACTTTCTTTCTTTCTTTCAAACGTTTCAAACGTTCGCCCGCCCGGGTGGCTCAGTGGTGAGCGTGTCGGACCCATGACCTGGTGGTTGTGAGCTCGATACCCGGTTGAGGCGAACCTTCTTTCCGGCGTATTTTCGCCTCTCACCTCTGCTGAAGCATGTGAGAAAAGTAGTCGGTGGCTTTGGAAAGAAAATTGTGTTAGTACTGGTGTGAGAAAGCCAGGAAACACATGTGCGTCATCGACCGCCATGATATGACCTTAGCTGTTAAAGTGGCGTTAAACCCCAATACAACCAATACAACCAACTTCAAACGTTCGTTCTTTTGTTCGATCGTTCAAAACTAGGAAGATTGTTTGGTAAAAGCTGTAAATCGATGAATTCAAGGCTGTTAAACACTACCAGGTATCGGAGAAGATGAATACCAGAGTACGTCCGTACAGTCTGATGCCGATCCCTCCTCGCTATCTTTGCAACCGACATCTGCCGTTGGTTGAACTGTGATATGTTCTAACCTGTAGGATGTTAAAGGCGACTCAAGGATCTTTTGCGGACATTTTAAATCACAGTCAGACTGCACAGAACGTTAAAACTTGGGATTGTATGCTAAAGGATTGAACCGGTACTCCAAAAGAGTCGAATTTTCTGCTGAATTCAGCAACCTGGTGATATTTCGGTAACAAGAATTTAAGGAAAAAAAAAAAACCGATGTATAGAATTGATTAGGTCCAGTATTCAGTCTGCTTGTTTTGTGCAACCTGTTATTAATCTACACTGTCAGCAAAATTGAATTTGGACGGATTAGGTTTCAAAATTAGACTGCTTTTTGTGTTCTACATTGTCAGCAAAAAGTGCACTTTGTCGCACAAACGACCGAACAGCAGGGACCAGAACTTTAATCTCAGAGCATCAAAACTTAACCCTTAAACCGAAGAATGAATGAAGTGTAAACCGTCAAGGAAAGAAAGCAAAGAAAAATCTCGCTGTATCTGATGGTGTAAGTCTAAGATTATGTATAGTCTGGTGAGGGTGCACATTTTGTACTGTCTTATACTGATCTACAAGGGCTACAATGGCTTTTAGCAGACAAAGAGTTAAAGTGGAAACCCGAAAACAAAAAGTCAGATATACAGTCTAGGCCATAGGGGTCCGTAGTTTGACTCCTGTCACTCATAGACTATATATTGTAAACAAGGGATTCAACTGTATGCAGTCCGTTACTCGCCCCCGGTTACAAAAAACAACGTATCTTTTCTACCCCATCAGTTATTCTCCTATTTTTTTCTACAGCTGAGAGCTAAAACATTTTTCTACCAGAAAAACACAACTGTTTGTCAGTGGCTAATGCAGTCTGGCTGATACATTCGCTCGAACTTGTAAACTCGCTCAAAAATCTGCGCCATTGACACAGGTTCGTACATCCGTTTTCAAGATATAAAATGCACTTTAGATCCAATGAAACGCAGCATTAGCGGCACCCGCCCTTTAAACATGTTTAAAAATACTACTGACCTATAGTCTTTATCTTCAATAACGACGAAACACCTCAGAATTCGTTGAATTTGTGATCCACGTTCTTATTTCGGACAGGTGCAGCCATCTTCTGTCATGTGACATTGTTTGGAACGAGAAATTTCATCGGTTGATATGTACTAACAGTCGTGAATTCAACCAATGAAATTTCGTACAGCTGCTCACACCTTTTTGTCACGTGACAGTACGGTGACACTGTTTGGAACGAGAAATTTCATTGGTTTATACGCGCGAACGTCAGTATCGAATGTACGAACCCGTGTCAATGGCGAAGATTTTTGAGCGAGTTTACAAGTTCGAGCGAATATATCAGCCAGACTGCATTAGCCACTGACATACAGTTGTGTTTTTCTGGTAGAAAAATGTTTTAGTTCTCAGCTGTAGAAAAAATTAGGAGAATAACTGATGGGGTAGAAAAGATACGTTGTTTTTTTGAAACCGGGGGCGAGTAACGGGCTGCATACAGTTAAATCCCTTGTTTTAGTCTATGGGTGACAGGAGTCAAACTACGGACCCCTATGGTCTAGGCAAGGACTGTAAATTTGAAGCAGGGCTACTGTTATGCTGTTACGTAATGTTACGTTATTCGTATCTTTTACAGCTGCGGACAATCGATTATAAATAGATTAAACGCGGTTTATGTTTGCCAAACTCCGGAAAATCCCGAACATTTACGTATGATATCGGTTATTTTCATCGAATTTTTGATATGCGAGATTGCTGTTAAAGCATGTCCGTGAAAGTTGGCTATGTTTGCACTAAAGAAACCAAAATGTCAAACCGATACTCATGAAAATTGATCATATTATTTCTCTGAACGTTTTCTCGGACAAGTTCGAAACGGGACACATAGGATAAAAATAGGCTCACAAAGACAAACTTTAGAAAAAAAACTTGTGTATAATCTAGGTGACTTTTTTTCCGCCTGAAACTTATCTAAGTTAGATGTTTGTATCGATGATATCTCGTCCAAGTTTGAAAATGGGTAACGCAGGGTCAAAAGAAAAAACTAGGATTTATGTCTGAGAAACGTTGTGGGCCTCGTAGAGGCTGAATTTTTCTGTTCATTACCTATGAAAGTTGCTCACAGTGCTTGTCTTGATGATATTAGGTCACTGAGACAAATCTTACAGAAACCATGTGTGCCTTCCATGCTTTTTTTTCTCATGGAAATTTGTCAGAATGTTTGTTTTGATTATCTCGACAGAGTTTGAAAGTTGGTCACGTCCGGTCACGAATTCACTGCATGTATCAGAAAACCCTCGGTCCGTGTTCACCAACCAAGCTTATCAAGAATTATTTTTAAATTTGAACGTAACATAACTTCTGACCGGCAAAACCAAATGGTTTAGCCAATCAGAAGTCGTAGTACTTTATGAATCCAGGCTTCGTATTCACCAACCATTCTTAAGAACGTTCTTTGTCTTATTGTGCAAGACTTTCCAAATTTGAAAGTAACACAACTTCTGATTGGCTAAATCAAATGGTTTAGCCAATCAGAAGATGTGTTACTTTCAAGCTTGGAAAAATCTGGAGAACAAGACTAAGAATATTCTTGAGAATGCATATAGTGAATACGGAACCGGAATTAAACAAAGAACGTTCTTAACCCTTTACCAAACGACAAAATTTTAGACTGGTCCAAATTGAAAGCACTTGCAGACGACAAAATAAACGTAACTCAAAAATTGAAATTTGTTTCCAGCAGGGTAGAAAACATTGTGGTTACCAGCATTTTCTCCTTTTCCCACAATGTTTTCAAAAGGCTTCTATCTCAGGGTCATAAAACCCAGGGATTGTTTGGTAAAGGGTTAAGAATGGTTAAAGCCCCTGTAAAGCCAAAAATAGGTAATTTTCACCGTTTATAACTCGAAAATATAATGGATAACCCATCACAACACACACATATATAAGATCGGGAAAAACTCGAACGTGTCAGTTACTGCATTGGTTGCCATAATATACGTGAGCGAAAATGCATGGAGAAGCCCGTCGATTTGACGGACGCCATTGATCGAGACAACTTCGTTATCGTTCGTGTATATTCGAACTAGGTCTACGAGAACGTCACGTGATAACATTGGATCTCATTAGTGCTATGACGTAGTAGACAGGACTATTGTTTACAATTCCAACATTATGTCATCGGAGAGTAAGACTGCTCATTCTGAACCTGTTTTTTTATTTAGATGTAGTAAACTCTTCCTGTATTGATGATAAATGATTAAGCGATGATCAGCCTGTGTCTTTGTTTCTGTTTACGATGTCGATAAACTTGCGTTTTTCAAGCCTAGAATGGGGACAAAACGATCAAGTGAATGAAGGGTTTGTTTCGACGCTTTGAATGATCACGTGGTCTTTACGTCACTAACACGTCACTGCGGACATTTAGGACGAAGAGTCGGCTAATCGTCGGCGATCATCGATGTAAACAAACAGATAATGCGGCATGGTAGGATCTGTTCTAGTTTCAAAATTCTTTTTTCTGCCACTGACTGGAACTTTTGCGAACTGCACCTTTACATATCGTGAAAGTCATAATAATCGCCATATTTTTACATGGTAAAAATGAAATTTACTTTTATTTTATAAACAGGTTGTTTATTCAGTTGGACGCTACAGAGACTTTAATGAAGACGGACCCTGCAGCTGGTGTACATTCTAGAGGCCACATTCCTTCCAATACCCATGAAAGTCTATCAGAATGGTTTTCTGTCTGATATGTTGGACAAATTTGAATTTTCGTCACTTGGGGTAAAAAATAGGTCACTGGTACAAATCATAGAAAAACCTTGTGTGCTTTATACAGGCGTCATTTTCATTTTCATTACTCAACCCTTGAATATCAGAGTTCTCAAGTTTCCACATAAATGGCATTTCAGACATGGAAATTCAAGCTTTTTATAACTTAAAAGCAATGACCTTGCAGAAAGAACGACGCTGTCAGCAAAATATTTATTCACAAAAGTCAAACAAGCTTAGAAATAGGGTTCGTCGGTCTTATGAGCCATCATTTTAAATGACCCAAATTAAAATGTTCAAACCGTGAAAATCAATTATTTAGTTGTAGAATACAAAATTACACCAAGGTGACAACAGTCACCCGCAACAAACAGGTAGAGATCACACTGACGCACAAAAACAGGCACAGCCACAGCCACCTGTAAATGCCATGTGTTCAACAAAGCCTTAGATGAGTGAATCAAACAGGGTAGATTCAGAATTAGTTTAAACATATTTTATTCATGAACTGAATGGGGTCGGGCCACAAGTTCTTACAACTTAGATTCGGCCCTTCCCCTACAATCAAATTAACAACAGATGAAAGATAATGGAAACAAAACATATCTAGAGACATGGTGTTAATAACTAAATAAAGAAAAAAAAAAAAAGAAAAAAGTACACAAAAACAAAAACAGAAATAAGGAGAAATTGATAAAGAGAGGAGAAAAAATGAACAAAAGAGGAAGAAAAAAAAGTAGAGTGGAAATAGAACTAATAAGAAAAGAAAAATGGAGAATAAGAAACTGGATGCGATGCTCTGTGATGAATGCCTGCTATTTTAGTAAAAGGCTGTATGTATTTTTTTATTGAATATGTTATAATTACTCAAAGCGGCCCGACTGTTTAATATATAAGTGAACTGCTTCAAATAATAGGCAGTTTTCATCATTATTCAGGTTTTCATCGCCAAATAACAACTACTCTCTGTTTAGAGGATGAAAAGCCCTTGTTGATTGAAAAAGCGTGAGATTTTGATATCAGAATACCTTCGACATATGAAAAAATAGTGTTCTGCATTCTCAACGCCATTTCTGCAGTCACAAATCGGATCTAATTTCAAATGATTCAGAAAAAGGTCATTATTTAAATTACTGCAGTTATTTCTAGCATGAATGACAGACAAGCGTCTATTTCCAATAAGGTAGATACTAGGTATTCTATCTGGTTTTGACATGCTACGTAATTTTAACTTAAAGGAACCAAATGTTGTACAATTTCTGATTTCTTGCTCTAGATTATTCCAAAGAGAAATTGATGAAGGAATACAGGACTTTTGTAACAATCGTGTTCTTGCATGTACATTTTCGTAATTTTGGCTGTTTCTTAATTGGTATTGAGACCTATTGCCAACCACTGGAGGTATAAGTTCATCTATATATTCGGGAACAAGATTGTTTGATACTTTATACATGAAACATAGTTTCGCATTTTTCCTTCTGGAAGATAATGTTTCCCAACCACATTCTTTATACAGATTTTCAAGAGATACTGATCTTTTAAGACCTGTCACGATACGCGCTGCTTCATTTTGAAGCTTTTCTATTAAATCAGAACACATAACTGAACAACCATCCCATACTATCGAGGAGTATTCTAGAATCGGTCTGACATAAAATAAGTAAATTTGATTCAGTGCTGCCCGTGTAAGAGTAAATTGGAGTCTTTGCATGATCTGTAATATTTTGAATGCTGCTTTTAAATTGTCGTTTATATGGTCTTTTCATTGGTCTGTACTACTCAAAGTTAATCCCAAATGTTTATGTTCATCTACAATCTTTATCTTAGTATTACCGAAAAATAGCGATGGTTCATCAAAATCTTTTCTAGTAGAAAAAGTGACTGCTTCTGTTTTATCTGGATTGAAATCGACCAACCATTGTTTTGCCCACTGTGACACTATTCTAAGATCATGATTTACAATACTTTCTATATCGCTTAATGAGGTTGCAGAGTAATACAGGAAACTGTCATCGGCATACAGTCGAGTTAGGCTTAATAAAGAATCTGTGATGTCGTTTACGTCAGTAAGGAATAAGAGAGGCCCTAAAACAGATCCTTGGGGTACTCCAGCTCTTAGCGGAGAGAGGCTCGACTCTGATGATTGGATCACTACTTTCTGTTTTCTATTATCAAGATAACTTTTAAACCATTATCAAGATAACTTTTAAACCAGTTAAGTAGCCCGTCACCTAAACCATGTTCTTCTAGTTTGAATAAGAGACTACTGTGCCACACCCTATCAAACGCTTTTGATATATCACAGAAAACAATGCAGGAGAACTGACCATGATCCACTGCTTGACAAATATGGTGATATATATCTATAAGCTGGTAGGTTGTTGTGTGTTTTTGTAAAAAACCAGATTGATATTTGTATAATAGTTCATTTTGTCATCAAGAAATTGTACATGTATTTAAAGATAATTCTCTCAAGGATCTTTCCACAACTGCTAAGAAGACAGACTGGCCTATAATTAGACGGAAAAGACTTATCACCTTTTTTATATAGCGGTGTAACGGTCGCTCTCTTCCATAAATCGGGAAAAACTCCTTCAGAAATAGAACGATTAAATAAAATATAAAGTGGTTTACTAATGGAGTGTATACACCCTTTGAGCATTCTATGACTAATATTGTCAGGACCACTGGCTTTGTTAATTTCAATCGCTTGGATGACATCTTCACTTTCCGATTTAGTGACCTCATCGATTACAAGTTTGTTAACCGTTTTTAACTGAATACCTGGAAGTACAATATTGGTATCATCTACCATCGATATCGACGTAAAATAATTGTTTAAACAGTCTGCCTTTTCTTGTGTAGAAGTGTACCAAACTGTCTCTCCATTCGATAAAGTTTCGCATAATGGTGGAAAACAAGAAACGGATTTATCCTTTTTAAGAAAATGCTTGATAATTTTCCAAAAACCTCTTTTATCGTTGCAATTAAGGGCAAGCAAGTTTGTTTCTAGATTATTAAAGAATCTTTCTTTCGCGTGTTTTTTCATATTGTTTACAGTGTTCCGAAAATTTTTATATTTTAACCAATCCGTAATTTTTCCTGAAGCTTTTCCAGTACTTTTCATTCTGTCTCTTTTACGTGATATCCGTCTTATTGCATTATCATACCATGGTTGATCATCAGGCCGAACACAAACTGTTTTATGGGGAATACACTGATTGACCATACTAATAAAGATCCTAGTAAAAGTAGCACATGATTCGTCTACCGAACCATTAAACAAAACATTCCAGTTGTAGTCTGATACTTTTTGATTAAGTAGTTCATAATTAGCTCTTCTGTATAACCAAATGGTTCTTTCAAAGCGCGGTTGTGTCTGGTAAGGAAAAGGGATCGATATATACGTAGCACAGTGGTCACTTATTGCTTGTGGCAGTAGAAATGTGATACAGAATTAAAGACACACGATCAGGTAGAAGAATAAAACCGCACCAAAGAATTTCTTTGCAATGCTGAGAATTGACTTATTTATTAATACTTTCTAACGGATGTTTGATGTACATTAAGGATAGTGCACCCAAATGGGATACGTGTAACATCGCCTTTCATCGCCTAAAAACGTACGGATTCGGCTAAGACTCGGATAAACCGTTATCGATCGGCCGATAGACACCGGACAACCAAGAATATTATGGATGCTCTTATTTCGGAAAAAAAAAAGGGGATAAAAATCAAAGCAATGAGCACTATTCTACATTTATTCCATGACTCTGAACACACCAAGTTATTGATCAATAATATTGCAACAATAATAAGTACTTTTGACCATACTAATTGATAGTCGATCTTACTTTTATGCGCGTATAAACCAGACATCCAATTAGACAGGCTACTTTTTCAAAAATTATATATAGTTTAAAAACATACATTCACCACTGTAGGAATAACAAAAATTACCTTCAATGATTGGTCTTAAGAATACTTTAAATCTTACGTTGAATATTAGTAATTGCACAAAAACGCATGAAGTTGACAAATGTAACATGACAATATTGTAGAGCATGTTTTTCAAGGCCTCCTATGAGCCAGTATAGACTAAAGATATAGCTAAAGATATAGCACCATATAACCCAGAACAACCGTAATGCATGGTCAACGTAAGCAAAAGACCTCTCGCAAATGATCACCTGCTTCTTTGCGCATGATACCAAGCAAGTCACCACAGTATTAGTATTATGAACCCATAAAATCCATTTTGTATAGCAACCGACTGATTTATGAGGTACACCAGTCCTTGGACTTGCAGAAAATTGACCGAAGGCAAGAAGTTTCGGCACAGGTCAGCCTACGCGGATTGTGCAGGCTGAGCAGGGTCGATACATTTTGCAGATGCATTAAGCACCCTTTTCACAAAGCACGACATAGTTATTAAATCGATTTCCGCGCACGGGTATCAAGAGGAACTGTTCTTTCTCTTCTTTTTCATCATTGTCACTCATAAATGTTCCGAAGTCAAGGTAACACACATTTTTGTGTTCCGCACTCTAGGCCAAACAATGCAATACATCTATGGCGGCCAGGGTTTGCCGTAATATAGGTATGGATATGATTTAGCCTTCACGTGGGACCACGTAAGCGAATCATGATTCCTGCATGTTGTATAACAACATGAATATTCATTCTCACCTTAGAATCTAGGCACTGGTGTACATGTAAATACTGGCAGACAGAAGTGTGTGCGAGGAATTATCTATTTGGCTCTCTCGAGTGGTTATTCTTCATGAATACACCACGATGTTCTTCCAATTTAAATATGGTTGACTAACTTTGAACGTCCTTGCTTTATCTCCCCCTTGTGTCACAATATTTACATATTGTTCTACTCCATTAGTACAGTACATACATTATGTATTATTGTAATGCACCACTTTCTTCCTTTCTAGTAAACAATGATGTTTGTGAATGGGCCTCTGCACCAAAACTGGTTTCTCCACAATTTCTTCTATTATTTAATCACAGTGTCTGACACTTAAGCAGGTTGAATCAATCTCACCAGACTCAGGAACAGATTTCTTTAAAAGGCATGCCATGGAAAACTACGTCCGTTCTAAAGCATATCAAGTAAAAGTTATTTTACTAGTGTAAAAAGAATTGATGAACATAGGTAAGTGGATTTTACATCCGTGAAACCTTCTCTAACACGTACCTTACATGTTTATTTTTTCTTTTTCAGTTGTGGTTTTATTTTTCATGGACAAATAAGATCGTCCCGTTCAGAACGTAATGTGCACGTGTTTATAAATGCCTTGGCTACAGTCATACTAGCCGTATACATGTATGTTCAAAAACATTGGTTGGAACGTATCGTAAATTTACGTAATTTTTACCTTGCATAAAGGGCGAAAATTCAACCTTCCACGAGGACGACAAAACAATACGAGTAACCTCCCATGTTTGTACGTGGTATTTGGTGTTTGAAGGTTTTGCAAATGCGCGCTATCAACCATATTCCCTGAAAACGAAGCCATTATGTATCTATGATGCTATTCGTGTGAGAAAGTAGGCTAAATGGTTTGATTATCTACAAGCTAAACATCAACACCGGTTCTAAAAATCTTCAGATGATGACGAAAATAGTCATACCGATATCGGATGGGACCTTTGACGTTAATTGCATATTACTTAACGACGTTTCGTCGGGTTATCAGTGCGCAACATTTTTGCGCATGTCTCTTCGCTTCTCTGTTTTCTAGCGCGTAACTTTGTCTGATTGTAGTACTATTATTGGACTACTGATTTTTGCTGCAAGACGTGGAGAAAGTAGTGGTAGATACAATTTTTTTTAAAGATCAGTTTATGAAGGTGTATATCATTCCTAAACAGCGAAAACGGAACATGTACATTTGTCGGACATTACTTATCCGGATAGTAAGTTAAGTGTGGTAAAAAGAGAAAATTACAAGTATTTTCTCCTTTTCAACGTTTTCTAACCCTCTTTCCTGGGTATTGATAGAAATCAGGATCGTTTGATTCATTTTGCTATAAGGTTCGTAAGTAATCTATGCCTTTGAGTAATTCTGGACAGTTCTACTTGTATTGTTCTTCCATTCTCCCATCTATTGAAATATACCACATGTATTTGGTATTAATCCTTTCCTAAATGAATTAAATTGGAACTTCAAAATTGAAAGAAGGTTTAAATGAGATTAAAAGACCGTTTGTGCAGAAAAGGTTGTGGGGAAAGGAACAATTGCTTGTAATGAACAATTACCCCTTTTACCAAAATGTTTTCCAAAGCCGTCCCATACCAATGTTAAATCGAGACTATATCAAGGAAAGGTTGACAGAGTACAATCTTTATTGTGAAAAAAACATGATTTAGTGCTAGAAATAATACATCTTACTAAGTAATTTGAAATCTTGGGTGTTTTGTGTCACTTTCTTTGTTCCAAGGGAGGTAATTGAGTTCAGTATTGGGAAAAGTAGCCTGGCAACCTATCCTTTTTTTTTTTTTTTTTTGCATTTTTTGACAAAGGATATAATCATGTATATTTCTGAGAAAAATGAGAAAAATCTTTGCGCTAGATTTTTTTTAAGGGTCAAATAATGTCCTGATTTTCTGTGATAAAATAAGCAATTTTGTGGGCTAAGGGTTTTATTAAAACATGGATAGCGTATCGTTAATTTGAAATATCTGTTAATTTCTCATCAAAGTCAGAGGATCCATTGTTTCACTATGAATTTAAAACACAGAGAACATGATTTGACTGAAATTACAGATTTTAATCACAAAATTCTGACGTATGCTGTAATAATTGGGTTTTTGTGTAATTTGAAAAAAAAGGGTCATGTCCTTCGTGGGCTCAGAACTTTTTGGTTCATCAGGCAACGTCTGATTATCTCTTCGCAAATTGAAAGAACATACTTTGAATCGTCTCTGTGTCAAATTTCACGAAATTCTCTGCGCTAGAAATAACTCGCTGAAACGCCTTTAAACTAATCTTGACCAGTTTTTTTTTCTCAGAGTCAGCTGGTCGTTTTCTATTCTATAACGTGCTTTGCATGTGTATGTTTGGATTTTGGGGTGGGTTGGTGAGACATGATCTAGTAGCCGAGTGAGAAAAGCACTATGCCTATGGGGAGTGAAAAAAACATCATCATCAAAAACATCTGTGGTCTAATAAATTCTGATTGAAATACAGCCTTATATATTTGAACTCTATCAAAGTATCTCCTTGGAAAATTCCCACCCTTACTGGAGAAACTGTCTCCCCTTCCCCCATGTGGAAAACTCTCTCTCCGAAGATTACGACCTGGAACACCCCCACCCAAAAGCTACATCTAGCAAGGTTACTAATATTAGACATATGGTATGCGCGGCAAAGCTTTCTCAATGCATACAATGTGATCATACATCTTTTAGCCTAGCAAAACTAGTCTATAGGCATCCAGATTGACTCAGACAAAAAAACCCACAGTTTGCCAAATGCTGCCTCACAGAAAATAATTCTTTCTGATAGAAATCTTAATTCTGTTTATTATGACAATTTTGACAAAAACCACTAAATCCCTACCATCGCAATTAGAACATATCTTTTTTCAAAGTAATAGACTGAACAAGATGTCATTGATAAGGTACAAGATGTTTGCTTAAATGTGAATTAAGTGACCGATGCAAATCAGGCTCATATACTCGTACTTATTCCTACACCACGGTAACATTATGAATGAATCTAAAAATAGATACGCTTCGGTAACTTGTAACAAATCTCAGCTATATTAACCCTCACTGGACAGGGAACCATTGTCAGTCCTTCAGTCATTCATTATTTACATGTAGATCATTATGTAACGTTAAACTCTTATCCGGTATCCAACATTTTCTCCTTTCTCACAATCTTTTCTGCCCTTTTAAGATCAGATCTCATCAATTGAGCCACATTTAATTTGTAGTCTGCAACGGCTTTGAATTTGGATTAGTGTAAAATTAGTCGTTTTGTAAAGAGATACATCTTGTACTATAGATTAACTATAATCCAATAGAAGTTTAACCCTCAAACTGCTAAATAATAATCAAAACTTTCAAGCCAATGATAAAAACCTTAATATTGCTGATTAGAAAAATTCTATTTTGGAGAGAGAGAGAGAGAGAGAGAGAGAGAGAGAGAGAGAGAGAGAGAGAGAGAGAGAGAGAGAGATATATATATATATATATATATATATATATATATATATATATATATATATATATATATATGGTGCCGGTTCAAGGATATTACATAATAAACAAAAATAAAATCACATGGGAGTATATATGAATAACGTTTATTGCCAACCGGTTTCGCTTTGAAAGCTTTCAAAGCGAAACCGGTTGGCAATAAACGTTATTCACACACACACACACACACACACACACACACACACACACACACACACACACACACACACACACATATATATATATATCTCTCTCTCTCTCTCTCTCTCTCTCTCTCTCTCTCACACACACACACACACACACACACACACACACACACACACAACGTTATCTGAGAAACCATCTTGCACTGATCTCATTGAATGGTTACTTGCACAAACGTAAAGAACAATGAAACAATAACAAAGGAAATCGTCCAAAAAAGTTGCCCCAAGTTTTTGGTTGTATTTGTATATGCCATTTCTGGAGATATCCGCCTCACTCCCTCCTTCTCTCGTCCGATTTCAATATCAATTACTGAATCAAGTCCATTTTATTTGCAGGCCTTTTCAGTATGACACTACTTTCAACAATTATTCAATAAACCCTTTATCGCACAACCTGGACTTTTAAAGTCCCTGAAAAAATAAAGTTTTTGAAACCATTGTGATGAAAAGGAGAAAATACTGGTTCCCTGTCCCACAATGTTTTCTACCCTTTCATGGACACATCCCATAATTTGAGTTGTAAAATATCCAATATGCCGTCTACAAAGTATCCAAATACAGAGGAGTCTGAAATTCAGTGGTGTGATAAAGGATTAACTCTTTACCACACAATCCCTAGTTTTAACGACCCTAAAGAAAAAGCCTTTTGAAAACATTGTGGAAAAAAGGAGAAAATGCTGGTAACCAGCATTTTCTCCTTTTCCCACGATGTTTTCTACCCTATCAAAGAAGAATTACACCATTTGAGCCACATTGAAATTGTCGTCTGCAAATGCTTTCAGTTTGGACAAGGCTAAAATTTTGCCGTCTGGTAAAGGATTTACCTGATTCCACTTACCCCGCGGACACAACTTTGTACACGTAAAATGTCAGTAACATTTGTATCCAACATTGTTTATATCCGCAACAACAGGTGATACGGAACTGACGTCCATTTAATGCGTCGTAGCGGATTTGATAGAGTTTGGTTCAGGTATTCATTTGTTTATTTATTTGCTCATGCATCTGTTTGTCGGTGTTTACTTTTTAATTTTAATTTTATAAATTAAAAATGGTATATCGAATTGCCTTAGAATCGATTAAATAAGAGGAATAAAAATGAAACGACTTAAATGATGTATCAAAGCAGTTTAGGATACGAAGGACTGTGATCGCAATCCAATGGTTTTCTTTTTAAACTAAGGTTGAATACATGGATACCAGCCTTAATATTGTTATAGGTAGAAATTGCTAGTTGAGGCCGTTAAAATCTGTATCCGACATCGCTTGTATCTATAGCAACAAGCGGGTAGAACTGACGTCTGCTATATCAGTGTTTGTGTAGAATTTGACTAGGGTTACATAGGTTATTGTTGACATTTGCTCATCGTTCATCAATGTGTTAAATTTATTAGAATCTTAAGCGCCTCTCACGACATTAGTATCCTCTGTAACCAGCGTAGATCAAAATCAGACTACACAAAATGTGCAGCCAGATCTTTAATCTTCTGAGTCCGCTTTGCTGATGTTTTTTTTTTATGTGCTGTTGAAAGAAGCCGTTGTTCGATCCCTACCATTGACAGCTATTACTGTTAGAAATATTTCGAATGGAAGTATCTAAATATCGAATGGTTTGATCTCGATCTACACTGTCCGATAGAAGTCGGTTGCATCACTCTATCGCTCTGTAATGGGTACCACAATTATATTGTCGTGTTGCGGGCTCATTACAAGAGACACCCGATGGCCTTGGAAAAAATTGACATATAAAATACGGAAACCGCATAGGGAGCTGACAACGTGTCTTGGATATTCAGAGCTTATACATAGTGCTGTATTGTTTATGATAGCAAAAGGGAAATAAAGACATTCTTTTATAATCGAAAGATTGACATTAATTAACGACATTCTGTGCTACAATTTCTTTGTAGACGATTAATTTTCTGGCATTAGGAAGAAATCGCTTTTGACGATTTTCTACACAGTAACATTTCCATTCGACAGTTTATATCCGTAACAACAGGTTGAAATAGTGACAGACGCCTAATGCGTCATTTTATTGCGGAATTTGACAGAGTTTGGTTTGTTTATTTTTTGCCGGCGTATAGTATAAACTTTAATTCTACGAATTTATGATGATATGCCGAATTGCCTTAGACTCGATTCACTTAAACATCAAAGAAAGAACAAGGAAATTAAATCATAAAACGTCTTCCGACATATTTCGAAAGAAGCCGTGGTTCAATCCCTGCCATCGAGAGCTACAGTTCTTGTAGAGTTTATAATTCTGATTCCTCAATGAGGGCAAACTAAAGATAAGGGTTTGGAAATAAGTTTACCTAGAAACCGGATTAAAGCTTGGTCATTTAAGGCCGAAATCTTCAATATTACAAAAGCAATCGAACCTGGACCAATGCATGATATTCAAAAAAATTGTAAAACCGAAAAGGAGCATCTAAATATCAAATGGATCTAGTCTGATCTCGATCAATACTGCAAGCAATAGGTCAGGTGCTCAAGTCTTTTCGTCTGTAAATGGTTCGCTAAGCACATTCGCGGAACTGGTATTTGTCTTATTTGTCTCATTCGGTCGTTGTTGCGACTTGTTGGTTGCAAGAATTTTCATTTGTTCATATAGATCTAGATATATTAACGCTTTACCAAAACACAAAATTTTTCACTTATCCAATTTGCGTTGCTTAAAATTGTGGCTTGCGTTGCTTAGAATTGTGGCTAAAATGATGGAATTTATCTCTGAAATGGTAGAAATCACCGTGGGGAAAGGAGAAAACGCTGGTTACAAGCAATTTCTCCTTTTCCAACAATATTTTCAAAAACCTTCTCTCTGAAAGTCGGGGTTATTTGGTTAAAGGGTAAACTTTGATTTTGGTTATCAAAACATCTACAATAAGATTTTCACAGTTGTTGCATCGAACTCAAGCAAGGCTACTATGATGACAAACTTGTGCATGACGATGAAGCCTTCATTTGCATTTACATCTTTTTTTTTTTTAAGGAAACGAAGATGGACGCGTCTACAACACTTCCGATATTCAATTCGTCCGACTATTGGGACAGCTACAGTGGCACAACAGACCATACCCCGAATATGACGTCACATATAACCGGAAGTACGTCACAAGATCAAGACTTACTTTATGTTATTCCAGGGCCGGTGATTTGCGCCTTCGGAATATTTTGCAACGTGCTAAATCTTCTTGTCCTTTCCCATAAGTCGCTACATGAATCTCCGTATATGTATATAACAGCTTTATCAGTTTCAGACTTGACTTTGCTTCTGGTTTCATTCTTTATACTCACCGCATTTAATTTGGCGGGTACCATGTTTAAAGCTATTTTTGACCTATATGCATTCTTTTATTTCGGAAACGTCTGCTTTAATTTTAGCGTGTGGATTATTGTTTCCATGACGATAGAACGGGCATATTTTGTCCACAGACCGCTAAGAGTCAAGATGTCTCGTTGGAAAACTCGCATTCGGATTTTGGTCATATTTATTGTCTGTGTCATACTAAATATACCGAGACTATTTTGTTTCGAGATTAAAACCATGCCAGGAAATAAAACCATTCTAAAGGGAACAGACTTCCGGAAATCGCAAGCATTTTTCAAGGTCAGTTGGGTGCATGCTGTCATAATCAATTTCATTCCAATGTTAATACTAACCGTCACCAATTCGACCTTGATTTTTGCTTTGAGAAAGGCTCACAAAGCGCGAGTGACATTGACCGGTGGTCAGAACCGGAACCAGGAACATGATCAGGTGCGCATGACAAGAACTTTGGTGGCCATCGTTATTTTGTTTTTCATCTGTGTTATACCTTCAGCTTTCGTCGATTATCCAATTGCATATGCTTTGTTTGGTAAAGGGAAGAAGTGGGACGAATATCTGAGATCTCCGGCAAACCTTACTTTGATTTACATCAGCAATTTACTTCTATTTCTGAATTCGTCCCTTAACTTTATTTTATACTGTGTTTTCAATCGGAAGTTTCGTAAAGCCATGAAGGATATTCTCCGGCGCATGCGCTTTTGTAGACAAAGGGATCATTCGTGTAATTTCCAGTCCGCGAAAACGTCATCCACGCAACTATGAAACGAACAAATAGACAGCTCCCATAACAGAAGCAAACATGCAACGACGAACAAAATTTGTTCTGATATGACGCGAAAAAAACAACATTTCGCTAGAGAGTTCAGGCGTCTGTCCTACAGTACAAACTGTTCAAAGCATGCTTTCCACTTGTTGAGTGACGCATAAAAGTTTTGAAGTTCTTTTCTTGTGTTGCACGCAGATACTACATATCCAGCTATACAAATATACACTCGATCTTTTGTACATAGACATCAAAATATAGAGCTAGCGAGTTCTTTCGTAACCATTCGGGTACGGACACAATCGAGAAAAAACCCATACCAGAAGAAACTGAAGAAACGAGGAACAGTTTATGCAGTTTCGATACATGAATCATGCAATAATGAAAGCATGAAAAAGCGATACATAAAAAAAACAAACAGCATGAAACAGAAATCCCAGGAGACATAACCATACATTGCCTTCACCTTCATATCAGCGATCAAGCATTTGAACCAAGCTGACCTGGGTCGATACTTTTTGCAGTACATTAAGCCCTCTTTTCACAGAGCATGGCTTAGTTCTTTTCCCATTTGGCCTGCAACACGCAGAAAGGGGCATACGGATATCTGCGTAAAGTGTCGTCTCGGATCAGCCTGCGCGGACTGCGCAGGCTGATCCGAGACGACACTTTACGCAAATGTCCGAGATGACACTTTCCGTTTTTATGTAATTTTCTGTTTCGCGCAAGTCTACTGCATCACAAAATCTAATGTAGTCGTAAAGTGCCGTCTCGGATTAGCCTGCGCAGGCTGATCCGAGACGACACTTTACGCAAATGTCCGAATGCCCCTTTTTGAGTGTTGCAGGCCATTTGGTATATTCCTATGAATACAAGTATTTTCCCTCTATACTAAATAATGTTTACTCATGTATATTTCACCTTTGCCAATAAAGAATATAGTATTATAAAGAATAATTCGTCTTGTATTAGCATCGAAACCATTATTAATATATTTTGGATTTTTCTGTGTGGGAACTAGATTGATTTTCAAACGCCTCTCCAGAACACTACATACAGAGCCTGTGTTAACCTTTCACATGAGGACAAAATCTCAGGTTCGTCCAAATTGAAAGCTTTTGTAGACAACAAAATAATTGTGACTCAAAATTTGAACTTCACATATTAAAGGTTAGAAACACTATGGGAAAAGGCGACAATACTAACCATTGTTATTGCTGTTTTCGAAAGGCTTTTTCATCTGGGTCATTAAAAGTCGGGATTGTGTAGTAAAGGGTTAACATTTAACTTTACCACAACTAAATAATTGAAATAGATTTGTCTTTACGCGATAATAAGGAAGAAGGATACTACATGTATTTATGTCACAATTTAGAATCAAGTTCTGTATAGGGTGAATCAAGGATCAGACCTTCTTCCTGCACAGTCTGATCTTGATTAATGGCGTCTTATTATTTCATGAATACCTAGACACGGAAAGGGTTAGACTGGCTGGAAGCGACTGTTTTATGCCATTTTAACATGTATTAAAAATTTATAAGATCTTCTATCACCCAATAATTCGTATAGACTGTTGAGCCTATTTCCTAGTCTTGCACAGATCGATGATCTTGGAAAGGGAGTTTAGCACATCTCTGTAATGCATTATACCTGGCAGGTCATCTCATAATCATGGATCCATAAATTCTATTTTGTCTCACAACCAACTGAATCGTGAGGTAGAGACATCCTTTGACATGCAGAAAATTGACTGGTAACGAAAAGTTTTGGGTCGAAAGTTTTTGCAGATGCATTTGACCCGTTTCTAGAGAGTATGGCTGAATTATTTAAATGATCCATGCTTAAATACATTTTATTGAATGAATACACATACAGTGTTTTATGCCACTTTCAACTTTATTAAGTCATAAAACGGCCTCAGCTCATTTATACAGGCGTGCCCGTTTTCACCAATACTAGGTTAAGCTCTGAAATGCTTTGCGTGAGGAAAGTTCCATCAACAAAACGAGCACATGGAGTTACGATCAGACCGCAGCAAGCTTCTAAACCTACACCATCACCAATAAGCCACGCAGACCCCAACAATATATCCGATACCTGGGTTCGTATTCACCAACCATTCTTAAGAAAGTTCTCAAGCTTATTCTCCAGAATTTTCTAAATTTGAAAGTAACACAACTCCTGATGGGCTAAACCATTTGGCTTAGCCAATCAGAAGTTGTTTTACTTTCAGCTTTATACAATTTTGAAGAATAAGTCTAAGAATGTTCTTAAGAATGGTTGGTGAATACGGATCCTGGATACGAAACCTGTTAGTTGAACAGAGTACTAAGCGGAGTTTCCTCCCTTAAGGAGAATAACCTCCCTTCGTTATGGCAAAATTACCTCTCGAAATCAAGGTATCAAGCTTGATTTCTCTATTAACTCTTTCCATACCATAGAGGACACCAGAAGTTTTTGTGAACAGTGTAGATCAAGATCAGACTGCACAGAATGTCCACTTCTGTATGCTAGATTATGAACGAACCATCTCTTGATCTTGTAGCGGAACTATATTTGTAGTCATTGAGAAAATGCAGTTCATTTGTTCAGTAGTGAAAGAGTTTAAAGATAGTAGTTACAAATGAAGAAAAAATAATTTGAGACAAAAGAAAACATGATACAGATTACCAGACTTTAATTCTGTTATTTTTTTTTTATGGGATAGTTATGAGAACATTGTCATAAATGAAAAATGTCATGTTTAACTCTTTACCAAAAAACCAAAATTTTGGACTCAACCAAATTCAAAGCATTTGCAGACAACAAATCAAATGTAGCTAAAATGAAAAATTCTGTCTTTGATAGGGTAGAAAACATTGTGGGAAAAGGAGAAAATGCTGGTTACCAGCAATTTCTCCTTTTACCACAATGTTTTCAAAAGCCTTCTTGCTTAGGGTCGTTAAAACTCGTGATTGTGTGGTAAAGGTTTAAAAAGCAACTTCTTGATTTGAATTTTCTGAGTTGACAGAATGTCTAGTCCAATATAGTATTTGACACTGAAGACCCACAATCAGTTTATGTCCTCTCTGTCTCTCTGTCTTTATCTCCAAACCCACCACTCCTCCATCAGCTAACAATCATTGACATGGAAGAACATCTGTACTCTAAATCTGCGAACAGAGATTCCAGATTTGGGTCTTTGGGCTCCTGAAACAGAGAAAAATAATCTAGAGAAATTAATTAACTCGTTACCTAATGAAAACATTTTAGACGGTTCTACACTGAAAGAATTTGCACATGACAAACTCTATGTGGCCCAAATGATTGGATTTGTCAGTAAAAGCGTTGAAAACTAGCTGGTTATGGGAATTTTGCTCCTTTTCTCACAATGTTTTTGAAAGCTTCCCCCCTCCCCATTGTTGTTAAAATATTCTACTGTTTAGAAAAGGGTTACAGAATATGAATAACCCTCTCCAAAACTATACCATGTTGAAGTGACCTTGAAGAGGTAAGCCTTTTGAAAAGATCATATGAAAAGGACAAAATGCTGGTAACCAATATTTTCTTCTTTTACCACGGTATTTTCTCCTTCTTTAGCAACAAATCCGATCATTTGAGTCACACTGAAGTCGTCCGCAAGCGCTTTCCATTTAAACTTATATAAAATTTTGTCGTCTGCTAAAGATTTAATAAATAAATTTCACACAGCTTCCAACTAATTACATTGTTTCCCAGCCTAGTAGCATAGTTGGTACCATTTAGGACTTGAGACCAGCGGGTTGCTGGTTCGAGTCCCTAGCTTGACCAATTGCTTTCTGATCTCATCTCTGATCACTGTTTTGACAATGGTTATGAGGAAAAACAGCCACTGGCTTTGAAGTAATATTGTGCAAAGTACTAGTAACCAAAACTCCAGGAAAGCATGAAAAGGTGCCCTTGCAAAATAAATGAAACAAGATGTCTGTTTGTAAAACAGTCATGCCCCCCTACTGCCACAATGATACAGGAAGTGGCACAGTTCATAAACTGATATCAAAAGAATTGATTGGGAAATATCGATGTCATCTTTTTGATTTATAGCCCACTTCAATTGTTAAACGTGATAATCTGTCAACATTTCGCATAATTATACACACCACAGTGTGTATACATACAAGATTGTAAACAGACTGGGTTATCGATTTTCTTTTCGGCAGGCGCGTTTGACTTCCGCTTTTTTCCAGTCGACTTCGATGCTTACTACGTCCCCGATAATACGTGAATAAAATGTTGGAGCCACAAGTTGAGCCACATATGATGATTTTTGAGACACTTTAATTTTTTTTTAGCAAATGGCTCAAGTGGCGAACGGCAGCGTGGGCCCTGAATCATCTGGTGGTCACTGTGACTTTGACCTTTCACGGATTAACCTTAAAATCTATAGGGATCATTTACACTCCAAGATGAATATCTGTACAGAATCTGAAGGACCTAGGTCAATTCTGTGTGTAGTTATCATCTGGACAAGGTTTGGTCTATATATCATTAAGTTGAAGGCCACTGTGACCTTGACCTTTGATGGATTAATCTCAAAATCGATAGGGATCGTTTACACTCCGAGATGAATATCTGTACAGAATTTGAAGAACCTATGTCAATTCTGTGTCTAGTTATCATCTGGACAAGGTTTGGTCTATATATCATTAAGTTGAAGGCCAGTGACCTTGACCTTTGATGGATTGACCTCAAAGTCAATAGGGATCATCTGCACTCCGAGACGAATGTCTGTGCCAAATTTGACAAACCTAGGTCAATTCTGTGTCTAGTTATCATCCGGACAAGGTTTGGTCTATATATCAACATGTTGACAGTCACTGTGACCTTGACCTTTGACCGATTGACCTCAAAATCAATAGGGATCATCTACACTCCGAGACGCATGTCTGTGCCAAATTTGACAAACCTAGGTCAATTCTGTGTCTAGTTATCATCCGGACAAGGTTTGGTCTATATATCAACATGTTGACAGTCACTGTAACCTTGACCTTTGACCGATTGACCTCAAAATCAATAGGGATCATCTACACTCCGAGACGAATGTCTGTGCCAAATTTGATGAACCTAGGTCAATTCTGTGTCTAGTTATCATCCGGACAAGGTTTGGTCTATATATCAACATGTTGACGGTCACTGTGATCTTGACCTTTTACCGATTGACCTCAAAATCAATAGGGATCATCTACACTCTGAGACGCATGTCTGTGCCAAATTTGATGAACCTAAGTCAATTCTGTGTCTAGTTATCATCCAGACAAGGTTTGGTCTATATATCAACATGTTGATGGTCACTGTGACCTTGACCTTTTACCGATTGACCTCAAAATCAATAGGGATCATCTACACTCCGAGACGAATGTCTGCTCCAAATTTGACGAACCTAGGTCAATTCTGTGTCTAGTTATCATCCGGACAAGGTAAAGTCTACCGACGGACAGACCGACCGACCGACCGACCGACATGTGCAAAGCAATATACCCCCACTTCGTTGAAGGGGGGCATAATAATGTTGAAAATAGTGTTAAACATCATACAAACAAAAAAATCACATCCTCAGGCAAATTTGCTGCAGATGATTTTGAAATTAATAAAAGAACAGGACATGGGGAAGGATGGACAGACAGATAGACCCCCAAAAACAATATTGCCTTTTGACAGGGATACAAAGGTTAGATATATAAATAAATTCGAATGACAAACTTTTGTCATATAAAGCAAAACTGGCTCATTTTGAGGATTGATAAATGCCATTTCGACAGAAATCATTACTCTCTCACCCTGAACAAAGTTTACTTGGAAAAACTGTTACATTGATTGTTTAATGGGATAGTGTTTAACGCCACTTTCAGCATCATTTATATCATATCATGTCCTGGGTTTCACCAGCGCTAGGGTAGGGCTCTGAAGTTTCTTGCCCATTGACACTTCAACACAAAAACCCCAGCATCTCAAGTGAAGATTAAACCCAGGGCCTCCAGGTTTCATATCCTACACCTTCACTAGGACCCTGTAAATTAATTCATTAATTATTTATGAGAACTAGCATTTTCTCCTTTTCCTACAATGTTTTCATAAGCCTTCTTCCTCCGGGTCATAACAACTCAAGAATGTTCGGAACAGTGTTAAAAACAGAACAAACAAACAAAGATCATTATAACAACCACAAACCTTAAACAAACAAAGATCATTATAACAACCACAAACCTTAAAATTTCCAAAGAGACAGTTTTTGTCTTTGACAGAAAAAAACAAACATTGTGGGAAACAGAGAAAATGCTGGTTACCATCATTTTCTGTGTTTCCCACAATATTTTCAAAACTCATCTCCATTAGGTTTGCTAATACTTAGCATTGTTTAGTAAAGGACTAAACACTAATCAAGCAAGCAGTAAAAACAACAACCACATACCTTAGCTTTCACATGTTCAACCATTCTACTCAGAACAGTTGCCGCCTCCGAGTTTTGAAGAACTTTAACTCTCTGTTCTTCTCTCAATATCACCAGACAAACTTTGATGAGATTTGCTGTATTTTCTTGGGATGAGTCTGAAAGAATTTACTCACAAGTTAAAGATACATCCATACTAATTTTTGGCCTGTTTTTAACCCATTTCATCTTTATTTTATCAAACTATAATCATTCTAGTATCTTCTTGCCAAATGTTGCTTCTGATGGTTGCAAGGTTGCATAGAATATGACCAACAGACAATGCATTTCATTTTCTTGGGTCCATTACAAAAAATTCACTGTGATGTTTGCGGTTTTAATTGAAGATTTCTGATATATGTATTTACACCTTACACCATATATATTGGTAATTTACCTATGTTTACACAGCTGACTTAATTTTAAATAACTCTAAACTCTATCAAATTTTTACAGTGTTTTTTTTTTTTTCTCTGTGGCTATGAGGATTATCTATAAATTCGAAGCACAGTATGTTTTTTATTCTTCTTGTAGGTGACTTTTTTTTTAAACAATGAGGCAATGGGACATACCGCCAGAAACAAACATTTTCTCCTGTTGACACATAGTTTTCACATGTATTTGTGCATTTAATCTTTTACCTCACAATCCCGAGCTTTAACAACCCTGAGGAAGAAGCCTTTCAAAAACATTTTGTGAAAAAGAAAAAAATGCTGGTAAACAGCATTTTCTCCTTTTCACACCACGTTTTCTGTCCTTTACTCACAAATTTTATCATTTGAGCTGCATTTAATCTTTTGTCTGCTAATGCTTTGAATTTGGACAAGTCAAAAATTTTGTCGTATGGTAGATTAACAAGCATTTCTGCAATGTTTTCTGTCCTTCAAAACATGAATGCCTATTTTTGAGTCAAAACTGTTTTGTTGTCTGCAAAAGCTTTCAATCAGGGCAAGTTTAAAATTGTGTTGTTTGGTAAAGGATTAGAGTTAATTAATATTAAATAATTCTATTTTAAGGATTGTTTTTCCAAATAGTTCAGTAAGATAATCAAATCATCTAACCTAAATATACTGATATCATCAGATGTTTACCGATATTGAATCCATATACCAATATGTCAACCAAAATAAACTGATTATTACATCTGTATACTAATAATTGGTATACTGATAATTCAGTCAAAATTTATGCATAATGGAATCCATAAATAATAAATTATTAATACTTCAATCCAATTATACCCTTTTTTTTTTTTTAAATTTTTTTCATACCAACAATTCCTTATACATAAAATTCAATCCAAATATAATGGTAATTCAATTAGTATAGGACAATCTAATTTGAATATGATAATTAAATCCAAAAATACCAATTACTCAATCATCATATCAAGAATTCAATGCATATGAAAAACATTCAATCTAAATTTACTGATAATTAATTTGTATACTGATAACTGCATCTGTATACTGAAAATTCAATGCAAGTATACTGATAATTCAATCAAAATATACCATCATTCAATTGATATAAAGCAATAATTCAACCTAATTTCTTAACTCTTCTTGTGTTCAAACAGAATAGGTATTACTGTACTATTTCTACAGATTTTACCTGTTATTCTTGTTCCAATGGCAGACACACACATACAAAGAGCACTAGCATTATTCCATAAGAAATCACAAATACTTCTTTGTAAGGAACTGTTAGTTCTTTCACCAGCAGCACTGTTATTCAATGTCACACAGCCCACAAGTGTACATAACCCTAGATGAACTATGTTGCTAAAGAGCTCTGAGGGTGTCTCTTTACAAATACTGGCAAATTTACAAATACCATACACTGCCTGGGAGGAGATGGTTGAATGTTGACACTGAAAAGATAAGAAAGTCTTTGAGCCATGCTCTGTGAAAAGGGATCTAAATGCATCTTATTGATTTATTTAAATAAGCAAGTCATCACATAATTTTGAATCCATAAAATCCATCCTGTTTAACAACTGACTGAATCATAAGGTTGGCTTGTTCCCTGACAACACAAAGAAAAAATTAACCAGTAGCAAACAGTTCCCATCCATGTCAGACTGTGCCAGCTGACCTGGGTCAATACTTTTTGCATATGCATTAAAACCCCCTTTTTGCACAACATGACCCATTTAGTTTTGATAGGCCTGAATAAATCATATGGACAATTTCAGATGGGAGGAAAATACTAACTCAGTGCAATTTCAAGGCCAGAGTATTTTACAAAATTGTGGAAGGTAAGGATACAAGATTAGACCAAATATTGTATGCAGCCTGATCTTGCCCAGCCCTGGTAGGGCATTTGGTAGTGTACAGGACTTCAGAACAGGGGGGTTGCTGGTTCCAGTCCTTGGCTGGACCAATTTCTTTCCAAAGATTGATGGTAGATATTGTGACAGGATTCACTCCTCTCTCATTGCTGATCATTCTTTTGAAGATGGTCATGCGTGAAAGCAGCTGGTAGTTTGGGAAGAATATTGGACAAAGGGAGTAAAATTTATCTATCATTTCATCTATAAAATACTTAAATATTCTACTGCAGTTTTAACCATTTCCTGGATTTCACAGAGATACCTTCAGAAAATCAAAATCTTATTGTTATACTGATAAGACTTACATGTACTTCAGTACATCTCACTGATTACTTACAATCTGTATGGGCCATTCTCTGTGAAAAGAGGGTTTAATGCATCTGCAAAGAGTATCAACCCAGGCCAGGCCAGTCTGCTCAGTCTGCACAGGCTGACCTAGGCCATAAATTTTTGCAACTGTTAAATTCTCTGAATGTCAATGGACTATTCTACCTTCAGATTCAGTCGGATGTTACGCTACATGGATTTTATGGATCAATAATTGTGAGATGACTTGCTTGGTATAATGCTCCAAAGACATGCATTTAACTCCTTCTTACCAGAGCCCAGATCATATGGCTTGCAACGGGCGAAAAGGGGCATTCGGACATTTGCGTAAAGTGTCATCTCGGATCAGCCTCTGCAGGCTAATCCGAGATGGCACTTTACGACTACATTAGATTTTGTGCTACAGTAGACTTGCGCAAAACATAAAATTACATAAAAACGGAAAGTGTCGTCTGGGATCAGCCTGTGCAGGCTGATCCGAGACGATACTTTACGCAAATGTCAGAATGCCCCTTTCCACATGTTGCAGGCCATATCATAAGCCTGTAAGCCTTTAGTTGGAATAACAGAAGTATGCACTTTAACTTACCAAATATTTTGCAACAAACTGTTGTATCACACATTTCATCTGTGAACCATTTTCAGACATGTTGATGTTTTTTAAAACCTCCTGCAAATAAAAAAAATTAACCCTTATCATACAATCTTGAGTTTTAACAAATCTGACAAAGTAGACTTTAAAAAACACTGTAGGAAACGGAGAAAATGCTGGTTACCAGCATTTTCTCGTTTTCCCATAATGTTTTTAAAAGCTTTCTCTGTCAGGGTCATTAAAACCAGGCATTCTATAGCAAAGAGTTAAACTTAGTACTAATCAAGATCACACAATGAAATATGTGTAGTCGGACGATAGATCTACACTATCCAAACTGCTTTTTTTGGAAAAAAAGAAAAAAAAAAGAAAAAAAAAAAAAAATAATAATAAAAAAAAAAAAATTCGCTATTTCAAACTTTGGTGCTTAAATTGCCATGTGAAAATGCTGATTTCATTTGTCTTGCATTCTAGATGTTGATTCCAGAGGTATCATTCTATCAGAGGTAGTACATATTACAGGACCTATATGCGGTGTCTGTTGTTGTGAGCCAGAGCGTTGGCCTCGTAAACATACAGTCCCCAGTTTGATACCTGGGAACAGGTGTCAACCTTGGAACTGTCTCACTGGCCCACACATTTGGCACAAAGACTGGTGTAGCTTCCAGGAAGAAGAATCAAGAGAGATTAGTATAAGATGCAAGAACTTGTTTCTCTATCAATGTAAATATTCTTGAACTAAACATTATCGATCTACCTGTACAAGAAATTCATGTCTCTCCCAGGATGGAAGATGATCAGCTGTACAATCAGGTACATCTATAACTTGATATTTTTCCTCACTACTGTTTTTTGACAAACCATGATCAGGAATGCTCATAGGCTGTGTATTGCCTGTAAAAACATCAATACGAAGGTACCATAATTTAGTACTTTACTACCTCATTAACCCATTACCAAATGACAAAATTTTAGACTTTTCCAAATTGAAAGCATTTGCAGACGACAAAATAAACATGACTCAAAAATTGAAACTTAACTTTGGAGGAGCAGAAAACATTGTGGGAAAAGGAGAAAATGCTGGTTACCAGCATTTTCTCCTTTTCCCACAATGTTTTCAGAAGGCTTCTTCCTCAGGGTCATTACAACCAGGGATTGTTTGGTAAAGGGTTAAATCTTTTTAGAGGCCTTTTCAGATTTTTTCCTGTGATTAAGCATTTCTGCTAAAATCTGATAAATACTACAAAATGTACTTGGGCCATGCTCTGTGAAAAGGGGATTTAATTGCAGCTGCAAAAAGTATCAACCAAAGTCAGCCTACGCAATCCGCACAGCCTGACATGTGTCAAATCCTTTTGCTTTTGGTAAATTTTCTGCATGTTCAATGACCATTCTACCTCAGAATTCAGCCAGTTGTTAAACAAAATGGATTTTCTAGGTCCATAATTATACGATGACTTGCACAGATGCACTAAACCCCCTTTTGCCAGAGCATGGCTCACTTAATTCTGCAAATATAAAGACACTGAATGGTACATGCAGTAAAAATGTGCAAATTTGGCATTCAAATGACAGGTTGGTAGCTTTGCAATCTGTAACTCCCTCTGTTAGCCGAGCCAGAGATCGAACCAGCAACCCCTGTTCTCCAGTCCTGTACGCTACAGACTGAGCTAACCCAGCTCAGCAACTCCCTCTAGTTCTATGAGATCAATCAGTATTTATTGTAGTATGATCCCACGTAAGTGACGTCTGTTACTGATCATACAACATTCCAACAAACCTTTGTGAAATACTGGCAAGAAATCCAAAAATAACTTAACTATTTACCACACAGAAAAATTTTAAGACCAATCCAAACTGAAAGCTTATGTAGACAACAAATTAAATCTTTCTCAAATAAAAGTTTTTGTGTGTGAAAGAGTAGAAAACTTTGTGGAAAAAGGAAAAAATGCTGGTTACCAGCATTTTTTTCTTTTTCCACTATGTTTTCAAATGCCCTTTCCATTAGGGCCGTTAAAACTCAGGATTGTGTGGTACAGAGTTATGAAGCTACATAGCCCATCTAGGAAATACCACTGAAAATATTTCTTTTCATACAACTTTTTTACTGGTGGTAAGCCAGCTATCACCTTACTTAATTAAGAGATGAACCATTTTCAAATTTGATGAGATTATAAATGACGCAATTTGTCTTTAAAAAAGTAGAAATATGGGAATGGGAGAAAATGCTGGTCACCAGCATTTTTTCCTTTTCCAATTCAAGTAAGTTATCAAAAGTCTTTTCCCTCAGAGATGTATAAAACATGACCTTGTTTGATACAGGGATATTTTTTCATGAATTACATATTTCAACGTAAGAAGCTCACCAAATAAAAGGTTGACTAGAAACGTGACATGTAAACTGCATTCCCTGTTTGTTTGACAACTTCGTGAGAACCTGAAGAAAAATGAACAACCATCTTAAACCCTTTAACAAACAATCCTGTATTTTAATGAACGCCCACCCGCCATGTAAGAAAAAGGCTTTTGAAAACATTCTGGGAAAAGGAGAAAATGCTGGTAATCAGCATTTTCTCCTTTTTCCAAAAGGTTTCCTTCTCTTTCAATAATAAATCCCACCATTAGAGTCATTTTTTATTTGTCATTTGGTCATTTGCAAAAATTTTTAACTTGGACAAGTCTAAGTTTTGTCATATGGTAAAAAACAAACTCAATACCATAATTTTAATCCTTCAGTTATTGGTCAATACTTTTCACATATTTCTAAACTGGAATGCAGAAAGTTGTTATTTTTATGATGTTCTTTGGTAACTTATCTCCCATGTAGTAAATAGAATGGAACAAACAGATAGATATTAAGAGAGTTATTAAGTCAAAATTTTGATGGTGGACAAATTTTTCTCATATCACCTTGAAATGGAAATTTTGAATATACTGAACTAATTTAAAGGTCAATACTTTTTTTTTTCAGTAGCTAGTAGTTATTTCGAAGCCAACTGCCTATTGTCAATGACCAACAGGATTCATTCAATATATACACTGTGATTTTGAAATGTCCCTTTCACGTTGGGATGAAAAATCTTTTTTTTTTTCTCTGGTACAATTGACTTAAGATGGGGCTGGGCTGGGTGGGAGTTAAAAAGTACTTTTAAAATGCTCGGTTAAATAAGATTATATTTATCTACATACCTGTTGTAGATAACATGTATCAAATATGTCACATTTTCCTCAACAATTCTCTCACTTCGGATTAGATTTGTTAATATTTTGGTCAAGCTAAGATCAATTTCTGGTACAAAGTACAACAAACTAAATAACTGTCTTTGAAAGTCTTGATCAACAGACAAAATTGCTCCATTCTCATGACCTGAAATTAAAGAAAATATTCCTCTGATTAAAACTAGCTCTACTCAATCAAGTTGTCTGCTCTACAGAAAATGTACCATATATACTCCACTATAAGACACCTTCGCACAAGTACATGTATATAAGCATTAGACTCTCCTCCAACTTTGTGATACCAAATCAGGGATTTCACTGATGACCTCCTATAAGAGGCAGGTAGACTTCATACTGACCATGACAATGCTAAAATTATGAATATATAGCTGGAAATATGCTTTGCAGACATTACGATCTATCCGAAATGCTTCATTCCAAAACTGCATCCCTTGTATCTTAGCCAACTGCATCTTGATTCAAGTCTTATTTCTTTTTAAGATGTATAGATGCACTTAAAAAAAAAAAAATGTGATGCATATTCAAAATCACTCATATTTTTTGTTCAAATAATCCTATCAGAAAAATAAAGTTGGTTATCCATGGTTTACCCAATTATTGTTGTTTATCTATGGGTATACAAAGTCTACCTTAAGGGATAAAAGTACTTAAGCATCTTACCTCCATATAATGTGATTTAACTCTTTACCAAACAATTAAATTTTGAACTTAACTAAACTGAAAGCATTTGCAGAGGACAAATTTCATTTTATATAAATGATGTGATTTGTCTTTGGATAAGGGTAGAAAACATTGTGGTAAAAAGAGATATTGCTGATTACCAGTTTTTTCTCCTTTTTCCACAATGTTTTCAAAAGCTTTCTTTCTAAGGGTCTTTAAAACTCAGAATTATGTGGTAAAGGGTTTAATATCTATATGGTGAGAAAAATCTTGGACATAAAATCATGACCTATCACATGTAAAAATTTAATGCTTGCTGTTTGTGTAGTTAAAATCGGCAACCCTGGTCGTAAATTATAGCAGACTCCGTCAATTTCTAATCTCTGTTTTTAGCACTAATTTATCGATGGGTGACTTGGTCCGTTCAAGCTGTGGAAGTTTGACATCTAGTTGTTAATCTCATTGAAAACTGGTGTTGTCTGTGTTGTTAAACACAGATCGTAATTGTAACTCTTTACTTTCTTTCCTCAAGGATCAACAGATAAACGCATTGAAAGGCTTTGCAGACAACAAATTTAATGTAACTGAAATAATAATTTTTCTTTTAAAACAAGTAGACAAAATTGTGGGAAAAGGAGAAAATGCTGGTTACCAGCATTTTCTCCTTTTCCCACAACATTTTCTCTTCTCTTACAGGGTCATTAAAACTTGGGATTGTGTGGTAATTGGTTAAACCATCTCTTTGAGAAAAATACTATCGATTCATCTTTGAACTTTATCAATACATCATACTTTCATATATGTACCACAGTAACCTCTGGGCTGAAGAAGAAGAAGAAGAAGAAGAAGAAGAAGAAGAAGAAGAAGAAGAAGAAGAAGAAGAAGAAGAAGAAGAAGAAGAAGAACAACAACAACAACAACAACAACAACAACAACAACAACAACAACAACAACAACAACAACAACAACAACAACAACAACAACAACAACAACAACAACAACAACAACAACAACAACAACAACAACAACAACAACAACAACAACAACAACAACAACAACAACAACAACAACAACAACAACAAGTCTGGAATGGATTTACAGCTAAAATTTCAAGTAAAAGACAAAAAATGTGTTTTGTAAGCTTTTATTTTTTTCACATTCTTACGAACATAAAAGTCCGCAACAAATGCATAGCTGAAATACAAACCGCACCTGGCAGGATTCTAACCCGTGCGGAAAAGGTCCTCGTTTTTCAAGATTTAAAAGATCAACACCTTAACCACTTTGCTAAAGAGAATTCTCCCTAAAGCAGTTGTTATGTATTGATTTTATATGGGAAAAGGCTATGCAGTAAGGAAGGAGTGATCTCCCGTTACAACATTGTGGGTAATTACAATAATTACTGAGTAACTGAAAGCTTTACATCAGCGTGACTAGACCAGGAGGCGATAATATCTCTTGGTGTTGATCTTCAGAACGGTAGGTTTTCCAGATGGAATTTTCCGAAGTCCTTTGATTATGCACTTATAAGATGCTCCTCCTACTTTAAGATCAAAATTCTACGGAAAAAAAATGTGTCTTATAGTCGAATATATACAGTAATTTCCCTGTAGAAATTTTGGCAGTACACAAATCATTCAACCTTCAAGGATCTATTGTACCTATACTTTTATTTGTAGACAGTATTGATTGAAATCAGACAGCACAATTTTGGACTTGCACTGTTTGCTATCTCATGAGATATTCTTAACCATCTTCCACATAATCTTCACTTTTAACAAAACCTAAGAAGAAAGCTTTGGAAAACATTGTGTGAAAAGTTGAAAATGCTGGTAAACAGCATTTTCACCTTTTCCCACAATCACACTTTCAAAGCCAAATCTCTACATTTGAGGCACCCATGATTTATAGTCTAGAAATGCTTTGTATTTGGACAAGACCAAAATTTTGTCAATTGGTAAAGATTTCACACATCCTTGAAATTTGCAATATCAGTTTTTTTATAAAAATAATCAATCTTTCAGTACAGACCTCTAGTCTTTACCAGATGACAACATTTTGCACTCATCCATATTGAAAGCATTTGCAAGGGACACATGAAAAGTGGCTCAGATGATGCTACCAGCAATTTCTCCTTTTACTTCAATCTTTTCAACCCTTCCAAAGATAAATCTCATGGTTTGAGCCACATTTAGTAGTTGTCTGCAAATGCTCTCATGGTTCTTAAACTGAGGTAAAGTTTTAATACAGTGGTACACCACTCACCAAACCATTCCATTCCCTTCTTGGAGAAAAAAGTTGCATCAAGAAATGACAAACAGTTTCTACAAGCTGCCACTTTCATAGACTGTATCAGCAGTGCCACCATTTGGGGACTCTCCTTTGCTGCCAGGGGAAGTAACTCTGGCAGACACCTTAAAAATCTGACTTGGAGGTCAGAGCTGGAAAATAGAGCAAAGAGTGACAAGAAATGGACTTTTGCACAGCAAACGCAAAGGCCCCCTATGGATTAAGAGTTTTATTTTTTCTATTTTCAATAAATGATCATGATCTTAGCCGTAGACGAAGACAACAGATAGTGTAAGTAACCCTAACCTTAGCTGTAAAATGCAACCACAGTGAGTGACCATGACTGTAAACTGAAGGTACTTGTATGTGAGCAAGTGACCTTAATTTAGCCCTAACATGAAACTACAGGTATTTTACTAATAAAGTTGGGGAAAAGAATTAAAGAAATCCTTGCAAAATATGGATATCCAATACAACTTAAGTTCTAAAGCAAGAATATGCGTAAAAACATTGCAGCACAAGAAACAAGAGATATATGAGAGTGCCAATGCTTGGCTGCAGTTGTTTGATTTGTAGTGAAAATGTTAAGTCTAAAAAGGGGCAAAACTCTGTCAAGAATATTTTGATGGTAACCTGCCCCTGTTATAAGGGTTCCCCTTTTGATAGTTAACAACTAGTCCAAGTTTGAAGAAAATATCTCCAGTAATGACAGCAATATTCAAAGTGTTTGCACAACGTAAACGATGATGTAAGGGCTATTGCAATATTTCAGCATTTTCTTCAAAAACAGCTGGGCTGAAATAGATCATAATGAAATTCTTCATTCACTAGTGTCCTACTCCAATATACAAAGGGTCCTTTACTAATAGTAATGAATAATACTTACCTGATACAACTTGAACTAGATGAATCAAAAACAATGGAGGAAAAGAACTCTAAATACACTTTCTTCTCTTGGGAGAGGTAACTTGCTCTTTTGAAACGGATAAACATGGCCTCTAGTGTATTTGTCAACATATCTAGAAAAAACAGTTTACATTCATCTATCCTTTACCAAACAACCTAGTGTTTCTACCATCCTTAAGAAGAGAGTATCTAAAAACATTGTGGCAAATGGAGAAAAAGCTGGTGACCATCACTTTTCTTTATCTCCAAAATCTTCAACCCTTTACCTCACTGTCCCAACTGTTACCGACCTTTAAAGAAGACTTTTAAAAACATTGCACAAAAAAGATGAAAAGCTGGTAACCAGCATTTTCTCCTTTTCCCACTATGTTTTTTACCATCTTAAAAACAAGTTTTAATTTTTGATTCATATTTGTTTTTCGTCTTCTGCCAACTCTTGCAAGTTGGACATGTCTGAAATTTTGTTTTTTGACAAGTCAAATACCCTAACAAAAACAAATCACATTATTTGATTCATCTTACGTAATTCTGCAAATGCTGAAATGGTCTTTGTCACCTGTCAAAGTGTTGACATGAACATAGCCAACTATGACAAAAAATCTGACCTTTTTTGGTTCCTGAGAACCTTCTGAGAAAAGCAAAACTTTGACAATATGCGCTAGGTCACATGATGAAAAACATTCTGTGAAAATTTCATCCAAATCCGTCAAGAAATGTGGGAGGAGTTGCGTTCACAAGAAATGGACATACGTACGGATGGATGATGGGACGGACGGATGGACAGACATACCGACGTACGGACGGACAGACGGAGAAGATGACACCAATATAGGTCGCCTCCGGTTGCGTATAAAAAAAGCTTAAGCGTTTACCACACAGTCATGACTTTTAATAATCCTGAGAAAGAAATTTTTTGAAAACATTGTGGGAAAAGGAGAAAATGCTGGTTACCAGCATTTTCTCCTTTTCCAACGTTTTCAAAGTTTTCAAAAGCTATCTTTCTACAAGTTATAAAAAGTAAAGATTACATGATAACAGGTAAAGCAGGATTGACAATGTTTTCTACCTTAAGGCATTTTGATCAAAACCTACCTAATCTATTGTCCACAAATGCTTTCAATGTGAACATAGTTTAAAATTTTTGTCATTTGGTGATGAGATAAAATAACTGATAGAATAAAAATTTTCACCCTTTACCACACAATCCCGAGTTTTAATGATCCTGAAGAAAAGGCATATTGAAAACATTGAGGGGAAAAGGAGAAAATGCTAGTTTACCAGCATTTTCTCCTTTTCCCACAATGCTTTCTACCCTTCCAAATAATGAATTTCAATTTTGAGTCACACTTATTTTGTCATCTGCAAATCATTTCAATTTTGACCTTTCTAAAATTTTGTCGTTTGGAAAAAATTAACTTTACCTGGGTTACATCCAAACTGTATTCCAGCTTTTAACATTTTCTGCATTATTTTGACAACATTCTTACAACTCTGTGCAACGATGGTTTTATCAAGACCTTTCAACTTCAGAAAATCATGTACAAAACATATAACATCCGTCAACCATGGTGGATGGGGGTCCAGTGTTTTCTGTGTATCCTGCACACAACTGACCATAATTTCACAAATTGTCAGATTCAGCATTGCCATAGAACCCTGTCATCAATTCAAATAAGAGCAACAAAACTAACATTTTGAGCCATGCTTGGTGACAACAGGGCTTAATGCATCTGCACAAAGAATTGACCCTGGTCAGCCTGCACAGTCATGGGCCAGAACTTTTTGCTATCTTTAAATTTTCTGCATGTGTACCTCATTACGCAATCGGTTTTTAGGCAAAATGGATATTACGGATCCATAGTTATGTGATAACTTGCATGGTATTAACTCTTCACCAAAAGACAAAATTTTAGACTTGTCCAAACTGAAAGCATTTGCAGACGACAAAATAAATGCAACTCAAAAATTGAAATTTGTTCTGGGACTGGTAGAAACAATTGTGGGAATAGGATAAAATGCTGGTTACCAGCATTTTCTCTTTTTTCAACAATGTTTTCAAAAGCTATCTTTCGAAAGGTCATTAAAAGTTGTGATCATGTGGTCATGGGTTAACCCTTTACCAAACAATCCCTGGTTTTTACGATAAAGAGGAAGAAGCCTTCTGAAAACATTGTGGGAAAAGGATAAAATGCTGGTAACCAGCATTTTCTCCTTTTCCCACAATGTTTTCTACTCTTCTACAGTCAAGTTTCAATTTTTGAGTCACGTTTGTCATCTGCAAATGCTTTCAATTTGGACAAATCTAAAATTTTGTCGTTTGGTAAATAGTTAAGCATCACAGAGATACAATAAACCCCCTTTTGCCAGAACATGGCTCATTATATGGCTTGCAACATGCGAAAAAGGGCATTCGGACATTTGCGTAAATTGTCGTCTCGGATCAGCCTGCGCAGTCCGCGCAGGCTAATCCGAAACGACAATTTCCATTTCTATTTATTTTTCTGTTTTGCACAAGTCTGCTGTAGCACAAAATCTAATGTAGTTTTAAAGTGCCGTCTCATATTAGCCTGCGCGGACTGCGCAGGCTGATCCAAGACGACACTTTAAGCAAATGTCCGAATGCCCCTTTTCGTGTGTTGCAAGCCATATGATCAAGTCTTTATAGACAACTCTAGGACAGGAATCATCCATATTGAAAACATACATAAATGACAAATTTATTGTATTTATGGTTTGTACATGTTAAATGCCGTTTTCAACATTATTTCAGTTATATCTCAGCTGCCAGTGCACTTATTCGTGTTTTCCTGGAGTTCCTTTTACCAGTGCACTGCACAATATTCTTTGAAGCTACTGACAGCTTTCCCACATAATCATCGTCAAAATAATGATCAGAGGTGCCAGAGGAGTAACTCCTGTTGCAATGACAATCATCAATCCATGGAATGAAATTTGCTGAGCTGGGGATTTGAACCAGCGTTCCCCCTGATCTCCTGTCCTGTACACAACAGACAGCGCAATTGGGGCTTGACAGATGACGAACTGAAGGAGTCCAAGATGATGACATTTGCATTACCAAGAGTTTAAAAACACTGGCATTTTCTCTGTTTCCCGTTTCTACCTTAGAGTTGTTAGAACTCAGAATTATATGGGAAAAAGTTGAAGAATTACTGCAAGTATGAAAATTTTGAAAAATTTTGAGCCATGCTCTGTGAAAAGGGGGCTTAATACATCGCAAATAGTATTGACCTTGGTCAGCAAGCACAGTCTACATGACCTGGGCATACACATTCTGTCATTGGTCAATGTTCTGCAGCTCCAATGACCAGCATACCACATAATTCAGTTGTTTTTTTTTTTTCTCCAAAATGGGATTTACGTATGTGAAGACTTGCTTGGTATCACACACTGTTGAGATGTATTAAGTCCCCTTTTGCAAGAGCATGGCTCAACTCTATTTTTACATACAAAAGCATCTTTGTCTTTCTGCCTTGAAAATGTAGACACAAACTCCTCTAAACTATAGGGAAATCCAACCATAAGTCTCTGTTGAAAGTCTTGCATAGATTTACTCCTTGACCATGCTTCCTTCCTCTCCTTGAAAATGAGTGAATAGAAATCAAACTTTATCCTTTAACACACAATTCCAAATTTTAACAATTCTGGGGATAAAGGCATTTGACAACATTGTAAGAAAAGAAGAAAATACTGGTAATCAGCCTTTTCTCCTTTACCTACAATGTTTTCTACCCTATGATGGACAAACTTCATATTTTTCAGTTTCACTTAATTTGTTGTCTGCAAATGCTTTCAATTTAGAAAAATTTAAAATTTTGTTGTCTGGTACAGAGTAACACGAGGCTATCGAGGTTTGTATCATCAAACCACTTAATTAACCCTTTACCAAACAATCCCGGGTTTTAATGACCCTTGAAAAGAAGCCTTTTGAAAACATTGTGGAAAAAGGAGAAAATGCTGGTAACCAGCATTTTCTCCTTTTCCCACCATGTTTTCTACTCTATGAAGGACAAATTCCAGCATTTGAGCCATCTTTAATTTGTCGTCTGCAAATGCTTTCAATTTGAACTAGTCTAAAATTTTGTCGTTTGGTAAAGATTTAAGTTCAGCAACTGTTGGCAAACCGTCAATGAATAAGAAGGAGAAGTATAAAAAAAATCTTTTAAGTGGTATTTCCATAATAGGATACACAGCCTATTAATGTACTTTTAGATTTCATGCCAAATTTCTAAAAGGCATGAAAGAATGTAACATGATCAATAAAACAGTAGTGTCTATTCTGGAAACTGGTCCTAAAGCGCTCACCTAGGAAAAAGTCATCTTAGGTTTATAAAGCTGAAGAGATCCTGATTTTAATGATGTAAAACACATGAGTGTAAGTGGCCTACTTTTTGACGGACTTGACCAATTTTTTGAACTTGTCAGAGATATCATCAAAACAAAAATACTAATGTTTCAAAAGTATCAGACTGGAAATGTGGCCTCCAGACTGCACACAAGGTTTTTCTAAGAGTTAGCCCCATGACCTACTTTTCAATCTGTTGCAACCTAATTCCAGGCTTGTTTAAGATATCATCATGATACTCAGACCAACTTTCACGAGTATCAGGTTGAAGATGTGCCCTCTACAGTGCACACAAGGTTTTACACAGATTTGGACCAGTGACCCACTTTTTGATCTGCTATGACCCAATTTTAACTGAGCATGACAAACACTCCGACTCTGACCAAGTTTCATGAATATCTGGTTGAAAATGTGGCCTGTTGAGTGCACACAAAGTTTTTCTAATATTTGGCCCAGTGACCTACTTTTTGACCTGATGTGACCCAATTTTGAAGTTGTCTGAGATATTATCATGACAAACATTCTGATCTAGTTTCATGAGTATCTGGCTAAAAATGTGGCCTCTAGAGTGCACACAAAGTTTTTCTAAGATTTTGCCCTGTTACCTACTTTTTAACCCCACATGACCCAATTTCAAATATGTCCAAGATATAATCAATACAAACATTCTGACTACATCTCAAGAGTATCAGGCTGAAAATGTGGGCTCTAAAGTGCACACAAGGTTTTTCTAAGATTTGGCCCAGTGACCTACTTTTCGATCAGAAAAGATCTAATTTCGAACTTGTCCCATAATTTATGAAGACAAACATTCTAAGTTTCATCAGTATCTGAGTGAAAATGTGGCCTCTAGAGTGCACACAAGGTAAATGTTGACAACTGCATGATGCATGCCAGGCAGCAGACAGCACAAGTACAAAAACTCACCTTGAGTACTTCGTGCTTGGGTGAACTAAAAATATGGGGTATTTTCAAAAAGTGTGGAGACAATTTTCAAACAGATAAAAAACATAGCTCACATAACAGACATTTATTCCTGTCTAAGACTATACAGTAGACTTACTGACCTGTTGAATTCATTTTCAAAAAATATATAAAAGTATGACATATACAAAATTCATTCTGATAAAATTCATTCCAATAAAAGAAGTTTAAGATCAAATTAAGTGCGCCGTTTTGGACAGGGTTGTTTTGAAAGTGGGCCGTTTTAACCCACTTCCTGTCAAGGGAGGTTACTTAAATAGACAAAATATGAAGCAAAACTGCTACGGCAATGACACAGTTTTATGCAAAACAGTGGCATTTTCTGCAAGGCAAGAGGAAATTCTTTGTGTTGGGAATTTTCCATTGTTTACATTTTTACGTGGAACTATCAGGCAATGGGTCTGAAATTACACGGGATTTGAAGAAAATTCGGGTGAATCCCACAATCACATCCTAGAATAGACACTGTTAAAACACATCCATCATGCGGGCTATTTAATTCAAATAAGTATGATGGTATTATATTTAATCTCATAAAAATAGATCCATTTGCTCATTGCCAAACAACCACTTTGTTATTTACCCTTTACCACAAAATCCTGAGTTTTAACAAATCTGATGAAGAAGAGTATTGAAAATAATGTTGGAAAAAGAGAAAATGCTGGCAAACAGCATTTCCTCCTTTTCTCACGATGTTTTCTATGCTTAAAAAGACAAGTTTCATCATTGGAGGCACATCTGTCATATGCCAATGCTTTCAAATTGGACAAGTCTAAAATTTTGTTGTTTGGTAAAGAGTTACACACAAAAATTGCACTGACTACAACACTTCAGCTTATTAACACTCTGGAATAAAGTATATTTAATAGCAGTCATCAGCATTTTACAAAAAATTTAATTCAATGCAAAAAAAAAAAAATAGAGATAGGCCCCTTTAAGCTTCTTGACAGTATTACTATTTGACAAAAATACTACTTGACAGCCCTAACTCATTACCAGACTACAAAATTTCTAGAACAGAAACTGTAAGCTTTTCCAGAAGCCAATTTGAATGTGACTCAAGTGATGGTATCTATTTCTGAAAGAAGAGAAAACACTGTGGGAAAAGGAGAAAATGCTGAGAGAAAACATTGTGGGAAAAGGAGAAAATGATGGTTGCCAGCATTTTCTCCTTTTCCCACAATGTTTTCAAATGCCCTAATTGATAAGGGTTGTTAAAACTCATGACTGTGTGGTAAAGGTTACCACATTACCAAACAATCTCATGTTCTATGACCTGCAGGCAGAAGGGTTTTGATAAACAAGAGGACCATGATGGTCCTATATCGCTCACCTGAATACGAAGCAGTAAAGGTCTACAATGAAGATAAATACCAAATACATGTATAAAGGTTCAAGGCCAAATGATAATGAAACAAGAGCAGCAAATTGTCACAAGATACAGTCGTCCCACCGCCAGTTGTCAAGGAGGTATAATAATCGCAAAGGGCAAGTAATGCAATGAACATGTTTACCAAGTCTCAAGTCAATTTGACTTGAGGTGACAAAGTTCCGTTCTGTACAAGCAAGAAATACTGTAAAAATGAAGATGAAAGTGGAATTACTCAAAATCCGCGCTAGGTAGAGTTATTGTTCTTGCACACTGTACTCCGTAATATTGCAACAAACATGCATACCAAGTTTGAAGTCGTTCTGACTTGAGATGACAAAGTTATATTCCGGACAAGCACTAAATGCTGTAAAAATGACGATCAAAGGGAAATAACTCAAAGATAGCATGAGGTAGAGTTACAATTCTTGCGCACTGCACTTCCATATATTGCAACAAATAGGCATACCATATTTCAAGTCAGTCCTACTTAAGATGACAAAGTTTTGCTCCGGACAAGCAAGAAATGCTATAAAAATGAAGATCAAAGGGGGAATAACTCAAAATTTGTGCTAGGAAGAGTTATGGTTCTTGTGCACTGCACTCCATAATTTTTCAACAATCATGCATACCAACAAAGTTATATTCCGGACAAGCAGAAAATGCTGTAATATGGATGATCAAGGGAAATAATTCATAGACAGTACGAGGTAGAGTTATGGTTCTTTCACACTGCACTCCATATTATTGCAACAAACACAAATGCCAAGTTTCAAGTCAATCGGACTAGAGATGACAAAGTTATGTTACGGACAAAGAACTATTCTAAAGAACTTTCTAACTCAAGGGCAAATAACACCAGTCGTTCTGGCCCGATTGGACCCATAATCAAACTCATCCGAGATCATATGGTCATATATATTTTGACCAAGTTTGAACCTGATTGGTTAACAAGAGGGCCATGATGGCCCTGAAGTCGCTCACCTGAACCTTTTGATCAAACATGACACATTTCCAATATCTTCAGAGATATTAAGACAAACACTCTGACAAACACTCATTAGTATTGGGCTTACAAATATGGCCTCTAGAGTGCACACAAGCTTTTTCTAGAATTTGTCTCAGCGGCCTACTTGACATGTAGAAATTATCAAGACATAAATTCCAACAAACTTTCATGAGTATTTGAGAGAAAATGTAGCCTTGTAGGGTGTACCAAAGGTTTTTCCGAGATTTGACCTAGTGACCTAGTTTTTTATCCAATATGACCCATATTCATACTAGTCTAAGATATTATCAAGACAAACATTCAAAGCAAATTTCAAGATTATTGGACTGAAAATGTGGCCTCTAGAGCGTACACACGGTTTTTCAAGGATCAAACTTGGTGACCTAGTTTTTATTCCATGTGACCCATTTTCAAACTCATGCAAGATATCATCATGACAAACATTCTAACGAAAGTTTAAAGAATATTGGACTGTAATTATAGTACAAAAGGTTTTTCCGAGATTCGACTTTGTGACCTAGTTTTTTATCCAACATGACCCATTTTCATACTAGTCTAAGAAATTATCAAGACAAACAATCTGCCCGAATTTCAAGATTATTGGACTAAAAAATGTGGCCTCTAGAGCTTACATAAGGTTTTTCTAAGATTTAACCTGGTGACCTAGTTTTTCACCTGACATGACCCATTTTCAAACTCATCCAAGCTATCATCATGACAAACATTCTCACCAACTTTAAAGAGCATTGGGCTGAAAATGTGGTTTCTGGAGCATACACAAGGTTTTTCTAAGATTTGACCTTGTGACCTAGTTTTTGACCCCACATGGCCCACTTTCGAACTCTTCTGCGATATTATCAAGACAAACATTCTGACCAAATTTCAAGAGTATTGGACAGAAAATGTGGCTTCTGGAGCATACACAAGGGTTTTTTAAGATTTGACCTAGTGACCTAGTTTTTGACCCAAAATGGCCCATTTTCAAATTTGTCAGAGATATCATCAAGACAAACATTCTGACAAACTTTCAAGAGTATTGGACTGAAAATGTGGCCTCTAGAGCGTACAGAAGGTTTTTCTAAGCTTTGACCTGGTGACCTAGTTTTTTGACCCGACATGGCCCACTTTCAAACTTGTTCGAGATATCATCAAGACAAATATTCTGACCAACTTTCAAGAGTTTGGACTGAAAATGTGGCCTCTAGTGCGTTCACAAGGTTTTTGTAAGATTTGACCTGGTGACCTAGTTTTTGATCCGACATGGCCCATTTTCGAACTCGTCCGAGATATCATCAAGACAAACATTCTGACCAATTTTCAGGAATATTGGACTGAAAATGTGGCCTCTAGAGTGTACACAAGGTTTTTGTAAGATTTGACCTGGTGACCTAGTTTTTGACCCGACATGACCCATTTTCAAACTTGTCCAAGATATCATCAAGACAAACATTCTGACCAACTTTCAGGAGTATTGGACAGAAAATGTGGCCTCTAGAGCGTACACAAGATTTTTCTAAGATTTGACCTAGTGACCTTGTTTTTGACCCGACATGACCCATTTTCAGACTCGTCTGAGATTTTATTGAGACAAACATTCTGACCAAGTTTCATGAGTATCGGACTGAAAATTTGGCCTCTAGAGCGTACATAAGGTGAAAAAGTTGATGACGGACGACACACAACGCACGCCGGACACAGTACGATCACAAAAGCTCCCCATGAGCACTTCGTGCTCAGGTGAGCTAAAAATTGTAGATGCTAGAGTGTAAACAAAGTCAAATATAGCAATTTTTCTAATTCAAGGGCAAATAACTCCAGTTGTTCTGGTCTGATTAGATCCATAATGAAACTCATCCAAGATCTTATGGTCATATATATTTTGACCAAGTTTGGTACTGATAGGTTTACATTTGTAGATGCTAGAGTGTAAACAAAGTCAAATATAGCAATTTTTCTAATTCAAGGGCAAATAACTCCAGTTGTTCTGGTCCGATAAGACCCAAAATCGAACTCATCCGAGATCTTATGGTCATATAAATTTTGACCAAGTTTGGTGCTGATTGGTTAATATTCCATATATCAGAGCTCTAGCCCTTAAGGTTCGGGACAAGAAGATTTTTAAAGATTTCCTTCTTTATCTCTATGTAAAATCTGTGACCCCACAACAAAGGGCCAATTTCCACACAAGGGCCATCATTTGAAGTATTTCGGTAGAGGTCCACTAGATGATGCTACATGCCAAATATGAAAGCTGTAGCCCTGAGGACTTAGGACAAGAAGATTTTTAAAGATTTCCTTTTTTATCTCTATGTGAAATCCGAAACCCCACAACATAGGGCCAATTTCCACACCAGGACCATAATTTGAAGTATTTTGGTAGAGGGTCACTAGATGATGCTACATGCCATATATGAAAGCTCTAGCCCTTACAGTTTGGGACAAGAAGATTTTTAAAGTTTTTTCTTTCAGTTGCCATGGCAACCAGAGTTCTTCATGGAATTCAAATCTTTGAAGTATTCTGAAAGTGCATCACCTAAGGATCATTTCTGTGAAGTTTCATTGAAATCTGTTTGCCAGTTTCAGAGGAGATGATTTTTTAAGTAATTGTTCACGGACAGATGGACATACAGACGGACAGACCCCGGACGGTGATCGATCACAATAGCTCACCCTGAGCACTACATGCTCAGGTGAGCTAAAAATACATGTACTAGTGAACCGCATAATCTTTTCTGCAATTTCAAAAATTTAACCCATTAAACCCTTTATCACACAATCCCAAGTTTTAATGATCATGATAAAGATGCCTTTTGAAAACACTGTAGGAAAAGAAGAAAATATTGGTAACCAGCATTTCTTCTTTTCCCACAACATTTTCCACCCTATCAAAGACGAATTCCAACATTTCAGCTACATTGAAATTGTTGTCTGGAACAGCTTTGAATTTGGACAAGTCTTCATTAATATGAAGTCTGCCATCATCATTTTTTATTAACCCTTTACCACACAATCCTGAGATTTAAGAACTCTGAGGAAAAGGGCTTTAGAAAACATTTTAGGAGGAGAAAATGCTGTCAACAATCATTTCCTGCTTTTCCCACAATGTTTTCTACCCTCCAAAGGTGAATTTCGATATTTGAGTCAAAACTATTTTGTTGTCTGCAAAAGCTTTCAATTTGGGCAAGTCTAAAAATTGTTGCTTGGTAAAGGATTAATATGGAAAAGTCTAAAATTTTGTCATCTGGAAAAGATGTAAGCACGAGAGCTGTTCCACAAATTTCAATTGACAGTAAAGTTCACCTATAGATCAATGTGTTTCCTGGATTTCACTAATACTGGAGACAACTCTGGAATGCCTTAACAAAGTGAAATGAAAAATTTGATTTCCAATTGACCCTTTACAACACTATCCAGAGTCTTATAACCCTGAGGAAGAAGGCTCTTGAAAACATTGCGGGAAAAGGAGAACATACTAGTAACCAGTATTTTCTCCTTTCCCACAATGTTTTCTACTCCTTTAAAGAAATAAGAGTATTACTTCACCTACAGTCAATTTGTTCTCTGCAAATGCCTTCCATTTGGACAGGTCTAAAAAAACAAGAGGGCCATGATGGCCCTGTATCGCTCCACTGGCTAATAAATAAAACACTACAAGCCAAACATTACAAAACTTGGCCAATTGGTTTCAAACTAGAAGACATACAAATTTTTTTCTATAAAATCGTACGAGAAAGTTATGACCCCAGGTCAAAGCCATTTTTGACCACAAAGCTGTAATTACTTGAATCCTGGGGGAGGTCCACAAGATAAAGCCCCCATACCAAATAATACAGGTGTAGAATGTGTATATGAACAAGAAGATTTTCAAAATTTCCTCAAAAAAAGATCCTGTAAAACATGAGGCCCCTGAGATGGGCTAAATTTAGTAGCTCTAGGCCTTATGGCTAGGTATGAGTAGATTTTTAAAGTTTTCCCTATATAAGCCCATGAAAAACTTGTGACCCCCAGGGCGGGGCCAAATTTGATACCAGGGCTATAATTTGGGCACCCTTGGTAGACACCCACTAGATAAAGCTATATGCCAAATTTGGTAGCTCTAGGCCTTATGGCTAGGTATAAGTAGATTTTTAAAGTTTTCCCTATATAGGCCCATGTAAAACTTGTGACCCCCGGGGCAGGGCCAAATTTGACCCAAGGGCTAAACTTTGGGCACTCTTGGTAGACGCCCACTTGATAAAGCTACATGCCAAATTTTGTAACCCTAGGCCCTATGGCTAGGTATCAGAAGAATTTTTAAGTTTTCCCTATATAAGCCCATATAAAACTTGTGACCCCCGGGACGGGGCCAAAGTTGACCCCAGGGCTATAATATGAAGAAACTTGGTAGAGGTCCACTAGATAAAGCTACATGCCAAATTTGGTAGCCCTAGGCCTTATGGTTTCAGACAAGAAGGTTTTCAAAGATTTTCTATTTTTTTGTTTTGTTTTGTTGCCATGGCAACCAGAGTTTTTGAAGGAATCAAATTCTTTCAAGAAGTTCTGAAAAGGACTATGGCAGGATCATTTCTGTGAAGTTTCATCAAAATTGGATGGGTAGTTTCAGAGAAGAAGATGTTTGAAATAAAAGTTAACACATGGACGGACGGATGCACGACAGACACCGGGCCATGACATAAGCCCGCTGGCCTTCGGCCAGTGGAGCTAATTAGTGTGGTATAGAGTTGGAGACTATTAACTGTTTTCTAAGTGACAGAACTTTTCATGCACCCAAATTGAAATTATTTATAGAGTACAAACTAAAAGTGGCTCAGATGGCTGGATTTTTCAATGAAAACATTGTGGGAAAAGGAGAAAATGCTGGTTACTAGCATTTTCTCCTTTTCCCAAAATATTTTCAAGAGCCTTCTTCCTCAGGATCAGGATTGTGTGGTAAAGTTTTAGGAAATAAGGGACATACCTGATGTACATATAGATTGCTGACACATTCAAACAACAGTTTGGTCACATTTAGAATACTTGATAGAGTCCCAACTGTACCATGTGGTATGATATGATCTGTCAAAAAAAAAAAAAAGATTAAAGATACGTCCTTACAACCAGAGATAATCTGATAGACTATACTAGAATGGTTCAGACTTCAGTCAGCTGTGTAAACATACATAAATAACTACCAGAATATATGGTGTACGGGATAAAGAAACTCAAGAGAAACCTAATCTTGGTGAGTAGAAAAATGGTTTTTAATTTGCATTTAATTTCATTCTTTTACAGTTTTTAGTATCGGTTTTCTATTTTTACTTCATTACACACAAGACTGTGGTCAAATAAAGTAACATGGCAATGCATAATTATTGTTCTGTATCCTGGGGGTATTACCGATATATGTAGGAAATCTTCAATTTAAAACCTGAAATGACAACAGTGATTTCTTTGATGGCCTCTAGAAAATGAAATGCATTTCTATTGGTTGTAATTAATGCAACCTTGCAACCGTCAGGGGCAACATTTGACATGAAGATACAAGAATGATTATGGTTTGATAAAATAAAGATGCAATGGGTAAAACCTGGCTGAAAATGAGTATAGTTTTATCTCTTAAACACATTAATGGATTAAATGGTATTTTACATCATTTTCAACATCATTTAACTCATATCATGGTGATCCCCCCACACTTTCTTGTTCATGTACTTGGTTTCACCAGTACAAGGCTGGGGCTTTGAAGTATCCAATCCAAGGACACTCCAACGAATAACCCAGTACTTCCAGTGAGGCTTGAACCCAAATAGGACCCCTGTTTAACACAATCAATCAAGAGGAAAATATACTTTTTATCATACAACTATTGTTTTCTGTGTAGTAGAGCCATTAAGAATGTTCTTTTCTTACACAAGTTTGAGAAAAGCATATTTTAACATCATTGATCAAAAACAAGTAATAATACACTTTACATTTAAAGCAATGCTAACCAAGTCTAACTCTTTAATAGCTCACAAAATTTAAGACTTGTCCAACTTTTACATACCACAAATTAAATACGGGTCAAATGATTGGGTTTGTCAATGAAATGTTAGTGAATAGGACAAAAATGCTGGCTACCTGCATTTGTTACATAAAATGTTTTCAAATGAATTCTTCAACAGGATCATAAAAACTTGGAATTCTTTGGTGCTATAGAGGTTACCATCACTAAATTACACCTTTTACGAGGGCTGTTCGATATGTAATGTGTACTGTACCACAGCGCAATAATGCTTTGCACGATTTCATGGATGATGATATGCTTGAATAGCTCTATTCAAAACCTTTCCATCGGTATAAACACGAGCCTTCAGCTCCACAAAGTTTTAAAGTTATAGTCATTTCAATAGAGCTAGTCATTCACCACTGTTGTAAAAATGGTTGGGAAACGGATTAAGAATACTGAAGAAATTAGAGCTTATATAAAAGTTCGCACAAAACCCGGTCATTCGGTAATGCAGATTTTTACTGAATTGGGGGAAGTTTATGGGTCTGATAAGGTATCTTATGAGACAGTTCGTAGTTGGAGAAAGAAATTTCTGACTGGCACAGAGTCCGTCAAAGATGCAGCAAAATCTGGCCGACCTGTGACTTTAACAGGCAAGGCAAATGTCTCAAAAGTCAGGGAAATAATTGAAAGTGATGGCAGATACACGATTCGTGATATTGGCATATCGCTATCGCGGGTGCATTTCATTTTGAAGCATATTTTGAAAGTACGAAAGATTTCTGCCAGATGGATACCGCATACATTGACAGATGACTAAAAACGGGTAGGAGTACAAACCGCTAAGCAATTGCTCAAAATGTTTCCCAAATTCAATCAAAGACAATTTGCAAACATTGTTACTGGTGACAAAACATGGGTTCACTATTTCGAACCAGTAAGAAAAATTGGAAACAAAATATGGCTAACTAAACACGGTAGAAGGCCTGTAGTTGCCAAAAGAAGCACAAGCACAAAGAAGGTTCTTTATTGCATATTCTTCTCATGTGATGGTATAGCCGTACAAATTCCAGTGCCGAAGGACAAAAGTGTTACAGGTCGGTATTACCGAGATGTTATACTAAAAAAGCTCAAGAAATATTATCTTAAACGACACCCTGTGTCAGGATTTAGGCATGTTCGTCTACTTCATGATAATGCTCCATCACATACATCTGAGCTTGTGAAGCAATTTTTTAAGTCGGAGAAGGTTACTGTCTTGCCACACCCACCAATCTCTCCAGATCTAGCCCCATGCGACTTTTTCCTTTTTCCAAAATTTAAAAAGTTCTTATCTGGTCGTCGTTACAAGTCCCGACAAGCCCTTGGCTCAGCCATCAGTCAGTGCCTCAGAGGTCTACCTAAATCAGCGTACCGTGACGCATTTCAGAAATGGATTCAGAGATTGAAATTATGTATTTCAAACCGCGGAGAATACTTTGAAGAGATGTAATGTTCATCTCACTATTTGAGTCGAATGCTTTTGAGATATCGTACAATACACATTACATATCGAACAACCCTTGTATGTGTAAAAAGACAAGAGGGCCATGATGGTCCTGTAACACTCCACTGCTTTTTTAATAAAAATATCACGTACTTAAATAGCATTGATAGAGACATAAATCATAAGAAGTCTGTATGGTATTAAAATTTCATAGAGAAGATAGCCTTGCCTCCCCCCTCCCCCAATCAAAAAGAAAGAAAAAAGAAGTCATATCTTTTTTAAATACGAAGATGATGTCAGTGACTACAAGCAGATCTAGTCAAGTATCATTCATACCAAATATCAATGAATAAAGACTGCATTGACAAGAAGTTTTCAGAAACTTAAAAGCAGGAAACATTTTTACAATGGCACGTATGGTGCAGTTCTGGTACAACAGACTGATCGATAGAAACCTTACTGTACGTACATTAAATATTCAACCCTTCCAAGCAACTATTAACATAAAAAAAATACTCTCTCTGAAAACTGAACATTTTCTATCCAAAAGTCTTAAATACCCAACACAATTCATATACTGATGTAGTTTGATAATCAAGGGAAGTAAGTGACAAGCTACATATTTTTTATAAAAGGAGTTATTTCCCTTGAACAGCTTTTAGTTATATTTACTTCATGTTCTACACTATATAAGCCCATGTAAAACTTGTGACCTCCCCTCCCCGCTTGCCATTTTTTGCCTTTGGGTGTTAATTTAACCCTTTACCACCAGTCCCATGTTTTAATAGCCCTGAAGAAAAAGCTTTTTGAAAACATTGTAAGAAAAGATGAAAATGCTGGTGACCAGCATTTTCTACTTTTCCCACCATGTTTTTTAACCTTGTAAGCCACATTTTGAATTAATTCAAATGCTTTCAATTTTGACAAGCCTAGAATTTTGTTGTGTGGTAAAGGGTAAAGAATTTGATACAGGTCTATTAGATGAAGCTACATGCCAAATTTGGTAGCCCTTGTCCTAGGGGTTTTGGACAACAAAGTTTTTAAAAGTTTTCAGTATTTTTCAGTAATTGTTTGCCATAGCAACCAAATTCTAATGAGGGCTATGTCAGGATCATTATTGTGAAGTTTCATCAAAATTAGATAGGTAGTTTCAGAGAAGATGTTGAAATAAAAGTTGACACATGGATGCACACACAGACAAATGAATGGACAGACACAGGGCCATGACATAAGCTCACTGGCCTTTAACCAGTGGAGTTAAAAACATACCAGTTCCTATATTGACCTGATGAGAAGGGGTTGCTTCAATCCAACACTCCAATAACAGGGGAATCAACATATCAATAAAATTTGAAAATTTACTATCTAGATCATCTGTAGAATCCAAGGTGTCATTGAATGAGCTGAAAAAAAAAATTTTTAGATGACAATCAAGACTTTTTGTATGAAAACATTTTCTGTGTTAGCTATTTAACCCTTTCCTATGTTTTTATAACTTTGGGGTAAAAAGGCTTTCGGAAACATTGTGGGAAAAGGAGAAATGCTGTTACTGTTACATGTATTTCCTCCTTTGTAAATATTTTGTTATTTTAACCTTTCAAAGACCAATCCTACCCTTTTAGCCCCTGGTCAAAAATCCTTTAATATGTACCAGTCCTATATTTTGTCATTTGATAGTTGATACAGCTTTATTGTTTTCAAGAAATTCCAATTATTTCAAAGCCACGAGTGTACCTTTTCATGAATTCCTTGAGGTTTTTTTAAGTTCAGTACTATGCCAAAAATAGTCTGTCAAAGCCACCTACTGCTTTTCAAAACAAGAAGGCCGTGATGGCCATGTACTGCTCCACTGGCTAATAAGTAAAAACCCTAAATGCCAAACACTACAATTCTTGGCCAATTGGTTTTTAACTAGAAGACATACAAAATTTTCTCCATAAAACCCAACAGGAAAGTTATGACCACAGGGCAAAGCCATTGTTGACCACAGAGCTATAACTATTTGAATCCTGGTAGAGGTCCACAAGATAAAGCCCCATACCAAGTAATACAGGACTAGAATGTATGGTTATAAATAGGAAGATTTTCAAAGTTTCCTAAATAAAAGGCCCTGTAAAACATGAGCCCCCTGAGTCAGGGCTAAATTTGATCCCAGGGCTAAATTTCTAACAAATTCAAAAGTGAACCACAACATGAAGCTATGTGCCAAATCAAGTAGCCCTAGGATTTATGGTTTGGAGCAAGAAGATTTTTAGAATTTTCACTCTATAAGCACTGACCCATGGGGTGGGGCCAATTTTGAAAGAGGCCTACTAGATGATAACACTCATAAAGTATTACGTCTATAGCTCACAATCATAAACAAAGATTTTATAAGTTTTCCCCATATCAGCTAATGTAAAACTTGTGACTTGTGGGGCAAGGCTACTTAAGACCCAAGAGCTGTTACTTGAACAATCTAGGTAGAGGTCCATAAGATAACTATACATGCAAAGTTTGGCAGCCCTAGATCTTATGGTTAGTAACGAGAAGAATTCTAAAGTTTTCACTATATAAGCCCATGTAAAACTTGTGACCCCAGGGCGGGGTCATACTTGACGACAGGGCTATAATTTGGGCCCTCTTAGTAGAGGCCCACTAGGTAAACTACATGCAGAATTTGGTAGCCCTAGGCCTTGTGGCTAGGTACAAGAAGATTTTTAAAGTTTTCCTTATGTAAGCTCATGTAAAGCTTGTAACCGCAGAGGTGGGGCCAAATTTGACCCCTGGGCTATAATTTGGGCTTTCTTGTTACAGGCCCATTAGATCAAGCTATATGAAAATTTGGTAGCCCTAGGCCTTATGGCTAAGTACAGGAAGATTAGATCAAAAGTCTTCACAATACAAGCCCATGTAAAATTTGTGATGCCTGGGGCAGAGCCAATTGTGACCCCAGGGCTGTAACTTGAAAAAAACTTGGTAGAGATCTATTAAATAAAGCTATGTGCCAAATTTGGTAGCCCTGGGCCCTATGGTTTCAGACAAGAAGATTTTCAATATTTTTCATTATTGTTGCCATGGCAACAAGATTTTTTAAAGGAATCAAATTCTTTCAAGAAATCTGAAGATGACCATGGCAGGATCATTTCTGTGAAGTTTCATCAAAATTGGATGGATAGTTTCAGAGAAAAAGATGTTTGAAATAAAAGTTAAAAGATGGACGGATGGATGCATGATGGACACCAGGCCATGACTTAAGCCTGCTGGCCTTTGGCCGGTGTAGCTTAAAACCTTAATGATATTCAATATAACAATATCCCAGGAGTTTCTCAAACAAGGGTCATTTGACCCACTTTAGACAATTTAGGGAACTAGGTTCAAAGAAACAGGATGTCAGAAAAAACATTGTCTGGATAACTGAAATTTACCTCAGAATAAATCCTGGGTTTTCCCATTGATTCCTCACGTATTTCGGAAAAACCTGCAATCTGATTGGCTCATATTCTTTGAAACTTGATACATCAGATGATGTCAGAGTATCTGGCTGCTTGTTTCTGTGGTAATCAAGAAAAGCAATCAAAAACTTTTCTATTCTCCCAAGTACACTTGTCCTCCACTTCATCGAGGTCATTTTCTGACCTAGATTTGTGCTCAGTGACCTCTGACCTTCACCTTTCTGACGTGATATCTGCTCGATAAAATTTGTCATGACTTGACTAGCTTCACTGATGATAAGTTTGGGAAAGTGTTCAAGGAGTAAATCAAACAAACTCAGGGAGTCAAGTTGAATATCTGTGTTGATGTGAGTCATTGCACAACACAAGTGTGCGCAAACCATCTTGAAAAAGGGTACAAGCTTTTTCTCTTGGATTCTTGGTAAGATGGCTTTGTAAAGCCGAAGAGTTCCTTGGCGTACAGATCCATCTTTGTCATTTAACAGTTCTGCAGATTTCTCTAGAAGATCTGAAAGGTGAGTGGTCAGAACTTCTGGAAATCCTGTCACAATTTCCCTCAGACCTGTTACTGCTTCATATCGAATGTTAGCATTGTAATGCCGACACTGAATCAATACTTCCTGGAAGGAAAATAATCTTATGGCATTAAATCTTTATACCATATGACAAAATTATGGACTAGACCAAATTGAAGGCATTTGCAGATGACAAAATAAATGAGTAACTCAAATGATGATATCTGTCTTGACAGGGAAGAAAACATTGTGGAAAAGGAGAAAATGCTGATCACTAGGATTTTCTCCTTTTCCCACGATGTTTTCTAAAGTTGCCTTCTTCAGGATTGTTAAAACTTGGGATTTTGTTGTAAAGGATTAGCTCCCATGGAAAACTGAGAGTAGACTACATTTAGAATATTACCTCATTTGAAAGCACCATTACCCGGATACCACAAGGCTAAGATTTGTCTGTTTGTTTGATGTTTGTTTTCTAGCAATTCAAAGATTAATCCCATTGTCTGAGCCATGGTTAGGTTATCATGTCCAAATACTTTCAACATAACAATGACTCTGGGAACGTCTTAAGGAATGGATAAAACACTACCAATTATGAATATTAAACGAACAAGTGACTTTCAATTTGGACAAGCCAAGCCCCTGTAGCTCAGCCAGTAGCGTACAGGACTTGAGAAAGGGGGTGGGGAATGGCTGGCTTTGAATTCTCAGCTTGGCCATTATCTTTCCGAGAACTGATGATATTCACTGCTTTAGGATTCATTCCTCTCTCATTGCTGATCATTGATTCAACAATGGTTACGTGGGAAAGCTGCCAGTGGCTTGGGGAGAATATCGTGCAAAGCACTTATAACAGACACTCCAGGAAAGCATGGATAGGTGCACTGGCCACCGCAAGATGACCAAAATGGTAAAATGTGGTTGATCTTACCTGAATGTTCTGCTTCTTCTTTGTGCTGGGTCCAGCCTTTTCACTCTTCAGCTGTTGTGTTATTTGAACAGTTCTCGTCTTAAAACTAGCATTAGTAACATTCTCCCCTTTTTTCAGCTTTTTGCCAACTTTTAATTTCACTTTTTGAAAGTCCTGTTGTCTTTTTTTCTTGCTTTTTGCCATTTTCTAGAAATATAAATACATATATATTATGCTTCTATACTGTAATTAAATATCTTTAATTCTGTGTAATACATAGCCATAGGTACCTTTACATAAGATACACATGAGTGTATATGGAGAAAATTATAAAATGAAACTTATGCCCCAATTTGATGGAAATCCAGTTTTCACAAATATTCCTCACAATTTTTTTTGGTTACTTTTAAGGGAGAGAGGGTGAGGGAGTGAGACAAATCACAGAGTGGGACAAATTTTTTGGTGTATACAAGCCTATCTACCCTTCAACATTTATCTAACAGACATTTTATATTTTTTTTTTTTTACGTCTAAATGGTCCCATTCAGTTCTATGCAGCAAATCTCATCTCTCTAAAAACATTATTATTACATAAGAGAACTTGATTTACCTTAGGAACAACTTTAGTTGAAAATATTTAGCAGCTCTCCAAAAAAATAATGGGCAGATTTATCCAGAATTCAATCAAATCAATTTCAAGTGGGATTGTAGACGGAGCCACTGCCATGTTTTTCAGTTATGCAGACAGATGCATTACAAACCAGAATTAACTACAGATTTGTTAACGAAGTCTGTTTCAATAATCAAACAAGACCATACAGAACAAAATTTTGTCCCCCCCCCCCAAAAAAAAATATATATATAAAATGATTCCTCAACTTGTACTACCTCCATTTATGGTGTTCATTCAGAATGACTGCATCTCCATGGCCACTGTAATTCATAACAAGAGGGCCATGATGGCCCTCAAGTCACTCACCTGACGCTTTTGACCAAACATGACCCATTTCAGATCTCTTCCAAGATATAATGACAAACATGTAGACTGTACACAAGGTTTTTCCGAGATTTGACCTGGTGACCAACTTGACCAATTTCTTTATCTCAACCATCTTCAATTTCCAAAACAAAAGTTCAGAATGGAAGAAAAATATACCGGAAGTGAAAATGATGTCATCTGCAACTACGTGCTTAACACCATTTACCCTACCTTCAGTCTGAAGGATTGCTTTAATGTTATTTTCGTGACTGGGTCTCTGCAACCCTTCACAGTAGCCCTTCTTTAATACCGTCTGGAAATCTCAAAATCTTACCGGTCATTTTTCAGTTGGCTTAATGTGTCTTTAATCTGCTTGTCAGCTATGAAAATGGACATGAATCTATAGATAAATGATTTTACTTCACATTAACACCAAGTTTAGTGCAAGGTTTTCATTAATCCTTTTGTAATTTACTATTTATTTGAAATAAACACATCTGGCTAATTTGTATACAAACACTCATTATAAATTCAGTTAACTGTGCATGTGTGGTCAATTTGATTTGAAAAAATTGATATTGTGTGATCCGCAATTTAAGTGATAAATACGACTCCTCATAAATGAAATACATCCAGTACATTTAGTTTTCCTTTCAAGTCCCAAGCTGACAACACAGAAGCCGATAAATTGTGAAAAAAAAAAAGAACTTTACTGTACCAGAAGTGACTTCCGAAACATGCACAGTAATTGTCAAGCCTAGTTTCGACTTCCTGGGAAGTAGGTCAATGGATATTTACATTCCCAAATAATGGAATTACAAGGAGATAACATTATCATTTTTAATTACTTCGGTGTTTTTGTAAAGATTAATCATTAGTCTATCAATTCAGGACTTTACTGTTCACTGACAAAGAAAAGATTGCCGCATATGGCCATTTGAAACGATGCCGGTATTTCAATTGTTCACTCCAGATGGGTCATAGGAGTGGCTGCTGTGGGGGCTAGCAGAGAAACAATCACAAAAATAACATCGGAGATAGTCCCCGAATCGGGGGTACATTTACCCCACCCTCTAAAATCCTTCATTATGCGCAGTTTTACTTAAAAAAAAATACACGATGATGTATTTAGATCATCTGCTAGGTCATGTGGCAATATTTTCAAATCATATGACTGCAAATTGGCCGTCCGAATACCATGATCAAAAATATTTTCCCAGTTTCATTAAAGTGCCACAATTTCATCCGCTTATAGGGCATGTCCGAAATACTAATCAGGCTAAGAATAGACCGATTTCTGTTCAACAGGACAAATGCTCTCCTTCAAGAATCCCGGTTAGTATTTTCTGCTAAATTTCAGCAGTAATCAACGTATCTTTCCAATGAAACTGACCTTATTTAATTGAAAATCAAGAAATGCCTTGCCTCGTGCTCTCTTATCAAATCGGCAAACGCTTTTTACACTCAATTTCCCAAAACGCTTACATATGATATAGAGAATAGATGGTTGGTGTCTTGGATGGGTTAAGTTTATCGGGCAAGGCGGAGGAATTTATCTGGTGAGCCGAAGGCGAACCGGATAAATTTCGGAGCCGAGCCCGATAAACTTAACCCATCCAAGACACCAACCATCTATTCTATTTATCCTGTCACTCACTGTAACGGAACAAAACAAAACAAACAAACGGGAAAAAAAACATTGATAAAGACCGTACCTTCAGTAAATTTCCGGAGCCGAGCCTGATCGACTTTCTTAATCCAAGACACCAACCATCTATTTTATTTATCCTTTTTCTGAATTATAATCCAAAAATCCGACTAAATTGAACATTTCGCTCGAAATAAGGCACATATTGACATCTTTCTCACTAGATCTATGAGAAACTTGAAATGAAGAACCGTGTTTACATAACCCTCTGGATATGTAGCTGTAATTATGACGTCATGAATGATATTGGCTACGTCATAATTATCAAACGTGACGTATCTCCGCAGAAAAATATTGTGGCGAAGAAGACAATGTGTTTTAACATAACAGACTATTAATTAAACGAGCAAAAGTATTCGCTAGCGATTGATTCATTCATTACGGCAGTAAGACGCTTGGTTGAAAATAGTCCCAGTCAGCAGGTGCGCACTTAGCGGTCATGTGACCAACTGACGGATAACAAAAAAAATATACGGCACCCTGTTATCCGTCAGGTAAACCCGGAAGTGACAGGATAAATACTGGTGGTTGATACTGCGGATCTATTGACTGTATAATTGTAGACTCGGTTTATATAGCGTTTATATATAGGCCGTAAAGGGTTTTGAGTACAAAAATTGAGCCTGAATGGCACTCAAATGACAAACGCGTCTTACGAAAGGATAGAAAAAATTCCAAGCTTTCTGTAGTATTTCCACAATGCTTTCAAAAAATCGTGCGCAGATCCAGCTTTTTTTTCTGTCCGGTAATCTTGCGCACCTAAGCAAACGACTGTTTACTTATGATACTAAAAGCAATTGCTATATCCCCACAGCTTTTTATCTTTTTATCTTTTTATAGAAATGTTTCATCTAGATTATGACTCAAGATAGTTATAGATAGATTCCCCGAACAAAACGAACTTTCAAGAAGTAAACACTAACCGTGAGGTTTTATCCGACATACAATTGTCCGGTGATCTTGCGCACTTATATAAAATGACGCCAATGCAAAGGATTTCTAAAATATTTGTGGTCCATACAAAGAACATTGTAGAAAAGAAACAATTATGTTCGATTTGGGCCTCTGATTCTGAACTTTGATTAAATGGCGGCAAATAGGAAATGAATTTGTCGCCTGATAAAGGTTGCATGTAAGTAAGGAAAATAATGTTAAAACTGTTCCTTAATATCTTAAAAAGTTGTAAAATATGTGTTTAATTGATTCGTCTTTCTGATGAGACTTGAATTACTCATTTAATTGACAGATAAAAGGTGTTAAAGCCACCCTCAACGGGAATTGGGTTATAGGGCGTGTTTTTGAATAATTAGTGAGGATGATGTCACAGACAAACTTTAGATATTCTTGGGTACAAAAAATAGTTATAGTTACTTTCCGACGGTTTCTCTGTTTTTCCAAAAATCCTATGGTCTAAGAAACACCGCAGAAACGGGTAGAATTCATCAGACTAACTCGCGCATCAGGAATCTACCGAAGTGCGCAAGATTACCAGACGCGCAAGATTACCGGACACGGCGGTAGTGACGTCACTGCACTATCAGCGGAAAACTCGAAAACGGCTGCAATGACGTAAATTTGTAACGTCGTAATTTTTGTAACGATTTTAAGACATAAGAAAATCATTAATCTGAGCAGAAAAAAATAAACTGGTCTGTGTTTTTAGAATAAATACTGAAAACTGTATTTTTTTCCCTAAAAGGACAAAACAACAGCATTGATCAGTGTGAGATTATTTTACAAGTGCGTATTGTTGCATACATGTAATGTTGACAGTTCGCTACGAGTCATAATGAGCATCGGTTCTCCTCAGTTATGATGTTAAATATTACACTGAACGATCTACAGACATTTCAGTTACTAACTCGCACTCTATTTCTCATTGTTGCATAAAGGGCTGTTCAAACGCGTTAAGGGTTAAACTAAATGCTGCTTTTGATTTCAGACCACATCATATGCCACATCCAGGTGGGATGGTGTTTAACAGAGACCACATGCAATATGAATTCGGTCCAAGAGTTGCCCATTAGGACAAATCCGAAAACTAGGTTGTTCCAGACGTTCAGGGACTGCTTTAATAAAATGAAATCGACACGTATGATTTTATCCAGAGTTTGGATTTACTAAAAAAACACATTTGATTAACAAGTTTGGGAAATTTTATTAAAAATGGACAAGCCAATTAATCGATACAAACATATGAGCATACAATTGTAACACAATGCGGAGCAGTTTGACAACGTCTACGTAGTTTAGTGAAAGCTTTTCTTCCGAGTCGGAAGGAGACGAGGGACCATCTAGCGCTTACCTTTGACACATTTATCTCTTTTCCCATCAGTCAGTAAGTCACAGTTCACCATTTAACTGACTTCGCATATTGTCCGTATTCTATCATCTTTAAGCATTTTCTTCACAGCCGCAATTTCGCATTCGCTGAATTTGGCCTTCCATTCCGATGTTTGTCTATTAAACTGTCATTCCCGCCCGTAAACCTTCGGTGCCACTTAAAAACGAGTTCTCTTGAACATATAACTTTTATTTTATGGCGTGAAATGAATCTAAATGTCATTCTTGTGTTTGAACAATACTAATCACGGCCCGATGTTCGGTTTTCCACGTTAATGTCGGTGTTTGTGTTGCAATTTTAAGTCACCCGTTTCTTTATTTTTGAGTTTGGGTAGCCGTTATTCGTGCTATGACGTCAAAATTTTGCACGTAGATTAAATAAAAATTCATCTGATGTCTCATAATTTATTAGCAGTATTTGGTGCCACTTTTTTTATGTACAGCAGGATTCGAGAAAATGAAATATTTCAGAAAACGTTAGTATGAATATCCTTACAATACGACTTTTATTTCAGAAGATATTTACATGTATAAACACAGACCCGAAACTTTCAGAACACTCCTGGTACATTTTTGCCAAAATTTCGGGGGGGAGGGGGGAAATCCGGAACCCCGGTCCCCCCCTCTGCATTCGCGTGTGCCTTCTAAACCAGTCTAAAAAACATGGCATTGCTTAGAAAGGATTTATTACTTAGCACTTGGAGACGATAAACTCTAAACGTTGGAATTTGTCTCTAAAAGGATAGAAAACACTGTAGTAAGGAGGCTATTGCCTGTTACCGATATTTTCTCCTTTTCCAACAGCATCTTAAAAGGTCATCTTCTTCAAACTCGTGAAACAGCGGGACTGTTGGTAAATGGTTCATTCAAATGGCAAATGTGTATCGCTGCTGTGATGCGTCATAATATTATGAAGTCGTTTCATTTATGTAAACTTGCAATCTTTATAGCACGGGGCAAGTTTCCTGCTTTTTGAAAGGAAATATTTACTATCCTTATATATACATTATTATCCCCCGCCGAATTTTTGGGGGTATAGGGTTTTTATCGTTGTCCGTCCGTCTGAATTTGGAGGGAGTACAGTTTTTGCTTTGTCCGTCGGTTCGTCCTTCCGGACAGATGTCTTATTTCTTCTTAATTTTTTTTCACTTTAATACCATGTCACGGAAAAGCAAGGTTTCATGTATATTTCCCTTATGGACCAATATCTCTTTAACTACTGGACAAAATTTTAGTAAACTTCATATTTATATTGTTTATCTTAAGCAACAGACAATAGTTATTTGTTTTCTTTTAATAAAATGCCATGTCATAGAAAAAGAGTGTGTAATGTGTAATTTCATTATGGACCAATAACGAAAGGGCCACGTGTACATGCAAAATCAATATATATCAATATCAAAATCACTCGATAAACCTTTCATTATCAGTTTATATTATTGTTTTTGTTTCGGATAACAGGTTTAAAATCACATACTGTGACGAGATATTTTATAAAGCCAACTCGATAATGTTTATATTATCTCGTGACGATTCGTGGTTTTAAACTTGTAGTCCCAAAAACAAACAATGATATAAACTGTTAATTAAAGGTTTACCAAGTTAGAGTTTTATCTCTAAATAATATGTTTCTATCATAAAAGGTCTTTTTCGGCGGGGGGGGGGGGGGGGGGCGGGGGGGAAGATATCATTTCAACGAAGATTAGTAACTTGTTTTATCACAGGATAGTACAACTTCCCTATCAAATAGCATGATACTGGCCCCTGTGCTTTATAGCGTCATAGGTGAAAACGGGGTCTTTTGGGTACTGCATAGATCAAGATCAGACTGCACAGAACGTCTGCTTGCTTATTCAAGCCTGTAAGATGAAAAATCGTTCTGACTTCGGTGGACTGTACTTTCAGCCGTCGAAACAGATCGAGTTCATATTTTTTTCGAGAAAAAAAAAGAAGTTAAAAACCGAAAATCGCCGTCTTAAATGAATGTCATTTTCAGAACAGTTGTTACAATAACAAATCATTCGGGACTATCTAGAATTACAATAACAACATATACGGGCTTTTCTACTGTTAAGAAAACAGTTGCAACGACACTTTCCACTGCTATGTGTACAACACGTATGGCGTTTTCTACTGTTACGATAACAAGACATATGGCACTTTTTACACTTACAATAATGGTAAAGATCTATATGTCAATTGCCACTGGTGCAATAACAATACATACGATATTCTCTATTACTACATAAACAATAAATACGGCATTTTCAACTCTTACAATAACAATACATACCACACTTTCTACCTTTGAAATAAGAATACATACTACACTTTCTACTCTTGAGATAACAATACATACCACACTTTCTACTCTTGAAATAACAATACATACGACACCCTCGGCTGTTTCAATAGCAGTGCATGTACAGTGTACATGCGGCAGTTTATACATTATCTCCCGCTAGATGGCATTCTACAAGTCGAATCTTCGAAGAATATGACATGCGCAGACATACTCTTAAAATAACAATACCTACACCACTTTTTACTCGTAGAATAACAATACATACGGCACTTTCTATCCTTTAACTATCAATACATAAAGCCGTCTCTACTCTTTAATAACAATACCTACAGCTTTTTCTACTCTTTAATAACAATATAGACGGCCTTTTTTACTCTTAAATAACAATATAAAACGCCTTTTTCTACTGTAACGTGCGCGGCCTGGTCACCCATCCAGGCACTAATATGGAACACGTTGCTTAACTATCACGGAGAGAAATACACCAAAGCGCATCGCTGTAAAAGCTAGCTCAACAGCAAGGCAGGTTTCAAGTGCTTATATATCTAACCTCTCTCCGTGACACTACTCTTAATTAACAATATATACGATACTTTCTTCTCTTACAATAACAGTAGATAAGGCACTTTCTACTGTTACAAGAACACTACATACGACACTCTCTACTGTTATTACAGCATATATTGCACTTTTTAAGTTCTAAAGCTCAAGCAAGATTATACAAGTGTGGAACATAAATCATGTTATGTAAATTACTTTTGATTCTGTAGACTTTATGTCTACACTGAAATGCACAGTGGATGTACATGTATTACTTCTTCAATAAGGAAATATAGGGTATTTGTCTTGGGGGGGTTTGGGGGGAAAGGCACTATGGGTTTAGATAATGTAGTTAACCTCTACAATGCTAAGCGCGACTCACTGACCTTTTGCGGACAGTGTAGATCAAGATCAGACTGCACAGAACGTGCAGTCTGATCCTTGATCTACACTGTCCAACGAGAACATGTTATTCCCCAAAACATAACTTTGAAATAGCAATATTCCGGTCATTACTATCGACTTAAAAATGTGGATGTACATGTATTACTTCTTAAATAAGGAAATATAGGGTATTTTTCTTGGGGGGGGGGGATTTGGGGGAAAGGCAATATGGGTTAGATAATGTAGTTAACCCCTACAATGCTAAGCGCGACTCACTGACCTTTTGCGGACAGTGTAGATCAAGATCAGACTGCACAAAACGTGCAGTCTGATCCTTGATCTACACTGTCCGATAAGAAGATGTTATTCCCCAAAACATAAGTTTGAAATAGCAATATTCGGGTCATTACTATCGACTTAAAAATTTCATTTTAGATTTTCAGCAGGATAAGAGTTAACAGTAATTCGTTGAAACTTCAAAATGTGAAAGCTTAGCGCTGATGAGTGGTAAAAGGCAGCATCTGTATTCCACGAGTTCCGAGTTCGAATCCACGAATTCCTTCCTATGATTATTGTTATCAATGACTATTATCAGTAAGTAGTACTTGTAAAGAACTTTAGGATCTCATAGTTTGCTGGGATCGGATTCACCAGCCATTATTAATAGCATTCGAACTTCGAAATCTAATTCTAGGCTTAGAAAGTAATGAGACTTGTGGTTTAGCCAATCAGAAGTTGCGTTAACTAGTCTCAAATTTGGAAAAATCGTCAGAATGGGACAAAGACTGTTCTAAAGAATTATTGGTAAATACAGACCTTGATGTCGCCCGCCTTAGCATACCTGAAATACTGTTGAATGCGGCATGAAACATTTTGAAACTTTGAGTAGGCTGGCTCGTTTCCCAGCATGGCCATGTTCTTTGCGAGTATTGATGATAGCCGTTGCAACTGTATTTATTCCACTGAACACAGTTTGGACTGTTTATGTGGGAAAGCAGTCAATGGTTTGGAATGAATATTGTGCAAAGAATGGGTAAAAGTAAATCCAGTAAAAGGTATGTATCAATAGGTGTACTAAACGCCGCGATATACTAGTAATTTAGACAAGGTTGAAAATGGCGTTAAAGACGAAACAAAGAAACAGACACTGACACAAACAAACAGATTAAACAAGCGTAGTACCAGAAAGCCATGGTCACATTTACGTTCATTCACGTAGTTGTCCCGTAGTTCATTTCAAACGTAGTCTACCGTAGTGTTACTACGGTCAATTGGGTTGAAGTACGTTCAAAGTAAGTTCAAAATTGGCAAAACGGGGAAACATAGAAAGTCCGAGTAGGTTGAACTATGTGTAAGTACGGTCAACTACATTCAACTGCGTGCAAAGAGGCTAGGGTTAACTAGGGTATCACTACGTCTAACTACGGGTAAGTACGTTATACTACGTATAAACTACGTCATAAGTACGCACAACTACGGTTAGCTAGTGTCAACTGCGTTAAGCTACGATAAAACGTTGTGGCTGCGCCTGCCCAGAACGGGTAAGCTACAGTCATTGTGCTTTTGACAGTTGATGAGCCAGAAATCGCTGATCGCTTATTCAGTCATGCTGCCTTGGAAGAAAAGATGTTTTTCCAAAACTACGTTCAACTACAGTATACACTACGGTTAAGTAGGGTTAATTACTGTTAATTAAGGCCAACTACATTCAAACTACGGTCACAGTAGGGTCACAACATCGTAGTTAACCGTAACCAATTTTTGAACGTGTTCATAAATAACCGGTATGTACTCACTACGGGCAAATCGTAAGTTCAAACTACGATCATTACTACGTTGAACTACAGTTATCTACGTGTAACTACGTTCAACTACGTTTAATACGTTCAACTATGGCCAACTAGGGTCATCTCCCAATACGGTCAACTACGTAAGGTATGACCATGGCTTAACGCACAAAACGCAAGTGAGTAATGTGGAGAAAATGGAAAAAAGAGAAACATTCTGTTATCACTTTATAGAACAACTTCGTCTCCTTAATTAGGCCTAAAACTTCCTGGAATTTCTCAACCTGTAGTTAAAAAAGCCAAATACTGCGACATCATCCCACTTTGTTGAAAAATCTCACTATATCGGACAGTATAGATCAAGATCAGAATGCACGTTCTGTGTAGTCTGATCTTGATTTTCACTGCCCGAAAAAGCGCACTGCGTCACTCTGGATTCGGAGTGCGTAATGGTTCTAAACCTCGAGTTACGCCCCTGGAATAATTATGGGGTTTTGAATGGACTCTTATTCATCGGCTTTCAAATGCAAAAGGGCATATAGCCCCCAACCCACCCCCCCATCTTTCTCCTCCATCTTTCTCTCTCTCTCTCTCTCTCTCTCTCGATAAAATAGGGGACGAAGGAAGTGGCTTGTTGAAGGTGTTTAATGATAAAAACAATGTCAAGGCTTCATCTTAAAGAACAAAATTAAGTTTTAAAAAATTCATGCTAAGCCATATATCACTGTATGCAGGAAATCGCTGACAGGGTAAGAGATCTTTTTATGAGGCCGGCCGCTAATTCGACCTTTACCACCCAATCCCGAATTTTAACGAGTCTAAGGAAGAAATATTTTGAAAATATTGTGGGAAAAGGAGAAGATGCTTGCAACCAGCCCGTAAGAGAGTCTTGTTGCAATTGTAAAAATGATTTAACGTCAAAGAAAAGTGATCTGTTCATTTTAAGTCTTTGACATACATCTAAATATACATGTAGGTTTCAAAAAAGTAAAGAGTTGCGACAACCAAAAAAAAAATGAACGATAAAAACACGGGCTCGGAAGACACGTTTTCTTTATTTGGCATCACATATATGGCCTGCAACACGCGAAAAGGGGCATTCGGACAGTTGCGTAAAGTGTCGTCTCGGATCAGCCTGCGCAGTCCGCGCAGGCTAATCCGAGACGGCACTTTACGTCTACTTTAGATTTTGTGCTACAGTAGACTTGCGCAAAACAGAAAATTACATATAAACGGAAAGTGTCGTTTCGGATTAGCCTGCGCGGACTGCGCAGGCTAATCCGAGACGACACTTTACGCAAATGTCCGAATGCCCCTTTTCGCGTGTTGTAGACCAATTACAATACGTTCTTGGTGCTAGTGTATCAAGACTTAACAACGAGGGAAAACGATTCATTCAGAAATGTAGAACCTGTCACACTATATAATAACTGAGTCATACTGTTGCAAAAGTGGGCTTAATGTACAATGTGATACATTATACCGAGCAAGTCGTCACATGATTATGGATTCATAAAGTAACAACAAGCTGAATAATGAGGTACACTAGTCCTTTGACACGCAGATAATTGACCAAAAGCAAAAAGTTTCGATCCAGGTCAGCCTGCGGAGGCTGCGCAGACTGACCTGGGCTGATACTTTTTGCAGATGCATTAAGTGCCCTTTTCACAGAGCACGTCTCACATTTACATACGTTATTTACTTTACAGCGGCCAGTAACTCTGCCCAGTATTGGTAAGCCGCTTCACGGCTGCTTTCTCCATGAAACAAAATTCTAATCAATACTTAATGATGATGAAGGATTTAAAACCTGTAGTTATTAATACGACCAACAATCCACAATAACACATCAACTGCGAAAACAAGCATATTCGACAAAAGCTTCTATGTGAGACGCTTACGAGTACCGGTAACAATTAGACACATGGACTGAGGCATCTAACGATTCAATAAAACACCAAAATGATTGAGTTCGCGTTTATTTATCGTCGCTACCGTTTGCCCATATAGGCGACGCCCCCCTCAAGGCTGTTAGTATTGCTACAGGGGATACAGGACGAAACCTATCCTAAGTTACGCCTCATCCTTTAACGTGCTCGGTGTATAGCACCGTCACACTGGACCTCGGTTTAACGTCTCATCCGAAAAACTATTAGTAATTTTAGATGGCCAGCCAGGGGAATCGAACCCACACCCTCAAGTGACCCGAAACATCACGTTCACGAGTCCTACGCTCTACTAGTTGGGCTATGCGGGTTGGTCTATAAATTACCTCCAATCGAAGTTGATATATCAACACATATATCCAAGCACTTTGACTAGCCTACCTTATTTAAATTCATCAACAGGAGGTAATCATTAGCCATAATACTGATATGAGGTTCATTAAGTGTAAAAAAAAAAATTGTCCGACATGTGCTTCGAACTCGCGAAGCCTGGAATGTAAACCCTGGGCGTCATAACTTAGCTACCGAGAGGAAGAACAGCTAAATGCAAATTGCAGAGTTTAGTCATACTGTTTCCAAATTCCAACAGATAAACTTTATGAAATGTATGCAAGAGGAACAAAAAAGTGGAGAACAAAACGGGACTATTCATGAATTACGTAAATTGCGGGTCAGAGCAAAATTTACTGCATATGAATGCATCCATTTGCATAATTTCATAGTGCAGCTTTGTATGTCGTTCAGCTTTTATTTAAGTCCTATAAAACTCATAAATTCAACCACAAATTTAAACCTGCATAGAACATGAAGTCTGCGTTTGTATTCACCAATCATTCTTTATTTCATTCTTAGCCTTATTCCAGATTTACAAAGTAACGCAACCTCTGATTGACTAAACCATATGGTTTAGCCAATCAGAAATTATGTTACTTTTAAACTGTAGAAACTTCTTGAGAATAAGAATGGTAATATTCTAAAGAAATGTCGGTGAATACAGACCCTGCTGATCTTGGATTTACAATATCCGATTGTGCATGGTCAAATATTGTGTCAAACGAAGAATTAGAATTGTAACATCGGGGATTTTATTACCGACATAGAGTATCCATTACTTTTACCTAACACTACATGATTTAATGAAACAAGTTAGTAGCAGACGATTTCAGAAACATCCTAGTAAAATAATCCATCTATTATTAACATAAAATTACGGCGAAATATACGTGAAAACATTGTGGCAAAAGGAGACATTGCTCGTTCGCGCGATGTCTCCCTTTGGCAAAATGTTTTCTACGGCAGTCGAGTGCAAGACGCAAAAAGTCTGCAGGAAGTCGTGGTTTGACCTACATAAAAATGTCCCTTTTTTTAAGAATTTCACCTTGAAGTGTCAAAACTTCCGACAGATCATCGTAAATCTGTTTCGTCATGAATACAGGCGCATTTTGAAATATCTGTTAAAATAGTTCCTGTAGGACAGTTGTGACAGAAAGAAACAAAAATGATAACGTAATCGTCATAAACGAACTTTTTTCGTTTCCCACAATGTTTCCTTGATGGGTTTGCTGTTTTCGCAAACAAGGGAAGGAAAAAAAAACAAAAACATTTGTTAACTTCTCTGTCATATTTGTTCACCTGGTGAAAGAAAAAAAAAGTAACATAATACTGAAGCGAAAAGGAATTCAAATTACGAACGAGAAATACTGACTTTTCACATTTTTTCATCTTCAGAAAGAATACTTGAGATTTCAGAAAATAGAAATTCAAATTAAGAGGAGGGGGGGTGGGGGGGGGGGGGTGAGGAAGTACATTTACGAAAGATGTATATAACGAAGCTATGAAAAGAGGACACGTTGTCATGTGCCTGAACAGAATGCTTCCAGGTCGTGGTAAAACCCAAACGGAATGCTTCCAGGTCGTTGTAAAACACGGAGTGCTTCCGGGTTGTGGTAATACCCGAACGGAATGCTTCCGGGTTGTGGTAATACCCGTAAGGGGATGCCTTCATATCATAGCAGAAAATAATCCCACTAAAAAAATTGTAATCAAACACATTTTGCTAAACTGTTTAATCAGAAAAGGTGAAAAGACACGTATAAAATGTTCTTCTAGCGTTGATTTCACGAATTTTAGGGAATAGTAAGTGTTTACAAGTTTCTTTCTTTTTGCGTATAAAGTGTCTGTGACCACGCTTGGTCTACAAGCTGTTCTCCTGCCTCTGTCCCCCTTTTTTCGTTTCTGTCAGCCCATCTGTCAACACTGATTTCGCCCCCTCACCCTCTCTCTGTATCTCTCTATTTCAGCCTCCCTAGAATGAATTAATATCGTTTCAAATCTGTCTCTCTCTTTTTCTGTCTCTGTGTTTGTCTGTCTGTCAACAGTAATATCAGTCTCTCTCATATCGATCCCCAAGCTCCCTAGAACATCTAAATATTGTCTCAAAATTTTGCTAATTCAGCAATACCGTGTGTACATACATACACATCATTTATACAGAGGTGAGAATGCATTTTCTCGTTTTGAATACAGTCACTATGAATATGTATATAGCAGGACACATTTTTATTATGTATTATCTCCTGTGACATCTTGATGATGAAGCTGTCGCCCGCTATAACGGACACTTTCCCTTTACCTCTTTACAAAACGACAAAAATCCAAGACTTGTCTAGATTGAAAGCATCTGCAGACGACATATAATAAATGTGACCCAAATTGGAAATTTGCCTTTGAAAAAAAAAAAAAAAGAAAGAAAGAGAAAAGAAAAAAAAAAAAAAAAAACCATTGCGGTAAAAGGAGAAAATGCTGGTTACCAGCATTTTCTCTTGTTCCCACAATGTTTTAAAAGGCCTCCTCAATCAGGGTCGTAAAAACTCAGGATTGTGTGGTGAAGGGTTATTGTTTATAGCCCATTATTACCTTGCGAAGTTTAAATAACACTTTTTATGCGTCTGATCGCACTCGAAAACAATGTTAGAAAAAAAAAAGCAATTTCGTTTAACATTGGAAAAGGGTCTACGTGTGTCAACCGTTGAGGACCATGAAAACATACATAACTTACTGGTTACCGTTTATAGTGGTAGACGAGTGTGCGATGTGAAATTCAAACTAGAATGATAACTTTTTATACATACTCTTCGCTTACCAACACAACATAACACCCAAAATCATAATGACAACGTTTTGTACTAAAGTTAGGAAAAACTTCCCTTGTCCTTGTCTGGTTAATAGCACATATACACGATGTTCTTTATTAGCGCTCAGCCACAGTACGTATTCACCAACCATTCTTAAGAATATTTTCAGTCTTATTCTCTAGAAGTGTCTAAATTTGAACGTAACAAAACTTCTGATTGGCTGAACCGTTCGCTTTAGCCAGTCAGAAATTGTAGTACTTTCAAATTGGAAAATCTTGAAGAATACGGACCCAGGATTTCGGCGGAATTGCAGTGCGACATGAGACTCAAATTGCAGTGACACCTTTAGGACAGTCACTGATTTACGCTTGAGGCCGTAAAGACGTCTTGTTTCGTCCTTTTGAAAACTCCCTGTCCCTGCCTGGTTACGTATGTATGAGTCACGCTATGTATAAAGAGGGTCCAATGCATCTGCAAAAAGCATCGACAAATGTCAGCCTGCGCAGTCTGCGAAAATTTTTTTATTTATACATTCTTCCTCGTGGTTCAGTCAGTTGTCTGGGCTTTATGGATCCGTAATTATGTGATGGCTTGCTTGGTACAATGCATCAAACTCCTTTTTCGCAGAGTACCGCTCACATGTATCATTGCCTCTTTTCTCAGTTTTGAGGATCGTGGCACCTTCCGGACACCATACTCTCTGGACGCATTATAAAACTCAATGAAATAAGGACAACGTCCTTTTGTGTCTTACAGTGTAATCAAACGTCTCTTGTCCCGTATCCAGTTACGAACATATGTGTGACGGCTCACCATTTTAAGCTTCGAGGAATCTTGTCTCCTTAAGACACCATACTTTCTTTGCCTATTTAACGGCCAAGGCCTTCAATACGTGACGTAAGTTATATTCTTCAAGACCGCAAGGACATCATCTTGTCTCAAATGTTCCTTAACATAAGTCTAGTTTCTAGTACATGTATAGTGTCGTCTATTCTTAGCTTTCAGGATTATGGAACATGTAAGACATCATACTCCTCGCTTCCGGACTTAAAATATCGCTTAAGGCCATTAGAACAACGTCTTGCCTTGTACTAGAGTGAGAACAAATGTATCTTCAGTTTGCCTTGTCACGTGTTTATTTTTCTACATATTCTACGAGGGGTGATCAGAAAGAACGTGGACCAGCTCGTTATTTTGAAAACTACTTCACGTAGGATTACAAAAAATTGCATAGATGAGCATTAATTATCTGGCAACTGACTCTAGCTTTCAAATGTCATCATATTCAACCAGGTAAAGTGTGACGTCATTTTAATGACGTCATATACTCCATTAGTGGTCCAAAATGTCGGACGACATTTTATTTGAGCCGAGAGTAATCATAGTTTTACGTCAAATTCGGAAAGTATTTATCGCAAATCAAAACCGATTTAGAAAAAGTTTTAGGGGACTCTACACTCAAAGAAATCTGGTGTTCCTAAACGGATCGGACTGAATTAGAGAGTGGTGCGATACTGTTAAAGATGACCCAAAATCTGGCCGTCCATCAACATCATTCACAGACAAAATTATCACGGGTGTAGAGCAGCATGCAAAACAAGATCGCCGAGATACTGTCAGGAAAATAGCTGAGAAATTTAGCATTTCATTATGGGAGTGCCAAGGTGGTCTTGACCGATAATCTTGGAATGTGGCGTGTTTGCACAAGGTGGATACCTCGACTATTGACGTTCGAGCAAATGGGGGTTAGGGTCGAAATATGTTAAGAAATTTTAGAACGCATTATGATAGAGGAGTCAAACTTTAATGGTCGTATTATAACATGCCATGAAACATAGGTATACTTTAATGACACTGAATCTAAATAACAAAGTAGTGTATAGAAACACCCAACATCGCCTTCCGCTGTTAAAGCTAACTTCCTAAGAAAGAAGTTAGTTTAAACATATTTATTTTACATCGATTGAGAAACAAGTTCTTACAACTTATACTAATCTCTCTTGATTCTGCTTCCTGGGAACTACACCAGTACTCGCGCCGAAAGTGTGGGCCAATGAAAAATCCCAAAGTTGACACCCGCTCCCGGGTATCGAACTCGGGACCTTAAGGTTACGAGGCCGACACTCTACCTCACAACCACGGACATGTGCATCATGTTTTTCTTTTCTCCTTTTCTTCTTCTAAATCAAGTTGTATCTATACATACTACAGTCAAAGCTGAGTTTTATGCCCACATTATTCAAATGAATTTCACAAATACCTTAGGAAAAAAAAACAGCCAGAAGTTATGTGGAGTGACGTCACTTTACACCAAGATAACGCCCTAGCTCAAAAAGCCACACTTGCACAAGAAACTTTGCAAAAACTACACACAGAAACATTAACCAACACTGTTTATAATCCAGTCCTGACCCCTTGAGACCTCTGACTAGTTCCTATTTTGAAAGATTCTCTATGTGGCACACACTACGAGAGCGCAGAGGAGCTAACCCTCGCTATGACCAGGTCCTTGAGAGTAATGTCACGTGACGCGCTCGTGCACGTGCTTCGGGCGTGGAAATCAAGAATGAAAAAGTGCATCGAATTCAAATGAGGTTACTTTCAAAAACAGTAAACATTCCAAGTTGTTCTTTGTAATAATATTCCGATGCAGGCGCTGGTCCATATTCTTCCTGATCACACCTCGTAGATGTATACATGTATCAATCGTCTTCGTGCTTGCAGACATCAAGGCAAATGGAAATTCTGCTTTTGCAGACAATACAGATCAAAATCAGACCGCACAGAACCTGCAGTCTGATGTGGATGAATATAGTCCGATATTTTGATTAATGTTCAGGCCAAAACAAGTCTTGAAATTGCAAAATCTTAATACCACGGTGAATATATTGAGTGAATCTGATTGGGCAATTCTAGTTTTAACAGCTTTGAACAGCTGTTGCATTAGCAAACTGCCGAATTTCATTAACTCATGAAATTCGTTCAATATGTCTTGCAACACGCGAAAAGGGGCATTTGGACATTTGCGTACAGTGTCGTCCTGGATCAGTCTGCGCACGCCGCGCAGGCTGATCCGAGACGACACTTCCCGATCGTGTGTGATTTTCTGTTTCACGCAAGTATACTGTGGGACAAAATCTAGTGTTGACGTAAAGTGCCTCGCGTGTTCAGGCCATATATTCATCGTGGTATTAAGTTTTCCATATTACAGTTTTAAGACAAAAACTTGTCAGCGTAAGAAGTTCCAACCTTTATAATTCTCTTGAAATTATCTACTTATTCCGTTCTGTGCACAGGATCGAAGATAAATTACCCATGGAACACGATAAAAGTAATGATACATTTTATTCCAGCCTAAAAATATGTGAAAAATACAGACCAACGCCGTGGGATCGTTTTCGATGGGCACTGCTGTTTGACGCCTTTCTGGTCTATTAGATTATAGAGGACAAAGTTTGTCACAAAACAAGGATTATTCATTCGGAAACTGAAAGCCTATTTTTATCGACTAGACGTTTAAACAAGAGGACCATGATGGTCCTATATCGCTCACCTGAGTACTAAGCAGTAAAGGTCTACAATGAAGATAGATACCAAATATTGAGGTTCAAGGCCAAATGATAATGAAACAAGAGCGGCATATTGTCGCAAGATAAGCCTGTCCCACCGCCACTTATCAAGGAGTTATAATAATCGCAAAGGGCAGGTAATGCAACAAACATGTTTACCAAGTCTCAAGTCAATTTGACTTGAGACTTCAAAGTTCCGTTCCGGACAAGCAAGAAATACTGTAAAAATGAAGATCAAAGTGGAATCACTCAAAATCTGCGCTAGGCAGAGTTATTGTTCTTGCGCACTGTACTCGATAATATCGCAACAAACATGCATACCAAGTTTGAAGTTGTCCTGACTTGAGATGACAAAGTTATGTTCCGGACAAGCACTAAATGCTGTAAAAATGATGATCAAAGGGAAATAACTCAAAGATAGCACGAGGTAGAGTTACAATTCTTGTGCACTGCACTTCCATATATTGCAACAAATAAGCATACCATATTTCAAGTCATTCCTACTTAAGATGACAAAGTTTTGCTCCGGACAAGGAAGAAATGCTATAAAAATGAAGGTCAAAGGGGAATAACTCAAAATTTGTGCTAGGAAGAGTTATGGTTCTTGTGCACTGCACTCCGTAATTTTTCAACAATCATGCATACCAAATTTGAAGATGTTCAGGCTTGAGATGACAAAGTTATATTCCGGACAAGCAGAAAATGCTGTAAAAATGACAAAGGGAAATAACTCATAGACAGTACGAGTAGAGTTATGGTTCTTTCACACTGCACTCCGTATTATTGCAACAACTACAAATGCCAAGTTTCAAGTCAATCGGACTGGAGATGACAAAGTTATGCTCCGGACAAAGAACTATTCTACAGAACTTTCTAATTCAAGGGCAAATAACACCAGTCGTTCTGGTCCGATTACATCCATAATTGAACTCATCCGAGATCTTATGGTCATAAGTATTTTGACCAAGTTTGGTGCTGATAGGTTAAAAATTGTAGATGCTAGAGTGTAAACAAAAGAAATATAGCAATTTTCTAAATTCAAGGACAAATAACTCCAGTCGTTCTGGTCTGATTACATCCATGATCGATCTCATCCGAGGTCTTATAGTGATATATATTTTGACTAAGTTTCGTGCTGATTGGTTAAAAATTGTAGATGCTAGACTGTAAACAAAGTCAGATATAGCAATTTTTCTAATTCAAGGGCAAATAACTCCAGTCGTTCTGGTCCGATTAGACCCATAATCGATCTCATCCGAGATCTTATGGTCATATATATTTTGACCAAGTTTGGTGCTGACTGGTTGATATTTGTAGATGATAGAGTGTAAACAAAGTTAAATATAGTAATTTTTCTAGTTCAAGGGCAAATAACCCCAGTTGTTCTAGTCCGATTAGACCCATAATCGAACTCATCCGAGATCTTATGGTCATATATATTTTGACCAAGTTTGGTGCTGATTGGTTGATATTTGTAGATGCTAGAGTGTAAACAAAGTCAAATATAGCATTTTTTTCTAATTCAAGGGCAAATAACTCCAGTTGTTCTGGTCCGATTAGACCCATAATCGAACTCATCCGAGATCTTATGGTCACATATATTTTGACCAAGTTTGGTGCTGATTGGTTAATATTTGTAGATGCTAGAGTGTAAACAAAAAAATGTGAACGGATGGACGGACGGACGGACGGACGACGGACGCCGACGGACGGTGAGTGATCACAATAGCTCATCCTGAGCACTTCGTGCTCAGGTGAGCTAAAAAAAAGCACATGTTGTAGAAACATCATAAATCGAGATTTTGAAGTGTCGCAATACGAGGATTTTTATATAATTTAATTGTTTAATTGCACGAGTTTTTGTTTGTATTTGCGGATGTAACACGCAGCTCAAAGCCTTTTTTCTGAGAATATTTTCGTTTTACATCCTGTTTACGTTGTTTATCGTATTGTAGTGATGTCCTCCGAGCTGTCGCAGCTTGTTGCGGTGACACGATTCACAGAAATTTCACTCCATGTCCATTTTTTTTGCTTATCCCTTTATCACACATTCAGTGTTCTACCGACCCTGACGGAAAAAGTTCCTGAAAACATTGCGGGGAAAGGAGAAAATGCTGACAACCAGCATTTATTCCTTTTCCCACAATATATTCTACCGTGTCAGAGAGCTTTAAAAGCTCCTATACACTAATTTCAAATTTATCGTTAGCTGATGCTTTCAGTTTGGAAGAGTCAAAATTTCGTGGTTTGGGAAAGGTTTAACGCTGTACCAAACAACAAAATTTTTTATTGGTCCAAATTTAAAGCATTTGCTAACGACAAAATTAAGGTGACTCAAATACTGAAACTTGTTTTGGGAAGGGTAGAAAACATTGTGGGAAAAGGAGAAAATGCTGGTTACCAGCATTTTCTTCTTTTCCCACAATGTTTTCAAAAGGCTTCTTTATCAGGGTCTTTAAAAGTCGGGATTGTGTGGTAAAGGGTTAACGCTCTGAGGGACACTGCATCTATCTTTTCTCATTAAGAACGAATAAATTGCCTAATAAACACCAGGGCCCCGTTTTACTAAGGTAGTTACGAACAAAATTTGCGCAAGTTTTACGTAACTATAGTATGCTGGCATATTTCTGCCACGATACACGAGATAACTATCATGATTATTTTAGAAAACTATTGCGATAAATCAAAGTTTCCTGGAAATTTGACCTTTTCATTTTATCTAGATAAAATGTCCAGGAAACTTTGATTTTGTTCGTAATTACTTTAGTAAAACGGGGCCCAGGATAACTCTTCACCAGTAGATAAAAGCCGTTAACCGTTCCATATAGTCTAGTCTTGTGTTTGGTTATTTAAGAAATAATCTTCTTTCTATCGTGGTTTATCGTTCAATAAACCACAGATGTGAGTTATGAGGCACAATAAATAATCCACGAGGGCGATAGCCCGAGTGGTTTATTCATTGCGCCTCATAACTCACAACGTCACTCTATGTGGAATGACATAGATTTTACCACGTTTTCGTTGCACTGTGTTTATAGAGCCGAGTTCACGTGTCATGTTAGAATTGGTATTTAACGCCATTTTCAACGTCAGTTATATGACAAGGTTCATTCAGTGCACCTATCCTTTTTTTGTAGTTTCTTTCGCCAGTATCTTGCACAACATTCTCTCCAATCCACGATTGCTTTCGTCAAACATGTTCAGCGTGGAAGGAATTCATCCTGCTGCAATTACTATTATCACTCTTCGTAACGAATAAGACCTGGCCTGGGAATGGAGCCATCGGCGCCCTGTACATACCCGACTGAATTTCTGGCTCGATCGACTTTGTCGATAACAAGCATCTACACTAAATGGAAAATCAGCATATTATTTGCTTAGCACGTTGTCGTAACGAGCATTTTGTCACAATGTGTCAGTTTGAATAGATCAATTCAGCCTTCCTTTCTGTCCATGATCACTATTCTACATTGTTTCCACTTGAATATATTAATTCAAACTTCATGTATGTCCATAATCATTACAATGTTTCCCTTTGTATTGATCAATTCAGCCTTCCTTTCTGTCCATGGTCACTAGTTTACAATGTTTCCCTTTGTATTGATCAATTTAGCCTTCCTTTCTGTCCATGGTCACTAGTTTACAATGTTTCCATTGGTATTGATCAGTTCACTCTTCATTTATGTCCATGACTGCTGTCTTGCAACGTTTCCATTGGTATTGATCAGGTCAGCCTTCAGTTATGTCCATGGCCACTATTTTACAATGTTTCTATTTGTATTGATTAGTTCAGCCTTCATTTATGCCCACGATCACTATTTCACAATGCCTCCATTTGTATTTTGTCAATGATCGCTATTTTACAATGTTTTCATTTATATACATCAATTCAGCCTTCTTTAATGTCAATGATCACTTTTTTACAATGTTTCCATCTGTATTGATCAGGTCAGCCTCATTTATATCTATGATTAATTTTTTCCAATGTGTCTATTTGTTTTTATCAATGCAGTCTTTCTTTATTTTCATCATCACTATTTTACAACTTTTTTTTCACTTTTGATTGATTCGGCCATTCTTTTTGTCAATGATCACTGTTTTACAATGTTTTCAGTTGTATACATCTATTCAGCCTTCCTTTATGTTCAATATTGTACAACGTTTCCAATTTCATCAATTTTGTCTTCATTTATGCCAATGTTTAGTCAGTGATCATTATTTTACAAGGTATTTCAAAGCCGCTTTTTACAAATTTGTTTCAGACTATACTGGCTATAGTTCGCCTAGAATAATTATGAATGCGGGAAAAACATGGTGTAATCTACGATAAGGGAGCCAGCTTAATGTGTAAAAATTATCTTAATAGAAATTATTACTTTACAACCACATCACTTATCACATATTTTTTTCAGGATTGTTTCCTCTTGCAAGTCATTTATGAACATATTATGGCAAAAAAAAAAAAAAAACTGCTCGTCGCGAGCAACATCTCTTTTTGCCACAGTGTTTTCAAATGTTTTTAGAAACAAGTACAGTCTAACCTGTACTAAGCAAGAAGGTAAGGGATACTAAAAGGTGCTCGCTTTAGACAGGTGCTTGCTTAGAGTAAAAGTACATTTCAACATGTTTGCCTTTTAGGGTAAATCAACACGCGAAAGGGGGCATTCGGACATTTGCGTAAAGTGTCGTCTCGGATCAGCCTGCGCAGTCCGCGCAGGCTAATCCGAAACGACACTTTCCGTTTTTATGTAATTTTCTGTTTTGCGCAAGTCTACTGTAGCACAAAATCTAATGTAGTCGTAAAGTGCCGTCTCGGATTAGCCTACGCGGACTGCACAGGCTGATCTGAGACGACACTTTAGGCAAATGTCCGAATGCCCCTTTTCGCGTGTTGCACGCCATTAATATATGAGTCATGCTCTGTGATAGGAGTGTGTAATGCATCTGCAAAAATTACCGACCCATGTCACCCTGCACTAGCCTGGGGGACCAGTCCGTTCATTTTTTCCTTTTCTATCATTCGGACGTTACATTGTCAAAAATGACGGCCTTGGTACATTCGAAAACCGATCACAGCGACATCTACTTTATTCCATCCAACAGTGGGGTGAAGTAGATGTCGCTGCTATCAGTTCTCCAACGTAAATTACTAAAAATAGATACCGACATTCCAATAACCTCGGTTCGATCACTTCCTGTCTGTAAGCCATCTTTGAAAATATTGACGACCAAATCTCAAACACTTCATTCACAATGAGTTTGGAGGATAGTTTAACAATAATAAGGGTTGTTGAAGATCACGATGTATTTTTGATTGCATAGACCGGTTCGGGAAAGTCACTCGTATATGAAACCACCCTGTTGTATTTGAAATGTTCTAAAAATGTGCGAATTCATCATTTTCAACATAGTGACGTCATACGATAAACAAATCTATAATTAGATCATATGTACAATGCATGATCATGGGGAGACCCTCGAATGTCTCCAGGCGGAAGCGATGAACAGATAAGCTCTGCCAAAGATCTATTTATGCAGACCGCGAATAAGATAGCGTAATACGAAGTAATTCTGAAATAATTACCGACTTGACCCAGGCTACTCTGCACAGTCCGTGTAGACTGACCAGGTTCGAAACTTTTTGCTATTTTTAAATTTCCTGCATGTCCAAGGACCATTTTATGTCATGATTTGTTAATTTTATGCTCTGTAATATGGGTCGGAGGCCTTAACTACAAAATAAAATGAGATGTTCTGAGTTCTGATTAAGCCGATTGTTAGACAAATAGGGTTTTATGGATCCATGATTATTTGATAGCTTGCTTGGTATGATGTATCACAGAGATGCATTCGAACATCCTTTTGCCTTACTAGTCTAGTATTTGCTAGCTTAATACAGTTTGCTTGCTTAATTCAGTTGACCACTGAAAAACAGGTGCCTTTAAGTGGCCTATATGTTTCTACGTGTTTTTTGTTTCTAAACTCTCCCGAACAATGTTTGTTAACATAAAGTTTTATCACATAACCTCTATGGTTTTCAGTGCCATATAGATCTACCCATTTCGAATTTTCTTAACTAACACACGTTAGAGATATAGAGAATAGATGGTTGGTGTCTTGGATGGGTTAAGTTTATCGGGCGAGGTGGAGGAATTTATCTGGTGAGCCGAAGACGAATCGGATCCAAGACACCAACCATCTATTCTCTATTTGTGTGACGTCATTTGTGACGTCGTTTTAGACTTCTTTCAATGAGGTGAGTTGGGTTTTACTCATGGAAATAACTACTTGTGACTGTAGGGTTTTTGACATTCTGGCATAAAATTCGTAATGTCTTGTGTTTAAAAAGAATCTGACATTTGTTGACTTTTGAGATATAGACTTTTTTTTTCAGCGAACTGTGACACTCTTGAAAATTTTACCGATGATGTTCACGAGATGAAATAAATTTCGATCTTGCACTGAAAAAAAAAACCTAAACATTATAGCCTACTCATTTCATGCTTCTAACCCCTTTTATGTTGGGACTTTCACCAAAATCCATTACAGTCAAAAAAATCCATTTTCAAATTTTCAAACATTTTTTAGTCTTTAATATTCCGATTGCCAAATATATTCTTCCACATCAGTCTCATAAATTTAGTGTCCGCCATTCACATGTACACGTATTTACATTTGAAGGGACACAACAAATCAACAAAACTCGAAAACCTGAATTTGACAGCATTAATTAACATTTTGAAAAGGTGGGACTTCTTTTTTAGATTATTTGATTTAATTACTGTCAAATAGATCTGATGAGTTTGAAAGGACGAAGTTATAAAAATGGTGCATGAAACTTTTAAAGGTAGTACCGTACTGGTTGCTATGAAATCGGTTAATTTTCACTGGTCGTAACCATGAATTATCAAACATTATAATCCACCATCATTTCCAATAAACTACCGAAAAGCATGAAATAAAAATCTTGTTAAACTCGTATCTGGAAAGGTGTAATTAAGCTCGCAAGAGCTTTAATAACATTTTTCTAGACTTGTTTAATAAAATTTCATCTCTTGAAAATGTCAACTTATGTTCATTCCTATATGTCTCTGGGACATTAATGCATTTGAATTATTAATGCAAATAAGAGAGGGTTGTATATATACATATAAGCTGCAAATTAATGGCTTTAACATCAATTGCAAGAATTTTAATTGCAGCTTTAACTCTTCACCAAACGACAAAATGTTAGACTAGTCCAAATTGAAAGCAGTTGCAGACTAGAAATTATATATAACTCAAATAACAAGATTTGTTTTTGAAAAGGTGAAAAACATTGTGGGAAAAGGAGAAAATGCTGGTCACCAGCATTTTCTCCTTTTCCCGCTATGTTTTCAAAAGGCTTCCTCTTCATGGTCGTTAAACTTCCCGGCTTTATTTTGTAAAGGATTAATGCATACACTGTAATAAATCCATAGCAGATTAATTACTTTTCTTTCTCAAACAAGCCTGTGTTTTAGGACTCTGAGGGAAAAACAAAAGAATTTTAAAAAATATCACGGGAAAATGGGGGTGGGGGGGGAAGCAGGTGAACAGCATTTATATCATTTTCCCACAATGTTTTCTACCATTTTATAGACGAAATCTATTTTTTGAGCCATGATAAATTTTTTCCTCATTTAATTGTTTGAATATGGACGAATCCAAACCGGATATACCAGACAGCGTGTGTCTAGGTGCAATCTGTATGCTGGTCTGTATGCACGGCATTTTCTCCTTTTCCCACAATATTTCCTACTCGTTCAGACTCAATTTCCATCTTGTTATATTCCGTAACAGACAGCGTGTATTTAAGTACAGCCTGCACGATCTGTGTATTTTTTATCTACATTGTCCGCGAAAAGTATTCTAATCTCAATCTACATTGGCAATAAACACAAATATGTGCTAAGCTCGTTTCCTGTATCCATTCTAAAGGTGTTTGCTTGACCTTTTCGCAAACGACTAATTTTTAGACTCGTCCATATTGAGAAGAGTTGCAGACGACAGATGAAATGTAGCTGAAAAGAAAAAAAAATGTCTCTTAAAGAACAGAAAACATTGTGAGAAAAAGGAGAAAATGCTGGTTACCAGCATTTTCTCCTTTTTTCCACAATGTTTTTACAAGCCTTCGTTAAAACTCGAGATTGTGTGGTAAAAGGAGTAACCATGAAAGCACCAAATAAACAAAAACAGTATTTTCGATGTTTTCTATTTTTTTCAAAGACAAATTTCGTCTTTCTAACGACATTAAAATTGTCGTCTGAAATTGCTTTCAATTTGTACAAGTCGAAATGTTTGTCGTCTGGTGAAGGGTTTAATGAAGACAAGGGCAAACGAGGCTAGTAGGACAGTCTGTCAGCCGAGACGTTACCGGTAAACCCTTAACTCTTTACCAGATGACAAAATTTTTAGACTCATCCAAATTCAAAGCATCAGCAGACGACAAATTAGATGTGGCTCAAATAGTAAGATCATTCTGTGAAAGGCCGGAAACATTGAGTGAAAAAGGAGAAAATGCTGGAAACCAGCATTTTCTACTTTTTCCACAATATTTTCATATGTTTCTTTTTTGATAAATACGGGATTGTTTAGTGAAGTGTCAACGTACAGACAACGTCATGACGTGAGCGGCTGAGGGATGCGTGTTGCATTCGCGTTAGTGACACCGGAGAGCAAAGTTTAAACGATGTTCCGTCACGTCTGAGGTAAGGCATTTATTTCTTTATCTGACTAGAGTTGAATAGAGGTGAACAGAATAAAATATTTGGGAGCCCTTCCAAGGGATACAGACTATTGGGTATAAAAAAAAAAATGTACACTAAACAAAACTTCTAAACGGCCACTTTTAAGCCGGATTTCCCATTAGACCTCTTCTGGCATCCGCTGTCTAGAAAAGAGGCAGTTCATTTAGGTTGATGTTTTGGAGAATAGTTGGCCAGTGGAAAAGCATACTCCCGCCTCAGTTTGAAGAGAATTTGTTGACTTGTTATATTGAAATGAAGTTATTAAACATTCATTCACTTAAAATTGAAAATTAAATAATCATTTTTTTTGAAAACTTCACGCTCCTCCTCTTGGTTTATATTTTTATGCAGAAAAAAAGTTTTCATGTTTTTCCTTATTGTTGACAAAATTTCAGTAATGGATTCTTATATTTTAAACCTGGTTTGTCTGATAGACACTGCCCATGCGCAAACCATCTGCTTTCCCTTTTTTGAAAAAAAGATGCGTTCTATCGGCAAAATCGAAAATCTTTTCATTACAGTACCGTGTCTAACGTCCAGACACATGTTATATGTTATTTTTATTTAACTGTCTATTACTTCAAATTTACATGAGAAACAAAAGTGGTCGGTTAGAAGTTTTGCTGAGTGTACATGTCGCAGACGGTATGTTCTAGAAAACTATAATTAAGTATGATACTAGGAAACATAGTGCAAAATAATGTTTATGTATATGTTGTATTGTTTGCAATAAATGTTGTATACACCAAACATAATGCAAAACTTAGAATAGTCACGACATGTAGGTTCACGGTACAGTTTGCTTCGCGGTGATCGGTATTTTTCCGTCATTACATACATTGGCGTCCTCTTGCGGCTTGTTTGGCCTCAATTTTGAGTGTAATACCTTGACTCGGGACATTTCTTTCCCTAAGCCAACTTCAATTTCCAAACTAAAAGTTCAGAATGGAAGAAAATATACCGGAAATGTAATCGGCATCTACATGCTTAACACCATTTACCCCACCCTCTAAAATCCTTCGTTACACACAGTTTTACAAACAAACAGACTGCATAATGACGTATTTAGATCATCTGCTAGATCATGTGGCAATATTATCAAATCATGTAACTACAAATTGGCTCCAAATAATAAAGTTGCAATGATTTTTTGACGAATACCATCGAAGTCACATGAATGAATTTCAAAATGGCTGCAGCATGTTGCCGAAGGTCATGTTGGGGTTTCTTTGAAACATCAGGATGAAATGGAATGACATTTACTGTTACGCTTATTGAAAAGATGAAGCTAAGAAATAGTATTGATATTGTGTGAATATATTGTACTAAGTATTGTACTAAGTAGTTTTTTTCTTATCGTACCTTAAGTACCGTTAACTTATGTATCGGAAGCGACTAATATAGTTAACGTTACAACTGAAATTATCTATTTAAAAAATTAAACTGTGAATTTAAACTATGTTCTTTTTTCTTCACAATGTGTTTTGTTTATACATTGTTTAATTGGGGAGGCAGCAAATGGTTTAGAAAGAATTTTTTCCGCTTTGTTAGTAAAGAAACACCGCGAACGCATGTCACCATAGCATAAATTATTTCCTGTTTCAAACATCGGGAGTCATCAAATATGCAGACCTGGTGCATTTAATTAAAGGAATGACGCTCTGGAGGAAAGGGGGGGGGGGTTCATTCATTTTCGTAATGCATTGTATACCAAGCCAGTTGTCAACAGACTACTCCACTTTATGACTCAGCCGGCTTTTAGAGAAAATGCAATCCTTTTGTCTAAAAGCCAGCTGAATAATGAATTAGGAACGGTCTGTTGAGATGTAGAAAATTTACCAATAGCAAAAAATTTATATTAGCCTCCGTAGAGGACAGCGCACTGACATACATGTAGCTAGATACTTTTGTCAGATGCACTAAACCTCCCTTTTCACAGAGCGTGGCTCGTTTATTTTTAGTGTACCTGTATGACTTTCATACCTTTACCTTTCTACAGGACTTTTGCAACCTTGCGCACAGGTGATATCTAGTATCAAACAGTACTAAAAATGTTGATATTTCTGTTACTTGGGTCTACACTTGACGTTTTGGGATTTTTCTTCCTGTATATTATTCATATAGCAATCAGTCAATTCTTCTTATTATTATCATTATACGTTTCTTTTCCCCGTCGCGTTCAACAATACGTCAGTTTAATCTCGGTAACAACTCTCTTATCCTTGTGTTCCACGAGGTTTAGCAGTATAAAGTAAAGCCTTGCCCGTGGACACTCGACGCATCGACAAGAGTCGCCGGTTTGGATCAACTGCATGGCCACAATCACACAATAAATAATATCATCATTAGACTGCTATTTAACTCTTTCAACGACATGTAAAAATAATTTACATATATACCCAAAATTTTCCAGATATTGAAAGGATTCCTTGAATTATTCTTTAATACTCATTTAACAACCTTCTTAGTGTTGGAAAAGAATCAAAGCAAGTAACTGACTGTTGTGTCTCATTAAATATGTATACCTTCAGTACTCGTGTACATAATCAATAAGTACGATGTTAAAGCCAACATAATGTGAAAATAAAAAGAAATCACAAAATATTTATGCTATCGGACTGGGCTTGAAACCAAGAGGAGGGAGTCGATGGCCGATTTCTTTCCGAGAATTGATGATAGACATTGCGACAGAAATCATTCCCCCTGTCTCTCAGCTGATCATGTTTTCGACTATGGTCATATGGGAAAGCAGCCAGTGGCTTGGAAAGAATGTTGTGCAAAATACCGGTTAGAGAAACCCCAGAAAAGCACGGGTAGATGCACAGGTCACCGCGAAATAATGTTGAACACAGCATTGAACACCATACAAACAGAACAACGAACGAACGAACAAACAAACAAACAAAGTTATGCCATCGAGATCGTTAACTGGAATAATTCATAATCATTGCTCCTAATAACTCCAGGCCCGGTTGACCAATTCGATGTAGGTATTCATATTATGGCTTTTTCTGTCAATTTCAGTTGATGTAATTATTTCCCAAGGTACTGCGATATCCGTTCTTGACAATTCTTAGAAAAAACAAACAAACAAAACAAAAAAAAAAAAAACCTTGGCATTACTTGTTTTTCAAAGCTATGATTTTGCCAGTTGCATTATTTTAGTTAAGACACGTTCCTTTCAACTTCTAGCGTTGCATTGTTTGAAATTCCATCTTTGTCAACGGCTTCCGTAAATTTGTTTGTTTATATGGTGTTTAACGCCATAGTCTACAGTAATTCAACTATATCACAGTGGCAAGCGCACATGTTGCTATGGGAATTTTGCCAGTAACACCCAACACAATCTCTTTAAGCCACTGGATGCTTTCCCACATAAACGAAGTCGGTAAAATGTCTTGCAGAGGGAAAGGAATGAGTAATGTAACAAACAGTTTAAGACATCATTTGTGGCCGAGCTGAGATTTGAAAGTCAAATCCAGACTACAAGTCTTGCAGATTACCACGGGCACGCTTGTCCGTAGAAGTACACAGGAATAAAGTACTAGTCTAAGTTTTATTAGGTTTCTACGTGTACGACAGAGAACTTTAGCTCGAAACTTGTATATGCTATATATAAAGAAACAATTTTGTTTGTTTGTTTTCATTTGATCTACAGACTTAGAATCACACCAGTTCAGCAGCCATGACGTCACATTTCTATGTGGGCATGTCGGATGAGGAATGCTTATTAGATCTCTTACGATTGATTGTAACTCGACATCCGGGCGCACAGACAGCTGTCTCAGACGCCTTCAAACATTCTCCACACCTAGCAAACTCCTTTTTGACCTTCAACTTCCGGGAAAATGGTTACAAATCGGAGCATGAGTGCCGTTGTCACTACGAGCATGAATACATGACCTACATCACTGACGATGACATTGGCTTTGATTTTGAAAGCTTTAGTCATGTGACCAAGAACGTCATGCGAGGACATTGTCGGCACGCACTGTATTCTCCGAATACAGACTGTAGCCCCATATCCCCTACAAGACCTTATCTACCATTTGGAAAATCGGTTCTAAACCTCAGACGCCATTCCGTTGATATTGAGATGTTAAACAACAACAAGCCGGACAAGAAAAGACTCGCAAAACGACGCTCTAGCAGCAGTCTGAAGTCGCTGGAACTGAATGAATCAAATAGAGGCTTGACCGGTCTTAGCAGAAGTTCTTCAAGTAGCCTCAGATCTCTCAGCGAGGAGGTTGAGGAGGTGAAAGGGCAAACACAGACTAGCCTGATTCATGCCGCCGCGGCGGTTGGTAATGGAAGTCTATTTGCCTTCCTTTTGAAGAAGTCAAAGATCTCACTGGAACAGCTGGGAAAGTTTCAGCTGTCACCGTTACACCTGGCGATTTTAAAGAACAAGATGTGCTATTTAAAGCAGATCATCCTGCGACCAGAAACCTATCTATGTAACAGAATGGGTGTTTTCTCACACGGGACAATTGTAGATGATGCCCATGGCATAGAAAACTCTTTAGAAGTACGTAAACTGTCTCTTTTAGGACTTTGTATAAAAGTGGACGATCTGGACACGATGCAAGACTTGGTAGAAACAGGCTTTATGAGTGACGCTGCTCTAGAGAGAGCACTTAGTGAGGCTGTGGAGTTCGATTCCTTTGATGCGACAGAAATTCTGTTACTATGCGGTGTTCGACCGACGATCGATATCATGAAAAGCGGGACGTCTAAATCAGTCGATGTTTTTGATAGTATATTTAAACGATTCAGAAAAGATTTCAAAGTTTATGCTATTCAACACCCTCACTATATAACCCGGGAGCTTCTGATGCCTCCAATTTTAACCAGAAATGTTGAGGTTGTCAGGGTATTGCTGCAAAACGGATGTCCCCTGAATGGAAAAGGTTTCTATACGCCATTGACATGCGCAGTACTTGAGAATCAACCGGACGTTGTGAGGTTGCTATTGGAACATCGCGCTGATCGTTCACCGGAAATGCAGAACTACAACCTACTTGATATATCAGTTTGTCTGGGATTCACCGAATGCTCAGGTGTGTAATCTATTGCTATTTAACTGTTTACCAAACAATTGTGTGTTTCAATGACCCCTCGTAGGAAGCCTTTTGAAAGCATTGTGCGAAAAGGAGAAAATGCTGGTAACTACATAGCATTACTTCTTTTCCCACATGTTATAGCTTACCAAAGACAATAATTATATTTCTATCTTTTTTCATCTGCAAGTGCTTTTAATTTTGTAGAGCCTACAATTTTCTCGCTGTATAAAGAGTTAAACCTATCTCTATTGCAATATCAATGATTATATAAAGTGGTAGGTTTGATTATGAGCTAGATTTCAGATTTTTTCCAAAATCTCCGCCTATGCAAGATGTCGCGGTACAGCAAGTAAATAAACATGCCGGTAGTTAATGTACATATAAATAGCTAGCTGATAAATCAGCCAATTTTATTTCTCCAATTCAAACAAACAAACAGTGCCAGGAAAAACACAGTCTTCAGTGCGTCAGCGCTTTGATTTTGTGATCAACTCAACAATATTTAAAAACGAGCCATGCTTTCACAAAAGGGAGTTTAATGTATCGTACTAAGAAAAACATCACATAATTATGGATCCATAAAATCTATTTGTTTGATGACCGACTGAATCATTACATGCAGAAAATTTACCAAAAGCAAAGAGTTTCGACCAGGTCAGCCGGCGCAGGCTGATCTGAATCGATACTTTTTTGTAAATGCATTAAACTCCCTTTTCACAAAGCATGGTTTAAATTAACATGGGCTAGGATTCCATATCAGCTTATACTCTCATATAGTCTCATAGATCATATGGACGAAGCCAAATGTCTACATAGCTTGAATTCATTAACCCTGAACCTGCTAAAAATTAGTGAAATGAAACTTTTAGGCCGATAGTAAAAGCAAAAATTTTGCTATTTAAATGGTCCCTTTTTTTGGGGGGGGGGAGGGCGGGGAGGGGAAGAAATATCTCCTTATCGGACAGAGTAGATCCAAGATCAGACTGCACATCCTGTGCAGTGTGATCTTGATCTACACTGTCCACAAAAGGTCCTTAAGCCGCGCTTAGCAGCCAAAGGGTTTAAATATGCTAATTTGATTGTTAATTTATCATGTTGTCTTATACATGTATGTACAGAACATGGCATAGGAGATAGGCTCAACGTACAAAGTACCTACCAAATGTATCTCTGTCAGTGAGGAGTTAACGCCACTTTCTACAGTATTTCAGTCGTGTCACTATTGTAGGAGCCGTAAGAGTCAGTGGTGAGTGGTAGAGGATCGGCCTCTCACACCAAAGGCTCTGGGTTAGAATCCCTTGACGAGAGCTGTAAACCTGTGGAATTACTCACATCAAGGCGCGAGTACGGGGACCGTATTCACCAATAATTCTTGAGATCACTCTTAGTTTTATTTTGAACAATTTTCTGTATTTGACAGTAACACAACTTCTGATTGGCTAAAACCAAATTGTTCAGAAAGTCAGAAGTTGTGTTACTTTCTAAGACTTGAATTAGACCAAGATTGATTGATTGATAGATAGAAAGATTGATTGATAGATAGAAAGATAGATAGAAAGAATGATAGATATACAGATAGATAGATAGATAGATAGACAGATAGATAGACGTTTTATGTCACTTTCAACATTATTTTTGATAGTCATATCATGGCGACAGCTCACATGTTCATGTATGTCCTGGGTTTCACCACTACTAGACTAGGACTCTGAAGTATCTTGCCCAAGGACACTTTCGCGAAAAAAAAAAAAAAATGAAAAAATACAGATCCTGGTTATGGTTTCGGGGAAGCAATTACTGAGAGTGATTAATTAATAGAAGTTGTAAGATTTTCACAATCGATGTAAAAGAAATAAGTTTATCTAACCAAAGTATCGCTACTGATCATATAATTATGTCTTTTTGGACAATGTTACATTGACAAACCTCGGGTGATCCATTGATTAAGTCCCTCGGCTGTATCAAGTAGCTTTGATATGCTACTACGCGGTAGATTTCTTCGCCGGAAATACACCGCATTACCGTTCTTAAATCGCATACATAACTACGAAAGTTTGGTTCGATCTTAGCTTAAGGCGCTAGTCATTTAACGACGTATATTACAAATGTTCCCGCGCATCCTACTGCGCATGTGTTTTTGTCATGGATAGTTAATCAAAAGTGCACATATGTATTTTTCTCACATATGGTAATACTATCGGTGCACTGAAACGGGTAGCACTTTCTTCGGGTAGTATTAGTTAAAAAAAAAAAAAATGGATCTGAGAACCGTCACCGTGAAATAATTAAAATAGCGTTACTGTTGACTCGGCGTTTCACACCAAACAAGCAAGCAAAAGCAGAAAATTTAAAGCTGTGGAAGTATACCTGTTTCCACTTTGAAAATTATTGTGGGAAAAGGAGAAATCGCTCCAAATGAGCAATTTCTCCTATTCCCACTGTGTCTGCTGAGCTTTTATCATTTTTTTTTTCCTTGAAAAAATTAAGTTCCACAGTGACCTTCATCCCTGCTTTTTGACGAAATAAGCACGGATAGGTGCACTTTTATTTTTTCTTATTGTATAGAATTATAAATACTATAAATGTGGAAATTTTCAGAAAATTCTGTCCATTAGAAAGTATGTATTTAGTAAAGATTAACCCTTAATTTGGTCAAATTATCTCCCTTTTTAACTCGATAGTCTATAAATAACATGAATATTTGTACATTTACCATGCTCAAAACGAGGCTTTTATACATTTTCTGTGCAAAACTAAATGAATTTTCATTAAAATGATGTATATTTATATATTCTTCCGGTATTTTTTCCTGTTTAACTGACTATTAAAGAAAAGCGTGTTAAATCCAATACAAGCTAAATTTTGGAACTTTCGATGCCTTTTTCAAAGGCAAATTTCTCAGAAACGAGCACGGTGACCCATATCTTTTTTTACAATAATCTCCGAAAGACATGATGAGCTTTGTATGTGCAAAGTTTAAAAAAGATCTGTCGTTTGGAAAAAATTGTGATATACGTCGTTAAGGACGTCCTTGGGCAAAGCTCATCATAGTCCCCAGTGACGTAGCTATAAATGTAGCCCATAATTAAAGGCCTCGGCCTTGCTGCCACTTATTCTTCTATCTCATTCTTTCTTTTCTCCTATTATTATTACTTATTTCAAAAGGTGTGCTTGCTAAAACCGACATTCAGACTTGTGCTTCAAGGTTTCTGCCTGGCTACGCATGTGGGTTCCCTTTCACTAAACTGCGTATGCGCGAAATTTGCGTACGCAGTTTAGGTAAGCAAGCATCAATTTTAATATCAAGTTTCATAAAACTGCATAATATTACGATTTAAGTATATTTGCTTAACTTTATGTCAGATTTTTCCTATTGGGTAAAGCATGGATTATATCGGTGTATATACAATCTCAAACAATTTGCGTAAATCTACACAGTTTAATGAAAGGCAGCCCTGAACCCAGTCGTTCATTCTTGTAAAACTCAGAAAAAACATGAATGAATGAATGACTTTATTGACTTATACATCCTGTACATAGTCAGTTACAATCAAAATAATTTTCAAAGTGTCCCACGTGATACAACTCTCTCTCTCTCTCTCTCACATTTTCTATCACATGAATAGGTTAGATTTCGTCAATATAACTAATGAACTATTGAAAGTGACGCCTAATAACATATGAACAAATTCAACTTCTAACAAGCCTCTGTAGTAGACAGCATATAAAATGAAATAAGATGTAGATAGCATATGTATAAAATAAAATGAGATGAAACGTACAGTTACTTGTAACAGGTATATACAATCAATTAATAAAATTAATTTGCTCCTATTAAACTAAGATTTTCAACATCAGTTAAAAAAAAAATGGGAGATTTTACTTTCATACTCAATTATGTCTTCATTACGTCACGTGCATTAGCAAGTGGCGTATCCAAAAATAGACTGCAGAAAGGGCACCGTTCTTATTTTGTGGTCTATTAAATTTTGTTTATATTTCGGCAGATATAAATGAGAATCATTTTTACTTTACTTACAGATCTCTACCTACGTACGACATTTTCTTTTCTTTCTTGAAAATATTATGTTTCGTTTGTTTTTTTGTAATTGGAGATTTACGCCGTTTTAACAGCTTAGGTCATATCACGGCGGTCAGTGCACCCGTGCATGTGTTTCAAGGCTTTCTCACACCAGTACTGACATAACGTTCTTTCCAAGCAACTGACTACTTTTCTACACATACATCAGAGTTGAGAGGCGAAAATTCGCCGGAAAGAAAGTTTGCCTCTGTATTGAACCCGCAACTCCCAGGTCACAAGTCAGATACGCTAACCACTGAGCTATCCGGCCGGGAGAAAACATCATGGTACGGGAAGTATTATATCTCATTATTTTACCAGATGACGAAATTTTTGACTTGTCCAAATTCAAAGCATATGCAAACGACAAATCTTATATGACTGAAATGATAAAAATACTTCTCTCAAAAGGTAGAAAACATTGTAGAATTTTTTGTTCTTTCCTCGCAATGTTTTCATAAGCCTTTTTCTCGGGGTGATTACACACGAGGATGTTGGGTGAAGGGTTAAGCCCTCAGCTGTTGTTGAAAAACCATATCTCATCATGATGTTTTCTATGATTACTGTCGCGAATTTGTTCTAAGAGTAAAAATGTCAAAAACACGTAAAAACATAAACTTTGAAAGCGTCATGCAACGAAAATTATGTCAATTTTGATGCGATGAGGATTTCCTTGTGTTGCAATGTGCACGCACTTTCCTCTTTTAGATGTAAAACGCCATAAATCTAATTTCAAATGCACTGTTTTATTAGCCTAGCTGTTTGATGTTCTAAAAATGGCTTATATAACAAGAGATAAATTTTGCGTGATACTGTTGTCGAACATAGCATTTGTTTTTAAAAAAAATTTAAATGGCAAACAGCGATCGTTTCGCACAGGGGTTTGGTGCCACACTAAAGTTCAGTGGGCCATTAGGTTATATGAATGAAGACCAAAAAAATGAAATGAAAATAATGAAATATAATAAGTAGGTTCTCGGTAGCTCAGTGATGTAGCTCATGGCTCAATAATTCTCATATTCAAATCTCCTTTCTTCTTTTTTTTTTTTTAGGGGGGGGGGGCGTGGCTGGGGATTTGGGTGGGGATGGTGGAGTTATTGACCATGTCACGTCATTTAAATGATACGATGTAATTGGTATGGGGTTTGTCTTGACTCTTACACCCAGTTCTCATTACAAATCGGGCCCCAGAAGCTCTGTTATATTCGGATCAGGGCTGCTCTGCGTAAATATTTGCATAACTTTACGTGAGATTATACCTTTTGGTAGAGCAGGGATCCTATACATAAATGAATACAACACCAGTTTATTTGCGTAAATCTATGCAGTTTATTCAACAAACAAACTTGATAATTCTCTAAGTGATAATCGGACATCTATGAGCTACAGGGTCCCTATTTATGATGATAAATGGGAGTACAAGTCATGAACAACTTCAAAAGAAATATATCGTATTATTAGAACAACATTGGACAATCAATACTTTCCCAACCCAATCCAACCTCACCAAAAATAAAAGAACGCACTTGATAATTCTAGGGTCATGAGCTGCGTTTGAACAAAAGGTATATCTACAACGGAAGATGATCGCTGTCTTCTAACTCCCGGTGACCCACCTCCCAAAGAAACTAGGCGAAAGAGAATCGAACTCGATAAAGTTTGGAGTACTCGTCGTGAAGTGGATATCACTGAGCTATCGGAGCCTAACTTAGAATAAGAATTGAGATTACAAGTTGGCTTTTTTACAAAAGAAGCCAGGAGAGGTCAGCATCCATGTTTTCAAACAGTTTATTAGCTTTTAATTTCAATATATTTTGGTACATGTAAACAAACAAGTAAAAGCCGCCGCGTAGAAACCTCTTATGCTTTACATGACGGTCATTTGACCTTCTTTCCGCGTTTTCAAGTCGCATGATCTTGTCCAGCGGTCTTCTTTCTCTTTTTTTAACGAAAAAGCTGAGATTCAGTGTCTTCTCAGTCCCCCCCCCCCCCCCCCCCGAATCGTTAAAAGAACAAATAAATAGTGATATCCAGTTTAAGACTCCCGAATCATCAAGTTTGCTTCTTGGTTGCATATTTTTGTGGTGGTGGGTGGGGTTGGGAAAATTTTAGCGTACAAATGTTATTCTAACGGTTAGATGTAATTCTCATGGATTGCTAATGACTAATACTCCATTCCCCATTTCAAGTTGGGCCTGGTAGCTCAATGCTTTTCGCTCAGGACTACGAAATTAGTGAATTCAAATCAAATCAGCGAAATCGATTCTAGTCTTATCTAGTTTGCTTTTTTGATTGGTACGGGAGGTACTGACGCTCTAAACACGCTATATTTTTTCTGGGGTTGTTTAGTAGTAGCACTTTCCTCGGCTGCATATTACATGTCGGAACCCTCTTGGCTTACTGATATAGCCTATGACTTTCGGGCTTGCGAATTCGAGTCATCTTTATCGATTTTTCCTTTCCTTTTTTTTTGGCGGGGGGACGGGTTGGTGGGTGGGTGGGGAGCTTTTGCCTCTATACTTTTGTTCTAGTGATACGATGTAGTTGTTAAGGATATGTTTATGATTTTTTTCCTCCCGTTTTGATTACAATTTGATATTTGAACCATGAAAGCCATATGATATCGCTCATGGTTGGTACTCCAGCTTTAAGTCGAATCTGTTTTATCTAGTTTTCCACTTTTCTTCTAAAGGGAGGTGGAGGTTTGGGCTTGATGGGTTGGAGAGGTATTGTGTCTATTACATATGTAGGAAAGTAGCCAGTGGCTTGGAAGGAATGTCGTTCGTAGTACGTAAAATAAGGCGTCTACATAAATAGATGAATCCGACGTGAACTAATGCAAGAATGCTGAAAACGGTATGAAATAGGGGATGACCCAACAAGCACACAATCTATTCTTTGAAATGAATTACATTTTCTTTTCACTGCAGAAATACTTCGCTTGCATGGCCTGAAAAGAAAAACAAAGTCAGTAAAGAATACAGTTCTATGTAACCTACTTCTTGGGATGGCGAGCAAATTTGAACTCCCACAAGATCAGGTCAAGCTACAGAGATACTCAGAAAACAAGCGACATTCTCACAGCCATGACGAAGACACGGTCCTTCACGTGGCCATTAAAGCAAAGCTCAGCCGTAGATTCTTACGAGAAATTCTAAAAACCGGATCTAACGTAAACGCAAAAAACAAAAAGCTAGAAACTCCACTCCTTTGTGCGGTGTCAAAGGATTATTTTTCAGATCCAGATATTATACGAGAATTGCTCTATTTCAATCCAGTTCTAGAGATCTGCGATAAATCTGGTAAGTCAACATTGATGCATGCAATATCACGTGATCAATTACAAAGGCACCTTGAAGAAAATACGAAAACAAATTACTCCATTGGTGGTTCGAGTGTAAACAGCGGAAGTAGTGGGAATGTGGACTTATTCCAGTCAATCGCGCCGCTGTTACTGGACTGTGGCTACAACGTTAAGTTTGACGATATTAAAAAGCCCCATCATACGATGTATGCATTAAAGGCAGTATGGAGAGATTTGGCTGCAACGATTGGCTGCGGAAGAGATGGCATGTATGTACAGCATAATCCGAAGAACTTGCAGTCCCGTTGCCGTGAAGTTGTGAGACGATCTCATCCTGGAATCAAACTTCATCGTTTTTTGGATTTTATGAAGGTACCACAAGATGTGACGGACTTCGTTCTCATGAAAGATTTACTGAAAATTGAAGATTGGCCGTAAATATTACAGGATATACATGTATAAGTGATGGCTATATCTTGATTTAGAAATATTCCTAAAAAAGGAGCATGTGATTGGAACTGTAACAGACAGTTTCCTGATGCCCCAAAGTTTTCTGTCCATACTCCTACCTTCGTTCACGCATAGCTAATGCTATGCAAATAATTTTACTCCAGCAAATTGATGAAGTAGGCCTAATATTTAGCGGAGGTTGCAGCATGTAGGCTTTCAATTTATTTCAGTGCCAGTTTGTGGCTAGGGGCCTAAGTGCTTGTTACGGCGTTTAGTTGTAAATTTTCAGAGATGGTCTATTGTAGAGGGGTGGTGTAGATTAGCCAATTTATATAAATTATCAAATTCCTTCCTGTCGGAGCTTAAAAGCATTCGTGATAGGTAAAACTGTTTGCTTCTGAGTGTTCGACTTTTAATTTTTGAAAAAAAGTTCATGATTTTAAAGAATAAATCAGAGCGGAACACATATTAGTTTTGTTTTGTATGGAGCTGCTTGTCCGCACCTTGGCAAAAATTGGTTATATTATATTTCACGTGTCTATTTTTAGAAATGTTATGGGTAAAGAAATGTCGTAATTTAAGCTGGGGGGAATTATTTCCCCGTCTCAGTGAATATTTTCCTCCTGCCGAAAATCTGGAACTACTTTTTTAAGTTTTTTAAGTTTTTAAGTTTTAAAAGTGGCATTCGTTGACAATATAATCAGAGGAAATATATAATTTATTTCATCAGCTTGTGGTTAATATGGGGAAATATTTGCCTCAAAAGGGAATGATCCGCGAAAATAACTCGTGCCTTACGGCACGAGTTATTTTCGCATACCTTTCCCTTTTTCGGCAAATATTTCCCCATATTAACCATAAGCTGATGAAATAAACTCTATTTAAAGCACCTCCGTGATGCATTGAACCAAGCAAGTCATTACATAATAATGGATTCATGAAATCCATTTTGTGTAACAGCTGACTGAATCATGAGGTAGACTGGTACTATGACATACACAAAATTGACCAGTAGCAACAATAATAATAATTTTGCCCAGGTCAGCCTGTGCGGACTTCGTAGGTTGACATGGATCGATACTTTTTGCAGATAGATTAAAACCTGTTTAACAGAGCATGGCTCAAATTCAGTGTCATTGCGACGTGGCTTCCTGAATCTTCCACAAGAAGAACGGCTCAGGGTAAGTTGCTATTGGTATGGCTAACTTAATTACCTCCCTTTCATTCATGCAAAAGAGATGGACGTTGGCAAAATCTTGGGTTTATAACCTGAGCCTTTCATGATTATGTCACAATGACAGGGGCCCGGCCGGGTAGCTCAGTGGTTAGAAGGGGCGTAGCTGCCTCCACGCTAACATGTAGCAGGATACTCTTAACTAAAGAGAGAAGAGAGAAAAGCAAGACACATGTACCAAAACAGCGTCACAAGAGGCCAACAAATATTTTCGACACATAAAAAATTTCTTGGGATAAGCCCTTCAGACACTCCTCGGAAATCTCTCTCTGCTGTGTTGATTCCCACCTTGGGAAAATCCTTTCCAATGATTGCTGATAGTCATTGTGATAGAGTTCATTTTCCTCTTACCATTTAAAGGCCTATGTCCTCATATTGCTTTCTCTCTTTCTTTTTTTCCCCTCGTTTTAAAAGGAGTCATCAAAATTTTAAAGGTGGAAGAAAGTCAAAGATATCGGTTTATATAGCAAAGTGATAAGGAGCATTTTAGTTTACGGAGATTTCGTCATATAAATAGCCATGCTAAAATTAGAAAAAGAAGCAGAGAGATGCGCGCCCGTAGTTTGGAGTTAAAAAGCATCAATATGATGTTATTAAGCAGCATTGAATCGAGCAATGGAAAACTTCGAGGTAAATATACCTTTTGCGTGCATTTTATCTAAGATATCCCTGCAATATGCAAACTACCACACACGACAATTCCACATTTCGGGTTTTATGACGACATTTTTTTAAATATTTGACCTGATGACCAATCTTTTGATCCGAGGTGAACCATATTCAAATTTATCCGAGACATTTTCACGACCAACATTCTGACCATGTCAAAAACATGACATTTGACATGGTATACAATACTAATCAGGTCAAAACGACCATCTTGATCAACCTATATTGTGCAGAAAGGCTATGAAATAACAATTTTAAACTATATTCCAGTTTACACTTTCTGTTATATCTGATTCAGTGCTGTTCCGGAACAATAGAAACTGCGTCCGAAAAGCACAATCGAACACGCCTACCCTGAATTGATCAGTGTATGACAAGGGCACTCCGTAGTTCGCTAGAAAGTCCCCAACAAACCAAAGTCTCTCAGATAAGTTTGCTGTGAACATCAATACGGTTCTACTAAATACCACAAAGACACCCTAAATACCACGAAGACACCACAAAGACGCACAGACATAGAAAACGAAAAGAAAATAGTGTTTTGAGTTGTTTGCATTATGCTAGGTTAAAAATGCACAAAATCACGCAAACACACACGTGGGTTCGAGCATCGGCCAGGTCATTTCCTGCAGACTTTATTTTCCTGTTAATCAGTTAATCTCTGGTAATTAAAAGCACTGTCCTATGTTGTCTTTTGGTGCCTTTTAACTGGTCGGCACCGTAAAACTTCTGTTAAATAGCGAATCGTAATTATTATGATTGTGTCCGAAGGGGACGAGTTGTGAACTAACAACAACACGGAGTGATGCATTAAGCCTTGTTTTGCCGGAGCATGGCTTAATTATTTTTTTTTTAGTACACCCAGCCAAGGCAAAGTTTCTATTGTAGGCCTTGTCATGGGCTGGCCCTTAACCATGTACCAAACAATCTCGAGTTATTTACCGACCCTGACTAGAAGTTGCTTTTGTAAACGTTGTGGGAACAGGAGAAAATGCAGGTAACCAGCATTTCCTCCTTTTCCCACAATGTTTTCTACCCTTTCACAGAAAAGTATCATCATTTGAATCACATTCAATGTCATCTGCATTGTTTATTGTATGGTGTCTAACGCCGCTTCAACATTATTTCAGTTATGCCGCAGCGGCCAGTGCACCTTTCTATGCTTTCCTGAGGTTTCTTTTACTAGAGCTCCGCACAATTGTTTTTCCAAGCCACTGGCAACTTTCCCACATTGCCATCGTCGATACAATGGTCAGCGGTGAGAGAGGAATGAAATGTCATCTACAAATGCTTTCAAAAAAGACAAGTGTAAAATTCCGTAGTGTAGTAAAAAGTAAATTGATTTTATTTAAAATTTCATATATCATAAAAGTGAATGTTCAAGAAAAGAAAACAATAAATAGTTACTATTTATGTATGTTTTTGTGTTCGTGTTTGCATTTGTGTGAGGCTTAACGATCCAGTCAACAGAGCTCTAGGGACATATCGGGAGTCAGTTACCAAACCAGACTTTTCCTGGACAGGCTTAGACTTCCTAATCGGGTGATCAGTATTCAGTGCACATTTTTTCAGCAGTAACTGACAACTTTCTTCTTTATTTTTGTCTAAAAAATTATTCTTTATTACTTCCATTTACAAATAATGCAGAATTGGGAAATGTTCAAGAAAAATACAAAAAAGTCCGGTACTTAACCCTTTACCACACAATCACGAGTTTTAACGATCCTTTGCCTCAGAAAATGTGCAAAAGTGAACTTTACAGAACGCTTTCAGAAAAGTGCTAACCAGTACATATCTTTATCATCATTGTCAGCAGTATCACCATCATCATCATTATCAAACATTCATCATAGTGTTTAAGTAAAGAAAATATTTAGTAGATATGAAATCAGCAGAACGAGTAGAAAGATCTTCGCCTGACCCGGCGGATGCTCGAACTCACGTGTGTGTTTGCGTGATCATAATTATGTTTGTGCATTTTTTAATCTAGCATAATGCAAACAGTTCAAAACACTAATATTTTTTTTCTTTTTCTCTGTCTTTGTGGTGTCTTTGTGTGTCTTTGTGGTATTTAGAATGTCTTTGTGGTATTGAGTAGGATCCCATCAATACAATGACTTCAGTTTTCAACGTCATCGAACATGTCATTGAATTATGAATGGGCACATCGCGGGGGATTTATAGAAATGCGGGCCAGGAAACGCACATATCTATCTTTTTATGGACCCTTTTTGAAAGAAAAGCGGGAATCCCACATCGTAGGAGCAACACAGTCCCACGTACACACAAGGATTTTCTAAGATTTATCTCATGAACTTTTTTGACCCTCAGGTGACCCATTTTCTATCTTCATGAAGATATCTTCAAGACAAACATAAATGATCTTTTTTCACTTAAGTTTGACTTAAAACGTGGCACCTAGAGTGGACGCTAGGTTTTTCTTAGATATGACTTCAAGACCTTCCTTTGACCACAGGTAAACCCATTTTCGAACTCGTCCAAGATCTTTTAAATTGAGAAATAAACATTCTGACAACACTTTTAAAACATTGGACTGAATGTGAGGCCTCCAGAGAGCACAGTGTTCAAGAATGTCTACGACTGACCTTATAGACCTACTCTTCCACACAAAGTGACTAAATTTAAACGCTTCTAATACCTTACCAAGCAAAAGATCCTGACCTGGTTTCAGGCAAATTTGACAGAAACTGTGGCCTCTAGACACCACAGGAGGTTAATGTTGATGTCAAATGCTGGGCACAGCATAATCACAAACATTATTCTCGACTGCTATCAACTTCTGAGCATTTCTTGTTCGGGTTGGCTTTAAATGCTAGTAACAAGCATTTTCTCCTGTTCAGAAAATGTTTCCAAAAGCCTTCTTCCATAGGGTTACTTTATTAGTTGTACGGTAAGGTGGCAGGGGACTTGGAAACTTGTTCACGGCTGTGGCAAATCATGTCGCCCCGAGCCGAAGGCATAGTCATGTATACGGGGCTCCCGAAAGGGAAACTGCTTTTACGTTGGTTTTGCCAGTTTACATGATATATGTTCGGGGCATAGTATCCAATCAGATCACGAGAAATTTCTTTGCAGTATAATAAAGTTAACTCTCTACCACACGACAAAAATATAGACTTGTCCAAATTAAAAGAATTTGCAGAAGACAAAATGTAGCACAAATGATGTTATTTGTATCACTGGGGTAGAAAAACATTGTTGGAAAAGGAGAAAATGCTTGTTACCAGCATTTTCTCCTTTTCCCACAATGTTTTCTAAAGGCTTTTTACACAGGGTTGTTAAATCTTGGGATTGTTTGGTAATGGGTCAAACATTTAATAAATTGTTAAAAGGTTAACTAAGACACACAACACAAGTTTGTCATTATAGAATTTTTATCTATATTGCCATGTATTCAGAATATGCAAAAAGAAGAAGTCATTGCATTCAAACACGTACATTCTCTCTGATCTTCTTTTGTACATTTAAAACTTCAAACTCACAAGAGAAAAAGTATCTCATTATAATATTTACAGTATAATTATATATTATTATCAGGTCTAACCAATTAAAACCTCTAAACGCTTTACCAAACAACACAATTTTGGACTATGCCAAATTGAACGTAACTGCAGAAAACAAATGTAGCTAAAAGATCCCTGTCTTTGCAATAGTAGAAAATATGATGAGAAAAGAAAAAATTGTTAGTAATCAGCATTTTCTTCTTTTCCCACAATGTTTTCAAAAGCTCGCCTACTGCAGGGTTGTTCGATTAAGATGTACCCAAGCGACAAAAATTAGACTAACCCAAAAGTGAAGCATCCTCTGATGACATATTAAATGTGGCTTAATCATGGGATTTATCTGAGACAGGAATGAGACAATTGTGAAAAATTGGGAAAATTCTGGCAAGCAGGGTTTTTCCTGTTCCCACAATGTTGTCAAAAGCAGTTTCCTTAGGGTCATTCACACATGACATTATTTGGTAAAGTGTTGATCAAAAACACTATTTCTTTTTGCTTCTTCAGTTGACAGGTGTTGTAAAAAGAAAAAACACTGGAAAAAGAAGCAAATACTTGTAAAAAGCAACAGCTCCTTTTTCCACAGTTTTTTCAATACAGTTGAAAGAATCATGTGCTGAAAATACATAATAAACACCGTGACAAATTCAAAAATTGCTAATTACAGGTATTACCAAATTTTCCCTTTGTCACACTGTTTTTCTTGTGTTGCCCACAGCAGATATACAAGTAGACATGTTTACAAAAGTGGAGTAAATAATGAGATGACTGTGTATTACAACTTACAATTACAAAACAAAAATTTTGAAAAAGAAAACATACTGACAAAAGGACAAACAACTTTGGCTAAACCCCCTATGTATACAGTACTTAACATTTTATCTCTCGAAACAAGTTTACAGCTTGACTTTGAAAACATCACAGTACAACATTGGTGCACATTAAATAATGCAGGCATAACCCTTCACTATACTACAAGACATTGGACTTGTTCAAATCCACAGTATTTGCAGACTATAAATTAATTAACGAGTTCTTTGACTTTGAAAGGGTAGAAAACCTTGTGGGAAAAGGTTAAATGTCTTTAATGGCATTTTTCCTAAGGGTCCTTAAAAACTCACTAGCCACCAAAAATAAACAATTTTGGAGGCAAATTTAATTCGATTATGTTTTAATTCCCACTTTTTAAAAGTATGAACATCATTTTGAGTCTGTCAATGTGTTAGCGTACAGTCTTTCAAAGTTTCAGCCAATTCGACTTCAAAATTGTTTCTTATTAGCTGCTAGTGGGCCTTTAAAATGTCAGATCGTTCGGTGAAAGGTTATATTTCTGTGAAAGACAACATTGTGGCAATTATGAGCAATTTCTCTGTTTGCCACAATGCCTTCAAAACTTGTCAGTTGCAGGGAAAAAAATATTGTTTGCAGGTGATATAGGGTTAACTCTATACCAAACAACAACACTACAGACTTGAAAGCATCTGCAGATGACATATTAGATCATGTAACTCTACTGATAGGCCTTGTATTTTGAAGGGTAGAAAACATCATGGGAAAAGCAGAAGATGCTTGATTCCAGCATTTTCCTCTTTTCCCACAATGCTTATGTTTCTTTTCTCCAGTGTTGTTAAAACATGAGATTGTGTGGTAAACGGTCAAAAGAGTAAATAAGGAAATGTATAGATATAAACAAACTTATATTACATGATACAGTAAACGGAAAAAAAAAAGGAACTGTTTACAATAAATAAATAACAATGAAAATAAAAATCATATTTGGTCAACATAAGGCCTACTTAATAAATAGTTTTTTTTTTAAATTCAAATACCATAACAAAATCATTTGAAAACAATTCTTATATTTGTTTCTAACTATAGAATTCAGAGGCTAGCCATTTCATTGGCTCAGACAGATAAGTGTTGACCAATCAAATGGCTGGTCTTGGAAATGAAATTCAGTGTGGTTGGCATATCAGGCCCAGTTCTAAACTTTAACTTTTAATCAGATGACAAAACTTTTGGCATGTCTAAATTGAAAGCATTTGAAGAGAAAATATTCCATGTGGCTTAAATTGAAGGATTTGTCTTTAAAAGGGTTGGAAACATTGTGAGGAAAGGAGAAAATGCTGTTCTTCTTTTTAAGGGTTGTTCAAACATGTGACTGTTTGGTACAGTGCACTGAACAATTTCATTGTATAAATTCTCTCTGGTGTTGGAGGAAGAAGGTTTTTGGAAACATTGTGGAAACAAAAAGAATGCTGGAAACCAGCATTTTCTCCTTTTTCCACCATGTTTTCTGCCCTTTCAAAGGCAAGTCAAACCATTTGAGCTATGCGGGAATTTTCCCTTGCAAATGATTTCAAAATCATACCTTGCACTATATTTTTATCAAATAACTGGCTGCTTTCCCACATAACCATCATCCAGACAATGAGCTATTAAAACAGACAAGTCTAAAACTTTTCATCTGATAAAGAGATAAAAACGAGTCAAGATAATTAGACATATTTGAAAATCTATTTAATCCTTGGAGTGCTAAGCCTAACTTAAGTTTCTTTTCCAAACAATGAAGATCAAGATCAGACTGTAAAAGTGTGAAATCTGATCTCAGACATACACTCTCGGCTACTTTTTCACAGATTCTGGCCAAACCAACTTGAAATTGGAATGTTTTGACTATTTTCTTCATTGAAAGCATCATTTCATAGCTTCTCTTCTAGACCATATTTGCAGAAATAGACCTTGCTTTGTAATTTCCAATTGAAAGAGAAAAAAAAATTAAGTCAAAGTGAAGCTTTTTCACAAAATATAAAATCTTTACCTCATGGCAAAATTCTGCACTTAACATTTGCTGAAGAAAAATTATATGTAGCTCAAATGATGATTTCTGTCTTTTGATAGGGTAGAAAACATTGTGGAAAAAGGAGAAAATGCTGGAGAAAAACCAGCATTTTCTCTTCTTCACAGAATGTTTTCAAAAGTCTTCTTCTGCAAGGGGATTGTGTGGCAAAGGGTTAAAAGGTCCTTTTTTATTCGGTAAGATTTTTTTCTGGTCCCCATCAAATTTTACTGATATAGCTCTTGCATAATTTGTGATTTCCAGTTGTAAGACAGGGACAACTTAATTCAAAATAAACATATTGCACAAAAAGTTTATACAAACCTGGAAAAACATTTACAAGGTAAGCCCCAGTTGACCAACTATTAAAAAAAAAAAGGGGGGGGGGGGGGGGGGAAAGAGAGAAATGATAAAATCACAGTGAGCTATGTAACATCACTATCTTACAATATGCAAGATATAAAATTTACAATAGATGTACTACATTGTAACTGTAACAACATAACTTTTGTGCGACAGTATTATTTTATAAAAATATTCAATCAGTGAAATAATATTTCCCTTTACTTTTCACCAAACAACCCTGTGTTACAATGACCCTATAACTCTTTACCACACAATCCCAACTTTTTATGATCCTTAGAAGTAAAGCTTTTGAAAACATTGTGGGAAAAGGAGAAAATGCTGGCAACCAGCATTTTCTCCTTTTCCCACTATGTTTTCTAACCTTTCAGAATAACACCCAATCATTTGATATACATGTAATTTGTCATCTGAAATTGCTCTCATTGCGTGTAAGTAAAAAATTTTGCCCTGTTGTATAGGGTTATAAGAGGGCTTTTGAAAAGATTGCGTGAGAAGGAAAAATTGCTTGTAACAAGCTATTTCTCCATTTCCCCATATGTTTTCTAAGCCATCAGAGAACTTTTGTTCAGTTGTTCTAAAATCAAATTTCAAAATTCACATTTCAAATTTGTTGTCTTCAGATTTTGAAGACTCAAAAATGTGATGATTGTAAAAGGATTAAACATTAACATTTTTACAATCTTAACGCTTCCGAATTAACATTTCGAGCTTAAAATATGCAAATAGGACTCTTTTTCACCATGATATTTCAGCTGGTTACTGGCATTTTCTCCTTTTCCTATTTTGTTATTCAAAAACTTTCTTTCTCAAGATCATTAAAACTCCCCATTGTGTGGTTTAACATTGAAGACAGGTTTGTTTGGTAAATGGTTCAAACAAGAACTCCATTTCTGATGTATAGGGGTACAACTGAGTAACATTTAAATATAATTCACACACAAGTATACAAAAATTAAAAAAAACTTGCACAACCAATTTTATATAGGTCTGTTCAATTAAGATATCAAACCTATTGATATAGCATTTTAATAACAGTACCGCATGCGGGTGCCAACTCTCTGCCGAAATTCATTTTTTCAGTGAAAATTCATTCTGATAACTCTGTAACCCTGTCAAAAATATTTTGAAAATACCTGCTCCTCTGGTATAGGTTCCCCTATTGAAAATTAATATCTAACTTGAATTCAAAGTAAACGTACAGAAACAACAGAGATATCAGTATAATTTTGTCAGAATTTCTGTACGACAAAGATATAGACAACAGGGCTATAAAAATACCTGAAGTTTTTTCCGAAAATAGCCAAGCTGACAAGTTAGGCATAATCTGCAATTTTTCAACCCTTTACAAAACAATCACATTTCAACAAACTTATAAAGTACAGCTTTTGAAAACATTGTGGCAGCAAAAGAGAAAATGCAGGAGACCACAATTTTTTCTACCTATTCAAAGACAAATGCCATCATTTGAACCACTTTTTACTTATCCTTTCAATTTGGAAAAGTCTTAAATTTGACATGCAGTAAAGAGTTAACTCTTTACAAAACTATTCCTTGTTTTAAAGACCCTTAGTACGGAGGCTTTTGAAAACATTGATGGAAATGACGTAAATGCTGGTAAACAGTATTTTCTCCTTTTCCCACTTGTTTTCTACCCTTTCAAAGACAAAATGCCATCTTTTGATTCTCATTTACCATCTGCAACTGCTTTAAATTTAATTCAGCCTAAAATTTTGCCTTTTGGTAAAGAGTTAAAGTTAAAAAAAATGCTTTCTGCCATTTTGATAACAAACCCCATAATTTTTAGCCAGTCATAATTTTGCTGCCTGCAACTGTTTTTTCAATTTAGACCAGTCAAATATTTATTGTTAGGTAAGGAGTTAATTCATATCCAAAATTTACAAGGATGTGTACAAAAATGTCTGCTGCAAGTTTGTTGCAGGAGAAAAAAGGGTTAACCTTTACCAAACAGTCCCATGTTTTTACTTCTTTATCAGGTAAAATATAGACTTGTCCAAATAAAAGCATTTGCAGACGAAAAATTAAATGCAATTTGTCTTTGATAGAGAAGAAAACATTGTGGGAAAAGGAGAAAATGCTGGTTACCAGCATTTTCTCCTTTTCTCACTATGTTTTCAAGAGGCTTTTTTCTTAGAGGCCATAAAACTTGTGTGGTAACAGATTAATGACCCTGAGGAAGAAAGCTTTTGAAAATGCTGCGTGAAAAGGATAAAATGGTGGTATCCAGCATTTTCTCCTTTTCCCACAATGTTTCCTACCCTTTCAAACACCATGTCTATCAATTGAGACACATTTACCTTGTCATCTGCAAATGCTTTCAAATTGGACAAGTTTCAAATTCTGTTATTTGGTAGAGTTAACTGGGTTCTGTCTAATGGAGTTAAAAACGTGTAACTGTTTACTACTCTTTACTAAACCACAAAATTTAAGACTGATCCAAACTAAAAGTATTTCCACATGAGAAATTAAATGTGTTTCAATTTATAAAATTAGTATTTAGAACACTTAAAAATGTGGGAAAGAAAGAAAATGCTTGTCACTGAAAATTAAAGAGCCTTCTTCCTCGTTATTAAAGGCAGATTATTTGGAAAACAGTTTACCTAGTTTTGTGGGTTTTTATAGATTTAAAGGGATATTAAACCAGATTTGCATCCATTTTTAATTGGGAGGTGTGTGTGTGGGGGGGGGGGGGGTTCAGAGAAAGTTGATATTTTGTACAAGAAAATCATAAGGATGTGACTGAACTATAGGACCGTTCTTTCATAGTGTTAAAATGTATTGATTTCTTGTTACACAATAACAGGTACACCATTACTAATGGTACAGCAAATTTTACAAGAGAAAATACGAAAGCTCTGTAATTCCTTGTGTTTTCAACATCTTTTCCTATCTATGCTTTAATTTTAAAGCCATTTCTGCAGGCAAATGAACATTACCAGTCTTTTTTAAGATTTTATAAAATTTTGGAAAATGAAATCTGGTTCAATGCCCCTTTAAGCTCTTTCTGGATAGAAGTTCATCTGTCAGTGTTATTCTACCACAAAACTTCACTTCAGTATCATCCAGTCCTACATAGCATCACAAGTCCAACCAAGTCCCATGTCTAATATCTTTTTGCACACTCTTTCTATTTCTGTCACTTTCAGAACATTGTAACAAATGTCTGTCCCCATACATACACATCCCTCTCTCGAAATTATCTTTTAACCCTTACAGCAACTTTCATAACTACAGTTGCCTTTACAGCCAATGTAGATCAAGATCAGACATGCAGTCTGATCCTATTTCTTCACTGTCTGCATTGTGGAAATATTCTAGACAAGAACAAGCTTGACTTACAATTCTTTGGGTCTTTTTTCTAAACTGATTATCACTCTAGGTTCATTCGGTGCTTTAAGGGCTTATATATTTAAAACAGACAAAGAACATGACTTGTTCTTTTAAAAACGAGAGTTCATCTTTCACATGGAGTCAAATAAGAAATGCAACTTCAGAGTAACTCCGATTTCTTTTGTATACACAGGGCAAGAGTTATGTCCCTTTGATGTCTCAGGAGGATAAAACAAATGCTATTTTCTGTACATTTAACAGCAGTATTAACATAGCGACTGTCCTACTATCATCTCTGTGAATATTCTGGTAATGGTTTTACTATTCCCTCTGAAAAAGAAGAAATACAAAATGACACATAAAACCTCCTCTAGCAGGGCATTAACCCTTTGCCACATGACAATATTTTAGTCTTGTAGAAACCCAACGCATTTGGAGACAACAAATTAGATGTGGTTCATATTATAGGAGTTGCCTATGATAGGAGAGAAAACATTGTGGGAAAAGGAGAAAATGCTGGTTACCAGCATTTTCTCCTTTTCCCACAATATTTTCAAAAGGCCTCTTCCTCAGGGTCGTTAAAATTCGGGATTGTGTGGTAAAGGGTTAATTAAACCTATCACTTTTTTAAACTCTTTACCAGATGGAAACATTCTAGACTCGTCCAAATTTATAACATTTGCAGATGACAAATGAGACTCAAAAATTGAAATTTGTTTCTGGAAGGGTTAGAAACTTCGTAGGAAAAGGGAATAATGGTAACCAGCTTTCTGTCATTTTTCCACAATGTTTTTAAATCTTCTGCTTTGGGGTCATTAAAACATATGTTCTACATATTGAATTACAATATGGATAGCTGCAAGTTGTTCAAAGTCTTTACCAAAAAACAAAATTTGGATGGTCCAGATTGAAAGCATTTGCAGATGACAAATTCAATGTAGCTAACATGCTGTATATGCTCGACTATAAGACGCCTCCGCTTATAAGACGCACCCCTAACTTTGGATCCCTAAATCGGGATTTTCACTGATGACCCCATATATAAGACGCAGGTAATTTTTATGATGTGTCCGTAACGTTGGCTTCGTGAAATTGATAGAAAATTGTTGGGCTATTGTCCTTTTTGAAATGGCGAATTTCTATTCGATTTCAAACAACATTCACAGAATTCATTCTTGACTTTACCTGTTATTGTAGGCCGAACTAATAAAAACATGCTTCAATGCCGGACTTTCTCTAATACTTTCCATTACATTAAAAATAATATGTCCAGCTCGGTTATCTGACAGGGGACGTATTCACATCGTATAAACTTATCAAAATCTATCTCACGAAGTGAAGAGTATTCATGATAAATTACACCCGGGGCGAATTGAAACATCCGGGACAAACCGGCATATCACTAACTGCTGTTGTTAGACGAGGGGTTTCGAGAAGAGTCGATGTGTCAGGGCAAATTGAAAACGTTATTGAATGAGGAGAAAAGTATGGTTACGAGCATTATTTTTGTTTTCCCACAATGTTTTCAAATTTCTCTCAAGATTACGGTCATTTAAACAAGGGAATACTGCGTAAGGTGTTGTGTTTTGTGAGGTTTCTATAACTGAAATGCACTTTTAAATTTGCCGTTCTTGTTCTTTTATTTCTGGCAAATTATTATCCATCTTTAGGTCTACACATTGGGCAAAACCAGGAAACATTGGATCGTGTGGGCATGTGCCTTGATATAACTGTAGTATACGAGAGCAGGAATCGCAAAGAAAGAAAGAAAGAAAGAATTTGTCATTTAATAAACAATTCGAAACCTTTCTCTACTTTTATTTCATGTATATGCTATATTTATGTTGAATGGCGAATTGAAAACAAACATAAACAAAATAAAAAGCAATTGCATAAATACTGCGTCACTAGTTTTTTAACTCTTTACCAAACAATTCCTGGTTTTTACGACCCTGAGATAGAAGACTTTTGAAAACATTGTGGGAAAAGGAGAAAATGCTGGCGACCTTTTCCGACATTGTTTTATAGCGTGCTGGAAACAAATTTCAATTTTTGAGTTACGTTTATTTGGTCGTCTGCAAATGCTTTCAATTTGGACGGCTTTAAAAATTTGTCATTTGGGAAAAGAAAATATGAAAATTATTTTCTTTCAATACAAAATAATGAAACATGCGCCTAAATTTTGAGCAGCGTATATTCAAAATCAGATTGCACGGATCGTGCAGTATGATCTTGGATTTACTCTGATCTACAGTGCGAGATATTTTAAACGACAAACTTCTAGAAATCACCATTTCTTGGATTAATGCTTAATGCTGCAAGTTTGTTATGGCCTTAAATGACAGGGTTAAATCCATAATTCAAAACATCACGGTTTTCTGTTATACTGTCACTGAACTAAAATTCAAAGAATTCCTCGTCATCGCTTTCTCCAAATAGTTGATCAAATTCCTCGGGTGTAATTTTTTCGTCGTACATATCTTCGTCGTCACTGTCATTATCACTGTGTTCTACAGCACTTGAACCTCCTTCCCCATCTCTCAAACTCACAAAGTCATTGTATAGTTCGTCGTCTTCCGTACCGTCCATTGAATTCGAAATTCCACACTTCAAAAAGGATTTCACTACCATGTCAGTTGGTATGTCATTCCAGGCATCAATGAGCCATTCGCACACAGTTTTTAAATCTGGTCGCCGTATGTTTCCTGCCTTTGTTATTTGTTTTTCGGCGTTTACCATCCAATGGTTCCATCTCTGTTGCATGTTCACTTTGAACGGTTTGTTCAAACACACATCAAGTGGTTGTAACACGGAAGTGCAGCCGCCTGGTATAACAGCTTGATACGTTTTGTTTTCCTTCAGTGTGTCTTTCACTTTTTCAAGTAAATGCGCCCTAAACATATCCCATACAAGTAGTGAGTTTTTTTTCAAAAGTGCTCCTGGACGCTTAAACCAAACATCATTCAGCCACTTGCTAAGCACTGTTTCGTCGACCCAACCCTTTTCTTGGACGTAGACGGAAATGTTAGAGGGCAGTTTCTCTTTTGGCATAGTTTTTCTTTTAAACACAACAGCGGGTTTCAGTTTTGTTCCGTCTGCCAAACACGCAAGAATTGTAGTAAAATGGGCTTTGTCGCTCCCTGTAGTTTTAACGTTGACTGTATTCTTGCCCTTGACGTCGACTGTTCTGTTTCCGACCATGTCGAAGAACATTGGAGTTTCATCCATATTTCCGATGTCTCCAAGGCTGAAGTCGTATCCCTTTCTAAGGTCGATCACATACTTCAAAAAACTGTTGACCTTACAATCCACATCTTTTGGGAGTTTTTGGGCGATGTGAGTTTTCTGTCTTAAAATGAGATTATTCCTTCGCATGTATCTAGTGCACCAACCAGCGGAAGCTTTGAAATCAGATTGTCCCCTCTCTTTCGCGATCTGCAAGGCTCGATGTCGTATATTCGTTCGTGTGACCATGAGGCCGTTATTGTGGAGGTCGAGCACCCACTCTGTCAGTTTCTCCTTGAGATCATCATAAGGCGACAAGACCATTCTCATTTTCTTCAAGGACTGAGTTTCAATAGTCAGCATTTTATTCTCTTTATTTCTCCAGTCTCGAACCATTTTTTCTGTTACTCCAAATTCTCTCTCTGCTGCACGGTTTGAATGCGACTTGGCAAATTCCACAACTTTCAACTTAAACGCAACGTCGTAAGCATTCCTTTTTCTCTTCATTGTTTTGCTTGTTAGCTAATTATTGTAATTCTGATTATTTTATTGTTCTATCAATTTAATTTTTCCGAGGCAAGTAATCAGTTAGAACCGATGATAATTGCAATAAAGATACGACAAAAATCGGATTATCCAATAGAAAATGGTGTAGAAATTTGCAAACTCCACCTTCTAATTACTGGCCAATCACAAAATAGGCAGAAGTTTCCGGGGCGTGTTTGAAAATGATTTTATTGGGCAAAAGATCCAATCAAAACATCATATTCATTAAAGAGCAAACCAATTACGTAAAACAGTGCTGACAAGAAAACGTGAGGGTCACTTTCACACCTTGTCCTTTGACAACAATAACCTTTTGTTTCACTAGACTTTTAGGCGTAAGTTTGACATCTATCCGACATACTTGTAAAGTATGTACCTGTGCTTTTAACCCTTTTCTACACAATCCCGAATTTTAAACAACACTAAAGGCAGAAGACTTTGAAAACAATGTAAGAAAATTCAAAGGCTACTTTAAACAGCATTTTCTCCTTATAAATCACTAGTCTATTGAGGACTGAAATCATTGATAAAGATAGATTTTTTTCGTCTGCACACGTTATCACTTTGGTCAAGTCCAAACTTTTGTCTGGTGGTAAAGAGATAATGACCTTTTTTTTCCTTTCAACAATTCGATTAATATTGCATTTGATATCAAATACCGCGTCTACTACCATACGTCATACGACGAGAGAGTCCTTGCTTTACACACTTGCGTTAATGGGACAGCAACAACAACAACAACAAAAATGCCTTCTGAAGTCCGATTTATTTAGAAATACACAAGTAAAACAAAGAGAAAACACCTAAAATGACGATTTTTGCCATAGTTTCAGATCGGTAGGTATTTGTTTATCCTTTTGATGTATATCAACGGATATTAGCGATTTAAACGGCGCTTTATATTGAAATAGGAAGTTCCCCACCCTTCATGATGGCCGGCTGATCGGCCCTCTCTCCTGGAAGAATCGACATCTCAAACTGATTATGCGCTTATAAGACGCACCCCCAACATCAAGCAAAATATTTTTGGGAAAAAAATGTGTCTTATAGTCGAGTATATACGGTAATGATTTCTGACTTTGATAGGGTAGAAAACATTGTTGGAAAAGGAGAAAATGCTGGTTACCTGCATTTTCTCCTTTCCCCACTTAATTCTCCAAATCCTTCTGCTTCAGGAAAGGTTTACATTTATGTGGAAATAACCTGGTTTACTCCCTCAAGGTACTGTTTCATTCAAGGTTTCATGTAAATGTCACTGAGCTATCTTCTTGTATAAATATTTAAATCCGAACTACATGGACCAGTAGACAGTATATAGACTTTATATTCTCTTTAAAAATGAGCTATGCTCTGTGAAGAGGGGGCCTAATGCATTTGCAAAAAGTATGAACCCAGGTCAGCTTGCCCAGTCGCTGACCTAGACTGAATTTTTTCTCTTTTTGTCAATTTTCTGCATGTCAAAGACCCAGTGTGCCTCATGATTTAGTAGGTCGTTATTCACAGATTATAATACTGTGATGACTTGCTAGGTATCATGTATCAGGCAAATGGTTTAAGTCCCCTCTTGCCACAGCATGGCTTATATCTGAGCCATGCTGTGGCAAAAGGGGGCTTAATGCATCTGCGAAAAGTATCGACCCAGGTCAGCCTGCGCAGTCCGCGCAGGCTGACCTGGGCCGAAACTTTTCGCTACTGGTGAATTTTCTGTATGTCCAAGGACCAGTCTACCTCAGAATTACGTAGGTTGTTAAAAAAGGTGGCTAATATGGATCCATCAGTATGTGATGGCTTGCCTGGTATCATGGATCACGAAGATGCATTAAGCCCCCTTTTCACAGAGCATGGCTGATATATATATATGACAAGATATCTTCTAATGTAAACTGGACAAAAATTACGTTAAGTCATATTGGAATATAACATTTTTAGACTCTTCCATACTGAAAGCATTTGAAGACAACAAACTAGAGAAAGCTAAAACAATACAACTGAGTTTAGAATGGACTGAAAACACTAAAGTAAACGGTGAAAATGCCACTGAAAAACAGCATTTTTCTCCTTTTCTCACAAAGTTTTTAAAAGCCTTTTTGGTGTGGTATGAACACAGGAACATTTGATAAAAGGCTCAATTTTTGTTGTCAAAAAATTAAAGCCAAAGTTATCAGCATAACAAAGAAAAGTAGACTGTTCAGAACTCACCATTATATGCTCGGATGATAGCCTCACAAACAAATTTATACTGATTCTGAAAGAGAAATAAAAAAAAAATGTCCATTACCATAGAAAAGCTGTCTCATTTTCACTTAGAACTGTTGCAGGCCAATGAATACTTACTGACATTGTTGCCTTGTCACTTGAACAAAAATAACATCTATTGATAATGCATAATGGTGGTTGATTGACCTCAGCTAGGGAAATGGTCGAACTCTCTGTATTTATGCTGGTAATTTGTCTCGGAATCACTTACTGTTGTCTGTATTAACAAGCCCTTTGATACCTCACATTTCTTTACATTTCGACCTATAAATAATAGTTTCTGGTTGACTTTCTGGTTGACTGCCCTCTAGTTAGGCAAGAAGACTAAACCTTTATTGATACTGATTATTTGTATCTTTTAAATACCTTGAAAGTCTGTTTCAGACATAAGTAGAGAACAGATACTTACTGGTGTCTGTATTAACATGGCCCTCTGATCCCTCATCTGCCTAACTATAGATAATGGATAGACTGGTTGATTGGCCTCAGTCAGGCACATGGCTGTTTCCATGGTAATTAAGACACCTGTTCTACCTATACCAGCACTGTAAACAATAAATAGTACGAATTAACACTTTATCAAACAACGAAGACTGGCCAAAATTCAAAACATAATATGTAGATTTCAGTCATATCAAATATGTCCCAAATGATAGGATATGTTGTAGATAGGGTAGAAAAAAAATTGTGGGTACAGGAGATAATAAAGGCAACCAACATTTTTCATTTACCAACAATGTTTTCAAAAGCTCTCTTTCTCAGGGACAAGTGAACATGGGATCATCTGATAAAAGGACAAGGCATTAAAATGTTAAATAGGGCCAGCACTGTAAATTGTAACAAGATGTCTGTTTATAAAACACTCATGCCCCCCTACTGCCACATTGATACAGGAAGTGGCACAGTTCATAAACTGATATCAAAAGAATTGATTGGGAAATATCGATGTCATCTTTTTGATTTATAGCCCACTTCAATTGTTAAATGTGATAATCTGTCAACAGTTCGCATAATTATACACACCGTCGTGTGTATACATAAAAGATTGTAAACAGTCGCCGATACACAGACTGGGTTATCGATTTTCTTTCCGGCACGCGCGTTCGACTTCCGCTTTTTCCCAGTTGACTTCGATGCTTACTACGTCCCCAATAATACACGAATAAAATGTTGGAGCCACAAGTTGAGCCACATATGATGATTTTTGAGACACTTTAATTTTTTTTGAGCAAATGGCTCAAGTGGCAAACGGCAGCGCGGGCCCTGAATCATCTGGTGGTCACTGTGACCTTGACCTTTCATGGATTAACCTTAAAATCGATAGGGATCATTTACACTCCAAGATGAATGTCTGTACAGAATTTGAAGGACCTAGGTCAATTCTGTGTCTAGTTATCATCTGGACAACTAGTTTGGTCTATATATCATTAAGTTGAAGGCCACTGTGACCTTGACCTGTGATGGATTAATCTCAAAATCGATAGGGATCATTTACACTCCGAGATGAATATCTGTACAGAATTTGAAGAACCTATGTCAATTCTGTGTCTAGTTATCATCTGGACAAGGTTTGGTCTATATATCATTAAGTTGAAGGCCACTGTGACCTTGACCTTTGATGGATTAATCTTAAAATCGATAGTGATCATCTGCACTCCAAGACGAATGTCTGTGCTAAATTTGACAAACCTAGGTCAATTCTGTGTCTAGTTATCATTCGGACAAGGTTTGGTCTATATATCAACATGTTGACGATCACTGTGACCTTGACCTTTGACTGATTGACCTCAAAATCAAAAGGGATCATCTACACTCCGAGACGCATGTCTGTGCCAAATTTGACAAACCTAGGTCAATTATGTGTCTATATATCAACATGTTGACGGTCACTGTGACCTTGACCTTTGACCGATTGACCTCGAAATCAATAGGGATCATCTACACTCCAAGACGCATGTCTGTGCCAAATTTGACAAACCTAGGTCAATTCTGTGTCTAGTTATCATTCGGACAAGGTTTGGTCTATATATCAACATTTTGATGGTCACTGTGACCTTGACCTTTGACCTCAAAATCAATAGGGATCATCTACACTCCGAGACGAATGTCTGTGCCAAATTTGACGAACCTAGGTCAATTCTGTATCTAGTTATCATCCGGACAAGGTAAGGTCTACTGACCGACCGACCGACGGACCGACCTACCGACATTAGCAAAGCAATATACCCCCACTTCGTTGAAGGGGGGCATAATTAGTGAAAATTAATATATTTCTGTCCAAAATAAATCTTGTTACACCCCTGTATTTATCACATTTGGACATTGTTGCTATCAATGATTTGTCCGATAATGTTTTCCTTCCTATTGGAAATGGTGACTTCTCTTTGACACTTGTTGATTGATTTATTGATTGCATGAATGGCGTTTTACTCCACTTTCAACATTATTTCAGTCATATCACTGTGACAGCTCACATTTTCATGTATTTCCTGGGTTCCACCAGTACTAGGCTAGGGCTCTATAAGTGTCTTGCCCAAGGACACTTCTACAAAACCCCAGTGGATCCAGTGAGGCTTAAATCCATGGTCTCCAGGTCACAAGTCTTTACCAATGAGCCACCCAGGGTCCCTTTTGACATTTTGAGCATAACATTTTATTAAGTTTAGGTTGCTCTTAGATATACCTGTGACAACTTCTGGGTGGTGGGATGAAGCTTTTGTGGACTATGATAAAAATTCTCTGCTTCAAAAATTGTCATAATATGAAATACTGAAAAAAAAAAAAGGCCTTCATTTGTCAACTTACCTACAATGGACTATAATTGGTTCTACTATGCCAACCCGTTTTTGCCGAACTTTGGTGACGAAATCCAAGAAATCCACGGGATCGTCCGGTACCCCATGGTCTGGCCATGCTATATACTGCATGTGAGATATGTGACGTTCTTCTTGGGACTGAAAAAAAAACCCAAAGAATTATTGTTTATGTGAAATAATATGAAATGATAGTCTGATCTATATCTAGAGACCATCAAAAGGAACTACGGTGGTCTTTTAACCCTTTACAACACATGACTGAGTTTTAACAATCCTATGGAAGAAGCCTTTTGAAAAAATTGTGGGGGGAAAAGAAGAAAACGCAGGTAATCAGTGTTTTCTCCTTTTCCTTTATTGTTTTCAACCCTGTCAAAGACAAATTTCACCATTTGGGCCACATCTAAATTGTCGTCAACAGATGCTTTCAATTTAAGCAGGTCTACATATTTATTGTGTGGTAAAGAGTTAAATCAAGCTCAGCCAATCCTTAGAACAAATAAACCCCTGGTCAGCAATATTTTCTCGTTTTCCTACAATGTTTTCCAAAGGCTTCTTTCTCAGGGTCTTTAAAAGACTGGATTGAGTGGTAATGGGTTAAGAGTGTTGAAACTTGTGGTTGTGTGATAAAGGGTGAGTCTTGTGGCATCAAATACACCCTGGTAACCAGCAGTTCTCATTTTTCCTACAATGTTTTTTCAAAGGCTTCTTCCTCAGTGAATGTTTGGCAAAGAGTCGTTGGTTGACCTCCCATTTTCTGTGTCCCACCTTTTACAGCAACATTCACTCAACATGCATATGATGCTGTAACCTTCAGCATATTTACTTTAAATATCGAGGAAATATCAACATTAAACTCAATAATGAAACATTTATGTGAACGACATATCTAAAGTAAAACCTTGATAGCATGAGTCCAAAACATCCCAGTATTCCAGATTTTTAAAGCAATTTTCTTAGCACTGGCAAAAACTCCAATATTGCACCTACAACAATCAGATTTTGGGAATCTAGATAATCTGATACTTGGGTATGTGTTTCAGTCCCTGTCATCATTTTGCTTCTTTAAAACTGATTTTATTATTTTTTTTAATTGGACAATAATTTAATAGCCTCTTGACTGATTGTTCTGCTACCTTTCTGAGCAATAAATTTGTCGTGCCCGTATGTCTATGGCGCAGTGCAAGCTTGTGTATAACAATTACTATAGGATATTTATACTACAGTACCATGTTGATTACCAGCATTTATTCCTTTTCCGACAACGTTTTAGAAACTTCTTCATCAAGGTTGTTAAAACACAGGAATGAGTAGTGAAGCGTTAAATCAAACTAAAAAAAAAAATTGAAATATACACATTATTTACCTCTACATGAGTTAAATTAAATTCTCTAAATGCAAACACAGACGTCTCCTCCTCCTTGACACACGTTATCTGAAGATGTCCGTAGTCCGACGTCTCATACAGATCGGGCCAATATTGATGACATTTTATACGCCCTCTCTCCACTTTCGTCGTCAACATCACAACGAGGGTTGACTGTTGCTCCCAGATCATCTGCCAGAAATCTGTACACGTCGTAGGTAAGGGACCTTGAGCTGCTATATAGCGATTTACGATTCCAGATACTGGGATTTCCATCTGTAAAAATTTAGTGGTTTGTGTATATAAAAACAAAGGAAAAGAAGTCAAATATATTTTGCAACAAAACATCTAACCCTTTACCATACAATGTCATTATTGTATTCATCATAATCCTGATTTACAGACGCAAAACAGAAAATGATTTTGAGAATAATATACAAGCTATGCTCTGGCAAATTAATGGGGATTTAATGCATCTCTGTGACGCATCATACCATGCAAGCCATTATATAATTATGGACCCATAAAGAATTTTTTTTTAACAATCGACTGAATCATGAAGAAAACAGGTCTTTTATCATGAAGAAAACTGACCAATAGCAAAAAGTTTTGACCCAGGGATGTGCAGGCTGACATGGGTAGATATGTTTCATAAATATATTAAACCCCATTTTTACAGAACATGACTTATATACATCACCACAAACCTTTAACTTTACCACACGGCCAGATTTTAGACTGGTCTAAATTGTAAACATTTGCAGACCACAACATAAATGTGACCCACACATTCAAATTTGTTTTTGAAAGGCTAGAAAATATTGTGGGAAAAGGAGAAAATGCTGGTTACCAGCATTTTCTCCTTTTTCCACAATATTTTCAAAAGACTTCCTTTTCAGGGTTGTTAAATCTTGGGACTGTGTTGTAAACAGTTAAACAAAATCAAAATAAAATCGGTCATTTACTTTCAATCATACACTCAGTATATCTTTGCGGATGAATAGAAACAAAGAAAAAATCTGTATGATTTATATGAATTCAAAATGAACAAGTTACTGAATTCAACTGATAGCCCAAGCCAAAAAGGCATACTTCTTGGACGTAACACCCCCCCCCCCCCCCCAGGATGGTTTATGGACAACACAAAAACTATATCCTTCTGCCTTTAGCAGAGGATGAATAGAGGATATTTTACTTGTTCAGTGCAAGATGAAAATTTATTTCATCGAGTGAGCAACATTGGTAATTTTTTCACAAGTGCACTCGTGAAAATATTACCTATGATGTTCACTAGATGAAATAAATTTTGATCTTTCACAAAAAAATACCAAATATTCTATTTATTTCATGCTTCTAATCCAATTTTTTTGCAACTTATACCATAATCTAGTACATTTGTTTTCAGTCATTTCCCATGTATTACATAAAGCGCGAGAAATGTTGCGTAAATTACGTCATTTTCCATCTGATTGAATGGCACATGCTTTTCTACCTAGGTAACACTAAGTCTTGTGTGGGAACTACTGTTTCTGCCTTCAATTGAAGAGTTGGAAAATAAATTGGTATTTTTCACTGGTCGTAACCATGAAGTATCAAACAATATTTCATTGTTATTTTTCGATGAACTACTGAGTATCATGAAATAAAAACAATTCCCTAACAAACTGGTATTTATTGCTGACTTACATTTACATAGTTGGCATTGATATAATCCCCGTTTGGATTGTTCTTCATGATCACACGAGTCTGGTCATCTGTAAATATACAAATCAATATTGATGGTAATGCTTTACTTCACTCAAAATACCTTTGGACAGATTGTTTGTATGGTGTTAAAAATCTTATATTATTTCATTACATTTTGGAGGCTAGTGCACCTAACCATATTCTTGGGTTGTTTTTTTTTATACCAGTGTTTTACACACAACTATTTACAGGCTATGGCTGCTTTCCCACTTTAACATTGTCAAAACAATGTTTGGCAGTAAGAATTTGGCAATGAATTTAATGGTACTGACAATCATAAATCCTCAGAATCCACCGCCCTCATCAATGAGCCACCAAAGACCATAGAAGAATATTAAAGTACTGTATCATACAGATCAAATCTAGAAATTTACACAATATTTTATTGGTTAACCCTTTACCACACAATGACGCCTTTTAACGCCCCTGAAGAAGAGGCCTTTTGAAAACATTGTGGGAAAAGAAGAAAATGCTGGTAACCAGCATTTTCTCCTTTTCCCACAAAGTTTTCTACTCTATCAAAGAAAAATTGCGTCATTTGAGCCACTATGAAATTGTCGTATGCAAATGCTTTCAATTTGGATAGGTCTAAAATTTTGCCGTGTGGTAAAGGGTGAAACAAAATACAGCTGAAAAAGGCAAACAAGGTCTGTATTTACCAAATACTAGTATTCCAAAGTCTTTTCAAGTTCTAAATTGAGAAATTAACGAAATATCTGATTGGCTAAACCAGAAACTTCAGTAAACAGTGTACTTCAAAATTTCGAAAATTCTTGAAAATTGAAAATGGAATACAAATTGGGGTGGTAGTAGAAAAAGGCTCCTGGATTTCTGAACGATTGACTTACAAGGTGAAATATCCCTGTATCTGTTCTTTGGTATATTGATTTCTAGGCGAGCTGCATTCATTGTCATACCTGGTTTCTTTCTATATAATTGCTGAAATAAAGCAATAAATCAATAGATTGATCTGATCTGTATTCATGTTTCTGGTTTCTTTCTATATAATAGATAAAATCCATCCATTAATCAATCAATTAACTAAACCTAGGTTCACAGTCAAATTATGTCTTCTTTCGATATAAATACTGAAATCGTTTACTTTTACTATAAACTTTAAAGTTCTTCCTGCTATGAGGAAAAAAACATACACCATGAAAGAAGCATTGCAAAAAATTGAATACATTGTCCAACACAGGAACGCAAGAAGAAAGACACCATGCAATATAATGTAACTAATGTTGAAATCTAAGTTAACCACTTTACCAAACAATGCCTGGTTTTAACAACCATGAGATAGTCGACTGCAAATGCTTTGGGTCTGGGTAAGTCATAAATTTTGTTGTTTGGTACAGAGTCCAAATAAATATACAACAACCTCAATTACAGCAATGTTCCTTATTGACGCTTTCCCACTGATTAATGTTCACCTAACTTTTTTTAACCCTTTACCACACGACAAATTTTAGACCTGTCCGAATTGAAAGCATTTGCAGATGACAGCTTCAATGTGGCTCATATGAAATGATTTTTCTTTGATAGGGTAGAAAATATTGTGGGAAAAGGAGAAAATGCTGGTAACCAGCATTTTCTCCTTTTCCCACAATGTTTTCAAAAGCCTTCTCTATCAGAGGTGTTAAAAGTCGTCATTGTGTGGTAAAGGGTTAAACTAAAAATTGGCTTACCTGATGGCCAATCCATCGATAAAGTTAAGTATAAATTACCTAGAATAAATTTAGGGCATTGAAATAATCCTAATAACTCTAAAAATCCATGTCATAAACACCCTGCACTAAAATCCATATTCTGCATTAAATACAGGGTGTTTCTCAAATGGTAATCACTTTGCAGTCAGCACTGACTAAAACCCAGAAATGTTATCGTTGTCCAGTGAAAATTTTATGCCATTTTACCTCTATCAATTGCCCCACTTTCAGAAAATGTAACACCCTGGGGGTATTAGAAAGAGACAATATAGTAATTTCCTTGAAGAAGGCATATAATATCAGATCAGTGGTGTCTTAACACAGTTGGTTGCTAAATATAGGTGTTCCCCGAGACAGATAAAACTGTACTTACTTCAAATTGAGCGAGGGCAGCTGTACTCTCCAAACTCTCCTCTAATAACTTAAGCGACAGATCTAAGGCGTTAGCACCACCAGTAGCGCTGGATATTTGGTGAGTTTCTGGGTCATACGTCAAGTCTGGTTCGTCACAGTTATCGTCCGCTGAGTAGGCTGAAATTAGAAGGGAATATTGGCATGTCACGGGTTCCATACCTTTTCCTGCATTATTCAAGCCATATTATTCAAGCCATTATAATACAGGCTACTTCTTAGACGGGCATGTGACTGATGTGATTGATGAAATAATTACTATTATTATTACCAGAGCAGAGGAAAATGCATAACCCCCCCCCCCCCCCCCCCCCCTTGGTAAAGACATCATTTCTGAGTTGAGACTTCTCATTTGGAGCATTTTATGAAATTTTCAGATTGAACTTCAAAAAATTAAATCCTTTAAAAGGAAGAAAAATCACATCCCTCTTGAGACATATCCCGTGCAAGAACTTGGAGATGGCACATATGAATACATGTATCAAAAAGGCTAGTTGATTATGCTGAATCAGATTCAAGTTAGCACAGTAAGTTAATGCAATAGTTCAGTTTCTTTATGCTAGCAGAGAAAAAAAGATATTTAAGCCATGCTCTGTAAACAAGGAGACTTAATACATCCGCAAAAAGTATCGACCCATGTCAGCCTGGGCAGGCTGACATGGGTTGAAACTATGTGCTTTTTGTAAATTTTCTGTTTGTCAAAGGACCATTCTGCCTCATATTTCAGTTGGTTATCAGACAAAATGGGTTTTATGGATCCATGATTATGTGATTATTTTCTTGGTATGATGCATCACTGATATGTATTAAACTCCCTTTCACCAGAGGATGGCTCATTTTGTCCTTTTTAGGGTTTTATAGAATATATGATTAACAGGAAAAAAATTCCGATGGGCCCATTTAACCCTTTACCAAGTTTAACAACCCTGAGGAAGGAGTTCTTTGAAAATATTTCAGGAAAACGAGAAAATGACAGTTACCAGCATTTTCTCCTTTTCCCACAATGTTTTTTACCCTTTCAGAGACAAATATCATCTTGAGCCACATTTATACAGCTGTCTGCAAATGCTCTCAGTTTGGACAAGTCTAAAAATATCATTATATGAGCCACATTTATATTATTGTCTGTAAATGCTTTCAAGTTGGAGCAGTCTACATTTCTCTTGTGTGGTAAAGAGTGTGGTAAAGAAATATGACAGATGTAAAAAGATGCATATAACCATGCAAGCATATCATTTAGATGACCATAGAATAAAAGCAACTTTGCATAATAATTTTAACCTTTATAAACTCTCTAACTCTACCAAATGACAATACCGGTATTTACGACCTTTCTGAAATTGAAAGCATTTAGAAAGGACAAATGAAATTTAGGTCAAGTAATGGAATTTGTCTCTTAGATAGTAGGAAACATTGTGTTACCAGCATTTTCTCCTTTTCCCACAATTTTTTCAAAAGCCTTCTTCTCAGTATCATTAACCTTTCACTACACAATCCTGAGTTCTAATGACCCCCAAGGAAAAAGGCATTTGAAAATATTATGGGAAAAGAAGAAAATGCTGATAAGCAGCATTTTCTCCTTGACCACAATGTTTTTTGCCCTTTCAAAGACAAATCTCAGCATTTAAGCCATATTAAATATGTCTCCTGCAAATGCCATTATGGAAGATTCTAAAATTTTGTCAGCTGGCGCACTGAGAGGTAGCTAAATTGATTGAAAGAAAATTCTCCGACTGGGTTTGGGATATTGTAAGAAAGAAAACATATCTGAACATTTAACATGTGTCTACATAGCTACATGTGTTACAAAAACAAATATGGCTAGTTACAAGCAATATCCATTTTTGCCATGAGATTTTCAACTAGAACTATCACAGATCAACAATATCCCCACCTGTTGCCTTGTTAATGGATCCAGGATAAAAATTAAAGGGCCATAACTTGTATCACAGACAAAAAATCATAATGAAAATAGCAGATACACAAGTTCCTATGGGAGGGATGCCTCCATGTTCAAAAGAAGTATCACAACTTTGGGTAAATACAAATCTTTATGATGTAGGAAATAACTGACTTGATGCTGACAGTACCAAAAATGTTATACAAACTGTTAGCATTGAAATGTTCCACTCGGATTGCATCAAAATCAATGCGATAAAAAAGATCATGTTGTGAAGTGTGAGGTTGACTGCATTGAAAGTATTCAGGTGCATCTTTTCTGTTTAATTCTTTACCATATAACAAAATTCTAGACTTGTCCATAATGAAAGCATTTGCAGGCCACAAAATACATGCTACTCAAAAATCACCAGCATTTTCTCCTTTTCCCTCAATGTTTTTAAAAGTCTTCTTCGTTAGGGTTGTTAGAACTCTGGATTGTGTGGTAAAAGGTTAATAACCAAGAATGCAGCAATTACAGCCTACTCGTCCTGTACGCAGGGTACCATTACAAAAGGGAAGGTTTAAAATGTTATGCTGCAAGATTGAAAAGTGGAAAAGTCCACTGCTGTTTGAAATTTGTATACAGTTTTTACAAACTGGTAAAATTAAAATTGAAATTATTTGCCCATTCCACGGGATTATCTAATCTACAGACCTAATAATCTTATGTTACAGCCCTTACCCAGGTATATATGGCCTGCAACACACGAAAAGGGACATTTACGTAAAATGTCTCAGATCAGCCTGCGCTGTCTGCGCAGGCTAATCCGAAACGACACTTTCCGTTTTTATGTAATTTTCTGTTTTGCGCAAGTCTACTGTAGCACAAAATCTAATGTAGACGTGAAGTGCCGTCTCGGATTAGCCTGCGCAGGCTGATCCGAGACAACACTTTACACAAAAGTCTGAATGCCCCTTTTTGCGTGTTGTAGGCTATATAATTTGAGCCATGCTGTGGTAAAAGGAGGCTAAATGCATCTCCATGATGCATAATACCCACTGAGTCATCACATAATTATGGATCCATAAAATCCATTTTGTCTGACAACTAGCTGTATCATGAGGTACACTGGTTCTTTGACATGCAAAAAATTTACCAAAAGCTAAAAGTTTTGGTCCATGTCAGACTGTTTGGACCACGCAGTCTGACATGGCTCAACACTTTTTTGCAGATACATTAAGCTCCCTTTTCATAGAGCATGGTTTAATTCTAAACTAAACACAACAATCTGAACTAAATCAAACATTACAAGAATAATGCAGTGATTATATTTGTTTCCAAGGACATAACATTATAAGACCCTCAACCCTCTAATAATCCTAAGTTTAAACAACCCCATAGAAGGTTTTTGAAAACATTGTGGGAATAGGTAACCAGCATCTTCTCCTTTTTCCAGAATGTTTTCTACTCTTTCACAGACGAAGACTGTCACCTGAGCCACTTTCCAATCGTTGAATGCAAATGTGTTTGATTTTGACTGATCTAAAATTTTATAATTTGGCAAAAGGTTATAAGGAATAAAATTACTATGGGCTCAAAACTCAGCTACTGTATGTTTGAAACATGATGATGACAATACAAGAAAAACTCTTCAGCCAACAACGAACTTTCCAACTTGTCCAAACCAAGAGCATTTGCAGACAACAAATCAGACGTACCTCACATGTTGGGATTTTACTTTGAAAAGGGTAGAAAACATTGTGGTGGAAAGGAGAAAATGCTGAGTACCAGCATTTTCTCCTTTCCACCAAACTGTTTTCAAAGGCCATTCTTCCCAGGAGGCATTGAAACTCAGGGATGTTTGCTGAAGGTTCTAGCCAAGATACCTAGCAAGGATTATTATGGTTGTGAGATATGATACATATAAATAAATAATAGAGCCATGCTCTGTGAGAAGGGGATTTAATACACCTGCTAATAGTATCGATCCAGATCAGCCTGTGCAGGCCTATCCGAGTCAAAACGCTTTCTTATTAGACAGCTTTCTGACTGTCAAAGGACTAACAAATCTACCTCAAGGTTCAGTTGACTGTAAGGCAAAATAGATTTGAACTATGCTCTGTGAAAAGGGGGCTTAATGCACCTGCGAAAAGTATCGACCCAGATCAGCCTGCGCAGTCCGTGCAGGCTGACCTGGGCCGATACTTTTCGCTATTGGTCAATTTTCTGTATGTCCAAGGACCAGTCTACCTCATGATTAAGTCGGTTGTTCAAAAATGTGGCTAATGTGGATCCATAATTATGTGATGGCTTGGTTAGTATGATGGATTACAGAGATGCATTAAGCCCCCCTTTTGTCAGAGCATGGCTCATTTTATGGATCCATAATTATATGATGACTTGCTTGGTATAATGCATCATAGATTAGCAGTAAATCCGTTTTGCTAAGAGCGTGGCCCATACATATGTTTACAAAGAGGAAAAATTTACCAATTTGCATACAATAAATAAATAAAATGTATTGGATAATAGATTGTATGGTGTTTTCCACCACTTTCAACATTATTTTCGACAAATCATGGCTAGAGGTCACTTATTCATGTATGTCCTAGATTTTAAAAGTACTAAGCCAGGAGAGCATCTCGTCTCTGAAGTGCCTTTTGAAGAAACCTACATCCAGGATCCTCCATTTTGGATTTTAAAAAAAAAGCACTTTACTGACAATTCTGATGAGTATCCACAACAATGGTTTTAGTCACAAGTTATTTTGATTTAGATCCAACATTTTCTTCTTTTCCTGTAATGTTTTAACACAATTTTGACTTTAATTGACCCCAAGGATGGATTATGGTTATCTAATATACAGGTAACATATAGCCTCCTAAACAAATCTGCAGCAAATTACATCCTTTTAAAATGTTAAAGAATTAACTCTTAGGCTGCTAAGCGCGCCTCACTGACCTTTTGTGGACAGTGTAGATCAAGATCAGACTGCACAGCATTCTCTCCCTTTCTCACAATGCTTTCAGAAGTCTTTTTCTCGGGGTGATTTAAACTTGGGATTGTGTGGTAAAGGGTTAAAATATAGATACAAATGAAAACATAGCGACAAAATGAAGCAACAGTTCTTACAAATATTTTTTTTTCTTTTTGCCACAATGTATTCCAAAGTCTGCAGCAAGAGAAGTTATTGCACTGAACTGGTATCTCCCGCAGAATTGGAAGATGGAAAAACAGACCAATGGAAAACACAACAACAATACCCTTTGACAGGGAGTAAAAAGTTGCCTGCAAGAAGTAACATGTTAAACATAAGTAAGACAAACTGTTATATAGAAAGAGTCAAGGACGATTAAGTGTTATATACTGTAGCCCCTTTGTTACGATCACATGACATACTCACCATTTGGTCTTACGATCAAAATTAGTTCCTTCGAACGGGTCTCACGGGATTGTCTAATGTACAGCACAACCTATATCCGTAAAGGTCAAGGTCAAAGTTATAAATACATGTACAAACAACAACGAAAGAAACTGAGACTTACCATTCGGTCGAACTTTTAAGACTAATTCTCCCGAATGCGTTTCCCTAGAAGCTCGGATAAACATGACAACCTGGCAAGGAAAATGAACATTCTCATTGGTTGACAGATCAACCAATCAACTCTTTCATGAATACAACTGAAGTTATTATTGGCTGATTGATCAACCAATCAACTTTTTCATAAATCTAACATAATATTCTCATTTGCTCTGGATCAGCCAGTCAACTACTTTATAAATATAACAATATTTCACCTGGCAGATCACCAAACAATCAAACTACGTAATGATTCTAACAGATCATTTCAGGCAATTGGAAACTGCTTTATTCAAACCCTTTGAATGAACAGAACAAAAATTGTTGAATTTTACACAAAATTTCCCAGGTTAGTCATTGTTTCACTCTTTACCAGATGACCAAGTTTTGCCCTTGCAGAAGCCAATCTAATGACTAAATAATGTGATTTGTCTTTGACATGATGAGAAAATTCTTGCTAACAGCAATTTCTCCTTTTCCCACAATGTTTTACCAAGCCATCTTTCAAAAGGTCATTAAAACAGTATTGTTTGTTTTCTTAAAGACTGATGAATTCAGAGTTGGGAATTTGAGGTCATTGTGCATATCTACTTGTAAAGAGAAAAAGAACTGATTTACTATGACTTTTATCAAACAGTACTTGTGTTCTTTACTGTGACGTTGTTTTATACACCAAAATTCGTTCAGGATAAAATATAACAAGAGCACAACATGTGAGTGCCAACACTCGGCTGCAGTTGACTGATTTTCAGAGAACATTCAGGCAAAAAAGGGACACAAATGTGTCAAAATACTTCGATGGCTACCTGCCATTCGTGTACGGGTTTCCCTTTTGATAGTCAACAACTTGTCCAAGTTTGAAGTAAATACATTCAGTAATGACAGCGATAAAATGTCAAAGTTTTTGAAAATGTCAAAGTTTTGCATGACAACCTAGACAATGCCCAGGAAACAACAGTACCTAGATTTTTTTGAAAATCATGATAAAAAAACCTACTTTGTTGTCATGTGTAGTCTACATGTTGAAGGTTTTTCAACTGAAAGGTGATTTATGATTGCAGCATATAAATATTGATGAAAATGAACTTTGAGCAGTCAACTCTTCCATGGCTACAAATGGAGTGCGACTGGATAAACAATTGTGGTCAGTGACAATGGGCAGATAACAAACAAATGAACCTAAACATGGAAAAGAAGCTTCTTTCAAAGGCAAGGCTTGCTGTTTTAAACCAGTTACCAGGGTAACGTACCTGTTCATGGGTATGTTGCGAGACGTCTCTCCCATTGATATACAAGACCTGATCTCCCTCACTGAGGCGTGGAATAGCATTATCTGCGGGCGTGTTGGGTGCTACCCTTGATACAATAATGGGCATACCCTGATCAGCCCCTCCCTGCAAATAGAAGACAAAAGTCAATCATTCATAGCAACTTAATTTTTTTATGACCTATTCTGTGTTTGTTTGTTTGTATTGGAGTTTAACGCCATTTTAACAGCTTAGGTCATATTATGGCGGACAGTGCACCTACGCATGTGTTTCTTGGCTTTCTTTCACCAGTCCTGACACACCTTTCTCTCTAAGTCACTGACTACTTTTCTCACATGCATGAGGTGAGACAAAAATTGCCAGAAACAAAGTTTGTCTCAGGCTCACTCACAACCAACAGGTCACATGTCAGATATGCTAACCACTGAGCTACCCGCCTAGGCGCCTATTTTGTGACATGTAGGACGATCATTTTACCCTTTAATTCTGTACCAAAGATAAAATTTAAGACTTGTCCAAATTGACAGCATTTGCAGACTACAGATTAAATGTGGCTCAAATTACAGAATTTGTGACTGAAAGAATAGAAAGCATTGTGGGAAAAGAAGAAGATGCTGGTTACCAGCATTTTCTCCTTTTCCCACAATGATTTCAAAAGGCTTGTCTGTCAGGGTTGTTAAAATTGGGAAAAGTGTGGTAAAGAGCTAACAGATGGCAAAATTTCAGACTTGTCCAAATGAAACGCTATTGAAATATGGCTATATGGTTACAACTATGATTTTTTTTTACAGGCAATGAGCCATGCTTTGTGAAAAGGCGATTTTATTTTAACCCTTTACCAGATGACAAAATTTTAGCCATGTACAAATTGAAATCATTTGCAGACAACATTTGCAATGTGCCTCAAATCGTGCATTTTTTCTTTGATAGGGTAGAAAACATTTTGGGACAAGGAGAAAATGCTGATTACCAGCATTTTCTCCTTGTCCCACAATGTTTTCAAAGGGCTTCTTTCTCAGTGTCGTCATAAGTCGGCATTGTGCTGTAAAGGGGTCTAATGCATCTGCCAAATGTATCAACCCATATCTGACCATGCAGTCTGTACAGACAGACATGGGTCAAGTCTCTTTGTTATTTGCAAATTTTCTGCATGTCCAAGGATCATACTACCATGTAAGTCAGCCGCATGTCAAACAGAATGGGTTTTATTGATTTATAATTATGTGATGTCTTGCTGGGTATAAAGCATCGAGGAGACACATTAAACTCTCTTTTGTCAAAGCAGGGCTCCATTGCTTAGAAAAGAATTCTCCTTAAAGGTCGTAACAATCCAGGATTGTTGGTAAAGGGCTATGATTAATTGATTGATTGATTGTATGGTGTTTAATGGCGTTTTCAACATTGTGTCAGTTATATTGCGGCAGCCAGTGCGCCTATCCGTCTTTCCTGGGGTCTATTTTACCAGTACTCCACACAATTTTCTTTCCAAGCCACTGGCTGCTTTCCCACATAACCATCGTCCAAGGTGAAGGGTTATGACTTACTTTATCAATGCAAAAAGAGGCATCTGCATGAGAGAAAGGATTCACTTCCATACTAAAAGCTGTACACAAAAGTTCAATAGATCTGACAAAATGTCTCTATTAAACCTTCACCACACAGCACATTTTTGGACTTAGCCAAATTAAAAGCATTTGTAGACAACAATATAAATTAATGTGCCACAGAAAATGAAATGTATAAATGGAAGGGTAGAAAACACTGTGGGGAAAGGAGAAAATGCTGGTCATTTTCTCCTTTTCCCACAGTGTTTTCAAAAACCTGTTCTAATCAGGGTCATTATAAGTCGGGGTTGTGCGGTAAACAGTTAACTCTTCACCACACAATCCCGACTTTTAACGACCCTGAGAAAGATGCCTTTTGAAAACATTGTTGGAAAAGGAGAAAATGCTGGTAACCAGCATTTTCTCCTTTTCCAACAATGTTTTCTACCCTTCCCAAAACAAATTTCAATTTTTGATTCAGATTTATTTTGTTGTTTGACTGCAAATGCTTTCAATTTGGACGAGTCTAAAATTTCGTTGTTTGGTAAAAGGTTAAACATTATAACACCTGCAGCCAGCTCATTATTTTCATTTCGCTACAATCGTCTTTTGAGGACATTGTGAAAAGCGCAGAAAATGCAAGCAAAAAACACTTTCTCCACCTGCAAAACTGCGTCCTAATGCATTCATGTATCAAACCTGAACTTAAGTTAAAAATCCACACTTTACAACTTATCTGCTGGAAGTTTGTTTCACGAGTTAAAGAGTAATTAAGACGAAATTATTATGTAAAATTTGAAATGCACAAGCATGTACCATATTCATGGATTTTATAGTTCAACAATTATCACACAGATCTCTTTTTACCATATATGGTCATTATCCATTTTGCTTGACAATTTAATTACATTTAATTCAATACCACTTTTTACGAACATTTTTAACTCTTTACCACACAATGCCGAGTTTTAACAACCCTGAAAGAGAAGGCTTTTGAAAACAATGTGGAAAAAGGAGAAACTGCTGGTATGTTTTCTACCCTATCAAATACAGGAATCTTCTTTACAGCTACATTTAATTTTTCATCTGCAAATGCTTTCAATTTGGTCCAGTCTAAAATTTTGTTGTTTGGTAAGGAGTTAAAGGTTATAATTTTGTTCAAGATTCTGTGAAAAAAAAAACGTAATCCTAGTCTAAAATCATTATCTTATACCACAACTTTTGCCGTGGTAACTTGAAGCTTACTTCTCCGGTGAATGTAGTTGGACAAGGTCTATAACAGCATGTATGAGGTTTGTTCAAATTCTTAACCCTTTACCCAACAATACAAGTTTGGACTTTTTTCAATTCACAAGCAAAAATAGCTCCCTTTTCCACAATAATTGTTCTGTGTGACATTCAAGAATGACACTTTTTCTTCTTTCTTTGAATGTTTAATGAGCGACAGACTGTCTCTACATAAATGGATTAACCCTTTACTGCACAACACCAGGTTTTAAAGACCTGTAGAAAGAAGGCTTTTGAAAACATTATGGGAAAATGGTAACCAGTATTTTCTCCTTTTCCCCTGATGTTTTCTGGCCAGCCTTTTAAAGACAAATCTTATCACTTGAGGCACATTAATTATATCATCTGCAAATGCTTTGGATTATGGAAGACCATAATTTTGTCGTTTAGTAAAGAGTTAACCCTTATAAAATTTTTAACACTTGTCAAAGTTAAAAACATTTGTAATCGACAATCTAAATCAGGCAAAAAGGATGGGATTTGTATTAAAAAGAGTGGATGACAATATGGGAAAAGCAGAAAATATGAGTTAGCAATATTTTCTCCCTTTTCTCGCACAGCTTTTAAAATCTCAGCTTCTCCAGTGTTATTATGACACAGGATTGTTTGGCAAAGAGTTCATATGGCTATTCTAACAACAGAATGTGAGGTAATAAAATGCAAACTGTCGTCACCAGTTAAAAATGCCGTATTTCAAAATATAGTTATATGCATATTATATCCTTCAGTCTGTTCTTTAGAACAATCTCACTGTATTTCTATAAACGCTTTATTACATAATCCTGACTTTTAAGGACCATGAGAAAGAAAGCTTTTGAAAACATGTGGGAAAAGGAGAAAATGCTGGTAACCAGCATTTTCTCCTTTTCTCACAATGTTTTCTACCCTTCCTAAAACAAATTACAATTTCTGAGTCACAATTATCCCCTCTCTTGCAAATGCTTTGAATTTGGACGAGTCCAAAATTTTGTCATTTGGTACAGTAAAATCTTTACCACACAACATGAGTGAAGACTTGTCCAAATTGAAAGCTTTTGCTGATGAAATTTTAAATGTAGTTCCAGTGATGGAATCTGTCTTTGGTAGGGTAGAAAACACTGTGGTTAAAAGGAGAATATGCTGTTTACTAGCGTTTTCTCCTTTTCCCACAATGTTTTCAAAAGGCTTCTTCATGAGGGTTGTTGAAACTTGGAATTGTACATTAAATCCTTACAGATTTTTGGTTTGGTAAAGATTTAATGAAAGGCAGGTAAAAGTGGGAGAAAGCCGATAAAAAGGGTTTTATAAGTATGAAATTTACGGAGAAGCGCTCCCGCGACAACAAGTGTTTAATTATTCTTACCAGGGTCGACTGCACATAACAAATGACTCAGAGATAGCGACCGTATAATACAATCCGAAAAATGTCCTTTTCTAAAATTTCATCATAATATTTCTGCATTTGAATTAGTGGGGCTTTTATTTCTGTCATAGGAGAACAATCCTTTCATAACCATTTACCTCAAAACCCCCAAGACTGAACAAGCCTGAAGAAGAAGGCTTTTATACCTTGTAGTGATGCAAGCTGGTTTATTTGCTTATGTGTAAAGTGTATGTCAAGATCAGACTGCAAAGAACATGCAGTCTGATTTTTGATATGCACTTTCCATTTCTTTACTCGGTATTTTGACATGTCCATAATTCTGTCGTCTGGTAAAGGTAACTCTATTACAAACAATGCTGTTTAAACAAACCTGAGGATTAAGCCTTTTGAAACTAAATAGGAGAAAATACTGGTAACCTGCATTTTTTCTTTTTCCTAGGATGTTTTCTATCCTGTCATAGACCTCAAGTTTAATTGTACCATACCTGAGTTAGGTCATCTACAAGTGCTTTAAATCTGGAAGATGTCTAAAATAGGCTGTTTACCATAATACGAGGGGTGATCAGAAAGATCGTGGACCACCTCGTTATTTTGAAAACTACTACACGTAGGATTACAAAAATTTGCATAGATGAACATTAATTATCTGGTAACTGACTCAAGCTTTCAAATGTCGTCATATTCAAGCAGGTAAAGTATGACGTCATTTTCATGACGTCATATACTGCATTACTGGTCCAAAATGTCGGACAACGTTTTATCTGAGCCGAGGGTAATCATAAAGTTTTAAGTCAAACTTGGAAAGTATTTATCGGAAATCAAAACCGATTTAGAAACAGTTTAAGGGGACTCTGCACTTAAGAAATCTGATATTAGTACATGGATCGGACAGGTTTAGACAAGGGTGCGATACTGTCAGATATGACCCTAAATCTGGCCGTCAATCATCAGTCAGTCACAGACAAAATCATAACAGATGTAGAGCAGCATGTAAAACAAGATCGCCGAGATACTGTCAGGAAAATAACATTTAACATTTCATACAGAAGTGCTCAGGAGATTTTGACAGAGAATCTTGGAATGTCGCGTGTTTGCACAAGGTAGATACCTCGGCAACTGTCGCCAGAGAAAATGGGGGTTAGGGTCAAAATCTGTTAAGAAATTTCAGAACGCAATAGGGTAGAGGGGTCAAACTTTACTTATCGTATTGTAACATGCGATGAAACATAGGCACACTTTAACAAGACTGAATCTAAACAACAAAGCAGTGTATGGAAACATGCAACATCGCCTTCCGCTGGTAAAGCCATCCTTTATAAGTCACTCGGTGAAGTTATCTACATCATGCATTTCTGTTCTCCTTTTTTTCTTCTAAGTTATGTTGTATCTATACATACTACAGTCAATACTGAGTTTTATGCCTACATTATTCAAATAAATTTCACAAACACCACACGAAGAAAACAGCCAGAAGTCCTGCGGAGTGACGTCACTTTACACTAAGATAACGCCGAACTCACAAAGCCACACTTGTACTGGAAACTTTGCAAAAAACAAACATAGAAAGACTGGCCAACTGTCCTTATAATTTAGTCCCGACTCCGTGTGACCTCTGACTAGTTCCTGTTTAGAAAGATTTTCTATGTGGCATACACTACGAGAGCAGAGAGGAGCTAACCCTAGCTATGACCGGGTCCTTGTTAGTAAGGTCACGTGACGCGTTCGCACATGTGTTTCGCGCATGAAAATCAAGGATGAAAAAGTGCATAGAACTCAAAGGAGGTTACTTTCAAAAATAGTAAACACTCCAAGTTGTTTTCTATAACGCTTTTCCGATACGGGCACTGGTCCACGTTCTTTCTGATCACCCCTCGTATATTATGTTAAAAGTACAGACTTGCCAAAACCAAAGCCATTTGCAGACACCAATCTACATGTGTCTTAACCCTTTACCACACAATCCCGACTTTTAACGACCCTGAAAAAGAAGCCTTATGAAAACATTGTAGGAAAAGGAGAAAATGCTGGTGACCAGCATTTTCTCCTTTTCCTATAATGTTTTCTACCCTTCCCAATAGAAATTTCGATCTTTCAGTCTCATTAATTTATACTGTCGTCTGCAAATGCTTTAATTTGTACTAGACTAATCTTTTGTTGTTTGGTAAAGAGTTAAATGACAGATTTGTCTTTGATAGGATAAAAAATATTGTGGTTACCAGTATTTTCTCCTTTTCCCAAATTGTTTTCATGAGGTTTCTTTTTCAGGCTCATTAAAACTTGTTAATATGTTGTACAGGGTAAGGTGAGTTAGCTAACCATTTGAGCAACATCTAATTTGTCATCTGTAAGTGCTTTCAAGCAGTGTTAATCCTTTACTAGTCAACAAAATTTTAGACTTGTCCAAACAAAAAGCATTTTGCAGACGACCAACTGAATACAACTCAAATAATATATGTCTTTGAAAGGATATAAACAATTGACAGGCAAAAAGAAAATGCTGGTTACCAGCATTTTCTCCTTACCCACGATGTTTTCAAAAGCTCTCTTTCACAAGTCTGTCAAAAGAACAGGGCTGGTATTCACCAATCATTCTTAAGAAATTCTTTGTCCAATTCTCAAAAATTTCTAAATTCAAAAGGAACACAAGTTCTGATTGGCTAAACCAAATATGGTATTACCAGTCAGAAGTTGTATTACTTTTCACATCTAGAATTTGACTAAGAATGTTCTTGAGAATGGTTGATGAATACTACCCTGATTGTGTGATAAAAGGATAAATAAAGGCAAACAGTTGAAGTATAAATACTGACCTTGACATTGAACCCAAATCGCCCTTGTTCATCTGGGATCATCCTGATGGTAACCAGACCCTGTCCATCAAGGTAACCATTGCCATTAGGCTAGAAATAGACAAAAATAAATCTTGTGAAAAAAAATTGAAGTCATTCTGTCTAAAATTAGACATACTCTCACTAAAATAAGACAGTCACACTACAATTTCTATTTCAATAAAATATAACAGTTCACACTACAAATCCTATTGGGATTTCATCCTATGAGGCTTTTGACCTACACCTAGTTGAATTTTTACATGACAAAATCTTCGACATGTCCAAATTGAACACATTTACAGATTTAGGTAGCTTAAATAATTATTTCTGTTTTTGACATGGTTGAACACATTGTGGGAAAAGAAGAAAATGCTGGTAACCAGCATTTTCTCCTTTTTCCACAATGTATTCACAAGTCTCCTCTTTCAGGATACTTAAAGCTCAGGAACTGTGTAAAAAAGGGTTAAAAAAAATATTACATGTGATGCAAAGTCATTTTTTTATTGTTGCACAATACCAACCCAACTGCTTTTCATGACTTTCAGCCCTTTGAACGGCAATTGGGGGTGGGGGGAAAGGGGGGTGGGGGACAATTTTATGTACTTAGTAGTTTAGTGGTTAACCCCAACCACACATTCCTGTGTTTTACAAAAAAGAAGATAATGCCATAACCCACATTTTCCTCTTTTCCCGCAATGTTTTTCTACCCTTTCACAGACAAATCCCATCATTTTAAGCCCTAACTAATTTCTTGTCGGCAAATACTTTCAATTTGGGTAGGTCTATCATTTTTTTCATTTGATAAAGAGTTTACTCCGTTTAAAAACAAGTTGGACAAAAAGACGAGAAAAAAGCCCCAACTTCTGCATAAGCCTGTTTCAGCATGAGTTTCTCACAAATTACAGTACTGACCAAAAATTTGTCCATATTAATCTGACCTTGATCTATACTTTCTGCAAAATTCACCATAGTTTGACATTAGCATAACTACAAAGATGATTTATACAGTAGTTGTCATCTGTGCTGCAAATGTGAACTTTTAAGTATGTCAACATTATAAATTTGTATGCTCAGCTCAAAACTACCGGTATGTTAAATATGTATATAACAGTAAGCATAGATAAAACACTGTTCTTTCTGTTTGTTAGTACAAATTGTAAAACACTGCATCCTGGACTACATTTGACAAGAAAAATGCGGTCATAATATTTTGCCTTCAAACAATCCTATGTTTTGAAACCCTAAAGAGGACATAATTATCTTTTTTTAAAACATTGTTGGAAAAGGAGAAAATGCTGGTTACCAGCATTTTCTCCTTTTCCCACAATGTTTTCCACCATATCAGTGTTCTCTGGCTAATTAGTTACAACTTTTTGTGTTGTCTGCAGATGTTCTAAATTTGGAAAAGTCAAAAATCACTGTTTGGTGAAGGGTTACAAGACACTTACACTGAAGTGGGAGACAGGACTCTCAACTCTTTTGTCCATATTAAAAGCATTTGCACAATAAACACAAACTTTATTAAAATGAAGAGATTTGTATTTGAAAGTAAAAAAAAATATGTTGGGAAAAGAAGATACAGGTGGTTACAATTTTCTTCTTTTTCTACAATGTTTTCAAAAGCCTTCTGTCTCAATCACAACATAATTTGATTAACGGGTTACGTTACTTAAAAAAAAAAGTCCTTCACAATTTTACCCCACCACTTGTTACATAATAACTACTAAATTTCTTGCATGCATTTAACATAGCAACTTTCAATTATCCTTTTGGGATATAGCCTATCTACAGAAGTTGAATTTTGGGAAAGAAGTATTTGTGAAAATATTATGGGGAAAGTCAGAATTGCTTGTCATGAGTCTTTTTGCCTTTGCCACTATGTTTTCAAAAGTGGTCAACTGGAAGATGGAAAAGGTTGTGAGCAAGATGAAATGAATTGATAAATGCAACTTGTGAAAAAGAGTTTCATTCCATTCTCAACACTTTTCACTACCATGTTTTCACTACCCTGAGGGAGAAGCCTTTAGAAATGATTTGGGAAAAGGAGAAATGCTGGTTACAAGCATTTTCTTCTTTTCCAAAATTGTTTTTATCTCTTCAAAAGACAATGCCACCAACAGAGCAAGGTTTAACCCTTTCCCAAACGGCAAATTTTGGACCAGACCAAATTGAAAGCATTTTGCAGATGACAAATTAACAGTTGCTAAAAACAAGATTTTTCTATATGATAGGGTAGAAAACATTGTGGGAAAAGGAGAAAATGCTGGTTACCAGCATTTTCTCCTTTTCCCACAATGTTTTCAAAAGACTTGTATTCCTGACCCGTAAAAACCAGGGATTGTTTGGGAAAGGGTTAATTTGTTGTGGGAAAAAACTTCCAATATTTGGACAAAGCTAAAAGTTAGTGGGATGTTACTAGACACCTTCAGCTCCTTATCAAACAAAGTTTACAATAGCCCTGAGGTTGATGGCTTTGGAAAACATTGTGGCAAAGGGAGAAAATGCCGGTAACCAACATTTTCTACTTTTCCACCAATGTTTTCCAACCTTCTGAAGATAACTTCCAATATTTTAGCTACATCTGAAATGTCATCTTCTATTGCTGAATGATTTGTCCTTTGGTAAAGAGTTAAGCAAACTACCAAAGACAGTTTCCTGTGATCACTTTACCCCCTACAAAATGGCCGTCTATTAAACTGACCATTAAGGACAAATTATTTATAGTCTAACACTTTAACAGTAGGTATTAAAATGCTTTATTTACAGTGGATATTTAGTGGAGTGACTGTCCATTAAACCCTTTCTCCGAACAATCTGCTCAGGATGAAGCCTTTTAAAATCATCGTAGGGAAAGGCAAAAATGATGGTAAACAGCATTTTCTCTTTTACCCAAGACATTTTCTACCCTTTTAAAGACAAAACTTGTCATTGCAGGTACATTTGTCATCTGTAAATGCTTCTAATTTAACTCTTTACCAAACAACAAAATTATAGACTGGTCCAAATTGAAAGCATTTGCAGACGACAAAATAAATGTGACTGAAAAATTGAAATTTGAATTGGGAAGGATAGAAAACATTGTGGGAAAAGGAGAAAATGCTGGTTACCAGCATTTTCTCCTTTTCCCACAATGTTTTCAAAAGGCTTTTTTCTCAGGGTCGTTGAAAGTCAGGATTGTGTGGTAAAGAGTTAACTCCTTACCAAACGACAAAATTATAGACTGGTCCAAATTGAAAGCATTTGCAGACGACAAAATAAATGTGACTGAAAAATTGAAATTTGGATTGGGAAGGATAGAAAACATTGTGGGAAAAGAAGAAAATGCTGGTTACCAGCATTTTCTCCTTTTCCCACAATGTTTTCAAAAGGCTTTTTTCTCAGGGTCGTTGAAAGTCCGGATTGTGTGGTAAAGAGTTAATGGAGTGTGAAATTTTGTCAATGGTTACAGAAACCCTTCAATCTCTCTCTATTCAACGTCTGGTTTAGTTTAGATCTTTTGTCACAATATGATAAGATTCAATTTTTTTTCACCAAGACTAAGGTATGAATCCACTGAAAATCATAGGATTTCGTACTTGTGCTTTTGAAACTCTGCAGCAGATATAGAGGATCTAGCTTACATGAGTGTTTATGTATTATCATTTTTATCAAACGAGTTGACTAAAATAGTATGATGCGAGCCTTGGCGAGCGTCAAATACATTTTAGTCAACGAGTTTGATAAAAATGATAATACATATACACGAATGTGAGATTCTATTTATCACATAAAACGAATGACAGACAAAAAATATCTTGCCTCATCTCATCACCTTTTGCCTATATACTGTTCACAAGCCGATGTTTGCAATTCTAGTTCGGTCTCAAATATGTAAATACACAAGTAGATAGCTCCATGATATTTACACCGAAAGTAGAATGAAACAGTCTCTAGAGGGGGTTAGTGCAACTAATTCAGCATTTTTGTTGTTTTTAAAAAGCTTTCGCTGCATCAAATTTTCTTGCTTTTTATTAAACATGAAAATCAAAAACTGTCCACGTGCATATGCCTTAGCAACAATGACATTATTTTTTCCGCGAAACGGCGTAGTAGTAGTACAAATTCTGGCATTTTCTGTGGTTTGTTTCTCAAGCTTCACGCGCTCATGACTGAAAACTGATCAGAACTGGGACCCAAAAAACGATAACACACTAGTGTATTATCAAAAATAAGTCACGGGGGAGATTTTATGTGATAAATGGGATTTCATGACTGTGTTTTTAAAACAATGCAGATCATTCTGCACGTTCTATACAGCCTGACATTGATAGATATTAGCCCCAAAAGCAACTTATTTTGGATAAAAGGATAAATTTCTACCACCTCTAATCTTCCATTTGTAGATTTGCCTATCTTAATCCCTTGGCATAATGATCATTATTTTTTTTTTAACAGAAAGAATGCTAATTACTTTGATTTAATGGGCTGCAAAGACCTTAGATCAGGATCACAAAATCTGCTATTAGGTCTTGATCTACATTTCCCAAAAGCTCATAGCTTTGCTTCAACTCTTTACCACACAACCAACTTTTATCAACCCTTAGAAAGGCTTTTAAAAAACATTGTGGGAAAGGTAACCAGCATTTTCTCCTTTCCCCACAATGCTTTCTATTCTATCAAGAATAAGTTTTGTCATTTAAGCCCCCTTTCATTTGTTGTCTGCAAATGCTTTCAATTTGGACAAGTCTACAATTTTGTCGTCTGGTAAAGAGTTAACTCTTTACCACACAATCCCTTCTTTTAACGACACTGACGAAGAAGCCTTCCAAAACATTGTGGGAAAAGAACCAAATGTTGGTAACCAGCATTTTTTCGTTTTCCAAAAATGTTTTCTACCCTATCAAAAGCAAGTTCCATCACTTCAGCCACATTTCAATTGTTTTCTGCAAGTGCTATCAGGAAAAATCTATGATTTTTAAGTCTGGTGAAGAGTTAATCACTCAAAATGGTTAGTAACAGATTCCATAAACTGATGTTTTAAATAAATAATTTCAATAGCTAATCTCACCTCTGTGTGTGCAACACCAACCAATCCAAAGGCAACAGAAGTTCCTATTCTACACTGCCTTACAACAAGTTTTGGTTGGCTCTCTGCTTTATTTGTTTTTGAACCTTTTATAACCGTTTCACTATCACTATGTGCTTCGTTCCTATTAACATTGCTTGTCAATTGATTAGAAAATGATTTTGGTAAATCTGACAATTTCTTAGAATTATCAGGTCTAACACCAGCAATTCCCATAATTCCAAATTTCTTGTTTGTTGATTCAGATCTTATTTTACTACTCTGAGATTCCGAAGGTTGAAGATGTGAATCTAATGATGATGACTTGGAATGTAAAATTTTGTGTCTCGAAAGAGCCGCATACTTCTCCTCATCAGAACGATTATCACTTATCAATTTATCCGGTCGTGTTGGATATTCTCTGGTCTGAGAAGTTTTAGGTAAGATTTCATTTTCCCATCCAACAGTTGTATTCGCAATCACAGATCTATTACTGTTTCTCTTTAACTCCTTCTCATTTGTAATTCTGCTTGTTTTATTTCTATAAGTCAATCTAAAATCTTCAGTTTCCTCATCAGATTGCTGATCTATTAACTTCCTCCAATTTTTTAAATAATTTTCTCTCACTCTTTCACGTTTCTGTTCCACTTCCTGGTTGTTAAATTTCCTAATTGTGTCAAACCTATTCTTAAGTTTTGACTGCTTTACATCATTTATGTCACTACCATCTCTATCATCTTCGAGTTGATCATGTGCTTTCTTTCTTTCAAAGTTCAACCTTACTTTTTCCCGTTTTTTCTCCATTTCCAGATTATTATGCCTTGTTATTGTGTCATATTTACGTCGAAGGTTAGAGGTTGATCTTGAAACTTGTGTGTTCTTCTGGTCTTCACTTAACCTGCCATATTCACCAACAGATGATTTTGATCTCTGCATGGAAGTTCTATTTACAACAGATTCAGATTTCGACCTTGGTTGACCTTGACCTCTTTGTAGAGCAAGACCACGTCTTGGCTCTAGCAATTCCTTATCAAGATCATCTTTAAGTCTTTGAGCAAGTTCTTTGACAGATTTTTTATCACTATCTACATTGACTTTCTTATGTACACTACTTCCACTAGGTGGATGGTCAGTTCTAACACTTACATGTTGATCATTAGCTGACAGATTTATCACCTCAGCTGCCATTTTAGATCCAGAGTCATGCAGATCTAGAGACCTAGACTGTTTAATCATTTTTTTAGCACCATATGAATTGAGATCAGAATTTGTTTTGGTCCCCATGTCTGTCCTTTGGCTTGTACCTGTGAAGTCTGCGGAGAATCTAACACGATTTCCTTTTGGGTTTGGTTTGCTCTCCTCTGTCAATAACTGTCGAACAGCCTCCCCCTGTTTCTTGACGTGTTCTGATGAGCGTAACTGGTTTAGCTCTTTTTGCAAGAGTTCATTTTGTAGTTGAGTATCACAGTGTCTGTAAACAACACTTACCCTCCTTCCCAAAGTGTCAGACTCTGACAGACGAATCTGACGTTTTCCCACTGGCTTATCAGCATTACCAGACATCTTAGTTGTACCAGTTACTCGATCAATGTGGCCTTTAATTCCAAGAACTTCTTTTTCTAACACATGGCCTTTTCTTCCAACACCGTCACATACTGAACTTTGATCAAGAGATTTTGTTGAATACAATCTATAATTTTCAGGAAGTTTTGGTTTTGGTGGTGGTGTACAGTCATGCTCCGACAGCAGTCCAGTTGATCTTGACCTTGCCAATAAACTATCACTTGCCTCCATGTTTGATGTGTATGTTGAATAGTCATCACCATGCTTCCCTCTTTTATCAACAGTGTCATGATGTACTACATTTGTGCCTGCTCTAAGCCACTCCGTTTCACGACAAACAAAAACTTTCACTGATGTTTTTTGGGAGAGCTCTTGCCCATTACGACCCCTTATTTTATCCCTTAGATTCTTCAAGTAACCATAATTCACATTTGTTGCAGATGTATCTGAGAAGGATCTGGGTCTAACAAACTTTTCAAAATGTTCGTCATCTTTCATTTTAGTGTCAGTTTGACTGGTTGTAATGAGATCAGATCTACTCTCAAATCTGTCTTCTGCAACATTCTCTGTATTGTCACATGTATGAGACAAGTGTCCTCCATTATTTGTGGCACTTTCAGTTAGAAATTGTGCCATACAAATACAGAATATTGTCCACCACATCCAAACCAACAACCTTTCTAAAGGCACACATTGTCTTTATTCTATCAGTTCTGCTCTCTGAATAAAGGTATTCAAAAGGAAATTTCAGGTTTCTGCCTTTACTGAACAAGTTTTTATGACCATAAGGAAGAAGGCTTTTGGAAACATTGTGAGGGAAAAGGAAAAATATTGAAAACCAACCTCCTCCTTTTCCCTCAATGTTTTCCAGGCACATCCCATCATTTGCTCCATATCCAATTTGTTGTCTGCCAGTAATTTCAATACATACTAGTTTTTTGTCATCTGGTAAAGAATTTAGTCAATAACCAGCAAATACTACTTCAAATTGTACACAAATGAATAGCATGAAGACATTGCTGATAAATAGAGCATAGGTAAAAATGCCACCAGGTGAAAAGCCCACTAGTAAAAAGCCCCCTGGAAAAAAGCCCACCAGTGAAAAGCCCAGTACCCTGAAATGAAAAGTGGACAAAGGCCCACCAGTACTACAAAATGAATATATCTTATGTTTAAATGAATTTATAATCTGTTTTGTTCATCCAATATTGTTGGTATGCATGTAATGATTTTGAAATATTGACTTGATGAAGCATTTTTGTGAGTGAATGAAATTTACTAATTTTATTGTTAATGGTACATGAATTATAAAACTAATATGTTTAATATTAAAAGGGATGGTTATTTGTTTTAACTATATGTTGTTGTTGTTTTTTAAATATGACTCTTTGTTTTGTATGCAATTTGCAAATTTTATTGATCATGATAAAAATTGAAATACACTACATTTAAAACAAAAGAAAAGATCTTAAGACTGAAGAATGGACCAATTAAAGTTAATGATTGTTTAATAAGTAAGTGTAGCTTTGGTTCTGTCTGTCATGTTGCATGTATCCAACGTAATAGTCTGCTAACCATGAAGATTACCTCCACATTTTCAGAATCTAAACCAGCAAAAGGCATAAAGGTAAAAGGTATAATTGTCTTTTATGTTGGATTTATTCCATACATCAAATATTTCTCAATAGGAATAATAACTAATTGTTTGCATGTTATATGCCACTTTCAGTAACTCCTCCTTTTGCTACAATAATTTCTAATACAAGTTTACCTCTGCTTAACACCGTGAAAAATTAGTTTTGGAAATATCGTGATAAAAGGAGAAAATGCTAATTACAAGTAATTCCTCCTTTTCCTACAATGATTTCTTACAAGTTTCTGGGCTTTACGTATTTTTTTTTTGACCCTGAGAAATAATGTTTGGAAACATTGTGATAAAAGGTGCAATTCCCACTTTTCCCAATCTTTTGCAATAAAAGTCCTGTAGATTGATTTCTTTTTTCTAAGAAATGTTTTAATATATACCATCATTTCATATAGGAGTGGGCTTTTGTCCATACCCCAATAATAAAGAGACACTTCCCCTACAAGGGCAGTCTGATCTTAAAATACAAATCCGGCAAAAGCAACTGATATGGTGCCAAGCCATCTGAAAAAAAAAAAATCATTGAAAACTGTTTTCCCAATGAATTTTTTCCAATGAATTTATTTTTGTAAAAGTAAGCTGTCAAATGAACCTAATCCAAGCAGGCCATTAAACCTTTATCCATTTCAACCCTTTAACCCATTACCACAAAATGACAACTTTTAACGACCCTGAGGAAGAAGCCTTTAGAAAACATTGCGGAAAAAGGAGAAAATGCTGGTAGCCAGCATTTTCTCCTTTTTCCACTATGTTTTCTACCCTATTAAAGACAGTCACATTTAAACTGTCATCTGCAAATGATTTTAATTTGGACAAGATTGCAATTTCATTGTTTGGTAAAGGAAAAACAGATGAAGAAATCTTGTAACACTGGTCCATACTGAAAGCATACGCAGATGACACTGAATGAAAAGAATAAAAAGCTGGTAACCAGTATTTCCTTATTTTCATTTCTACTGGAGTTTAAAAACAAAACTCTACCATTTAACTCTTTACCAAACAACAAAATTTTAGACCTGTCCAAATTGAAAGCATTTGCAGACGACAAAATAAACGTAACTCAAAAATTGTAATTTGTTTCCAGCAGGGTAGAAAACATTGTGGGAAAAGGAGAAAATGCTGGTTACCAGCATTTTCTCTTTTTCCCATAATGTTTTCAAAAGCTTTCTTTCTTAGGGTCGTTGTAAGTCAGGATTGTTTGGTAAAGGGTTAAGCCACATTTCATTTGTTGTCTGCAAATGCCTCCAATTCTGACAAGTCAAGAATTTTGTTAACCCTTTACCAGACGACAAAAATTTAGCCTTGTCCAAATTGAAAGCATTTGCAGACAATAATTTCAGTGTGTCTCAAATGGTGCAATTTTTCTTTGATAGGTTAGAAAACATGGTGGGAAAAGGAGAAAATGCTAGTTACCAGCATTTTCTCCTTTTCCCACAATGTTATCACAAGGCTTCCTTCTCAGGGTCGCTAAAAAGTTGGGATTATGTGGTAAAGGGTTAAAGGACAATTTTTTTCCCATATAAGTTTTGAAATCCTGGGAAACCTTCCTAGATTTATTTTTTCATTTTTCTTTTTTTCTCTGATTTTTTTCTGGTTGGGCAATAAAAACCACACATCTAGAATATTTCCAATCAGATAAGAGGGAATATGGCCGACTTACAAACCGACATTTTTCGAAAGCAAATATTTACCCAAGCATTTGCGATATCAAAACATTCCTTACTTGAAAAACTTGACTGAAATTTGACAAGTCCCTTCCCTTCTCACTGTAGAAGTAACTTAACCTTTCACCAAATAATCCTTTGTTTTAATTGACCAAATGCAGAAGCAAAAAAAAAAATGATGAAAAAAGGAGAAAATAATTATAACCAGCATTTTTCTCCTTTCCTACAATTTTGTCTTCCTTTGCCAAGAAAATTCCATCATTTGAGTTATATTTAACTCTATCACAAAATCCTTAGTTTTAATGACCTTCACAGAAAGGGCCTTTGAAAACATTGTGGGAAAAGGAGAAAATGGAGGTAACCAGCATTACTTCTTTTTCCACAATGTTTTTTTTGCCCTTTCACAAACAAGAGTTTCATTTAATTGACATTTAGGTTTGTCATCTGTAAAATTAATGCTTTCAGTTTGGACAAGTCTAAAATTTTGCTGTGTGGTAAAGTGTTAACTCTTTACCACACGACAATTTTTTAGACATCAAAATTGAAAGCATTTGCAGACGATATATAAACGTGGCTCAAATGATGGAATTTGTCTGTGATAGGATAGAAAACATTGTGGGAAAAGGAGAAAATGCTGGTTACCAGCATTTTCTCCTTTTCTCACAATGTTTTCAAAAGGCTTCTTCCTCAGGGTCGTTAAAACTTGGGATTGTGTGGTAAAGTGTTAATTATGTTATCTGCAAATTAATCCTTTCAATTTTAACAAGCCTAAAATTTTGAGTTCTGGTAGAGTTAAATGTTATTTTTTCCACTACCTCATTACCTCAACAAATTTGGAATAACTGACAAATTGCAGACCTGTAAAAATTGAACGCATCTACTGGCCACAAATAAATTGTGGCTTCAAATGATTGGGTTTGTCCTTGAAAGGGTAGTATGGGTGAAGGAGAAAATGCTAGTTATAATGTTTTCAAACGCATTCTTTCTAAGGGTCCTCTTGGGTAAGGAGTATCATAATACAGACCAAAATTCCCCAAATCCGACCCTTTAGATTGCTGTTAAGAAACAGTAACAAATAAAAAGACTTTCAGTGTGTAAAAAGTACCCAAACATTAGCATTTCAAAAATGTTTTGGTTTAAATTTTCTGACCAACTATTGGACATGACATGTCTAAGATCACATCCCCATGTTCTATGCATTCTGGTCTTGTATCTACACTCAAGACTTAGTCTAGCAATAAAATTACTCAAAGCTGTGCTAAGGATCCCAAAGGTTCACTCACCTCTAGTTCAGACAGTAATATCATATATATGATTGTATACCTATCATATTTCTTTTATATAAATATTATACAGACAGCTCTAATTTACATATTTCATACAAGAGTACAAGCCTTACAGCATTCTACTGGTTTTTTTAGAGGCACAGACCCCAGATTTGTAATAAGGAAAATGGCTTTGTGGCCAAGGCCCTGTAATAAAGAAATGGCTTAGAAGTTAAGGCTCTTTGATTTGTTGTAGAGAAAATAGCATAGTGCCTAAGGCCCTGGATTTATAATAAAAAGGCCCTAGATTTGTAGTAAAGAAAATGCTTAAGTGGCTGAGGCCCTGGATTTATAACAAGAGAATTTAGCTTGGTGGCTAGGGTCCTGAATTTGTAATAAGGAAAATGGCTTGGTGGCTAAGGCCCTAGATTTACAGTAAGGATATCACTTAGTGACTAAGGCCTTGGATTTTTAATCAAGGAAATAGCAAATTGCATAAGGACCTGGATGTTTTTAAAGGAAAATAGCTTAGTGACTTTGGCTCTGGATTTACAAAAAAGAAAATGGATTGACTAAGCCCCTGGATAAGTAATCAGGAAACCTTGGTTCAATCTCAGCAGGTGGCACTCTAAAAATGGGAATGCCTTAGGGCAAGAAACTGCCCACAAGCAACAAAATTCTGATGAAATGTGACAGAATAATACCAATGCTATTGCTATTAAATGACTAAAATACCGTTGAAAGAAGCTTAAAATACATGTACTAGAATTGGGCTTTGCAAAGCCTTGTAAAAGGACTTTCCTAGGTAAAAAACAGTATAATTCATCTCATAGGTGAGCTTCAAATATGGTATTTGTGTTTTCACCAGTATTCAGCTTATTTCATGGCAGCCAGTGCATCTGACTATGCGTTTTTATTTTGTTAACAACCTGATGAAATTTGTTTAACATTTAAAAGGCTGAATAAATTTTAGACTCCTGAGAGTGAAGAGCATTTTCAGAGTACAAAATTGATAATGAATATGTAACTCCATGTAATGTCTCTTTAAAAGAAAAGAACACATGTGGGATTCAGAGAAATTGCTGGTTACAAGCACCAAGTTTTCAAAAGCCTTATCCAAATGGTAATGAAGACATGGCATTGTTTGGTAAAGAGTTAAAAACATGTTAGTTAGACCTAAACATAGCCGCAAGGGCAAAAATTTAAACATTCATCTGTGACAAAAAGACAAAATGTTTGTATGATATATTTACTGCCATTTTCAACATTATTTCAGGTATTGAGTAGCCTGCACACCTATCCATGCTTTCCTGGAGTTCTTTTTCACCAGTACTTAATACAATACATAATCATCGTCGAAAACAATAATCAACAGTAAAAATGGTATGAATACCATTGTAAGAAGTATCATCAACCCTCAGAAAATAAATTCACTGAGCTCGGGATTCAAATCAGGACCCCCCCCCCCCCCCCCCTTCAAATCCTGTATGCTACTGACTGCACTACAGCACTCAAAAGATATGAGCCATGCACTGTGAAAAAAAGGGCTTAAAAATGCATCCACAAAAGGTACCAACCCATGTCAGCCTGCTGACATGAGCTGAACCTTTTGCTATTGGTAATTTTCTGCTGTCAAAGGACCAGTTTACATCATGAAACAATCAGTTGTCAGACAAAATAGATTTTACAGATCTATATTTATGTGATGACTTGCTTGGTATCAAGGAGATGCATTAAGCCCCCTTTCCACAAAGTGTGACTCATATAACTAGATCCAAACACAAAACAAGAGGGCCATGATGGCCCTGTATCGCTCCACTGGCTAATACGTAAAATCACTACATGCCAAACATTACAATACTTGGCCAATTGGTTTTGAACATAAGACCCCTGAAACAGGACTAAAATTGGTAGCCCTAGTTCATATGGTTAGTAACAAGAAGATTTCTAAAGATTTCACTATATAAGCCCATGTAAAACTTCTGACCCCTCGGGGTGAATCAAATTCCCCCCTAGGGCTATAATTTACGCACTCTTGGTGAAGGGCCTTTAGATATAGCTACATGCGAAATTTGGTAGCCCTACACTTTATGAATAAGTACAGGGAGATTTCTTAAGTTTTCTCTACATAAGCCCATGTAAAACTTGTGACCCCCGGGGCAGGGCCAATTTTGACCCCAGGGCTATAATTTAAGCACTCTTGGTAGAGACCCACTAGATAAAGCCACATGCAAAATTTGGTAGCCCTAGGCCTTACGGCTAGGTACAGGGAGATTTCTAAAGTTTTCCCTAAATAAGCCCATGTAAAACTTGTGACCCCAGGGGTGGGGTCAAATTTGACCCAAGGGCTATAATTTGGGCACTCTTGGTAGAGGCCCACTAGATAAAGCCACATGCAAAATTTGGTAGCCCTAGGCCCCATGGCTAGGTCAAAGAAGAATTTTAAAGTTCTCCCTATATAAGCCCATGTAAAACTTGTTATATAAGCCCATGTAAAACTTGTTACCCCCGGGCAGGGCCTAATTTGACCCCAGGGCTATAATTTGAACAATCTTGGCAGAGGTCCACTAGATAAAGCTACATGCCAAATTTGGTAGCTCTAGGCCCTATGGCTAGGTAGAAGAGGAATTTTAAAGTTCTCCCTAAATAAGCCCATGTAAAACTTGTGACCCCCGGGGCGGGGCCAATTTTGACCCCAGGGCTATAAATTGAAGAAACTTGGTAGAGGTCCACTAGATAAAGCTACATGCCAAATTTGGTAGCCCTTGGCCTTACGGTTTCAGACAAGAAGATTTTCAAAGATTTTCAAAATTTTTCAGTTTTGTTGCCATGGCAACCAGAGTTTTTGAAGGAATTAAATTCTTTCAAGAAATTCTGAAGAGGACCATGGCAGGATCATTTCTGTGAAGTTTCATCAAAATTGGATGGGTAGTTTCAGAGAAGAAGACGTTTTAAAAAAAAGTTAACGCACGGACGGACGGACGGACGGACGGACGCACGACGGACAACAGGCCATGACATAAGCCCGCTGGCCTTCGGCCAGTGGAGCTAAAAAGGGCCAAGATTTAAGAATTTATCAAACTGCAAAAAGACAGGGCGAGAGCAGTCTGACTCAGTATATTGCTAATATAAAAAATGTCCCTCCTCTGCTGGCAAGATGTTGATAAAATTTACATGTCCACAATGAATAACCCTTTTCCACACAATCACGAGTTTGAATGTCCTTGGGGAAGATGGCTTTTGAAAACATTTCAGGAAAAGGAGAAAATGCTGGTAACCAGCATTTTCTCCTCTCTCTCACAATTTTTTCTACTCTTTCAGTCACAAATTCCATCATTTGGGCCACATTAAATTTTCATCTCTCTTCTGCAAATGCTTTCAGTTTGGACCAGATCAAGGTTTTGTTGTTTGGTAAAGAGTTAAAACTCTTTGAAGACAGACTCATTTCCAAATATCATAGACTTTTTGCTTTTCTTTTTTGTTTCAACACTGACAAAAACAACTTGAAAATTGCAAGCATCATGACTGCAACCATCATGTATTCTATCATGTATCCTAGAATCTCCGCATTTACTAACTCATTCCAACACAATCCGGAGTTTCAACAACCCATAAAGAAAAAGTGCTTCAGAACATCACAGGAAAATTAGAAAATGCTGGTAACCACACTGATTTCTAACTTTCAAAGGCAAATAAAGTCATGCAAGCAAAATTGCATTTGTTGCTTGCAAATGCTCTTTATTTGGACCAGTCTACAATTTTGTCGTCTGGTAAAGAGTTAAGTACTAAAACAGTTTGGTAAAAATTTTCAACAGCCCTTGATCAAAGCCTCCCTCCCTCTTCTTTTTTTCTTAAGTACCTCCATTTTTTTAAACATAAAATATAAAAATGTTTAACATTCCTATCTCTGTCAGAGGTTGCTAGCTGATAAATTTATCAAACATTTTTAACCCTTTTCTATATTTCTTTTCTTCATAAAGGGAAATCTTGATTTAATTCATTGGAATACTACAGTAGTCTACCAATGAACAGTTCTTGGGACAGTTATCTGACTAAGCATGTAAATGCCCCAACATAATGCATACAGACAGGACTTTGTGCCTTTAACTTTATACCAGACAACAAAATTGTTGACCGTAATAAAACTGACAAAATTGCCAGACGACAAAATAAACATGACTCAAAAGCTGTAATTTCTCTTTGAAAGTGTAGAAAACATTGTGGGAAAAAGAGAAAATGCTGGCTACCAGCATTTTCTCCTTTTCCCACAATATTTTCCAAAAAAACCTTCATTAGCATTGTTACAACTCATATTGTGTGATAAAGGGTTTAAATTTATTTGAGAATTAGTCTGGGGTGTATAAACCCTTTACCAAACAATCCCTGAATTTCACGACCCTGAAGAAGAAGCCTTTTGAAAACATAGTGGGAAAAGGAAAAAATTCTGGTAACCAGCATTTTCTCCTTTTCTCACAGTTTTCTACCCTTCCGAAAACAAGCTTCAATTTTTGAGTCACATTAATTCTGTTGTCTGCAAATGCTTTCAATTTGGGTGAGTCTAAAATTTTCTTGTTTGGTAAAGAGGTAAGTCTCACATATTTTGAAAATATCCCTAGATTCTGCAAATTTGTAGGACAATGATTGACCTTTCTCTAAATAATCCTAAATGGAAAACTGGATGACTAGTCTTGCAGTACAGTGAGAACAACCTGACCAGTAGAGTGCTGACTTAATGAAAATTTTAATGGACTTAATCAACAGTACAACTAGGAAAGACATTTAAAATATTGTCATTTCAGGGTTGTTGTCGCCAGAATATGAATTTGTTTGTTTGTATCGAAGTTTAACCCGTTTTCAATAGCTTAGGTCATATCATGGCAGTCAGTGCACCTGTACATTCTTTCCGGCTCTCTCACACCAGTACTGACACCACTTTCTTTCCAAGCCACTGATTACCTTTCTCACATTCATCAGAGGTGAAAGCTGGAAAATCGCCGGAAAGGAAGTTGGCCCCTAACAGGTCATTTTTTTCTGCCTTCCTTGGTTTCACCAGTACCAGGCTAGGGCTATGTAGTGCTTTGCCAAAGATCACTCCAACATGATGAACAGGGATTAACCCTTTACAACACAATCACTAGTTGTAAGGACCCTTAAAATAAAGCTTTTTCAGAAAATAGTGGGAAAGGGAGAAAATGCTCTCTACCTTTTTAAAGTCAAAAAAGCATAATTCTAGCTAAATTTAATTTGTCGACTTTAAATGCTTTCAATTTGGGTGACCCAAAATTATTGTTGTTTGGCAGAGTTAACCCTTTACCACACAATCCCAAGTTTTAACGACCCTGAGGAAGAAGCCCTTTGAAAACACTGTGAGAAAAGGAGAAAATGCTGGTGACCAGCATTTGCCCCTTTTCCCACAATCTTTTCTACCCTTCAAAGACAGATTTCATCATCTGTGAAACATTTGATTTTTCATCTCAAATGCTTCCAATTTGGACCAGTCTAAAGTCTTGTTGTTTGGTAAAGAGTAAAACCATCACCATAGCACCTAACCTAACAAAATGGCTTCCCTGTCACAAGAGCTCAACTATTCATCAACCAAGAGGATTGTATGGGATTGCATGAATAATACAAAATATGCAGCTTTATTTGATATGGATATAAAATAACATGTTTCTAGACTTTTTATCCCATTTTTTCTGTAAACCTTCCCATACAGCCATCCCATATTGTACTGTATATGAACTCCTACACAATTTGTTATTAAGGTATGTGTCATTACAAAATCGTTACTATTTGACAAGATTTAGACTTGTCCAAATTGAGAGCATTTGCAGACAACAAATTCAATTTTGCCCACATGACCTGATTTGCCTTTGAAGGGTTAGATAACATCATGAGAAAAGGAAAAAAATGCTGGTTACCAAAAAATTTCTCAAATAATGGCAATTGGTTTTTAATCCTTTACCACACAATCTCAACTTTAACTGACCCTGACGAAGAATGCTTTTGAAAACATTTTCGGAAAATGCTGACAAAAGGCTGGTAACCAGCAACTGGCTCCATCCATCGGCATATATTTAAAGGTCTCTCAAGTTATTGTAATTTCCGACCAAACCAAAATGCAACAATGAGGGAAAACCCAGGAAGGATGTCAACACTACTTTTTACCCATCCTCTTCAAATCATATCCTACCCATTACATTCCGCAGACAATACTTTTTGACTGACTTTGCAGCAGACTTTTTCATTTCGCAGTTGACATCTTTTGGAAACAATCTGGTTCAAAAGGAATTATCAGCAAATGATTTCCTTTTGCAACATTGTCAAGACATTACCTATGTGTAAGGCAATGACAAATTTGCCATCAATATGTTTTCTTTTAACCCAGTTAATAGATGACAAAATATCAACCTTGTCCAAATTGAAAGCATATGCAGATGACAGATTAAATGTTACTTTCCAGCATTTTCTCCTTTTCCCACAATGTTTTCAAAAGGCTGCTCCCTCGGGGTCATTAAAAGTTGGGATTGTGTGGTAAACAGATAAAACAAGCCTGTAAGGTAACGGGTTTTGACACAACTGTAACATTATCACCACATATTATACGCCAGTGTTTTATTATGAAAATCCTTTCGTCCCTGTCCCATTTCATCTTATATAACTTTTTGACTTATAGCTATCCAGTTTTATACAGGAGACAAAAACTCGTACCTCTAAACATTTAAGCATTTGTAGATGACCAATTATATGGTACTAAAATGATGGAATTTATCCCCAAAAAGCATTGCCAAAAAAGGAGTACTATTGTTTACCAGCATTTTCTGCTTTTCTAATGATGTTTTTAAAAGCCCTCTTTCTCACAATGATCATAACACTGGATTATTTAGATATGAGTTATACTTCAACATGCTGCAAGTAACTATATTTCTTTGGGTATTTGCCAACACTGTAGATCAAGATCAAACTGTGCAGTCTGATCTTGGATATATTTTCCAAAAAATTTAGTGACAAGCTTTTTAGGCAAAAGTAACCCTGAGATAGTTGCTCTTTATGACAGCTTTCTCCTTTTATCACAATGATTTCATTAGCAGACTTTGTCTACTGTAAGACCAAAAATGTTACAATGTCTAATATTGTTTAACCTTTGGCAAAACACTTCCAGATTTACATATTTTTAGAGAGAAGACTTCTGAAAAAAATGTGAGAAAAGGAGAAAAAGCTGAGAAGAAACATTTTTCTCCTCTCCTTATCTCCACAAAGTTTCTTCACTTTTAAATCTTTCAGCACCAAATAAATAAACTCGACCTCTTTCGATGGCTCTAATATAATCTACTGAAACTTACAAAGATTTTGATTGGATAGGCTTGACTACACAAGTTGATGGTATAGATCAAAGATCAGACTGCACATTCTGTGCAGTCTGATCTTGATCTATGCCATCTGCAAAAGTCATTTTTCGCTCGTGGCATCGAAAGGGTTACAGATATTATCCATTCCTTATGCCACATTTTATAATATATGTCATCTACACAAGCTTTCAATCTGGAAAACTCTTAAGTTCTGTATCTAGCAAAAAATTAATAATAATCAATAAAAGTAATGAAGTTATATATTTATTATTCATGTGTAATTAAATATGTCAACCCTCAGCTGTCATATTTATAATAAATCTATATTATTCATTTTAAAAGAAAATAAATATTATATTCTGAACTTTTTATCCATATCACACGAGTCCATTTATTCTATAATACCCTTACATGTTTCACTACTATCGAAAACTAAATTAGCACTAAATTTCAAACTTCCATGACCAATTCATACAATTTAAATCAACGTCATATCTACCAAATTTCCATAACACTAACACTAAAATTTGTTCATATTTTTCCATACATCTTTTATAATACATTCAAGATTTAAGACGAAAGACGGTAAACTTCAAAACTTTCAGTGTGTGTGTGGATACATTTAGCAAGTTACACTTCAGTTCACCACAATACACTCTCTGAAAGGTCATCCGGGATTGTTATCACCCAATCATATCAAGTGTTTCATTAGGTTATGTCACTGTTAGCCAATCAAAAAGGCTATTACATCATCTTATCAGTAAAAGGAATGTTGAGAGTTTAAAAATGCATTTAAAACTTTTTTACGTCTTGCAACCTTATATTCTCTATATGGGCAGGTATTCACCCTTAAGCTGTCAGAGCAATATAAGGCTGTTTAGCGGAAAAGGTAGACCAAGATCAGAGAGCACAGAATGTGCATTCTGATCTTGGTCTACCTTGTCAGAAATGGTGAGATATTTCCTGTTAATAACTTCTTGAAACGGCAATTTTGGGAGCTTTCTTATATCATAAAATTTAAACCTTTCAGTTTCACCCTAAATAAAACGAGTCTGAGCTTTTAACAAATCTAAAGAAGAGAGCTTTTGACAACATTGTGAGAAAGGGAAAAATTACTGGTTACCAGTATTGTCTCGTTTTTCCATAAATGTTTTCTATACTTTTAAAGAGAACTCAAACAATTGGAGTCATATTCAATTTCACGTCGTCATTTGATGTAAAGGAGTCTAAACTTTTGTTGTATGGCACAAAGTTCATGATTAAACACTTTTATGAAGTATTTAAACACTTTATTAAATAAACCCCTGAGATTTAACTACCCTTGAGAAGAAACCTTAAAAAACACAGTGGAAATAGGAGAAAATGCTGGTAAACAAATTTTTCTCCTTTTCCCATGATGTTTTCTACTTAATTAAAGGCAAGTCCTATCATTGAGTCACTTTGATTAGTCGTCCGCAAATGCTTTGAATTTGGACAATTCTGTAATATTGTCATGTGGTAAAGAGTTAACTCTTTACCACACAGTCCCGACTTTTAACGACCCTGAGCAAAAGGCCTTTTGAAAATATTGTGGGAAAAGAAGAAAATGCTGGTGACCAGCATTTTCTTCTTTTCCCACAATGTTTTCTACCCTTCCCAAAACAAATTTCGATTTTTCAGTCACTTTTATTTTCTCGTCTGCTAATGCTTTCAATTTGGACTGGTCTAAAATTTTGTCGTTTGGTGAAGAGTTAAATCTTCACTGTTTATTCAGTGTCATTCTTTCCATATTTATTCAAATAATAACTGATATCCAATATTATATTCAAATCTACCAGATAACAAAATTTTAAACTTTTCAGAATTGAAAAGCATTAGCAATGGAAGAACTAAATGTGGCTTTTATGAAAGGATTATGATAGGATTTTGCCTTAGGAAGGATAGAAAATAATCTGGGTAAAGGAGAAAATGCTGGTTACCACTATTTCCTTTTCTCACAGTGTTTTTCAAAAGCTATTTCCTTCATGGTTGGTAAATCTGGAGATTGTTTGCTTTTAAAAACTGCAAATTTCCTTTTCCTTTCATAAAAAAAGAATTAAATGTTGCTAAGATGATGAATTCTCTGTTTGATAAAGTAAAAACATTGTGGGAAAAGAAGAAAATGCTGGTCACCAGCATTTTCTCCTTTTCCCATAATGTTTTCAAAAGCCTTCTCCTTTAGGGTCATTAAAACTTAGGTTTGTGCGGTAAAGGAAGCAAAGACTATCATCCACCTTGGAAAGAATTTGGCTGTGCTGTGGAATCAAACCAGCAACCTCTGGGTTTCAATCTCTGTATGTTACCTTCTGGGCTATTGACCTTGGCAACAAATCAAACAAGGTTTTCTACCCTTTCAAGGACTGATTGATTGATTGACTAATTGATTGTATGGTGTTAAACGGCCTTTACAACAATATTTCAGTTATAAAGTGGCAGCCAGTGCACCATCCATGCCTCCATGGAGTTCTTCTACCCTTACTTCACACAATATTCTTCCAAAGCCACTGGCTGCTTTCTACACAATCATCAGTGAAACAATACTTAGCAAAGAGAGAAGAATCAATCTTGTCACAATGGCAATCACTTTCAATTTGATTTGCAAAAACTTACAATTTGGACAAGTCTAAACTTATGTCATCTGGTGATGAGTTGACCCCATTACAAATGGTTATAAGTTTTAATGACCTCATAAAGAAGGCTTTTCAAAACATTGTGGATAAAAAAATCTGTTACAGAGATAAATTATTTTGTACAGGAAAAAAAAAAGCCAATACTAACCTTGGCAGGTGGCCCTAAGTAATATAACTCTTCCTCAAATACCTCTTCTTCAAAAGTTGCCTCCCCTGAACTTATAACCCCATTTTCCTCATTAGAACTTAGGGTTTCATGGTATGTACCAAATTTACGTCCAAAATGACCACATGCTGGAAACATTCCCAAATCAGAGAAACCAAAATTCTTCCAAACAGAGTTACCGAATTGCCTGTAAATTGATTGTCTCTGATACAAATTTCTATCTGATTTAAATGATTCCAGTAAAGTATCATCCAAATCTGTATCTCGGTCAATACTGCATGTTTCCAACCAGTCCATACAACCTCTATTTGAAGAATAGGGAGCACTAGCTTTGTCTATGTTCCGCTTCCATGACTTGGCACTGCTTTGTTGCGATACTGGTGAGCTTAACTGACTGGAAAGTATTCCTTCTAATTCGTTGTTTGGATTATCTTCAATGACATCTAAACCATAACCACCTGTTTTAATCCTGTCTTGATAACTCCCAGAAGCTTCCCAACCCAACTGCACGCTGTAGGCATCAAACCAATCACAAATATCTATCAACTCCTTTCTAGAAAATTTACTATTATTATTCCCATTGCCTTTCAAGTTCACAGATATTCTTTGGCAGTAATGACTTCTGACAGCTTCTATGCTATATTTAGATGCTGTCTGTTTTGCACATTTTTTCTGAGGAAATGCACTTGTCTTTGCATCAATGTAGATAGGACACAAGCAACAGACCCCAAACCCTTCCTGGAACCCAGTTTTGAAGGTATTATAACTACAATAGTTTGGGATTGTAGCAAATGCATTGTTTGACATCTTTCTTGTAGAGGTACTAATAGCAAGGCTGCCTCACATATAGCTACAGACTTGTTATACCCTGGATTTGTTTCTATATGATTTCATAGTAATATTGATCCAGGTCTGTATTGCAAATAAATGTACGAGCAAAGACCTCAAATCAAGTTTATGATTATCTCATGTTCTAGACATTTGTCCTATCAAATATTGTTTTTGATTATTTCACATGATTTGTGATAAATAATTGCTCCTATTCCCAGTGTTTTCCGTACCATGTGTAAACAAGTTCTCTTTTTTTCCTTTTCTTCCATCGTTCCTTTTAGGTACCAAATTCAAAAAGCACCTTGTAGGTCCATATTTAATCATGGCTTAACCCTTTACCACACAATCCTCTGTTTTACTGACCCCAACAACGAAAGCTATTGAAAAACATTGTGAAAAAAGGAGGAAATTTTGGTTATCAGCATTTTCTCCTTTTTACAAAATGTTTGCTATTTAGTAAAAGACAAATCCTTTTATTTCAGCCATATTAAATATTTTGGCATCTGCAAATGCTTTCAATTTGGACAAGTCTAAAATTTATCATCTGGTTAAATGTAAGTCAAACCACTACTTCAAAATTTTACACATCAAATAAAAATTCCACAAAAATTTACCACAAATGATACCATAATTCAAATATTAAGGTTACTAATATTGAAAACTTAAAGAAGATAAATGTTTATGAATTATGAATCCAAATCCTATATCAAAATCCAAAAATACTAACAAATCACTCCCATGCAAACAGACACCATAAATTTGATCAACTCAAATCATTTCTTTACACAAAACTCTTCCCTAATTCCACATTTATTTTACTCTGCAAACTTCAACATTAAATCCATATCTTTCTGTTTAGTTTTATATAAAACTCAAATTATTGCAGCAGCTGTATTCAACAACAATCCAAACTTATTCAATTTCTTAATTACAAGAAATGCCACCTAATTGGATGGGGCATTCTGTCTAAGCCAATCAGCAACATTTTGTTTCAGCCAATCAAATTGCTAGCCTTGAAATTCTCATTCAGACTTCAATTTTTAAAAGTTGGTAAATATGTCTCCAGATAAAGGTTTACGAGATTGCAAGAGTAAAGCACCAAATTAAACAAAATATTATTGTAAATGACACAGTAGCCCAAAGAAAAATGTTTTATTACAAAACTGACATTTCATATTGAACCGACAAATTACTTCAAACCATGTGTCACAAAAGAATTGGATGGACCATAGTACATTCTCTTAAAACTCTTTCTCTCTTTACAGAATGTAAATCTATACTTATTTTTTCACATTAAATAGGCATTAAACCTTTCAAATAATTCTATAAAAAATATTTGTAAATTGGCAAGTCTCATTAATAATCAACTGATCCTTCAATGCAGTCCCCCTCTCTTTTCTCAGGAACATTACATTAAACCTCGCTCTTTAACCCTTTACCACACAATCCTGTGTTTAACAATCCTGAAGGAGGCTTTCAAAAACATCCTGGTAAAAAGAGAAAATGCTGATAACCAACTTTTTCTCATTCCACCACAATGTTTCCTACTCATTCAAGGACAAATTCCATCATTTGAGCTACATTTAATTTGCTGTCTGCAAATACTTTAAGTTTGGAAAGATCAAATTTTGAACTTTTGTAAATTCAAAACAGTTGCAGACAACAAATAAACATGGTCATTGTTTCTGAATGGATAGAAACATTATTAAATAACGGAGAAAATGCTGGTTACAATTATCGGACATCTCAACACTGAAGACTTTGTGGGGGGGGGGGGGGGGGGGAATTGTTTCTTTGTTCTATGTTTATCTCTTCAGTAAAAAACATTTTTTTCCCCCCGACATTTTATCCCCCGCTGAAGGCGGAGGGATATAGTTTTAGCATTGTCCGTCTGTCCGTCCATCCGTCCGTCCTTAACAATATCTCCAATACCATTGGACGGAATTTCGTGAAACTTTATACATGTGTACAATAACCTATTCTGCCGATATAGTTTTTTTCTTTTTTTTGATTCAATGCAAAATGGCCATTTGGGAGCGATTTTGAGTTACACGGTCGCGTTAATTTTTGAAAAGGTCTTTTTCGGCTGGGAATATCATTTCAGCGAAATTGCTTGTTTTCTATAGAAAGCAACTGTGGATGACAATGATTTGTCTCTGAAAATGATTTTATACCAGTATTTTCATTTTTACCCAGAATGTTTTTCCGAACGCATTCTTCTCTGATTGGGTCTTGTAAAACCACAGAAACATTTGGTACGAATTGGCAATAGTATACGAATTAGTATGCAAATTCAGAAGGATCTAAAACCTCCCATTTAAATGCCACTCTTGTCCACAGACTGCGTACAAATGGTTCTTTTACAAATTTTGCACCTTGCCCACCATTAACTCTCTACCAAATGACAAAGTTTTGGACCAAGCCAAATTCAAAACATATGAAGACGACATATTAAATGTTGCTGAAATGATGATTTCCCTCTTGGATAGGGTAGAAAACATTGTGAGAAAAGAAGAAAATGTTGGTTACCAGCATTTTCTCCTTTTCCCACAATGTTTTCAAAAGGCCTATTCCCAAGGTTCGTTAAAAGTCGGGATTGTGTGATACTTTACTTTTACTTTAACCCTTTGAGGTTATTACATTCACCCTTTACAACACAATCCCAAGTTTTAATGAACCTGAGGAGGAGGGCTCTTGAAAACACTATGGGAAAAGGAGAAAATGCTGGAAACCAGCATTTTCTCCCTTTCCCACAACGTTTTAGATCCTTTTCTACACAAATCTCATAATCGTATTTATTTCATATTTTTTCTTGAAATTTTTTTCAATCATGAAAGTAGCCAGCGTCAATATCAATATCAATCAATAAGTTCAAAAGATCGTTACAAATGTTATTCACAGGTAGACAGTAAAGGGTTTTTTAAAACGAAATACAAACATCGGTCCCAGCATGTTAATAACAGTGGAATTAACCTTTTACTCTTCACACAACAAAATTTTTAACTTGTCCAAATTGAAAGAATTTGCAAACAACAAAATAAAGATGGCTTAAATGACAAACTTTGTTGTTGATAAGGTAGAAAACATTGTTGGAAGAGGAGAAAATGCTGGTTTTCAGTATTTTCTCCTTTTACCACAATGTTTTTATTAAAAGCCTTCCTCCTCAGGGTTGTTTAAACAGGTGACTATTTGGTAAAGTGTTAAAGCGCCAAGTAAACCCCAAAGACATTTTCATTCCAGGAAACTAATATTTAAATAATTGCAGTAAGTTTTGATCAAAGATAAGACTGCATGTCTTGTGCAGTCTGATCTTGACCCACACTTGTGGCAAGGCAACTATATATACTTGAACAGAAAAGCTAAGCATTATATTGCCCATGTCACGGTTCTATCTATTGACCTTTACATAAAGCCATTCAGTGGGGCACTTCACAGATTTCTATATAAATATCATTTTCAAATTTGACAATAACTTGAACACAAGAATTACAGATTATCTATAAAATTTGAAAAATCTTAACCTTTTACCCCACAATCCATAGCTTAAATGACCCGAGGAAGAAGCCTTTTGAAAACATTGTTGGAAAAGGAGAAGAAACTGGTACACAGTATTTTCTCCTTTTCCCACATCTTTTAAGACCTTGTCAGACAAATTCATTGCAGTATGCAAATACTTTCAATTTGGACATATCTAAGATTTAGTCAAGTCGTAACGAGTTACATGTTGCTAAAATGATATCAGTTTTTGATTAGGTAGAAAAATGCTGGTTGCCAACATTTGCTCCTTTTTTCATAATATTTTCAAAAGCATTCTCTTTCCAGGTTGTTAAAAGCATTTGCAGACAACAAATTAAATGTGACTGATGGAATTTGTCCTTGATAGCCTAGAAAACATCGCAGGAAAAGGAGGAAATACTGGCTATAAGTATTTCCTCCTTTTCCCACCATGTGTTCAAAAGCCTTTTCTGTCCGGGTTCTTAAAATTCTAGATTGTGTGGTAAAGGGTTAAACACTGGAACTGTCTGCAGGCCAATTTTAAAGTTTTGTGCCCTCTTCCCTTCCAGTAGTTTTCTGCCAAATTGGCTCAAATTGTAATTAAAGCCTTCCTACCACTGGAACTGATGTATCTTCAATTTTCAATATGACTGGTCTATAGTGTTACAGGAGTTGTGGCCCTTTGAAATGTTTATTCCCATATCCAGAGATAAAACCTACCAATGATGGCTAGTTGTTCACCAACTACATTTATGTTATTTTTCTCTATCTTTGCAATCAGAATCCAGGGTCGATAATAACAATTCCTTCATTTTGAGAACACCAAGGGTTTGGAAGAGACAGATTCTAGAGCCATCACGTCAGAAAATAATGCATCCCTACTCTCGATGTCAAGTCCAGACATTTTCGTAGCTGCAGGTCCAACCAATATTAACCCGCTACAATACAATCCGGAGTTTTAACAACATACAGAAGAAGACCTTTGTAAACATTGCGAAATAGGAGAAAATGCTGCTTACCAGCATTTTCTCCTTTTCCCACAATGTTTTCTACCCTTCCACAAATAAATTTTAAATTTTGAGTTAATCTGTCTTGTCATATGCAGTTTCCTTTGGTTCACACATATCAAAAACTTTGTAGTCATGTAAAGGGTTAAGCAAGTGCTTGCTTAAGACAGATGCATGTTAAGTGCAATTAAGTTTCAGAAGAACTGGAGAATCAAAAATCGTATAGAAGGAGATCAAAATAATAACAAGTCTATAAGTAAGGAAAATATTCCCTGCAAATGTCTGTCTCTCTGGCAGATTCTCTTCATTAACTCTTTACCAGCCAACAAGTTTTGCACTTGCTCAGAATGACAGATTTTGCAAACAACAAATCAAACACAGCTCAAATGAAGGAATTTGTCTTAGACAGGACAGAAAACCCTTGTGGGGAAAAAAAAGAAAATGCTGGTAACCAGCATTTTCTGCTTTTCCCACATTGTTTTTTTGAAAGCCCTTCTCAGACAAGGGAACATACCAGTACAGTGAGGGGTTAATTTTCTCCCTCCCACACAATTTACAGGTGAGAACGACTGATGGAGCCAACATTGCATGCACCTAGAAAACATCTGGAACAATCCCATGAGGCTTTGCTCTGATTTCCTGTCGACTATTAATACTTTGCCACACAGTCAGGAGTTTAAACGACCCTGGGGAAGAAGTTTTTTGAAAACATTGTGGGGAAAAAGGAGAAAATGCTGGTAACCAGCATTTTCTCTTTTTCCCACAATGTTTTCTAGCCTATCAAAGGCAGAAATTATCCATTAAGCAACATTTATTTTGTTGTCTGCAAAATCTTTCAATCTGGCAAAGTTCAAAATTTTATTGTTTGTTAAACCTTTGCAACACCAGAACCAAGATTCAACTACTTTAAAATAACTTATGCAGACGTGTTGATCAAGATCAGACTGCAAAGAACATGCAGTTTGACCGTGGATCTAAAACTGCCTGGTTCTTTGCTAGATATCCTGACAAAAACAAGTTTTAAAGTTGCATGATCAACATCTTTAGTTCTTACTGAGAACATCCATTACATTTATCTAGCAAAGTCAGGGCTAGCACTGTACCAAACAATCCCTCCCATATCATCACTACCCTATACAAGAAAGCTTCAGAAATCAACAAGGAAAAAGGAGAACAAGAGAACTACATGCAGGTGCCATTGCTCGGCTGTAGTTTCTTATTTATGGTGAAAATTCCAAGTCGAAAAAAAGGGATAACTTTGTAAAAAATACTTTGCTAATTACCTGCCCTTCTTTATAGGGTCTCCCTTTTATAGTTCAGAACTTGTCCAAGTTTGAAGTAAATATCCTCGTTAACAAGAGATACATATTGTAAAATGTCAAAATTTTTGCATGATACAGGTAGTGTCACCAGGGCTATGATAATACCTTGACTTTTTCTATGACAACAGTCGAACGTAAAATGCCAGAAACAAGCATTTCCTCCATTTTTAAAGACAAATTCTACATTATACACTGTATTCTACTTTTCATCCATTTTGGTGCAACATTTTGTTGTAAAGAGTTAACTCTTTACCAAACAACAAAAATTTACACGTTTGTCCAGATTGAAAGGATTGCAGAAGACAAATTCCATGGGGCTCTAAGATTGGTATTCGTCTTTAATGTGATTGCAAACATTATGGGAAAAGGAGAAAATGCAGGTTACCTGGGTAAACAGTGAATCAGGCAAAGGGTTCAAATTATTAATCATAACAAAACACTATGATGTAATACAAGATGTTTTGCAAACATTATGGAGAATGGAACAAAATCCACACTCAATCTTTTTTGATCTCTGGGGGATTTGCCCATATTTTCATAAACAATTTCAATACTTTCTAGTGATTAACAATCTGGCATACCACAGGTTACTCTTTGCAAATGATACAGCAAACACAGAGCTCATTTTTTTTAACTCTTTACCACTCAATCCCGACTTTTAACAACCCTTAGAAAGAAGACTTTTGAAAACATTGTGGGAAAAGGAGAAAATGCTGCTACCCTTCCCAAACCAAATTTCAATTTTTCAGTCACATGAATTTTGTTGTCTGCAAATGCTTTCAATTTGGACCAGTCTGTAATTTTGTTGTTTGGTACAGAGTTAAATGCAATTGGCTGAACCTGATAAAAAGTATCTGCCTGGGGTACATGGATGATAATATGAAAACATTAACTTGAAACTATCACAACAGAACATTAACCCTTTACCACACAACAAAATTTTGGACCCCATCAAACTGAAAGCATTTACAGGCAACAATTTACATGTAGCTCAAATGATGATTTCTGACCTTGATAGGATAGAAAACATTGTGGGAAAAGGAGAAAATACTGGTTACCAGCATTTTCTCCTTTTCCCACAATGTTTTCAAAAGCCTTCCTTTCCAGAGTCGTGAAAACCAGGGATTGTTGGGTAAAGGGTTAATTTTACTGTACTTAAAAAGTCCTTCACTTTGTCATTCTGTTGACCCTTTACCAAAAAATCCTAAGATTTAATGACCAAAAATAAATTTGCTTTTGAAAACATTGGTAAAGGGTTAACAGCCCTGATGAAGGCTTTGAAAAACATTGTGGGAAAAGGATAAAATGCTGGATACCAGCATTTTCTCCTTTTTGCACAATGTTTTCTGCCTTTTTAAAGTCTAAAATTTTGTAAAAAAGTTGTAAAGAGCTGACTATTTCAAAATCTACAAAATCTCTCATTATTTGGCAAACATAAAAAGACGTCAAATTTTAATTCATGTAACAAACTTTTAAGACCACACATCTGCAATAAAAATAATTATGTATACATTGAAAAGTACAAAGATTTTTCTCAACTACACGTTATCATTTTCCATATCCACAAAAACTGTAATTTCACAAGCATTGATCTTGTAACGCTGAAAAACTTTTTTCCCCACTCAATGATTACTACTTCTACTTTATAAGATCTAAAAATCCTGCCTTCAACATCAATCTTTCCTCTATGATTAATGTAAAGTTTAATTTTTTTTTAACTCCTAACTTCATTCGTTCTCTATCTTTATCAAACTGAAAAAATGAAGACCATAAAAAAAGGATAAAAATTTGACCAAGAGAAAAGGGTTGAAAATTAACATATTGCTAGTGATGAGCAACTTGTCCATTTGCCTCAATGTTTTCAAAACAACCCATCTAAAGTAAATCCAAATCATTATGTCTCTTTGACAAAAGGGGAAAAATTAGATCTGTATCTTTTGTAAATTCTCAAAAGCATCCATGAAAATACAGTATCCATTCAATTTTCTCCTACCCTATAAAACTCTTACCCATTACCAAATACAAAAGATTCACCGACCCTAAAGAAGAATGCTTTTGAAAACATTGCTGTAAAAGAGAAAATGCTTGTAATCAGCATTTCCTCCTTATACCACAATGCTTTCAACTTTTTCAAAGATAGCTCTTATCATGTCAGATACATTTTAATTTGTAAGTTGCATTAATACTTTCAATATGGCTAGTCTAAAATGTTTTTATCTGAGAAAGGGTCAACTCTTTACTAACCACCAATAGTCTTTCATTATCTTGCTGCAGACCCTAAAGGAAACAGTATGGCAAAAGGATACATTGCTCACTGTGAGCAACTTATCTATTTGCAACAGTGTTGTCATATATATTCATTATAATGATAACACAATTATTTTGATCAATAATCTGTTGTACACAGAACAATATTTTCAAAGTCTACAGCTGCAAAATTTGTGGCATGAAGAAATTAGTTACCTTCAGTATATAAATAATGTCAGCCTATTTCATAGCTTATTATGAAAAGAATTTAATGGTTTCCTATTTAAGTGTTAAAGACTGAAAATCAATCATACTTTATCAAACCTTGTCTTTACACTTTACCACATGACAAAATATTAGAATTGTCATATCTATACAAGATGGAAGAAGACTTGGGAAAAGCAGCATGTTCTCATTTTCCCACATCCTTTTCAAAAATCTTCCTTTTCAAGGTCCTTTAACTCATTACCAGACGACAAAGTTTTAGACCTGTCCAAATTGAAATCATTTGCAGATGACAAAATAAATGTGACCTAATATTTGAAATATGTTTTGGTAAGGGAAAGGAAAACATTGTGGGAAAAGGAGAAAATGCTGGTTACTAGCATTTTCTCCTTTTCCTACAAAGTTTCAAACAGCTTCTTTCTAAAGGTCGTTCAAAGTCAGGATTGTGTGGCAAAGTGTTAAAGTTGGGGCTGTGCGGTAAATGGTTAAAGACTGACACTCTTTCAGACTAAATCAAACCATTTTCTTTATTTTTAATGTACTCTGATTAAGCATAAATCTTTTTCCATCTTGTTTTTTCATCACTATCGAAAACAATGTTGCAAAAGGAGAATATGCTCTTTAAGGACAGTTTCTCCTTCTACCATAATGTTTTCATCATCATTTTATGTCAGTAAGCTTCTTTCATGATGATAATCCACTTTTTATAAGAATGTTGAAGTGTTCTGGAACATTTTCCCACTGACTCAGAAAAATGTCCCATCATAACCCATACATTCGAGACTCTGTCCCTTTTAATTTGAATCAAAATATATCTCCTCTGTATCTGTTTAACCCTTTACCAAATAATCCCGGGTTTTCAAGAAACTGAGAACGAAGCCTTTTGAATATGTTGTGGGAAAAGGAGAAAATGCTGGTAACCAGCATTTTCTCCTTTTCCTACAGTGTTTTCTACTCCATCAAGGACAAATTCTGCCATTTGAGTCAACCTTGAATTTGTTGCCGGCAGACGCCTTCATTTTGGACAAGTCTAAAATGTTGTCAATTGGTAGTGTAAACAAGCAAAACTGTGTCAGGGACAAGGGAAATAACTATCAATACATGTTCAAATATGATACTTAGTTATCTCCCTTGAAATCTCCCCATCAGCTGTCTCTCTGGGCATATTCCAAGACAAAATTGATGTATCAAATCTATCACATACCATATCAACATTATTTAACCCTTTACAAAACATTTAAAATTTTGAAAAAGCTTATGAGAAGGATTTTTGTCCTTTTATTATGGCGTTTTCCACATGATTCAAAATCATTACTTTCCTTTCCCTGATATATTAAATTTTGTTCTTTTGTGTACCATTAAGTTTTGTTCTTTTGTGTACCAGTCTGTCATACCAGATACACTTACGGCTTCATTCTTCACCGTCATCATCATCAAAATTTTACACAGGATCAAATTGAAAGCATTGCGAGATTTTTATGTGAAAAAAATATAGTGTTAACCCTTAGGCATTAAGGTCAGCAAAGGTTGTTTTTCCTAGGTTATGTAGATAACGATCAGACGAACTTTTGCAGATACGTGGATCATTACCAGGCCGTACACCAGTCTGATCTGGCATATACACAGTTTGCCATTATTCAACATTCTAGCAAAAACTACCTTGACATTGCCTATTTGGGTCTTGTTTGCTTTGTACAAAAAAAAACATTAAACCTTTTACCACATAATCCACAGTTTTAGCTACCCTAAAGAATAAAACTTTTGAAAACATTGGGGGAAAATGAGGGACTGCTGGTAACCAGCATTATCTCTTTTTCCCTCAAAGTTTTCTAACCTTCTAAAAGTAAATCAAACAATTTGAACCACATTTAACCCTTTACCAAACAATCCCTGGTTTTTACGACCCAGAGGAAGAGGCCTTCTGAAAACATTGTGGGAAAAGGAGAAAATGCTGGTAACCAGCATTTTCTCCTTTTCCCACAATGTTTTCTACTCTTCTAAAGCCAAGCTTCAATTTTTGAGTCATGTTTATTTTGTCGTCTGCAAATGCTTTCATTTGGGACAAGTAAGAAACTTGTCTTTTCGTAAAGATTTAATGTCATCTATAATTATTGCTTTTGATTTGGATATGTTCAAAATTTTGTTGTTTGGTAAAGAGTTAATATTTAGCAATCCAGGGGTTAAACTATTTCAAAAGACGAAAGTAATATTTTGTGAAAGGTACTTACGATACAGTCATTGTATACTGGAAGATCACATATATTGTTGCCGGTGTTATGGTTAGCATCCGTAATGGCTGCCCCGTTGGCTGTAAAATTGACTGTTTTGGTTGGGATTGGTGCCGAATGAGCATCCTTTGGTAAAAACCCACCATCACTGAAAATATAAAGTAAAACGTTTGTACATTAAAGTGTCACTGCCAGGACTGTTTGTCCGGTGTTTATCCCTCTGTCACACAGTCCCATATTTTAACAACCCCATGTATAAAGGCCTTTGAAAACAGTGTGTGAAGGGGAGAAACAGTGGGCAACCTTTTCTCACAATATTTTCTTCCCTGACAAATTCAGTCATAGGGACCACCTTCAATATTCTGTGAGACAATTTGAACAAGACTTTGTATAAATTTTGTTGTCTTGTCAGGAATTAACATTTTCTATGAGCATTATTTCGGTCATATCAGAGTTGCCAGTGCACCAATGCATGCATTCCTGGAGTTTCTTTTACCAATACTATGCACAATATTCTTTCCGAGCCACTGGCTGTTTTCCCACATAAACATCATCCAAGTGTTCAGAGGTGAGAGTGGAAAAAATTCATTTTGCATGGACTATCTTCAATCTTCAGAAAGACTTTAAGACGAGCAAAGACTCAAACTCAATACATCTGATCTCTTTACCAAACAATCGCAAGTTTCAACATTGTATGTGAAAAAAGCTTTTGAAAACCTTATGGAAAAAGGCTTATCCCCAGTTTGAATAAACCAGAGGAAAAGGGCTTTTGAAAACCTAGCGAGAAAAGAAGAAAATGCTGGTGAACAGCATTTTTTCTTTTTCCACAATGTTTTCCCCTTATTCCAGAGCAAATCCCATCATTTTAGTCATGTTTATTTTTCATCTGCAAATGCTTTGAATATAGACAAGTACAACATTTTGTTGATTTGTGTAAAAAAACTCAACAAACGATTAAGTTCAAGACTTGTTCATATTGAAGGCATTGCAGATGACAAATTATGTGTAGCTTACATGACCGAATTTGTCTTAAAAAGGTTAGAAAAAGTTCTGAGAAAAGCAAAAAATGCTGGTTACCAGTACTGTCTCCTTTTCTTACAATATTTTCGAAAAACTTGGACTTGCTAGGTAAAGGATTAATAAAATGAACACTGAATAAATCTGAGAACTCTAAATGAGATCACAACAATTTTTATCTTACCCTGTAATTTCCTCATATTCCTCTTTAATATTCTTTGATTTAAAACAATCATTACATCGCAACAAACTCACTCTCCCAATATAGAGCATCACATTTTCAAACATATTTGTCTGTGGACAAACAACACTTTAACCGTTCTTTATCTAACTCTTTTTTTTGTCTAAGCTGAACGAATCCAAAGATGGCAATTCAATGTGGCTCAATGATGGGACTTGTCCTTGTAAAAGGAAGGAAACATGATGGAAAAAGGAGAAAATGCTGGTTTCTAGTATTTTCTTCCTTTCTCACAAAGTTTTCAAAAGTCCTTCAAATTGGAGTAATTTGGGTCCTAAACCCTTTATTACACAATCCAGTATTTTAAAGACCTTGAGTAAGAAATCTTCTGAAAACACTGGGGGAAAAGGAGAAAATGCTGGTAACCAGCATTTTCTCCTTTTTCCCACAATGTTTTCTACCCTTTCAGAGAAGCATCCTATCATTTGGTCCCTATTTACCTGGTGGTCACCAAATACTTTAACCCTTTACCAAACAATCCCTGGTTTTTACGACCCAGAGGAAGAAGCCTTCTGAAAACATTGTGGGAAAAGGAGAAAATGCTGGTAACCAGCATTTTCTCCTTTTCCCACAATGTTTTCTACTCTTCTAAAGTCAAGTTTCAATTTTTGAGTCACATTTATTTTGTTGTCTGCAAATGCTTTCAATTTGGACAAGTCTTAAATTTTGTCGTTTGGTAAAGGGTTAATGTCTAAGAGTCTAAAATTTTGTTTTCTGGTAAAGAGTTATATATATATAGAGAGATAGAGAGAGAGAGAGAGAGAGAGAGAGAGAGAGAGAGAGAGAGAGAGAGCTTTCTTTGGTAAAAAGCTTGCACCATTTTTATATCTCAATAAAGTCACTTTCCCAATTATGTAACATCACTTTTTTCAAACATAATTATAAGTGTCTCCTCAGCATTTCCAAGAGCCTTTATCATTTTCTAACGATGTTTTCAAAAGCATTCTTTCACAAGGACTGTTATCCCTTTACCACACAATACTGTCTTTCAATGACCCTCAGAAAGAAAGCTTTTGAACAGCATTTTCCAGTTTTCCAACAATGCTTTCTACCTGTCCCAAAATATTAGTTCAATTTTTGAATCACAATTAATTTGTCATCTGCAAATGCTTTTAAATTGGACTAAATCAGTCTAAAATTTTGTAGTTGGGTAAAGAGTTAAGAAAAGACTTCAAACAATCAACAAGTGCACTAAATAAAACTATTTTCCCAATATAAAACATCACATTTCAAAACCCACTGATATTTCTCTGAAACACACAGCCACTTCACCAAGCCAATCCTCTCACTGACTGATCATTACAAAGCCACATCATATTATCTTGTTTTCCTCTAGCAGACAAATTTTTCTATCCTGCAGCACACAGCTTGTTTGAAAACAAAGACTACAAAAATGAGAAATTGCTTGTAATAAGCAATTTCTTCTTTTGTCACAAAGTTAAAAAAGTTTTAGCCTTGTTCAAATTGAAAGCATTTTCAGACGACAATTTCAATGTGGCTCAAATGGTGCAATTTTTCTCTGATATGGTAGAAAACATTGTGTGAAAAGGAGAAAATTCTGTTTATCAGCGTTTTCTTCTTTTCCCACAATGTTTTCAAAAGGCTTCTTTCCCAGGGTTGTAAATGTCGGCATTGTGTGGTAAAGGGTTAACAGTGCATCTGCACCTCAGATGGTTTATCTACACCACTAATCTTTTTTTACTATTTACGACACATCTAAACTTTAGGCTAGTCCAAGTTGAAAGCATTTGCAGACGACAAACCAAATGATGCATTAATGGTAGGATTCGTCTTTGAAAGGGTAGAAAACATTGTGCAAAAAAGAGAAAAAGCTGGTTACCATTCTCATAGTGTTATAACCCCTTAACAAGCGACAAAGTGTTAGACTTGTCAAAATTGAAAAAAATTGCAGACAACACAGTACTTGTGACTCAAAAAACTGAAATTTCGCTTTGGAAGTGTTGAAAATATTGTGGGAAAAGGAGAAAATGCTGGTTATTAGCATTTTCTCCTTTTCCTACTATGTTTTCAAAACCCTTCTCCCTCAGGGTCATTAAAATTTATGATTGTGTGGTATAGGGTTAAAAAGCCTTTTCTGTCTGGGTCATTAAAATTCATGATTGTGTGGTAAAAGGGTCATTAAAACTTGGAATTGTGTGGTAAAGAGTTAAACAACAGACCAACCTTTAGACTGTCTAGGAAGCTCCAATCAGACTGTATCATAATTTTGGAGAAACACTTCCTTTCCACCCTAACACCTACACAGTAATCAGCTCATCTGATTTATCATAACATTTTAAATAACGTGCAAGAACTTTTTGCTAGGCCTAGTGTCTGGCCAGGTAGCTCAGTGGTTAGCATGTCTGACTTGTGGCCTGGTAGTTGCAGGTTCGGTACCCTGTTGCTGCAAACTTTCTTTCAACAATTTTTTGCTTCTCACTTCCGATGCATGTAAGAAAAGTAGTCAGTGGCTTGGAAAGAAAGTTATGTCAGTACTGGCGTGAAAAGCCAGGAAACAGATGCGTAGGTGCACTGACTGCCATGATACCTAAGCTGTTAAAAATGGTGTTAAAACTACAACACAAATACAAATTGCTGAACCCAGTAGCTTTTTCCCATCCCTAGATCAACCAATTACAGGGGGTTGTTGATTCGAATCTCCAGCTCAGCCAATTTCTTTCCAAGAATTGATGACAGTCATCCCCATATGATTTATTTCTCACACCATGATCATTGTTTCAAATATAATCATGTACGCAAGCAGCAAGTGACTTTGGGAAGAATATTGTGTGAAGTACTGGTAAGAGAAACTCTAGAAAAGCATGGATAGGTCCAATGGCTATCATGATATGACGGATATAATGTTAAAAACTGTTAAAAACCATACAAAAGGACATACGAACAAAAAATAAAACTTTGTTTTGTCTGTTTAATCTGTATTGCATCCAAATACAATCTATTTTTTGTGACACACATTTTACCAAGCAAATTGTTACATGTTTCATTACCGAAGGTCAAGTAAATCTAAAAAAAAAACGAACAAAATTTATTGTGTTTGTCAGGCATTTTTTTTGTCTATTTTGGGAAACACAAACATCTCCAGTAAGCTATGAATTAAACTTTTTTTTTTCTTATGCTTAGTATGTAAATTGAAAATATTTGTATCTGAAACAAAAGATTATTGAGTAAGCAACCAACAGGTACTTTCACGTTCTGGTTTTGTTGTCAATTTGTGAAAATATGATTGTTAAAATGTGCATTAACTATTTACCAAACGACAAAATTTTAGACTTGTCCAAATTGAAAGCAATTGTAGACAACAAAATAAACGTGACTCATAAATTGAAACTTGACTTTGGAAGAGTAGAAAACATTGTGGAAAAAGGAGAAAATGCTGGTTACCAGTATTTTCTCCTTTTCCCACAATGTTTTCAGAAGGCTTCTTCCTCGGGGTTGTTAAAACTAGGGATTGTTTGGTAAAGGGTTAAAGGGAAGAAAACATTGCTGGAATAGGAGAAAATACTGCTTATCAGTATTTTCTCCTTTTCCTACAGTGTTTTCAAAGGCCTCCTTCCTTGTTGGTTGTTAAAACAAGGGACTGCTTGGTAATGGGTTAATTCATCATTTGGGGACATTTATCTTTACTCAGAATGCCTTTGATATGAGACCACTCAGGCTTTAACCCTTTACCACACAATCCCGACTTAACGACCCTGTGAAAAAATCCTTTTGAAAACATTGTGGGAAAAGGAGAAAATGCTGGTAACCAGCATTTTCTCCTTTTCCCACAATGTTTTCTACCCTTCCCAAAACAAATTTCAATTCTTCAGTCACCTTTGTTTTGTCATCTGCAAATGCTTTCAATTTGGAACAGTCTAAAATTTTGTCGTTTGGTAAAGAGTTAACCCACCACTTATTGTTACCTAAGAGGACAGTTCAAACAAGGTTTTGTGGAACATTAAAAGTAGATAATCAGGCTGAACTCTAGAAGTAAAAGTGAATAAAATACCACCTGTATAGCACTAACTACACATTTTATTTAGAAATAAGATCCAATTGAATGCATTTTCAGTTTAACTTGACCGTAACATCTCTGCAAAATTGTCCAATATTGATCAAAGGCCAGACTGCATGTTTTGTGCAGTCTGATCTTGACTTACACCAGCCACCATGGTAAGTATAGTTCTAAAAGATTCTTCATGACAAATTCCTTACCCGTTTGAAAAATCTTTGATTTGTCTGCTTTGACATTGGCAGGTACAAAATTAAACAGGGTCCAAACGATAGATTTTGTCTTGAAGTGGTTAAAAAACAATGAGGAAAAAAGGAGAAAATGCTGGTTACAAGGATTTTCTTCTTTAACCACAATATTTTCAGAGGTCTTCTTCCTCAGGGTCATTGACCCTTTACCAAACAATCCCTGGTTTTCACGACCCTGAGAAAGAAGCCTCCTAAAAACATTGTGGGAAAAGGAGAAAATGCTGGTAACCAGCATTTTCTCCTTTTCCCACAATGTTTTCTTCCCTTCCCAGAACAAATTTCAATTTTTGAGTCACATTAATTTTGTTGTCTGCAAATGCTTCCATTTGGACAAGTCTAAAATTTTGTCGTTTGGTAAAGGCTTATCTCTTTACCACAGGACAAAAATGTAGACTTGTCCAAGTTGAAAGCATTTACAGAACAAAATCTAAATGAGGCTAAAATGATGGAATTTGTCTTTGATAGAATAAAAAAACATTGTGAGAAAAGGAGAAAAAGCTGGTTACCAGCATTTTCACCTTTTCTCTTGATGTTTTTAAAGATCTTCTTGAAAGGTCTTTTGGGTAGTTAAAATTTTGGATAGTTTGGTAGTCTTAACTCTTCATCACACGGCGAAATTTTAGACAGATTCAAATTGGTGACCAGCATTTTCTCCTTTTCCCACATTGTTTTCATAAGCTTTTATTCTCTGGGTCGTTAAAACTCAGGATTGTGTGGTAAAGGTTTAACAGACATTACAGATATGAAGGAGTGCAGAACTTTGAAATGTGAAGCAGTAAGACTGCATCGGAATTATTCATGAGCATTACAATCCTTTTTAGCGCCAAACCTAGATGCTTTCATAGACTGAATTTAGATCAAGATCAGACTGCACAGATCATGCAGTCTTGATAATGAGAATACACCATCATTTGAGACATTTTAGTTAAGGCAGACTTAGTAATTTAATATTTACATTTTTTGCCTGATTACAAATGTCTGCACTTTTGAGCTTTTAGGATTAACACTTTGCCTCAAGCAGCATCTTTATGATAAATCTACAGAGCACTTTAACCCTTTACCACACAAACCAAACTTTTAACGATCCTGAAAAAGACAGCTTTGGAAGACATTGCATGGAAAAAAAGTAATTGCTGGTAACAAGCATTTTCTCCTTTTCCCACAATTTTTTCTATCTTACAAAAGCTAAATTTCATGTTTTGAGTAAGGTTAATTTTCATTTGTCAGCTGCAAAGATTTTTAATTTGGACAAGTCTTTTTGTCATCTGGTAAAGGGCTAAGAACACTGATAAAAGGAGAAATTAATCAAAGTGAGCAACATTTTGCATTTGCCACATTGCTTTCATATTTTTGTATGCAGAATGATAATCTACTTGTCAGTCTTATTTGAACTAACTAACAATTTAGCTGTTAAACCCATATTTCATTTCATGGTTACCAGCATTTTCTCCTTTTCCAGCTATGTTTTTCAAAAGATGTCTTCCTCAGGGTCTTTAAACCAAGGGATTGTCTGGTAAAGGGTAAACAAGTGTGTATAAAGGATAGCTGTTGAAATCATTTTGGAAAAAGTAGAAAATGCAGGTTACCAGCAATTTTGGGGTTTCTATGTTTTCTATCTGTTCAAAAGCAAATTTTGCCATTTGAGTTACACTTATTTTGTCCTCTGCAAATCCTTTCAAAATCAACCAGTCTAAAAATTTTGTAGTCTGGTTATAGGGATCAACTCTTTACCACACAATCCCGACTTTTAACGACCCTGAGAAAGAAGCCTAAAGAAAACATTGTGGGAAAAGGAGAAAATGCTGGTAACCGGCATTTTCTCCTTTTCCCACAATATTTTCTACCCTATCAAAGTCAGAAATTATCATATTACCAACATTTAATTTGTTGTCTGCAGATGCTTTTAATTTGGTCCAGTCCAAAAATTTGTCGTTTGGTAAAGAGTTTAAGAGTAAAATCTTTACCAAACAACAAAGTTTTAAAGAAGAAAATAGTAAGTACCACCATTTTCTCCTTTTTCAACAATGTTTTCAAGTCTTCTTCTTTGAAGTCATTGTACAGGGTATTGTGGTAAAGTGTTAAGTTTCTTCAGGACAAAAAAGACCAAGACATTCAGATAAAATGTTTTTTCTGTCTATAACAAGATTGTAAAGTTGATCGAGCTGTTCCCTAGAATTCATTCTTGTCTCCCCAAGCTCTTTTAGCCTTTACCACACCATCCGGAGTTTTAACAACCCCCCCCAAGGGAAAGGACTTTTGAAAATATTGTGGGAAAGTGAGAAAATGCTGGTTACCAGCATTCTCTCCTTTTCCTGCAGTGTATTCCACTTGTCCCAAAACAAATTTCAAAGTTTTGAGTCACATTTATTTTGTCATCTGCAAATGCTTTATATTTGAACTGGTCTATAATTTTGTTGTTTGGGAAAGAGTTAACTCTTTAAGAAATGACAAATATTTAGACTGGTTCAAATTGAAAGTATTTGCAAAGGACAAATTAAATTCTGCACAAATTATGAAATTTGTCTTTGAAAGGGTAAAAAACATTGTGGGAAAAGGAGAAAATGCTGGTTACCAGCATTTTCCCCCTTTCCCACAATGTTTTCAAAAGTCCACTTTCTTGGGTGTTATTTACGTCTGTAATGTGTGGTAAAGGGAAAAGAAGCTGCTGATTGCAGACCCACCACCCCCCATCTTTCCTATTCCCACCCACGCTTCTGGAAAATTGTCAGAAACATTCTTACAGATAAAAGTTTCCTGGATCAAGACACTGATAATACTTCTTCTAACCTAATGGTAAAATTGATTGAATGGTTTTTCAGAATTCATTCATGTTGCCTTCATGTCTCAAGAGCAGTAATTGATCACAGAATTTTTCCCTGCCACTCCTGCCCACATTTCCCTGGAAAATCGTAATTATGCACCAGGATTGCCAAGTCTGTACTGCTCTGTTTGTCTGTATGTTATTTAACAATTTCTTCAACATTATTTAAGTTATATTACGGCAACCACTGCACTTATCCATGGCTTTCCTTGTATTCCTTTTACCAGTACTTCACACAATATTCTTCCAAAGTCACTGGCTGCTTTTCAACACAACCATCCTTGAAATGACAAAAGTTCAGAGAGGGATGAATCCTGTTGCATAGACTATCACTAACCCTCAGAAAGGAACTGGTCAAGCTGGGGATTCCAACCACCTACCCCCTTGTCTCAAATCCTATACACCACCGACTATGCAACTGGGTTTGGCAACAACGTCTTCAGAAAGAAGTTTTTGCAAAAGCTAAACTTGGCAGCATCTTTTAACTACTTACTATAGGACAAAATTTTAAAATTGCCCAAGTTGAAATCATTTTACAGACAACACAGTCGGTGTGGCTCTAATGGTTGGCTATGTCTTTGAAAGGGTAGAAAGTATTATGGCAGATAAGAGAAAATGCTTGTTATCAGCATTTTCTTCTTTTCCCATCATGTTTTCAAAAGCTTTATTCTTCTGGGTCATCAGAGGTTAATTTATACAGAATGTTGCACTAACTTTCCTGGAGCTTGTATCTGATTTGATCAGCGTGTGAAAATTTGATATTGCCTAAGACTGAATGTTGAGGGAGATGTCAAAATTTTCTTATGTAGCGAGAAGTAAACACATGTACCAGGAAAGTTACTACAACAAAATATTCCTTTTATATACCTGCAACTTTCACCAACATTGTTTTCAGAATGCTTTTGCCACAGCTTTGAACCCTTTCCCAAACAATCCCTGGTTTTTACGGGTCAGGAATACAAGCCTTTTGAAAACATTGTGGGAAAAGGAGAAAATGCTGGTAACCAGCATTTTCTCCTTTTCCCACAATGTTTTCTACCCTATCATATAGAAAAATCATGTTTTTAGCAACTGTTAATTTGTCACCTGCAAAATGCTTTCAATTTGGTCTGGTCCAAAATTTGCCATTTGGGAAAGGGTTAAAACAAAGAATTGCTTGGTAAAGAGTTTATAAGGGTTATTAACCCTTTACCTGCTAAATAACTAACATGAAATTTCCAATTCGATAGTAAACACCAAAATATTGCCATTTCAAAGTCATGTTTTGGGGAATAATATCTCCTTATCGGACAGTGTTGATCAATGATCAGACTACACATTCTGTGCAGTCTGATCTTGATCTACACTGTCTGCAAAAGGTCAGTGAGTCACGCTTAGCAGCCAAAGAGTTATTAATACATGGAACTGTTGGGTAAAAATTAACTCTGGGCAGATCAGCTATGTAACAATTCATTGGAACCCTGATGAATCACTGTGACGCGCAAGTCATCCTCTATCTTAATGGAAAAATTAGTAACTACTTTTTCCTCTTTTTCTCATGATGTTTCCTACCTTTTCTGTCACTTCTAGTTTAACACTGCAAAGGGTTAATTCTAAGTACCAATGTCTCCATAGATCTGACATACAGTATTGGCAAGCAAGATGAATCACATAGGTTGAGGGAAATTACAGGCTTCTCTTCTAATGTCATTGTGGCATGCAAGCTGTGTCTAACCTTCAGTGGAAAACTGGTTTACTTCTCCTTTTCTTGCAATGTTTTCTACCATTTCTGATGTTTACAGTTTTGTAATATACCAGCTTCTCCATAGATATGACATGCCATAAATTATTGGCAAGTATGATGAATCACACAGTTTGAGGGAAATTACAGACTTCTACGAGGGTTGTTCGGTATGTAATGTGTATTGTACGATATCTCAAAAGCATTCGACTCAAATAGTGAAATGAACATTACATCCCTTCAAAGTATTCCCCGCTTAATTTCGATCTCTGAATCCATGATTTAGGTAGACCTCTGAGGCACTGACTGATGGCTGAGCCAAGGGCTTGTCGGGACTTGTAACGACGACCAGATAAGAACTTTTTAAGTTTTGGAAAAAGGAAAAAGTCGCATGGGGCTAGATCTGGAGAGTAATTGCTTCACAAGCTCAGATGTATGTGACGGAGCATTATCATGAAGTAGACAAACATGCCTAAATCCTGACACAGGGCGTCGTTTAAGATAATATTTCTTGACCTTTTTTAGTATAACATGTCGGTAATACCGACCTGTAACACTTTTGCCCTTCGACACCGGAATTTGTGCGGCTATACCATCACATGAGAAGAATATGTAAGAAAATACCTTCTTTGTGCTTATGCTTCTTTTGGCAACTACAGGCCTTCTACCGTGTTTAGTTTGCCATATTTTGTTTCCAATTTTTCTTACTGGTTCGAAATAGTGAACCCATGTTTCGTCACCAGTAACAATGTTTGCAAATTGTCTTTGATTGAATTTGGGAAACATTTTGAGCAATTGCTTAGCGGTTTGTACTCGTACCCGGTCATCTGTCAATATATGCGGTATCCATCTGGCAGAAATCTTTCGTACTTTCAAAATACTCTTCAAAATGAAATGCACCCATGATAGCGATATGCCAACAGCGTTGGCAGTATCACGAATCATGTATCTGCCATCACTTTCAATTATTTCCCTGACTTTTGAGACATTTGCCTTGCCTGTTAAAGTCACAGGTCGGCCAGATTTTGCTGCATCTTGGACGGACTCTGTGCAAGTCAGAAATTTCTTTCTCCAACTACGAACTGTCTCATAAGATACCTTATCAGACCCATAAACTTCCCCCAATTCAGTAAAAATCTGCATTACCGAATGACCGAGTTTTGTGCGAACTTTTATATAAGCTCTAATTTCTTCAATATTCTTAATCTGTTTCCCAACCATTTTTACAACAGTGGTCAACTACTAGCTCTAGTGAAATGACTATAAGTTTAAAACTATGTGGAGCTGAAGGCTCGTGTTTATACCGTTGGAAAGGTATTGAATAGAGCTATTCAAGCGTATCATCATCCACGAAATCATGCAAAGCATTATCGCGCTGTGTTACAATACACATTACATATCAAACAGCCCTCGTATTTAGTTATCTTTGTGGCATGCAAGTTAAGACTATACCATAATGAGAAATATTGAAAATGTGGCTTTGTTTGTATGGTAGCTATTTTACATAATTGCTCTGTGACCAGAGCATCTTTCTAAGCTTTCATGACTTCTTTCAATCAGTACTTTGCAAATCTCTATTTCCAAGCCATTGGCAGCTTTCCCACATAAACGTTGTCAAAACAAACTTCAGCTGTGATGGAGCCTTTGTTTTGACCTTGCTTAAAAATTTACATAACAGGATCGTCATGGGCTAAAAGCACAACAAAAGCCTAGTAAAAGGACAGCAAGAAATTCATGAACACAGCTGTATTGTAGCTGCAGGGCAAGTAACATAGCACAAGTACAGCCCATTGAAACAAGAGCATACCCAACCCTATCAATCTGTTGTTCATAACAGCAAGCTGGAGCACAGCTACTGCAACAATTCTATTTATTTTCTTCCAAGACCAATGGTCAACTGCTGCCAAAGCAATTAAATCACAGATTCTATAGAAATATTCCAAAAGTGCAACAGAAGCGCAGCTCCTGCGTATAGGTTGTAGCATGATAGCAGCAGCAACGTAGTAAGCCTGAAATCCCGTGCCGTAGTGGAAGTGTAGAAGAAGCGTCTTGGAAGCGCCACAGAAGTTCACCAATGGCATGACAGGATCGTGACAAGTGCAGCGAGATCATGATTGAAGCATACTACAAGAGTACTGGAAATGTGTAAGTCCCATGTTGCACACGTCGGCGCTTCTGTGGAGATTCCAAAGATTTTGATGATCGCAATAAGCACCTGTGGAATGGGGGTATAAAAATACATGATTGTTTTGCAGCAGGTTAAAGCTGAAGTTTGTCACTACTGCTCATAAAACTCAATAATGAAAAAGGCTTTTTTTCAATCAATAGGCCAGGCTTCATTGTAACCAGACAACAACATTATGAGTCAATACATGCAAGCTGCCCATTTTCTCCTTAACCCTTTCCCAAACAACAAATTTTAGACACTTCGAAATTCAAAACATCTGCAGAAACAAACTTGACTTCTGTACAAAAGAGCCTAGGTCCTCTGATAAAGTAGAAAACATTTTAGGAATAGGAGAAATTACTGGTTACCAATATTTCCTCGTTTTCCCACAATGTTTTTGAAAACCTTCTCCAGTAGGGGGGTCATTAAAACTAGGAATTGTATGGTAAGGGCTTAATCTATCCCTTTTGCCAACATTCAAGGGGAGAGATAATATATTCAGCAAACCTTGAAAAGTTGTTATTTGGCGACGAAAACCTGAATAATGATGAAAATTGCTCATTATTTGAAGCAGTTCACTTATACATTAAATAGTCCAGCCGCTTTGAGTAATCATTTTAAATTCAATAGGATAAAATAATACATACAGCCTTTTACTAAAATAGCAGGCATCCATCACAGAGCATCAGTATCCAATTTCTCATTCTCCCTTTTTCTGTTCTTCTAAGTTCTATTTCCACTCTACCTTGTTATTTTTTTTTTCTCCTTTGTTCACTTTTTCTCCTCTCTTTATCAATTTCTCCTTCTTTCTTTTTTTGTTATTGTGTACATTTTTCTCTTTCTTTTTTCTTCATTTAGTTATTTAGTTATTTACACCTTGTCCTTTGTATGTTTTGTTGCCATTATCTGTCATCTTGTATTGTTAATTTGATTATAGGGGTAGGGCCGAATCTAAGTTGAAAGAACTTATGGCCTGACCCCATTCAGTTATTGAATACAATATGTTTAAACTTAGAACTAAACTAGCAAACCTTGGGTTATCCCTTGATTGAATCCCTAGGCTGTATTAGGATGGACGATTACATAATCAGAGCTCCTGATAAGAGGGAATGATGGTATTCTAAATCCATTATTTCTCTTCCAAACCCTATGTTGTTTGTACTCATTAGAATCGTCTCGATGACACGATTCTAATGAGTGCCGATAACATACAGTTTAGTGGAAAATAATTAATATTTTCAATTTTGAGATCAACATCACTCCCTCTGTCTGGAGTTCTGACATAATGTAACTACACCAAAGATTTCTTTGCCAAAACAGACCCCTTTCCTGCCCTTATAGAATCATAAGACTCTCCACTATAAAAAAAAAATCTATTCCAAAATCATTATTTAACCCTTTACCACACAATCCCTGAGAAAGAAAGCTTTTGAAAACATTGTTGGAAAAGGAGAAAATGCTGGTAACCAGCATTTTCTCCTTTTTCCACAACATTTTCTACTCATTTAAAGGCATATTTCATCATCTGAGCTACCTTTAACTTGTCATCTGCAAATGCTTTGAATTTGGACAAGTTGAAAATTTTGTTGTGTGGTAAAGAGTTAATGCATTTCCATTAACAAAGAGTTGGCTGTTTCATTTCTTCAACAATATTTATCAATTTCCAAGGAAGTTACACAGACAGACATGCAATAAATTTTACTGTAGTTGTTGTTGTCATTGATTTTAGAATTTCATGTTGCATGTTCATGTCATTTTCTTAAAGATTAGACCAGTCTGCTATGACAGATAAATATTAGTATAGTAATTGCCACTAAAAATAGCAAGCTGAATTCGACTATAAATAATATGTCTATGGAAAAAAACCAAAGCCAGATTTTTGCTAAAATTTTCTTAAAAATATAATAAATTCTAATGGGAAACATAATTCTATGATATGCCGTTGTTTACTGCAAATCTTTGTATAGATCTACATTTTCTAAATATAGACATGGGGAAAACTGGGATTTGTGCAACAGACTGACAACAAAAATAACATTCCCCTATGCTGGGCTTATCCAAAGCTGATAGGGGCTGTGTTTGGCAAGTGGGGAATAGAATTCACAGACAAACACCATTCTTATCCTTAAATACAGGACTACAGCCGTCTGATTGGCTGAGGCAGTCATATACTGTGCTGTCTGATCTTGATTTACACTGTCTTCAAAAGTCAATTTGTAATCTGATCTTGACTTACACTATCTGCAAAAGTCACTCAAGTTTTGCAGTCTCATTTTGATCTACACTGTCTTCAAAAAATCACTGAGATTGTGCTTAGAACTAAAAATGGTAAACATCAAAGGAATGTTTTCAATGCGAACTTTACAAGGGAGATAACTTCACCTCTACCATTTTGTATATACAGGAGTAGTTTCCCTTCCTAAATGAAGTAAACCCATCTTCTTGTATTGAAGTGCTTCTACTTTCCATTCTCTTAAACAGAGATTAGCAAAAATTGCAGGAAAAGGACAAAATGCATGTTCTTCCATTTTCTAAAGGCTTTTTTCTCAGGATCATAAATACAGGGGATTGTTTGCTACAGATTTTTTAGTCCATAAATACAAAATGAAGCTCTCCTTACATTCCTAGTTGCAGAATGAGAAAGTGAAATTTGGGTCTAGCATCAATACACTCCCACTAAGATCCAAACCTATCTTCACCTCCAGTAGAAACAAGCAACTGAACTGAAATGGTATCCCGCAATCAAAGAGGGCATAATTCAGAACAAAAACATCAAGGCAACAACATGCAGGTGCCCATGCTTGACTGTAACTCCTGCTTTTCCCATGAAAATTCTACCCTTCATGTCTTTACCAAACTACAACATTTTAGCCATGCCCAAACTCATAGCAATTACAGATGACAAGTTAAATGTGACTAAAATATTAATAATGCCTTTTATGCTGTAGAAAACATTGTGGGAAAAGGAGAAAATGCTGGTCACCAGCATTTTCTCCTTTTCCCATAATGTTTTCAAAAGCCATCTTCCTCCAGGTTGTTAAAAGTCGAGATTATGTGGTAAACTGTTAACACACAATTCCTTGTTTAAATAACCCCGCGAAAGATGAGTTTTGAAAACATTGTGGTGACCAGCATTTTCTGCTTTACCCGTACGATTTTCTACATTTTCAAAGAAAACCCCTACTATTTCGGCTTCACTCAATTGTTGTTTGTAAATGCTTTTAGTCTCGACTAGTCTAAATTCTTGTGGTCTACTAAAGAGTTGACTTACTATCAAAAGGTAACTTTAACAATGCGGAGACAGACAACAACAGGGCTACAACTTAACCTTGGGGTTTTCTTCGAAAATAGCGTCGCTACAAAATCTGAAGGAAAGAAAAGACAGACTGCACCAGACCAATATCTCTTGGCCTTTAAGTTTTGAATAATAAATCATTAGGCTTAAAAGCAAGGAACCCCTAAAATATTATCATAAAGTTAACCCTTTACTAACAATCCAACGTCTTCACAATCCCATGCTTATGAAAACAGAAGTGGAAAAGGACTGGAATGCTGGTAACCAGCACATTTTCCTCCTTTTCCCTCGATGTTTTCTATCCTTTCAAAGACAAATCCCTTCATCTGAGCCACATTCAATTTGATTTCTTTAAACTCTTCCAATAGCAACAGCTTTAAAATTGTCACATATCGTAAAGGATTAACCCTTTACCACAAAATCCCGACTTTTAATGACCCTGAGAAAGAAACCTTTTGAAAACATTGTGGGAAAAGAAAAAAATGCTGGTAACCAGCATTTTCTCCTTTTCCCACAATGTTTTCTACCCTTCCAACAACAAATTTCAATTTTTCAGTCACATTTATTTTGACGTCTGCAACTCCTTTCAATTTGGACCAGTCTAAAATTTTGTCGTTTGGTAGAGAGTTAACTGTTTACCAGATGATAAATATTTAGTCTTGTCAAAACTGAAAACATTTGCAAATGACAAATTTGCTTTGGCTCAAAAGATGGATTTTGTCTGGAAAACATTGAGCGAAAAGATAAAAACGCTGGGTACCAGCATTTCCTCCTTTTCCCACAATGTTTTAACAGGCTTCTTCTTTAGGGTCATTAAAGTTCGGATTGTGTAGTAAAGGGTTAAATGAATACAGCAAGGAAGGGAGAAAATCTTTTCAGTGGAAAACAGGATTAATGATTTAACCTTTATAAGAGTGGAAAATACTTAATCTTTTACCACATAATCCCGGGTTTTAATATTTTAACGAAGGAAACTTTTAAAAACATTGTGGGAAAAGGAGAAAATGCTGGTAAACAGCATTTTCTCCTTTTCCCACAAGGTTTTCTACACTTTCACAGACAATTACCATAATTTTAGCTAAATTCAAAAACATCTGCACATGCTTTCAAATTGGACTGGTCTACAATTTTGTCACTTGTTAAAGAATTAAAATGGGCACTGGTTACCTATAGAACTAATTCATTTAACTCATGACCAGACAGCAAAATTTTCGACTTGGACCGAATCGAAAGCCTGTGAAGAGGGCAAATACAATATGGCTTAAAAGACAGAATTTGTCTCTGAAAAGCTAGAAAACATTGCGACAAAAGAGAAAAATACTGGTTACCAGCATTTTCTCATATTCCCTCAATGGTTTAGCCATATTTATCAGGGTCATTAAAACTCAGGATTGTGTAGTAAAGAATTAAAAGCACCAATATCACTTTTTCAGAAGGACTTCATTATACTGATAGGACATTCATAAACCATCTAAAGTTACCTTTAAACCCTTCTTTTTTTCTTTGTATAATGCCGCTTTCCACATTATTTTAGTTATATCATAGCAACAGCTAACATACTCACATATGTCCTGGGTTTCACCAGTACTAGGCCAGGGCTCTGAAGTGTCTTGTCCAAGGAGACTACCAAGAAATACCTAATGTATCCAGTGAGGCTTGAGCCCAGGGCCTCTAGCTTACAAGTCCCACTCCCTAACACTGGGCCACGAAAGACCCATTTTAACTCTTTACCAAACGACAAAAAATTCGACTGGTCCAAATCGAAATGATTTGCAGATGACAAATCACATGTAACTGAAATGATGATTTTTGTTTTGGATGGGGAAGAAAACATTGTGGGAAAAGGAGAAAATGCTGGTTACCAGCATTTTCTCCTTTTCCCACAATGTTTTCAAAAGCCTTCTCCTACAGGGGCATCAAAACTCGGGACTGTGTGGTAATGGGTTAAGCCTTCACAAAACAACAAAATTTTCAAAAATCAAGGCATTTGCAGTGGACAAATCAAACATAAATCAAATAGTTGGATTTGTCTTTGAAACATTGTGAGAAAACGAAAATATGGACATAACCACACATTGTCACGGTAGGTAGAAGACTGTTAACTTGCAGCAGACAATGTTTGGAAACATTGTGTCAAAAGGAGAATTTCTTTGAGGACACAATTAAAAAGAAAGGTGAGCCATGCTCTGTGAAAATGGGGTTAATGCATTAGCAAAAAGTATTGATCTAGGTTAGCCTATGCAGTCTGGCAGGATGACTAACTGACCTGGGCCTAAACTTTTTTGCTGTAGGTCAATTCTCTGCATGTCAAAGGACCAGTCTACCTCATGATTTACTCTTATGTCAGACTAAATGCATTTTAGAGATCCAGATCCATAAGTACATAATGACTTGCATGAAGACGCATTCAGCTCATTTTTGCCAGGGCATGGTTCAATATTGTAACTCTTTACCAAACAACAAAATTTTTGACTTGTTCTTATTGAAACTACGTGCAGAGAACAAAACAAATGTGACCCAAGAATTAAAATATGCTTTGGGAAAGGTAGAAAAAAAATGTAGGAAAAGGAGAACCAGCATTTGCTCCTTTTCCACAAAGCTTTTTGCTCTGGGTTGTTAATAGTCCAGATTGTGCAGTAAAGAGATACGTTGTAACAATGTATCCAGATTTCAGGAGTTATACATTGACCTCTCTCTCTGAACAGATTTAAATGTTACATCAGTCAGACCGTATTCTGCGCATGTCATATTCTTCGAAGATTCGACCTGTCTGCTGTGATGCATCACCGATCCCATATACTAGGGAAAAGTAGGGCTTATACCAAAGGTATTACCCAAGCCTGTAAGGGCTGTTTTAATAAATGGCTGGTGCATAGGTTATATGCAAGCTGATCATAGCTGAATGAATCGCACCAGGTAGCGTTTTATTGAGTAAACGTTTATTTTATTTTGAAATTCAAAGTAACAATTTTCTTTTTGAAAAGTAGTCCGGTTCTGTACCCAGAATGCCCAAATTAGATAGATGTGTATTTGTAGAATGCCATCTAGCGGGAGATAATGCAGTCAGACAACTTTAATCCCTCTTGCAGCAGACAGCTTTTAATAATGTGTGTCAAACTGAGAAACTGTTAGCAGTTTTTTTCTTTCGTCACATTGTTTTCGTTTGCATTCATGCAGTAAGCCTTTACCAAACAATTCAAGTTAGGAAAACATGGTGGAAAAAGGAAAAAATGCTGGCAAGCAGCATTTTCTCCTTTTCCCACCATGTTTGTTAACTTTTCTGTATCACAGTGAAATTCCTACATCACAGTAATCTTTCATTTGTTATCTGCAAATGCTTTCAATTTGGACCAGTCTAAATATTTGTGGTAAAAACTTAACCCTTTACCACACAATCCCGAATTTTTAGGACCCTGACAAAGAGGGATTTTGAAGACATTGTGGGAAAAGGAGAAAATGCTGGTAAAAATGCTGGTAACCAGCATTTTCTCCTTTTCTCACAATGTTTTCTACCCTTCCAAAAAATAAATTTTAATTTTTGAGTCGTATTTATTTTAACGTCTGTTGATGCTTTGAATTTGAACCAGTCTAAATATTTGTCGAAAGCTTAAGACTAAAGCTCTGGGACTGCTTAAAGTTGCTTTACTGCATGGTGTAGCTCATGATCAAATTATTCATAGTTTGCAGTCTGATCTTGGATCTATACCATCTGCTTCCTACTTTCTACATATTCTGGACAAAAATAACCATAGGAGAGCTTATTTTAGCTGTTTGTTCCTAACTTTTCAGGTCCATTTCATTCACTCAATGCTGTAGAAGTTAAACACTGATTGGGAAAGAGTATCTAACAAAGCAAAGGGCAAGGATGATCCAAGATCAGACTAAATGCTCTGTGTAGTCTGATCTTAATCTATTCTGTCCACAAAAATACTGAAAACTGTCCTTGCCATGCAGCATAAGTTAAGTGTAATGTAAACAAAACTTCATCGGTTTTCCACTTGAATAAAATTAAAATTCCATTGAACTTTGAATTTGACTCATCTTTAACTCTTTACCAAACAATTCTGTGTTTAAAAACCCTGGGGACTGATTGTATGGCTGATTGTATGGTTTTCAACCCCTTTTTCAACATTATTTCAGTTATATCAAGACAGCAAGTGCACCTATCTAAGCTTTCCTGGAGTTTCTTTCACCAGTAATTTGCACAGTACTCTTTCCAAGCCACTGGCTACTTCCCGACACAACCACTGTCAAAAAAAATGAGAGAGGAATGAATCCTGCTGCAATGACTATCACCAATCCTAAGAAAGAAATTGGCTGGGCTTGGGATTCTAACCAGCGAACCCCTGTTCTCAAGTCCGTACTCTACTAACTACACTATGCTTAGCAACAACCCTGATGAAAAAGCCTTTTGAAAATTTTTGGGGAAAATCAGAAAATGCTGGTAATCAGTAAGTTCATGACTATGAACCTGCCATCATGGCCATGCAATTTCTATTTTGTATTTCACCTTTAGCCTGGTCCAAAACGGTTCTCTAACCATGACAGACATCAACAGAGAAGACCTTGAGCTTCCTATCCTGGCAAGCTATCAACCCATCTGTAACCAAGGCTCTGCAACCCGTGACTTAAATCAGAACCTTTGGTATGACTCTAGAAGGACCTCTACCCATGACCTAAAACCTGACATCAGAAGTGGAGACCCAAGACAAGCTATACACCTACCACCATGGCTCTGCAAGTTCTAACTTACATTTTACCATTAGTTTGGTCCTAGAAGGTCTTCTACCCACAACCTACAAACTGACATCAAGATGAGGAGACCTTTACTTGTGCACCCTGGCATGCTTTAACTCTTTACCAAATGACAAAATTTTAGACCGGTCCAATTTGAAAGAATTTGCAGACGTCAAAATAAATGTGATTCCAGAATTGAAATTTGTTTTGGGAAGAGTAGAAAACTTTGTGGGAAAAGAAGAAAATGCTGGTTACCAGCATTTTCTTCTTTTCCCATAATGTTTTCAAAAGCTTTCTTCTCCAGGGTCGTTAAAACTCGAGATTGTGTTGTAAAGGGTTAAACCATCAACCACTGTTCTTTAAATTAAAACTTATATTTCAACTTATCCACAACCTACAGACTGACATCAAGAAAAGGACATTTTTAGCCCCACACCATGGGAAGCTATCGAATAAGCTACCTTATAATGCTTGGCAAGTTACAAATGTATTCCACTTTGGTCTTGAAGGACCTTTACCCAAGACCTACAAACTGACATCCAAAGTGGAGACCTTAAGCCCCGCATCCTGGCAAGCTATCAACCCAACCTAGATATGCCACTGTGAAGTATCACACAGCTTGTGTCACGATGTTGTATCGTCCCTTTACCAAACAATCATTTGCTGTAACAACCCTGCTGAAAAACCCTTATTTGAAACAATTGTAAGAAAAAGAAGAAAATATTAGTAACCAGTATTTTCTCCTTCTTTCAAAGTGTTTTCTACTGTTTGAAACACAATGCCGATAAATTTTGTCATCTTTACCTGACATCATAACAACAGACATGTTCATACTGAAAGCATTAATTTTGCAGATGATGGCTAAAATTTGAATCAAACAATGGACTTTGCCTGATAATGGGTAGAAAACATTCTGGGAATAGAAGAAAATGCTGGTGACCAACATTTTCTCCTTTTCCCACAAAGTTTCTAAAAACTCCTTGGCTCAATATCATAAAAACATGACTTATCTGGTATAGAGTTAAACCATTCTAGCTTCATACAATGTTAACCCTTAAATCACTTCTCACACCTATACATGCTTTTGCAGCAAGTGCAGATCAAGATCAGACTGCACAAAACATGCATTCTGATCTATGATCTAAACTGTCAACTTTGCGGAAACACTATTGACTACAGCCATCATAGTTCCACAATTATTTAGGTCATATTTCCCAACAAAACATGTCTGCTGGGTTATTTGGTGCCATAAAGGTAAACATCTGTCAAAGAGTGTTCAAATGAAGTGAATTTTCAAGAAAAAGATTCCAATACATGAATTTTGTTGTTCATTTTGATCATGTCTAACCTCCCCTTCAATCATTCTTCAATCATATGACTTAACAATGTCTGCCTATGGCATTACCATGTCAAAGGCTGAGGCTATGCAGTGCCTTGCCAAAGGACACACTTGCATGACTAGTACAACAAACTGCAATCAGTCCAGTATTTTGGGACAACAAAATTCCAACACACTTCACAATGAACCATTAAGAGACCCCTTGCTAGTAGTGAGTGTGTTAAAAAACTCAAGATATTCCCCTATATTTCAAGTAAAAATAGGAAACTAATTGTGCTTTTTGAAAACAATGTCGGAAAAAGATAAACTACCGGTTGCAATCATTTTCACATTTTCTCACATTTCTTTTCTACCCTATTATGGACAGATCTCAGTATCTGAGTCACATGTAATTTATCGCAATGTTGTGCCTAGACCAAGCCATCGCGGGATTCCTGCAATTTTTTTGCAAACGGCAAACGTCCCCAAAAAAAATACAGGAAAGCCGGCCTAAGTTGCGCATCAGGCACGCTCAAGTTTTTAATTTTCTCAATTTGCATTGTCTGATACATGCAATACATTACTTCATTCTCTTCTGTTATAATAGAGGAAAGCGAATCGTAGACTGTGTCTCAATTTTTTCCACTAGTTGTTGCGTACTTTTGTGCATAATATTGATGACCAGTCTGAAGGGGTATGTAAAAATACAAGACTGCATCTCGATTTTTTTCAAATATGCATTATGGCGTGTAAACATCGTCAGCTACAAATTTCCTAAATAAGGAAAGTAAAGTAGGGAAATATGACCAGTATCAGTAACAATAACAAAAGTAGAGTGCTCAAAATGAATCTTGCTCTAAATCCAAACAGAAAAATAGGAAATTTCGGGAGTGGCTGGGCAAATTGACATAGTTACGAGTGAATGATTCCAATGGGTGTATGTCAGTTTTGTTGTGATTCTGCTTTGAAACTTTCAAAAACCAACATGGATTGTAGTAATATGCATACTAGTATACTTTACAGGCATGAAGTCAACTTAATTTGAAGGTCTTTGTCCCTGTTTTACAGAATGTCCCCTTAGATTTTACCCAGGAGGACACTGGTGTCCCTCAATATTTTTGGTTTAGGAACAACACTGTTTGTTGTTTGCCAATGCGACTCATTACTAAACAATCCTATGTAGTGAGGACCTGAAGAAGAAAGCTTTTGAAAACATGTCATTCCATAGTATCACCATGCTGGAGGCAGAGGCTATGTAGTGCCTTGCCAAAGGACAAGATTACATGAGTAGTGCCACAAGCTGAGATCAGCCCAGGATTTCCTGATAACAAATTCCAACCCATTTCACACTCAGAGCCCTTGAGGGACCCCTTGCTAACACTGAGTACTGTCTAAAATTGTCAAGATGTCCTCTTAACACTATACAAAACAATTCACATGTTCTTACATTCCTAAAGAAAAAGAAGGTAAGAAATCATTGAGGGAAAAGGAGAAAATGCTGGTAACCAGCATTTTCTCCTTTTTCCTTCAGTGATTTCTTACCTTTCAAAGACAAAGCTCATAGTTTGAAACATATTTGTTGTCTGCAAAATTTAATGCTTTCAATTTCACCATGTATAAAACTATGAGTCTTTAAAGAAGTTAAATCTTTGGTAGACATATCAAATTTGGCCTGCATGTGCTTATGATTGAATTTTTCACAAAAAATGTGGACAAAAGTCAACTTTATTTGTTTAACTCTTACCCGAACAACAATATTTCAGACTTTTCCTGTCTGAAAACATTTGCGGATAACATAATGAATATGTTTCAAACTATGATTGGACAGATAACATCGTAGAAACAGGAGAAAATGCTGGTTACCAGCATTTTCTCCTTTTCCCTCAATGTTTTCAAGTCTTCATCCTCAGGGTCCTTGAAATTGGGATCATGTTGTAAAAAGTTACCCTTATACAGATAAAAAAAAATTCCAATTTTGAAAGCATTGCAGATGACAAAAGGAATAAATGATCAACATTGTCATATTAATGGAGTGAAAAACATGATGGAAAAAACAACAAAATGCTTGTTACCACAATGTTTTGAAAAGGCCTCCTTCTGTAGGTCCCTGAAAAATGGCATAGTTTGGTAAAAAGACTTAAGCTTTTTTCCCTAAATTTCCAATAAAATACAACTTTAACTCTATACCACATAATCCTGAGTTTTAATGACCCTAAAAAAACAGGCTATAGAAAACAATGTGGAAGAGGAGAAAATGCTAGTAACTGACATTTTCTCCTTTTCACATAATGATTTTTACCCTACCAAAGAAAGGGTTATCCTTTCAGCTACACAAAATTTGTCATCTGCAGATGCCATTACTTTAATTTGGTCAAGTCTAAAATCATGTCATTTGGCACAGAGTTAAGTGTTTACTTTATCACTTCAAGCTTGGTTGAGAGGTAGGTGTCTAGTCATATTTCTATATTTTTATTTCTTTTCAACCATCTAATATTCAACACATTTTTTTGTGTGTGTACCTACACCATATTTTTACTTAGTTTTTAATATTTTCTGAGAAAGAAAGTCCAGCATTGATTTTTTTTTTTTATGAAATAAATCCAAAATGCATCTTTAATGATTGCCATTGATCATCATCATCATCGTTTTAATCATCATCATCATCATCATCATCAAAATCTGCACTCTGATCTTGGATCAACACTGATCAAAGGAAGCTTGAAACTGTATTTTGGCCCTTTTTCAATTTGAAAAAGCTTCATTTTATCAATTCAGCACTCTGAGGGTTTAAACTCATTTACTGATGATAAAATGTTAGACTGGCTCAAATTGGAAAGATTTGCATACAAAAAATGGATTGCTGTTAACTCTTTACCAAACGACAAAATTTTAGACTGGTCCAAATTGAAAGCATTAATTTTGCAGACGACAAATCAAAGTTTGCACAAATTAGGAAATTTTTCCTTGAAAGGTTAACCCTTTCCCAAACAACCCCTGGTTTTCACGACCCTGAGAAAGAAGTCTTCTGAAAACATTGTGGGAAAAGGAGAAAATGCTGGTAACCAGCATTTTCTCCTTTTCTCACAATGTTTTCTTCCCTTCCCAAAACAAATTTCAATTTTTGAGTCACATGAATTTTGTCGTCTGCAAATGCTTCCAATTTGGACTAGTCTAAAATTTTGTCGTTAGGTAAAGAGTTAAAAAATATTGTGGGAAAAGGAGAAAATGCTGGTTACTAGCATTTTCTGCTTTTCCCACAATGTTTTTAAAAGGCTTCTTCCTTAGGGTCATTAAAACTCAGGTTTGTGTGGTAGAGGGTTAAGGTGATGAAAGGATAGAAAACATGGGGAAAAAGGTAAAAATGCTGGTAACCAGTATTTTCATTACCAGCATTTTCTTCTTTTCCCAAACAGTTTTTATAATCTTCTCTACCAGAGTCATTAAAACTAAGGATTGCGCAGTAAAGGATAAAACTTCGACTTTGCTCTAAAAAGTTTTGGCAAGAACATTAATTCAGATCTTTTAACTTTTCTTAATGCCCAATGGTAGATCAATTGTTACTTTAAAAAAAAATCTAATGTAAAATTTCATAATCGATTAGCTATGAAATGAAAATAAAGATTGAACATTTTTTTTCTTTACATTTACTATTGATTGAACGTTTTTAAATCATTACAACACAGCAAAATATCTGACTAGCCCAAATTGAAAGCATTTGCAGACAACAAAATAAATGTTAATCAAAAATTGAAAATTGAGTTTTAACGACCATAGGAAAGGAGGCTTTCAAAAACACTGTGGGAAATAGAGAAAATGCTGGTAACCAGCATTTTCTCTTTTTCCCACAGTGTTTTCTACTCCATCAAAAAACTAGAGGCGCTTGAGCGCCTGTATCGCTCCACAGGCCTGATATTTCTATAAGGGCGAAAGGAAGTTTTTAACAATTATCATTCAATCCTGCATTTTAGCTCACTGAAGAAACAATTTGGTAGACAACCACCATAGGAACTTACCTGCAAAACAGCAACGAAATCCAATGAATAGTTTTAGAGAAGAAATTTTTCAAAGATTTTACTTTATACCATAAAAGGAAAATGAGTCTCCCATAAAAGCCATGTTTTTTGACAGATCTTTTTCTTTTTAAGGAATTCTGTAAACCTGTATCTAAGGAACATTCCTGCAAAATAATAATGCTATCCAAATAGCGGTTTGGGAGGAGAAGATTTTTAAAGGTTTTTTACTTTGGTTGCCATGGCAACCAGAATTCTTCATGGAACACAATTATTTGAAGGAATTTGAAAGAGGACCACCAAAGGAACATTCCTGTGAAATTTGGTAAAAATCCAGTCAATAGTTTCTGAGGAGAGGTTTTTTAAAGAAAAAGTTTACGGACGCATGGACGGACGAACGAACGGACGGACGGACGGACGCTCACTGAAGAAACAATTTGGTAGACAACCACCATAGGAACTTACCTGCAAAACAACAATGAAATCCAATGAATAGTTTTAGAGAAGAAATTTTTCAAAGATTTTACTTTATACCATAAAAGGAAAATGAGTCTCCCATAAAAGCCATGTTTTTTTACAGATCTTTTTCTTTTTAAGGAATTCTGTAAACCTGTATCTAAGGAACATTCCTGCAAAATAATAATGCTATCCAAATAGCAGTTTGGGAGGAGAAGATTTTTAAAGGTTTTTTACTTTGGTTGCCATGGCAACCAGAATTCTTCATGGAACACAATTATTTGAAGGAATTTGACAGAGGACCACCAAAGGAACATTCCTGTGAAATTTGGTAAAAATCCAGTCAATAGTTTCTGAGGAGAAGTTTTTTAAAGAAAAAGTTTACGGACGCACGCACGGACGGACGGACGGGCGGACGGACGGACGGACGGACGCACGACAGACACAACGCCATGACAATAGCTCTCTGGCCTTCGGCCAGTGGAGCTAACAAATTCCTTCATTTGAGCCACATTTAAATTATTGTCTGCAAAAGCTTTGAATTTGGACAAGTCCAAAATTTTGTTGTTTTATAAAGAGTTAACCCTTTACCAAACTATCCCGACTTTTAACCACCGTGGGAAAAAATGCTTTAGAATTCATTTTGTGCAGTCTGATCTTGATCTACATTTTACACTGGCTGCAAAAGTAGCTACTGGTTTATACCTTTACAAAACAAAACAATGTTTTAATGACCCTGCTGCACAGGACTTTTGAAAACAATGTGTACAAACAAGAGGGCCATGATGTCCCTGTATCGCTCCACTGGCTAATAAGTAAAAACAGTACAAGCCAAACATTACAATACTTGGCAAATTGGTTTTAAACTAAAAGACATACAATTTTTTTTCTATAAAATCCTATGAGAAAGTTATGACCCCTGGGAAGCCATTTTTGACCACAAAGCTATAATTACTTGAATCCTGGTGGAGGTCCACAAAATAAAGCCCCATACCAAATAATACAGGTCTAGAATATGCGGTTATAAACAAGAAGATTTTCAAAGTTTCCTCAATAAAAGGCCCTGTAAAACATGAGACCCATGAGACAGGGCTAAATTTAGTAGCCCTAGGTCTTATTATAATGATTTATAAAGTTTTCACCACAAAAGCCCATGTAAAACTTGTGACCCCTGGTGTGGGGACAAACTTGACCCCAAGGCTATAATTTGGGCCCTCTTGGTAGAGGCCCACTAGATAAAGCTACATGCAAAATTTGGTAGTCCTAGGCCTTATGGCTAGGTACAAGTAGATTTTTAAAGTTTTCCCAATATAAGCCCATGTAAAACTTGTGACCCCCGGGACAGGGCAAAATTTAATCCCAGGGCTATAATTTGGGCATCCTTGGTAGACAACCACTAGATAAAGCTAGATGCCAAATTTGGTAGCCCTAGGCCTTATGGCTAGGTATGAGAAGATTTTTAAAGTTTTCCCTATATAAGCCCATATAAAACTTGTGACCCCCTGGGGCCGGGCCAAATTTGACCCCAGGGCTATAATTTGGGCACTCTTGGTAGACTCCCACTTGATAAAGATACATGCCAAATTTGGTAGCCCAAGGCCCTATGGCTAGGTACCAGAAGGATTTTAAAGTTTTCCCTATATAAGCCCATATAAAACTTGTGACCCCCGGGGCGGAGCCAATTTTAACCCCAGGGCTATTATTTGAAGGAACTTGGTAGAGGTCCACTAGATAAAACTACATGCCAAATTTGGTAGCCCTTATGGTTTCAGACAAGAAGATTTTCAATATTTTTCAGTTTCGTTGCCATGGCAACCAGAGTTTTTGAAGGAATCAAATTCTTTCAAGAAATTCTGAAGAGGACCATGGTAGGATCATTTCTGTGAAGTTTCATCAAAATTGGATGGGTAGTTTCAGAGAAGAAGATGTTTGAAATAAAAGTTAACACAAGCATGCATGGACGGACGGACGCACAACGGACACCGGGCCATGACATAAGCCTGCTGGCCTTCGGCCAGTGGAGCTAAAAAAGAGAAAATGCTGGTAACCATTTTCTCCCTTTTCCACCATGTTTTCTATGTTTTAAGGCTTTCCTTCCCTGAAGCTTCTGGTCAACATGGCATAATTTTTTTTGTTGTAAAGATTATTGAGAATTTATAGTGATTCAATAATTCTAAACACTTTTAACCGCCCAGAATTTCCTTAAATGTCTATCTAAAAGTTTCTGTTCATACCTCTATTACTTTTTTGTAAAGGGAGGTAATAATAATCTCCCTTTAAATTGAGGATATAGTGATTTTAGAATTGAAAATGATAATTCTATGAAGGCAAAACCTCCAAAAGTGGCTCGGTTAAGATGCTACAATAGTGATGATTTTTAATGATATCATATTTTTCCAGAGTAAAATTACAGAGGAAACAGATGTTCCGCTTCAGGGTAGGAGTACCTTAAAAGACATTCTATCCTCTGAAGCAAAACTGAATATGTTGTCTGCAAATGCTTTCAGTCTGGACAGTTCTAAAATTTTGTTATCTGATAAAGAGCTACAAGTAAATTTGTTGTCTGCAAATGCTTTAACCATTTACAACATAATCTAGTGTTTTACTGACCCTGAGGTACATTAGGCTTGTGTAAACGTTATGGGAAAAGAAAATGCTAGAGTGAAACCAGCACTTTCTCCTTTTCCCACAGTGTTCTCTGTGCTTTCAAAATCATTCATATCATACATGTATACGCCTCATCTATTTTCTTGCTTGAGAAATACTTTTAGTTAGGAAATGCCTTAACCCTTAGGCCGGTAAGCACAACTCAAGGCGCTTCTGTGGCAAGTGTAGATCAAGATCAGACTGCACAAAACATACAGTCTGATCTTGGATCTACAATGTCCAATAAGGAGATATTTTTTCACACACACAAAAAAAAACTTTGAAATCCCAACATTCATGTTTCTACTAATCAGCTTGAAAGTTTCATTTACCTTATTTAGCAGGTTACTGGTTAAAATTTAGTGATTTGGTAAAGGGTAAACTCTTTACCACACAAAAATATTTTAGCCTTGTTCCAATTGAAAGCATTTACAGACAACAAAATAAATGTGACTAAAAAATCAGAATTTGCTTTGGAAAGGGTAGAAAACATTGTGGGAAAAGGAGAAAATGCTGGTTACCAGCATTTTCTCCTTTTCCCACAATGTTTTCAGAAGGCCTTTTTCTCAGGGTCTTCAAAAGTCGGGATTGTGTGGTAAAGGGTTAAACAAATGTTTAGGGTAATCAATACCTTCAATAGGTATGAATTCATTGACTGGGGTCAGGGTATTTGCCCAGGGTATAAAGCCCATCACATTAAGGTTATCTCTGAAGAAAGGGTATGCGCCCAGGGTATAAAGCCCTGTCACAATGAGCCTATCTCTGAAGATTCCCCACACCAATAGGAGAAATTCCTTCCATCAATAGTGGTTACCTTCTGTTAACAAGTGGGCCACATCACCTTAAACCTTTACCAAACAATCCTGGGTTTTCACAACCCTGTGGAAGAGGCCTTTTAAAAACATTGCGGGAATTCTTTTTCCACAATGTTTTCTTCCCTTTCAAAGGCAAATTTCTGTTTTTGAGCCATGTTTAATTTGTCGTCTGCAAATGCTTTGAATTTGGATCAGTGTAAATTTTTGTCATTTGGTACAGAGTTTAACCATAAACCCATATCCCCACATATGAAACATATTTCACTTGTCTGCAAATACTTTCCAGCCGAACTCCGGTAGCTCAGTCAGTAGCGTGCAGGACATGAGAACAGGGGGTCGTGGGTTCGATCCCTGGCTAGGCTAATTTCTTTCTGAGGAATGATGATAGTTATTGCAACAGGATTCATTCCTCTGTCATCGGTGATCATTGTCTCGACAATGGTTATGTGGGAAAGCAGCCAGTGGCTTGGAAAGAATATTTTGCGGAGTACAGGTAAAAGAGACTCCAGGAAAGAATGGATAGGTGCACTGGCCGCCGCAATGTAGCTGAAATAATGTTGAAAATGGCGTTAAACACCATACAATCAATCAATCAATTTATCAATCAATCAAATAATTTCCACTTGGATAGGATGCATATTTTTGGAAAAGAGCAGAAACTTTTTAAACATATAAAAACTAGAACTGTCACAAAGCTGACAAATACCCCCCGTCCCCAGCACCTTGTCACTGAAGCAGCAAAATCAGAGAACAGAAATTATTTTCAAAACAAAGATCACAATGACCTTGACCTTTGACTCATGTGACCTAAAAACAATAGGACAACTCCTTGGGTCATGAGCAACACTTGTATAAAGTTTCTGTGTCCTTGGTCAAAAGGCTTTTGAGTGAAAGCACAGAAACTATCTTCAAACAAAGTTCACCTGTGACCTTGACCTTCAGCCCATGTGACCCTAAAACAGTAGGGCGCCTCCTTGGGTCATGAGCAATACTTGCATAAAGTTTCCAGGTCCTAGATCAAACAGCTATCGAGTTAAAGCACGGAAATGATTTTCAAACAAAGTCCACCTGTGACCTTGACCCATGGGACCTAAAAACAATAGGGCACCTCCTTGAGTCATGGGGAACACTTGTATAAAGTTTCAGGGTCCTAGGTCAAAAGGCTTTTGGGTTAGAGCACTGAAATGAAAACAAGATGGACGGTTTGATGGAAGGACAGACAGACAGACAGACATGGTGAAACCAGTATACCCCACTCTAGCTCATAGGAGAAGGTAAAATTAAAAGCACATGACAAATTAAACGTGGCTCTAAAATTGCCTTTGGAAGGGTAGGAAACATAGTGGGAAAATGAGAAAATGCTGGTACCAACATTTTCTCTTTATCCAACAATGTCTTCCAAAGCTTTCTCCATCAAGGTATTAAAACTCTGGGAGAGTGTTTTAAATACGCAACACAAGCAATTTCTTAAATTTTCATTATGTATTTATCAACATCAGCCATTATTCACTACCAATCTTGTGTCCAAATTTTGTCAAAGTCAACCCTGGCTTAGAACAACTCGGCTATTCTACCAAACTTTTGATATGGTAGGCTTTTCCCTTCAATATTAATGAACTATCTCTGATAAGCCTAATCTTTAACAGAGGATAACATTTTTGGACTCTTATGAATTCCAAGCATTTAAAGAAAAAAAATTTAATTTCAATTGCTAAAGTAATGGAAGTTGTCTTTTTAGGGTAAGAAAACATTATGGGAAAAGGAGAAAATGCTGGTCACCAGCATTTTCTCCTTTTCCCACCATGTTTTCGAAAGCTGTCTTTCCTTGGTATGGTAAATACACAGGACCATTTAGAAAAGAGTTAACCCTTTACAACACAATCCAAAGTTTTAATGACCCTTGGGAAGAAAGGTTTTGAAAATATTATGGGAAAAAGAGAAACTGCTAGTAACCTGCATTTTCACCTTTTCCCACAATGTTTTCTATCCTGTCAGAGACAAATTTCATTATTTGAGCCACATTTGATTTGCCATCTGCAAATGCTTTCAATTTGGACAGGTCTAAAATCTTATCGTAGGGTAACCGCAGTTAACTCTTTACCAAATGACAAAATTTTAGACATGTTCAAGTTGGAAGCATTTGCAGACAACAAAATTAATGTGACTCAAAAATTGAAGTTTGTTTTGGGAAGGGAAGAAAACATTGTGGGAAAAGAAGAAAATGTGTATGGTAAATACACAGGACCATTTGGAAAAGAGTTAACCCTTTACAACACAATCCAAAGTTTTAATGACCCTTGGGAAGAAAGGTTTTGAAAATATTATGGGAAAAAGAGAAACTGCTAGTAACCTGCATTTTCACCTTTTCCCACAATGTTTTCTATCCTGTCAGAGACAAATTTCATTATTTGAGCCACATTTGATTTGCCATCTGCAAATGCTTTCAATTTGGACAGGTCTAAAATCTTATCGTAGGGTAACCGCAGTTAACTCTTTACCAAATGACAAAATTTTAGACATGTTCAAGTTGGAAGCATTTGCAGACAACAAAATTAATGTGACTCAAAAATTGAAGTTTGTTTTGGGAAGGGAAGAAAACATTGTGGGAAAAGAAGAAAATGTGTATGGTAAATACACAGGACCATTTGGAAAAGAGTTAACCCTTTACAACACAATCCAAAGTTTTAATGACCCTTGGGAAGAAAGGTTTTGAAAATATTATGGGAAAAAGAGAAACTGCTAGTAACCTGCATTTTCACCTTTTCCCACAATGTTTTCTATCCTGTCAGAGACAAATTTCATCATTTGAGCCACATTTGATTTGCCATCTGCAAATGCTTTCAATTTGGACAGGTCTAAAATCTTGTCGTAGGGTAACCGCAGTTAACTCTTTACCAAATGACAAAATTTAGACATGTTCAAGTTGGAAGCATTTGCAGACAACAAAATTAATGTGACTCAAAAATTGAAGTTTGTTTTGGGAAGGGAAGAAAACATTGTGGGAAAAGAAGAAAATGTGTATGGTAAATACACAGGACCATTTGGAAAAGAGTTAACCCTTTACAACACAATCCAAAGTTTTAATGACCCTTGGGAAGAAAGGTTTTGAAAATATTATGGGAAAAAGAGAAACTGCTAGTAACCTGCATTTTCACCTTTTCCCACAATGTTTTCTATCCTGTCAGAGACAAATTTCATTATTTGAGCCACATTTGATTTGCCATCTGCAAATGCTTTCAATTTGGACAGGTCTAAAATCTTATCGTAGGGTAACCGCAGTTAACTCTTTACCAAATGACAAAATTTTAGACATGTTCAAGTTGGAAGCATTTGCAGACAACAAAATTAATGTGACTCAAAAATTGAAGTTTGTTTTGGGAAGGGAAGAAAACATTGTGGGAAAAGAAGAAAATGTGTATGGTAAATACACAGGACCATTTAGAAAAGAGTTAACCCTTTACAACACAATCCAAAGTTTTAATGACCCTTGGGAAGAAAGGTTTTGAAAATATTATGGGAAAACGAGAAACTGCTAGTAACCTGCATTTTCACCTTTTCCCACAATGTTTTCTATCCTGTCAGAGACAAATTTCATTATTTGAGCCACATTTGATTTGCCATCTGCAAATGCTTTCAATTTGGACAGGTCTAAAATCTTATCGTAGGGTAACCGCAGTTAACTCTTTACCAAATGACAAAATTTTAGACATGTTCAAGTTGGAAGCATTTGCAGACAACAAAATTAATGTGACTCAAAAATTGAAGTTTGTTTTGGGAAGGGAAGAAAACATTGTGGGAAAAGAAGAAAATGTGTATGGTAAATACACAGGACCATTTAGAAAAGAGTTAACCCTTTACAACACAATCCAAAGTTTTAATGACCCTTGGGAAGAAAGGTTTTGAAAATATTATGGGAAAACGAGAAACTGCTAGTAACCTGCATTTTCACCTTTTCCCACAATGTTTTCTATCCTGTCAGAGACAAATTTCATTATTTGAGCCACATTTGATTTGCCATCTGCAAATGCTTTCAATTTGGACAGGTCTAAAATCTTATCGTAGGGTAACCGCAGTTAACTCTTTACCAAATGACAAAATTTTAGACATGTTCAAGTTGGAAGCATTTGCAGACAACAAAATTAATGTGACTCAAAAATTGAAGTTTGTTTTGGGAAGGGAAGAAAACATTGTGGGAAAAGAAGAAAATGTGTATGGTAAATACACAGGACCATTTAGAAAAGAGTTAACCCTTTACAACACAATCCAAAGTTTTAATGACCCTTGGGAAGAAAGGTTTTGAAAATATTATGGGAAAACGAGAAACTGCTAGTAACCTGCATTTTCACCTTTTCCCACAATGTTTTCTATCCTGTCAGAGACAAATTTCATTATTTGAGCCACATTTGATTTGCCATCTGCAAATGCTTTCAATTTGGACAGGTCTAAAATCTTATCGTAGGGTAACCGCAGTTAACTCTTTACCAAATGACAAAATTTTAGACATGTTCAAGTTGGAAGCATTTGCAGACAACAAAATTAATGTGACTCAAAAATTGAAGTTTGTTTTGGGAAGGGAAGAAAACATTGTGGGAAAAGAAGAAAATGTGTATGGTAAATACACAGGACCATTTGGAAAAGAGTTAACCCTTTACAACACAATCCAAAGTTTTAATGACCCTTGGGAAGAAAGGTTTTGAAAATATTATGGGAAAAAGAGAAACTGCTAGTAACCTGCATTTTCACCTTTTCCCACAATGTTTTCTATCCTGTCAGAGACAAATTTCATTATTTGAGCCACATTTGATTTGCCATCTGCAAATGCTTTCAATTTGGACAGGTCTAAAATCTTATCGTAGGGTAACCGCAGTTAACTCTTTACCAAATGACAAAATTTTAGACATGTTCAAGTTGGAAGCATTTGCAGACAACAAAATTAATGTGACTCAAAAATTGAAGTTTGTTTTGGGAAGGGAAGAAAACATTGTGGGAAAAGAAGAAAATGTGTATGGTAAATACACAGGACCATTTGGAAAAGAGTTAACCCTTTACAACACAATCCAAAGTTTTAATGACCCTTGGGAAGAAAGGTTTTGAAAATATTATGGGAAAAAGAGAAACTGCTAGTAACCTGCATTTTCACCTTTTCCCACAATGTTTTCTATCCTGTCAGAGACAAATTTCATTATTTGAGCCACATTTGATTTGCCATCTGCAAATGCTTTCAATTTGGACAGGTCTAAAATCTTATCGTAGGGTAACCGCAGTTAACTCTTTACCAAATGACAAAATTTTAGACATGTTCAAGTTGGAAGCATTTGCAGACAACAAAATTAATGTGACTCAAAAATTGAAGTTTGTTTTGGGAAGGGAAGAAAACATTGTGGGAAAAGAAGAAAATGTGTATGGTAAATACACAGGACCATTTGGAAAAGAGTTAACCCTTTACAACACAATCCAAAGTTTTAATGACCCTTGGGAAGAAAGGTTTTGAAAATATTATGGGAAAAAGAGAAACTGCTAGTAACCTGCATTTTCACCTTTTCCCACAATGTTTTCTATCCTGTCAGAGACAAATTTCATTATTTGAGCCACATTTGATTTGCCATCTGCAAATGCTTTCAATTTGGACAGGTCTAAAATCTTATCGTAGGGTAACCGCAGTTAACTCTTTACCAAATGACAAAATTTTAGACATGTTCAAGTTGGAAGCATTTGCAGACAACAAAATTAATGTGACTCAAAAATTGAAGTTTGTTTTGGGAAGGGAAGAAAACATTGTGGGAAAAGAAGAAAATGTGTATGGTAAATACACAGGACCATTTGGAAAAGAGTTAACCCTTTACAACACAATCCAAAGTTTTAATGACCCTTGGGAAGAAAGGTTTTGAAAATATTATGGGAAAACGAGAAACTGCTAGTAACCTGCATTTTCACCTTTTCCCACAATGTTTTCTATCCTGTCAGAGACAAATTTCATTATTTGAGCCACATTTGATTTGCCATCTGCAAATGCTTTCAATTTGGACAGGTCTAAAATCTTGTCGTAGGGTAACCGCAGTTAACTCTTTACCAAATGACAAAATTTAGACATGTTCAAGTTGGAAGCATTTGCAGACAACAAAATTAATGTGACTCAAAAATTGAAGTTTGTTTTGGGAAGGGAAGAAAACATTGTGGGAAAAGAAGAAAATGTGTATGGTAAATACACAGGACCATTTAGAAAAGAGTTAACCCTTTACAACACAATCCAAAGTTTTAATGACCCTTGGGAAGAAAGGTTTTGAAAATATTATGGGAAAACGAGAAACTGCTAGTAACCTGCATTTTCACCTTTTCCCACAATGTTTTCTATCCTGTCAGAGACAAATTTCATTATTTGAGCCACATTTGATTTGCCATCTGCAAATGCTTTCAATTTGGACAGGTCTAAAATCTTGTCGTAGGGTAACCGCAGTTAACTCTTTACCAAATGACAAAATTTTAGACATGTTCAAGTTGGAAGCATTTGCAGACAACAAAATTAATGTGACTCAAAAATTGAAGTTTGTTTTGGGAAGGGAAGAAAACATTGTGGGAAAAGAAGAAAATGTGTATGGTAAATACACAGGACCATTTGGAAAAGAGTTAACCCTTTACAACACAATCCAAAGTTTTAATGACCCTTGGGAAGAAAGGTTTTGAAAATATTATGGGAAAAAGAGAAACTGCTAGTAACCTGCATTTTCACCTTTTCCCACAATGTTTTCTATCCTGTCAGAGACAAATTTCATTATTTGAGCCACATTTGATTTGCCATCTGCAAATGCTTTCAATTTGGACAGGTCTAAAATCTTATCGTAGGGTAACCGCAGTTAACTCTTTACCAAATGACAAAATTTTAGACATGTTCAAGTTGGAAGCATTTGCAGACAACAAAATTAATGTGACTCAAAAATTGAAGTTTGTTTTGGGAAGGGAAGAAAACATTGTGGGAAAAGAAGAAAATGTGTATGGTAAATACACAGGACCATTTGGAAAAGAGTTAACCCTTTACAACACAATCCAAAGTTTTAATGACCCTTGGGAAGAAAGGTTTTGAAAATATTATGGGAAAAAGAGAAACTGCTAGTAACCTGCATTTTCACCTTTTCCCACAATGTTTTCTATCCTGTCAGAGACAAATTTCATTATTTGAGCCACATTTGATTTGCCATCTGCAAATGCTTTCAATTTGGACAGGTCTAAAATCTTATCGTAGGGTAACCGCAGTTAACTCTTTACCAAATGACAAAATTTTAGACATGTTCAAGTTGGAAGCATTTGCAGACAACAAAATTAATGTGACTCAAAAATTGAAGTTTGTTTTGGGAAGGGAAGAAAACATTGTGGGAAAAGAAGAAAATGTGTATGGTAAATACACAGGACCATTTGGAAAAGAGTTAACCCTTTACAACACAATCCAAAGTTTTAATGACCCTTGGGAAGAAAGGTTTTGAAAATATTATGGGAAAAAGAGAAACTGCTAGTAACCTGCATTTTCCATTTTCACCTTTTCCCACAATGTTTTCTATCCTGTCAGAGACAAATTTCATTATTTGAGCCACATTTGATTTGCCATCTGCAAATGCTTTCAATTTGGACAGGTCTAAAATCTTGTCGTAGGGTAACCGCAGTTAACTCTTTACCAAATGACAAAATTTTAGACATGTTCAAGTTGGAAGCATTTGCAGACAACAAAATTAATGTGACTCAAAAATTGAAGTTTGTTTTGGGAAGGGAAGAAAACATTGTGGGAAAAGAAGAAAATGCTGGTTACCAGCATTTTCTCCTTTTCCCACTTTGTTTTCAAAAGGCTTCTTCCTCAGGGTCATGAAAACCAGGGATTGTTTGGTAAAGGGCTAAACAATACCAAATAGTTTTATTAAAGGATTGTAGCTACGTTCCCAGTTAATAATCTAGTAAAATCAATTATTTAAACTCTAATTTCAGTCTATGATTTGTCAGTTGGTCTCTTTTCAATTGTCAGTTGCTTTCAATCTTTTTGTCCTTACTGGAGCTCTAAAATAACACTGTATATTTATTTTTCCACCCACATTTTCCTTTAAAAGAAAACCAGCATATTTCATATGGGTTTTCAAAGCCTCTCTCTATTCACATTACAACACATGTAAACTTTTTTCCTTTCTGCCACAAGCTACCTCAGAAAGCGTCTGGCAAAATTTGATTTTATGCCTCCAATTAGAATTCACAATTGTGTATGTGAACAATTTCCAAACAATCCCGAACTTTAACAACCCCATGAAAGAGGACTTTTCAAAACATTACAGAAAAAGGAGAAACTGCAGCTAACCAGAATCTTCTCCTGTTCCCACAATATTTGTCTTTGAAAAATATATTTCATGTCTTGAGTAACATTTATTTTGTCATCTAAAACTTCAGTCTGTTGTTTGGTTAAAATATGAAATCATCTTAACATCTTAAAGGCAAAAGGAGAAAGTGCTTGTTCCATACAAATTGATTTCAAAAGGGGTTTGCAGTCAGATGAAAAAAAAATCACTATTTGGAGAAATGCACTAAGAATAGCCCAAAGCAGTTCATTTAGCAATTTTACAGATCATTGCCACCAGATCAAACAATCTAAGAAAACATAGATAAAAATCAAAATAAAAATCACAATCACTAATTATGTACAAGTACAAATTATAACCCTTCCTATCATTTAGACAAAATGTCAACAAAAAAACAGATTGACACATGGCTCAAAATGAATTGTTCAAGTTTTATCTCAAAAAATCTTCAAATGCCTTTCTAAAACCATCTAAACTTTTGTACAAAGTCAAAGCCAAATAACTTTTGTCAAAATCAAGTAAGTTAAAAAAGAGATATTTAGTTAGGATGAGACCCTAAAAATTTGCTTATTCATATTGAGGAGAACTTACATTGAAAAATAGTGTCAAGAATCCATTAAGAGTATGTGTAAAACTCTAAAACTATTTATCAAAAGTAAGTAATTGTGGATCCAAGATCAGACTGCATGCTCTGTGTTGTCTGATCTTTGACTTACAGTGTCTTCAAAAACAGTATATGCTGAGTTCTGCAAGCTAAGGGTTGCAGAAGCTTGGGGGTACCATAACCTGAATTTCTGAACCTTGAAATATCCGAGTATCAAATTTCCCAGTCTCATTAACAATAGAAGAAAAATATAAATATGGGCAATTAAATAGGCATATTAATCAATAAACAGACTTCAAAACTAAATCTTTTACCAAACAATCCCAGTGACTCTGAAAAGGCAGCTTTAGAAAACATGAAAGGTGTAAGGAGAAAATGCTGGTGACCAGCATTTTCTCCTTTTACCACTATGTTTTCCACCTTATCAGAGAACTACAGCTCATTCATAGCAATTTAGAATTTGTCCTCTCAATTTTTTTCAGTTTTGTTTCGTAAAGGGGTCAATCAATAAACCCACTTCAAACATTATACAGTCATACAGCATGTAAATGGTCATCATGAAAAACTTTGACCCGTCAGCCATATCAATCAAAACTGTAATTCCATTTCACAGACAGTGTAGGTCAAGATCAGACTACACAGAACATGCAGTCTGATCTTGGATCTACACTGTCTGCCAATTTCCCATTTTCTAGATAAGAAACAATTTTGCTTTAAATTGCAATTTTTGTATCAATATTCCCTTCATACCCTTTACCACAGAATCCTGTTTTAACAACCACAAAGAGGAAATTTTTTTAAAAATATTGTGGGAAGAGGAGAAAATACTGATTACCAATATTTCCTTCTTATCCAACAGTGTTTTCAGAAGTCCTTTTTATAGGATCCTTAAAATTTGGAATTGTTTGGTAAATAATCAAATATTTTGTTTTCGTTGATTCACCATCTGTCTGGCATTCACACTACATGGTTACAGTACACAATACTTGAACAAAATTTATTGGTCATTTAAATTCGATATGTTAAGCTGGTCAAACAATAACCTCTGGTCAGTTATTCTTTGATACAGTGTGACCAATAGTTTCAATAAATTACCTGGACTTTTAGGAGAACAAACATATTTACATTGCAAGACCATTCATAAACCAGTGTCCTGCAGCTATTTGGACATAACTTGATCCTTACCAACACTTATTTTAAGACTTATGCAATTGATATAATTTCCAAAACTTTGTAGGCAAAGGAACTATCATGTGTCACAAGTAACAGCTCCTTTTCTAACAATGTTCTTACAACCATTAAAGGTGGGTATTTAGATTTTTTACATCTCACAAAATTAAAAAACATATGTATCACTGAAATTTATATGAAAAAACAATACAAATCATCAATAATTAAGAATCATAAAATTACAAAAAAAATTTTTTTTGATGGTGTTCCCTTAAAAGGCTACGTAGCCTCTTAAGATATTTTTAGATTTCGCGCCAGAAATCAAAAAAGCATTGTGGGAATGTCAAGTGACTGGCATGTGACTAATGACGCTTAAATTCCATAACATAACAAACATGTAATTATTTTCCATAATGTCTTCTTCGGACGCTATGTTTGAAGCTGTATCTGTGTATTTCCGGTATGTACATGAGCGAGTTGCTCATGTAAAAATAGAACGTGTTTCCCGTCAGTGTCGACCTGGGCCGTAGTAAATCTGTAATTTCTCTTGTTGTCGGATGGTTTTCGACATCTGGGGTTTTATGAATGAAAATTAAAAGGCTTTGGGAGTATAAAGATGAATTTTTTGTATTTTTGTAAAATTTTCGTCCCAAAATCTGAAGGGCCACCTTTAATTTATTCCCCCTTCCTTTCAAACTATTTGTCTGTTAGTGATCAAGCCAGCACAACAATGAGTTTATCTTATCAGTAATTCACCCTTCACAAAACAGTCTATTTTAACGTTCCTGTAGATGAAGACAGGTTTTGAAAACATTGTGGGAAATGGAAACAAGAGGGCCAAGATGGCCCTGGATCGCTCACCTGAATTTTTGAGAGGACCATAGCCAATTTTTTTTTGAGGTATTGAAACTTTGGAAACAAAATCATTATTTTGCCAAGCAATTTTGAAAAGGTCACCTGTAAAAGTCATTTCAAAATCTGTCACCACCCTTACAATCATCACCACAGCAATGATTTTGATGAATCAGAATTCTGCAAATAAATTTTTGGATAGATCACCCAAGGACAATTTCTTGAAGAAGAGCACCTGCTCGATAGTGACTAAAAAAGTCGAACAAGAGCACCACATGCAGGTGCCAACAATTGGCTGTTGTTTTTCAACGGATAAAAATTTCCCTAACAATTTTTGAAAAGGGTCACCCTAGGAACATTTCTGTGAAATTATTTCAAAATCTGACCAGCTGTTCCAGAGAAGAAGAATAAAGAAATTCCTCTTCATGTCCCTGTAGTGCAAATAGCCCCCACCATCAGAACCATGTTTCTTGACAGATCACAATTTTGTGAACAATTTTTGAAAAGAGTCACCCAAGGAACATTGCTGTGAAATTATTTCAAAATCTGACCAGCAGTTTCAGAGAAGGAGAATTTTTAAGAATTTCTTCGTGTCTGTATGGTGTAAATAGCCCACAGCCATCAGAGCCATGTTTCTTGATGGATCAAAATTTCTCGAGTAATTTTTGAAAAGGGTCACCTAAGAAACATTTCGGTGAAATTATTTGAAAATCTGACCAGAGAAGAAGAATTTTTAAGAATTTCTTCATGTCCATATAGTGCAAGTAGCCCCCCCCAGGAGCCATGTTTCTTGACAAATCAGCATTTTGCGAACAATTTATGAAAAGAGTCACCTAAGAAACATCTCTGTGAAATTATTTGAAAATCTGACCAGCCGTTTCAGAGAAGAAGAATTTTTAAGAATTTCTTCATTTCTGTATAGTGCAAGTAGCCCCAAGTCACCAGAGCCATGTTTCTTGACAGATCAAAATTTCGCGAACAAGTTTTGAAAAGGGTCACCCAAGGAACATCTCTGTGAAATTATTTCAAAATCTGACCAGAGGTTTCAGAGAAGAAGAATTTTTAAGAATTTATTCATTTCTGTATAGTGCAAGTAGCCCCCATTCACCAGATCCATGTTTCTTGACAGATCAAAATTTCGCGAAAACGTTTAGAAAAGGGTCACCCAAGGAACATCTCTGTGAAATTATTTCAAAATCTGACAAGAGGTTTCAGAGAAGAAGAAGAATTTTTAAGAATTTCTTCATTTCTGTATAGTGCAAGTAGCCCCAAGTCACCAGAGCCATGTTTATTAACAGATCAAAATTTCGCGAACAAGTTTTGAAAAGGGTCACCCAAGGAACATCTCTGTGAAATTATTTCAAAATCTGACAAGAGGTTTCAGAGAAGAAGAAGAATTTTTAAGAATTTCTTCATTTCTGTATAGTGCAAGAAGCCCCCATTCACCAGAGCCATGTTTCTTGACAGATCAAAATTTCGCGAAAACGTTTAGAAAAGGGTCACCCAAGGAACGTCTCTGTGAAATTATTTCAAAATCTGACCAACGGTTTCAGAGAAGAAGAATTTTTAAAAATGTCTTCATTTCCGTATAGTGCAAGTAGCCCCCATTCACCAGAGCCATGTTTCTTGACCGATCAAAATTTTGCGAACAATTTTTGAAAGGGGTCACCCAAGGAACATCTCTGTGAAATTATTTCAAAATCCAACCAGCGGTTTCAGAGAAGGAGATTTTTAAAGAATTTCTTAGAAAATTCCATTTGGTTGCCATGGTAACCAGAGTTTTTGATGGGATCAAATTCTGTGAATATTTTCTAAAGAGAACCTCCCAAGGAACATTCCAGCCAAGTTTGGTCCAAATTGGCCCAGCGGTTTAGAAGGAGTTGATGTTTAAAGAATTGTTGACGACGCACGACGGACACCGGGTGATCCTAAAAGCTCCCCTTGAGCATGTAGTGCTCAGGTGAGCTAAAAATGCTGGTAACCAACATTTTTTCCTTTTCCAGCAAAGTTTTCAACTATTTCAAAGACAGATGGTATCATTTAACTCTTTGCGAAACAAAACAATTTTAGGCTTGTCCATCTGTAGACCACGATATAAATGTGGTTTAAAATTGAGATTTGTCTTTGGGAAGGGTAGAAAACATTGTGGAAAAAGGAGAAAGTGCTGGCTTCCAGCATTTTCTTTTTCCACACTGTTTTCAAAAGCTTTTAGCCTCAGGTTCATTAAAAGTCAGTAGTGTGTGGTAAAGGGTTAAGTATCCTAACATTTATAATCTACAAGCACTTTCAACATTTCACAATGTTTTAAATAGTCCTTCAAAGACATATCTTTTATTGCCATCTGAATTTGTCATCTGCTTGATGATTTAAAAAAGGATGTATCAAAATTTTTGTCATCGGGTTAAGGAATAAAAAAAAATATTTATGTAATTTCTAAAACAAGAGGGCCATGATGGCCCTGTATCGCTCCACTGGCTTTTTAACCCTTTACTACGCAAATCAAAGTGTTAATGACCCTGAAAGAGAAGGCTTTCAAAAACATCGTAAGAATAGGACATGTTGTCATCCAGTATTTACTCCTTTTCCCACAACGTTTCCTAACTATCAAGGACAGAAATAGTCATTTAAGCTACATTCAATTTGTCTTTTTGCAATGGCTTTAAACTTGGTACAGTAAAAAAAAATACAGTTAAAAAAAACTCTCTCTTAAAACAGAACATTTCCTCTCCAAAAAACTTGAATACCAAACTCCAATAACGTATAACTGCAGTTTGATAATCAAGGGAGGTAAATAGTAACAAACTTTATCTTGTATAACAGGAGTTATTTCCCTTGATTACTATTCTAAATTACAGTCACCCTATAAGCCCATGTTAAACTTGTGATCTCCAAGGCAGAGCCAATTTTGACCCCAGGGCTATAATATGAAGGAATTTGATAGAGGACCATTAGATAAAGCTACATGCCAAATTTGGTAGCCCTGGGCCTTATGGTTTCAGACAAGAAGATTTTAAAATTCTCCACCATACTTTGAAGCAAGGAAAAAAGATGTAGACTATAAATTATAATGTACTGGAACAGCAATGTTTTGAGTGCATTTATATTTGCATGGACAGAACAAGAGTTATTTCCTTTTATCAGTATGTAAACTTAAATCATATAACCAGTTATAATCTTTAATAAAGCCAAGCCCACAGCAGCCACGTCCATTGCCAGATCAAATTTTTAGCAAAGAATCTGAAATATGTAACCCACAACATAGGGTTTGAACGAGAAATAATGGATTTAGAATATGATCACTCTCTCTTATCTGGAGCTGTGCTTTCATTTTGAATTTCTTTTTGTGACTGAGCATATCATTGTATTTTTAAGGGCAGTATCTTTGTTTGTTATGTAGCAGACCTCTGAATCCTTATTCTGCTAAATAAATTAAATGAAACTTTCATGTAAATAATAAAAACCTAAATATTGCCATTTCATAAAGCTACATGCCAAATTTGGTCGTCCTAGGCCCCATGGCTAGGTCAAAGAAGAATTTTAAAGTTCTCCCTATATAAGCCCATGTAAAACTTGTTATATAAGCCCATGTAAAACTTGTTACCCCCGGCCAGGGCCTAATTTGACCCCAGGGCTATAATTTGAACAATCTTGGCAAAGGTCCACTAGATAAAGCTACATGCCAAATTTGGTAGCTCTAGGCCCTATGGCTAGGTAGAAGAGGAATTTTAAAGTTCTCCCTAAATAAGCCCATGTATAACTTGTAACCCCCGGGGCGGGGCCAATTTTGACCCCAGGGCTATAAATTGAAGAAACTTGGTAGAGGTCCACTAGATAAAGCTACATGCCAAATTTGGTAGCCCTTGGCCTTACGGTTTCAGACAAGAAGATTTTCAAAGATTTTCAAAATTTTTCAGTTTTGTTGCCATGGCAACCAGAGTTTTTGAAGGAATTAAATTCTTTCAAGAAATTCTGAAGAGGACCATGGCAGGATCATTTCTGTGAAGTTTCATCAAAATTGGATGGGTAGTTTCAGAGAAGAAGACGTTTTAAAAAAAAGTTAACGCACGGACGCACGGACGGACGGACGGACGGACAACAGGCCATGACATAAGCCCGCTGGCCTTCGGCCAGTGGAGCTAAAAAACAGATTTTTAGGGTGAGAAAAACATTGACCTCATATTCATAATGCATCACACCTAGAGAATTACATGTACTAGACAAGAAAATTTTAGACTAGTCAATATTAAGTCTTTACCTCACAACAAAATTTTAGACTTGTCCAAATTCAAAGCATATGCAGATGACAACACTAGAACTTGTTTTTCTACAAAAAAACAGATGCCTCCCCCCTTTTTGGTGTCATAAGGATTGATATGTCACCAAGGCAATTTCTAACTGAAATAATGGTCATTTTTCTCTAATGGTTTTTGAGTTATAGAGGAGACAGGAAATTGTATGGAAAATGAGTAAGGAAAATAATCAAAGGGAAATAACTCGAAAAATATACAAGCCAGAGTTATGGTTCTTGTGCATGACACTTCGTCTCACGGTGCTTTACAAATGTGTGAAGTTTTATCAAAATATCTTAAAAGGTTTTCTAGTTATAGAGCAGACACGATTTGTGAGAGACAGACAGATGGACAGACACACAGACACATGGGGAAAAACAATGTCTCCCGACCCTGACGGGGGGGAGACATAATAAATAATGTAATTCCAAATTTAAATTTGTAAGAAAACATAGTGGAAACAGGAGAATATGATGGTTACCAGCATTTCATCTTCATTTTCTCCTGTTCCCACATTGTTTACAAAAGCCCTCTTCTTAAGGGTTGTTAAAACTCTTGATTGTTTGGTAGAGGGTTAAAAGCATTTCCCACGTACAATAATTTAATGTAACTTTAATTGATCAGATAATATCTTTGAAAGGCTAAAAACCATTGCATTTTTCTGTAAGCCTTTTCCCTTGGTTTTAACCTATTTCCTTTATACTGTGCCTGCCAGTGCACCCATCCATGCTTTCCTGGAATTTCTTTCTACCAGTACTTTGCAAAACGATCTCACCTAGGGTAGAAGTCATAGTGGATAAAAGAGAAATTGCTGGTTACCAGCAGTTTCTCCTTTTCCCATGATGTTTTCAACAGCCTTCTACCTAAGTGTTGTTAAAAGTACAGGGTTAAACAGTATTGAGACAATGTTAAGCAGTACACTGTGAGCAGTGTTAGACAATTTCTTGTCCCAATCACCATCAGAAAACCCCTAAAAGAATTTGGCTAGGCTGGGGAATTAAACCAGAAACCCTCGGGTTTCAAGTTATGTGCATTACCTAGCATGCTACTGGACACAGTCAATGTACCCGTAAAGCACCTTTCACATGTATAGATGCTTATGCAGCCAGTGTAGATTAAGATCAGACTGCACAAAATGTGCAGTCTGATCTTTGATCTACACTGTCTGCCTAGCTGAAGCACTATAGACAAAGCCCATCATCAAACTGCAATTATCTAGGTCTTATTTCTAGACTGACTACGACCACTGGATTCATTTGGTTAAGTCAAATAAGATAGCTTTGAAATTCCTTTGAAAAGCTAAAATCCATTCTTGGAAAAAGTTGAAAATCACCAAGTTTCCACAATGTTTTCCCATATTTCTCCTTTTCTTACAAAGTTTACAAAAAAGTTATTTTTGTGTGAAGAATAACGCCAGTATGTTTTGGGCTGACCTAGTAAGAGCTAGACATTCATTATACATGCAAATTAAGGAAAGGTCTTTGAAATAAAAGTAACTTTGATTGTATGCAAATCACTTTTCTATCAAAGTGATTAATTCAACCCTTAACCCTTTATCACACAATCCCGAATTTTAACAACCCTGAGGAAGAAGCCTTTTGAAAACATTGTGGGTAAAGAAGAAAATGCTGGTAACCAGCATTTTCTTCTTTTTCCTCAATGTTTTCTACCCTTCTTGAATTCTTTCAATTTTGAGTCACTTATATTTTGTTGTCTGTAAATGCTTTCAATTTGGACGAGTTTAAAATGTTGCAAGCTACAAAATTTTGGACTTGCCCAAATCAAAAGCATTTGCAGACATCAAATTTAATGTGGTACAAATTATTGGATTTGCCTATGTAAAGGTAGAAAACATTGTAGGAAAAGAAGAAAATTATGGTTACCTGGTTACCTTTCAAAAGTCTTTATTCTTCAAGGTCATTAAAACTAGGGATTAAGTGGAAAAAGATTAAAGCCTGAGACCCAATATAAGATGCCTTTTTAAGGACAGTGTAGATTAAGATCAGACTAAACAGAATGTGCAGTCTGAACTTTGATCTACCCTGTCCACTATTTTGTCACATATTCTGGCCCAAACAAACTTAGAATAGCAAGATTTTAGCAGTTTTTCTCATTAAAAGGTCTGTTGTATTAATTCAGGATTCTTAGGGTTAACTCTTTACCACACAAATTTGTGTTGTAATGACTCTGAAAAAGAAGCCTTTAGGAAAACATTATGGGAAGTTAGGAGAAAATGCTGGTAACCAGCATGTTCTCTTTTTCATATGATGTTTCTACACTATCAAAGACAAATTCCATCATTTGAGCCATATCTGGATGTAAAGGCGTAGAATTGTTTAATTAGGTTTAATTAATTAATACAGGGAAAGGACAAAGTTACTGAAAGTCCATTTGTTATAGTTCAAGTGAAATTTTTGAGTCTACCTTAAAGTGCACGATCATTTACTGGGATATATTCCAGCTGTAAATAAGCAAAGGACATTTAACTCTTTACCACATAACAAAGTTTTAGACTTCTCCATTTTTCAGGCATTTGCAGACTAAAACTTAAATGTGGCTCCAATGGGGAAGTAAGGGTAGAAAACATGTTTTCAAAAGCCTTCAGGATTGAGTGGTAAACTATTAGCTCTTTACGAGACAACAAGATGTTAGACTTCTCAAAATTGAAAGCATTGCAGACAACAAAATTAATTTGGTGCAAATTATAGGAGTTGTTTTCAAATGGACAGAAAACAACCCGAGAAAAGGAGAAAATGCTAGTTACCGGCACTTTTTTCTTTTCACAAAATGTTTTTTAAAGCCTTTTGCCTCAAAATGATTAGTATATTATAAGAAACCTTTCACCAGAAGACCTCTGATTGGAGGAGAAATTTCTCCTCACTAGAAATTACTCCGTTTTGGCGCAATTTCCCCTTTTTCATATTGTTTTCATTTGTTTCCAAGCTCAATTCGTGTGTATTATTCACATCTTATGTGATTGTTTTCAAGATCTTTTGCCATAAATTTCCGTAACTCTTTACTAGATGACAAAATTTTATGATGTGTCCATTTTGAAGAGTACATAATTATTAAATGTGGGTCAGATTTTAGGACAATGCCTAGGAAAGGATGGAAAATGTTGTATGAAAGAAAGAAGAATGCTGGTGATCAGCGTTTTCTTCGTTTCACACAATATTATCAAAAGCCATCTTTCTCAGGGTTGCTAAAACTCCGGATAATTTAACAAAGGGTTAAGAAAATAGCTGAAAGCGAAGATTTAACATCAGATTGCATATCAATGCTGTCTGATCTTGATCTACATTGTCCTTACATTGAGAGGGTCTGATCTTGCCTGATCTTAAACACTGTCTATGAAAAGTACTACAGTTGTGCCTAACGCTGATATGAATCACCCTCAGAGTGCAGAATACAACTCACAGACTGATATCGAGTTTAGCAATAAGACCCATGAAAGAGTGCTGCATAAGGTGCCAAGGCTTGGCTGCCACTGCTTGATTTTCAGTAAAAATTTCAGGTCAAATAAGCGGCATAACTCTGTCAAAAATACTTTGATAGTTATCTGCCCCTTTTGATGGTAAACAACTTGTCTAAGTTTGAAGAGAATATCTTAATTAACGATAGAGATATTATAAAATGTCAAACTTTTTTGAAAATTCTAAGTTGAAAAAGCGGGCAAAAAACTGTCAAAAATATTTTGATGGTTGCCTGTCCCTGCTGTATTGGTTCCCCTTTTGATAGTTCTATATTTTATTACTAAGCCACACAGGAACCCAATTTCTGTACAGTCTAATCCTGATCTGCCCTTGTTGCAAAGGACTAAAGTCACACATGGTGCTCTTTAGTTAAATAATCTAAACCAGAGCCAAGTACTGAACTTCCAAAATGTCATCTAGAAAATGTCACCACACAGTCTCATCCTGTGTTTAAATGTCAAGATTCATCAAGTAGCCCATAATGAGGCAGCTTTCTGTTTCCCATACCTTGTTTTCATGACTTTTTACTTCAGCCTACAAAGAAGTACTTAGATAAAATGATCTCTTTTCCTGACAACCATGTTCTAGACTTACAGGATAGAGTTGAAATTTGTTTTTAGTAAGATACTTGTTCTAAAGTCAGCAACCAGTCTTACAAACAGGGCTAAAACACAGGTTTTGAATTGCAAATTATAGGGCTTGCTCTGCTCTTCAACAAATACACAAAGACTTTTAACACACCTTTAGCCTAAAAACATAGCAGGAAAAGGAGAATTTGCTACATGCAATAAGTCATTGTCCCTTTTCCCACTATCTTTTCCATTCTTCCGATATTTTCCTTCAAACAAGTGGTTGTGAATATTTTCATAAGTCTATGATAGAAGGCTTGTACAGTCATGGGTTAAGTATGGAGTACATAGATTTAAGGGTACCACAGAAGTTATATATCAGGGTTTAGGGTGTTATTAACAACAATTCCAAAACTGTTAAAACAAAGTTACCTAACAGTTACCTTCCCCTGGTGCCTGTGACCCATTTTCACTTATCTTGTCTATTCATTCTTTACCAGATGCCAAAATTATGGACTTGTTCACTTTGAAAACAATTGCAGACAACAAACTATATCAGCCATGCTCTGGCAAAAGGGGGCTTAATGCATCTCTGTGATTCATGATACAAAGCAAGTCATCACATACTTATGGATCCATAATGTCCACTTTTTGTAAAAAACGACTTAATCATGAGGTAGACTGGTCCTTGGACATACCGAAAATTGACCAATAGCGAAAAGTTTCGGCCCAGGTCAGCCTGCATGGACTGCACAGGCTGACCTGGGTCGATACTTTTCGCAGATGCATTAAGCCCCCTTTTCACAGAGCATGGCTCAATTATGTTTTCAGAAATAATAAAAAAAAAGTGTCTTTTGAAGAGTAAACAGAGAGCCATTGGCCCTAAAGCGCTCTCCTTGTGCACTTTGTGATCAGGTGAGCTAAAAGACATTGTGGGAAATAGAGAAACTGCTGGTTTCCAGCATTTTCCCCTTTTTCCACAATGTTTTCAAGAGCTTGGGATTGCGTGGAAAAGGGTTAAAAACAAAATAGCACAAAATGACTGGCAAAAATGGGTCAAAACATGTTAGTTTGTTCACAAAACTAAGGACTAACACATAATGGTCATGACTGCATGTGACTTACACAATTCTGAGGTTACAACCATCCGATCTGCCGTAAGAAAAAGAACAAATTAACTCTTTCCATACCATAGATGACACCGGAAGCTTTAATGGACAGTGTACATCAAGATCAGACTGCACAGAACATGCAGTCTGATCTCTGATCTAGATTATGGACAAACTGTCTCTTGATATAGTAGTGGAATTGTACTTGAAGCCTTTGAGATGATGCAAACTTTTTGTTCAGCAATGAAGAAGTATAGGTGAATCTGTATCCTTTGCCATTCATATGCTGGATATCATAAATGTTGACACAATTTCTTCACAAGAACTCTTTAACTTGCACCACACAGTCAGACAGACTCACTGTTCAATGGTGAGATGGACCTACAGACCAATTCCAGTATTCTCCACCCTCAACTTCCCCCGCCCCCCACGAAAACATTTATTATGTGCGAGTGTACCAAAGTTAGTATTGTATTCAACATTATTTAGTTATATCCCAGTGGCCAGTGCATATATCCATGCTTTCCTGTAGTTCTTTTACCAGTACTTCACACAATATTCAACAAAGCCACTGGCTGCTTTCCCACAAAACCAACATCAAAACAATGATCAGTAATGAAAGAGGAATGCTATACCTAAGATCTAGCTGATTGATTACATTGGCTTTTTTACCCCTTTTTCAACATAATTTTAGCCTTGTCTGCCTGACGGCTCATTTACTGATATATGTCCTGCAATTCACCAGTACTAGGTCAGGGCTCTGATATGTCTTGATGAGGACAAACTTTTGTCAAAAAATTCACATCTTTTTTAAAAAGAAATTCTTTTCTTCATTTAATTTTCTTCTGTGTATAAATTGAACAAGTAAATGGTGTTTCTGAATGGGTAGTAAAACACTTAAATAATTTCCAGATGACGAAATTTCTGACTTGTCAAATTTGAAAGCAATAGCAGACAAAAAATTAAATGTAACTCAAATGATGAGATCTTCTTCTGAAACAGTATAATACATTATGGGGAAAGGAGAAAATGCTGGTAAACACCACTTTCTCCCTTTCCCTTGATACTTTTGAGGGGCCTTCATCATCATTCTAGTTTATCAAAATAAGGGGTTGTTTGGAAAAGGATAAAAGGAGGATATTTGTTTTTTATGGTGAAAGATCGAAATTTATTTCATCTCATGAACATCATCGGTAATATTTTCATGAGTGGCGCAGGCACGAGTGAAAATATTACCGATGATGTTCACGAGATGAAATAAAGAGGATTTTTTTTTTTTTAACGGTGAAAGATTGAAATTTATTTCATCGAGTGAACATCATCGGTAATATTTCCACGAGTGGCTGCTCCACCTGTGAAAATATTACCAATGATGTTCACTCGATGAAATAAATTTCCATCTTTCACCGTAAAAACAAATATTCTATTTATTTCATTCTTTTAACCCTTTCTGGGGGGAACTTAATCAAAATCCAGTACAGTTCTTTTTGGTTATTCCCCATGGCATACCCCCTCCGCATAGCAACGCATTACAATATTACGTCAAGCACGAGAAATGTAAGGTAAATTACGTCTATTTCCATCTGGTTGTGAGGCATGCGCATTTCACCTAGTTAACTAGTGAGTGGGAACAACTGTTTCTGCCTTCAAATGTAGAGTTAGAATATAAAAATCGGTATTTTCGCTGGTCGTAACCATGAAATATCGAAAAATATTTCACCGATATTTCTTGATAACCTACCAGAAAGCATGAAATAAATTGCGATAATGTATGTATCTATTAGATAAAGGATAAAGTGGTATAACTCTTTACCAAACGACAAAATTTTAGACAGGTCCAAATTGAAAGCATTTGCAGACGACAAAATTAATGTGACACAAAAATTGATATTTGTTCTGGGAACGGTGGAAAACATTGTGGGAAAAGGAGAAAATGCTGGTTACCAGCATTTTCTGCTTTTCCCACAATGTTTTCAAAGGGCTTCTTTCAGAGAGTCGTGAAAACCAGGGATTGTTTGGTAAAGAGATAATGTATGTCTGAATATGTAAAATAAAATACTTCAAAAAATATTTTTGCATAGAAAAAAAGATCAAAGGTTAAACTTGAAAAGTAACCTACCTTCCACATATAAGACTAGCACTCTTACCCATGGAAACCGCGAGAAATAGTAACTGTGTATCACCATGAAATCTCGTGAAATAGTAACTATCTCATAAAAAGGTAACTTTTATCCATGGCAATCACAAGAAATAGTACCGAATTGTCATATAAAAAAGTAACTTTTATCCTTAGAAATCACATGAACTAATAACTATTTACATCACTATGGAAACTATAAGCAATAGTATCACAAGAAATAGTGACTGTATATCACCAAGATATCTTCCAAAATAGGGACTCCGTTTTATCTTGTGAGATAATAACTTTTACCCGTGGAAATCTCAAGAAATAGCAAGTAATTTTATGAAATAGTAACTGATTATCTCACGAAGTAATACCTTTTATCCATGGAAATCACAAGAAATATGAATGTATATCACAATGAAATCTTATGAAATAGTAACTTCAATTCCTCTCATGAAATATTAATTTTTGCCCATGGAAATCACAAGACTAAATATTTCCACTAAGAAAGCTGTAACTGTAAACACTACTTGAAAGAACACAATGTGTAAATGTGTTAAACAATCCTTGGTTATCTATAATTCAATCACCTACAGCAAAAAAACAATTTATAAGTATTTCTGACATTTTCTAAATCTATTCACTTCTTTCAAAAATGTATTCAATAAAACAGAAAATCCTGCCAAACAGACTAAGACAAATTAATTTAGAAAATGATTATTAAAGATCAATTAAATCTAATAACTTTCTAAGAACCTTTTTGATATCTTTATCGGACAAGTCTGAAACAATCATTTTGAATTCTATGACTTTTTCCCAGTTTTTTTTTTTAATCAACTCTCTTCCTTTTATTCAATAATGAACTGTTGAACAAATAAAATGTATAATTTTTCGCCTACGATCTTTTTTTTCGTAAGTGAGCTTTCTTCCTTCAACCCTTTACCACAAGACAAAATTTTCATACCAGTCAAAATTGAAAGCTAACTTGCAGATGATAATAGATAAGAGATGTGGATCATATGATGAACTTTGTCCTGATAAGAAAACATTGTGGGAAATGGAGAAAATGCTGGTAACCAGCATTTTCTCCTTTTCCCACAATTTTTTCAAAGCCTTCACCCTCAGGGTCATTAAAACTTGGGATTGTGTAGTTAAAGGTTAAACTGATCTGTAAAATTAAAGAACCAAATGACCTTCAAGCAAGTTGATTCATATTAACTGTAATTTTTGTGTAACAAAGCTACTGCACAAAATATAATGCTGATACTTGTATAACTATACTAATTTACAAAATATCGAATTCCAGTTATCATTTGATTTCTATCTGTTATCTAAATAAAATCAAAACCTCAAATCTATTTTAATATTCCACTCTCACTATTGTTGCAGCTCACATATCCGTCAGATATTTAATACTCAAGAAATACTTTCAACCATGTTTAAAGTCCATAATAAAATCAGAACTCCTTATCACTATTTAATATTCATTATGCGAACATTATTAATCGTAGGTAGATCAATTTACTCTTAGCAAACATTGGGCAAAGAATCAAGTGTTTAAAAGACGATGTAGATCAAAGATCAGACTGCAAAAAAAGGTGCAGGCTGATCTTGTATCAATATTGTTCTAATATTTTGTCAGTGCCATGAAATTTCAGTAATTCTAGAAATTCAAACTGATTGAAAAATGTTCATTTGATTTTATTGAACACAGAATTAAGCAATCATATATAATCCCAGACAAATCTATTTCACTTTTGAACATACAACATTTCGTTTTTCACTCCCCCTTTTTCTGTTTATGAATACACAAATTTCATACATAATATACACACACTACAAACAATTCCCCTGTCACTCTATAGCTTTGTCATTTGTTTCAAAGATACGATTCTATCATATTTATCTTTACGACCCCAAGAGAAGTAGATCAATCCTCATACCAAATCCACTGTCAAAAATCTGTGGCGAGAAACTACTTTTACATTTTTTTTTTTTAAAACCTCCCATTGGCTTATACTTATCAACTTATCACGGGTACCTAATCCACTTCTATTCTTTTTCAGAGTGGACCGACCCGTCCGTAAAATCCAATAATTAAACTTGAGACCCTTTTCAAAATCGACATGCCTTTTTTAAATCAAAATCATATATCGGGTATACAGATCTTTATCCGACCAAACCTTTACCCCTTTACCACACGGTACTAAGTTTTGACAACACTGAAACAGAAGGCTTCTGAAAACATTGTGGGCAAAGGAGAAAATACTAGTGACCACCATTTTCTCCTTTTCACAAAATGTTTTCTCCCCTGCCAATGATAACCTTCATTATTTGAGCCACATTCAGTTTGTTGTCTGCAATTGCTCTCAATTTGCTTAACTCTTTACCAAACATCAAAATTTTAGACTGGTCCAAATTGAAGGTACTTGCAGACGACAAAATAAACATAACTCAAAAATTGAAATTTGTTTTCAGCAAGGGTAGAAAACATTGTGGGATAAGGGGAAAATGCTGGTTACCAGCATTTTCTCCTTTTTCCACAATGTTTTCAAAAGGCTTCAATCTCAGGGTCGTAAAAACCAGGGGTTGTTTGGTAAAGGGTTAAGTCTAAAATTTTGCATTGTTGTACAGGGCAAACAAAGATGAAACTGATCTGTTTTTTTGTAGGTGTGGGTTTTTTTAAACCCGTTACCAGATAGCCAAATTTTAGATGTGTTTTACTTCCAAGTATGTGCAGGCAACACATTAAATGTTATCAAATAATATAATTTGTATTTGAAAGCAAAGGAAACACTATAGAAAAGGGAGAAAAGGCTGGTTACCAGCATATTCTACTTTTTCTAAAATATTTTTAAAAGCTGTCTTCAGAGCTAAAAAATTAAGAGGTTTGTCTAGTAAAGCTTAAGCCCCCTTGCACTCTCAATTTACTTATTGTTTTTCATTGTTTGTCATAAAAATTCATAGTTCTGGTATTGATTGATTGATTGATTGCATAATTAATGTAATGATGTTTTGGGCCTGTTTTAACATTATTTCTGACATTCAAAGGGACAGTACAGTTATTCAGGCCTATTCTAGGTTTCACCAGTACCACGCTGGGTTTCTAAAGTGTCTTGCCTAAGGACCCTCCCTGGGAAAAAGCCAGCTCTTCAAGTTGGGATTGATCTCCATGCATCCAGATTTCCAATCCTTCACCACTAGGACCCGTATTCTTGTAGAGCAGCTGGTATCCAAGAAATAGAAAATGCTGTAAAACTGTTTTGTTGAATTTAAAGCTAAAAATTGCTAGAAGTACAATAATCTGTACATTTGTCTCCCCTCTCCCATTCCCCCCTTATGTTAGCTCTTTAAAAGGGTAGAAAACATTGAGGGCAATGAAAAAAATGCTGGATACCAGCATTTTCTCCTTTTCCCACAATGTTCTCTTCCTCAGGATCATGAAAACAAGAGATTGCTTAGTAAAGGGTTAAAAATTGAGGTTCATGCACACACACATACACACACATAAAGAAAGGAAATGTGACCTATTTGAAAGAGGAAAATATTTCAAAATCACAAACAGGTATTAAAGAAAAACAAACATTTCGAAGGAAAGGAACATTTCAATAATATATTTGCATATTTTACGATGATCTTAAAATTCCTTCCTTTTCCCGATTAAGCACTTATCCATGGGAGATGTTAGCATAGGAGTAAACCTTTGGCCTCTCACATTGGGGTTATGGGTATGAATCCTGTGACAAGGGGGATCCACCTTTGAAACATGGTATGAGTACCGATTAACCCTTTACTACACAATCCTGATTTTAAATGACCCATAGGAAAAGAAGCTTTGAAAAAAAATTCTTGGAAAAGGAGAACAAGCTGGTAACCAGCATTTTCTCCTTTTCCCACATTGTTTTCTACCAAATCCAAGATGAATACTATCATTTCAGCAGCCTTAAAAAATGCACCTATCCATGTTTTCCTGAACTTTCTCTTACCAGTGCTTCATACAACATTCTTCCCAGGTCACTATCTGCTTCCCAATATAACCATAGTCGAAACAATGATCAGTAGTGGGAGAGAGATGAGTCCTATCACAATGAGTATCATTATCCCTGGAAAGAAGTTGGCAGAGCTGGGAATTCAAACCAGCAACCCCCTGGTTTCTAACCCTGTATGTTACCAACTGAGCTTCTTAGCTCGACTTCAGGGCGCGTTTCAAAAAGAGTACACCTTTCCAATTGGATTTCATTGAGTTTCAGACTATTTCAACAGTATTTCAGTAATATTGCTTTCATATCATGCAAATTCATAGCATCCTTCCTGATATACCGTTACAAGTGCTGGGCTACAATGCCTCGTCTATGGTAACTTCCACCTTGACTGACTCCAGAGGAATTTGCTGTTAATAGATAACATGCTTCCTTTGCCTTACATGGGAATGATTTGCACAGAGTTAACCCGAAAACTACTGGAACTGGCCTATGCTGCTTATGTAGAGTGTAGATCAAGATCAGACTTCACAGACTTTGTTACATATTCTAGCCAAAAAAACCAAGAAGTAGCAAAAGTTTGGCTACTTTTCCCGTTTTACAAGGTCCCATTTCATTAATAAAGCCCTCTCAGGATTAACTCTTTACTAAACGACAAAATTTTAGACTAGTCTAAATTGAAAGCATTGCAGATGATAGAATAACTGTGATTAAAAAATTAAAATTTTATTTGGGAAATGTAGATCACTTTGTGAGAAAAGGAGAAAATGCTGGCTTCCAGCATTTTCTCCTTTTCCCACAATGCTTTCATAAGCTTTCTTTCTCAGTTTGTTCTTTCTCAGGTTTGTTAAAAGTTGGGATTATGTGGTTAAGGATTAGCGTTGTGACCTGCACCCCTGATGTTCACACAGAATTATCATAAAGGGCCATAACGGTCCACTCCAACTCTCTGATATAGGTACTCAACTTTCAACAGGTCTGTACCTTTACAAGTTATTGAATTTAGTATTGGTGGAAAAAAAAAATGGCCGACCAGTATATAAACAATAGTGCAAGTCAATATACTGTAGATTAAAATTTCAGATCTATACTTTGTTACGAGTCATGACTAAAGATTGCATGGGAAAAAAGTCACGACTAAAGATTGCATGGGACAAAAATTGAGGTACTTTGTAACTTCTGAGCGAGGTTGATTTTTAACCCTTTAACAAACAATCTATTTAAATGACACTTTCAAAGACCGTTTCAGAGAGCATTTTGGTAACAGGACAAAATGCTTATAACCAGCATTCTGTCCTTCTTCAACAATGGTTTCTACCCTTTCAAGACCGAATACTGTCATTTGAGCTGTAAAGTTTTATCGTCTACAAATGACTTTCAATCATGAACCATTTTGAAATGTTGTCCTCTGGTAAAATGTAACTAAAACTTTATGGACTGGTTTTGCATAATCATGGGTTAATCAAAGGGCCAGATAACAATGCAAAAAGTCAGAGAACCAGTACAAAAATTCAATATCTTACACACTAAAAAGACAAATTACAAACAATGAAATGAAAGGAAAAGAGCAAAATGGTATTTTAATCACCTGTATGGGTAAACCACTTTCCCTGTGTGTTATATTTGGGAATATGACAATAGCCCTAGAGGCCATGAGAGACATTATTATTCATAATTATATGAGCCATGCTCTTACAAAAGGGGGCTTAATGCGTCACCATGATGCATGATACCAAGCAAGTCATCACATGATTATGGAATCATTTTGTGTCACAACAAACTGAATCATGAGGTATTATGGTCCTAGGACATGAGAAAAATTGACCAAAAGCAAAAATTTTCAACCCATGTCTGCCTTGGCTGAGTGCACAGGCAGACCTTGGTTGAAACTTTTTGCAGATGCATCAAGCCCCCTTTTCACAGAGCATTTTTTTTATTTGGTGGCAAGACACTACTACAAAACAGTGTCTAACCCTGCATGTTCACTGTTTTCCAGACTAGACATGTCCATACTGACGTCACTCACAGTATTGTCAGTATAGCTAAAATCGAAAGGAAAAAGTTATAAGTACTTAATAGTTTTCTGCTTTAATCTATCTTCAGTCTGGTACATAAGACATAGTATGTAATTATGGCATATTGGACAAATTGATTGGTCTAAAATATTAGCGTCTGGTCCTTATTTCAAAGCTGATATTCAAATTTATTTACCTATCAGATTTGTTCTATATATTTACTGCAGCATTAAAGTTTCCATCCCACGGTGGGAAAGGAAAAATTTGTTCACTCTAATATTGAATTTTAATTACTCGATTAATATTTATCTGTTTATTCAATTCTAATTATGAGATCTAAGATGATTTACCACATAACATTATAAAATTGAAAGCCTATGATTAATCCCACTTACGAAATGTGTGAAAATTACTGACAAATGATAGGGAAGGGGGGGGGGGGGTTTCCATGTGTAGCATGTAATACATTGGCTTATAGAAAATGAAGTTTGTCAGAATCCAAGTGCCTTTAGTCACGAGCTCAATTCCTAACTCTGTGATAGGATTCTGAGTTCTCTCTCTCATTGAAGAACACTGTTTCAATGACATTAATTGTAGGAAAGTATGCAGTGGCTTGAAACAAGTATCATGCAAAGCACTGGTAACAGGAAGTCTACCAGAGCATTGACAGGTGAACTGGATGCCAGGACATCACTGATAAAAAGCTGAAAACAGCATTAAGCCTCAAACAAACAGACAACAACCTATAGGGTTTAATTCTATCTTCACACTCTTTTGTCCTTTCACTTTAATACTAATACCAATTTTCTTCAATTTTTCTGTCAGAGTATGTGTGAGGCCATTGAATGATTTCAAAACTCTATTTGAAAGATCAATAAAAATATTTGATTTATTGACTATCTGAGAGTGACATTAAAAAGCCAGGGAATGATAAGTCAGAGTTTGTGTGTACCCTTAACTCTTTACAAGATGACAAAGTTTTGGTTATTCCCAAGTTGAAAGCATTTGCAGACAACATATTCAGTGTTACTAAAATAGTGCGATATTCTAACTCTTTACCAAAAAACCCAGCATTTTCTCCTTTTCCGACAATGTTTTCTAACCTATGAAGGACAAATTTCATGTTCTCAGTCACATTTGATTTGTTGTCTGCTATTGCTTTAAGTTTGGGAACATTGTAGGCAACTTCTGATAATATCTTAGGTAAAAGAGAAAATCGTCGGTTTACTTCGAAAACCTCGTAACTACAGCTTGTTACAAGCTGTAGTTACGAGGTTTTCGAAGTAAACCGACGAAATGCTGGCTGTCAGCTTGTTCTCCTACCAGCATTTTCTCCTTTTTCCACATCATTTTCTACCATATCAGAGCAAATCTCACAATTTGAACCATGTTTAACTTTTTACCAAACAATAAAAGTTTTAGACTTATTTAATTTGGAAGCATTTACTGATTAACATAGCTGAAACCATAGTAAATTTATGTGAAAAAAATAGAAAACCTTGTGGAAAAAGGAGAAAATGCTGGTTACCAGCATTTTCTTCTTTTTCCACAAGGTTTTCAAAAGGCTACTTCTTCAGGGTCCTTAAAACATGGGATTGTGGGGTAAAAAATTCAACTGTCATCTGCAAATTTTTTCAACATGGACAATTGCAAATTTTGTAATGGTAATGAGTTGACCATGAATTCCTATTACAAAACACATACATGCAGATGTAAATAAGCCCATCTTGGGCCATCAGACCTAATGGGTTTGTATTTGTTATCCTTTCCCAACCCTCCTTAAGGATAGGGTACCCTAATGGGATTCTTGTAACATTGCCTTTCATTGCTGAAAAAACGTACAGATTCGGCAAAGGCTTGGGTAATCCGTAATCCATCAGTGGATACACGCTGGTTCCCCACATCAATTATGGATTAACTGAGTCTTAGCTGAATCGGTACGATTTTGGCGAAGAATGGCGATGTTACACGAATCCCATTAGGGTGCCCTGTCTTTCAGTGAATTTTGTTCAATCTTTTTTGGGGCTGAGTGTGTGGCTGAGAAGGCCCTTGGGCTAGCACTGCAGGTCAAAGCCTAGTAGTATTGTTGAAACCCATGAAAACACTGGGAAAAAAGAGCTGTTGCTATGATCTAAATGAGGTAACAATAAAGTTGTGTAAAACTCCCATTTTTTAACCCCTTACCAAACCATTCCGTATTTAAACAATCCTGAAGAAGACAGCTTTTGAAAACATAGTGGGAAAAGGAGAGCATGCTGGTAACCAGTCTGTACACCTTTTCCATGAATATTTTTGCCATTTAAATTGCTACGTCCAAAATTAAAGCCACATTTAATTAGTTGTCAGCAAATGCTTTGGAATTCAAGAAGTCCAACATTTTAACCCTTCACCAAACTATCTAATATTTCTGATGACTGTGGGCTAAGAAAGCTTCTAGAAAAAAACAGAGAAAACATTTGAGAATAATTAAAGTTGATTGATTGTATGGATAGTTTTCAACATCGTTTCAATTGTATCAAAGCGGCCAGTGCACCTATCCATGCTTTCCTGGATTTTATTTTACCAGTACTCTGCACAATATTCTTTCCAAGCCAATGGTTGCTTTCCCACATAACTATCGTCGAAACAATGGTCAGCAGTGAGAGAGAGGAATGAATCCTGTTGCAATGACTATCATCAATACTAAGAAAGAAATTGGCCGAGCCGGGAATCGAACCAGCAACCCCCCCCGTTTAGAATGATTAAAGGATCACTTTCCTTTCAGTCCATAATGTTTTCATCCATTTTAACTCTGTACCAAGAGACAAAATTTTTGACCAGTCAACTTGAGAGTATTGGCAGATGACAATTTAACCCTTTACCAAACGACAAAATTTTAGAGTGGTCCAAATTGAAAGATCTTGTAGATGACACAATAAACATAATTCAAAAATTGAAATTTGTTTCCAGCACGGTAGAAAACATTGTGGGAAAAGGAGAAAATGCTGGTTACCAGCATTTTCTCCTTTTCCCACAATGTTTTCAGAAGGCTTCTATCTCAGGGTCGTAAAAACCAGGGATTGTTTGGTAAAGGGTTAAATGTGGCTGAAATGATGTAATTCATTTTTGAAAGGGTACAAACGTCGTGGGATAAGCAGATAACGCTGCTTAGCAGCAGGTTCTCCTTTTCTCGCTGTTTTCAAAAGCTCCTGTCGAGCAACAGAGTTAGATCATATGAACAAAATCATTTTGCTGGTAAATGGCTTTTTTTCCCCTTCATTTTCCTAAATGTTTTCTAATCTTTCAAAGACAACTCTGGTTGTTTTTAGCCATGATTTCAAGGGTTCTGAGTGGCTCAGTGGTAAAGTGTAGGACTCTAAACCTGTAAACCAAGGGTTTGAGCTGCACTGGATTTTTCATGGGAGTGTCCTTCTATAGATACTTCAGAGCCCGAGCTTAGGAACCCAGGACACACATGAATATGCTGTTGGTGTTGTATGACTGAAATAGTATTAAATGCAGCATAAAACATCTTTCAATCAATCAAATAAATTGAACAATCATTTATTTTGTCGTACGCAAAGGATTTCAATTTGAAGAATATAGTAAACAAAGTTTGGTCCCGTTAAGTTAAGCAAATCAAATCTCAGAACATGTTCGATGTATAATTCAAATCCTAAATCATTTTCTCAATTAGACAACTCAGAAAAGAATTTTTAAAACAATCAAAGACAAATTTACAAATATGATCTGTCATAACCTTTTCATAACCTTTTCTTTTTTTTGCAATACATCGCCTGATTGGTTCTATTGTTTTAGAACTACAGACTGATACACTATCTTAAAGACTAGTTTAGTTAAAGTGTGCAGATTAGCTCTATCTGATACAAGATAGGAGTGACCCAGTCAATCGAAGTATAGCTCTATTTGACAGATAGAAGCATGTCTAGGAATAACTCCAATAACCCTTTCCCAAACAGTTCCAAGTTTTAACAGCCTTGAGGAACAAAAAATTTGAAAACATTACTGAAAAAGGAGAAAATGCTGAATAACCATTTTATCCTCTTCTCACAATGTTTTCTTCCATTCTCAAGATCAATCTATTCATTCAAGTCACCTTTGATTTGTTATCTGCGAATGCTACCAATTTGGATGAGTCTAAACTTTTGAACCTTGGTCAATCAAATTGACATCATCAAATGTTTTAACCCTTTACCACATAATCCTGAGTTTAAACGACTCTGGGACAGAAGCCTTTTGAAAACATTGTGGGAAAAGGAGAAAATGCTGGTAACCAGCATTTTCTCCTTTTCCTACATTGTTTTCTACCCTATCAAAGCAAAATTGCACCATTTAAGCCACACTGAAATTGTCATCTGCAAATGCTTTCAATTTGGACAAGGCTAAAATTTTGTCATCTGGTAAAGGGTTAATTATACATGTACATGAGTACAAAATTTTGCCTGGACTTGCCCAAATTGAAAGCATTTTGTAGACAACAAATTAAATCTTGCTGCAATGATTGCATAAATTTGGTCTTTAACCCTTTACCACACAACAAAATTTTAGACTCAACCAAATTGAAACCATTTGCAGACGATAAATTAAACATGACTCAAATGAAGATTTCTGTCTTTAGAAGGTAGAAAACACTGTGGAACAAGAGCGGCAAATTGTTGCAAGATACGCCCGTCCCACCGCCAGTTGTCAAGGGGGTATAATAATCGTAAAGGGTAGGTAATGCAACAAACATGTTTACCAAGTCTCAAGTCAATTTGACTTGAGGTGACACAGTTCCGTTCCAGACAAGCAAGAAATACTGTAAAAATGAAGATCAAAGTGGAATTACTCGAAATCCGCACTAGGTAGAGTTATTGTTCTTGCGCACTGTACTCCGTAATATTACAGCAAACATGCATACCAAGTTTCAAGTCAATCGGACTGGAGATGACAAAATTATGCTCCAGACAAGCAGAAAATGCTGTAAAAATGACGATCAAAGGGAAATAACTCAAAGACAGCATGAGGTAGAGTTATGGTTCTTTTGCACTGCAATCCGAATTATTGCAACTAACACACATGCCAAGCTTCAAGTCAATCGGACTGGAGATGACAAAGTTATGCTGCGGACAAGCAGAAAATGCTGTAAAAATGACGATCAAAGGGAAATAACTCAAAGACAGCACGAGGTAGAGTTATGGTTCTTTTGCACTGCACTCCGTATTATTGCAACAAACACACATGCCAAGTTTCAAGTCAATCGGACTGGAGATGACAAAGTTATGCTGCGGACAAGCAGAAAATGCTGTAAAAATGACGATCAAAGGGAAATAACTCAGACAGCAAGAGGTAGAGTTATGGTTCTTTCGCACTGCACTCCGTATTATTGCAACAAACACACATGCCAAGTTTCAAGTCAATCGGACTGGAGATGACAAAGTTATGCTCCGGACAAGCAGAAAATGCTGTAAAAATGACGATCAAAGGGAAATAACTCAGGACAGCACGAGGTAGAGTTATGGTTCTTTCGCACTGCACTCCCCCTTAATGAGATCTATCCACCCATGAAGTTTCATAACCGTACCTAGCATAGTTTTGGAGATATGCTTTGGACAAAATTCAAGTATGAATATAAACAAAGGGAAATAACTCAAAAATTAAGTAAGCAAGAGTTATGATTCCTGTGCACTGCACTCCCCCTTGATAAGATCTATCCACCCAAGAAGTTTCATAACCTTAGCTAGTATAGTCTTGGAGATATGCTCCGGACAAAATTCAAGTATGAAAAACAACAAAGCAAGCAAGTTATGATTCCTGTGCACTGCACTCCGCCTTGATGAGATCTATCCACCCATGAAATTTCATAACCGTAGCTAGCATAGTTTTGGAGATATGCTCCGGACAAAGAATGGGGACGCCCCCCGCCCGCCCGCCACGGGTGATCCCATAATACGTCCCGTCTTCGACGGGCGTATAAAAAGGAGAAAATGCTGGTTACCAGCATTTTCTTCTTTTTCCACAATGTTTTTAAAAGGTTTCTTTCTCAGGGTCCTTAACACACGGGATTGTGTAGTAAAGAGTTAAAAGTATAGAAAACCTTTGGAAAAGGGGGAGAAAGCTTATTACTTCCATTCCTCTTCCCACAATGTTTTCCAAGTGCCCCTTCCTCACAAGTAACTCAAAGCAGACAGTGTCATTCAAGATCAGATAGCACAGTACATGCGTCTAATTTTTTATCTTCACCTTCAAATCAGTTGAGATTGAATAAAATTTGAAATCACGATGTTTGAGTTTTAACTGCTATATGTAATTGGAAATTTTGATTTAATAACCATGGCACTGTTAAGTGAAAATTCTCTTTTTTTTTTTTGGATTGACTGAAAACTCCCAATTCATTACTATTAAAAGCGTCAGGTCAACATGCTTTTTACTTCATTAACTTATAATAATGACCAGAACTTGGAAAGTTTTTAAACAGTTATTCTACTCTATAAGAGTGATAGTCAAAAACTCTGTCTACCCTTACAGCACTGTTCACAACTTTAGTTGCCATTGTGGCCAAAGTAGATCAATATCTGACTGCACAAAATATGCAATCTTGTTTGTAATTTACAGTCTATTTTGCTGATACATCCTGGACAACAGCAGATTTCAAACTGCCATCATTTGTGTCTTATTGCTAGAATTCATATGTCTGAAATGTTAACTCTTTCCCAAACCATCCCGGGTTTTCAAGACTCTGAGAAAGAAACCTTTTGAAAACCTTGTGGGAAAAGGAGAAAATGCTGGTAACCAGCATTTTCTCCTTTTCCCACAATGTTTTCCACCCTTCCCAGAACAAATTTCAATTTTTAAGTCACATAAATTGTGTTGTCTGCAAATGCTTTCAATTTGGATCAGTCTAAAATTTTGTCATTTGGTAAAGGGTTAATGGACGTCCTAGGGAATAACCTTTAGTATGTCTCAATGCGTTTTTGAGGACAGTATAGATCAAGATCTGACTGCTGTCTGATCTTTGATCTACACTGTCCTACTGGGTGAGGTTTTTCCAGCAGAAGGAGATTCAAAATCACAATATTTGAATTTTTAGTTATGGCTCCTTACCAGCATTCTCTCCTTTTCACACGATTCCAGGGTTCTTAAAACTTGATTGTTTGGTACAGGGTTACATGGTTGAATTTATTATCCCGTATCTAAATATTGGGCTAAGTGGATATCAGACATTTAAAATATAGATTTGTTTGTGTGGTGTTTAATGGCATTTTCAACCTTATTTTGGTTGTACACGTGGATAGTGCACCAGTTCATATTTTCCTTGAGTTTCTTTTACAAGTGATTTCCAAAACATATTCTTTCCAAGCCACTGCCTTCTTTCTCCCATAAAAACATGTTCAAAACAACAATGAGTGGTTAGAGAGAAACAAATTCTTTCACAGTGCATTAATGTCATCAATTTACAGGAAGAAATTGGCTCAGCTGGGGAATCGAACCAGCAATCCCCCTTTTTCAAGCCTTGTATGTTACTGACTGAGCTTTCAGACCCTGAAAATCTTAAGTCTTTCCCGCACTATCCAATTCCATAACCCTGACAAAGAAGGCTTTTGAAAACAATGTGGAAAAAGGAGAAAATGCTGGTAACTAGCATTTTCTTTTTCCACAATGTTTTCAAAAGCTATCTTTCTCAAGGTGGTTAAAACTTGGGATTGTGTGGTAGATGGTTACAAATTGCAACAGATGAGTCTCATCTACGGACTGATGCACAAAGTCTTACATATTTCAGCTGTTTAACAAAAAGAACTTTCAATCTCTATGAATTAAAAATGAAAAAAAAATCTACTACCAGTACTGTTATAACCATGGTTTTAAAACATGTTTGTACAGAATACCATGTAACCATAGAACAAAAGTGACTCAATTATTGAATTCCATTTAGTAATTAGGCAGGGTTAAAAAGGCCTCCACCTGAAACCAGGTTTTTAGAAGACCCATAATGTACAATTTTCAGGGCTGACGTTTTCTCAGAAAATCTCACAGTAAGCAGTGTAGACTGTGTACATTTAAGATAAGATTGCATCATTATTCTGTGCAGTCTGATCTAGATCTACACTTCCCCGCAAGAGCAACAATCAATTCACTTCTGACTTCAATCTTTTACTTGAGGACAGAAATTTACACTGGTTCATACAGAAAGTATTTTTAGACTATGAAAAAAATCTGACTCAAATTTGTACAGGGAAGAAAATAATTGTGGGATGTGGAGAAAATGCTGGTTATCTCAACATTTTCTGCTTTTCCTACAGTATTTTTTTTTTTTAAAGTCCTCAGGATTGCTAAAACATGTGACTATTTGGTAAAGGGAATGGGGTCAACATTGAATGCAAGTAAATAGTTAAATCTATAATTCTAACAATAGAAAACATATTTCTTTTCAAATTTCTTTGTTTTCATATAATTGGGCTCTCAGAGGCATAGCATAAAAATAAGCTGAATCAATAGGGACTCTTTTTTTATGCTCATAGAAATAATTTTAAACATATACCAATTTTTGTTTATTTGTTTAACTCTTAAAACAAGATGAAAAAAATTTTAGACTTGTGCATATACAGCTGACTTGAGTCTCATTCAACAGTATTTCAAATATATCCAAGTAACAGCTCACCTAATCGTGAATATGATCAGTATCATCTGTACTACACTTTGAGTTCTGAAGTGCCTTGCCAAAGAACACTCCAACATGACTAGGTGGTCTAGCAGAAATTGCACCTAGTATCTTCAGATTAAAAATCCAACCACATATTCACTGACCAATGGAAGTCGGTTGGTCCCCCACCCCAGCCCCTACTAAGAAGCACTTATACATTGATTCAGGAAAAAATTTATCTCTAAAAGGGGAGAAAGTATTGTGGAGCAAAGGAGCAAATGCTGGTATCCAAGATCTCCTTTTCCCACGCTGCTTTCACAAGTTTTACTCTTAGGTATCATAACTTTTTAGAAAGCTGACAAAACCATGCAGACTTTTTCAGTCTGAGGATAAGACCGAAACAATTGTAATAACAAACTTGCAGTTGTCTATAGTGTTTCAGCACAGTGAACAGTGTTGATCAAATATGAAGCTTCACAACTTTAGTGCAGTCTAATCTTGATCTATGATTGCCCAAAAGGCAAGAATAGTTGCGAAAGGCCTTTGAACCACATAAACCAAAATTCTAACTCTTTCCTAGACAACAAAATTTTGGCCTTGTCTGAATTAAAAGCATTTGCAGATGAAAATTTCAATATGGCTTAAATGGTGCAATTTTTTCTTTCATAGAGTAGAAAACATTGTGGGAAAAGGAGAAAATGCTGCTTACCAGCATTTTCTCCTTTTCCTACAACGTTTTCAATAGGCTTCTTTCCAAGGGTCGTTAAAAGTTGGCATTTTGTGGTAAAGGGTTAATCAACATGAGGGATGAAGCTTTTGAAAACTGTGGGAAAAGGAGAAAATGCTGGTGACAAGCATTTTCTCCTTGTCTACGAACCTTATCTGGCATGTTGAAGACTTGACCTCTCATCTGAATCACATCTAATTTTTGGTCTGCAACTGCTTTTAATTTGGATGAGTCTAATTTTTTGTTGTTTGGTAAAGAGTTAAATGTTAGCATAAGAGGTAGTTTGGTGATGAGTTGACCCTTTACCAACAGATAGAATTTAAGACTTCTCCATATTGTAAGCATTTGCAGACAAAATATTTAGGGATGTCAACGGTTAGTAAAATTGCTAACCGGTTAACCCTTCAAACTTTCGATTGGTTAACCGGTTAACCGAACAACCATGTAAAAATCATTTAAGATGAAGGTACCTGCCATTTGCTCGGTATGTCAACATTGATAACCGGTGCGTGAGAAATGCATACCCGTGACGTTTACTGTTTCTGTACTTTGACGCAGACGAAGGCCAATCTATCGACTCTCTCTCTCTCTCTTGGCAATATTATCAATTTTCCACAATGATAATTATCAAGTAATTATCAGGCTATTTACAACTTCACATAATCGACTTACTGAATCATGCAGATGATGCTATGGTTATTGATCGTCAAACGAAGGGGCCATCATTAAATGAATCGGGTGTTAACCTTCTCCCAAACAACAAATTTAAATTTTAGACCCTCCCAAATTCAAAGCCTCTGCAGAAAACAATTTCATTGTTGATACAAATGATTCTTACTTCTTTGAAAAGATAGAAAACATTGTGGAAAAAGAAGAAATTGCTCGTTATGAATACTTCCAAACGGCTGATGTAGGTGTAGGCATGTTGTTTGTTTTCGACACTTGTGTTTAAGATTAACTTCTGATGGCATTTTTCGATTTTCGAGGATACTTATCGAACTGATAATGAACGAAGAGTAATCGCTGTGCATGCTTGACCAGAGATCGATTAACTTGTTAATTTCAATCCGTTTTATGCTGATTGGTCAATCCATGCATATATTTGATTGCGGGCGGGCACTTAATGAAATAATCCAAACAAATCAATTACGATAAACTGTAGAAGCGAGTGCCTTTGATTAGAACAGGACACCTGTTTTTGATTGTTTATTATCGGAGACTGGGGACCAATTAACGGATTAACAATTTTTATTGCACAGTCATGTCAAACTGTGTATCACACCTTCGCTGCGTCTTGGCGACATGGATGCGCGTATAATGCAGTTCTGGTTGTCAGAACCGGCAAAGTTAATTTTGAAGACGTATTTTTTCACTTTTTTGGTAAAATTTTGGTGATACACACACACACACACACACACACACACACACACACACACACACACATATATATATTCTGGTTAACCTGTTTCTGATTTCCTAACCGGTTAATCGGTCATTCGATCGGTTAACCGGTTAACCATTGCCATCCCTAAAAATATTAAATGTTGCTGAGCTGGCAAGATTTGTCTTTAAAAGAGAAGAAAACAATGTAGGAAAAGGAGAAAATGCTGGTTACAAGCATTTTCTCCTTTTCCCACAATGTTTTCTACCCTATCAAAGATTAATATCCCCAAATGAGTCACATTTAAATTGTCGTGTGCAAATGCTTTCAATTTGGACAAGTCAAAAATTTTCTCGTGTGGTAAAGATTTAAAAAGTCTGTTGGGTTTATTCTGACTAACCGTTAAAGATAGAATAGTGAATTCAGACGTAGATTTATGGAATGAAACAGCCATTTTGTTTCACAATAATCCACAAAAGATTGAAATTCAATAACCCAATGCATGTGACAATACATTTTCCTAAACAAATAAAATATTTAAATGCATTCTGCCGTATATAAGCTGTTTTAAATGTCTCAAACAATGACTTACCCACAATGCAACTTTGAATGAATTTCTATAAAATACTTTGATAAAAAAGCTTTATGAAAAATTCACAATTGCAAGTACAGAAATTGAGAGATCTATTTTGTGATGTATACATGCAACTTTGCTTGTTTTGTGTGTTAATTCTTCTTCTTGATTATTTGCTTGATGTTTTATCCGTTACCACACAATGCTGAGTTTAGTGACCCTAGGGAAATAGCCTTTTGAAAACATTGTGGGAAAAGGAAAAAATGCTGGTTAACAATATTTTCTTCTTTTTCCACAATGTTTTCTACCCTATCAAAGACATTCATTTGAGCAACATTTAAATTGTCCTCTGTAAATGCTTTCAATTCAGACTAGTCTACATGTCAGTTCTGTGGTAAAGAGTAAAATTACAACCCTTTACCACACAATCCTGAGTTTTAACGACCCTGAAGAAGAAAAGTTTTGAAAACATTGTGGGAAAAGAAGAAAATGCTGGTAACCAGCATTTTCTTCTTTTCCCACAATGTTTTCTACTATTCCCAAAACAAATTTCGATTCTTGAATCAAATTCATTTTATCGTCTGAAAATGCTTTCAAATTGGACTGGTCTAAAATTTTGTCGTTTGGTAAAGAGTTAACATTATTGCAGTTGTTTTGTGGCAGGCAGGGCACCTATCCTTGCTTTTCTAGAGTTTATCAGTACTCAGCACATATTCTTTCCATACCACTAGCTGTTGTCCCACATAACCATTGTTGAAACAATGATCAGAGGCTAAAAAGGAAAGAATCTTATCACAATCATAAAGTGGTGAGAAAGGAATGAATCCTGTTGCATTGACTATCATCAATCTTTCCAGTTTATATGCCAACTACTTGGTTCTAACTGTTGTTTAGTTACTTAGATATGATGTAAAAGACAATTTCACCGAAGATTTTCATAGAAGTAATTTCCCCACTTTGATGTTACATTGTAAATCTTGGGAGTTTTACAGCTCCGCTGAGATAATCTATTTACTTACACTACAATAACATTATTCCCGAATGAGTTACTACTTTCATGTCAAATAGGCAGTGACAATACACTGCCTGTTCTCAAAAACTAAATAAATTTAAGTCTTTTTTTCTCTCTTCTTAACTTCCTAAAACACTTTTTGTTTGTTTGTCCGCATGGTGTTTAACAGTTTTTTTAAAACATTATTTCAGTTACACCAGTTAATATTTTTCCCAAGCCACTGGCTATTTTTCCACATAACCATGGTCGTAACAATGATCAGTGGTGAGAGAGGAAGGAATCTTTTTGTAATGACACAGTCATCAATTCTCGGCAAGAAATTGGCCAAGCTAGGAATGCTATACTACCTAGTGCTGTTCTGGACTCCAGAAAGAAGATGGACAGGTAACCACAATAGTTTTAATTCTTTACTACCAGATTACAAAAACTAGGAAATGTACGAATTTGCAGAAAGGACTTAAACTGGATTTCACGTAGCAAGTTTTAGCAAATCTAAATAAAAACTGCTAATTTTCATTCTCATGCAAAGATGGCTATAAAATCAAAACATAGATAGAAATGCATGTCAAAAACATGAGGAATTACTGACATTATTGTGTTTTCACTGTAAAATTTCCCAATCTGTCAGTAACCGCTTAGGTGTGTAACTGCATAACACAGGATAAATAAATGAGCCATACTCTGTGAAAGGGGGCTTAATTCATCTGCCAAAAGTATCGACCCATGTCAGCCAGAGCAGTCCGCGCAGGCTGACCTGGGCCGAAACTTTTCGCTCTGGGTAAATTTTCTGTATGTCCTAGGACCATTCTACCTCACCATTAGGCCTGTGGTTAAAATTAAGTTGCTCTTATGGATCCATAAGAATGTGATGACTTGCTTGGTACCATGGATCACAGAGATGCATTAAGCACCCTTTTGCTGGAGCTTGGCTCAAATCTTTAATACAGGGAAATGTCAGTTGGCACCATAGAGCAGTGGTAGGGTTCCTACCTATAGTTTTGAAGGTTGTGGATTTGAGTCCCATCACAGCATTTTTTATCCAGCACTTTTTTCTGATTTTTTTTCTTTTCTTTTTAACTTAGTAAACAGTCACATGGGTACAATTTTTCCTTACAAAAAATATCATCTTCCTTCGCTCCAAAAATTTTCTTGAGTCTACACTATCTGCGACAGTCAAAAGAAGTTGCATACAACAAACTAAGGTCAGAATGCAAGTCAATATGGTGAACAGATTCGACCATAGAACACAGTGTTGACACTGTGTGAACAGTTTATCAATGCTATGCTCTTTGTAGTCTGATCTTAGATCTACACTGTCTGCAAAAGTCATCAGCAGTTGTGTCCAACACATTAAGGGGTTAAAAATCATTTCAATGCATGTCAATAATGACCACTGTTCTCTGTTTAGACCACAGAGCATAAAGTTGACACTGTGTGAGTACTTTATCAGTATAATGTTCTGTGCAGCCTGATCTTGGATCTACAGCCTTTGTGACAGTCATCATCAATTGAGCTTAACATACCAGGGATTACACAACATTCCTTCGTGTCAATAGAATGAACAGTTTCGACCAAAGATCACTGTATTGACACTGTGGGAACAAAATATTCAATACCCACTGTAGAATATTATAGGAAAACCTTTTATCAAAGAGTGTTTACCCATCGCTTGGCTATGTAAACTATTAGTTCATATAATCATTCAAAACTTGACTCTTCCTCTCCTGAACCCTTTGCTATACTGAATTGGGTTCAATTTTCTCGGGGGTGAGGGATGGGGGCTGGGTTGGGTTTGTTCCACACAAATGGTTTACTGTATGATGAAAAAGCTGCAAGCATGTGACAATGGATTAACTTTTTAGACTCAATCAAATTCAAAGCATTTCCAGATAACATGTCAAATAAGGTTAAAATAATGAGATTAGTTTCTGAAAGAATAGGAAACACTGTGAAAAAAAGAGAAAATGCTTGTAGTCAGCATTTTCTCTTTTTCCAAAAATGTTTTCATTAGCCGTTCAACTCTTGTGTTGTTAAAACACAGGATAAAACGGTGAACGTTGAAATCTTTACCTGGTGACAAAATTTTAGACTTGTTAAATTTTGAAAAAAAATTGTAAACAATGAGACAAATCTGGTTCAAATGATAGCAGAGGGTAGAAAACGTTACAGGAAAGGGAGAAAATGCTGTAACAGGCATTTTCTTCTCCTCCCACCATGTTTTTAACAGCCTGTGGGTTGTTAGAACTTGGGATTGTTTGATGTTAAGAAGTGTTTGCTCATTGCTTTGGCTATGTAAACTGTTAGTTCATATCCTCATTGAAAACTTGACTCTTCCTTCCTCTGACCCTTTGCCCTTCTCTAGGGGCAATTGTTGGGAGTCACATTGTTTTAACCCTTTACCAAACAATCCCTGGTTTTCACGACCCTGGGAAAGAAGGCTTTTGAAAACATTGTGGGAAAAGGAGAAAATGCTGGTTACCAGCATTTTCTCCTTTCCCCGCAAAGTTTTCTATCCTATCAGACAGCCTCAACTCATTTGCACTAATTTTGAATTTGTCGTATGCAGGTGTTTTGAATCTGAGATCACCTTAACTTTGTCGTTTGGGAAAGGGTTAACTTTTTAACTCTTTACCAAGCAACAATATCTCAGACTGGTCCAAATACGAAAGCAATTGCACACAGCAAATTAAACATGTGTCAATGAATGGAATTTGTCTTTGGACTGGTAGAAAACATTGTGGGAAAAGAAGAAAATGCCGGTTTCCAGCATTTTCTTCTTTTCTCATAATGGTTTCAAGAGCTTTCTTAACTCAGGGTTGTTAAAACTCGGGACTGTGTGGTAAAGGGTTAAGTCTAAATCAGACAACTACATTTTAGATTTTATCACTTTGAAAGCATTTGCAGAGAGTAAATTAAATGTGGTTTAAATGATGAAATGTATTGTATAAAGGGTTGTAAATATAATGGTAAAAGGAGAAAATGATGATAACCAGCTTTTTTCTCCCTCTCCCACAGTGTTTTCACAAGCCCTCATGTTTAGGGTCCTGTATGATAAAGGGTTAAGTGGCTTGCTGAATGACAATTAGTTGTCTGCAAGTGGCAATGAATAAACATTTTGCCAATCTTTTTGTAACAACTAAGAGGAAAATGGCAACTAAAAGCTGATAACAAGTATTTTATACTCTTCAAACAGTGTGTCCTACCCTTTTGGAAGACAAATTCCATCATTTAAGCCACAAGTAATTTGACATCCACAAATATTTCCAATATGGACTAGTCTAAAATTTCGACACCTGGCAAAGAATGAAGATTTGAAATATAGAGTACTTACTCATCTGACTTTTCCGAATGGAGTGAAATCTGTGATGAAGACCCAATTTTGTAGTCGGGCGGCAATGTCGCCCTCTGATGATGATTGACTCCTCGATGAAATGAATGTTGCGATGCTGTTGATGAATTTTGGGCTCCAGTTGAGCCCGCAAAAGTTCTTGATTTGGGTATATTTCTATACCCATCTATTGTGTTTCTTTCCACTAAAATCACATTTCTTGTGTTTCCACCAACAGTTCTGCGAGCAAACCTTTTACTGGGAGACCTGTAAAGACACAATTATCAACGTAATAAGTAGCTTAACCCTTTACCACACGGCAAAATTTAAGACCTATCCAAATTGAAAGCATTTGCAGACGACAATTTCATAGTGGCTCAAATGACGCAACTTTCCTTTGATAGGGTAGAAAACTTTGTGGGAAAAGGAGAAAATGCTGGTTACCAGCATTTTCTCCTTTTCCCACAATGTTTTCAAAAGGCCTCTTTTTTAGGGGTGTCAAAAGGCGTCAATGTGTGGTAAAGGGTTAAATGAATGTGTTGGGAGTTATCTCACTTTGCTCTATTACATTATAGTTCTAATTATTCCCCTTTGCTTTGCTGTCTCCAGCATCATACAAAGGTTCAAAATGACTTTGTTTCACATAAATGCAACCATATTCTTTATTCTGTTCAGGTTTCTTCCCTCTTTAACCCTTTACCACACGACCAATTTTAGACCTGTCCGAATTGAAAGCATTTGCAGAGGACAGTTTCAATGCGGATCATATGAAATGATTTTTCTTTGATAGGGTAGAAAACATTGTGGGAAAAGGAGAAAATGCTGGTTACCAGCATTTTCTCCTTTTCCCACAATGTTTTCAAAAGCCTTCTCTATCATGGGTGTCAAAAGTCGTCATTGTGTGGTAAAGGGTTAAGTCTTTTCACCAAACAGCAAATTTAGACTTGTTCAGATTAAAAGCATCTGCAAATGACAAATTGTATATGGCTGGTGTATGATTGGATTTGTCTTGGACAGGATAGAAAATAATGTGGTAAATGCAGAAAATGATGGTTACCAATATTTTCTCCATTTCCTACAGTGTTTTCAAAAGTCCTCTTTCTCAGAGTTGTAAAATCAACAGATTGTTTGGTATAAATTTTAAATCCCAATCTCCTGAGGCAAGAAATAGAGTTTATTTCATCAGCTTGTGGTTAATATGGGGAAATATTTGCCGAAAAAGGGAAAGGTATGCGAAAATAACGAGTGCCGTAAGGCACGAATTATTTTCGCGGACCTTTCCCTTTTGAGGCAAATATTTCCCCATATTAACCACAAGCTGATAAAATAAATTATATATTATAATTTCCTCTGATTATTTTGTCAACGAATGCCACTTTTAAAACTTAAAAAACTTAAAAAAGTAGTTCCAGATTTTTGGCAGGAGGAAAATATTCACTGTGACGGGGAAATAATTCCCCCCAGCTTAAATTACGACATTTCTTTACCCATAACATTTCTAAAAATAGAGACATGAAATAAAATATAACATCTAGAAACATCTTTCAATTTACTTTCAATTATAATTGTACATCTAAGCTCAAGTTCTTAAATACAGATTCACAAATTCTCCCTTATCTATCACATAACCTCCCTTGTACTCAGTATAATATACCCATTATGAATTTTATTATCTTGCATACAGTGAGATATGCATCATGTGATGTCATATGTGACATCATTTTTACACTTCTTTCACAGAAATTAATGGAATTTACCCTAAGTGCATGCATGACTGTGCACACTCTGACCTTTAATTTGTGAAACACTATTATTTGATAAAAAGAATCTGACCTTCTTTGGCTTCAAGGATAAAATTTACATAAACTTGTCTACAAATATGTTATTAAGGATAGGGCACCCTAATGGGATTCCTGTAACATCGCCTTTCATCTTCAGAATCATACTGATTCAACTAAGCTCGGGTAATCTGTAATCGATGCGGGGAACCAGCATGTATCAGCCACATTTTCTGTCAGTTACTCTTGAAATTTAGTCAGAATGTTTGTATTGATAAAATCCTGTACAAGTTTCAGATTTGGGTCACATCAGGTCAAAAATTAGGTCACCGGGCCATAGCTTAGAAAAACCTTGTGTGCACAGTAGAGGCTATATTTTCAGTCTTATACTCATGAAAGTCTGTCAGAATATTAATTTTGTCTTGATGATTATATAGGACAAGATGGAAAATGGGCCATGTCAGGTCAAAATGTAGGCGACTTGTCCAAATGACTGAAATTGTGGCCTCTAGAGTGCACACAAGGTAAATGTTGACAACCGCCAGATGGACGCCCGACAACAAACAACAAACACAGCACCATCACAAAAGCTCACCTTGAGCACTTTGTGCTTCAGGTGAGCTAAAAATGCTTGTAACCAGCACTTTCTTCTTTTCCAACAATTTAATTTTTTCTATACCCTTTCAAGACATATCTCATCATTAGAGCCACATTTCATTTGTTGTGTACAAATGCTTTACATATGGAATGGACGGGGAGTGACTTGGGAAAAATACTGTGCAAAGTACTGGTCAAAGAAACACCACAAAAGCAAGAACAGGTGCATTGGCTTCTGCGATATAACTGAAATAGTGTTGAAAACTGTGTTAAACGCCAAAAAAGACAAATACAAACAAACAAAAATTTCTGCGTGCTGACAGTTTTGTCATCTGGTTACAAGATAGTAGATAATCAAAAACTAAACAAGCTTAGTCTAGCAAACAAGCAAGCGACGAACATCCATGTAGCCATCACACAAGACTAGCACATTTGAAAAGCAAAGAGAGAGGTAAATGTCATAATTTCTTTACCCTTTATCACACAATCCCAAGAAAGATGGCTTTTGAAAACATTGTGGGAAAAGAAGAAAATACCAGTTACCAGCACTTTCTCCATTTCCAACAGTGTTTCAAAACCTTTCAAAAACAAATTCTATTATTCAAGTCATACTTCATTTGTAGTCTGCAAATGTTTTCAATTTGGACAAGTCCAAAATTTTGTTGTTTGGTAAAGAGTTACGTATTTACCCAGAATTCAGTTTTGTTGTCTGCTAGAGCAATATTCTCAATAACAAATCTTAGACTCTTCCCTATTGAGAAGTTTGCAGATGAGAAACCCTTTACCACATTATCATGAGTTTTACCCACCCTGGAAAAGCAGCATTTGAAAACATTGTGGGAAAAGGAGAAAATGCTGGCAACCAGCATTTTCTCCTTTTCCAACAATGTTTTCTACCCTTTCTTAGATAAATCCCATCATTTGAGCTACACTGAATGACAATCATGTCTGCAAATGCTTTCAATTCGGACAAGTCTACAATTTTGTTATTGAGTAAGGAGTTAAATAAAATTCACAGAATGACAAAAGGTAACAGAAAATCTACCAAATTACATATAGCACTTCTATAATAGCTTACAACAGACATAAGAAGCATGCTATATACAGAATATTGTGTTGTAGTCCTAGGACTTGTTTTTCTAACTCTGTACTACACAACAAAATTTTACATCAAAGTGATAGCAAGTATAAGCCATGGGAAAGTTAATACATGTCAATCTTCCTTTTATTTCATACCTATGAACTCTAGCAACAAACTACTGCAACCACGGACAATTTTATGCAAAAATGGTTGGAAAATGAAAACAAATACCGGTACCTGTTCAAAAGGTGAAAACTGTTATTTAGCTTAAACATATTTGTTCAACATCTACTGAGAAACATGTTCTTGCAACTTAATCTCTCTTGATTCTGCTTCCTGGGAACTACACCAGTACTTGTGTCAAATGTTTGAGCCAATGAACTGTCCCAAAGTTGACACTTGCTCCCGTGTATCAAACTCACGACCTGATGGTTAGGTGGCCGACTCTCTACCTCACAACTACAGCCATCACACAAAACTATTTTCGATGAATGATGGATTAGTTTTCTAACATAGCATTTTGACCAATCAAATCAGAAACCTAGGCTAGTGAAAAGCAAAGTTATTATAACATATTTGGGACGGTATTTGAGAGTAGATAGGGACTTTTTTGGGTAATGTCCAATTTCATGTACATGCGATACATGCAATTCAGTCATAAAATTTATGGATAGACAAGCACACATCACTTCCTTACTGATTAAGTAATTTTAGACCTGTCCAAATTGATAACATCTATAAAGGACAAACAAAATGTGCCTCATATGACTTATTGTTGATTGTATTGGAGTTTAACACTGTTTTAACAGCTTAAGTCATATCACAGTGGTCAGTGCACCTACTCATGTGTGTTACTGGCTTTCTCACACCGGTACTGACAAGTTTCTGTCCAAATCATTAACTACTTTTCTCACATGGATCAGAGGTGAGATGCAAAAAATCACCGGAAAGAAAGTATGCCTCAACTGGGTATCAAATACGCAACCACCATGTCATGAGTCAAATATACTAACCAATGAGCTACCCAGGTGGGTGCCTCATTTGACTGCATTTTTAATTCATGAAAGTGTAGAAAATGTTGTGGAAAAAAGCCGTAAATGTTGGTTACCACCATTTCTCCTTTCCCACACTGTTTTCAAAGGCCTTTTTTCCATGGTTGTTAAAATAAAGTATTGTTTGGTAGAGGTTAACTATATTAGCTCCTGCCAACAATGACTTTTTTCATCAACATCTTAAAACAAACCCCTTTTAAAAACAATGTTTCAAAAGCAATGTTTCAAAAGGAAAATGAATTAATTTTTCATTTTATCACATCGATTTGTTTCAGGAAGTAATGATGTCTTTACCTGGCAACTAAATTTCAGTTTTGCCCATTTTGAAAGCATTTTACAGATGACAGCGTAAATGTGGCTTAAATTGCTTTAGAAAGGGAAGAAAATATTCTATGAAAGAACAAAATACCTAATACATGGTACCAACATTTTCTCCTTTTCCCATTATGGCTTCAAAAGTTGTCACCATTGGGATGTTAGAACACAGTAATTACCTAGCAAAGGGTTAAAGGGTTTCAGTACACAGTAAGAATGCATTACTAGCAAAGCTGTGCATGCAAAGAATGACATCAAAAGACAACAGATAAATCAAAAGTTTTCCTGGGTAAACATGACATAAATAAAATAAATAAGTCACAGGTAGAAGGCACGGACTGAGAACTGAAAAGGTGGGTGGGGGTCTCCATGATACGTAGGATGCATCGTATCTCAGGGCCCATATGCACCAACAATTCTAAATTCAATTCTTGAAATTCTAATTCTAAATTCTGTAACTAACCACCTAAATGGGTGAGACATCCCATCCCATCCAATCAAATGGCTTGTTGCTCAATTCAAAATCAGAACAAACCACATTTGAGCCATGCTCTGGCAAAAGGGGGTTTGATGCATTATACCAACTACACCGTAACATAATAATGGATCCATAAAATCCATTTTGTCAACTGACTGAATCAAAAGGTAAAATTGTCTTTGAAATTCAGAAAATTTAAAGATAGCAAAAAGTTTTGGCCCATGGACGACACTTTTTGCAGATGCATTAAGCCCCCTTTTCACAGAGCACAGCTCATGTAGAATTATCAGTGAATATGAAACCCTGGGGTGCAAAAAGAAATGCTGTACGCTCTCACCTGGAAAACGAACGCTCAATTTTTGCCCGACGCTTCGATTCCTCTAGCGTTTGATACTCTGTCTTACCACTGAAAGAAGGCCATCAAAGGGAGGTAACTTCAACTTATCCATAACAATGAGAGGTTACTCTGACTGGTAATAATTTTCAGTTAAGTGTATTGAAACAAGTCTGTTACAGTGTGTTAAATTCTCCAATACATCAATTTAGCATCTTTTAAATTTACTACTTTTAGATTTGTACAAAGTCTACCATCATTTCTATTAGATCTACACCAATAGACTTGACATTGAAAATGTAAAATTTTCTTTATCTTTTTCTAACCTCCATTTGAATTGACACAAGTGTAATGAAATACCTTCAATACTTTACAACTGTATAATGTTAGCAACTACTGAACCTTGGTTCCTATTAAGGCATCTAAGAAATATTGTAAAACTTCTCCCATTCAATTTCTAAAGGCAGAACCACAAAAGTAATTTGCATCTCTCATATCCCTTTACAAAACAATCTGTCACGTTAACTCTTTACCAAACGACAAAAATTTCAACAAGTCGAAATCGAAAGCATTTGCAGACGACAAAATAAACGTGACTTAAAAATTGAAATTTGTTTTAGAAAGGGTAGAAAATATTGTGGGAAAAAGAGAAAATGCTGGTTACCCCCAGTGTTTTCAAAAAGCTTCTTTTTCAGGGTTGTTAAAAGTCGGGATTGTGTGGTAAAGAGTTAAACCTTCAGTAAGAGAAAGCTTTTGAAAAAAATGTGGAGAAAGAACTTCTCCCAGCATTTTCTTCTTTCCCCACAATGTTTTCTATCCTTCTAAAGACAAATCCTGCCTTTATAACATCGTTTAACTTAGGCTGCTAAGTGCGACTCACTGATCTTTTGCGGACAGTGTTGATCAAAATCAGACTGCACAGAACATGTAGTCTGATCTTGGATCTACACTGTCCGATAAGGAGATATTATTCCCCAAAACATAACTTGTTGAAATAGCAATATTTGGGTTTTTACTGTCGAATTGAAAATTTCATTTTAGTTATTTAGCAGGATAAGGGTTTTAAATTTTGTCATCTGCAAATGCCTTTGATTTGGACAAATCTAAAATTTTGTCGTTTGGTAAAGAGAAAAACCTCTTACAAGATGACAAGCTTTGAGACTTTTTCAAATTGAAAGTACTGAAAGTATTGACAGGAAACAAATCAGTTGTGGCTAAAATGATAGGTTATGTCTTTGAAAGGGTAGAAAACATTGTGTAAGAAGGAAAAAATGCTGGTTACCAACAATGTTTTCAAAAGGCTTCTCACTCAAAGTTGGATTCTGGATTGTTTTGAAAATTTAACATTCTGGAAAAGGAGAATATACCTGAATCAATCACATATCAAATACAGGACATTTGAATGCAAAAAAAAGTCTTTTGTAATGATTGAAAAACACTGCAGTAAAAGTAGCAAGCAACTGCTACTCTTCCCAGAATGTTTTCAAAATCTTTTGAAGTTTTCACTACAGACTATCACTAATCATCTTCCTTCTTCCAAGACTTAGGGTCTTTTGCAGGATGAGTAGATCAATATCAGCTTTGCTGGATTATATAGATTGTGAGGGCAGACTACACTGAAAATCCAATCTGGTTCTGTATTCACAAACCATTCTTCAAAATGTTCTTCGTCTCATTCTCCAGAATTTTCTGAATTTAAAAGTAACACTACTTCTAACTTTTCTAGACCATTTGGTTAGCCAATGTGAAGTTGCATTAATTTAAAATTTGGAAAATCTTGGCGAATAAAACTAAGAATGTCCTTAAGAATGGTTCGTGAATACAGACCCTGGTCTTAAATCTACACTGTTAGATGTTAAATGAAACATTCAGAGAAGTTCCATAATGAAAGAGATCCACCCAAACATTGTAAGGACAGAAGAAAATATTTTTAACTAGCCTTTTTCTTGATTCTGCAATTCTTTTTTTCCTTTTTAACCCTTTACCAAACAACAAAATTTTACACACATCCAAATTGGAAACATTTGCAGATGACAAAATAAATGTGTTTAAAAAATTTAAAAATGTTTCTGGAAGTCTACAAAACATTGTCGGAAAAGCAGGAAAGGCTGGTTACCAGCATTTTCTCATTTTCCCACTATGTTTTCAAAAGGCTTCTTTCTCAGGATCGTTAAAATTTGAGATTGTGTGATAAAGGGTTAGGTGAATTACTGGTAGTAGGATCTCCAGAAGTGCATGGATAGGTGCATTGATAATTGAAATAATTTTGAAAACTACAAAAAAAATTGGTATGAAGAAAAAATGTGTGTCATTTTGAGCAAACTGCCTGTGAAAGCGATCTAATTATAGGCTGTAAAAATTGACCTAGCAGAGTGTGGCTAACCTTCCACATGGGTCGACTAGTTTATTTTTCATTTTAGAGGCGTCGAGCCAAATCCGAATTGTTCCTCGTACATTAAGGTAAACACATGCACCATAACAGTATTTTATTGATCCTTTCCTTTATGGACATACGGCTACTCATGATGATTTTGGAATCGCCTATTTTACCTCAATCTAAAAATGCAGTGAACTGTTACATAGCTCAGCCCTGCCAGGTCAATTTTTACAGCCTATACTAAGAAGCACATTTTTCAAATAAAACTGTAGCACCAATCTACTTAAGAATATCAAAAAAGCAGTTTAACCCTTTACAGCACCATTTCCAAGTTTTAACGATTTTGAGGAAGAAGGCGTTTGAAAACAATGTGGGAAAAGAAGAAAATACTGGTGACCAGCATTTCCTCCTTTTCCAATAATGTTTTCTACTCTTTCTGATAAAAGTCCAACCCTTTGTGCCACATTTAATTTGTTCTCTGCAAATGCTTTCAATTTGGATTAGTCTAAAATTTTGTCATTTGGTAAAGAGTTAACCCTTCACTTAACTCTTTACCACAAAATCCCGACTTTTAATGACCCTGAGAATGAAGCCTTTTGAAAACATTATGGGAAAAGGAGAAAATGCTGGTAACCAGCATTTTCTCCTTTTCCCACAATATTTTCTACCCTATCAAAGTCAGAAATCATCATATTAACAAGGTTTAATTTGTTGTCTGCAGATGCTTTGAATTTGGTCCAGTCTGAAAATTTGTCATTTGGTAAAGAGTTAACAACCAAATTTAAGACTGGTCCATAATGAAATGCATTTGTAGATAACAAATTAAAATATATCTCAAATGGTAAGATTTATCTTTGAAATGTAGAAAACTATGGGAACATGGGAACATGCTGGTTACCCGCATTTGGTCCATTTCCCAAAATATTTTATGATGCAATTCCTCTCTAAGGTTGGAAACACACAGGATCACCTAGTACAGGGTTTTTTTTAAACCATCTGGGAACTAAATGCAGTACATTGCTTCAAAAATACCCATGTTAACCCTTTACCAAACGACAAAATTATAGACTGGTCCAAATTGAAAGCATTTGCAGACGACAAAATAAATGTAACTGAAAGATTGAAATTTAGTTTGGGAAGGGTAGAAAACATTGTGAGAAAAGGAGAAAATGCTGGTAACCAGCATTTTCTCCTTTTCCCACAATGTTTTCAAAAGGCTACTTTCTCAGGGTCGTTAAAAGTCGGGATTGTGTGGTAAAGGGTTAATAGAGGGATAATACACAAAGATGAAAAAGAATACTTATCAAACATTGTTTCAACAGATAAAATTGCTCATTACAAGTAATTTCTCCTTTAGCAACAATGTTTTCGAAATTTGTCAGCTGCAAGACAAACTATGTTGGCTGTGGGGAGTAAAAATAATAAAGAGCAGAAGCAGAGCAAAAATATGGTGATATTGATTGATTGATTAATTGATTGATTGATTGATTGATTGATTGATTGGTATTTTTATACAAATATCACAGCAAGAATCACCGACAGGTGTTTTACACCACTTTCGCAGCAAAAAAGGAGAGTACAGGGAGATAATTCTGGTAACTTTAAAGGCCTCATAACTTTTTACGTCCCTTGAGTGAAATAATTTGAATACATATTAAACTGTTTTAGTTTTTGTTCTATTTTTCTACATATATCTATCTATGCTATGCTAATGAATAATGTTAAAACATTTAATACAAACTTTAACTGAGGTAAATATTCTGTGAGAATAACATAGATGTGGAGAAGCCTAAACCAGGCATTCAAGGCAATGGAGTGACAGGTGATGTGCTGCTTTTCTCACAATTATAGAAGCTTCATAAAAGACACGGTATTGTCTCTAAAAAAAAACTTTGTAAACTGACGCAGAACAATCTATGGTGACCTCAGCTGTAACATTATTGTATCAATGTTTTCCCACACTGAATACTTTGAGAACTGAGAGCTTTTCATGGCCTGATATTGAATATTAAAATAAAGCCCTTGACCCTTAACCACACAATCCCGAGATTTAACGACCCTGAAAAAGAAGCCTTTTGAAAACATTGCGGGAAAAGGAGAAAATGCTGGTAACCAGCATTTTCTCCTTTTCCCACAATGTTTTCTTACCTATCAGAGACAAATTTCATCATTTGAGCCACATTCAAATTGTCGCCTATAAACACTTTCAGTTTTTAGACCTGTCCAATCTGAAAGCATTTTGCAGACCATGAACTTGATACAGTTAACTGTATACCACAACATCCTGAGTTTTAATGACCTTAATGAAGAACGCTTTTGAACACATTGCGGAAAAAGGAAATCCCTTTCCCACAATGTTTTTTACCCTTCCAGAGACAAATCTTAGTTTTTGAGCCAAATTTAACTTGCCATCTGCAAATGCTTTCCAATCAGGCCAGTCTAAAATTTTGTCATTTGGTAATGAAGTTATGTGATAGAAACTGTCTTTAAAAAGGTTTGAGCAATTGTTGGAAAAGGAAAAAATGCTGGTCACCAGCATTTTCTCCTTTTCCCACACTATTAACATGATTCTGCTGTTTCTACTGAGATTCTTTTTGAGGTATCATGGTTAACCTTTCAAATTCCAATGATGGTGTTTATTAAAGGCAATAAAATAAACTTTTCAAATTCCACTATGGGTGTGTTTTTAGAGTCAATATGGTACACCTTTCAAGACAAAACAGTCTTCCAAGTAGGGTGATTTTTAGAGACAATATAGTAAACTTTTCAAAAATACAGCAGAGAGAAAGAGAGCAATTCACTGCAAGAGCTCTAACCAAACCCAATCCAATTATACAAGTTGAGAAAAGGTCATACCTGTATCTGAACTTTGACCCCAAGGAGAACATTTTTTTGGAAGGCGGACTTGGGGTGTGAAGTCTGAAGAAGGTATGATGTTCGACGCAGGATTTCCACATGTTCTTGCATGAGCGGTAACTGATCATGTTAAAACCTATCAAGTTTTCCACATTATCGTTCTGAAATGTACAACAAGTAACAATCTGACTAACGAACACCATCTCCTAATGACAGCAAAGATAATCATTGTCTAAATTTCAAAGTAACACTGTATCTGTGGTTTAAATCCAAATTCAGTTTAAAGTCTAATTCTAAATTTAAAAAGCATCACAATTTCAGCCAATCAGAAAGTGTTTTGCTTTCCAAATTCAGAATAAGACAAAGAAAGTGTTTTAGAATGGTTGGTGAATAAGGACCCTGGGTCTCCAACATTACTTTTCACAGCTCAGCCAATCAAAGATGCTGTTACACAAGTAGGTACATTTCTCTGTTACTACGTTCTTTTTGTCTTTTGTAATAATAAAAAAAAAATACTAGCCATCCTCTGTGAAAAGGGGATTTGTAACGCATCTCCATGATGCGTTATCTCAAGCAAGTCATCACGCAATTATGGATCCATAAAATCTATTTTGTCCAATGACCAACTGAATTATGAGGTAAAATGGTCACAGTATGTGCAGGCTGACATGGGTCAATACCTTTTGCAGATACGTTAAACCCCCTTTTCATAGAGCATGGCTCAAATCTGGTCCCTATGTATAAAACCATTATACTAATTACTGTGTTATAATATGGTAATAATCATGAAATGGTGGTCTGCTTTGTTTGTTTGTATGATGTTTAATGCCACATTCAACATTATTTCAGTTATACCAGAGCAATCATCCATGCTTTCCTGGAATTTCTTTTACTACAAATACTTCACACAATATTCTTCCCAAGCCACTGGCTGCTTTCCCACAGTATCATGATCAAACCAACCATCAGCGGTAAGACAGAAATGAATCCTGTTGCAATGACCATCATCAACTCTCAAAAAAAAAAATTGTCTGTGGTGCAGCGGCCCTCTGTTCTAAGTCCTGTATTGTTACAAGTTTAGGTGCTGGTGGTGGTCTGGGAATGGTGAATTGCGCTTTTAACTCTTTACAACACAATCCAAAGGAAGAAGCCTTTTGAAAACACTGTGGGAAAAGGAGAAAATGCTGGTAACCAGCATTTTCTCCTTTTTCCACAAAGTTTTCTGCAGTTCCACAGAGAAATTTCAGTTTTTAGTCACATTTTCTTTGTTGTCTGCAAATGCTTTCAATTTTGACAAGTCTAAGATTAAATCAATCCCTTTATTTGAGTTGTATGAAGCAAACACCTACCTGCTCCCTCCTTAACTGGATAAAGAACTGTTTCCTTTTAAAGGATATTTTCACAATCTTAGACCTGAAAGTAGACAAGAAAAATATGACAATGAATCCAAAAAAAATCAATCATCAAAGTTTTCATCGACACAAATAAAATCTAGAACTATTGCAGGCTGACAAATAACCAACCAACCCACCACAAAACCAGTCGTCTTGTCATCCCAAACTTTAACTTCATTGTCATGGGTGGAAGATATAATGACAAATTAGAATTCTTTTCAGCCACAAAACATTAACCTGTAATGCTCCTATCACATCCGTAATTGCATTTGATGCCAGTTTCAAATTTGAGAGAATCTGTACCATGTAAATGTATAAATTCTAGATTTTGAAAAAAGACAATCATGCATAGTTTGTACAGCATGGATTTCATACTGTCCAGAAAGAAACAATATCTAATTCACAGCTTTGGAAAACATCCTGAATAATTCAGTTTTCATTTTTTGCTGATTTGTTTGACATTTGACACCATTTTCATTTTTTTTCCCAGTTACATAGTAGCATTCAGTGTACCAAACAATAGATTCTCAACTGGTTTTACCAGCTCTTCTTGCAAGATTCTTACCAGGCCACAGGCTACTTTTCCACATAAAGTGCTTTTAAGAATGTTTAGCAGTGGGATGAATCCTGCCTCAATGACTATTATCAATGCACATGCAGTATCTGGCAGGGCTGGATATTAGACCAGTGAACCCAGATTTCAAGCCCTGTACTTTACTGGTTGAGTGACCAGGTTCAGCAACCCAAGTCTAAGACAATCTGTTTATTTAAAGACACTAGATAAATAAAAAATGTCTGGTACCTACCATGGGAATGTATTAATTTTAAGACTATTCTGAAAGACAACAAGACCCACTGACGTCACACCTAGCTGTATCTCCAGATTGCTCTGGTCCTACAATACATAAACAACTTTCTATTATTTCCAAACGAATTCCAGAATCACCTTACTGAAAGCATTTGCAGACAACAAATTCTGTATTGCTCAAAGCATGAAAATTGTCCTTCAAAGGGTAGAGAGCATTGTGGGAAACCAAGAAAATGCTACTAACCTGCATTTTATCCTTTTCCCTTGTTCTGTAACCTTTCAAAGACAATTTTCATAATTTCAACCACATTTATCATCTGCATCAGATGGCCAAACTATCTCCAAAGCTAAGGACATGAAACTTTTCAGACAACATTTCTGAGAATATATACAAGACTGTATCTCAACACTGTTCTCCTCCTAGAATACGGGCAGATTATGTTTGCAGATTAAAATATTGGTATCAATTGTGGATCGACTGAGGTGTTAACTATACACTGTCAAGCCTCACATTAATTCAGGTAGATTTAAATCAGGTTGTAGTAACATGCATCTATTCTGAAGTTAGCTCACAATTGCTCTGAGAATCCCAATAGTGAATACATTTACCGGAAATCATCATTATATACAAAAATGTACGATACATGTATAATTCAACATTACACTGTACTGCAAGTACAGGTACTGGTCACTGAAAATCTTTTTAAAGCATTTTATCTTGTCAGTTGTTTAAAATTAATTTTACTTTGAGCATTACAAATAGAGGAACAGTGTTTAATACTAAGTGATTTTAAGCAGATTTTTCAGAGAAAGAAAAGATGGCATCAAGTCAGGGCATTTATATATGAGCCGCGCTCTGTGAAAAGGGGGCTTAATGCATCTGCGAAAAGTTTCAACCCAGGTCAGCCTGCGCAGTCCGCGCAGGCTGACCTGGGCCGAAACTTTTCGCTCTTGGTCGATTTTCTGCATGTCAAAGGATCAGTCTACCTCATGATTGAGTCGGTTGTTAAAAAAAGTGGCTATTATGGATCCATAAGTATGTGATGGCATTCTTGGTATGATGGATTACAGAGATGCATTAAGCCCCTTTTTGCCAGAGCACGGCTCATATATATAAACTGTAGTCTGGCTGCCTGAATAGGTTATCATCATTAGTTATCCGCAAAAGATGTAAAAATTAGTGTCCGCAATTGATCCAAAAAACTCTCCGCAATCGTACCTAAAAAAAAATCCGCAAACAATATACTGATAACCACAAATGTAATTCACTGTGGAATACATAATTATGGAATATTACAACAGTCTGCATTACTGTGTTGTCAGGTCATGTCAAGTTGCATACATGTGTAAGGAGGTGCTTATCGAGACTCTTTTTCTCATTTTCCTACAATGTTTTCTACTCTTTTACAGACAAGTTCCATCATTTCAGCCACTTTTTATTTGTCATCTGCAAATGCTTTTGATTACCAGCACTTTCTCCTTTTCCCACAATGTTTTCAAAACCCTTCTTTTTCAGAGTTGTTAAAAGTTGGGATTGTGTGGTAAATGTTTTCTACCCTATCCAAAACAAATTTCAGTTTTTGAGTCACATTTTGTTGTCTGCAAATCCTTCAATTTGGATGAGTCCAAAATTTTGTCGTTTGGTAAAGAGTTTAGGTTTCACAACTGAGACATTTCTATTTCAGCCAGTGTTTTCCTTTAACCCTTTACCAAATAATCACGTGTTTTATTGACCCTGAGAAAGAAGCATTTTGAAAACATTGTGGAAAAAGGAGAAAATGCTGGTAACCAGCATTTTCTCCTTTTTCCACACTGTTTTCTTCCCTTTCAAAGAGAACAACTATCCTTTGAGCTACATTTAATTTGTCGTCTGCAAATGTTTCGAATTTTATCAAGTCTAAAATTTTGTCGTTTGGTAAAGAGTTAAAGGAATATGGAAATATGTTAATCTTGGATCTACACCGTTTGGCACTTGTGATCTTTATCTGATGAAAAAAATATATTGCCATATTTGGCCTTCCCACAAACTTGAAATGACCATTTCACGGATACAGAAGTCTCAGAGTTTAGAAATGTCATTTCTTTTAAGCTCAAATGAATATGATCTACAATGCTTCAAATCCACAGAGGCAATCCAACTTGTGTTAAGACACTTGTATTAGGCAGACACCTGCATTGAGCTATCATCATTTTAAAGCCCAAATAGCTGCCAAAGACACAATGTAGGTGTTATAATGCATTTAGATTTAATTCATACAATTTAAAAGCATGGAAAATATTGTGAAGGTTACAATATGTTATTGTGTGGTCAGTCCAAGGGATAGTCAATGGCAAAAAAATTAATTCCAAAAACAGGAAAAAAGTAAACAAAAGATGGAATGACCTGGCAGGTTTCAACCTAGTTTTGAAATTAATTTCTCTGCAAGCAACAAGCACTCGGACAGATCGTAAAATAACAGACTGTCATCCACACAATAATTTGATTTTACTTCAAATGCATTGTTTACTTTTGGGAGCTATTGTTACTTTGAAGATACAAATCCTAATTTTGAATTAGTCTGCATTAAACAGCTACCTGCTTCAAATACCCAGACAGTAAATGTTTAGACTAGCAAATAATATTTGAAAGCATATGCATTTACTGTAGCTCAAGTGATTTGTTTATCCTTACCAGACCTCTTTACTGTAGACTATCCAAATTGAAAGCATTAATAGACAACCTTAGGCAACAAATGAACCCAAAGGACATATTCCTACTAGAAACAGAACCCAATGAACAGCAATTTGAAGGTTGTTTTTCTCTTGAGTGTTTAAGCTAAACTGACAAGGTAGATCAAAGATCAGACTGTATGTTTTGTGCAGACTGATCTTAATCTATACTGGCCGCAAAAGCAACTATAGTTCTAAAAGGGGCTTTAACAGTTAGTCCTTTACCACACAATCCCAAGTTTTGACAACCCTGAAAGAAGGCTTCTGAAAGCATTGTGCAAAAAGGAGAAAATGCTTGTAAACAGTATTTTCTCCTTTTCCCACGATGTTTTCTTACCTATAAGAATTACATCATTTGAGCCATATTTAATTTGTCATAATGCAAACACTTTTAATTTGCACAAGTCTTAAATTTTACTGAGTGGTAAAAACTAAAGGGGCAAAAAAGAAACACCCAGGATATTTGCCCTTTTGCGTTCCTATTTTCCCAAGAAAAACTAGAACTGTCGCCAAGCGGACAAATACCCCTCACCCCCACCTTGTCACTGAAGCAGCACAATCAGAGAATGGAAATGATTTTCAAAACAAAGATCATCTGTGACCTTGACCTTTCACCCATGTGACACAAAAACAATAGAATACCTCCTTGGATCATGGGCAACAGTTGTATAAACTTTCATGATCCTAGGCTTTTGAGTTAGAGCACTAGAAGTATTATCAAACAAAGTTCACCAGTGACCTTGACCTTTGACCCAAAAACAATAGGGCACCTCCTTTGGTCATGAGCAACACTTGTATAAAGTTTCAGGGTCCTAGGTTCAAACGGTTAATAGTTAGAGAATGGAATGAAAAAGTCTACAGTATACAGACAGATGGATTTACAGATAAACTGATGGACTGACAGACATGGTGAAACCAGTATACTTCGCAGGTGGGGGTGTGTGTATGTAATAACAAGCTCTCCTGGCTCTTTACAAAGGAACCAGCTGAGAATCTTAATGATGGAATGTTAGAGATTAGACAACAAATATATGGAATTTTACATCCATTAGGGGTCATTTTGGGAACAACAAAGGAAGCACTCTGTGACAAAAAAGAATTAAAAAAGTTAGAAAAATTACTCAAATACAATACTTTTACAACTTGCATATTCAAATGGTTAGTTTTACAAACTGTACTACAGGCATTTTACAGCAACAAATAATGTTTTGCTTTCAGAAAAAAATTCAACACTTTACCACACAACACCAAGATTTGACGACCACTGACAGAGAAGGCTTTCGAAAACATTGTGGGGAAAAGGAGATAATGCTGGTAAGCAGCATTTTCTCCTATTCCCATATATGCTTTCTACCCTATTCAAAGAAAGAAATTGTCATTTGAGCAATACTGAATTTGCCAGCTGCAAATGCTTTAGAATCGGTGGCACCTAAAATTCTGTCATGTGGTAAAGGGTTAACCCTATAGCACATGACAAAATTTTAGACTCAGCCATATTGAAAGCATCTGTAGAGGAAAACTAAACATTATTCAAGAGTTAAGATTCACTTTTGAAGAAGTACAAAATATTGTGTGAAAAGGATAACATATTGGTTACTAGTATTTCTCCTTTTTCCCACAATGTTTTCAACAGCTTTTGTTCTTGAAGTCGTTAGAACTCAGGATTGTGTGGTAAAGGGTTACAGACATTTTCTTTTCCTTCAAATATATCTTCGTTTTATCACTTGCAACAATTTTCAATATGTTGTAAGTCTAAAAATAGCCAGTTTTTTCCAGATTATCTTAAAATAGACTGTAATTTTCCAGAATGTCTAAAAATAACAAACACACCAGAAGGCCTGAAGTACAGTTTTTTGTTGGTTTTAAACATCATACAGAAGGTGAGAAAACACCCTGTTATGGGAGGTTATCATAGTTTTTTTCTTGCCTTTGTCTCAGTCTCTGTTAAGACTTGTTCCACAGAAAGTGGGGTCACCTGGAGCAGGAAACAGAGAAAGCCTGACAATAAATTCTTGGCCCCTATAGCTAGTCAATGACTGATTAATAGTTGATTAATTGATTTGGTTGGTTGTTACACAAAATGGACTTTATGGATCTATAATCATAATATGATGACTTGCTTGCTGCAATGCATCACAAAGATGCATTAAACCCCATTTTGCCAGGGCACCATTCATAATTATCTTTGTGCTTTGAAGTAAACAACCACATGTTTTCACGACCCTGGAAAAGAAACCTTTTGAAAGCATTTTCTCCTTTTCCCACTTTGTTCTCTACCTTAACATAGATAGCTCTCGTAATTAGAGAATCACTTCATTTGTTGACCGTAAATGCTTCCAATTGGGACAAGTCTAAATTTTTATCATTTGATAAAGAGTTTAAACATGAATCCAATACACTGCTACACTGAAACAAGAAAACTGCATGCGGTTGTCAACACTCCACTGTGGTTGCTTGATTTTCAGTATCAAAAATACTTCGTAACCTGGGTCCCGTTTTACTATAGTGTGATGGCATATTTCTGCCACGAGATACGAGATAAGTATCATGATTATTTTAGAAGACTATTGCAATAAATCAAAGTTTCCTGGAAAATTTATATTTTCATTTCATCTAGATAAAATTTCCAAGAAACTTTGATTTATCGCAATAGTTTTGTAAAATAATCATGATAGTTCTCTCGTATCTCATGGTAGAAACATGCCACTATACTATAGTTACATAAAAACTTACGCAAATTTTGTTCGTAACTACCTTAGTAAAACAGGGCCCTGCTCTTGTTGTACAGGTTACCCTGTTCATAGTTGTTATACCCTGTTCATAGTTAACAACTAAGTCCAAGTTTAACCCTTTACCAAAGGACAAAATGTTAGACAGGTCCATATTGAAAGCATTTGCAGACGACAAATTAAAGGTGTCTCAATTTATGAAGTTTGTCTATGAAAGGATAGAAAACCTTGTGGGAAAAGGAGAAAATGCTGGTTACCAGCATTTTCTCCTTTTCCCACAAGGTTTTCAAAAGCTTTTCTTCAAAGGGTCGTGAAAACCAGGGCTTGTTTGGTAAAGAGTTAAAGTAAATATCTTGAATGATAACAAGAGATATCACACAATGTCAAAGTTTTTACATGATGCAAACAAAGACGCCGCCAGGGCTATGACAATACTTTGATGTTTTCTCTGAAAACAGCCAAGCTAATGATAATGAACAGGAACCCTTTTTGTACGGGTTTTTTATGACGAAGACAGCAACAGGAGTGATACTATATCACCATCAAATATAGACTGTGTGGGTGTAAAATCATCCAGGATACATACCCTAGCTTTGTGCAAGTCAACCCCATACATCTCTAACCGCTTTGCTTTATCCAGATAGTTGAATTCAGCATCAGCTGGAGTTTGACCCCTGTTAACAAAAATTTATGAAATGTCAATTGTTTTGCTTAATTCTTTACCTAAGTACAAAACTTTGGACTTTGTCAAAATTTAAAACATTTGCAGACGACAAGTTAAAGATGGCTAATAAGAAAAATTTGTCCTTGATAGGAGGAGAATATTGTAGGTTACTAGCATTTTCTCCTTTTTCAAAAATGTTTTATAAAAAACTTTCTTTGTCAGGTTCGTTAAAACACAGGATTGTGTGGTAAAGGGTTAACTCTTTACCACAAGTCAAAAAACATAGACTTGACTAAACTGAATGCATTTGCAGACAACAATGTCAATGTGGCTCAAATGAGGGAATTTGTTTTTGATAGAGTAGAAAACATTGTAGGATAAGGAGAAAATGCTGGTTACCAGCATTTTCTCCTTTTCCCACAATGTTTCTAAAAGGCTTTTTTTTCCCCCTCTGGTTCGTTAAAACTCAGCATTGTGTGCTAAAGGGTTAAAAATGATTCAGTATACCAAGAGGTGTTTAAAATTCCATTTCTTCTGTATATGATGTAAACCAAAATCAGGTAAGTTTTGTGCATTTTGATTGGGTTATTAGGTAATTCACTCACTAAACGTCTAATATATCAACTTGACTTGTTTTGATAGCTGAAAATACAGCCCACTTATAGGCTGTCAGAATAGACCTGGCAGGGTATGGTTAGCCTTTGACATAAGTTGACGAGTTCCTTTTTCATTTTAGCCGTGTAAGACAGTTCAGAATTATTCAGTGTAAATCTACTCAAACACTTTAATGATCCTTTGATTTATGGGCACATGAACAGCATACTCTTCTACCACCTGAAAACATTGTGAAACAGGAGGGCCATTGGCCCTAAAGTACTCTTCTGAGTAAAGTTATCTATGGTTGATAAAGCTGTAGAGATCCTGGTATTTATGATGTAAAATGCATGCATATACATGACTTATTTTTTGACCAACTTGATCTACTTTTTAACTTGTCAGAGATATTATCCAGAAAAACATTCTGATAATGTTTTATGAGTATCAGACTGAATGTGGTCTATAGACTGCACACAAATTTTTTCAAAGATTTGGCCCAGTGACCTACTTTTTGATCTGTTGTGACCCAATTTCGAACTTGTCAGAGATTTCAGAAAAAACATTTTTGACTTAGTTCCATGAGTATCGGGCTGAAAATGTGGCCTCTAGACTGCACACAATGTTTTCCTAATATCTGGCCCCATGACCTACTTTTTGACCAGACATGACCTAATTTCAAACCTGTCTAAGATATCACCAAGACAAATATTCTGACCACATTTTATGAGTATCAGGCAGAAAATGTGGCCTCTAGAGTACACACAAGCTTTTTCTAAGATTTAGCCCTGTGACCTTCTTTCTGACCTGCTGTGACCCAATTTCGAATGTGTCAAGATATCATCAAGACAAACATTCTGATCAAGTTTCACGAGTAACTGACTGAAAATGTGGTCTCTAGAGTGTACACCAGGTAAATGTTGATGCCTGGACGACGGACCATGCACAATGGACACAGCACTATCACAAAAGCTCGCCTTGAGCATTTCGTGTTAAGGTGAGCTTAAAAGGTGCTTCTTATTCATGTTGTTCAATTCTAGTGTTCTTTATTTATTTATTATTAGTTTTGAAATATCAAATACCGTATTTATTGATTGCAAGCCAAATACAGCTATTCACCATGATTTCTAAAATAACCTATTTCACCTTGATCTAAAATGCACAGAACTGTAACATAGCTCTGCCCTGCCAGGTCAATTCTACCAGCCAATAGGCCTTTACCACACAGCAAAGATTTCATCACTCCCAAATAATGATTATATGGTGTTTAATGCCATTTTCAACATTATTTCAGTTATATCGCGGCGGCCAGTGCACCTATCCATGTGTTCCTGGAGTCTCTTTTACCAGTATTTCGCACAATTTTCTTTACAAGCCAATGGCTGCTTTCCCACATAATCATCGTTGAAACAATGGTCAGCTGTGGGAGAGGAATGAATCCTGTCGCAGTGACTATCATCAATCCTCGGAAAGAAATTGGCCGAGCCAGGGGTTGTAGCCAGATATCGAACCCTGGACTCCATGTTCTCAAGTCCTGCACGCTATCGACTGAGCTACCGGGGCTTGGCCGCTCCCAAATAAAAAGCATTTGCAGATGACAAATAAAATAAGGTGTAAGTAATGGGATTTGTTTCTATGGGATAGGAAAAATTGTGAGAAACCAGGAAATGCTGATTGAAAGTCTTCCTCGAAGGTGTAAACAATGTTAACAGGCATGTAGCGGACACATAAGTAGTTGCACTGATCACTTACCTATGTGACTGATGATGTTTTGTGACTTCTTTTTCAAACTCCTCATCCTGATTGGGAATGAAGCATAATTCAGATAAATAACCATCTCTGTGTTCATCTTTGTTGAAATCTCCCATTTCAGCTGTAGACATAAACAATCAAAAATCAAACTTAAAGGAAATAACGTGTTTCTTTGCTATAATATGCAATGCAAAATTCCAATAAATAGTAACTATGTTCATCCTTGTTTAAAATCTCAACAAAAAGACAAAATTTTACACATGTCCAAATTGAAAGCATTTGCAGATGACAAATTAAACGAGGTTCAAAAGGTAGAATTTGTTTTTGAAAGGGTTAAATACATTTTGGGAATCATTGAAAAATGCTTTTTCTCCTTTGCCCACAATGTTTTCAATAGCCCTTTCCCAAGTGGTCTTTAAAACTCAGAACTGTTTGGTAAAGGGTTAACCCTTTACCAAACAATCCCTGGTTTTTACGACCCAGAGGAAGAAGCCTTCTGGAAACATTGTGGGAAAAGGAGAAAATGCTGGTAACCAGCATTTTCTCCCTTTCCCCACAATATTTTCTACCCTTCTAGAGTCAAGTTTCAATTTTTGAGTCAAGTTTATTTCATCATCTGCAAATGCTTTCAATTTGGACAAGTCTAAAATTTTGTCGTTTGGTAAAGAGTTCAACAACAAAAATTTAAAGACAGGATTATTTGGTAAGGGGTGAGCGCTTTACTGAACTATCCAGAGTTTAAACGACCCTGAGATGGACAGATTTTGACAACATTTTGGAAAAACGAGACAGTGCTGGTAACTAAAATTTTCTCTTTCTCCTCAATGTTTTCTAAAATTTTAGAAACATATCAAAACATGTGAGCCAAATTTAATTTGTTGTCTGCAAATGCTTTGAATTTCTACCAGTCCTAAATAATGTTGTGTGGTAAAGTCTAAAAGGGTAAAAAAGCTTCTTGAAAAGGCTTTCGTCAAATATAAGACAGATGTTTTGGCCCAACTGCAAATCCTAATTTCAAATCCACTTCATACAGGTCCACACAATATTCCAACTTCATCAAACCTTTGTTGTATAATGCAAGCGCAATAACTGTGCTATTTGTTTACTAAAAGTGGCTCATTCAATGTTATTGAAACATTAACACAGCAGTTAAATGCAGTGTAATTTAATTATGATTTCAAAACCAGAGGGAGGTAATCTATAAATATCTGATAATTTGCCTGTAACCTTCCTTCTAATATACATGTACCACTCTTCACTTGAAGTAAAACATGGTATCTGAAACCTATGTTGTGGGTAATTTTATGAATATTGTTGTATGGGATAAAATTAGATACTTACACTGAACGGAAAAACTGGCAAGTAAGGCAGCCGTGGCCCTAGGACAATGTAACCTTCCTTCCAAAATATCACGTTTTACTTGAAGAAAAAAATGGTATCTGAAAACAGAAAAAACAATGATGACCGTGCAGATTAAAACTTGAAAAAAAAAAAGGAATAAGAATTTCTGCTTTTTTCCCTAGTTAATTGTTGAGTGTCCTTCATTTTTAATTATGTGTAAACTTTTGATAATACAAATTAACCCTTTACTACACAATCCCAAGTTTCACCAACTTTAACACAGACAGCTTTTAAAAAACCATTGTGGGAAAAGGAGAAAATGCTGTTATCAAAAATTTTCTCCTTTTCCAACAACGTTTTTGATCCTATCGATGACAAGTTCCATCATTTGAGCCACAGTTACATTGTTGTCTGCAAAATGCTTTCAACTTTGGTAAGTCTATATTTTTGTCATGTGGTACAGAGCCAAGCTATGTAAGTTTCAGATTTTATTATATAAACAAGAAAACAATGAATGGTCTGACACTAGACCAATGCCTTAAACATACATCTTCACTCGTTTTCATCCAGTTTTTTTTAACCTTTTTTTTTTTCTTTATTTTTATGAAACTATAACCTCTCTTGTATCTTCATGCCAAATATTGCCCCTGATGGTTGCAAGGTTCCACAGATTACAGCAGATAGAAAATGCATTTCAGTCTATTGCGGCTAGTCATAGACATAACAACCACAGTATCCGGTTTAAATCAAAGACAGATCCCTACAATTTCTTTACTCCATACACCTTATATTGATTTTTTATCTATGTTTACACAGCTGACTAAATTACAACACCATCAAGTTTTAACAGCGTTTGTTTACTCTCTGGCTGGAAAGATGTCTGTAAGTATTCTGGACAGACAGAACACGGAACCCATCTTGACATTAACCCTCTTTCACACAGTCCCAAGCTTCAACACTCTTTAAGCTCTTCTAGCCCTCTACAAGTGCTGTAATAGTTTATAGATAGATAAGGTAAATAAATAAATAAAATAAATAAATAAATATTAACCAGAAAAAAGACAATACCTTGTGTATTCTTCAGCTAATTTACTTGGATCTGTGACATAAAATTTGACTCGGAAGAAAAACTCATAGTTTGGCCCTGTAATAAACAAAATGGAATGGTAATAAATTACCAGAAAACCAGCTTTGAGGGAGAGAATTCAGGTAATACAGATACACAGCAAACTGAAGTTACCTCCCCTGAAAGCTTAACCAAACTCGTGACCTATTTCTAAATCCCTACTTGAAAGGTGAATTAGATCATGGCCCGTCCTCACATAGCATTGTAAGTTGTATTCTTAACAATGTTCGAACTTTCAAAGTTAAATAACTTTCGATCAGCTAGGAATGCAATGTATGAGTAGTATAGTTTATGAGTAATGAACCAGGATAACTGAAGACAGTAAAACAAGGCATAATCCCAGATTGCCACCTGACCATACAGTCGACTGCAGACAATTGCTTTTGTCTGGCAGACAACAGTTTGAAAACACTGTGGCAAAAAGAGAAAGGGTTTTGTACGAAGAATTTCTGTTTTTGCCATAGGTTTTCATGTGGTAAACCAGAGTAAAAATCAAATGCTTTCACAAAGTACCAATTATAAACTTTGGACAAAACCAAGACATCCTGAGCAAACAATATTATCATCCATTGTAACAAAACTGAATGTATAATGTGTTTGATAAATAGTACTAAAGAAAACAAACAAACAAGAAAGCTGATCTATAAGTATCTTAGATAAATACAGGTAGGTACCTAAAGCTTTCAAAAGTGGTATAAGCCGTGAGTCATTAGTTTCAAATTTTTTATGTATTATACATGTATGCATCTCTGTACAGAAATAAATAATTTCCTTACCTCTACACTGTTTTTTGATGGTTTTTAGTGGATCCAGCCACCTCTGAAAGAACATGAGAATGGGTGTAAAGTAACAGAATAACAACTTTGCACTCTTCAAACCAATAAATTTCAGACTTGCCAATATTGCAAACATATTCTGTAGATTACTAAGAGTGGTCTTTTTGGATTTTTGTAGCAAATTTTCTAGGTCAATACTTATAAACACTTCAAAATATAGTTTTCTCTGCAAACATAAAGACACTGGACAGTTAAATTAAAACAAGATGTAAATTTGGCTTTCAACTAACCAATCGGTAGCTTTCAAATCCGTAACTCGATCTATATTTAGAGATCATAAAATATACTCAGCGTCAATGAAAAGTCACCAGGTAAGAGACGAAAAGAAAGTGAACCTTGGATAGTTTGCCTTCAGAAAATTGATTAGAATTCATTTTTGCACGTGCAAATAAAGATGGACTACTCAGATGTGCAAGCACGTGAAATTTGTCAGACACAGGTCGGGAAATGAGTATAATAACGTTCAACATAATTGAAAATTCTCTCTTGTGGCAAGGTGAAAATTATTCAACTTTAGTACCTGGTGACTTTTCATTGACGCTGAGTATATAATACAACATTATACTCATTGGAATACAAGGCAACATAATAGATGCTATTTATTAAATGACATTCCCAAAAACGTACACAAAATTCTGGCACAATACCCTAACCCTTAACATGCTAAATAAGTTACACAAAACTTTCAATCCTAGAGTAAAAACCCGAATGTTGCTATTTCAATATGTAGTTTTTGGAGAATAACATCTCCTTATTGGGCAGTGTAGATCCAAAATCAGATTGCAGGTTCACTGCAGTCTGATAATGATGTACACCGTCCACAAAAGATTTTGGCTGAGTGGTGAACGAAACTTTGACCCTTCATTAACAAGCACTATGCATAACCAACTAAGCTACCCCTCTCAGCTTAAAATTTTATCTGGTATACAGTCTAAATAAGGACCCTGAGAAAAAAAGCTTTTGAAAAAACATTGTTGAACAAGGAAACAATGCTGGTAACCAGCCTTGTCTCATTTTCCCATATTGCTTTCTACCCTTTCAAAGACAAATCCAATCACTGAAGCATAATTCAATTTAGCTTCCTGAAACACTTTCAATTCGGAGATTTTGTTGTTTTGTAAAGAGTTACTGTAAGTTACAGTATAAACATGATAAAATCATAAATGTTTTCAGTCTAGACTGCAAGTGCAAAAACTCCTGATAGATAAATTTATCTATTGAAACATCAACACACACTGGAATAAATTTGATAGTTTGCTAAGATTTGATTTGGAAAATGGCAACAAAAAGGTACCATCAGTATGACCTAAATGTACTGGTAAGCATGCTTATATGTAAAATATTGGAATATCTTGGAAAATCTTTGTATTTAAGATCTCACCTCAAAAAATACATGAGGAGTTGTTCATAACTATCATTATCAATTTACCCTTTACCGCACAATTCCCATTTTTAACAGCCCTGGGAAAGGGGCATTTTGAAAACATTATGGGTAAATGACAAAATGCTAGTAACCAGCATTTTCTCCTTTTCCCACAATACTTTCTACCGATCACAAAAATTTGCACCATTGAGCCACATTGAGATTGTCATCTGCAAGTGCTTTCAATTTGGACAAGGCTACAATTTTGTCCTCTGATAAAGGGTTAACTCTTTACCAGCTGACAAAATTTTGGATGTGTCAAAACTGAAAGCATTTGCAGATGATACATTAAAGGCTACTCATTGATGGAATATGCCTTAGAAAGGATGAAAAACATTGTGGGAAAAGGAGAAAATACTGGAACCAGCATTTTTTCCATTTCCTACAATGTTTTAGAAAGTCTTCTTCCTCAGGTCATTAAAACCTGGGATTGTGTGGTACAGGCTTACAGTTTAGACAAAGAAATAGAGTTTATTTCATCAGCTTGTGGTTAATATGGGGAAATATTTGCCGAAAAAGGGAAAGGTATGTGAAAATAACGAGTGTCGTAAGGCACGAGTTATTTTCGCGGACCTTTCCCTTTTGAGGCAAGTATTTCCCCATATTAACTACAAGCTGATGAAATAAATTATATATTATATTTCCTCTGATTATTTTTTTAACATAGCCACTTTTAAAACTTAAAAACTTAAAAAACTTAAAAAAGTAGTTCCAGATTTTCGGCAGGAGAAAAATATTCACTGTGACGGGGAAATAATTCCCCCCAGCTTAAATTACGACATTTCTTTACCCATAACATTTCTAAAAATAGACACATGAAATATAATATAATATCAACATAGATTCTTGACAGTATTATTTAGCAAAATGCTGGCTTACTCTGCTGATTTATTTGAATGAAAATGGTATAGGTCCGTAATGGATTAACAAAAAAATACTATGTAATATTTTTTACAAAAAAAATCTATCTTGTGGGTCCTCATGTCACAATAAATGCTTTAGCTAAAATAAAGTTCAAACTCCTCGGATCCATCAACAAATTGTTGGTATAAAAATTTTAGACAATATTACAGTAACTGTAATTTTGTGTTAATGCAAATTTCTTGGGCTCAAATTTCAATTAGTCTCATTGAGACAATTATTTTGACTGATTGATTGATTGATTGATTGATTGACAAGTTGGTTGGTTTGGTTGGTTGGTTTACTGATTGACTGGCTGACTGACTGATTGATTGATTGAATGGTTATTTCAAACCATTTTTAACAGTATTTCAGTCAAATCACAGCAATAGCTTACATATTCATGTTTGTCTTGACTCTGAAGTGTCTTGCCCTCCCATGGAAGACCCAGGAGACAATTCTGATGTGTACTCATAACAGATATAGCCAAATTCCAGACATCAAATGTAATAGGATTTGTATAAGTTACACATAACAGAAATATTAATTGAGAGAAAAGGAAATTTATCTTGAGAAATACATGTATATATAAAACATTCCAGTAATAAGAAGTGTTTGCTGCAAGGAATCTCTTTTTCCATGATCATGTTTTCTCTCAGAAGAAATAGCCAAATCTCCCCACATTCAACAGGTCTTGTATACAAGATACTTTATCCAAATCTACATGTTTAACAGTAGTGCAAATTAAATATGATTAAAAGATACAGTATGATAGTTGTAAATGATAGTTTCAATTTTCTGATTAATACTGTGACAACTGAATAATACCAAAATGAAAAGAAGAAAAGTAAAGACTTAAACAGTGAACAAGTGTTCATGAAAGATATTAGTATTTTCAATAATCGTTTAAAACTTTCTACAAAAAAAAAAATCTCCCCAGCCCTCAATTTTCAAGTCATTCCCACTTCCCATTTACTGATGACTTTTCTAATTTTTCTTACAGCAAATCATTTTTGAAAACATTGTGGCAAAATGAGAAACTGCTTGGGGCAATCCAATTTTCCTTTAGCCATAACAATGCTTGCACATAACTGCAGTCTGATCTTGAATGTATACTGCCTGTTTCTTTGCTAGCTATTCTGACAAAACAGCTCTGACTTTGACATTTCAATATCTGCATCTTTAGAGCTTTCTCAGGATCTCCATTTCATTTGGGCTATGTTCTGTGAAACGAGGCTTTAAAGTATCTTCAAAAAGTATCAACTCATCAGCCTATGAGGTCCACACATGTCGACCTGAGTCAAAAACTTTTGGTACCGGTCAATTTTCTGCATGTCAAAATCATTCTACCTCATGATTCAGTCAGTTGTTTCACAAGATTTTATGGATCCATAATAATGTGCTGACTTACTTGTTATTATGCAACAATGAGATCCATTAAACCCCCTTTTGCCAGAACGCCAGTTATTTATTTAGCACTAAAATGATTAAATATGATAAATGTCTGTATTTCATACTAATAACTTGAAAGTTTTCTCCCCCACCCTTCAAATTTGTTCCTGGTAGTAATGGTTACGAAAAGAGTAAAACTTTTATGTCTTCTCTTTAGAATTTGTAAACCAGCACCATATTCCTGTAAAAATAAAATAGCAGCCAAAAGCTAGCTAAAGCAGTGCTGGTTTCTTTTCCAACAATGTTTTCAGAATAAATGTGCTTAACTCTTTACTGCACAATGCCGACTTTTAACGACCCTTGGAAAGAAGCCTTTTGAAAACATTGTGGGAAAAGGAGAAAATGCTGGTATCCAGCATTTTCTCCTTTCCCCACAATGTTTTCTACCAATTCAAAGAAAAATTGCACCATTTGAGCCACAATGAAATTATCATCTGCAAATACTTTCAATCTGGACAAGGTTAAATAGTGTCGATTGGTAAAGGGTTAACATTTCCTAGTCTAAATGAGGAAAGGTTACAATGATAGAAAGTTAGCAAAAAGATCTCTCAGTTAACTCTTTCCCACACAATCACAAGTTTTAACAACCCTGAAGAAAAAGCTTTTTGAGAACATTGTGGGAAAAGGAGAAAATGCTGGTAACCAGCATTTTCTCCTTTTCCCACAATGTTTTCTACCCTTTCCAAAACAAATTTCGTTTTTTGAGCCACGTTTATTTTGTCATCTGCAAATGCTTTGAATTTGGACCAGTCTTAAATTTTGTCGTTTGGTAAAGAGTTAATAATGGATTTGTATTCATCAACCACTCTGAACTACTGTCCTGAAAGGCCAAGTGGCCCCCGAAAGAAAACACTGTCAGTGTTAAAATATATTTGAATTTAAATCAGACCTTTTAAAAGAATGGAAATCACAGTGAATATGACAATAATTATGTTGGTGGAGTGTCAGAAGCTGACAGAAAAATGAACTTTAAAACTAGGTAAAAAGTGAACAAAAGTAAAAAAGACAGCGTGACCTAGCAACTTTTGAAATTCATTTTTCTGCTGGCAACTAAACCTTGAAATGGCTGTACAATATTAGATTGCTACATTCAGAATAATTTCCAGAGCTCTAAATGGTATACCTGTAATTTAAGTTTAAATGCATTTTAACATCCAAGTTGTTTACTTTAGGGCATCATTTGCACTTTAACCCTTCACCATCATTTGCACTTTAACCCTTGACCATAAGTAAAATTTTAGCTTTGTCTTTATTGAATGCACAAACACACGTAATCAAATGTTGCTCAAACGTTGAGATGGATGGGAAATGATACCAAAGTTGCCGAAAAAGAAGAAAATGCTGTTATCAGTATTATCTCCTTGTCCCACAGTGTTTCCAAATGCCTCGTCAGGGTCACTAAAACTCAAGATCTTAAGGTAAAGGGTAAATCCAGGACTGTTCAGAATCAGGCAATCTGATTGGCTTAGGTTAGATATCTAAGCCAATCATGTTCCTGGTCCTAGAATTTCAAATGACTTCATTCAGCATGATTGATAAATACTGCCCCATGGCAGAGACTTTGGCTGCCAAGAAAAAGTTATTTCGTCAAGAGACAAAAATGTTCCAACTTTCTTTGTTGTTCCAAGTATGACCAACTCTCTGACTCAGATCCTTTACCACACAGTACTGTGTTTAACAACCATGAGAAAGAATGTTTTTAAAAACATTGTGAGGAATAGAGAAAAATGCTTGTAGCCAGTATTTTCTCCTTTTCCCACAATGCTTTCTATCCTTCAAAAAAATATTTGATCATTTTAGTATAGAGTAAAGTTGTTCATAGCAGGCTAACTGTTAATCTCGATAAAGCTTTGAGACAAGAAGTTTCCAATAACTAGCCCTTGCGATCAGTTTGTTCTTGATAGAAGAGCAGTTGACAATGTCCTAACTTGTCCATTCAACATGTCCATACACTGTTTATTGGACACAGTTCCAACTTGTCCATCCACTGTTTATTAAACAATGCGCTACCTTGCCAAACCACTGTTTATTGGACACAGTTCCAACTCGTCCATCTGCTGTTTATTAAACAATGCGCTACCTTGCCCAACAACTGTTTATTGGACACAGTTCCAACTCGTCCATTCACTGTTTATTGGTCAATGCCTTACCTTGCCCAACAACTGTTTATTGGACACAGTACCAACTTGTCCATCCATTGTTTATTAGACAATGCCCTACCTTGCCCAACCACTGTTTATTGGAGACAGTACCAACTTGTCCATCCATTGTTTAATGGGCAATTTCCAAACTTGTCCCCCATTGGTTATTTGATCTTGTCCTAAACTGTCTATCCAATATTTGACAATTTCCTTACTTGTTTGCCAATTGTTTATTGGTTACTGTCCTGCCTTGCCCACCCATTGTTTATGAGATACTGTCATTACAGGAATGTCCAAGCATTGTTTATTGGACACTGTCCATACTCATTAATCTACTGTTGTTTATAGATTTTTCTCAAAGGTGGTCCAAGTGATCCATCTAAAGAAACATTTATTGAATCCATCCCAGTACAAGGATATTTTTCATTACATCCGTAACCACAGGCCACACGAAAGAGAATTAAAAACTTTTATTTTATCCATTAAATCATTGCCGGAAAAAGGGGAATAGCTAGAGAATGGTAAAATTTTGTGTTGCCCTTACTAGTCAGTGATATGTCTCACTTCTCTCTTGCTTGTTGCTTAATGCTATTTTCAACAATACTTCAGTAATAGCTCAACAGCCAGAGCGCCTATCCATGCTCTCCTGGAGTTACTTTTACAAGTATTTTGCTCTTTCCAGGCCACTTACTTTTATCCTGAATTAACACTGTCCAATCCATGTTCAGTAGTGAAAGAGGGATGAATCCTGTTGCATTGGCTATAATGGGTCCTCAAAAAGAGTCTGGCAAAACTTGGAATAAAACCAGCATACCCCTGGCTTCAAGTCCTGAACTTTGCTGACTGAGCTACCTTGCTCAGCCAGTGTTGTATAATAACAAGTAAAGTTATTCAAGAAGCAGAAGCTCTTTAAATCTATGTGATGTGATGTTTAATTCTCCATTCAAATTAAAAAAAAATCCCTCTTCATCAAAATGTTTATCATTTCAGACAGACCTGATCAAACCAAAGAACTCATAAATTGGGTTGAGTGACTTTCTAGTATTCAGTTTCAGACAAAATCTAAAATATTGTAAGGAACAAAAACATGCAGCTCTGTGACGGAAAAACATTAGTTAACATTTCTAACTCTTTCAGCGCAAAACTTGACCTTTTTTGACTGCTGAAAACACAACCCTATGAGTCTCAGAAAGATTTTTATCACATAGGCTTGGCTAAACAAGCCGATGGCATAGATCCAAGATCAGACTGCACGTTATGTGCAGTCTGATCTTGATCTATGTCGTCCGCAAAAGGCTCGGATTTCGCCCATGGCGCCGAAAGGGTTAAAGAAAAATCAAACTTTGATTATCAATAGTTAAGGTGAAATGTGGATAAAAACCGAGTATTCAAGTGCTCTTCATCAATAACAAACATAATCTCAACATTTTGGATAAGAGTGAGGACTGGCGTTCAAGAAAATGATACCTCCAAAGTTTCAATAGTGTTTTCATAGAGCCCACCATCCTAAATAAACACAAAATAAAAGCATTTGATATACATAATAAGCATTTTGGTTGCAAAAATGAAAATTACAAAGCAAATAAAAATGTAAAAATATTTTTTTCTTGACTGTGAAATGAGCATATTTGAAGCAAAACCCCGATTTTAAGCACAAGTTTCTTACAACTTAATTTGATAACATAACCTAATAACTCTTTACCATACAATCCAGAATTTAAACAACCCTGCAAAAAAGTTTTTGAAAACTGTGGGAAAAGGAGAAGATGCTTGGTCACCAGCATTTTCTCCTTTTCCAACAATATTTTCTTTCAAAGACGAATTCCAAGTAATTCAGGGACATTTAATTTGGCATCTTTCATTGCCTTTGATCTGGACAAGTCTGAATTTCTCTAAATGGTAAAGAGTCAAAGTCCCTTTGGAAACTTTTGCTGCCTTTGCTGTTGGTGTAGATCAAGATCAGGCCGCACAAGACAAGGTAATTATAAAAGATTAATTAATCAACCATTATTACATGTCATATTGAAAGCATTTGTAGATCTTATGTCAAAGAGCAGCTTAACCCTTTACCACACAAAAAAATTCTGGACTCATCCAGCTTGAAAGCGCTTGCAGATGACAAATAAAATGTTGCTAAAATTATGATTTCTACCTTTGACAGGGTAGAAAACATTGTTCGAAAAGGAGAAAATGCTGGTTACCACAATTTTTTTTTTCCCACAATGTGTTCAAAAGGCTTCTTTCCCCGGGGTCGTGAAAACTCGGGATTATGTGGTAAAGGGTTAAATGTTTGGATTCATTTCTGAAAAGGTACAAAAACAATGTAGGAAAAAAATGGGCTTAATGCATTGGCAAAAAGTATCGGTGCAGGCTGACCTGGCCAAACTTTTTGCTTTTGGTAATTTTTCTTCATGTCAAAGAACCTGTGTACCTCTTGATTCAGTTGGTTGTCAGGCAAAATGGATGTTAAGGATCCATAATTATGCTATGACTTGCTTAGTATCATTTATCATGGAGATGAATTAAGCCCCCCATTGCCAGTGCACTGGGATATAACAACATTGGACTGTTTGGGTTAAGATCAATTGACTCAATGGTTACACCATTTGCACAATAATTTGACTTATATTACAGCCACAGTTCACTTATTCAAGAACTTCCCGCCATTTTCACCAGTACGGAGCTGGTCTTCTAAAATGCTTCACCCAAGTACACTCAAAAAAAAAAACAGTGCCATAGGACAGAATTGAACAGAGGACTCCTGGCTTACAAATCCTACAGCCCAATCACTGAGCCAGGCAGAACTCAGAGATAATAAAGAAGTCAATGATATCATTGTTCCCTAGGCAGGTAGAATGAAGCCATTCTTGAAGGAAATATTTTTTGTTACATTGATTTTCCATCTCACACAGAGGTTAACTCCAAAAGAAGACCTTTGTGTTTTGCTTCTATATTCAGACATAGAAATAAGGATATTTCGACCTTTGATCACCAAATAAAACAAATTGGAAACTTTGTCTGCCCTTTACCAGTGTCATGTGAGTCATGCTCTGCAAATGGGGTTTTTTAACCCTTTACCACACAATGAGGGAGAGGCCTTTTGAAAACATTGTGGGAAAAGGAGAAAATGCTGGTGACCTGCATTTTCTCCTTTTCTCACAATGTTTTCTCTCTTATCAAAGGAAACTTCTGTAATTTGACCCACATTTAATTTTTGGTCTGAAAATGCTTTGGATTTTTACAAAGCTAAAATCTTGTATGGGAAATGGTTAACGCATCTGCAAAAAGTATTCAACCAGGTCAGCCTATGCAGTCTGCCTAGGTTGACCTGAATCAAAACTTTTTGCTATTGGTTAATTTTCTGCATGTCAGAGAACCATTCTACCTCATTCTACCCTGTGGTTCAGCCAGTTTCTAGGTTAAATGGGTCTACTTAAGCAAAAACTTGCTTGGTATAATGCACAAAGATATACCAAGCCCCCTTTTCACAGAGCATGGCTGATGATTTTCCACCCCTGAGGAAGAAAGCTTTTGAAAACAATGTGGGAAAAGGAGAAAATGCTGGTTACTAGCATTTTCTCCCTTTCCCACAAAGTTCTCTTAACATATATATGATATTTCCTATCATTTGAGTCACAGCAAATCTGGCGTCTCCACATGCCTTTAACTCTTTACCAAATGACAAAATTTTAGCCTTGTCCAAACTAAAAGCATTTGCAGACGACAATTTCAATGTGACTCAAACGGTGCAATTTTTCTTTGATAGGGATGAAAACATTGTGAGAAATGGAGAAAATGCTGGTTACCAGCATTTTTTCCTTTTCCCACATTGTTCTCAAAATGCTTCATTTCCGGGGTCGTAAAAAGTAGGCATTGTGCAGTACAGGGTTAATATGAGTGTTTAAAAGTTGTGGTCTGGTAAAAAGTTAGCCCTTTACGAAACAGTCTCATGTTAATGACCCTGGGGAAGTAGGCTTTGGAAAACTTTTTGTATAAAGGAAAAATGCATCATTTTCTCCTTTTTCCACAAGTGTTTTCTTCCATTCTTTATAACATATCTCATCATTTGGGCCATAATGAATTTGTTGTCTGCAAGCACTTTTGATATGAGCAAGTCTAAAATTGCGTTGCCAAGTAACTTTACAAAACAGATATGCATATTTAAACCTAACTACTATTTTAGACCAGCTGGTGTCTTAACTATTTACCAAACTCCAAAATAATGGACTTGACCAAATTGAAAGCAATTGCAGATGACTAATTACATGAAGCTCAAATGATGATTTCAGTCTTTGATTAGGTAGAAAACATAGTGGGAAAAGGAGAAAATGCTGGTTACCAGCATTTTCTCATTTTCCCTCAATGTTTTCAAAAGCTTTCTTCTTCAGGGTCAAAAAACTTGGGACTGTGTGGTAAAGGGTCAAGAACAGAGAGTTTAGATTAAAGATAAGACTGCCTTTATTGTAAAGGTCAGCTAAATATAACCTTGACCTTTATGATTCTATGAAGGTCAGATATTTCTACTCACCATTGTGTCAGGGTCTGGAGACATATCTATAAACTGTAAACCAAAATAATCTTTTTCAATTAACTCCAGATGTTCAAACACTTTTTCCAATAAATGCTGTGCCTTTGCCCTTTTCTGAAAAATACAAAAGCCAAGAGAACCTTTCAGGGTCCCTTCATTGCTCACCTGGGCCCATAATCACCAACCTTTCTTAGAAACATTCTTAGTCTTATTCTACAGATTTTTTTTCAAATTTGAAAGTAACAAAAATTCTGATTTGCTAAATCATTTGGTATAGCCAATCAGAAGTTGCTTTACTTTCAAATACAGAAAATCTTTGAGAATAAGACTAAGAATGTTCTTAAGAATGGTTGATGAAAACAGATCCTGACATACAAAATAATCAGAGGAACAAAAACAACACAATGGGTCAATGATTTGATCTGGTTTTATGGTGTTGAAAGCTTCTTTTGAAGAAATTCAGTCATATTGAAGCTGATTTCCACCACTTTAGAGGATGACTATTGTCATACATAAGTATCATAGAGCTGATAGTGTAGATCTAAGATCTGGCTGCACATTCTCTGCAGTCTGATCTTAATCTATGCCATCCACAAAAGCATCTTAACTTGTCATTGGTAATGAGAGAGTTTAAATGTGGACAATCCAAAAGTTTTGATATCTAGTACAAGACTGAAACAACTCACATCAATTTCAAATGTTTCGTGGCTGTCGTCCAGGAAACGCACGATACATGGGATCACTTTTGGTTGGCGATCTGGCGGGTAGTGGGCCATTTCGGAGGCCCGAACATTGTAACTACCAGACGACACCAGTCTCATGGACATGGCGTGATGAAGCTCTGAAATGAAAAAGAGAAAAAAAATTAGTTACAATAGAAAAATTCACCACCATATAGCTTCTAAACTTTTTATACCTGCAGGTGACTTGAAAGTACACGTATTATGGCAACACAGAAATTGCTCATAACCAGCCATTTTTTTCTTCTGTTGCAATCTTTAGGTATGTAATAATGTAATAAATGTAAAAGGATGGAGGGAGGGTAATAGACTGTCATGGTAATTTTTCAACCTAAAAGGATTAGCTAGTAGTGTATACTTCTAACCATTTACCACGGCAATCCTAGGTTTTAAACCTTAAATATTTACCATACAACAAAATTTTAGACTCATCCAAATTGAAAGCTTTTGCAGATGACAAATGTGACTCAAATGATGAAATTTGACAGTGACAGGGAAGAAAACCTTGTGGGAAAAGGAGAAAATGCTGGTTACCAGCATTTTCTCCTTTTCCCACAATGTTTTCAAAAGCTTTCTTCTATGGGGTCGTTAAAAGTCGGGACTGTGTGGTAAGCGGTTAACTATTGACCATACAACAAAATTTTAGACTTGTCTAAGTATTTGCAGACAATAATTTAAATGTGACTGAAACAGTGGGATTTGTCCCAGAAAGGATAGAAAACCCTGATTATTGTTTTGCCGAAGGTTATGTGGGAAGCAGTCTGTGGCTAAGGAAGAACACTGCGCAAAGTAAAGGTAAAAGAAACTCCAGGAAAGCATGGATATGTGCACTGGCTGCAACGATATAATTGGAGTAATGTTGAATATGGCTTTAGCAGCAAACAGACAAACAATAAATGGGCTTGTCCAACTTCTTCCTTCCATTCTGATGATCTAATTACCCATCATACATGTGTTTTACATACCCAACCAGAATTAGACTTTTCACATATCAACAATAAAACAAAGTTTTGGCCTTGTCCAATTTGAAAGCACTGGCAGATAACTAATCAGATGTTGCTCAAAACATAAAAATGTGTCTTTTAAAAGGTAGAAAACATTCTGGGAAAAGGAAACCAGCATTTCCTCCTTTCCCCACAATGTTTTCAAAGGTCTTTGATAGGGTAGAATAGGTAGATTGTTTGGTAAAGGGATAGAACATTAGTAATCAGCGTTTTCTCCCTTAACCACAATGTTTTCTACACTTTCAAAAGACAATCCTATCATATCAGCCACATCTTATCAGTCATCTCTATTATGCTTTCAATCTGTTCTCACCTGCAATCTTTCATTAGTACAGTCAAGTCTTTGAAATGGGTGTGTTCACATACTAATGTAATAATCTGTAGTCAGACAATCAGCATATAAGAAGGAGCCATTAATTCATGATTCACTTTTTTCTCCCTAATATTTCTCCGTTTTTCCTCCTCATGAAACATACTATTTCAGTGAAGGTATAGAAATATCTTAGACACTTTAACTTCTTGAATTTCAAAGAGTTCAAAATTTGCACAATTATAAGGTAAAATGTCAAAATTAGTCATGGCTTATCAAAAAGCCTCATCATAATCTGATACTGCAGGAAACTGAAGTAAACCCTCTACAATACCATCCTGTTTTCTTATGGTCCTTAGGTAGGCTTTTGAAAACATGGCAGAAAAAGGAGAAAATACTGGTAACCAGTATTTTCTCCTTTTCCCACTACGTTTTCTACCCTTTGAAGGACAACTCCAGTCATAAAATTATTAACTCTTTACCAAATGGCAAAATTTTAGACAAGTCCAAATTGTGAGCATTTGCAGACGACAACATAAATGTTACTCAAAAATTGAAACTTGTTTTGGGAAGGGTACACTGAGGGAAAAAGAAAAGATGCTGGTTACCTGCATTTTCTCCTTTTCCCACGTTTTCTACCTTTCAAAGACAACTCCAATCATATATTAACGCTCTACCAAACAGTAAAATTTACACTAGTCCAAATTGTGAGCATTTGCAGAGGACAACATGAACTAAAATTTGTTTTGGAAAGGGTAGATAATGTTGCAGGAAAAGGAGAAAATGCTGGTTACCAGCATTTTCCATTTTTCCCACAATTTTTTTAAAGCTTTCTTTCTCATTGTCGTAGAAAGTCCAGACTGTGTGGTAAAGGGTTAAGCCATGTCTATAATTTGCAAAATGCTTTCTGTATGGAAATATCTACATTTTTGTCTACAATTTCGACATCTAAGGAGTTGAAGAAATTCAAATGAGCAATTACAATTGTATCAGTTTTGTTTAAATGCATAATAATACTTTTGTGTTTACTTTATGAATTAACATCAAATTCATCATTTTCAACCTCGGAGTTAAAAAAAAATATATATCTAAAAACAATGAAACGGAAGTGACAGTATGATAAGGATGTAAGGGTAGAGCTTACGCCCCAAACACAAAAGGTTCTGGGTTCGAATCCTGTGATGAACAGGGATCAACGGTGTGAGTAATGTTTAACCCTTACCACATCATAAATCCTGAGTTTTTATGACTCTGAGAGAGAAGCTTTTGGAATCATTGTGAGAAAACAACGAGCATTTTCTCCTTTTCCCACAACGTTTTCTACCCTATCACAGACAAATAACTTCATGCTTTCAATTTGGATGTGTCTAAAATTGTGTTGTTATGTGGTAAAGCCTTAATGTTTCCAGGAAGCAATCATAGAAAGTGATTGTATAAGGTAAATGAATTCGTTTCGCAATCAGTTTAAAAAACAAATGGTATCCAACAAAAATCAACGATACTGAAAAATTTATATTTCATCCAATAAGATATGCATGAAAGGAGATGGGAAATGAAGGTTGGAATATTTCCTTTTCTCAAGGGGATTCAGTAACCCTTCAGAAACCAATCCTGAGTTCTTATGGTCATGTAGAGCAAGGCTTTTTAACTCGACTTTTTCACACAATCCCGAGTTTTAATGACCCCGAGGAAGAAGCCGTTTGAAAACATTGTGGGAAAAGAAGAAAATGCTGGTAACCAGCATTTTCTCCTTTTCCCACAATGTTTTCTACCCTATCATAGACAGAAATCATCATTTTAGCTACAATGAATATGTCATCTGCTACTGCTTTGAATTTGATATAGTCCAGAATTTGTGGTTTGGTAAAGAGTTAACTCTTTACTACCCAATCCTGAGTTTTTACCACCCTGAGACTCAAAGTGAAACTGTTGTCTTTTGAAAACATTGTGGGAAAAGGAGAGAATGCTGGTAACCAGCATTCTCTCCTTTTCCCGCAAGGTTTTCTGTCTTTACAAAGACAAATTCCATCATGCGAGCCACATTTGAATTGTCATCTGCAGATGCTTTCAATTTGGACAAGTCTATATTTTTGTCTTGTAGTAGAGTTAAAATACTATTAGCAAAAGAGAAAATGATAGTAACCAGTAAGATTTCAACCCCTTCAAATACAAAATTAATCCCATCATTCGTCTTCCTCAAAATTCTTTCAATATGGAAGAATCATTAACCCTTTACCAGACAACAAAATTTTAGCCTTGTTCAAATTGAAAGCATTTGCACACGACAATTTCAAGGCAATTTTTCTTTGAAGTGGTGGAAAACATTGTGGGAAAAGGAGAAAATGTTGGTTATCAGCATTTTCTCCTTTTCCCGTAATGTTTTCAAAAGTCTTCCTTCCCAGGGGCGTTTAAAGTCGGCATTGTGCGGTAAAGGGTTAAGTAAGAGCTCATTTTTATCAAAGAAAATTTTAGAATTGACTTTACTGACAGCATTTGCAGATGACAAATATAATGTCATTTATATGTTTAAACATGTCCTGAAATTGAGAAAATGCAGTTTTTCTCCTTTTCCACCAAGGTTTTCAAAGTTTTTTCAACTCTGGGTAGTTAAGCACAGGATTGTCTGGTGAAGAGTTAAGTTTGGCAGCCCACCAAGCATCCAGGTGAGCCAGATCCACTGCTCTTCCTGTAGGCCTACAGATAAGGGTAATATTTCTGAGTTCAAAGAGTAATTTCACCTAAATTCTTCAACATAAACCTAGGTTGTGGATACTTGTTAGAATTATCTTGAAGAAACAATTCCAATTAGTAGCTACAACGTAAGTTTTAGATAAGAATTAACATATGAGGGTTCAAATATTCTGCATTTATCTGGATCAGTGTTTCTGAGAACAAAAATCTTCCATCAATTACAAGCTGTTCAATTTCTTATAACATATTATCGTCAGGTACTCATTATATTCTATAAGCACTCTCAAAGGCTGAACGAAAATCTTATACATGGCTCCGTTTTGAAAATTAGGTTATTTCCTCCCAGACTATAGACTACCACCCCATTTCCTCCTTAATCCTTCACCAAACAATCTTGTATTTTAATGACAATCACAGAGAGAGTTTCTTAAAAACATTGTGGAAAAATAAGAAAATGCTGGTAACCAGCATTTTCTCCATTTTCCACAAAGTTTTCTATTCAATCAAAGACAAATCTTACAAGCCACACTTAAATTTTCTTCTGCAAATGCTTTCTATATGAACAAGTATAAAATTTAAGTATCTGGTAAGACAATATGCTTGTATACTGCAAATGCTTTCAAAATGAACATGAAAAACAAAAAATCCGCAAATGCGTTTGAGTTGTATACTGAAAATGTCTCAGATATGGGCAAGTCTAAAAGTCAGTGTCTGGGAAGAGTTTACAAAGGACATCAATTCCAGACTTATCTTAATTAATTGAGAGCAGAAGACAAAATTTTATGAGAGTCAGATAATGGTATCTTCTTACAATGTTGTAGAAAACATCGGAAACGAAGAAAATGTGTGTAACCAGCATTTTTTCCTTGTGCCAAAATGTTTACAGGGTATCTAACCCTTTACCACACAATCCAGAGTTTCATCGACACTGGGGAAATGCTTTTGAAAACACTGTGGGAAAAGGAGAAAAATTATTCCTGGTAAAATGTATTTTCTCCTTTTCCTACAATGCTCTCTACCCTTTTCAGGACAGCTTTCTACATTTGAACCACAATAAATTGTCATCTGCAAATGCTTTGGATTTAGACCAGTCCAATTTTTCAATGTTTGGTACAGACTTTAGAATCAGGACTGTGTGTTAACCCTTTACCAAACAATCCCTGATTTTAACAACCCAGAGGAAGAAGCCTTCTGAAAACACTGGGGGAAAAAGAGAAAATACTGGTAACCAGCATTTTCTCCTTTTCCCACAATGTCTTCTACTCTTCCAAAGTCAAGTGTCAATTTTTGAGTCAAGTTTATTTTGTCGTCTGCAAATGCTTTCGATTTTGACAAGTGTAAAATTTTTTCGTTTGGTAAAGAGTTAAAGGGTAATAGGAACACCCTTATTTATTTGCACGGACTATAAACAGGAAGTAAAAAGTTTACAAAGAGTCTTTGTTTAGAATAATCCAAGAGATCATGAACCAGGTATCAAACAGTTCTGAGAGGTTAGTTGAGGTTTTTTCCTGAATTTTTTTCTCCTGAAAAATATTTTTCTTTGACTAACATAACATATCAGAATTAAGTGCAATGCATGTGGGTGCCGCAGTGCTTTTCCACTGAAAAGTTAAGAGAGGGGCCTAACTATTGTTCCCCTATTGATAAGTCTGAAGTAAATATCTAACATTTACCAAGAGATGAAATTTTGGATTCAAACAAATTGAAAGCATTTGCAGAAGACAATTCATGTAAATGATATGATACAATATCACAATATTTTGCAATGTTACATAGTAATTAGGAATTAAACTGATTATGGTATGTGTATCTGAGAAATAAGCAAGTCTTTGACTTTTTTAATTTTTCAAAACTTCTCCAGACCCTACCTACCCTGTCTTATTGGTAGGTTGTTCAATATTTTGATTTCATAAAATCACCTTTTTTCCTCATAATAAGACAGAGATTCTAGCACCCATTTATTGTTTTACACAGATGTAAGTGTAAATTTACTTTTTAAAGTCATTATTAAACCTTAAAAGGCGTGCCTCTAATTGGACAATGTCAAACAGACATTTTGTTGTGTCATGGGTTTTTGTGTTTTTTGAAGCGATCTATTTTTCATTTTAATTAATTTTTGGAAAGAAATTTATGCATGATTTTACCTAAATTTGTCAATTATGGTAGCAACTAACTTAAAAGCCTGTCATTTTACACTAGATAAAAGGATTAACATCATTGTCACATTTTTCATCAGTGACCTGCCAGCTCATTAAGCTGTGATTACGGTAATGCACGAGTCCTTCACACTCGATACAAATTGTTTTATGTCGGACTCTAGATCTTTGTAGAATCATTTATAGGCAATAATGCTTCTTTGGTCTTCCTTTTATTTACGTAAACACAAATGTTATTAAAAAAAAAGAGTCTTTAATCTTTTCTGACATGATGATCAATGTTTGATTCATCCACAAAGATTACGTGGTTCTCGGATTTTCACTCCTTACATTCAGTTGTGTAGAGTCGAGAACCAGTCTTCATTTCTTCTCAATTCTTGGTTTACCTCTGGTGAAGAAATTTACCATGTAGGTGAATATCAAGCTATGTGATACAGCCAAGGGACTTGATCAACGGATCATATGTGGTTTGCCAAATGCTCAACCAGCACCATTCACTTTCACCATGTCATATTTTTTCTGCGACAATTAAAATTTCTTTTGCAAATGGTGACAAGTGGGAACCCTGGTTTCAAGTATCGCTCTGTATCAAAAAGCCACGATCATATCATGATATACTATTGCATCACGCAATATCATGGTTATCAATGTATCGGTGATATTGCCCCAGCTCTAATCTAAAGTGATGTTTTCTGACTTTGATAGGGTAGAAATATTTTTAGAAAGGGAAATTGTGCTGGTAATTGGTAACCAGCATTATCTCCTTTTCCCACAATGTTTTCAAAAGCCTTCGATTTCCGTATCGTTAAATTACAGGATTGTATGGTACAGGATTAATGACTTGCAACCTAGGTACCAGTACAAAGATGAGACAACACCTTTAGTATATACTACACACATGCAGAGATACCTAAACTTGCCTTTCATCCAAATCATGACTTTGTTTCCAGATCACAAAATCATGAACTTTCCAGAAATCAAATTAAGAACTTGTTTCCAGACCACAAAATCATGAAACTTGTTTCCAGACCACAAAATCATGAATTTGTTTCCAGACCACAAAAATCCTACACTTGGCCGCACTGAAAGGTTATATTCCAAGGACAAGTTAATTGTTGCTCGAATGACCTGACTTGCTTTTTAAATGGTAGAAAACATTGAGGGAAAAGGATAAAATGCTGGTTACCATTATTTTCTCCTTTTCCCACAATGTTCCCAAAGGTTTTTTATTCAGAGCCATTAATCACAACATTGTTTGGTAAACAAATAAACACAATGAGTAGAGTGGCACAACAAATTCCACAATAGCCATTTTACCTTCATCTATCATTTCTTTTGAACATGACTCCTGCTTTTCCCCACGCAGCATACAAGGGCTTCCTGCAGGAGTTATCTCCCTGCTATTTACTCCTTTAACTTTCCCTTCTTCTGATCCCAAACAGGGGCTGTGACGTATCTCCACAGATGCCATGATTTAAACATAATTTTGAATATCTCAGATCATCACTTTAACAAAGTTTAGGGTTCTTTCACTTCATTAGAGCTTCAATTCATTTCACTTTTATCTTTCAACACACATTTACTGTCATACTTCTGTTAGCCAACACTTGCATTCTAAAGCCACTAGTTCTAAGCCACTACCATGCTAAGTTTTCAGATCCTTCTTTTCAATATAAAGGAGTCTGTGTTATACAACCACTTGTATTAAGAGGCCAGTTTTATCTGTTCCTAAACTAAGGCAAGTTTTCCTTTACTCAAGTGATCTACCTAGCAACCTCTTTCACTCAACAGCCACTTGAATTAAAGAACCACAAGTTTAAGTTTCAGATTTTAGTCTGCAATATAACAGAGCCTGCGTTAAGCCACTTTTCATAAAAGGTGAGTTTTGATCTCTTTCCTTGCCTTGCCAAGCTAATTAGGTTTAACTTTAATCATAAAACTGTCCAAAAATGTGTCACAGTGTTTATCCAGATTTTGTCCACATAATAATTTCAATTCATTTTTCTGTATCACTTTAAAAACGTCTCTCTGAGCACCAAAAATCTATAAATATAAACATATAACTGTAGAGAGCTACAAGCAATGTACATGATACAGACGTATTTAGATAGAAAAAGAGACTATAAATAAATGCATATGCTATGCTCTGGAAAAAGGGGGGTTTAATGCATCTCTGTGCGGCTTCATCCCAAGCAAGTTATCACATAATTTTGCATCCCTAAAATCCGCTTTGTCTTACAACCAGCTGAATCCTGAGGTAGAATGGTCCTTGGAAGAGCATGCAAAAATTTATCAAAGCAAAAAGTTATAACTCGGGTCAGCCTGCAGGAGCTGTGCAGGCTGACCCGAGTCAAAACTTTTTGCAGATGCATCAAACCGCTTTTTCACAAAGCATAGCTCATTTTTTTATAGACACTTTACCAGAATGTATCATAAAAGAATATTTCACAATATATCAAACAGTGTAGATCTAAGATCCGACTACATATCCTGTCCATATTCAGTCCACATGGTTAACTCTTTACCAAACGACATAATTTTGGAACAGACCAAACTGAAAGCATTTGCAGACAAAAAAATAAATGTGACTGAAAAATGGAAATTTGTTATGGGAAGTGAAGAAAACATTGTGGGAAAAGGAGAAAATGCTGGTTACCAGTATTTTCTCCTTTTCCCACCATGTTTTCAAAAGGCTTCTCTCTCAAGGTCGTTAAAAGTCGGGATTGTGTGGAATAGGGTTAACAAACATGATTCGATTGCAACCAACCCTCTAAAGAATTACAAACTTCTGTGGCATTTTTGCCACAAATCTGAGATTTCTATTACAATATTAATCTTCCTTTTGATGTCATCTCAAGACTGACATACTTCCGTGATATTTTTGCCTTAAATCTGAGATTCTTTTATAATCTTAATCTTCCTTTGTCGATATCATATTTATACATACTTCAGCCTATGCCTGTAGATGACATGTGATAAACATAAAGCACAAGAGAGGTCAGGCCTGGGTCTATATTCACCAACCCGTCTTAATTCATTTCCAAGTCTAATTCCAGGTTTAGAAAGTAACACAACTTCTGGTTGGCTAAACCATAGTTTAGCCAACCAGAAGTGTGTTACTTTCAAATTTAGAAAATTCTTGAGAATACGACAAGGAATGTTCTTAAGAATGGTTGGTGAGTGCAGACCCAGAATATAATGTTCCAAGAAAAACAATTCTAACACATCTTAAACATGAAAGTTACTCCTTCCTTTTGATGTTGTTTGTTTGTATGGTCTTTAACACCATTTTCAACATTTTTTTCAGTTATATTGAAGTAGCCAGTGCACCTGTCCATGCTACCCTAGAGTTTCTTTCACCAGCACATGGCACAATATTCTTCCAAAGCCACTGGCTCCTAATATCACATTTCCTTCACTGAAATACTGATCAACAGTGAGATATGAATGCATCATAAATCTTGTCACAATGATTATCTCCAATCCTTAGATCCTTAGAAAGAAACTGGTCAAGCTGGAAATTCAAATCAGCCACCCCCTGGTCTTGAATCGAGTGTGCTACTTACTGCCATGGCAGACTCGGCTTTTGGTCTTATAAGAACTCCTTTATATAGAAATTATTTCTATATAAATTTCCTATCTCCTCAATGAACACTAACCAACTAACCTTTGAAACCCTTTGAATTACAATCAGCAGACACCATTTTTTATCTAGCAGCAGACCACCTTTAAAAACATTGTGGCAAAAGAAAAATTGCCTAAAAGACAATTCCCCCATTAGCCATACAGGCACAAAGTTTATATGTATTGTCTTACATCAAAACTCAAGTCTGTTGATAATCACTACAATACAGGGATCTTTTCAAAGTCTGTCTGCTGGAAATTCGTTTCAGGCAGAAAATGCATTAACCCTTAATCCCATGTTTAAGTCTTTACCAAATGCCAAATCCTTGGACTAATAAAAATTGAAAGCATTTGCAGACAATAATTGAAATGTGAATAAAATGACACAATTTTTCTGTGGAGTGTTTGAAAACATTGTGGGAAAAGGAGTTACAAGCATTTTCTTCTTTACCGACAATGTTTTCAAAACACTACTGTTACCGGCTCATTAATAATTGGGATTGCATGGTAAAGGGTTAAACAACTCTGAAGAAGAAGGCTTCTGATAACATTGTGAGAAAAGAAGAAAATGCTGGTAACAAGTTTTCAATTCAGACAAGCCAAGAATAAGAGTTAACTCTTTACCAAATGACAAAAATTTTAGACTTGTTTACTTTGAAGGCATTTGCAGACGACAAAATGAAATTTGATGCATATTATGAGATTTCTCTTTGAAAAGATAGCAAACATTGCTGAAAAAAGAAAATTTTCTTCTTTTCCCACAATGTTTTTTAAAGGCTTCTTGTTTAGGTTGGATAAAACACAGGATTGTGTTGTAAGGGGTTAAAAAACCAGAACCTTGCCAACAGGGTATATACAAAACCATGCCTTCATAAACACAGAATTCCTCATCTTGTCTGCCCTCTTCTCCAAACAAAACAAGTTTTTCCCTCTTTTCAATTAACCCTAAATAAGCCATGAAAGTTTTAACTCTTTACCAAACAACAATTTTTTTGACTCTACCAAATTCAATACCATTGCAGACAACAACTTTAATGTTGCTAAAATGATGATTTCTGTCTAAGGTAGGGTTGAAAACATTGTGGGAAAAGGAGAAAATGCTGGTTACCAGCGTTTTCTCCTTTCCCATAATGTTTTCAAAAGCCCTCCCCTTTGTGTGTCGTTAAAAGTAGGGATTCAGTGTCTAATCTAGGATTTGAAAAAAGTGGGGGACTGTCCCCCATCACTCTGAAAAGTATGGGGATTTCTAAAAAGTATGGGGGATCAAAATCAACTGGAAAAAGAAAGAAACAACTAATCTATTTTGGATCATTTATTTAACCCTTTCAATTCTGTAGTACCACTACTGTGTCCCAGGCTTATTCATACCTAATACAAAATCTTACTTTGAAAATTAAAAGTCATAACTGTAAATACAAGTTAAAACGCTACTCCCTACGCTTTCATCAGTTACTCTCATCTCTGCCTCACACTGGCCGTGACATGTATGTTGAACAACAGATTTTCCAAAACTAATTGTTCATCTTTATTGCCACCGGTCTTTGCTTAAATAAATCATAAATCGATGTTTTTGGCCATCTTAGAAAACAGAACTGTCAATATCGTCTGCTATTTGTTTGGGTTTACGTGCAAAAAAGCATCAACTTCCGGGAATCAGTATTAATACGAAACTAATAAAGTAATATCGAAATACATTCATCTTGACAGCCTTGGTATGTATTTGGATGGAAAGGCAGTACTTTGCTTGTATTTATTTTGATAAATAAGAATTAGACACCTGTTATCGATCTATATTTAAATCCTGAAGAAAAAAATGGGAGACATTTTTGCGTAAAACAAAAATCCCTGAGGTAAGAAAGGAAATTCGCTCTTGATTCATAGGAATGATCTAATAGAGTTCAGGGATCGTAAAATACATATTAGATATGATCCCTGTACAGTTGTGCAGCCCGTGAAAGTGATTTTCACATCAGCGTTCGAAAACAGTGCAGAAAAAACTAGAGCTGTCACTGAATGTGACACAATACCCCCTCCAGCGCTTTGACAGAAACAGGCAATTATTTGTACACAGACAGACACACGGACAGACACATGGACTGACAAACGGACAGACAGGCTGATTCCAGTATACCCCCGAAAACATTTGTTTTGTGGGGGTATAAAAAGCAGAAAATGCTTGTATGCCAGCATTTAATCTTTTTGCCTCATCTTTTTTTTTTTCTATAGGCTTTTTTCTTCCTCATGAATGGTTGTTAACAACAGTGTGTAGTTCAGTAAAAGATAAACAATTTGTTACTAATTAGCGTAGAAGAAAAAAAGAACCAAAAGGAACCATTTAACCCTTTACGCTTTGCTGTGTTAACCCTTTACGCTTTGCCACACAGCAAAATTTTAGAAATGCCCAAATTAAAAGCATTTTCAGACAAATTACTAGTGGATCAAATGATTGTATTTTTCCTTGGAACCTTAGAAAACATTGTGGAGGAAAAGGAGAAAATGCTGGTTACCAGTATTTTCCTCTTTTCAATCAATGTTTTCAAAAGCTTATTTTTCTAAGGGGTTTAAAAAGTTTGGCTTAACCACAAAACCTTGGGGAAAAGCATTTTGAAAACATTGTGGGAAAAGAAGAAAATGTTTGTAGCCAGCATTTTCTCCACACTGTTTTCTACCTTCCAATAGGTAACTCCCATCATTTTAACTCTATACCAAATGGCAAAACTTTCGACTGGTCAAAATTCAACTATTTAGCAGACATTTTTCTCTGGGAGGATAGAAACCATTGTGGGCTTTCTAGAAAATGCTTGTTACATTTCCTCCTTTTCCTATGATGTTTTCAAAGACCCTTTTCCTATGGATCATTAAAATAGAGGATTGTTTGGTAAAGGGTTAACTCTTTACCAAACCACAAAATTTTAGACTTGTCCAAATTGAAAGCATTTTCAGAAGATAAAATAAATAGGATTCAAAAATTAAAGTTTGTTTTGGGAAGGGTAGAAAACATTGTGGGAAAAGGAGAAAATGCTGGTTACCAGCACTTTCTCCTTCTCCCACACTGTTTTCAAAAGTCCTTTTTCTTGGTGTTGTTAAATGATTGATTGTATGGTGTTTAATGCTGCTTTCAACATTATTTCAGTTATATCGTGGCGGCCAGTGCACCTATACATGCTTTCCTGGAGTCTCTTTTACTAGTACTCCGCACAATATTCTTTCCAAGCTACTGGCTGCTTTCCCCACATAACCATCATCGAAACAATGGTCAGCGATGGGAGAGGAATGAATCCTGTCGCAATGACTATCATCAATCACCGGAAAGAAATTGGCCAAGCCAGGGATCAAACCCACGACCCCCTGCTCTCAAGTCCTGCACGCTACCGACTGAGCTACCGGGGCTCTGGTGCTGTTAAAACTCTGGATTGTGTGGTACAGGGTTGATACATGATTATTAACAGAGGCATGAGAAGCATTTTGTACAGTAAATGGTGGTACAGCTCTGAAAATGATCCAAGCTTTTATGTCCTAATTACCTAGATTACCTGTGGAACTCATCCTTAACTCTTCACCATACGTAACATCCCAACCTTTAACAACCCTGAGAAAAAAGCCTTTTCAAAACATTGTGGGTAAAAACAAAGGGAAATGCTGGTAACCTTTATTTCTTCCTTTTCCAGCAATGTTTTCTGTCCTTTCAAAGAAAAAGTTTCATCATTAGTGCCACTTTTAATTTGTCGCCAACAAATGCTGTCAATTTAGATAAGTCTAGAATTTTGTGGAAGAGTTAACCCTTCACCACACAACAAAATTCTATATAGTGGAATTTCAAAGCAATTTCTGCAACAAATTAAATGTTACTGAAACTATGGGACTTGCTGTTAAAAGAAAACCAAACATTGTGGTAAAGGAGGAAATGCTGGTTATCAACACTTTTTTTTCCTTTTCCCATGTTTTCAAAAAGCTTGTTCCCTCTAGTTCATTAAAACTTGGATTGTGTGGTACAGGGTTAAGCCTTCACAAGCTAAACCTGAGTTTTAAGGACTCTGGAAAGGAAGGCTTCTTAACACACTGTGGGAAGAGAGGAAAATACCGAAAACCCATCATTTCTCCTTTTCCCACACTGTTTACTACCCTTTCAAAGACAAACCTTATCAGCTGGTCACATCTACTTTTTCCATGCAAGCCTTACTATCAGTGTTTCTTTTTAATTTCTCCAGCATTTTCTTCTTTTCTCTCCATTTTTTTTCCAAGCCTTCTTATTTGAAAGCCGTCTTATTCAGGAAAATTAACCATTTACAACACAATCCCAACTTTTAAGGACCCTGAGGAAGAGTGCTTTTGAAAATATTGTGGGAAAAGGAGAAAATATCGGTATTTTCTTCTTTTCCCACACTGTTTTCTAATCTATCATAGACATATTTTGTCATTTAGACCTTTGTCGACCAGAAATGCTTTCAATTTGGACAAGTCTAAAATTTTGTCGTTTGGTAAAGAGTTAACTCTTCCATAATGAAGGAATATACAGATGAGAATTCAATGTTTTTTAAATGATATCATTTGTCCTTGAATAGGTCAAAGATTTGTTACCAGTATTTTCTCCAACAATGTTTTCAAATGGCTTCTTATTCAGGGTCCTTAAAACTCCAGATTATGTGGTGAAGGCTTAACTCTTTACCACACGATCCCGATTTTTAACGACCCTGAAGAAAAGGCCTTTTGAAAACATTGTTGAAAAAGGAGAAAATGCTGGTAACCAGCATTTTCTCCTTTTCCCACAATGTTTTCTACCATATCAAAGACATAAATCATCATTTGAGCCACATTTATTTTCTCGTCTGCAAATGCTTTCAATTTGGACAAGTCTAAAATTTTGTCGTTCGGTAAAGAGTTAAAACATGTTTTCTCTTTGGTAAAGGATAAAAAGAAAAATCCTAACATTACAAAGGAAAAAGGTTGAAGTGCTCTTTCAGCTATTTAAGCTAATCATCTCCCACCTGGAATGAATTTTACTTGAGCATCCAGGTTAATTTTTGAACTCGTTCACTGCCAATTCAGGATCGAGCTCATTAGCTTACTTGGTAACATACAGGCTTGAAACCCATGTTGGCTGTTTTAATTCCCCACACAACAACTTTCTTTCCGAGGTCTGATGACAGGCATTGTTACATTAAGATTTCTCTCTGTCACTGCTGGACATTGTTCATGAATGATGTTTCAGTGAAAAAGCAGCCAGTAGCTTGGAAAGAAAACTGCAAAATGCTGGCACTACTGTAAGTACCATAAATGGATGACATACATCAACAAGAGCGGCAAATTGTCGCAAGATACGCCCGTCCCACCTCCAGTTGTCAAGGGGATATAATAATCGTAAAGGGCAGGTAATGCAACAAACATGTTTACCAAGTCTCAAGTCAATTTGACTTGAGGTGACAAAGTTCCGTTCCAGACAAGTAAGAAATACTGTAAAAATGAAGATCAAAGTGGAATTACTCGAAATCCGCACTAGGTAGAGTTATTGTTCTTGCGCACTGTACTCCGTAATACTGCAACAAACATGCATACCAAGTTTCAAGTCACTCTGACTTGAGATGACAAAGTTAAATTCTGGACAAGCAGAAAATGCTATAAAAATGACGATCAAAGGGAAATAACTCAGACAGCATGAGATAGAGTTATGGTTCTTTCGCACTGCGCTCCGTATTATTGCAACAAACACACATGTCAAGTTTCAAGTCAATCAGACTGGAGATTACAAAGTTATGCTCCGGACAAGCAGAAAATGCTGTAAAAAATGACTATCAAAGGGAAATAACTCAAGACAGCATGAGATAGAGTTATGGTTCTTTCGCACTGCACTCCATATTATTGCAACAAACACAAATACCAAGTTTCAAGTCAATCGGACTGGAGATGACAAAGTTATATTCCAGACAAGCAGAAAATGCTGAAAATTTGGTTGTATTGGGGTTTAACGCCACTTTAACAGCTAAGGTCATATCATGGCGGTCGGTGACGCACATGTGTTTCCTGGCTTTCTCACACCAGTACTAACACAGCTTTTTTTCCAAAGCCACCAACTACTTTTCTCACATGCTTCAGCAGAGGTGAGAGGCGAAAATATGCCGGAAAGAAAGTTCGCCTCAACCGGGTATCGAACTCACAACCACCACGTCATGAGTCCGACATGCTCACCACTGAGCCACCCGGGCTGGGCTATGCTGAAAAAATGACGATCAAAGGGAAATAACTCAAAGACAGCACGAGGTAGAGTTATGGTTCTTTTGCAATGCACTCTGTATTATTGCAACAAACACATATACCAAGTTTCAAGTCAATCGGACTGGAGATGACAAAGTTATGCTCCGGACAAGCAGAAAATGCTGTAAAAAATGACTATCAAAGGGAAATACCTCAAAGAAAGCACGAGGTAGAGTTACGGTTCTTTCGCACTACACTCCGTATTATTGCAACTAACACACATGCCAAGTTTCAAGTCAATCGGACTGGAGATGACAAAGTTATGCTCCAGACAAGCAGAAAATGCTGTAAAAATGACGATCAAAGGGAAATAACTCAAAGACAGCACGAGGTAGAGTTATGGTTCTTTTGCACTGCACTCCGTATTATTGCAACAAACACACATGCCAAGTTTCAAGTCAATCGGACTGGAGATGACAAAGTTATGCTCCGGACAAGCAGAAAATGCTGTAAAAATGACGATCAAAGGGAAATAACTCAAAGACAGCACGAGGTAGAGTTATGGTTCTTTCGCACTGCACTCCGTATTATTGCAACAAACACACATGCCAAGTTTCAAGTCAATCGGACTGGAGATGACAAAGTTATGCTCCGGACAAAAACTGGACGCCGCCTGCCAACCCACCCTCTCGCCCGCCCGCCATGGGTGATCCCATAATACGTCCCGTCTTTGACGGGCGTATAATAACTCAAAAATTAAGCAAGCAAGAGTTATGATTCATTTGCACTGCACTCCCCCTTAATGAGATCTATCCACCCATGAAGTTTCATAACCGTAGCTAGCATAGTTTTGGAGATATGCTTTGGACAAAATTCAAGTATGAATATAAACAAAGGGAAATAACTCAAAAATTAAGTAAGCAAGAGTTATGATTCCTGTGCACTGCACTCCCCCTTGATAAGATCTATCCACCCATTAAGTTTCATAACCTTAGCTAGTATAGTCTTGGAGATATGCTCCGGACAAAATTCAAGTATGAAAAACAACAAAGGGCAATAACTCAAAAATTTAGGAAGCAAGAGTTATGATTCCTGTGCACTGCACTCTCCCTTGATGAGATCTATCCACCCATGAAGTTTCATAACCGTAGCTAGTATAGTTTTGGAGATATGCTCCGGACAAAATTCAAGTATGAAAAACAACAAAGGGCAATAACTCAAAAATTAAGCAAGCGAGAGTTATGATTCCTGTGCACTGCACTCCGCCTTGATAAGATCTATCCACCCATGAAATTTTATAACCGTAGCTATCATAGTTTTGGAGATATGCTCCGGACAAAGGATGGGGACGCCGCCCGCCCGCCCGCCACGGGTGATCCCATAATACGTCCCGTCTTCGACGGGCGTATAATTACTGTCTTTGTAGATGGCATGTATCAATTGCTTTAAGTGCCTTGAATAGATGGCGTAGATCAATTAATGTAAGAGCAATAATTATTATTGTATGTATCAAGTAAGTGCCACTTGTGAAATTGCAGAGATCATTAATTATAAGTACCTTAAGATTGTGAATAGCACACATATTTGCCTTTTTTGGATGGCAAATTACTGCAGTTGCTTTTTACTAATGGCATAGTAACTATTCAACTAATGTATGCCATTTATTCAATTATTGTAAGTGCCTTTTATGGATGGCATAGACCCAGATCAGGCTTAATAGAATGTAGTATCATCTCAAATTTAAATCCTCTGCTATTTCAATTCGATTGATAGATTCCACAACTGTGTAAATGAAATCAAGAATTAACTTGTCACCTTCACCAACCTATTCTCAACAAAAAAAACATTGGAAATATATACATGATAATGGGAACAAAATGAAATCTGGTTTAATATATGGACACGTGTGAACATTGTGGCACAAGTTGAAACTTATCATTGAACACAATTTCTGCTTTTGCCTGAAAGTTCTTAAAAGTGGTCTACATTCATTTATCAGTTACAATGTGTTGAGATCAAGACAAACAACAGATTAACAGAGAAACCAAATTGCATTGCACAGAAAAGTGTGTTGGAAAAATCAATACAGCGTTATGTGCAAATTCATGCATTACACTCTGTGACAGCCGGCAATTTGTTAATTGAATAATTAAGTTTGCCTTTTGAATATCTCTTGCTAAGGCTCTGTTACAGGCCTTTTTGCAAAAACAATAAACCACTTCTTTAACCTTTTACCATACAGTCCTGTGTTTAACCCTTTTCCAAACGGCAAATTTTGGACCAGACCAAATTGAAAGCATTTTGCAGATGACAAATTAACAGCTGCTAAAAAGATGATTTTTCTATATGATAGGGTAGAAAACATTGTGGGAAAAGGAGAAAATGCTGGTTACCAGCATTTTCTCCTTTTCCCACAATGTTTTCAAAAGGCTTCTATTCCTGACCCGTGAAAACCAGGGATTGTTTGGGAAAGGGTTAAACTCTTTAGCACATGACAAAAATATAGATTGATTGATTGTATGGTGTTTAACCCTGTTTTCGACATTATTTCAGTTATATCGTGGCAGCCAGTGCACCTATCTATGCTTTCCTGGAGTCTTTTACCAGTACTCCGCACAATTTTCTTTCCAAGCCACTGGCTGCTTTCCCACTTAATCATCGTTGAAACAATGGTCAGCGGTGGGAGAGGAATGAATCCTGTCGCAGTGACTATCATCAATCCTCGGAAAGAAATTGGCTGAGCCAGGAGTCGTAGCCAGGGATCGAACCCTGGACCCCGTGTTCTCAAGTCCTGCACGCTGCCGACTGAGCTACCGCGGCTCGGCACAAAAATATAGTCTTGTCCAAAGTGAAAACTTTTGTAGGTGAAAATTTAAATGTAGCTCAAATGCAGAAATTCTATTTGATAGGGCAGAAAACATTGTGGGAAAAGGAGAAAATGCTGGATACCAGCATTTCCTTCTTTTTTCAAAATGTTTTCAAAAGGCTTCTTCTCTTAGGCCGTTAAAACTCGGGATTATATGGTAAAGGGTTAACACTTTACCACACAATCCCGACTTTTAACGTCCCTTAGAAAGAAGCCTATAGAAAACATTGTGGGAAAAGGAAAAAATACTGGTAACCAGCATTTTCTCCTTTTCCCACAATATTTTCTACCCTATCAGAGTCAGAAATCATCATATTACCAAGATTTAATTTGTTGTCTGCAGATGTTTTGAATTTGGTCCAGTCCAAAAATTTGTTGTTTGGTAAAGAGTGAAACAATTGAGCCATGTTCTTTGAAAAGGAGGCTTAATGCATCTGTAAAATTTAGTATTGACCCATGTCAGCCTACCCAGTTTTGTCATTTGTTAATTTTCTGGCGTTGTCTGCGCATGTCATATTCTTTGAAGATTCGACCTGTCTGCTATGACGCATCACTAACCCCATTATACTGGGGAAAAGTAGGGCTTATACCAAAGCTATTACCCAAGCCTGTAGGGGCTGTTTTGATAAATGGCCGGTGCATAGGTTACATGCTAGCTGATGATAGCTGAATGAATTGCACCAGGCAGTGTTTTATTGAGTAAACGTATATTTGACTTTGAAATTCAAAGTAACGGTTGTCATTTTGAAAAGTAGTCAGGTTCTGTACCCAGAATGCCCAAATTAGATGTGTATTTGCAGAATGCCATCTATTGGGAGATAATGAATTTTCTGGAGGTCAAAGGACAACTGTACTTCATGATTCATTCGGTTATTTGGCAAAATACATCTCACTGATCCATGATACTGTGATGTCTTGCTTCGTATCATGTATCACAGTCGCATTAAGTCCCCATTTCACAGAGCATGGCTCTATTTTAGGAGAAAGGGAGTCTTTAAAAACAAAAGGAGAAAATGCTGGTTACCAGTGTTTTCTCCTTGTACACCTACTATGTTTTCTATCCTTCCAAGAAAGGCAATTCCATCATTTGGGTAACACCTGACAACTTGTGCTGTGCCTTTTCTAGCTAGGTTTTTCACCTCTAACAAAAGCTAGGGGTACACTAACAAATAATGGAGTTTAAAATCTAAACAGCATGATTACACTAGAATCAATTTCAATGATAGCCTACTAATAATAAAATAAAATGTTTACATACAAAACACAGATACATGTTTTCACAGATGCACACGTTTGAGCTTTCAAAAACACTGTGGGAAAAAGAAAAAAACAAATGCATGTAATGATCAGTTTATCCATTTCTCTTTCTGTCCAATTCCAAAGAAGGTTCCTTGTTTATTTCAGAAAACAAAAAAAAATGAGAAGGTTCGTTGTTCATTTCAGAAAACTAAAAAAGATGAGTAGAAATTTTTTTAACATTTATAAAATGTAGCACATTGGCCATCGTCAGCATTTTGGACACTAAGCAACTTCAAGGGAACTGATTCAGAATGTTCCTGTTTAGCAAACTGGTACCAGTTGTGTCTCGTGTAAACCCTCTGATAGCTGATACAAAGATGGATGAAAGGCTGCCAGTTTACCAAATTAGCATATTTTTATAATTTTTGAAAAAGGAAAACCCTGGCTCAGAGAAGTGATTAAACATATTTTTCTACATGAAATTTCTAAATTTTGACGTTTTTAAATTTTTTAGAGCAAGTTTTTGTACACTTCAAGAACTAAATGTATGTGATATCTTTATTTTGAACATGAATCACAAACATTTTAAAGTGATTACACAAACTGACCCAATTTGTAATCGTTGTAACGCATTTGGGTGAGAATAAGGTTTTGCCATTTAGGAAACAACTTTAATGTTTATCTTATAGCAAAATTAAAAGCATTAGCAGACGACAAATTCCTTGTGTCTCAAATGATAGGAATTTTCTTTGAAGGGATAGAAAAACTTGTGGGAAAAGGAGTAAGTACTGTTTTCAACTCATATTCTCCTTTCCCCACTATGTTTTCAAATGACTGTTTACCCAGAGTTATTTTCCTTTCACCACACAATCCGGAGTTTTAACAACCCTGAGACAGACAGCTTTGAAAACATCATGGTAAAAGGAGTAATTCATGTTAACCAGCATTTTCTCCTTTTCCCACAATGTTTCCTTCTCCTTCAATGATAAATTCCAACAATAAAGCTACATTTAATTTATTATCTGCTAACTCTTTCATATTTGACAAGTCTAACATTATGTCATCCAGTAAAGAGTTAAAAGGTGACATTGTTTGGTGAAGAGTTAGATACAAAAGGACACCAAAAAAATATTGAAATGTCAATGCACATTTACAAAGAACAATGAGACAAAGCGCATTTACCACAATGAAACTGCATCAAACTGCAGTGTAATGCATGATCACATGACCGCACAAGAACCAAATGATTCAATCAAAAGCTATTCCAATCATTTTATAATTGTTTACAATCATGCTTCAATGTTCTGCAAAGCAGTATTCAGAGATTGGGACAGTTGTCCTTTATATCTCTTTACCAAAATTTAATGACAATTTTAGACCAGTCTCAAGTGAGAACATTTGCAGATAACAAGATAAATGTGACTCAAAAATTGGTATTTCTTTGGATAGGGTAGAAAACATTGTGGGAAAAGGAGAAATTGCTGGTTACCAGCATTTTCTCCTTTTCCTGCCATGTTTTCATAAGGCTTCGTTCTCAGAGCCATCAAGTTTGTTACAAGTCGGAGTTGTGATATAAAGGGTTAACCATGCAGAAATATGTGCAATAACTGTACTGAGGACTGATTCTCAAATAAACATGGAAGGGGTACAGTCCCAACTGTGTGCATTATGATGGGACATTTTTCTCGTCCAATGTGACAATGTCCCAGAATTTGTTCTTTGGCCAAACACTGATGATTTCCTTTACAAAATGTGCCCTCTGTGTCCTGTATGATGTTTATGCCATTTTTTTCTACCACTTCATAATAAGCTCCGCTGTTTTGGAAGAAACTATCAAGGCACTTTCATTGCCCTGGCATCAGCGTAGTTGTCATCTTCATAAAAAAATCTATGACATTCTATAAAATGTCTTATTACTGAAGATATTTACTTCAAATTTAGACTATTTTGTTAACTATCAAAAAGGGAACCAATATAACAGGGGCAGGTGACCATCAAATATTTTTGACATGTGTACTTTTTTCCACTTAGAATTTTCATTGAAAATCAACTAAATGCATCCGAGCGTTGGCACCAGCATGCAGTGCTCTGTTTCTTTTAGAAATAGTTCATGTAGCTGCCTAACCTTTGCAAGGAGTATACTGCAGGCAATTGTGTGCATTAAAATTAAACCCTTTCACAAACAATCTCATGTTTTCACCGCCTTAAGAAATCATATTTAAATTCAAGCACCACTTTGACCTTTCCGAAACATAATTCAATTCCCACTTCCCAATACTTTGACTAATAATTCCACAGCATAATGCAATTGTCACTTCTGATTTTATTCCAGTATAAAGCTGTCATACACCATTTGACTAAGCCACAACATAATGCAATTGTCACTTTTCTCTGGAAAGAAAGCTGTCATAATACCAATACTTGGACTTCTAAAAATCATGCTATCATCAATTTTCTCCAAAAAAAAAAATCTGAAATACCGATACAGTGACAATTCAACAACATCATGAATGTGACTATCACTTTTCTTAAAGAAAAAAATGCTATGCTTCATCAAAATGTCAACTGCATTTCCCACAGAAGTATGCATAAACAGCTGTGTGCCAGTTAACCCCTCACTAAATAATCCTGTAATTGTCAACCCTGACAAATAAAGCAATTGAAGACATCTTGGGAAAAGGAGAAAATGCTGGTTACCAGCATTTCCTCCATTTCCTAAATTGTTTTTCTTCCCTTTCAAGGACAAATCACACCATTTGAGCTGTAACTGGTTTTTTGTCAACTGCAAATGCTTTCAATCTGGACAAGGCTTAAAAGTTGTTTGATGAGAGTAATTCCAATCAGACATCTGAGCCTGACATGAACTATATTTAGTCATGTCCACTGCTATCAGCATTGCTGTTTTTATGTCAAAGCATGAACAAGAGCACCACATGTGGGTGCCAACGCTCGGCTGCAGGTGTTTTTTTTTTTTTAAAAAGTCAAACAAGAGGGCCATGTGGCCTCTAGATTGTACACAAGATTTTTCTAATATTTGACCCAGTGATCTAGTTTTTGACCCGACATGACCCACTTTCAAAATCTTCCAAGATAACATTAAGACAAACATTCTGACAAACTTTCCAGAGTATTGGACTGAAAATGTATGTGGCCTCTAGAGCATACACAAGGTTTGTCTAAGATTTGATCTAGTTACCCAGTTTTTCACCCAGCCTGACCCATTTTCAAAATCCTTTAAGATGTCATCAAGACAAACATCCTGACCACGTTTCATGAGTTTTGGACTGAAAACATAGCCTCTAGAGCGTACACAAGGTTTTTCTAAGATTTGATCTAGTGACCTAGTTTTTGACCTGACATGACCCAGTTTCAAACTTGTCTGAGATAACATCCAGAAAAATATTCTGACAAACTTTCAAGAGTATTGGACTGAAAACATAGCCTCTAGAGCATACACAAGGTTTTTCTAAGATATGACCTACTGACCTAGTTTTTGACCCGACATGACCCTTTTTCAAACTCATCTAAGATGTCATCAAGACAAACAATCTGACCATCTTGACAGAGCATTGCAAACTTTCTAGAGTTTTGGACTGAAATTGTAGCTCTCAGGGTTCCCTTTGGCTGCTTTTTTTCTTGCGCCATCACTTTCCCCAAATGAGAAAAGTTTGCGCCAATTTTAAAATGACAGTACAGTAGATCTGACAATCAAGAATTGGTCAATCAATTACTATTGCATGGTTGTGTCATGAGTAATAATATAAACAAGAATACATTTGTTTTTATCAGATTTAATTACTTGTATCCACGTTTATTGTGTGAATATATTCCAAAAATTAGTTTTGTTAACAAAGAAAAATCATTATGTATTAAGTTTAAGTAGATCTGTCATTAATGTTTGTAAAACCACTGTCACAAAAGCAGAACTAGGTCATTGATAACCATTTCTCCTATTGTAACAAAGTTTTAGAGAGAGACTTTTATGAAACAGATATGGTACAAACCAAACAACAAAGTCAATAAAAGAAAAATTGTTACAAAAGTAGATATTGCTCATTTAGAGAAATTTCTAAATCTAGAAAAAAAAATTCATGATGGGACTATTTACATTTTGAAACATACAGAAATTAAAATGTCAAAAACCAAACAAGTTTTCTGAAAGGTGGGCAACTAATGCTGGAAATACAACATTGGAAATTTCGAGGACGACGATAACATAACTGTCCTGATTTTAGTCGGTGCCGACATGGTCGGCATTACGGAAACCCGCTTTATATTAATTTGATACAGAATATATCAACTTTAGCTGCAATTATGATTCATTTTGACATTTAGAAACATTCACAATTTACATGGGTCACTGGTCTTTGATACTTTCACTTTCTTACAGTTTTTCCAAGTTAACCGACAAGTTTTGTATAAAGGCGGAAGTTTATGTTATTGGAAGTGTATGTATATTCGGATAGTCAGGTGTAAATAACATTGATTTGTGAAGTGATTTGGATTACGTCGATGTCGTAGTTTATTCCTGCTGATTTATTTCAACTTTATCAATGAATTGGCAGTTATGCAGCCATGCATACTGGGGACCAGTATCAAAATGTACGGCATCCCGATATGAGAAATATCGGCGCCAGTCATTTTCGCCAAACAGCATTTTCTTGCGCCACATTTAAAAATCAATCGCAAATGGCGCCAAATGCGAAGCCCAGCTGGAACCCTGCCTCTAGAGCATACACAAGGTTTTTCTAAGATTTGACCTAGTGACCTATTTTTTGAACAAACATGACCCATTTTCAAACTTATCCAAGATATTATCAAGCAAAACATTCCGATCAACTTTCAAGAGTTTTGGACTGATAATGTGGCCTCCAGAGGGTACAAAAGATTTTTCTAAGATTTGACCTAATGACCTAGTTTTTGACCCAACATGACCCATTTTCGAACTCGCCCGAGAAATTATCAAGACAAACATTCTGACCAAGTTTCATGAGTATCGGACTAAAAATGTGGTCTCTAGAGTGTACACAAGGTAAAAGTTGATGACGCACAACACAAGACGCACGACAACGGACATAGCACAATCACAAAAGCTCACCTTTAGCACTTCGTGCTCAGGTGAGCAGAAAAGGGGCTTAACTGTATCAAAAATATAACGATGGTTACCTACCCCTTTGTATGGGTTCCCAGTGTTTCTGCCCAATGTGACCTAATTTCAATTTTGTCCAATACATCATTAAGACAACCATTCAAACCAAGATTCATGAGTATTAGGCTGAAAATTTGGCCTCTACAGTGCAAACAATGTTTTTCTAAGATTTGGCCTAGTGAACTACTTTTTGACCTGACATGACCCAATTTTGATCCTGTCCAAGGTTCAACAAGACAAACATTCTGGTCAAGTTTCAAGAGTATCAGGCTGAAAATGTGGCCTCTAGAGCGCAACCAAGGTTCTTCTAAGATCTGACCCAATGACCTATTTTTTGACACGACATGACCTGTTTGTGATATCATCAAGAAAAAGAATCTCCTAAAAATGTGGCCTGTAGAGTGTAAACAAGGTTTTTCTAAGGTTTCGCCAGGTGACCTCCTTTTTGATCCAATGTGACCCCATTTTGCAATTGTCCAAGATATCATCAAGACAAACATTCTTACCAACTTTCATGAGTATAAGGCTGAAAATGTGGCCTCTAGAGAGTACACAACTTTTTGCCCAGTTACCTACTTTTTGACCTGACATGACCAAAATTCAAAATTGTGCGAGATATCATCAAGATCATTATTCTGGCCAAGTTTAGCAGTATAAGGCTGAAAAAGTGGCCTCTAAAGTGCACACAATGTATTTTGAAGATTTGTCCTGAAGACCTGCTCTTTGACTGGACGTGACTCATTTTCAAACTGACGGAATATCATCCAGATAAACATTCTGGCAAAGTTTAAAGAGTATGTGATTGAAAATATAGCCTCTAGAGTGCACACAAGGGTTTTCTAAGATTTGGCCCAGTGACCTCCTTTTTGACTCTACATGACCCAATTTTGAACTTGTCTGTGATACCATCAAGACTCATACTTACCAAGTTTCATTAGTATTAGGCTGAAAATTTGGCCTCTGGAGTGCACACAAAGTTTTTCTAAGATCTGACCATGTGACCTACCTTTTGACTGGTCGTAACCCTATTTCAAACTTGTCCCTAATTTTATCAAGACAAACATTCTGACCAAGTTTCAAGAGTATGTGATTGAAAATGTGGCCTCTAGAGTGCACACAAGGTAAATGTTGATGAAAGTATGATGCACAACAGACACAACACAATCTCAAAAGCTCATCTTGAGCACTGCGTGCTCAGGTGAACTTAAACTAGAGGGCCATGATGGCCCTGAAGTCGCTCACCTGAGCCTTTTGACCAAACATGATCCATTTTAAATCTCTTTCAAAAGTGTACACAAGGTTTTTCTAAGATTTGACCTTGTGACCTAGTTTTCAGCCCGACATGACTAATTTTCAAACTCATCCAAGATATCAAGACAAACATTCTGAACAATTTTCAAGAGTATTGGACTAAAAATGTGGCCTCTAGAGCAAACACAAGGTTTTTCAAAGATTTGGTCAAGTGACCTAGTTTTTGACCCAACATGACTGATTTTGGAACTGTTCTGAGATACCATCAAGCCAAACATTCCGACCAATTTTCAAGAGTATTGGACTAAAAATGTGACCTCTAGAGCCTACACAAGGTTTTTCTAAGATTTGACTTAGTGACCTAGTTTTTGACCCGACATAACCCATTTTCCAACTGGTCTGAGATATCATCAAGAAAAACATTCTGACTGACTTTCAAGAGTTTTGGACAGAAAATATGGCCTCTAGAGCATACACAAGGTTTTTCTAAGATTTGAACTAGTGTCCTAGTTTTTGACCCGACATAACCCATTTTCCAACTCAGCTGAGATATCATCAAGACAAACATTCTTACCAACTTTCAAGAGTTTTGGACTGAAAATATGGCCCCTAGAGTGTACACAAAGTTACTTGTTAGGTTTGCCCTAGTGACCTAGTTTTTGACCCGACATGACCCATTTTCAAACTTGTCCGAGATTTTATCATGACAAATATTCTGACCAACTTTCAAGAGTTTTGGACAAAAAATATGGCCTCTAGAGTATACACAAGGTTTTTCTAAGATTTGACTTAGTGACCTAGTTTTTGACCCGACATAACCCATTTTCAAACTCGTCCGAGATATCATCAAGACAAACATTCTGACTAAGTTTCATGAGTATCTGACTGAAAATGTGGCCTCTAGAGCGTACACAATGTTTTTCTAAGATTTGCCCTAGTGACCTAGTTTTTGACCTCACATGACCCTTTTCGAACATGTCCGAGATATCAAGACAAACATTCTGACCAAGTTTCACGAGTATTGGACTGAAAATGTGGCCTCTAGAGCGTACACAAGGTTTTTCTAAGATTTGACCTAGTGACCTAGTTTTTGACCCGACATAACCCATTTTCGAACTCGTCCGAGATTTTATCAAGACAAACATTCTGACCAAGTTTTATGAGTATCAGACTGAAAATGTGGCCTCTGGAGCGTACACAAGGTAAAAGTTGACGACGCACGATGGACACAGCACGATCACAAAAGCTCACCATGAGCACTTTGTGCTCAGGTGAGCTAAAAAGAGAAAATGCTGGTTACCAGCATTTTCTCCTTTTCCCACAATCTTTTCAAAATGCTTCTTTGTCAGGGTCGTTAAATCTTGGGATTGTATGGTAAAGAGTAGAAAAATCCTCACATAAAACAGTCACTAAAATGCTATGTGTTACCATCAATATTTAGTACTCTCCCACAATCAATATTGGATCTTCTAACACAGACCCTTTTCCCTCCCCCTCCCCCCAGGTTCAGGAAAAACATAATTTTACTAAAGCCGTAATGTTTTTGGTGTGGTTTGCTGCAAAATAAAACATGCTTAAAGATCCACATGGTGAGCGTTGGCTAACTGCTCTGTGATACCATCTATATTCACTACACCCCAGTGATCAATATTGGATACTATGACCCCTGCCACCAGATCTCTGGAGACCTTAGTCTTACTCTGAAGAATTTTCTAAATTTGAAAGTAACACAACTTCTGACTAGCTAAACCATGTGGTTAAGTGCACCTGTCCATGAATTCCTTGAGTTTTACTCACAACTTCTGATTGGCTAAACCAAATGGTTTAGTGCACCTATCCATGCTTTCCTAGAGTTTTATTCACAACTTCAGATTGGAATGGTTTAGCCTAGAAGAAATTGTGTTAATTTCTAAATCTAGAATACCACAAGGAAAGAAGCCAAGAATGGTCCTGGTTTGATACCTTAGCCACAATGCTTTCAAATGCAGTCTGTTGCTAGATAACATGTGTTAAAACAGTACATCAACTAAAATTTAATGCTTTGTGTTTTTCATTAATATTTAGCACACTCCAGCAAAAATACTGATTTCTACTTTCACAACAACATATGGAAAATGTGATCTGTTGGAAGACAAAATTTGTTAAAGCCACAGTAGCTGCTAAACCTAACAATTCTGGAGTCCAGCTGCAGACAAATTTAATTCATACAATTTAAAATGTGGATACCAGTATGGGACTGATCATGTGTTACAGTGGAATCTGTAAAAGTTCCAGCCACTGATAAAAAAAATGCAGTGTAAAACTAGAACAGAAGTTGCCAACTTTTCTCTGGTTTCACAATACATTTTTCTGAAACTTTGAACTGAAACTTTGATAGGCAATACTGAAACACAATGACAGACCAGGGTTTTCCATGACGCACAAATCCTGCGTCATAGACGCAATTTTAATTCAAATGACCCCCAAAATAAATGAGACTGTGTCATCTGTGACGCAACTTTCCAAAATCTAAATCATCTACGAACTTGAACAAGGCGTCATAAATCCAAGTCTGTTCTTCCTTCAATATCAAGCGAACACAGTTCTTTTTTAAACTACAGGGTTTATTTTAGATAAAAGTGGTTTTCCGGGAATTTATTTATAGAATCAGACTGGTTTATGCATTATTTCCGTAAAGTATATTGCACATGTGTCGTAAATATAGGCCCAGTCGAAGTCTTGGTTGGGTTATCTGTATTTCACGGCTTATTTTACACTACTTCCAGTATATAAAATTACACATTACCAGTCTGTACAGTTCACGGAAATTAATGTCACAACGAAGGAAACCGTAACGTTCTTCTATCGTCTGCTTCCTACAATTGCCGATCAAGCCACGTCAAGCAGCAATTCAAACAAGAATGTTTCTTCTTTCAAAAAGTGAAATAGACCTTTCCATCAGAAATGACTTACAGACTTTTCTTTCTTGGAGTTTAAAGGTGAAATGCATTGTAAATCATGCTTGATGACGAAGAGATCCATTTATTTTGACCCCCTTATTTGACCCCCTAAGTTGAAGAAATGACCCTCAACTGATGAGGATGGGGGTCACAATGACCCCCAATTTTTAAAGCCAAGGGAAAACCCTGCAGACTAACAACAACAGCAAGGGCATAGCACCTATTAGGCACCAAACACTTGTGTATAACTCAATATCTCACAAATACATAAAAGTTTCCTCGAGCTGTATTTTTTTATGTTAAATCCCTGTTGCACCAGGGCGGCGATCCCACGGCTTCCAAGAAAAAATGCGGAACACCGAGGTCGGCAGTACGATCACAAGCATCACCACAGCAATAAAGTGGTATCGCCAGTAAACGCGTTGGGATCGTCTAGGATGCCGAGGGACGGCGCGCACTATGTGCATGCACAAAAATAACACCATCGCTCGGCGTTCTGGTAAGAGCGCAGTGGGATCATCAGAAGGCCTTCTTTGCGGCGCAGTAAGATCTCCCACAACGCAACAGGAGCTCCGCCTACACGCTGTAGCGATTCCTGTCCAAGTGCACACCTTTAATGTGCATAAATACTTAAAAATTCTTGGCTAAACCCCTGAACAGCCATACTTTTAGGCGGTATGAATGTATCTGCATTTTGACTCCCATATTATTCACATTTTGACGCTAGTGTGCCTTTCAAAAGATGCCCCCCGACTCCTTATTCTCTAGAATTTTCAAAGTTTGAAAGTAACACAACTTCAGATCTGCTAAAACAAATAATTTTACTAATCAGAATTTGGTTTAGTCTATCAGGCTTTGTCTTACTTTCCAAATCTAAAATTTGACAAAGAACGTTCTTAACCCTTAAGCTGCTAAGTGCAATTCACTGACCTCTTGCAGACAGTGTAGATCATGATCAGACTACACATAATGTGCAGTCTGATCTTAGGTCTGCACTATCTGATAGAGAGATATTTTTTGTCAAAAAAAATAAGTTTGAAGTAGCATTATTCAGGTTTTTACTATCGGGTTGAAAGTTTAACTTAATTTATTTAGCAAGGTAAGAATGGCTGGTGAATACAGACCCAGGGATACCTTTGACCAAACTTCTTATGTCCATGCCAAGTCCCAGTAGCTCAGTCGGCAGCGTGCAGGACTTGAGAACAGGGAGTCGTGGGTTCGATCCTTGGCTCGGCCAATTTCTTTCCAAGGATTGATGATAGTCATTGCGACAGGAATCATTCCTCTCCTACAGCTGACAATTGTCTCGACGATGGTTATGTGGGAAAGCAGCCAGCATCTTGGAAAGAAAATTGTGTGGAATACTGGTAAAAGAGTCTCCAGGAAAGCATGAATAGGTGCACTGGCCGCCGCGATATAACTGAAATAATGTTGAAAAACGGCGTAAAACACCGTACAATCAATCACAATCTTATGTTCATAATTGTGTGCACAGTTTCAGTACACAAGCATTTAGTCTGAAAACAAGTTTCACCAAAGTGTTAACCCTTTATCAAACAAGAAAATTTTAGACTGGTCCAAATTGAAACCACTTGCAGATGACAAAATAAATGTGACTGAAAAATTGAAATTTATTTGGGAAGGGTAGAAAACATTGTGGAAAAAGGAGAAAATGCTGGTTACCAGCATTTTCTCCTTTTCCCACAATGTTTTCAAAAGGCTTCTTTCACAGGGTCATTAAAAGTCGGGATTGTGTGGTTAAGAGTTAAGTAACTTAACGATTCGAGTAAATATTTGCATAACTTAACATCAGTCTTACACTTTTGGGTAAAGCAGGGATCATATGAGTGCAAACAAGCAATTTCGTTGAAATGATATCCCCTGCCGAAAAAGACCTTTTCAAAACTTTATGCGACTGCGTAACTCAAAATCGCTCCCAGTGGGCCATTTTGCATCGAATCAAAAAAAGAAAAACAAGTATATCGGCGGAATAGGTTATTGTACACATGTATAAAGTTTCACGAAATTCCGTTCAATGGTATTGGAGATATTGTCCTGAACGGACACATGGAGGGAGGGACGGACAGACGGATGGACAGATGGACAACACTAAAACTTCATCCCTCCGCCTTTGGCGGAGAATAATAATTTGCTTAATTCTACGTTGAAATGCAGCCCTGAACTTAAAATTGAGTTTCGATTTTCAAATTGGGCCACTGCAAGATATAATGTGTTAACTACCAAACAACAAAATTTTAGACAATTGCAGACAACTAATTATATGTGGCTTGAATTCTGGAATAGATCTCTGAAAGGATATAAACCATTGCAAGAAAGGGGGAAATGCTTGTCACCAGCATTATCTCCTTTTCCCATAATGTTTTCAAAAGCCTTCTTTCCCAAGGTCATTAGAACTCTGGATTGTGTGGTGAAAGATTAAAGATTCCCAAAGAGAACCTTGACTAAATCTTCTGTGTTTACCATCAATATTCACTACACTTCAACAATCAATACTGGATATATTCAGACTCCCAGCCTCTATAATATCACCAATTTTTAATTTCACCACATTGTTTTTCAAATTTGGCTCACCACAAAATAAAATGTGTTTGAAGAATCCCCATAGTGTTCATCGACTGAAAGTTCAATGATTATCATTAATATTCACCACACTACAGCAATCAATAACTTCTAAATCCAGCCTCCAAGAACAAATCTAAATTAATACTTCAGCCACAACAGTTTCAACCCTTTTAACCCTGAGGAAAAAGCCTTTTAAAAACATGGTTGGAAATGGAGAAAATGTTGGTAACCAGCATTTTCTCCTTTTTCCGACGATGTTGTCCACCCTGACAAAGTCCATCATTTGGGCCTTGTTTACATCGTCTTTTGCATAATTATGCTTTCAAATTGGACAAGTCTACATTTTTGTCGTGTGATAAAGATTTAATCCTTAAACTGCTGTATAAATTAAAAATTTCCACTCAATTTTAAAAATCCAAATATTGCGGTCTTTTAAGTTCATTTCACCAGAAAGACAATACCATATCAAACAGTGCAGATCAAAGATCAGACTGCACGTTTTGTGCAGTCTGATCTTGATCTACACTGTCTGCAAAAGGTCCTTGAGTAGCCCTTAGCAGCCTGAGGCTTAAAAGAAGTCTACTGCAACATAAACTGAGATAAAATATTCCCACAATGTTCACCACCAACAGCAATGTGTTATCTTCAATATTCACTACACTGCGGATCAATGGAATCTTCTGACTAGGCTTCCAGAATAACCTCAATTTTTTTCTGCTTCAACAGAATTTTTCCAATAGGACAAGAAAGGATGCTATAGGAAATCTGTCATTCAGCAGATACGCAGCCAGTGTTGTGGCTGTGCTGTCGTAAATATAGTAACATCAAGGCTACGCAAAGTGTCAAGGTCCTTTAGGGAATAAGGACATTACGCAGAGGCAATGTTCTATAACTCTTTCATGACAAATTTTAGGCTCCTCTCCTTTTAAGTCTTTACCAAACAATCCCGGGTTTTCACGACTCTGAGAAAGAAGCCTTTTGAAAACCTTGTTGGAAAAGGAGAAAATGCTGGTAACCAGCATTTTCTCCTTTTCCCACAATGTTTTCCACCCTTCCCAGAACAAATTTCAATTTTTGAATTTTGAGTCACATTAATTTTGTCCTCTGCAAATGCTTTGAATTTGGACCAGTCTAAAATTTTGTTGTTTGGTAAAGACTTAAACATTTGCAGACAACAAACTTAAAAATCTGTCAAATAAGGAGAAAAAGCAGTTTATCAGCATTTTCTACTTTTCCTTCTAAGCTTGTATTGGAGTTTAACGCCGTTTTAACAGCTAAGGTCCTATCATGGCAGTCAGTGCACCTACGCATGTGTTTCCTGGCTTTTTAACACCAGCACTGACATATCTTTCTCCCCAAGCCATTTATTTCACTTATCAGAGATGACAGGCAAAAATTTGCCGGAATGAAAGTTTACCGCAACTGGGTATCGAAACCACAGTCACCAGGTCACGTGTCAGACATGCCAACCAGTGAACTGAATAGCCAGGCTTCTCCTTTTCCCTTGATGTTTTCATACATCTTCTGCCTCAGGGTCATTAAATCACTCAGGGTTCCTTGGTAAATAGTTAAAGCACCATTCGAAACTTTCATTGCCCTAACAGCCAGTGTAAAAGAAGATCAGATGGCACTCTAAGAAGCAAAACTTTGTTTGGAAAGGGTCGGAATAAAACGTATTTTGCTACTACTTTACCTAACCCTTTATCAAACAATCACGATTTCACGAACCTGAGGTAGAAATCTTTCAAAAACAATTTGGGAGAAAGAGAAATTGCTGAGCACCAGCATCCTCTATCCCCCATACTAGTATATTATTTTTACAGGTCAGGAGATATCAAATCATTTGAAACACATCTACTTTGTCACCTGTATTCATTGGTTTCAATATGGAAGAGTCTAAAAGTCTAAAATTCTTTTGTATTGTCTCTTTACCAAACAATCCCGGGTTTTCATGACTCTCAGAAAGAAGCCTTTTGAAAACTTTTTCGGAAAAGGAGAAAATGCTGGTGACCAGCATTTTCTCCTTTTCCCACAATGTTTTCCACCCTTCCCTGAACAAATTTCCATTTTTAAGTCGCATTAATTTTGTAGTCTGCAAATGCTTTCAATTTGGACCAGTCTAAAATTTTGTCACTTGGTAAATCTATCAGTTATTTGAACCATTCAATGGCTACAAATTATGTCAAAGATTCCATCAAGTGCAAGGACAATGGAGAAATGAACTCTTTACAAAACAACAAAACTTTAGACTTTTCCAAACTGAAACCATTTGCAGATGACACGGTAAATGCGGACGTCAAATGATACAATTTATCTCTGACATGGTAGAAAACATTGTGGGAAAAGGGAGAAAATGCTGGTAAACAGCATTTTCTCCCTTTTTTCCACCATGTTTTCACTATGCCTCTTTCCTCAGGGTCATAAACCCTTTACCAAACAATACCATGTCTTAACTACCCTTTGGAATAAAGCTTTTGAAAACATTGTGGGAAAAGGAGAAAATGCTGGTAACCTTTTCCTACAATTTTTTCTATCCTATCAGAGATCTTCAACTTGTTTGAGCTAATTTCAAATTTGTTGTATGCAAAAGCTTTCGATTAGGATGATTCTAAAATTTGTCCTTTGGTAAAGGGTTGTCATATGAATTCAGTGGCCACAACGTGTCTCCAGGGTTCCATGAGAAATAAGGACAATGGAAAAGTAAAGTGATTTGAACTCTCTTGACATTACAATGTTTGTGAGTCTGCATTTTGATATAGACCACAATGGGACATCAGCTATAATGTCTCCTTCTTAACTCTTCACCACACATAAAAAATTTAGACAGATCCAAATTGGAGGCATAATTATCCAAAGGACACGGTAAATGTGGCAAAAGTAATGGGATTTGTCTGTAAAAAATAAGAAAACATTGCAGGAAAAGAAGAAAATGCTGGTTACCTGCATTTTCTCCTTTTCCCACAATGTTTTCAAAAGCTTTCTTTCTCAGGGTCATTAAAACTTGGGTTTGTGTGGTAAAGGGTTAATCTGTAATATGAGTCAAATAATCCCGAGTTTTAAAGACCCACAGGTAAAATCCTTAATAATACATTGTGGGAAAAGGAGCATTGGTCTCTCCATTTCCTGCAATATTACCCCTGTTATTGACAAGTACCAACATTTGGGCAATATTATATTTGTCATCAGCGAAAGCTTTCAAATTGAATGAGCCTAAAATGTTACTTAGTATAGAGTTCATCCTTTTACTAAATAACCCTGTTTAAATGGTCCTGAGGCAAATAGAAGAAAGCTTTTCCAAAAGATTTCTTTGATTGAATGATTGATTACAGTGGTCTTTTCTGGTGCTTTCAACATTATTTCAGTTGTATCAAGGCAATAGCTTGCTTATCCCTTTACCACACAATCAAAAGTTTTAACACCCCTACAAAAACTGCTTTTGAAAACAGTTGTGGGAAATTGAGACTTTTCTCCTTTTCTGCAATGTTTTCTAACTTTCCAAAAACAAATTTCACTTTTTGAGCCACATTTCTTTTGTCTACAAATGCTTTCAGTTTGAAGGAGTCTAAAATTTTGTAGTGTGATAAAGGATTATTCATGTACGTGTCTGTATATGCTCGGGGTTTCACCTGTACAAAGCTAGAGATCTGAAGTATCTTGCCAAAGGATACTCTGATGAAAGACCAAGTGCTTCAAGTGAGGATTAAACCTAGGGCCTCCAGGTTTCAAACCCTACACCTAACTACTGAGCTACACAGGAACCCATTTTTAACTCTTTTTCACAAGGCTAAATACTAGATTTTGTTATGGAATGTTTCTGACTAATCTGGTACTTTTCTTGTTTTGTTTACAAACAAGATGGACACAGAATAGTCTAGAAAGAATATTAATTTTTCATAATTACTTTGTAATTAGCTAATGATTTTAATCGATAGTAAAGTACATGTAGGTACTTGACTATTTGTATGATAGGTCCATGTCTTGGTCTCAAAGAAAAATTAATATTATAATCCAGCATTGGGAGGTTCCCCGTGTTTTCTCAAAAATACTTGCGGAAGCTTCTGGGTATCCTCGATTTTTCTGTTATAATACATATGAGGGTTCAAACACCGAAGGCAGGAGAGAGAAAAAGTTGTGAGATCAATGTTTTCAAATATTTTGAGTTTGACTGAAGATTGGAAAGAATTTAAAGATTAAATGTTCTAACTGGCATCACCGTTAACTCATATGCTGTCATTATCATTGTTGGATTCTCAGGGTTTTTTTAAGTTCTACAAAATAAGACCAAAAATTTACATGTTCTTCTTAATCAACTTTCTCAGACACTGGATTAACAGAATTGTAATATTTTAGGAAAGTTTGAATTGTTTAGACTGTAAAGTGCAAGTAGGAAATTATATTATAATTTGTATTGTAAATTACTTTGAATCATTAAATTTTAAAAAAATAGAGGACCACTTCTGTTCTTTTTTAATCTACTACATAGTCATTTGGTCATTTAAGCCGTAGCCATTCAGTATCCAAGACACTGCAATCACTTGTCCAAATTGAAAGCATTTGCAGACCATAAATGTGTTCAAATGGGGAAAGCTGTGTAGAAAAGGGTAGAAACTTTGTGGGAAAAGGAGAAAATACCAGTTAAGAGCATTTTCTTCTTCCTTAAAAAGCCTTCTGTCAGGGTTGTAAGAGACTGGGATTGTATGGTAAAGGATTAAACCAAAATTTACCAGTAATTTCTTCAAAAGTGCAAGGGTAATCTCTGTACCAGGCTAAGAAATTACAGAACTGTCCATTTCAACCTTTTACCACACAATCCCTAGTTTTAACAACCCTGAGGAAGAGGCCTTTTGAAAACCTTGTGAGAAAAGGAGAAAATGCTGGTTACCAGCATTTTCTCCTTTTCCCACAATGTTTTCTTCCCTATCACAGGAAAATTTCATCCTTTGAACCACATTTAAATTTTCATCTGTAAATGCTTTCAATTTGGGCGAGTCTAAAATCTTGTTGTTTGGTAAAGAGTTAAATGTATTTGCAAACAATAAGTTTGATATGCCTTAAGTAATGATAATTGACCTTGAAATTGTAGAAAACACTGTGGAAGAAAAAGCAAATTTGATGCTGGTTACCAGCATTTACTCCCTTTTCCAGTGTTTTAAGAGGCTTTCTTTCATTGGGTTGTTAAAATTTGGGATTTGTGTGGTAAAGGGTTAAACAGACCAAGGTGATAATAGGGTACCAGCATACAGGTATGATATTCATACAGGTGTAACTTATAAGCCCATCCTATCTGTTTTAGAGATTCACATAAATCAGGGTTATTTACACTCTAGAAATACTGATTGTCTTCACCTAGACCTATGTTGTGAGTACCCTTTAACCCTTTATCACTAAATCCCGAGATTCAACGAAACATTGTGGGAAAAGGAGAAAATGCTGACCACTTTTAATACTAGCTTGGTAATGTGCAGGGCTTGAAACCAAAGGGCACACAGGTCCTGTCCTTGTTTCTTAAAAAAAATCTTAAAGTCTCTTTATTTTCTCAAATCTTTTAACAGACTCAATTTCTGTCTAAAGCTCAGTTTGTTACTTGAGACACATTTCAGTTAAATTAACAGCACTTTAGTTATGTACTCAAATTGTGAGCTGACACAATGTTTCAGACTCAACTTAGCAAAATAATGAACTTAAGTCTGTTAACTGATTCCCAGCAAGGCAGAATTCTATCTAGTTCTTACACGATCATAAACTGTCCCCAAAAAGGGCTGTGTGGTTGGTGGAAAACTGTGGTTATCTATTGAGTGTGAGTGTTTTTGTTTGCAGTTTAATACCAATTTCAACAATATTACTGCTGTATTGAGGCAGACAGTGCACCTATCCATGCTTTCTTGGGAAAACTGTACCTTGGAGCCCTTCCCAGTTTCCATCCTATTTTGACCCTAACCCTTAACAGTGTCCTCCTGGCTAAGAGATAAAATCCTTGTAATCTTGGGGTTCTGGGTGCTGGTTGTAAAATGGAGTCCCAGAGCCAGACTTTACACCTGCTACTGTGATATGCACAAAACACAATGTACTGAAGAAAGGGATTAAAAGTGATGTAAAATACAAAATCATCTACTTTGCAGGAGCAAGGCAGAAACAGGCATGCATGTTTTACCTGTAAGCCTGAGGTCTGGTATCCGAAACTCTGGCATACCAACAATATTTGAATCCTGTTCCAGACTTTCCTGCCATTCTTCCAGCTGGGATGATATCTGTGTCTTGAGGTGACACCACAACTTTTTCATCACTAATCCCAGGGTCTTTCACTTTTTAATCAAAATTTTTCACTCTCCTTTCTCCTATCCGAATCCCACTTTTTTAAGAAGAAAATCATTATTTTTTTTCCCCATTTAAATCCAGCATCAACTATTTACATGTAGACAGTATTCACAGTTCTGATAATGATACATTTAACCCTTTATCACACAATCCCGACTTTTAACGACCCTTAGAAAGAAAGCTTTTGAAAACATTGTGGGAAAAGGAGAAAATGCTGGTCACCAGCATTTTCTCCTTTTCCCACAATGATTTCTACCCTTCCCAAATCGTTTTTCAATTTTTAATTCATATTTATTTTGTCGTCTGCAAATTCTTTCAATTTGGACTAGTCCAAAATTTTGTCGTTTGGTAATGAGTCAACCTTTTACCACACAACAAAAATGTAAACTTGAAATAGAAAGTATTTTCAGACGATTTTCAATTGTGGCTCATATGATTATATTTGTCTTTGACAGGGTACAGAACATTGTGAGAAAGGGAGAAAATACTGATCACCAGCATTTTCTCCTTTTCCCATAATGTCCTCAAACTAGTTCTTCCTCAGGCCCAGGGTCTGTGAGGAAAAGGGATAAGGAAACTGCTCTTGGATTAATCATGTTCTTCATGAAAACCTATGCTGTGGGTACTCAAAATTAAAGTGGTCTCATGTAACAACTCTAATTAATACCAATAAATAGAGTTTAGTGTAGAAACAATGTTTCAAAAATGATAATCTGAAGACACATCCCCCAACCCCCATCACACAACACCTATAAATTTTGTGATCACGACACCAATGTTTTCTCTTGGCACATGGACCTTAGTCACATTGCAGTTTCCATGGACAAGTACTTCATAGCCAAGTCAGTAATGACCAAGTATAAATTATTGCCATGACTTAAACCAGTAGAAGCAACATAAAACATCATTCAAGTAACTGCAAATCAATCCAAACACATTTTCCTTTCTATCCTACAAATTTCTCTTATTGACAAAAAGCTACAAATTCTATGTAAGCTGATAAACATTACAAAACCTGTATCATATAAAAAGCAAAAACCACTATCTACGAGTCTGCAAGGTGAAGGCCACACACAACATTTATCCTAGAATCAGCAAAAACTTCAGCATCAGAAATAAATATCATAAGAAATCATGTTTTACCCTGAACTCTCTACCAAACGACAAAATTCTAGACTTGTCCAAATTGAAAAGATTTGCAGACCATGAATTAAATGTGACTCAAATGATTGGATTTCTTTCTGAAAGAGTAAAAAACATCGTGGGAACAGGAGAAAATGCTGGTAACCAGCATTTTCTCCTTTTCCCACAATGTTTTCAAATGTGTCTTTTTCTCAGAGTCATTAAAATACGGGATTGATTGGTAAACGTTTAACAAGCTTAAACTTAGACCTTTATCAAACAAGAGTTTTAACAACCCTCATGCAAAGCCTGTTGAAAACATTGTGGGAAAAGGAGAAAATGCCGGTAATCAACATTTTCCCCTTTTTTCACTATATTTTTAGATACCAGCATTTCTCCTTTTCCCAAAATGTTTCATATGGCTTTCTAATTCAGGCTTGTCAAGTCAAAATACAGACTGTATAATAAAGAGTTACTAGACTATACTAATGAAATGAACATCTCAGACAAAACCAAAACATTTTAATTTCAAGCTCCTAACAACTGACTAGTACCCACTGCAAGAATTTCATTCTTGAACAAAAATGGATTTACTATTAACCCCTAAAGTCCAGATCCTGTATTTAATCCATTTTGAGGACAGCAGGTCAAGATTCCACTCGACACAATGTGCAGTCTGATCTTTGATCTGCACCATTTGCTTCTTTGCCAGATTTTCTAACCAAAACAGCTGTAAATTATAATTTCTGCTGTATGTGTAATTAACTGAAAATGTGCATTTCATTCATTAGAAAGGCTGTTTTCGAAGTGTCAGTATGTCCGTTTTGTTGTCATTTGTGTCATCGTGCAAAAAGTTTGACATTTTATAATATCACTGAAGAAAATTACTTCAAACTTTGACTAGTTGTTAACTATCAAAAGGGGAACCCTTTCAACAAGGGCAGGTAACCATTAAAAATTTTGGACACAGTTATGCCCATTTTTCAACTTAAAGCTTGTCATCCAAATGCCTTGACATTTCATAATATCTGTCATTACTAAGGATATTTCCTTCAAACTCAGACTAGTCATTCACTGTCAAAAGGGGAACCCATACTACAGGGGAAAGTAACCATCAAAATATTTTTTACACAGTTAAGCCCCCTTTTCCCACTTAGAACTTTCATTGAAAATCAATGTTTCCCAAAGCAACTTCAGCTGAGCGTTGGCACCCACATTTGATGCTCTTGTTTAGCATTACAAGGGTTTAACGACCCGGAGGAAGAAGCCTTTTGAAAACATTGTGGGAAAAGGAGAAAATGCTGGCAACCAGCATTTTCTCCTTTTCCCACGTTTTCTACCCTTCCCGGAACAAATTTAAATTTTTTAGTCTCAATCAGTATTTTGTCATCTGCAACTGCTTTCAATTTGGACTAGTCTAAAATTCTGTCGTTTGGTAAAGGGTTAACCCTTTACCAGAAGACAAAATGTTAGCCTTGTCCTAATTGAAAGCATTAGTAGACGACAATTTCAATGTGGCTCAAATGCTGCAATTTTTCTTTGATAGGGTAGAAAACATTGTGGGAAAAGGAGAAAATGCTGGTTACCAGCATTTTCTCCTTTTCCCACAATGTTTTCGAAAGGCTTTTTTCCCCAGGGTCGTTAAAAGTCGATATTGTGCGGTAAAGGGTTAACTAAGAGTTCTGCTGAACCCAGAATACACCCCTTCCCTACCTGTGCTACACACAGTTCCTGATGAGAAAAGATGAAGAATAGAAGAATAGTGTTTTAAGGCCCGTCGACAACTTAGGTCATATTGGGCGCACTTACTTAGTAAACAATAATGCGAGGTGAAAATAACATACATGTGCAACAACATAAGACAAACATGATAAATGAGGAATGGACGAAACACAAAACGATGCCCCTTTTGTCGCCTTTTACGACATGCATGCTGTCACTTTTGTTCCGCCAGATGAAATGGCAGATGTGACGATCGCGGGACTGCAGTGGTTTATTCTTATACCCCCGATTAAACCACACGGGGTCCCACAGGCCAATCCTGATGAGAAAAACAATGGCACACCTGCCGGACATTACCACATTGATGAAATTAAAAGTATTTTCAATAGTTCATTCACTCTTTGATCTAGTACTTCCTAAAACTGAGTTCAGGTCAAGATTTTAAAGTTCCTATATTCCTGTTTCACCGACATTACATCTTTCCTAAAACCTATGCTGTAGGTACTATCTAAGAACTCTATCAAACAATTCTAATTTATTACAACAGTAATACAGTTACACAGAAACTGGATTAACCCGTTTATAAAGTATGTATAGTGTTTAATGTTGTCTTCAACATTATTTCAGTAATGGCCACCCATGCAAAAATCAAGGCTTTCCTTCAGTTTCTTTTACCCAGTGTTTCAAGCAGTATTCTTCAGAAGCCACTGTCTGCTTTCCCACATAACCATCATCAAAACAGTGTTAGCTGTGAGAGAGAAATGAATCCTGTCATAAATCCTTGGAAAGAAATTGGCTGAGCTAAAAGTTTACAGTGACAAACCCCCGTCCTTTACCTTACCTACCAAGCCACTGGGCTTGAACCATTTACCTAGGTTACACACTTCATTTATTTAACCCTTTACCAAACAGTCTAACAATCCTGAGAAAAAGGGCTGTTGAAAACACTTTGGGAAGGAGAGCAAATGCCTGTCAGATGAGCTACCTTAAATACCTTCACAACTATAGTTACCTTTGCAGCCTGTATGGATCAAGATCAGACTGCACAAAACCTGCATTCTGATCTTTGATCTAAACTGTGCGACATTCTGGACAATAAAAATTTTGACATTAAAATTATAAGGGTCTTATTTGAAGAATGAAAGTGTTCCTTGTGTTTATTTGGCACTCTACGCAAATGCTGTTTATATAGACTAGTATAGAATTTTTTTTGTTTCATATAGAGTTATTTAGTAATACAAAACCATCCACAATTGCAAGATTTGCAACAAAAGACTATCAAAAAACTATCCAGAAAAAAGCTTGTAAATACACATTATGTTGTTAGTCAAATAAAACAAAGGTCCTGCATGGCTAAGAGGTAAAGTATAGGACTCACATTGTGACAACCTGGAGGCCTTGGGCTCCAGCCTCACTGGAAGCATATGGGTTTTTGGGAGTGTCCCTCTGCAAAACACTTTAGAGCTATATCCTAGTACAGGTGAAACCCAGGAAATACATGATTCTGTGAGCTATTGGAGCAATATGATTGAAATAATGTTGAAAGTGACATTAAAACACCAATCAACAACATATAGAACAACAAACTAAAAGACAAAGGTTCAGCCGAAGATTTTGCTGACAAGCAATGAGCAATTATTATTTTACAGATGACAAAATTCTAGATTCCTCCAAACTTAACCAGCATTTTCTCCTTTTTCAAGAGTGTTTTCAAATGATTTCTATCTTAGAGTCATTCAAACTCAGATATGTTTGGTAAAGAGGTAAAATATCTGAAAGTCATCTACTAGTCATTCACAAATAATGGCAGCCAAAGGGACCTAGATACCATCACAATCATCACACCACAAATGAATCCCAGGAGACTAGCTAATCACATCTGATGGTCAGATGACCACAAAGAGGACTTCCTGTTCACAATTACAACAGAGTATTACAAGAATAGCCTATAAATTGTAAATAAAATTGACAACAACAGTAGGCAATTTTCGCTTGCAGATGAGATCAGTACTAGTCTGGATTAACCATGCTCTCTCTTTTTAGGTTTGCTGTTTAAAACTTTTTCTTAACAGTGTGCCCAGTGCACATGTACACTGGACATTCCTGTATCTTTTATGCTTTTCAGTAGTTTATAGAATTCTAACAGTGAATTATATCCTTATAATTCACTGGTGAATGTTATAACTTTTATTTACTTTTATTTTTGACTTGCCACAGACATTGATAGAACATAATGGACTTTTAGCAAGTGAAAATCACATTTTATGAAGTAGTCAACATCACTCATGACGTCATTACTCATGACGTCGTTGGACATGTACAGCTAGTCCACATCCAACTAGATTGAATAGATCTACTCGCTTGAAAATTGCACATGTTTTTCACAGTGAGCAAAAATTAGAATTATTAGAAAGCTTAAAGTGGAGAGCATAAAAGAAAAAGGATAACTGTTTGTTTCAGTGTATGATCAAAATTTCTTTCATCTCCTGAAAAGCAAAGGCCATATTTTCACTTGTGGCTTTGACACTTGATGAAAGAGATTTCAATCAAACACTGAAACAGACAATTATACTCCATTTTTTTTTTTGGCCAGTGCTTCACACATCACTCTTGGTAGTCACAAATCTCTATAAAGTACACTCATGTTATCCATATAAAGATACAAAACATAACTAACATTTCCATCTACTTAAAGGCTGACAAATCTCCAGCAGGTATGTATCAAACACAATGTGGGTAATGGAGAATTTGCAAAGAAAATACCACAAATCACTGCAATACAAATATATTATCCATCCAAATGTTAAACAGATACAAAGCACAAAACTTATTGAAACCTGGATCAGACTACTTTACTATCATGTCTGCATACTTTGATACTTGGTATCAATGTAAAACACTGTGGCAAAAGGACAAATCATTAAAAATACACTACAAATCACTATACTACAATCTTATTATTCATCCCTCATGTTGAAAAGATACAAACACGAGAAACACCTGACTTAGTTATATCTCTATTCCAGAAAACAACTCTTCACTTTCATCTACACATCCTATGCAAGGAATATTCGAAAACATTGTAGCAAAATAAAGTAATTGCTCAGAATGAGCAATTTCTGTATTTGCCACAATGTTTTCTTGCCTGTGAATAATGTCTAGATTACAACAATTTATTGATATTTCATAATCTTCTCTGTGTTATCTCGAGGAATAAGCCAAAGCAAGGTCTATGAAGGAAAAGACTGGTTATTAATTCACTCTCTCTCTCTCTTTTTCACAACACAGTGCCAGAAGAAAACATCATAATTCCTTTACCATGTTCATAACAAAACATTGTACCCCACCTTCAGCAGCAGGTAGTTTCAATTAACCAAAATAATACTGTGATTTCTGAGGAAGAGCCCTTTTGAAAACATCGTGGGAAAAGGAGAAAATGCTGGTATCCAGCATTTTCTCCTTTTCCCACAATGTTTTTTACCCTGTCAAAGAAGTAAAATTCTTTGTAAAACTTTAAAATTTCTCCCTAAAGATGCTCCCTATTTGGAAGATCCCAAAATTTGTTGTTTGCGAAATAGTTAATTTGATGGTATTGTCAAAGCTTTTGATAGTATTTCAGTTGTTTTCTGTTAAACATTACACCTATCAGTGCACCCTGTGTCATTTACCAGAAAAATTATACCCACTTCAGAGGCCCCCTTTTTGGAAGAACCCATTGCTTTAACCCTTACCACACAATCCAAAGCTTTAATGACCCCAAGAAAAAGGCACTTGAAAGAATTATAAGAAGAGGAGAAATTGCTGGTCTGCAGCATTTCTGTCTTTCTGATTTTCCCACTATGTTTTTATGCTTTCAAACACAAATTTCATCATTTGAGCCCCGTTGAATGTCATCTGCACATGCTCTAAATTTGGACAAGTTGTACATTCTGTCTTGAGGTGAAGGGTTAAAGACCTCTGTTTTAATTCTTGACCCCTTCTTGAATTAATTCAATTGATTGTGGATTATAAGACCACCTCCTGTAAGAAAACCACTCTCCTTACACTAGTGGTGGGCTGATGATCGACTTTAGTCGAAAGTCAGTTGGTTTTGGCTTCCGATTCCGATAATCGATTGAGAAATCCCGAAATCGACTGTAGTCGATTCCTGAACTCGCTTGGTGCCAAAATTTTAATTCTGGTTTTTAGCGCTTGGTTTTGTGACTATTGTAAATCACAATCTTGGATTAAACATAGTGGATAACAAACACGAAAACTGGCCGGAAAAAATGAGAAAGAAATCTTTGTCCATGGATGTCTTGACAAAACTTGATAACTCGGCAAGCTTCTCATTTGATCCCTGAGCCCGGGTTTTGACACTTGGAAATTTGAAATGACCTGTCTTTGACGATGAAAAATATCTGCCTAAATGTCAATCTGACGCATGAAATTATCGTCAAGAGCTTCATATAACCTTGCTTGTGCGCATCCGGCAGAAATACCGGCTAAACACGATCAGTATAAAATGCGAAGGACACGCGGATGATAATGAAGCTGGCGAGTCATTTATGACAAAGTAACAAAGGTGTTAATCCTCTTATCAAGTGTAAAGAGACATATTTTAAAGTTACTTACTATTCAAACTGACTAATTGATGTCACATCATATAGTAATACTTCTCCAAAAATTAATGGTCACGAAAAAATGGATCGCCAAAAAAAACGTGAAAACCCATGACACTACAATGAGCAGCGTGGCATCGTCCCTTCAGAGGGACTTCAAACTATCTTCTCATCTTTAATAATGAATTTAAACAGTGAATTTACACAAATCTCTGAATAAAGCAATAAGTGTCGTCTGCAAATGCTTGAAATATGTCTGATTCTTTTTAACTCGTTTGGAAATTGAAATGTAAGGAACAAAATGAATGATATTGAATAAAGCAGAAAATTTAATTGTAATGTATTTCCGTTGATTAAAGTGCAGAACACACAACATCTTTATAAACTTAATATCATGTAGACAATATTGTCACAGTATTTAAAACAAAAAGGCATTCTCAGTTAAAGGAGAAACCGATTGTACTACCGATAGCTAGTTGGTTTGCTCTTCCGATTACAAAGCGATAATCGATTGAGATTTTAAACCGATTGCCCTACACTACCTTACACGCTGTACACGGCCTCTGTAGACAGGTGCAACATGATACAGCAAATGGGATGGGGGTTGGGGGCAGATGCTAACAATCCATGTACATGAAAAGAAAACAATACAAACAGTCAATGATTAAAAGTGAGATGGAATCTGTAGACCTAGAAACCTTTGCTAACAGAAAACAACCATCCACACAATAATGATACAGAGGTTGACCCTTTACACCACAATCCCTTCTTGTATCAACAATGAAAACAAGAGGACCATGATGGTCCTAAATCGCTCACCTGAAATCCGAGAACCCACAACATAGGGCCAATTTCCACACTAGGGCCATAATTTGAAGTATTTTGATAGAGGGCCACTAGATGATGCTACATGCCATATATGAGAGCTCTAGCCCTTACGGTTTGGGAGAAGAAGATTTTTAAAGATTTCCTTCTTTATCTGTGTGTGAAATCCCAGAACCCACAACAAAGGGCCATTTTCAACACTAGGGCCATAATTTGAAGTATTTTAGTAGAGGGCCACTAGAGGATGCTACAAGCCAAATATGAAAGCTCTAGCCCTTACGGTTTGGGACAAGAAGATTTTTAAAGATTTCCTTCTTTATCTATAAGTGAAATCCGAGACCCCACAACATAGGGCAAATTTTTAACACCAGGGCCATAATTTGAAGTATTTTGGTAGAGGGCCACTAGATGATGCTACATGCCATATATGAAAGCTCTAGCCCTTACAGTTTGGGACGAGAAGATTTTTGAAGTTTTTTCTTTCGGTTGCCATGATAACCAGAGTTCTTCATGGAATTCAAATCTTTGAAGTATTCTGGAAGTGCATCACCTAAGGATCATTTCTGTGAAGTTTCATTGAAATCTGATTGGCGGTTTCAGAGGAGAAGATTTTTTAGTAATTGTTTACAGACGGACAGATGGACAGACAGACGGACATTGACCAATCACAATAGCTCACCCCAAGCACTATGTGCTCAGGTGAGCTAAAAATCAAAGCTCTATACCTTCTAGTTTCAGAGAAGAAGAATTTTAAAGTTTTCCTTTTTTATTTCCATGTTTAAAACTGTGACCCCCAGGGCGGGGCCAGTTTTGACCCCAGGGGCATCATATGAACAAACTTGGTAAAGGTCTACTAGGAGATGCTATATACCAAATATCAAAGCTCTACACCTTACAGTTTCAGAGAAGAAGAATTTTAATGTTTCCCTTCTTTGTTCCTATGTTCAAACTTGTGACCCCTAGGACGGGGCCAGTTTTGACCCCTGGGGCATCATATGAACAAACTTGGTAAAAGATGCTACAAACCAAATATCAAAGCTCTACACCTTCTAGTTTCAGAGAAGATTTTTAAAGTTTTCCTTCTTTGTTGCTATGTTTCAAACTTGTGACCCCTGGTAGAGGTCCACTAGGAGATGCTACATACCAAATATCAAAGCTCTACGCCTTCTAGTTTCAGAGAAGAAGATTTTCAAAGAATTTGCTATTTTTTTCCTTTTGGTTGCCATGGCAACCAGAGTTATGGGTGGAATTCAATCTCTTGAACAACTATGGTAGAGCTTCACCCAAGGAACATCCCTGCCAAGTTTCATCAAGATTGGCCCAGTGGTTTAGGAAGAGAAGATGTTTAAAGAAATTGTGGACGATGGACGACGGACATTGGGCGATCACAAAAGCTCACCTTGAGCACTTCGTGCTCAGGTGAGCTAAAAATGCTTTGAAAAGATTGATGGAGAAGGAGCAAATCTTAACTGCTAATCAGCATTTAAGGTCGTAGACCCGTAATGGAAAACAGCTATTTCCACTATAATGTTGTAGGTTGGTTGTATTGGGGTTTAACGCCACTTTAACAGCTAAGGTCATATCATGGCGGTCGGTGACGCACATGTGTTTCCTGGCTTTCTCACACCAGTACTAACACAACTTACTTTCCAAAGCCACCAACTACTTTTCTCACATGCTTCAGCAGAGGTGAGAGGCGAAAATACGCCGGAAAGAAAGTTCGCCTCAACCGGGTATCAAACTCACAACCACCAGGTCATGAGTCTGACATGCTCACCACTGAGCCACCCGGGCGGGCCATTTCCACTATAAATTATCCTACAAAATTTGCTATGATTAAAAATGTGTATTATTGTACTACTTTAACTGAGCCACCTTTTCCTTTTTTTCCTTCTTAGATTAATCATTTATAAATCTAAAACCACTATATTCTCATTACAAAGGGAGGTAATAATTACTTCCCTTTTTGGGAAACTAACAAAAGTATCCACAAATAATTTCAAAATAGAAATCAAAGGAATTTCTGGTCGGTTAAAAATGTGCAAAAGTACTATATCAGTATAAATCCTTATTTATCAACTAACAAGAAATTTTATTCCATGTTGCACTACCTTAATCCTTTTTCCCCAGTATTTTCCACCCTAACCAAAGAAAAATTTTGTCATTTTACTCAAATGCTTAATTTCCACTTGAAGAGAGAATTCCGTGAAAAAAGCTTTAAAGGTTGGCATGAGTAAGGTATTTCTAAACTGAAATATTTATAATTCAAAGCATATTTTTTATCACAAATCTGCTTCTTGCCATAAATCTGATTTGAATAAAATGATTAACATCATGAATATATGCATGTGCTTAGTACTTTCAGTAATCAGTTTAACCCTATATCACACAATCCCGAGTTTGACGACCTTGAGGAAGAAACCTTCAGATAACATTGTGGGAAAAGGAGAAAATGTTGGTAACCTGCACTTTCTTTTTTTTTTCCACATTTTTTTCCTGCCCTTTCACGGACAAATCCAATCATTAGAGCCAGATTTGTCCTCTGCAAATGCGTTCATTTTGAACCAGTCTAAGAATTTGTTATTTAGTAAAGAGTTTAGCCAAACTTCTCAACCTCGCTACAGCTCTTTACCACACTGTCTGGACTTTTAATGACCCAAAAGAAGAAGCCTTTTGAAAGCCTTGTGAGAAAAAGAGAAAATGCTGGTAACCAGCATTTTCTCCTTTTCCCAATGTTTACTGCTCTGTCAAGGAAAATTTGTGTCATTTTTGCCATCTTTAATTTGTCGTATGCTACTGCTTTCTATCTGGACATCATATTTTACACTTATATCAACAAAGGGCATTTGAAGACAAACTAGAGGCGCTTGAGCGCCTGTATCGCTCCACAGGCCTGATATTTCTATAATGGTGAAAGGAAGTTTTTAACAATTATCATTCAATCCTGCATTTTAGCTCACTGAAGAAACAATTTGGTAGACAACCACCATAGGAACTTACCTGCAAAACAACAATGAAATCCAATGAATAGTTTTAGAGAAGAAATTTTTCAAAGATTTTACTTTATACCATAAAAGGAAAATGAGTCTCCCATAAAAGTCATGTTTTTTGACAGATCTTTTTTTTTTAAAGGAATTCTGTAATCCTGTATCTAAGGAACATTCCTGCAAAATAATAATGCTATCCAAATAGCGGTTTGGGAGGAGAAGATTTTTAAAGGTTTTTTACTTTGGTTGCCATGGCAACCAGAATTCTTCATGGAACATAATTATTTGAATGAATTTGAAAGAGGACCACCAAAGGAACATTCCTGTGAAATTTGGTAAAAATCCAGTCAATAGTTTCTGAGGAGAAGTTTTTTAAAGAAAAAGTTTACGGACGCACGCACGGACGAACGAACGGACGGACGGACGGACGCACGACGGACACAACGCCATGACAATAGCTCGCTGGTCTTTGGCCAGTGGAGCTAAAAATCAAATGTGTTTCAAGTATTGGAAACTGTTTTTATTTAAATTGCTAGGAAACACTGTAAGAAATTAAGAAAATGCTTGCCACTACCACTTTCTGCTTTCCCCACAATATTTTCAAATTTCCCCTTTTAAATGGTAATTGAAACAGACGACTGTTTGAGGGTTGAAGGAAACCGCTAACCTGCATTTTCTCCTTTTACCATGATTATGTTTTCTAAAAATTACATATTTCAAGCGATAATTAATTTATCATCTGCAGATACTTTTAAATATATGTATCAGTGTGTGCGATCACGTATAAATATATGTGATTCACATTTAAAATAAAAATATCACATACATTCAGTTCCTCTAATCCTACTGGAATGTACTAAAACTTGTGCAACTGAAAATTTAAAAAGTCAAATTTCAGAAATTTCCTGCAGCAAAATGCTCTTGGACTGTTTTCAGAATCCAAAAATAGAATGCCTGCGATCCGTGGTCGTATAACTATCCAATGGTAACACAACTAGTAACAGGTACAAGTTTGCTGGACAGGACCATTTCTGAATCATTTCCCTTGAAATTGCATCGTATCCAAAATGTTGAAGTTGGCCAAAGTGCTATTTTTAGTAACGGTGCATGATCAATTATCTTCTGTCTTTGGTTCTTCCAATAAACATCAAACCTTCTGTGGAATTGGGCATTGTAAGAAAAGGATAAACTTATTATTTCAAGCACATTTTCCTTTTCCCACAGTGTTTTCAAAAGCTCAAAATCTTTTATCTTTGAAAACTTGTGTCTGTAAATTGTTTGAAAACATTTCAACCGTCAGCAAGCTTTCATGGACATCGGTACCTAAGAGTGATAATGTTGTTTAGATTTTAACCCCTATATCTGTTTGCGTACCCCCAACTTCTGTTACTATTACGTCCAAAAACCTCCAGCTGGAAAAAGCACAGCACACACTGTGTATGAGTCTTCAAATTCTTGTCATCTTGTACAGTGTTAAATATTAAGAAATCAAAGAAATCCCTCTCAGGATAATTCAATCCCCAATATTTTCTAAGAAATACCCATGTAATAGGAGATAACTCTTAGGTAGATATCCAATATCTGTGAGGCTAGTTATCTTCCTTGTCTTTGATTTGTGAAATTGTGATAGAAATCAAATGCTAAGCAGCATAGAATGCATACAGTAAACCTCACCTAACAACCACCCAGGAAAATTGACTACCCCGCTCTAATGAACAAATTTTCTCAAAATTTTTCTTTCTTTATTTTAAATAGCAGACCTGGAAATATGGGCACCCCATTATCCTGAAATTACGAACATAATTTTCAGAACACAAATTTACCCGTTGATTTATACTAATAAAATTCCCACTCAATTTTTACACCTTCTTCATGACCACCTTCATAATTGTAATCCAATATGCACTGTTAATTCCAAACACCAAAATTTTAGACTTATCTTGAAATCATTTGCAGACAACAATTTTAATGCATCTGAAATGGCTGAATTTGTTTTTGAACAAGTAGAAAACATTGTAGGGAAAGGGGAAAATGCTGGTTACCAGCATTTTCTGCTATTCCCACAATATGTTCGAAAGTCTTTTTCCTCAGGGATGTTAAAACACGGGATTGTCTGTTTACAGTTTTAAGTATCAAATAAATAATACGGAATTTCTCAGTAAAACAGACCTAAACATAATAATATCAAGGCTGGTTTTGCCAGAATAGTTCACATACTACCTGACAGTGGTGATTCAAGATCAGGTTGCAAGTTCTGTGCAGTCAAAATTTTATCATCTGGGTCTTTAACCAGGGTTCCAGCTGGGCTTTGCATTTGGCGCCATTTGCGATAGATATTTAAATGTGGCACAAGAAAACGCCGATTGGCGAAAATGACTGGCGCTGATATTTCTCATATCGGGATGCAGTACATTTTGATACTGGTCCCCTTCACGCATGACTACCAATTCATCGATAAAGTTGAAATAAATCAGCAGGAATAAACTACGGCATCGATGTAATCCAAATTACTTTACATATCAATGTCATTTACACCTATCCCAATATACATGCACTTCCGACAACATAAACTGCCGGCTAGACAAAACTTGTCCGTTAACTTGGAAAAATCATTATAAGTAAAAGTATCGAAGACCAGTGTCCCATACGATGGTTACTAAACAAGGTTGGGTGGTCGAAACCAGAGCAGTTTTAAACCGGCAGTTTTAACCAGTTAAAACCGCCCCAGTCAATACTCCACAAGTTGTCAATACTGGTCAATAGTGGTCGAATGAATATTTGTAGTGGTCATTTGGAAATTTCCATGGTCAGATGAATTTTATGAGAACAGTTATGCTGTTTAGTGGATGATTTATTATGGGGATTTTTGGGGGTTCTGAATTTTTGAATATGTAAGAGTTGACTTGAGCAAAAAAACTTTTATCCCTGCGTGGAAGGGTTGTCAGTCTTGAAATAAACGGATCTTAAATATGTTCTTACCTTGTTTAGGCATAACAGAAGTAGCTTTCTACGAAAACGCTTTGGGTCATAGTTCAGCTGCGGATGGTATAGATCCAAGATCAGACTGCACATTCTTTTAAGTCTGATGTCTATCTACACCAGCCGCAAGACTTTAATCCTTTACCACACTTTCAAGACCCTAAGAAAGACAGTTTTTGAAAAGCACATGGAAAAGAGGAGAAAATTCTGGAAATCAGCATTTTCTTCTTTCACCACATTGTTTCTACCCTACGATGAACGGATTTCAAATTTGGCGCACTGTCTTTTTTTTTTGTCTGCAAATGCTCTGAATTCGGACATGTCTAAAATTTTGTAGTTTGGTAAAGAGTTAAAAATCGTCTTCCTGCCATGGGCAGTGAACGATGAAATACGACCATAAACATTTAACTTTCCATCCGTTAACACCAGTCGTGTATCCACAAAATTAATGTTTGCAGTAAAGTTTGCATTAGGGGTATGAAGTAACGCGCCAATAATTCAAAGCGAGAGAGTTGTATTGTAAGCATTTGTCGTACACACTTACAACTGTTTCGCCTGAAAGAATATACACCTGGTTATGGGCTGACCTCCAATCAAAACAAACGATATAAGCCAATATCTCGCTAGCTTATAATGATCTGATACAGCCTTTTTGCGTATCGTAATGAAAATTGCTAGAACACCCCAGTCGTGTCACATGTACATTGTGTAGTTGGCAGGAGAAAAAAAAAGTCATTCGGCGATTTTCTGAAAATTTTGTCATGACCGAAATAAAAAAAAATGCATACGCTAACTTGAAGCATAAGACTTGAAGCATAAGTTAAATGGATTAATTACCAATGAATAAGAGAAACAAGGATTTGTATTAAACAATGCTTTATTTTTGTAATTATGGGGACAACACAGGTCTTCACCCATTTCCCTTTTATGGACAGACTATTCATGCTTCTGCACAAGATTCCTTTCGAAAAAGTTGTGAAAAATGGCGAAACTGCTGACAGAACATCCAAAAGCCGCGAAAGAATTAACCCTTACTCATCTTTCAGGGCTAAAGTTGCTGTTGCGGCCTCTGTAGATCAAGATCAGAATGCAGACTACATGTCTTGTCTGATCTCTAATCGTAAACTTCTCGGTCCGCTGTGAAGATGCATTTGTTACAAACAAAAAAAAAGTATCTTTCATTTTTTTTGTGTAATTTCATGACTGAGAATTACTATTGGTTGACTCGGCTCTTGAAGGATTCATTCTCAATAGGGTTTTACGCACGATGTACAATTCTGCTTTCATTATGCAGCTGATCATCCTATCAGAAATATTTTCCAAAAATTAAGTCAGATGTTTTGGAAAATATATTTTCAGTATTTAGTATTCTTGAATATTTTGACTCTCTGGAGTTAGGACTAGACATAAAATATTTTTGACAGTAATTTAACGTGTCCGAACATTAAGTGTGTCCGAATACATGGGCGAATTACGGTACATCCGACATCGCTATTGATGGTCCACATACAGAAATTTATTGATGTTAAGTCTGCCTAATGTAAGATTGTGTATTTTATGTGAAGACAATTATGGACTGAGGTCCTTTTGTATTCAACTGTGTGTGTATTTGTCAAAGCAATTGGGCACAGCCGTAGGTGATAGAAGTAATCAACAAGGTAAAGGTGTGAAAAATTGTCACATTATGTGCACGGTATCGATTTTACACCAGTATTAGGTCTATAGGTAGTTATGTTTTTACATTGAGGACTCATATCAGCGGGTTCAGATCAGACTCGAAAATGGTTAAACCCCCCCCCCCCCCCGAAATTTTGGGAGCCATAGGACACCCGCATTATAATAGGGTCAACGTTTTAGCGAAGTTCGTTTTAATGGGGTTCCACTGTACTTTTTAGCCACACCTGCTTGCTTAGAAAGGGGCAAATTTACACCTTTTAATGTGTTTTGACAGCAATTTACAGCTGTAGGAAGACAAATCCATATATACTTCTAAAGACATTAATGTATCCTTAAACATTGTTTGGTTAATCAGTTACAGCTTTCTTCATGTATACCCAATATTTCTAAAGCTGAATGACAGGTCTATTTCACATGTTTGCTTATGGGTGACACTTTTTTCTGTAATTTTACATGAAAATTACTTTTATGATCTAAGACATATTTCAAATAATCTGTATTTTTAAAATATAAGTGTGTTGGCGTGCGTGTGTGTGTGGGTGGGGGGAAGGGGAGGGGGGGGAGGGAGGGGGAGAGAGAGAGCTATAAACAATTATCTAACCTTTAAGGAATGATGATAGATAAAAATTGTTTAGTTGAAAAGAATCAAACTGTATGTATGTTCAAATGGGAAAGTCAACCCAGTCAACCTCTTCAGTTGACCAGCAATAATATCTTTTGAACTATGATTAAATAAAAAAGGACCTTATTGATAAAAACTATGATACTGATGATAATATTTAATATACCTTCATGTACAGGATGTTGGAGGAAAGCTTTTAAGACTAATTTAGAAACAGGACAGGTATGTATAAGCCATTGATTTAATCGACCCAATCAACCACTTCAATCGACCACAAATCAACCACTTCTGACCAGTATTGACCGGTTAAAACTGCCGGCCCGGTCAATACTCATATTGACCGGCTTTTTGCCAACCTTGTTACTAAATGTCAAAATGAATCATAATCGCAGATAAAATCGATAAATTCTGTATTAATATACAGCTGGTTTCCGAAATGCTAACCACAAAAGTTGAGCAACAATGAATTACCACTGCATCAGAATTTCATTTTTACACACATAGACAATTTCATTGTATAAATGTAATGGATATTGAGTTACAAACCAGTCCAAGCAGTCCTGTACTTCTATCAGATAATGTTTCTCACTTTCAGGCTTTTGAAGTATGCCACTGTCTAAATCCATGTGCAAAACAGTGGTTCCACACTACCCAATTGCTTAAAACTGGAACACAGTCAGTACATGGTATGGTCACCATTAGCACAAATACAAGCTTGAACTCTTCTAGGCATTGACCAGATCAAGCCATCTAGATGTTGTGGAATATCCTGCCATTTCTGTCTCAAAAGTTGCTCAAGGTTTTGGAAGTTCTGAGGCCTCACATTTCCATCACTGACATGTCTACCAAGAATGTCCCATGCATGCTCAATCGGATTGAGATCTCGAGATCTTGCTGGCCACTCAAATTGCCCAGAAGAGTTCAAGCTTGTATTCTTGCTAATGATGGCCATACTGTGTACTAACTGTGTTCCGATTGCAGATTGAACGGATATCAGAGACTTTAAAACATCTGGGTAGTGTGGAACCCTTTTTTTGCATGTGGATTTAGACAGTACCTTACTTCAAAAGCCTGAGAGTAAGAAACATTATCTGATAGAAGTACAGAAATGCTTGGACTGCTTTGTAACTCAATACTCATTACATTTATACAATGAAATTGTCTATATGTGTAATAATAAAATTCTGGTGCAGCGGTAACTCATTGTTGCTTAACTTTTTGTGAGGAGTATATTATTGCTCATGACACAACCATCCAATGATAAATTATTGACCAATTCTTGATTATGCCCGACCTACTGTACTTTCATTTTAAAATTGGCAACAAGTGGCTCCAATTATTTCAGTCTGGCGCAAACTTTTCTCATTTGGCGAATGCGATGGCGCAAGGAAAAAAGTAGCTTTAACCCTTAACCACACAATTTTGAGTTTTGGCAACCATGAGAACAAAAAAGAATTTGAAAACTTAGTGGAAAAAGGAGAAAATGCTGGTAACCAGTATTCTCCTTTTTCCACATTTTCTCCTCTTTCAGATATAAATACAATCCTATGAGTAAGATTTAAATGGTCTTCTTTAGATGATTCCAAGTCGGATTGGTCTAAAAGCTTGTCCTTTACAAAAAAATTTTAGACTGGTCCAAACTGAAGGTATTTGCAGACGACAAATTAAACATGACTCAAAAACTGAATTTTCTCTTTGAAAGTGTAACCAGCATTTTCTCCTTTTTCCACAATGTTTTGAAAAAGCCTTCTTCCTAAAGATTGTGAAAACTTGGGATTGTCTGGTAAAGGGTTAATATGTATTTGGTACATTACTGGCTAATTCTTTACCAAACAATACCATGCTTCTATAACCATACGGAAAGAGACTTTTGAAAACAATGCTGGAATTCATTTTGTATCTGCATTTGGAGTTTAATTACAATTTAACAACTTACGGTAGGTCATATTAAGGTTGTCTGTGCACCTATGCATGTGCTTTCTGGCTTTCTCATACCAGTACTGACACAGCTTTCCAAGTTACTAACTACTTTTCTCACATGCATCAGAGGTGAGAAGCGAAAACACACTGGACAGAAAGTTAGTCCCAACAGGGGTTTCAAACTTGCAACCACCAGGTTACGAGTCAGATACACTAACCAGTGTGTATCAACAAACTGTCAGGGAAAAAAGGTGATCTTTGGGTCCATTCTGTCTCATATTGCCCTTTCGTTTTAACCTTTTACCAAACAATCTAGAGTTCCTACAATCCTGGAGAAATTACCAATTCAAAACACCTTTAGAGAAAAGAAAAAGGTGCTGGTAATCAGCATTTCCTACCTTCCCCACAAGGTTTTCTGTTCTTTCACAGGCAATCACTATCATTTTAGTTACATTTATCATCTGCAAATGTTTCATTACGGACAAGTCTAAATCATTATTGTTTGGTATCTAGAGTTGTAACAACTCTGATGAAGAAGGCTTTGGAAAAAAACATCGTGGAAAAAGGAGAAAATGCTGGATTGCCAGAATTTCTCCATATCTAATTTTTTGTACAGTACCATTTATACAATATTTCAAATTTATTATCTGCAGCTACTTTCAATATGGATCTGTCTGTTGGAAAAACATTAACCTGTTACAGCTGTAAATCTAAAAATAGATAATAGATAAATGGGTTCAGCACACACTATACATGATAGGAAGATAGAGTTGATGACTAACACTAAAAGAATGTGATATCGTACAGGTGTGATTGTCTGGAAATTGTCAATTATTATACATATTCATGAACTAAAGGTTCTGTCACATGAATAAAATGAAAGGAATGTGCACTCTCGCTATGAATTAATGTGAACGAGGTAAAATACGACTTCAAAAGGGCGCTTCACCCGTCAATTAATGACACCGTACCCCTTGACCTATTTTCATTTTCCCTTCGCAAATCAAAAATACTGACCTAGTTTCTATAAACACTATGTGTTCTTGCGGTCGAAGGAATCCCTCGGTGTATTAATTTTCTACAGGCAACCATTCTGGGTTGCATTTTTCATATTCGAACAGGAAATTTAATAAAAGGAGTGCGTAATTGATGAAATGGTGTCAGAGTTGTAACGTTACCCAAAACAGGTGCGCTTGGAATTCCAAACATATTTGTTTAAAAAAGTACTTACCATCCACTCCTTCAAAGGATTTTAATCCAGACAAATATTTCAATCATTTGTGAACTGAACAAAATAGCTTATATAACTGCCGTTTTATCAACGATTTTAATTTTTAATTAATTTTGCTTTTCCTCAGGAAGTATCCCCCATATTCAAGATGGCGGATACACAACAATGTCACGTGACTTATTGGTCGGTGTCGTTTGGTTTGTCAGGTGCTTTTTTTTTTCACCTGGATAAGGTAAGGTCAACCGACCTAGACAAAGCGAGGAACTGCTCGTGCCACAATATTATGCAAAAGGATGATATTTGGTTTGTGTTCTTCGTAACAGTCTTAGAGTCAAACAATATAGATCTTAATAAACCTCTATACCAAAGGAAAATAAATTAGACTAGTCCAATGGGTAACATTTGCAAACGACAAATCAAAAGTAGCTCAAATGACGGGTATTGTCTCTGAAAGTGTAGAAAACATCTTGGAAAAAAGAAAAGATATTCATCATTTTCCTACTTATCTCTTGACCACCATTTTCTCCCTTTTCTGTTTCATTTTCAAAGGCAGCTTCTGTGGGGTCGTTAAAATACGGCATTGTTTGGTACAGGGTTATGCACATTCATGTATACATGCATGCGCAGATCCAGCTATTATTTTCGGGGGGGGGGGGGGGGGAATCCGACAAACCCATACACGTCTTGTTATATGATACTTTGATTTCCGGATTTTTGTGGATGTTAGCTGTTTCAAGGGTACAATGAGTCGAACAACAAAATATTCCGTCCTAGCTGGTCGTTTATTTAACTCAGACTGTCCCGATTATAACAAACATCAGACTCTCTCTATCTCACGTTCGTATCAAGTTACATGGAGTATATGGCGAGTTTCATATATTCTCATTATCAAACATCTCCCTTCCTTAAGTGAAGCTAATTATTTTTAAAGAAATCAGTTGATCTTAACTCAAAGTTTAACGAATATGAAATTGATATTAAGCATGAACGGCTTTTCTGTTTTTTTTTTTTACTAAGGTTAATAACTACATTTACGTGACTACCTATGAATACATTAAGTATAATTGTCTCTGGGTACATTGCGTATTATTTTGTTCTACATTTAACGTCTCTACTATATAATAGTATTTGACAAATATAAAACATGTTATGAAACTAAGTCTTTAAGTCTCGCAGGTCTTCTGACTGTACGTCCACTTCTCGTGGTAACCATTGGCGTCGTAACTGTTGGTTCTGTTACTCTGACTTTTGGCTCCGCGTTTTCGGTTGTATGCTGACTGAATTGATTGTACAGTTGGTCTCGTACTTTTATATAGATCTAATCTTTTTATACAAACGTTGAATAGATCTAATAGATTCCGACCAAAGTTTAATCAGACCGCTTTACCTTACAGTGTATTATTTATTGACGAGACACAGCCATTGGTAGAGATCTATGACGCAATTTTGTAACGCCGTATTTATTGTAACCAGAGACATAGATTAGATGTGTTTTGTATGTCTCTGTTGTAACGGTTTTGAGACATAAGATAATAAATATAATAAGATAATAAATTGATATGTGTTTTTAGAATAAATACTGAAAACTGTATTTTTTATAACAGGATAAAACAGCAGCATTGACCAGTGTGAGATTATTTTACAAGTGCATATTGCTGCATACGTATAGTATTAACAGTTTGCTATAGCGAGTCATAATGAGCATCGGTTCTACAGACATTTTAGTTACTAACTCGCACTCTATTTCTCATTGTTGCATCAAGGGCTGTTCACACGCGTTAAGGCTTAAACTAAATGCTGCTTTTAATTTCAGATCACATCATATGCCACATCTGGTCGGGATCGTATTTAACCCTTTACCACACAGTGACGACTTTTAACGCCCCTGAAAGAGAAGGCTTTTGAAAACATTGTGGGAAAAGGAGAAAATGCTGGTTACCAGCATTTTCTCCTTTTCCCGCAATGTTTTCTACCCTATCAAAGAAAAATCATTTCATATGAGCCAAGTTAAAACTGTCATCTACAAATGCTTTCAATTTGGACAGGTCTAAAATTTTGTCGTGTGGTAAAGGGTTAACAGCGACCACATGCACATGAATTCGGTCCCAGAGTTGTCTGTTCGGACAAATCCGATGGCCAACATCACATCTTTGCCAAAATTTCAAGGGGGGGATCCGGACCCCCGTTATTCCTCTGGATCCGCATGTGTACATGCACAGGGATTTTGACACCTATTTAGTGGACAGCGTTTGGAAGCACTGTGGGAAAAATTGCCCTTGCTTGGGATCGAAATATGTTGATCTTGAGGGCCCTTTGTGCTAATCGGAATGATCATAAGACTCATGACAGAATTTGTGAGGGTGAAATATGGAACGCCGTAGCTGTCATATGTTAATACATTTCGAGTTTTCGTATTTAAACAAACTTTATTATGTCATAGAATGCATTATTTCGTCAGCTAAGAAAGCGTTTTTCTCAATACATGAATTTGTTATCTTATAAATAAATGTTCAGATGACGAACTCTCAACTTATTATATTTTAACACTATCTTATTATGTTAAAGGAATAAGAGACCTGCTTGATTCTTTGCGTTGTTATGTTGAAAGACAAAGCTGACTTGTCAAATGGTGTTACTGTTAGGTCTATGCTCTGTGTTATAGTGTCCGACACGCGAAAGTTTTTATTACGTCAATCAGACGTGTTGCTGCGTTAGGCCGGTACTTTAATCTGTCAATTTTCGTCATGTAGAGGTTAAAGAACTCTTTTGACTTCTTTAAGTTTTGTATAAATGTGTCTTTTAAAATGTTATTGTATTAATAAGATGAGTTAAATGGTCGATCTTTTGTGTTGTTCTCTTAAACGATAATCTTGACTTGTCAGTTTGTTGTATTGTTATTTCTGAATGTTACTTTATTGTGTTTATGGGATATACTGATTGGTCGATTCTTTGTGGTGTTGGGCTAAAGAACAAAGGTAAACGTGTCCAAGAGTTATATTATAGCGTTTATACGCCATGTTGATCTGTTCATAGGCCATGTTGACTGGTCAATTATTTGTTTTGTTGGGTTAAAAAACAAAGGTATTATGTCTGCATGCTACTTCAGTTTGTGCATACACTACATTGACTGGCCGACTATTCAGGTCGTTGGGTTAAAAAAACACGGTTAGCTTGTCAACCAGTTGTGTCATTATGTCTATACATCATGTAGATTATTTGTGCTGTTGGGTTAATAGATAATAATGGGTTGTTGAAATGCTGTATTACTGTGTTGATCGAGCATGTTGACCGGTCGTCCCTTTGTGTTGTTAAGTTAAAAAACAAAGTTAAGTTGTCAACAGTTAGATCATTATATCTACATGTCATCCTATTGCGTTCAAAAGACATGTTAACTGGTTGATTCTTTGTGTTGGTTGGTCTATGAACAATGTTGGTTCATCAGACAGTTGTATCGTGATGTCTACACGTCAATTTATTGTCTTTATTCGACAACTTGAATGGTCGAGTCCTTCTGTTGTTGGCTTAAAAATCAAAGTTGTTATGTCTGCAAGCTGCCTTATTGTGTTCATTTGACATACTCACTGGTCGACTATTTGTGTTGTTGTATTAAAAAATTGAGTTGTTATGTATGCATGCTACGTTATTGTGTTCATGAGACATGTTAACTGGTGGATTCTCTGTGTTGTTTGGTTAAAATACAAAGTTAGCATGTCAGAGAGTTAAATTACTATGTCTATACGCCATGTTATTGTGTTCATTAGCCATGCTGAGTTGTCTAGTCTTTATGTTGTTGGCTTAAAAACAATGTTGGGTTGTCAAATGGTTATAATGCTATGTTAAAACGGCGTTTTATTGTGTTCATTTGACATGTTGCCTGGTCGACTGTTAGGGTTGTGTGGTTAAACAACAAAGTTAAAATGTCAAACAGATGTATTACTACGTCTACGTGCCATGTTATTGTGTTCAATGGAGAAGTTGACTGGTGGACTTTCTGTATTGATTTGTTTAAAGCAATGCTGGGTTGTGAAACAGTTGTATTTTTATGTCTACTTATAGACATGTCATCGTGTTAATAGGATATAATCATAATGGCGTAGCATGTAGGCATACTAGCTTAGTTTTGTAACACAAAAACACAACTAGTGACCAGTCAACGTGTCCAGTGAACACAATAACGTAGTACGTAGACATTTATCTTTATTCTTCAACCAAACAACACAGTCAACCAGTCAACATGGTGTACCAAAGCATAACACGGCTTGCAGACATAATAATACAGCTGTTTAACAAGCTTACTCTGTTTTTAACCCCAACAACAATAAGAATCGACCAACCAACATGTCAAATGTAAACAGTAACGTAGCATGCAGACATAATAACTTGTATTTCAGTACAACAACACAAACAGTTGACCATACAACCTTTCCAACGAACACAAGAACATGTCCAGTAGATTTGGTGACATGACCATTTGACAACTTAATTTTGTTTTATAAGCCAACAACACAGACAGTCAACCAGGCAACACGTCCAATGAACACAATAAAATAAAGTGTAGATATAGTAATAAAACCATTTGACAAACCAACATTGTTTTTTAACCGTCCAAAACAAAGAACCGACCAGTCAGCATTGCTAATGTACGCAATAACATAACGTGTAAACATAATAGTTCAGTTGTATGACAAGTCACCATTCTTTCTGACCAAACAACAGAAAGAAACGACAAGTCATCATGTCTCCTTAACATAACAACAACATATGAAGACATAATAATACAATGGTATAATAACTCAACGTTGATTTTCAACCTGATAACGTTATGTATTGAGCAAATCACATGCCAGGTAGACATATTAAGGTATCTGTTCGACAAAATGAAATTTCATACCAACAAAACAACTCAAATTGTGTTAACTTATGACAGCTATGGCGTTCCATACGTTTCTTGTAGTAACGTTATATGTACATTGTACATCGTTGTTGAGTTAGTTGGGATGCGTTTGTAACCGACCGGTCCCAATGACCGAAATTCGATGCGAAATAATGTCGGAAATTCGGATAGCAATTCGCAGTATTCGTAGCATTTTCATTTGGTGAATTCTTGTTTGAACGATTTTGCACCGAATGCGCCAAAAAAATAACAAACTTGTAGCAAATACCTCGAATAGCCAACGTTATTTCTCCGGTTTATGCCTCGTTTCGTTCTGACACCTCGACGGATTCCTGCCGTTTGAGTAACGACTATAACGAATATCGGACATTCACCAGCCGCTTAAACCGCGTACTAGTAACAAACCCATAACAAATCATGTGCGACATTCAACCGAATATACTGAATTCTCTCGAAGACTCTCAGCGAATCCGATTTCATCGTGTTTTTGCTCCAGAATGACATATGTGTGATAAATATTCCTTTTTGCTGCTAGTGTTCATTGGTTCAGTAGTCTTCAGCAGCTGCTACCTTTGCAAACATTTCATTTTGGAATGTTAGGGCTGCTATCTGCAGCTGCCTCTGTTTATTAGCGAGATGTGACAAATCCATTGACTAATTTCAAAATGTAGGTATTGTATACAGCCCAGCATCTTCAAGGAGTATGAAGCTATCATCCAAAATACACGATTCTTAAAAAAGAAACCCTTCTAGAACGTTGTTCAAACGGCAATTTGAACGGCAGTCACTGAAAACACGTTACGAAATCGGTATTAAAGTCCGGTGATCGTACTCAAGTAGCAGGAATTGTTGGGGATTCGTTGGGTCTTTTCAGTCAGGTCGGTACATTAACGCACCCTAATCGGAAAGAAAGCGGTAGACATTCGGTGCAAACATGACGATTATTCCGAACGAGAATTTGCTGCGATTTATTAACGACAGCAGAACGAAAGACCCGAAGGTCATACGCATGCCTATCGATCCCTCTTCGGACCTTAACCCAACGCATTCCGAAAATTATGATCGTTGCATTCGTCGTAAATTTTAGTGCATGAACAATAATATTTTTGGAGGATAGCGAACACCGGCGAATACCGAAAGAAAAGCAACGAATACATGGGTCATTTTATTATTATTTAGAAACTAATGTCCTGTTCGAAAAGAGTGATGATCATTGAAAGTATCCTCTATTTTTGTGTTGTTGCGAGTTTATATATGAGAGGATATATTTGTTTAAAAGGTATTGAATGGAAAACGGACAATTATAAATTTAATTAATATGCTGAAATTCTAACATTTAGTTGGTGACTGACATCAAAGGAGAATGTCCCAAAGCTGTGTTCCTTTTTATGCATATAAAATAAATAAAGTACACAGTCGTCTAACTCCTAACACGTGTTGCAATATAATCACAATGGTTTCCAATTACTTCTGAAACATAAAAAACGTATCGCGGGAAAATTTTAAATGCCACAAGTTTGAAGAAATGAACTGTCATGACAGAAGAAGGGATTTCGGGTGATTGTAATTTTTTTCAGCGTATGCTTTCTTTTCATTTCCGTACGTCTTGTACAATTATTGTTAATTCAGATACAGATTCGGCAGTAGGTGTAAATGTTTGTTGCCATGTATTACTATCTTTATGAAGGAAAATTACAGCTCTGCGTCAAGGTTTGATACAAATATAAGGGAAAAAGTTGACATAATCTCAACTCCGTAATTCTCATTTCCATAACATAGAAAACTATTACGGAGCTGATAACACCGTTACGGAACCGATAATTTATTTGTACGCAATTGCATATTCATTCTGTTATAATTTTACTTGATATGATATAATAAATTGTCTTAGATGTATTCAGGCGTGGATCCATGGTGAAGTCTGGGATCCGGATCGTCCGGAGACTTTGAATTGTTCTTAAACTCGCATAGAAAAAGGGCGCACGGTATTGAAATCACGTAAAAGATTTGGCTCTCATAATGGGTTGGGCACGCTCTGAAAATTATGGCTCCACCTCTCTGACCAAAATTCTAGGTCTACTGGATTTAGAATTACATATTGCATGAGAAGAAACATGTTACCATAGCAAACTGGGTTTTATTAATTTACATTACACATGTATGGATCTACATCAATATAATATAGACTACATGTAATATATTTGAGTTTCATGATTGTTTCCATACCTGTTACAGCTTTTGTAAAAAATATAGATGTAAATATATACATGTAGAAGTATTTAATAATAGACAGGTAGTACAATTATCTCACCAGAAAAAAAAAAAAAATGTTTAAAGATATCCTGTCACGAGAAAATTTATATAAATCATGGCTGTTTACATATTCCCAACCTGACATTAACATATCTGTAAGATCATATCTTATAGATAAATGTTTTACAAATAAATGATATATCATTTATAGATGAAACAACATACGATCTAACTTAACAGTGAACCTTTCATTACAAAATATTAATGTTCAAGTGTTTTAAAAAGTAGTTTTGTCCTATGATTTTCTCTGTAGGGCTTTTGTAGTATGGGGATTTTGTCATGAAGTTCATTCATATACTGAATTTAACTTGAAGCCCGATAATAAAAATTATACGAAACGTTAAAAGTTTTTAAATGTATTAAAATATTATTTCTCGTACATACAGAATCACGCCGAAAGAGTGTGCTGTATATTTCCCATAATTCTGTATTAAATGAACGTCCAAGAATTTGTTACGATAAATATGTATGTCTTATGATTATTGACAGGATAATACTGCATGTTTTATCCACCGATCTTTATCTTTTCTTCAAAGTGGGGGGGGGGGAAAAACAGGTATGTAAATACATCTCCGATGTGCGCTGTATATTTTCGATAATTTCGATGAATGCATCACGAATTCGGGATAATTGTAGTACTTATATCCTATAAACAATGCTGAGAAAATATGGTGTGATATATACACCCCACAATTTTTTACCGATTGTATAGCTATTTACATGTATAGAAAAACCACCAAGGATTTGATTATGAATTCCATAGAATTTTGTATTGTAAGAAAGCACTATGATTTCAGTATAACTATTACTGTGTATGTCTTATGATTAATTATGTGAAAAGATGGGGTGATATATACACCCCACATTATTTTATTCGCGATTGTATAAAAATCACAGTTACAGACAAACGCCTCAGATTTGCACTGTGCATTCTGTAGAATTTCGTTTTACATGTACACACCATAAATTCGGAACATTTATATGTTAGTCCTTTAATTAATGATGAGAAAATATGGGGTGATATATACACTCCATATCATTTTATTGCCTATGTATAATCATATACATTAAAAAAAACAACATTGCAGTGACTGACGTTATTGTAAGCACAAGCGAGAATCAAACCAGGAATATCCTATCTTAAATACCAGACACTATCCACTTGGCCATTGCGTTTTACCAGAAATTGGACTGAAAATCATTTCGGAAAACAACCAAATGATATCGTATGTGTCAATCCTTTCAAAGCGCTCACTTTAAATAAAAATCGTGTATGAGAAAAAAACAGTGTTTCACTACATTGCTTTTGTAGAAGCGTAATGACTGGGTCGGCGGTATACTTGAAAACATATGTGTTGCAGCTTTCAAATCAACATGTGTGTCATTTATAATATACGCAGAATTATAATTTATATGACCCACATCTCGGTGTAAATTACAGTTTAGCTTGATACCGGACTTGTCTTAAAAGGAATAATCTTTAAAGATGTTCTGCCCCGAGAAAATTTATATAAATCATGGCTATTCACATATTCCCCATCTGACATAAACATATCTGTCAGATCATATCTTAAAGACAAAAATATCTTACAAAAAAATAAAATATCATTAATAGATGAAAAAACACAAGGTCAAACTTAAGAATTAACTTTTAATTACATAATACTTAAACAGTATTTCAAAAAGAAGTTTTTTCCGATGGTTTTGTCTGTAGGGCTTTTTTAGAACGGGGATTTTGTCATAAAGTCCATTCATACACTGAACTTAATTTGAAGCCAGATCAAAACAATTATACGAAACATATTTTTTTTTAAAATATATAAAATAACTATATTTCGTACATAGACACATGATGAAAGAGTGTGCTGTACATTTTCCATAATTCTGTATTAAATGAACGTCTCAGGATTTGATACAATAAATATGTATGTCCAATGATTATTGGTAAGATAATACGAGACATTTTATACACTATATATTTCCTCTACACCCAACACAATTTTATTCCTCAAAGTAAAACAGAAATAATGTATAGTATTTATCATTGGTGTGCACTGTATATTCCCGATAATTCTGTATTCTATGAATGCGTCATGAATTCAGAATAACTAAAGTTTATATCCTTTAGTCAATGCTGAGAAAATATGAGGTAATATATACACCCCACATTTTATTACCGGTTGTGTACTATTTACATGTATAGAAAAACACCAAAGATTTGCACTGTAAATTCCTTAGAATTTCGTATTGTAAGAAAGCACTATGAATTCAGTATAGCTATTGTCATGTATGTCTTATAATAATTATGTGAAAAGATGTGGTGATATATACACCCCACATTATTTTATTCGCGACTGTATATAAATCACATTTACAGAAAAACGCCCCAGATTTGCATGGTGCATTCTGTAGATTATCGTTTTACATTTACTCACTCTAAATTTCGGAACATTTATATGTAAGTCCTTTATTTAATGATGAGAAAATGTGGGGTGATAAATACACTCTATATCATTTCATTGCCTATGTGTAATTATATACATGTATATGTTCGGTGCAAAGAAAGAATCCGGATACAATTCCGAAATTGTCCTGCGCAAAGTAGGAATTCCTACTTTGTCAGCCGATTCCGGAATTGTACTGGACAATTCTAGAATTGCACAAGGGAGATATATCGCATTATGGTCAGATATGGTCTATACGCAAATAGGAATAGGCTTGGACAAAGGAAGAATTCAAAGGGTAGAGCAAAGTGAGAATAGTCGGACAAGGTAAGAATATCCAAAGGGATTTCTTTACAAAAAATGTAAAGAAACAGAAAACATGATGGATTGTCTTGCAACTGAAGATATTTCTCCATTCCCACATGAAGCAACTAAGGTCAAGCGACGACGAAGGTGTAGATCAATGCTTTCATGCTAAACTATATAAACATCGTGAGAAAAAGAGAAAATCCTGGTAACCTGCAATTTATTATTTTCCCATGTTTTCTTCTCGTTAGTAGATAATAACTGAGAGAGCTGGGACAAGGCTAAAATCCAATCCGTGAAGGTCAAAGGTCAACCATCACTCAAGCAGAAAATTCAGTCATCCGTGAAGCAGAAAATTCAGTCATCCGTAAAGCAGAAAATTCATCCATCAGTCAAGCAGAAAATTCATCCATCAGTCAAGCAGAAAATTCATCCATCCGTGAAGCAGAAAATCAGACCATCACTCAAGCAGAAAATCCAACCATCACTCAAGCAGAAAATTCAGTCATCCGTGAAGCAGAAAATCAGACCATCATTCAATCACTCTATCCATCCATCATTCAATCACAAAGGTCATCCATCTGTGAAGCAGAAAATTCATCCATCAGTCAAGCAGAAAATTCAGTCATCACTCAAGCACTCAATCATACCATCCGTAAAGCAGAAAATTCAGTCATCACTCAAGCAGAAAATCAGACCATCACTCAATCACTCAATCATACCATCCGTAAAGCAGAAAATCAGACCATAAGTTAATCACTCAATCCATCCATCACTCAATCACTCAATCATACCATCAGTAAAGCAGAAAATCCATCCATAACTCAACCACTCAATCCATCCATAATTCAATTAAAAATTCCATCCATAACTCAATCAGATAGTCCAGGTTTACTCCGTACGAAGTAAAGGAAGCTATATGAGCGAGAAAATCATTCCATCCAGTCGTCGCATTTCGTTTTTTATTCCCTCCCCCATGACGTCGCATTTTCCTCTACTTCGTACGGAGTAAGTCCATATAGCTATATGAGCATTCATTCCATGACGAAGTCAATCAGACCCTCAGTTCCTGATGAAATCAGTCCGTCATTTCATGATTCAATCAGATAGTCCAGGTTTACTCTGTACGAAGTAAAGGAAGCTATATGAGCATTCAATCATTCCATGACGAAGTCAGTCACTCATATCCGCATTTCGTTTTTAATGAGACACTCAGTTCCTGATGCAATCACGAAATCACTCCCTCATTACATGATGCAATCAGATAGTCCATATAGCTATATGAGCATTCAATCATTCAATTCGATCATAAGTTAATTACAAAATTCGATCCTTCAGGAATCAATCCATAAGTGTGTTTTCGCTTATAACCCCGTTTATTTACCCATGTCTCTATGTGATCAATATTTTGTCCGTCTGTCCATGTCTCTTTGTGATCAATATTTTGTCCGTCTGTCCATATGTATATACGATTAAAATTTTGCCCAATCATTTGCTCGCGTGTGTGCTCAAAATTCCGTTTAGTCGCTCGCATGTGAATGTGTATATAATTCCATCCATCCACTTGTGTGTATATGTGTTCAAATTTTTGTTCATTTATAAATGTGCGTCCAAAATTTCGTACATCAATGTTGTTCGCGAGCGGTACCAGCGACGTATTTTTATTTATTCTATGGTGTCCTAAGGCTAATGTATCAACACCGTTTTCTAAAATATGCCGTTTATCATCATTCCCACTTAAAGCAATTTTATTAATTTCCTCTGTATATGTATTTGATGGTTATAACTTCTAATTACAACCATCCTGCTAGTTTGAATTTTATCTTCAAATAAGCATTTCTTGTAGTCCTCATAACTGATGAAATCCCTAACAACTTGATGTTTGATGCCTTTACACTTCTTATTTTCACTCCCATCTTCATACATTTTAAACGAGAATAGTTTAGACCTGAGGCCTACAAATTCCTCTATAATTTTCCCCTTTACCTCGTCCTTAAATGTTCCAAGTACTTTCTTATTTAATCCGGAGGGAATACCAGAGGGATGATCATCAGGGTATTCACTGGTATCAAAGTGATCCTTCACATCATCACTAATATCTTTGTAAAAATCTTCCGTTTCTATCTCATACATTAAACTGTCTGTGTCTGTGAACAGGAGTTTCGCTTTATCTCCATACTTTGGCTTAATATAATTATAGTGGAAATTATACATCATCACTTTACTTAGATCTAAAATGGACATCCCAACGTAAATGGGTTTATTAAAATACAGATGAGTTTTCCTCATCTGAATTATGCATAAATCTTCATTAATTTGTGTTATATTATGGTAGTTCGGTTTAGCTACTAATTTTTCCGCTTTTTCCCTATTACTAACTAATTTTATATCTACCCAAATTACTTATGTTTTCCATAGTCTTACCGAAAACTGAATTGTTCATGAGTTTAAAAAAATCTTTCTCAAAATCAGTTTTTGCTTCTGCTCTTAATGCAGTATTTTTATCAGTATAAGGTTTTAACCATTCACTTTCATTAAAAGTTATACCTCTATGTACCTTTTTAATTTTTAACCCTAAACTTAAATATAATTTTAAATTTTCACTATGTAGTACGTATTTATATTTATCATAAAAATTAGGTATAAGTTTTTCAACTTTACCTACCTTTATTTTTTCGGGGGCCAGGGGAAAATCATTGTGCAAGTCATGTAATTCTTCAGGATATTCCAGATCAACTTCTAAAATACAGGGAAGATTTTTTCCAATTTTCTAAATCATCCTCTGACATCCATTTAAAGTTATCAATGGGCAATTTTTGATTCATAGCCCACCCATATAAATTATTGGCATCTAAATAGCTAATAAATTTTGAAGGTTCGTCGGGATTATAATTTTTTCCCATATACTTATTATTTGCTTTCGCAAATCTTTTAAAAATGGTGGAAGTACCACCTCTAACCCCTCTTTCTATAAATAGAATCATATCGGAGTCCGACAATAATTCTAACTTAACTCCAGTAATTTTCAACATAGCATCCCAAGCTAACCCGGGTGCCGTATAGTACCATGAGGGGTCCAATCCATAATTATTATAACAAACTTCCCTAAAGTTTTCAAAAATATCAGCTAATAGTAAAACATCCGTTTTACAATACAAGTCATGATATTCCTTAAACGTTTTCATACCAAACGTTTTCCATACATTTTTAGCATGTTTGTAATCTTCTTTTTCTATCCCGCTACATTTTAATTTTGAGTAGAATTCTCTTCGTGGTGGTAATTTAGTTACCTCTAATTTATTGAGGTGGTCAAACCACTCATAGGGAAAAACTCCCTTTCTTGCAACTAACTCAAGCTCTCCTTTAAAGTATTTTGAAATATTAGTCATATTTTCTTTTGACAATGCACTCGCCAGTGTATCTAAACTTTTTGGTAAAAATTTTAGAGTATCAATGAATCTAATTTCATGATACTTTATTTTAGTCTCAGTCTCTTTAGTCTCATCCTTTTTAGTCTTTTTATCTTTACATGTATATTCTATCGGTATCTTTTTAGAAACGCTGATATACGTTTCCTTATTTATCGGAATACAGCTCGTTTCCCCGGGGATTATTGTAAGATCTTTTATAAAAAGATGCAAGTCATACTTGCTAAGATTATGGAAGAAGACGAGGGTGAAAGTCGGCGTTCTATATTTTAAATTACACTTGTTATGAGCTGCCCCCCTAAACTTGCCAGTGTAATGACAATGATCTCGAACTTTTATATCATTCTTCAAAAATTGCTCATCACAAATCCAGCACTTCTCTGCTAGATCGAACTTCTTTTTATCAGATACCCTGAAAATCATTTCCCTCATGGGGATTTTGTCAATTTCTTTCACAACATTTTCTAATTCTTTTACAAATTTTTCTGAAGCATTTTCACCAGAATACTGAAAAATTTTTGAGGGATATAAATCCTCATAAAGGGATTTTATATAGAAACAAAATCCGGAAATATGATGTTTATGGATGATTTTAGTACTTTCACCTCTCTTTCCATAACTTTTTTCTAACGCGGATTCCATATCCGCGTAAATTGCAAAGGGGTGTCTTTGCTGTTTATAAAGATTTTTGAAATGGAGTTGAGATCCCTCTTCAGGCAAATCAACTCTAACGGTTTTTTTTTTCTCACAATATTCTAAATGAGCTTTAAAGGTTTTTTCTTCGTGAAAATGATTTAAACATCTTTCACAAATAAAAATCCTCCCGTTATGGTTGGAAATTTGTTTAGACAATAATTTACTTAAATCCTTGATCAGACAATAGTGTTTTTTACCATCTTTTTCTAGAAGTAAAAGATTAACATGATGTTCTCTATTATATATTTCTTTGCTTATACTAAGTGGATATACTCTAACATGATCGGCATAAGCGTGTACCGACACAGATATTGCTGGATTCTGGTTTTCAAATTTTTTGATATTTTTTTATAGAAACGGGGTAATTAATTCCCTCCATATTTAACGAGTTTAAGAAAGGCTTTAGCCTATCAATTCTTTCAGGATGTCTCTCTGTTGGGTTTAAAGATAAAAGGATACAATATGTGAAACATATTATCCTCCGTATTTTTGGGGTTTATTACACTTTTAGTTTTTAATATGTTTCCCGGAGTCGGAAACTATGAACTACCTCTTAATGGGTTATAGACTACAGTATGTAGTCTTAAGTCAAACGCATAGAGGACTCTCCAATAGTCCCCTTGTATTTCTTTTTCAGCTATTTTATTTAATATTTCCTTTTCAAATTCTTTATAAATTTCATCTTCGTCGTCACCCTCTAAATTTGTTAGAGGGCAACCCGAATCAAAATTCATTGGTTTAAGTTCATGTGTAATTGAATGCTTCATCATGCATTTCATGATGAGTTTGATTTTTGTTTGACGGGTTTCCTTGATTATTTTGGTTAATCCTTCCCTCGCTAATTTTAAGAAAGTTGAAGGAGGAAAATTATCACGGCATTCAATAAAATATTGTTTAGTAAATCCCTTAAATGCTGAAGGTCCCACTTTTATTTTTATTTTCTTTAAATCTTCAGAAATTTTATTGATTTTTTCCTTCAAGGTTCTTAACCAAGGAGGAATACTTTTTTCTTTAAATTGAATATTGTCTAAATACTTTATTATATCTGCGGCTGGTGCTGTAGGTTCAGCTGTGGCTGAAGTTGCTGTGGCTGAAGTTGCTGTGGCTGAAGCTGGTGCTGTGGATGCTGGTGTTGTGGCTGCTCTTATCACCGGTGCTTTTACATTGGTGATATCTAAATCTAATAACGGGCTCCCCCGATTAAGTAAAGGATCAATTAATTCGGATCTTTTGAGTTTGGAAAAGCTCCTAATTTTTAGATTTTTAGCTTCTTTTTTCAAGTCCCTCACTGTAAGTCGTCTGAATTGATCAGCAGGACTAGGAGGTGGAGGATATCTCAAACGATTAATTAACTGCGCTCTTCTGAGCGTAGAAAATCCTCTTATTCCCAAATTTCTTGCGAAATTTTTCAAAGCTTTTACGGTATATATAGTGTAATCAATGTTCTCCATTTCACACACATATAAAATAAACGTTTAAGTCATTTTATATGTGTATTTGTGAAAATGGAATTGCTTAAGTCATTTTATATATATGAAATAAACGCTTAAGTCATTTTATATATATGAAATAAACGCTTAAGTCATTTTATATATATGAAGTAAATGCTTAAGTCATTTTATATATATATGAAATAAACGCTTAAGTCATTTTATTTATATGAAATAAACATTTTTATAAAATGTTAATCTTATATTTATTTTTCCAAATTCTCCCATCCCAATTCTGTATCGTTTGAGGACAACGATCTAAAAATTTACCGGCCTGGTAAATCGATGGGAAAATTTTTATTTCATCGGTTTCAATATCCTCTAAACTAACTTTCCTAGGATTAAGCATACTAATTTTTAGTCTAACAAACTTAGGATCAATACTTCTTTCTGGTTTAGGCTCTTCCTCCGGGAACAATCCATGTTTTTTCGTTAACTCGACTAACTGCTCTTTACTCCAGTAAGAGCAAAATTTTATTTTATTTTCTTTAAGAATTTCTTTTAAATCTATAATCTTTATCATCTTTTTATATAGGAAAATAATTGCTTAACTTAAATTAACTTTATGCTTAAACTTTAACCTAATACACTACACTCATCTTATTACCATCAGACTGAAAGTTAATTAATCTATCACTAATAATAACGGCATAAGCTTCAGTGTCCACGGGCACATTTGCGTTAAAATTTACCTTGATTTGGATATCAGTAACAGAATATTTAACTTTTCACTCTGCTTAGAAACATCGAACAAAAAAAAAGGATAAAGGGTTTTGTACTCTGAAGGAGTGAAGTTAGGATTTGATACCAACTCATCCATATTATAAAACTTAGATCTAAATAACGCGGCATCGCCATACGCTCTACTAAATTGTTGTCTAGTAAATGAAAGATTGTAGTCAACCGCGGGATATCTAGTGGAGTTTAACATAACAGAAATATTTTTAACGTCTACATTATCAAATATGGAAGGATTTTGCTCTTGATTACCAATTTTATCAGTCTGAAAGCCAACGATGATAAAACGTGGCACTTCGGGAGACGATTTAACGGAAAGTCTCCAAGTAAATGTTGTTGACTGAGGAACTGAGATAGAGTCGCATTGTAGCGTCCTATATCCAACTGGAAATTTTTCTTTTTTCTCGATAAGTTTATAAAGTTCCATCTTCTCCTTATCCGCGGGTAGCACGTGAGGCATATACCACGATATTTTATCCAAAGTAATTTTACCGGCATCAGCATCAGCGGCTCTAAAAATCGCGTCTTCATCATCATTTCTTGTCAAAGTGAGAGTCTGCTTCATTCCGTACAATATCTTATTATAATCTTCGCAAAATCCGAATATATGTTTTAATGGAACTCTAAAGCTAAATGTTCCCTTTGGATCGGAATTATTAACGATGTATAATTTTCTTATATTCCAACCAACGTTTTGAGCTTGTGCTGCGGCTGTCGTATCCTTATACCATAACTGGTTTAACCCCTGCGATTTGGAAAAATCATCCGGATATTTTAACAATCCGAGCATCGTAGTAGCTTGACCAGGATGTGTTAAGGATTCAATATCCATACCTGAAAGTTGATATCTGATATTTTTAAACAAGTGCATCAGAGCGTTGTTTGTTAGAGAAACGTTGTCGGCATTTGCGTACGCTGTTCCATCAACCTTCGTTAAACGGCCTTCTATAAGTAAATAGCTCTCACTAGGAAGCGTAAAAATATCTTGAGTTTCGATGTTAATCCTAATATCTCCTCCCGAGTTGTTGAGATTCGCTCCTGTGATCGGTTCATACTCAAAGTGTTCATACTCATCAATACTATCGTGTTTTACAATTGGTTCGGTAATTCTTAAAATGTCCATTTTTATTATACAATTATAATTTTTTTAAACATAGAATTATAATTGCGTTACTTTACTTTAAATCTCTAACCAAAGATGGGGAAAAGATTTTCCTTCTTTATTAACAAACACACCTTTAAGTTTAATGCTTTTTGCGTTATTTATTATAGTTTTAGGATAAACTGTATTACCATATACGAGCGTTATTTTGGGTATACCCCATTCTTCTAAACGGTCATTCACCTTTTCCTCAATCTCTCTCATTTCGTTTACTTTTTCGGAAGATAACCTTACAACAGCCTTTTTATGATCATATTGCATGTTATTAATTTTGAGAATCTCACAATCCTTCTCTAGTTTTAAAGATGCACCTACTATAGTAATAAAACTACTATTATGTTCTGTATAAAATAAGCGTTTAAATTTTAATGTAGACATTCTCTTTTTTAATATGAAAAATAATTACTTAAATCATTCTAATATGAAAAATAATTGCTTAAGTCATTTTAACTTAATTTTCTTTATACTACTTTAATCATCGCTCCACTGTTTAATTTTTTAACTAAGTCTTGAATAGCAATAGCACTTCCATCTATTAATGTATTAATGTCTTGCTCTTTAGGCGTACCTTGCGCTTTAGGGGTACCTGTATGTTTTTCTAAAATCTTTCGTGATTTTCGCGTTAAAGCTTTCGTAACTAATTTTTTTCCCGCGTCTACAGCTGCACTCTTTCCAGCCTCTAAAGCTTTCTTTGCTCTTTCCTTAGCTACACTCTTTCCCACATCAAGAGCTGAAAATGCAATTTGTTTAGCCGCATTACTCGTAAAAAGTCTCGCAATGCTGTCAAAGATTCCGCTACCTCCGTACGAATATCTCTTATTAAATCCTCTATATTTAAACATAATCATTTTTTATAGTATAGACATTAATTTTTTATAAGCGTCCGAATCTATAACATCTTGTCTTTTTAATTCGTCACATATGCTCACTAACTCGTTTCTCACACCCGTGTTACCCGCTGCTTTACTCGCTAACAATAAGTCAAGTCTCTTTATTAATGCGTTAGGATCACACGGAATAACAACGATACCCTTTCCTCCGTACTCTTTTCTATTTTCCCAAATAATTCTAAGTATCCTATTCCATTTTTGTCCTTTACTTCCTTTAGGATATTTGCTGTTCGGATCGTTATTACGATAAAGAGCGTTAGTTTTTAGCATCAACTTCACGTAATTGTCGTAATCATTATTAGTATAAATATTATCATCTGGATTCTTAGAAACGATAAGTTCCCATAGTCCGGGTGTGCTTTCATATTCTTCGCCATCAATTATAATATTGTTATCAATGATAAAACTGGTTTATTACCGATATAAAACTTTCCATCATCTCTGGAATATAATCCATACGTATTATCAGCTTCAGACTTAGTAGCAAACTTTCTTTGATACTCTTCCGCTATTTCTCCGATAAACTGCGTATCTTCTTCTTCAGATGGTTTATCATAAGCTGTGATAGATGGAAAGGCTGGAAATGTAATGGCTTGCGGTAATTTATCTATACCCTCTTTAATAGGTTTAAGTCCTTCCGTAATATCCTTTGTTGCAGCTTTCTGCGTTTCTGTAATAGGTTTAAAAAAATTTGAAAAATCAGTTTGAAGTTGCTGTTCTCCCGTTCTCTCCGTTGAGAGTCACGAATATTCTTTTTCATTTCGAGGAACTCTTTTACAATTAGATCCCTTTTTGCGGGATCAGTTATTTTCAGAAATGACATTTTTAATTACTAAAATAATCTTTTATCATAATTTTTATCATAATTTACCTCCGTGAGATACTGATTGCGTCATGAAATGAGTGTCTCGTGGAAATGCTCATATAGCTTCCTTTACTTCGTACGGAGTAAACCTGGACTAACTTCGTCATGGAATGACTTTGTCATGGAATAAAAAACGAACTGATTGTCTCGACGAACTGCTCATATACCTATATGAGATACTGATTGCATCATGAAATGAATGACTCGTGGAAATGCTCATATATCTATATGAGATACTGATTGCATCATGAAATGAGTGACTCGTGGAAATGCTCATATACCTATATGAGATACTTAGTGACTCGTGGAAAGAACTTACGCGTTTCGTGGAAAGAACTTACGCCGCTTCACAGAGACTTCCCTCCATTTCTCAATTAATGATTCTTCCGTTTTTTTCTTCGTTTTTGACTTAACTTCTTCCTTCATTACTTTTTACTTTTCTAATTCTTCCAAGATTAGTTGAAATTCTTCATTAGTAATTTTGTTATCACTCAAAGCTTTTGATATATGTGAAGATGTTGCGTTTAACTTAGTATCCGCGATTGATCTGATTTTTTCATGTTTTTCAGCTTTTGCAATAAACTTCTTTACGCTATATTTACCAGTTAAGCTTAAAAGACCAGTAAAAGTCGCTATCCCTTCTAATGTTATCACTGCGGGTAGCACGATTATTGTTGAAAGCAAACCTATCCCACCAGCTCCTGAAAGCATTGTAAGCATTAATAAAACTGTATCTATATTATCTACTATCCTCGCGGCTCTGGAATACTTTTTACTTAAAACTTCTCTCTCGGATTTTTCTTATTCTAAAAATTTCTGGATTTCATTTATTTTCTGCAGTCGATATCCATGTCCCTCATCAATGAGGTATACATTCTCTTTCATCTCCATTTTTTATTAGAATTATATTTATAAGATTACAATATAGCTCCTAAAATAGGGATATTAGCGAATGGACTATTAGGACCAAGCAAAAGTCCTCTTCCATCATAAATTTTCCCTCCTTGTTTTAAATACAAACCATCGCCAACAGATCCTAATCCTTTACCTTTATATGGCTTTAAGTATAATCCACGTCCATCAGTTTCCACTTGACATACAGATCCTCCTTTTTTCAGATAAAGGCCTGATCCCATTGCCTTTTGTACTCCCGACTGAGCTAATCCGGAAAGAGCTTCGACGCCTAAAGCCGGTAAAACGCTTTTCGCGAGCATCGGCAAAGCTCTTGCAGCCAACCCAGCTAAAATTCCGAGAAAACCTCCTTCTATCTTCGTGTTATGTTTAAGTTGTTTTACACTCATTCTGATCGTTATACCTTTACCATCCTCATGAGCTTTAGCCATTTTTCTCGCTTGTGAATTGGTAATCGCTATAAACATCGTTACCTCGTAAATCTTCATGACTTAAACGAATACTTACTGGGCAACCACCTTTAACAGCGTATTGAAGCTTTTCCTTTTGTCCTTCCGATATATTTACTTTAACAGTAGTGTAACTCGTCATTTTTATATGTAATTCTTTTTTTTATTTTATATCGCTTCTCTAATATGAAATCTAATTGTTAAATTTTCACCTCTAAGATTTAGTAAAGTCCCATCTTGATCCGTAATTGATACCTCTAGGTTGTGTATTTCATCTAAAGTTATTGGTAAATATACTAAATTTTTCGGAGACTCAGCTATCTTATATCCGGGAGAAACATTTGGGAAAAAAGAGTAAATCGTGTTTTGTGTTGATCCATTAACATAACTTCCTGAGATAATATCCACGCTAACGAGCAGACTGTTTATACTAAGAATATTCACTATATTCTCCGACTCGTAAAATCCTCGCGTATATTTAGCGCGAGTAAATCCTAATACTTTCGCAATGGAGTTTGGATGGTTAAAGTCTACTTGATACCCGTTTTCAAGGGTAATAACGCACTTTAGAGTATTAGTGTTTGCGGAAATGTTAATATAATATTCATCATTATCCGCATCATAATGACCCTTTTTTCTCATTTCCTGATGAATAGTATCATTAATATCAACGAGATCATAACTTCCTTCCGGTATTTCAATCTTAATCCACGAATTACCAACATCTGGAGAATAAATAAATTTGTTGTTTGTTGCGCCAATGTTTGGAAAAGAGTAGTAAGTTTCAAGGTTTACTAAAGCTATCTCGTATTTTTTATCTTTTTCCAGTTCAATTGGAGGATTAAACCTCGTTCTAAAGCGTGTTTTGTTATCGCTTACTATAATTTGAAATGATGTTTTGTGATCCGTATTTTTTACAATTTGTTCTAAAAGTTCTTCCATTTTTATATAATAATCTTTTTTTAATTAGATATGTAAAAGTTGTCAAAGCCGTTTCTATACTTCCCATCCTGTTTTTTACTGGTTAGATCGATGATAGCAAAACCGTACGGTTTTTCCCACGACTTTTGAACAAATTTTCTAAACTCACACTTAGGCATATCTTCACCTACATGATCGTTATAAATATGATTAATGTTTTTAAGATCTTGTTGAAAAATACAGATAAAATTTGCGTATTCTCTAATAGTTTGCCTCGTTAGTCTAAAATAATTCTGTGTGAGGTAAAAACAGTCAACATTACTATGTCTTCCACGAACGTAGTAGCATTCACACTTATTTTGCTTCTCTAAAAGTAGATCATCAAAAATCATTAAATTTTTATTTTCCGAGTTTAACTCTCTCGGATCAGGTACATCACTCGAGTTTTCAGAAAAGTTACAATCTATATCCGATTTGTTTTTCATCGTTTTAATCCATTCTTCAACTAAAGCTACGGGGGAAACATTTAAATCTTGTATTTCATCTCTCATGTTAAACAAGCTTAAGATACATTCTTTTGGTAATCTTTCTTCAAAAGCTTTTTTTAGTATTCGGTATTCCTGTTGAAAAAGGCTTTTTCCAAAAACGCCCAAATCGTTGTAATCGAGCCAACCCGGTCTAAGTAAAAGATTTAATAATGTAGTTTTACCGCATCCTGATTTACCTACAATTATTCCCCTGATACTTTTTGGTAAGAGAGGATGATTAAATCTCCTCGATACTAATTCATTCCACGATAAATTTACAATATCCATTTTATATAACTTTTTTTATTTTTATATAAAAAGATGTATTGCGATAAATGTAAAAAAATTACTGATACAAACAACGTAAAACTCGTTGTTACTAAGGGTGGAAAACATATGAGACGAGGAGAATGTGTGGATTGCAGAACAACTAAGAATGAGACGCACGAAGTAAAAGAGGATAGACCAATCGAATACAGAATTATTAAAAATATGCCTTTAGAAAATGCATGTCCCTCGTCGCAACTTTACTGGTCCAGGTAGGTATATGAACCAAAAAATCAGCTTCATTTTTTATATAACTTTTTTATTATATATAAAAAATGTATTGCGTTAAATGTAGAAAATTTACTGATACGAGTAACATAGAACACACTGTTACTAAGAATGGAAGAAATATGAAATGCGGGAAATGCGTTGTTTGTGGAAGAACTAAAACTCAGTTTGTTAAGACGGTAAAGGGCGGATCATTGTTAAATAAAGCTATAAATAATTTGCCTTTCGAAATGCATCTCCCTGGACATAATTTCACGGGACCCGGTACTAATTAAAGAAAAGACTCAACCCAGATTTATCCCCGAAGGACTGGAGCAAACCAATAAATCGTGTTGATAAAGCCGCTTATCATCATGATGTTTGTTATTTAAAGAATCCTACTACTAAAGTCAGAAACGCAGTGTGTGATAAAAATATGTTAACGGAGTTAGAAGGGATTTACAATCCTACTATTAGAGAAAAAATGGATAAGCCCATCGTTATTAAGCTTATTGGAACAAAGATGAAATTTGGAATGGGGATTAAAAAAAAAATTTCATAAATTTAGCGGAAGAATTACATAAACCCGTACAGAGAAAATTTAAGAAAAGGAGAGTTATAGTAAACGGTATAGATAGAATATGGGCTGCGGATTTAGTAGATATGCAAGCATTTTCTAAATTTAATCGCGACGTTAAATATCTTCTCGCCGTCATTGACATCTTTCCAAAATACGAATGGTTATTACCATTAAAAGATAAAACTGGAAAATCCGTTGCTATAGCACTGAAGAGTATTTTTAAGGAGAGAAAACCCGAAAAAATGTGGGTGGATAAGGGTAAAGAATTTTATAACAAAGATGTAGGGCCGATGGTTGAATTGTATTCTACCGAAAATGAGGAAAAATCTAGCGTTGTTGAGAGATGGATTAGAACGATGAAAGAAAAAATGTGGAAGTATTTCTCCGCTAACTCCACAAACGTTTACATCGACGTGTTACCGGATCTTGTTAAAGAATATAATAACACGAGACATTCTTCTATTAAGATGACTCCGGTCAATGCGAGTAAAAAAGAAAATGAAACCAAAGTATGGAGAAATCTTTATCCCGATAATCTCGAATTAGAAGATATAAAGCCTAAGTTCTCTGTTGGAGATAAAGTAAGGATACCTAAAAAGAAAATGACTTTTGAGAAAGGTTATACTTCAAGATGGACTGAGGAAATTTTTACAGTTTCTGAAGTAAAGCGTACATCTCCCGTAACATATAAAATTAAGGATCTTAATGGAGAAGAAATACAAGGTACATTTTATGAGCCCGAACTGCAAAAAACTAATCAAGAGTTGTATAGGATAGAAAAAGTTATTAAAAAAGGAAAAAAGAAATCTCTCGTAAAGTGGAAAGGTTATTCCAATGAGTTTAATTCATGAATCGATAATAAAGATATTATAAATATTTCGCTATAAAAAATGTCGATCGAAAACGTAATTTTACCGAATAGAGCGTTAAACAATTTCGAATTGGAAAGTACAGCGAAAAGATTAAAGATTCCTTATTTTAGAGGAGTGTTTTTACGAAACACTCTTCCAAGAAAATGTAGAAAAAAGGAATGTGGTATATTAAACCTTGATGATACAAGCGGATCTGGTACACATTGGGTTGCTTAGTATAAAAACGGTAAAACTAAAAATTACTTTGATAGTTATGGTATACAGCCACCTATCGAAATTCGAGAGTACCTAAAAAGTCCAATACATTACAATAGCGATCAAATTCAACAAGCTGGACATGTATTTTGCGGGCATTTATGTCTTTACGTACTTAAAGAGTTGAGCTCGGGTAAAGAATTTCAAGATGTTTTAAATAAATCATTTTAGTATTAAAAAATGCCTGTTGATAAATTTGGAAGTATGGATGATGTTAAAACGAGCGGTGATGGTGTGACGCTTGCTTACGTAAATAATAATTTTTTACGTAAAGATGGAACAACCGTTGTTACAGGTTCTATAAACATGAATGGTAATACATTATGGAAAGTTAGTGATCCACTAAATTCGCATGACGTAGCGACTAAAAATTATGTGGATGCTATCAAAGGTATAGATTTCATTGAAAAAACTCAAAATGGAGACTTTGTAGTAAAGAAGGATCTAGATATGAACAGCAAAAAACTTTTAAACGTGGGCGACCCTGTTGAGCCAAAAGATGTTGTTACCAAAGAGTATACAGACAAAAACTTAGCCTTTGAATTAAAGAATGGAGGATACGAAGCCAATGATAATATATATCTCCGTGGTAATAAGCTTGGTGGTATTAGACTTCCTAAAAAGAATGGAGAAGCTGCCAACAAGAAATACGTGGATGAACATGTCAAAGAATATGTAGATGAATACGTTGAAAAATTAAAAGATGAAAATGGAAAATTTGTTTTACCTTCGAATGTAAAAATGGCAGACAATAAGATTTTCAGACTACTTCCTCCAAATGCGCAACGTGATGCTGCTAATAAGGAGTATGTAGATAAAGTGGGACTCATTGCTAAAGAGTATGTAGATAGATCGAGTGAGATAATAAAAAATCATATTAAAAATCTTCCAATTGCTTTTGAAAGAGAAAATGACGAGTATTCTATAAGAGGACCTATCAACATGGTTTTTCAACCTTTAAAAAATCTACCAGAACCCAAAGAAAGCTCTGATGCTGCTACCAAGAAGTACGTAGATAATGCTAAAGACGATATCGCGTTTACTAAGACAAACGTCATAACTGATGATGATGGTAGGGAGGTTGTGCGTTTACTGGGTGAGACTCCTCACTACGTGGCACAAGGTGTAATTGGAACGAGACATCGAATTGCACTTTTTCAAGAAAGCTTTAGCGATAGTGATGCGGTAACCAAAAAGTATGTGGATGAAATTATAAAAGAGTTAAAAGAAATGATTGATTTTGTACTTACGTTTGAAAAGGATGAATATGTACAAACGTTTGTTGCCTCAGGTGTATCAATAGGGAATTAACGAAAAACCACATATCCATTTGCTTTTGATGGTGGACCATTAAAAAAAGAAAGTGGATATATGATGCCGTTTGATGGAAAACTACTGAAGGTAATTTTTGGCCTTGATACCGAGCAACCTTTTTCCAATTTTATGTTTGATTTTAATATAATTACTATCGATATACAAAGTCTTCGTGTAAATAATTATGAAGTGAATAGATATGAAGTGAGTACTCCATTATTTTTACCTTATGTTGTTCCTCCTCTTCGGGAGATCATAGTTCGAACGGGTGACTTTGTTAATATAGAGATGCAAACATATCTTGATGGCGTAAATTATACCCATGTTAAACTCGTGTTTAAAAAAATATGATGTAATTTAAAAAACAAATATAACTTTTTGTACTGAGAAAAGTTATATTTTACTTATGGTATGATTGAGTTATGGACTGATTTCGTGATTGAATTATTGAATGATGATGTGATTGATTGCCTCATAAAGCTTCCTTTACTTCGTACGGAGTAAACCTGGACTATCTGATTGCATCATGAAATGAGTGTCTGATTTTGTGATTTCATCATGGAATGATTGATTGCCTCATATAGCTTCCTTTACTTCGTACAGAGTAAACCTGGACTATCTGATTGCATCATGAAATGATGGACTGATTTCATCAGGAACTGAGGGTCTGATTGACTTCGTCATGGAATGAATGCTCTTATAGCTATATGGACTTACTCCGTACGAAGTAGAGGAAAATGCGACGTCATGGAGGGAGGGAATAAACAACGAAATGCGACGTCTGGATGGAATGATTTTCTCGCTCATATAGCTTCCTTTACTTCGTACGGAGTAAACCTGGACTATCTGATTGAGTTATGGATGGATTTTTTAATTGAGTTATGGATGGATTGAGTGGTTGAGTTATGGATGGATTTTCTGCTTTACTGATGGTATGATTGAGTGATTGAGTGATGGATGGATTGCGTAATTAACTTATGGTCTGATTTTCTGCTTTACGGATGGTATGATTGAGTGATTGAGTGATGGTCTGATTTTCTGCTTGAGTGATGACTGAATTTTCTGCTTTACGGATGGATGACCTTTGTGATTGAATGATGGATGGATTGAGTGATTGAATGATGGTCTGATTTTCTGCTTCACGGATAACTGAATTTTCTGCTTGAGTGATGGTTGGATTTTCTGCTTGAGTGATGATCTGATTTTCTGCTTCACGGATGGATGAATTTTCTGCTTGACTGATGGATGAATTTTCTGCTTTACGGATGACTGAATTTTCTGCTTCACGGATGACTGAATTTTCTGCTTGAGTGATGGTTGACCTTTGACCTTCACGGATGGTTGGATTTTAGCCTTGTCCCAGCTCTCTCAGTTATTATCTACTCTCGTTCAAAGACAAATTCCGTCGTTTAAGCAACATCTAACTTGTTGTCTGCAAATGCTTTCATTTTGAACTAGTTAAAAATTAGGTTAAGTGGTAAAGGGTAAAACTGTAAAATAGTGCAGTATCAAAGTTCTTTTCACCAGGGATAATCTCAAAGTATCAAACAGTATAGATCCAAGATAAGACTACATATCTTGTGCAGTTTGATTTTGATCTACATTCTCTGCAAAACCCATCTAGTTCGTGCTCAGCAGCTAAACGGTTAATCCTGAGATATCTTTGTGCTATCGTAAGACTGAGGCCTAAATAGATTTACTGCCCAAGTGACAAATTTTTAGATACAACCAAATTCAAAAGTATTTGCTGACGACAAATTAAAGTCTTCGGTCTCCAACTCTCATATAAGACGGAAACTTCCATAATTGGCCGAATAGCCTTTACGAAAATGTCGATGTTACACGGTATTTACCGATGAATTAGCGAGTCTACGGCTTCTAACTCTCATACTAAAAGACGGAAGCTGCCGAGATTGGCCGAATAGCCTTTACATTAAGGTCTATGTATACCGGTGAGTTAGGGGCCGTAGACCTTAAACGTAGCTCAAGTGAAAACATTATTGAAAAAGGAGAAAATTCTAGTTGTCAGCATTTTCTAGTTTTTGCTGAATGTTTTCAGTAGCCTTCTGCTTAAGGGTCATTAAAACTTTGGATTGCGTGGTATTTTACAGATATTGTTTTCCTTTTCCAACAATGCTCATGCTGCAACACGTGCCATTTATTTCTCATTACGTCATTCTTTTATCTTTGTTTAATATTTAATATTAGTATGGTATTTTGGTTATCATGTTAAACAATAAAACACATGCTACCTTATTTATTATTTAGCATTATCCTGTCGACCTAAACTTGAAAAACATGATGCTAACCACATGGTTTAGTGACAAAGCCGCATTTATTCCGATTTTTACATGTTATTGTGCCTTTCAACGCTATTTTAGTTAGAACTAAATTCAAGACAATTTTTACCATGAGTATCAATCACTCTCAACCAATAGTATCGCTGTACTAATAAACAAACATCAATAATAATGACCAGAAAATGATGAAAATATGAAAATGAACGTGAGAAAATAAATATTCTTACACTGTCCTCGATTACTACTTTGCACAGGCGAGATAACTGATTCTCATTTTGTTCCAATTCCTACTTTGCGAAGGGACAATTCCGTAATTGAATCGCGCCAGGCAGGAATTCTTACTTCGCCCGGCAAAATGCACAGAACATGTATACAAAACATTGCAGTGACTGACGTTATTGTAAGCGCAAGCGAGAATCATACCAGGAACATCCCATCTTAAATCCTAGACCCTATCCACTTGGCCATTGAATTTTACCAGAAATTGGACTGAAAATCACTCCGTAAAACAACCAGATGATATCGTATGTGTCGATGCTTTCAAAGCGTGCACAGTTCAAATAAAAGTCGGATATGAGATACAACAGTGTTTCACAACATGTTATTGCTTTTGTAGAAGCGTAATGACTCGGTCGGCGGTATACCTACATATGTGTTGCAGCTTTCAAACCAACATGTGTGGCATATAAAATATTCACAGAATCATAATATTAATGATCCACATCTTGGTTATTCGCAGTTTAGCCTGATACCGGACTTCCCTTCAAAGGAATTATCTTTAAAGATGTTCTGCCGCGAGAAAATTCATATAAATCATGGCTGTTCACATATTCCCATTATGACATTGACATATCTGTTAGATCATATCTTATAGATAAATATCTTACAAATAAACGATATATCATTAATAGATGAAACAACATGAGATCAAACTTAATAATGAACTTTTACTGACATAATACTTAAGCAGTATTTCAAAAAGTAGTTTTGTCGTATGGTTTTTTCTGTAGGGTTTTTTTAGCAAGGGATTTCGTCCTAAAGTCCACTCATACACTAAACTTAATTTGAAGCCCAATAATAACATTTATACAAATCGTTTAATTGTTTGCAAATATATTAAAAAATTCTCGCACACACAGAAACACGCTGAAAGAGTGTGCTGTATATTTCCTGTCATTTTGTATCAAATGGACGTTTCAGAATTCGGTATGGTAAATATGTATATCCAATGATTATTGATAAGATAATATGAGACATTTTGTGCACCAAACTCTATTTTATTCCTCTACAACCAACACAGTTTTGTTCCGCAAAGTAAAACAGAAATGATATGTATAAATTATCTCTGGTGTGTACTGTATATTCCCGATAATTTTGTTTTCTATGAAGGTCTTGAAATTCGGTATGATAAATATGTATGTCCTATTATTTGGTATAAAAATTACACGAGCAAAAACGCCCGAAATTTGCACTGTACATACTGTAGAATTTCGTATTGTATAAGAAGGAAGTTTAAATTGCATAATTATATTTAAGCAGTATTTAAAAAGTACTTTTGTCTTATGGTTGAGTCTGTGGGGCTTTTGTAGCATGGGATTTTTTCCTACAGTCGATTCATACATCCAACTTAATTTGACGCCCAATAGTAAAATATTAAAAAATACAGAAACATCCTCAAAGGGTCATAATGAAAGATGATTTATGATTATTGATGAGATAATATGGGACGTTTTATTCATCCAACGTTATTTCATTCCTCACAGTGAAAAGGAAACATAAACTGAAAACATCTCAGGTGTGCAACGTATATTCCCGACAATTTTGCACTGAATTAATGCATCATGAATTCGGAATAATTGAAGTATGTATATCCTATAATCAATGATGAGAAAATATAGGGTGATATAAACACACCACACATCATTTTATTCCACATTGTATAAAAATTACATTTATAAAAAAAAAATCCCAGATGAGTGTTGCACAAGTGAGTGAGTGAGTGAGTGAGCGGCCGGACGGGCGGGCGGGCGGGCGAGCCGGTGATCGATTGAGCGAGTGTTATTATAGTGACACGTGCATATACAAACCATTAAGCAACAACATTTGTTTAGCAAAGGTATACGCCCTGCCCCATGGCCTATATGTTATCTTATAAGTAAAGTATAGTGGAAAAAGGTACTTAATAACATGCGCCATCAAAAAGGATTTATATGTTCAAATCGGTATCAAGACGTCATATGTGGTGTAATAAAAATAAAGAGTGACCTATGCTAAAGTAGCCTACAATTCCATTATCAAACGCCCAAAATTGCATCATTTTACTGAATTTAACCATACACTTTATATGAAAAGAAATATATATCTGGTAGTATTTATTGGCCTTTTACGAAATAATTTGATTTGTGGCAAAAAATTAAATAGCTTGCTGTTTAGAGCATAAACAAACAATTCAATAGATATGGAGCCCTCAGATTATGTGGGTCGTATTTGTAAAGGGCAGAAAAAAATTCTGGAAGAAAAAAAGAAAAGAAATACTGATGTCTTGTTTTCCAACACTGTTTTCATAAGCCCTATTACACAGGACTCATAAAACATACGATTTATTGTGTGTTACAGGACTAAAAAAAAGAAAAATACTCAAAAATTCTCCCAATTTAACTTTGTATGACATAAAATTCAAGGGTCAAATATAGGCCATGTTTGGACAAACCGTAAGGTGTTCTGAATACTGATTACATGTATCTGTAACACTTCTGTTAAATAGCCCCAAAGGCTGGGATTGAACCTAGAACCTTCAGGTCCAAACTCCGTAGGCAAACGCTCTACCACATTGCTACAAAAGCTAGCTCTATAGCAAGACAGATAAGTGTACCCTTATACAAACACAAGCTATACATTTATATCAATTTGTAGGATAGACCAGTATACAACATAATTATGGATCCATGTCAGGTTTCCTTGGCATCTGACATCTGGATCTGGGGTTTATTTTAACACTTTACTGAACACTCATGTTAACCCTTAGGCTGCTAAGCGCGACTCACTGACCTTTTGCGGACAGTGTATATCAAGATCAGACTGCACAGAACTGTCCGATAAGGAGATATTTATCATCCTCAAAATTACTTTGAAATAGCAACCTTTGGGATTTTACTATCGACTTGAAGGTATCATTTGAGTTATTCAGCAGGACAAGGGTTAATAACCCTGAAGGAAATAGGCAATTGAAAGCATCATGGGACAAGGACAAAAATTCTGGTAGACAGTATTTTCTCCTGTTCCAAGATTGTTTTCAATCATAAGATTGAACTTCAGCTCATTTGCATCAGTTTCCAAATTGTTGTCTGCAGCTACATTTAAAGAGTCTAAACCTTGTCATATGGGGAAGGAATAAATAATGAAATAGCATCCATTTAATTACCATTTTTGATTAAAGAACAAAAAGTAATTTATGCATTGATGGTGGACATAGACTAATCTGAACAATCTTACAAAAATTCGGTCCAGTATGGGGGAGGGGGTATCTCGGAAAAGCTGAGCAGCGAAGGGAACTTCTTTCAAAAAAGAAGGGTCACATCCACGAAAGGAAGATTGTTTGCTATGAAATATGGGTTGAATTAATTAAAGAGATATTTCTTTGTCACACTTAATATTTCCTTGATTTTGATGAAATTTACAAATTGAATTTAAGAACTTTTGATCGAAAAAACTTGTGGGCTAGTATCGCTGTACAATGTCGTTCCTATTCGTGATTTCCGTTATCCAGGTAACTTTTCAAAAACGCAACCCGCAATATCTCGCGTTGTCTGCAGATGTCATATTCTTCGGAGATTTGACCCGTCTACTACGAGGGGGAGTCAGAAAGTTCGTAGAACGAGGTATATATTTCAGCAGCAGACTATATACATGTATTGTATTATTGTTTTTCAATATAGTCCCCATTTACTTCGATGCACTTAGCCCACTTTTCTTTCAGACTGTCTATACCCTTGAAATAGAAGTCTTCGGTTTGGTCCTCAAACCATGCCTCTGTGGCAGCCTTGAGTTCATCATCGTCACGAAATCTGGTTCCCCGCAAATGGGATTTTAAATTTCTAAATAGGTTATAATCACTGGGGGCCAGATCTGGACTGTAGGGTGGGTGATTTAGTTGTTCAAACATAGCCAACTTTCACGGACATGCCTTATCAGCAGTCTCGCATATCAACAAATCGATGAAAATAACCGATATCATACGTAAAGATTCCGGAGTTTCCGGATTTTGGCGAACTTAAACCGTGTATGCTTCTAATCGCCTGCAGCGATAAAAGATAAGAGAAACGTAACATTACGTAACAGTAGCCTGCTTCAAATTTACAATCCTTGCCTAGACTGTATATCAACCATGGCGTTTATTTTTTTCGGATTTTAACCCAAACCCTTTGTCTGCTACAGCACAGTGTAGCCCTTAGAGATCAGTATCAGACTGCACATAATGCGCACCCTCATTAGACTCGACCGTATATTGGATTTACACCGCCAGATTAAGCGAGATTTTTCTTGAGAAAAGAACATTGAAATTGTTATATTTTTTCATTGTCGGTTTGTAATTCATTTATCCTCAGTTCAAGGGTTTAGTTTGGATTCTCTGATACATTAACTGATCCCTGCTGTTCGGGCCTTAACTCTTTACCACGTGACAAAAATGTAGACATGCGCATATTGAAAAAACATTTGAAGAGGACAAAATACAGTTAACTCAAAAATTGAAATTTGTTTTTAGATGGGTAGAAAACATTTTGGGAAAAGGAGAAAATGCTGGTTACTTTTTTCCTCAGGACTGTCAAAATTCGGGATTGTGTGGTAAAGACTTAAACTGCTCTCGACAGTTGCACTTTTTGTGGTCTGATCTTGAAATCTAAACCGTCCAAATGCATTTTTGCTGACATTGCAGATTTATAACAGGCTGCACAAAACAAGCTGTCTGATCTTGGACCTAATAGATTCTATACGTCGAAAATTATTTTGGTTAAAAAAAAATCATGGATATTCATGTCAAAATCAACAAGTTGAATTCATCAGAAAATTCGGCGTTTTGAGAGTACCAATTAAACACTAAAGCAATCATATTCTCCCGAGTCTGACGGACCTGAAATAAAAGGCTTTTGAAAACTTTGTTGGAAAGGGAGTAAATTTTCTCCTGTTCCTACAATGCTTTCTACCTTTTCAAAGACAGACATTATCATTTGAGTTGCATTTAATTTGTTTTTAATTTGGTGGTTTCCAAGATTTCGTCATCTGGTAACGGGTTTAAGTATTGAAGAGAAAATTTGCTTTATGTGGCAGTTACATTACCAATCCTATGGTTGTACGACCCTGAGAAAGAAAGCTTTCGAAAACACACGGAAAGGAGAAAATACTTGTGATGGGCAATTTCTCATTTTCCCAAGGGATCGTATATAACATGTTATCTACGATTCCTGTTTTCCCACAATGTTTTCTACTCTTTCAGAAGCAAGTTTCATTATGTGGCGCATTTGTCGTTTGCAAGTGCTTTCAACTTGAAAAAAAAAAAATCCTAATATATTTGTCGTTCAGTACTAGCTAATGGTTATATCTTGATTGGGTAATTGTCTTTTGTGTGGGGTTTGATGGTTTTGATTTGTATAATTTCCACTTTCTACGATTTTCAAAAGAAAAAAGTTTGGAAGGCGGAGAAATAAAACTGTTATAGCACATAAAATAATTTCAACGACTGCTCAGAACCATTAGAGTAAATGTACATGGTTTTATGCACACGAAAAGTTACAGATTCGGCATATGAAAAAGCATCCATTCAAAGTTGGTTTTCGTCGAACAAATAGGAGAAAATGGTCTGTTCCGAATACTTCATGGACTGTGTGGCGCCGATTTGTATTTAGTAACGCTTTTGCTTAATGAGTGATGTCGCCTTTTCTTACAATGTCAACTACTATTAATAGTTCTATTAAAATGTTTCCATTTTGAGTGAGTCTAAAAGCTGCATACTAGTACTTCGTTTTTCGGAACAACTTCGGTCTATCTATGCACTAAACTATATCTTTATACATACATAAAATTGGGTCCAAGCTATTATTATCACAAGTTTAAAAACACTGCCGATGTATGATATAAATTATGCTTAATATTCTTTTCACTGCATCGAAATGGAAAAAAAAAAAATGTGCTCGAGACGCAATAGAAAGTTAAAAAAGTTCATGTTGAAAGTATCATAACAGATCAGCACTTGTGAACTGATCCGATGCGACACTCTGGCGCCGCTTACAGGCATGATAAAGATAAAAAGGTATTTCTTCCTCAAAACAAGTTATGTATGACGCAGACAGTGTCATATCAACTAATCATCCGTAGATTTCACCAGTAAGCTGTGTTAAAACCGGTTTCAAACCAAGATACATGTAGATCATTCGTAATACCAGGTTGATTAAACACTATCTCTTGAAATAAATAAATATTGACTATGCAGCGGCTAACTTTTTAAGTCATTGGTAAAGGAGAAGTAACTTGTATTATTCCCTTTTCCGTCTACATGCATAGTCTATGTCAATTTTTATCTTTTATTCACTCTTTTAGCGGTTATGCTTTTTGTAGGTTGCGTCTTTTTAAATATGGAGGAATCAACAATTAGTCCCTCACTGTTTAGGCCAATTCTTCCAATGAACAATTAAAATATTAAAGATGTTAAAAGGGGGAACATTTAAAATAAGAGAGAAACTGTTCGATTGATGTAAAAAAAAAAAGAGTTGTTTGGAAAAGTTGGAGACCAACTGCATGGTCGTTAGAAGTCGTATTTATGCAATAAAAGGTAAAATTTGTTCTACTTAACCCTTTACCGAACGACAAAATTTTAGACTTGTCCAAATTTAGATTATTTTCGTGACTAAAACGACGAAATTTGTCTCTAAAAGGATCAATTGCGAGAAAAGGTTTAAACGCAGGTTACCAGCATTTTTACCTTTTCTTACAATGTTTTCAAAAGCCCTCTACCTCAGGATCGTTAAATCTCGGAACTTTGTGGTATAAGGTTTAATATTACCTTTCCCCACAGAGCAATTTCAAAACAATGTCATTTCTTCGGGATATTTCATTAGTCTATACATGGGCTTACTACGGTGGCACAAAAGTGACATGGAAGATATATTTTATACTACGTGCGCACGTATTAGCTACTGCGTGCGCACGTAGTATAAAATATATCTTCCATGTCACTTTTGTGCCACCGTAGCTTACCTGTAAATGATAATTATGCAGCAGCTAAATCTGTAAGTCACCGATAAAGAAGAATTCGCCTTTTTTTTTAAACCCTTTTCTCGCTATATTTATAGTTTGTGTCAATTTTAATCTATTAGACCTAGTATTGTCATTCTTTTTACGGTTAATACTCTTTGCAGGAGAAACTGATTGAGTGATGTAGAAAATGATGTTCGAAAAGTAGAAGATAAGTTGTAAAAAGTAAATGCGCCCGTTTCCATATTTTATCCTAAACAATCAACAGCAGGGTAGTTAGATCCCGTATTTATACAGTCACAGGTTAAGTTTGTTATTTAAATCTTTACCAAAAGACAAAATTTCAGACTTGTTCAAATTGAAGTAATTTTCTTAAGACAAATAAGAAATGACTGAAACAATGGAATTTATCTTTTAAAGAGTTAAAAATAATGCTAGGAAAGGAGAAAATGTTAGTAACCAGCGTTTAAATCTTTTCCTTCAATGTTTTCACAGGCTTTCTATGTGATGTGACAGATCAAAAACCGGTTTGAAAATAGCAAGGAAACATGAATTTGTGAGCTATCGCCAGAAAAAACTCCTGATACGGCATTAATTTCAAAAAGTTGATCAGTGGGGAAAAAAAATAGCAAACGTACATTTTCTTATTTCAGATCTTAATCTAAATGATTGCAAATGGAAATAATCTCATAAGTATCAAATTCTGGTCTTTTATTAGATAAATAAGATACATATAATAAAACATCTTAGGGATACTGTAATGATCAAACAACCCGGGTATAAATTCCAATTTATAATCATGTGTATACATGTATATTATAAACATAGCAGGGGGTCCGTTTGTCAATATAACATTACGTAACACAGTAAAGATACCCGGCTGGCTTATCTATCAGTAAGACTCGGCCAATATCGGCAAATTCCGGCATAATCCGAACGTTCACGAAAAAAGAAATAAATAGGATAGTGGTATTAAAAAACTGTAAAAAGGACCAAAAGTTTATTTTTTTAAATAACTCAAACTTATACCATTTGAAAGAAAAATGAATAAACTTAATGACCCCACTTGAGATAATTTTGACTTTTCAACACAAAGAAAGTAAATTCAACAAATATTACAGTTTTTGACTTCGAAAAATGCATTTTTCCTTTTTATTCTATATAAACCATACCTACAATTTTTAAGTTAAAAAAGGACCAAAAGTTTCTTTTACGAAACTTTTAAATCTAAGTTCATTTGAAAGAGGATAAATTGAATTTTTCTTTCCTCACTTGAGATAATTTTCAATTCTGAAAATTGATGAAGTTATAAGCGTTTATTTACCAAGGCCCTTCATAATTCTATATAAAAAAATACAGGTAAGATTGGCCGATATCGATTTTTCCATGTCCGCGAAAGTTGGCTATGCTTACATTCGCGAATAGCAGCTTGTGCAATCCTTGACTTGTGCCCTAAACTCAACGTTTTGATTTTCCATCATTGCTTGATGGTCAGTAACTTGCAATACCTCAGAGAATCACACAAATATGTTGTGACAAGTGAACTTGATATGTTCAAAGTGGTGATATGTTGTGTTGTCAAAATACGGAAAGAAATGTTGTGTTACGCTTGACCCAATACGCTGTTCTATGAACTTTCTGACCCTCCCTCGTATGACGCATCACTATCCTAAACAGGATAAATATTACTACGCTGTCCGTAAACAGAACTATTCTGACACTAAAAAAGTAGCAGGCGAAAAATGGCTTTTAACAATAAATATGTGGTAAAATCAAGCCTAGTTATCGCTCCAAATTTCCTAGAAATACGATACTTTTACACGGAAAAAAACTAGTTTAAAAACAAACTCTGTTTACCGAAAATCTTTGCATACAGTTCTAAACACAGGCATAGAAAAATCCGCGATTTACGCTTACAGGGTTTGACAACAAAAATAACGTCCCGAATATGCTGGGCTCATACTGGGGCTGTTTCTCGAGCTTATAGGGGCTGTGTTTATAAATGACTGGTGCATAGGTTACATGCTAGCCAACCACCGCTAGATAAATCGTACCAGGTAGCGTTTTGTTGAGAAATCGTTATTATTATTTTGAAATTCGAAGTAACGGTTGCCGTTTTGAAAGGTAGTCCGGTCCTGTACCTAGAATGACAAAATCAGATAGGTTTGTATTTGAAAAATGCCACCTAGCGCCAGATAATTCAACATCTCGCTCAAAGAAATTATTTCTCGGTGTCAACAAAAGTAACCTCAACAAGTCTGACCTGCTCTTTATCGGACGCTGTTAGCGAACGTTAGATTTGTTCAGGGAATATTGTGTTGGATTTCTCGGGTATTTGCAAAAAAGATGCCTAAACTTGTTGCAGTTATGAATTAAATAACCACATCATGATAACGCCATAAAAATGGAAATATATCTGCAGTGCCACTAGTTGCATCAACTATCATTTTCGAAGAGATAAAATAAAAACGTGATTTTCGCATGCAGACTACATTATTTACTGAACAAAAAGAAGCCCTGAGATAGAAATAATACATTTCTCGCAGGCTGCCTTGATTTTGCAAGGCAAGAGTTGGGGAAAAAAAAAATGAATTCCAATGTGCAGTTATTTTAAAACAGGGATCTATAATATTGCATTTAAAAACAAAATGTGTGCGGACAGAATAAATGCATCATTTGGCTTCGAATTTAGAATGGACTTACCCTCTGTGACAGATTTTAATAATTCCAAATCCCATATGTACAAATGATCAACATAAGATGGAAAAGGAGACACTTTATTATGACACGTCTGTGTTAACTAATCTGCGACTAGCATGTACATCGTGCAGCACTTTTGCAAGTAACCCACTTTGGCCGTGAAACACCGAGATCAAAGGAATACTCAGCTACATGTACGAGTATGTACTATCCATTTCTCTTTTAGATTACAAAATATTATCACTTTGGTAATTTTTGTAATTTTATATAAATATGTACATCGAACAAACGTTTCCAGCGTTTCAAGCCCTGGGCTCCGTTTCACGAAAAAAAATTAAGTCTCTTATTCTACTCACATCAGCAAACAGACTTACTTTCTGACTTAAGTTGAGTTTTTTTTTTTTTTTTTTTTCTTTTTTTTTTATGGACTTAAGTCTGTTAATTTTACTTAAGTCCATTTATACTGCTTGGTTGAGCCTGAAACAATGTGTCACCCTAGGATTTGAGAACCTTACTACAGTCTGTTAATGTTACTGAAATACATCTCAAATAACGAACACTACTTAAGTCAGAACCCGGGACCTTTTTTGGATTTGCGTAAAATAAGGGACATAAGTTTTTTCGTGAACCCAGGCCCTGTATTTTACCAGCTTAGCTACCGGGTTCGGCAAACAAGAACTGAAAAAACAGATCCATGATAAAATAGGGAAAAAAACACTATGGCACTTCTACTGTTCTTTTCTTCATCCCTCCTTTTTTTCCCTGATTTACGACAGTTGATCTTTTAAGACGTGAGTGAAATCTTATTCTATTAAAACCTTTTACCAAACGCAAAACTTAGCACCTGTCCAAATCCAAAGCATTTGAAGCCGACAGATTAAACGTGGATCAAACGGTTGAAATTGTCTTTAAAAAGTAGATAATATTTGGGGAAAAGTAGAAAATGCGGGTCACGAGCGTTTCCTCCTTTTTCAATATTTTTCAAGACTCCTTCGTTCCCAGGGTCGTTAAAACTCGGGATTATTCAGTAAAGGGTCAGAATCCGTTCAGTGTCTCTACGAGGGACATTTAAAAAGTATTATTCAGTGTTGCGCTGTAGTTGTTGTCGGAATATTTCTGTGTAAATGGTTAGTACAACCCTTGAAAGTATACCTCCTTCAATCATGTGCATATTTTGAGACACCATATCCACTCGGAAAATGCATTGCAGAGGGCATCTTTGAGTATGGTTTTGAGGCACTGGAAAAGCGCTCTGCCGACGCCATGACGAGATTCAAAGTGGCGACGTTTCATGTAGTTTTTTAACGTATGGATTGATCCAAACTGACATGAAACGAGATCAAGGCTAGATGAAAGATGTGGTAAACTTACAATACTTTTGTCGCTAAAGTAAGAAAGGACCACGGCTGACTTGTGAGCGGGTGCATTCTCACGGAGGAGCTTGATTCCGCGCACGCTGGTACTTTGACGGGCTGAAGCATAGTGCTCAAAACTGAACTACCGAAAGAGCAGAACCTCAGCAAAAGGCTCCTGTGACACTCCTTCCTTCTGATACATGGACTGTAGCTACAATTCCCTTGCAATAAAACATGATTCCCTGGCATTAAAAAAGTATTGCATACATGGTGAGGCGTGGTGCGAGCTCTACGCGCAACTTGGGGTCTTTCGTCATTTTCACAGATCCACACTTGTTTTTTCCTTGCCCCCTGGCTCATAAAAGTTATTACTTGTTTCATCACCAGTCACAATTTCATTCATGCGTTTTTGGTCAACATTATCATACCTATCTATAGAGTAGATGTGTTGCAGTTAACACGCACCACTCTTTTAGTCATTAGAAAGAAGGTGGGATATCCACCGGGCGCAAACCTTATGTAGGTTAAAAGGATCAGTCAGAATATGAAAAAATGGTGACGAATTAATGCTATAGAATTGACTGATCTCCTCCATTATGTATCGGACATCTTCCTCTACAGCTGCTTAAATCACTGCAGCAACATCACTTCCAGGTGTTGCTGTTGCGGGACGGCCAAATAGAGGCTCATCTTTGATATCCGTTCTAGAATCGGATTTAAACAACCGGCCCCATCTTCTAACTGTGGCATATGATAGTGCACTATATCCATAAACTTTGTCTAATTCGGACTTAATATCAGGCGCAGAAAAACCAAGCAATCATGCGCGAAATTGGCAGTACGCTCTTTGATCGTCCTGAAAATTGAACATTGTGTCTGCCATTTTGAATCGCAGTGTCAATAATAAAAGTACTTTCAAGTGAAAGTTTAATTCTCTGTGTAAGCTTACCCCAAGTTCTTCATGCATGTATGTGTAGAGGAGATTCCACTCTTTCTATGTAGGCCCCTGTAACACTTGCCCGAAAGGCGTCGAATAATGGTATTTTAAAAAAATTGACTGATTATTACTTTATCAATGCTCCACGTAAGGAGGCAGCGAAAGTCAATTTACTGAAATCATGTACAAACCCGATCTCAAAAGAATCATCGAACCTTCCGTTTGTTGCACTTTTATTCATTCCCCTTCAAACGGATATTATAACTGTAACGTTAAATTATGTCAGAGTTTAGATCATGAAAATATGGAACGTAGCTTCAGTTCAAATTTTAACCCTTTCATTCTCCCTTCACAAAATACTTATATTCCATTGTCTTAAGTTTTAAAGAGAAACAGGTGTCATATTATTCTTTACGAAAATGGATGATGGGTTAGCTCGATGTTCCTTTGATCTCGATATTGCACTGCCGGGTGGGCGGCTGAATAGACGTTATCCTCGATCCTATCGCGAAAGGAAGTTCCTTTCGCTGTTAGATGGTTACCATCATTTTCTAAGGCCCTTTTCCCCGCGGGCTGTGAAACCACGAGGTTGTTTGGTACAGGCTTTATTTGTCGTCTGCAAATGCTTTGAATAAGGACACGAGAAATATTTTCTCATGTAGTAAATGATATTTTAACCACCTTTAGATTTCCCCCCCCCCCCCCATTTCATGTCAATGTCAATTTATAGAAATTTAATCTGTATACGAATAGATGAACATATAAAGCATGCCAGTATAATATTGAAATGCAAACTGTAAACAAGATGTAGGCCTATTTACGGAATTAGCCGAGTTTTGCCGAGTGCCAAATGGGGGTAGCCTTTGACAGGGAAAGGAAATGTCAGAAATAAGATCAATCTAAAGCATCGGAACCGTAATTGTATTTCAATATCAAATTTGTTTTGGTGAAAATTTTCATTCCTTTTCAGTGCATTTTCTAATTAACCAATCAAAACCGGTCACGTGACACTGCGTCGAGGTGGTTGTGCAAGGCCAGGGTTCAACGATCCCTGGCCAGGACAAAGAAATCACATTTCATTTTGGGAAAACAAAGTAAGTTTGTCATTCATTCTATATCTGATGTAGATTTTTATGATTGGTAATACATTTAGTAGCGTGGTGAATTGATCTTGCTTTGGTTTCCTTTGAGATCTAGCCTTTTCTGATCCGAGCGTGTTCATGCTTTTGAATGTTGTCTTTCCCGCCCTCCGATTTTCTATCAAATTCTACACGTGTAGATTTATCATAGTTTTCCCCATATCTATTCAGCGATATTGTTTTATTTTCATTGAAAAAAAAATGCTCAATTTCGAATATCCTTCGCAAAATAACCTCCTGTGAGATCTGCTTGAACAAAGAATGAAAGATCAGTAAAAATCTCGTGTATGACCCAGTTACGATAAATATTCCATTTACCTGTGTGAATAGCTCTAGTTAATGCCCCAGTCAAAAATAACGAACTGCCGCCGGACAGCGAGTTTTTCCAGGAGATTTTGACACAATCATCCGGGGACCGCATGGCGACCATGCAGTGGCAGCTCAATTTGAACGGCGGCAGTTCAATTTTGAGACGCCATCTGGCGCCTGTTCGAGGTTTAGAAAAAAGTTATAATTAAACAGCGACCGGACGATTTTTGGGCCATCAGGGAGCCCGTTAACTCATCGTCCTGGCTCCATCCCGGAGCTGTCGGGTGACCGGATGATGCCTTCAGAAATCGGACGGCGCCCAGAAGATTTTTATGAAAACGTTTATCTCAAAATCGTCCGGTGACCGGATTGTCTCAGTCCAGCGACTGGACTGCCTCCGTCCAGGCGCAGGATGGAGCCTGGACGGGCACTGCCTGATTATAATTAATCGTCCGATGACCGTCCGATCGCTGGGCGGCATTGATTTTGCAATTTTTTCTGGATGGCGACCCGACGGCAAACATAAACTTTGGCGACATGATCATTATATCATACAAGTGTATATTGATATCTAACCTCATCAGTTCTAAAGTGAAGATGGCACTTATACCGCCAGAAAATCTGTTGAATCTTCTCCTTTATCAAGATATATTGCAAGTTGCTTGCCGAAGGCAGAGAGCTTTAATAGCAGCTGCTGCTGTTTACGATCAGGAGACTGCTGGGAGAGGCCGCATTGTGAGGACAGGCATTATTCAATATTCTCAGTTTAAACAATTTAAACATCTGTTTCTAACGAATGGTTGACTGCAAATGATAGCATAAATCGTACAGCGACCCCTCGGTGACCCGACAGTAGCCGGACAGCGGCCCAAAGTCCGAAAGATGTTGGTACAGGTGCCGTCTTGTCACTGCCCAATGTCCGTCCGGTCGCTGCCCGGTGGCTTTCTGAACTGAAAAGCGCCCGCACGGCATTTCCGAAGAAACTGCCATCTGGTGCCCGTTTGATTTGTGACTGCTTGAGCAAAATGTCTTAAAATCATACAGTGCCCGGACAATGTCTCAAATCTTTGAATCGGCGAAGTTGGAAGAAATCGTCCACCGCCCGTTTTATTTGTGACCTAGGCATAATTCTGTGGTAAAAAGTTTGTTTGCAGTGCTCGTTGAAATTTACTTCATTGATACAACTTTGATCTCATCACAGAGATAATGTTTCAGGAAAAACAAGAGCACAGTGTGTCTGGCTCAGTACAGGTAAAACCCAGGAAATCACATGAATAATGGACTGCCACTGTGACATGACCAAAGTAGTGTTGAAAGCATTATAGAACACCACAAAATTTACCTTTTACCATTTCATCCCAAGTTTTAGAGACTCTGAGAAAGAAGTTTTTTTAAAACATTGTGGGAAAAGGAGAAAATGCTGGTGACCAGCATTTTCTATTTTTCCCAGAATGTTTTCTGTCCTATCACAGACAAATCTTACCATCTGATCAATACTGAATTCGAGTTTTACAAATGCTTTCGTTTTTAAATAGTTTGCAATTTTGTCATTTGGTAATGATCAGTTATTTAAACCTCTGAATATTTATAATATGAGCCATGCTCTGGCAAAAGGGAGCTCAATGCATCTCGGTGATGCATTATATCAAGCATGTCATGTCATAATTGCGGTTCAATAAAATCCATTTAGTCAAATAATTGACTATATCTGGAGGAAGTGTAGTCCTTAGATATGCAGTGCATTTCCAAATACGGAAAAATTTCCATCCATGTCAGCTTGTGCAGATTGTGCAGACTGACATGGGTCGATACTTTTTGCAGAAGCATTAAGCCCCCATTTCACAGAGCATGGCTCAATTATGCTTTTGCCCTTGTTCCCTCACAGACTGAGAAGTCAGCTAGATCCCGTCAAACAAGATTACCAACAAAAACTTCAGTCCCGCACACTCAATGTGATACCGAAGGTGGAATATGCTACTGGTATTTTCACTCAGGTAGGAATGGCTTACCAGCAATTTCCTTTTCTTGGTACATGCAGAATAACCCACTATCTTTTGTATGAGATTTGACATATAATGCCTTGGGTCTGATCCCTACCTTCGTGAACCTGAGCAAATCTCATCAGACAATTGGTCCAGGGTTTTCCCTCGGCCACAAAAATAGGGGGTCATTGTGACCCCCTAGTCAAAAATAATGGGGGTCATTTTGGAATTTGTGGGGGTCACAACAAAATGTAATTCGCTTAAACAAAAGCTACTATTTGTGAAAGTATGTGTTTTTTTCGTGTTTTCTATTCACTGTAAATCTTCATTTACCCTATATATGAATTATTTCATGGTGATAGATACATAATAACACCAGAGATTCTCTATATAGAGGGAGCTTACAGCCTAGGTGGCACCTTTTTCATAAAGACTATCTGGAGTATGCTTTATTAAGCCTGTTTTTAACGAGCAAATATGCTCTAGCTGCAGACAAGCTGTCATATCTCTATGTAATTTTAATGTTTCAAGGGTATCGTCATGACCGCTAGTGTTTTGATGATGCACAAGGGTTGATTTTTGAAGTATGTGTAGCCTCTCTCTATGGTTAAGGGTTATTTTGTTTTTATTACAGGAATCGACCGTTTAGTTGGCAAAGAAAGCTTGTTGTCGGCCGGATGGGGAAGTCTCTGTTATTTTTCTTGATAGAGATTATCCATTTCGGCCGAAAATAAACTGTTTTCACCAATTAAATGGCCGATTCCCGTGTTTCGACACGCGAATCGCATTCATGCCGCTGTTTTCAATGAATAACAAAGTGTATTTCTTTAGCTATTTCACAGTAAACCCTCAAGACCTTGAAATGTGATTCTGGGTGCTCTTACCAGGCGTTGTATCGTCTGATCTTTGTTTAAGGGCTCTTCTTCCTTGCAGACAGCAAGAATGACGTTGATTTTGACAGAGCCATATTGTTTTCATTAGAGATCGACTGGTTTAGTTTAGACCCGTTTAAAGACCAATGGTATTTTAGTAAAATCGATACACAGTCCAGTGTTTCGTCCCGTTTTCTCTTCGTACTCCAGATTTTTCATCTACTTGCGATGTAACAGTGTCGGAAGTATATACGATCGTTATTACCTCTTATCGTATTTGTGCGTCAACCATGACGCATTACTGAAAAAAATGCGGGTCGTTTTCCTTAAAAATGTGTCAAAACGCACAAAATCGTGCATCAAGGAAAACCCTGAATTGGTCTATAATGTATGTTGCTAGATCATCTTCAGGCTGCTCAATTATATTTTAATGTTCCTGCAGTGATTAATCTTATAAAAAAAAGAATTTGGGATAGGACATGTAAACTGCAATGGTTGATTTTTTCTCGTATTCTGCTATACCCTAAATTCCAGTTTACATGCACTGACCATTTAGTATTTTAGGGTCCTTGTATAAGTCATGTGGCTCATTAGAAAGGTGTAGGGTTGAAAAGATGAAACAGGAATATTGTAGATGCTGATCAGACTTCAAAAACAGTCAAACAAAACTGACAGTATGTGCAAGGTGGTTCATGATCTGTTTGACTGACGTCTTGCAAGAAAGATGCAACAATGTATATCTTCCTTTGTTTCTCTTTCAGATTGTATACTGCAGTTTGAGAACTTTGAAAAATTTGGTCAGAAATCCAGCTGTATCAATTTTACAGGTAAGATGCATAATTATTATATTGTTACAATAAATTAGTTAAATCATGGCAGCCAGTGCAACTATTTATGTCTTCCTGCAGTTTGAACACAGTATTCTTATGAAGTCAATGACTGCTTTCCCACATCACCAACATGGTAACAATCATCAGTGGTGAGAGAAAACTGTATCTTATTGCAATACCTATAATAATATCCGTGAAAAGACAATGGCAAAACTAAGTGGGATCCAAATCAGTTTCAAATCCTATTATGTTACTGAGCTACGGAGCTCTGTTACCGAAGCATGATAAATGAATACATTTTAACAATTTTATTCTGTCTGAATTTAATCCTATTGTTCCTTTAGGCCATATGACTAGTTGAAAGAATTTGCAGACAAACAATTAAATGTTGCTCATATAATGGAGTGAGTCTTTGAAAGGGAAGAAAACACTGGAAAAAGGAGAAAATGTTGGCTACCAGCATTTTCTCCTTTACCCACAATGTTTTCAAAAGTCCTTTTCCTTTGGGTTGTTGAAATTCTGGATTGTGTGGTAAAGGGTTTTACCTTTCATGATGTCACTAACAACTGTTGTTTCATCTAGGTGTTGACTATGATTATATTTGGTGTTGTTGTTGGTGCCATCTACTGGCAGATTGATGACTCGTGTACCTCAGGACTTCAGAACAGGTCAGTACATGTATTTGTAGGCTTGTTATCAGCCTTGATAATATTGCCATGATCAAGTTGGGTATTACCACTGTTTGCCTAGAGTATGTTACTTCATTTACAATATCTTAAGTTATTGAATTTTTCACTGAAGTCTTTACAGAACGACAAAATTTTAGACCTGTGTCAACTGAAAGCCTTTGCAGATAACAATTTAAATGTGGCCCAAATTCTAGAGTTTTTATGTGAAAGAGTAGAGAACACAGTAGGAGAAAATGCTGGTGAACAGCACTTTTTCCTTTTCCCACAATCTTTTCCAGTACCTTCTTTTTTCAGGGACGTTAAAACATGAGATTGTAAGGTAAAGGGTTAAAGAACCCAGAACAGATTTTCACAAAATAAGTTGGATGAGAGAAAGATTTGGAAAACCCACAAGTAGTGAAAAATTTGTAAAATACACAAACATATTATTTGCTGAGGGGCAAAGAGGAGGGTCCTCTGTGGCTTAGTTGTAAGTTGCAGGATTATCAACCTGTAACCTTACTTGAAGCTATGGGTTTGTCATGGGAAAAACTGTCTAGAGCCATAGTCTTGTACTGGTGGAACCCAGGACATACATGAATAAGTGAGCTGTTACAGTGATCTGTCTGAAATTGTGTTGAAAGTGGTGAGAAATACCATTCAATCAATCAATCAATCAATCAATCAAGAAACTTTTTGATTTCAGGGTTGGAGCTTTCTTCTTCATCATTATGAACATGGTATTTGGCAATTTGTCAGCTGTGGAGGTTTAAAAAGAACAGAGCAATTTTCTTGTAAGTACAGTGTCTTCCTAGTCAAGAAATGCATTGCCTTTCTCTTGCTTCATTACATTCTTTAAAGATTATTAATAGTTAGAGCGCCATACTTTTAAAGATTAATACTTAGCATGCCAAATGAATCTAACAGACTTAGTAACCCATTAGACCTTTGCATCTAAGAAACATGTAACATAGTGGCAGTCTTTACTACCTCGGAATAATCAATGTGATCGTATAGTGGAATATTATAATTTGGAGGAAAGAAACGGAGTCGGAAGGTGACGAACAACGTTTATTAACAACATAAATACATTCTCTATAATTCTACGGGGTAAATACAACTACCCACAATATACAAGAGAAAATGTCCAGGGGAAAGTCATCCCTGTTAAAACAGAGACCGCTGACGCGGGTCTACAACTTAATAACCAATCTATCTCCTCCTCTCCCCTTTTCCGGCAGAGCGTCTGCTTTTTAAATAGCCAAATTCTCTGTGGACGTCCCACCAAGACATTATTGTTGGTTATGGGAACATCCTAACCGCCCATTATCTGCCGCTGCATCAATATTCATGATACTCATTAATTAAATATGATGATGACTTAGACGTGTATAATGTTACACACCCCCCTTACTTGAGGATGTATGTCTATATAGACAGACAACCAATAAAACCAGTAACATACACGCTGAACCATCATATCTCATAATGTCTAAATAGAAATTACAGATTAAATACACCTACAACAGGAATATACATGTATATAAGAGAAACATGGAATAACAATAAACGATGAATCAATAATTGGAAAAAACACTGAGAGTCACCGTTATATATAAACACTGCCATCTCTTAAAGTTCAGGCAATTCACTTTAAAGAATAATACGTGAAACTTCATTAATCTCACTATCTCTGTTTATATCAATAAACACTTTAACCACTGAAAAATATCTAAATATACAACACACATGTATCAGTAATATAAGAAAAAGAGTTAGGAGTATAGATCTATTCATGGCGACTTCTATTTTCTCCATCTCCCTCACTAGAAAGGTCGATTTGTGGATACAGATGTACCACCTGTGTTTCTTCTCCTCTATGTTGTTGGTTGGAAGTGGACGGGTTTCCCATGATCCCAGGTGATGAGTTTCTTTCACCCTTCATCTCGTGAAGCTCCCAACTTTCAGTAACATTCTTCCGCCCTGAACCTTGCATTCTACCAACCAAGTACCCTTTTATTTTCTTACGATTCTTTACCAATATAACAATTATTATTATAACCAAAACGATAAGGATCAGACCAGGGAGGCCCCAAAAGCCATATTGTTTCAAAAACGTAAAATGTGTGGATTGTACATTTCTTAGTTCCGTGAGTAATTTATTCATGGGAATTTTATCCACGGTATCCAGAATGGGTGGGAACGAAAGAGAACTATTCATGAATTTCGGTAATTCTTGATTAACTTCCCTGTACAAAGAAATACCAGTGAAAATAATTTTCCGTAGGAGTCGCATGAATGGGTCGTCAATCTTAAAAGTAATACTCGTATCTGATCCCGTGATTAATGATACAAAATCATTGTTGGCACTACAAGACGAATTTAGATAGAGAACTCCCAAAGGGGGATTTATAATTATCTCTTTAGTCACAGCCTTCTTGTCATAACAAACTACGGAAAATTGTAACGGGCTCTTTGTTGTCACCGCCCAAAGTTGTGGATTAATTTCGGTAATTAACGGCAACCTCGCATTCACATTTATCATTTTGACACATAACTTCTCCATGTTCTCCGTTTGATTCAAAAACAACGCTACCAGGCATTGTTGTCTTGAAACAACATTATAAATTGGATTCGATACTTCACAAAACTTCAGCAATGGGCGATTACATTGCCTTTCATTTTCTTCCTCCAATAACATGTATTTGGTACGTTCTAAATTGATAGCCAGGTATTGACTTGGCAGAGCAATGTATGCCGTCATATCTCGAAGGGTATAATTCAATGCCATTTCTAAGTTCAACACTTTATATAACTCGAATTGAAACCTACTGTCCCTCAAAGGAATCTTTGGTACAATAACTATTTGATCAGTATCCATAAACGTACTTGCCTCTAAGATTTCATAATATTGCCATAGACGACGCTCCGGGTTAAAAGGTAATTTCGCTAAGCGTGGTATTTGCGATTCAATGCTCAAAAGCAAACCTCTAAGTTGTTTTGGAGATATTATTTCAGGAGATATTTTCCCTGTACCGAGAACATTTAATTCAGACTTTAAGTGATCATTGAATACATACACATTCTGAATCATTTGCCTTAAAACACTGACAGTATGAAGTAACTGAGTGTAACATTCCAGGAAATCATTAAGGTCAAAAATCTGGTGGATGAGATATTGAGTTATATTATTCATTTTCATATCAAGATCCCTAAGCTTTAGATTAATTTGGTTTATAGCCAAACTGTTTTCCGATATTAGCTCCCTTGAGCGATTCATAACCGTTATTTGTTCTTGGACAACGGGAACTAAATTGGATTGCTGCCGTCCCAACTGATTGATGGCTACTTTTAATCCCCGTAGTTGATCTTCGTTTACCGTACCAAATAAAAATGTGCTTAACTTCCCTACAAATGGGAGAATACTCCTTTTTGACCGTGTCATGAGAATTTGATACTCCCTGAGCAAAATATTTAAATTTTCATGCCCCAATTCCAGTTCTCTCACTTCTTTCCCTAAAAACTCAAATTGTTTGATAAAACTACTATTTTGTACTGCACTCCTGAATTTCATTTGAGTGTTAGCAATCAACCTTTGTGTATATGCACAGTTATTTCCTACATTGTTTAGAAAACCCACGTATGGTTTTAAATCCAATATAATACTAACAAACCATGTTGATCGTACAATGTTAAATGTTTTCCTCTTTTGAAAGAACACAGAATTCTTCAAATCTGTGGCAATAACACACATGCCACACAATACTAACAAACCTACGAACTTCATCGTTAAGGAGTAAATGGTGGTATTGCAAATATACTGGTTCGCGGAAGAACACTTTACTCCCTCTGTAAAATACAAATAATAATACAAATTTTCCTCATTATATAAAGCCTTTTTCATAAAATACATAAAGTTAACGCAATAACTCAGAGAAAAGATTAACCTTACTCTATTTAAGGTCAATTTCTTTCTCCATTGGACTTATCTCTGACCCTACAGACTCTTTCTTCTGATCACCCTTTTCCAACAAGTTTAATCCTGGGTTTTTATTCTGTCTGTCAACTAGGTCAATGTCCATTTTCATGTCATCTTGCTCTTCTGAAGTAAAATATTGATTTTCACTCTCGTCCATGGACTGATCTGATTCTAATTTATTCAGAGATTCATTTCTCTCCTTCCTAGCCTGTAACCTTTGTTTTAGCTCATACAAGGGGATATTTTCTTCGTCGTCAGAACTTGACCGCATCATCCGATAACGCCTAGTAAATTTTCCCTTTTCTCTCTGCAACTCACGTTCGGAGTCAGACGTTTCCGAATCACTTAAAGATTGCTCTGGGGGCATTGCTAATTGTGCTTTTCTGAGTGGTCTCCCTGTCGGGTTGTAAATATTTCCTTGCCTTAACTCACCCCAATCTAAATTAGCTAACCGGAGTTGATCAGCAGTTGCCTTTGTAGTCGTGCCGTCCAATTGAGATTTTATTATGAACGTTACTGGCCCTTTTTGCTCAATAATTCTATAATACGGAAGGAACTTGGGCGCAAATTTTGAAGTTCTCCTAAAATTCTTATAGTACACCGGCGAACCTATTTTGAATTCTACCCTTTGTGCGTTTTTATCAGCGTATCGTTTTTGTCTTTTCCTAGCCTTCTGTAAATTTCTATGCACGTGCGTGAATGCCTGATGTTGTAATTGCAATATTGCGCGAATGGGATCTTCCCCCTGATATTTGCGTCTAGGTTGCAAAACAGTATCTAACGGAAATATCACGTCTCGGCCAAACAATAGGAAATATGGGCTATAGCCTGTAGACAAATTTACAGCAAATCTCACACTTGCCAAGGCCTGGGGAATCAATAATTCCCACGATGAATTTTCATTCATAAGTTTGCCTATAACACTTAACAGTGTAGAATGGGATTTTTCGCATAAACCATTTGAACGGGGGCTATAATATGAAGTTTTTACGCTGTTTATCTTCATGTATGATAACAAATCTTGCACTTGCTTTGCGATATTTTCTAACCCATTGTCGTGTAACACCTCTAAACAACACCCATATCTCGGTATTATTTCTTCTACTATTAAATGAGCAATGACAGAGCTGGATTTTTCCGGCGTTGGGAAACACTCTATATAACCGGAGTACATACAAATGAAAGTAACAATGTACTTATTCCCTGACAAGCTCTCTGGATACGGTCCACTGACATCCAAGCTTACCCTACTAAACGGAAACGGAGGTATTTCTGTTTCTTGTAAAGGTGCTCTAATTCGCCTCGCATTGCGAGTTTGGCATGGAATGCAATTATTAATGTAGGCGTGTAAATCTTTGAACAAATTTGCTAAAAAATATTTGCTCTTTATAGTATAAAAACATCTTTCTGTCCCGATATGACCATTCAAATCATGGTATTGTCTAATTACATATTTCCGTAAATGACTGGGTACATACAATTGTAAGACGGGATCGGCGTCTGCATTAGACAGATAATAAACAACATTATCTATGGAATATAATTATTCTGTACGGTGTTCGTTCCGGTATTTTCCTCTAAATGTTCTTTAATTTCTACAATCGATTTATCTTTATTTTGTTCTACCGACATATCAAAATGGCCTAATTTCGGCAAAGGTTCATCCAATAAATCTACGTCCGGTAATTTGCTTGCTACAAATGCTTTTGGATCGATTTTGTCCGAATTAATTACATTTACCTCTAAATATCTGTCGTCAATTTGTGGTTCCTCATTCCCTGACGCATTTTCCGTCAAAATTTGATTTTCTTCACCAACTTGTACTGGCGTTCTAGACAAGAAATCGGCAACATTATTCATACTGCCTTTAATATATTGAATTTCGCAATCGTACCCAGCGATCGCTAAAGCCCATTGTTGAATTCTTTTATTCCTAATATCTCCTTTTAAAAGGTACTGTAACGGAGCATGATCTGTATAAATTGTGAATTTACTATTGTGCAAGAAATGGTGAAGCTTTTGCAAAGCATAGACGACGGTATATGCCTCCTTTTCGATTACAGAATACCGTTGTTGTGTTTTGCTTAATTTGTGAGACAGAAAATAAATTGGTCTTTCTTTACTAAAACCCCTTACCGGAAAATCTTTATCTTCCTCACATTCCTGCGTCAAACATGCCGCAATGGTGTAATTACTACTGTCAGTATATAACTTATAAGGTTTTGAAGGATCTGGGTAAGCCAATAACGGAATGACTGTTAAACGTCTCTTTAACTCTTTAAACGCAAGCTCTTCAGCTTCTCCCCACCGAAATTTCTGATATTTTCTAGTTAATACAATCAGAGGTTCTGCTACTTCCGAAAAATTTGGAATAAGTTTTCTATACCATCCTACACAACCTAAAAATGATTTTACTTGTTTTACAGTAGTAGGTGGGCTGATTTCCCTTATAGCTTTGACTTTTTCTGGATCTGGAGCAATTCCATTTTTATTTACAAGAAAGCCTGAATATTTAATCTCTTCTCTAAAGAAATTACATTTCTTCAATTTCAGTTTCAATTTATGCTCACGCAACCTTTCAAAAACTAATTTTATATGTTCCAAATGTTGCTCTGGTGTTTCTGAAACAATGGCTATATCATCTATATATGGAAAGGCAAACGGTAATCCCTCTAAAACGGTATTCATAAGCTCTTGAAACAATACACCCACATTTACCAATCCAAACGGTAAACAACCAAAAGTATAAGTTCCCATGTGACAAGTGAAGGTAGCTTTTTCTTTGGTTTTCGGATCTAGCTTTACGTTCCAATAACCACTGAAAAGATCTAATGTTGAATATATTTTTCCTCAACTTAGTAATGATAAAATGTCCTCTATGACCGGTAAAGGGTAGGATATTTTCTTCGTAATCCGGTTTAATTTTCTAAAGTCACAGCAAAATCTAGTAGACCCATCTGGTTTACGTACTAAAACAATCGGAAAAGCCCATGGTGACCTTGATTTTTCAATTATTTTGGCCTTCACCATTTCATCAACAGCATCTTCTACCCGTTGCCTATCACTTAACGGACAACGATAAGGGTTACACTTAATAGGAGGGTGGTCCCCGGTATCTATTGTCATTTGTACAGTATCAGTCCCTGTCAAGTCTTTGAAACTTGTTGCAAAAAGGTCTCTATTCCTTTGAATTAATTTACTAACTTGCCGTCTATATTCGTCTGCGCATTTCAACTCTGACAAATCAAATTCCTGGTCGTTAGTAGCAATTTCTCTATTTAAAGAGACACAACAATGCTCACTAACGGGAGTTGCAACTGCAACCACACATCGCCTACGCAGCTTAATTGTTTTCTGAGTAGTATTCATTATCATTATCGGCAATCTCCTATTTTTACTTTTTGAAACAGACCCCACTAACTTAACGCCTGGTTCGGTAGAGATAAACCCTTTTTCTGCTTCCGACAGTTCACATAAAACTTCTTTGTCTAAGCTCAAATTCTTTTGGAGCCTACAATCAACCGCATAACTTGTCAAAGGTTTTAAAACGAGCTTATTTCTCAACCTAACTAGGGACGAAATATGTATATCTTCTTGTAATTGAACATACGTTTTGTCGATTCTTAACAAACCCAAATCAAAATACATCCTAACCCCATTTTGTTTTAACCAATCACGTCCTAAAATTAAGTTCCGATTCATATCTTTTACTACCACAAATGTATGGGTCAGGGTTAGTCCTTTAACGAGGAAGGTGAGATTAACACAGCCATCGATTTTCAGTGCTTGGCCGCTGACAGATTGTAAACAAATATTTTTCTTGAACAGCTTAGGTTTATTACTAAGGTTATTATAGACCGAGCGTCGCATTAATGATAATTCTGCTCCAGAATCTACGAGAGCTCTATATTTTTGTTTACCCACATTCAATAAAATCGAGTTTGGACTACCAGATATATTAATGTTATATTTATGTACCTTATGTTTTGCCCGTCCGTCGGCTTCAATCCGAACAGGCCTACCTAGTTTTTTCGATCAAAAGGTCTCTTTTTATACTCCCTTTGACCATGTCCCGGTCGCCTTTCGTTCCAGTTTTGAATTGGCCGCCCGTGACCAAACCCCGGTGGTCGGCTATGATCGACTTCCATTGGTTCTGGGTTTTGCCCACTAAAACCATGACCATGTACTCTTAAATTGAACCTATTTATAAGATTTTGCTCGGCCGTCGCAATTTTGATAGCTTCTTGAAACGTGTTCGGACTTTCTCTCAAAATTTTCATTTTGATGGCATTTGACACGAGGCCATCGATAAAAAAAGCCTATTAACTGTTGTTCCATTACGGGTCCCCCTTGATCTTGGAAAGCTTGCTGTGCTAAGTTAAGCAATCTTTCCGCAAATATCTGCACGTTCTCATTTCTACCTTGTCTTATGCGTCCTAACAAGGTAAGGGCGTGCATTGAGTCCGACACGAGAGCAAACCGTGCACTTAACTCTTGTTTCAAAATGTCCCATTTACAACCTGGGTGAGAGTTCAAATATCTTTGTAGAAAATCAGCTACGAGGCCAGAGGAAGATTGTAAAGCAATGAAGCGTTTTTGATCGTCGGGTAGCCGTGCCAACAAAGCATATTTTTCTATAGCTTTAATCCAATTATGAAATTCTGCCTGTTTTCCATCAAAATTTGGAACGACATGGGAGATTCCCTGAGCCTGAAAAGCATCTCTCAGACCACCTAATTGTTCGGCAAAACATTTTAATGCCATCCCTAAATCAGGTACTTGGCTGGTCATTTTGCAATAATTCAGGACAAAAAAATATTACTTACAATTTTGGCTTCGGTTGTTAGGTAGAGAGCTCTGGCTTCTGATCCGTACTTCTGCTTCACTAGCAACGGAACAAATATGTATCAATGTTAATCGAACACTGAGCGGCCGCACTTTTGTCCATGACACAAGGGACAAGCAACCCAAGTAATCTTAATGTTTTTGAAAGACGGGTCTGCATTTTTTTTCGCCTGTTGTTTGTCCGTTTGATACTCGGCGTCCCAATCCTCCGTCACCGGAACTTCGAAAGTATTTTTTGACGTTGAGGTTTTCTTCTCCATTTGTGCTTATTGTGAACAAATCCAAAATTTTTTTTTTTTTTTTTAAGTATTATGAAAACGATAGTTCCCTGTTCGCTACTTGGTGGATCACCAATCCTGGTCACGGCACCAAAATATTTCTTTCTTCCTTATGTAACATAGTGGCAGTCTTTACTACCTCGGAATAATCAATGTGATCGTATAGTGGAATATTATAATTTGGAGGAAAGAAACGGAGTCTGAAGGTGACGAACAATGTTTATTAACAACATAAATCCATTCTCTATAATTCTACGGGGTAAATACAACTACCCACAATATACAAGAGAAAATATCCAGGGGAAAGTCATCCCTGTTAAAACAGAGACCGCTGACGCGGGTCTACAACTCAATAACCAATCTATCTCCTCCTCTCCCCTTTTCCGGCAGAGTGTCTGCTTTTTAAATAGCCAAATTCTCTGTGGACGTCCCACCAAGACATTATTGTTGGTTATGGGAACATCCTAACCGCCTATTATGTGCCGCTGCATCAATATTCATGATACTCATTAATTAAATATGATGATGACTTAGACGTGTATAATGTTACAAACACAACCCAAATAATAGCAGTTTCATGGTTGCTTTCTTCTATAGAACTTCACAAAAGCAGATGTTTTGTGCAACCTGATCTTGATCTACACTAGCTGCAAAGGCAACTATAGTTGTTAAAGGCTGTAAGGGTTAAGTGTACAAATAAGAGCAAAATAGTTACAAAATCATGATTGCTTTTATCTTTAGTGTTTCAGGAAAGCAGACAGTGTAGATCAAAGATCAGACTGCACATTTTGTGCAGTATGAACTTGATCTTCACTGGCTGCAAAGGCAACTATATTTGTTAAAGGCTCTAGGGGTTAAGTTTACAAATAAGAGCAAAATAGTCACAAAATCATGATTGCTTTTTGTCTAAAGTGTTTCAGGAAAGCAGACAGTGTAGATCAAAGATCAGACTGCACATTTTGTGTAGTCTGATCTTGATCTACACTGGCTGCTAAGACAGATATAGTCATAAAAGCATGTTTAGCAAAAATAAAAAAATAAAAAAGGATGAACATTAGTATGACTGTGTGCTCTTTTTCAGACATGAGAATGTAAGTGGTTTCTACAGAGTGTCCTATTTCATCTCCATTGTGGTCTGTGACATTATACCAATGAGATTTCTACCTACTCTCAGCTTCTCAGCTGTGACCTACTTTATGTTGGGTAAGATTACACTTAATACCATAACTTTTAGAGTATGGTAGCTTATGACATAATATTATGTTGAGTTGCCTTTTCAGACAAGGGAGATCAAGATCAGACTGCACAAAATAAACAGCCTGAATTGAGTTGTTTCGGATTAATGGATGTGATATCTAGGGAAAAAATCAAGACATATGGTAATATTAGCATATGAATACAACAAGATTACTACAAGGTACCTGAAATGGTGTCTCTGAGACCTACTTCACTTTTTCCATGTTGTCTTTGAGTTATTTCCCTTTGATCGTCATTTTTACAGCATTTAGTGCTTGTCTGGAATATAACTTTGTCATCTCAAGTCAGAACGACTTCAAACTTGGTATGCATGTTTGTTGCAATATTACGGGGTACAGTGGGCAAGAACAATAACTCTACCTAGCACGGATTTTGAATAATTCCACTTTGGTCTTCATTTTTACAGTATTTCTTGCTTGTCCGGAACGGAACTTTGTCACCTCAAGTCAAATTGACTTGAGACTTGGTAAACATGTTTGTTGCAGTTACGAAAAGTGCAATGCACTGGAGACGTAACCTTACCTAATGCCCTTTTGGAATTATTCCCTATTCATTTTTTTTTTTACAGCTTTTCATGCTTCTCTAAAATATAACTTTGTCTTTTCATGTTGGAATGACCTGAAACTTTATATGCATGTTTCCTTAACATTAGAAGAGACATTCATGCCTATTTCAATCACTTACATGATTTCTGCAGCACTACTATTTTCCTCTACCTGCCCTTTACGATTATTATCCCCCCTCAACAACTGGCGGTGGGACGGGCGTATCGTGCGACAATTTGCCGCTCTTGTTATCACATAAAACCTCCTATGGCAGTGTGTTAAACCCATGACTTATTTTTGATAATACACTAGTGTATTATCATTTTTTGGGTCCCAGTACCAGTCAATTTTCAGTCATGGCGCGTGAAGCCAGAGAAACCAACCACATCAGGCGTGGGAATTTGTACTGCTACGCCGTTTCATGAAAAAAAGAAAAGTGATTGTTGCTAAGACGTTTACGTGTGGAAAGTTTTTGATTTTCATGCTTGATAAAAACCAAGAAATGCAGGGAAAGTCTCTTAAATCAATATTATTGCGGAAATAAGATGACTTAACTCCTCTATAAACTATTTCATTCTACTTTCGGTGTAAATATCAAAGAACTATCTACTTGTGTATGTACACATTTGAAACCAAACTACAGCTGTAAACATGGACTGGTGAATGGTATAGAGGCTAAGGGTGATGATGTGGGATATTCTTCTTTCTGTCATTTGTTTTATGTGATAAATAGAATCATTTGTGTTTATATATTATCATTTTTATCAAACTTGTTGACTAAAATGTATTTGATGCTCGTCAAGGCTTGAGTCATACAATTTTAGTCAACTCGTTTGATAAAAATGATAATACATAAACACTCATGTAAGATCCTCTACTAAGTACATAATTTGAATATGAGCTTTTACAATTTGCAAAGTGACTTATTTAAACCTCATTTTCCTGCGATTGTTGCAGACGATAATGATGATGGGTTTGTAAAACCTTTTGGGAAAAGGAGAAAATGATGATTTCCAGTATTTCCTCCTTTTCCCACAATATTTCCTCCCCTGTGAAGGAAAAATCTCAACATGTGATTTACATTTGATTTGTCATCAGCAAACGCTTTCAATTTGGACAAGTCCAAAATTTTGTTGTCTGTTAAAGAGCGGAAAGTGTCCTTGAAGTATATAGATAATCAATGTGTATCAACTATCAAGATTAACTCTAAACAAGATAACATAATTTTTAGACAAATTTATCTTGGAAATTTTACAGGCAACAAGTTAGTGTGGCTCAAAAAGCTAGGGTAGAAATTTTTTGAAAAAAAAAAAAAGATGGGAAATGCCGGATTCAAGCATATTCTCCTATATACACCATTTTACAAATGCCTTTTTTCTTAGGGTCTTTAAAAAGATGAATACCGGTAATCTAGTAGAAAATGAAATCTGTTTACAGGGTACAGATCTGAGTTTGACAGATTCCTGCTATTTCCTGTCCCTTTTCCTGGTGTCCCTATCTGCTTCGGCTCTTTCATTCCTGCTGAGTACCATCATCAGAATATTTGCTGTTGCCAACCTGCTTATTGCCAAGTGCTATGTCATCATAATGGTGAGTGAGAGGTTTATCTTTTCTATTTTTTATATTCTATAGCACATGACTGTATATTTTTCCTAAAAATTCAGTAAAACCTTAGAGCACCAAATAAACCCAATAGACATTTTTAGTCGAAAATAAAACCCAGATTGTGTTTTTCTGTCCCAGACTCTCTCTGCATAGCGGACAGGGTAGATAAAAGATCGGACTGCATTGTTTGTGTAGCTGATCTTGATCCATACTTAATACAAAAGTAAATATAGTTGTGAAAGGTGCTTTAAGAATTAACCTCATAATACATTTCCTTCTGAAACAAGCCTAATGCAGGCAAGATTAAGAACATCCTTATAGTAAATGGATTTTTTGATATTTGGTAAAAATGTACAGAAAAAAACACCATTGTGAGATAGCTATATAAATTCTGTTGAAATGACTGAGGATCATAGTGATAAAATGATGGCTAGTACATACATCTTCCAACTATATACTTACTTGAAATAGTTACTTAGGCCGGTAAGTGGGACTGAATACTCATTTGCAGACGGTGTATATCAAAATCTTGCTGCACAGAATGTGCAGTCTGATCTTTGATCTTGGCATCCATTCTGAAATGGCAGGATTTTTCAGGCAAAAACACCCTCTGAAATTAGAGTAGATTTTGTGTTTTTTTACTTTCAGATGAAATTTTCAGTTTAATTCATTTTTCAGTATAACTATTTACCAGACGACAGAATTTTAGACAGGTTCATCTTGAAAGCTATTTGTAAACGACTAATAAATACGGTTTTAAGATAAAATTTGTCCAAGAACGGGTAGAAAACTGTGTGGAAAAAGGAGAAAATGCTGGTTTCTAGCATTTCCTCCTTTTCCAACAATGTTTTTAGAACTTGGGGTTGTTCAGTAAAGAGTTAAGGGTCATAAGTTTTAAGTGCATGTATCTTCAAATTCTTTTACCACAAATTTGATATTTGTATATTTCAGGTGTTTAGTGGTTTACTGGTGAACCTTGAGACAATTCCTGCTTTTCTGAGATGGCTGAAATATTTCAGTATCTTCAGATACAGTTTCAATGTAAGTACTCGAATTTCACACAGTTTTAAGTTAATAATTCAAAAACTTTAACTTCGAAGCAAGAAACAAACTTTAGTTGCTTTTGCAGACAGCAAAGATCAAGATCAGACTACAGTTTCTGTGAAGTCTGATCTTGGATTTACATAGTCCACTACATTTCAAAATTGATAGGACACTGATCTGGACCAATATTTATCAGCCATTCTTATCGACACTCATTGTCTAATTCTCAAGAAATTTTGAAAATTTCAAAGTAGTGTAATTTCTGATTGGCAAAACCAAATGGTTCAGCCAATCAAAGTTTGCATTATTATCTAAATCAAGAATGTTTAAGAATACTTTTTAACCCTATACCACACAATCCTGATGTTTAAAGACCCTGAGAAAAAAGCCTTTTGAAAACATTTTTGGAAAAGGAGATGCCAATAATGAACATTTTCTTCTTCTCCAACAATGTTTTCAACCTATTCCTAAACCAAGTTCAGTTATTCCGTCAACTTCTTTTGTTGTCGGCAAATTTAAGACAGTAGGTGAATATTGGCCCAGTTCTCAAAATTGAACCATTAACATTCTCACTTCAGCAAATCATTCCTTTCAGGCACTGTCCATCAATGAACTGAAGGATATGGAATTTGTACCAGATGGATCCTCAAACTGGTAGGTATCAAACATAGAAAATTTTATGGACCATACTCCATGAAAAGGGGTTTAATGCATCTGTAAAAAATTCTGATCCATGTCAGCCTACGTGGCTTACATGGGTCGAAACTTTTTGCTATCTTGAAGTATTTCAAAGGACCATTCTAACTCATGATTGAGCTGGTTGTTAGACATAATGGACTTTATGGATCCATGATGACTTGCTTAGTGTGACACATCACTGAGATGCATTTAAATTCCTTTTGCCAGAGTTTGGCTCTGACATATTAGTCCTTCACCGGATGATCTGATGGTTTTATGTCACTAGGGATGAAGGCTTTTGAGAGCATGGTATGAAAAGGATAAAATGCTGATAATCAGCATTTTCTCCTTTTTAGCTCCACTGGCTAGTCTTTTTCTTGTTTACGCGATAAAGTCTGCATTTGTTGTCAGATTTTCATGAAACTTGCACAGGTTGTTTATCTCATCAATAGCTTCAACCCTATTGATTTTGAAAAAAATCCAACAAACAGTATGGGAAAAGTAGCCATTTGAATTTCAAAATTTCCATTTCTTGTTTACGCGATAAAGTCTGCATTTGTTGTCAGATTTTCATGAAACTTGCACAGTTTGTTTACCTTATCAATAGCTTGAAGCCTATTGATTTTGAAAAAGATCCAACAAACAGTATGGGAAAAGTAGCCATTTCAAGTTGAAAATTTCCATTTCTTGTTTACGCGATAAAGTCTGCATTTGTTGTCAGATTTCTGTGAAACTTGCACAGTTTGTTTATCTCATCAATAGCTTGAAGCCTATTGATTTTGGAAAAATCTAACAAACGGTATGGGAAAAGTAGCCATTTCAAGTTGAAAATTTCCATTTCTTGTTTACGCTATAAAGTCTGCATTTGTGGTCAGATTTCCATGAAACTTGCACAGGTTGTTTATCTTATCAATAGCTTGAAGCCTATTGATTTTGGAAAAAATCCAACAAACAGTTTGGGAAAAATAGCCATTTGAAGTTGAAAATTTCCATTTCTTGTTTAGGCAATGAAGTCCACAGTTTTGATCCAATTCTTTTGAAACTTTCAAAGATTGTTTGGTTCATCAAGGGATTGAACTCTATTAATAGTGAAGAAAATCTATTAGTCTGTTCAGGAAAAGCAGCCGTTTGATAACTTGGCATTGTTTACTCAACAAAGTCCACATTATTTGTCGCATTTCTTTGAAATTTGCTGGGATTGTTTAATACAAGGTGTACTGAAACCCTATCAATTTTGGCTGGATTCCAAATAGTTATTTTTCAGAAATTGCACATCATTTTTTTTTCACTGTTTGTTCAATTCACCATGCCAACGTACACTGTCTTAGTGGGTTCAAGCCCAGTTGTAAGAACATCCCCCCCTTTTATTTTGTGTTTTTGTCTTTTTTCTTTTTGCATCATGAATTAATAATGTATGCTAGCAAAAAAGCAAACTCACTGCCAGTAGAGCGATTTCAGGCCCTCAAGGGCCTCTAGTTTGATATTATAGCCCTGGGGTCAAAATTGACCCCACCCCGGAGGTCACAAGTTTAACATGGGCTAATATAGTGCCCTATCATTCCCCGCCGAAGGCAGTGGGATATAGTTTTAGCGTTGTCCATCTGTCTGTCTGTCGGTCTGTTTGTCCATACGGGTGAATATCTCCAATACCATTTGACGGAATAACCCATTCCGCCAAGACACTTTCTTTCTTTTTTTTTTTTTTTCCGATGCAAAATGGCCAACTGGGAGCGATTTTAAGTTACGCAGTTAAGTATATTTTTGATGTTTTGAGTCTTATCTTGAAAACTATACAGCGTTTTTACATTGAACTTGTCACATCTATCAACCACCATTAGGAAATGCAGGAAAAAAAGTTTCACCCAGATTGACCTTGCAACACAACAGTTATATACCCTTGTTTTTTGTAATGCTGTGTCATGGAAAAAGGGGGGTTGATGTATATTTCCAATATGGACCAATATCTCTTTTACCATGAAAAAAAGTTATGAAACTTCATTTTTATATTGTTTATCACAAGCCACAGGCAATAGTTACTTGTTTTTATTTCATGAAATGCAATGTCATTAAAAAAAGGGGGCTAAATGCCACATCATGAGAAAAGGGGCTAAATGTTTTATTTCATCTTGGACCAATGATCATCTGTTCGTCGATCTTTCCGGACAGATATCTCCTAAAATGCTTGACAAAAACTAATGGAAATTCATACACTTCTTCCTTAAGATGTCGGCCGAGTTTCATAATTTTTTTTGCTGTTTTGATGTTCAATAAGGTGTCATAGAAAAAGGGGGCTTCATGTATATTTCCACTAGGGATCAATATCTCTTCAACTCAAAATCCTACACGAAAATTTATGAAACTTCATACGTTTGTTCCTTATGATAGTCCACCAATATCATTATTTTACCTTTTTTCATGAAATGTCGTGTCATAGAAAAAGGGGGCTTGACATATATTTTCATTATGGACCAATATCTCTTTAACTACAGGACAAAATGTTATGAAACTTCATCTCTAAAAATGGGGGCTAAATGTATAATTTCATTATGGACCAATAACAGTCTGTTCGCCCATCCGTCCGCCAGAGGGATATCTAAATTCTAAAGTCCTTGACGAAAATTGATGAAACTTCATGCATGTCTTCCATTGGATAGTCTTTTGATACAATTTTTTTCTATATATATAATGATGTGTCATTGAAAAAGGGGGCTTGATGTATATTTTCTTTATTTGTTTTCATTTAATGAAATGCCATGTTCTGGAAAAAGGAGACTTAATGTATAATCCTGTTTTGGACCACTTATATATTTTTTTATGTAATGAAATGCTGTGCCATGGAAAAAGGGAGCTTAATGTATAATTTCATCATGGACCAATAACAAGAAGGCCGCATGTACATGCAAAACACAATACCTTTAATATGTTTGTATCAAAAAAGGTCTTTTTCGGCCGGGGATATCATTTCAACGAAATTGCTTGTATTTACATCACTTATCAAGGGAAACAACTCCTCTTATTAGATATATATATGTGTGTGTGTGTGTGTGTGTGTGTGTGTGTGTGTGTGTGTGTGTGTGTGTGTTGTTATTTACCTCCCCTGATTATCAAACTGCATTATTATAACGCCCACAAACTTTGTTTTAGTCCCAGCTATTTCTCCAAACCAACAGGACAGGTTTCTATTAAACCTCATAGAAAGTTTCAATACAAAGTTAAGATATGCATATTATAATTTGGTTCTGGTTGAATGATTTTTCCAAATCCAGGAAAATGGAAGAGGAGCCCATTTCAGGTTCTTTTTCAAAGTTTATTTTGTTTCAGTATTTATTAGCTGTGTAATAGTCTCTTAACACTTTGGACAAAGGCATTATGCATTTCTGTGACAAAAAGTTATTTCTTGACATGGAGCCGGTGGGGGGTATTCATCACCTTTAGTGATAGCTCTAGTTTTTATGAACAATTAACAGGAGTTTTGCAGACTCTATAGATCAAGAATACTCTTTTGGAAATGCACAACTTAATTTTGAAAATACACTGCAATGCTGTTTGTATACCATGACAAGCAGTGTCTGATCTAGGATTCGAAAAAAGTTGGGGACTGTCCTCCATCACTCTGAAAAGTATGGGGGATTTCTAAAAAGTATGGGGTATTTCTGAAAAGTATGGGGGATCAAGATCAACTTCAAAAAGCAAGAAACAGAACTACCTCTTTTGGATCATTCATTTAACCCTTTCAATTCTGTAGTACCAACTACTTTGCCTCAGCCTAACACAAAATCTTACTTTGAAACTTGAAAGTCATAACTGTAAATAGATGTTAAAACGCTAGTCCCTATGCTTTCATCAGTTCTGCGTCACACTGGCCGTGACATATACATGTTTATTACATTCTGTTACTAATAATAGTAACATTTTCAGCTGAAAATGGTGTAATATCAGTGTTACACGAGGGCAGATATGGCGGGGCAATGGGCTGATACCTGATATCCTGCCCGTTGACAAGATATTTGTTCTAAATCTATAGCAACAGAACACTCGCTCGTAAACTAACGTTCTCAAAATATCTAGTTTGAAAAAAAATGGCTGAATCAGTCCGTCAGTCGCTAGCCGACAAATCTTCAGGACTACAGACAACGATTCAATCGCAAATCCAGCAAACACAATAAGTAGAGAATAGACTGTTGTTGTCTTGGATTGGGAAAGTTTATCGGGTAAAGCGTGGTGTCAAAAGGCTAATAGTTCTGCGAATTTTTTCCGTTGAGCTGGGGGAAACGAGCCTGATTAAGTTTCCCAACCCAGAGCACCAACTATCTATTCTATTTATCCTGTTTCTCATTTATAATGCGTATTATACTAAATTGAATATTTGGTACGGAAAAACACACATACCGACATCTTTTTAACTATGAATAAAGATGAAGAACTGTTTATTTTAAACGGCCTTATACTGCAGCTGTGATAGTCATAATGAATGACGCATGATTACGTCATGAACGTGATGTTTACCCGCGGAAAAAGGAGTTGTGTTGAACGAAGACAAGAATTTCTCTGTTTTAACGTTTTAAACATGTTAGAAAAAACAAAAATGAGCAAAATGATGAATGAATGTAATAAACAGGTTATTACACGGCTGATGAGGGCCGGAGAGTGATATTGGCCCTCCACCTCGCAATCTGTCCTTGGGCTAAAGCCCTTGGGGCAGATATCAAGGTGGCGGGCCGATATCACTCTCCCGCCCTCATCAGCCATGTAATAACCTCTATATGTTGAACAACAGATTTTTCAACAGTAATTATTCACCTTTATTGCCACCCAGTCTGTGTGTGATTAAATCAGCAACTCGACATTTTTGTCTATCTTAGAAAACAGAACTGTCAATATCGTCTGCTATTTGTTTGGGTTTACATGCAAAAAAAATTCAATTCCTGGGAATCGTATTAATACGAAACTAATAAAGTAATATCAAAATAAATTCATCTTGACAGCCTTGTATGTGGATGGAATGGCAGTACTTTGCTGTATTTATTTTGATAAATAAGAGTTGGAGACCTTTTATCGATCTATATTTAACTCTTTACCACATAATCCCAAGTTTTAACGACCCTGACGAAAAAGGCTTTTGAAAACATTGAGGGAAAAGGAGAAAATGCTGGTAACCAGCATTTTCTCCTTTTCCCATAATGTTTTCTACGCTTCCCAAAACAAATTTCATTTTTTGAGTCATGTTTATTTTGTCGTCTGCAAAGAGTATAATCCAGAAGAAAAAATGGCAGACATTTTTGCGTAAAATAAAAATCCTATTGGGCATCCTAGGGTGTTGTAAGTTGTGACGAATGATAAAAATCCATGACGTAAGAAAGGGGAGTCACTCTTGATTAGTAGGAATGATCTAATACAGTTCAGGGATCATAAATTACATGTCATACACGATCCCTGTACAGTTGTGCTACCTGTGAAAGTGATTTTCACATCGGCATTCAAGCATTAATCAGTGATCAAACACTAATTGCCTAATTATTTTTTGCGTGCGATTGCCATGCACTGGTTTTGAAAATGTGCGTGAATGATGAAAAACTCGTGCGATTCTCGTAATCACGCGCCCTGGATCAGACACTGAACAAGTCAGTCTTTTTCTGAAATGTATTTTATATGATGAAAATTTTCTTTCTTGGTGGTAGAAGACTGGTCTTCCACCACATTGATGACATCTTTTAATTTGTGCATTTTGAATAAATTGTTCAGCATATTGAACACCATTCAATTAATTTCACCTTTAAAATACAAGGCATAACTTTGAGTGGCTTTTTATGGGAGATAAGATTAGACTGCACAGGTTGATAATTGTTAATTATTATCCTCAGCCAACCGGGGGGGGGGGGGGGGGTGTTGTTATTCATAAGTTTGTCCCTACAGACCGATTTTTTCTCAGAACCCTGATGAAAATTGGATGAAACTTAATACATGTGTTCCTTATGATTGTCCACTGATAACCTTTTGGTTTTTTGATGTGTCATGAAAGAAGGGGGCTTGATGAACATTTCTGTTACGGACCAATATCTCTATACCTACTGGGAAAAATTTTATGAAATTTCATATTTATATTATAATCATAAGTCACAATCATTTTTTTGGTTTTATTTAATGATACGCCATGTCATGGAAAAAGGGGGTTTAATATATAATTTCATAATGGACCAATAACTGTCTGTTTGCCTGTCTGTCCATACATATCTTCTAAGACCCTTGATGAAAAAATTGGTGAAACTTCATACATCACATCAGGGCAAAAACTAGGTCACTTGGAACAATGTGTGAAAAAACTTGCGTACGCTCTAGAGGCAACATTTTCAGTCCAATACTCATGAAAGTTAGTCAGAATGTTTTTCTTGATAACATCTTGGATGATTTAGGAAATGCGTCATGTTTGGTCAATAACAAGGTCACTTGGTTAAATCTTAAAAACCTTGTGTATGCCGTAGATGCCACATTTTCAGTCAAATACTCATGAAACTCAGAATGTTTGTCTTGATGACATCTTAAATGAGTTTGAAAATGGGTCAGGTTAAATGAGGTAAATTTCGGCAATAGTTATTGATTTTCAACTGAGCAGTCAATGCAGTAGCATCGACATGCTTGTTATCGGGATATGATTGTCCGATGTTTTGTTACACCCATAACAACAGCTGCCTCGTGCAACGCACAAAAAGTCATCTGTACATCTGTAGGAGGTAACTAGGTAACTCCTTACAAAAACTGCAAAAATTTTAGACTTGTTTAATTGTTAAGGGTTTGCAGATGACAGCTTTATTTCTATTCAAATGATGTGATTTGCCTTTAGAAGAGTAGAAAACATTCTGAGAAAAGCAGAAAATGCTAAAAGATATTGCCTACTTTCAGCAACATGTCTGTTAGTATGTGAAGGTATTTACAGAATAATAATGAACTTTTGTATCGCAAGTCTTTTCTTTAATTCGTGCTGTAAAGGGTGTATATACATGTAAAATAAAACAGAATGAGTCATGCTCTCTAAAAAGGGGGTTTGATACATTTCTGTAATACATTATACCAAGCAATTCAACACAAAATTATGGATCCACAAAATCCATTTAATTAAACGTCCAACTTACTTGTGTGGTAGGATGGTCCTTTGACATGCAGAAAAATGACCTATAGTGATAGGTTTCGACCCAGGTCAGCCTGCATGGTGTGCACAGGCTGACATTGGCTGATATTTTTTTTGCATTGCATTAAGCCTCCTTTTTTGTCAGAGCATGGCTCATATTATTTGTTATCTAAAAAAATGTTATAGTTGCTGACCAGCAATATCGGAAACGTCTTCCTAGTCTCAGTGCTTATATATTTATTCAACTGCACCCTGTACTCACCATTCTGTATTTTTATTTCAATTGTTTCTGGCTTAATTATTTTAATAAGTTTGAACCCCTCTAATATTAGCCACACTTGCGCAAAAGTTAAGGCAGGTTTTTTTTTTTCGTAAAGTAATGCAAAAACTTGAGCTCGAATTAGTTACGAACTTTTCTAGTAAACCGCGTGTAGGCATTTTCTCCAGAGTTGCGTAAAAACTTAGAAAATTTTGTTTGTAACTACCCTAGTAAAATGGGGCCCTGGTGATAAATAAATGGAGCAAACACAGTTCCTAGATAAGAGGCTGGTCATTCTGAAATGAAAAATGATGTCATCATAATCTGTTTAACTCTTTACCACACAATCCCGACTTTTAACAACCCTGAGAAAGAAGCCTTTTGAAAACCTTTTGGGAAAAGGAGAAAATGCTGGCAAACAGCATTTTCTCCTTTTCCCACAATGTTTTCTACCCTTCCCAAACCAAATTTCTATTCTTCAGTCACATTTACTTTGTCGTCTGCAAATGCTTTGAATTTGGACCAGTCTAAAAATTTTGTTGTTTGGTAAAGAGTTAAGTCTTTGTTTTACTCTATGTCGCATGACAAAATTTCGGACACCAACAAATTGAAAGCACTTGCAGACTACCAATTTAGTGTAGCTCAAGTGATGCTCAATGTTATCAAAACATTATCTTTTTACGTCATTAAAATCCCCTTTTTCCATGAAGTTTCCTACCCTTTCACACCCAAGTTATTTTGCCATATTTTCTTTGCTGCCTCCAAATGGTTTCTAATTGGACAGGTATACAATTTTGTTCTCTAGTAAAAGACTGAGGCAATAAGGAAAATATGAAAAGAATAATACACATAGGGGTTAAACTATATGTATTATACCTAAGGGCAAAAGTTAAGCCTATTTTATATTCCTTGAAAAAGAGGTAAACAAAGACCAAAATAACATGGCATATGACTTTATTTTGTGTGGTGCATTTCATCCATTCATTTAACTCTTTACCACACAATCCCGACTTTTAGCAACCTTGAGGAAGAAGCCTTTAGAAAACCTTGTGGGAAAAGGAGAAAATGCTGGTTCTCCTTTTCCCACAATGTTTTCAAAAGGCTACTTTTTCAGGGTCGAGAAAACCAGCGATTGTTTGGGAAAGAGTTAAATATAATTAAACGCTAAACATCGATATTAAAGAAAATGATACATTTGGGCAAAAGAATTGTTTTAACTGTATGGGATGGAATATGCTCAACTTTTTCCCATAGGTGTATTTTGTTTTTTATTTTTCCAGATAATGACAGGATGTTCTAGTATTCAATTTTGAAGAGGACACATCTGTATTTGATGACTTAGAAGTACACAGTGTGACAGGAACACTAACACTTACAAGACCCTTACAGAATAAAATTTTACAATGTCTGTGAATCAGGTGAGTATCATCTTTTATCAATGTTGACTCTTTACCAGACAATAAAACTTTAGACTTGTCCAAAATGTGGCTCAGTTGGTGGGACTTGTCTTTTAAAGGGTAGAGAACATTATGGGAAAAGGAGAAGATGCTCATGAGGGAAAAATAGAAAATGTTGGTTACCAGCTTTGCCTCCTTTTCCTACAATGTTTTCAAAAGCTGTCTTACTCAGAGTTGTTAAAACTCAGGATTTTTGGTAAAGTGTTGACTCATTACCCCCTGAACCTAATTTACCTCAGAAAACTTATAATAAAAACGTTAGCCCTGAAGTCCCTCGACCTGAGCCATTTTGCCAAACATAACCTTTTTCAAATCTCTCCTGAGATATGATTGTCTCAAATTATTAAGACAATCATTCTAACAAATTGGACTGAAAACATGGCCTCTAGAGTGTATACAAGCTTTTCTCTAGTATTTGTTTTAGTTACTTACTTTTTAGCCAAACATAGCCCATTTTTAAACTTGTGCAGATATCATCATGACAAATATTCTGACCACCTTTCATAAGTAATGGAAAGAAAATGTGGCTGGCCTCCAGATGCATTATACCAAGCAAGTCATCACATCATCATGGATCCATAAAATCCATTTAGCATAAGAATTGGCTGAATCAATAGGAAGAATGGTCCTTAGAGATGCAGAAAATGCTCAAAAAGCAAAAAGTTTCTACCCGTGTCAGCTTTAAAGAACTGCGCAGGTTGACATAGGTTGAAACTTTTTGCAGATGCATTATCTCTTTACCAAACAATCCTGGGTTTTAATGACCCCATGAAAGAAGCCTTTTGAAAACATTCTGGGAAAAGGAGAAAATGCTGGTAACCAGCATCTTCTCCCTTTCCCACAATGTTTTCTACTCTATCAAGAGCAAATTCTGCCATTTGAGACATCTTTAATTTGTCATCTGCAAATGCTTTCAATTTGGACTAGTCTAAAATTAAGTTGTTTGGTAAAGAGTTAAACTCCCTTATTCCCTTCAGTGATGGTATTTCCATTGTCCATCTTTCAGTGTATATATGCATTTTTTTGCTCAGCCAGTTAGTTTAGTGGTTAGCATATCTGACTCGTGAATTATTGATTGCGGGTTTGATACATGGTTGAGGCAAATTTTCTTTCCGGCAATTTTTCACCTGTTACCTCTGCTGCATGTGAGAAAAGTAGTCAGTGGCTTGGAAAGAAAGTTGTGTCAGCACTGGTGTGAGAAAACTAGGAAACACGTGTATTTGTTGCAAAGGTGCACTGACTGCCGTGATATGACCTAAGGTATTAAGACGGATGTAAAAACATAGTATTTTTTTGTACACATGATAGATACGAAATTTGTGGCTGGATTTTCATGGAGTTGTCAAGTATGTTATTGATTGTCAACAGTTTGAATTCTACTTAATTATTTTGTAGCATGATTTTTTCCTCAACCAAATTTAAGGCGATTGAATGCAAAAAATCAAATCTAGGTCTAGTGTCAATTTCTGTCTTTGATAGGGTTGAAAACATTGAGGGAAAAGCTATGCTGTTAAAACTCATTAAACTCAAATACATAGTTTTTTTTACTACATAAAAGATAACAATTTGTGATTAGATTTTCATGGAGTTTGTCAAGTATGTTGATTAACTGTCAATAATTTGAATTCTAGAGAATTATTTTGTGCACTGATGGTTAATGTGAGTTGAACTAATAGGGTCTTAATCCTTAACTCTTTCCCTTGTGACCAAATTTGAGACTCTGCCAAATTGTGAACATTTACAAAAGACAAATGTACCTTGGACAATATAAGAGTACCACATATGGGTGCCAATGCTCGGCTGCAATTGCTTGATTTTTAGTGAAAATTATAAGTAAAATGGAGGCAATAACTGTCAAAAATATGTTGATAGTTACCTGCCCCTGCTGTATGAATTCCCCTTTTTGATAGTTAGCAACTTGTCCAAGTATGAAGTAAAAGCAGTTATATTATTACAAAATGTCAAAGTTTTATGAAAATTCTAAGTCTTCAAAGGCGCATACATGTGGCAAAATATTTTGATGGTTATGTGCCCCTGTTGTATGAGTTCCCCTTGTGAAATGAACAATTTGTCCAGATTTGAAGTATTATCTTCAGCTATAAAAGAGATATTACATTATGTCAAAGTTTTTGTCAGAATTTCAAGACAAAAAAGTGGTATAACTGAGTTTAAATATTTTGATGGTTACCTGCCCCTGCAGTATGAGTTCCTCTTCCACTGCATAACAACTTGTCCAAGTATGAAGTAGATATCTTCAATAATTACAGAGATATTACAAAATGTCAAAGTTTTCAGACGATGGTGATGTAGATGGTGCCAGGACTATGACAATAGCTTGTCATTTTCTGTGAATACAGCCAAGCTAAAAATCATGTGTGAAAAGGCTGGAAAAGATTGTTGGAAAAGGAGAAAATGCTGGTTACCAGCATTTCATCCTTTTCCCACAATGTTTTCCTTAGCCTTCTTTTACAGGGTCATAACTCTAATTAATATTTTTTACCTAACTAAATTAAAGGCATCTGAAGGCAAAAAGTCAAATCTAGGTCAAACAATGATTTCAGTCTTTGATAGGGTGGAAAACATTGCAGGAAAAGTAGAAAATGCTGGCCTTGTCCATTTTTCTGAGGTTTTTGTGGCAAAAATACAATTGAAAGTCAAATTATGTGTCTCTTCTAGACTGAAAAGTGTCTGTTCAGTTGTTCACAATCCTAATGATTGATTAGGGCTGACTAATAAGGGTAAACATAATTTTTTTCATGCTATGTCTATCAGGACAACCATTATCAAAATGCCATTACTATGGAAGGTGCAATATTGTGATGCATTATAATTCTATCAAAGATTAATTTTGTAGGGTTCTTTATTCAGTATTAGAATAGACAGTAATTATCATTCTGTAAATATTTATCAAGAAACAATTGTATAACTGATAGAAATAATGTTCTGTCTCTCTGTTCAAAAGAATGGCACCAAAAACTTGCCTTTTCAGCTTTCAAACATGAGAGAAAAAATATCTAATGATTATATTTAACACTGAAGTTTTTTATAAACACTGAAGTTTTTATATTCTAAATGAATAACAAAAAGTGTACCTAAAATTTTGCCATATATGCATGGATTGAAAGTGACATAAAAAATTAATGTTATGTTTATATTATTCCTGTTTAACTGAAATCCGGTTTTATATTAGCTCCACTGGCCCAAGGCCAGTGGGCTTATGTCATGGCATGGTGTCCGTCATGTGTCCGTCTGTGTGTGCGTTAACTTTTATTTTAAACATCTTCTTCTCTGAAACTACCCATCCAATTTTGATGAAACTTCACAGAAATGATCCTGCCATAGTCCTCTTCAGAATTGTAGAAAAAATTTGATTCCTTCAAAATCTCTGATTGCCATGGCAACAAAACTGAAAAATATTGAAAATCTTTGAAAATCTTCTTGTTTGAAACCATAAAGCTTAGGGCTACCAAATTTGGCATGTAACTTTATCTAGTAGACCTCTACCAAGTTCTTCAAATTATAGCCCTGGGGTCAAATTAAGCCCTGCCCAGGGGGTCACAAAGTATACATGGGCTTATATAGGGAAAATTTTAAAATTCTTCTGGTACCTAGCCATAGGGCCTAGGGCTACTAACTTAGCCATGTAGCTTTATCAAGAGGGAATCTACCAAGAGTGCCAAAAATTATAGCCATGGGGTCAAATTTGGCCCCACCCCGGGGGTCACAAGTTTTACATGGGCTTATATAGGGAAACTTTTAAAATATTTTTGTACCTAGACATCCAAATTTTGCATGTAGCTTTATCTAGTGGACCTATATTAATTTTCTTCAAATTATAGCCTGTGGGTCAAATTTGGCCCTGGGGGTCACAAGTTTTACATGGGCTTAAATAGGGAAAACTTTAAAATTCTTCTGGTACCTAGCCATAGGGCCTGGGGCTACCATATTTTGCATGTACCGTAGCTTTATCTAGTGGGCCTCAACCAAGAGGGCCATAATTATAACCTTGGGGTCAAGTTTGGCCCCACCCCAGGGGTCACAAGTTTTACATGAGCTTTTATAGTGAAAACTCTACAAATCTTCTTGTTACTAACCATAAGACCTAGGGCTACTTAATTTAGCCCTGTCTTAGGGATCTCATTTTTTTAGGGCCTTTTTGTTTGTAACCACACCTTCTGGACTTGTATTATTTGGTATGGGGCTTCATCTTGTGGACCTCCAACCAGGAGCCAAGTAATTGTAGCATTGAGGCCAAAAATGGCTTTTCCCTGGGATCATAACTTTCTTGTAGGATTTTATGCAAAAGATTTTGTATGTCTTATGTATATACTATAGCCTCTTTTTAATGATTAAAATGTCTATAACTCAAGCCACTCATTGATTATTACATGTAAATACCCTAGCCCCCTTTTAATCATTAAAATATGTGTCAATTGAAATATTTGTAATGGAAACTACTCATATATAATTGCATGTATATACTTTCACCTCTGTTAATGCTTAAAATGTCTATAACTGATCCTGCTTATGGATAATTACAGGTATATACTATAGCTCCTCCTTACAATAAAAATGTCTATAACTGAAACCACTCATGGATGATCAGATGTAAATATTATAGCTCCTTTTAACAATTAAAATGTATATAACTGAATCAGCTCATGGATAATAACATTTCAAATAAGATAACCCACTCAATGATAATTATAAACTATTGCTTCTTTCAACAATTAAAATATCCATAAATGAACACACTTATTGATATTTATATACTATTGCCCCTGTTAACGATTAAAGTATCACTGAACACACTCATTTATAATCATATACTACTGCCCTTTAAACAATTAAAATATCCATAACTGCACACACTCAAAGATATTTATTGATACCAACAAAGCCAATATTCAAACCCTTAGTTACTTTGCGATCAGTAGCTTTTTCTTTTTTTATGAGATATAATATCATTCCATCACACTTTTGATGCTATTTCACATAATCAATATGTAGTTGTGCATAGAGTCATCCTGTCCCTATGCTATGAGTTTTGCAGTATGTAGTCCTTCATATATTAAATGTTACATATGATTTGCTGCTCCTCTCTTCTTAAATCCCTTGCCCATTTTCAATGAAATTTTACAGGAGTTTACAGTCGATAACTGATAGTGCATAAGGTCAGCATATCCCTTTGTAATGAATATTTGCAGAGTTATGGCCCTTTCTATGCTACATTTGATTTTTCAGCACTTTTTTTTCTTCACGACTTTGCTTAATGTTGATGAAAATGTAAAGGAGTCAGTTGTCCTTAGTGTCAGCATGTCCCTTTTTAGTAAATAAATGCAGTGTTATGGGCATTTTTAAACGCTTTTTTATTAATTTTGTAAGCACTTTTCTTCATTTTCATATGATATTTAGGAGTCATCAATAAGACATCGAGCTGTGCTTAGTGACAGCATGTCCTTTTTCAGTGAACACTGGCAGAGTTATGTCCCTTGTTGAATTATATGCTACCTTGGATTGTATTAAATTTAGTATGACTCTCAGTTTAACTGATAAGTATAACAGTCTCTATGGCCAAGGTCAGCTATCCTAAAATTGAATAGGGCCTAGGGTTTCTCATTAAATTTTGGGACGAATAGACTACCATTAGTGCTGGTCATGGTTAAAACAATCACAGGCAAGATAAAATATGTGCTTCTCATTGTTTGGGTCTAGGAATAATTCTTTATAAGAGCATGTGCTGTACAGTTACTAGTAGAATGCAACTAATGAAACAAGTATAAAGATATAATGAGGGCCAATGTCAGCTACCCTATTACTGGAAACAGTCTAGGTTTTATTCAGAAACTGTGGGAAAAGTTAGATGCCCACCAGTACAGATCATGGTTAGAAAAATGATGTCAGGCAAGATATTTTATATGTGCTACTTACTGGTTTGGGTCCAGGAAAATTTCTTCAAAGAGTATGTGTTTTACATAAAATGGTAGTGCTAGCAGCCATGGAAACAAGTATTAGGTTATAATAAAGGCCAGTGTCAGCTACACCTATACTGTTTAGGGTCTTTGTTTTATCCATTAACTTTGGAAAGAGTTTTATTCCCACTGGTTGTAACTTTGGAAAGAGTTTTATTCCCACTGGTGTAATGGAAGGTCATGGTTACAACAATTACAGGCAATATAATTATTTGTGTGTCTTATTGATATGGTTCAGCTACAATTTCAAGAGCATGTGCTGTACAATTATTGGTAGAAAACAACCATGGAGACAAGTATAAAGATATAATGAGGGCTGATGTCAGTTACCCTATTACTGGAAACGGTCAAGGCTTTATCCATAAATTGTGGGAAAAGTTGTATTCCCAATAGTACCGATCATGTTTAGAAAAATTACAGACAAGATTTTTCATTTGTGCTACTTACTGGTTTGGGTCCAAGAAAATCTCTCCGTAGAGTATTTGTTTTCCATTAAATGGTAGAACTTGCAACCATGGAGACAAGTATATGGCTATAATAAGGGCAGATGTCAGCTACCTTTATACTGTTTAGGGCCAAAGTTTTTTATCCATTAACTTTCGGAAGAGTTTTATTCCCCACTTGTATAATGGAAGGTCATGGAAAGAACAATTACAGGCAATATGTTTAATATGTGCTACTTACTGGATTGGATCCAGGAAAATTTCCTCCTATAGCACAAGTTTTTCATGGGTTGGTAGAACTTGCAACTATGAAGATAGTATAAGGTTATTATAAGGGCCAATGTCAGCTACCCTTATACTGGTTAGGGTCCACATTCTATCAATAATCTTTGAAAAGGTTAGATTACCACTAGTACATCTGCCTTTCATGGTTAGAACAATAAAAAGCAAGATGTTTTATGTGCTACTACTGGTTTGGGTCTTGGAAAAATTCTTCATAAAGAACATGTGCTTTACATTAAATGGTAGAACTTGCAACCATAAGGACAAGTATTAGGTTCTGAACAAGGGCCAATGTCAGCTACTCTAATACTGGTTATGGTAAAGGTTTTATCCATAAATATTGGAAAAGGCTGGATTCTCACTATCAAAGGTCATGGTTACAACAATTAAAGCCAAGTTTTTATATGAGCTGCTCACTGGTTTGGATGTAGGAAATTTCTTCATAAAGCATATGTTTCACATTAAATGGTAGAGATTGCAACCATGGAGACAAATATAAGTTTACAACAAGGGCCAATGTCAGCTACCCATATATTGAAAAGGGTTCAGTTTTATCCAGAAATTTCTGGAAGGTTCAATTCTCACTGGTATAGGTCATGGCTAGAACAATAACACTTACAAGCAAGATGTTTTATATGAACTACTCACTGGTTTCAAACCTTGAACAATCCTTCATAGTGCATGATTGTGCCTTACATTAAAAGGTAGAATTCGCAACCAGTTGAAATAAGTATAAGGATATTAAGAGAACAGATATGAGCTACCCTAATACTTGCTAGAGTTAATGTTTTATCCATATACTTTGGGAAGAGTTCTATTCCCACTGGGATAGGTCATGGTAAGAACAATTTCAGTTAACCCTTTACCAAACAATCCCTGGTTTTTACGACCCTGAGATAGAAACCATTTGAAAACATTGTGGGAAAAGGAGAAAATGCTGGTAACCAGCATTTTCTCCTTTTCCCACAATGTTTTTTACCCTGCTGGAAACAAATTTCAATTTTTGAGTTACGTTTATTTTGTCGTCTGCAAGTGCTTTCAGTTTGGACCAGTCTAAAATTTTGTGGTTTGGTAAAGAGTTAAGATATTTTATATGAGCCTCTGACTGGTTGGGTCCAGGAAAATTTCCTCATGGAGCATGTTCTTTACATTAAATGGTAAAACTTTCAACCATAGAGAGTTAGAGACATGTATTCGGTTATGACAAGGGCCTAAGTAAGCTACCCAAGTACTAGTTTGGGTCAAGGTTTTTTTATCTATAAATTTTCAAAAAAGTTAAATTCTCACTAGTATAGGTCTTGGTTACAAAGGTAAAGGAAAGATATTTATATGACCTGGTTACCTTTTTTTGGTCCATGAAATTTCTTCATAGAGCATTTTGTTTTACATTTATTACACTTATTGGTGGAACTTGCAAAATTTAAAAAACAAATAGTAATACAATGACATTTGGTAGGAAAAAAAGGTGGTAAGGGTTTGGCTGTAGGGGAGGAGGAGGCCATAATGTTTCCCTTAATTATGACAAGAAAAGCAAACAAAAAAATTTGGAGTACAAATAGTAACACAACGACAGTTGGTAGTGAATAAAGGTGGTAAGAGTTTGGCTGCAGGGAGGAGGAAGAGGCCATGATATCCCCCTGAATTATGACAAGAAAAACAATTAAAAAACAAAATTTAAAATACAAATAGTAATACAATGACATTTGGTAGGAAAAAAAGGTGGTAAGGGTTTGGCTGTAGAGGAGGAGGAGGCCATAATATTTTCCTGAATTATGACAAGAAAAGCAAACAACAAAATTTAGTGTATAAATTGTAATACAATGACAGTTGTTAGTGAATAAAGGTGGTAAGAGTTTGGCTGCAGGGAGGAGGATGAGGCCATAATATCTCCCTGAATTATGACAAGAAAAACAATTAAAAAACAAAATTTAAAATACAAATAGTAATACAATGACATTTGGTAGGAAAAAAAGGTGGTAAGGGTTTGGCTGTAGAGGAGGAGGAGGCCATAATATTTTCCTGAATTATGACAAGAAAAACAAACAAAATTTGAAATACAAAGAGTAATACAATGACAACTGGTAGTGAAAAAAGGTGATAAGGGTTTGGCTGTAGGGGAGGAAGAGGCAATTGTATCTCCCTGAATTATGATAAGAAAATAGAACAACAAAATTTGAAATACAAATAGTAATACTATGACAATTGACCTTTCTGCCAATTTTGGTTGACAGGTCTTCGCAAGACTTATCAGCCAATCAAAATGCAGCATTGGGCATCAATAAAAATCTGTGAAATGGTGAAAAGGTGTAGTTACAAATTGTGTGACACTGATAAAGGTTATCCAGATAGAATACAGGGGGAGTTAAATTTGTTCCATTTCCAAAGCAGAAAATGCATCTCGAAAATATATTCGGTTGATAAAACTATGTGGAAGACCTTGTGAACAGCTTCATCCATCATGGATCAATAAGAATTGTAATGTATGCACAAAAGTATGTATAAATGTCATTTTAGAAAGTACTTGCAAAAATAGGCATAGAAAAACCCATCAAAGAAAATTGCTGTTTCAATCACCAACAAGGTCTGTTGGATAACTACTTTCAAATTTTATTGTGCTTAACCCTTAATGCAGATCCTAAGGAGGAGGGCTTTTGAAAACATTATGGGAAAAGGAGAAAATACTGGTAACCAGAATACATGGATTCGTAGTGATAAGATAAGCATACTTCCTCGTTAACTTTGAGATGCTTTAACTAATTTACACAATGTTAAAGAAGTACAAAAAGTCTGAATTTCGGGGGTGAAGGACAGTACAATAGATTTACATGTGTCAGCAAAGTTTTGAACCTTAATGAGAAAGAATGAAACACATAAATACCTAAACATAACTCAGTTTTACCAAAGAATAATGGAATTTAAGATGCTTATTGTTTTTGTGGGGCTAGTTAAGTCGTCTCAACATCATATTCGATAACAAAATACATTGAATTAGACGCAATTCGAACATGCATAGATTGTCTGAATCAACAGAAAAAATTCAATTTTGGGTAAGGGAAACTGGATGTTTGATGATTTTAAAATGTGTTAAGTGTGCCATCAATTAACAAACCCTTTGAAATGGCAGATGTGCTAATCCACTTAAATATGGCTAAATCAAAAGTTGATTTGATGTAAGATAAGTTGCCTTTTAAACTGAAGTTCTGAAACAGAACAGAATAGAAGTAAGACCTTTAATCTACTGTTAGTATGCTTAATAATGTAAGTAGCAGATCGTTTTAATCCAAGACTAGGCTACATACTATTCGCAGTCTGATCTATATCTACACACTCAGCATATTCTTCACGTTTAATGTTTGTTCCAGTGATGAGGTTTGTCTTTGAAAGGGTAGAAAACGGCCAAGAAAAGAGAGAAATGTTTTCAAAGTCTCCTTCAAGGTCGATGAAGGACTGGACTGTGTGGTAAAGGGTTAAATTGTAATCCTTTTCCTATATTGTTTGCAGTCAAATTATGTTATATACTTACGAAATGTCTTAAAAACTTCTGCCCTTTAATTAATTATACATTTTGCCGACAGAAGTTACACACAATGTATTTTTATTTGAAATGCTGCAGTGCTAGCTCTGGCTCAAGTAAAATAATGGCCAACAATTTTTTCTAGAAAAAAATAATAGACAAATTAAGCGCGCGAAATTTGGTTTAAAAGAAAAGACATGCACATGTAGTATTAACTTTGTTTTTTACTCATAGTTTTAAACTTTCATTCACATAATCATTTCCATTACAATAATAATAATAATAAAATGGTCATATGTATTTAATCTTACCTTGTAGAAAATATTGTGGGAAAGGAGAATTTGCTCTATACCATTTCCTGGAATAGTGCTCCTTTTCCCACATTAGTTACATAAAAGCATAAAGGCTTTTAGGTCCTAGTTTCTTTTGTTGAATGGTTAATCCTTTACCAAAAGACAAAATTTCATTTTAATCTTACATTGTAGAAAATATTGTAGGAAAAGGAAAATTTGTTCTACACCATTTCCTAAGGATAGTTCTCCTTTTCCCACATTATTTGCATAAAAGCATACAGACATTTAAGTCCTAGTTTCTTTTGATGAATGGTTACTGTTTTACCAAACATTTTTTTTTTTTATTGTAATAAATGATGTGCACAAGAGAAGGAGAAAATTTTCTATTACATGATGAATTACCTCCCTTTATTATCTGCTAACCTTAATTATTTTCTAATAAGGTCAATGAGGAGGATAAAATGTCTTAAATAAAGTCATTCACTCGATAGTACCTAAACAGTGAAGTGGACGAGGTTATCAACTTAAGCCTTTAAATTTAATTTTAATTTTCATACTGCTATTCACTGGTACCACTGCTAAATCCAATACTGTAAATGCAGTTAAATTTTCCTTAGTTTATTATCTTTTTTAATTGGCGATAGTTTTCGTTGAGGACGACCCATGTTGACGTATAAGTGAAGAATGATAAGATTTTAAGGGTTCAAGAACAAGATTTATTAGAATAATGTCAACATGTCAATTAAATTCAATTATGAATTATTGTTTTCTTTTTGTTCGCCGACATTTAAACAGCGCCGATTTACGTTAGCAATGTAAACGAATTTATGATATCTAATTGAATTCCTGTAGTCGCCATCGCCGTTTCTGGCGGTATTGAAATCCAAGGCATTCTATCACTGCGTCGAGTAAAACAGTCGATCAAAATTTAACGCGAAATAAACAAATAATCGCGTTCTCCAATTAACGGCTTAGAATAACAACCTATAACATGACACGCGTTGTGGAATATACAAGCCAACTGTGACCTGTCGATTACCTAAGGTTGCGTCCGTCAAGGTGTGAAACAAGTGATTACCACATTTCCGGTGCAAATTAGCGCGTGATCCAGGCAAGTAAAGGGAATTTTACCCGACTTTTTTGGGAATAAATTAATCGACAATTTTTTATCGACAATTGGAAGAATTAATCGACACCTGAATTAATTAATCGACAATTGTCGATAATGTCGATTGGCAGCGCGAGCACTGAATGCTGTGACCGAACATAGAATTAAGAACATATTTGCATTATTTTATTTCTCGATTTCTCATAAATATGACGTTATTTTAAGTATTTTTTCTGTTTAAGTTGTCGATTAAGTTTATAGGAATGTTGGCGAAAAAAGTTGGGATATTTAACCTACAGTGAAATATCAGCTAGAATAAAACTGAAATAAACGCTTTTTCTCTTTGTATTCGATGCCATTTTCTGGTTTGTTTGTCAGGCTTGACAACCGAAATACCGCGTTACTAAGGTGGGTGTGCCAAACTCGCGTTTACAGAAAGGTCAATTGGTAGTGAAAAAAGGTGGTAAGGGTTTGGCTGTAGGGGAGGAGGAGGCCATTATATTTCCCTGAATTATGACATGTATTTGATTTTAAGCACTCATCCAACAGTATAAATAACTTTTGAAAATACATGTACATGTGTATAAAGAAAAATAGACACTAAAGTCAAAGAAAAACAAACTTAAAAAAAAACAGAATGAAAAATACATGTATAAAGAGCAATACACTTGTTGTAAAGTAAAAGGTTGAAAGGTTTGGCAGTGGGGAAGGAGGAGGCCAACAGATGTCATTGCAAAATAGAAAAAAAAGGAAATTTGGTTTTAGTCAAGGAAAAGTCAGGGAAATTTGCTTTAATCCAATTGTGGACACCCTGGGAAGGTTTCAAGGTTATTGCATAGATAGGTCGTTCCATTTTGGTCATTTTTTTTTCTGATTGGACTTCATTCTGGTCATTTCTTACACATTTAGTCAATTTAACTCTTTGATAAACAGCAACAATATAGACTTGACCAAAATTGAAAGCATTTGCAGAGGACAAAAATAAATGGTACTCAGATGATGGAAGGATAGAAAACAATGTAACACTATAAAAGGAGAAAATGCTGGCCATGGGCATTTTTTTCTTTTTTTTTCACAATTTTTTCGAGTCTTCTTCCTTAGGTTTGTTATAGCTCAGGATTTTTAGGTAAAGGGGTAATTATCATTCCTGTCATGTTCTCCCCACTGTTAATTCTGTACCCATTTTGGTAGTTTTGTACCTTTAATTACTCATTTCAAACTGTTCAAGTGGTTAAAACAGAGGATTAGAAAATCAAAGTTGAATTTGAGGTTGTCATCTCTTAGTTATTGATCAATGTGGAATTTCAGGTTATGTATGTACATGTTTTTGTGATCATTATGACAGAGGTAAAATTTTTACATATTGATATCACATATCGTAAACTTCAGATTGCTACTACATCTGTAAGACTGAGATATGATAAAGGACAACTCTACCTGACATGTAGGGTTTGGGCCTGTCTGTAACATCCAACCCTGTTCATGATATCTGGCAAAAGATATCTCCTTAAACTTGGTTATCCATACTTGCCTGTGTAAGACACAGGAATATGTTATCTGTCACCCAGCCTATGTGAAATTGTATTTGTGAGGTCTTAATGTTTGCACTCACCAAAGAAAACCTTTGTTAACCATAATTGCCTATGTATGACGCAGGTATATGTTATCTGTCAGCGAGACTATGTGAAATAACATATGTGAGATTACAGTTTTTGCATGTACAAAGAGAAAACATGACTTTTAGGAGCTGTTGTGATTGTATGATTCCCATGCACGTACGCTATACAGACAAAAACAATTACAGGCTACCACCAATGCTAATGTGTATGTTTAAGTGCTAGAATTGTAAAATTTTGATAGGACATGATATTCATAATTTGATGAGAATAAGTGGTCCTCAGCAAGGTTTGAGAAGTATATTTGTTACTCCATAAAAACCATCTGTTGTTACTCCTTAAGAAGCTATATTCCCATGTTGCAGACAGTGTACAAGGGTTGTCCCATTGAATCATAGACACTTGATATAAAAAGATTTCTTAATGTCTGATTGCAATAATTTTACAAGTATGTATATTTTAGAGCAGTGATGTGCTATATTTTAGAGCAGTGATGTGCTATTTCTAAAGAGCATAAGCTTACTGTTACATGCAGTTGTTAACGTCACAATGTGCACTGGTTGGCAATTTGTGATATATTTCAAAATTGTAAATTAATGACTATACTTTATATCTTAATGATGTTTTCAGCAAATAGTAATCTTAGTTTAATAAAATGATGAATAGAATCTCGTTAAACTGTATCCCTCAGTTTTAGTGTCACTCCCATTGTCTATGATTTAATGGGTCAGCCCTCGTAGATCAAGATCAGGCTGCACAGGGATGCTGTCCCTACTTTGATGTACACTTTTGATATTTTGTGAGGTATTCTGGTGAGAGCAGCCTTGAAATTGCTTTAATTATACCTTTACTACCGATAAACTCACCTGAGCATGAAGTGCTTCATATGAGCCATTGTGATTGCTTATTGTCCAACAACTGTATGTCTGTTCAACCACAATTACAAAACCTCCCCCCAGACACTAATGGATGAAAGAAAATTGAATTTAATGTCCAAACTCCTCTGGACATGTCAATCAAAAGTTGATTCAAAATGATTTTAATAATGTGAACAATTTTACTACTCGCGATGTTGGTATCTGTGTTGGAGGCAGCATTAAATTTTACATTTACATTTTTTTACATTTAAGATTTTTAAGAGCTGACACTTTCCAAACCATATGGATTGGTTCACATTTGTTACGATGATAGATACACTGGTAGGTCCAAAGTTTCTGTCAGCAGTGCAATGCCCATGATCTTAAAGTCCAGGTTGTAGACTTTAATACTGTACATAAAAGTTATACTTTCTGTAAGTTTTTTAACCCATAAAGTGCTGGAACCGAGTTAAGTTGTTTTTGCAGACAGTGTAGATCAAGATCAGACTGCACAGAACGTGCAGTCTGATCTTGGATCTACACTGTCCGCTACTTTGTTACGTATTCTGGCCATGACATCAATGAAAATTTGGTACTACGGATTCTTTTCAGAATTGAAGTGGTCCATTATATTAATTCAGCACTGTAGGTGTTAAGAGCTCATATTTTCCAAACTGAATGATGGATTAGGTTCAAATATGGCTTGATAACAGATACATGTCCAAAGTTTAATTGAGCCATTCCCTAGCCATGCCCATACTCACAGTCTTAAGGTCAAGGTCACCAATTTTGAAATTTTATGTTGAAGTTTTCTTTGCAATCATTCTGTAGGTTTGTTATAACTCTGGATTGTTAGGTTAAGCTTTATGTATATTTTTGTCAAACCCACTGTTAACTTTGTACATTTTTGGTAGTTTTTGTACCTTCAATTGCTAATAATTTTGAATTGACTTTTAAATTTCGTATTGGTCATTAACAGTTTACTTTAAATTTTTTGAAGAACCCACATCTTCAAAACTGTATGATGACTTTGATTCATATTTGTGATAGAGGTCCAAATTAACTTATACAGGTCAATGGTGCTGTATGATGACAGTTCTTGTTTATGGGATTCTATGTTCTGTGCTATATATGTATCAGAAACTTTGAAGGTTTTTTTTTCTAGGACCACATGACTTGGAATGTTGATACTTGATATTTAGCATGATAGGATAGTTGTTAGTCAAAGTTCTTCAATATATGTCTCTGGGGTAAAATAATGTCCTGCCATATTGGTCACAGGTCAAACATGGAGTAATAAGAGGAAAACAGTAGGAAAAAATCGTGTCTGATACCCAAAAACATAGAATGTTGATGTTTGGTATGTGTCTACTACATAGGTTAATCCATTCTCAAAGTTGTTCAGATTGTACCCAAAGATGTTAAAGATTGTCCAGTCCCAGGGGTCTCATGTTTTACATTGTGTTCTATTGGAAGAACTTCAAAATTCTTCCTTTGGTCCTGTAGTTTTTAACATTCTATGAGTTATAGCTGTGAAACTTCACTGTAGTATAGATCTTTATATGCAGATGATGTGCACACCTTCATTGATGAAAAACATTGTCATGTACACTGTTACTATAAACAGGAAGAGTGAAACCTGCAGTTTCTTCTACACTCTTTGAGCTATGTTTGTGGAAGTTCAGTTGGCAATAGGTTTTAGCAGTTAGATTATAACAGTACTATTCATTTACAGCACATTTTGCTATTAGCTAATGAAGATAGAACAATCAAGATTCAAACTCTGAGCTAGTATGAGTCTTACATTTTGTCATGCAGTTTTAGCTCTTATTAACTTAGGTGAGCGATGTATGACTACCGTGCTTTTCTTCCTCAAATTGTCATTTTATTTATATGGCAGGCACTTAAACCCTTCTCTGGTGAAAGCAGCCTTCTGTTGGGGCCAAAACAGAGATACACCTTGGTAATTTGGAACTAAATTGAATCATCTCTAGGGGCACAGTCTGTTTTGATCACCTGTGAATGCCAGCAAGTCAACGGTGTGGCACCCACACACCAATGTGGTGAGATGGGACGATTCTGTCAATCTTTGGAACATCGCTGGCGGCAAACCTGCGGTAGTCTTGTCACAAACTAGGGCGGAACCTCGGTAGCCTTTGGTCAGAACATGCAATCCAGCTTCTTGAACTGGGACAAAACCAGGTAACATTGGGTCTATGAGACTGTTACCCCATTTTTTGGGGGAAAATGCCCCAGGTATACGTGCTACTCTTCACCATGAGGAATTCAGACCATTATCATGACTGTGAGTGTGAGAATGGGATTTAATTAGAGACTTGGGATGACTTTAAGTAAAGTAGATTTTGAATTTTTTAGAGTCAAGTACAACTTTTAGTTCATATTGCAGAGTGTAGATTAAGATCAGACTGTACAGAACATGCAGTCACATCTTTGATGTACACTGTCTGACAGTTTGTGAAGTATGATTGTGAAAGAAACCTTGAAGTCGCAATATCTGTGTCTTGTCTATTGGTTTAAGATATCCTTTTCATATTTGGCAGGCACTTTATCTCTTTCCAAACATTTCGATCATCGAAAGTGAAAGTATTTGCAAATCAAAAATTCCTTGTGATTCCATTGATAAGATTTGTCTTTCAAACGGAAGAAAACAATACATAAACAAATAAAATGCTGTCTACTCTCAATTTTTAGCTCTATTGGCCAAAGGCCAGCAGAGCTTATGTCATGGTGTGGTTTTCCTAGTCAGTCTGTCCGTTTGTTTGTTAGTCTTTTTCTTGTTTAATCATTGAAGTCTAATTTTTTGTCAGATTTTCATAAAACTTATACAGTTTCTTGATATCATCAATAGCCTAAACCCTATTGATTTTGAAACAAATGTCCCAATTAGTAAGGGAAAAGTAGCCATAAAAAGTTGAAAATTTACAATTCTTGTTGATGCGATGAGGTCCACATTTTGCGGTTGGATTTTTGTGAAACATACACAGTTTCTTTATATCATCATTAGCTTGAACCCCATTGATTTTGAAAATAACCTAACGATTAAAAAGGATAAATTAGCCATTTGAAGTAGAACATTTGCATTTCTTGTTTTCACAATAAAGTCTGCCTTTGTGGTCAGCTTTTTGTAAACCTTGCACAGATCAATTGTAATATCAACAGCTTTAACTCTATCGATTTTGAAAAAAATGTGACAGTTAGGAAGGGAAAAGTAGCCATTTAAAGTTAAACATTTGTCTTTCTTGCCTACACAATTTAAGACTACATTTATTGTCAGATTTTCTTGAAACTTGCAAAGGTTATTTTTATCATCAATAGCTTTAACCCTGTCAGGAAAAGTAGCCATTTTGAGTTGCATTTCTTGTTTACTTGATTGAGTAGGCAATTTTGATCCAATTGTTTTAAAACTTGCACAGATCACTTGTATAATCATCAAGGGATTTTACGCTTTTGAAAATGAAGAAAATCCAGCATCAGTTAAGGAAAAGAAGCCATTTGATGACTAAGTCTTGTTTATTCAATAAAGTCCACTTTGTTGGTTCATGTAAACTGCATGAAATCCAAAACTTTTGTCATAATGAGCAGCAATCTAACAAGTACTAAATCCTTGTCAGATTTCCTAACAAGTGGTTTCAACAAATTCTACTTTGATTATTTCACTAATTGTTCAATTCTTCATGCCTACTTATTATGCTGTATTAGTGGATTCAAGCCCAGTTACATCCCCCCTCCACACCATGTTTTGTCAGTGTTTTCGTCTTTTTCCTTTTAACATCAATGATAGTATGCTAGAAAATACTAGTAAGCAAACTTACAGCCAGTAGAGCAATTCAGACCCTCAAGGGCCTCTAGTTTCCTCAACTTCCTTACTTAGGATTTTAAAATCACAAATTATTCTGTAAAGGGTTAACTCTTAACCAAATGACAAAAGAACTAGACTTGTTTACAGACAAATTGAAATTTTGATGGATTTTTCTTTGCAATGGTAACCAGCATTTTCTTTTCTCACAATTTTTTCAAAGCTTTATTCAGTACAGGATTGAGAGTAAGGAGGTCAAGCTTATACCATTATCCCCACATATTTTTTTTGACTACTCTAATTTTTATGCTGCCAGAGAAATGCAGAATAAGTTTGTATCTATTTTACCTAAAATGAAGACAAGATTATAAATAAAAATACATGTAGGCAAATGGAAAAATTGCTCACCTAGAAGAGTGTCCTTTTGTAATGGCAGAGACAGTCAATGGAAACTTTTCTCTATAGTCAATTGTGATTGCTTGTAGTCCATGCATTTGTCCACCCTTAGTTACATAAATTGCCTGTCTTTAGAAACAACTGAGCCAAATGAAAGTAGTGTTTAAACTCAGAGATGAATTATAAGGAGTTATTCTTATTCAGGACAAGAACTAAGATGATTCTGGTGCTGAAATAGCAAAAACCTGGGCCCAGTTTCACAAAAAACCTTAACTTTTATTTTGCTCTGGTCCACTAACAGACTCTGACATAACTCTTTACCAAACTATGTTAACATACTTTTAGACAAGTCCAAATTGAAAGTATTTGCAAGCGACATAATTAATGTGACTGAAATGTTGTGTCAACTCAGGATTTTAGAATGAAACGACAGCCTGTTAATATTAGTGAAATGTGTCTCAAATACCAAACTTAAGTCAAAAGTTAGGGGATTTGAGTAAAATAAGAGACATAAGTTTTTTTGGTAAAACTGGGCCCTGGTCTTATTGTCAAACTTTGCCTAGATAACCAGTATCAGGCTGTAACAAACAGTGTTAAAATGGTTATCATAAGTTGACCTTTGAACTATTTTTTTTAAGGCAAATTTTCAAGCTATTATTTTGTATACATTTCTTTGTGTAAACTTTGAAAATCTTTTTGTCTGTAACACTAGGCATAGAGTTTTGAAATTTGGTATTTATTATCAAAAGATGGTCCCATATCAAATTGGGTCACTTTGATCACTAATGGTCCATCTCCTTGTGGTTACAAGTATTACAAATAGTTCCATAGACTGGTTAAGAATCAATATTTCTAAAGAATCTATCAGCTAGAATGATAAATACAAGCCATGTGATCTATCTTGATCTGCCGATCATGCACAAAATCTTAAAAAAAAAAAAAGTAAAGCAGAGGATCATTGTTTTTGACCATAAAAGAATGGAATTTGTCAGTAGGAAACTTACCTTTCCAGGTTAATTCAGGTGAGCAATATAGAACCATTGTCATCCTCTTGTTTACAAAAAACTTGACTGTGTCATGAAAAAACATGAAAATACATTTCATTTTCTTTTTAACGCCGCTGAAGTCAAAGTAGTGAGTTATATCTTCTAAAATTTAAAGGATTTTCATATTATGAACAGAAAAGTTGAAATAGACTGTCACCAACGAAGGATCAAGACACTCCAGAAAGCTTGTTGACCTATTAAGGGGCAGATAATTGTAGGAAAGTAATCCCAGCATGATTTATTTGTCTCTATTCAATGCAGATAATTGTAGCGAATTCATTACAACAGCCCTTATCTTTCTCTATCCATAGATTTTTGGGAGGGTAAGATTTCCATCAAAATAAGTCATGGTTTGTACAGTTATAGTTAGCAAGATATTTTATACAAGCTAGACTAGTACTGGGTTAAGTCCAGGATAATGGCAGGTTGGCAACTGTCCACAGTTGGGGTGAGGATGCTGTCACCAAGGACGGATCAAGGCAAGCTAGAAAAGTTGTCGGTCTATTCAGGGGCAGCTGTGTTCAAGTGTACAGTCAGTCTTACACATCTGAGGTATTTCTTCAAAATGAAGAAATGGAAAATAGTTAACAAGTAAATCACCTACAGGACAGACCATTTTTACAGACCACATCAGTGGACTTTTTTCACCTTCTAATCAAAGATGGTGATTTAAATAAATTTAACATATTGCAGAGATCAAGACTAGACTGAAAAAAATGTGTAAAGACCAGTACTAGGCGAGTTATAATTGAATATATTTTTCAGGGGAATTTTTTCCTGGACCTTGAAAAGTAACGAGCTTGTGTGACAAATCTTGCCTAAAATTGTCCTAACCAGGACTTAAATGGCGTAACTCAAACTCTTCCTTAACTGTATGGATACAACCTAGACTCTTACCAGTATTAGAGTAGCTGACATTGGCCCTTGTTATAACCAAATACTTGTGGAGCTAATTTTCAGTCCTACCAAATTCAAAATACATCTTACATGAAGAGTTTTTCCTGGATCCAAATCAGTATATGGCTTGCATATTTTTGCTTACCATTGCACTTACTGTTTGGATTCTAACCCTCAAATAGTTTCTATTTAAACTGGCTGGTGACAATTAATGTACTAGGAGCTTTGATATCTCTGATAGAGAAAATAAAGCTTGAGAGGATGATTTTTTTACAACAATCTGCCCCTGAAAGATCAATAACCATTCTGGTTTGTTTTGATCCAACTTTAGAGGCAGTATATCTCCTCTTTTGTGCTGAGAAACTGAAAATCTTGGTCTTTTCATTTAGGACATAAGACTTCCACTATTCTGTCTCCCATTGAGTAATCAACTCTGCACTTTTTCTGACTGGAATTTCCCTGATGCTAAACAGAGCAAATAAAAAGTTTTGGAAAGTTTTTGTGAAATTGATAAAAAGATTTTCTACCTTTTTTTTTGTTTACAACATGCTTTTAAGATTTTTTACGACTTTACAAACCCCCCCTTTCCCCCCACACCAGGCTCAGCAAATTTCTTTCTGAGGATTCATTCCTCTCTCACAACTGACTATTGTTTTGATGATGTTTATGTGGGATAGCAGCCAGTGGCTTGGAAAGAAGAATGTGTGGAGTACTGGTAAAAGAGATTCCAGGAAAGCATGGATAGGTCTGGCTGCAGCAATATAACTGAAATAATGTTGAAAAACGGCATCAAACACCATACAATCATAAGGGTGTATTTATAAAATTCATTTATTATTGCATTTTATTGAAGTTATTTTCAAATTTGTGTGTAGAGAGTGTTACGAGACAAGCGTAACAAGAAAAAAAAAACAGCAACAAGCCTTTAACAATTAACTCTTTACCAAACGACAAAAAATTAGACTGGTCCAAATTGAAAGGATTTGCAGACGACAAATTAAATGTAACTGAAATGATGATTTTTGTTTTGGATGGGGAAGAAAACATTGTGGGAAAAGGAGAAAATGCTGGTTACCAGCATTTTCTCCTTTTCCGACAATGTTTTCAGAAGCCTTCTCCTACAGGGGCGTCAAAACTCGGGATTGTGTAGTAATGGGTTAACAATATTTATTAGTGAATAAAGACAAAATAGTACAACAAGAGTTAAGTTTGAATGAAATTTTTGACAATTCTTAATCTTAGAACAAGAAATAGAATATGTCCCTCAAAAATTAAGAATTATGATTAGACTACAAAAAGTATGGAATTTCTGGTTCTTAAAACCTAAATTAACAACAGTTTTAACTTGCAAATAGATATGAGCAACCTGTTTAAAAATTAAGCAATTCTAACCTACAGTTCTATATCCCAAGTTAAATCCAACACTTTTCACTAATTCTGTATCCTCTAAGCCACAAGTCTAACTTCGAAAATCCATATCACCAAGTAAGTCACTCCTATTTATATCAGCTTGGAAAATTCTAGATTAGTCTTTTCTAGAAAGATGACAACAAGCTATTTATAGACATGGACAGGTAAACAACTTGTTTACTAACAATCCTGTTTCTAAAAATAACCACAATGAAAAACCAATGAATGTTCTTTATATTTCTAGAATATTCTGCATACAGAGCGACAACGGAAACAGGTCACATGTATATCCTATTACTTAACAGAGAGTTAATATGAGAGAAAATTTAAGGAGTGGATTGTTTAGCTCTACAGGCCTAAGGCCAGAAGAGCCAGTGCCAAGGCAAGGTTTCTGTCATCTATCCATCCATCTGTCCATTTATATACATTATATTTGTGATATAGTCAACATTTGTAGTTTGATCTTTTTAAAAATTATGCACATTATTCAATTCATCCATAGTGTGAAACCCTTTGAACTTTAAGAAAATCCAACATGTAGGGAAAGTTCAATTTTTTTACACAATAAGGTCTACATTTTTTTGTTTTTTGGGATATTTCTGCAACTTGCACAGATTATTCGTATTAACTCTTTACCAAACAACATAATTTTAGACACAACCAAATTGAAAGGATTTGTAGAAAACAAATAGTGAAAATTGTCTTTAAAAATGGTATAAAATGTTGTGAAAATGTTGTTTACAAGCATTTTCCCATTTTCCCTCAGTATTTCAAAGATACTGTATTTGTTGACTGATTCTTGTGTACAAAACGAAGACCAAATTATTTGTTGCACTTTTTTTAAAGCTTAATGCTATTGTGTATTACAGTGATTAATAAAGCCCTGTTGAATTTGGACTGATTTCTAAAGATTTGAGGATTTTCCTTGATCATTGCCCTATTTGTCCCTTGCAAGATATGTATTAGGCTGTTTTTATTCTGTTACTCCGACTGGCACGCATTCAGGCCCAGTGCAAACCTGTTTTTTTTATTTTAGCATTAGTGACTAATGGATGTTAGAAAATGACAGAAATTTCCTGAAATGTTGCTTTAAAAGAATCAGATAATTTTCCCTTATGGCTTGAAGCTGATGATACATACTGTAGGAAAATTTAGCATAAATTTAACTGCTTCTTTCACTATACTGGTCAGTAATTGCTGGTAGAGCGATTTAGGCCCTCCTGGATCTGTTGTTCCATTTGTTGAACAGTATTTATATGTATAAGTCTCTCTACATTTAAGGAATAACATATACAAGCTTGATCTTCATTTCTTTAGCAGTGTACAAGTTAGAGTAGTTAGAATTTTCTAAGGGGGGGTAATGGTATTAGCTTGACCCTTGAAAGTGCCTGCCCAATAAGAAAAGGACCATTAAAATCAATAGAACAGGCATAGATCATGTAACTTCAAGGTTGATTTCATCAGAATACCAAACAAAACATCAGGCATTGCACATCACAGATGATACTGCATGCTCTGTGCAGTCTGAACTTGATCTACCATATCTGCAAAATGAACTTCAAGTTGTACTTGGTTCATGATTTTTAGTAACTAGTCTCTTTTATGCAATTCAAGAAAGGTCAGATAACACAAATTCAGAATCTACTTTAAGTAAGATCAGCCCAAGTCTCTTGTTAAAGCCCTACTCTCACAATCATCACAGTGTTCCTCCGAGTGAAGTGTAGCTGGTAATCAGAGGGTGTTTTCACCCTAGAAATGGGTTAACATTCTCATACACCTGATGTTTCCCTGGTTTTATCCTGGAAAAGAAGCTGTATTGTGTGCTGTGACCACAGACTTTCGAGCGTACGCCCCGCTTTGGGATGGAATACCAACGGCTTGTCGTCAGTGATGTTCTGAAGATTGCCAGAATTGTCCCATCACATCCCACTTGTGTGATAGTGACATGCCAGTGTCATGCTGTCATCAACAGGTTACCAACACAGGGTATGTTCCTAGAGGTGATTGAACTTGCTGCCAAATCACCAAGGTTTATAGTGATTTTGGCCCTGATAAATAACGCAATTTCAAGGCTATTCTCACAAGAATACCTCACAAAATATATTGTACATCAGAGATTATGCCACTTGGAATATTCTCCTTATGTGGCCTTGGTTTATCCTTTTACCTTTCAATCCTGTTTTAATGACCCTGAGACAGAGGGTTTATGAAAACACGGTGGAAAAAGGAGAAACCAGCATTTTCTCCATTTTCCAACAATGTTTTTCTGCCCAGTCAGTGAAAAATTTCACTTTTTTATACATTCAGGGCTTTAACTCTTTACCACACAACAAAATCTTAGACTGTACCATATTCAAAGCATTTGCAGATGACAAACAAATGTGACTCAAATATTGAAACATGTTTTGGGAAGGGTAGAAAACTTTGTGGGAAAAGGAGAAAATGCTGGTAACCAGCATTTTCTCCTTTTCTCACAATGTTTTCAAAAGCTTTCTTCTTCAGGGTCATTAAAAGTCGGGATTGTGTGGTAAAGAGTTAAGCCTGACCATTGTTGTTCATTCAAATTGTGCACAGCTCTATTATTTTGAAAAGTGCAGTCTGATCTTAAATCCATGCTGTCTGTTGCTTCATTCTAGACCAAGATTAGCCTAGAGATTACCTTTATTATACCCCCCCACAACGAAGTGGAGGGGGGTATACTGGAATCGCCATGGCCGTCTGTCCGTCCTTCCATCTGTCCATCCGTCCGTCCGTCTGTCTGGCGACAGTTTTTCAGGTACTGAACTAAAATTTACACACAGTGTTCTAATATATATGAAGTTGTGCATGTGCAATTTTCATGACCCTGGTGCGATTTGTTGCAGAATTATCTGAATTGTGGAATTTTAAAAAAAGTTTGTGGGAAGGATGAATTTTATAGTTTCTAAGTTTGTTTCCATGCTGGGCCCCTGCCACTTGGGGCCTTAGAAATAGGTGTCTGCCTTCACCTCTGTGGCATATGGGTGGTAAGAGTCCCCAGAAACAGAGGAGACCGATATGCAGCATCACCCTTCTCCACCAGCTCTTCTTTGGTAGAGTTGTCTGTCTGTCAGGGCACCTGTCTTAACGAAGTGGAGGTGGGTATACTGGAATCGCTATGGCTGTCTGTCTGTCCGTAGACACAAATTTGTCCAGCGAAATACTCCGACAGTTTTTCAGGTACTGAACTAAAATTTACACACAGTGTTCTTATATACATGTATATGAAGTTGTGCATGTGCAATTTTCATGACTCTGGTGCGATTTGTTGTGGAATTACCTTCCCTTGAACTTTTTTCAACTCTTACTTTTGTACTAAACCATTCTGCTTTCTGTGACAAAGACCTGTTTTGTGACGAGGAGCTGGTGAGGGGTATGATCATGTTTAGTGATAGCTCTAGTTTCACATGGATCATATATAGTGAAAGAAAAACTTCTATTTTGTTTATTTGGCTTTTTTATCCCCCGCCGAAGGCGATATAGTTTTAGCGTTGTCCGTCTGTCTGTCCGTCTTTCCGTCCGTGTGTTTGTGTCTCCGTCCGGGAGAATATCTTTAATACCATTGGACAGAATTTCATGAAACTTTATACATATGTACAATAACCTATTCCACCAAAACAGTTTTTCCTTTTCTTGATTGCATGCAAAATGGCAGACTGGGAGTGATTTTAAGTAACACAGTCAAAATGTATTTTTGATGTTTTGAGTCTTATCTTGAAAACTATACAGAGTTTGTACATTGAACTTGTCACAGCTATCAACTACCGTTAGGAAATGCAGGATAAAAAGTTTCACCCAGATTGACCATGCAACACCACAGTTGTATATACTCTTGTTTTTTGTAATGCTGTGTCATTGAAAATTAGGGGGCTTGATGTGTATTTCCAATATGGACCAATATCTCTTTTACCATAACAAAATGTTATGAAACTTCATTTTTATATTGTTTATCACAAGCCACAGACAATTATTAGTTGTATATATTTCATGAAATACCACGTCATGAAAAAAGGGGGCTAAATGTTTAATTTCATCATGGACCAATGACCGTCTTGTCATATGTCTTTCCGGGCAGATATCTTCTAAAGTGCTTGACAAAAACTAATGGAAATTCATACACTTGCTCCTTATGATGTCCGCCGAGTTTTTTTTGCTGTTTTGATATTCAATATGGTGTCATAGAAAAAGGGGGCTTCATGTATATTTCCATTAGGGATCAATATCTCTTTAACTCAGAATCATACATGAACATTTATGAACATTCATACTTATTCCTTATGATAGTCCGCCAATAACATTATTTCGGCCTTTTTCATTAAATGTTATGTCATGGAAAAAGGGGGCTTGACGTATATTTTCATTATCGACAATATCTCTTTAACTACAAGACAAAATGTTGTGAAACTTCATCTTTATGTTGTTTATCATAAGCCACAGACAGTAGTTATTTGTTTTTATTTCATGAAATGCCATGTCATGAAAAAAAGGGGCTTAATGTATAATTTCATTATGGACCAGTAATAGTCTGTGTGCTCATCCATCCGCCCAGACCGATATCTTGTAAAGTTCTTGAAGAAAATTGATGAAACTTCATGCATGTCTGCCATTGGATAGGTCGTGTGTGTGTGTGTGTGTGTGTGTGTGTGTGTATGTGTGTATGTATATAAAATGACGTGTAATGGAAAAAGGGGGCTTGATGTATATTTTCTTTGTTTTCATTTAATGAAATGCCATGTTATGGAAAAAGGAGACTAAATGTACAATACCATTATGGATCTCTTATATATGTTATCATACTGCTTGCTATAAAATAACCAAAAAAAAACCACAGACACACACACACACACACACACAACCCCCCCCCCCCCCCCCCCCGGGGAAAAAAAAAATCCATAAGATATACAAAAAAAAAAGTACAAAAAGATTGAAATATTTTAAGTATAAGAAAAAAAGAAGAAATAAAAAAAAAAAGGAAATAATAATAAAAAAGAAATGATAATAGTAATAATAATACAAAAAGAAAAAAAGAAAGAAAAAAAAAAAAGATATATTTTATGGGAAAAAAAGTGAAAAAAGGGATTTACAAAAAAAAAATGTGTGTATATTTAGAAGTGATAGTTTGTGTTGTGTGTGTGAAGTGACTAGAGAACATTATGAATTTAATGTTACCAAAAGTTTGTGCTCATCCATAGTCCAGGAGATTTCAGTCCTTCACTTCCAAATCTCAAGCACTCATGTTTCAGATCTGAAACCAAGATGTGAAGAATAATCATCATGTCATGCAGTGTCAGATGTTCAGGAGTTTTGTTCCAGGAATATATAAGTAAAAAACTCCTAAGAGACTTTTGTAGATTGTTAAAGAAGGAAAGCTCAATTTCTAATATCCATGTGTAACATGATATTTTGTTAGAAGTCCATAATTTAGAAATGAAAAAAGAAGTGATTTAATGTCTTATGCTTTGTCGGATGGTCTTGTGTGAGACCATACATGTTATATTTGGTATGCAGTAACATTTGGCAAACCTTTCTACCAGGATTGTTGAAATTATTGCTGTTGGTCAAAAGTAATCCTGCTTTGGGAAGGACTGCATTATAGCCCTTGAGTCAAAAGTTATGCTCTGAGAAAAAAATCATTAAACATATTTTCATTTAGTCAATACTTTTACAACTCTTTCAATTAAGAAACCATGACACATTTACAACACAATTTCCTCTTGATGACCATTTGGAAGGCAATTTGAAAACTTTTTCATCCATGTCCAAGAGAAATCACATTATTCTAGCCAGATTTAATTTTCCAAGCATAAAACCTCACAGAAAGGGTCATAAAGAACAAACATTCATAGTCTAGGATAAATTATTGGACACTATAGTCTTTCTGAGTCATATTGCAAAGGAAGTATTCTACAAATGAAGAGCCCTAGTCCCTGTTTCTTAGTCATACCCACTTATTTCAAAATCAAGAAGATGGTGATGCTAAAGGCAGTTTACTGGAACCACAGGTCATTGTTATGGATTCCTTTGTTTTTCTCATTATTGCTTTACATTATTCTATGCTTTTCTTCATGCTGAATTTAGGACTTGTTTATAACAAAGGCATTCTAGAAATTGTAGAACCCTAGTTATGATTTCTGTACCTGAGCCTTCTTTATTAAATCTAAAGAATACTGGAATCAGATGTAATTTTACTATATTGCTCTGTGTATGTAAAATGTAATTTTATTGCTATCACTATTCTACTTTTGGGATTTGGAAGGGAGAGTATTCTTAGTGTAGATGGGTTGGTTAGAGTTGTGTTGGATTTGGAATGGCAGGAAGTATTTTGGATTGTGGGTTGGGTATCGGTTGTGTGTTGGGTTTTGGTAGGGAGGGGGTAGGTGGGTTTGGGGAAGGTTGGGGGTTGGAGGATTTATGGAGGGAAGGGGGTGGGTTTGGGGAGGGGTGGGGTGGGCTGGGTTGTGTTCCGGTAGGGTTGGGAATGGGTGGGTTTCGGGTTTGGATGGGTAGTATGTAAGTAGGTAGTGCTATGTTTAACTGGTTGTAACCATGAATTAGCATTGCATATAATCAGCCATTATTTTCAGTTAAATTACCAAAAAAGCATGACAAAAAAGTTTTCATTGCCATAGTTTAATTTCTAATTTCATTTCAGAGCTTTTTGGAATTTTAAAAAAAAGTTTGTGGGAAGAATGACATTGACAATGTTTTGATCATTTTTTCTCAGTCGTGGCCCTTGAATTTATAGTTTCTAAGTTTGTTTCCATGCTTAGCCCCCGCCACTCGGGGCCTTAGAAATAGGTGGCTGCCTTCACCTCTGTGGCATATGGGTGGTTAGAGTCCCCAGAAACAGAGGAGACCGATATGGAGCATCACCCTTGTCCACCAGCTCTTCTTTGGTAGAGTTGTCTGTCTGTAAGGGCATCTGTCTTAACAAAGTGGAGGGGGATAAACTGGAATCGCCATGGCTGTCTGTCCATCCGTCTGTCTGTAGACACAAATTTGTCCAGCGAAATACTCTGACAGTTTTTCAGGTACTGAACTAAAATTTACACACAGTGTTCTTATATATATGAAGTTGTGCATGTGCAATTTTCATGACCCTGGTGCGATTTGTTGTGGAATTATCTTCCCTTGAACTTTTTTCAACTTGTACTTTTGTACTAAACTATTCTGCTTTCTGTGACAAAGACCTGTTTTGTGACAAGGAGCTGGTGGGGGGTATGATCACGTTTAGTGATAGCTCTAGTTTCACATGGATCATATTTCGTGATAGAAAAACTTTTATTTCGTTTATTTGGCTTTGTTATCCCCGCCGAAGGCGGAATAGTTTTAGTGTTGTCCATCTGTCTGTCTGTCTTTCCGTCCGTGTGTTTGTGTCTCCGTCTGGGAGAATATCTTCAATACCATTGGACAGAATTTCATGAAACTTTATACATATGTACAATAACCCATTCCATCAAAACAATTTTTTTTTCTTGATTCCATGCAAAATGGCAGACTGGGAGTGATTTTAAGTACATGTAACACAGTCAAAATGTATTTTTGATGTTTTGAGTCTTATCTTGAAAACTATACAGAGTTTGTACATTGAACTTGTCACATCTATCAACTACCATTAGGAAATGCAGGAAAAAAAGTTTCACCCAGATTGACCATGCAACACCACGGTTATATATACTCTTGTTTTTTGTAATGCCATGTCATGGAAAATTAGGGGGCTTGATGTATATTTCCAATATGGACCAATATCTCTTTTACCATAACAAAATGTTATGAAACTTCATTTTTATATTGTTTATCACAAGCCACAGACAATTATTAGTTGTTTTTATTTCATGAAATACCACATCATGAAAAAAGGGGGCTAAATGTTTAATTTCATCATGGACCAATGACTGTCTGGTCGTAGGTCTTTCCAGGCAGATATCTTCTAAAGTGCTTGACAAAAACTAATGGAAATTCATACACTTGCTCCTTATGATGTCTGCCGAGTTTTTTTTGCTGTTTTGATATTCAATATGGTGTCATAGAAAAAGGGGGCTTCATGTATATTTCCATTAGGGATCAATATCTCTTTAACTCGGAATCCTACATGAACATTTATGAACATTCATACTTATTCCTTATGATAGTACGCCAATAACATTATTTCAGCCTTTTTCATTAAATGTTATGTCATGGGAAAAGGGGGCTTGACGTATATTTTCATTATCGACAATATCTCTTTAACTACAGGACAAAATGTTGTGAAACTTCATCTTTATGTTGTTTATCATAAGCCGCAGACAGTAGTTATTTGTTTTTATTTCATGAAATGCCATATCATGAAAAAAGGGGGCTAAATGTATAATTTCATTATGGACCAGTAATAGTCTGTTTGCCCATCCGTCCGCCCAGACCGATATCTTGTAAAGTTCTTGAAGAAAATTGATGAAACTTCATGCATGTCTGCCATTGGATAGTTCGTTTATACTTTTTTTCACACACACACACACACACACACACACACACACACACACACACACACACACACACACACACACATATATATATATATATTGACGTGTAATGGAAAAAAGGGGCTTGATGTATATTTTCTTTGTTTTCATTTAATGAAATGCCATGTTATGGAAAAAGGAGACTTAATGTACAATCCCATTATGGACCTCTTATATATTTTAGCATACTGCTTGCTATTAAAAAAAAAAAAAAAAACAGCAAAGGTGAAAAAAAAAAAAAAAAAATCTGTAAAATATATAAAGAAAAGTACAAAAAGATTGAAATATTTTAAGGAAAAGAAAAAAAGAAGAGAAAAAAAAGAATAATAATAAAAAAGAAATAATAATTATAAAAAAAAAGGAGGGGAAAAAAAAAAGAAAAAAAAAGAAAAAAATGGAAAAAGAGAAAAAGAAAACGATATATTTTATTGGAAAAAAAGTGAAAAAAGGATTTACCAAAAAAAAAATGTGTGTATATTTAGAAGTGATAGTTTGTGTGTGTTGTGTTTGTGAAGTGACTAGAGAACATTATGAATTTAATGTTACCAAAAGTTTGTGCTCATCCATAGTCTAGGAGATTTCAATCCTTCACTTCCAAATCTCAAGCACTCATGTTTCAGATCTGAAACCGAGATGTGAAGAATAATCATCATGTCATGCAATGTCAGATGTTCAGGAGTTATGTTCCAGGAATATATAAGTAAAAAACTCCTAAGAGACTTTTGTAGATTGTTAAAGAAGGAAAGCTCAATTTCTAATATCCATGTGTAACATGATGTTTTGTTAGAAGTCCATAATTCAGAAATGAAAAAAAAAAATGATTTAATGTCTTATGCTTTGCCGGATGGTCTTGTGTGAGACCATACTTGTTATATTTGGTATGCAGTAACATTTGGCAAACCTTTCTACAAGGATTGTTGAAATTATAGCTGTTGGTCAAAAGTAATCCTGCTTTGGGAAGGACTGCATTATAGCCCTTGAGTCAAATGTTATGCTCTGAGAAAAAAATCATTAAACATATTTTCATTTAGTAAATACTTTTACAACTCTTTCATGTCCAAGAGAAATCACATTATTCTAGCCAGATTTAATTTTCCAAGCATAAAATCTCACAGAAAGGGTCATAAAGAACAAATATTCATAGTCTAGGATAGTTTATTGGACACTACAGTCTTACTGAGTCATATTGCAAAGGAAGTATTCTACAAATGAAGAGCCCTAGTCCCTGTTTCTTAGTCATACCCACTTATTTCAAAATCAGATAGTGATGCTAAAGGCAGTTTACTGGAACCACAGTCATTGTTATGGATTCCTTTGTTTTTCTCATTATTGCTTTACATTATTCTATGCTTTTCTTCATGCTGAATTTAGGACTTGTTTATAACAAAGGCATTCTAGAAATTGTAGAACCCTAGTTATGATTTCTGTACCTGAGCCTTCTTTATTAAATCTAAAGAATACTGGAATCAGATGTAATTTTACTATATTGCTCTGTGTATGTAAAATGTAATTTTATTGCTATCACTATTCTACTTTTGGGATTTGGAAGGGAGAGTATTCTTAGTGTAGATGGGTTGGTTAGAGTTGTGTTGGATTTGGAATGGCAGGAAGTATTTTGGATTGTGGGTTGGGTATCGGTTGTGTGTTGGGTTTTGGTAGGGAGGGGGAAGGTGGGTTTGGGGAAGGTTGGGGGTTGGAGGATTTATGGAGGGAAGGGGGTGGGTTTGGGGAGGGGTGGGGTGGGCTGGGTTGTGTTCCGGTAGGGTTGGGAATGGGTGGGTTTCGGGTTTGGATGGGTAGTATGTAAGTAGGTAGTGCTATGTTTAACTGGTTGTAACCATGAATTAGCATTGCATATAATCAGCCATTATTTTCAGTTAAATTACCAAAAAAGCATGACAAAAAAGTTTTCATTGCCATAGTTTAATTTCTAATTTCATTTCAGAGCTTTTTGGAATTTTAAAAAAAAGTTTGTGGGAAGAATGACATTGACAATGTTTTGATCATTTTTTCTCAGTCGTGGCCCTTGAATTTATAGTTTCTAAGTTTGTTTCCATGCTTAGCCCCCGCCACTCGGGGCCTTAGAAATAGGTGGCTGCCTTCACCTCTGTGGCATATGGGTGGTTAGAGTCCCCAGAAACAGAGGAGACCGATATGGAGCATCACCCTTGTCCACCAGCTCTTCTTTGGTAGAGTTGTCTGTCTGTAAGGGCATCTGTCTTAACAAAGTGGAGGGGGATAAACTGGAATCGCCATGGCTGTCTGTCCATCCGTCTGTCTGTAGACACAAATTTGTCCAGCGAAATACTCTGACAGTTTTTCAGGTACTGAACTAAAATTTACACACAGTGTTCTTATATATATGAAGTTGTGCATGTGCAATTTTCATGACCCTGGTGCGATTTGTTGTGGAATTATCTTCCCTTGAACTTTTTTCAACTTGTACTTTTGTACTAAACTATTCTGCTTTCTGTGACAAAGACCTGTTTTGTGACAAGGAGCTGGTGGGGGGTATGATCACGTTTAGTGATAGCTCTAGTTTCACATGGATCATATTTCGTGATAGAAAAACTTTTATTTCGTTTATTTGGCTTTGTTATCCCCGCCGAAGGCGGAATAGTTTTAGTGTTGTCCATCTGTCTGTCTGTCTTTCCGTCCGTGTGTTTGTGTCTCCGTCTGGGAGAATATCTTCAATACCATTGGACAGAATTTCATGAAACTTTATACATATGTACAATAACCCATTCCATCAAAACAATTTTTTTTTCTTGATTCCATGCAAAATGGCAGACTGGGAGTGATTTTAAGTACATGTAACACAGTCAAAATGTATTTTTGATGTTTTGAGTCTTATCTTGAAAACTATACAGAGTTTGTACATTGAACTTGTCACATCTATCAACTACCATTAGGAAATGCAGGAAAAAAAGTTTCACCCAGATTGACCATGCAACACCACGGTTATATATACTCTTGTTTTTTGTAATGCCATGTCATGGAAAATTAGGGGGCTTGATGTATATTTCCAATATGGACCAATATCTCTTTTACCATAACAAAATGTTATGAAACTTCATTTTTATATTGTTTATCACAAGCCACAGACAATTATTAGTTGTTTTTATTTCATGAAATACCACATCATGAAAAAAGGGGGCTAAATGTTTAATTTCATCATGGACCAATGACTGTCTGGTCGTAGGTCTTTCCAGGCAGATATCTTCTAAAGTGCTTGACAAAAACTAATGGAAATTCATACACTTGCTCCTTATGATGTCTGCCGAGTTTTTTTTGCTGTTTTGATATTCAATATGGTGTCATAGAAAAAGGGGGCTTCATGTATATTTCCATTAGGGATCAATATCTCTTTAACTCGGAATCCTACATGAACATTTATGAACATTCATACTTATTCCTTATGATAGTACGCCAATAACATTATTTCAGCCTTTTTCATTAAATGTTATGTCATGGGAAAAGGGGGCTTGACGTATATTTTCATTATCGACAATATCTCTTTAACCCATTACCGTTCAATAACGCCTTTTGACGCCCCTATCTCATTTGAACAAGACCGCCTTTTGACGCCCCTACCTTATCTGAACAATCACGCTTTTCGACGCCCCTATCGTATCTGATCGATAACGCTTTTTGACGCCTCCGACGTTCAATAGCAAAATACTCGGTTGTTTTAAAGGCCAGAATTTCATCGAATGCATGAACAATAAGTATAATTTATTATCTTTTAAAGGAATTGAAAAAAAGATACACTTTGTTCTTGAAAAAAAATAGTTATTTACGAAAGAAGTGAGCAGGGGTTAAAATTGTAAACGCACGCTTACCGTGGACGCTTGGCTAAGATTTTCATCTGAATCCACGAGATTTTTTTCAAAAATCAGCATTGCTTTCAAATAAAATCCTTCTTTTGTTTTTCACAAGTAATATTCCTCATTAACTGTTGGTAATTTAATCCATATGCGACTCGATATGCTAGCAGAATGCAGTCAAATAAAATTGTGTCACCAGCCATTATGGCAGCAAAAACACGAATCAAAGTACTTAGACTACTACATAACCGAAGTCTTTTAGCCAACTGAGAGAAATTAATCGACCGTGATCAGACTGCGTATTTCGCTTAGAACATGTCTTGCTCTCACGACCTTTTTTAAATCGGAACTAATTTTACCCTTTCCCAAACAATCACTTGTTTTTGCGACGAAAATGAAAACATCGTGAGAAAGAGCTAACTTAACTGCTTGTTACAAGCAATTTCTCGTTTTTCCATATATTCTACCCCTTGAGATACCTATTTTTCAATTAACGGTCACTGTAAAATATCATCAATAAGGTCTTTCAATTTGGATCAGTCTAAAATTTTGTAGCAATTGGTTTGTAAGCAATTCAAGGCCAAGGAAACAGAAAGCAAGCGAACTTTGCCGTGATTGTATTGTTGGACGCTTCGTAATTTTCTTGTTTTTGATACAAAAATAAAGGGCTTCTGCATGAACGCAGTCAAATCAGTATGTCGTTGTTTCGATAAGATTTTATTGCCTGTATTGTTTGCGGATTTTCAGAAGCTTGCATTCCCCTTTTTTCCCAAATTTAAATCCAGGCTCCCTGGTGTGATTACGTAATTACAGATTACAATTAAAGTCATATCGGCCAACAAACAGTGCTGCAAAGAACACGTGCCATAGCGCATGGTAATATACGATGCACACCCTTCATACAAAGAAAAAGATGTTGGGAAAAAAAGGTCTGACGAAGCCTAAGAAAGAGAAAGAAACCGATCTTCGCCGTGATTGCATCGTTGGCCACCGAGTAAAAGTAAAAATTTACGTCCTTTTCCGTTATTGTTTTCTACCCTCCCTTATCCAATTAAATTCCATTAACTGGGCAACATTTGTTGTCCGCTTGTGTTTTCAATTTGGTCTGTCTTATTCACGGAAAGTCATAAAAGATGATCTACGGTCCCTATGTAGAAAGACTATATTAATTTCGGAATATAAAAAATATATTAAAAAAGTGACTTTGATAAGCTATTTACAGGCAAACGCTCGTCCACTTTGTGTTTTTTGTATTTAGATTTAATACCAGTCAATGCCGCGGCCCTCGCGACATTAAGAAAGTCGAGAAAAGCAAAGAGAGAAACAAGAGAGCAGATCTACCTATGATTTTTCTACATTTCCCACAATGTTTCCAACCCTATTTGGATACAATTTCGTCGTCATTATAGAATCTTTTAGTTTTCTGAAACTTCTTTGAATTCGGCCAACACGAAATATTAGTCGTATTACAAGAAGTTATGAGAAGGGAAATTAACGTATAGAAACTTATATAACAAAACCAAGGTAGAGCCCTGGAATATAAATATGTTGAGAGGAGTGAAAGATTTCTTGTTTTAGATTGAATATGATATATTCATTTACAATGTACAGCATGCCCTGTGAAAAGGGGGCTAAATTCATCTCCGTAAACCATGGCACCAAGCAATCTATTACATAGTTATGTATCCGTAACAACCACTTTTTTTGATAACCCAGCTATATATGAGGTAAACTGGTCCTTGGATATACTGAAAATTGACCAATAGAGAACGTTTTGGCTCTGATCAGCCCCTGCATGCCCCACAGGCTGACCTGGGTCGATAAATTTCACAGATGCGTTAAGCCCCCTTTTCAAAGAGCATGACTCATATACATGTATAATGAGTGAATTATTTCTTCGCAAATAATATTTTCAAAATCAATATTAGCGATAAGAAAAGAAACATTGTGTAGGACGGAGAAGATGCCTATAATTAACATTTTATTTTCTTCTTACATTCTTTAACCTTTCTTTTTCGGGGCATTAAAATTGCACTTAATAGCGTTTGGTTAGATTTAAGAATGGTTTTATAATATCGTAAAAATTTTCGAAACATAAAGCAGACATTCAATTGTTCGTTCTTGGAAAATTAAAGTTCAGTTATTTCTTCTTTCTGATACAAAAGTAAAGGGATTATGCATGAACGTAGTACAATCAGTATGTCGTTGTTTTGATAAGATTTTATTGCCCTGTATGTTTGATGATTATCAGAAGCGTTCGATCCCTTTGTTTTCGAAATTCAAATGACCAGGCTCCCTGGTGTGATTACGTAATTATAGATATGATATATAGGCATATCGGCCGACAGTTTGGTGTTGCAAAAAACACGTGCCATAACGCACGCGATTGGTCAGTTTATAGTCCAATTAAAATGAAATTGTTTAATTGACAAAAATTAATTGACCAATCAAAGAAAATAGCAATTTAATCCTAATCCCGTAATTTAAGTTTTCTTTCAGTTCGTTTGAGAACACTCGCTGCGAAGCATCTACTTCTATCTAATTGCGACAGCTAAATTAAAAAATGTCTGACTCTGATTCTGATAACTCTGTGTTTGAGTTTGATTTCGACACAGACATATCAGAATTTTCGGGATTTTCTGCGTCTGACTCCGATTCTTCCGACTCCGAGGTCGAGGATGCTCCCGATCTTCAATGGCAGGACGAGGTTACACCACCGATGGTGTGTTTTAATATTCTTATTTTGCATATTTACTCAATTTCACTTTGGGAAAAACTCAAAATAATGGCTGGACTACCAAAACATTGTAACTTTGATTATTCAAGGCGTAGTTACGATGTTTTGGAAGCCAACCAAAAATTATTTTTTTCTTTTGTATTTGATGAAGCAAACCACGCATTTCAAAACAATAAAAATCATCACTTTTCATAAATGATGTTCTATTATGGGATTGAGTATAATTTCTTACAGGAAAACACATGGATCGAAAACATCGGACGCGATATCATGTAAACTCAAAATAGATTTGGGCGAATTAGACTTTCGAAAAAATCGCATTTTCTTGGAAAACATTTTGCAACGCAAACGATAAGATCTGAACATGCCGAATCTTTATGTTGTCATTGACGATCGAGTTTAACTGTTCTAGAAATGTTTTCTACCCAAATGATAAAGAATATTCATGCTGTTTTGTTACAACTTAAACACTCGCATAAACAATAAAGATAAATTTTAAATCAGAATAAATCTCCGTGAAAAAACTGAAGGGAAAACAACGATTTACTTCGCTACGTCGAATACAACAAAAAAGAGGGGTTATTTTTGCCGAGTTTTGATACCCTGAGAAAGAAGCCTTTGGAAAACATTGTGGGAAAAGGAGAAAATCCTGGTAACCAGCATTTTCTCCTTTTCCCACAATGTTTTATACTTTTAACAAAACAAATGCTTTCCATTTGGACAAGCCAAAATATTGACGTTTGGTAATGAGTTAATTTTGCAGTGATCTAAAGTAATTGAAAACTATGGTTAGAAAAGGAGTATAGATCTACAGGCGGATTTCCTTTTCCACCATGTTTTCTAACACTTTTACTCGATTCTAAGCACTAATGGCTGTGTATTACTTGGGAAGATAATGATTTGAAAAAAATAACAAAAAGGACTACTTTTGCACATCAAATTTAATCATTATCATTGATGGGTGAACAGAAAACTGTTGATAGATACAACAGTTTTCTCATCACATTTTCTGTTCAATCGCCAAGGGCTAAAATGATCCTAAGATATTACTTTAGGAAAACAATGCTGGAAAGAAGAAAGTCTGTTACAAGCAATGTCTTCTTTCCCCACAATGTTTTGAAATGTTATCTACTCTACAATATACTTGCATTAGACTGCAACCTCAGTCAGTTTTGACAATTCTATAATTTTGACATCTTGTCAAGAGTTAACCCTTTACCACACAATCCCTGCTTTTGACGACCTTGAGAAAGAAGCCTTTAGAAAACATTGTAGGAAAAGGAGAAAATGCTGGTAACCAGCATTTTCTCCTTTTCTGACAATGTTTTCTACCCTTCACAAAACAAATGTCAAATTTTCAGTCACTTTTATTTTGTCGTCTGCAAATGCTTTGAATTTGGTCCAGTCCAAAATTTTTTTTGTTTGGTAATGAGTTAATTATTGAAAAATATCATTTTTGATTTAAATTTTGATGATCTTTAGCCAAATAAAATAAAAGTTGAAGAAAACCTTCGAAAAAATGCGGGAAGAACAGAAATTGCTGATCGTAAGCACATCCTCCTTTTCCCACGTTGTTCTGTACCTGTCAAAGACAAGTCACACATTTTGAACCGTTTTTTTTTTTCTTTTCTTTTGCATATTCCAATTTTGTGAGGTTTGAATCTTCCTGTTTACAAAAACTTGAATCTAAAGCATGAAAAATGGAAATTGTTACAGGAAAAGAATATTTGTGAACATGAAGAAAAAAAATACTTACTTTTACATGCATTTTTTTCTCAAACAATAATTAATTTCTGCAAAATAATTATATCATAAGAAAGAGCATTCAATTGTCTGAAAACTTTTTATATACCAAAAATGTGTCAAATTATTATTTCAGGGCTTTTTTATCACTTTTTTAGGACTGGTGAAAAATTTTCAGTACAAATTGATAAAATCCAATATTGCCTGTTCAAACAAGGCCATAAAAGGGCATTCCCTGTAACTGGTATAGGTTATTGATTTTTCCTTATCAGGTTTCTGTACATTGCTGTATTATCTCTACCTCTCTGAGTGGTAATGAGTTAACTACAGGACAAAATGTTGTGAAACTTCATCTTTATGTTGTTTATCATAAGCCGCAGACAGTAGTTATTTGTTTTTATTTCATGAAATGCCATATCATGAAAAAAGGGGGCTAAATGTATAATTTCATTATGGACCAGTAATAGTCTGTTTGCCCATCCGTCCGCCCAGACCGATATCTTGTAAAGTTCTTGAAGAAAATTGATGAAACTTCATGCATGTCTGCCATTGGATAGTTCGTTTATACTTTTTTTCACACACACACACACACACACACACACACATATATATATATATATATTGACGTGTAATGGAAAAAAGGGGCTTGATGTATATTTTCTTTGTTTTCATTTAATGAAATGCCATGTTATGGAAAAAGGAGACTTAATGTACAATCCCATTATGGACCTCTTATATATTTTAGCATACTGCTTGCTATTAAAAAAAAAAAAAAAAAAACAGCAAAGGTGAAAAAAAAAAAAAAAAAATCTGTAAAATATATAAAGAAAAGTACAAAAAGATTGAAATATTTTAAGGAAAAGAAAAAAAGAAGAGAAAAAAAAGAATAATAATAAAAAAGAAATAATAATTATAAAAAAAAGGAGGGGAAAAAAAAAAGAAAAAAAAAGAAAAAAATGGAAAAAGAGAAAAAGAAAACGATATATTTTATTGGAAAAAAAGTGAAAAAAGGATTTACCAAAAAAAAAATGTGTGTATATTTAGAAGTGATAGTTTGTGTGTGTTGTGTTTGTGAAGTGACTAGAGAACATTATGAATTTAATGTTACCAAAAGTTTGTGCTCATCCATAGTCTAGGAGATTTCAATCCTTCACTTCCAAATCTCAAGCACTCATGTTTCAGATCTGAAACCGAGATGTGAAGAATAATCATCATGTCATGCAATGTCAGATGTTCAGGAGTTATGTTCCAGGAATATATAAGTAAAAAACTCCTAAGAGACTTTTGTAGATTGTTAAAGAAGGAAAGCTCAATTTCTAATATCCATGTGTAACATGATGTTTTGTTAGAAGTCCATAATTCAGAAATGAAAAAAAAAAATGATTTAATGTCTTATGCTTTGCCGGATGGTCTTGTGTGAGACCATACTTGTTATATTTGGTATGCAGTAACATTTGGCAAACCTTTCTACAAGGATTGTTGAAATTATAGCTGTTGGTCAAAAGTAATCCTGCTTTGGGAAGGACTGCATTATAGCCCTTGAGTCAAATGTTATGCTCTGAGAAAAAAATCATTAAACATATTTTCATTTAGTCAATACTTTTACAACTCTTTCATGTCCAAGAGAAATCACATTATTCTAGCCAGATTTAATTTTCCAAGCATAAAATCTCACAGAAAGGGTCATAAAGAACAAATATTCATAGTCTAGGATAGTTTATTGGACACTACAGTCTTACTGAGTCATATTGCAAAGGAAGTATTCTACAAATGAAGAGCCCTAGTCCCTGTTTCTTAGTCATACCCACTTATTTCAAAATCAGATAGTGATGCTAAAGGCAGTTTACTGGAACCACAGTCATTGTTATGGATTCCTTTGTTTTTCTCATTATTGCTTTACATTATTCTATGCTTTTCTTCATGCTGAATTTAGGACTTGTTTATAACAAAGGCATTCTAGAAATTGTAGAACCCTAGTTATGATTTCTGTACCTGAGCCTTCTTTATTAAATCTAAAGAATACTGGAATCAGATGTAATTTTACTATATTGCTCTGTGTATGTAAAATGTAATTTTATTGCTATCACTATTCTACTTTTGGGATTTGGAAGGGAGAGTATTCTTAGTGTAGATGGGTTGGTTAGAGTTGTGTTGGATTTGGAATGGCAGGAAGTATTTTGGATTGTGGGTTGGGTATCGGTTGTGTGTTGGGTTTTGGTAGGGAGGGGGAAGGTGGGTTTGGGGAAGGTTGGGGGTTGGAGGATTTATGGAGGGAAGGGGGTGGGTTTGGGGAGGGGTGGGGTGGGCTGGGTTGTGTTCCGGTAGGGTTGGGAATGGGTGGGTTTCGGGTTTGGATGGGTAGTATGTAAGTAGGTAGTGCTATGTTTAACTGGTTGTAACCATGAATTAGCATTGCATATAATCAGCCATTATTTTCAGTTAAATTACCAAAGAAGCATGACAAAAAAGTTTTCATTGCCATAGTTTAATTTCTAATTTCATTTCAGAGCTTTTTGGAATTTTAAAAAAAAGTTTGTGGGAAGAATGACATTGACAATGTTTTGATCATTTTTTCTCAGTCGTGGCCCTTGAATTTATAGTTTCTAAGTTTGTTTCCATGCTTAGCCCCCACCACTCGGGGCCTTAGAAATAGGTGGCTGCCTTCACCTCTGTGGCATATGGGTGGTTAGAGTCCCCAGAAACAGAGGAGACCGATATGGAGCATCACCCTTGTCCACCAGCTCTTCTTTGGTAGAGTTGTCTGTCTGTAAGGGCATCTGTCTTAACAAAGTGGAGGGGGATAAACTGGAATCGCCATGGCTGTCTGTCCATCCGTCTGTCTGTAGACACAAATTTGTCCAGCGAAATACTCTGACAGTTTTTCAGGTACTGAACTAAAATTTACACACAGTGTTCTTATATATATGAAGTTGTGCATGTGCAATTTTCATGACCCTGGTGCGATTTGTTGTGGAATTATCTTCCCTTGAACTTTTTTCAACTTGTACTTTTGTACTAAACTATTCTGCTTTCTGTGACAAAGACCTGTTTTGTGACAAGGAGCTGGTGGGGGGTATGATCACGTTTAGTGATAGCTCTAGTTTCACATGGATCATATTTCGTGATAGAAAAACTTTTATTTCGTTTATTTGGCTTTGTTATCCCCGCCAAAGGCGGAATAGTTTTAGTGTTGTCCATCTGTCTGTCTGTCTTTCCGTCCGTGTGTTTGTGTCTCCGTCTGGGAGAATATCTTCAATACCATTGGACAGAATTTCATGAAACTTTATACATATGTACAATAACCCATTCCATCAAAACAATTTTTTTTTCTTGATTCCATGCAAAATGGCAGACTGGGAGTGATTTTAAGTACATGTAACACAGTCAAAATGTATTTTTGATGTTTTGAGTCTTATCTTGAAAACTATACAGAGTTTGTACATTGAACTTGTCACATCTATCAACTACCATTAGGAAATGCAGGAAAAAAAGTTTCACCCAGATTGACCATGCAACACCACGGTTATATATACTCTTGTTTTTTGTAATGCCATGTCATGGAAAATTAGGGGGCTTGATGTATATTTCCAATATGGACCAATATCTCTTTTACCATAACAAAATGTTATGAAACTTCATTTTTATATTGTTTATCACAAGCCACAGACAATTATTAGTTGTTTTTATTTCATGAAATACCACATCATGAAAAAAGGGGGCTAAATGTTTAATTTCATCATGGACCAATGACTGTCTGGTCGTAGGTCTTTCCAGGCAGATATCTTCTAAAGTGCTTGACAAAAACTAATGGAAATTCATACACTTGCTCCTTATGATGTCTGCCGAGTTTTTTTTGCTGTTTTGATATTCAATATGGTGTCATAGAAAAAGGGGGCTTCATGTATATTTCCATTAGGGATCAATATCTCTTTAACTCGGAATCCTACATGAACATTTATGAACATTCATACTTATTCCTTATGATAGTACGCCAATAACATTATTTCAGCCTTTTTCATTAAATGTTATGTCATGGGAAAAGGGGGCTTGACGTATATTTTCATTATCGACAATATCTCTTTAACTACAGGACAAAATGTTGTGAAACTTCATCTTTATGTTGTTTATCATAAGCCGCAGACAGTAGTTATTTGTTTTTATTTCATGAAATGCCATATCATGAAAAAAGGGGGCTAAATGTATAATTTCATTATGGACCAGTAATAGTCTGTTTGCCCATCCGTCCGCCCAGACCGATATCTTGTAAAGTTCTTGAAGAAAATTGATGAAACTTCATGCATGTCTGCCATTGGATAGTTCGTTTATACTTTTTTTCACACACACACACACACACACACACACACACACACACATATATATATATATATTGACGTGTAATGGAAAAAAGGGGCTTGATGTATATTTTCTTTGTTTTCATTTAATGAAATGCCATGTTATGGAAAAAGGAGACTTAATGTACAATCCCATTATGGACCTCTTATATATTTTAGCATACTGCTTGCTATTAAAAAAAAAAAAAAAAAACAGCAAAGGTGAAAAAAAAAAAAAAAAAATCTGTAAAATATATAAAGAAAAGTACAAAAAGATTGAAATATTTTAAGGAAAAGAAAAAAAGAAGAGAAAAAAAAGAATAATAATAAAAAAGAAATAATAATAGTAATAATAATTATAAAAAAAAGGAGGGGAAAAAAAAAAAAAAAAAAGAAAAAAATGGAAAAAGAGAAAAAGAAAACGATATATTTTATTGGAAAAAAAGTGAAAAAAGGATTTACCAAAAAAAAAATGTGTGTATATTTAGAAGTGATAGTTTGTGTGTGTTGTGTTTGTGAAGTGACTAGAGAACATTATGAATTTAATGTTACCAAAAGTTTGTGCTCATCCATAGTCTAGGAGATTTCAATCCTTCACTTCCAAATCTCAAGCACTCATGTTTCAGATCTGAAACCGAGATGTGAAGAATAATCATCATGTCATGCAATGTCAGATGTTCAGGAGTTATGTTCCAGGAATATATAAGTAAAAAACTCCTAAGAGACTTTTGTAGATTGTTAAAGAAGGAAAGCTCAATTTCTAATATCCATGTGTAACATGATGTTTTGTTAGAAGTCCATAATTCAGAAATGAAAAAAAAAAATGATTTAATGTCTTATGCTTTGCCGGATGGTCTTGTGTGAGACCATACTTGTTATATTTGGTATGCAGTAACATTTGGCAAACCTTTCTACAAGGATTGTTGAAATTATAGCTGTTGGTCAAAAGTAATCCTGCTTTGGGAAGGACTGCATTATAGCCCTTGAGTCAAATGTTATGCTCTGAGAAAAAAATCATTAAACATATTTTCATTTAGTCAATACTTTTACAACTCTTTCATGTCCAAGAGAAATCACATTATTCTAGCCAGATTTAATTTTCCAAGCATAAAATCTCACAGAAAGGGTCATAAAGAACAAATATTCATAGTCTAGGATAGTTTATTGGACACTACAGTCTTATTGAGTCATATTGCAAAGGAAGTATTCTACAAATGAAGAGCCCTAGTCCCTGTTTCTTAGTCATACCCACTTATTTCAAAATCAGATAGTGATGCTAAAGGCAGTTTACTGGAACCACAGTCATTGTTATGGATTCCTTTGTTTTTCTCATTATTGCTTTACATTATTCTATGCTTTTCTTCATGCTGAATTTAGGACTTGTTTATAACAAAGGCATTCTAGAAATTGTAGAACCCTAGTTATGATTTCTGTACCTGAGCCTTCTTTATTAAATCTAAAGAATACTGGAATCAGATGTAATTTTACTATATTGCTCTGTGTATGTAAAATGTAATTTTATTGCTATCACTATTCTACTTTTGGGATTTGGAAGGGAGAGTATTCTTAGTGTAGATGGGTTGGTTAGAGTTGTGTTGGATTTGGAATGGCAGGAAGTATTTTGGATTGTGGGTTGGGTATCGGTTGTGTGTTGGGTTTTGGTAGGGAGGGGGAAGGTGGGTTTGGGGAAGGTTGGGGGTTGGAGGATTTATGGAGGGAAGGGGGTGGGTTTGGGGAGGGGTGGGGTGGGCTGGGTTGTGTTCCGGTAGGGTTGGGAATGGGTGGGTTTCGGGTTTGGATGGGTAGTATGTAAGTAGGTAGTGCTATGTTTAACTGGTTGTAACCATGAATTAGCATTGCATATAATCAGCCATTATTTTCAGTTAAATTACCAAAGAAGCATGACAAAAAAGTTTTCATTGCCATAGTTTAATTTCTAATTTCATTTCAGAGCTTTTTGGAATTTTAAAAAAAAGTTTGTGGGAAGAATGACATTGACAATGTTTTGATCATTTTTTCTCAGTCGTGGCCCTTGAATTTATAGTTTCTAAGTTTGTTTCCATGCTTAGCCCCCACCACTCGGGGCCTTAGAAATAGGTGGCTGCCTTCACCTCTGTGGCATATGGGTGGTTAGAGTCCCCAGAAACAGAGGAGACCGATATGGAGCATCACCCTTGTCCACCAGCTCTTCTTTGGTAGAGTTGTCTGTCTGTAAGGGCATCTGTCTTAACAAAGTGGAGGGGGATAAACTGGAATCGCCATGGCTGTCTGTCCATCCGTCTGTCTGTAGACACAAATTTGTCCAGCGAAATACTCTGACAGTTTTTCAGGTACTGAACTAAAATTTACACACAGTGTTCTTATATATATGAAGTTGTGCATGTGCAATTTTCATGACCCTGGTGCGATTTGTTGTGGAATTATCTTCCCTTGAACTTTTTTCAACTTGTACTTTTGTACTAAACTATTCTGCTTTCTGTGACAAAGACCTGTTTTGTGACAAGGAGCTGGTGGGGGGTATGATCACGTTTAGTGATAGCTCTAGTTTCACATGGATCATATTTCGTGATAGAAAAACTTTTATTTCGTTTATTTGGCTTTGTTATCCCCGCCAAAGGCGGAATAGTTTTAGTGTTGTCCATCTGTCTGTCTGTCTTTCCGTCCGTGTGTTTGTGTCTCCGTCTGGGAGAATATCTTCAATACCATTGGACAGAATTTCATGAAACTTTATACATATGTACAATAACCCATTCCATCAAAACAATTTTTTTTTCTTGATTCCATGCAAAATGGCAGACTGGGAGTGATTTTAAGTACATGTAACACAGTCAAAATGTATTTTTGATGTTTTGAGTCTTATCTTGAAAACTATACAGAGTTTGTACATTGAACTTGTCACATCTATCAACTACCATTAGGAAATGCAGGAAAAAAAGTTTCACCCAGATTGACCATGCAACACCACGGTTATATATACTCTTGTTTTTTGTAATGCCATGTCATGGAAAATTAGGGGGCTTGATGTATATTTCCAATATGGACCAATATCTCTTTTACCATAACAAAATGTTATGAAACTTCATTTTTATATTGTTTATCACAAGCCACAGACAATTATTAGTTGTTTTTATTTCATGAAATACCACATCATGAAAAAAGGGGGCTAAATGTTTAATTTCATCATGGACCAATGACTGTCTGGTCGTAGGTCTTTCCAGGCAGATATCTTCTAAAGTGCTTGACAAAAACTAATGGAAATTCATACACTTGCTCCTTATGATGTCTGCCGAGTTTTTTTTGCTGTTTTGATATTCAATATGGTGTCATAGAAAAAGGGGGCTTCATGTATATTTCCATTAGGGATCAATATCTCTTTAACTCGGAATCCTACATGAACATTTATGAACATTCATACTTATTCCTTATGATAGTACGCCAATAACATTATTTCAGCCTTTTTCATTAAATGTTATGTCATGGGAAAAGGGGGCTTGACGTATATTTTCATTATCGACAATATCTCTTTAACTACAGGACAAAATGTTGTGAAACTTCATCTTTATGTTGTTTATCATAAGCCGCAGACAGTAGTTATTTGTTTTTATTTCATGAAATGCCATATCATGAAAAAAGGGGGCTAAATGTATAATTTCATTATGGACCAGTAATAGTCTGTTTGCCCATCCGTCCGCCCAGACCGATATCTTGTAAAGTTCTTGAAGAAAATTGATGAAACTTCATGCATGTCTGCCATTGGATAGTTCGTTTATACTTTTTTTCACACACACACACACACACACACACACACACACACACATATATATATATATATTGACGTGTAATGGAAAAAAGGGGCTTGATGTATATTTTCTTTGTTTTCATTTAATGAAATGCCATGTTATGGAAAAAGGAGACTTAATGTACAATCCCATTATGGACCTCTTATATATTTTAGCATACTGCTTGCTATTAAAAAAAAAAAAAAAAAAACAGCAAAGGTGAAAAAAAAAAAAAAAAAATCTGTAAAATATATAAAGAAAAGTACAAAAAGATTGAAATATTTTAAGGAAAAGAAAAAAAGAAGAGAAAAAAAAGAATAATAATAAAAAAGAAATAATAATTATAAAAAAAAAGGAGGGGAAAAAAAAAAGAAAAAAAAAGAAAAAAATGGAAAAAGAGAAAAAGAAAACGATATATTTTATTGGAAAAAAAGTGAAAAAAGGATTTACCAAAAAAAAAATGTGTGTATATTTAGAAGTGATAGTTTGTGTGTGTTGTGTTTGTGAAGTGACTAGAGAACATTATGAATTTAATGTTACCAAAAGTTTGTGCTCATCCATAGTCTAGGAGATTTCAATCCTTCACTTCCAAATCTCAAGCACTCATGTTTCAGATCTGAAACCGAGATGTGAAGAATAATCATCATGTCATGCAATGTCAGATGTTCAGGAGTTATGTTCCAGGAATATATAAGTAAAAAACTCCTAAGAGACTTTTGTAGATTGTTAAAGAAGGAAAGCTCAATTTCTAATATCCATGTGTAACATGATGTTTTGTTAGAAGTCCATAATTCAGAAATGAAAAAAAAAAATGATTTAATGTCTTATGCTTTGCCGGATGGTCTTGTGTGAGACCATACTTGTTATATTTGGTATGCAGTAACATTTGGCAAACCTTTCTACAAGGATTGTTGAAATTATAGCTGTTGGTCAAAAGTAATCCTGCTTTGGGAAGGACTGCATTATAGCCCTTGAGTCAAATGTTATGCTCTGAGAAAAAAATCATTAAACATATTTTCATTTAGTCAATACTTTTACAACTCTTTCATGTCCAAGAGAAATCACATTATTCTAGCCAGATTTAATTTTCCAAGCATAAAATCTCACAGAAAGGGTCATAAAGAACAAATATTCATAGTCTAGGATAGTTTATTGGACACTACAGTCTTATTGAGTCATATTGCAAAGGAAGTATTCTACAAATGAAGAGCCCTAGTCCCTGTTTCTTAGTCATACCCACTTATTTCAAAATCAGATAGTGATGCTAAAGGCAGTTTACTGGAACCACAGTCATTGTTATGGATTCCTTTGTTTTTCTCATTATTGCTTTACATTATTCTATGCTTTTCTTCATGCTGAATTTAGGACTTGTTTATAACAAAGGCATTCTAGAAATTGTAGAACCCTAGTTATGATTTCTGTACCTGAGCCTTCTTTATTAAATCTAAAGAATACTGGAATCAGATGTAATTTTACTATATTGCTCTGTGTATGTAAAATGTAATTTTATTGCTATCACTATTCTACTTTTGGGATTTGGAAGGGAGAGTATTCTTAGTGTAGATGGGTTGGTTAGAGTTGTGTTGGATTTGGAATGGCAGGAAGTATTTTGGATTGTGGGTTGGGTATCGGTTGTGTGTTGGGTTTTGGTAGGGAGGGGGAAGGTGGGTTTGGGGAAGGTTGGGGGTTGGAGGATTTATGGAGGGAAGGGGGTGGGTTTGGGGAGGGGTGGGGTGGGCTGGGTTGTGTTCCGGTAGGGTTGGGAATGGGTGGGTTTCGGGTTTGGATGGGTAGTATGTAAGTAGGTAGTGCTATGTTTAACTGGTTGTAACCATGAATTAGCATTGCATATAATCAGCCATTATTTTCAGTTAAATTACCAAAAAAGCATGACAAAAAAGTTTTCATTGCCATAGTTTAATTTCTAATTTCATTTCAGAGCTTTTTGGAATTTTAAAAAAAAGTTTGTGGGAAGAATGACATTGACAATGTTTTGATCATTTTTTCTCAGTCGTGGCCCTTGAATTTATAGTTTCTAAGTTTGTTTCCATGCTTAGCCCCCACCACTCGGGGCCTTAGAAATAGGTGGCTGCCTTCACCTCTGTGGCATATGGGTGGTTAGAGTCCCCAGAAACAGAGGAGACCGATATGGAGCATCACCCTTGTCCACCAGCTCTTCTTTGGTAGAGTTGTCTGTCTGTAAGGGCATCTGTCTTAACAAAGTGGAGGGGGATAAACTGGAATCGCCATGGCTGTCTGTCCATCCGTCTGTCTGTAGACACAAATTTGTCCAGCGAAATACTCTGACAGTTTTTCAGGTACTGAACTAAAATTTACACACAGTGTTCTTATATATATGAAGTTGTGCATGTGCAATTTTCATGACCCTGGTGCGATTTGTTGTGGAATTATCTTCCCTTGAACTTTTTTCAACTTGTACTTTTGTACTAAACTATTCTGCTTTCTGTGACAAAGACCTGTTTTGTGACAAGGAGCTGGTGGGGGGTATGATCACGTTTAGTGATAGCTCTAGTTTCACATGGATCATATTTCGTGATAGAAAAACTTTTATTTCGTTTTTTTGGTTTTGTTATCCCCGCCGAAGGCGGAATAGTTTTAGTGTTGTCCATCTGTCTGTCTGTCTTTCCGTCCGTGTGTTTGTGTCTCCGTCCGGGAGAATATCTTCAATACCATTGGACAGAATTTCATGAAACTTTATACATGTGTACAATAACCCATTCCATCAAAACAATTTTTTTTTCTTGATTCCATGCAAAATGGCAGACTGGGAGTGATTTTAAGTACATGTAACACAGTCAAAATGTATTTTTGATGTTTTGAGTCTTATCTTGAAAACTATACAGAGTTTGTACATTGAACTTGTCACATCTATCAACTACCATTAGGAAATGCAGGAAAAAAAGTTTCACCCAGATTGACCATGCAACACCATGGTTATATATACTCTTGTTAGCTCCACTGGCCGAAGGCCAGCGGGCTTATGTCATGGCCTGTTGTCTGTCGTGCGTCCGTCCGTCAGTCCGTCCGTCCGTCCGTGCGTCCGTCCGTCCGTCCGTGCGTTAACTTTTTTTTAAAACGTCTTCTTCTCTGAAACTACCCATCCAATTTTGATGAACCTTCACAGAAATGATCCTGCCATGGTCCTCTTCAGAATTTCTTGGAAGAATTTAATTCCTTCAAAAACTCTGGTTGCCATGGCAACAAAACTGAAAAATTTTGAAAATCTTTGAAAATCTTCTTGTCTGAAACCGTAAGGCCAAGGGCTACCAAATTTGGCATGTAGCTTTATCTAGTGGACCTCTACCAAGTTTCTTCAATTTATAGCCCTGGGGTCAAAATTGGCCCCGCCCCGGGGGTTACAAGTTATACATGGGCTTATTTAGGGAGAACTTTAAAATTCCTCTTCTACCTAGCCATAGGGCCTAGAGCTACCAAATTTGGCATGCAGCTTTATCTAGTGGACCTCTGCCAAGATTGTTCAAATTATAGCCCTCGGGTCAAATTAGGCCCTGCCTGGGGGTAACAAGTTTTACATGGGCTTATATAACAAGTTTTACATGGGCTTATATAGGGAGAACTTTAAAATTCTTCTTTGACCTAGCCATGGGGCCTAGGGCGACCAAATTTGGCATGTAGCTTTATCTAGTGGACCTGTACCAAGGGTGTCCAAATTATAGCCGAGGGTCAAATTTGACTTCGCTCCGGGGGGCAACATGTTTTACATGGGCGGGCTTATATAGGAAAATCTTTCGCATCTAGCTATAAGGGCTAGGGCTATCAAATTTTGCATTTAGCTTTATCTAGGGGGTCTCTATCAAGGGTGCCCAAATTATAGCCCAGGGGGTCAAATGTAGCCCCACCCCAGGGGGTCACAAGTTCTACATGGTCTTATATAAGGAAACTTTAATAATCTACTTGTACATAGCCATATTTAGGCCTAGGGCTACCAAATTTTGCATGTAACTTTATATAATGGGCCTCTTCCAAGAGGGCCCAAATTTTAACTTTGGGGGTCAAGTTTGACTCCACACCAGGGGTCACAAGTTTTACATTGGCTTTTATAGTGAAAACTTGATAAACCTGTGTCATGGATCACATATTTTACAGGGCCTTTTATTCAGCAAACTTGTTTTACATGACTTTTTATTGGGCAAGATTAAAAAATCTTTTTGTTTATAACCACACATTCTAGTTTCATATTGTAGGTCTGGGGTCAAAATTGCCTTCATTCCAGGGATCGCAAGTTTAACATGGGCTTCAAAATATTGTCACTTCAATTTAAACATTAATCAAGGGAAATAATCTTTTTATGAAAGATAAAGTTTGTTACTATTTACCTACCTTGATTATCAAGCTGCAGTGATACATGATTGGTGCTAGACAAGTTTTTTAGCTCCACTGGCCAAAGGCCAGCAGGCTTATGTTATGGCCCGTTGTCCGTTGCGCGTCCATCCGTATGTTAACTTTTTAGCTCACTTGAGCACAACGTGCTCAAGGGGAGCTTTTAGGATCACCTGGTGTCCGTCGTGTGTCGTCAACAATTCTTTAAACATCAACTCCTCCTAAACCACTGGGCAGATTTGGACCAAACTTGGCTGGAATGTTCCTTGGAAGGTCCTCTTTAAAAACTGTTCACAGAATTTGATTCCATCAAAAACTCTGGTTGCCATTGCAACCAAATGGAATTTTTTAGGGAATTCTTTAAAAATCTTCTCCTCTGAAACCACGGGTCAGATTTTGAAATAATTTCACAGATATGCTCCTTGGGTGACCCTTTTTAAAAATTGTTCGTAAAATTTTGATCCGTCAAAAAATGTGGCTCTGGTGAATGGGGGCTTCTTGCACCATATAGAAATGAAGGAATTCTTCAAAATTCTTCTTCTCTGAAACCGCTGGTCAGATTTCGAAATAATTTCACAGGATTGTTCCTTGGGTGACCCTTTTCAAAAACTGTTCGTAAAATTTTGATCCGTCAAAAAACGTGGCTCTGGTGAATGGGGGCTTCTTGCACTATACAGAAATGAAGGAATTCTTTAAAAATCTTCTCCTCTGAAACAGCAGGTCAGATTTTGAAATAATTTCAGAGGATTGTTGCTTGGGTGACCTTTTTCAAAAATTGTTCGTAAAATTTTGATCCGTCAAAAAATGTGGCTCTGGTGAATGGGGGCTACTTGCACTATATGGAAAGTTAGAAATTCTTAAAAATTCTTCTTCTCTGAAACAACTGGTCAGAACTTTACTTAATAGCCAGTGGAGCGATACAGGGCCATCATGGCCCTCTTGTTTTTTGTAATGCCATGTCATGGAAAATTAGGGGGCTTGATGTATATTTCCAATATGGACCAATATCTCTTTTACCATAACAAAATGTTATGAAACTTCATTTTTATATTGTTTATCACAAGCCACAGACAATTATTAGTTGTTTTTATTTCATGAAATACCACATGAAAAAAGGGGGCTAAATGTTTAATTTCATCATGGACCAATGACTGTCTGGTCGTAGGTCTTTCCGGGCAGATATCTTCTAAAGTGCTTGACAAAAACTAATGGAAATTCATACACTTGCTCCTTATGATGTCCGCCGAGTTTTTTTTGCTGTTTTGATATTCAATATGGTGTCATAGAAAAAGGGGGCTTCATGTATATTTCCATTAGGGATCAATATCTCTTTAACTCGGAATCCTACATGAACATTTATGAACATTCATACTTATTCCTTATGATAGTCCGCCAATAACATTTCAGCCTTTTTCATTAAATGTTATGTCATGGGAAAAGGGGGCTTGACGTATATTTTCATTATCGACAATATCTCTTTAACTACAGGACAAAATGTTGTGAAACTTCATCTTTATGTTGTTTATCATAAGCCGCAGACAGTAGTTATTTGTTTTTATTTCATGAAATGCCATATCATGAAAAAAGGGGGCTAAATGTATAATTTCATTATTGACCAGTAATAGTCTGTTTGCCCATCCGTCCGCCCAGACCGATATCTTGTAAAGTTCTTGAAGAAAATTGATGAAACTTCATGCATGTCTGCCATTGGATAGTTCGTTTATACTTTTTTTTTCACACACACACACACACACACACACACACACACACACACACACACACACACATATATATATATTGACGTGTAATGGAAAAAAGGGGCTTGATGTATATTTTCTTTGTTTTCATTTAATGAAATGCCATGTTATGGAAAAAGGAGACTTAATGTACAATCCCATTATGGACCTCTTATATATTTTAGCATACTGCTTGCTATTAAAAAAAAAAAAAAAAAAACAGCAAAGTTGAAAAAAAAAAAAAAAATCTGTAAAATATATAAAGAAAAGTACAAAAAGATTGAAATATTTTAAGGAAAAGAAAAAAAGAAGAGAAAAAAAAGAAATAATAATAAAAAAGAAATAATAATAGTAATAATAATTATAAAAAAAAAAGGAGGGGGGAAAAAAAGGGAAAAAAAAAAAAAAGAAAAAAATGGAAAAAGAGAAAAAGAAAACGATATATTTTATTGGAAAAAAAGTGAAAAAAGGATTTACCAAAAAAAAAAATGTGTGTATATTTAGAAGTGATAGTTTGTGTGTGTTGTGTGTGTGAAGTGACTAGAGAACATTATGAATTTAATGTTACCAAAAGTTTGTGCTCATCCATAGTCTAGGAGATTTCAATCCTTCACTTCCAAATCTCAAGCACTCATGTTTCAGATCTGAAACCGAGATGTGAAGAATAATCATCATGTCATGCAATGTCAGATGTTCAGGAGTTATGTTCCAGGAATATATAAGTAAAAAACTCCTAAGAGACTTTTGTAGATTGTTAAAGAAGGAAAGCTCAATTTCTAATATCCATGTGTAACATGATGTTTTGTTAGAAGTCCATAATTCAGAAATGAAAAAAAAAAAAAAATGATTTAATGTCTTATGCTTTGCCGGATGGTCTTGTGTGAGACCATACTTGTTATATTTGGTATGCAGTAACATTTGGCAAACCTTTCTACAAGGATTGTTGAAATTATAGCTGTTGGTCAAAAGTAATCCTGCTTTGGGAAGGAATGCATTATAGCCCTTGAGTCAAATGTTATGCTCTGAGAAAAAAATCATTAAACATATTTTCATTTAGTCAATACTTTTACAACTCTTTCATGTCCAAGAGAAATCACATTATTCTAGCCAGATTTAATTTTCCAAGCATAAAATCTCACAGAAAGGGTCATAAAGAACAAATATTCATAGTCTAGGATAGTTTATTGGACACTACAGTCTTACTGAGTCATATTGCAAAGGAAGTATTCTACAAATGAAGAGCCCTAGTCCCTGTTTCTTAGTCATACCCACTTATTTCAAAATCAGATAGTGATGCTAAAGGCAGTTTACTGGAACCACAGTCATTGTTATGGATTCCTTTGTTTTTCTCATTATTGCTTTACATTATTCTATGCTTTTCTTCATGCTGAATTTAGGACTTGTTTATAACAAAGGCATTCTAGAAATTATAGAACCCTAGTTATGATTTCTGTACCTGAGCCTTCTTTATTAAATCTAAAGAATACTGGAATCAGATGTAATTTTACTATATTGCTCTGTGTATGTAAAATATAATTTTATTGCTATCACTATTCTACTTTTGGGATTTGGAAGGGAGAGTATTCTTAGTGTAGATGGGTTGGTTAAAGTTGTGTTGGATTTGGAATGGGAGGAAGTATTTTGGATTGTGGGTTGGGTATTGGTTGTGTGTTGGGTTTTGGTAGGGAGGGGGAAGGTGGGTTTGGGGAAGGTTGGGGGTTGGAGGATTTGTGGCGGGAAGGGGGTGGGTTTGGGGTGGGGTGCTTCTTGGGTAGCGGTGGGAATGGGTGGGTTTGGATGGGTAGTATGTAAGTAGGTAGTGCTATGTTTGACCGGTTGTAACCATGAATTAGCATTGCATATAATCAGCCATTATTTTCAGTTAAATTACCAAAAATGCATGACATAAAAGTTTTCGTTGTCATAGTTTAATTTCTAATTTCATTTCAGAGCTTTTTGGAATTTTAAAAAGAAGTCTGTGGGAAGGATGACATTGACAATGTTTTCGTTTGATCATTTTTTCTCATTTGTGGCCCTTGAATTTTATAGTTTCTAAGTTTGTTTCCATGCTGGGCCCCCGCCACTCGGGGCCTTAGAAATAGGTGGCTGCCTTCGCCTCTGTGGCATATGGGTGGTGAGAGTCCCCAGAAACAGAGGAGACCGATATGGAGCATCACCCTTCTCCACCAGTTCTTTTCGGTAGAGTTGTCTATCTGTCAGGGCACCTGTCTTATTTTTGTGTGCATGCTCCAAAGCCCTGAGTTGATTATCTAAATTTTGCTTATATGTCACTTAAATATCAGCCTTAATAAGCCAGCATGCAGGATTGAGGATTCACATACCACTACATACAAGGTTAAGGTCACAGCAAGGGCTTTAAAGGTCAATGTGAACTCCTTGTCCCTGGTTGAATTGTTTTACATGGATTCCTTTTCTGTCCCATCTTTTGCAAGGAGTTTCATAGTCATAGCTTTACTGGCCTTCTGTTTAAAGAGCACATGCCATATTGTGATTTTGGTTGGCTGCCCATCTGTCTTTCTGTTCTATTTTTTTTTTTCTTATTTACACGGGAACATCCACATTTTAGGTCCAGTTTTCCTAAACTTTGTGCAGTTTCTTTTTATCATGAATAGCTTTTATCCTATTGAATTTGAAGAAAAACTCATGATTTGATGGGGAAAAGTTATGTAAAGTTAAAAATTTGCAGTTCTTGTGTACATACTTGAATATGCATCTTTTGTCCAATTCTCTTGAAATTTGCACTGATTATTTGTACCATCACAGAGTTGAACCTGATTGAAAATGGAGAAAAGTCCAATGATCAGTTTAGGAAAAGCTGCCGACTTTTTCTTGTTTACTCAACAAAGTTGACATTTTTTGTCCCATTGCTTTGAAACTTGCAGGGATTAGAATCGACTTTTATTTGATTCCAAAACATGTTTTGAGAAATTATACCCAGATTATTTTGATATAAGTGTGACTCCTCTTTCGCTTTTGATGTGGAGTTCTGGAATGCGGGGTTAAAGGTGATTCTTGGGTTATGACAAGGCAGGTGGCTCAATAGCAAAGTAAGGTTCCACAATATTTATCCTCTTAACTAGTTAACTTCAGTGGATATATATTTCAGTTTGATGTCCACTTTGCTGTTAAATGAAAGTTACAAGTTTGCTCTAGAACTCACCTGAAATAGAAAAAAAAGACACTGCTTATTCTTCATTTTGTTGCCGTTCTTCCCCCCCCCCCCTTCCTGCCTTTTTCCTAACTGGATCTGAACCTACTGCACAGTCAATCAAATTTCTAAGCTCACACAATTTAGGTGGACATAAAATAGTCCTAATATTATTATTCAAGGACACTGCTGTTCAATATTTTTATCTAAAAGTTCTTTCCATTTTGCTGAGTACAGTATTACTTGTAAGGCAGATTATAATTCTGTGAATTCATCATCTTGCCAAACCATGAAAAAGATTTATTTATTAAAGTATAAACTTGATCAACTTTCAAAGGTAAAAAAGTAACCAAATAAGTGTGAAAAAGTCTTTGGTGGCATTTCATTTGTGTAATCCTGCCTAATTTTGGCATTGATAGTATTTTCCTTTCAGACTGTCATATGAAAAATAATACATATAAACAATGTTGGACACCAAATCTATTTTTTTCTTACAAAAACAAAACAATTTCTGATTGTTTAGGGAATTCCCTGAAGAATTATAACACCACTATTGCACCTTTTATAAGGAATTTGACCTGTATATTGCAACATGTATATATGTATTTGAAGTAACCTATTATTGAGGGTAATTCTTTGATTTTTCAATAGAATATTGTTCGGAACCGATGTACCACTGTTTGAAGTAGCATATTATTGAGAGTAATTTTCTGATTTTTCAATAGAATATTGTTCTCAACCAATGTACCACTGTTTGAAGTAGTGTATGAATGAGGGTATTTTTAGGATTTTTTATAAGAAAACTGTCCAGAAACGAAATATCAGTGTTTGAAGAAACATAATGAATGAGGGTATTTTTAGGATTTTTTAATGGAATACTGTCTGGAACCGATGTATATGTGTTTGAAGTAGCATATGAATGGGGTACTTTTAGAATGTTTTATAAGAATACTGTCCAAAACCTATGTATCAGTGATTGAAGCATCATATGAATGAGGGTATTTTCAGGATTTTTTAATGGAATACTGTCCAGAATCGATGTATCTGTGTTGGAAATAGCGCATGAATGAGGGTATTTTTAGGATTTTTTAATTATATACTGTCCGGAACCAATGTATCTTTGTTGGAAATAGCATATGAAAGAGGGTATTTTTAGGATTTTTCAATAGAATATTGTCTGGAACCAATGTATCACTGTTTGTAGGAGGGTATGAATGAGGGTATTTTAGTTTTTTTTTTTTTAATTAGAATACTGTCTGGAGCCGATGTATCAGTCTTTGAAGTAACATATAATTGAGAGTATTCTTAGGATTTTTCAGTGGAATGCTGTCTAGAACCGATGTATCTGTGTTGGAAGTAACATAATTATGACTGAAGGAATTTTCAGGATTTTTTAGTGGAATACTGTCTGGAACCGATGTATCATGTGTTGGAAGTAACGTATGAATGAGGTAATTTTTAGGATTTTTTTAATAGAATACTGTTTAGAACAGAAGTATCTGTGTTGGAAGTAACATATGAATGAGGGTAATTTTAGGATTTTTTAAAAGAATTCTGTCTGGTACTGACGTATCTGTATTAGAAGTAGCGTATATTAAGAGTATTTTTAGGATTTTTTATAGAATACTGTCTGAACCGATGTATCTGTGTTGGAAGTAACATATGAATGAGAGTAGTTTTTTTTTATTTTTATTAGAATACTGTCTGGAACCAATGTATCAGCGTTTGAAGTAACATATAAATGAGGGTATTTTTAGGATTTTTCAGTGGAATACTGTCTAGAACCGATGTATCTGTATTGGAAGTAACATGAATGAGGGAATTCTTAGGATTTTTTAGTGGAATACTGTCTGGAACCGATGTATCTGTGTTGGAAGTAACATATGAATGAGGGTATTTTTAGGATTTTTTTAATAGAATACTGTCCAGAACCGATGTATCTGTGTTGGAAGTAACATATGAATGAGGGTATTTTTAGGATTTTTTAAATAAAACACAGTCCAGAACAGGTGTATATGTGTTTGAAGTAGTGTATAATGGAGGGTAATTTTCAGATTTTCAATAGAATGTTTTCCGGAACCAATGTGTCACTGTTTGAAGTAGCATATGAATGAGGGTATTTTTTGGATTTTTTTTTTAATGCTATCGGGAACTGATGTATCAGTGTTTGAAGTAATATATGAATGAGGGTATTTTTAGGAATTTTTAATTGAATACTGTCCAGAACCGATGTATCTATGCTGCAAGTAACATATGAATGAGGGTATTTTTAGAGTTTTTAAAATACTGTCCAGACCCATTGTATCTGTGTTGGGAGTAGCATATAAAATAGGGTATTTTTAGGGTTTTTTCAATGGAAAATTGTCAAAACCCATGTATCATTGTTTGAAGTAGTGTATAAATAAGCGTATTTTTAGGGGTTTTTTATTAGAATACTGTCCAGAACCGATGTATCTGTGTTTGAAATAACATATGAATGAGGGTAATTTTTGTTTTCTCAGTGGAATACTGTTCGCAACCTATGTATCTGTTGGAAGTAGCGTATGAGTGAGGGATTTTTTAGGATTTGTTAATAGAATACTGTCCAGAAACAATGTATCTGTGTTAGATGGCGTATAAATGAGGGTAATTTTCGGATTTTTCAACAGAATATCATCTGTAATGGATGTACCACTGTTCGAAGTAGCATATAAATGAGGGTATTTTTAGGATTTTCTTACTAGAATACTGTCTGGAACCTATGTAGCAGTATTTGCGGTGACATATGAATGTACTGTTAGGATTTTTTCTTAGAACAGTGTCTGGAACTGATGTATTTGCATTTTAAGTGGGGCATGAATGGGGGAATTTTAGGACTGTGTAATAGAACACTGTTCAGAACCGATGTATCTGTGTTTGAAGTAACATACAAATGAGGGTACTTTTAGGACTTTTTATTAGAACAGTGTCTGGAACCGAAGTATCTGCATTTGAAGTAGCGCATGAATGGGGGTAATTTTAGGACTTTTTAAAAGAGCCCTGTCCTGAAGCGATGTGTCTGTGTTTGAAGTAACATGAATCAGGGTATTTTTAGGAGTTTTTAATAGTATATTGTCCTGAACCGATTTATCTGTATTTAAAATGACATGAATGAGGGACTTTTAGGATTTTTAAATGGAATATTGTCTGGAACCAATGTATCTGTGTTTGAAGTAACATTAATGAGTATTTTATTTTTTTTTTTATTTTTTAATAGAATACTGTCGGTAACTGATATATCTGTATTTAAAGTAACATGAATGAGGTTTTGTAGGATTTTTTGATGGAATGTTGTCCGGAACCAATGTATTTGTATTTGAAGTAACATGAATGGGGGTATTTTTAGGATTTTTTAATAGAATACTGTCTAGACTGATGTATCTGTATTTAAAGTAGCATGAATGAGAGTTTTTTAGGATATAAGAAATGTTGTCAAGAACGAATATATCTGTGTTTGATGTAGTGTATGAATGAGGGTATTTTTAGGATTTTTTATTAGATTATTATCCAGAACCAATGTATCTGTGTTTGAAGTAGTCTATGAATGAGGGTATCTTTAGGATTTTTTATTAGATTATTGTCCGGAACCTATGAAATAGCATATGAATGAGGGTATTTGTAGGATTTTTTAATGGAATATTGTCCATATTGATGTATCTTTATTTGAAGTAGCATGAATGAGGGTATCTTTAGGATTTTTTAATAAGATATTGCCCAGAACCAATGTATCTGTGTTTGAAGTAGCGTATGAATGAGGGTATTTTTAGGATTTTTTTAATAGGATATTGTCCGGAACCAATATATTTGTGTTTGAAGTAACATATGTATGAGGGTATTTTTAGCATTTTTCAAAAGAATAATTATTGTCTAGAACTTATGAACCTAGAGCATAGATGCTTGGTATGAAGCATGAACCCTTTACCACACAGTCCACACTTATAACAACCCTGGGAAAGAAGTCTTTTGAAAATATTGTAGGAAAAGGAGAGCATTTTCTCCTTTTCCACAATGTCTGCTATCCTTCTTAAAACAAATTTTACTTTTTGAGTCACTTTGTGTTGTCAGCATAATGCTTTCAGTTTTGACTAGTCTAAAATTTTGTCATTTGTTTAAGAGTTACGGTTGTTTTAAACTGTGCTCTTTGGAGAAATAATTCTGCCTGATTGTCACATTTGTATAGTGTTGTAATTTTTTCCTTTTGTTTTTCAATCTTCTTGACTGGAACCAAGAAATCTAAGATGGTATGCCCTTTAACTAAAGATTTCCTAAACAATTTTTTGTTCTGTTCTTCTCATCTGAAATGGTGAGCCTAGATTCTTAAAATAAGTTTCTTCAAATTCTGCCATAGGGGTCAAAATTGGCCCTGTACCAAGGGTCTGTTGTAGTACATCGAGTTGTATAGTTTTTTATTTAATCTTCTATGGAGAGTTTAAGCCGAAAGTTTAAATGTTTAGTACATAGCATTAAAAGAGCATTCTTTAGCTTAGTTGTTGAAGTCCTGCACATAGGGTCAAAGATGGCCTGTTCCCAAGGTCTGTTGTACATTTACATGGGGTTCTATAGTTGTTTTTTTTTAAATCTTTGTGGCTGAACCTATGGAGATGTTGGGTAAGTATGAAGCAAGATATAATCAATCTTTACCTTAGATGTTTAAATCCTACACATGGGGTCAAAGATGGCCCTGTTCCCAAGTTCTGTTGTCTGTTGTTGTTCTGTAAGTTTTTTAAAAAATATTTTGGCCAAAACTATGAAGATGTTAGGCCAAAGAGTCTAAATAATAAGTTTTTAGCATCAGAACATAATTATTCATAGAAGTTGTTCAAGTCCTGCACATGGGGTCAAAGATGGCCCTGTTCTCATGGTCTGTTGTTGTACTTGAGGTTCTATAATTTTTAAAATCTATTTGGCTGACACTATTGAGATTATAGACCTAACAGTCTGAATATCTAGTATATAAAATAAAAAGATAATTATTAATCTAAGTTGTTCAAGTTCTGCAAATGAGGTCAAAGATTGCCCTGTTTTTTCCAATGTCTGTTGTTGTACTTTGGGTTCTATGAGGTTTTTTTTTATACGCCGCTGGAGGGGACGTATATTGGTGTCATCTTCTCCGTCTGTCTGTCCCTTCGTCCGTCCGTACATACGTCTATTTCTTTTGAACGCAACTCCTCCAACATTTCTTGACGGATTTGGATGAAATTTTCATAGAATGTTGCTCATCATGTGACCTATAGCATATTGTCAGGGTTTTGCGATGCTGCGGTGTATATTGTGACAATGGCACTCTTGTTTTTAATGTTTTTGGCTGAAACTATGGAGATATTAGGCCTAAGAGTCTGAATATCTAGTATATAAAATAAAAAGATAATTATTTTCAAACTTGTTCAAGTCCCTCACATGGGGTCAAAGATTGCCCTGTCCCCAAGGTCTGTTTTTGTACATGTACGTTGGAGGTTCTATCATTATTTATTAATCTTTTTGGCTGAAACTGTGGAAATGTTAGGCCAAAGACTGAATATTAAGTATCTAGCATCAAAAGATACTTATTCATCAAAGTTGTTCAAGTCCTGCACGTGAGGTCAAAGATGGTCCCGTTCCTAAGGTCTATTGTTGTACTTGGGTTTATATATTTTTTGTCTTTTTTAAAAACTTTTTGGCTGAAACTATGGAGATGTTTGGGGAAAAGCTCTGAATATTAAGTACGTAGCATCAAAAATTAATTATTCATCTAAGTTGTTCAAGTCCTGCACCGAATGTCAAAAATGGCCCTGTTCTGGAGGTCTATTGTTGTACATGTAGTTCTAAATGGTTTTTTTTTTTTTCCAATCTTCTTTGCTGAAACTATGGAGATGTTAGGCCAAAGCCTGAATATCTAGTGTATAGCATCAAAAGATCAGTATTCATCTAAAAGTTGTTCAAGTCCTGCATCCTTGGTCAAATATGGCCCTGTTTGAAATGTCTGTCATTGTGCATGTACATGTAGTTCTGTAAGTTTTAAATAGTTTTTGCATTGTCTATCTGTCCATATATCCGCTGAGCCCTGTTTGCACAGTCGGTAGCATATGGGAATCTGGGTCGCTGGTTCGATCCCCAGCTCTGCCAATTTTTTTCCAAGGATTGATGATAGTCATTGCGACAGATTCATTCCTCATTCACCACTTATCATTGTTTCAATAATGGTTATGTTGGAAAGCAGCCAGTGGCTTGGAAAAGTATTGTGCAGAGTACTGGTAAAAAGAAACTCCAGGAAAGCATGGATAGGTGCTTGGCAGCAGCTATATAACTGAAATAATGATGAAAACTGCATTTAATACCATACAATCAATCAGTTAACGTCCATCCATCCTGACAGATATCTTCTATAACCAGTGACGAAAATTAATGAAACAAGATTTATGAGATCTTTATCATAGTTTGCTGTCATGGATTTTTTTTTATCTAATGCCCTGTCATGGAAAAAGTGGGCTTGATGTACATTTCCATTATGCTCCAATTACTACTAGACAGAATTTTATGATACTTCATATTTATATTGTTTATCATAAGCATTAGACAATCATTATTTATTTATATCTAATAAAATGTCATGTCATGGAAGAAGGGGGCTTAATGTATAACATGGCATTCTGTATGTTTTAATCTTAAATCTTGGCTGAAACTATGGCGACTTGGAGTCTTTACCCTGTACCACACAATCCTGAATTTAGTGACCTTGAGGAAAAAGGCTCTTTTGAAAACATTGTTGGGGAAGGAAGGCATTGCTAGTAACTAGGAGAAAATGTGGTGACCAGCATTTTCTTTTTTCCAACAATGTTTTTTACCCTTTCAAAGACAATCTCCAACATTTTAGCTACACTTATTTTGTTGTCTTAAGGGCTTTGGATTAGAAAAAGTCTGAAAGGTTACCATAATTATATTAGTTGTTCAAGTCCTGCACATAGTGTCAAAGATGGCTTTGTTCCCAAGGTCTGTTGATCTATATAGAGTTCTAAAGGTTTTATTTAAATCTTCTTGGCTGAAACCGTGACGATTTTTGGCCTTAAGTCTTACATTTATGTGAGTACCGGTAGTATCAAAAGAAGATTCTTAGATAAGGTTTAAGTCCTGGGTCAAAGATGGCCCTTTTCCAAGGGTTTGGTGTTGTACACAGAGGTTGTTTTTTTCTATCTTGAAACACACAGACAACAGCACCGAAATTTTGTATGTTGCATCAAGGAATGGTCCTTAAAGTTATTAAAATTGGTCATATGCTATAAAAGTTTGCCATGCCCAAGGTAACCATATTTCCAAAAAAATAAAAATAGTTATTATACAAGTAATGAAAACCTCCTCTAAAGCCATTAGGCTCGGTGTGTTGATATTATGTAGCATCACATGGTCTTGTATAAATAAAGTAAACATCAACAAAACAGGTCCTGCACATAGGTCAGTTATTTTGCAGAGTTACAATTTCATTTTCTTTTTTACTTTCCTTGTCTTGAACAATTGGGCCATGAGCCAGATATTTGGTCTCAGCATTATAAAATATTTCATTTAAATCCAAGTTGTTCAAAATGTGCTTCTGGGTCAAAGAGGGGCCTGCAAAGGGGTCACCTGTTTTACTTTGTGTTCTGTAGGAATCTGTTTCAGAAATTTATTTTTTATTTATGTCTGAAACCATGGAGCCTACAGCATGATAAATAGTAGATCTAGTATTGTATAGAAAAGTTTTCAAAGGCGTTTGTTCCAATGACAAGTTGGTGTACATGGCTATGTCTCCCATAAATTTATTTTGGAAAGACATGTTGATCGCATTGAATTTGCCTATATCGCTGTCTGTCTGTCAATCCATGTGTCATAATTTTTGTTTGTCCTCCATAATCTCTTCAACTGCTTACCAAATCATAAAAAAAAAATTCACACAAATGTCTACCATAATCAGATGACATGCAGAGGTCTCACATAACATGCAATCATCCTTTATCATCATATTGATGGAAGATTTATGCAAACAAGTTTCTAGTTGAAATGATAATTATAATTATAATTGTAACATAACTAAAACTACACAAAAAATTTCTGGCTAATATCTACATGTAGCTGAAATACAGTTGTAATATAATGGCAACTAAAACTACACGAAAGACATCTGGCTCTTGTTTACATGTGACATTCACATACATAGCTTATGTAAAGCTTAACTTATATAGATTAGATTCCATTCCTTTAGTAACAGCATTGACGTCAAGAGTTTGATGACTTAAATCTTTACCAATCGACAAAGTTGTAGACCAGTCTAAATTGAAAGCATTTGCAGACGACAAAATGAGTATAGCTCAAAAATTGAAATTTGTCTTGGGAAGGGTAGAAAACATTGTGGGAAAAGGAGAAAATGCTGGTTACCAGCAATTTCTCCTTTTCCTACAATGTTTTCAAATGACTTCTTTCTCGGGGTTGTTAAAAGTCGGGATTGTTTGGTAAAGAGTTAAACCTATTTCAGTTTAGTCTGAAAATGACATTGGTAAGTTGATAACATTAAAAAATATGGGAAAAACCTCATTGCAATAAACAGTGTCTTTGAAATAAATTGCTCAGACAAGTTGTCCTGGCCAAATTGGTGATTTGCTGCACTAGTAAGTATACATGAAATATAAATTTGATTAGGAATTCATACCCGCAGTGTATTTTTGTTTTTGTTTTTCTATCCATGAATTTTTGGGAAGAGTTAGATTCTCACCAGTATGAGTCAATAGTTAGAATAACTGTAGTCAAGATACTTTATACAAGCTACCCTAGTATTCGCTGAAATCCAGGTAAATTTCAGGTTGACAAAAGTCTACAAATAAAGAGTTTATGTTGTCACCAATGACGGATCAAGGCAAGCTAGAAAAGTTGTCGATCTATTCAGGGGCAGCTGTGTTTAATTTGCAAAGTCAATAAAAGCTACTTATATTGCCTTTTCTTGTTGAGAGGCATAAATAAGTTCATTGATGTAGCATTTAACAATATGACAAAAAAGCTTAGCCCAAGTTTGTCAGAAGTACAGCAAGTTCTACCATAGTTCATTATGGTGTCTGGACCCATACCAGTAAAAAAGTACATTATGGTGCATGTTTGTCTGGACCCATACCAGTAATTAGCTTGCATAAAATAATATCTTGCCTACAATTGTCCAAACATGACTTACAATGAAGGGAATCTAAACACCCCTAAAGATTTATACATAAAAACCTTGACCCCTATCAGAATTAGGTTAGCTGACATTGACCCAAGCTATAACTTAAAAATAGGAGAATTAAAGTTGTACCTCGTCTATGTTACAAGAAAATGTTTCCTGAACCAAAGCCAGTGTTTATTTTGCTTAGTTCTTACCTACCAATGTCTACAACACCACCTTAATTTCCTGGATACTGAACAGTGCAAGGAAACTACCCATTCAGGTAAGAAAGTCTGAGCAATTAATTTTTGGATTATTTTTGTGTCATTTATACAGTTCTATCTTAATTAGACATTTTGCCAAAATTTATTAAATCTAAGACTATCACTTTGTTCAAATCCATCAGAGGCTTTTATTGTGAGATGTTGACTTATAATTTACTTGGAGTCAAGCTATATGAAGTCAATGTTTAAATCTTTACAAAATGATGGAATTTTAGACCTGTCCAAATTGTAACCGTTTGTCACTTAGAGATATTGCCATAATGGTAAATTTGTCACTTAGAGATATTGCCATAATGGTAAATACCGAAACCAGCATTTTTCATGAAGGCTCTCAAAGTCCAATTGAGATGCTTCTTACATTTGTCTGTCTGTCTGTGATTTTTCTGTGCGCTCCATGTCACTTGTTCCTTTAATTTATAAGATAATTCATACATGTTTACCTTGATGTGACTACATGCAAAACAGGGTATCACAAGCTAAAGTTTGTATTTAAAGCTAACATGTACTACAATATTTCTTGAACCCCTTGTCCGACAGTGAAAATATTTCACAGACATCTCTCATTAATGATGTGACATGACATGATATGCAGAGTGAAGGCAGAATTTCATTGGAAACTAATTTTCTTGTTCCAGCGATGTTTATTTGGTAGCAGCCGATGTTTTCTCCAGTCTGCCACCTTGTATTTTTTAGCACTTCTTTCTTTCTAAACTTGCTAGCTGCTTTCCCTCATAAACAAATGACATATTGCAAATTAGAATAATTTTTAGGCACTGTACTCTTTCTAAACCGGCTAGCTGCTTTCCCTCATAAACAAATGACAGATTGCAAATAAGAATGCATTTTTAAACACTTTATTCTTTCTAAACCCTTTAGGTGCTTTCCTTTATAAACAAATGACAGATTACAAATAACAGTGCATTTACTTTCCAACAAAGCAATTAAATCTATCTTTTATATATTACTGTATGGATTGTCTAAACATTACAATGATAGGATTTTTTTTTAATCATCCTGAGGCCTCAAATTATCATGCTTTTTCTTTTTATAATTCTTTTACATAGTTTCACTGATTGTAGTTTTTTTACATAGTTTTACCACTTCAGAGCCCTAGCCTAGTACTGGTGAAAACCAGGAAAATATGAATAATTATGTGAGCTGTTGCCGTGATATGACTTTTGAAAACACCATTCAATCAATACATACATAGTTTTACCATACATTATGTACATTAAAGTATTATTGACATACAAATACATTTTTATAAGCCGCTGGAGGCGACGTATATTGGTGCCATCTTCTCCATCCATACGTCCATCCGTCCCTTTGTCCGTCCGTACGTACATCCATTTCTTGTGAACACAACTCCTCCCACGTTTCTTGACAGATTTGGATGAAATTTTCACAGAATGTTTCTCATCATGTGATCTATTGCATATTGTCAGGGTTTTGCGATGCGGCACCGTATTTTGTGACAGTGGCACTCTTGTTTTAGTACACATGATTCACATTAGCATTATATACAATGACAATAATTTCATGATGACAAATTATTATATGTTCACAGTCCTAAAGCTTGCTACAATGAGTTGGATGGTATCCAATGACACCCCTGCAATATTTATGCAGATAATACTTTGTGACCATACATTGATCTTTTACAAGGAAAGATGTTAATGTATGAGCATGAAGGGGGACCAGTATCCTTGGACATGCATTATCCTTTTACCAGATGACAAAATTTTTGCCTTATCCAAATTCAAAGCATTGCAGATGACAATTTCAATGAGGTTCAAATGTTGCAATTTTTCTCTAATAAGTTAGAAAACATTGTGGGGAAAAGGAGAAAATGCTGGTGACCAGCATTTTCTCCTTTTCTCACAATGTTTTCAAAAGGTTTCTCTCCCAGGGTCATTAAAAGTCAGCATTGTGTGGTAAAGGGTTAAAGATTGCACAATTTCATTCACATATGAGTCATGCTCTGGCAAACAGGGGCTTAATGTATCTCCGTGATGCATCATGCCATGCAATACATCACATAATTAGGGATCCATAATATTCAGTATGTCTAACATTTTTCCGACTGTATCTTAAGGTACACTGGTCCCTTGACATACAGAAAATTGACCAATAGCAAAAAGTTTTGGCCCAGGTCAGCCTGCATGGACTGCACAGGCTGACCTGGGTTGATAGTTTTCGCAGATGCATTAAGACCCTTTTTCACAAAGCATAGCTCATATACATGTTATGATGTACCATCAACAAACTGAAAATCGCGGTATTAAGCTTCGGCGTTTACTAACTTAAGTTATAGGGGTAAAATTGAAATTCCACTGGGTTGTATGTGTTATTCAATTATTTTCCTTCGAGTACACAACACATACCCGATTTATTTCAAATATTCACAAAATTTATTCAGCGAGCATGACACAGCTGACTCAAGGCAGCCATCTTGTCATGCAGGTATATTCGCGGAAAGTCAGAAAAAACCAGTAATTTAAAAATAGACTGACCTTGATCTCTACATCTAACATGGTCACGTGACATCCATTAACAGAGAAGCATCGTGGAAGTATGATAATTTTCCAATGTAGTTCTGTCTTGGAATAGTGTGTAGTTTTTATAGGAAGGGGTCTTTGCACCAATGAAATTACCTGTTCTGAAAATGAGCTTTTCCATGTAGCTGATTTGCGGACTTAAACCTCATTTTTCTGCGACTTTTGCAGATGATAACTAATTCAACCATCAGTATGACCTCACCAGCCTCGATTTCAATAAAGTATCATGTGACTTATTCTAAAAACAAAACGGTCGCGAACTTCGATGTTTCGCGATTTTAGAGGATTCGACAATATGTAACATTATAAGGGAGGTAACTCATTACATTACATTACATTACAACCTGCTTATTAATTTCAAATGTTCTCCAGGCTAAACGGTTGTTGCTCATTCTAGAATGTTTGTGTAAGAGCCCAGCTCCTATCGACCGATCGACAGTGCCAATTTGGATGTTGTGCTGAAAGTGTAGTCATGGATACGAGGCTGCCAAAAGGGAAACTGCTTTTAAGTGGGTTTTGCCAGTGTACATGACATACATGTTCCGGGCATATTATCCTACCAGATCACAAGAAATTTCTTTGCAGTATAATACCACATTTTACCTACTAAGTTACTTAACCCTTTCTCAAACAATCCCTGTTTTTCACGACCCTGGAAAAGAAGCCTTTTGAAAACATTGTGGGAAAAGGAGAAAATGCTGGTAACCAGCATTTTCTTCTTTTTCCGCAATGTTTTCTGCCCTCCCAGAACAAATTTCAATTTTTGAGTGTCCTTAATTCTGTTGTCTGCAAACACTTTCAATTTGGACCAGTCTAAAATTTTGCTGTTTGTTAAAGAGTTAATATTCAATCTCACCATCCTTGTAATGTTTATTACCCTATATCCTGCTAAATAAGTTAAAGGAAACTTTCAAGCTGATTTAAAAAATCCAAATGTTGCTATTACAGAGAATTTCTTTATTGGACATAGTAAATCAAAGATCTGTGCAGTCTGATCTTGACCTACGCTGTCCATGAAAGGTCCTTGATTCGTGCTTAGCAGTCTCATGGTCAGATAGAGGATCTTAAAATCATGAGAAAGGAGGTTTTTGACAACATTTTAGGAAAAGGAGAAAAAGCTGGTATCTAGCATTTTCTCCTTTTCCCACAATGTTTTAACACATTTCAAAGATACATTCTGGCATTGCAGCCACATTCAATTGCTTTATGCTATAAATGCTTTCAATCTTGACATGTCTAAAATTTCAGTGATGACTGGTGAAGACTTCCATGTGTTTTAATGACCCTGAGGGGGGGGGGTTTGAAAACATTGTTAAAAAAGGAGAAAATGCTGGTAATCAGCACTATCATCCTTTCCAATAATAATTTCTATAGTTTCAAAGAAAGTTCCTGTCATATAATTTATGCCTAGGCTGAAATTTTGTTATCTGAGAAAGGGTTATGGATCCTGTTAATATGCTGGTTGACTAAATCAAGTGCTGAAAACTGTAATAAGTGAATAGTTACTGAAGTTTTAACCCTCTACCACACAATGCTGACTTTTAACTACCCTAGGAAAGAGGCCTTTTGAAAACATTGTGGGAAAAGGAGAAATTGCTGGTAACCAGCATTTTCTCCTTTTCCCACAATGTTTTCTACCCGACCAAAGAAAACCTTCAACCGTTTGAGCCACATTGAAATAGTCGTCTACAAATGCTAAATACAAATACAAAGGCTAAAATTTTGTCATCTGGTAAAGGTATACTTACTAGTTCAAGCATGAATAAAACTTTCAGTTTGAGCACAAACTTAGATGAAGTGTTTGGCCAATCCAAACAGCCCAACTCTTTACGGAAAGAATGAATTCAAGGCATGCCCAAATAGACAGCATTTGCAGAGGACAAATTCAGTATGGCTCAATTAATGGAATTAAGTTAATTTTAAAGGCTAAAAACATTGTGGAAAAGAGAGAAAATACTGTCTTTGTCCCTGTCAGGGTTCCCACTGGGCTTCAATGTTGAAGAAGAATATTGTCCACCATTGCTATTGACTTAGAAAATATTATATTCTAGATTGCAGTGATAACAAGAAATTGATAAGGAATTATCCACTGTAGGAAAGACCAGGGCAAAATGACACACAGGGCAAAGTGGTAACTTTGCAATTTCCTCATTTATTACACCATGAACCCTACACAGTAAGAGAGTTTTAGATCCACCATCTTATGAGCTATGTCGTGGGCAGATCCCTCCTACCGTTAATTTATGAAGAGGACCCGACACATTTTGGGACATGAGAGTAAATGTTGTTTCGTTTTGTACTCGAGACATTATGGATTGTTCAGCTTATAGTCAAAGTTAGAGTGTATCCTGAGGATGACAACGCTATATGAATCAATGTTCGGGCTACTTTGGATTTTTATATAGACCTTGTTTTTTTCACGGTACTACAATGTGTTACACGGCAAATGTGGCAAAGTGATACAGTGTTAAACTATGCTCATGCACTCTCAAATATCAACCAAGCTTGGAAAAATGAATTCCAATGAAATAGAAAACATTAAATCAACCATTGTTAAATTAAAAATGATTTGTAACATTCTGATATATTGTAGATTAGGGCTAAATATGTACTTTTTAGCTCACCTGAGCACGAAGTGCTCATGGTGAGCTTTTGTGATCGTGCTGTGTCCGTCGTCCGTTGTGCGACGTGCGTCAACTTTTACCTTGTGTATGCTCTAGAGGCCACATTTTTAGTCCGATACTCATGAAACTTAGTCAGAATGTTTGTCTTGATGATATCGCAGACGAGTTTGAAAATGGGTCATGTCAGGTCAAAAACTAGCTCACTAGGTCAAATCTTAGAAAAACCTTGTGTACGCTCTAGAGGCCTCATTTTCAGTCCAAAACTCTTGAAAGTCGGTCAGAATTTTTGTTTTGATGATATCTCGGTTGACTTTGAAAATGGGTCAGGTCGGGTGAAAAACTAGGTCACTAGGTCAAATCTTAGAAAAACCTTGTGTACACTCTAGAGGCCACATTTTCAGTCAAATATTCATGAAACTTGGTCAGAATGTTTGTCTTGATGATATCTCGAACGAATTTGAAAATGGGTCATGTCGGGTCAAAAACTAGGTCACTGGGTCATATCTTAGAAAAACCTTGTGTACACTCTAAAGGCCACATTTTCAGTCCAAAACTCTTGAAATTTGGTCAGAATGTTTGTCTTGATGATATCTCAGACGAGTTCGAAAATGGGTCATGTCGGGTCAAAAACTAGGTCACTAGGTCAAATCTAAAAAAAACCTTGTGTACGCTCTAGAGGTCACATTTTCAGTCTATTTTTCTTGAAAGTTGGTCAGAATGTTTAACTTGATGATACCTTGGACGACTTCAAAAATGGTTCATGTTGGGTCAAAAACTGTCACTAGTTCAAATCTTAGAAAAAACTTTCGTACACTCTAGAGGCCACATTTTCAGTCCAAAACTCATGAAATTTGGTCAGAATGTTTGTCTTTATGATATCTCAGATGACTTTTCGAAAATCAGTCATGTTGGGTCAAAAACTAGGTCAGTAGGTCAAATCTTAGAAAAACCCTGTGTATGCTCTATAGGCCACATTTTCTGTCCAATTCTTATGAAAGGTGGTCAGGATCTTTGTTTTGATAATATCTACAATGGGAAAATTGGCTATGGTTGGCTAAAAAGTAGGTGACTAAGAGAAATTCTAGAATAAGCTTGTGCACATGCTAGAGGCCAAATTTTCAGTCAAATAATTATGAAAGCTTAGTAGATTAATTGTCATGATATCTCAAAAGAGATTGAAAATGGGTCATGTTTGGTCAAAAGACTTAGGTGAGCGACTTTAGGGCCATCATGGCCCTCTTGTTTTTCGTAGTATGGTAGGAAACTAGGATTGTTTGACTGATTGATTGTTTGTATTGGAGTTTAACACCATTCTAATTGCTTAGGTCATATCATGGTGGTCGGTGCACCTACTCATGTGTTTCCTGGCTTTCTCACACCAGTACTAACACGAGTTTCTTTCCATGTCACTGACTACTTTTTTCATATGCATCAGAGGTGAGAGGCAAAAAATCACTGAAAAGAAACTTTGCCTCAATCGGGTATCAAACTCACAACCACCAGATCATGGGTCGGATAGGCTAATCACAGAGCTAGCTGGCCGGGCTCGAATCTAGGAAAGTACATGTTGTAGATCTCCTGTGTTCAATGGAATCAGTATTGGGTATGATAGAATTAAAACTAAAAACGCTGGTTAAATAGTTACGTGAATATTTCCCCTTGATATAACTCCTTCTGCTTGGCTAAGCATCTACTTTCTTCACGTTTTCAAATGATAAGATTTGCGGTAGAGCAGAATGGAAGAATAGGTGCAAGGTAATGATGCATTCGTTTTTGCAATTAGTTGTAGACCAGTGAATTTTATTTGCTGACATAAAAAAGATGGCCTTAGTGACATTGTTTGCCTGTTTATCCACCACAAGGTTTTACTAGCTCCACTGCCCAAAGGCCAGCGGGCTTATGTCATAGCCCGGTGTCCGCTGTGCTTCCGTGCGTCCATCCGTCCGTCCGTGCATCCATCCGTCCATGCGTGCATTAACTTTTATTTCAAACATCTCTGATGAAACTGCCAAAACAATTTGATGAAACTTTACAGAAATGTTCCTGCCATGGTCCTCTTTAGAATTTCTTGAAAGAATTTGATTCCTTCAAAAACTGTGGTTGCCGTGGCAACAAAACTGAAAAATATTGAAAATCTTCTTGTCTGAAACCATAAGGCCTAGGGCTACCACATTTGGCATGTAGCTTTATCTAGTGGACCTCTACCAAGTTCCTTCAAATAATAGCCCTGATGTCAAAATTGGCCCCGTCCCCGGGGTCAAAAGTTTTATATGGGCTTATAAGGGAAAACTTTAAAATCCTTCTGATACCTAGCCATAGTGCCTAGGGCTACCAAATTTGGCATGTAGCTTTATCTAATGGACCTCTACCAAGAGTGCCAAAATTGTAGCCCTGAGGTAAAATTTGGCTCCGCCCCAGGGGTCAGAAGTTTTATATATAGGGAAAACTTTAAAAATTTACTTTTACCTAGCCATAAGGCCTAGGGCTACCAAATTTGGCATGTAGCTTGATCTAGTGGACCTCTACCAAGAGGGCACAAATTATAGCCTTGGGGTCGACTTTGTACCCACACCAGGGGTCACATGTTTTACATGTGAAAACTTTATATATCTTCTTGTTACTAACCATAAGACCTTGGGCTACTAAATTTAGCCCTGTCTCAATGGTATCATGTTTTACAGGGCCTTTTGTTGAGGAAACTTGGAAAATCTTCTTGTTTATAACCACACATTCTAGACCTGTATTATTTGGCATCGGGCTTTATCTTAGGGACGTCCACCAGGATTCAAGTAATTATAGCTTTGTGGTCAAAAATGGCTTTGCCCTGAGGTCATAACTTTCCTCAGGATTTTATAGAAAAAATTTTGTAAGTCTTCTAGTTTGAAATCTATTGGCCAAGTATTGTAATGTTTGGCTTGTAGTGTTTTTAGTTATTAGCCAGTGGAGCGATACATCATGGCCCTCTTGTTTTTGTGGTTGCTTTGAGTTGGACCCATTGTTGAGTTAAAAATTTGGCTTTGTATGCTATCGCAAAAGACTCATTTTGATTACATTGTGGTAAAAGGAGCATTTGTTTGTAGAAAGCCATTGCTTACTGTCAAAAATTGTTTTCCTGAACCTTGTTAACAGTTAAAGTCCTGCTCACAACTTTAGTTGCCGTTATAGTCAGTATAGATCAAAATCAGACAGCACAAAATGTGCAGTTTAATCTATGACAATGATACGGTGGCACAAAAGTGACATGGAAGATATATTTTATACTACATGTGCACGCAGTAGCTAATACGTGCGCACGTAATAAGTAATACGTGCGCACGCAGTAGTATTACGTGCGCACGCAGTAGCTAATACGTGCGCACGTAATAACTAATACGTGCGCACGTAATAACTGGTACGTGCGCACGTAATAGCTACTGCGTGCGCACGCAGTAGCTAATACGTGCGCACGTATTACATATTACGTGCGCACGTAATAATCCACCAATCAGAATCATGAACGGAAGCCATTGTTTCAAGATGGAAGTGGAAGATAGACATTTATTGATCCTTATAAACTGATTGGTCGATTATTACGTGCACACGTAATAGTTATTACGTACGCACGTATTAGTTAATACGTGCGCACGTATTAGCTACTGCGTGCGCACGTACTAGCTACTGCGTGCGCACATAATAACTAATACGTGTGCACGTATTAGCTAATACGTGCGCACGCAATATTATTACGTGCGCACGTATTAGTTATTACGTGCGCACGTATTAGCTACTGCGTGCGCACGTATTACTTATTACGTGCGCACGTATTAGCTACTGCATGCGCACGTAGTATAAAATATATCTTCCATGTCACTTTTGTGCCACCGTACAATGATCAGTCGAATCGGGAAATTTTTGCTTGAGAAAAGTATGAAAACACAAACCATTTAGTCAGGTATAGGTGTTTTATTTGATTATAACTGCTAAGTTGTTCAATGTCCATTTAAGAAATCATTTTGATTGGTTAAATACTTCTGTAAAAGGTTGACTTTCCTGTGGTCACTTCAAAGGTTGAAAATTTCTGTGGGGAAGAGAAGTCTTATGTTTAGAACATCCTTGCTCCATTGGAAGGAAATCAGTCTAATGACAATGATCAGTCTCATCTATCAACAATGGCCGCTTTGCTGAGACATCCTGAACAAGAGTAACGTTAAATTTGCATTCAACTGGGACTTATTTCCAGGCTGAATATGTCTGTTGGGTTTATATTGTGCTTTAAGAGTTAAGGCAATCTCTGTTCTCTGTTAGAGAAAAACTTTTAACTCTTTATCAAACGACAAAAATTTTGACTTGTCCAAATTGAAAGCATTTGCAGATGACATCATAAATGTGACTCAAAAATTGAAACTTGACTTTAGAGGAGTACAAAACATTGTGGGAAAAGGAAGAAATGCTGGTTACCAGCATTTCTCCGTTTCCCACAATGTTTTCAGAAGGCAAATGTCTTAATGCCTTTTTTCGCGTGTTGCAGGCCATATATGTTACAGCTGACTTGTAAAGTCAGTTTTTTATGTATAATAACTAAATTTCAGGTATTATGCATAATACCTGATTCAGTCAGTTATTATACATTTATAATAACGGATACTTTCAGTTAATTTATAAAATACAATGTAACTAATTTTTAGAAGAAGAAATTTTTCATGATAATTGTAATGACTAAAAGAACGCAAAATGATAACACTCATATTTATCAAGCGCATGTTTGATATCAAAAACATCAGTTGCTTCATCTACAGTCCGCTTAGGCTCTGTTAGAATTGTTTCTAACCTGGTTTTCTGTAAATTCTCCTCGGTTTTGAGTTTATGGAGTACTTCTAAGGAAATGAAAGATTTTGTATGGCATTTTTTGGCATTTAAAGTCCTATAGCCCAATCAGTTGTATTTTTGTCAGCCAACCAGGCCCCTAACATATCTTTAGCATCACAGTTGGCTCTGCATACGGACCTTTGACCCTGGGGATAACATGGCTTACCACAGAAAATGACAAGATCTGATCATAGCTGTTGTCGTTTTGCCATCTGTGCACTCACTGCGGTGAACTCTGTACCAAAACTAAAGGAATGATGGTGTTCCTAATAATAAAATTATATGCCATAAATAAAAAGCTCCTTCTGCTGCAAGTTTTGACTGAGTGGGCGTAAAATAAAAAAAAAAAAAAAATTCAAGTGATCTTGATAGTTCATTATCCCTTTTATACTTTAGCCTCGTCATAAACTGCATGTCTTTCAAGTGTAATGGTGTGCAGGAACTAAAGTCTTTTGAAAAAGAAAACTGGGTTCAAAACGACTCTTGAAAGTAGTTCTTGTTCACTTATTCGTCTTCTGACGGAGGGTTTACATCGATTTCTTAATTCAAAAAAGTTCAAAGCTTCTTGTATTGTATTGACATATTTATCACTGGGGTCTTTGATCGTTTTGTGTCTTCCGCCTTGTCCAGTTGCTATATAAGTATGCATTGTGACATGAATTTTAAGCGTCTTCTTTACTTAAAAAAATACAGCAGATAATTCCTTATCAATTTCTTGACATCACTGTACTCTAGAACATAGAACTTTCTGAGTAAATAGTAATGGTGGACACTTCTCTGCTTTGACTTTGAAGAGTTTATCTTCTCCCTAATAGAATTTTTGTACACATCTTGACATACAGGGTGACACCTCAAAAAAAATACCACCCATGAAATCGTTAGTAAAATTCACAATCCTTTCTGCAATCCAACCATATTTGGTACAACTGAACTCCAGTCTATGCCTGACTTGCCCAACAAGTTTCAGTCATGAATTTCATATCCAAAAGTCTTTGTTTTTATCTCCGTTCAATGATATGCTCCAAATGTGCACATCTGCGATGCAAGCACACCTGGATACGATATGCAAAATTGTCAATAATTCTGACACACACTCCTTCCTCAGTATTGCCCTGATTTTGGCGGTGATGGCCCTCTTCAGTTTAGGAACAGTCTAGGGGTTTTTCTGATAGACATTATCTTTGAGATAACCCCACAGGAATAAATCTTGGGGGTAAAGGTCTGGTGAGTGTGAAGCCAAATCAGGATCACACCTTCTACTGATGAGAAGATCACGAAAGTGTCCCAGCAGCCATTCCAACGAGTCATTTGAAGTTAGGGAGTTGCCCCATCCTATTTAAACCACTGTTCATCCCTAACAACACTTATTCGTCTGCCCAGAACTTCTTAACAACTATTAGGTAGCGTTCAGTATTGATCGTGATTTACCGTTCTTTCTGGTCTTCAAACCAATAGGGACCGATGATCCCATGTCTCGATATTGCAACCAATGCAGTGTACTAGATGGAGGGCACTTAGGCCTCTGCATACAATCTTCTGGTGGGGGACACCCCAGAACATGTTATTCTTTGAGTGTGTCGCTTGAAATGCAAAGGTGCACATTTGGAGCATATCATGGAATGGAGATAAAACAAAGACTGTTCGACATTCATGGCTGAAACTTGGTGGACAAGTCAGGCATAGATTGGAGTTCATTTGTACCAAATATGGTTGGATTGCAGAAAGGTTGTGAATTTTATTAATGATCTTATGGGTGGCATTTTTCTTTTGGGTCACCCTATATCAGAATTCTCTTATTTGTTCCCTAGCTCTTGCAGAGCGATTCACGGAACGCAACTTCAAAAACGGGATCAAAAATTTAATCGATCTAGAGACATGTTTATTTACTGCTGTTTATTATGTTGTTAGAATATTATGACTATTAAAGCAACTGAGCTTTTAACCAGGTTGTAACCTGAAATCAAGTTGTAACTGGTAGTATAATAAAGGAATTATTTAAAAGAAAACATTTACAAAATAAAGCAATTAGATATTGAATGGAAGAGTATAAAAGTAATTTCAGTTAATTTGTAGAATTTCTTCCCCTAACAATTACTTATTTCATAAAATAACATAAAACATCAGTTATTATGTATGATAACTTACTGAACCAGGTATTATACATAATACGTAATTTTTCAGTTATTATACATAATAACTGATTTTACATGTTAAGTGTAACTCATATTCCATTGTACCAAGCAACTTGTTGCATACTATGAACCCATTTTGCCAAACAACTTTCTGAATCATAGGCTTGAATGGTTCTTTGACATGCATATTCCATTGTACCAAGCAACTTGTTGCATACTATGAACCCATTTTGCCAAACAACTTTCTGAATCATAGGCTTGAATGGTTCTTTGACATGCAGAAAAATTTACCAAAAGCAAACATATGACCCATGTCAGCCTGAGTAGACTGCTTTTGCTGACCAATGTTGGATTACACGTTTTTCAGGTGCATTAAAATACCTTTTTACAGAGCACTTAACAAGAAACTTTTGTCTGACTGTTTAAGAAAAATCACTCCTTGATATTTATGGCTACAACTGAGTTATATAAGAAACCTTTAATCCAGAAATAAAAACGATGTCATTCACTGCCCCATTGAACGCTGGTTGCAAATGGCGTAATTTTTATCTATCAAATTTACGAGCAATGGAACGGTTGCTGCGCTGTTTTCTATGAAGATAACTAGAATGATGACTGAAGACCAAAAACACATTATGCATATTATCTTAACCCTTTACCAAACAATCCCTGATTTTTATGACCCAGAGGAAGTAGCCTTATGAAAACATTGTGGGAAAAGGAGAAAATGCTGGTAACCAGCATTTTCTCCTTTTCCCACAATGTTTTCTACTCTTCTAAAGTCAAGTTTCGATTTTTGAGTCATGTTTAGTTTGTCGTCTGCAAATGCTTTCAGTTTGGACAAGTTTAAAATTTTGTCGTTTGGTAGAGTTAACTCGTTATTTTGTAGGTAAAAATGACAGCAGATGATTAAGAAAAACATGCACATCAATAAAAAAGGAAGAAAATACTATGTTTTATAAATTTTTGAAAAAGAAAATAGGAAATGATGAAACTTTATATTTTCAAAACATTAACAATAAAAACAATGAAAAAAAAAACCCTGATATATATTTATGAAAAATAATAATAATAATCAGTAAAAAAAAAAGTTCGTTAGACAATAAAACAAGAAAAAATGTGTTTGTGTGTTTTAAAAAAAGATTATGTGCATGTGCGTTTGTTGACCAGAGAAGTCTATCAATTATCTCAATTTCACTGTCTAGTTGTGTGAAAGATATTTCTAAGCCCTAGCCTTGTTCTGGTGAAATCCAGGAGATGCATGAATAAATGAGCTGGAGCAGTGATATAACTGAAATAATGTTGAAAGCGGCGTTTGAAGAAAATAGAAAAAAAAAGTATCTGAAATATCTTATGGAAAAGAATAATAGCAAGTAAAACAAAGTTGAGAAGAAAGTCATCAAATGATTGTGGATCCATTAATTCCATTCTCTCTTAGAATCGACGGAATCACGAGGTAGACTGGTCCCTTTGCACGCAGAATTTTGATCAAATGGAAAAAAGTTTCGGTCCAGGTCAGCCCACGTAGATTGTGCAGGCCTACTTGGGTCTGTACGGTTTGCAAATGCATTAAGCCCCATTTTCAGACAGCATAGCTCATATATGTTTCGTTTTTTGCATAGATAAAGAAACTTGATGGTAACAGACATTCAAAAGATGCAACTGGTTTGTTTAACTCTACCACACGACAGAATTTCAGATTTGCCCAACATTTCCAGACAACAAATCAAATATTATGCAAAACATGAAATTTGTCCTTTGATAGGTAGAAAGCATTGTTGGAAAAAGAGAAAAAGTGGTTACCAGCATTTTCTCCTTTTCCCACAATGTTTTAGTTTCTTTTGTCAAGGTCATAAAAACTCGGGACTGTATGGTAAAGGTTTGAATAATGCGGGCTAATGATATTGCTTGTCATTTGTCAGCTCGGCCGGGTAGCTCAGTGGTTAGGGTATCTGACTCGTGACCTGGAGGTTGCGGGTTTGATACCCGGTTGCTGCGAACCTTCTTTCCGGCGATTTTTCGCCTCTCACCTCTGATGCATATGAGAAATGTAGTCATTGGCTTTGGAAAGGAAGTTGTGTCAGTACTGGTGTAAGAAAGCCAGGAAACACATGGGTGAGTCACAAACCGCTATGATATGACCTACGCTGTTAAAATTGCGTTAAACTCCTAAACAAACCAAATGTTATATCTCAATCTGTCCATTGACAATTACATAAATGACTTCTCCCCAGAAACCGATAGATAAAATGAAATTCTACTGAGAAACTCCAAAAGACCAGGGTAACAAAATTTGTTTCAATCATTTGGATCATGTGAACATAGCTACCACTGCTAAAATAGCAAAAACCTTGAACTTATGTCAAACTTGGCCTAGACAATGAGCATCAGGATGCTACAAAGATTGTTCAAAATGGTTAGATAGATAGATTTAGTTCTGTATAAAATATATGACATCATAAAAGCACTATACATGAGACAAAATGAGCATGATAATGAAATTATGACAAACTATATTTAAATACAAAGGATGACACAAAAAAGGGATTATAAATCTCTTATTTCCATTGTGGTCCTTGAAATAATAATAAATAACAGGAGGTCATGCATCATAATTGACAAAATCAGAGTTAACTAAAAATGATATATCGCGACTTATGGCTATTTGAAATATGACTTATCGCAATAAATGGCAGTTTTCAAATAAAGGCGCATTACAACAAGGAACTTTTTAATGTGGATTTAAAAACAAGAAAGCTTTTGGTATCCCTGATTTGTTGGGGCAGTTCATTCCAGAGTAAAATCCCTCTAGAGGATTTTGCCAAAGCCTTTGACCCTTGGAATTGAAAAGCGCCCACTCTCTTTGAAAAAATGTTCTGAGTCGTCACTGTTGCCATTGACAGTTACTCTCAGTCTAGTACTGTGTTGATGGGTGTCGCTAATAGGAGTAAAGTTCTCATGCATATATGGAGGTGCTGTATTAGCATTAATCTTAAAAACATGGCACAGGGTTGTAAAGTCAACCCTTTTAGAAATAGATAACCAGTCTAATTTTGAGAAATGTTCATTTTCAATGCGAGTTCTGAAATCAAGATATACGTGTATTCCACGCCCCTGGTGTTCTTTTTTATCAGACAACTGACAACGCACATAGGTGTATCATGTGAAATTCTTATGTAAACACCTGTGACTCGTGTCTCCCTTCCTCCAGTTTTCCTCCACCCTATACTTCTCTCGTTTACCGGAACAGTTATTTACTTTTTTTACTACTCGTGATATTGTTTTCAAATCCTCTAGTTGTACTTTACGTACCTTCTTAGTTTAATAAAGAAATGGTCTGTTCTGTTCTTCTGTTTTTTGTGTTTCAACTTCAGACTTTTTTTTTATATCAGAACAGAACACTTCTTCGATTAGAAATATGCATCAACTGTGCCAAAAGAAATCTTAGGCACTGCTTATTTACTCTATGGAAGCGTAAAAAATTAAGAAAAAAAAAAGACGTTGTTCGAAACAATGAAGTTTTTACATAGATACCCAATAAAACATTATAGGAGTTTATTTCATGCTTTCTGGTAAGATATCGAGAAATAGCAGTGAAAATATTTTTCGTTATTACATTCTGTTACTAATAATAGTAACATTTTCTCCTGAAAATGGTGTAATATCAGTGTCACGCGAGGGCAGATATGGCGGGGCAACGGGCTGATATCTGATATTCTGCCCGTTGACAAGATATTTATTCTAAATCTATAGCAACAGAACACTCGCTCGTAAAGTAACGTTCTCAAAACATCTAGTTTGAAAAAAAAAATGGCTGAATCAGTCCGTATATCGCTAGCGGACAAATCTTCAGGACTACAGACAATGATTGAATCGCAAAACCAGCAAACACGATAAACAGAGAATAGATTGTTGTTGTTGTCTTGCATTGGGAAAGTTTATTGGACAAGGCGTGGTGTCTATAGGCTAGTAGTTCTGCGAATTTTATCCATTGAGCTGGGGGAACCGAGCCTGATTAAATTTACCAATTCAAAGCACCAACCATCTATTCTATTTGTCCTGTTTCTCATTGATAATGTGTATCATACTAAATTAAATATTGGGTTCGGAAAAACACACATACCGTTATCTTTTTAACTATGAATAAAGATGAAGAACTGCTTATTTAAAACGTCCTTATACTGAAGTTGCGATAGTCATGATGAATGATGCATGATTACATCATGAACGTGACGTTTACCCGCGGAAAAAGAAGTTGTGTTGAACGAAGACAAGAATTTCTCTGTTTTAAGTGTTTAAACATGTTTAAAAAAAAAAAAAATCGAGCAAATGATCAATGAATGTAATAAATAGAGGTTATTACACGGCTGATGAGGGCCGGAGAGTGATATCGGCCCTCCACCTTGAAATCTGCCCTCGGGCTAAAGCCCTCGGGGCAGATATCAAGGTGGCGGGCCGATATCACTCTCCAGCCCTCATCAGCCGTGTAATAACCTCTATATATTACACGGGTACGACCAGTGAAAATACCGATTTTTATGTTCTTGTTGCCTAGGTAAATTGCGCGTGCCTCACAACCAGATGGAAATATGACGTCATTTACCTTACATTTCTCGCGTTTGACGTAATATTGTAATGCGTTGCTATGCGGGAGGGGTACGCCACGGGGAATAACGGAAAAGAACTGTACTGGATTTTGATAAAGCTCCTCCCAGAAAGGGTTAAAAGCATGAAATAAATAGAATATTTGTTTTTTTCGATGAACACCATCGGTGATATTTTCACTCGTGGCTGTGCCACTCATGAAAATATTACCGATGGTGTTCACTCGATGAAATAAATTTCGATTTTTCACCGAAAAAAACAAATATCCTCTATTTATCTCAGATTTGTTATTTTCTCACTGCTGAGCTAATTAGGCACAAGGACGATGTTAGTTGATGTTGAAAACTGCGAGTATGACTAAATTTCGCAATATTTTGTTCTTTTCTCCTGTTATGTGGACTTTTAAAAAAATAATAGAATGAGCCACATACCGCTGGCGGGATGAACATTTAACGGATACGCCGAATTTAATTCTGTACACATTCGGTGAAATTTTCGGCGTGGTGGGACAGGGGGGTAAACCTTTGCATCCGTTGCGATTAGTTTTGTTCGTCAGAAAATTTTGAACATGTTTAAAAATTTGTGGCGAATAAAAATTTCGTCCATTATTCGTTTAAATTCGTTTCGATACATTTACCAATCAGAAAGTTTTCGCACAGCGTTCGTCAACTGGCGTTAGAGGTCGCAAGCTATCTGGTCGTGATCGGCTAATTTGTATATCAAGTGATCGAAAACGATCCACTGACGAATCTTTGCGATAGATTGCAAATGTAAACGAATATCCAACGATTAGTTACGTACTAACCGCCCTGTCCTACCTGACCGAAATTCTCAGGCAAATAATACCGAAAATTCGGATAGCAATTCGCAGTATTCAAGTGAACTTCAAGTGAATACCTCGAATAGACAACGTCATTTCTCCAAATTATGCCAAGTTTCATTTTGAAACCTCGACGAATTCCAACCGTTTAAACCGCATACTTAACGAACCCATAACGAATCGTGTGCGACATTAAACCGAATATACCAAATATTCTCGAAGACTCTCAGCGGATCAGATTTCATCATGTTTTTGCTCCAGAATGACATATATGTAATAAATATTCGTTTTTGCTGCTAGTGTTCAATGGTTCAGTAACGTTAAGCAGCTACTACCCTTGCAAACATTGCATTTTGGAATGTTAGGCCTGCTATCAGCTGCTGCCTCTGTTTATTGGAGAGATGTGACAACTCCATTGACTAATTTCAATTTCAAAAGATTTGTAGATATTGTATACAGCCCAGCATCTGCAGGGAGTATAAAGCTATCACCCAAAATACACGATTCATAAAAAGGAAACGCCGCTGGAACGTTGTTCAAACGGCAATTTGAACGGCAGTCGCGGAAAACACGTTACTCAAGTAGCAGTAGTTAGGTCTTTTCAGTCAGGTCGGTATGTTAACATACACTAATCGGAATGAAAGCGGTAGAAATTCGGTGCGAACATGACGATTATTCCGAACAAAAATTCGCTACGATCAATTAACGACAGCAGAACGAAAGACCCGAAGGTCAAACGCACACCTACCGATCCCTCTGCGGGCCTTAACCGAACGCATTCCGAAAATTATGAACGTTGCATTCGTCGTAAATTTTTGTGCATGCACAAAAATATTTTTGGAAGACAGCGAACATCGACGAATACCAAACGAAAAGCAGCGAATACATAACGCTGGCGGAACGAACATTTAACGAATACGCCAAATTTAATTCATACGCATTTGGTGAAATTTTCGGTTTGGTGTGACAGAGTGGTAAAGTTAACTAGATTAGAATTTCATGACGATTAAAACCGATCAAGTTCGAACGATAGATTGTCGTTCAAGACCGAACAGCTTACAAAACATTACTTGTATGGAAACTACGATATACGAATACACGCGAATCTTAACCCTTTGGCTGCTATGCGCGACTCACTGACCTTTAGCGGACAGTGTAGATCAAGATCAGACTGCACAGAACTTGCAGTCTGATCTTTGATCTAACTGTCCGATAAGGACATATTATTCCCCAAAACATGACTTTGAAACAGCAATATTTGGGTTATTAATATCGAACTGAAAATTTAATTCTAGTTATTTAGCAGGATAAGGGTTAACGCATAGCAGATAGTAAAATGGGTACCCTGGCTGAAATTGGACGCATTCCAAAATGAGCCAGAACGCCCACCACAACTAACCACACAATAATTTCTTAATCAGACACAATAATTTTCTTAATCAAACCCCCACACAAATTCCTTAACCAACTAACTAGTTAACCAGACAAACCGACTAACTAGTTAACCACGGATCCAAGGCTAACTTAAACTTTAAACATTTTTAATTTTTATTTTTGAAACTTTTTTTTAAACTTAAAAATTTTTTTCAAATTTTTTTTTGATCAATCACATATGTCAGTCCAAAAAATTTTTGAAATTTTTCTATTTTTACATAAACAAATTTGTCAGACAATAAACATGGAACAATTAAAAGAGTTTCTCGAAGAGATAAATTTAAACGATGAAGGTTTACTAAAGTCAATAGAAAACATGAAAGAAAATTTAGTAAATGTTGAAACAGCTAAAGATAAATTCAAAAATTTAATTTTAGATTTTCCTAAAGAACATCAAAAAGAACATTTAGCTAAATTTGCTGTACTCCTAGGTAATTATGTAAATTATATTTTAGATAGTATAGACCTAAGGCTCAGACAAGATTCAACAACTAATGTAGCATTTTGGGATAATTTATATATTTTTTCTAAGAATTCTAAGAAAGATATAGTTGTAAAAGTTAAAAAACGAAATGGGATAAGGTTAGAAAGGAAGGGGAATACAAGAAATGAAATAATATTTAAACTTGTAGAGCAACTTTTAACATTTGCTGACAATAATTCTTTAGAATATTTAAAAGATAGAAGAATGATAAAAGGAGGAGGTAATTTTCTTAGTGTAAGAAAGAAAATAGCAGACTTATCAGCTGCCAACATTTCAGATATATAACTTACCATGATAAGTTATATATTACAACTTAACATTTCCATAAATTTATTTCTTAAAGTTATATTTCATAATGCCCCCAAGCTAGTGTATCTATTTTATTTTCCAAAACAAACCTTTTATCATCACTTGATCCTAACGCTTTTTTGTTTAACTCTTCAGTATACATATTATGGCCCCTACTTCTTAAAACAGTCATCTTTCTATACTGATCCTTTTCTGTAAGCAAACACTCTTTGTAATTATCAAAATTTATCTCTTTCTTGATAACTGCTTTTTTAACACCTTTACATCTTTTATCTTCCTCGCCATCTAAAGTTTTATAAGCATACATTTTTGCTCCTAAACCAACAAACTCAGTCATAGTCTCACCACCTAACTCGTCTTTAAACTTTCCAACTACTCTTGCATTACAAACATTTTTTAAGAAATGATCTTTAGGATAATTGCTTGTATCAAACATTTCAAACACATCTTTTTCCATATCCTTATACAAATTCTTAGTTTCTATTTCAAGAATAAAACTATCTGTATCAGTATAACGCAATCTAACCTTTTCACCATACTTAACTTTAAAGTAGTTGTAATAAGTTTTTTGCATATGTGTTTTACTAATGTCTAAGATGCTTAATCCTGAGTAAATAGGTTTAATATATTTCATATTAGTTTTTTTCATGTGTACCGCTGTTAGGTTTTCATCAAATATTGTTGTGTGGTTATAGTTTGGTTTTGCTACCAATTTCCTATAACGCTCCTCACTAGAAACCAGGTGTATCGTTACTCTATTTCTCAGGTTTTCCATAGTCTTACCAAAGACTGAATTATTCATCAACTTAAAAAAATCTTTCTCAAAATTATTTTTAGCTGCTTTTCGATGTTTGTATTAATGTATGGCTTAAGCCATGCGCTTTCCTCAAAGTTAATTCCTCGATGTATTTTACTAATCTTTAAACCTAAATCAACACATGTTTTTAAAGCTTCATGATGAATAATGTAATTCTTTTTGTTATTTAAGTTTGGAATAAGTTTTTCTACTTTTTCTATCTTTAAACGTTCGGGTGCTAAAGGAAAGTCATTGTGTAAATCATGTAATTCTTTAGGATATTCTAAATCTACTTCTAATATACATGGGATTTTTTGCCAAATTTCTAATTCCTTATTTTTCATCCATTTAAAACCATGTGTAGGAAGAGGACGACTCATTGCCCAAGGATAAAGGCTGTTTGCGTCTATATATAATAAATATTTTGATGGTTTACTAGGATCATATAATTCACCCATATCCTCATTATTTGCTTTTGCATATCTTTTACCACACATACAAACACCTCCTCTAATACCTGATTCTACCATCAAAAGCATATCAGGATCAGATAAAAGCTCTAGGTTTACTTTTGTTATTTTCAATGCTGCATCCCAAGCTAAACCAGGAGCAGTATAATACCAACTAGGATCTAAGTCATAGTTTTCACAGCAAACATCTCTAAAGTTCTCAAAAACATCTGCTAAAAGCAATACATCTATTTTGTTGTAAAGTTCTAAGTAATCCTTAAACGTTTTCATATTAAAAGTTTTCCAAACCTTTTGCGCATGAGCATAATCTTCATCTGTAATTCCTTCTTTGTTCAAACTCGAGTAAAATGCTTCTTTGGGTGGTAATTTCTCTTCTTTAATGAATCTAGGTACTCATAAGGAAAAACTCCTTTTCTCCTAACCAAAGGTAGTTGTTCTTTAGTGAAATATTTTGATAAAATTTTTAACTGACTTTCCTCTAAGTTGCTTGAAAGTTTATCCAAACTAGAACTCATAAACTTAAAACTATCAAGAAATCTAATTTTATGGTTTATATTTTCTCCTACCCAAATGTCTTTACTAAAACTAATATATTTTTCTTCATTACAGTCAATCTTCCCATCAGATTTACCAAGACATTTAATAAAAAGATGAGCATCATATCCACTAAGATTATGAAGTTATACAGGTGTGAAGTTAGGATTTTTAGCTTTTAGTTTGCATTTATTATGTGCAGCGCCTCTATATTTACCTGTAAAATGGCAATGGTCTCTTACTCTATAATTAACACGATTAAACTTTTCACCACAAATCCAACAATGTGTTTGTTGTGTATGTTTCATTTTTTCCACTATTGTTATTTCAATAGGCTTTGGGTTTTGGTGGTACTGTTGATGAATTTCTTGTATATCACCTTTTAACTGGTTCATAAAAACTTCCTCAGCATTTTCTCCAACATAACTTCTTTTTATAGGAGCACACACAGCATCATCAAAACATTTTATAATATAGGAAAAGCTGCAAGGTATATGCTTTTGACGTTGTATAATATAACTTTTTTCAGGGTTTGGTTGACATGTGTGTATTGGTTCTAAAACACTTTTAAAATCAGCGTATGCAACAAAGGGAACCCCGAGTTTTCTAGCGTGGTTTTCAAAAGCTAGCATGGTACCTGGTTTTGGCATTTCTAAAGTAATAGGTTCATGTTCATTACAGTATTGTTTATATTTTTCCAAAAGTTCTTTACTACCAAAATGATTCATACATCGTTTACAACATTCTATATTTCCATTATGAGTATTTGTTATTTGTTTTTTCACTAAACTATTAAATTTTTTTATGAGAGCGTAGTGCATGTTTTCCTCATTTTTAGTAAAAAGAAGATCAACATGTTTACTTTTTTCATCTTTTGTAAGCCTAAGAGGATAAATATATTCCTCATGCCCATACACGTTTACACTAATTTCTGAATTTTGTTTTTCAAACTTATCTATATCTTTAAACGAAACAGGATACTTTATTCCCTCCATGTTTAAACTACTTTCCTTCGTTTGCAAAGCCTTGTCAACTATCTCTGCATTATGCTCTTTAGGGTTTCGCGCTCTTAAAACCCACCATAAAAAGCATTTGTCATCTTTATTTTTCATATTGATAACTGCTTTTTTGTTAGCAATCCATTTTGGTAAAGGTAAGTAACCATTAGCTCCTAAAGGAACATAAACAGCTGTATGTAGTTCTAACCGCACTATACTTCCAAATGTCCAACCACTACCTTCTCTTTGAAAAATAGCTAAATTTTCTAAAACTTCACCTATCATTCTATTCAACGAATCCTCTATTTCTCCTCTGTTTAAATTTAAATGTTGATTACTATGGAAAGCGCGTTCAACAGGACCTTGGTTAATATTTGTCATTAACCATAATTTACACCTAAGTACAAGTTTTACCTTTGTTTGTAAATTATTTTGAAGAGTATTTATAAGAGACATCCACGTTTCTGCGAAAAATCTTTGTGGGTCATAATTTTCTCTACCCTCTATAACATGTTGTGTAGCATACCCTCTAAATGCGGATTGAGAAGCTCTAATCTCAAACGGCTGCCTTGGAGGGTAATTTTGTCTAACATGTTCAACAATTTCATCTAACACTTGTGGTATTTGTGTTGTCGCCACATTACCGGTTAACCAATTAGTAAAATCACTTAATCCCCTTTGTATGGGTTCTGGTACGACAGCTGAGGCTAGTCGTCTTGCTCCTGAGTAAACATTAGACGCAAGGCGTCTACCAATGTTCATATATCTATTAAACAAACTCATTTTTATATAACAGATATAATTACTTAAACAATTACAATTTTTTTATTTGTTTCAAAAAATTTTATTATAACAATAATGTCATAATGAAATTACTGAATGCAAATTTTGTATTTATTTTTCCAAATCTTTCCATTCCAATTCATAATTGTTTGAGGACAATGATCTATGAATTTACCCGCCTTATAAATTCATGGAAAGGTTTTTATTTCACCAGTTTCAACATCCTCTAAGCTAACCTCTTTAGGATTATGCATAATAGTTTTTAATCTATCAAACCTAGGGTCCTTACTTCTTTCTTTTTTAGGCAACATGGGAGACTCCTCTGGTAACAAACGATGTTCTTTCACCAACTTAACTAACCGCTCTTTATCCCAGTAAGAGCAGAAATTTATATTATTCTCTTTAAGAATTTTCTTTAAATCTGTAGTCTTTATCATTTTTATATAAGAAAGAAATATCTTAATACACTACACTCATTTTATTACCATCAGACTGGAAATTAATTAGCTTATCACTAATAATAACAGCATATGCCTCTGTGTTTGCATTTACACCAAAATTTACCTTGATTTGGATATCATTGACTGAGTATTTCAATCTCTCATTCAGTTTAGAAACGTCAAACACAAACAAAGGATAAAGGGTTTTATAATCTGAGGGGGTAATGTTAGGGTTTGACACCAACTCATCCATGTTATAAAACTTAGATCTAAACAAAGCAGCATCACCATACACTCTACTAAATTGATGCGAAGCGAATGAAATATTATAGTCAACCGCAGGGTATCGGGTGGAATTTAGCGTTACATAAATGTTTTTAACATTTACATGATTAAATGTTGCTGGATTTTGCTCTTGATTACCACTTTAACCAGTCTGAAAGCCAACAATGATAAAACGAGGCACCTCAGGAGATGATTTGACACCAAGTCTCCAGGTAAATGATGTTGCCTGAGGAACCGCGATAGAGTCGCACTGCCTCTGTCTATATCCAACCGGTACTTTTTCTTTTTTCTCGATAATTTTATAAAGTGCCATCTTTTCTCCATCTGCAGGTAGAACGTGTGGCATAAACCAAGATATTTTACTTAAAACAATTTTACCATTAGCAGGAGCACCACCACCAGCGGCTTTAAAAATTGCATCATTATCATCATTTCTTGTCAAGGTGAGAGTTTGCTTCATTCCATACAATATTTTATTATAATCATCACAAAAACCAAATATATGTTTTAATGGAACTCTAAAGCTACAGGTACCTCTTGGAGCGGCATCCCTAATAATATACCTTCTTCTTACTTCAAAACCAATGTTTTCATCGTTTGCATTGGTTGTATCCTTATACCACAATTGGTTTAACCCTTGTGATTTAGAAAAATCATCTGGGTATTTTAACAACCCAAGCAGTGTAGTAGCCTGACCAGGATGCAATATGGATTCAATCTCCATACCTGAAAGTTGATACTTAATATTTTTAAAAAGATACATGAGACCATTGTTTGTTAGAGAAATATCTGCGTCAGCAGCATACTCTGCTCCATCGGTAGCTACTGTTAATCGGCCTTCTATAAGTAAATAACTCTCACTGGGATGAGTAAAGATATCTTGGGTCTCAATGTCAATCCTAATATCTCCTCCTGAGTTGTTGAGATTAGCACCTGTGATCGGTTCATACTCGTGGTGTTCATACTCATCAATGATATCATCTTTTAAAATTGGTTCGGTTATTTTTAAAATGTCCATTTTATTATTACAATTATAATTTTTAAATAAAAATTATAATTGTATACTTTACCTTGGCCAAATCTGAGTGAAAGACTTATTTTCATCATCTAACCAAAGCTGAGCGAAAGACTTATTTTCATCATTAACAAACACACCTTTAAGTTTAATGCTTTTTGCAGTATTTATTTTAGTTTTAGGATAAACTCTATTACCGTATACAAGTGTTATTTGGGGTATATTCCACTCTTGTAAACGTTCATTCACCTTTTCCTCAATCTCTTTCATTTCAATTACTTTTTCAGGAGATGACTTCACAGTGGCTTTTTTATAACCATATTCTGTGTCATTAATTTCAAGGATTTCACAATCTTCTAGTTTTAACAATGCACCTACTATAGTAATACAACTAGTATTGTGTTTTTCATAATATACACGATTAAATTTTAATTTCAACATTTTCTTTTTTAAGTAATGTTCTTTTCCTTAACTTATTTTTATTTTTTCTTCATACTACTTTAATACCTGCTCCACTGTTTAATTTTTTAACTAAATCTTGAATAGCAATAGCACTTCCTTCTATTAGGGTATTAATGTCTTGCGTTTTAGGTGTATCAACGTGTTTCGGTGGTGTGCTATATTTTTGTAAAATTTTCTTTGATTTTGGTGTTAAAGCTTTTGTAACCAATTTTTTCCCTGTTTCTACAGCAGCACTTTTCCCAACCTTTTTTTGCTCCTTCCTTTGCTACACTCTTTCCCACATCAAGGGCAGAAGATGCAATTTGTTTAGCTGCACTACTTGTAAAAAGCCTCGCTAAAAAGTTAGCAATGCTATCAAAGATTCCAGTACCACCATATGAGTACCTTCTTTTAAATCCGTGCTTTTTAGTGACAATCATTTTTTATAGTATAGACATTAAATTTTTATAAGTGTTTGTAATTAAAACACCTTGTCTTTTTAATTCATCACAAATGCTTACCAACTCGTTTCTTACACCTGTGTTACCTGCTTTTTTACTTGCTAACAACAGGTCTAGTCTTTTTATTAATGCGTTAGGGTCACACGGGATAACAATTCCTTTTCCTTCATACTTTTTTCTATCCGCCCAAATATACTTAAGTATATTATTCCACTTTTCCCCTCTAGAACCTTTAGGATATTTACTATCTGGGTTGTTATTACGATAAAGAGCGTTGGTTTTTAACATTAAATTACTGTATTCCTCAAGATCCTTTTCTGTATAAATTTTTTCATCTGGTTCTTTAGCAACAATTAACTCCCATAGACCAGGTGTTCCTTTATATTCATTATCACCAAGCAAAATATCATCATCATCAAGTATGACTCTTTTGCTACCAATATGAAATTTACCATCTTTGTCATATAATCCATACGTTCTATCAACATTAGTTTTACCAACAAATTTCGTTAAATACTCCTTTGCAATTGGTCCAATAAAATGTTTATCTTAATCTTTCCACCATTCCTTTTCCCCCGCAGTTGGTTCTTGTCCTTCAGAGGAATAAGCTGTGATTGTTGGAAATGCTGGTAAATTAATAGCTTGCGGCAACTGTTCGATACCCTCTTTAATAGGTTTAAGCCCTTCTGTAATCTCCTTTGTTGTAGCTTTTTGTGTTTCTGTAATAGGTTTAAAAAACTTTGAAAGATCTGTTTGAAGTTGTTGTTGACCTGTTCTCTCTGCTAGTAGATTATCTCGAATCCTCTTTTTTGTTTCAAGATACTCCTTTACCATTAAGTCCCTTTTTGCAGGATCAGTGATTTTTAAAAAAGACATTTTTTAAATTACTAAAATAATTTTTTATCCTAGTTTTTATCTCAGTTCTTAACATAATTTTTATCATAGTTTCTTAACGCGTTTCATAACTAAAACTGCACGAAAATTTTATTTTTGGTCTTTTAATATCCAAGCGGCCCACCGTGATTTTTCTCAACCAACCTCCGAAAGGACTCCCTTTGCTCACGCCTCCCTCTCTCAATTAAACTTTCTTCATTTTCAGTAGATATCTTTTTCTTAGTCTTTATTCTTATTTCATCCTTCATCTTCTTATACTTCTCTAGTTCTTCCATGATAAGTTTAAACTCTTCATCTGATATACAATCATCAACTAAAGCTTTAGATATATGTGAAGCAATTGTATCAAGCTTAGCATCAGCTATCATTCTAATCTTTTGATGTTTTTCTCCCTTTGTTTTTGAATCCCTTACTGCATACTTACCTACCATTGAGAGTAATCCGGTTGTTGCACTTGTAATTTCTAAACCTAATGCTATGGGTACCGCTACAACTGTACCTAATAATATGGCTCCTCCAACACCAGAAGCCATTGTTAACCCAATCAATGCTGTATCAACACCATCAACAATTCTTGCGACTCTAAAATATTTCTTAGCTAAGGCTTCTCTTTTTTGAATTTCGTTCTCAAGAAACTTTTGTACTTCGGATATCTTTTGTAAACAGTAAGAATGTCCTTTGTCATCTCCTATTGTGCGCATCTCAATAGGTGGAGCGCTTGCAGTATTTCTTTCTTGAGGTAGTGAAGGATAAACTTTATTAGGATGTTCTTGATCTGTATCTGCCATTTTTATTAAAATGATAATTTTTTATATCAAGATTGTAGATACTTTAGATAGCAGAATAACTCACCCTCAGGTATTTTAATTGGGTTTTGTGAGAAATTATAAATGTAGACTAAGATATCATTAGTCTCATTATCAAGATGTATTCCATTAAGAATCGTTAAACTACCTTTCCATTTATTACTAACAGAGGCTACTACAACTCCTCGTGTAGTTATATAACCAAATCCTAGCGAAAGTCTCATACCATCACGAGGAGGAATTTTGATATCTACTTGTGAGTACCTTTTCCACTTTAGAGGATCTTGCTTTAAGGGAGGATATCTTACTCCATCTAAATGAGGTTTCCAAAATACAGTTTTATGTTGATTAGTAATATTAGGTTTTATACCAAATTTGTGTACTTTCATCTTTTATTTTGTTATAAATAATATTTAAATATTATTTGTAACATTACAATATAGCCCCTAAGATAGGTATATTAGCAAATGGGCTATTAGGTCCAAGTAAAAGTCCTTTTCCATCATACATTTTTCCTCCTTGCTTTAAATACAAACCATCACCAGCAGACTCTAATCCTTTACCTTTGTATGGTTTTAAGTATAATCCAGATCCATCAGTTTCCACTTGGCAGACACATCCACCTTTTTTAAGATAGAGACCTGACCCCATTGCTTTTTGTACTCCTGTTTGGGCTAATCCAGAGAGAGCACCAACACCTAAAGCTGGTAAAACAGTTCTTGCTAACATCGGTAAAGCTCGAGCAGCTAACCCAGCTAACATTCCAGGAAAACCTCCCTCTATTTTCATATTATGTTTAAGTTGTTTCGCAGACATTCTAATAGTTATACCTTTACCACTCTCATAGGCTTTAGCTATTTTCTTTGCTTGTGAATTGGTTAATGCTAAAACATCATTACCTTGTAAATCTTCATGACCTAAACGAATACTTACCGGACAACCAGCTTTAACAGCATGTTGAAGCTTTTCCTTTTGCCCTTCAGATATATTTACTTTAACATTAGTGTAATTTGTCATTTTTATATATATTTCTTTTTTTATTTTATCTCGCTTCTCTAATATGAAATCTAATTGTTAAATTTTCACCTCTAAGATTTAGTAAATTGCCATCTTGATCCGTAATATTTTCCTCTAAGTTATGTATTTCATGTAATGTTATTGGTAATTATACTAAAGTAAGTGGTGATTCAATTATCTTATATCCAGGTGCAACATCTGGGAAAAAAGAGTAAATAGTGTTTTTTGTTGAACCATTAACATAACTTCCTGAAATAATGTCTAAGTTAACAAGCAAACTATTTATACTAAGAATGTTCACTACATTCTCTGACTCGTAAAATCCTTGTGTATATTTAGCGTGAGTAAATCCTAATACTTTAGCAATAGAGTAAGGTTGATTAAAATCTACTTGATAACCATTTTCCAGAGTAAGAACAGACTTTAGGGTATTGGTGTTTGCAGAAATGTTAATATAATAACCTTCATTAACTTCATCGTAATGGCCCTTTTTTCTCATTTCCTGGTGAATGGTATCATTAATGTCAACAAGATCATAACTTCCTTCAGGTATTTTTATTTTAATCCATGTGGTACCATTGTCTGGAGAATAAACAAATATGTTGTTTGTTGCATCAATGTTTGGGAAAGAGTAGTAAGTTTCAAGGTTTACTAAAGTTATTTCATAAACTTTATCCTTTTCCAGCTGAATAGGAGGATTAAACCTTGTTCTAAAGCGTGTTTTGTTGTCGCTTACTATAATTTGGAATGATGTTTTGTGTTCTGTATTTTTTACAATTTGTTCTAAAAGTTTTTCCATTTTTTAAAAAAGCAAAATTATTTTTTATACTGACTTAGGTATGTAAAAGTTGTCAAAACCGTTTCTGTACTTCCCATCATGTTTTTTACTGGTTAGATCAATGATAGCAAAACCATGCGGTTTTTCCCATGCCCTTTTACAAAATTCCCTAAATTCATCCTTTGGCATATCATCACCTACATGATCACTATAAATATGGTTAATGTTTTTTAGGTCTTGCCGGAAAAGACAAATGAAATTAGCATTTTCTCTAATAGTTTGCCTTGGTAGTCTGAAATAATTTTGTGAAAGGTAAAAACAATCTACGTTACTATGTCTTCCACGAATGTAGTAACACATTTATTCTGTCTTTCTAAAAGTAAATCATCAAAAATCATTAAATTTTTATTTCCTGGGTTTAAATCTCTCGGATCAGGCACATCACTAGCATTTTCAAAAAAGTTGCAATTTATATCCGATTTGTTTTTAAACGACTTCATCCATTCCTCAATTAAAGCTATAGGGGAAACATCTGCATCCTGTATTTCATCTCGCATGTTAAACAACTTTAAAATATATTCTTTTGGTAGTTTTTCTTCTAAAGCCTTTTTTAGTATTCGGTATTCCGGTTGAAAAAGACTTTTTCCAAAAACACTTAAATCATTGTAGTCTAACCAGTCTGGTCTAAGTAAAAGGTTTAACAATAGAGTAGTTTTACCACATCCTGATTTACCTATAATTATTCCTCTGATACTTTTTGGTAAAAGGCAGTGATTAAATCTCTTTGATACTTTTTCGTTCCATGATAAGTTTACAATATCCATTTTATATAACTTTTTTAATTTTTATATATAAAAAAATGTATTGTGTTAGATGTAAAAAAGTTACTGATACAAGCAATATAGAATATGCTGTTGCTAAAAATGGAAGAAATATGAAACGGGGAAAATGTGTAGTTTGTGGAATAACTAAAAATCAGTTTGTTAGGGGAACAAAGGGCGGATCGTTGCTAAATAAAGCTATAAATAATTTACCTTTTGAAATGCATCTTCCTGGGCATAATTTTACAGGACCTGGCACTAAATTAAAGAAAAGACTCAATCCAGATTTAACACCAAAGAAATGGAGCAAACCAATAAATCGTGTTGATAAAGCTGCTTACCATCATGATGTTTGCTATCTTCAACATAATGATACTGTCACAAGAAACGCGGTGTGTGATAAAAATATGTTAACAGAATTAGAAGGTATTTACAATCCTACTATTAGAGAAAAAATGGAAAGAGGGTTGGTAAGTAAACTTATTGGAACAAAGAGGAAATTTGGAATGGGAGTTAAAAAAAAATTTCGGTATGATAAATTTAGCGGAAGAATTACATAAACCTGTAAAAAAAGAAAATTTAAGAAAAGGAGAGTTAGAGTAAACGGTATAGATAAAATATGGGCTGTGGATTTAGTAGATATGCAAGCATTTTCTAAGTTTAATCGTGGTGTAAAATACCTTCTCGCTACCATTGACATCTTTTCAAAATATGGATGGTTGATACCATTAAAAGATAAAATTGGAAAATCTGTTGCTATAGCACTAAAAAGTATTTTTAAGGAGAGGAAACCTGAAAAAATGTGGGTGGATAAGGGTAAAGAGTTTTATAACAAAGATGTAAAAGATTTGGTTGAATTGTATTCCACTGAAAATGAGGAAAAATCTAGTGTTGTTGAGAGATGGATTAGAACAATGAAAGAAAAAATGTGGGAGTATTTTTCTGCTCATTCCACAAATGTTTACGTGAATGTGTTACCAGATCTCGTTAAAGAATATAATAACACGAGACATTCATCTATTAAGATGACTCCAGTAAATGCTAGTAAAAAAGAAATTGAAACCAAAGTTTGGAGAAATCTTTACCCTGATCATCTTGAAATAAAAGATATAAAACCTAAGTTTTCCGTTGGAGACAGAGTAAGGATAACTAAAAAGAAAAAGACTTTTGAGAAAGGTTATACAACAAGATGGACTGAGGAGGTTTTTACAGTTTCTGAAATAAAACATACATCACCTGTAACATATAAAATTAAAGATCTTAATGGAGGAGAAATACAAGGTACCTTTTATGAACCTGAACTGCAGAAAACCAGTCAAGAGCTGTATAGGATAGAAAAGGTTATTAAAAAAGGAAAAAAGAGGTCTCTTGTAAAGTGGAAAGGTTATTCTGACGAATTTAATTCATGGGTTGATAATAAAGACATTAGAAATATTTAACTATAAAAAATGTTAGATATTTCGATTGAAAACGTAATTTTAACAGATAAACCGTTGAGAAATTTCGAGTTAGAAGATGCTGCAAAAAGATTAAAGATTCCTTCTTTTAGGGGAGTTTTTTTTACTAGATACGTTACCGAGAAAACCAAATAAAAAAGAATGTGGTATAGTAAACTTTGATAAAAGTGGTGGACCTGGTACGCATTGGGTTGCTTGGTATAAAAACGGTAAAACTAAAATTTATTTTGATAGTTATGGAATACAACCACCTATTGAAATTCGAGAGTACCTAAAAAGTCCAATACAGTACATACAATACCGATCAATTACAACAAGCTGGACAAGTATTTTGTGGGCATTTATGTTTGTACATTCTAAAGGAGTTAAGCTTAGGTAAAAAGTTTCAGACAGTGATAAATAAACTTTTTTAATAATAAAAATGCCTGTTGATAAATTCGGACGAATGAAAGATGATAAAACAAGCGGTGATGGTGTGTCACTCGCTTACATAAATAATTTCTTACGTAAAGATGGAACAACTGTTGTTTCTGGTTCTATAGACATGAATGGTAATACATTAACGAGGGTTAGTAATCCTGTAAATCCTCAAGATGTTGCTACAAAACATTACGTTGATGGAAATTCTGGTGGGTTATTAAAAGAAAATGGTGGATACCAGGCCCTTGGATTTTTAAATATGGGTTTCAATGAAATAAGAAATTTTAAGGAGCCTAAAGAACCGAATGAAGCTGCTACTAAAAAATATGTGGATAGGAGTGGTAAAGCTATAGTAGAGAATCGAGATGGCACCTTTTCCGCTGTTGCAAATATATAGATATGAAAGGATATAGTTTAACTAATCTTTTGGATCCCGCAGATGCCCAAGATGCAGCAACTAAAAGATATGTAGACAGCGCAAATAAAGCTTTTGTTTATACAGCTGGTAGGTATATGGCAGTTTCTAACGTTTCTATGGGAGGACGAAGAATTAACAATGTTGGAAGTCCTTTGGAAAATGATCAAGCTGTAAATAAGTTTTATGTAGATACCGTTGTTGAGGTAGCTACTGCAGGTGAAAAAGCTTTAACGAAAAAACAAGATGGATCCTATTCAATTGCTGGTGGAATAGATATGAATGATAACCCGATTATTGGATTACCTAATCCTACATCACGCGATGCTGCTGCCAATAAAAATTATGTTGATAATGGTGGAGCTATCGTAAAAAATCCAAATGGAAGTTTCACGGTGGTGGCTGACATAGATCTTCAAGGTTTTTCTATAAAAAACGCTGCAGCTCCAGTAGAAGAGAGAGATTTAGCAACAAAATCCTACGTGGATAGAAAAGTATCCCTTCCTTCTCTCATAGGTCCTAAACCTATTTATAACTGTGTGGGCTGAAGAAAATGGACCAATTGGAAATGGTAATTATCAGTTCTCATTCGGTAATGGTAATTCAGGCAAAAAGCATGCTTTAGGGGGTTACTGCTTGAGTGCATCGGGTAGAATTATAAGAGGAAGTTTAACAATTGTTAAAGATAATCCTAATGTACCAGAAGAAGAGGTAAAAGTTCATATAGAGGTAAACGGATTGGAGCAGGTTGATTACTCTATTATTGTGGTATTTGTCGAAGACAATACCACTATGAGTTCAATATTGAATTTTGAAGACCATGTATCGTATTTTGTCCAAAGCCGAAGGAAATAAACCCAATTAAACTCAATTTTTCTATGGCAAATGAGTTTTTCGGTAGCATTCAGATATGTAATTGGAAATGGCATGTTAAAATACACTAGGTGAGGCCATCGATCGTGGAAATACTAATTTTTGATTGAAAATAGCTTCACTCGCTCATAGCCTTCTATTGGCGCAACCGATCACTTGGTCCTGGGATTTTTCGTTCCAAAACCAATTCGTCCCATGTCTTGTTCATCCAATGATTGCGCGCTACTCCATTTGATTGGGCATGAATATTTATAGATCGAAATAATTGATTGTAATGTTGGGAATTAAATATTGATGGCCAAAGATATTTCAAAATCATAGTTTTCAGGTACAAACTTAATTTTATTCGATATATTCACATGGTTTTTCTCTCTCTATCCATCATGCATCCTACTGTCAAGGGACATTACTCATGACTCCTACTGAATGATCAAAGGGAGACCACCAATACACAAATAATCCTAACTTTGTCATGAGTACTCTCCCTTCAACCAAAAAAAGGTATTCATTTGCTTAGTAGGTTGACTTTCAAGCCAATATTTGAATAATATTTGTCTTTTTCTTTCAAATTATCAATTCCACACAATGGTTTCCTTGTTAAAAAAGCGAACGAAATTTGTAGCTGTACGATTTTTCCGAGGGCGTTGGAGGTAAAACAATGCGACATCGTAAACTTTATCTCAAGATCAGACAACCGTAATGTAACACACGCTTATATATCTATTTTGATAGAATTAGACTTGTAAAAATATAACTTCTCTTTGGAAGTTATATTTTACGTTTGATTATGTTTTTTGTTTTACAACCATCACGAAATAATATATTAGGATCTATAGAGATAAATCCAACGCTTTGTCCTCTATAGTTGAAACTATGGGAGATAGGTCTCGAACGATGTAGGTGGATTTTTTACAAACTGGGCAGGATGTTTCGTCTTCCATTCTTTCCAAACATTGGGTACAAGTTGCTGTGTGACCACAAGTGCCAAATAGTATAGTAGGTTTTTCGGATAGACAGATTACGCAAGATTCTAGTGGAAATACTTTGTGTTCGTTGATGGTTTGCATATAGTCTGATATTCTTTCTAAGATTTTTTCTGTGAGCATAGTATTGTGCTCTTGTCTGGTTAGTCTATGTTTAGGAGCATCTCCTATAATGATAGCTTGACCCATTGGTTCAAAAGTGGATTCTTTGCACATATCACAGCGGTAGCATTTACATTTTTTATGTTGTCCTAATGTTGCTATGGTTATAAATATAGACCAACAATTATACATTGTTACAAGTTCTGTAATATCGTCTTCTTTGTAGTTTAGTGCTCTTTCTAAAGCTAGAAACATATCATAGTTTTTGGAATATCCATACATATATTGGGTGGTTATGATTTCAAATCCTTGGGAGGATTCAAACCATATCATACCTACTACATTGTTTTCTTGTTCTCTCATCATCTTGGATATATAGTAGTATAGTATAGGTTTTAGATCTTGAAGAATTTCTAAATATGTGTGGCCTTTGTTTATCTCATCAAAATCATAAATAGTCCTACCATTCCATTGTGTTGCATGGGTTAGTTGGTAGGGAGTATACCTAAATTTATTCTGTAACAGGGGTTCTAAAATAGACCCGATAGCTGTTATATGGTTAGCCATTGTATTGATATTTCTCATCCTATAAAAATAGAAAAATTCAAAAAAAATTTTAATCTAAAATTTTTCTTTTCTAGATAAAACTAAAGATGTTGGAAGAATATAGAGGTATTACGTTAAACCATTACAATACTAGTGCTATTTCAGAAAATGGATTAGATTTACTTAACAAGTACTATTTGTTAGATGGGGAGACCCCACAACACGCGTTTGCTAGAGCTAGTCTTGCGTATTGTGGTGGAGATTTATTTTTTGCTCAAAGGATATGTAATTATGCATCTACTCGTAAATTTGTTTTCTTCTCCTATCCTTTCTAATGCTCCTATAGATAGTGGTAGTGGTCAAAAGAGTCAACCTATTTCATGTTTTTTATCCTATGTGCCGGACAAGATAGAAGGTATTATAGATCATCTCAAGGATATGTGTTGGTTTACTGTGGTGGGAGGTGGTGTTGGTGCAGATTGGAGTTCTATTAGAACTATGGATAGTAAATCACCTGGGGCTATAGCTTTTATGACCCCGGTAAATGCTGCTATCAATTCTTACAAGCAGTGTAAAACTAGAAAGGGTAGCTATGCCGCTTACCTAGATGTAACCCATCCAGAGATATTAGAGTTTATATCTATGCGGATTCCTACCGGTGGAGATATCAATCGAAAAAATTTAAATCTTTTTAATGGTGTAAATATTACCAACGAGTTTATGGAGGCTGTTCGAGATGGTAGAAATTATGATTTGATAGATCCTAAAACTAAAACTAGGACTCCTACCAATGCTAGAAGGATTTGGGAAACTATCCTAGAGTCTAGAAGTAGAGTAGGTACTCCGTATCTAAACTTTATAGATACTATCAATCAAGATTTGCCCCAGGCAATGAAAGACCAAGGGCTGGTGGTGCATAGTAGTAACCTTTGTAATGAGATTCATTTACCTACAGATGCTGCTACAGATGCTGTTTGTTGTATATCTTCTGTAAATCTGGAGTTCTATAGAGATTGGGATGAACGATTTATCCGGGATATTATTCGATTTTTGGACAATGTGTTGGAGACTTTTATCCAAAACGCACCGGATAGTGTTGCTAAAGCTAAAAAGGGTGCTTTTAGAGATCGTCCTCTAGGATTAGGGGTAATGGGTTTGGGGTCTTTATTTCAAAAAGAGGGTATCGCTTTCAAATCTGATGAAGCTCGAGCCCTAAATATTGAAATATTTCAAAAGCTAAAAAAGTATGCGTTAATGGAAACTATGCAATTGGCAAGAGAAAGAGGGGAATGCCCATCTATGGTAGGTACTGGAAGAAGGAATTCTCATTTACTTGCGGTTGCTCCTACATCTAATAGTTCTCTCATTGTGGATTGTGGTGCTTCTATAGAACCTCAAGTTGCTAAAGCTTACGTTTTAAAGACGAGAGCTGGTTCATTTTTGTGGAAAAATAAATATTTGAAAAAGGAGCTTGCCCAATTGGGATTGGATACTAAAGAAATTTGGGATTCTATTATACTATCTAAAGGATCGGTTGCTCATCTACCTGTTCCTAATCATATTAAAGAGGTTTTCAAAACCGCAAAAGAGATCGGTCAATTTAAAATTATAGAGTATGCTGCGGATAGACAAAGATATATCTGCCAAGGTCAATCTCTAAATGTTTTCATCCCTGCTGGAGCATCAAAGAAGTATGTCCATGATGTACACTTCAAAGCTTGGGAAATGGGTTGTAAAGGATTGTACTACTATAGAGGAGAAGCAGTAGACAAGGCGGAAGATATATCTTCATGCTCTAAATGTGTGGTTTAGAATTTTTTGATTTTTCGAAAATTTTAAATTTGTAATACTATTGGATAGTATTAGAAATTTATATGCGGTATTGTTGGATATATATTTCGGTTGTTTGTCTGCCATGGGGGCGTTGTATTTCTAGTAGATGGTGCGCTCTGTAATGTATGTATGGGGTAGTAGGTGGATAGTAGTACCGTTGTGGTTGTGGAGTAGGTGGATAGTAGTATTGTTGGCGTTGTGGAGTAGGTGGATAGTAGTACTGTTGTGGTTGTGGAGTAGGTGGATAGTAGTACTGTTGTGGTTGTGTTGTGGGTGGATAGTAGTGGTGGGTTGAAAAATTTCGTTGCGTTGGTTGGGGTTTTTGGTGTTGGTGGTTAGGAGTGGTGTGTTGAAAATTTTGTTGTTTCGGTTGGTGGTTAGGAGTGGTGTGTTGAAAATTTTGTTGTTTCGGTTGGGGTTTTTGGTGTTGGTGGTTAGGAGTGGTGGATTTTTGGAAGTATTGGGCTACTTGTTGCGCTGTTGGATGGTTTTGTACTCTGCTGCGGAGTAGTTGTATGCTAGATGTATTGGTTGGTATAGAGAAGGGTGGGGAGAAGCCTGGGGATACGTCTGTAGATATGACGTCTAGGGTGTTGTCTATCTCGCCTAAATAGGCGTTCATTCTTCGTATGCTTTCCATAGTTATAATGTCGTATATAGGTTCTATCGCTATATACTGCAAAAATTGTCCTGTAAAAATAGAAAAATTTCAAAAAAATTTTTGGACTGACATATGCGATTGATCGAAAAAAAAAATTGAAAAAAATTTTTAAGTTTTAAAAAAAGTTTCAAAAATAAAAATTAAAAATTTTTAAAGTTTAAGTTAGCCTTGGATCCGTGGTTAACTAGTTAGTCGGTTTGTCTGGTTAACTAGTTAGGTGGTTAAGGAATTTGTGTGGGGGTTTGATTAAGAAAATTATTGTGTCTGATTAAGAAATTATTGTGTGGTTAGTTGTGGTGGGCGTTCTGGCTCATTTTGGAATGCGTCCAATTTCAGCCAGGGTACCCATTTTACTATCTACTACGCATCTAAATATCTAGCGTAATTCTGAGTATCTCAAAGTTTTGTGTAGACATACAGATAAAAGGAAAAGGATCATTGCAAAAGAATTTATAATTCTTTCGCTAAAACGGAAGATACACAACGCCTAATCCTGCAGTATGTAGCTGCTATAGCTTATCAAGAAGTCTTTCAGCAACAAGTTAACACAAACCAGTTTATCAGAGGCCGAGGTAGGTGGAAAAAAAGAGGAACCAGATCACGACCAATATGGAGAAGACCGTGGCTGCATCTCGAGAGAAGGAGCCAATTCGGCATATATGATCAGCTCATGGTTCAGCTTAAAAGAGAGGATCCTAGAACCTCTCGGAAATTCCACTGCATGCAAACTGAAATGTATCATGAAATATTTGAGAGGGTCTGTCATCAGCTCTTGAAAAAATACTACTGGTACAGGAAGCCCTTGGGCCCAGACCTCAAGTTAACTGCAACTCTATGCCACCTAGATTCTCAAACGATGTACTCAGACATGCAGTACTCCTGGCATGTTTTTGAGAATATCCTCTCTACACTTGTCAAAGAAGTGTGTCATAATGATAACGACTTTCTGACGGTTTCATTAAAAAGTGGAACTTTTCTGATTGTGTTGCTGCCATTGATGGCAAGCGCATACCCATCAGAAAACGTGCCAGCTCTGGTTCCTCATACAATTTGCATGTCCATTCCATTCTGTTTTTAGCTTACCTGAGAAGAAAGTGCTCAAGGTGGGCTTTTGTGATCATACTGTATCCGTCGTCCGGTCATCAACATTTACTTTGTGTGCACTCTAGAGGCCAAACTTTCAGTCAGATACTCATGAAATTTGGTCAAAATGTTTGTCTTGATAGAATCTTGGACATGTTTGAAATTGGGTCATGTCTAATCAAAAAGGAGGCCACTGGGCTATATCTTGGAAAAAGCTTGTGTGCATTCTAGAGGCCACATTTTCAGTCTGACACTCTTCAAACTCTTTCAGAATCTTTGTCTTGATAACATCCCTTACAGTTTCGAAATTGGGTCACATCGGTTCAAAAAATGGGTCTCTGGACCAAATATAAGAAAAAACGTGTGCACTGCAGAGACCACATTTGCAGCCTGATATTGTCTTGATGATATCTCAGACAAGTTCAAAATTGGGTCATGTACGGTCAAAGAGTAGGTCACAGGGTCAAATCTTATTAAAAAAAACCTTATGTGCACTCCGGAGGCCACATTTTTTTAGCTGAATCTGAAGAAACTCGATCAGAATGTTTGTCTTGATTATATCATGGACAGGAATGGAATTGGGTCATGTTGGGTCAAAAAGGTAGGTCACTAGGCCAAATCTAAGAAAAACTTTGTGTACACCCCAGAGGCCACATTTTCAGCCTGATACTCTTGAAACTGGGCCAGAATGTTTGGTTTGATGATGTCTTGGAAAAATTCGAAATTGGGTCACATCGGGTCAAAAAGGAGGTCGCTGGGTCAAATCTTAGAAAAGCCATGTGTGCAACGTAGAGGCCACATTTTCAGCCTGATACTCATGAAACTTGGTCAGAATGTTTGTTTCGATGATATCTCAGACAACTTCGAAATTGGGCTTTGTCGGGTCAAATGTTGGTCTCTTGCACTCATGTGTTTTACATTATTAAAAAGGATCTCTTCAGCTTTATCAACCGCAGATGTCTTTACTCAGGTGAGCGCTTTAGGGCCAATGACCCTCTTGTTATACAACTTTTTCAGCAATCTATCTCTTTAATCGTATCTATAAAAAAATGAATAAAGGGTTGCATGACATTCTCCAATTTTCGATATTTGACCCCGGAACAGAAAAAGTCCCAGTTCAGCCGTTACTCTCGCCTTCGTACCGCCAGTTTTTATGGTCCCCTGAAGTTCAACCGGATGTCCCCTGAATATCTTTCTTTTCACAACAAAGTGTTGTGATTCAGGAGATAAGCGGCTGTGTAGCTGAGTTTGCCGGCAGAAATGCGAAGAAACGCAACACAACCTGACAAAAGTTGAAAGAACCGTGAAAAAATTGTGAAAACAGTGCTTCCACATCCCATCATGGATCATCTCCGAGTCTTGTTACGGCTCATTATGTGCTGGTAAGTTTATCACCATTTTTATACTTTTCTCACAATGTTTCAAGGGCTTTTTTTCCCGTTTTAGCGTCGTAAATTACGGGATGCTTTAAAAGCGGGTTTACTGAGATTCAGTCTATTACAAATTTGAAGCAGAAGAACTCGGAAACATTCATAAAAATGTGAATAATAAAGTGGATACATCACATACAGCAAAAGTAGAAATGGCAACCCCTTTTTCCAAGATATTTGAATGCAGTCAGATGTAAAACATGAAAAAAGTTAATGCGTTAAATAAAATTTTCGACCTGAACAAATAGAAAACTGCAGAAAATGTGCACAATGTATGAGCCATGCTTTGTGAAAAAGTGGCTTAATGGATCTGCAAAAAGTATCGATTCATGTCAGCCTGGGCGGGCCGCGCAGGCTGACCTGAGTCGAAACTTTGCATCGGACAATTTTCTGTCAAAGGACCATTCTTCCTCACGATTCAGTGGTTGTTACACAAAATCTATATGATGGACCCACAGTTATATGGCCTGCAACACGCGAAAAGGGGCATTCGGACATTTGCGCAAAGTGTCGTCTCGGATCAGCCTGCGCAGTCCGCGCAGGCTGATCCGTCAGCCTTCGCAGGCTGATCCGAGACGACACTTTCCGATCGTGTGTGATTTTCTGCTTCGCGCAAGTCTACTGTAGGACAAAATCTAATGTTGACGTAAAGTGCCGTCTCGGATTAGCCTGCGCGGACTGCGGAGGCTGATCCGAGACGACACTTTACATAAATGCCTGAAAGCCCCATTTCGCATGTTGCAGGCCATATGATGACTTGCTTTGTATACTGCATTGCTGAGATGCATTAAGCCCCTTTTCGCCAGAGCGTGGCTGAAATATTGTTTTCTTCTTTGCTTGTACTTTAGAGATACCTGTATATAGTAAACTAAGTGTCTCAACACAGAAGTGATTTGTTTTATTTGTCGTTTGTTTTCGATGTCTATAAAGGCAGTTTCAACAGAATTTGCATGCATGTCGCTTGCCAGGCCTCTTTGTCTGTGCAGTTTTGGCGTTTCTTCCCCAGCAGTGTATCTGCATGTATAACAAACAAGGACTTTTGTCATGCATAGTGGAGATAAAAGATTTGTTGTTTTTATGTTTATTTCTATAGAGAATAATAGGATAGTGTCTGAAATGGGTCAAGGTTTTTGGGCAAGGCGTAGGAACTTACAACGTGAGCCGAAGGCAAAACTAATAAATTCCGAAGACGAGCCCGAAAAACTTGATCCATTTTAGACTCAACCTATTGTTGTATTTAGATCCTGTTACACAGCGAGAGAGAAAGAGAAGAAGAGATTTCATTTTCTAACTCCTGGACTGAGACAGAATTTGAACTGGCAAGCCATGGATTCACGAAAAGGTGTCGAAATTCAATTCCAAACATGTGCGGATCTGTTCATGATTTAAAATATACAAAAGGACATAACCATTGCATACTGAATTAACCTCACAAGGATTACTTCCCTTACTTCGCACAATATACAATGTAGGAAGCGAATTGATCGATGGTGATTAGAACTTTTTCATGTTTATGAAGTATAGATCTACCATTGTTTTCTGATGAGTTATCGAGCTTAGTTCAAATCATTCTTTTTGCCTTTTATAGGTTAGAAAACATTGTGGGATAATGAGAAAATGTTGGTCGTAACACTGATTTTAAAAGCCTTCTTTTACAAGCATTTTCCCTTTTTCCCACAATGTTTTCGAAAGGCTTATTCCTCGGGTTTGTGACAAGAAGGGATTGTTTTGTAAAGAGTTAAGCAACATTTAAATTATAGTCTACTAAAGCTCTCAAATTTGAGGAGTTGTAAGTTTTTGTAGCCTGGTTAACCTTATTCCAGATGAAATAAAAGGAGTCATCCAACTTGAAAGCATTTGCAGACGACACATTAGATGTTGCTGAAATTGTGAGCCTTGGCTGTAAAATGGTAGAAAATAGTAGAAGAAGAGCAATTTTGGCATGGCCATCCCCCACCGAATGCTTGCTGAATAGGTGTGTCTTCTTATAGGTTGGTTTAAAGGCTAAAACAGCTAGATTTGAGAACCTTTTTCTGGCAATGCTAAATATAAAGTACAATAAAAACTTCAACAAGGCACACTTTTCTTATATAGCTGTCAAGTGTACACACATATGAAATCAGAAAGAAAAAAAAAAAAAAAAAAAAAAATCTGAAAAACAACAAAGAGCAATAAGTAAGAATTATGGACGGTTATTATTCTCATGTACTGCACTCCTCCTCAGAGACAACTATCCAGCTATTAAGTTAATACAGCTCGAGTTATGCTACAAAGACACCTTGAGACTCAAAAATTAACAGGGATATAATACTAAAGTCATAGTTCTGCACTTCTCCTCAATAAAATCTGCCTACCTCTCAAGTCTCACATTGATACCTTTTATAAGTTTCCAGTTATGAAAAATACCAAAGTTTCATGTTTATATCTCATGTAGTTTTCAAGTTATACTCTGGAAAAAATTAAAGGAAGAAAAAATAACAAAGGTCAATAACTCCTTAACTATGCAACCAAGATTTATAGTTCTTTGCACTGAACTTCTCCTCAATGTGATTTATTCACCTATGAAGTATAATATTTACACCTCTAATAGTTTTCGAGCTATGCTCCAGACAAAATTTAAGAAAAATATCACAGGGCAATAACTCCTAAACTATGTGACTGAAAGTTATGGTTCTTGTACACTGTCCTTTTCTTCATTATCATCTATTAACCTGTGAAGTTTCATGTTTATATCACATGTAGATTTCAAGTTATACTCTGGACAAAATATAAGTAAGAAAAATTACAAAGGGCAATAGATCCTAAATTATGCAATCAAGAGTTATGGTTCTTGTGCACTGCACTTCTCCCTGATGAGATCTATCCACCTATGAAGTATCATGTTTACACCTCTTATAGTTTTTGAGTTATGCTCCGGACAAAATTTAAGTATGAAAAATATCAAAAGGAAATAACTCCTAAATTATGGCACTGAAAGGTATGGTTCTTGTACACTGCACATCTACTCAATGTCATCTATCAACCTGTGAAGTTTCATGTTTATATCACATGTAGTTTTCAATTTATGCCCTGGACAACATTAAAGTAAGAAAAATAACAGGGCAATAACTCCTAAATTATGCAATCAAGAGTTATGGTTCTTTTGCACTGCATTTCTTGATGAGATCTATCCACCTGTAGTTTTATGTTTACACCTCTAATAGTTTTTGAGTTATGATAAGAAAGTGGGACGGAAGGACGGCAAGACGGAAGGATGTACAGCTACTATTAGGGTAGGGTGGGGCAAAACGCCCCCAAAATGGTTTTTTGTTATTATTTTGGAAAGGAATGAAGATAGAATGGTGTTTTCCGCAGTTGTATAACCGTTTCAGTCAACTGAATATAATGGCACATGTTTTTCGTCGTTATCTATTCTAAACTGTATTATAAAAACAGAAATATTATTTTCTTAAAAAGGGCGTCTTGCCCCACCCTTGGGGCAAGACGTCCCTGTTTATGGGGCAAAACGCACCCAGGGGGGCGTTTTACCCCTTAGTTTAAACTTATTTATTTTACATCTATTGAGAAACAAGTTCTTTACAACTTAGATTAATCTCTCTAGATTCCGCTTCCTGGACACTGCACCAGTACTCGCGCCGAATGAGTGGGCCAATGAAAAATCCCGAAGGTTGATACCCGCCTCGGAGCGATTCGAACCCGAGATCTTTTTATCAAGAGGCCGACGCTCTACCTCTAGACCACGGACACTACTAAAGTTGTAAAATAATATGTATTTGATAGACATCGCTTAAATTGTATTGATTGATTGATTGATTGTATGGTGTTTAACGCCGTTTTCAACAGTATTTCAGTTATATCCTAGCGGCCAGTGCACCTATCCATGCTTTCCTGGAGTTCTTTTAACCAGTGCTCCGCACAATATTCTTCCCAAGCCACTGGCTGCTTTCCCACTTAACCATCGTCGAAACAATTGACAGCGGTGAGAGAGGAATGAATCCTGTCGCAATGAATATCATAAATCCTCGGAAAGAATATTGGCCGAGCCAGGGGATCGAACCAGCGACCTCCTGTTCCCAAGTCCTGTACGCTACCGACTGAGCTATGGGGCTCGGCATTAAATTGTAACATGTGTACGAGACAACCAAATGTCCAGAAAGTAAAGACATAATTTCACTGACATAAGGCATACACACATAATAAAATACCAGTTCGTTTAAAAACGATTTAATAATGAACATCAAAGTGAAAGTAGACATTTCATTCTTGTTCAGATTGAAAGCAATTGGCAAATTGAATCCATTTATTCTTTTATTTATTTATTTATTTTACTAATAAGGTAGAAAACATTGTGGGAAAGGGAAAGTAAACCAAATTCAAACCTAAACCATTTCATATGAAACTGTAAAACAAGGAGACAAGTTAGACAACACAATTCAGTCTTCATCAGATTCACAGTCTGGACACACAAATGTAACATATCCCGGGGTACACTCGTCGTGGGCCCACTTAAGACAGATTTGGCATTGTACCCATTCTTCGCCATCATTACTACTTGAAAATGGTTCGCAGCAAATTATACATGGCCACTCTTCATTTTCGTCGCTACTGTATGTGCTCGTATAGTTTTCCTTTCCTCTTCTTTTTCCTTTTTTGTTTAAATTTTTCTTCACTCGACTTTGCGACTTTTGTTTTGTACTAGACAGTGACTTTTTGTTTTGATTCTGTTTTGTGTACTTTCCTTTTGTTTTTAACCTTCTTCCTTGATTCCTACTTTTCGCATCCTGTTTGTCCTCTAAAGATTTCTTAAATGGCGAAGAAGTTAATATTGTTGCAGATTCTAAATGTTACTTGGGCGCACAGGTGAGATAGTATTGAGAATTTCTTTGTACGCAGTGAAAAATTCTTTGACTTTTGGCCTATTGAAACCTACTGCTCTAGCGACGCTTGTTCCTTGAGGCTCCCGGAGTGTTAGGTCATGGTGTCGAGCGAAGAATCCTCTCAACCAGTCCTTCCCCGCCATACGAGATGCTTTATTAAATGGGTTCTGAATATTTGCCTTCTCTGCTATTTCAAAAGCTAATTTCCTGACATCTGACACTGTAAGACCATACAGTCTCTTTTCCATGAATTGGATATGATCATGTAGCTCTCTTTCTATATAATCGGGCAAAGCAGATTTAGTTTTGCCCATCGTTACAGTACCAGGCTGGCTGACTTTATTATCGCGGTGCCGTCTCAAAGATCTGGGAGGAATTCCAAATTCTTTTGCTGCAGTTTTAAGAGGCATTTCTCCTTTTACGGCTGCTAACGCAGCGGTTAGCCTTTCGCTTCCATACGATCCTCTTTCTGTCGTCCTTGTATACCATCGAACCATCTCTGAAAATGTACACCAAATAAGGTATGTTGTATATAACTATATAGAACAAGACGTGTTCGTGAAACACTATTGCCCCCACAATGAAAATGTTAAGTTTTCGGACAGACGGATGGACAGACGGACAGACAGACGGACAAAACAATTTGACCCCGATCTATCGTCGATGCGGGGGCAAAAAAATAGCATATAGTCTAGAACGAAAACGCTCTCTGTCTCTCTCTGTCTCTCTGTCTCTCTCTCACTCTCATAAAGATGTGTAAGAATACTGTTTAGATCTAGATTCTAGATTCTAGATCTAGAACGATCTGTACTTTAAAAGGAAAAAAAAAAAGATGTAATTTGAAAGTATAGAACCAAACATTGGAATGGGGCAAAACGCCCCCTGTAGGCGTTTTGCCCCATAATAAGTGGGGCGTTTTACCCCAGTAAGAACTTTTCATTATAAATCGAGATATTCCGAATATAGCAAAGGCGCTTACAAATTGTGTACTTGAGTAAAACCACAATACAATGTGTTATAGATATAGTTAGGGTGTATAAGCTAGTATACGTCCGTTTTCAGTATAACGCGAAATAAAAGTAGGCAAAAATTAACAAGGATATGTGTAAAAAGCAATACATTCATTTTTTTTCTTACTTACCAATGACAGAGCTTGATCTCTCCTCTCACATTAATCTACGCGTGACCTCCAATGACAGTGACGTCATCATTACGTCACATAGACTGGAATGATCAAGAAATCGACGGTGGCGTTTTACCCCTTGGGGCGTTTTGCCCCACCCTACCCTACATGTACCATATTCCCTGCGGCCTTATCGGCAGGGGATAAAATGGGGGGAAATTTTGGCAATCAGCATGTTTTCCTTTTCCTAGAATGTTTTCAAAATCGGACAAATGGGGCTCACATTACTTCCACTTACAGGTAGATCTATTGAACTCGACTTTTGCTTTTGAACTGTAGATATGTTAATGACAAGTCTTCGAAAGAAATCCTTTTATACAACGTCGGTACTGACTAAAACTCGAACGGTTATGTTATCGTCATCCTCGAAATTTTCTATGTCGTTTTTCCTGCATTAGTCGCCCACCTTTCGGAAAAATTGTTTGGTTTTTATCATTTTAACTTTTGTATGTTTAAAAATGTAAATAGTCCCCTCATGAATTTTTTTTTTTTTTTTTTTTTTTCTAGATTTAAAAATTTCTCTAAATGAGCAATTTCTACTTTTGTAACAATTTTTTTTTATTGACTTTGTTAATTGGTTTGTACCATTTAAACTTCTATCTGTTTCATAAAAGTCTCTCTTTAAAACTGTTACAATAGGAGAAATGGATATCAGTGACCTAGGTCTGCATTTGTCACAGTGATTTTACAAACATTTATGACAGATCTACTTAAACTCAATGGTTTACAGTCAAAAGGTCCCACAGTCAAAACGTCCCACTTTTGGTTAAAACGTCCCCCCAATTAGGTTAAAACGTCCCACTATTCCCAAAATTTGGTCAAAATGTCCCACCTCGAATTTTTTAGTTCTTATCAACTTCTGATAAATGTTTTAGTGGTTAATAAAACAAATCAATTTATGTATGAATTATAAGAATAAAATTGTTGATGTTAATTGCAGGTGTGATAAATCGGGTACAAGTGAAAAAGAAAACTCGTTAATTGATCGGCACATAACGACTAATGAAAATAAAGGCAAAACAATATGAATCAACTGTTTTTGACATAGTTCCTTTGGGCCGATAAAGCGGAATTTCGAACACTTATTCCTTTAGGAATACATTTCTGTGCGTTGTGTGTGAAAGAGAAAACGCAACATGCTCTGCAGTGTTCTTGCAATCGATGTGTTAATGCAATACATGTATTAGCATATTATTATTGCTAAGAGTAGGAAATTTAAGATAGATTTTATTTAATTTATGCACATTCATTTGGCATCACGCAGATTCATTTTAACAGGGATCGTATATACACATGTATATACGATCCCTGATTTTAACAAATTAATAGGTCATCACGGATAATCATCACGTGTACTGACCCTTAAACTCACGATCCCCAGTTTTAATGAATATGAAAGAGAAGGCTTTTGAAAACATTGTTGGACAATGAGAAAATAATGGTAATCAGCCTTTGATTCTTTTTCCAACATTTATTCTACCATATCAAGGACAAAAAAAAAGAGAAAAAAAAAAAAATTGTGCAAATGTAGTTGGTCGTGTATGTAGGCATACTTGTAAATGCTTTGATTTTGGTCCAGTCCAAAATTTGGTCGTTTTGTAAAGAGATAGATCTAATAATCAAATGCCATACCATGAAAAAAAAAAAAAAAAAAAGACGAAAGACGGAAAATAGGCAAGGACAATGCAAGTTTTTAGTTGCAGTAACTATCGTATACGTTTTCCTTGCACTTGGCAATCGTTAGATTTGCTGCAGTATTGATCGAACAGTCAATCAACTTTCTCAGATGCATCTTTTTCGATCAGCCATTTTACTATTAAGTGTGACAGATTTTTAACACCTAACCCTTTACGCAGCCTGGGTTACAGTACGATCATTTTTTTCCCCCTTTTTTATATTCGGACATTTATTTTTTTTTTTCACCAAAATGACGCCAGTTTTTTGACAAAGTAATGGCAGAATATAAAAAAGGAAAAACATGATTGGACGGAACCCAGGCTACCCTTTACCAAACCATCCCGTGTTTTCACGACACTGAAGAATTGGACTCGACCATTGTGTGGAAAGGAAAAGCCGGTAACAAACGGTCTCCCGTTCCTGTTATGCTTTCTTAGACCGCAATCAACATAAGGGCAAAGCTGTAATAAACTTGTCGTTTGCAGCTACTTTTTCTTTATGTCCGATGAAGTCATTTAGGTATATGTACATGGTCAACTAATGCTCCTTTAAATGGGCAAACCATCGTAAACAGTGATTGCTCTTTTCCTTCTTTGTTCCCAACAGAGAAACATATTTTCTCGGGAAATACTATTGAAAAAGATTAAAATACTGATTACTCGCATATGTTCTTTTCTTACGGTGTTATGAACACGTTTCATTCTCTTGGTACATTAGACTTCGGATTGTTTGGATAAGGGTTAAATGGATACTTTACACACTAAAATAGATTAGTTATCTCAGAACACTGCAGACAGGGAGGCCAGTCTAGAAAGCGTTTGAGCGTGTCGAATAAACATTCATGTAGGGAGACAATATGGGCCTTAACCCTTAGGATACATTGTACATTTTTCCCCGTGCATCCGTCTGTCTGTCGGTCCGTCCGTCTGTCTGTCCATTACAAATCGTGTCCGCTCTATAACTCGAAAACCTTTTAAGATATTTTGATAAACATTCACACATTTGTAAAGCACCATGAGACGAAGTGTCATGCACAAGAACCATAACTCTGGCTTGTATATTTTTCCAGTTATTTTCCTTTGATTATTTTCCTTCACAAATCGTGTCCGCTCTATAACTCGAAAACCTTTTAAGATATTTTGATAAAACTTCACACATTTGTAAAGCACCATGAGACGAAGTGTCATGCACAAGAACCATAACTCTGGCTTGTATATTTTTCCGGTTATTTCCCTTCACAAATCGTGTCTGCTCTATAACTCGAAAACCTTTTAAGATATTTTGTTAAAACTTCACACATTTGTAAAGCACCATGAGACGAAGTGTCATGCACAAGAACCATAACTCTGGCTTGTGTATTTTTCCAGTTATTTCCCTTTGATTATTTTCCTTACTCATTTTACGTACAATTTCGTGACCACTCTATAACTCGAAAACCGTTAGAGACTGGAGGCGCTTGAGCGCCTGTATCGCTCCACAGGCCTGATATTTCTATAATGGCGAAAGGAAGTTTTTAACAATTATCATTCAATCCTGCATTTTAGCTCACTGAAGAAACAATTTGGTAGACAACCACCATAGGAACTTACCTGCAAAACAACAATGAAATCCAATGAATAGTTTTAGAGAAGAAATTTTTCAAAGATTTTACTTTATACCATAAAAGGAAAATGAGTCTCCCATAAAAGCCATGTTTTTTGACAGATCTTTTTTTTTTAAGGAATTCTGTAAACCTGTATCTAAGGAACATTCCTGCAAAATAATAATGCTATCCAAATAGCGGTTTGGGAGGAGAAGATTTTTAAAGGTTTTTTACTTTGGTTGCCATGGCAACCAGAATTCTTCATGGAACACAATTATTTGATGGAATTTGAAAGAGGACCACCAAAGGAACATTCCTGTGAAATTTGGTAAAAATCCAGTCAATAGTTTCTGAGGAGAAGTTTTTTAAAGAAAAAGTTTACGGACGCACGCACGGACGAACGGACGAACGAACGGACGGACGGACGGACGGACGGACGCTCACTGAAGAAACAATTTGGTAGACAACCACCATAGGAACTTACCTGCAAAACAACAATGAAATCCAATGAATAGTTTTAGAGAAGCGCTACATTACACAATGGATTAATAAATGTTATAGTTTTTCCGCTGTGAAAGATTCTGAAAGAGACAAAACATGTTTTAAGTGGAAAACAAAGGTAAAAATAGATCTATATGAAATACTAAAAAAAAAGAAAATACGTTTACTTCAATATCTAACCTTGTTCAATAACCTATATGCACATCCAAAAAGTGGTACTTGTCATCAATGTTTCAGGTTGACGTTAATCTTAAGCAATGGTGCATGAAGGATATGCTGAATGTGTAGATATAGATCAGATTGCAAATAACATGAAGTTTAATCTTGGATTAAAATTACTTGCTATTTACAATAAGCATATTGACGTGTATTCCTCACTACATATTCCTCACTAAAAGTAGAATTCAATTGCGAAAAAGTCACTTCTGTTCTGTGCTGGTCGAAGTTCAGTTCGAAAGGCAACTTATGTTGATTAAAAAAACTTTTGACTTAGTTGTATTAAAGTGGATTTGTACATCTGCCATTTCAAAGAATGTGTCGGTAAACTGTTAATTGATAGGACGTGTGTTTGATTGCAAACCAATCTGCTGCTCTAATCAACTTGACCACTCGTTGTCTTCAGTATATCATAACATAAAACAAACTACCGTCATTAACAAGTTTGCTAATTGACAGCACACTTAACGCATTTTAAAATCATCAGACAACCCTTTTTCCCTTAACCTGAAATTGAAATTTTTCATAAACTTACACCTCTTTGTAGAATCAGACAAACTATAAATTTTTCGAAATGTTCACAAGTAGATCTAATTCAGTGTTATTTAGTTGGGTTTGATGTTGAGATGACTTTACTAGTCTTACGAAAACAATAAGTATCTTTAATTCTATTATTCTGTGGTAAAACGGAGGTTTGTTGAGGTGTTTTATTCTTTCGAGATTATTGAAGTTCAAAACTTTGCTAAAATAATTAAATCTATTTCATTGTCCGTAGCCCCCTTAAGTCGCCCTTTTTTGTAAATATCCTTGTGCGAATTAGTTTAAGCATAGATATTTACCGAGATTTCATCATCGGCAGAAACATATGATAGGAATATTTTTTCCTTAATTTTATTGAGAGAAACAGTCTTGACAGCACAATTTAAGCAGCCAATCTGCTATACTGTATATGTATTTACTGTGGTTGTTTGGGAGCCCTTGGCAACAGTAACCGAATGTAGGTAAAAATGTCAGAGGTAAAAATGCCAGACACTAAAATGCCAGAGGTAAAAATGTCAGACGGGTAATAATGTCATAGGTAAAAATGCCAGATGCATTAACAATGGTGCACACACACACACACACACACACACACACACACACACACACACATACATATATATGAAAAAAAAAGCAGTAGCCATTCAGATTAGCTCAGTTGGTCAACGTGTAGCAGGTTCGAAACCTGGTCAGAACACACTTATTTCTGGCCTCTGAATCATCTGAGAAAGCAGTCAGTCAAAAACAAGATTGGTTTATGGACAAATAGAAGAAATGTGTGGAGTAAGATTGCATACTATTATCTAGGATACTTTTTCACAGATGTTTTTTTTTTCCCAGGATTGCACTGTTTTCAAAAGAAAAATGTATTTGGGAGAACTTCTTTGAAATACCCATTTATCGTAATTCATGAACAATATCGCACTCACTGGTACCTCATTGATTTTATTCAATTTTTACTGGAAAACGTATGATCAAACATCAATGGAAAAGCAACGACGTGAATGTAAATGTTATATCTAGCATCTACCATTTATTTAGAAATCATCACACATTGTGACAAAAGAAAAAATCATCCTTTTGCTCCAGTTCATTTACATGTTTATAATTTACACAACAGTTTTTTTTTTGTGTCCAGCAGCAGATGAAATCTGTAGAACACTATAAACAAGAAATTGCCAATAATGTGCTCATAATGAGTAATTTCTCCTTTTGTTCCAATGTTTCCTCATTTATTTACAACAGTTTAAACAAGCTATCTGTTATCAATTAAAGATGCTATGGTGTGATGTACATATATCTGGTGAAGGGTCAGAGGCAAATGCTTTTTCCTAAAACAGGTGTATTTCAACATGGTATGAAATCTGCAAGTGAGCTAGCTTTTTCCCTACATATCTAAAATAGTTATTACATCTGGCATTTTTACCTATGGCATTATTACCTATGGCATATTTACCACTTTGGCTCTGACATTTTTACCTCTGGCATTTTTACCTCTGACATTTTTACCGCATACCCAGTAACCAAGGAAGTCGGTTTATCTTATCACCACGGATCCATAAGATAAAGGAAAAAAATCAATGAACTGGATAAAATCCAATCAGCAGTCTAAAATATGATCTACGAGTATAGATCTATTTTTTTTTTTTTTTTTAGTAAAGAAACAAACGGGTATTTATAGCTAATATTGTCATTTTGGAAAATTTATTACAATACAAAAGCATGTTTTCAAACATTATTCTTTTTTTTTTTTCAATTTAAGTTGTCATCTGCGTCAATTGTCAATAGTGGATCTAAGGATTAATGATGGATATCAATTTTAATGTAATTAATCAGATTTTTAAATCATATCTACTATATATTCATATATACTTCCAACTCCTAATGATGCAGAATGTCTAGGTTTGATAACGGCGAGATGGCTTCCGCTCTGAATGGGAAAAATGCTGACCGCTGGTTGGCTTATTGGTTTTTGATTGACAGCTCTGGCGTTTGGTCAATTGTGATATCAAACAGGTATAAGATAAGAATATTCGTTATGGGTATATTATATTGAAAACAAGGCATGTTATGTGATAAATCGATTTATTCCATAATGACATATGCAGAAGAAGAAGAAGTATCGTATATAATGTACGTCCTAGGCCAAATCCCCCAAAAAAGTTTTTGGCCCAGAAATTTTTTGCTTTTTTAAAGGTCTAAAACCAACAAGCCTATATTGTTTTTAACCATAAAAGGTCTAAAACCCAAAGAATATAAATGGCTTTCACCCCCATTTGTATTCTTAACCGCTAACTAGCCATCTCTCCTATAGTTTTGTAGTGAAACCGGGCTAGAGTGTCTATCGAGTTTTTGAGTATATATCTTTTTTCATCGCCAAAACTTAAAGCTTTCTTGTTTATTTCTTCAGTATATATTTCATGACCACGACTTCTCAATACATGCATAGTCCTATACTGGTCCTTTCCTGTAAACAAACACTCTTTGTAGTTGTTAAAATTTATCTCTTTCTCAACCACTACCTTCTTGACACCCTTGCATCTTTTATTTTCCTTTTTATTTTGAGTTTTAAAAGCATACTTTTTTGATCTTAGTCCTACAAACTCGCTCATAATTTTACCACCTAACTCGTCTTTAAACATACCTTATACTCTTTTGTTGTAACCGGTTGGTATACCTGAAGGATGGTCAGAAGGGTAGTTACTTGTATCAAACATCGTTGGAACGTCTAAAGTAATATCTTTATAAATATCTTCTGTTTTTATTTCGAGTATGAAACTATCTGTATCTGTATAACATAATTTAACCTTTTCACCATACTTTGCTTTAAGGTATTTATAGAAAGTGTTGTATATATGTGTTTTACTAATATCTAATATACTCATTCCTGAGTAAATGGGTTTGTCATATTTTATATTAGTTTTCTTCATATGTATAGCTACCAGGTTTTCATCAAATATTGTTCTATGACTGAAGTTTGGTTTTGCTGTTAGTTTTTTAGCACGTTTTTCATTGTTAACTAAATGTATATCTACTCTATTTCTCAGGTTTTCCATAGTCTTACCAAAAACGGAGTTATTCATTAACTTGAAAAACTTTTTCGAAATCGTTTTTTGCCTCTGTTCTTAGTTTAATGTTTAGACTAATATAAGGTTTAAGCCAATCCCTTTCCTCAAACTTAATCCCATGATGTATTTTTACAAGCTTTAAACCTAAATCCAGATACGTTTTTAAAGCTTGATGATGTAAAACATAATTCTTCTTTAAACCTAAGTTTGGAATAAGTTTTTCTACCTTTTTTACTTTTAAACGTTCTGGTGCTAAAGGGAAGTCGTTATGTAAATCGTGTAACTCTTGAGGATCTACTTCTAATATAGAAGGAGTATTTTTCCAGTTTTTTTAGATCTTCCTCACTCATCCATTCAAAGTTATGTGTAGGAAGGGGCCTACTCATTGCTCAAGGGTAAAGACTGTTTGCATCTATATATAATAAATATTTCGAAGGTTTACTCGAGTCATATGATTCTCCCATGTATTTATTATTAGCTTTTGCATACCTTTTTGTGCACATGCTAACACCACCCCTGATACCCTTTTCCAACATTAAAAGCGTATCAGGGTCTGATAAAAGTTCTAGGTTTACTTCCGTTATTTTCAATGCTGCATCCCAAGCCAAACCAGGAGCGGTATAGTACCAACTAGGTTCTAATTTATAACTTTTACAACAAAGATCTCTAAAGTTTTCAAAAACATCAGCTATAAGCAATACATCTATTTTGTTGTAAAGTTCTAAGTAATCTTCTAACGTTTTCATATCAAAGGTTTCCCAAACCTTCAATGCGTGGGCATAGTCTTCATCACTAATATGTTCTTTGTTTAAACTAGAGTAAAATGCTTCTTTAGGTGGTAACTGAGATTCTTCAAGTTTTTCAAAACAGTCTAAGTATTCATAAGGAAAAACTCCTTTTCTCCTAACTAGTGGTAACTGCTTTTTTGTAAAAAATCTTGATAAAATTTTTAACTGACTTTCATCCAAGTCTTTTGAAAGCGTATCTAAGCTTTTAGACATAAATTTAAAAGTATCAAGAAATCTAATTTTATGATATATAAGATGCTTTTTTGGATCTTTTTCTGCTTTTTCTGCTTTATCTTTTTCTTCTGCTTTTTCTCCAACACAAATGTCTTTACTAAAACTAATATATTTCTCCTCATTATTTGGAATACAATCAATCTTTCCAGCAGGTTTACCAAGATATTTAAGAAAAAGATGAGCATCATATCCACTAAGATTATGGAAGTAGACAGGTGTAAACCTGGGAACTCTAGCTTTTAAATTACATTTATTGTGTGCGGCACCTCTATACTTACCCGTAAAATGACAGTGATCTCTTACTTTATCATTTTCATCAGTAATTTCCTCTTCACAAATCCAACAGTGTGTTTCTCGCATGTGTTTTTCTTCTTCCTGTTTTGTTATCTTAATAGACTTTGGGTTTTGGTAGTATCTTTGGTGAATTTCTCTTATATCACCCCTTAACCAGTCTATAAAAACTTCCTCTGCATCTCTTCCAATATACTTTCTTTCTATAGGAGCGCACACATCATCATCAAAACATTTTATAAGGTAGTAGAAGCTACAAGGTATGTGTCTTTGAAGTTACTTAGTATAGCTACTTTCTATGATTGGTTGACTTTCTTTAGGGTTTGGTTGACACGTATGCGCAGGTTTTAAAATACTTTCAAGATCAGCGTATATAACAAAGGGGGCCAAGAGTTTTCTATCATGGTTTTTAAACTTTAACATGGTACCTGGTTCTGACATTTCTAAAGCAATAGGTTCATGCTCATTACAGTATTGCATATGCTTCTCTAAAAGTTTTTTACTACCAAAGTGATTCATACAACGTTTACAGAATTCGATACCTCCGTTATGACTTTTTGTCACTTGTTTTTTTAATAAAGCATTACTTTTTTTTATTAGAGCATAGTGCATATTTTCTCCATCTTTAATAAAAAGTAGGTCAATATGCTTACTTCTTTCATTTTTTGTAAGTCTAAGAGGGTAAATAAATTCGTTATCCCTCTTATATCCAAAAACGTTTACACTAATTTCTGAATTTTGTTTTTCAAACTCCTTGATACCCTTAAACGAAACAGGATACTTTATTCCATCCATGTTTACACTTTTTTCCTTTGCTTGTAAAGTCTTGTCAGCTCTCTCTGGGTGGTTTTCTTTAGGGTTTAGGGCTCTGAAAACACACCATAAAAAGCATTTGTTATCTTCATTTTTTATGTTGATAACTGCTTTTTTGTTTTTAATCCATTCTGGTAAAGGTAAATAACCTCTAGCATTTAAAGGCTCATAAACAGATGTGTGTAATTCCAACGTTAATATATTATGAACCACCCAATCGCTACCCTCTCTTTGAAATGATGCTATACTTTCTTAAATTCTTTCAATCATAATGGTATAAAGTTCATGTTCATGGGTTCCCTCTAAATTAGTTAAATATTCACCCGAATAAAAAGGAACGTTTATTAAATTTAATTCGGGATCAGATTCTTTTCTCATAGTACATCTAAAAATTAACATGACTTTTCTTTGACGTGTATTTCTTAAAATATTAGTCATATTATTACGTGAACCTTCCAAGAACTCATGCGGATTTAAGCCACTTATTCCATTTATTATATATTGAGTCGCAAACCGTCTTAAAGCAGATGGACCTTCTCTAATTTCAAACCTATGTATTGGGGTGTAAATTTCTCTAACATGTTCAACAATTTCATCCAACACTTGTGGTATCTGTGTTGCCTCTACATTACCGGTTAGCCAATTACCAAAATCAGTTATTCTTCTTTGTATGGGCTCCGGAATAACAGTTGAAGTTAGTCGTCTTGCCCCAGAGTAAATATTAGACGCGACTCTTCTACCTACATTTTTAATTTTATTAAGCAAACTCATTTTTTATAATAAGTATAATTTCTTAAACTATTTTTTTCTTCAAAAATTTCATTATGAAAATATCATAATGAAATTACTGGACGCTAATCTTATATTTATTTTTCCAAACTTTCCCATTGTAATTTAAAATCGTTTGAGGACAACAGTCCGTAAACTTACCTGTCATATAAATTGATGGAAAATTTTTTATTTCTCCAGTTTCAACATCCTCTAAAGTAACACTTCTAGGATTATGCATAATAATTTTTAACCTATCAAACCTAGGATCTTTTTCCTTTTCTGGTTTTGGTTAAGACTGCTTAGGTGACTCCTCTGGCGACAAACCATGTTCTTTTGCCAACTTAATTAACCGTTTTTTATCCCAGAAAGAGTAAAATTTTATATTATTCTCTCTAAGAATTTTTTTTAAATCTGAGATCTTTATCATTTTCTATAAGAAGGAAAATCTTAATACACAACACTCATTTTATTTCCATCAGACTGAAAGCTCATTAACCTATCGCTAATAAGAACAGCATATATCTCGGTGTCCGCAGGTACATTTTGCTCAAAAAAAGCCTTAATTTGAATATCATTAACAGAATATTTTAACCTTTCACTCTGTTTTGTAACATCAAACAAAAACAAAGGATAAAGGGTTTTGTACTCTGCGGGGGTAAAGTTAGGATTTGATACCAACTCATCCATGTTAAAAAACTTAGATCTAAATAACGCAGCATCACCATACACTCTACTAAATTGATGTTTAGTAAATGAAATATTATAGTCAACCTCGGGATATCTATTGGAATTTAACATAATATAAATATTTTTAACGTTTACATTATCGAATAAAGCTGGATTTTGTTCTTGGTTGCCTATTTTATCAGTTTGAAAGCCAACAATGATAAAACGCGGCACCTCGGGAGATGATTTAACGGAAAGCCTCCAAGTAAATGATGTTGACTGAGGAACTGTAAGGGAGTCGCATTGTAGCATTCTATATTTGACTGGAAATTTTTCTTTTTGCTCAATAAATTTATAAAGTTCCATCCTCTCCTTATCTGCAGGCATCACGTGTGGCATAAACCATGATATTTTATATAATGTAATTTTACCTACATCACCTCCATCTCGAAAGATCGCATCATCATCATCACTTCTCGTTAAGGTGAGAGTTTGTTTCATTCCATACAAGATTTTATCATAGTCTTCACAAAAACCAAATATATGCTTCAATGGAATTCTAAAGCTAAATGTTCCTTTTGGATCAGAATTATTTACATTGTATACTTTTCTTAAATTCCAACCAATATTTTGGTTATGTGCCCGAGCTGTTGTATCCTTATACCATAATTGGTTTAACCCCTGTGATTTGGAGAAATCATCAGGATATTTTAACAATCCAAGCATTGTAGTAGCCTGACCAGGATTTGTTAAAGATTCAATCTCCTGACCGGAAAGATGATACTTAATATTTCTAAAAAGATACATGAGGCCGTTGTTTGTTAAAGAAACGTTGTCGGCATTTGCGTAAGCTGTGCCATCATTCTTTGTTAAGCGACCTTCTATAAGTAAATAACTTTCAGAAGGATGTGTAAAAATATCTTGGGTTTCTATGCTAATCCTAATATCTCCTCCTGGGTTGTTGAGATTTGCTCCTGTTATCGGTTCATACTCAAAATGCTCATACCTATCAATACTATCATCTTTTGGAGTTATTTCTCTAATATTTAAAATTTCCATTTTTTTATTACTGTTATAATTTAAATTAAAAATAGTTTATATTGTTTTAATACCAGACCCATTATTTGATTTTTTAACCAAGTCTTGAATAGCAATGGCACTACCATCTATTAAGCTGTTGATGTTTTGTTCTGTAAGTGTATAATGCGTTATAGGTGCAGCAGTATGTTTTTCTAAAATTTTTCGCGATTTTGGTGTTAAAGCCTTTTCAACTAATCTCTTTCCTGCGTCTACAGCGACACTCTTTCCAGCCTCTAAAGCTTTCTTTGCTCCTTCCTTAGCAACAGTCTTTCCCACATCAACGGCAGAAGACGCAATTTGGTTAGCAAGTCTACTAGTAAAAAGATTTGTAAGAAACTTACTTATACTCTCAAATATTCCCCTACCACCATATGAGTACTTTCTTTTCTCCTCTTCTTTTAGGTCTAATCATTTTTTATAGTTTAGACAATAATTTTTTATAACAGTTTGAATTTATAACACCTTGCCTTTTTAATTCATCACATATGCTAACAACCTCATTCCTTACACCTGTGTTACCTGCTGCTTTACTTGCCATCAACAGGTCTAATCTTTCTATTAATGCGTTAGGGTCACATGGTATAACAATCCTGCTTCCTTCATGATACTTTACCCTATTATCCCAAATAGGGGCAAGTATTTTGGTCCATTTTCTACTTTTACTGCTTCTAGGTAGTTTTTTGTCTGGGTTGTTTTTGTGATAAAGGGCATTTGCTTTTACCATCAACTTTGCGTAATTATCATAATCCTCAGCATCATAAATATTATCATCCGGATCCTTAGATATGATTAACTCCCATAAACCAGGTGTTCCTTTATATATATCTTTACCAACTATAATATCATTATCATCCAACATTACTACTTTGTTACCAACATAAAATTTACCACCCTCACTCCTTAGTCCAAATGTTGTACCAGATTGAGACTTAGTAGTATACCTTCTTAGATATTTTTCCGCTATTTCTCTAATATATTGTACATCTCCTTCTTTTGGCGGTTTATCATAAGCTTGTATAGATGGGAAGGCTGGAAACGTAATAGCTTGTGGTAAGTTTTCTACACCTTCTTTAATAGGTTTAAGTCCTTCTGTAATCTCCTTTGTTGTGGCTTTTTGTGCTTCCGTAATAGGTTTAAAAAACTTTGAAAGATCAGTTTGTAAATCTTTTTCACCTGTTCTCTCAGTTAGTAGATTATCCCGAATATTCTTTTTTGTTTCAAGATACTCTTTTACAATTAGGTCCCTTTTTGCGGGATCAGTAATTTTTAAAAAAGACATTTTTTATTACTAACATATTTTTTTTATCATAGTTTCTATTACAGTTTTTAACGCAGTTTTTAACACAGTTTTCAACGCAGTTTTTAACGCAGTTTTTAACGCAGTTTTCGACGCAGTTTTCGACGCAGTTTTCGACGCAGTTTTCAACACGTTTTAAAAGGAATTTTTTATAAGAAATGACAAACTCTGTTTTAGAAGAGATGCTTAAAGATAAACTTGGATTTCATTTTATATCAAGCGAAGACGAAATGAAGGTATCCTTTCCAGATGCGGAGGAGGATGACTACATACGAGCATTATCCGCCGTTGAAGGTGCTTTCTACCATCAATATAGCAAACAGAAATTAAAATTTGGTAATACAAGCTTTGTAATAATAATAAGTGTTTATGAAAGGAGATGCCATCGTAAGATTAAGTTGTTGCGTATACCTGTATTACACGATTTTGAATGTGAGAAGACAGTCCTAAGACGATATCGCCAGCATCTAGAGAAATATAATGAAGATCATATGAGAAATTGTTTAATTGGAGGACCAAACACATATGAGGTTTATCCTTTAATAAAGTTTATATCTTTTCTCGATGAAACCAGTATATATCCTACACACGATATGAGCATCTACAATAATACTGAGGAAGAGGACGAAGATGAGGAAGAAAACGAAGATGAGGAAGAGGACGAAGATGAGGAGAAAACAGAAATACATAAACAGATACCTATCAATGATGTAGAGATCTTCCAAGAGGAGGATTGTGTTATATGCTTAAGTCAAAGACCAAATGTGTTGTTCTGTTTTTGTGGTCATATATGTATATGTGATAGATGTGATTCCACATGCTCTTTATCCAAATGCCCCATCTGCAAAACGAAAAGTGAGGTAAAACGTAAATTACAACTGCAATAAATAAATAATAACTTATTTATTTATTGATATATTTAAAGATAAATTACAAGAAAATTTAAAATTTTTCTTTATTCTTTTCAACCAATCTCCGAAAGGACTCACGAGCTTCTTGCCTCCCCCTTTCTATCAATGTCTCCTCCGTTTCAGTACTTATTTTCTTCTTTGTCTTTGAACGAATTTCTTCTTTCATAGCTTTATATTTTTCTAATTCTTCCGAAATTAGTTGAAACTCTTCATTGGTAACCTTGTTATCACTCAAGGCTTTAGATACATGTGATGCTATAGTATTTAGTTTTGTACTCGCTATAGTCATTATTTTTTCATGTTTTTCAGCTTTAGTGGTAGAATTTCTAACACTGTATTTTCCGATTATACTTAAAAGTCCTGTAACCGCGGCAACCGTTTGTAATGCTATTACAGCGGGTATCGCAACTACAGTTGACAACAATCCTATTCCACCAGCTCCTGACGCCATCGTAAGCATAATCAATACGGTATCTATATTATCTACAATTTTCGCCGCTCTAAAATATTTCTTACTCAGAGCTTCTCTTTTCGTTATTTCTTCTTCTAAAAAATTTTGTATCTCATTAATTTTCTGTAACCTATAACCCTGTCCCTCATCAATCGGAGGAGCAGAAGGCAATTTCGGATAAATATTCTCTTTCATCTCCATTTTTGTATTAGAAAGATATTTTAAATTAAATAGTAGACGAGGCATAAAAGCTGGTTTTCCTCAATTCTTGCAGTATTTTCACTCGAATTATTCGTAATGGTAATTATAATATCCTCAGCGTTTTCAAGGTTAACCTCGTTTTGTAAACTACACCACTTTTCTTTTAAAGAGTGTGCTAACGCGGTTAAAACAACTCCTTTAGTTATCATAAACCCAAACCCTAATCGTATTTGTTTTGTTTACTTGGGTTTGAGTGTAATGTCTGCTTGACTAAAAATTTGCCATGTTTTTTTCTCGGTGGATGCTTTACATCGTGAGATGCTTGCCAATGAATTGTTTTTGGTTGAGTAATATTGGGCTTTACAACAAATTTATAAATGTTCATTTTTATAAAATAATATTATTATTTTATAATACTACAATATAGCCCTAATTTAATAATCACTTTCATTATCACTTTATTTTTTCTTGAGTGTATGTCATTTCGTTATATTTAAGTTCTTTAGCACGGAAGTCCCATAAAAGCATTCGATATTCCCTAAATAGGTGTTCTAAAGATCTGGCATAAACACCCCTTACCTGTTCATTTATTTCAGAATCATCACTATCCTCTATTAGATTAACACTATATATTTCGTACATATTAGTGGATTTATCTAAAATAATCCATTCATTTCTAACTTGATAAATTGTATAATCAGCTTTATCAGTTTCAGCTTTTATAAGACACTTATTTGAACATTTAATATATCTTTCATACAAATTTTTTGCTGTATTGCTTTTAGCAGAATCAAATTTATAATGTAAATTTTCAAGTAGTCCGTTAAGATCGGATACTAGCAACTTTTTTTCATATATATATCTTTCATTTCTTTGACATATACTACACATTTTATGTAATATATTTTTTTTAAATTACTTTTAATTTTAAAGAATCGCGCCTAATATTGGCACGTTTTTAAAAGGAGAATTTGGTCCTAAAAGCAAACCGCTTCCATCATAAAACTTTCCACCTTGTTTTAAATACAAACCATCACCAACAGATTCTAATCCTTTACCTTTAGCTGGTCCTAAATATAGTCCTTTTCCATCAGTTTCTACCTTACAAACACATCCTCCTTTTTTAAGGTAAAGACCTGATCCCATTGCTTTTTGTACTTCTGATGAGGCTAATCCAGAAAGAGCACCGACACCTAACCCTGGTAAAACAGTTTTTGCGATCATTGGCAAAGCTCTTGCAGCCAATCCTGCTAACATTCCGAGAAAACCTCCCTCTATTTTCATATTATGTTTGAGTTGTTTAGCACTCATTCTGATCGTGATACCCTTACCATTCTCATAGGCTTTAGCCATTTTCTTTGCCTGTGAATTAGTAATTGCTAAAATATCATTACCTTTTAAATCCTCATGACCTAAACGAATACTTACCGGGCAACTAGCTTTAACAGCGGATTGAAGCTTTTGCTTTTGTCCTTCTGATATATTAACTTTGACTGTTGTATAACTTGTCATTTTATATTTATTAAATTTTTTGTATTAGGCTTCTCTAATATGAAACCTAATTGTTAAATTTTCACCTCTAAGATTTAGTAAAGTTCCATTTTGATCTGTTATCTTTACCTCCATGTCGTGTATTTCATTCAATGTTATTGATAGGTATACCAGATTAACTGGGTTCTCAATTATCTTATATCCGGGAGAAACATTTGGAAAGAAAGAGTAAATCGTGTTTTGTGTTGACCCATTAACAGAGCTTCCTGAAATAATATCAATGTTAACAAACAAACTGTTTATACTTAAAATGTTTACAACATTCTCTGACTCATGAAATCCTTGTGTATATTTTGCGTTGGTAAATCCTAATACTTTAGAAATGGAGTGCGGGTTGTTAAAATCCACTTGATAACCGTTTTCAAGGGTAAGAACAGACTTTAGAGTATTCGTGTTTGCTGAAATATTAATGTAATATTCATCATTGGGTACATCATAATGTCCGTTTTTTCTCATCTCTTGATGAATGGTATCATTAATGTCTATAAGGTCATAACTCCCTTCTGGTATTTCAGTCTTAAACCATGAAGCACCATTGTCTGGAGAATAAATAAATATGTTGTTTTTTCCATCAATGTTTGGAAAAGAGTAGTAAGTTTCGAGGTTTACCAAAGCTATTTCATACACCCTATCCTTTTTCAGTTGAAATGGTGGATTAAACCTTGTTCTAAAACGTGTCTTGTTGTTGCTTACTATAATTTGGAATGATGTTTTTTGGTTAGTATTTTCTATAATTTGTTTTAAAAGATCTTCCATTTTTATTAAAAATATATTTTTGTTTAAAATATATTTTTTATATATGTAATCGGATTCTTTTAATAATAATTATGAAGCGAATTTTTCATTTTATTCCAATCAGCTTTACTTCTTATATTTGATAATGGTTTTTTTGATTAAATTTTTTTTTAAAATTATGATCTCCTTCTTCATAAATTAATAATTTTATGTACATTATCTTATCTGCGTATTCTAATATTTCTCTTCTATGTTTTATATGTTTTTTATTAGTTTTATCTTCTTCTTCATCTTTAAAAATTTCCCCACAATAATTTATTTTAAAACATAATTCCAAAGTATATTCTTTTAAAAAGGATGTATATAATTCTTTTTCTTCATTAATATTATGTTCTTTATTTAAAAAAGAAAACATTTTTTAGATTGAATATTTTAATTAGTTTTTTTAGTTCTCCTAGTGTACAACATTCGAAATATTTCGGTAAAAGTTCTCTAACTGTATATTCAACTGCGTTTATAATGCGATTTGTACTATATTCTTTAAAATTATGTATTGTTTTTATTCTTCTATTCATTTTACATTGTAATTCGTATTTTTATTAAGTTTTTTCATTTTTTTTTAATTAGGTATGTAAAACTTGTCAAAGCCATCTCTATACTTTCCCTCATCTTTTTTACTAGTTAGATCGATGATAACAAAACCGTGTGGTCTTTCCCACGCCTTTTTACAAAATTTTCTAAACTCATCCTTAGGCATATCTTCACCTACATGATCGTTATAAACGTGATTAATGTTTTTACCATCTTGATTGAAAAGACAGATAAAATTTGCGTTTTCTCTAATAAATTGCCTAGGTAACCTAAAATAATTTTGTGAGAGGTAAAAGCAGTAAACATTACTATGTCTTCCACGAATGTAATAACATTCACATTTATTTTGTCTTTCTAAAAGTAAATCATCAAATATCATTAAATTTTTATTTTCTGAACTTAAATCTCGAGGATCAGGCACATCTTCCGCAGTTTCATAAAAACTATACTTTATATCCGATTTATTTTTAATCGTTTTAGCCCATTTTTCAACTAAAGCTGTTGGGGAAACATTTCTTTTTTGTATCTCATCTCGATTATTAAAAAAATTTAAAATACTTTCTTTTGGTACTCCTTCTTCAAAAGCTTTTTTAATTATGCGATATTCGGGTTGAAAAAGACTTTTTCCGAAAACACACAGATTTTCATAGTCAAGCCAATCCGCTCTGAGCAGTAGGTTAAGTAAAAGAGTGGTCTTACCACATCCTGATTTACCTATGATTAACCCCCTAATACTTTTTGGTAAAACAGAGTTATTAAATCTTCTTGATACTACTTCATTCCATGATAAATCTTTAATATCCATTTTCTGTAAGTTTTTTTTTTTTTTTCTTATAAAAAATGTATTGCGTTAAATGTAAAAAAGTTACTGATACAACTAATGTAGAATATGTTGTTACTAAAAATAAAGGAAGTATGAAACGCGGATTATGTGTGGTGTGTGGAATAACTAAGAATCAGTTTGTTAAGGCATCAGATGTAAAAAAAGGTGGATCAGTGTTAAATAAGGTTATAAATGATTTACCTGTTGAAATGCATCTACCTGGTCATAATTTTACGGGACCCGGCACAAAATTTAAAAAAAGGCTCAACCCAGATTTAACACCAAAAGAATGGAGCAAACCAATAAACCGTGTTGATAAAGCTGCTATCATCATGATGTTTGTTATTTAAAAAATCCTTCTACTAAAGCTAGAAATGAGATATGGGGTAAAAATATGTTAAAAGAGTTAAAAGGTATTTACAACCCAACGGTTAGGGAAAAAATGGATAAGTCTATCGTTAGTAGGATTATTGGAACAAAAATGAGATTTGGAATGGGGGTAAAAAAAAATTTAAGCATGATAAATTTATCGGAAGAATTACATAAACCCGTAAAAAGAAAATTTAATAAAAGGAGAGTTAGAGTAAACGGTATTGGTAGGATATGGGCGGCAGATTTAGTAGACATGCAAGCATTTTCTAAGTTTAATCACGGTGTAAAATATCTTCTCGCTGTCATTGACATCTTTTCCAAATACGGATGGTTGATACCATTAAAAGATAAAACGGGAAAATCTGTTGCTATAGCATTAAAGAGTATTTTTAAGGAGAGAAAACCTGAAAAAATGTCGGTGGATAAGGGTAAAGAGTTTTATAACAAAGATGTTAAAGACTTGGTTGAACTGTATTCTATCGAAAATGAAGAAAAGTCTAGCGTGGTTGAAAGATGGAATAGAACAATGAAAGAAAAAATGTGGAAGTACTTTTCTGCTCAGTCCACAAACGTTTACATTGATGTGTTACCGGATCTCGTTAAAGAATATAATAACACGAGACATTCTTCTATTAAGATGACTCCGGTAAATGCTAGTAAAAAAGAAAATGAAACCAAAGTCTGGAGAAATCTTTACCCCGATCATCTTGAAATAAAAGATATAAAACCTAAGTTTTCTGTTGGTGACAAAGTAAGGATAACTAAAAAGAAAAAGACCTTTGAGAAAGGTTATACCACAAGATGGACTGAAGAGGTTTTTACAGTTTCTGAGGTAAAACGTACATCTCCTGCAACATATAAAATTGAGGATCTTAATGGAGAAGAAATAAAGATAGCTTTTATGAACCTGAGCTACAAAAAATTAGCCAGGAATTGTATAGGATAGAAAAGGTTATTAAAAAAGGAAAAAAGAAATCTCAAGTAAAGTGGAAAGGTTATCCTGATGAGTTTAATTCGTGGGTTGATAATAAAGATATTGTAAATATTTAAGTACAATAAAAAATGACAGATATTGTAATTGAAAACGTAATTTTACCAAATAAACCGTTAAACAATTTCGAATTGAAAAATGCGGCAAAAAGATTAAAGATTCCTTCTTTTAGGGGAGTATTTCTACAAAACACCCTACCGAAAAAGTGTAGAAAAAAGGAATGCGGTATACTAAACCTTGATGACACGAATGGGTCTGGTACACATTGGGTTGCTTGGTATAAAAGCGGTAAAAATAAAATTTACTTTGATAGTTATGGTGTACAACCACCTATTGAAATTCGAGAGTACCTAAAAAGACCAATACATTACAATACTGATCAATTATATGAAGCTGGGCAAGTATTTTGTGGTCATTTATGTTTGTACATTCTTAAAGAGTTGGGCTCGGGTAATAAATTTCAAGAGGTGATAAATAAATTATTTTAGTATTAAAAAATGCCTGTTGATAAATTCGGAGGAATGGATGATGATAAAACTAAGGGTGACGGAGTGTCACTCGCTTATGTAAATAATAATTTTTTACGTAAAGATGGAACAACCACCGTTACAGGTTCAATAAATATGGATGGTAATACATTAACGAGGGTTAGTAATCCGGTAAATCCTCAAGACGTTGCTACAAAACATTATGTTGATGAGAATTCTGGGTTGTTTCTCGAAAATGGAGGACATCATGTTAATGGATATTTAAATATGGGGTTTCATAAAATAAGAAATCTTAAAGATCCTGAAGAAGCTGTAACTGAAAACTATGTTGATAAAATAAAGAATCAGATAGCTTTTAAAGAATGGGATCTTTATGATGCATATGGAAATCACGTTTTTTATAAAGAACCACCAAATCCAGATCCAAGATATAGATATTATTCTTTAAATAATATGGTGGCTTCAGAAGATTCTTTTCGAAAACATATAAGTAAACCTGATATTGAAGGTGTTCTTGTTATTCATAAACCATTATTTCAACTTCGAGATAATTATTTACATATTCATGAACCTTTTGAGAAAGAGCATGCAGCAACAAAAAATTATGTAGACAAAGTTTCAAAAGAAAGTAGGGATTATATAGATGAAACTGTTAAAAATATTAGAGGTGGTTCAAATGCTATGTATAAAGCTTTCTCAATGAAAATAAATGGAGAACTATTAGTAAAACAAAATATTGATATGAATAATCTTAAAATACATAATATTGCAACTCCTACATATTCAAAAGACGCTGTAAGTAGAGAATATATGGAAGATTTTTTTAGAGCATATAAACCAAAACCTATTATAACCGTGTGGGCTGAAGAAAATGGGCCAATTGGAAACGGTAATTATGAGTTCTCATTCGGTAATGGTAATTCAGGCCCTAAACATGGTTTTGGTGGTTACTGTATGAATTCGCCAGGTAGAATTATAAGAGGAAGCTTGACAATTGTTGAAACTGCCCCTAATTTGCCGGAAGAAGTAAAAATTAATATTGTGGTAAACGGATTAGAGCAGGTTGATTACTCTATAATTAAAAAGGCGGATGAAAATTGTAGCTGTACGGTTTTTCCAAGAGTGTTAGAGGTAAAACAGTGCGACATCAAAAACTTTATCTCAAAATCAACCAACCGTAATGTAACATACTCTTACTTATCTATTTTGAAAGAGTTAGACTTATAAAAATATTTAACTTCAATGAAGTTAAATATTAAAATTTATTCCTCTTCTTGATATTTCATCTTCATCAGAACTTGGTATTTCATCTAAGACACTCGGTAAAATTTCCTTATCCTTTCTTGGTATTTCTGCATTCTCCTCTAATATTTTTACTGATACAACTTTAATCTGAATCGTTTCGACATTTTTATTCTTAAATATTCCTTCTACTCTCAAAACACAAAACAACTTACAATCAGTTTTCTTATATGAAATAGGATCTACCTCTTTGTCGTTTTTATCGAAAAAGCGAGTCTTACCTCCTCTGTTGTCAAAAAGCTTTGGGTATAACATAGCTGATCTATCCTCATTATATCTTAAAATTTGAACCGTGTCTAAATTTCTAATCTTATCTTCTCTTAGTTCTTTGTCCTTTCCATGTTCTTTAAAGAAATCTGTTAGTTTCTCCAGATCCTCTCTAAAAGCTCTTTCCTTTTTCATAGGTTTTTGGTTGTTATAACAGACTTGAGATAAGGAGTAATCTTTTAGATCTTTTCCTTCTGTTTCATTTCCAAATCCTATACTAACACCATATGAAAACAAAACTGGGGTACGTATAAACAACGAACCTTTGTTATCATTAGAGTATCTATACTCTATTGGGATCTTAACAAAAGCATAGTCTTTGTTTTTATATTTCATCGCGTAATTTATAGAAAGATCTTCTTTACAAAGTTCTCCCGTTTTAATATAATTCATTTTTGCAGTCATTTTTATATTACGATTATTTTTTTTAACTTAACATTTTTTCAAATTTTTTAATGTAGATATAGTTTAACGTGTCTAGGAAAACCACCTGTTTGAGGCTTCCACATATCAACCCCGGTAAACTCAGTAACCGACTCTCTACTCTTGGTTATCTCTTTTACTGAATTTAAATTCGTTATATATTTATTTTCATATATAGAGACTTTATACCAGCTAGCAACTACTTCCAAACAAACATCAGGTAAGATACTGATATACTCAGCGATTAATGATATTAACCGAAAATCTAGGAATTCATTAAATTCTGCTGGAGGCATATCCTGTACACAGTCATAAGGTCTATCGTTATATTTTTTATTTACAAAATCTTTCGGTGATAAATCGTGGAAACCCTTTATAGCTTCGTTAAAATACTTATGTATGTGTTCCATTTTACAATAATTTTATAAGCGTCTTATAAAATTATCAAAAATTTATATTAAGTCTATATCTCTATCCCTAACGAAACAATCAATTAAAGGTTTCCATATATCTAAACCCGTAAAATCTGTGAGGGTATCTCTATCTCTAGTTAATACATGATATAGATCGTATTCAGTTACTGCTCTTATTTCATTTTGTGTATTATACTTTTTAGCTAGATGATTTAAATCTTTATCCTTTAGACCTCTAATGTAATTAAATACCAACATTTCTAATTCACTTTCTAAAAGACTGTTAAATAATTCTGCTGTTAAATCCTTCCAATCATTAAAGCGATTAGAAATCAACTCGTTAATGAAATAATTATATCTTTCTTTTAATTTCTTCTCCATGACGATTTTTATAATAAAAACGACAAAAATTTCAAAATTTTTTATTGCCATCGCTAAATATTTAAGGAAGTAATTTTATAATTTCTTATAAAATTACCTTTCCCTCAAAGCAAGAAATCCTCTACAAAATAATGGGCAGGATCAACTATCCATATATCAATTCCCGTGAAATCTGCTATGACATCCCCGTTTTCGGTTAATGTATCAAATAATTTTTTTCTTTTTGTCTTCTTTTAAGATCGACTGTTTCATCTTCATTTACATAATCGCTGTATAATTTATCTATTTCCGTGTTTGATATAACTTCGAGGAAGTTACTCACGCTCTTTTTTAGTAATCTGAACACAAGTGAATTATATTCATCTGGAACATCGTCATCCCAAATTGTAGCTTTTTTACTCCTCTGAATTTCCATAAATTGGGTTAATACACCTTTAACAAACATCATAGAAAATTTGTGTTTATATGCGTTTCCGTCATATTACTGTGTTTTTATATAAAAACAAACGAGAATTTCAAAAAAATTTTAAAATAAAATGGAAGAAGCATTTAAGCTACTTATGAAATGAAAGTCTTGGCCTAAGCGATGAAAAAAGACATATACTCAAAATACTCGATAGACACTCTAGCCCGGTTTCACTACAAAACTATAGGAGAGATGGCTAGTTAGCGGTTAAGAATACAAATGGGGGTGAAAGCCATTTATATTCTTTGGGTTTTAGACCTTTTATGGTTAAAAACAATATAGGCTTGTTGGTTTTAGACCTTTAAAAAAGCAAATAATTTCTGGGCCAAAAACTTTTTTTGGGGATTTGGCCTAGGACGTACATTATATACACTACTAGAAGACCTGACAGAAAAATACAGAGAAGGTTTTTTAGCATCTATGTGCATGTACAATGTTATGACAGCGCTATATGTATGAGCCATGTTCTATGAAAGGGGCTTAATTCATCTGCAAAAAGTATCAACTCATGTCAGTGTGCAAAGTAAATTTTCTGCTTGTCAAAGGACAATTCTACCTCATTATTCACCTGGCTGTTAGACATAATAGGTTTTATGTATCCATGAATATATGATGAGTTGCTCAGTACCATGCGTAACTCTTTACCAGACGACAAAATTCTAGACAATTCCAAATTGAAAGCGTTTGCAGACAACAAAAAAAATAAGTGTGACTAAAACATTCAAATTTGTTTTTGAATGGTAGAGAAAACATTGTGAGAAAAGGGGAAATGCCGGTTACCATCACTTTCTTACTTTCCCACAATGTTTTCAAAAACCGGTCTTCCTCAGGGTTGTTCAGAGTTGGAATCGTGGGGTAAAGGGTTAAGGAGATGTATAAACCCCTCTTTTACTAGAGTATAGCTCATATCTAACTCTACGGCAACACAATACAAAAGAAATGAAATACTCTTATCTGCACAGTTCTTTCAGAGTGAAATGAAAGAAATTCAATGTGTATATACGATCCCTGATCTATAGAACAACAAGAGGGCCATGATGGCCCTGAAGTCGCTCACCTGAGTCTTTTGACCAAACATGACCCATTTTTAATCTCTTTCGAGATATTATGACATACATTGACTGAAAATTTGGCCTCTAGCTTGTACACAAGCTTTTTCTAGAATTTCTCTCGGTGACCTACTTTTAAGCCAAACATAGCGCATTTTCCCATTGTAGATTGTCATCAAGACAAACATTCTGACCAACTTTCAAGAGTTGTGGATTGAAAATGTACCCTCTAGAGCATACACAAGGTTTTTCTAAGATTTGACCTAGTGACCTAGTTTTTGACCTGATATGACCCATTTTGGAACTCGTCTACGATGTCATCAAGACAAACATTCTGACCAACTTTCAAGACTTTTGGACTGAAAATGTGGCCTCTAGAACGTACACAGGGTTTTTTTTTTAAAGATTTGACCTAGTGACCTAGTTTTTAACCCGACATGACCCATTTTCAAACACGTCTGAGATGTCATCAAGACCAACATTCTCACCAAGTTTCATGAGTATCGAACTGAAAATGTGGCCTCTAGAGCATACATAAGGTTTTTCTAATATTTGACCTAGTGACCTAGTTTTTGACCTGACCTGACCCATTTTCGAACTCGTCCGAGATATCATCAAAACAAACATTCTGACTAAGTTCCATGAGTATCAGACTGAAAATGTGGCCTCTGGAGCGTACACAAGGTTTTTCTAAGATTTGACCTAGTGACCTAGTTTTTAACCTGATATGACCCATTTTGGAACTCGTCCACGATGTCATCAAGACAAACATTCTGACTAAGTTTCTTGAGTATCAGACTGAAAATGTAGCCTCTAGAGCGTACTCAAGGTTTTTCAAAGATTTGACCTAGTGACCTAGTTTTTGACCCAACATGACCCATTTTCAAACTCGTCCGAGATATCATCAAGACAAACATTCTGACTACGTTTTATGACTATCGGACTGAAAATGTGGCCTCTAGAACGTACAGAAGATTTTTCTAAGATTTGACCTAGTGACCTAGTTTTTGACCCGACATGACCCATTTTCAAACTCGTCCGAGATATCATCAAGACAAACATTCTGACCAAGTTTCAGGAGTATCGGGAAAAAAATGTGGCCTGTAGAGCGTACACAAAGTAAAAGTTGACGACGCACGACACACGTCGCACGACGGACGACGGAGACAGCACGATCACAAAAGCTCTTCGTGCTCAGGTGAGCTAAAAAAAGGACATAGATCTACATCTAATTAAGAACAGAGCTAGAGTTCAAAGTAATCAAAAAGAATAGTAAACTACTAGGAAATAAAAAGGCAGGAGGAAAAAACAAGCGAGGACTTGCACTCACTAGGAAACTGTAAAGTATTATAGCTCTCACTCGATATACCTTTCATTATCAGTTTATATTATTGTTTTTGTGGTTAACGTATTCAAAATCACCTACCATGACGAGATAATTCTTAGTGATCGACCTAGTTTTTCGTCCAATCAGAGACCAGTATTTGGCAAAATTTTCTTCATCTAAAACCCCATAGAATTTCGTTTGTCTAAAATAAAAAGAGCCCTTCCGCATGTAGGAATTGTACCAACTCCTCCCAAATTGTCATAAGGATATTGTGCTCGGCGGAATGCTCATGAATTTGTTCCCGTCTTGTGCATAAACTTAAACATGCAAACACTACGGAATTCTGCTAGGGCCACTATTTTTCGGCGCAGATGTATAAGGTGGCTTTTGCCCAGTTCTTGCGATTAGTATCGAATGAAAAGAAAAGATTGAGATAAGCGAAAATGGTGAATATGCTTATTCTGAGGTCTTATTGACAGGGCCTATTTATGACAGTAATGTATAAGGGTTGCTACTTTTGATTGATACCTTGTGGTACTTGTTCACACCATAGCAATTAGATTCGGTGGGGGATAATCCTTTTATCTTATTTATTGGCATTTTACTAATTTTTTCATGTGTTACCTTAAAAACCACCACTTTACATTCTACATGTAATTTCGAACACATTATTTTTAGCGTCATTTGCTCCCTTTCCAAGGATGAGTTAGATTAACAACTTACATTTTTATTTCTTACAATATGCAAAATAATGATCATAAACAAAAAGGCAATTATTGCTGGTACATTCCCTCTTCTCTATTTCTCTCTCTCTCTCCTTCGTAGGACTCGTGAACGTGATGTTTCGAGTCACTTGAGGGTGTGAGTTCGATCCCCACGGCTGGCCATCTAAAAATACTAATGGTCTTTCGGACGAGACGTTAAACCGAGGTCCCGTGTGACGGTGCTATACACCGAGCACGTAAAAGAACCAGGCGTAACTTAAGATGGGTTTCGTCCTGTATCTGCACTGTCCCCCGTAACAATACTTACAGCCTTTAGGGGGCGTCGCCCATATGGGCAACCGGTGGCGACGATAAATAAACGCAAATTCAATCTCTCTCTCTCTCTCTCTTCTCACTTTGAACCACACGTGACTTTCGATTTTCATATTCCAGTACCTTTTCTGCGGTCCATCCCTTTTCAAGACGTTGTCTGCGCATCTCATATTCTTCGAAGATTCGACCTGTCTGCTATGACACATCACCCATCCCCGTATACCTGGAATTAGTAGGGCTTATACCGAAGCTTTTAGCCTATTACCCAAGCATGCAGGGGGTGTTTTAATAAATGGCCGGTGCATAGGTTACATGCTACCCGATTATAGCTGAATGAATCGCACCAGGTAGCGTTTTATTGAGTAAACGTATATTTCATTTTGAAATTCAAAGTAACGGTTGTTGTTTAAAAGTAGTCCGGTTCTGTACCCAGAATGCCCAAATTAGATAGATGTGTATTTGTAGAATGCCATCTAGCGGGAGATAATGTTTTCAAGATCTTTCTTATTTCTTATGTTTCTAACAATGAACGAATAGGAAAAGAAATTCGATATCTGGCAACTATATTTTTTCCTTTACAACTTGTGGCGATGTCCTACACCATTCCAATAAAAAGCAATAGAATATCAATGGAATCTGGCGGATGTTTCCATGCGTTTGTCTGTCCACCCAGCCGTTGCACAATATGTAGTTAGGCCTCCTTCGACATTACAGTATTTTCATTTGCCAAAGTCAACAGTAGAGTAAATATGTTCGTCAGCTCTTTAAGCTTATGTAAAATATCAGGAGTTAACGAGCGTATGCCACGTAATTCTCCGCGCTTCTTGCACATGTAAGAAATTTATCGGCGATGAATTTTCAATGCAATTACATAGACCTTTATTCAACTTTTGCGAAAAGAACTGTTTACTTTCTCTCTTTTTTTTTTTTACAAAACTATGTTGAAAACAAAAGCAGAAAATTGTAGCCCGAAAAGACTTCTGTAGAAAATAGACTTTCTCAGTTCCTTACACAAGTTTTTCATTGAACTATTGTACAATTTTTCGATTTTGAAATGCGTTTAAGAAAGAATACTGGTTTCCCCTCTTATCATGAAATCAGCCGACCGTAAAAAGGACATTGTAATCGGCTGAAAGTAATATATAATCTTGTCACGGTTTGTTGTTTTAAATCTGTTTTTCCAACAGCAAACAATAATAAAAATTGTTAATGAAAGGTTTATCGAGTTGGAGTAATACTCTCACTCGTTAAATGTTTCATTATCAGTTTGTATTATTGTTTGTGTTTGGGATAACAAGTTTAAAATCACGTACCGTGACGAGATAATTGAAAAACCCAACACAATAATGTTTGTATTATCTCATCACGGTTCTAGGTTTTAAACCCATAGACCCGCCCGGGTGGCTCAGTGGTGAGCGTGTCGGACTCATGACCTGGTGGTTGTGAGTTCGATACCCGGTTGAGGTGAACTTTCTTTCCGGCGTATTTTCGCCTCTCACCTCTGCTGAAGCATGTGAGAAAAGTAGTCGGTGGCTTTGGAAAGAAAGTTGTGTTAGTACTGGTGTGAGAAAGCCAGGAAACACATGTGCGTCACCGACCGCCATGATATGACCTTAGCTGTTAAAGTGGCGTTAAACCCCAATACAACCAACCAATTAAACCTATACCCCCCCCCCCAAAAAAAAAAGAAAAAAAAAAAGGACCATGGTGGTCCTATATCGCTCACCTGAGTATATTTGTAACTAATATGGTTTATCAAGGGCAGGCTATTCTTTTCAAATAAGACATACCCTGGTTTTGAGCCGATGAAATTTTTGGTTTTTTACACAACTGCCGGTAGTTTATACTGAACAAATGTATGAAATTATATCAAAATCATCCTAACATATTCAGAGATTTCATCTGGAATCGGAAAAGCAGATGAACAGAGAGACAGACAGACTGTGCTGCCAAAAACAACAGCGGGGAGACATAATTTTAAGTTTTGGATAACTGGACTGACAATGCTCTGAATCCATCAATGTGGGGGCATACGAGACACAAGAGCACCGCATGCGGGTGCCTACGCCGAGAACGCCAACAACGTGGATGCCAAGGCTATAGCAATACCTCAGATTTTCTTTGAAAACAGCCTAACTAACAAAAAACATGACTTCATGATAGGCTTTGCTTTATTTTTCCAAGTGAATTTCCAACTTGAAGGATTAGTACAACTAATGCAATACTATTAATTGTTGTAAGTTGGTACACAGTGTATAGGCATCTTTTATCATTTGCAACACAGGCAGTTGTTGTATATAATGTGATAGTTTTGCCATTTACAAAAAAATTATAAGACAAGGTATCCAACTGTAACCAAAGCTTAACATGATTGGTAAGTCATTTATCTATGATATTTCAATGCTGAAAAATCGGATGATGATTAAGACAGAGGTTTAAAGTTTTGGCTGAGATAGCTTTGGCCAAACCCTATGCAAAATGGCAATTAAATAGGGCTAAATGTAAATCTTTGTTTTTTGATTGGCCATTCAGGTAATAATAATAATGGTTGTTTGAAGAGGTAAAAATATATATAACCCTTATTTCCTTTTTTCATTTATTCAGACTTGAATCAATTTGAAGAAAGTAATTGCAAATTTTATTTGTTTAAAGTTTTTAAGACTGATTTTTGTGTAATTGTTATATTCTGAAATAAGGTCTACACAAGGATTATAATTTACAGGTACAGGTACATGTATATAGCTGATCTACGCTCATTGGAAATAAATATGCATTTCTAAAAATAGACTGATCACGCAATCGCCTTCTCCTTCATGATTCTTACTATGTTGCGTAAAAATAAAATTTGGAAAGAGGCTGAAAGTAGTTCGCTCGTGGAATACATCATCATACCATATTTGAAACCGTATTTCACTGTGTGTAGATACGAATTTTTTTTCCGTCGTGTTGTATTTCAACGGTGTGAAACGCTTGTATTTGAGTCAGAAAAATCACAGGTATATAATAAATCAAAATATGTGATTCCTCTGTACCTCAGAGGACCATGATATACCTAATATAACATAACATAACATAACATAACATTTTATTTTCGACTTGAAGCATATAGCTCATTATCAAATAATACAAATAAATTCAATACAGGCGTGGAAGCAATATAAAGACATAAAGATATAAAGATGTTGGGTTGATTCGTAAACAAAATAAATAAACAAATGAATTTTTTTTTTTTACAATCTTTTCATGTTTCTCTACTATTTCTGATTATATAGATGCAATTTCGTTGAAGTTAATTCAAATGGTAGATGGTCATAGATGTTCTTAGATGTGAGAGTATTTCATATTATAGTAAATCATATGGAAACCTGCAGAAAGGGAGTACTTACATAAGTAAAATGAACACATCCCCACTAAATTACTCGATGGGAAAATGTAAATTTAAAGTCAGTATTGGAACAATAATACAATAATTTCATTGTGTCCGTGTACGGGCAGAGTGGATCTAGGATCAGACTACAAGTTTTGTACGACCTGATCTGCGGTCCACTCCACAGTAACACGAAGCGGAAACAACATAGGTATTGTGTAAAATATAAAATTTAATGTGCAATTTACCACTACAATACTCGATCCGATATAACTGCAATTTTTTAATAGCTTTATTTTTGTAACCGTGCAGCATAGATCAAAGATCAGGCTGCAAGGTTTATGTCGCCTGGTCTCCGATCGATTCTGCACGAAAAGGGAACTACATAGATGTATAACAGATAAACTGAACAGGAAAAAATACGAAAGGTAACAAAGACAATAAAAAGACACTGTCGGCTATTTGTAGGTATAGTTTCTAACACCTATCCTGCGAAATAGGTTAGATAAACTTTAGAGGTATCTGTAATAATACAGGTTTTTCTATTTTAAGGCTAATTTGTGGCGAGAAGTACATCGTATTTCGGACATTGTAGAAAAGGGAGATCAGACTGCACATTCTGTGCCGTCTGATCTCACTTTGCTCCGTCCGTGAATCTCGATAAGTAGCCTAAGGCTAAGTAACTGATAAATATTCATTTTTTCTCATTAGAAATGCCTTGCGAAAAAACAATGATAAATTTGATAGTATCCTCTTATTGCTTGATTTCAGTAATTCGATAAACTTATACATACTTGGCTTATTAATATAGAATCTAGGGATATATTTCAGTCGAAGGTCTTTGTAAATGGGGCAAATTAAGGTAAAATGAAATTCATCTTCAATATCATTTAAAGAACATAAATCACAAATTCTATTTTTTCTCTCAGTTTTATTGTGTCTTCCCGTTTCTATTTTTAGTTCATGTGATGAAAGCCGAATTTTTGCAATTATATTTCGTTGGTATTTATTTTCAAGAACCGATATAAAACTAGAACGTTCGTAATTTGTTTTGAGATTCGCGTACAGCTGCATAGATGAGCTTTGTGACATGCCGGTTCGCCAGTTACTAATATAAATATCCTTGAGACGTGTTGCAAATAAGGGGAAAAATTTTTCTGGAATGATTGATTCGGGGAATAGCCATATTTCGTTAAAACCTGTATTTTCTAATAATGTTTTGACTCGGTTGGTCCAGTATTTAACAGTTGGGTTAATAAGTATTACGTCAAATTGGTGGTTGAGTAAGGTAGCTAGTATACAGTTTCCACTTTTCTCTTGAAACAATTTTAACCAATATTTTACTATACGGATATGCCTGTTAATAATTAAAGGAAAGCGACCTACTTCAGCTAAAAGAGCCTTAGAGTTTGTTGACTTTTTTACGTTAAGAATTTGTTTACAGAATTTTCAATGTACTCGTTCTACGTTTTCTGATTGGTTGAACCCCCAGACTTCGCAATTATAACTTAAGATAGAGGCTACGTAGCTGTCAAATAAATTGAACAATATATATGGTGGCACCTCATATCCTTTTGTTAAATTGTGTAAGGAGCACATAGATCTAAGCGCCTTCCCTACAAGTGTATCTGTGGCTTTTTGAAAAGATCCGCCACTGCTGAATACTACACCCAAATAGTTAAAATTTTGGACTATTTCAATTGTCTCCCCTGCATAGGTAAATGAACAATCCTGACTGTATCTACCACCTTTTCTGAATATCATAACTTTTGTTTTTTCAATATTAACAGTTAAATTCCATCGTTTGCAATAATTTTCTAACTCTTTCAATAGATCTTGTAATCCTTCTTTTGTTTCCGATAGTAGCACTGCATCGTCGGCAAACATCAATAGGAAAATATTTATTTGGTCAAGAGTCAAGCCGTCAAGATTTAATTGAAAACTTTGCTCAATATCATTAAGGAACAGTGAAAACATTATAGGCGAAGTGGTCTCCCCTTGGAACAATCCAGTATTGCTCTCGAAGAGCTGCGAAAGACTATTAATGTGCTTGACTTGCATTTTAACATTTTGATACATTGATTTTAAGACATTAAGCATTTTTCCATCTATGCCAGACTTGCACAGTTTATACCAGAGTGAATTTCTATCTATACTGTCAAATGCTTTTTTAAAGTCGATAAAACACGAATATAGTTTACTTTTGCTGTTAAACTGTTTTTCTATTAAAGCGTTTAAAATAAATACTGCGTCGGTCGTACCAAAACTTTTCCTAAAGCCGAATTGTGCGTCAGTTAAAATATCGTTTTGTTCTGCCCAGTTTTTCAATCTATTGTTCAGAATCACTGTAAAAAATTTTGCGAAACAGCTTGTTAGCGTAATCCCTCTATAATTGTTTGGGTCGCACGTATCACCCTTTTTATATATCGGTATGATTAAACCTTTACACCAAGATTGAGGAAATTTACCGGTCTCTAAAATATAGTTAAATAGTAATAATAATGCGTTCCCTGTTATATTGATACTCTCTTTGAAATATTCGTATATAATATCATCGCTTGAACAGGATTTGTTTGACCCCAGCTGCTGACTTGCTTTTTTAATCTCATACAATGTTATTGGCTGGTCTAGTTCTTCAAATTTTGGCGGGAGATTACCCTCAGATTCATTAACCAGATTTAACATTTTATTCGCATCATTGTCTGAAGATAATTTTTTAAAATGTTCCAAAAAATCTTCTATAGGTATATCAGAATTTTGTATTTTGGGTTTAGTTTTTTTGAACATGTTCCAGAACTCCCGCGGTTTTAGACGTCTCATGTCATTCATATTTCTAGCTAAGGCTTTGTTGTAATGTAGTTTTTTATTTCTACAGCAATATTTGTAATCTTTACGTTTTGTGAGATAATTATGGCGAGCCGTGTCACTTGGGTCTCTATTTAAGTCTTTGAGAGCAATTTTGAAAGCTTGTCTTTTTAATCTACACTCCTCGTCGAACCAGTATTTTTGGTGTCTGTCTGTGTCGTTGAAACGATTTGCAATGGAACTGCAGCGCACGGTCTTTGAAAAATATTTATTCCCAACCGAGCTGAAAAATTCGCCACAGAGATCGACGAGCTTATCCGAGTCGCTCATTTGTCCTATCTCATATTGCAGGGCACTTTCTAACCGCTCCATATTGTTCACTAAGTCCTGTAAAAACAGCTCTTTCTTATTAGCATCCCATTTTATGACTCTTTCGGAATAATAGCAGCTTTTATTTCTAATATTAGTGTTTGTTTTCAAAGAAAATGTCAAGGGGGCATGGTTCGAAAATTGAGTGAATTCAAGAATTTCAAAGTCCCAAATATGCATAAAATTTTCCGCTGATGTTAAGAGATAGTCAACGGTACTTTGACCATTATGTGTGATACATGTTATTTTTCCGATATCCCGGTCTGCACGCAGACGACCATTGACAAGTCTTGAATTTGTAGATTTACAAAGGTCAAGTAAATACTCGCCAAACCGGTTTGATCTAAAGTCAGACGACTTACGTGGAGGGGGTGGTAGAGTACAGTTATCTACTTCGCACTCTAAGGGTATGTCATTCTGTATATAATCACATTTGTTGCCTACCCTACTGGTCATATCCCCACAAACAAATACATTTCCTAAAGTACAAAAATGGGCTAAATCATTTTCTAATATATTAAAAATGTCATTTTCATATAAGTCATGATAAGGCGAACTTTCTGGAGGGATATAGACAGCGGCTATATAAATATCTGTTTCGGTTTGAAAATACAGTTTGTCTAACTTGAACCAGACAATAGAGTCAATGGTATTTCTCACTAACTTAACCCCTTTTCTAATATTGTCTTTTATATAAATAATTATACCACCACTTGCTCTGTTTGCTCGTCTATGTTGAAATCTCCTGTATGAGTGTATCGGATTAGTATAGCCATTTAGCTCTATGTTTGATGTCTTTTTTGTCCAAGTTTCTGATAAACAGATAATATCATAGTTAGTTAAAATTTTAATAAATTCGTTTGATGTTTTCTTGATCTGGGTTAGTCCTTCAACATTCCATGACAAGCAACTAACAATACTCTCACGTGATTCCTAGTGGTTATCACGATATAACTTATTTTCGATGTAGAGTTTATCAACTACCAGACGGGTTTCCTTGCCTTCTTCACGAGCGCGTTTCATTACTGGTATTAACTTTCTCCTTTTCTCTATTATTTCCTTGGGAAATTGTTCAGATATGCCATACTGAGTGCCTTTAAGATTTTTGGAAGATTTTCTAACTCTTTCTCTATCAGGATAAAATGCAAATTTAGCCACTATAGGTCTTGTGTACCCATGCCTGTATGCCCCTAGTCTATGAGCCCTATGCAGCCTTATCTCTGTACATGCACCCTCTATCTTAAGCTCTCTCTCGATAAAAATAAGAATCTTCTGTTCGCAGTTCTCTCCCCTCTCTTCGGGTAACTTATAGAATACTAAATTGTCACGCATACTGCGGCACTTTAAATCGATAAGCTGATCTTGCGTTTTCTGCTCTTTTTCCTTTTGGTCTGTTTCGAATTGCTTCATTTTAGCTAATAAAGAATTCATTTCGTCTTGTTTCTTTGATAATTCTGTAAACGTATTGGTATCAAAGTTTCTACTCTCTTCAAGGTCTCTCACTTTTCCCTCAATATTTTTGACTTTCTGATCTAACCTGTCCATTCTTGTATTGATGCCTTTGATGCTGTTTTGTATGTGTTCTAACTGGCAAAGTTTGCTGTCCAAAGAGTCTAAGCGTTGAATTATAACAGAAAACATATCTGGAGGTGGCGACGACGTCGCGAGAGGCGTACTGCATTGCTGAAATTGCTGCTGCTGCTGGAGTTGCTGATGTTGCGATGGGAAGTTTTGTGTCATCATAGTGGGTGACGGGTTTAACATCATCATAAAGGGTGTGTTAGCTGCGGCGTAAGTGCTATTATATGAACCATTACAATTGCTACCATTACCATTATTGAACTGAGATCCGTTAAATTGCGATTGTTGAGGATTTGTAAAAGTTTGGTTGCTTTGGAGCGGTTGACTTGCCTGATTGTCTATATTTTGTCCTGTGTGCGTACACTGTCCGCTCTGACTATTGCTCCCTTTGTTGACATTTTTTTCTTTGTTCGATTTGCCGCCATTATTATCCATTGTTTTCCTAGCCGTTTTCTTTGGATTTACGTTATTTATCGGTGATTTCTTCTTCTTTCGTTTACACGGCATCTACACTTTAACCTCCTTATCCTTTTTTCACTTTAACCCCTTTCAACCGTCCATAAAATCCTTTTTTTTTTCACAAAATTATTTCTATCATTAAAATCGGCGTCTTACTTTTCCACGCATGCGCATATAGCACTCACCCGGTACAGGTTGACGTTAACCTAACAGTCCTACTTTTAGTCAACAAGTCTCTGACCATGGCATTAAAAAGCAACATAAGCCACTGAAGTTTATATATATTTAATCAACTGATAGCTCTGGCAGTAATAATAATTCATTATATTTATCAAATCGAAGTTACAATATGGAGTGCCCATGCAGAACACAAATCCAACCCAAGGGGCATTACTTTAATAAATTTTGTAGACTGTTTCAGTTTAAAGGTAGTCTTCAGAAGAATTTCTTCAAATTTTTAGAAAATGTAATAATCATCTTTTTAAGCAGTATATGTTTGACCTTTCACTAGAAAATCATGCATTTTCCATTTTGTGAGCAAGAAATATTCTTAAATTGCAACCAAAGTTTTGAATTTATATGAAATACGAAGCTATCGGGTGACGCTACCCATCAGATTTCAGTCCTATTGAAGCCAATTTTTCATAATCAAAAAAATTATTTTCAATTCCAATTCATGCCATTCTTTCATTTTTGTGCACCTCTAGTCAAACAAGTTTAAAATTTGTGAAATGAAGAAAAAAAACTTTTTTTTTTTCAAAATCTGCTGAAGACTACCTTTAATGCTACATTGCAAATGATAAAGCTTTAGGCCTCATGAATTTATATGAAATAAGAAGCTATCGGGTGACGCTACCCATCAGATTTCAGTCCTATTGAAGCCAATTTTTCATAATCAAAAAAAATATTTTCAATTCCAATTCATGCCATTCTTTCATTTTTGTGCACCTCTAGTCAAACAAGTTTAAAATTTGTGAATTGAAGAAAAAAAACTTTTTTTTTCAAAATCTGCTGAAGACTACCTTTAATGCTACATTGCAAATGATAAAGCTTTAGGCCTAATCGTTTGTCACAACAAGATCTTCACATATTTCCCTGTTTATTTGTTTATTCTTCCCTCTCTCTCTTTTTTTTTTTTTTCCTTTTTGTAAAATGGTTTCAGCCTGTTTGACTTATGATTTATGAGAGAAGATTTTTAAGGAAATTGTGAACAGGCAGCTTTGGTATAGGCTCAAGACAATGATGCTATATACCACATACAAATAATAGTATATCAAAACCAGAAGCCATTCTTTTTTGATAAGGCATACCCGGGGGAGGGGAGGAAAGCCATAATGTGACCCCAATAAGAATTACTCTAACAACTTTTGGCAGAGGGTCACCAGAACTTTGCTACAAACAAAACATGAAAGTTTTAGTCTCTCACTTGTCACATGTAATTTTCTTCCTTTTCAATGTTAAATAGGGTGCGCCCGGGCAGAGCCCAAACTCCACCCAAGGGGTCAATTTTTAAAGTTTTGGTAGAAAGTCTCAAGATGATGTTACATACAAATTAAGAATGCTCTAGCCCTTATGATTTGTCAGAACGAGAGTTTTAAAAGATTTCCTTCTTTGTTTCTATGTAAAATTGGGTGCACCCGAGCAGAGCCCAAATATGACCCCAAAGAGATAATTTTAACAATTTTTATAAAGAGTCACCAGATGATGCTACATGCAAAATATGAATGCTTTAGCCCTTATGGTTTGTCACAAGAAGATTTTAAAAGATTTCCTTCTTTAATTCTATGTAAAATTGGGTGCACCCGAGCAGAGCCCAAATATGACCCCAAAGAGACAATTTTAACAATTTTTATAAAGAGTCACCAGATGATGCTACATGCAAAATATGAATGCTTTAGCCCTTATGGTTTGTCACAAGAAGATTTTAAAAGATTTCCTTCTTTAATTCTATGTAAAATAGGGTGCGCCCGGGCTAAGCCCAAATATGACCCTAGGGGAATAATTTTAACAATTTTGGTAAAGGGTCACCCAATGATGCTTCATACAAAATATGAATGCTCTCGGCCTTATGGTTTGTCACAAGAAGATTTTTAAAGATTTTTTCCATTTTCAGCCATTTTGTTGCCATGGCAACCAGAGTTTTTGATGGAATTAAATTCTTTTAACAATTTTTGTAGAGCCTCATCCAAGGAACATTCCTGCCAAGTTTTATCAAGATTGGCCATCTGGTTTTGGAGGAGAAGATTTTTAAAGACATTGTTAACGGACGGACGGACAGATGGACGGACGGACGACGGACGATGACCGATCACAATAGCTCACCCAGAGCAATTCGTGCTCAGGTGAGCTAAAAAGTGTAAATGAAAGGTTTATCGAGTTAGATTTATATTCACAAAGCATACAGACATGCGTATACACAGGACATAGACAAAAACAAACATACATGACATGAGCCATGCTCTGTAAAAAGTGGGATTTTGCATCTGAAAAAAATATCGACCCATGTCAGCCTGCGAAAAAATCCTATGTAGTTTTACCCCTGTCAATTGTCCACAGGGCGTGTTTGGAAAAAATAATTAAAAAAAATAAACTAGGTAATTTTCCTACATACCAACCCTAATTCTCAAAAGTATGTACATACCAGGAACCACGCATAGTATTTTGTTTCTCAGCAGGGTTGATTATGAATGAAATTGTCATAAGGCCATTAGATGATGCTATTGGTATCAAATCTATGCACATAATATTTTCCAGACAAAGAAATCCTTAACGTTTCCTCCATAAAGAAAAGAATAGGCTATCTCCATGATCACAAAGCAAGCGGATCCTAAATGGCCCTTTAAGTTCTTCAGCTGAGCTCATAATGCATTATGTAATACAATTTGGGACACCTCTGACAGCAGGACTGGTTTTTGTCAATCAATATTTACTCTTTACCACAAGACCAAATACAAAGTTTGTCTGAACTCAAAGCATTATAAGACGACAACTTAGATATGGCTGAAATGATGGAATCCTTATATAATAACGGAGGAACATTTATGGGAAAGATGGGAAAATGCTGGTTACCAGCATTTTCTCCTTTTTCCCCAATATGTTTTTCAAAGCCTTCTTCCTCAAAGGTGGTTAATACCACAGGATTGCGAGATAGAGTTCATAACGTTGTTTATCTACCTATAAAGATTTTTCTAAGTTTTAAAGTAAAAAAAATTCTAATTTGCTAAACGAAACGGTTTTGGCTAAACCAAATGGTTTAACCAATCAGAAATTAGGCTACTCTCTAAATCTGCCGAGCGGTGGCGTACAGGACTTGAGATCGCTGGTTCGATTCTCGGCTCTGCCGATTTTTTTTCCGAGGATTGATGATAGTCATTGCGACAGGATTTATTCCTCTCTCACCCCTGACCAGTGTTTCGATGATTGTTTATCAATCCATGTCTATAAATAGCTTGTTGTCATCTTTCTAGAAAAGACTAATCTAGAATTTTCCAAGCTGATATAAATAGGAGTGACTTACTTGGTGGATTTTGATTTTGAACCTAGACTTGTGGCTTGAAGGATACAGAATTAGTGAAAAGTGTTGGATTTAACTTGGGAATATAGATTTGTAAGTTGGAATTACTTAATTTTTAAACAGGTTGCTGATATCTATTTGCAAGTTAAAACTGTTGTTAATTTAGGTTTTAGGAACCAGAAATTCAATACTTTTTGTAGTCTAAACATAATTTTTAATTTTGAGGGACTTATTCTATTTCTTGTTCTAAGATTAAAAATTGTCAAAATTTCATTCAAACTTGACTGTTATTGTACTCTTTTGTCTTCATTCATTAATAAATATTGTTAATTGTGAAAGGCTTATTGCTGGTTTTCTTTCTAGTTACGCTTGTCTCGTAACACTACTGACTGACTTACAAAGGCTATGCGAGAAAAAATAGAAATATAACCGTGACTGTCTGAAAGGCAATACATTAAATTGGTTTTTAACCCCTATCTTGCTAAATAAATACTGCAGTCTTTTATTCCTATGTTTTGACTAATTTATTCATGGTTATAGGGTTGCTGGCCTGATGCTACAAATCATAAGCAAACAGTGCAGATAAAGATAAGACTACACGGATGTAAAGTCTTATTTTGATTTTCACTTGATTCAAAGGACATCAAAGGTCATGACAAGCAGGATAAGAGTCAATGTTATTTACAATTGCTTTCTCACAAAGGTGTCAATTTGATAAGTAGGTCGACTTTCAAGGGAATCTTTGGATAACATTTTTTTTAAAGTTATTAATTGCACAGAATGGTTCCCTTGACAAACGCCACACCAGTGCTTTCAGTGCTTTGATTTAAAAAAAATGTATACCTGTACATGTTTATCCAGCGTCTCTTACAGCTTGATAAAACACACACACACACACACACACACACACACACACATATATATCTCAGTTGTTTACACGACTTCAGTACATGAAAACATTGGCCTATGTGTACGGCTGAAATCAGTTGTTGGGTGGCATTTAGCCATGCAGTATTTTATGGAATCTATACACTTGTGCAAGGAGCTAAACATGATTTCATAGTTAATTAATTAGCGTTTCCTGCTCTATCAGATTTCTTCAGAGGAATTTGTGAAGTGTTTTGTTGGATTTTCTTTAAACATCCCTGAGAAAACTAGTGTCTATTAAAAAAATAAAATAAAAATAAAAACCATTACCTGTACTAATGGGACAGAAAAAGTGACTGGTATTCTTGTACAAATGACAAATTTTTCTTGTTTCCGAACCTATTTTTTTCAAAGAACTGTTCCCTAATGCTCTTCATCAAAACGAAATAAGTTATTTTGTTATTTTCGAAGAAAATTTAATTTCATTTCGTTGTCTGGTTAATATTTGCTGTAAAAAGCCAGAAAACAATTGTTGGTAAAGGAGATCTTGCTAGTAACTAGGAAATACTGAATGATCCAAAAGACAGCGGGAAGTTGAAAAAAAAATGCTGGTTTCAAAAAGCCGTCCTTTTCATGATGAACTAAAATTATGCCTAAATTCAATGAAGGAATAGGGCAGACAAGGGCAAAGTGATACATTTTTCAAGCCTTTTGGATTTTTTCCTTACATTAAACAGTACAGAGCTCTATGGGCGATGAATTCAGAAAAATACAATCAATTTGGAACATTTATGTACATGTTGTAAGACCCTTACTGAAATTATTTAATCATGATCTAACAATTCATAACAAGAACAAAATGGCAGGTACATGTAACGCTTTGCGCCATGCTTTGAGACAGAGTGTTACAGCGACCGGGGCAAGGTGATACAGTATTGAATCTCAGCAAAGCAACCCAAATTTTGCTTTTTATCAGTTGCACCCCATGTTTAACTCAGCTCCACCGCAAACATCATCACTTGCAAACATGAAGAAGGCAGCTATGCTCAGCCAAGCACTTGCTTTCCTTTCAATAATGCTTCTGAAGTCGCCAGCATAAATTTAAGTTCAATACCAATTTATATCCTATATATTTTCAATAACTTATTAATCTAACACTCATGCTCTGTTCAAATCAACTTAATAATCTAACACTCATGCTCTGTTCATATCAACGTAACCAGGAGGTCCCAGATTCGAGCGTTACTGGAAGCAAAGGGTTTTTCTTGGGAGTGTAATTGGGCAAGACACTTCAGAGCCTCGGCCTAGTTCTGTGAAAACCAGGGTATTCATGTATATGAAAAGGCGAGATGTCGTTGTGATATGATTGTAACAATGTTGAAAGCGGCACAATAACAGCATTCAATTTATTCCGACCAAGCTCATGCTCGTTATACACTTTATGGGATGCTTTTTTAAGGTTCAGCACTGTCTATACTAAAATGCAAACAGAAAAACATATTACATAGAAGATAATTTGAAACAAGCATTATCGATGATTTACATGTACATGTAAATTAATTCAGGATTTGTAGATGTTTTCGTAAGGATAAATTTCGTCAGAATTTTGGTCCAACTCAATGTTTATGGAAAACAAACACGTTGTCCGTAGAAAAATTGGATTATTTCTCAATTATCCAATTCTTAAATGCAGCAACTTCAATCAGTATTTCCATAAATGTGCTGTTGGAGCAGGGTTCATATCAGACAATGCCCCTTCTTTCATTTTCTGACGAATCGGAACATGCATTTTTTCTTTTTCTTGGTGTTGTTTTTCCTATCTTTGTCTGGGATTTTGGTCTTGGTTTTGATTGTTCCTAGCCATATGAAAAGCTGAACACGCACAATAAAGGGAAGGAGTTATAGCTATGGGCGAAATTCACGCAGCTATTTCACCGGCGTTTTCAGTTTGAATTTTATCATGCCCAATATCGATTCCTTCGAGCGCAGTAGATCTACATCAGGTACTTTGGACAGATGTATCTTTCGTTCCTGGTTTCAAACCATTCTACGAAAAGAAAAGTACATATTTAGCCCAATTTACTACATATTAGAGGTTTACAAAACATAATAAAGGTTAATTCGATGTTTTCTATAAGAATTGATTTTTCTAAGCTTGGTTGGTATTTGAAAGCTCATGGGGCAAAGTCTAACACTGTAACGCTTTGCCCCATGTACCATGTAACACATTGCCCCAAACACACAAAAAAAACAAGGTCTATATAAAAATCCGAAGTAGGCCGAATATTAATTCACATTACAATGTCATCCTCAGGATGCACTCTAAGCATGGGCGATCCATCATGACTCGAGTACAAAACGAAACGACATTAAGAAAAATAATGAAAATTTACTTCCATGCTCCAAAAGGCGTCAGCTTCTCTTCATAAATTTACGGTAGGAGGGATCTGCCCACAACATAGCTCATGAAGTAGTCGTTTCAAAACTCTCTTACTGTGTAATGTTCATGCCGTAGTAAGTGACGAAATTACACTGTTCTTTCAAATGTACCACTTTATCCCGTGTATCGTTTTGCCCCGGTCTCCCCTATGTATTTGAAATAGAAGTAAACCTACAGGTAAAAGCAAAGAAAACTGGTGACCAGTATGTTCTCTTTTAACCGGACTATTTTCCAAGAGATTCTTCATCAAGATAAAAAAAAAAAAAAAAATCAGGGGGTTGTTGGATAAAAAGGTTTAATTCTTGTCAGGTATCTCCTGAACGAGTCTTCCCTTAACATCATGCTTGGCTCTAGCTGGTAGCAGATCAAATATATCTCGCTCCTTGGTGCTCAACTTGTTCATCTGGCTTCTTATGTACTGTACAATATCTCTCCTCATCTCACTGTGGGTATCTGCCAGATATTTGTAAAATAACCGCATACCTTGTAAAAACTTCAAGATATTAGTCCTGTTTACAGGTGTTTGCTTTGGAAAGTTGAACCCCCCTGTTGCACCACTATCAGCAGCTACTAATGTAGAGCAAGATGGTGTTGCTGTCAGTTGGACTTGACGACGACTTTTTCTAGTTTTACGATTATTTTCTTTTGCTACAGTGGGCATAGGTTCTGCATAACTATCACCGAACAGGCCACTAGTACTTCCAAATGCAGGGGAGCTAAATCCTCCAAATAAACTACCGCTAGAGGGTTGGGCAGTTGCTGCAGGTGTACCAAAACCAATGAGTGTTCCACAGGGAGGACAGCTGACTGGAGTCTTGATCGATGATTTTTTCAAAGCTTCGCTGAAGTGATTCTGCTTAAGTTCCTCACACAATAAATTGGGGAAGTCCTTATTTGTGACCTCTTTTTCATGTCTATACAGCAGAGTTATGATGGTCATGTCACTCTCTTCCAGTTCGTGTCTGTGTAGAGACTTGTCTCGAACTTTCAACTGGACAGGATCTGGAATATTATAATAGCTCATCCATTCTACCATCTCTGCAAGCCTTAATTCGGAGCATAGGCTCACACACTTGACCTCAAGGTCAAAAAGGCTGTAATGTACAGCCAGGTGAAGATGTCTACACAACTCCTGGGCATCCATGAATTCATTTACCTTGTCAGGGAGAAGTACTTGACATCTTTGTAACAAGCATTCGACCTTGAACTCATGTAACAAGGGCAAAACTGTATAAATGTTCTGATCTGTAAATAGACGAAAGATACGTAAACTGTATTTAGATTCACTATAAAACACGGTCATTTGCAAGCAAGTAACCATGCAGAAGCTTGGAACTGAAATTTCATAAAATGAAATTCTGCATGAATACAGCGATCGCTTTGCGCTCGGCACTAACTGAACCTCATCCCCACCCAAACTGGACCAGAGTAAATGTATCGCACTTACTCTGAGTGACGGCAATTAAATTTCGGGATAATGGCTATGAAATATCTTGAGCGCCCTGTTGGCGTTTTGCATGGTGCCCCGGCGCGATAACTAGGTGTAATACGGTATCTGAAATTTGGCTGTGAACGATCTACATCTACCTGGAATGTGGCTGTAGATGCCTTATAAATTTGGTTGTTAATTGCCTCTGTTTACTTATTATTTGGCAGTAACCATCTATATCTACCTATAGTTTAGCTGTAAGTTGCCTAAATCTATCTACTTCATTTAAACTGACCTAGGTCATCATCATTTACATAAATTAACATTTAATTTTTACCCTTGGCATCGCTCGGCGTATGTCCCGAATGGTCACGGAAATATTTCGAACGGTAAGCGTGAATTAACCTTTAGCCTACCAGATAACTTAATTGAAACTTTCCAGTCAATAGTAAAAAGAAGCAAATATTGCAATTTCAAAGTTGTGTTTTGGGGAAAATATATCCTCATCGGACAGTGTAGATCTAAGATCAGACTGCATGTTCAGTGCATTCTGATCTTGATCTACACTGACCGTAAAAGCGCCTTCAGTCGCGCTCAGTAGGCTAAGGGTTAAACTGCTTACTGCATACCTGTGTATAGTGCCTTCCTGTGTATACATAACTTCCTTTACAGTTTGCCCTACTTTCTAAACCAATTACAATGCCGAATTTCATTCAAATCTGTTGGATTTAATTCCATATTGACTCAATATCTGACAGTGTGTGACAACTTAAAGATTAAATGGTTGACCTATATACAAATATTTCCCGCTTAACCTAAAGCTCCGCCAACAGTAATGCAGCCAGTCGTAGCAAAGAAAATACCACTACAGTGTGTGCACTGTAGTGAAAGAGGCGGGGACTATTGCAATTTTCGAAATCTTTGAAAAGTTCAACTAAAACAACAAATACAAAAGAGCTATACCTGTATTCCTCTGAGAATTATCAAAAAACTCCTAGTCCTTTTACTCATTACTCACCAAACATTGTGATTTTACCCTATATAAGGATTTAGTAAAATTGGCGAAATCTTATAAATAAACAAAAAGGTCTGGATTATAAACACGTACGAGGGTTGTTCGATATGTAATGTGTATTGTACGATATCTCAAAAGCATTCGACTCAAATAGTGAAATGAACATTACATCCCTTCAAAGTATTCTCCGCGGTTTGAAATACATAATTTCAATCTCTGAATCCATTTCTGAAATGCGTCACGGTACGCTGATTTAGGTAGACCTCTGAGGCACTGACTGATGGCTGAGCCAATGGCTTGTCGGGACTTGTAACGACGACCAGATAAGAACTTTTTAAGTTTTGGAAAAAGGCAAAAGTCGCATGGGGCTAGATCTGGAGAGTATGGTGGGTGTGGCAAGACGGTAACCTTCTCCGACTTCAAAAATTGCTTCGCAAGCTCAGATGTATGTGATGGAGCATTATCATGAAGTAGACGAACATGCCTAAATCCTGACACAGGGCGTCGTTTAAGATAATATTTCTTGACCTTTTTTAATATAACATCTCGGTAATACCGACCAGTAACACTTTTGCCCTTCGGCACCGGAATTTGTACGGCTATACCATCACATGAGAAGAATATGCAATAAAGAACCTTCTTTGTGCTTGTGCTTCTTTTGGCAACTACAGGCCTTCTACCGTGTTTAGTTAACCATATTTTGTGTCCAATTTTTCTTACCGGTTCGAAATAGTGAACCCATGTTTTGTCACCAGTAACAATGTTTGCAAATTGTCTTTGATTGAATTTGGGAAACATTTTGAGCAATTGCTTAGCGGTTTGTACTCGTACCCGTTTTTGGTCATCTGTCAATATGTGAGGTATCCATCTGGCAGAAATCTTTCGTACTTTCAAAATACGCTTCAAAATGAAATGCACCCGCGATAGCGATATGCCAACAGCGTTGGCAATATCACGAATCGTGTATCTGTCATCACTTTCAATTATTTCCCTGACTTTTGAGACATTTGCCTTGCCTGTTAAAGTCACAGTCGGCCAGATTTTGCTGCATCTTTGACGGACTCAGTGCCAGTCAGAAATTTCTTTCTCCAACTACGAACTGTCTCATAAGATACCTTATCAGACCCATAAACTTCCCCCAATTCAGTAAAAATCTGCATTACCGAATGACCGAGTTTTGTGCGAACTTTTATATAAGCCCTAATTTCTTCAATATTCTTAATCCGTTTCCCAACCATTTTTACAACAGTGGTCAACGACTAGCTCTATTGAAATGACTATAAGTTTAAAACTATGTGGAGCTGAAGGCTCGTGTTTATACCGTTGGAAAGGTATTGAATAGAGCTATTCAAGCGTATCATCATCCACGAAATCGTGCAAAGCGTTATCGCGCTGTAGTACAATACACATTACATATCGAACAGCCCTCGTAATTAAGTCAAGTAAAGGGTTGGACAACGTAGACTAATATCAGACTGCACGTAAATGCAGGCTAATTTTAGTCTTTGGTGCTTGCATGACCGGATCTATTTTTGATCAGCAAAATAGAATGTTGTACCGGTCTGTACAAAAAAAAAAAACCCATGTTAAACGTGGACAGAGCTACAATGTTTCGAGAACAAGCCTTGTAAAATAAATATGTGCTCCTACTAGAAAATAGAAAAAAAAAACATACACGTACTTAAAGTTCTACGATCACTTTGTCTCGCCTTTTTGAATTTCGACTTTTCTAACAGTCTTGTAAAGAAACCTTACAAAAAGGCCCAGTAAAGACCAAAATATCAAAGCAGATGTCACAATACATTTAAAAGTATGGAAAATATTGTGGAGATGACAGTCTGTTATCGTGTGGTCGGGCCATATGTTAGTCGCTGGCAGAAAGAAGAATTTCAAAATCAGGCATAAAGTAAACAAAAGACACAGCTACCTGGCAGGTTTTAACCTAGTTTTGAAATTAATTTCTCTGTCAGCGACTTGGACCGACCGTACAATGACAGATTGTCATCTTCACAATAATTTCCACACTTTTAAATGGTATGATATAAATTCAAATGCATTTAAACACCCGCTTTGTTTACATTTGGTCTTTATTGTTACTTTAACGACGTATGTCACAATTTTTTCTAACGGACAGACTTTTTAAAACTTTGCACATACAAAGCTCGTCATGTACCTATGAGATTACAGCAAAAAAAAGTTATGGGTCACCGTGCCCGTTTCTGAGAAATTTTCCTTTGAAAAGGGTATATAGAGCTCCAAAATTCAACTTATACTGGAATTAACACACCTTTCTTAAATAGTCAGTCAAGCAGAAAAATTACCAGAAGAATATACAAATAAACATCATTTTAATAAAAATTCATTTAGTTTTGCACAAAAAAATATATAAAAGCATGGTTTTGAGCATGGTAAATGTACAAAATTGCTTGATGTATATGGACCATTGAGTTAAAAAGGGAGATAATGTGACCGCATTTAGGGTTAATCTTTATTAAATACATACTTTCTAATGGACAGATTTTTCTTAAAATTTCCACACTTATAGTATTTATAAATCTTAACAATAGGAAAAAGTAAAAATGGCACCTATCCGTGCTTGTTTCGTCAGAAAACAGTGATGAAGGTCACTGTGGAAGTTAATTTTTTCAAGGAAAAAAATCGGATAAAAGCTCAGCAGACATAATGGGAAAAGGAGAAATTGATCATTTGGAGCAATTTCTCCTTTTTCCAGTATAATTTTCAAAGTGGAAACAGCTATACTTCCACAGCTTTAAATTTCCTGCTTTTGTTTGCTTGTTTGGTGTGTAAAGCCATGTCAACAGTATTTTAATTATTTCACGATGACAGTTCACAGATCCAACTTTTTAGACTAGCGAAGCTAGTCTATAAGCATCCAGATTTAGCCAGACTCAATGTAAACAAAAAACCCCAAAGTTGCCAAATACTGCCTCACAGAAAAATAACTCCTTACTGTTAGGAATCTTAATTCCGTCATATATGACAATTTTGACAAAAAGCACAGACCCGCTGCCATCTCGTTTTGAAAATGTCTACTTAAAAAGTAATAGACTGTACAAGGTGTCATTGATAAGGTGCATGATGTTTGCTTATATGTAAATTAAGTGACCTATGTAAATCAGGCTCATATCACTGATTCCTACACAGAAGTACAAAAAATTATGAATGGATCTGAAAATAGATACCCCAGGCAACTTGTAACAAATGCCATCTACACAAACCCTCACTGGACAGGCAACCCTTGTTATTCCTTCAGTCATTCATTATTTAGATCATTGTGAACGTGAAACTGATATGTTAAAATGTTATTTTACGTCTTGCATATTAACCCTTTACCACACAATCCCGAGTTTTCACGAAAGTGGGGCAGAAGCCCTTTGAAAACAATGCGGGTAAAGGAGAAAATGCTGGTTACCAGCATTTTCTCATTTTCTCATATTGTTTTCAGCCCTTATAGAATATGCTTTCATCAGTTGAGCCACATTTAACTTTATGGTCTGGGACAGATTCTAATGTGGAGGAGTGTAAAGTTTTTTGTTTTGTAAAGAGTTAAATAGTTAACTATTGCATCTTGTGCTTTTGATTAACTATATAATCCAATTTAATCCTTAACCTGCTGAAAAAAAGTTGAATAAAACTTTCAAACATATGGTAAAAACCTGCATATTGCTATTTCAAAGTTATATTTTTGAGAAAAATAATTTATATCCCCAAGGTTATCGGATAGTGTAGATCCAACATCAGACTGTACAGTCTGTGCAGTCTGATCTTGATCTACACTGTCTGTCTGTCCGGACAGACATCTTTTAAAATCCTAGATGAAAATTGATGGAACTTCATAAATGTATTCCTTATGATAGTCCGCCGATAATTTTTTTTTTTTTTTCTTGTTTTCATTTGAAGCCGTGTCATCGGAAAAGGGGGCTTGATGTATATTTCCATTATCGACTGATAGATCTATCTCTTTAGCTATTGGACAAAATTTTATGAAACTTCATATTCATCTTATTCATCATAAGCCACAGACAATCATTATTTATTTTTATCTAATGAAATGCTATGCTTTGGAAAAAGGGGGCTCAATGGATAATTTCATTATGGACCAATAACAAAAAGGCCACGTGTACATGCAAAACACAATACCTCTTATATGTTTTTATCTAAAGAGGTCTTTATAGCTGGGAGATATCATTTCAGCGAAAAACCCTGTTTTAAATTGAAAGTTAACAAACTGAAGTTTTTCATGACATTTCATGTTTTGAGAAGTAAATAGTCAAGAGCGTCGGGTAAAGTCAATGGATTGAACTGGATCTGAATTAGACCGGATTGGACTTAATAACCGGAATGAACCGATGGAACTGGAACGGACTCAGTAACCGAATTTGACAATTTTTCTTCAGTCTTGTATAAACCAACCAAGTTTTACATTTATCATAGCCACTTATTTCAAATTCGCTAGTCTATCACCAATTTTATTACTTTGATTTCTCTTTACTAATACTACCAGAAGAAAGTGCTACTTGTTTCAGTGCTGCAGTAGTTTTACCATATGTGCGAAAAAAACATTGGTGCACTTTTGATTCACTGTCTATGACAAAAACACACGCGCAGTAGGATGCGCCCGAACATTTGTAATATCCTTCGTTAAATGAACATGACCGTAGACAGTAACTGTTGTCCTAGATCAGGTTCAGCACCAAATTAAAAGATGACGCAATACAATTGAATGGAACATCCATCAAGACTGGCGGTCCCACTTGTATGGCTCTTTCCTCTGAGAGACTGCTGTCAGTCAATTAGAGGGTAGGACAAACTGTAAGTCATTAATTGATTATATATTTCATTTTAGGGACTTAAATCGTTGGTCGGCTTCGCCTCCCTCCGATTTAATTCCCTAAAAATGAAATATATGATCAATAACTTATACGAATAATAGTCGGATTTCTATATATATGCCTACTTATATATTCAACGTAAAGGTCAGGATCGGGTTAAATGAAGTTGGCAATACTTGTAATTGGCCATATACAACCTACTTCTATCTGAACTTTGGCCATCAATGACCCACATCAACTTGACATTAAGATGCAAATTGCCTACATAAGCCTGTTATTTGGCCGCACTGGCCTATATTTACTTGTAATTCGGCTGTAATAGCTAGAAGTGTACTTGAAATGTGGCCGTAAATGGCATACAGTTCCTTGTAATTTGGTGTAATATGGTTAAGAACTGGTAACTGTTTTACCCAGTAATGTGGAATGTTAAATTAGCCTACATGGAATTCCTCATTTAGCCTACATGGAATTCCTCATTAAACAGATTGCTGTTTAACAGTGTTTTCAACAGAATTTTCGTCATGACATGGCGGCCAGTGCACTTCTGTCACGGGTTCCCAGAGTTTCTTTCACTAGTTAATTGGATCCACGTTCAATACTCTTTCCAAGATAGTTGGTGGTTTTCATCACGAACAAAGTTAAAATTACATACATGTATCTTAATAACAGGAAGAAGGAAATGAATGCTGACATTGTAATAAGCTTGATCAATCATTGGAAACAGAATGAAACTAACAAACCCCAGATTTATAGTTTTCCTCCTTACCACTGGGCTGAGGGGCTCGCTGCATGCAGTACAATGTGAGGGGAAAAAAAAAAAGAATTTATCATACATGTATTCTTAAAAATTTATCATCACTCACCCGTGATAGGGGTCATAGTCCTTGGATCAATACAGCTGTAGAATTCCTTGACATCACTGTACTTCTTCCCATGAAGATGGATCTCCTGCTTGTGCGAAATTGAACTTTCAACCATCGATTTAAAGACTGGTGAAGCCAGACAGAGAACAACCTTGGAAGCCGCAAGTCGGCGACCATCCATGATTAGAAAAACATCATTAAAATCATCTAATTCTACCACAGTTTCGCTTTCCACAGGTTTCACCATCATAGAGATCTCACCATCATTTACAGTCGTTCTATCAACAGTTTTTTCACTACTTACACAGGCATCTTCTTCCACTTCATCATCACGGTCGTCGTCATTGCCGTCTCCTTCACTGTCATTTCTCTCCTTTTTTCCTACTTTGGTAATGTCCTCTTTGACTTTAACACTTCCTTCTGCACATTCACCATTAAATGTGGGTACCTGCGCCATTTTTGTTGAATCAAGGTCACTCAAGGTCGTGTGTAACAAATGTCCTTCGCAGTTGTACACATGTACTATAAAACTGTCTTCATGGTCTGTAATAACTATCCTCATTAAAATAGCCCAATTAATTAGATTTAGATCTGAATCTTTATTTGTTTTAACAAACTTGCAAAACCTAATTATACAGCAGTTACATTTCAGAGTTTGTTAAATGGTTTGTGTGTAGTTCTCTCCTATATATAAACATGTAAACTACCTTTCTTTAATTAACTCTTCTCCAAGAATTGAAATCGAAACCGAAAGTAGGTTAATAGAAAATGTAGTGAGCACTTAGCAGGTCATTATCTCCCGCTAGATGGCATTCTACAAGTACACATCTATCTAATTTGGGCATTCTGGGTACAGAACCGGACTACTTTTCAAAACAACAACCGTTACTTTGAATTTCAAAATGAAATAAACGTTTACTCAATAAAACGCTACCTCGTGCGATTCATTCAGCTATGATCGGCTAGCATGTAACCTATGCACCGGTCATTTATTAAAACAGCCCCTACATGCTTGGGTAATAGGCTAATAGCTTCGGTATAAGCCCTACTTTTCCCAGGTATACGGGGATGGGTGATGCGTCATAGCAGACAGGTCGAATCTTCGAAGAAAATGATATGCGCAGACAACGCTTAGCAGGTTGAAAACCAATCCCATACTCTTTAGCAAGTCACAAAGTTTTTGATGACCAAATTGAAAGCATGTGCAGAAGACAAATTTTACAAAGCCCAGTCGATGAGATTTACCTTCAAAAGGCTATATGAAACATTGTAGGTAAAGGAGAAAATGCTGGTTGTCTACATTTTCTCCTTTTCCTACAGTGTTTTCTCAAACCTTTTCTATAGGAATGTCCCGATTGTTTGGTAAGGCACCGAATAAACCCATTTTCAGTCTAGAAATACAACCCAAAACGTTCAATTTCAAGACTGTTGCTGTCCAGCAGTAGACCAAGATCTACGCATATATAGCCCTATGTCTCTGCGGTGTAGATCCAAAATCAGACTGCACTTAGTCTCATCTTGATCTACCCTGGCTGCAAATGCGCTAAAATTGTGAAAGGCTCATGAAAGGTTAACATTTTAACCCTTCTAAGATGTGCATTGTCAAATTTTAGGATTAAATTTGAGCCAATTCGTGAATTCATGCGAGACTAAGCACTGGTTGAGACATTGAAGGTTAGACTTTTTCTGAAGTAACAATAAAGGCCAAATGTAAACAAAGCGGGCGTGTAAATGCATTTGAATGTATATCATACCATTTTAAAGTGTGGAAATTATTGTGAAGATGACAATTTGTCATTGTACGGTCGGTCCAAGTGTTAGTCGCTGACAGAGAAATTATTTCAAAACTAGTTTAAAACCTGCCAGGTAGCTGGGTTTTTTTTTTTTTTGTTTACTTTTTGCCTGATTTTTATTTTTCTTTCTGCCAGCGACTAACATATGGTCCGGCCACACGATAACAGACTGTCATCTCCACAATATTTTCCATACTTTTAAATGGTATGATTTAAATTTAAATGTATTATGACACCTGCTTTGATATTTTGGCTTTTACTGGGCCTTTAACCACGTAATTGTCAATGAGAGAGTAAGAAAGAGAGAGAGAGAAAGAGAGAGATGGGCGAACAAGCCTGGGATGAAAGCTAATAACCTCTGGATAATTGGAACTAGGTCTAGCCCTTTTACAATGCACAGTCATAGGGGTCCGTAGTTTGACTCCTGTCACCCATAGACTATATAAACAAGGGATATTTCTTTATACAGCCCGTTACTCGCGCTCAATTAAAAAAGAAATGTATCCTTTCTAGGCTAACAGTTATTCTCCTTATTCTTTCGACAACTGAGAGCTAAAACATTTTTCTACCATAGAAACACAACTGTTTGTCAGTGGCAAATGCAGTCTGGCTGTTACAGTCGCTCGAACTTGTAAACTCGCTCAAAAATCTGCGCCATTGACAAGGGTCCGTACATTCGACTTTCCAGATATAAAATGCACTTTAGATCCAATGAAACACATAGTTTTTGTCTTCAATAACGACGAAACACTTCAGAATGTGATCCAGAAGCAAATTTCGTACAGCTGATGACATCTTGTGTCACGTGACACTGTTTGGAACGAGAAATTTCATTGGTTGATATGTATTGTCATTCGCGCATTCAGTTGCAGCGCTTCAAGGATTAACATCAAATGTGTGATAAGTTTCTATTTCCTATCAAAATGACATGTCTTTAAAGAATATACAATACCTAATATTTTTAATTTCGTATGACAATCAAGAGAGATAGATGGCGGGATACTGTCATGAGAAAAAATGGAGTTACTTCCCTTTTAAAATATCATAAGCTCTATTATAGTGTTATCACACATAGTTAAGCCAAACCAAAAGCAGTCGAGTTCTTTGCCATATCAAAGTTCTATCAATAATTCTGTATTAGGCCAACCAACTTATTGTGAAATGATAAATAGCGGTTTTGAGGAAGAATTTTGTTGCCATGGCAACCAGTTTGCAATAAATTTGAAGAAATTCTGAAGAGGACCATGGCAGGATAATTTCTGTGTTTCATTAAGATTTGATGGGTAGTTGGGCCCTATTCCCACAATGTTTTTAAAGCCATCTTATTCAGGGTCGCTCAATCTCGGGAATGTGTGGTGAAGGGTTAACTCTTTTCCACAAGACAAAATTTCAAACAAGTCATGTCAAATTTGTAAGCACTTAAAAAGAAGACATTTGCTGTGTTAAAATGTTGAAATTTGTTTTTGGAAGGGTAGAAAATGTGGGATAAAAAAAAGAAAATGCTGGCCACCAGCAATTTCTCCTTTTCCCACAATGTTTTCAAAAGCTTTGTTCGTCAGGGTTGTTTAAACCTGTGATTGTTTGGTAAAGGTTAAGTAGATGTGAACCGAGTATCTGTTTTTGTTTTACTATTTGTTTCACTTCACCTTAACTTTTTACCAAATGACAAAGTTTTAGACTGCTCCAACTTGAAAGCAATTACAGATCACAAAATAAATGTGACTCAAAAATTGAAACTTGTTTTTGGAAGTACAAAAAAAATTATAAAAAACGGAGAAAATGCCAGTTTCTCCCGTTTCTATATTGTTTTCAAAAGCTTTCTTTCTGCTGGTCATTAAATTCGAGATTGTGTGATAGAGCGTTACAAAACTTTGGACTCATCCATATTGATAGAACTTGGTGTACTAGACATATTAAATGTGTTTCAAATAATGGAATTTGTGTCTGAAAGGCAAGGAGTTATTGTGATAAAAGGAGAGATTGCTTATTAACAGCATTTTCTCCTATTTTCCAGGAATTTTTCAAAAGTCCTGTGTCTCCCAGTCATTTAAACATAGGATTGTTTAGGTTTAAAAATGATAAAAAGTGGAATAGCTTAACGGAGTTGACTATATGAATGAATTTTTCATAAGGCCAATGAATAATAGTAGTATAGTGTGAGTTTTAAAAGTATTACTACGTTCGGCGCTCGGCTATTCCTCCCCCACTCCTCATTTGGAGGGTATAGAGTTCGAACACGTGGTGGATCATTAATCATGTTGAGATGTCTATTCAAGATAGCACAAAAGAAACGGTAATGACAACTTTCTTTTCAGAAGTTAATCCCATATTGTGAGCTTAATTGAAATACTACTACTACTACTACTAATTTTCAATCTAAATACAAAAGGTTTTTCTTGAGAATGGAAGTCTGTTCAAGAGAGCACCAAAGAAAGGGTAATGAAATTCTTAATTTTCAAGATAAATGAGAAAAGGTTCTTTTCAAAAGTTAATCCCTTGTCACATGTCATGTTCTTAAGTCTATTGAAAAAATTGCAAGCAGGTTCTTTTGTACAGTAGAATGGAATATTAATGCAATTAATTTTCATCAATCTCGTTGGCAGATTGATTTAGGGGACATAATAGATTTTAATATAAATGCAAATACAGTCCCACTGTGATTTGTGAACAGTGGCTGTTTTCGACACCCTCGCAGACTTTCAGGATCTCTATGCCGATCGAGTTCAGCATAGTTTCGACCATTTGGGACCCTCCCGAGTATATTGTACAGGTCTGCGACTGTCTCTGACACTCTCTCAGACTTTCAGGAATCAGGTTCAAACTGAGTTAAAAATAGTTTCGACTTTTTAGGACCCTCCTGAGTATAATTAGCAGATCTGCAACTGTCAACGACACACTCTCAGACTTTCAGGAGCCCCTGTTCCAATCGAGTTAAGCGTAGTTTTGACCTTTTCGGACAATGCGTAGGTCTGCTACTGCCTGTAGCACATTCTCAGACTTTCAGGAAGCCTGGTGCCAGCATTTAAGCATAGTTTCGCCCACAAGGGTTCTTTCAATGCACTCTTGCGACTGTCTCTTACACACTCACAGACCTCCAAGAAGCCCAATGCCAATCGCGTTAAGCATAGGTTTGACCTCTAGGGACCCTCCCGAGTCTAATGCACTGGTCTTTGTTTTATCTGAGCAAAACTAAAAAAAAAAACCACTTTCTATTCTTTCCTTTCATTACTTCTTTATTGTGCGCTAAATGACCCTAGATGTCGATGCGCCATAAAACGCCATACAATCAATCAATAATAATAATAATAATAATAAAAACTTCGTCCAGTAGACATATTTGTATGGTATAATTTCGATTGTCAGTGGTATGAAAATGAGTTAAGAAAAGGAAAAGAAGGTGTTTGCAGAGTGAATGTCAATGATGTGCGAGTGGCGAGGAGGTACAAGGAGGTTTGTGAGAAGACAGGCAGTTGGTGATGATCAGCTTCAAGGAATCGGACAGACAAAGCACGAGAAGATGTGTAAAAGAAAACAAACATGTTATAGATACTTTCGATTTTCTGAAACACAGAATGAGACTGGTAGATAATGTCATTTAATTTAGTTTAGCTCTCTAAAATGTTCAAACTGAGTCATATCTAGTTATTTGCTTTTATAAACACTTCATCACTTTTCATGGTTATTGTCAAATGTTTACACTGTCGGTGGGTCAAAGTCCGCGAGGATGGAATCCAAGAGATATTTGGGTTTTCTGATGGTATATTTCCAAGCTTCGTCTCTAGTAAGTCCTACATGTCCATTACATCGCTAGCCGTTTTTGAGCATACCCTTGTATACTGGATCCTTCCTCAATGCGTTAAACCACACAATTCTGCTTGTTAGGACGTTAACCAGTGTTTTCCCATAAGTTGACCGTAAATCTTAGTATGCCTTGTGCCGTGCCTCTGTTATACCTAATCTACTGTGTCGGGTAGGCTTACATACTGTCTCTTCAAATTCTCTTGACATTGTTTACATGCCTTTTGTATGAGACTATCTCATGGGTCAATTTTTTGTCACTTGCTCTGCACTGTTTGATTCATCCATGCTTTCGTAAGTCTGTTTGCTCCATAACCTCGGACTGTTCTATGTCACAATCTTGGTCGTGGTGGTGAACGCTTCTTTAATTACGCAGCATATTATCCCTACGTCAAAACTGTTTATTGCATTTAACCATGCGTTCATTGTCGACGATCTGTGTGATACTGATGAGGGGCGGAGGAGTCACCTATAAAATCCAGATTTGTCTATATGCAAAACGTGTTGCTTTGGTGGTTATGGTGACTTTTCTTTATCAACTTGCTCACATCGCTATATTTTTAACTGTAACCGATAAGTCTTCTTCTTCTCGTTCCCTCTTCTAAGCCTGTGCCTTAATGGTTTCCACAAAAACGAAACATCGCCTATGCAGTTCACTTTTGGCTTGTTTAACAGTCCTCTCCATTGGGGTCACAGCCTTTATAGTAACTATTGATTGATTGTATTGTGATAAACGCCTTTTTCAACATTATTTCAGTTATATCACGGCGGCCAGTGAACCTATCCATGCTTTCCTGGAGTTTCTTTTACCAGTACTCCGCACAATATTCTTTCCAAGCCACTGGCTGCCTTCCCACATAACCATAGTCGAAAAAATGATCAGCAGTGAGAGAGGAATAGATCCTGTCGCAATGACTATCATCAATCCTTGGAAAGAAATTTGGCCGAGCCAGGAATCGAACCAGCGACCCCCTCTACTTGAGTCCTGTACGCCGAACGCCGAACGTAGTAATACTTTTAAAACTCACACTTTACTACTGATGATTCTACTGGTATTTAATCTATTCACATATTTTCAGCCAAAGAGATTCCGAAAGTTTCCTCATAGAGAAAACAATTGGCCATCTCCATAATCACAAACAAAAGGACTCCAAATGGCTCTTTATTGCTCAGATGAGCCCATAATACATTCTCGGATACAACACAATTTGGGATAAATTTGACAATTGGGCTGGTATTCACCAAACGTTCTGAATGAATTAGTAATTTCTATTTCTGAAGAATTTTCTAAATTTAAAAATCATGCAATTTCTGATTGGCTAAACTATTTGACCCATGCTCTGTGAAAAGGGGCTTAAATGCATCTGCAGTCCGCGCAGGCTGACTTGGGTTGAAACATTTGCTTTTTTTAAAAATTGACTTCATGTCCAAGTACCACTATTATAAGATAAAATGATTTTTACAGATCCTTTACATGGCTCATTTGTCTAATCAGGAATTGTGTTACTTTCTAATTATATAATTAGATTAAAAATGTCATTTAGAATAATTGGTGGGTATGGGCCTTCACAAGTAGATCCTGAAAGTTTCCTTAATTTACAAAAAAGAGGCAATCAATGTGAACAAAAAAGAAGAGAACCCTCTTTGGCCCCATCTGCCTCTAATTATTTGATCCTATATTGCTCATCTTAGCACATAATACAGTTTGGGACAAAATACAATTTGGAACAAATTTTTACGACAAAGTATGATTACAAACTGCAGTCAAACTGCTCAAAGACCCCGTGGACTATATAACTTTATCGAATTATTGGCAGTTTCACTGATCTGTATTTGAGGTTGAGCATGAACAAAGAAATCGGGAAGATATATTTTTTTTTTTTCACAGTATAAACAGTATAAAAAAAATCAGTCTGTATGAGCCAAGTGGACAGTGAACAGTTTATTCTCATATTATTTCTATAAGTATTGATTTAGAAATGTTATGAAACAGAACACACAGCACATCCATCAGCATGAGTAAACCAAGACCATAATCTGAAGCAACTTATTAAAAAAAAAAAAGTATAACCAAATACGAGATATATTGTATATAAATCATATATGTACAGGTTGAATTACATAACTCTTTCCAGTATCTCCCTTTATCTGTTCCAACTAAAGCTCATATTCAACATTTCACACTGTTTCGTTTCAAAGTTGTAAAATAAAAAACCCTGTTGGAAACGCAGGTCAATCATATGGCTTTGTGGCTTTGCAGTCTGCAATTATCTATATATTTTATTTGAAAAAAAAAAAAGTCACTCTTCAAAGAAGTCATTCAGGTGAGGCGTGCAAAGCGTTTCTTCTCATCAAAGTTACACAAAGATTGATACAATGTACACATTATAGGCAACTCATACTCATTTATCTGAACAAATGAGATAGACAAAGAATTACAGGTAGCAAACATGTCATCTAGAGCTGCAAGATTATCTTTAACTGACAATTAAAAGCAACTTTGTACGAGTAAATGGTGTGTACGTTAAACATACCCACTGTATTTCTAGACACGTGCACTCCATTCAGCAAACCGTGGAAAAAGTGTTAATCAATCCGTCAGTTGTATTACTATGAATGATATGCACCTACACCTTCCTTTCTTTATCAGAAATAAACTACATGGGTTTTACTGCTATAAAAATCATAAGACTCCACTTAAAAAAAATTCACAGTTTTCAGGAAGTCATTATATAAATACATTTCCGTTGACACATAGTTTGTCATTCCATTTGTTTACCATTATTTATTAATTCTTTTAAAAGTTTTGCTGTCAGACTGCTACATGCAAATCACTTTACTGTAGCTGTTGCTGTTGACAAGTGCGCTGCAATGCCTAAGACCATGTGACTGTTCAAAGCATTTCCAAATGGAAACATCCTTGATACATACGAGTTTATATGCAGTTACGGAATTCATCGACCAAACTGGGACGAGTGAGAAAGTGAGAAACACTGATTCCGTTGATGATTTGATCAACTATTCATATGTCAGCACGAGTCTTGTAAGCAACAAGCTCGGGACACTTCAGGGTTCCATTTTAAAGAAACCACAGCTGATCTAAAAAAATACTAATAGTCTTTCGGATCAGACGCTAAATGTAAGTCTTGTGTGACTGTGCTATCCATCTAGCTTATACTTAAAGAACCAGGTGTAACTTCGAGTAGATTTTGTCCTGTATTTTGCACTTTTCACCATAACATAACTAACAGTTTTCTGGAGGTTGTACCCATATGGGTACCTGATGGTAATGAATAAACAAAAATAAATAAACAGATCACACATGGTAAGCCAAATGTTGACAACTCACCAATATATCCAATTAATAGATATGAATGGTGTGAACTTCAATGGCTAAATTTCGACTCACCCTTTGTTTAATTTTTTTATAGAAAATTTCATAGAAATATGTTCGTCGGAACCTAAGTATGTTTGAAAGTTCCAATCACAGGTTGTGAGAGCTTTCTGAGGTCACACATCATGTATTATTTAGAGATTCTGTCAGGACCAAGATCATTGTTCGAGTTTTCTGTAGTGTTCAAAATTTTCAATGTCCAAAGCATTGAGTTTGATTACTTTATTACACGACTGCAAGATGCTCTCTTACTGTCGTTCAGTTTTAACGATGTGCATATCAGTCAAACCGGATAAATACAACAGATACCCCTAGATAGTGCACCTATATAAACAGACTGAGCCATCTGAAATTTTAATAAATGGTCTTGACTCAGCTGATAACACTTTTCCCATCTTATCTCATATATTGCAGGTAATTATACTAGCCATAATAGCTGCATCACACAATGTTATCATGTAATACACATGCTCAGATCTGGCCCACTTATTGAAAACGTCAAGTGAATTTATAAAATAGCCCAAGAGATAACCATACCACATTTTATGCAGCCGTGAACTGGTAAATATTGAGAGCAAAATAGTAACTGGTAAATATTGAGATCAAAATAGAAACTAATTAATCAGAGGAATTCCGCCCCTCCTCCCTACCACACACGTTTTCCGAGATATGACTTGCATATTCATTCCTTTTTCACAAATATTGGCATTTGCGTCACTTTAACCTGCTTTAAATAGCGAGTCTATAAAGAGTCTGTGTGGTAATGGTATAATTGTGTGTAAGGTGATGCAGTAATAGACTTGTCGATATTGAATGCATTTGCAGATGATGAATCAAACGTGGCTGAAATAAAGGGATTGCTATTTAAAAGGAAAGAAAACAATAAGAAAGGGAGAAAATGTTTACAATACGCTTTTTCTCCTTTTCCCGAATTGTCATTTACAACCTTATTCTTCAAGGTTGTAAATCTAACGATGCCAAGCTATTTTGTTTATATGATTAGACTTGTCTTGTAAATCTCAAAAGATTGGTCTCAAAAGCAAGGGTTGCTGAAAACGGTTTTGTCAGGTATCTCCTTGACAAGTCTTCCCCTTAAATCATGTTTGGCTCTAGAAGGTAGTAAGTCGAATATCTCTCTCTCCTCGACTGTCATTTTGTCCATCTGGCTTCTCATATACTGAACAACATCTCTCTTCATTTCACTGTGGGTGTCAGCGAGGTATTTGTAAAACAACCGCATGCCTTGTAAAAACTTTAGGATGCTACTCTTATTGTTAGGTATTTGCTTCAGTAAGTCATGCTCCTTTGCTGTACCATTGTTAGAAACTTCTGCAGTAAAGCCAGATAATGTAGCTATAGTCCCATCAGCTGGTGAATTCGGTCGAAATCGAAATATTGACTGTACAGGAACCTCTGCATTTTCAAGATTTTTTATATCTTTGGAGGAAGATTTAACACCCAAACCTGCCCTTGTAGGAATCTGTAAACCTGTATTGGAACTGGCTGATTTTGGAGCCTTGTTGTACACCAAATCAGTAGTAGCAGGGGGCTTCTCCACTACATCAGCAGTAGTGGATCCACTGAATGAGATACCAGATGGATTAGGAGCCTTGTCGTACACCAAATCAGTAGTAGCAGAGGGCTTGTCCACTAGATCAGCAGTAGGGGATCCACTGAATGAGATACCAGATGAATTTGAAGGCTTGTCCACTGTTTTAGCAGTACTGGGTCCACTAAAGAAGGTACCAGATGGTTTTGAAGGATTCTCCATTGTTTCAGCAGTAGTCGAGTTACTATTTGTGCATGTCTTAATTTCTCTGAAGTGATTTTGCCAGAGCTTATCTGATAAGAACTTGGTGAAGCTGTTGTTCCTGATAAACGTTTTTCTGATCATAAGTGTTCGCTGATGACCTTGTTTTCTTTCAAATGTTGTACAATATTTACTTGACTGGGTTATGAAAGTCATATCACCCTCTTCCAATTCATATCTTCGTAGAGACCTGTCTCGAACTTTCAACTGTACGGCATCTGGAATGTTGTAGAAGCTCATCCATTCTTTCATCTCTACAAGTTTCAGTTCGGAGCATAAGCTTACACACTCAACTTCAAGGTCAAAAAGGCTGTACTGTACAGCCAGGTGAAGATGTCGACATAACTCCCTAGCATTCATGAATTCGTTAACCTTGTTGATAAGAAGTACTTCACATTTGGGTAACAAACTTTTGATCCTGAACTCATGCAGCAAAGGCAAAACTGTATATATGTTCTGATCTGGAAATGGACGAAAGAGATATATAACATAATATAGTAAAGAAGGATAACATTACATCGGAGTATATATGAATAACTTTATTGCCAACCGGATTCGCTAAAGCTCATCAGGGCAACAATAAATCACGTAGCAACGTCGCCTTGCTTCACACATAACGCAATAGTTGATGACGTCATGGGTAAATGTTCAATTTAGGCATAGATCTATTAATGAATAATTGTTCTTTAAGTAACCTAGCTGAAACATTTTCGTTATGCATTTTAAAGATGCCCGTCTACAGCCGGTGAGCAAAAACGCTGTTAAATTTCAAACAATTTAGAATGGTACAGAAATCACTCCTTTGTGTAAACATGGATAAATTACTGACATATATGGTGTAATTGAAAAAAAGAAACACGGAGATTTGTATTAGAAACCGAACATTGGTCAGAAGAAAACTGGCTGACGATCGAAGCTGTAAACAATGGCGGTGCGTCACGGAAATTTATCGTTGGTTTCCACCTAGAGTCGGATACGGTGTAATTTGCATATAGGCCGCGACCTCCGTCTGAAAATCGAGGCTGCAACAGAGAAGCCTCCATTTTCCTTTGTTTACCTCATTAAACGCAGGGCGAAGGTCAAATATAGTCACGTGACAGAATGCATGATCATCATACGAATCTACCCGGGTGTATAACGAATATATCGAAAATCTTCGATTCAAAAACCGGAAACGACGAGTTTGTTTACGTGGAAGGCCGCAACTCAGCGAAATGCATTTTCTATCGACCGTAATCTAAGCAACCTTGCAATCGTCAGGCGCAATATTTGGCATGAAGATATAAGAATGACTATATTTTGATAAAATAAAGACAAAATGAGTTTAAACTGGCTGAAAATGAGTATAAGGGCCTCTTTAAAGAAAGGAAAGATCGAGAAATTTGCAGAGGTTATATATATTAGTAATGGTTTTTGAAAAGGGGGCTTGATGCATCTGCAAAATGTATAGTCCCCACAGTCCCCACAGGCTGACATGGGTCGAAACTGTTTGCCATTGGTCAAGTTTCTGCATGTCAAAGGACCAGTGTACCTCATGATTCAGTCGGTTGTTATACACACTGAATTTTATGTATCCATAATTTTGTAATGATTTGCTTAATATCAAGCATCACGGAGAATCAGAGATGCATTTAACCCCCTCCTCCTTGAACACGGTTCAAGTGTGTGTGTGTGTGTGTGGTGGGGGGGTTGTGTGTGTGTGTGTGTGTGTGTGTGTGTGTGTGTGTGTGTGTGTGTGTGTGTGTGTGTGTGTTAGATGTATCATAAAATATTTCTGTTTGCTGGCGCTGAGTCAGGCAGAACCAGGGTTTGAACATTTACAATTAAAGTACCAGGAAAATGAAATGTACGTTCTAAATAAAGGAAAAAGACCAAATCAGTTCAACTGAACATGACATTTTTTTCCCATTATTCCATAAAACAGCGAACAGTGTAGGTTATTGATCTAACTACCTGTTTTGCACAGTCTGATCTTGATCTACACTGTTTGCAGAAGCCTGTGATCCTGCTTTTCATTGCCTAGAAAAAGCAAAAGTTTTAATCTTGCCACAGGAAAAACGACAAAAGACAGAGAGAGACAAAAAGAAAAACTTCATTCCCAGCCATGCCTCTGATGATATTACTCTTTGAACCCTCCAAAAGAAAGTCTTGGAAAGATTTTGTAATTTGGCTATAAATTGCATGCGTCTTCCTGTAATTTGGTAGTAAATGACCAAAATCTACCTGAAAATGAACTGAAAATGGCCCACATTTACCTGTAATTCGGCCATAAACGGCCAACAACTATTTGTCATTTGGTCACAAAAGACCTACATCTAATTGAGATTTGGCTATCATGATCCACATCTATTTGTAATTTAGCCATAAATGGCCTACATCTACCTATAATTTGGCCGAAAATGGCCAACAGCTACTTGTAACTTGGTCATAAAATACCTACATCTACCTAAAATTTGAATATCTCCTATATATAATAACAAGAGGGCCATGATGGCCTTGTATCGCTCCACTGGCTTTTAAACAATGTATCATGTCCTTAATTGGCACTGACGGAGACATAAATCATGAGAAATCTGTATAGCAATAAGCTTTCATAGAGAAAATAGCCAACTCCCCATGTCATTTATTTTTTCCAAATGCAAAGATGATATCAATGAATACAAGCAGGTCTAATCAAATATTGTACATACCAAATAACAATGAAATCAAACAAAGAATGCTTTTGTGACCCCAGGGCTGGGGTCAATATTGACCCCAGGACTACAATTTGACCAACCTTAGTAGGCGTCAACTAGATAAAGCTACATGCCAAAATTGGTAACCCTAAGCCTTATGGATAGGAACAGGTAGTTTTTTTTTTTTTTTTTTTTAATTTTTCACAATATAAGCCCATGTAAAACTTGTGACCCTCGGGGCGGGAAAAATTTTGACCCCAGGGCTGTAATTTGAAGAAATCTGATACAAGTACACTAGATGTAGTTACATACCAAATTTGGTAGCCCTAGGCCTGATGGTTTCAATAGTTTTTCAATATTGAGTTTTGTTGCCATGGAAGTTTTAATTGGAATCAATTCAAATTATTTGAAGAAATTCTTAAGAGGGTTTGACAAGATCATTTCTGTGAAGTTTCATCAAAATTGGATGGGTAGTTTCAGAAAAGAAGATGTTTGAAATAAAAGTTACCACACGCACGCATGGACGCACGCAAGGACGGACGGACGCAGGGCCATGACATTAGCTCGGACGGACGGACGGACGGAGAGACGCACGACGGACACAGGGCCATAACATTAGCTCGCTGGCCTTCGGCCAGTGGAGCTAATAATTTGGCCATACATGACCTACATACGTATACATGAAGTTCGGTCTAAAATGACATATATCTACCTGAAATTTGGCCTGTATTCATTTATAATTTGGTCGTAAATGACTAACCCTTGCAACTAATTATCTAGGAATGAAAAAGGTCAAATGTTTTAGAAATTTAAAAGAAATATATTGTTTCCTGCCCATCATCTGTTTTCAACAGATTTTCAGATACGAAATGGCGGACACTGCAGTCAGTCATGGATTCACTGAGTTCCTTTCACTGGTTAAGAAGGCCTGGGTACAAGATTCTTTCCAAGGAAGTTTGGGTTTTCCGTCATGAACGATGTCAAACCAGACAGGTGTGTTCAAATAAAAGGACAGAGAAATAAATGCTGTTGAAAAACGCTTCGCAAGTCAAATGAAAGAGATCCAAACATCCAAGTCCTAGAGTAAAAGCCTTAAGTAGTTAACCTTGTATCTTCAGACCAGATTTTCCTTCTTTGTCTATGTAAATGATGCCATCGATCCGCTGCAGTCAAAGTTTCAGAACCAGTCGGACGTGATAGCTGTTGTGCAAGATGTGGCGGCTTAAAATAGATCTGGTAGTAGATGATATGCTTTTGATATAATCTCTCTGTGCTGTGAATCATACCAATATGCAACCCCACTACGCTGAGTGCTACCAGGATCAAAAGTGCTACCAGGATCAAACTAGCGAGTTCTTGTGGCAGATAGGCCAGATGTTATGTTTTTATCGACTGGAGAGGTATTTAACATAAATTCCCCTGTTGGGGCCAATTACGTTGAGTAGGGACTGGCATCGGCACGTTTGGATCAGGTTGTGGAAGAGCTAGTTCGAGATGATTGGACAGAATCTCTATATTCTCTAGTAGCTCATTACGTTGAGTGCGACTGGGATAGTACTTGTACATTGTAAATTTCATGTTCTGGACCATTAAGACACGTGTTTTTTGTTTGAGCTTAGAACCTAATCAACAATATTTTTATTTTTTTGACCATTCCAAGTCACACAGATGTAAAAGATGTGTAAATCTCTCTCTCTCCCCCCCCCCCCCCTCTCTCAATATTGGTAGCATGCTTCTCATAAAATATATGACAAAACAAAGAAGAATTGTACATAGTTTTATTGTAAATTGTTTACTTGTAAAGAGTCTTTAAAAGCTAATCTACCAATTTCGCATCATGTACAAAAGCATCAAGCACATGGAACATTTTACACAACAAGCACCTCAACACATTTATAAATAGTGGACAAATTCAAGTAAACTTTATATCCGTATTGATAGGACGTGTACTTGTTGTAAAATAGTCGTTTTTCAAAAAGTAAAAGAAAGTCTTTATGGAATGGGACAGACACTATTTTTGTGCTGGCTTTGTCCCTTGTGATTTTGTAAGCATCAAACACACTTACCATAGCATTTTTGCGTTTTGTTACAAAATCCCTCAGCATTTTAAAGTAGACAGTGAGCATGTTTTCATTATTAAGATTGATCCCTTGTATTTTACAGCAGGTGTGGTTACAAATTTTTGTGGTTGTTCGATTGATAAGCGTAGAATTAGGACCTCCAGTTACCACAGTCAATATTCAATTATGGGTAACTTTGGCAGTTAGATCACCTAAATAATGTCTTAAAAGCGATTTTGATTGCAATCGGGTGGTTGTGAATATGACAGAATCTATGTCTGCGTACTTGTATAGCTCAAAGCCCAAGAAATGCTAGGTAAAAATAAAGTTTAAGTTGAGCTTGTGGTGTAGTATACTGTATACGTGGATACATTCGCGTGTCGAAAAGTTTGCCAACTACCGATTACTGACATTCGCGTGAAGAAATGTTTGCCAATTCAGAATTATCGATTGTAAGTTTTTTTGCACATAGTAAAAATTACATTGTGCCATACATAATTCAGTTAAATAAATATTCAGTTAAATATAATTGGTTGATTTAATCCTTAATGATTAACTCAAAAATCGTGCTAGGAAGAGTTATGGTTCTTGTGCACTGCACTCCGTAATTTTTCAACAATCATGCATACCAAATTTGAAGATGTTCAGACTAGAGATGACAAAGTTATATTCCGGACAAGCAGAAAATGCTGTAAAAATGACGATCAAAGGGAACTAACTCAAGACAGTACGAGGTAGAGTTATGGTTCTTTCGCACTGCACTCCGTATTATTGCAACAAACACAAATGCCAAGTTTCAAGTCAATCGGACTGGAGATGACAAAGTTATGCTTCGGACAAAGAACTGGATGCCGCCCGCCCGCCCGGACGCCATGGGTGATCCCATAATATGTCCCGTCTTCGACGGGCGTATAAAAAACGAGAGGAGTGAAAAAATCTTCCAGAAAACTTTGAGAAAATAAAAGGTGAGTTTCTAGGGAGGATTGATGCTGTTGTAAAAGACCACGAACTCACCGATGAATAACAGTCAATTGGGACCAGACTGGTGTGAATGTGGTTCCAATCAGCGCATTGACAGTGAGTAAACTTCTTAGGTCTACTAAATCGGGATCTTTCCTGTCCCCGGAAATTATTATTTAGGGCTAGAGCGATAAATGTCACCCAGTCTTCGATTTCCCGAGTACATGGAATATAACCAATTCGGATACCCACTGAAGCAACAAGTAGACGATGAAAGACTTCATATAAATACTAGTCCTATACATAGGTGTGAGATGCAATTTACCGATTGAAAGGTAAGTGTTGTTGATCGCTGTAAATAGTGTTAAAAACTCTTTTGTTACACGTGACAACAATCTATCATCCACTTTAAGTTTAGTTAAGCATTATCTTGTGATTTTCTAGTGCAGGTCAATATGCATGATAATAGACTGCTTTGTAGTATTTTTTTTCCCATGATGTTTTCAATAGCTGTCTTTTCCAGGGCTGTTGTATCAACAATTTACTAGTAAAGTATCTTACCTGACCATTCCTGCTTACCTTCAATAATCTTAGAAAAACCTTGTGTGCACTCTAGAAGCCACATTTTCAGCCAGACAGATTTTAAGGTTGATCAGAATGCTTGTCTTGGTAATATCGCAAAGGGTTCAAAATTTGGTCAAATCGGGTCAGAAAATAGGTCACAGACCAAATCTTAGGAAAAAACCCTTTGTGTGCACTCTAGAGGCCACATTTTCAGCCAGATATTCATGAAACATGGTCGAGGGGTTTGTCTTGATGATATCGCAGTTAAGTATGAAATTGATTTACATCGGGTCAAGTAGTAGGTCACTGGGCAAAATTTTAGGAAAACGTTGTATGCACTGCAAAACCAAATTTTCAGCCTGACACTCGTGAAGCTTGGTCAGTATGTTTGTCTTGATGATAACTCGGACAAGTTTGAAATTGGGTCAGGTCAGGTCAAAAAGTAGATCACTGTGCAAATTTTAGAAAAGCCTTGTGTGCACTGTCTACTACTAATGGTCTAATACTTATGAAACTTAGTCATAGTGTTTGTACTGATGATATCTCAGTCACATTCGAAATTATGTCGAATCAAGTCAAAAAGTTGGTCACTGGGCCCACATTTTCAGCCAGACACATGTACTTATAAGACTTGGTCAGAATATTTGTCTTAATTAGTTCTTGGACCTGATTGGAATTGGGTCATGTCATGTCAAAATATAGATCTCTGGGCCAAATCTTAGAAAAAGATTGTGTGCACTGTAGCGCCACATTTTCAGCTTGATTCTCATGAAACTTGGTCAGAAAAGTTGTCTTGATGACAACTCAGACAAGTTTGGAATTGGGTCACGTCGTGTCTTAAAGTAGGTCACTTGGGCAAATCTCAGAAAAGCCTTGTGTGCACCGTAGAGGTAAAATTTTTAACCTGGTGGTCAAAAAATTAAAAAAATTGTCATTCTGTCTTAATTTTAATTTTTGTGACAATGGATGAAATGATAAATGAATAATAATGTATAAAGCCAAACCTAATTTTACGTTGGAAGTGTGGGTCAGTATATTTTAGCCACTGTAGAGCTTTGTCAGATTGTTTTTGTTCCGGCCTGTATCCATGATATGGAATATACGTGTAGTATCTTGCTTGAGAATGTTTTTTTTTTTTTGTAAAGACCAGATTGCAGGCTGATGCAACTGTGATCAATACCAGTAATGTCTATGAAATCATTTCTAAACTTTAAACAACAGCGGCGTAAAATATCCATATCTGACCTTCAATAACCCAATAGTTCTGCCTGGAAATCAAAATTGTCATTTCTGTATTCTTCGTACCAGATCAAAAACTGCCATCTTGCTTCAGGTTTTATTGTAACATGACAAAGTGTCTTTTACTAGGTTCTTAGTTGCTCTTCTTCTAAACAAGTGTCCTCCAGCCGGACGGGGGGTTGAATTCGCAGGCTGCCTGTCCTGTGGAGTGGTAAGACCCCACCAATGGACCCGCCTGTTTGCCGTGGGTGGAGACTCATAAGTCGGAAAAGAGGGTCCTGGCAGTTGAGGGGAGCCCAGGGATCTCCAGCTCTCTAACACACTGCTTTGGCCTCGGCTTCGGTGTAAACGAGAGCCTAGATGGGCCCGGTCTAGTGCAATCGGCTGGTCGCTTTTAGATTTTGGGCATTTTGAATTTATTTCATCTAGTTCTAACACTGTTACTGGTGTAGAAGAGAAACATCCATTTTCTATGTATCACATTTGTTTTCTTGAAAGCGCACGTATTACCAAGTTTGACTATATACTCGTATGTATTTCCACAGGATCAATTTGTCCATTTTAACTGCGTATTTTTTGCGTATTTTAGTCCCTAGTCTAATATGGGCTAATTGGGTTATGTAGGTCTTTTGATTTGGCTTTGACTTGCGTGGGTGCATCCTGATTTGGGGATGTTGCCACGCAGTTTCTTTGCCGGATTGTCTGATTTGTATGGCCTAAGTATATCATTTGGGTAACCCCGACATGCAGAGCTGGATTCTCCGCTCTAATAGCCATGTCCCCTTTGTAGGACTCCATGGTGGGTGGGGGCCGCAAATGATGAACATTAAAACTTCAACCATGGATAACCAAACAAAAAAAAAAAAAGAACACGGAAAGACTTCGATAATGAACAGGCTGAACCGGAATCGACTGGACCTTTTGCCCGCTTCTTGATAATCGAATCGCTGCAACCCGAAAAACCATTAGCAACGCTGTCACCATTTGTTATCGAGAAAGTACTTGTTTCTTTGACAGGCTCTCCGAAGTCTGTCAAAAAGCTTAGAAACGGCAATTTGTTAGTGGAAGTTAAAAAGCCGCAACATTCGAAAAATATTTTGGCCTTGAAACAATTTTTTGAAATACCTGCAAAATGCACAGCGCACGGGACTCTGAACTCATCCAGAGGTATAATCAGGTGTCCTGATTTGGCTGGTGTGGACAAACAAGAAATTGTAACGGAACTATCGACTCAGCATGTTATTGAGGCTAGACGTATTCGTGTTTTTCGGGATGGTATCCGGAAAGACACCAATACCATAGTTCTCAAATTCAGAACGGCTATCCTACCGAAAACTCTGAAAGTCGGATACATGAAGGTTCCTGTTGATCTTTACATCCCAAACCCTTTCCAGTGTTATAAATGTTTTAAGTTTGGTCACCATGAAAGGCAGTGTGACGCTGATGATCACTGTAAAAGATGCGGAACCAATGAAGTTGAAACGTATCATACCGACCCTTGTGAAAAACCATTGAAATGCTTGAATTGTGGTGAAGAACACTATTCCACATCCCGATCATGTAAAGTCTGGAAGAAGGAAAAAGAAATCATCACCATAAAATATCGGGAAAGCCTATCATTTTCAGAAGCTAGGAAAATTGTAGATACACGACAAGCACTGGGTGCCTCGTACTCCAGTATGACCAAATCGAATGCAGCAAAATCAGTCACTTTGAAAGATGCTCAAACACAGACAACTAATGCCTCGGTCCAAACAGATTCAACAGAGAAACAAACCACAACAGCCAAACATCAGCAACCTGGAGTTAACAAAAAACCAGAAAAGCCTGTTCCAAAAAGTCCGAATAGATCTCCAAAAAAGGTCCGCTCAGATCCCCTTCCAAAGGGATCTGACGACCAAATTCAACAACACAACCGCTTCCAATGTCTTGAAGAAGACATGGAAGCGGAAAACGGTCCTGCAGAAACTAATACAAATAAGCAAGGTCGTATTATTAAATTAAATAATAAGAAATGAATTGGTACATACTTCCAGTGTTTTATGGTATCTTTCTTACTCTAACTTAAGTAATGACTAACACCATTCTGCAATGGAATTGTCGTAGCATTAAAGCTAACTTCGAGGAATTAAAACTTTTAATTAATGAACAGAAACCAGTTGCAATATCTTTGCAGGAGACATTTCTTGAAGACTTCGACAAGTTATCCTTAAAATATCATTCTTGTTACTTCAAAAACTTTAGTGGTAACGATAAAGCTTCAGGAGGAGTAGCCATAGTAGTGAATAACAGTGTTCCGCACCGTTTGTCAAGCTTGAAACTACACTACACGGAGATGCGGTGAGCATTTCCCTCGATAAAACCACAACTTTGTGTTCTCTTTATCTCCCACCTAACTCAGCAAGCGATGTTAAGAAACTTGACGATCTTATCGATCAATTGCCCAAACCTTTTATTTTAACGGGAGATTTCAATTCCCATCATACATTATGGGGATGTGCACATACAGATGATAAAGGCCGAACCATTGAAAGTTTCATCACAGATCATAACCTTGTGTTGCTCAATGATAAATCTTCAACGTATCTACATCCTGCAACCGGTTCTTATTCATCTTTAGACTTAACCTTATGCAGTCCGGAGATTTTTACTGACTTGAGTTGGAAGGTTGATGATGACGTTCATGGACGTGACCATTTCCCGATCGTAGTATCGGAGGTTGGACCATCTATACAACAGAGTCCGGAGCGTTGGAAACTTCATAAAACAAATTGGGAAAAGTTCAAAATTCATTGCGAACAATCAATTGACCCAAATGCTTTTGACGGATGTGAAAATTCAGCAGAACTGTTTACTTCCTTACTTTACTCGGCTGCAGAGAAATCAGTTCCTCGGACATCGACAAAACCGAAGCATCCAAGTAAACCATGGTTTAACGATGAATGCAAGAAGGCTATAGCTGAGCGAAAATCTGTTCTCAGAAATTTTAATCTGAGACCTAGTCAGGAGAATCTTGCAAAGTTCGAAATTGCACGTGCGAAAGCACGACGAACAATTAAGCAAAATAAACGTGCGTCTTGGCGACAGTATGTATCTAGATTAAATTCTAGAGCGTCTGTCAAAAAGACATGGGAAATGATACGAAAAATTAATGGTAAAAGTACTTCCCATAGTATTGGTCATCTTGATACTGATGAGGGGAACTTTGAATCTAAACATGATATTGCCAACGTGCTAGCGGATACATTTGCCAAGAAATCCTCTTCCACGAATTATTCATCTACTTCCCAAAAATTTCGGACTGCAAAAGAGAAATCCAAATTGAATTTTAAATCTGATAACATGGAATACTATAACAAAGACTTTACTATTAAAGAGCTAAGAAAGGCCCTAAAAAAGTCTCATGACACTGCAGTTGGGTCTAACGATATCCATTATCAGCTCCTTAAACACTTACCGTATCGTTCCCTCCATTTTTTACTCCAAATTTTTAATCAGATCTGGAAGACAGGTGTTCTTCCAGACTCCTGGAAAGAAGGTATAGTGATACCTATACCAAAGCCTGGCAAAGATTCTACAAATCCTAGTAACTACCGCCCTATAGCTTTAACAAGTTGTATTTGTAAAAACATGGAAAGTGGTGAATGACCGCCTTGTTTGGTTTTTAGAGAAAAATAAACTAATTTCCACAAACCAGTGCGGATTACGTAAACAAAGAAGCAATCTTGATCACTTAGTTCGCTTCGAGACTTTCATACGCGAAGCTTTTATAAAGAAGGAACATGTTGTTTCTGTCTTTTTTGACTTAGAAAGTGCTTACGATACCACCTGGAAGTATGGTATTATGAACGACCTCTATGATTTTGGTATTCGAGGTCGCCTTGCTTATTTCATTTCTGCTTTTTTAGATGAACGTCAGTTTAGAGTCAGGATTGAAAATACATTTTCTAGTCCACACGAACAGGAAATGGGCGTTACACAGGGAAGTATCCTCTCAGTTACACTTTTCAGTGTTAAAATTAACAGTATCGTTAAATCTGTTTGTCCTGGAGTAGAATACTTTCTCTATGTTGACGACTTCCGTGTTTGCTACCGGTCGAAACATATGCATACAACTGAAAGACAACTTCAACAGGTCTTAAATAATTTGAATAAATGGTCAAATGAAAACGGTTTCAAATTTTCGAAAACCAAGACCAAATGTATGCATTTCTGTCAGTCAAGGAAACTTCATCTCGACCCGGAGCTAAAACTAGATGGTGTCCGCATTGAGGTCGTTCCAGAACTCAATTTTTTAGGTCTTTTATTTGACTCTGAACTCACGTTCATCCCACATATAAACTATCTGAGCAACAAATGTCAAAAAGCTCTTAATCTTTTACGTGTCGTTTCTAGTATGGACTGGGGAGCAGATAATATTATAGGTCATTAGTAAGATCTAAACTTGACTATGGTTGCGCAGTATACGGGTCAGCACGTCAGTCATATTTACGCAAACTTGATACTATTCATAATCAAGGCTTGCGTCTTGCATTAGGTGCATTTAAGACTTCTCCAATTAATAGTCTGTATGTTGAAGCAAATGAACCTTCGTTAAACTTAAGGCGAAAGAAACTTTCCATGCAGTACTATCTAAAATTGAAGTCAAGCCCTGAGAACCCAACTCATAAGGTTGTTTTTGAACCTCTGTATAAAGATGAATTTTTAAAGAAAGAAAAGGTCATCCCTCCTTTTAGTCTTCGTTGCGATGCAGACATACGAAGTCTTGAATTTGATTAAGATGATATCGAGGAAAATAAAATAACAGACGTTCCTTTGTAGACCTCAAACAGTCCCACATTCATATATGATCTGGCATCACACCAAAAAGCGACTACAGATCCCATGATTTTTAAAAGCAAATATCTTGAAATAAAAAAGCAATACTATAATTATGAGCCCATTTATACAGATGGTTCAAAAGATGGTGACAGGGTTGCTGCAGCTGCCGTGCTAGACGGTGAATTATATCAGTTCCGTCTTACAGATAAATCTTCCATTTTTTCTGCAGAGCTAAAGGCAATTGACCTTGCTCTTGATCATATAAAGACGACGGTTACTGGCGTTATATTATTTTCACTGATTCGCTCTCTGCAATGCAAGCACTTGAACACGAGAAAACAGACAACCCGCTAATTACTAATATTTTAGATAAGTTATCAAACGTCTGTGAAACGGATGATGTTGTGTTCAGCTGGCTTCCCAGTCATATTGGCATTCGTGGTCATGAGGAGGCAGACAAAGCTGCCAAGGATGCATTATCACTCGATGTTTTACCTTTCAAAGTACCTTTTAACGATTTTAAACCTCTTATTCATACTTTTATTCAAAATGTCTGGCAAAGATCTTGGAGTGATCCAATAAATCAGCACAATAAATTATTTTCTATAAAGCCGAATACAGGTGAATGGCTACCAGGCACGCGGTCAAACCGCCGAGAAGTTGTTTTGACCCGTCTACGAATAGGTCATACACACTTGACGCATTCATACCTTCTCAAAGGAGAGGAAGTTCCTCAGTGTATCCCATGCAACACCATTATCACTGTCAATCATTTACTGATAGAGTGCACAGACTTTGCACCTATCAGGGACAGGTACTTTCAGGTTGACAGTTTAAAAACACTTTTTGATACTGTGAAGTTGGAATCAGTGTTCGAATTTTTGAAGGAAGTTAACCATTTTAAGTAGATTTAGTCTTACGTTTCTTGGCTTTTCTTTTAACGGCACTCTTTACATACATTGTTTTGCCTCTTAAATGGGGAGATTTTTACTCCATTGGAGGTTGTTTTGTTTTAAAATGGCTAAGATTTTAGGGCCTATTGGACTATACAAAGTTTTCTTTTTTAATTATTCAACCAAGGTTGCTACCTCATTGTAACTGTTTTAAACATCAGGTTCTAACGTTTCACAGTATCATCTGAAGTAAAGGCATGCTTAAATTTGTAACTGCGCCCAATATGACCTGAGCTGTCGACGGGCCTTAAAACACTACTCATTCATTCATTCTAAACAAGTGAGGAAAGTATACTTTTTTCAGTTCTTTGAAGTCAAACATATCAGGCAGTTTGGCCAAGGTCATAGGCATAAAGTTAATAGAATCAATCATTTTAGAGTAAGTTTTGCACCATTTGCCACCTGGGGTGGCAGCATTCCTACACAGGTACTGCAAGATCAGATAGGAATCATACCCTTGAAAACTGGATGCATTCGAAATAAACAAAATGAAAGTTTTTGCATTCTCTTCTTCATGGATGATCTGTTCTTCACTAGATATATGTTGTTGGAAGATTGGCCTTTCCGGCAACATGTCACATTCGTGACCCTCTCGGTAAAAATCTTGGCATACAGAACAGCGTATCTGTCCGCACTTGTGGTTTCTATGCAATTTTCTTTTGACTGTTTTTCCAAAGTCAGAACAACGGTGAATAGACCTGCGGATTGAATTTACCTTTGCAATTCGTTTCTTATGTAAATCAAAACAGTCTTGACCACGGCAGAAACGATGACGTGAGTCACACTGAATCCAGTTACCGTCTGAGTGTTCATGTCCTTTTCGACAGGCATGACAAATTTCGTTTCATTCACGGTCTTCTGGGTGACCGTATCCTTTGTTACACGTAGTACAAAAATAGTGTCGCGTTAGAAAGGCTAGCACTTGTAATGACATCGCAGTACTCGTCATGGTAATCTAAGGAGGGTCTTTGCACCATCAATCTAACTAAATCCTAAGACTTCCATCCACGTGTCAAGTTTTCAAATGTGGCGGTAAACAATCTTCTGAGAACATTTTCCATCACTTTGATATCCTGAAAGTTGACTTTATTGGTTGAAACATAGGTTCTAAACTTTTCTATCCGTTCCTCTTTGTTTTTTCTTTGAATTAAATTGACATGAAATATCCTCTTTTCTTAGCCTTTTTGCGATGGTAGAGTCCTCACTTTCAGATACGGGTCTTTTCACCCCATCTACCACTTGGTGAACTTGCTCTTTTTGTATTTTAATTTCTGTCAGTTGATGTTGTTTCAGCTGGCTAAGTTCGGGAAAGGTAGCTCCACAGGTGTCGCATAGGTAAGCCATATTTCTGGTTATTGTCCTGAAGTAAAACGATATTGAATTTATAAACACAAGCTGCATATTGCAAAAAACTGTAAAAATTAAATGTAAATATATCCTACGTCAAAGTATGCGATAAAAGAATCAGAGGCCCTTGCGGGCCTGAATCGCTCTACTGACAAAGATTTTGCTCGTTTCTTAGCATAATCATGAATTCATAATGCAAAAAGGAAAAAAAAAAAAAAAAGGTACACATACACATAAATGGTAAGGGATTGCTGTTGCAATTGAGCTTGAACCCATCGCGTAAACAAGAAGGGTCAATTTTCAATTTTTAATGGCTATACATTTCCCTTACAAATTGTCGGGCATCTTTTTGAAAACAGTGTTTCAGCTGTTGATGATATAAAGAAACTACACTTACGGTAAAAGTGGATGCTAGGAACAATAGTTCTTCACACTTGATATCGGCAACTTCTCTCTTTGTTGGCTTAAAGTCAGCTGAGACAGTCGACGGGCTATGGTGCCGTTTTTGTAAATGATTTGAAAAGCTGAAGTGACCTATTTTTATTTGTCAGTAAAATATACTAAACCTTCTTGTATGCCAATAAACTCAAAACAATATAAAAGAGATAGTCTTGCAGACTTTATCAGTTAGTCGTCGATCGCTAGAGGGACAAAATGGAAAGTGTTTGCTTTACATACTGAGATGTAAATTTTGTAGTAAATATAATTTGTAAAGAAATAAAGAAACAAACACAGAAAAATGCAAGAACATTTGGTGACAATGGAACACCTCCACAGGAAGCACCGAGGATGCATTTGGAAGCGCCGGGAGCGCCATTAGGTGCGCCTTTTGCAGCGCCGAGAGCACCAGACGGAGCGCAAAGAACTCCAGGAGTGCATTCGGGATTGCTGGAAGCGCATTTTGGAGCACCGGGGTGCATTTGGGTGGGCCAGGAACATATTTCTGAGTTCCAGAACACATTTCTGAGTTCCAGAAACGCATTTGGGAGCGCCGGGAGCACAATTGGAAGTGCCAGGAACGCTACTTAAAGAACTGTGGGAGCGCATTTGGTAGCGCAACAAGGAGCGCTGTGAGCTCCACAAAGAGCGCCTTTGACTGTCCCAGGATCACGGGATATGACCCTATACTATCCATTCACTATGATGATATCCGGACCAACCATCGATTTACCATGATATATCCAGACGCACAGGTAAATAGATGAGCTTAATCTCATGAAAACTCTTTGGGAGTGTCTATCTTTAAATCCATAACTTCATGCGAAGTATATAGCGGTAAACTGTTGTACTAAATGAGGTTCGAAGAGTCAGTAGCTAGAGACACTTTAAGTTTCAACAAATACGGGGACTCATTGATAAATTAGCGGAATTCTTCTGTCAAGAATTCATTTCTTTGTCAAACATAAAAATGAAAAATAAACACTCGTATGCAAGTAAAACAACTTATTTTCTCTTTCAAATAATAAATGGTATCCATAGCAATCACTTCTTGGTGAATTGAAGAATGCTTTTATTTCACATATTCTGAATTCATAAAACATGCAACTTCGCAGTCAAATAGGGCTAATTTAGTGCCAACACAACTGACCTTGGCGTCACGTTTCAACATCATTTTCGGAAAATTTGAAGACTTCATGTAAGACGGTTATTTTGCAGCAGCGTTTTATGGTCATGGCTTCCAAACGGCGCATGAAAAGATTCAAACAAAAATAAGAGCAAGCTTGAAGACCTTTCGACACAGAAATATCGGATGACAATTAAACTTGATGAGAGCGACGACGATGACGCTTATCAAGAAGACGCAAACATTGAATAGATATAAGTGAACAGATATAAGTGTTCAGTTAACAACATTTCTCATTAAGTATACTTAGTGACATGGCAGTGGACAACATGACCCCATGGGAAGATTATTTAAAAATATATATATAGATCACGACCCATCACATCAAGCTAGTTTTGCTGTGCCACAGAAACTGTACAGAGTAGTGCGAGACAGAGGAAAGTTTGACAGTGGCATGTACAAAATACATTAAATCCTACATAACCAAAATTCCTAGAGTGTAAATATATCCGTCAAGACGAGTCCCAAAAACTCGTATCATTAGTGCGGGAAAGGACGACCTCTGGATGACTGATCATTAGATAATCGACATGGTAAAACCCGAAGAATAGAATGATAGCCACAAATATATTCTACTCGTCATAGATACATTCTCCAAATATGTGTAGTTACCTCCACTCAAAAAACCAAATCGGGTGATGCAGTAGCCAGGGCCTTCAAGGATATTCTTACAAATTCAGGATGAACTCCAGCTAACCTTATGACAGATAATGATAATTAACAATTTCTAATGTATTCTACATAATGATATAACTTCAGCTTCTAGTACATTCTACCTATATAATCATAGTTCACGCTTCTTCCAATATTTGATTGAGTAGTATTTAACAATAGTTAAGTCACCAGTTAGTTTAAAACAAAAAGAAAACATATTGATGTTCGTTTATCCTCACAGGTCAGGAGTTTCTTGCTAAAAAGATCCAAACATTGATGGCAGAAAACGATCTGCGGTACTTTCCTACACAAAACGAAACAAAGCTTCAACCTCAGAGACAGCGATAAAGACTATCAAGACAAAACTGTACCGCATTTTTACATGAAAAATGTATTCATGCCATCTTATGACAAAACTTATTTCGGAAAGGTGTTTCAAGTGTACAAACGGTATCATAGAGGAACACTGCATTTTTATAGACTCTGCAACCTCTAACAAGAAGAAATCGAAGGGACGTTTATGAATAAGAACTTCAGCGGTGATAAGCGCTGATCTATATCGAGGGTGGAAAGTGGAGAAAGTGTTAAAATCGGGAAAGAGGGAAAAAACAAACAATACTTTGTGAAATAGAAATATTTTATCCGAAGAAATTTAAATCTTGGATCGGTGCTAGTGACATCAAATAATGTATCATACTATTTATGTTAATAGATCCAGTTGTAAATAAAATAGTGTACAGAAACTTCGTAGTAGATCTACTTATTTTATATTCCCACTGTTTAATCTTCTCGTCGGAAAAGGGTTAAAATATTGAAAGGTGTAAAATTACTCTACTGTAACCAGGGATCTTATATACACATGTAAACATTTAAAATGTCTGGCTTCTGCTTCAGATTACAGCCTTCGTCTCAGAACATCGTCTGTATTTCGGGTCTACTATTCTAAAGTTGGTTGTATTGGGGTTTAACGCCACTTTAACAGCTAAGGTCATATCATGGCGGTCGGTGACGCACATATGTTTCCTGGCTTTCTCACACCAGTACTAACACAACTTTCTTTCCAAAGCCACCGACTACTTTTCTCACATGCTTCAGCAAAGGTGAGAGGCGAAAATACGCCGGAAAGAAAGTTCGCCTCAACCGGGTATCGAACTCACAACCACCAGGTCATGAGTCCGACACGCTCACCACTGAGCCACCCGGGCGGGCTACTATTCTAAAGTAAAAGTATAAAGGTGTAATATTACGAATCCGATTAGCTAATATTGCTTTCCCCCCCGCCCCCGCCCCCCCCCCGAAAAAAAAAGCATAGGCCTACTTACTTGATTATGAAGTTCGCTATCCGAGCAGTGGAGTAGAAATTTTGTGTTGTTAATTCTTCGAGGTTTATTCGCGGATTGACTTACTGTCGGGAAAATCTATTCTTTTATAGAGGTAAAACACGGCTGGACCTGTCAGTCTCGCTATATATAACTGGTTCGGTTGTAACCGGAAAGGGTCGCCTTTATTATTACTTTGTGTATCTAATTACCGTATCACTTCCCTCATTTTTATGTGTATATCATGAGAGAGAGAGAGAGAGAGGAGGGGGAAAGGGTTAAACACGTCTTTCACATCATTGAAACTCGGAATTGTCAAAAACATAATATGGTTGTGAATGGTCTAAGCTCAAACTAAGACGCATGTCATAATGATCTAAAACAAGAAATCTACGCCCGTGAATTTATCACGTACTGCTGTTATCCGAGTCGCACTCAACGTAATGAGATCTTCCTGAAAATATTGAAATTCTGCACAATCATCCCAAACTACCTCTTCAACCTTCCCAGGGATCGTATATATACATGTGTATATACGATCCCTGTGTATATACGATCCCTGACCTTCCTGATTTAAACGTACAGATCCCACTCAATATACATGTAATTTGCCACAACGGGGTGGAGATATATTCAGTACCTCCCCAGTCGATCAAAACGTAATTCACTGTATGTGGCCTATATCTGCCACAAGAACTCGCCAGTCTGATCCACGTCGCACTCAGCGTAATAGGATACATGTTGGTATGACTCAAATCATATACCAGATCTATTTTTAGCCGCCCCACCTTCCACAACAGCCGTCACGCCCGACCGGTTGTTAAAATTGACTGCACCGACTTGAAAAAAAAAAACTAGAGGCCCTTGAGGGCCCGAATCGCCCTAATGGCAGTGGTTTTGCTTATTTTCTATACATTACGAATTCATGATGTGAAATATAAAGTGAAATAATCAAAGTAAAATTTCACAGTGCACAACTGTTAGGAATCTAGCTAGTCTTATGGAACGCCATAACTGTCTTATGTTGTCATAAAACATTTCTTTATGTGATATTTTAGATCGTCTAGTCGTTTTTTTATTCCATTATTTCATATATGCGTTACGAGGTGTGGTCTTTGCTTTACGTTATGTGGTCTTTATATTACGTGATGGTGTTTTTAGATTACGTTATGGTGTTAAATTGTCATGTCATGTAGTTTCCTCAATACCTTATGTAGTCTTCTTATTACGTTGTGGGGATATTATATGACGTGATGTGGTTTTGAGATTACGTTATGTGGTCTTTATATTACGTGATGGTGTTTTTAGATTACGTTATGGTGTTAAATTGTTATGTCATGTAGTTTTCACATTACGTTTGGTAGTCTTCGTATTACGTTGTGTTGTTATTATATTACGTGATATGGTTTTGAAATTACGTTATGGCCTTTTCCTTAATCATTATGATGTCGTTTTAATACATTGTATGGTAAAATTGTTGTATCATGCAGTTTTCACATTACGTTTTGTAGTCTTCTTATTACGTTGTGTGGTTATTATATGACGTGGTGTTGTTTTGAGATTATGTTATGGTCATTATTTATGAAAGCATTGTGAGCAAAGGAGAAAGTGCTTTTGTAAGCAATTTCTTCTTTCCCACAATGCTTTCTACTAAGTAAGATACTTATTTTACCCAGTGCACAATCGCTTTGAATTTTCGTGTGCAACTTTTATTTTGGACAGGTCTGAAATTTTGTCGTTTGGTAATGGGTTAATATATCAAAGAATAAAGACATTTGATATATAATCGATAGCTATCCGAAGGAACTATATGTGTATTATTCTGTTTGGTTAAGTTCGACAAAAAATGACAAAAAGTTGAAACCAATCCAAATGATTTTCACATGCAGCCGTTATTATCTATACCCCTTATAGCCCAGTTTAGAACGCCATATTAACTCTTTCACTACCGAATAAATAAATTGTATTTGTTCATTGGCTAAAAATACACTTTCATTGCAAGATGAAGAAACAGTTCATTTATAATCTAGAATGAAAATGTGGACAATGTGGATCAGAGATCAGACTGCACGTTCTGTGCAGTCTGATCTTGATCTACACTGTCCACAAAAGCTCCTTGTTCCGGCATTACGTTATGTTATTCTCTTTAATTATGGTGATGTCCTTTAAATATTTTGTTTGGTTTAATTACTTTGTCGAGTTGTTTTCATATTGCCTTATGGTATTCTTCTTGTTACGTTGTGTGGTTATAACATGACGTGATGTCGTTTCTTCATTACGACGTGGTGAGGACTAATCGTTCGGCTATGTAAGGAAATGTGACACCGTTTACGTCACCTCAATCGTCCTTCAACTTAAGAAATGGCGGAATCACTGGAACCTATTTCGACGCTCCTGATTGGCTACTTCTTTTGATAGGCCAGCCGCGTAGTAGGAGCTTTTTTCAACTTACACAATTGTGGAAGGGGAATCTGGGGTCTGGAAGCCGTCCTCTATCGAGGATTAGGGATGCAGAGCCCCTTATCGGAAGACAGGGGTCCCCTGCGAAAATAAAATGAATCCGGGTCTTTCTGATCTTAAAAGCCGATTTGTGGATCATGAAATATTTTCATTCTTTTTACAAACATGAAATGTTATTTATTTATTTACTACTAGATCTAGTTATTATTTTTGTGGCATTTGTCGAAGACAATGCCACTATGAGATCAATAATAAATGTTCAATATTGAATTTTGAAGACCATGTATGGTATTTTGTCCAAAACCGAAGGAAGTAAACCCAATTAAACTCAATTTTTCAAGACAAATGAGTTTTTCAATAGCACTCAGATATTGGAAATGGCGTATTGAAATAAACTGCAAAAGGCTGTCGATCGTGGAAATACTTCTTTTTGAGTAAAAATAGCTTCACCTCTTCATAGCCTTCTATTGGCGCAATGATATGCACAAAATTTGTCTTCTGACCGCTTTGCTTCCGGGGTTGTTCGTTCCAAAACCAGTTCGTCCCTGGGCTTGTTCGTCCCATGATTGCACGCTACTCATTTGATTGTGCATGAATATTTACAGGAAGAAAACTTTATTGTAATGTTGGGCATTAGGTCCTGACGGCCAAAGATATCTCAAAATCATAGTATTCAGGTATAAACTTAATTGAATTCAATATATTTACATGGCTTCCCTCTCTACCCATCGTGCATCCTTCCGTCAAGGGACGTTACTCCTGACTCCTCTTGAAAGATCAAAGGGAGACCACCAATACACAAATAACGCAAACTTAGGCACCAGTAATCTCCCTTTAACCAAAGAGACGTATTAATTTGCTTAGGAGGTTGATTTTCAAGTTAATATTTAAATAATATTTCTCTATTTTTTAGCTCACCTGAGCACGAAGTACTAAGGTGAGGTATTGTGATCGGTCATTGTCCGGCATCCATCTGTCCGTCTGTCCACAATTCCTTTAAACATCTTCTACTCCTAAACCGCTGGGCCAATCTTGGTGAAATTTGGCAGGGATGTTCCTTGGGTGAAGCTCTACCAAGGTTGTTCAAGAGATTGAATTCCACCCTTAACTCTGGTTGCTATGGTAACAGAAAGAAAAAAAAATAGCAAAATCTTTGAAAATCTTCTTCTCTGACATTAGAAGGCGTAGAGCTTTGATATTTGGTATGTAGCATCTCCTAGTGGACCTCTACCAAGTTTGTTCATATGATACCCCTGGGGTTAAAACTGGCCCCGCCCCGGGGGTCACAAGTTCGAACATAGGAACAAGGAAAGAAAACTTTAAAATTCTTCTTCTCTGAAACTGGAAGGCATGGAGCTGTGATATTTGGCATCTAGCATCTCCTAGTGGACCTCTACCAATTTTGTTCATATGATGCCCCTGGGGTCAAAACTGGCCCCGCTCCAGGGGTCACAATTTCGAACATAGGAACAAAGAAGGAAAACTTTAAAATTCTTCTTCCCTAAAACTGGAAGGTGTGGAGCTTTGATATTTGGTATGTAGCAATTCCTAGTGGACCTCTACCAAGTTTGTTCAATGATCCCGCTGGGGTCAAAAGTGGCCCTGCCCCGGGGGTCACAAGTTCGAACAAAGGAACAAAGAAGGAAAACTTTAAAATTCGTCTTTTCTAAAACTGGAAAGCATAGAGCTTTGTTATTTGGTATGTAGTGAACCTGTTCTAAGTTTGTTAGCCCACCTGAGCACAACGTGTTCAGTCAGTTCAAAATTGGGTCACCTGGGGTCATAAATTAGGTCTCAAGGTTAAATTAAACTAATACTTTGTGGGCACTCTAGAGGCCATATTTTTTGCTCAATTGACTTGAAAATTGGTCAGAATATTTGTTTGGATGAAATATTGGGTGAGTTTGGAATTGGGTCACCTGGGGTCATGAACTAGGTCACTTAGTCAAATTTAAGAAATACCTTGTGGGCACTCTAGAGGCCACGTTTATTGCTGAATTAACTTGAAAACTGTTCAGAATGTTTGTCTTGATAAATGTTTTGACGAGTTCTAAATTGAGTCACATCGGGTGATAAATTAGGTCACTAGGTCAACTTCAGGAAATTCCTTGTGGACACTCCAGAGGCCACATTTTAAGCTCAATTGACCAGACAATTGGTCAGAAATTGAATTACGCTCGTGGAGTGAATTTCGCCTATTGACTCAGGTGAGCGATCCAGGGCCATCATGGCCCTCCTGTTTTCAAATTATTAATTCTACACAGTGGCTTCCTTGACAAATGCCACATCAGCGTTCTCAACGCTTTGATTTTAATGGTGAATCAACGTTATGTAAGCAAGCCATGTCAAACTTCACGACGCTCAAGTCATTGAATGATAACGGTGAGTTAAATGTTAAATGAACCAGTTCAAAATGTTTACGTTTATCAAATAAATGCTCACAAGATTCCAAACAACACAAAGCTTAAACCAACGTTGACTAGCCTCCTGACGTCATTTTGTCACACGATTCGTGTTCCAAATATCGACAAAGAATCACTGATCAGATTAGCTAAAGCAGTTTGAACTTAACCTTTGACGAAACTGTTTTCTAACGGCATATCTCTCTCTCGCTCTCTCTATCTCTCTCTTGTTTCGGCATGCAGGCAAACGACGAATAGACCTAGAATGTACCCCAGAGACACACCTATATGCCCCGAAAAAATTAATATGGTCGAATTTTTAATAACAATAAAGTATTTGAAATCAATAATTGAGTCTGAAATGAAAACACAATGTGAAGTTTCCCCAAGGGCGGATCGAGGATTTTTTGCCGGGGGGGGGGGGGGTATTCCGGAAAATCCGAAATAAGTTTATGAACTGAAACTAAACGCAATCAGCCTTGTCTGAGAGACCACCTCTATAAGGCAGAAACCTTCATAAAGCGACCGAGAGTCAATATCCCAGTAAGATTAAAAAAAAAAAAAAAAGACAAGAGACAACATGGTATATCGCTCGATTTTTGTCAGCTAATTCTATGTTGTTGGTACTTGGTAAATTTTCCTTGCAGACAATGGTTACTCTGAAAATTCTAGGGGGGGGGGATGGGGGGGGCGGGGGTTCCGGACCCCTCTGACCCCACCATGTTCCCATTTTGATGTCAGCAAAACCATTATTTATGTTATCCGTGATTAGTCGACGCAAACCCATCTGCGTCGGGTGGATCAAAAGTTTCTGTTGATGAAGCCATTTTCAACGAAATAATGTTAGTTAAGGTATAGATGCGTTATTTATTAAAACTCTTTCCTTAATGTTGACGACACAAGGAGCTTTTGTGGACAGTGTAGATCAAGATCAGACTGCACAGAACGTGCAGTCTGATCTCTGATCCACATTGTCCACATTTTCATTCTAGATTATAAATGAACCATTTCTTCATCTTGCAATGGAAGTGTATTTTTAGCCAATGAACAAATACAATTTATTTATTCAGTTGTGAAAGAGTTAATATGGCGTTCAAAACTGGGCTATAATGGGTATAGATAATAACGGCTGCATGTGAAAATCATTTGGATTGGTTTCAACTTTTTGTCATTTTTTGTCGAACTTAAAGGGCAAATCCTAAAATATTTTGACCAGACTGTTTTTTTTTTTTCCTTTAATCAGCTGCAAATGATGTCAGTTAAACATGTGTCCGTCATTTTTCATAAATACCTCCCTGTAACATGCCATAAACCACGGCCGAATTGTCACGCTGATATACGGCCCTAAAAATGGTACATGGCTTACTTCCCCTGATTCGCTTATCTCCCGTGCATGTGTGACGTCATTGTCGAGTCAGTCTGTGTATACCGTCAGTAGACATAAAGTAGGAACGCGGATGATTGTATGCAGATATCTGAGTATTAACTGAGAATTGAGTCGAAAAAATGGTAAATTGTGCAGCCTATGGCTGCAACGTCGATTCGGGAACTCATAGAATTAGTATTTTCAAATTTCCGAAGGAATTAAAAAGGAGGAAACTATGGATTCAACGTTTAAACCGGGGCCGGACAGTAGCGACGGATTTTTTTGCCATCGGTTCATTCGAAATTGTGTCTGAAATACTTCAATGACAGTCAGTTCTTAATAAGTCTAAAACTCGCAAAAGAAGTTGGTAATAGGAATTTTAGGCTGCGGTTAAAACCTGACGCTGTGCCGACATTATTCGAAACTCCGAGTCGAAACTCCGAAAGACAGACATTCCGCAACGGCAATTTCCAAAAAGAAAATCCAACATGAAGTAGGTAATTTCTTTTTTTCTTGAAATTGGAATACATGAATTGTTATTTGTACTATTTTACCCTTTTCTACATTATCGCTTCATTCTGAACAAAGGAGAAATTGCTGCCGTTTTCTCCCTTTTCCAAATGATTTCAACATTTAACAAAATTATAGATTCATCCAAATTCATAACATAAATTTTGCAAATAACAAAGTCGACATTGTTCAAATGATGTAAACTTTCAAGGGATAATAATCATTCTTTGAACAGCAAACATCATTTTCTTCCCACACTGTTTTTCAAACACTCTTTCTTTGGGTATTGGAAACTAGATCTAGGGTTTGTATGGTAAAGGGTGAAGTCAGTATCTGGCTACCCCTGGTCATGGTCATAAATGTTAATCCATCACCGACCAGTTGAAACAATACAGGACATGATTACATAACATTTGCATATCTCACCCCTTTACACTGTAATGTTTGTTTGTGACAGTAAACCCATGTTACAGCTTTTATCCCATACACTACTTCTCTTTGACATTTCACTCTTAAAAATGATTTGACAACTTACATGCATTTTGAACAAATTTTGAATTATATCTATACAATTTTTGATTTGTGGATATTTCCTTTTCCTATCCATATTATGTCTTCTAGACAGGCTACTGAGAAAAATGTTTTGAAATTGTCGGTATGAAAATTTTGAAAATGCACATTTGACACAAGTCATTTTCTCTGATAATCAGACAAAAGTGAGAAAATTAAAAATAACACATTTTTTTTTAAATTAGGAAACAGAATGTTTTTGACCAGTCTCACACACCAATTCTTTTACCTCAAAATTCTGACCTTCAACCACCCTAATGGAGAAGGCTTTTGAGGACAGGGTGAAAAAAGGAATAAGTCCTGATACCCAGAGTTATCCTCTTTTCCTACAATATTTTCTACCCTCAAACCTATTGTCAAGGCCACATTTGATCTGTGGTCTGCAAATACTTTCGGTGTGGAGTGGACAAGTCTAAAGTTTTGCCATCTGTGTAAGGGTTTAGTCTAACCCTAACCCAAATGATAAAAAATTAGAATATTTCAAGTCCACAGCATTTAAATATGACCGATAAAATGTGATTGTTTATTGGAATTTAGTTTAACTTAGTTTAACCCTTTACCAAACAATCCTTTGTTTTAACGACCCTTGTGAAGAAAGAAAAACCTTTTGAAAACATTGTAGGTAAAGGAGAAAATGCTGGTAACCAGTATTTTCTCCTTTTTCTACAATGTTTTCTACCCCATCAAAGACAAGTCCAAACATGTGAGTAAAATTTAATTTGTTGACTCCAAATGCTTTCAATTCAGTTGAGTCAATAAATTTGACGTTTGGTAACAATTTAAACATGTATTTTACATCTCTTGAGAAACAAATTCATACAACTCGTACTAATCTCTTCGGGTACTGCTTCCTGGGAACCAAAACAAAACTCGTGCCAAATGTGTGAGATTTATATTTAACCCTTTAACAATCAATCCCTAGTTTTTACGACCCTGAGACAGAAGCCTTTTAAAAACATTGTAGGAAACGGAGACAATGCTGGTAGCCAGCATTTTCTCCTATTCCTGCAATGTTTTCTACTCTGCTGGAAACAAATTTCAATTTTTGAAATATTTAACTTTATTTTGTCGTCTGCAAGTGATTTCAATTTGGACCTGTTTAATATTTTGTCGTTTGGTAAAGAGTTAAAAAAAGAAAATATTGTGTATAACGGACCAATTGATAGTTACCAGCTCTTTCTATGTTTTTACAATGAATCTGAAGTCGTCTATATTGCAATTTGACCGGAATGTCAGTATTAACCGCTCAGTCCCTAGTAGACGGTAGACCAATTTGAGACTTACCCAAATTGAAACAATTTGCATAAGACAAACAAGAACTGAAAAAATTACAATTCAGAGTTTAAGACTTCCACAGAGAAGCTCTATATGGAACATACAATAGCTGTACATGTATGATAAATTTTTGCATTGAATGGATCATGTGTACAAGGTAAACAGCAAAAAAGTATTTCACACAGGTAGATCCCCTCTCCCTCTCTCTGATGTTCATGTATTTCTGTATGGTAAGAAATACAACTAAAATAATTTTCAAAATAATTTTGAGAATTAACTCTTAATAATCTCGGAACATATTCTTTTATCAAATTTCATGCTGGTTAACAGCATTTCAGAATATTCTTATTCTCATGAAAATCGTGATTTATTGTGTAACCCTTCACCCACGAGAGAATAAACTTGTACCCGTCAGTGTTTACAGAATTCTTTACAAGGTACAAATATCAACAAGGACCCATCAACAAATAGTTAGAACTAACATCTCACGATTATCAATCGTAAAAGTCAAGAAAAGGGTTATTTGACATGAAACTAAAGTGTCGGGGAAATGTCTTCAAAAGTGTCGGGGAACTGTCTTGTCGTGGAACTGTCTTGAAACCGTTTTTTTTTTATTTTTATTTTTGTTTAATTCCGCCCGTTAATCTACTGAAAATGCTTCACGTGAAACAAAGTTTATGCCATACACTTAATTTTATCATGTATAGAATAATATTTCTGTAAGCGATGTTCGCCCCGTAATAGACGTATTTCAATAGCGCGCAATACTCAACACGTTGAAAAGTCCGGCACAACATCGTCATTTTCGTCATCAGTGGGCGAAAAGTTAACTTTTATCCTCATCATCAGAAACTTAATAAGATTCTTTAAAAATTGGCTCGTACATGTACGGCCTTACCGGCCCAGAATCGTCTATTTCTTCGTCTTCAATATCGCTCAGTTCACTACCGTAAACAACGTCCATATTGAAACAAGCTCTCCTATGACGTCACAAATCAAGGGACGCAAAAATAAGTAAGGGAGATAAGCGATGCAATAAAAATTAATAAGCAGAAATATGAATTGAAAAAAAGTACTTTTACTAATTTTTTTTTTCTAATTACAACATTACCAGGTTACCATTTGATAAGTGTAGATTTGAAAATTAACCATATCTGAAACTTGTTGATTTGCCCTTTAACCAAACAGAATAATACACATAGAGTTCCTTCGGATAGCTATCGATTATATATCAAATGTCTTTATTCTTTGATATATTAACCCATTACCAAACGACAAAATTTCAGACCTGTCCAAAATAAAAGTTGCACACGAAAATTCAAAGCGATTGTGCACTGGGTAAAATAAGTATCTTACTTAGTAGAAAGCATTGTGGGAAAGAAGAAAATGCTTACAAAAGCACTTTCTCCTTTGCTCACAATGCTTTCATAAATAGTGACCATAACATAATCTCAAAACAACACCACGTCATATAATAACCACACAACGTAATAAGAAGACTACAAAACGTAATGTGAAAACTGCATGATACAACAATTTTACCATACAAAGTATTAAAACGACATCATAATGATTAAGGAAAAGGCCATGACGTAATTTCAAAACCACATCACGTAATATAATAACAACGCAACGTAATTCGAAGACTACCAAACGTAATGCGAAGACTACATGACATAACAATTTAACACCATAACGTAATCTAAAAACACCATCACGTAATATAAAGACCACATAACGTAATCTCAAAACCACATCACGTCATATAATATCCCCACAACGTAATAAGAAGACTACATAAGGTATTGAGGAAACTACATAACATAACAATTTAACACCATAACGTAATCTAAAAACACCATCACGTGATATAAAGACCACATAACGTAAAGCAAAGACCACACCTCGTAACGCATATATAAAATAATGGAATAAAAAAACGACTAGACGATCTAAAATATCACCAAAAGAAATGTTTTATGACAACATAAGACAGTTATGGCGTTCCATACGATACGGTGATTTTTTTCATATTTGGACATTTATTGTGCACCGTACCGCCTCAAGTCCATCGTAAATTTTCCGGCAGCAAAAGATAGAGCGCTAGACTGACTTTTTGTTTTGTCGGTTTAATCTGTATTGCAGCGAAATACAATTAGCTTTCAGTAACAAACATGACCAAAGACAAATTTTTAAACCTTTCATTACCTTAAGAGCTTGTAGAAGTCGTTTATAACATCTAAATCTCGGAATACAAGTGACAAAATTTATCGTGCATGGCGGCCATTTTGTGTGTTTTCGGGAACATAAATTACTCGAGTACCAGATGAAACGAACTATTTATTCTTATGTTCAGCGTTTAAATTGAAAATATTTGTATTTCAAACGAAGGGTGATTGAATATGTAAGCAACAGGTATGTTCAAATCCTAGTTTTGTGATCTATTTGTGAAATTATGAGAGTTCAATCTTGCGCACAAAATCTGTGCGGAGATTTCAACTGGTTTTGTCTTGATCGTCTCTGTACCCAGAGGCGACCAGTCAAAAAGTAACATCACCTTTGGGGACAGTTATCAGTACTAGGAATCTAGCCAAATTTGATGCGTCTATATAGTACTTGTTGCATTAAACAATCTGTGCAACTTCCACAGAAAAGGGACCAGTAATGTAGACTTTGGTGCGTAAACAAGACTTGGTCATACAATGGCTAATTTTCCTAAATTGATGGGATGATCTACATCATTTTTAATAGGGTTCAATCTCTTTAAAACAAATAATCAGTGCAAATTTCAAAAGAATTCGATCAAAAATGATGATTTTATCATGTAAATAAGAAATTTAAATTTTCAAGATTGATAGGGTTCAAGCTATTGATGATATAAAGTAACTGCAAGTTTCATGAAAATTTGACCACAAATGCGGACTTTAAAACGTAAACACGGAAAAGACTGATGGGCAGACAAATAAACAGACGGATGGAAAACACGCAATTGCCAGAGTTGTAAACAAGGTGACCACCATTGTCGTATATTGCATGGTGGAAATTGTAGAAATTATCTGCTAGTTAATACTAGGTGTTTTCCCATGTTTCGTTCAGTTTTGCTGACCGGTAAAGCTAAAAACCCTGAATTTATCATACATTTATTTAACTCACTCACCAGTGATAGGGGTCATAGTCCTTGGATCAATACATTTGTAGAACTCCTTCACATCTCTGTACTTCTTCCCGTGAAGATGGATCTCTTGCTTGTGCGAAATCAAACTTTCAACTATCGATTTAAAGACAGGTGAAGCCAGACAGAGAACAACCTTGGAAGCAACAAGTTGGCGACCATCCATGACAAGAAAAACATCATTTAAATCATCCAATTCTGTAGTTTCGCTTTCCCAGGGTTTCTCCGTCATAGACATCTCTTCTTCATCCACAGTCCCTCTTGAATTATCAACTCTCTTTTCAACATTAACATGGGCATCTTCGTCTTCTTTCTCATTATGGTGGTTGTCATTGCTGTCTTCTTCGCTGTCTTTTGTCTTCTTTTTTCCTATTTCAGCAATCTCTTCTTTTGCACTAACACTTCCTTCTGCGCATTCATCATTAAATGTAGATGTGTTTACTTGCGCCATTTTTGCTGAATCAAGGTCACTCAATGTTGTGCGTAAAATTGATTGTCCTTTGCTGAATATTTTATACGGTGTATGAACTATGAGACTATCCTATTGATCTATAACAACTATCCTTATTAAAATAAATCTTTATTTGTAACAACAAACTTCTTGGACCTAGTTATACAGCGAAAGATTTCAAACCTAGATCTAGTTAAATGTTTGTGTGTAGGCCTCTCTTATTACAACCTTTTATAAGTGGTAACTGGACCGGAAATTATTTACAACCAAAAGTTGGTTTACAGAACATGTTCAGGTGGGTTGAAAATCAACCCCTTCTCTTACCAAACAAAAAAGAGTAGACTTTACCAAACTCAAATCATTTGCGGGACATCCTTAGCAGACGACAAGTTATATGTAGCCCAATATATGAGATTTGTCTTCAAAAGGCTAGAAAACACTGCTAGCATTTTCTCCTGACGAGTATGTAAAGAATTCAAAACTGCAGATTTGGAGAAGAATTTTAAGATTTGAAATATTTTTGGAGTTTTGTCACTATGGCAACCAGAGTTTTCAATAGATTCTTTGAGGAAATTCTGAAGAGGGCCATGAGAGAGTATAATTTCTGTGAAGATGCACCAGAATTGGATGGGTAGCTTTAGAGATGTTTAGTCCTTTACCACACAATCTCGACTTTTAATGACACTAAAAAAAAAAAAGGCTTTTGAAAACATTGTGAGAAAAGAAGAAAATGCTTACCAGGTAATCAGCATTTACTCCTTTTCCCACAATATTTTCTACCCTTCTGGAAACAAATTTCAATTTTTGAGTCACCTTTATTTTGTCATCTGCAAATGCTTTCAATTTGTTATGGTCTAAAATTTTGTCATTTGGTACAGAGTTAGTGCATGCTAAGGAGCCCTTGGTCAGTAGAGCTTAAGTTGAGAGTTGTAAACAAGGTGACCATCATTGCCCTATATTGCTCACCTAGTGGAAATTGTTTTCCATATTTTTTTTCAGTTTTGCTGAGTAAATTAAGCAATTTTGAAAAAGTAAAATAAGCTGCCTTACAGAGACTGTTTAAAGATATTTCATTCCATATTTACCATCTACCAATCTCAAAACTTAAGACTGGTCAAAATTGAAAACATTTGCAGAAGATAGATATGGCTCAAATAATGGGACTTGTCTCTGAAGGGTAAGAAAACATTATGGGAAAAGGAGAAAATGCTGGTTAACGCATGGGCAGACATATGCATGACATAAGCCCACTGGGCTTTGGCGAGTAGAGTTAAAAATCATGACAAATATGTCATGTTCAAAGAATGGGATGGCAATGTAGTGGTGTAAAGACTTTGACATTTTATGATATCTCTATTCTTACTGAAGACATTTCTTCAAACTTGGACTAGTTGTTAACTATCAAAAGTAGAGCCCATACAACAAGGGGAGAGAACCAGCAAAGTACTTTTTTTTACAGTTATTCTCCCTTTTCCAACTAAAAATTTCCAGTGAAAAGCAAGTGCAGCCAAGTTTTGGCACCCACATGCGGTGCTCTTGTTTGTTGTATTGTGGCTGCCAGTGCACCTATCCATGCTTTCCTGGAGTTTCTTTTACCAGTATTTTACACAGTAATTTTTCATGTGCCACTGACCTCTTTCCCACAGTTCCATCTTTGAAGCAATATACAGCAGTGAGAGATTGATGAATCCTGATGCAATGACTATCTTTAACTCTTTACCAAAAAAAAACCTAGAGGCCCTTGAGGGCCTGAAATCGCTCTACTGGCAGAGATTTTGCTTTTTTGCTAGCATACATTATGAATTCATGAAAAAGGAAAACAAAAAACAAAAAAAAAATAAGAAATGGGCTTGAACCCATTAAGACAGCATAAGTAAGCATAGTGAATTGAACAAATAATGAAAAAAAAAAAAAAAATGAAGTACAACTTCTCAAAACCTATTGTTTGGAATGCAGCCAAATTTGACAGGGTTTCAGTATGCATTGTATTTAACAATCTTAGCAAATTTCAGAAAAATGTGACCAACAATATGGTCTTTGTTGAGTTAACAATACTAAGTCATCAAATGGCTGCTTTTCGTACACTGATTACTAGATTTTCTTCACTTTTAACAGAGCTCAATCCCTTGATGACCAAATAATTTTTGCAAGTTTCAAAAGAATTGGATGAAAAATATGGACTTCATTACCCAAACAAGTAATGGAAATTTTCAACTTTAAATGGCTTCCTTTCCCAAACTGATTGTCAGGTTTTTTTTCAAAATCAACAGGGCACAAGCTATTGATGATACAAAGCAACTGTGCAATTTTCACAAAAACCCGACCACAAATGCGCACTTCATTACATAAACAAGAAATTGAAATTTTCAATTTCAAATGGCTACTTTTCCCATACTAATTGTCAGATTTTTTTCAAAATCAATAGGATTCAAGCTGTTGATGATATAAAGCAATTGTGCAAGTTTCATGAAAATCTGACCACAAATGCAGACTTTATCTCGTAAACAAGAAATGGAAATTTTCAACTTCAAATGGCTACTTTTCCCATACTGTTTGTTGGATTTTTTTTCAAAAGCAATAGGGTTTAAGCTATTGATGAGATAAACAAACTGTGCAAGTTTAGAAAATCCGACCACGAATGCAGACTTTATCGCGTAAACAAGAAACAGACTAACGGACGGAGGGACGAACAGGCAGACTGATGGACGGATGACGAAACCATACCTTTCAGCAGTAGAGCTAATAACCCGACAAGATTTTGGACTAGACCAAAGCATTTGCAGACAAGAATTTAAATGCAAGTTAAATGGTTGTTTTTTGTATTTTATAGGGTAGAAAACATTGTGGGAAAAGGAGAAAATGCTGGTCACCATCATTTTCTCCTTTTCTGACAATATTTTCAAAAGCCTTCTTGTTTCAGGGTAGCTAAAACTCAGCGTTGTGTGGTAATGGGTTAAGCCTACAATAGAAATTGGCTTTGAGGATTTGAACAAGCCATCATGTTTTCAAGCCATGTACCTTACAGACTAAGCTACCAGGCTCGGCAAGATGGGGAGGGAATCAAACATGAGAGTAATACCATTCTAATTATAATATGTGACAAAGAATTGCCATTTTATTTTACCAATACTAAAAATTACAGATACATTATGCGTTTACAAACAATGACATAACTATATACAAGCTTATTCATGAAAATGCAGATCTATATTTCATATTACGTGTACATACAGTGAAAGGAAAATTCTTACGACAACAATTTACACCTTTCCAAATTGGAAGCATTAGATGATGACAAATCTGGCTCAAGTGATAGGATCTACCCATGAAATGGAGAGAAAACATAGTGGAAAAAGGAGAGAATCCTGACTGCCTATATTTTCCCTTTTTCCAAAAATGTTTTCAAAATCTTTCTTTTTTCAAGATTGTTAAAACTTGAAATTTTTTGGAAAAGGATTCAACTTAATACCACATACATAAATCTATTGAGGTTCCTGTCACAAACACATTTTGACAACAGGGTGAGAAAAAGGGCATTCACTTGTTACAAGCAAATGTAGACTTCCAGGCTGAAAGCATTTGCACACTACAAATTAAATGTAGCTCAAATGATGGGATTGTCTTTGTATAGAGAGAATGCATTGTTTGAAAAGGAAGAAAAGCGCCACTTATCAGGAAGTTCTGAATTCCCGACAATGCCTTAACCCTTTACCACACAATCCCGAATTTTGACAACCCGGAGGATGATGAATAATGAATGAATAGCGTTTTAAGGCCCGTCGACAACTTAGGTCATATTGGGCGCACTTACTTAGTAAACAATAATGCGAGGTGAAAATAACATACATGTGCAACAACATAAGACAAACATGATAAATGAGGAATGGACGAAACACAAAATGATGCCCCTTTTGTCGCCTTTTACGACATGCATGCTGTCACTTTTGTTCCGCCGGATGAAATGGCAGATGTGACGATCGCGGGACTGCAGTGGTTTATTCTTATACCCCCGATTAAACCACACGGGGTCCCACAGGCCAATTGATTCCCATTCCAAACCCTATTTACATCGAGAAAAAAATACAGGATTTGGAATAAGAACTACCCAGCCTGCTGCAATCCTACGAATTACGAGGAAAGCAGCCGTTTGTCTCTAATTTTAGTCGCCTTCTACGACATGCCATAGAGAAAGGCCGAGGTCCTATTCTATAAATTAAAAAAAACCCGGGACCCCACGGGGAGAAAAAATACTGGTCACGAGCATTTTCTCCATTTTCCACAGTGTGATCTATCCTTTCAAAGACAAATTTGTTCAATTGAGCCAAATATAATAACTATGTTGACTCCAAATGCGTTCAATTTGGACAAACAGAAAATTTTATTACCTGGTACAGGTCTAATGTTTTCTATGCTTTGAAATAAAAATTCTTTGACTGATCAAAATACTTCCTAATTCTGTCATTGGAGCCACATGTAACATATCGTCTGGAAATGTTTTCAATTTGGACAAGTTCTAAATTTTGTTGTCTGGTAAATGTTTAGTAAATGGTATGGTTATCTAATTGGTTAATGGTAAGTCCTTATGGAAATAAATATAACAATAATAACACCCTGTGAAGTTTTTAAAGGTACATTTCCCTTTAGCTTGAGATACAGGGTGTCTCAAAGTAACCGTAACCATTTCAAATGCTTAACTCTTTACCACACAATCCCGACTTTTAACGACCCTGAGAGAGAAAGCTTTTGAAAACATTGTGGGAAAAGGAGAAAATGCTGGTAACCAGCATTTTCTCCTTTTCCCACAATATTTTCTGCCCTTCAAAAATAAAAATTTCAATTCTTGATTCACATTTATGTTGTCGTCTGCAAATGCTTTCAATTTGGACTAGTCCAAAATTGTATGTTTGGTAAAGAGTTAAAATTCTTAATCACAGTAAACACCCTGCAAAAGTGTTGAAAGCGAACTTTTCATACAACAATTATGTTTCAATAGATGTGCCTATCACCACAAAATATAATACAGATTTTGAAAATAATGATCTGTTACCGACATATTCCCAACAATGTCCTTTTTGTTTTATTATCACCATGCAATATGTTCAAAAGTCTTAATCACTACATAGCAAATTTCATTATTCATAGAACTAACTTCAATTATATCAAATTAAAAGGGACAGGATAAAATTTTTTTGGCTAGAATTACAGCAAAATATTTCAGATATCAATTAACCCTTTAACAAACAATCCTGTGTGCTCATGACCCTGAGGAAGAGTCCTTCTAAAACATTGTGGGAAAAGGAGAAAATGCTGGTAACCAGAATTTTCTCCTTTTCCCGCATTGTTTTCCTCCCTGTCAAAGAAGCTCAAGGTCATTTTTTCCACTTTCATATTTGTTGTCTAAAGAACCTTAAAATTTGAAAGGTTTCAAAATTTGTCGCTTGGGAAAGGGTTAAGCCTTTGCCACAGTCTTGACTTTTAATGACCCTGAAAAAGAAGGGTTTTGAAAACAATGTGGAAAAAGGAGAAAATGCTGGTAACCAATATTTTCTCTTCTATAAAAGACAGGAATGACCATTTTCCCAACATTTGATCTATAGTCTGCAAATGCTTTCAATTTGGTCCAGTCAAAAAATTTTGATATTTGGTAAAGAGTTACACCGAGTTGGTATTGATTCTTATCATTAATTTTGTCATCTAAGATGGTGTGGTTAACTTGTTTACCTTAAAGAGGCCCTGATACTCATTTTCAGCCAGTTTTAACTCATTTTGTCTTTATTTTATCAAACTATAGTCATTCTCATATCTTCATGCCAAATATTTCACCTCACGGTTGCAAGGTTGCTTAGATTACGGTCGATAGAAAATGCATTTCGCTGAGTTGCGGCCTTCCATGTAAACAGACTCGTCGTTTCCAGTTTTTGAATCGAAGATTTCGATGTGTCCGTTATACACTCGGGTAGATTCGTATGATGATCATGCATTCTGTCACGTGACTATATTTGACCTTCGCCCTGTGTCTAATGAGGTAAACGAAGGAAAATGGAGGCTTCTCTGTTGCAGCCTCGATTTTCAGACGGAGGTCGCGGCCTATATATGCAAATTACACTGTATCCGACTCTAGGCGGAAACCAACGATAAATTTCCGTGACGCACCGCCATTGTTTACAGCTCTGATTGTCAGCCAGTTTTCTTCTGACCAATGTTCGGTTTCTAATACAAATCTCTGTGTTTCTTTTTTTCAAGTACACCATGTATGTCAGTAATTTATCCATGTTTACACAAAGGCCTGATTTCTGTACCATTCTAAATTGTTTGAAATTTAACAGTGTTCTTGCTCACCGGCTGTAGACGGGCATCTTTAAGTTTTCTAATTCTATATTGCAACTACTTCTCCAATCACATTTTGAGAGACAGCAAAGTAGTTCCCCAGAAGAGAACAGATATCAGAAAGCTAATAAACCAAATTCTTTTGACAAATATAAAAAACTAACATTTACCAACATATGATAAAATTACATGTTTGAAATGGTAACAGATATTGTGAAACACCCTGTATGCAGTATAAAAAGGTAAACCTACTGCATCAATGTACTCTATTTTACTCTTTATCACAAAAACAAAATTTAAAGCTAGTAGAAATCAAAATTTTTGCAGGCAACAATTTGGTTCAAATGATAATTTTTTCCTAAGGTTAGAAAACATTGTGGAAAAAGGAGAAAATGCTGTTCACCATTTTGGGAAAAGGAGAGAATACTGGTTACAACCAGCACATTCTCCATTTCCGACATTGTTTTCTACTCTTCCAAAAACGGAATTTTATTTTAGAGTCACTATCATTTTGGCAACTGCAAAAGCTTTCAATTTAGGAAAGCCTACAATTTTGTTGCTTGGTAAAGATTTAAAACACATGATTGTCTTGTAAAGGGGTAATCTTTTCCTATAAAGGCTAAATCTAGACTTCTTAAAAAATTCATAAAGGAGAAAATATTTACAGAAAAAGGAAAATACATGTACTTTCCCTGAATTGTGTAGAAAATATTGTGGGACATGGAACCATTGTTTACTAAAAGCAATGGTTCTTTTCTCAACAGTGTTTTCGAAAGTAAATTATAACTTGGGCATAAAAGGTTGTATTCATGCAGTATTGGGGTAATTTTTCCTTTAAAACCTTTACCACACAGTCCTGTGTTTTAACCATCCTAAGGAACGACCCCTTTGAAAACATGGTAGGAAAAGAAGTAAATGCTGATAAACAGCATTTTCTCCTCTTTCCACAATTTTTTCTCTGTTTTACAAAGCAGATTACTTAGTTCTATTGACATTTAACCCTTGGGCTGCTAAGCACAAGTCACTAACCTTTTGTGAATGATTTAGATCAAGACCAGACTGCACAGAATGTGCAGTCTGATCTTGGTTCTACACTGTCTGAAAAGGAGATGTTGTTCCCCAAAACATAACTTTGAAATAGCAATATTTGGGATTTGGGTTCAAACTATCGAATTCAAAAATTCATTTTAGTAATTTAGCAGGATAAAGTTTAATTTGATGTCTGCAAATGTTTTCAAATTGGAAATGAGTCAAATTTTGTCAGCTAGTAAAGGATTAAAATCCTACCATTGTTACATGATAAAATATGCAATGTCTGCATAACCTGAAAATCCCTGTCCACTTCTGTTGCAAGATTTAGAGAGAAATCAAATAAGACAATCTGCACCCTGTGGTTCACAAATATTGTGGGAAAAGGTGGAATCGCTTGTAACAATCATATGCATTTTTTTCCACGATGTTATCTTTGTTGGAAAAATGATATCTTACTTTCTTACAATTGCATCTTTATTATGTAATTTTCGATAGTTTCTTTGCAGGTCTTACCACAAATGTATGATGACGAGTTAACTCCACACCAGACGACAAAAATTTAACAATTGTCCAAATTTAAAGCAGCTGCAGAAAACAAATATAACACTGTTTAACCCTTTACCAAACGACAAAATTGTAGACCAGTCCAAAATGAAAGCATTTGCAGACGACAAATTAAAGGTGGCCCAAATGACGAAATCTGTACTTGATAGGGCAGAAAACATTGTGGGAAAAGGAGAAAATGCTGGTTACCAGCATTTTCTCCTTTTCCCCCAGTGTTTTCAAAAGGCTTCTTTCCAAGGGTCGTTAAAAGTCGTGATTGTGTGGTAAAGAGTTAAGTAATGGGACATTTTGTTAAAACTCATTGATTACAATGTGGGAAAAGGAAGAAACTCTGGTTAGCTCCATTTTCTCCTTTTCACACAGTGCTTTCAATAGATTTCTTACTTATGGTTATTAACCCCCTTACCAAATGAGGAAATTTCTGACATCCACTTAGAAGGCATTTGGAGATGACAATCTAATGTTAAAATGATGTTTTCTGTCTTTGATGGGGTAGAAAACATTGTAGGAACTGGAGAAAATGCTGGTTACCTTTTCCCACAATTTTGTTCAAAAAGGCTTCTCTTTCAGGGTCTTTAAAAGTCAGGATTGTTTGGTAAAGGGTTAGAACACTGGGTCATTTAGTAAAGGGATTATCTTGTCTCAGTGCTCAAGTAACAAAAGGGAGCTAAATCAGAAATGGATTTTGTTCAGCATAGGTTACCTCCTTTGACCTAAGAAATTTATCAGGAATCTTGAATTGTCTGAGCTTCGTACAGGTGGAGGGTTCTTGAACACTCCAACTTCTGAATTAGAATAGAAAACACCTTTGAAAAGATCTTTGTTAAACATATTTTCATACGTGTCTTCCCACAATGTTTTCAAAGACCTTTTTCCTCTTCTCTAATTTTTCCTGCTTGTTAAAACAAGGAATTGTTTGGAAAAGGATTCCATTTTTACAAACACGGGTAGGCAATAGTGAATTAATTCACTATGATTAAAATGTAGTATTCTAACACCACAAACATAGATATATTTAATGCAGACAACAGATTAAAATAATGCAATTTCAAGCCTTTTTTCAGGCAAGGGTATCTTGACATAGTCTCGAGTGGTCCAAGATCTGACTGCTTCCATAAACTTATCTGTCTGATCTTGATCCACACTAACAGCAAAAGCCACTGAAGCGGTGCTAGACATTGTAAAAGTGAACTCTTTACCAGACTTCTATAGTTTTAGACGAGTCCAAATTGAAAACATCTGCAGATCACAAATTAAATGTTGCTCAAAGGATGGAATTTGTCTTTAAACTCTTTACCAAACAACAAAATTGTAGACTAGTCCAAATCGAAAGCATTTGCAGAGAACAAAATATATATGGCTCAAAAACTGAAATTTGTTTTGGGAAGGCTAGAAAACATTGTGGGAAAAGGAGAAAATGCTGGTTACCAGCATTTTCTCCTTTTCCTACAATGTTTTCAAAGGACTTCTGTCTCAGGGTCGTTAAAAGTTGGGATTGTGTGGTAAAGGGTTAAAAACATTGTGGTAAGAAAAGAAAATGCTGTTTACCAGTATTTTCTCCTTTTCCCACAATGCTTAAAAGGTCTTGGTAAAGCATTCAAATTAAATTGTGGTCATTTAAACATTATAACACAAGTGAGAACTTGGTGCACAGGGTGAACACATTCATAGCTTTGCACAGTATAACTGACACTTTTAATACTACCAAGTTTCACAATTTTATACAGTACAAGCGTCTCTAATATATCATGATTAAAAATATGATGCATACATAATTACACTTATTACTGAGAGAAAAAAGAAAACAAGCACCACCCATGGGTGCCGACATTTGGCTGCGGTTTGCCTTTTCAGTACACATTCAAAGCTGTAAAAGGGGCATAACTGTGTCAAAAAAACATTGAAAGTTACCTGCCATTCTGGTATGGTTTTCCTTTTGAAAGTTAAGAAATGCATGCTGCCTAACTAGACAAGATTAGTAATAACACAGAAATGAAAAATGCCAAAGTTTCAAACAATGACAATGACGACAGGGTTTTGACAATACCTTGATGTTTTCTTTGAAAACAGTCGGGCAATAAAAAAGTCCTTTAAATTGCAAATAATTAAAATGAAAGTATGCAACAATAATGACTTACTGTATCAAAAAAAATGGACTAAATACTAACTAGATCTAAAATACAAAGTTTATAGGATTGTACACTTCCTTCTTTCCTTCTTTTTACGTTTCTGTCCATTATTTTGTTGACTGGCCCTCATCTTCCTTCCTCTAATTTCACGCATTAAATCATAAAATACCTTAAAAGAGAGAAAAAAGAGCAAAATTATGCAAAGTTTTTAAGGAACACTTAGTACTCATAAAAATCAAATATTTTTTTTCATAGTTATCAAATTTATGCCTTAACACACAAAAAAACAACTTTTATCGACCCTGAGGAAGAAGGCTTTTAAAGACATTGTGGGAAAAGAAGAAAATGGTGGTAACAAATTGTGGCTGCTAACAAAATGTCTTTAAACTCTTCATCACGTAATAAAATTTTAGACTGGCCCAAACTGAAAGCATTTGCAGATAACAAATTCAACATGACTCAAAAACTGAAATGTGCCTTTTGAAGGGTAGAAAACATTATGGAAAAAGAAGAAAATGCTGGTTACCAGCAGGTTACCAGCATTTTCTCCTTTTCCAAATGTGTTCCAAAGACATCTTTATCAAGGTCGTAAAAACTCAGAATTGTGTTGTAAAAGGTTAAATACATTGTAGGAAAAGGGGAAAATGCTGCTAACTAGCATTTTTTCTCTCTTTCCCACAATGTTTTCTAACCTTTCGAAGACAAATCAACTAATATTCAACACAATACATTTGACCCCTGCAAATACCTTCTATTGCACTGGTTGAAAATTTTATTGTGTGGCAAAAAGTTTAAGAATTATCCCTTTACCACACAATCCTGAGTTTTAACGACCCTGAGGAAGACGGCTTTTGAAAACATTGTGGGAAAAGGAGAAAATGCTGGTTAACAATATTTTCTCCTTTTCCTACAATGTTTTCAAAGGTTTCTTTTCCCTCAGGGTCGTTGAAACTTGGGATTGAGAAAGGGTTACAGGAATTTATGATCTGGAAAAAAGACCAAAATATGGCAGGTTTCTTTTTTTTAAAAAAAAAATATCTAACAAAATATCTAAGAATGTAAATCCAAGATCACACAGCACATTCTGGGCATTCTGATCTTGAAGTATACTGTCTGCAAATGCAAATCAAGTTGTGTTGAAAACTAAAAATTTATGGAAATTCTTTAACCCTTTAACAGACAACAATATTTTAGACAAGTCAAAATTGAAAGCTTTTACAGATAACAAATTAAATAAGGTTCAAATATGAAATTTTCTGTGAAAGAGTAGAAAACATTGTGGAAAAAGGAGAAAATGCTGGTAACCAGCATTTTCTCCTTTTGCCTCAATGTTTTCGAAGGCTTTCTTTGTCAGGGTTGTTAAAACTAGGGATCGTGTGATAAAGGGTTAAAACCAAAACTCAATTAACTATCAGCATCTAACAAACATTCCAACATGTGCAAAGCAATCATATTCTAATTCCAGCATTTAACACTTTACCAATCTGATGTTTTAAGGAGTCTAAGAAAAAAAACCTTTTAAAAACATTGTGGGCAAAGAAGGAAATACCGTAAACAGGCATTTTCTCTGTTTCTCACAATGTTTTCTAACATGGTGGACAGTAGAGATCAAGATCAGATTTCATGTTCCATGCAAACTGATCTTGATCTACACTGTCTGCAAAAGTATTAGTAAGGATTGTACGGCAGGCACTCCAAAGGTTAACATAAAAATTTTATGCCGTAGTCGATCCTACAGACTTAATTGCCTATTTATTATATGCTAAATTTAGTTTATCATAAAATTTTGTACAGTTCTTCAGTCAATAGATATTTATACATAATATGCTAGAATTCAATTAAAGCTCTACTAAACCACATAACTTAGTTCCTCAATTTCCTTACACTTTCAAAGACTAGGGTATTTTAAATCGGACTTTGAAAAGGAAAGTAGCTGAGCTCTGTCAGTTATACTTTTCCAAAGACGAATTTTATCATTTGAGCACCTTTTTGGTCATCTGTAAAGTCCAAGTGAAGTAATTTGATTGGGAAAAGCCATCTATATAGATCTGTAACTTTCAGCTATTGCCTTTTATCCTGTCACCTTCTTTAATTTCGACCCGATAACAGGGTGCCGTATATTTTTTTTGTTATCCGTCAGCTGGTCACATGACTGCCAAGTGCGCACCTGCCAACTGGGACTATTTTCAACTAAGCGTCTTACTGCCAAAATAAATGAATTAATCGCTAGCAAATACTTTTGCTCGTTTAATTATCTGTTTTGTTGAAACACATTGTCTTCTACGCCACAATATTTTCTCCGAATATACGTCACTTTTAATCATTATGACGTAGCCACTATCATTCATGACGTCATTATTGCAGCAGCATATTCAGAGGGCTTTGTATACACAGTTCTTCATTCTTTTAAAATTTCTTATAGATCTTGTGAGAAAGGTGTCAATGTGCCTTATTTCGAGCGAAAAGTTTAGTTTAGTCAGATTTTAGATTATAATTGAGAAAAAGGATAAGTGAAATAGACAGTTGGTGTCTTGGATTGGGAAAGTCTATAAGGCTCGGCTCCGGAAATTTATTAAAGGTACGGTCTTTATCAATGTTTTTTTATTTCGTTTGTTTGCTTTGTTCCGTTACAGTGAGTGACAGGATAAATAGAACAGATAGTTGGTGTCTTGGATGGGTTAAGTTTATCGGGCTCGGCTCCGAAATTTATCCGGTTCGCCTTTGGCTCACCAGATAAATTCCTCTGCCTTGCCCGATAAACTTAACCCATCCAAGACACCAACCATCTATTCTCTATAAACACTTCATCACATGATAAAATGTTAGACCTGTCTATATTGGAGGCATTTAACCCTTTACGGCGTAGTCCCGAGTTTTAACAACCTTGGGAAAGGAACCCTTTTGAAAACATTGTGGGAAAAGGAGAAAATGCTGGTGACCAGCATTTTCTCCTTTTCCAACAATGTTTTCTACCCTATTTAGGACAGAAATCATCATTTGAGCTACTTTAAATATGTCGTCTGAAAATTCTTTCAATTTTGACCAGCCTAAAATTTTGTGGTTTTGTAAAGAGTTAATAGACAATAAGGTGAGTGTGGCTCAAGTGCTGGGATTTGTCTTTGAAAGGACAGAAAACATTTTGAGAAAAGGAGAAAATGCTATTTACCAGCATTTTCCCCTTTTCCTAAAATGTTTTCAAAAGCCTTCTTTCACAGGGTCTTTAAAACTTGTGACTGTGCAGTTAAAGACACACTTCATCATTCAAGTGACAATTTCTTTGTCATCTGTAATGGCTTTTAACCCTTTACAACACGGCAAAATATAAGACCTACTGAAATTGAAAGCATTTGCAGAAGACAATTTCATAGAGGCTCAAATGACGCAACTTTTCTTTGATAGGGTAGAAAACTTTGTGGGAAAAGGAGAAAATGCTGGTTACCAGCATTTTCTCCTTTTTCCACAATGTTTTCAAAAGGCCTCTTCTTCAGGGGCATCAAAAGGCGTCACTGTGTGGTAAAGGGTTAATATTGACACATTTCTAAATTTTGTTGTCTGAAAATAAGTTTGGAATGCCATGTATCTTGCTTCATATCTTTCTAAGATTTGTTTGTTTGTATTGGAGTTTAACGCCATTTTAACAGCTTAGGTCATATCATGGCGGTCAGTGACGCCCCCATGTGTTTCCTGGCTTTCTCACACCAGTACTAACACAACTTTTTTTCCAAAGCCACTGACTACTTTTCTCACATGCATCAAAGGTGAGAGGCGAAAAATTGCCAGAAAGGAAGTTTGTCGCAACTGGGTATCGAACCCGCAACCTCCAGATCACGAGTCAGATACGCTAACCACTGAGCTACGGGGCCGGGCATATCTGTCTAAGAAGAGATGTGTGAGTATTCAAACAGTGTTGTTTTTCATTGGCTTCACTCTTCACCAAATGACAAAATTTTAGACATGTCAAATTGGGAGTATTTGCAGGCAATAAAATAAATTTGACTCAAATAGTGAATTTTCATTTTGGAAAGATAAAAAACATTGTGGTTAAGGAGAAAATACTGGGTTTCCAGCATTCCTCCTCTTCCCACAATGTTTTCAAAAGCTGTCTTTCTCAGGACTGTTAACACTCGTAATTGTATGGTAAATGGCCAAAGGTACATTCATAGATGCAACTGTAAGTAGATAGGTGTGCTAAACCCTTGTATCCTGAACCCAGATTTAATTGCTTCTGAAGACTGTGTAGCTCAAGATGAGACTGCACAAAATATATCAAGGATGATTTTGGTGGCTCTAGAAGACTGTAGATTAAGTTCAGACTGTACAGCTACTGCAGTCTGATCTTTGGTCTACATGGCAAATAGATTTTTAATGACCCTGAAAAAGAAGCCTTTTGAAAACATCATGGGAAAAGGAGAAAATGCTGGTAAACAGCATTTTCTCCTTTTCTCACAATGTTTTCTACCCCTCCCAATTCAAATTTCAATTATTCAGTCATATTCATGTTGTCGTCTGCAAATGGTTTCAATTTGGACAAGTCTATAATTTTGTCGTTTGGTAAAGAGTTAAAGGAAGAGATTTGTCTTTCAAAGGATTGAAAACATCATGGAAAAAGGAGAAAATGCTAGTTACCAGCATTTTCTCCATTTCCAACAATCTTTCCAACAGGCCATCTTCCTTCGGTTCCTGAAAACATGTGATTGTTTGATAAAGGATTAAAAGGAAACAAGCTAAAATTGGCAAGGGCTTTCACATACATGTATATCCAACAGAAATTTGCAATCAATGGAATATTATATAAAGAAAAAAAGCTCAGCCTACATTCTTATTTCTTTTTCATGCCAAGATGACCTATGAATTATGAAAGATGGGTACACTACGGCATGATTCATGCCACATATCAATGATTTGTACAAATCTTTCATTCACTACAGGATTATAAATTGTAGGGCATCAGCGCATGGCAATCTGGAAAATGCAGAATATTTTAAAAAATTTATGCGATCAGCACCAATGCTTGGCTGAAGCAGTCACTTAAAGCCTTTGAAAGGTAGAGAACAATAGAGCATTTATTTCTGAACCCATCTACAATGAAGGCAAGTATGGTAGTACCATTGTAAAAAAAGAGAGCCATGATGGGCCTGTACTGCTCCACTGGCTAATAAGTACAAACCATACATACCAACCATTACAATTCAGGGCCAAATGGTTTTCGACAAGAAGACTTATGAAATTTTCTCTACAAAAGCCTATGAAAGGTGTGACCCCAGGGCAAAACCCATTTTTGACCACACAGCTAAAATTATTTGAATCAAGATAATGCCACACGCCAAATAATACAGTCTAGGCCGTGTGGTTATAAATAAGGTCAGGAACAAGTAGATCTGTTCTGTTCTGTTTAAAGTTTTCACCATATAAGCTTATGTAAAAGTTGTGATTTCTAGGGTGAGGCCAATTTTGACTCTATGGCTATAATTTGAACAATCTTGGTAGCGGTCCATTTGATAAATATACATGCAAAATTTTATGGACCAAGGCCTTATTGTTAAAAACCCACAGATTTTTTAAAGTTTTCAACATATAAGCCTATGTTAAACTTGTAACTCCTGGGGCTATAATTTGAAGAAACTTGGTAGAGAGGTCCATTAGATGAGGCTACATGCCAAAAATTGTAGCCTTTGGCCTTATTGTTAACAACCTGAAGATTTTTTAAAGTTTTCACAAATTGAAGCCCATGTAGAACTTGTGACCTGTGGGACTATAATTTGAAAAAAAAAACATGGTAGAGGTCCATTAGATGAAGCTACATGTCAAATTTGGTAGCTCTAGGCCTTATGGTTTTGGACAAGATCTTCTACATTTTTCAGTTTTGTCACCATGGCAACCAGAGTTTTTATTGAAATCAAATTCTTTGGAGGAATTCTGAAGAGGGCCATGGCAGGATCGTTTCTGTGAAGTTTCATCAAAATTGGATGGGTAGTTTCAGAGCAGATGTTTGAAATAAAAGTTAACTCATGCACAGACACACACACGCATGGATGCACGCAGGCACAAGGGACACTGGGCCTTACATAAACCCGCTGGCCTTTGGCCAGTGGGACTTGAATGTTAAAGAAGATGCCTGCAATAAAATTTAATCCATAAATGGCCTATTTAATAGACATAAACTATAAACACATGCACTTGCTTGCCTTTGGCCAGTAGCATATATTTTTTCTGACTTTTTCTCTTTTTGGACAGGAAATGTGTTAACAAATAAAATGCAAAGCTTTTTTTCCAGGTATATTCATTTGGTACCATACTGTAGGCAGAGGGAGGTGGGGAGGTGAGAACGATGCAAGGAAAATTTTATCAAGGATGCTGTCTGTTTCTTGCATTAGTGCATTATGCAGATCTTGGAATTTCTAAAGTATATATCATCTGATATAACCCTTTACCTAACCATCACTAGTCTTTACAACTCTGGAAAAGGTTTTTGAAAACATAATGGGAAAAGGAGAAAATACTGGTAACCAGCATTTTCTCCTTGCACCCATAAGGTTTTCTACCTTTGCAAAGCCATATCACATGTCGTATATAAATGCTTTCAGTATGTTTTATGTTTCAATATCCTTTCAATATCATTTTGTTGACTGGTAAAGAGTTTATGACTAATTGGTGCAGAGAAAGGTGATCAAAAATCACATCTTACCCTCTCTTAAGCTCTCAGGTTGTGCCACATGTAAACTGTCTTTTTTAAAACTGTATGTGCATTTCTTTATGCAAAAAATGAGTGCCATATGTGACTCTTTGCTTGTTTGCTTATTACATGGAACATATCAATAGGACATATTTTCACATAGTGTATGTTTGATTATTTGACAGAATATAGTGGTCTTTTTTCCCCCCTAAAATCAATGAGTACATGCAATTATTCTATTTGCTTGTATGTTTATCACATAGAACATTTATGTCCTTTTTTTTAACATGATGCATAACACTGTATGACCTATTTTTTTGTTTGTTTGCTTGTTACACATAATAGGCATAATTTTTTTCTAATTGCCAAAAGCTCTTGTCTAGTATGCTTTTTAGTCTTATCAGATAGTACATTAACTTTTTACCATACAACATACTCTTAGACTCATCCATATTGATAGCATTCTCAGCTAAAAAATTAAATGTAGCTCAATTGATTAACTTTTCACTGAAAGGGAAGAAAAAAATTGTTGGAAAAGGAAAAAAATGTTGGTTACCAGCATTTTCTCCTTTTCCAACAATGTTTTCAAAGATTTTAACTTAAAGGTTGTGAAAAAATAGGATTGTTTGGTAAAAGGATAACATCCTCTTTCAACATGTAGGATAAAATTTGTGTGTCTGTTTGTTTGCCTGTTACAAAGAAGCTTTGCTTACTTTTTATAAGAAATATGAAATTCAACAATCCTCCAAAGAAATGAAACCTGCAGTATTAATTTGTTTATTTTTCCATAACATACACCACACAAACCCAAGTTTCAATGACCCTGAGGAAGAAGTCTTTAGAAAACATTGTGGGAAAAGGAGAAAATGCTGGTAACCAGCCTTTTCTCCTTTTCCAACATTTTTTATTGAATTTAAAGTAACAATAAAGGCCAAATGTAAAGAAAGCGGGTGTTTAAATGCATTTAAATTTATATCATACCATTTAAAAGTATGGAAATTATTGTGAAGATGACAATCTGTCATTGTACGGTCAGTCCAAGTGTTATTTGCTGACAGAGAAATTAATTTCAAAACTAGGTTAAAAGCTGCTAGGTAGCTGTGTCTTTTGTTTACTTTTTGCCTGATTTTAAAATGCTTTTTCCTGCCAGCGACTGACATATGGCCCAACCACACAATAACAGACTGTCATCTCCACAATATTTTGCATACTTTTAAATGGTATGATTTAAATTTAAATGTATTATGACACCTGCTTTGATTTTTTGGCCTTTACTGGGCCTTTAACAAAAGTTTTATCATTTGTGCCACACATAATTTATCATCTGCAGTTCTTAAATCTTGTCCTGTGGTAAGGAGTTAAGCTTTCTTCTCCAGGGTCTTGGAAAACTGAATTGTTTGGTAAAGGACATATTTATAAATGGACATTTTTGAATTGCACAATTTTGATTACTTTGCCTGTGGAAAATAACCAGTATGCTTAATGAGCAGTCAAAGGGTAAGGAATGAAGATAGATAAAATTCATGGTCTAAAAGGCTTATCAGCAGAAAGTCTGTTTGGCTTGATACAGTAGACCTACTTTATTTCAGCATCTGTCAGAGTTTCCAGATGGCTGAGAATTTCCTCTTTTCTGTCTATCTTGAATTTATTGTATGATACTGGTTTACATTTTGACCCTTTACCAAACAATCCCATTTTTAATGATCCTTAAGAAAAAGGCTTTTGAATAACTGTCGAAAAAGGAGAACATGCTGTTAACCAGCACAAAAATGGTGAAATCTTTTGTTCATCCTCTGAATTACATGTTACTTATTCAGGAAAAGAAGCCAAAGCAATGCAGTTTCAAGGGCGTTTTGGGCAAGAATGTGTAATAGTAAAGGAAACAGAGTAGATTGAAGCTCTGACTGCACAGAATGATCTTGATCTGCATAGTGTGTCAAGGCAACATATTAAGTTGTGCTAACTGCTCTTAGGCCTAAGCTTAAGTCTTAAGACTGCTTTATGATTTTTTTGAGGGAACAAATAAACAAATTAATACTGCAGATTTCATTTCATATTTGTATTTGAAACGTAGGGTTATTGAATACGCAAGCAATAGGTATGTTCAAATTCTAGTTTTGGCATCCATTGATTTTGTGAAAATATGAGAGTTTGAACGTGCGCACAAAATCTGCGAGATTTCAACCTTTTTTTTTTGCAAACGTCTCTGTGCCTGGATGTAGCACGTCAAAAACTAAAATGGCATTCAGGGCAGTTATTCCTACTTGCCATGATGGTTACCGGCATTCCCTCTGTTTTCCTCACAGTGCTTTCAAAAGCCTTTCCAAGCTGGATCCTTAAACCTTTAGATTGTTGAGTTTAACTCTTTACTACACAACAAAATTTAAGACAAGTCTAAATTCAAAGCATTTGCAGACAACAAAATAGTTCCAACTCAAAAATTGAAATTCATTTTGGGAAGAGTAGAAAACATTGGGGAAAAAGGAGAAAATGCTGGTTACCAGCATTTTCTCCTTTTCCTATAATGTTTTCAGAAGCCTTTTACTTCAGGGTCTTTAAAACTCGTGATTGTGTGGTAAAGAGTTAAACCTACTAGCATTTATACTGATTGCGAAATAAGCTCTTTCAACTTATACGAATCACTCTTCATGATTTCTTCCTGGCAACCTTAACCAATACTTGCATCAGGATGTAGGCAGACTGACCCTGGTTATCAAAAGATTTGAACCAGGAACCTTCCAACTGAGAGGTCAATACTCTACCTCTATAACAATGTCTAGCACACTTGGGATTGTGCGCAAAAGGGTTAAATAACACAATGTACATTCTACATGAAGATTTATAAAGGTATGTTATTTATTACATGAGGATGGCCAAGTCATCTATAACTGTCATCTATTTACAATAAATCCAATGGAAATAAAGTGAACTGATTTTGGTTTGTTCATAAAGGTGGACTGGTAAGCTTTCACCTTTACAATTAATATCTTAACTTTTAGAGCATCGAATAAACCAAATCCACATATTTAGTTTAGAAATAAGACCCAAATATCTGCAATTTGATGGTTGCTATTGTCTATAGTGTTTTAGCTAAGCCGATAGTGTAGATCAAAGATCAGACTGCACATTTGATGCTGTCTGATTTGATATACACTGGCTAAACTGGCAACTATTGTTGTGAAAGGCGCTTTAATACACACTGCTTAAAAGTATGGAAATTATAGTGAAGATGACAATCTGTTATTGTACATTCAGTCTAAGTGTTAGTTACTGGCAGAAAAATAAATTTAAAAATTAGGTTAAAAGTTGCCAAGCCGCTGTATCTTTTGTTTACTTTATACCTGGTTTTAAAATTCATGTTTTTGCCATTAACTAAAACTTGGACCAACCACACAATAACAGTTTGTAATCATACAATAACCTCCATACTTTTAAAGTGTTTGATTTCAATATAAATGTATTTTAATCCTCACATTGTTTACTTTTGACCACTACTATGCCACACAACTTTCAGTTTTAACGACAATGTGGGAAAGGGAGAAAATGCTGGTAAACACTATTTTTCTCATTTTCACACAATGTCTTTTTATCCTTTTAAAGACATATCTCACCACTTGAGCAAATCAGATTATTATCTGCAAATGTTTTGAATACATAAGAGTCTGAATTTTTTCTTAACAGCTAAAGGACAGTCTTGCACAAAAAGCACAGCATATGGATGCCATGCCAATCCTTGGCTGCTGTGCTTTTCCAGTGAAAACTTAAAAAGAAAATGTGTTGGGGATATTTTAAGAGTTTCCTGCCTATTTCTATGGATTTCCTATCTGAAACTAAACACCTACCAGAAGTCTGAAGTAAATATATTCACCAATAATAGAGACATGAGAAAGTTTATCCATGACCAAGACAACATAGACGACATTGCTATGACAATACTTCTATGTTTTTGAGCTTTGAGCTCTTCTGGAGCAAAAAAACAAGTATTAAATTGGTAATTAGGGTTTTCTTATCTTCTACTTTCTAAAGCTTAATCTAAGTGTATTTTTGTATATGTGTATGTCTGTGTTTTCAATTTAAGTTTCATGAGAGTCATAATCAGAACTACAGAATTATACAACATCCATCTTTATGTTCGTTAGTATCTGCGGAGGGTAGGTTTTCGTTTCTGACACCGATTTTGCTACTTTTGCGTGTGATTGTTGTGCGCTTGGCTAGTTTTGCCTGCTTCATGGCACGCATTAAATCATAGAAAGCCTGAAAATAACAAGAAACATGCAAAACAAACTGTTATTAGGAGAAACAAATAAACTGTTAGAAAGCGTAACATTATATTGTGCAGAGTGAAACAACACAAACAAAAAAAGATCTTGGAAATATAAATAACTCTTACCAAACAACAAAAATCTAGACCAGTCTAAACTGAGAGTGTTTGGAGACAACAGATAAAATTCTGCTCAAATGATGGGGCTTGTCCTTGAATGTGTGGAAAAAAATGCAGAAAAAGGAGAAATTCAGAAAATGCTGAAGGCCGGCATTTTATTAATTTCCTACAATGCATTCAAAAGCCATATTCTTCAAAGCTGTTGAGACATGAGATTGTTTGGTGAAAAGCTAAACATTGTGTCACCTGTACAGTTGTACGAATTGACAAGGCAGGGCGTGGCTAACCTTTGACTGGTCTACCAGTTTATTTTTCATTTTAGTGGCCTCGGAATTGTTCATAGTAAATCTACACAAACATATGCATGATAACAGTACTTTACTGATCCTTTGTTTTATGGAATACAGCTACTCACGATGATTTCGGAATCACCTATTTTACCTCAATCTAAAACACAGTGAACTGTAACATAGCTCCGCCCTGCCAGGTCAATTCTTACAGCCGATGTGTACAACAAATCCGAAACAACACCACACAACATGTATATGTTTTTAACCCTTAAAGTGCAAAATAAATCCAACAGAAATTTTTAACTTACAAATAAGACCAAAATAGTTGCAATTTCATGGTTGATTTATCTACAGTGTTTCAGCAAAGCAGACAGAGCAGATCAAAGATCAGGCTGCACATTTTGTGCAGGCTGATCTTGATCTACACTGGCCGCAATGGCAACTAAAGTAGTGACAGGCGCTTTAAGGGTTAAAATTCAATTTGACATACATCTGCAATCTTTATTACTCATTTTTTGAATTCAGAAAACAAATCGACCAGCTGCACTGGTGAGCCATCATTTTATCATTCAAACATTTTGAGAGGAAATTTCATTGTATATTTTGATTTGAAATGCATGCATATCATAGCTATATACAGATGTATATGAATATATCCAAACCAAACAGACACTGATTAATTTTATCTGGGGGCAATTCAAAAGATAGAAGTTAGGAATTTGGAAATTACTGCCTATCAGTATGCATGTTAATGTTACGAATATAGTTTATACCCTTTAAAATGTTCATCTAAGTTTTACTTTATGTATTTCTACCAAAAACCATTGGGTATAACCCTTACCAAGTGACATATTATCATCCTAATACTATACTAAAAATCACAGGCACACAGTTTGTCACCTTTGTTAGGGTACTGATTTATTACCCAATTTGAAAGTTGTACTCTTTTTAACTTCAACCTTGTACACAAAATTATTAACCCCTTTCCAAACAATCCTGAGGTTGAAACACTCTTGAAGAAGAAAGCCAATGAAAACATAATTGTGGGAAAAGGAGGAAATGATGGTAACCGGCATTTTCTCCCTTTCCACCTACAATTTCTGACTTATATTAAGACAAATCCTCATTTGACCTAAACTGTATTTGTCATCCGCAAAAGCTTTCAATCTGAACTACGTAAAAAATTTTGTCATCTGGTCAAGAGTAAAAAGGTTTTATTTTTATACACCGCCGGAGGCGACATATATTGGCGTCATCTCCGTCCGTCCATCTGTACATACATACGTCTATTTGTTATTAACACAACTCCTCCCACATTTCTTGACGGATTTGATAAAATTTTCACAGAATGTTTCTCATCATGTGACCTATTGCATATTGCCAGCGTTTTGCGATTTGTAGGCTTCATTTCATACCATTTCTTGTGAACGCAACCTAGAAATTCCAACACTTTAGTATCTATAGATAGCTGCTTCAAATAGCAGCCATGTGGCAGCGTATATTGTGACGACAGCACTCTTGTTTACAGATGACAAAACAATATGTGAACAAAAGCATGCGATTTGTCATTAATCCTTTACCACACAATGCCCACTTTTAACGATCCTGAGAAAGAACGTTCTTGAAAACATTATGGGAAAAGGAGAAAATGCTGGTAACCAGCATTTTCTCCTTTCCCCACAATGTTTTCTACCCTGCCCAAAACAAATTTCAATTTTTGAATCACATTTATTTCGTCGTCTCCAAATGCTTTCGATTTGGACAATTCTAAAACTTCGTCATTTGGTAAAGAGTTTAACAGTGTGGAAAAAGGGAAAATGCTGGTCACTAGCATAATTATTCTTTTCCACAATTGTTTTTTAATGCCTCCTTCTTTAGGGTTTTGAAAATAGAAAAGTTTGGTACAAGGTTTGATAATAAGCAAGCTCACAGCTGCATGTACAGTATAATTCAAAAGTATAATTATGTACCCTTGAAGAGCCAAGCAAATCCAACAGACATTGTCAGTGTAGAGATAGGCCCCTACTAAATGCCATTTCAAGGTTATTATTCTCCAGAATGTCTTATAGCACAGCAGACAGTGTAGATCAAAGATCAGACTTCATGCTCTGTGCATTCTAATCTTAATCTGTACTGGCCACACTGGTAAATAAAAGTTTTGAAAGGCATATTTAGAGTAAAGAACAAAGTCTTTGCTCACAAAAATTCATAGAAATTACCTTCAAAGCATACATCCCCACAGATGCTTGGGAATTTTGCAGTCTTTTCACTTGAAATAGCAGCTGGAATTCTACAGATTTCTCACTTCTAACCCTGCCTGACTCTTCCTTATCCTTTTACCACACAATCCCGAGTTTTAACAACCTTGGGGAAAGATGCCTATGAAAACATTGTGGAAAAAGGAGAAAATGCTGGTAACCAGCATTTTCTCCTTTTCCCACAATGTTTTCTACCTGTCTCAAAACAAATTTCAATTTTTGAAATATCTATTTTTTTTTTCTGCAAACGTTTCAATTTGGATGAGTCTTGAATTAAGTTGTTTGATAAAGACTTGACTCTTAACCTCACAATCCTGAGTTTCACCAACATTGACGAAAACGACCTCTAAAAACTTTTTTGGGAAAAGAAGTAAACAGCATTTTCTCCTTTCAAAGGCATATTTTAGTTACTGAGTCACATTTAATTAAAATGTAATCTGCAAAATGCTTCCAATTTGGACCAGCCTATAATTTTGCTGTTTTTTACAGGGTTAACCTTTTACAACACCATTCCTTATTCTTTAGACCCCGATTGTTTGTTTGTATGCAGTTTAATGCCTTTTTTAACTTCTTTCAGTTATACTGTGATGGCTAGTGCACCTATGCTACCCATGCTTTCATGGTGTTTCTTTTACCAGTGCTTTGTACAATATTCTACTCAAGCCACTGGCTGCTTTCCCACAAAACCATCATTGAAACAATGTTCAGCTTTGAGAGAGTAATGATTCCTGTCGCAATATCATTAGTCCTCTGAAAGAAATTCATCGGCTGGGATTTGAACCATCAACCCCCTGGTTTCAACTCCTGTATACTACCCCACTCTGCTCTAAAGACCCCCCAGGAAGAAAGCTTCTGAAAACATTGTTGGAAAAGGATAAAATGCTGGAACCCAACATGAGTCTGAAATTTAATCCTCTGGTTAAAGGTCAACAGACGAAAAAATTTAGACTTTTTGAAATCATATTAGCATTTGCTGAACACAAGTTAACATGCCAAAAATGATGGAATTTGCCTATTAACTCTTTACCAAACAATCCCGGTTTTGCGAAAGAAGCCTTTTGAAAACATAGTGGGAAAAGGAGAAAATGCTAGTTACCAGCATTTTCTCCTTTTCCCACAATGTTTTCTACTCTATCACCTCAAATTCCACCATTTGAGCCACCTTAAATTTGTTGCCTGCAAGTGCTTTCAATTTGGACAGATCTAAAATTTTGTTGTTTGGTAAAGAGTTAACTTTTTAACACACAGTCCAGAGTTTTAGCCAGAAGAAATAGCCTTTTGAAAACGTTGCAGGAAAAAAGAGAAAAGCTTGGTTACCAGCATTTTCTCCTTTTTCCACATTGTTTTCAAAAAGACTTCATTCTCAAGATCTTTTAAATTTTGCATGGTTTGGTAAAGGGTCATTTCTTATATTAATTATGCATGGAGATTGCAGTCATTTCCTCTTAAGGCTTTTATGTTAGCTTTTAGAGAGACAATTAAACCCAACTTACACTTTTAACATTAAAATAAGACCAAAATAATTTCAATTCTATGGTTACTCTCACAGACAATTATCATCATTTAAGCTACATTTAGTTTGTTGTCTGCAAATGCTTTCAAAGTGGACCAGAGTAAAATTTTGTTGTATGCCAAAGAGCTAATCTGTAAAAATGTATGATTGATCGATTGATTGATTGTATGGTGTTTAGCGCCATTTTCAACATTATTTCAGTTATATCGCGGCGACCAGTGCACCTATCCATGCGTTCCTGGAGTCTCTTTTACCAATACTTCGCACAATTTTCTTTCCAAGCCACTGGCTGCTTTCCCACATAATCATCGTCGAAACAATGGTCAGCGGTGGGAGAGGAATGAATCCTGCCACAGTGACTATCATCAATCCTCAGAAAGAAATTGACCGTGCCAGGGGTCGTAGCCAGGGGTCATAAAAATGTATGATATCCCAGAATATTTTCTAGTTGCTGCCCAAGCCTTCACCCTTTACCAGACAACAAAATTTTAGACTATTCCATATTGAAAGCATTGGCAGACAACAAAATAATTGTGATTCAAAAATTGAAATTGTTCTGAGAAGGGTAGAAAACATGGTGGGAAAAGGAGAAAATGCTGGTTACCAGCATTTTCTCCTCTTTCCACAATGTTTTCTAAAGGCCTCATCCTCAGGTTGTTAAAAGTTGGCATTGTGTCGTAAAGGGTTAAATTTTCCAGAATAAATTGCTTACTGTAGCTCCCTATCTTTCATCTTTACTAGAATTTCATGCAAAGTTATTGTGTATGTCTTTGAAACTTCTTATCTCCTGAAACAAATTTGCTGCACAGAAGTTTTGATTACTCTTTTTTGGTGTTGAACACCTTTGTCAACATTTTTTCAGTTATCTTGTACTGGCATGTGTTACCTATCAATGTTTTTCTGGGCTCTTTTTTGAACAGTCCTTTGCACCCTATTTTTTTGAGCCACTGGCTGCTTCTATAATAACATTGCCTAAACAATGATGAGGGGTGAGAAAGAACGACTATCATCTACCCTTGGAAAGAATTTTCTCCTTTTGCAACAATGTTTTTTAAAACCCATCTTCCAGAGGGTTGTTTAAACTTTGCATGGTTTAGTAAAGGGATAGTATCCAGAAGAAGAAAAAATTTGAATACAGTGTAAGAAAAGAAGAAATGCTGGAAACTCTACCCTTTCAAAAACAAATCTCATCATCTGAGACATTTACTCCATCATCTGCAAATGCTTTCAATATGGTAAGTCTAAAAATATTGCCTTTGTGCAAGCAAAGATCAAGATCAGCCAGTACCAAAATGCAATCTGATCTTCAATCTACACTATTCACTTTGCTGGAACACTATAGCCAAAAGCAACCATAGAATTGAAATTATTTTGGTCTTATTTTAAGGTAGTGGACCCATAATTGAAAATAGCTGTTTCCACTATAATATTATCCTACAAAATTTGCTATGATTAAAAATGAGTATTATTTTACTACTGTAACCGAGGCACCTTTTCCTTTTTTTCCTTCTTACAATTATCATTTATAAATCTAAAACCACTATATTCTCATTACGAAGGGAGATAAGAATTACCTCCCTTCTCTGAAAACTAACAAATGTATCAACAAATAATTTCAAGACAGACATCAAAGGAATTTCTGGTCGGTTAAAAATGTGCAAAAGTATTATATCAGTATAAATCCTTATTTATCAACTATCAAGAAATTTAATTCCATGTTGCACAAGAAGCGTTATGGGTCCACTACCTTAAGGCTAAATGTGTAAGTTGGGTTTATTTGTTGCTCTAAAAGTTAACATAAAAGCCTTGAAAGGAAATGACTGCAATCTACATGCATAATTAATATGAGAAATGACCCTTTCCCAAACCTTGCAAAAACTAGAGCTGTCACTGAATGTGACTCAGCGCTTTGACAGAAACAGGCAATTATTTGTACACAGACGGACACACGAACAGACACACGGACGGACAAACGAATGGACGGACACACAGAAAGACAGGCTGATTCTAGTATACCCCCGAAAACATTCGTTTTGCGGGGGTATAATTAAATGATCTTGAGAATGAAGTCTTTTTGAAAACAATGTGGGAAAAGGAGAAAATGCCGGTCACCAGCATTTTCTCCTTTTATCACATTGTTTTCTACCCTTTCAGAGACAAATCCAACCATTGTGATTGAGCAACATTTGTCATCTGCAAATGTTTTTGATTTGGAGAATTCAAAAGGTTTGTTGTTTTGTAATAAATTAACTCTTTATCACATTACAAATTCTATATTCTTCCATGTTGAACACAAATTGCAAACTACGAACTAAATTATGTGATTTATCTATGAAAGAACAGCAAACACCGTGTAATCAAGAACAAAATGCTGGTTACCAGCCTTTTCTCATTTTCCAACAACTTTTTCTAAGAAACTTTCTTCCTTAGGGTCTGTAAAACTGGGGATTGTTTGGTACAGGGCTAGCTCTATGTCATACGACGAAATTTTACGCTCTTACACTTTACAAGTATAAAGCAGAAAACAAAGTAAATAAGGTTCAAATGATGGAGCTTGTCTTTGGAAGGATAGAAAACATCATAGAATAGGGAGAAAAATACTGGTTAGCAGCATTTTCTCCTATTTCCATGATGTTTTCAAAAGTCCTCTTATTCTTGGTTGTAGGATGATGGAATCATCTGCAAAAAAGTTAAGAAATGCAAATGAAACAGACCTGGAGACACACATGTAGTATATATTAACTCTTTACCAAACGACAAGATTTTAGACTGGTCCAAATTGAAAGCACTTGCAGACGACAAAATAAACGTAACTCAAAAATTGAAATTTCTTTCCAGCAGGGTAGAAAACGTTGTGGGAAAAGGAGAAAATGCTGGTTACCAGCATTTTCTCCTTTTCCCACAATGTTTTCAGAAGGCTTCTTTCTCAGGGTCGTGAAAACCAGAGATTGTTTGGTAAAGGGTTAATAATAAATGCCATAAAAGTCTGGTTTTGTTCACAGAGGGAAATATATCTGAGTTAAAAAATACCAGCTCTTCACTTAATAATTACTTCTTCACTGAAATTCTATGTTGTGAGGACTCATAGAATTCATTTCATTGCGATATTTCTAATGTTTTTCACAACAGAGGTTTTAGAAAACAAGAGCACTGCATGAGGGTGCCAATGCTTGGCTATAGAAATAGATTGATTTTCAGTGTTAATTATACATTGAAAAAGAGCATAACAGTGCCAAAAACATTTTGATGGGTACCAGCCTTTATTGTATGGGTTCCCCACTTGATAGTTCAGAACTAGTCCAAGTTAATGACAGAGATATTATAAAATGACAAAATTTTTGCAAGGCAACAACCCAGACAATGACATAGACAACAACAGGCCTATGACAATACCTTGATAATTTCTTGCATTAGCCTAAATAAAATTAATTGAATCAGAATTTGATGATTTCGTGAGTAATCTACATTCCTTAGCAAATTGAACTTGTCACATTATAGAATTTAGATTTGTTCTAATGAAACATTTTTGAGAACAACCAATTACAAGTAGCTGAAATGATAGACTTTGTCTAAATAAGGGTTGAAACATTGTGAGAAAAGGACAAAATGCCGATAACCAACACCATCTCCTATTCCCACTGTTTACATTCTAAAGCTTTATTCTCAAGGGTAGTGAACCCTTTACCAAACAATCCTGAGATTTAATTGATTGATTGATTGTATGGTGTTTAACGCAGTTTTCAACATTATTTCAGTTATATCGCGGCGGCCAATGCACCTATCCATGCTTTCCTGGAGTCTCTTTTACCAGTACTCCGCACAATTTTCTTTCCAAGCCACTGGCTGCTTTCCCACATAATCATTGTCAAAACAATGGTCAGCGGTGGGAGAGGAATGAATCCTGTCGCAGTGACTATCATCAATCCTCGGAAAGAAATTGGCCGAGCCAGGGGTCTTAGTCAGGGATCGAATCCTGGACCCTGTGTTCTCAAGTCCTGAGATTTAAATACCCTAAAGAAGAAGTCTTTTGAAAAAAATAGTGGAAAAGGAGAAAATGCTGGTAACCAGTATTTTCTCTCTTTGCTTTTGCGGCCACTGTAGATCAAGATCAGACTGCATAAAACATGATGCAGTCTGACCTTTGATCTAGTGTCAGCTTTGCTTAGTCATTCTAGACAAAAGTAACACTGAAACAACAATTTTTTGAGTCTTTCTTCTAGATTGAAATAAGTAATTTTGTTGAAATGATATCCCCAACGGAAAAAGACCTTTATTGTTACAAACATGTAAGAGCTATTGTGTTTTGCATGTAAATGTGGCCTTTTCGTTATTGGTCCATAATAAAATTGTACATTAAGCCCTTTTTTTCCATGACAGGGCATTTCATTTAATAAAATAAATAAAGATTATCTGTGGCTTATGATAAACAATATCAATATGAAGTTTCATAAAATTTTGTCCAGTAGTTACAGAGATATTGGTCCATAATGGAAATATACATCAAGCCCCCTTTTCCCATGACATGGCATTAGATTAAAAAAAAAAAAAAAAAACATATCAGTGGACTATCATAAGGAAGTTTCATCAATTTTCATCAAGGATTTCAGAAGATATCTGTCCAGGCGGACAGACAAAAAGATGGACGAACTGATGGACGAGACAAAAACTAAATCCCTTTGCCTTCAGAGAGGGATTAATATCTGCTGGGTTTATCTGGGGCTCCTAGGGTGACCTGGGTTTTCAACACGGGATTGTTCTGTTAACGGTTTAGGAACCCATTTCAACAGTAACATTCAGTCTAGTTTTATCCTTTTGCCAGGACATTTAACCCATAGAGCAACTTTCAAGACTGTAGATGCTCTTGTTGGCAGTGTAGATAAAGATCAGACTGTGTAAAAACATGTCTGCTTTGCTGCGACATTCTGGACAAAAGCAACCTTGAAACCGAATAAATGTTTTATTGCTAGACTAAAAATGACTGAATTTATTTTTTCTGAAGCTCTAAGGATCAACCCTTTACTTTTGGTAAGCGTTAACCCTTTACCACACAATCCAAAGTTTTAACAACCCTGAAGAACAAAGCCTTTTGAAAACATTGTGGGAAAAGGAGAAAATGCTGGTAACCAGCATTTTCTCCTTTTCCCATAATGTTTTCTACACATCAACAGACAAATATCCCCCATTTATTAGCCACATTTAATTTGATTTCTGCAAGTCTAAAATTTTGTCATTAATTTCGCGGGTTAAAATGTTGCCAGTTGAACTGTTTAACATGTACAACCATATTTAACTCTTTACCAAACGACAAAATTTTAGACTTGTCCAAACTGAAAGCATTTGCAGATGACAAAATAAATGTGACTCAAAAAATGAAACTTGACTTTAGAAGAGTAGAAAACATCGTGGGAAAAGGAGAAAATGCTGGTTACCAGCATTTTCTCCTTTTCCCACAATGTTTTCAGACGGCTTCTTCCTCTGGGTCATAAAAACCAGGGATTGTTTGGTAAAGGGTTAAGCCACATTCCATTAGTCATCTGCAAGTCTTCTCAATTTGGGCAGGTCTAAAATTTTGTCATTACATTTAATTTGTGGGTTAAAATGTTGCCAGTTGAACTGTTTTACATGTACAACCATATTTAACCCTTTACCACACAATCAAGACTTTAACGACCCCACAGAAAAAGCCTTTTGAAAACATTGTTGGAAAAGGAGAAAATGCTAGTAATTTTCAACCCTTCCTAAAACAAATTTCGATTTTTAAGTCATGCTTATTTTGTTGTCTGCAAATGCTTTGTATTTGGACCAGTCTAAAATTTTGTGGTTTGGTAAAGAGTTAAAGTAGCCTACTCTATAGGAGTTCCTATTTATCTTCCATTTGACATACATCATGTTTTAACCCTTTATCACACAATCTCGAGTTTTAACAACCCTGAGAAAGAAGCCTTTCAAAAACATTACAGGAAAAGGAGAGAATGCTAGGAACCAGTATTTTCTCCTTCTCCCACAATGTTTTCAACCCTGCGGTAGGCTATCAAAGACAAATTCCATCATTTGAGTCACTTTTAAATTGTCATATGCAAATGCTTTCAAATTGGACAAGTCTGCATTTTTCTCGCTCGGTAAATATCAGGTCAACCCTTTACAAAACAAACCACTAATTTTCTGAGGAAAAACATTTTGAAAACACTGTGCAAAAAGGAGAAATGATAAAATCAGACACCTGAAATTTATGACTTACACAGATCTACATTAAACGGTTACACTATCAAACGTCTTTCACAACTATATTTAGCCATGCTTTGGCAAATAGAGGACTTGATCTCCATGATCCATGATACAGCCCAAGTCATCACATACTTATGAATCTATAAGATGCATTTTTGTCTAACAACCAACTGAATCATGTTGTACACTGGTCCTTTGACATGCAGTAAATTGACCAAAGCAAAAGTTTCAGCCCAGGTCAGCCTGCAAGATACCAGTGCTCGCGCTGCCAATCGACATTATCGACAATTGTCGATTAATTAATTCAGCTGTCGATTAATTCTTCCAATTGTCGATAAAAATTGTCGATTAATTTATTCCCCAAAAAAAGTCGGGTAAAATTCCCTTTACTTGCCTGGATCACGCGCTAATTTGCACCGGAAATGTAGTAATCGCTAGTTTCACACCTCGGCGGACGCAACTTTAGGTAATGGACAGGTCACAGTTGGCTTGTATATTCCACAACGCGTGTCATGTTGTTGGTTGTTATTCTAAGCCGTTAATTGGAGAACGCGATTATTTATTTCACGTTAAATTTTGATTGAATATTTCACTCGACGCAGTGATAGAATGCCTTGGATTTCAATACCGCCAGAAACGGCGATGGCGACTACAGGAAACCAATTAGATATCAATTCGTTTACATTGCTAACGTAAACCGGCGCTGTTTAAATGTCGGCGAACAAAAAGAAAACAATAATTCATAATTGAATTTAATTGACATGTTGACATTATTCTAATAAATCTTGTTCTTGGAACCTTAAAATCTTATCATTCTTCACTTATACGTCAACATGGGTCGTCCTAAACGAAAACTAAAAACTATCGCCAATTAAAAAAGATAAAAAACTAAGGAAAATTTAACTGCATTTACAGTATTGGATTTAGCAGTGGTACCAGTAAATAGCAGTATGAAAATTCAAATTAAATTTAAAGGCTTAGGTTTATAACCTCGTCCACTTCACTGTTTAGGTACTATCGAGTGAATGACTTTATTTAAGACATTTTATCCTCCTCATTGACCTTATTAGAAAATAATTAAGGTCAACAGATAATAAAGGGAGGTAATTCATCATGTAATAGAAAATTTTCTCCTTTACTTGTGCACATCATTTATTACAATAAAAAAGAAAAAAATGTTGTTTGGTAAAGAAGTAACCATTCATCAATTAATTGTCTGTATGCTTTTATACAAATAATGTGGGAAAAGGAGAACTATCCTAAGGAAATGGTGTAGAACAAATTTTCCTTTTCCTACAATATTTTCTACAATGTAAGATTAAAATGAAATTTTGTCTTTTGGTAAAGGAGTAACCATTCATCAAAAGCAACTAGGACCTAAAAGCCTTTATGCTTTTATGTAACTATTGTGGGAGGGAGCACTATCCCAGGAAATGGTATAGAGCAAATTCTCCTTTCCCACAATATTTTCTACAAGGTAAGATTAAATATATATGACCATTTTATTATTATTATTATTGTAATGGAAATGATTATGTGAATGAAAGTTTGAAACTATGAGTAAAAAACAAAGTTAATGCTACATGTGCATGTCTTTTCTTTTAAACCAAACTTTGCGCGCTTAATTTGTCTATTAATATTTTCAAGAAAAAATTGTTGGCCATTATTTTACTTGGGCCAGAGCTAGCACTGAAGATACTTTCTGTAGATGCATTAAGTCCCCTTTGCACAGAGCATAGCTCATTTGCTTTTGCCGCATATGTAGATCAAGATCAGACAGCACAAGTCATGCAGTCTGATCTTTGATCTTCACTGTCCACTTTACTGAGATGTCCTAGGCAAAAGATACCTCAAAGTTGCTCTTACTTAGGTCTTACTTCTAGACTGGAAGTGTCTGTTGGGTTTATTTGGCAATGTGGGGCTTACCGACAAAATTCTAGACTCAAACAATTTGAAGGCATTTGCAGACGACAAAAATAAATATAGCTCAGATGATGATTTTTGACTTTGATGGGGTAGAAAACAATGTGGGAAAAGGAGAAAATGCTGGTTACCAGCATTTTCTCCTTTCCCACAATGTTTTCAAAAGGCCTCTTCCTCAGGGTCGTTGAAACTCAGGATTGTGTGGGGAAGAGTTAACTCTTTACCAGGGGTTAAATTTAGACTTGTAAAAATTCAATTTATTTTTTGCAGACGACAAAATAAACGTGTCTCAAAAGGTGAACTTCCTTTTGGGAAAGGTAAATGGCTAGTTGCCATCATTTTCTCCTTTTCCCTGGGTGTTCTTAAAAGGTTTTTTCTTCAAGGTCATTAAAACTTTTGACTGTGTGGAAAAGGATGAACTCTGCACCTGACAACAAAATTTTAGACTTATCCAAATTACAAAGGATTTGCAGAGAACAAATTGAAAGGGTAGAAAACATTGTGGGAAAAGGAGAAAATGCTGGTTACCAGCATATTCTCTTCATTCACAATGTTTTCAAAAGGCTTCTCCCTCACAGCACTTCTTCCTAAAAACTTACAATTGGATGATAGCGTGTAAATGTTTGTACCAAGTTTTCATACAATGACAACAAAAGCTCCACAAAGTGGGGCAATATATACCCGAAGGCAGGTTTCAAAAGAATGTCACCTTTGACCCTCCGCTGTGACCTTGACCTCAGAGCCTGGCACCTGAAACCTTTGCTCTGCATCTAGGCTAGTCAAAGTGCACAGATGTGTAAAATGTTTTTTAAAATCAGAGTAAGAAGGAGTTCAAGAGATTTCAAGGGGACACAAAATTGCTAATTAATTGCAGACATTCAGACAGACAGACAAAATAGTCTGATGCACACACAACCAGGAGTATAACATTTAAGTATGCCCCTTGGGCCAAAAAACATTCACTGACTGGCATGAACAAAACAAACATCTACATGCATGTAAAGACAAACTGGCCCATTTTCAGAACATCCCCAGCAACCATACTTTTGCAGGACAATAACAATAACACACAATCAAGAATCGTTACCTTATCTACATTAGCTCTTGTCTTTGCTGAGGTTTCCACATAAGGCACGCTCCAGCTCTGTGCTCTTTGGTGAGCTTCGTCTAGTGGTACTTGCCGTCTTTCGTTTAAATCTGCTTTGTTTCCCACCAGGAGGAAGGGAATGTTATCATCGTTTTTCACTCGTAAAATTTGCTCCCTGGAAATAAATGTAAAACTTGTAAATACAACAAAGTCTGTATGTTTAGCACAAGTCAGGAATAAAGAGAATTGTTTGTTTTCATGGAGATGATGGAGGTGTGAAAACAACAAACCTAATCTAAGTGTGATTAGGGTTTTGTTTTCATACTTCTTTGAAAACAAACAAATTTTCTTCATTCCTTATGATTCAATATCACAGACAACAAAATTACACACATGAATAATACTACTACTGACTGTATTTTTTTTATATCCAATATTGCAGTTTCTAATGCCCATTACATTGGTATTCATAGCGCAGGAAAACGCCTTGTTCATGATGTAATAAATGTGTAATTCATGACGTAATCATAGCATTGAACAAAGCAGATAAATTTAGTAGATCCATTCCTAGAGGTTTAATACGCTGGAAGTAAGTTGAAAAAAAGATAATTTCTTCTCAGTAAACTGACAATGACTTTGAGTTCTGGGATGGAATTTATTGTTCGATATTTTTTAAATTTATGATATTCAGAGAAAATAAACTTAGCTAGAGCTAGCAATTGAACTTCCAACTCATATACAATTAGAAAGAAAAACATTATGTACCGGTAATCTCGTATACATGTTTGTTTACATAAGTTTGGCAGCAAAAGTAGTTCCAGCACTGCATATTTTTTTTCATGGAGCTATGAAAGAAAAATTCAGCCAATCAGAACTTGCCAATATTGATGAAAACAACTAATATTGAATTATTATCTTGTTAAAAAATTATGAAGGAATATGGCAGATCTACGAATTTGAAAATCTCACAGTAAAATAGAGAAAATAGATGTGAAAAGAATACATGAGGAGATATGACATGTGAACACTTTGAGGCAAGAGGAGAAACTGCTTGTGATGTGCAGTTTCTCTTTTTTTCCCACAATGTTTTGTAAACAATACTGAGTTTTAACAACATCAAGGTAGACGGCTTTGAAAACAGTGTGAGAAATGGAGAAAATGCTGGTTACCACTTTTTACAATAGAAGATTTAAACTAGTCTAAACTGAACATTTTTGAAGATGAGAAATTCAATACAGCTCAATGAGGCAATTTGATTGTGAACAGATACACAAAACATTGTAGGAAAAGGAGAAAATGCTGGTTACCAGCATTTTCTCCTTTTCCTGCAATGTTTCCAACCTTTTATCCCAGGGTTGTTAAAACTCAGGAATGTTTGGTAAAGGGAAAAGGATAGTAGATCTATGATACATGCAGAGTTTTGGGTGATTCAATATTTTCCCTGCATGAAAACTCTGTTATCATCAAAATTGGCTCCTCATAACATTTAGAGAATTTAACCCCTGTTCAACCAAACCTAAATCTACTTACATATGCAGACAGTGAAGATCAAGATCAGACTGCACAGGGTATGTAGTCAGCTCTACGATCTTTGTTTCTATTTAGCTTAGTGCCATTTTCAACATTATTTTAGTTATTGCAGTGGCCAGTTCAGCTATCCATGATTTCCTGGAGTGTTCTTTCACCAGTACTTTGCACAATATCCTTCCAATGCCACTAGCTGCTTTCCCACATAATCATCAAAACAATCAGCAGTGAGAGAGGAATGAATCCTGCCGCAATGACAATCATCAATCCTCTAAAAGAAATTTGCCAGGCTGGGGATTTGAACCAGCAAACCCCTCTATAGGACAAATCTATCATTGAGTTGGAGTCAATCTGAATATGCCATCTGAAAGTTCTTTCAATATGGTCTAACAGTTACAAAACAGAAAAACTTTGGACTACTTTCAAATTGAAGGCATTTGCATGCAGAAAATTCTACATACAGGTAGTACATAATTATGTTTGGATTTATTTTTATTAGGGTAAAACAATGTTGAAAAAGGAGACAATACCCTTTTTGCCTAAATGTTTTCGAAGTCCATCTTCTCCAGGCTTGGTAAAACACAGAATTGTATGGTAAATGGTTAAAGTTCTGCTCAATGGTTAAGAGTAAAGTGCCAAGTGTGTGTAGCTTATACAATGTAGTGTAGTTCTTTAACTATTTAACACACAATTCAGAGCTTTAACAACACTGGAAAATTAAACTTTTGAAAACATTGAGGAAAAAGGAGAAAATGCCGATAACCAGCATTTTCTCCTTTTCCCACAATGTTTTCTACCCTACCAAAGATAGAAATTATCATTAAAGCTTCATTCAATTCGTTGGCTGCTAATCATCGCAGCTTTCAATTTGGTAGAATACACAATTTTATCGTGTGGTAAAGGGTAAGTGCAGTTTTTTTCTTGTTTTCAATTAGCCTGAACCATGAGTCAGTCAGTGAGAAGCTAGATGGTTTTTATGTTCCGCTGGAGAAATAACCCATTGTGGGCCAAACAAAAATAAACATTTTCATAAGTTAGATCTCAATGACCTTTAATAAATAGGATGCTCCTGTACAGGAAGTTTATTAGCAAACAATGTAGACCAAAGATCAGATTGTACTATTTTTGCAGTTGGACCTTAATCTGTACTGGCCATGTGATGGCAAATACAGTTGTGAAAGGCATATTTTAAGTGTTTATTCTAACAGTACCTGTCAGAAATATAGTTGCTTTTGCAGCCAATGTAGGTCAATATCAGACTGCAAAAAAGGCACCTAACACTGTGAGCCATGCAGAGGCATGGTAGCCAAAAGCAACCCTGATATTGAAATTATTAGGGTCTTTTGTACCAGCAGGAAAACTGAATTAGTTGTCCGATCATTTGGCAGGGGCTTTGGAAACTTGTTCAAGGCTGTGGGGAATCATGTCGCCCCAAGCCAAAGGTGAGGTGGCTACATGATTCCCCACAGCTAATGTACATTGTACAAGTTTCAAGGTCCCCTGCCAACTGGCTGTACAATGCACTTATTATACTGCAAAGTTTTACAATTCCAACATGTATTAAGCCAAATTTCCCTATTATATGGCCTCATGAATTATGTATGCTGACAAAAAAGAATTTTCCTTCTGAGTTCCCAAATTCAATGAGAACTGACGTCACTGAAACCTCAGTAAAATGTGCAGTTTGGTGCATAAACATAAACTTGTTGTCACTGCGATAGACATTCAACATATTTTTATTTAAACATGAATTTCAACAACTTCAAGGTAAGTATGCATTTTAACAATTTGTCAACAAAAGCAAACGGCCATCAGCTGCCTCAAACGACCATTAGGTTATCCTTTCAACATTACAATGTATGTATTTTGACACTACACAATTTGCTTACCTGACAAAGGGGTGGCTCATTTTAACCCAATGTATTTGTTTTAGAATGACAACATACGATTATATAATTATGTAACTATATTCATCTTTTTTCAAAAATAATCAGTTCTTTCCACTTTAAGGACAACTGTCAAATGAAACAAGTAATAATATGGTGCAGGCTACTCAGTATGTTTGCCGTACTGATCAGTGCTGCCATTTTGGATGTTGTGTTGAAAGTGTATTTATGTATACAGGGCTCCCAAAAGGGTAACTACTTTTACATGGATTTTGACAGCGTACAGGAATATATGTTCGGGGCATATTTTATCCAATCGGATCTGTAGAAATTTCTTTGCAGTAAAACAATTTTGTTTACTTGGGCTCTATATACTGAATGATGTACCACATTGTACAATTTTGGACTTGTCCACATTGATAGCACTTACTGATGACAAATCAAACTAGAGCTGTCACTGAATGTGACTTAATACCCCCGCCAGCACTTTGACAGAAAGAGGCAATTTAACAAAAAATTTTCTAAGTTCAAGGGGAGATTACCTTTGAATCATAGGTAGTAGATGATTGAAAACTGCGTCTTGCACAACTTCAGTATACGATCAATGTATCAACAAACTTTCAGTACAACAGCAGCAAAACTGTAGGAGGAGTTCGCAACACAAAATTACAAGTATTTTGTACAGAGATGGACAAACGGACAGACGGACAGACAGGCTGATTCCAGTATACCCCCGAAAACATTCGTTTGGCAGGGGTATAATTATGAAAATTGCCTATGAAAAAGACGGTATAGGAGGAAATGCTGGCCACAAGCATTTTCTCCTTTTCCAATATTTTTTTTCAAAAACCATTTTCCTCAGAGTAATCAAAACACAGAACAGAACTGTTTTGGTAAAGGATTAAGGCATTTTGAATGTGGAAAACATAATATTAATGGCAAAGGAGAAATCATTCTTATGTACAGTATTCTCCTTCCACCACAGCATTTTTCAAATCTGCTGCAAAACGAAGAGTCCTCTACAGAAGGTATTTTTTATGCTTTGATACTTTATCAAGCGAAAAAAATATAGACTTGTCCCAATTGAAAGCATTTGCAGACAACTACTCAAATCTGGTTAAAATGATGGAATTTATCTTTGATATGGTAGAAAAAATTGTGGGCAAAGGAGAACATGCTGGTAATCGGCTTTTTCTCCTTTTCCCACAATGTTTACAACAGGCCTCTTCTTTGAGGTCATTTAAACCACAAAACAATCATGTTTTAACAACCTGAAAAAGAAGGCTTGAGAAAACACTGAGAAAAAATGAGAAAATCCTGGTAACCAGCATTTTTTCCTTCTTCCCACATTACGATAGAATCCATTGTTTTCAATACTTTAAATTTTTATCTGCAAATGTCGTTAATTTGGACAAGTCTAAAATTATATTGAGTGGTAAAGAATAATAATGAGGCTGGAAGTTCAGGTTCCCAATAGTCTATATATTTTAATCATTTTCCACACAATAAAATTTCAAACTTTAGGAAGGGAAGAGAAAACATTTGGAGGAAAGGAGAAAATGCTGGTGACCAGCATTTTCTCCTTTTCCAACAATGTTTTCAAATGCATTCTTTTCTTGCATAATTAAAACTCGAAATTGTGTGGTAATGGGTCAACAACCAATAGTTCTTATCTGATATAAAATTGCCAGGCAGACATACGCCTTTATACAAAACTTACAGATTTTACCAAAATATCCTGCGTTTTAGCTCTTGATGGGTCGTTCACAATTTTATTTGCCTCAGACTGCCTCATAAGAAGCAGTCTGATCTTTAATCTAAGCTGTCCACTTTTCTTAGACAATGTGGACAAAAGAGTCCTCTAGATTTTGATTATCATTTTGGTATTTTCCAACCGGACTGAAAATTACTGATAAGAAAGCTTTTGGAAACATTTTGTACAAGGAAGACTTTCTACCTATCACAAAACATATCCAATCATTTAACCCTTTACTGCCACAATTCTCTTTCCAAAACCTTTGTTGGGATTGTTTTTAAAAAAAATAATGTGGAAAGAAAAAAATGCTGATAACGAGCATTTTCTCCTTTTCCCCCCAATTTTTCCTGCCGTTTCAAAGATAAAACACCGTCATTTCAGTTACATTTGTTTTGTCATTTGCAAATGCTTCAATTTCTACCTCAAATTTTGTTGTCTGGTAAAGGTTTAACCCTTTACCACACGGCAAAATTTAAGACCTATCCAAATTGAAATCATCTGCAGAAGACAATTTCATAGTGGCTCAAATGACGCAACTTTTCTTTGATAGGGTAGAAAACTTTGTGGGAAAAGGAGAAAATGCTGGTTACCAGCATTTTCTCCTTTTCCCACAATGTTTTCAAAAGGCCTCTTCTTCAGGGGTGTTAAAAGGCGTCATTGTGTGGTAAAGGGTTAAACAGCAGAAACTGCAAATATCTGCCACTACAAACATAATAGGTGAAACAAGGTCTTGTTTCTATGGTTACACCTATGTTTGTTTATAAACAATAAAACTATAACTCAATTGCTTCTCTCCTGAACTGAATATTTTGATAAAATGGGTCAACTTCAGGTGAAAGCATGTTGATCAAGAGCTGGCAACTTCAAAAAAAAACCCTTGTCTGATCTTGGATCTACACTGATTATTTTGAGATGCTATGAATGGTCTATGCAGGTTTTAAATTGAATTAACTTTTTTTGGTCCACGTATTAGAAGTCGTTTACATACATGTACAATTTTATTTAATTCATTTGCAGTGGCCTGTAGACCTATCTGTCTGTTCCTAGAACTTCTTTTATCAGTATTGAACACAACATTCTTTTCAAGCCACTGCTGCTTTCAAATAAACTAGAGGCCCTTGATGGCCTGAAATTGCCCTACTGGCAGTGATTTTGCTTTTATGCTAGCATACATTATGAATTCAAGATGCAAAAAGAAAAAAACACAAAAATGTCTTCTTGCAACTGGGCTTGAACCCACTAAGACAGCATAAGTAGGCATGGTGAATTGAATAAACAGTGAAAAAAATGAAGTGCAATTTCTCAGAACTAAATGTTTGGAATCCAGCAAAATATGATAGGGTTTCAGTACGCCTTGTATTAAACAATCCTAGCAAATTTCAAATGTGGACTTAGTTGCGTAAACTATACTAAGTAATCAAATGGCTGCTTTTCCTGAACGGTTTACTGGATTTTCTTCACTTTTAATAAAGTTCAATCCCTTGATGAACCAAACAATCTTTGCAAGTTTCAAAAGAATTGGATCAACACTGTGAACTTCATTGCATAGACAAAAAATGGATTTTTCAACTCTGAATGGCTACTTTTCCCATACTGATTGTCAGATTTTTTTTTTCAAAATCAATTGGGTTCAAGATGTCTATGATACAAAGCAACTGTGTAAGTTTCATGAAAATCCGACGACAAATGCTGACTTCATCGCGTAAACAAGAAATAGAAATTTTCAACTTTAAATGGCTACTTTTCCCATACTGATTGTCAGTTTTTTTTCTTAAAAATCAATAGGGTACAAGCTGTTGATGAGACAAAGCAACTGAGCAAGTTTCATGAAAATCTGACCACAAATGCTGACTTCATCGCGTAAACAAGAAATGGAAATTTTCAACATGAAATGGCTACTTTTCCCATACTGTTTGTTGGATTTTTTTTTCAAAATCCATAGGGCTGAAGCTATTGATGAGATAAGCAAACTGTGCAAGTTTCACAAAAATCTGATTATAAATGCAGACTTTATCATGTAAACAAGGAATGTAAATTTTTAACTTGAAATGGCTATTTTTCCTATACTGATTGTCAGATTTTGTTTCAAAACGAATAGGGTTGAAGCTATTGATAAGATAAACAGTGTTGTGCCTAGGCCGCGCCATCGCGGGATTCCCTTAACTTTTTTGAAAATGTCCCCTAAAAATCGCCTTAGTGCGGGCCATATGTCGCATTTCGGGCACCCTCCATTTCTCAATATTTGCGTAACTTTTCATTGCTCGACACACGCAGTACTCTATTCTGTTCTGTTCTATAACATTTGATAGCGAGAATCGTGGACTGTGTATCGATTTTTCCTGATAGGAGCTGCGTATGGTTTAGCATTATATTGTTGACCAGTCTATTATGTAAAATTAGGAGACTGCTTCTCAATTTTTCCCAAGTATTGTCGCGTAGCGTATAGCAATATTCTGTTGAGCAGTCTGTCCATGGTGTGTAAACGTCGTCAGCTCAGAATGAGCGACTTTTTGACTTCTGAAAGTAAAGTGAGAAAATTGACTGACAATAGCAACGCTACTGAAATTTCCTCTCAAAATGAATCATCCTCAAAATGTAAACAGAAAAGTAGAAAATTCCAGAAAGTGTTGCTCGGCAAATTCACTTGGTTAAGAGTGGACTATTCCACGGGGTACATGAAATGTCAAATTTGTAGGGAGTCTACTTTACATCTTTCAAACTCATTTGTTAGTAAAGAGGGTTGTGGTAACATGCGGACAAGTACACTGTCCAGGCACGAAGTATCTGCAGACCACAAACATGCTCTTTTGTCTTTACAACTTAAAAATTCAATGACAACTGCCATTGAAAAATCGTTGAATGAAAAAGACGACGTCATCAAACTTTTGAGAACAATATATTACATTGCAAAGGAAGAGCTCGCCATATCAAAATATGAACCCTTATTAAACCTCATGGAATTTAATGGTTGTGATTTATCTGTTATAGGCTCGGGCTGTATGTTTGTTAGAAGCTATTAATGAGGAGATTCAATCCTGTGTTTACAAACAAATTTCTGAAAGGGAATTTTTATCAGTTTCTTGTGACGAGACTACTGATATCTCAAATACTGGGAAACTAATTCTCTATTGCACCATCATAAACAGTGATTTAAAAACAAACAACCTTTTCATTGGTGACTATGATATAACTGACAAGAGTGCTGATGGATTAAAAAGTAAAGGAAGCCTTCAGTGAGTCTGGGATAGACATGCTAAAAGTAATGGCCCTCGGGTCAGATGGAGCCTCTACAATGACTGGTTGTAAGAATGGTGTAGGGACACAGCTAAAACGGGAGAACCCTTTCCTTATACAATTTCACTGTGCTGCACACAAATTGGCCCTTTGTACCTCACAAGCAGCTGAACATGTTCCTTTGATGACAAAATATAAAGACACCCTTCGGTCAATTTATTATTAAGAGTTCTCATACCAGGTGTGATAAACTCAAAGCAATTCAGGATGTTTTAGGCTCACCTCAATTGAAAGTAAAGGAAATCCATGATATCCGCTGGTTTGCCTTTTATGATGCTCCTAAAGTTATATACGAGGGTCATTTCAAAAAAAGTGAGAGTTGGCGATTATTACCAGTGTTGGGAATCTTTGGCCCAGAATTTCAATGCAGCAGCTGCAAGTGATCCTAAAGCCAAAGGGCTATTCAAAACAATTTCTGCATATTCATTTGTGGCACTCACTCACTTCTTGATGGCCATAATACCAATTGTTACTAGACTAAATCTCAAATTTCAACATAGTGATTTAGACATTTCTATGATAGGCCCTAGTGTCAGACTTACTGTTCTTGAGCCAAAAGTTCTTGGTGATCATTGTCAGTTTCTTAAGACACTAGATGAAGAGATAACAAAGGAAAACCAGGCTCACTTTTATAAGGGTGTTCAAATATCAGTTAATAGCAAGGAGAAATCTGCATTTGAGACAGCAAGCAAGCAGTTTGTTTGTAAATTGATAGACAATTTAGAAGCTAGGTTCCCCTCACAAACTCTGTCCCTTACCACTACATTTGAAATTTTGTCGGTCAGAGGCATTTCCTTTGTGAAAAATGATGACTTGAATGACTATGGAAATGAGAAACTGAAAGCTGTTCTGGATCATTTTGGCTCAGCCAGAGAATCATTTGATGGATCTATAGTAGAGGCAGTTATAAATTCTGAGGAAGCTATGGAAGAGTGGAAACTGTTAAAACAAATGATAAAAGATGACCCTAGCTAATCCCTGCCAGATCTTTCAACAATGTGGCAAATGCTAGCTGCAAGGTTTGGAAAGCAGCTGCCTAATTTGGTAAAATTAGCAAAAATAGTTCTTGTCTTCCCATTACAAACAGCAACATGTGAATGGGGTTTTAGTATTCAGGACTGCACAAAGACAATTAAAAGAAATAGATTGCAGGAAACAAATCTGCAAGCTTTGATGAACATTTGTATAAATGGACCAGATATTGCTAAGTACATGTACAATTTTGACACTGCTCTGAAGATCTGGAAGGCAAAAGAGAGAAAACTGTATTCTTCTAACTAAAAATTTCAGTGTGTTCTGTTTCCATGAGTTCAATTTTTTACCAGTTAGTTGCAACTTTTCAAAGTTACTGTTTTAAAGGATGTTAGTTTGTTTTGCCAATATAAAGACATTGTGCTTTAAGGACTGAGAAAAAAACAACCATATTTCAGGTAAGATTTTGTAAACTTTATTTTAAGTGGTCTGTCCCCCTGTTTTACAGAATGTCCCCCAAGATTTTACTAAGGGGGACATTGGTGTCCCCCACTATTTTTGACCTGGGAACAACACTGGATAAACTAACTGTGCAAGTTTCACGAAAATCTGACCACAAATGCAGACTTTATCATGTAAACAAGAAATGGAAATTTTCAACCTGAAATGGCTACTTTTCCCATATTGTTTGTTGGATTTTTTTTTCAAAATCAATAGGGTTGAAGCTATTGATAAGATAAACAAACTGTGCAAGTTTCATGGAAATCTGATCACAAATGCAGACTTTCTCATGTAAACAAGAAATGGAAATTTTCAACTTAAAATGGCTACTTTTCCCAAACTATTGGATTTTTTTCAAAATCAATAGGGTTGAAGCTATTGATAAGATAAAACATACTGTGCAAGTTTCATGAAAATCTGACCACAAATGCAGACTTTATCGCATAAACAAGAAAAGACTAACGAACGAACGAACGAACAGACGGACGGATGGACAGACAGACAGACAGATGGACAGTTGGACAACGAAAACCACGCCATGACATAAGCTCTGCTGGCTTTCAGCCAGTAGAGCTAAAAACAAGTGGGCTATTGGCCCTAAAGTCACCTAGGATTAATAAAGCTGAAAGGATCCTTGTTGTGATGATGTAAAACACATGAGTGTTAGTGACCTATTTCTTAATAATCGATGTTACTTATTTTAGAACTTTTTAGAGACATCAACAAGACAAGCATGCTGACCATGTTTAATGAGTATCAGACTGGAAACATCTTAAGCAGTGCTTCAGCCAGGGCAAAAAAAGGGCAGGGTGCTGGGGCTGAGAAGGGCACTTTGAGGCGTAAAGTGCCAAGCAGGGATAAGTGGAGGGGGCAATAGGGGGTGGGGGGGGCGTTGCCTCCCCCAAGAAAATTTTATAAATTTTGACCTTATTGACAGTCTCTCCCATAATTTCTGACATAGAATAAGGGATTTTTAAAACAAAAATCATTCTGTTATAGTGGCTTATATGGACATTCCAGCTTCATCTCAACAAGAAAGCCATTTTCCATTATTAGTAACTCAGTTTCTTGAATGGTGTTAGCTAGGTCCAGGAGCATTACAAGTACATGTAGTTCATATTATAATCCTCATTTAACTCTTTACCAAATAATAGACTTGCCCAATTTGAAAGCAATTTCTGAAAACAAATGGTTACCAGCATTTCTCCTTTTCACACAATGTCTCCTAAAGCCTCATGTCATTCACCTACAGACTTGATACTATTACAATACATTAGTATGGTTACTTCATTTTTATCAGTGCTTTGCAGATAAGCAAAACAAGTAAGCAACAAAAACTAACAAATACAAACTTTCAGCACTTTCTTTCTTTTATTGCAATGTAACTGTGTCTTTCCTTTGTCTGAAACTTCTTTGTATTCAATTTACAAGGTTTTAAATCTGTAGAGTTGGTGACATGACGCAAAAACAATGTTTATCGAGTAACTTATTACTTTGCATATCATTCAACATCATGAATAAGTGTTAAATGTTCCATAAATGCTGCATACTTCCTTTCATTACACTTGTTTCTATATTCCTTTTTGGTAAGGCACGCCCCCCCTCCCGAATTTTCCGATCTTTTTCATTTATATAAGAACAATCCAAGTCTTTTTTCCAGTGAAAAATAAGGAGATTTTAGCTTCTTCTTCATGTTTTATGCACTGAGTAAGCAAATCTCCTCTTTGAATTCATTACTGAAGCTGGAGAGATAGTTTGAAGTGTCTCTGATTGGGTTGATATGAAATTGACATTCGTTATGTCATGCATTTTCGTGCTTTTTGCATTGGTCCTTTTTCCATGTAATTTAAGTTTTGGAAAGGTATTCTACATCAAAGTGCTGTCAGCACTGTAATCGGTCGACACTGAATAACTACAGTGGTTTGAAATCACAAATCAAATGGCAGTTGTTTGAACTATGTATGGGATAGACATTTTATAACTGAGTCACGTAGGAACTCTCCGTCCCTTACAAATTAGTAGTTTAAAGGAATGCTAAGGATATATGTCTGCCAATCGACAGCAATAAAACATAGAATGTAAGTGACTATTCTGACCAGTAATACAGATTTTCAAGCTTTAGATATCACTATCATGAACAATACCTACCAACCTTTTATAAAAGATTAAGAAAATATAAATACATGTATTCTTTTCTGTAACTTTTGCAACTTTTGAAACTATACTGTAGCATATTGTCAGATATTATCAATAATACCCATACTGAATGATGGATATGATGATTAAGTCATATAGAACGCGCTCTATCTGGCAGACGTATCGTCGAGCTAAAACATCTTTCCAGATGCAGGTGCTGTCAGTTTGGTCTAGTCCAAAATTATGTCACTTGGTAAAGACTTGCAGAAAACGAGGAGCTGTACATAACTCTTTCTCCTTTACCAGGTTATCCCTTACCTTGATGAGTCTGCAGTAGACAACATTAGAAAAGATTGATGTCAAAAGGACAAATTGCTGCCATGATTGATTTCTCCTTTTCGGGCAATGATTTCTGACCCATCAAAGAACTGTGATACATAAATACCAGGTTTTGGTTTAGCGTCTGCAAACGCGTCAAATTAAGAAGAGTCCAAAATTAGTCATTTGGCAATGGGTTAAATGGTAACATCAGGATTACATTTATATGCTATGGATTGGTTTATTTATGAGCAGCAAACTTGATTCTTATAAGCATTGTTGTATTGTTGAAAAATTGAGATAATTTACTTCATATAATGTCTATGTCTTTGACAAACCCTACATTTACTCATTAGTTTGTGCTCCACCCACTTTTTGTATTTTTTGGTTTTTTATCCAAAATAAAGGTGTTTTAGCCATAATATAAGGTTTTTTTTTTTTAAGATTGATACTCAGTATACTCTAAATTATTTTTTTCATTAAATTTGATGTTTCACCAATACAATGACATAAAATTTGGTTATAATTGTTGTCATTTAAAAAAATATACATCGACTTAGTTTTCATAGGTGAAATTTCATCCTGAACAGCTGCAATGCAGGGTGTACTAAAAGAAATATTCATAGAATTTCCCCAAAGCTGGTGACCCCCTTTTTTTATCTCCTATTTTTGTAGATCTGATAATAAACTATCACCAAACAAAGTTTCATGAAATTCTGAATGTTTTCATAAAATGGTGAAACTGTAGCGATCATCTTTAAACACAATTACAAATCGCATGCCTAACTTTAAAAAAAAAAAAAATGTGTACAACGGAGGTAGTCTCCCTTGTAAGTGGGTACCAGGCCATGTTCTCAAGTTTAAAGCCGGTTACTACATATTTTCACTGTATATATTTTGCAATTCCCTTGCCTGTTTGAAATATTTCGCTACAATCATTCTTTAAGGATTAGGTGCCAAAATCTGCCAAGTGTACAGGAAATTTAGTAATTAATTTCTTTTGAAAATTATGATGTGCAGTAATTGGTAAAAACACCTTTTTTGACATATAAAAGCTGAAAAATCAAGTCACAAATTGAACATGTAATTTTTGTTTTGCGTACATATGTATGGCATCTACTGCAGAAAAATGTCATCACAACAAAAGCTGTAAAAATGTGAGATACCCATAGGTAGGTTGACATAAGTGATTCATTCATTTCATATTTTGTTCTATTTTCCTCTAACATGGCATGGCTTTTATCTGACAAAGTTTAAGCTTACAATGATCTGATCAACCTGCCCTCCTGTGAAACTGAAATAGCTAAATCTATGTGCATCGTCTTCGACAATGAGTTTCAATCTGTCTATGCTTCCTTTCTAAAGCAGCACTAATGTACTTCAGACTTTGAGAAAGGAAAGCCAAAAATCTTTGAGCAAAGGCCATGACTATCAAATAACGTGGCCCTGTTCTGTTTTTAGCTCACCTGAGCACGAAGTGCTCAGGATGAGCTATTGTGATCACTCACCGTCTGCCTGCGTCCGTCGGTCGTCAGTCCGCCTGTCCGTCCGTCCGTTCACATTTCTTTGTTTACACTCTAGCATCTACAAATATTAACCAATCAGCACCAAACTTGGTCAAAATATATATAACCATAAGATCTCGGATGAGTTCGATTATGGGTCTAATCGGACCAGAACAACTGGAGTTATTTGCCCTTGAATTAGAAAAATTGCTATATTTAACTTTGTTTACACTCTAGCATCTACAAATATCAACCAATCAGCACCAAACTTGTTCAAAATATATATGACCATAAGATCTCGGATGAGTTCGATTATGGGTCTAATCAGACCAGAACAACTGGAGTTATTTGCCCTTGAATTAGAAAAATTGCTATATTTGACTTTGTTTACACTCTAGAATCTACAATTTTTAACAAATCAGCATCAAACTTCGTCAAAATACTTATCACCATAAGATCTCAGATGAGTTCGATTATGGGTCTAATCGGACCAGAACAACTGGAGTTATTTGCCCTTGAATTAGAAAAATTGCTATATTGGACTTTGTTTACATTCTAGCATCTACAATTTTTAACAAATCAGCATCAAACTTCGTCAAAATACTTATCACCATAAGATCTCAGATGAGTTCGATTATGGGTCTAATCGGACCAGAACAACTGGAGTTATTTGCCCTTGAATTAGAAAAATTGCTATATTTGACTTTGTTTACACTCTAGCATCTACAATTATCAACCAATCATCACCAAACTTGGTCAAAATATATATGACCATAAGATCTCGGATGAGTTCGGTTATGGGTCTAATCGGACCAGAACAACTGGAGTTATTTGCCCTTGAATTAGAAAAATTGCTATATTTCACTTTGTTTACACTCTAGCATCTACAAATATCAACCAATCAGCACCAAACTTGGTCAAAATATATATGACCATAAGATCTCAGATGAGTTCGATTATGGGTCTAATTGGACCAGAACAACTGGAGTTATTTGCCCTTGAATTAGAAAAATTGCTATATTTGACTTTGTTTACACTCTAGCATCTACAATTATCAACCAATCATCACCAAACTTGGTCAAAGTATATATATGACCATAAGATCTCGGATGAGTTCGATTATGGGTCTAATCAGACCAGAACAACTGGAGTTATTTGCCCTTGAATTAGAAAAATTGCTATATTTGACTTTGTTTACACTCTAGCATCTACAAATATCAACCAATCAGCACCAAACTTGGTCAAAATATATATGACCATAAGATCTCGGATGAGTTCGATTATGGGTCTAATCGGACCAGAACAACTGGAGTTATTTGCCCTTGAATTAGAAAAATTGCTATATTTGACTTTGTTTACACTCTAGCATCTACAATTATCAACCAATCAGCACCAAACTTGGTCAAAATATATATGACCATAAGATCTCAGATGAGTTCGATTATGGGTCTAATGGGACTAGAACAACTGGAGCTATTTGCCCTTGAATTAGAAAAATTGCTATATTTGACTTTGTTTACACTCTAGAATCTACAATTTTTAACCAATCAGCATCAAACTTCGTCAAAATACTTATGACCATAAGATCTCGGATGATTTCGATTATGGGTCTAATCGGACCAGAACAACTGGAGTTATTTGCCCTTGAATTAGAAAAATTGCTATATTTCACTTTGTTTACACTCTAGCATCTACAATTATCAACCAATCAGCACCAAACTTGGTCAAAATATATATGACCATAAGATCTCGGATGAGTTCGGTTATGGGTCTAATCGGACCAGAACAACTGGAGTTATTTGCCCTTGAATTAGAAAAATTGCTATATTTGACTTTGTTTACACTCTAGCATCTACAATTATCAACCAATCAGCACCAAACTTGGTCAAAATATATATGACCATAAGATCTCGGATGAGTTCGATTATGGGTCTAATCGGACCAGAACAACTGGAGTTATTTGCCCTTGAATTAGAAAAATTGCTATATTTGACTTTGTTTACATTCTAGCATCTACAAATATCAACCAATCAGCACCAAACTTGGTCAAAATATATATTACCATAAGATCTCAGATGAGTTCGATTATGGGTCTAATCGGACCAGAACAACTGGAGTTATTTGCCCTTGAATTAGAAAAATTGCTATATTTGACTTTGTTTACACTCTAGCATCTACAATTATCAACCAATCAGCACCAAACTTGGTCAAAATATATATGACCATAAGATCTCGGATGAGTTCAATTATGGGTCTAATCGGACCAGAACAACTGGAGTTATTTGCCCTTGAATTAGAAAAATTGCTATATTTGACTTTGTTTACACTCTAGCATCTATGTCCGGAGCATAACTTTGTCATCGCCAGTCCGATTGACTTGAAACTTGGCATTTGTGTTTGTTGCAATAATACGGAGTGCAGTGTGAAAGAACCATAACTCTACCTCGTACTGTCTATGAGTTATTTCCCTTTGATCATCATTTTTACAGCATTTTTTGCTTGTCCAGAATGTAACTTTGTCATCTCTAGCCTGAACATCTTCAAATTTGGTATGCATGATTGTTGAAAAATTACGGAGTGCAGTGAACAAGAACCATAACTCTTCATAGCACGAATTTTGAGTTATTCCCCCTTGGACCTTCATTTTTATAGCATTTCTTGCTTGTCCGGAGCAAAACTTTGTCACCTTAAGTAGGAATGACTTGAAATATGGTATGCTTATTTGTTGCAATATATGGAAGTGCAGTGTACAAGAATTGTAACTCGACCTCGTGCTGTCTTTGAGTTATTTCCCTTTGATCATCATTTTTACAGCATTTAGTGCTTGTCTGGAATATAACTTGTCATCTCAAGTCAGAACGACTTCAAACTTGGTATGCATGTATGTTGCAATATTACCAAGTACAGTGCGCAAGAACAATAACTCTACCTAGCGCGGATTTTGAGTAATTCCACTTTAATCTTCATTTTTACAGTATTTCTTGCTTGTCCGGAACGGAACTTTGAAGTCTCAAGTCAAATTGACTTGAGACTTGGTAAACATGTTTGTTGCATTACCTGCCCTTTGCGATTATTATACGTCCTTGACAACTGGCGGTTGGACGGGCATATCTTGTGACAATTTGCCGCTCTTGTTTCATTATCATTTGGCCTTGAACCTCGATATTTGGTATTTATCTTCATTGTAGACCTTTATTGCTTAGTATTCAGGTGAGCGATATAGGACCATCATGGTCCTCTTGTTTAATCTTTACTGACACTGCCATTATGCCTAAGTCTGACCATGCCCTGGAGACATGATACATCCATATAATATTCCGAGCTATAGTAATATTATTTTTAATGATTCAACAATAAAATATCCATGACTTTGTGACACAAAAAAGCCTTTAACTCTTTACCAAACAACAGTATTTTGTATTTGTCCAAATTTAGAGCTATTTGCAGACGACAAACTACAGGTCACTCAAATTACAAGCGTTGTCTGTAATAGGGTAGAAAACGTGGGAAAAGGAGAAAATCAGCATTTTCTACTTTTCCCACAACGTTTTCAAAAGGCTGTTTATTCAGGATCGTAAAAACACAGGATTGTGTGATACAGGGTTAATATGGCGGTTCAAATCGCCTGCAACCTACAGTCCAACATTACATTTAGCACCTAATTTTTCTTTGTACCCTCAATTCAAAACCTAGGGGGTACACTGTACCCCTATATATTTCTTAACCCCCAATTCAAAACCTAGGGACTACACTGTACCCCCAAATTTTTCCTTGTACCTCCAATTCAAAACCAAGGGGGTACACTGTACCCCCAAATTTTTCTTTGTACCTCCAATTCAAAACCTGGTGGGTGCGCACATGTACCCCCAAATAAAACACCCAGTGGGAATGCTGTTCTATTCAATAATATTCAACTCTTTACCACACCACAGAAATGTGAAATTGTCCTAATTGAAAGTATTTGCAGACCACTAAAATGAGGCTTAAATAGTGGAATTTGTTTTGGAAATGGATAGAAAACATTGTGAGAAAAGGATAAAATACTGGTTACCAGCATTTTCTCCTTTTCCCACAACATTTTTAAAAGCTTTGTTTCTAGGGGTCGTTAAACCTCGGCATTGTCTGCTAAAGGGTCAAAATTGCTAAAATTGTGATTTTTGTCTTCAAAAAGGTAGAAAACGTGGGAAAAGAAGAAATTGCTGCTTACCAGCATTTTCACATTTTTTCACAAAGTTTTCCAGTTCCCAAGTTTTAACAGTTTATTTGAACCTTGAGAAGATTCCTTTAAAATCATTGTTGATAAATGCTAGTAACCAGCAATTTGTCCTGTTCCCATATGTTTCCTACCCAAAATTAAGTTTCAATTTTTGATTTACATTTACTGTACTGTCTGCAAACACAATTCAATTTGGACAGATCTAAAATTTCGTTACGTGGTAAAGAGGTTAAAAAAAAAATTGAACAAAACAGTAAGTTGTTAAGTATTATTCTTAGAATGGTAACTCTATCCTTTTCTAACAAAAGAATTTAAGCTGTCCTTCTATTCAATAGTGTTTAACTCTTTACCGAACGATCCTGACTTTTTACAACCCTGAGAAAAAAAGCCTTTGAAAACATTGCGGGAAAAAATGAAAATGCTGGTAACCAGCATTTTCTCCTTTTTCCACAATGTTTTCTACCTTTCTAGAAAAAAAAAATTTTTTTCGAGTCACTTTTATTTTGTCGTCTACAAATGCTTTCAATTTGGACATGTCTAAATTTTGTCGTTTGGTAAAGAGTTAACTGTTTACCACTCCACACAAATGTAGAATCTCCAAACTGATAGTATTTGCAGACGACAAATCAAATAGTTGTCAGTTGTCAAGGAGGTATAATAATCACAAAGGGCAGGTAGTGCAACAAACATGTTTACCAAGTCTCAAGTCAATTTGACTTGAGACTTCAAAGTTCCGTTCGGGACAAGCAAGAAATACTGTAAAAATGAAGATCAAAGTGGAATTACTCAAAATCTGCGCTAGGCAGAGTTATTGTTCTTGCGCACTGTACTCGGTAATATTGCAACATACATGCATACCAAGTTTGAAGTCGTTCTGACTTGAGATGACAAAGTTATATTCTGGACAAGCACTAAATGCTGTAAAAATGACGATCAAAGGGAAATAACTCAAAGACAGCACAAGGTCGAGTTACAATTCTTGTGCACTGCACTTCCATATATTGCAACAAATAAGCATACCATATTTCATGTCATTCCAACTTTAGATGACAAAGTTTTGCTCCAGACAAGCAAGAAATGCTATTAAAATGAAGGTCAAAGGGGAATAACTCAAAATTCGTGCTAGGAAGAGTTGTGGTTCTTGTGCACTGCACTCCGTAATTTTTCAACAATCATGCATACCAAATTTGAAGATGTTCAGGCTTGAGATGACAAAGTTATATTCCGGACAAGCAGGAAATGCCGTAAAAATGACAATCAAAGGGTAATAACTCATAGACAGTATGAGGCAGAGTTATGGTTCTTTCACACTGCACTCCGTATTATTGCAACAACTACAAATGCCAAGTTTCAAGTCAATCGGACTGGAGATGACAAAGTTATGCTCAGGACAAAGAACTATTCTACAGAACTTTCTAATTCAAGGGCAAATAACTCCAGTCGTTCTGGTCCGATTAGATCCATAATTAAACTAATCCGAGATATTATGGTCATAAGTATTTTGACAAAGTTTGATGCTGATTGGTGAAAAATTGTAGATGCTAGAGTGTAAACAAAGTCAAATATAGCAATTTTTCTAATTCAAGGGCAAATAACTCCAGTTGTTCTAGTCCGATTACACCCATCATCAAACTCATCCGAGATCTTATTGTCATATATATTTTCAGGGGTCAAATCTAACTTTTTTTTCAACTAGCAAAAATTTGCTAGTGACCATTTTTTCTACTAGCCAAAATCAATTTTGTACTAGCAATATTTTAACCCATTGCCACCCAGTCCCATGTTTTAACGACTCTGAAATGAGAAACTTATGAAAACATTGTGGCAAAAGGAGAAATTGCTCATAATGAGCAATTTCTCCATTTCCCACAATGTTTTCTACATTATTAGAGAATTAACTCTCCTTTGTACCAAATGCAGACGCTTTCAATTTGGGAGAGTCTAAATATTGTTGAGTGGGTCTCCTCTGTTTGCTCATACAATATTATAGCTCAGACTCTACACATTCTGCATGGCAAAGAAATATCCTTTGTTTGGACAAACTGTTTGATCATTAATTTATATTAAATATTCCGGCGATGTCACGGAATCCGGCCTATTGCCGAAAAAACTGGATATTTTCCGCTCCATACTCTCAGCGAGGCAATGCAGACGTATAAACAACGTCAGAATCGTCTACGCGCTTTAAATATCGGATACATGTATTTACAATATCGCAACAAGCGTCTCTACGAATACCGGTCACGTGGTCGGTGATACTCTCAAAGGATAGTTCTACACCACATACGGCAATTCAGTGTACGCGAAAAACGATCGCATTTATGGATTAATTCAGATTTTTAAGCGGTAGGTTTGCCCATTTTCCGGCGCACTCGCAAATTATTTCGAGTGCTAGAATTTGGCACTCGCATTTTTTCATTTCAGCTAGCATTTTGCGAGTTTGCGACCGTTAAATTTGAACCTTAATTTTGACCAAGTTTGGTGCTGATTGGTAGATATTTGTAGATGCTAGAGTGTAAACAAAGTCAAATATAGCAATTTTTCTAATTCAAGGGCATATAACTCCAGTTGTTCTGGTCTGATTACACCCATAATCGAACTCATCTGAGATCTTATGGTCATATATACTTTGACCAAGTTTCGTGCTGATTGGTTAATAATTGTATATGCTAGAGTGTAAACAAAGTCAAATATAGCAATTTTTCTAATTCAAGGGCAAATAACTCCAGTTGTTCTAGTCCGATTAGACCCATAATCGAACTCATCCGAGATCTTATGGTCATATATATTTTGACCAAGTTTCGTGCTGATTGGTTGATAATTGTAGATGCTAGAGTGTAAACAAAGTCAAATATAGCAATTTTTCTAATTCAAGGGCAAATAACCCCAGTTGTTCTGGTCCGATTAGACCCATAATCGAACTCATCCGAGATCTTACGGTCATATATATTTCGACCAAGTTTGGTGATGATTGGTTAATAATTGTAGATGCTAGAGTGTAAACAAAGAAATGTGAACGGACGGACGGACAACTGACGGACCGACGGACAGACGGACGACGGACGCCAACGGACGGTGAGTGATCACAATAGCTCAGCCTGAGCACTTCGTGCTCAGGTGAGCTAAAAAAACATTGTGAGAAAAGGAGAAAACGACGGTTATTTGCATTTTTCCACAATGTTTTTAACAGCCTTCTTCCTCGGGGTCATCAGAAACAGGAAAGTTTGGTTAAAACACTCAGTTATGGCCTTTTATAGTCAGAAAAACAATATCCAAACATTACAATTTCAGTGTCGAGTTTTTTTTTTTCGTATGAATTATACATAAACAGACAAGATATTCAATATGTATGTCTGTGATACTGATCTGCATTGCATTCAAAGGACAGAATGATCTTGATCTTTTATTGTCTTCAAAAGCTACTATACATGTCACTGGAGAACATGGGCCATCGTATTGAATCATTGTAATGAGCAAGAGCATTACTATAGTAAACCTTGAGCTTTTAATCTGGAATATGGAGAGGATGAGAGTCAACCAATATGCTGATGAGACAAACCTGTTACTGAGAGTTTTACACTAAAGCGCTCAATTAATGAAATAGATCTGATAAGCGTGGAAAAGCAGCCTAATTATTGCAGGGTCATTGCTGTCTTGACTACAATATCTCAAGAAATTGGAACAGCAGATCCAAAATTTGAGTGACTGCATGTTCTGTGCAGTCTGGTCTGAATCTGGTCTGAATCTGCGCTCTCCAAAGAGCTTTTTTCCCTGGTCAGTTGATTCAGACATGGAGAATATGACGTTAAGTGAGTTTTTTGTGTTGCAGTTTCAGGGTTTTTCCCCTCTATGAAAATGCTCTGTTTAACTCTACCAAATGACAAAATGTTGAAAATCTTTCAACTGATGAAAAAACGCTGTGAGGAAAAAGAGAACAGGCTTAATACATGTATGCTCTTTTTCCCACTACATTTTTAAAACCCGTCAAGATTGTGTGGCCAACGGTTAATAGACTGATTCCAGTCTTAAGAATGTCATCAAAAAGAAACATGTTAGTGAGCGTGTAAAATGGTAGAGCCGTAGCTTTAGGGAGAGGAAGAGGAGCTATGAAAACAATTTAACCCTTAACATGCTAAATAAGTAAAATGAAACTTTCTAGCTGACAGTAAAAGCCCAGTTCTTTACTATTTCAAAGGTATTTTTTTGGGAGGGAAAAATATCTTCTTGTCGGACATTAACGATACAAAATCAGACAGCATGTAGTATACAGTCTGATCTTGATCTACAATGTCCGGAAAAGGTCATAAATTCGCGCTTAGTAGCCCAAGGTTTAATACATCCTAAGCTGAAAGATGCATAATCAAATCTATGCTGATCAGTACTGTGAATGGACAGTCTGGTTTCTAAGGTTGCAAGCGTAGGATAACCAGACCATTCTGAAAATGTATACGTAATGGCTTGTCCACTAGGGTCATAACCCTTAAACAACTCTACATGCTTTGTCCCACACTGCTTCACACGCTTCACCTCGCTAACATTAAACTACCAACGGCAGATTACTTTTTTAAATGGCTGTTACCAGTAGCATGTAGATCAGTCTGCTCTAAGGCAAAACAATCTAAATTTTCAAATTCTTTTAAAGCAATGTTTCCTTACAAATTCCGTTTCACTGCAAGTTTATCCTTGCTCGAGGCCAAATGACCTATCATCTTTTCAACACAAGGTCTGCTTACATAATCCGATACTCCTGGATTGGCTCTTGTTTCATTCATAAGTTGTTGCTTTATCACCGACACCATTCCTTGTCGCTTATCAGGGTTAAAAGTTCAATGTAATAAGGTCACAACAGCTAGTATTAGTGTTATTAGACTGTAGGTAAAAGCTGTCACGAGTTGCAGTTAGATCAGTTTGCCCTCAGCAGACGGATTTCCGCAATTTGTGTTCTCTCTAATCGTCCGGCTCACGCCGACCGATTAAAAATGTAAGTCAACAACATACTGTGGTATGCTTCAATGTCTACTTTATGAATGCACCATTTTCCGACTTACGATAGGTTAATTTGCTGACTCATCAATCCTACCTGAGCGTTAACATAACTATTTATCAATTATTTTTGAAACCAGGGGTAAATCTAAGAATAAGTTACTTTGCTTATGAACAGAACACCCTATAGAAAGGGTTATCAATCACATACCCTTAATTCAACTTTGTACATGTAACTTGGTACAGGAAAATAAGCTCGATCTTTGTCAGACATATTTTTTTTTACGACTTAAACAGTAACTTGCGATTGATAACAAGCTGAACAGCCCCCAAAATTGTTGAATAAAGGCAGTAATCTTGAAGATACGATAATCTGTTTAATAGCCTCTATTGTTCTCAGCACTTGTGTAGGCCTACTTTGACGAATAAATTACGAACTTGTAATATACAGTCATGGTCCATCTTTTCACATCCCTGGAGGGGATTAGTGACATGCTGTAAACTGGAATGTATATTCGAAGGTGGATATCAATTAGGTCTTAAACAGACTCGTGGAGTAATTTAGATTAGAGGTTACAATACTGAACATAGGGCACTCCGGGGTGCTCATATACGGCAGGGTGTCCAGAAAAAGGGCAGGGCATCCAGAAAAAGGCAGGGTGTCTATCAGAGGGGGCAGGGCGCCGCGCCCTTCTATTCCCCGCTAGCTGAGCACTGTTAAGCATACATATTAGGTTTTTCTAAGATTTGTCCCGGTGACCTATTTTTTGACCTGACATGACCCAGTTTTTGAAACTGTCTGATTTACCAAGACAAACATACTGACCAATTTTCATAAGTATCCTGTTGAAATATAAGGCTTTTAGAGTGCATACAAGATTTTACTAGGATTTGTCCCAGTGACCTAGTTTTTGACCTGACATGACCCAATTTTTGACTCTTACCAGATATTATATAGACAACATTCTAACCCAGTTTCATGAGTATTGGGCTGAAAATGTGGCCTCTAGAATGCACACAAGGTTTTCCTCAGATTTGTTCCAGTGACTTACTTTTTGACCCAACAAGACCCAATTTTGAGCTAGTACTAGATGTCATCCAAACAATCCCTTCTGACAAAGTTTTGTGAGTATCTGACATTAAATTTGGCCCCTACGATGCACAGGGTTTTCCTTACGTTTGTCCTAGTGACCTACTTTTTATCCCTATTTCACTAAATTTTGAACCTGTCTAACTTAATGTTGTGACAAATATTCTGACCAATTCTCATAAGTATAAGGCTGAAAATGCAGCCTCAAGAATGCATACAGAGTTTTTCTGAGATTTGTCTTAGTGACCTACTTTTTCACCCAATGTGACCCAGTGCAAACTTGTTGGAGATATCATCAAGAAATACGTTCTGACCAAATTTCATAAGTATCCTGCTGAAATGTGGCCTCTAGAACACCCACAAGCTTTTCTTGAGATCTGGTCCAGTAATCTACTCTTTCACCCAAAATAACCCAATTTCAAACTTGTCCAAGGTATCATCAAGAAACAATGTAACAATATTGTTATTGACGCCCGGACAACAGACACAGCACGATCCCAAAAGCTCAGCCTCACCTTGAGCACTTTGATAGATTTTTGTTTATTTGAGAACATTTTATTTGAGATGAAAAAGCTTAATATTCTAAACCCTTTGAAGCTACAGGACGAAATAACTTAATTTGTGGGACAAACATTGTCACCCCAACAGTTGCTTATTGTTCCACTGGAGTTGCTGTGCTATGAGTTTTAAGTTCCACATCAAATGAGATGTCGTTTGCAGTTGTTTGTATCTCTTTTCAGTGCACATTGAAATAAATTCTAAGTTAATGATATTGTAAATTAGAAAAAAATACAAGATATGTCGTTATGTTCCAGTCTTGATCTTTCACACATCCCGTTTAATATTGCAAAATAATTGAATAGATGTAGTGTTATACTAACATGAGAGTGAAAAAAAAAATCAGGAAATTACATGCCAAAACAGTTATCTTTTTACTGATTTTTACCCAATTTCCCTCCATTTGATTGTTTTCTAAAATTTTATCATCTCATGATATCGAAAGACCATTCACGACCTTATAATTATGTCACTTGTTGCGGAAAATATTTTGGATATATATACTTGCATGCAAAAAAAACTGTGCACGTTTCAAGTATGTTAACTATAGTTATATCTGTCATAGACATTCCATTTTTGTACCATGTGAAGCGCCTGCATCACTTTGTCAAACACTGGACACATCCAGTCGGTATCGGGTTAAATGTTACGTAACATCCCAAAACAGGCAAATCTCAAGATTTGCCTGTGCAACTGCTTGTCGATTGCGAAATAGGTCAGATAAATTCTCATTTCTTTATTGCAAATCCAAGGAATAGAAAAAACACACAGTGCTTACAGAAAAATAAAAACTTATAATGCCAAGACCGTCTGAACGTCACCGAATTGAGGCGTTGATGATGCCAAATAGAGCTGACTCTATTGATAATGTTACGCAGGCCTTTAAAGGCGTTTCAGAGAGTTATTTCTAGCACAGAGAATTTCATGAAATTTGACACAGAAACACTTCAAAGTATGTTCTTTCAATATGCGAAGAGATAATCAGACGTTGCCTGATGAACCAAAAAGTTCTGAGCCCACGAAGAACATAACCCTTTTTTCAAATTACACAAAACCAAATTATTGCAGCATACGTCAGAATTTTGTGATTAAAATCTGTAATTTCAGTCAAATCATGTTCTCTGTGTTTTAAATTCTGAGTGAAACAATGGATCCTCTGACTTTGATGAGAAATTAACAGATATTTCAAATTAATGATACGCTATGTTTCAGTAAAACCCTTAGCCCACAAAACTGCTTATTTTATCACAGAAAATCAGGACATTATTTGACCCTCAAAAAAATCTAGCGGAAAGATTTTTCTCATTTTTCTTAGAAATATACTTGATGATATCCTTTATCAAAAAATGCAAAAAAAAGATAGGTTGCCAGGCTACTTTTCCCAATATTCGAACTCAATTACCTCCCTTGGAACAAAGAAAGTGACACAAAACACCCAAGATTTCAAATTACTTAGTAAGATGTATTATTTCTAGCACTAAATCATGTTTTTTTCACAATAAAGATTGTACTCTGTCAACCCTTTCCTTGATATAGTCTCGATTTAACATTGGTATGGAACGGCTTTGGAAAACATTTTGGTAAAAGGGGTAATTGTTCATTACAAGCAATTGTTCCTTTCCCAACAACCTTTTCTGCACAAACGGTTCTCTTAATCTCATTTAAACCTTGTTTAATTTGTCGTCTGCAGCTTCTTTCAATTTTGAAGTTCCAATTTAATTCATTTAGGAAAGGGTTAATACCAAGTACATGTGGTATATTTTAATAGATGGGAGAATGGAAGAACAATACAAGTAGAACTGTCCAGAATTACTCAAAGGCATAGATTACTTACGAACCTTATAGCAAAAAGAACCAAATGATCCTGATTTCTATCAATACCCAGGAAAGAGGGTTAGAAAACATTGAAAAGGAGAAAATACTTGTAATTTTCTCTTTTTACCAAACTAAACTTACTATCCGGATAAGTAATGTCCGACAAATGTACATGTTCCGTTTTCGCTGTTTAGGAATGATTTACACCTTTATAAACTGATCTTTTAAAAAAAAATGTATCTACCACTACTTTCTCTACGTCTTGCAGCAAATATCAGTAGTCAAATAATAGTACTACATCAGACAAAGTTACGCTAGAAAACAGAGAAGCGAAGAGACATGCGCGAAAATGTTGCCCACTGACAACCCGATAAAACATCGTTAATTGCCACAGAAACAATATTAGTAATCTGCAAGCAAGGTTCCTGCAAACAAGAGTAGTTGTTGATCGACCTCAAAGTGGCCTGCCTTGCGTTACTGACGCCAAATTAGGTCGCCACTTGGAATTGACACACACCAGATGCTGATTCCAAATGGCTGCTGCTACAGCTAGACAGTATGGTATAGGCAAGGACACCATTATGAGGTGTCTTCATCAACATATTCAGCCCGTAAGACCAAGAAGACCTTATGTCGGGAGCATACTTGATCGACATCATCACGTTGCTCGTCTGAACTAGGCACAGACGGCAACATCTGTCAGTGAAGGTGTCAGTGGAATAAAGCTGTTTTTCTCTGACAAATCCAGGTTCAACCTCACTTACCATGATGCAGTGTTGCATCCAGGATTTCAATCAAGAGGGGAAGCTCCCCCATGGAATAAGCAAAAGAGGGTGAATGACAAGACTTTAATCATTCAAAAAAATTTACCCGAGTTTTATGCACTGGTGTGATACTGGAAAAGACTCCTTTCCTTTTTTCCTATCCGAACTAGATCTAGATCTATAATACAAGTTTCGTAATCAAACAATGATGATGATTGTCCCTTAGTTTGAATGATTACAAACTGATTTACATTTCTGACGAATCGCCCTCACTTGACCGCGGTGGTTCCCGAATGACATTCAATATTTGTTCTTTCAAGTTTTCACTCGATCTATCGGAGGTTGTGTCATTTTTTGATCAAACAAATCCCTTAAAGAATTTGTAATTCGTTTCAGTGGCCTATTTTAATCCTGCTTTAACACACCAGTCAGAATGTTTAACACACTAAAAAGTCGTCACGCAAATACAGATCTACTGTATTTTTTTTTTAAAATCCGGAAACATGTGTAACTACACATTCACGGTGCATGCGCAGAGAATAGTGGTTCCCTGCTTATTACATGAACTTCAATATGGAGATCGGTCACCATCTGGAATTACTGCTCTCAAATAGTCTAAAAATAGCGATGAGTGTAATATAGAATGATGTTAGGAAGCTTTGTCGGACTTTCCTGCTGTTTCAATAGACTGACAAGGGCCTGAATTTTTTTTTGCGTGCACTGGTTTCTTGTTTCTGCGTGAGTTACAGCCTCTTTGTGCGATTTCTCCCCCATCAAGTTCATGAACTTGCATGACAGAATGAAAAAAAGGAGAATTCCCGCAATCATGCAGCCTGGATGCAACACTGTGATGGTAGAGTGCAGGTGTTTACAAGGAAAGGCGAGCTATTTGCTAAGGCCTGCTTTGTTGAAAGAAACAGGTTTAGCAGGGCCAGCGTGATGGTACGGGGTGGGATAAAGGGGAATAGGAAAACCAACCTGGTGATTGTGAATGACAATCTCAATGCTCCTGGGTACATAAATCAGGTGTTGAAACCTGTGGCTATTCCATTAATCTGCCAGTATGCCCCTGCCACAATGATGCATGACAATGTGCGTCTGCATACGGCTGGCATTACAAGACAATATCTGAATGCAAATGGTGTTAATGTCTTGCCTTGGCCTGCGGTTTCCCTAGACCTAAATCCCACTGAGCATATGTGGGATCTTCTTGGTTGTAGAGTAATATCAAGGTATCATGGAAATAATTTGCAGGAGCTAGAGCATGCTCTGCAGGTCAAATTGAATAACATTCCTCTGCACAACATCACTTCAATTCCATGAGATGACATATTGTACAGGTAATACGCCAAAATGGAGGTCTTACCCACCATAAATGGAATTATCACAACTACGCCATTAGGAGAGTCTTTAACCTAAATTTTACTCACAATCTGTATTTTTTATTTTGACCCCTACTACGCTTTAATGATTAACACACGTCTATACAAATCGCAAATCAACCTTGTAGGAAATTAGATAAGCTAAAATTTTGTCCCAACCGAATATACTTTCATTCATGGATCCCTGGGAAAACAGCCTAAAATTCTATGTACAGTTTCTTTTGCATGTGAGTATATATTCAACAGCCATAAGAAAATCAAAAGGTGCACATTTCTAAGGGTATGACTATGATTTGTTGCGGTTCCTTGACAATGAGTCTAAAACTTGGTACTGTATATTAAAGCCCCTGTAAAGTCCAAACATAGGTAATTTTCACCGTTTATAACTCGAAAATATATCGGATAACCCATCACAACACACATATATAAGATCGGAGAAAACTCGAACGAGTCACTTACTGCACTGGTTGCCGTGAAATACGGGTGCGAAAATGCATGGAGAAGCCCGTCGGTTTCAGGGATGCCACTGATCGAGACAACCTTCGTTATCGTTCGTGTATATTCGAACTAGGCCTTCAAGAACGTCACGTGATACCATTGCATCTCATTAGTGCTACACAGGACTACTGTTTACACTTCCAATAGTATGTCATCGGAGAGTAAGATTGCTCATTCTGAACCTGTTTTCTTATTTAGATGTAGTAAACTCTTCCTGTATTGATGATAAATGAATAAGCGATTATCAGCCTGTGTCGTCGTTTTGTTTACAATGTCAATAAACTTACGTTAGAATGGGGACAAAAAGATCAAGTGAATGAAGGGTTTGTTTCGACACCTTGAATGATCACGTGGTGTTTACGTCACTATCACGTCACTGCGGAGATTTATGACGAAAAATCGGCTAATCGTCAGCGATCATCGATGTAAACAAACAGATAATGCGGCATGGTAGGAATTGTTCTAGTTTCAAAATTCTTTTTTCTGCCATTGACTGAAACTTTTACAAACTGCACCTTTACATATCGTGCAAGTCATAATAATCGCAATATTTTTACATGGTAAAAATGAAATTTACTTTTATTTTATAAACAGGCCTTTTTACATTTGGACTTTACTGAGACTTTAAAGAGTTATCTATCCAAATTTGAATTCTATCTGGAACAGCTGTTATTTTATATCTATCAACTCACTGAAAAAATCCTATATATATGACATCATGTTCAGCGAAAAACGCCGAATGAATCGAAATGTAAAATTTAAAATACCAATGATTTTGGCCTCCCTGATTCGTCGATAAACAGTGCTTAAAGATCAGCAAACATTTGCAAAAATTATAACATGATGGACAAGTCTGATTTTGTCAACTGGTACAGAACTAACTCTTTACCACATAATCACAAGTTCTAATGGCCTTGAGGAAAATGCCTTTTGAAAACATTTTGGGAAAAGGAGAAAATGCTGGTAACCATTGTTTTCTTCCTTTTGAATGACAAAGTCCTTCACTTGAGGCACATTTGTTACTTGCAAATGCTTTCAATTTAGACAAGTCTAAGTATTTGTCATCTGATAAAGGATTACCACACAACAATATCGGAGACGGTCCTAATCCAAATTTGCAGACAACAAATTAAAAGTCGCTCAATTAATACCTGTTGCTGAGGGGTTAGAAAAAAGTGGGAAAATCAAAATATGCTAGTTATCAGCATTTCCTCATCTTCCCACCAAGTTTTCAAAAGTCTTGTTTTCTAGGGTCGTTAAAGTTTTAAACAAGTACATGTATAATTAAACTATTCCAACAAGATTCACATACCTAAATTCACTTGTTGCTTGAAATGACTCTTGTTCTGTGATTGAAAACACGCACAAAAAGCCCTCCCCGCTTCGAAAGTAATTATCTCTGATGGCGGCATAATCTTCCTGACCCGCCGTATCAAGAATATCTATTTGTACCTCTTCACCATCTAGAACTACTTTCTTTCTGTAGGAATCTGCTTTTGTTGGTTCGTAATCCTCCACAAACTGAAAAACCAAATGCATTATTTATGAAGTATTCTCTAATGTTTTACCAAATGACAGAATTTTTGACACCTCAAAATCACAAGCAGGAAATTCTGGTTTCAGCATTTTCAGCTTTATGGCCCATGTTTTCTAAAGTTTTCTCAAGTTTTAGGGTTGTCAAAACTCCAGATTGTATCGTAAAAGTTAACCTGTTGGCCAAACCACTAAATCTGGGACTTGTTTATGTTGAAAGCATTTGTAGAAAACAAAATTAAAAGTGACCAGACACTTTTATGACCACACATACCAAATTCAAATAAAAAATCACTTACTTTTTTTGAAAGATTGAAAAATATTGTAGAGAAAGGAGAATTTCCTCACAATATAATCAAAAGGCTTCTTTCTCAGGGTCAATGAAACACTTGATTCTTTGGCAAAGGTCTTGAGGATTAAATTCAACAAAATGATCATATGCTTTTTAATGAAGGCTTTTACTGAAAGCTTTTGAAAACATTGTGGAAAAAGGGGACATTGCTGCTACTCCCCTTTTCTTCTATTTCTACCATGTTTTCTGCTCTTGAATGACATCTTACATTAATTACCATTCTATTGGCTGTCTTCAGGGTACTGGTACAATGTACTTTCGATATGCTATTTGGACAAGTCTAAAATTTTGTAGAGGTAAAATGTCAATCACTCATTGTTGGATTTTGGATTTCCAGCTACAGATAAGGGCTGCATTTTTGAGGTTTAACCCTTTACCAAACAACAATATTTTAGACTCCTCCAAATTTACTCTTGACCAAACAATGAAATTCAAGACTAGTCCAAATTGAAAGCATTTACAGACGACAAAATAAATGTGATTCAAAAATTGAAATTTGTTTTGGGAAGGGCAGAAAACATTGTGGGAAAAGAAGAAAATGCTGGTTACCAGCATTTTCTTCTTTTCCCACAATGTTTTCAAAAGGTTTCTTTGCCATAGTCGTTAAAAGTCGGAACTGTGTGGTAAAGGGATGAAAGCATTTTGCAGGTCACATATCAAATATGACTCACACGACTGAAGTTGTTCTTCATTGTTTTACATTGATTTGTGCAGATTGTTGTCTGGTTGATAGACTTATTTTATGGTGTGTAACGTTTTCAACATTATTTCAGTTACATCATGGTTGCCAGTGCACCTATCCTTACTTTCCTGGAGTTTCTTTTACCAGTACTCCACACAATATTCTTTCCAAGCCGTTGGCTGCTATCCCACAGAACAATGTAGAAACCAATGGGAGAGCAAATTGGAATTTTTGCTCCAGATATTTTTTTCTCATCATTTCTTCTTACTAGCCCAATCTAGAAGTTTTCATTTCTTATTCTTAATCCCCCCATTCCACTGGCAGCAATTCCCCTACGCTTGGAAATTTCAGTCAAAATACTGTGAGTTGTAGGAGAAGCAGTAGAAATGCCTTGATCGTAGTAGAAGCATATCGGAAGCTTCATGATTGCCACTTTAAACCCCCATTCCAATGAACAGAGATTCCGTTACACTTCAAAATTCCGGTCAAAACGCCGCGAAGCGTAGCAGGAACGGCAACAGCACAGTAGAAATGCTTTGATCATAGTAGAAGCGTATCGAAAGCTTTATGATTGCTAATCCATGGTGCTTGTTTTGTGATCGTGCTGTGTCTGTCGTGCATCGTCCAGACATCAACACTTACATTGTGTGCACTCTAGAGGCCACATTTTCAATCAGTTACTCATGCAATTTGGTCAGAATATATGTCTTGATGATATCTTGGACGTGTTTGAAATTGGGTCATGTCTGGTCAAAGAGAAGGTCACTTGGCCAAATCTGAAAAAAATCTTGTTTGCAATCTAGAGGCCACATTTTCAGCCTGATACTTATAAAACTTCGTCAGAAAGGTTATTTTTTTGAAATCTCAGACGAGTTTGACATTGGGTCACAACAGATCAAAAAGTAGTTCGGGTACAAGAGCAATACTGATACCAGATATTTGATTAACATCGTGATTTTATGACCCATAACTGATGACTTTTTTTGTCCGAGTATGAATTTCCTTGTTTTTGATAGAGAGTATCTATTTCGGCCAAGGACAAGTTACATGCATGTTCACCTTTTATACGGCCGATTCCTAAGACAAAGATGAAGCACAACCGCTCGAAATTTGAGAGGGGAAAAAAAAATCGGAATCTAGATAAGGCCAGATATTTTCAGAACTTCGTCCTGGATCAGGGCTATCAATTAAGGAGCTGGATTTCTTTATTCTTGCCTCACGAAATATCGCTTCGCTGCAAAATGTGAGGCAGTTGTCGAGAGGTGAACAGTTGTCAGTATTTTTTTGTACAAATACACCAAAAATACAGCAGAAAAAGTGTGCCCAGTCTTAAATCTGATCAATTAGAATGGTCTACAGCCACAAAATCGAGTCAGTGCATGATTCGATTGAAAATATACGGACGCAGACTGTAGTTCATTCGCCCCTGAATAGTTTCGCACCTAAAATACGACGATTGTCGATTTCCTGCTTGTACTGTGGTCAGTGCCTGCAGTTGATGAATTTTGGCAAGTAATTTAGTTAAAAATGAGTCAAAACACTCTAATGAGGGAAATCCCTGGCTGATACATCAGATGATTTTCTTTTTCTAGCATCTAATTGGGAAAAAAAATTTATGGAATTAGGAAAAAAACACTTTTTTCAATTGGGAATGGGGCCGAAATTCGGCCCCGCAAGAAAGGAAGAAAATGCCCTGGATACTCATGAAACATTATCAGAATATTTGTCTGGATGATATCTCTGACAAGTTCAAAAGTAGATCAAGTTGGTCAAAAAGAAGGGTCACCTAAGTGCGTGCGTTTTACATTATTAAAACCAGGATCTCTTCAGCTTTATCAACCATAGATGACTTTACTCAGGTGAATGCTTTAGGGCCAATGGCCTTCTTGCCTTCAAAAGCCGATGTTCAACTGTTGCTATATAGAAATGTTCCAAAAGCGCAACAGAAGCGCAGCTCCAGCGCATAGGTCATAGTAAGGTTGCAGAAGCAATCATGAATGTAGTAAGCCTGAAATCCTGTGCCATGGTGGAAGCGTAGTATAAGCGTCGTAGAAGCGCAACAACGGCGTGACAGGATCGTGACCAGCGCAGTGAGATTGTAGTTGAAACGTTTGATAAGCGTACTGGAAACGCATGAGTCCCATAATGTTGCACATGTCGGCGCTTCTCCGGCGATTCGGAAGATTTTGGAGAGGCGCCATGATCACCATGAGTGCAGTTGGATCGCCGCCCAGTGGAATGGGGGTATTACCAAACAAAAACATTTTAGACTTGATCAACTTGAAAGCATTTGCAGATGAAAAATTAAATACAGATCAAAATATGATTTCTGTCTTTGAAAGGGTAGAAAACCTTGTGGGGAAAAGGAGAAAATGCTGGTTGACAGCATTTTTCTCCTTTTCCCACAATGTTTTCAACAGGCTTCTTTCTCAGGGTCTTCTTAACATGGGATTGCTTGGTAAAGGGTTAATCATGGTTAGACAATAGACATGAACAATGTCAAGAAATCTCATGGATACTAACAATGTTCAGGGGACACCTAAAATTCATGTTTTTAGTGAGTGATTTGTCCCAGATTTCGATAAGTAAAGGCTTATCCCTTATCAAAACAAGAGGGCCATTAACCCTGTAGCTATAGCCCGAGTAAAGTCATCTAGGATCAATAAAGCTGAACAGATCCTGGTTGTGATGATGTAAAACACATACATGTCAGTATAAGTGATCTTTCTTTTGTCCAATATATAGCATCAAAAAAAACTTTGTGACCATATTTCATGAGTATCAGGCTGAAAATGTGATTTGGCCCAGTGACCTACTTTTTGACCAAACATGACCCAATTTTAAACTTGTCTGAGATATCATCAAGAAAAACATTCTGACCAAGTTTTATGAGTATCAGAATATGGCCTTTAGGGTGCACACAAGCTTTACTAAGATTTTTCCCAGTGACCTACTTTGTGACCCTGCATGTCCCAATTTCAAAGTATTTCAAAGTTAGAAAATATTCTAACAAAGTTTCACGAGTATTAGAATAAAAATGTGGCCTTTAGAGTGCATACAAGGTTTTACTAGGATTTGATTTACTGACTACATGTGACCCAATTTCAAACTTGTTTGAGATAGCATCAAGACAACATTCTGACCAGGTTTCATGAGTATCAGACAGAAAATGTGGCCTCTAGAGTGCACACAAGATTTTCCTAAAATTTGCGGCATTGACCCACTTCTTGACCTGACATAAATCAATTGCAAAATTGTCCAAGATATCATCAAAACAAACATTCTGACCAAGTTTCATAAGTATCAGGCAAAAAAAATGAGGCCTGTTGAGAGCACACAAGGTTTTTCTAAGATTTTGCCAAGTGACCCACTTTTTGCCAAGAAGTGACCCAATTTCAAACCTGTCCTACATATCATCAAGACAAACATTCTGACCAAATTTCATGAGTATCTGGCTGAAAATGTGGTATGTAAAGTGCACACAAGGTTTTTCTAAATTTTGGCCCTGTGACCAGCTTTTTGACCCGAAGTAACCAAACTCTGAACAGGAGCATGACAAAGATATTAGGCCTAAAAAAAAAAAATAGTTTGTTTAGGGTAACATCTCCAAAAATGTTAGGTAGGGTAGGGACGAATTTTTTTTTTTTTTTTTTAACTCCCCCCCCCCCCCTAAAAAAAAAAAACATTTTGAAATGGTGGTATTTGCTTTCGAAAATGGAAAAAAAAGAGAAAATGGTGGCTACCAGGTCTGAGTCTCTTTTCTCATTATGTGTTCAAAAGACCTCTAGTCTGTCACTAACTTTCTGACTGTGGTAAATGGTCAAATTCTATCTAAACTATACTTCTATATTTGCATCTTTTTTCCCCACTGAATGCTGTCCACTTTTGTTTAACTCTTTTCTGAATTGAAATTTTTTAGACTTGTCCAAATTAAAAGTATTTGCTGACAACAAAACAAATGTAACTCACAAATTGAAATTTGTTTTGGGAAGGGTAGAAAACATGGGAAACAAAGAAAATATGGGTTTATAGCATTTTCTCCTTTTCCCTCAATTTTCCCACAATGTTTTCAAAAGTTTTTTTTAAGGATTGTTAAAACTGTGGATTGTGTGGTAAAGAGCTAAAACAGCTGAAAAAGTGAAAAACATTTATTTGCAAGTTTCTAAATAAACTGAATAAATACTAGAATGTTTCGTTTGTTTTCATGTTTAATACCCTCCCCCTCCAGAACACTTTAGAGGACTATATATATTATACTGATTTAAAGTAAACATTTTATCTGTAGAAAAGTTGGGTTTACAAAGGTTATGCATATTTTTTTTTTATCTAGAACACACATTCTTGACACAACTTTGAAATTACAAGTATCCACTTTTGTTGTCCTTCAGAGTTATAATGTGAAACAAGAGTGTCGTCTTCACAATGTACGCTGCCACATGGCTGCTATTTCAAGCAGCTAGCTTTAGAGACTAAAGTGTTGGAATTTCTAGCACCTACCTGGGTAGCTCAACAAATATATTGTGTTACTTGTGATCTAAAAGTTTTACGCATGGACTGATGGATGGACAGACGGACGCACAACGGACTCATTGGTCATTGGCTTTGATTAAGCAATAAAAATATGAAGTTTCATGAAATTATGTCCATTAGTTGGAGATACATTGATGAAAAACATTTTTTTTTCCCCATGACACAGCAATAAATTCCAAAACCCTGACAATATGCGCTAGGTCACATGATCTGTGAAAATTTCATCCAAATCCGTTGAGATATGTCAAGTAATTAAAGAGATATTGGTGAAAAATGAAATATAACATGAAGCCCCCTTTTTCCATGATGCAACTATAAATCGCAAAACCTTGACAATCTGCACTAGGTCACATGATGAGAAACATTCTATGAACATTTTATCCAAATCCGTCAAGAAATGTGGGAGGAGTTGCGTTCACAAGAAACAGACTTTTGTAAGGATGGACGCAGCTTAAATTTGACACGAAGCCCCCTTTTTCCATGACACAGTAATAAATTCCAAAACCCTGACAATATGCGCTAGGTCACATGATCTGTGAAAATTTCATCCAAATCCGTTGAGATATGTCCAGTATTAATTAAAGAGATATTGGTGAAAAATGAAATACAACATGAAGCCCCCTTTTTCCATGATGCAGCTATGAATTGCAAAACCTTGACAATATGCGCTAGGTCACATGATGAGAAACATCCTGTGAAAATTTTACCCAAATCCGTCAAGAAATGCGGGAGAAGTGCTGCTGCTCCTCAACTTTATATAGATTAGACACATTTTACCTGGAAACTAAAGTGGCATCACTTGCCGGAAGTGTAGGAGAGATTAGAAAGCCTTGGAAAATTTTTGCATAGCGGCTCCTAGCCTAGGCAGTTTCAGGTTTTTCTCTAAGACCAGGTAGGGTAAATCAAGCTGAGTGAAAGGGGGGCGGGCAGAGCGAGAACAAGGCAAGTTTGGGTAGATTTATATTTTCCGAAAGAAATTGTTGTTGCCTCATTGTAACAAAGTTAGAAAAAAAATATGAAAATACCTGTCTAATATGAAGACCTATCGACGCTTGATACAAATCTAAACTTCTATCGTTGCCGTCGTCTAGTTTAGTCCACAGTCCGTCCTGTCAGATAAGTTGCAAGAGAAACGTCCATTAAAATTTTTCGAATGTTATATCTGCATTGAACACCTTAATTGTTCGTAGTTCTGGAGCATGCTAGCACTTTTGCCGAATGATGTTTAACAGAACTTGTTCAATCTGAAATCTAGCAAACCGAAAGTAGCGACAATGCACTACAGAACCGGAAATGCGGTGATGACAACAGGGATGACGGGATCCTGTCTATATTTTACGCGAAGAAAAGCGAAAATCACAAGTAAAAGTTCGTTACACAGTCTGTATAGTACCGCAGTATTTCGGGCGTGATTTGTTGTAGAAGATAAAACTGGTACCCGTTTGTCTTTTGTAACCGTGCGATAGGATACGAACGTTCGATAAACAGAAGTTCCTGTGTGGAGTTAGCGAAAAAGCCCGATCTCTCCGCCTGCTTGTATGTATTTTTAGAAATGGAAAACCCACGTTATTGCGTTTGACAATTTGAGTTTAAGGTCGGTTAAATATACTCCGATACACGGTAGCTTTTGTACAGGCGTAGGAGTTTTCATGCATAATTATGTATGTAGTAGTACATGATTGTACACCTATAATATAATGCGCAATATTTGCCGAAACAGGCGTCCTGTGATACAGTATGATAAAAGGCTGATTTTTTTTTTATCGGAAGACAAAAAAAAATTAGGGTCGGGGCAAAATCTCCAGGTAGGGTCGGGTTACCCGAAACAAACTATTTTTTTTTTACGCCTTATCAAGACAGAAAATCTGACCAAGTTTCCTGAATATCAGACCGAAAATGAGGCCTCTAGAGTGGACACAAAGTTTTTTCTAAGATTTGGCCTGGAGACTTACATTTTCACTCAACAAGATCTAATTCTAATCTTGTCTGAGATATTACAAAGACAAACATTCTGACCAAATTTCATAAGTATCAGGCAAAAAAATGAGGCCTGTTGAGAGCACACAAGGTTTTTCTAAGATTTTGCCAAGTGACCCACTTTTTGCCAAGAAGTGACCCAATTTCAAACCTGTCCTACATATCATCACGACAAACACTCTGACCAAGTTTCATGAGTATCTGGCTGAAAATGTGGTATGTAAAGTGCACACCAGGTTTTTCTAAATTTTGGCCCTGTGACCTGCTTTTTGACCCGAAATAACCAAACTCTGAACAGGAACATGACAAAGATATTATCAAGACAGAAAATCTGACCAAGTTTCTTGAGTATCAGACTGAAAATGAGGCCTCTAGAGTGGACACAAAGTTTTTTCTAAGATTTGGCCCCAGAAGACTTACATTTTCGCTCAACATGATCTCATTCTAATCTTGTCCAAGATATTACAAAGACAAACATTCTGACCAAATTTCATAAGTATCAGGCAAAGAATGTGGCTTCTTCAGTGCACACAAGGATTTTTCTAAGATTTTGCCAAGTGACCTCCTTTTGATCTGAATTGACCCCATTTTGAACTTGTCCCAGATATCATCAAGACAAACAATTGAAACAGGTTTCGTGAGCATCAGAATGAAAATGTGGTCTCTAGAGAACACACAAGGTTTTTCTAAGATTTGACCTAGTGATCTACTTTTTCACTCAATGTGATCCAATTTCAACCTTGTCCGACACAATGTCAAGACAAACAACCTGACCAAGTTTCATGAGTATGAGGCTGAAAATGTGGCTCATAGAATGCACACAAGGTAATTGTTAATGCCTGGACGATGCACGGCGAACAACGGACAATGGACACAGCCTTATCACAAAAGCTCACCTTGAGCACTTTGTGCTCAGGTGAGCTAAAAAGACACAAGTTTAAACGATCCTCGGTGAAAAAGCTTCTAAAAACATTGTTGGAAAAAGTAGAAAAATGCTGGTAACCAGCATTTTCTCTTTTTTTTCATGTTTTACACCCTTTTCCAGAGAAATATTAAAGAAAAAATTATATCAATTTTGAATTTATTCACTACAGCTGTTTTACATTTAAAAATCTAAAATTTGTTGTAAGGGAAAGACTTAACCCTTTACCCGACGACAAAATTTTAGACCTGTCCAAATTGAAAGCATTTGCAGACGACAATATCAATGTGGCTTAAATGATGTGATTGTTTGATAGGGTAGAAAACATGTGGGAAAAGGAGAAAATGCTGGTCACCAGCATTTTCTCCTTTTCCCACAATGTTTTCAAAAGGCTTCTTCCTCAGGGTCGTTAAAAGCCGGCATTGTGTGGTAAAGGGTTAACCCTTTACCACACAATCCTGAATCTTAGTGACCCTGACTAGAGAGGGGGTTTTAAAACATTGTGGGGAAAAAAAAAGAACAATCTGGTAACTAGCATTTTCTCTTTTTCCTACATCATTTTCTACTCCTTCACATAAACAATCTGCGATTATAGCCACAATGATTCAATTTGTTGTTTGTTGTCTGCAAATGCAGATGCTTTGAAACTGGACTAGGCTAAAATTGTCATGTGATAAAAAGTTAAAGCACTTTGCCTAAAAAGTTAGAGTGAAGCCCTGTTTAATTCTCTGAAACCATTGTTCAGCCAAATGTTAATCAGAGAAGGGACAATTGTCCTGTTGTCTTGTGCAGAATTGTGGATCACCTTCAAAATATGTAAGACAAATGCACTAAGACCAAATTATCAAATATTTAAATATGGGACAATGTCCAGTCCATAAGCATTTTGATGGGACATTTTCCTCATTCAATGTGACAATTTCATCACAGATTCCCCCTGCCCCCCTTTGCAGAACACTAAGTGAAACTACTAAGAACTTACATGTATCTGAAACCAATGCCTGCGAACTGAGAATAAGTTTATAGTAACAATCAGCTACTACTTTTTACAAGTGGTTTTCAGCAAGATGAACAATGTGTTAAGCCATAGGGTAGATTCTTGCAGGATGTTCCATTGGATTAGACAAATGTCCCTTCATACTGCGCAAAAGTGGGACTTTCTTTCTTCCAAATCTGTTGAAGAATGTCTTGAGTGCATATGTCTCATTAAATTTAACAAAGTCTCCTACTTCTGCATTGTTAATTGAACCATTGTCTCCTCACTGAATAATTCTTGGTAGAAGACAAGGTAATAAATTAATGCTTTACCACACAATGCCAGTTTTTAATGACTCTGTTGAAAGATGCTTTTGAAAACATTGTGGGAAAAAGAGAAAATGCGAGTAAGCAGCATCTTCTCCTTTTCCAACAGTACTTTTTACCCTTTTCAAAAAACAAATCTCATCCTTTTAGCCATGTTTATATTCTCCTCTGCAAATTTCATAATGGATGAGTGATAAATTTTGTTGTGTAATACAGGGTATATTGATTGATTCGGAATTGTCTGCTGGAGGGTTAACCCTTTACCACACAATGTTGACTTTAAATGACCCTGGGAAAGAACCCCTTTAATAACATTGTGGGAAAAGGAAAAAATGCTAGTAACAAGCATTTTCTCCTTTTCCCACCATGTTTTCCACTCTTTCAGGGAAAAATTGCACAATTTGAGCCACATTAAAATTGTTGTCTGCAAAGCTTTCAATTAGGACAAGGCTAAAATTTTGTTGTCTGGTAAATGGTTAACCCTTTCCCAAACAATCCCTGGTTTTCACGACCCTGAGAAAGAAGCCTTCTGAAAACATTGTGGGAAAAGGAGAAAATGCTGTAACCAGAATTTTCTCCTTTTCCCACAATTTTTTCTTCCCTTCCCAAAACAAATTTAAATTTTTGAGTCACTTAATGTTGTCCTCTGCAAATGCTTCAAATTTGGACTGGTCTAAAATTTTGTCGTTTGGTAAAGTGTTAAATGGGTAAGAAAAGGTATGACAAATCCTTACCTCATCGTACATGAACTGTAATGTTAAAGCTGATTTCCCAACACCACCACTGCCGACCATAATTACTTTATGAATGACAGCTGGCTGCTGTGTCCTTGTCTTTGACATTATGGCAGGATTCTTTTTGTTATATCCAAAACAGCTGTTGAACATTTTAAACATTTGCTAATGAAACAAGTAAATATTTTTTCAAGTTCTCAATAGTTCTTTTATAACAAAATAAATCTAGCTATCATGAAAATATGGATTGAATAATTCCTCCCATCAAGTTTTCAAATTTTTGAAAGAAGTGTTCATCACATTCATTAAGACATGCATATATGTATAGAACAGAATAAATAGCCCACAATAGAAATGATACATCTCAGGGAAATGACTTTTTGCAGTTATTTTACATCCTGATGACAAAGAATCACATGTTATTTTGAGCAGATAATTGGCTGCACAGATTCAGACAAAATATTTCCCTATTAAAATCAGCTAATTGTAATATTACAAGAATGAGTCAAAATTGGAAATAAACGACAAGGGAAGTAACTCTAAAAATTCACCGGTAGAATCCAAACTTAAGACCTATTCATTAAACAGTGTACGACTCATGCTAATAAAACAATTGATGAAAATGTAAACTTTTGTGAACAACACTAAACTTGAATTTACAAAGAGCTTGGAAATAGGCAAAGTTTTGAAAAATTTGTTGTGAAGAAATCAAACGCGAAATTGTGAAAAATTGGGTGTAACAAAATTCTTTAAAGTAAACCCACCCTAAAATTTCATGACATCAACTACTTATGTGAACACTAAGATGAGTCTTGTCTTACTTCAGTGTCTATATAGCATGAAAATATTGTATCAAGTACAGGTTAAATATCGTCTACAATTCAGAATCTAAAAAACACACTGGAAGTTGTTTATTTTTTTCCCAGAGCCCTTTAAATCCTATCACAGCGAAATGGTCGTCCGCACTTAGATCTTAACTTTAGATTCCTCACAAAATTCTGTGATATGCGTTATTTTGCTTATACCCACCTTAAAGATTTATAAATTGATTTGAATCCCTATAATTCCGTGTTACATTGACTTCTAAAGAACAACTTCACACTCAACCTGGAAATACTAACTTTTGAAGTTGAATTCTGGGAATTCGTGTTAATTTCTTAGAGCAATAATAAAGATTTCATCAAACGAATTATATATTTTCTTTTCTCTATATCCAAAACTTATCAACCAATATGATTATTTTTAACTCTGTCAGCACATATATCAATTCGACCACTTTTAGCTTTTAACGAATATAACCTTAACGAAACAGGGATGCAAATGAATCCTATATAGATCAGACCACACAATTAAATGCCGTGCAGTCGGATCTTGACCTATGCCATCCTCAAAAGCCTAATGGAACCAGTAGAGATGTATTTTCGCCCTTGGTGTTGAAAGGATCAACAGAAGAATTAAGCATACTCACCATAATTATTATTTGCCATACTTGAATGTACTTTGAAAAGGTAAAGTTTTCTGGATAGTCTAACTGTACGTGCCAATTGATTCAGTACTGTGACTCATGATCAGTCACTAGTGGTCAGGACTTGAACCCAGGGGTCGCTAGTTCGAACCCCCAGCTCTGCCGATTTATTTCCAAGGACTGATGATAGTATTTGTGACAGGATTTATGTCTGTATCACCCCTGATCGTTGCGTAGACGAAACTTATTTGGTAAAGCAGCCTGTGGCTTGGGAAGAATACTGTGCAAAGTACTGGTAAAAGAAACTCTAGGAAAGCTCGGATAAGTGCACTGACCACCTCGATATCATTGAGGTAAAGTTGAAAACGGCGCTAAGCACAAATAATAACAATAATAATAAAAATAATAATGACAACTCTTGATGAGCATGAACCTGGACAACACTTCGTATTGATCTACCTTAACAAAAATTTTACTTTTAGTCTCAATTCTAAGAACGCCACTTAATTGGTTGAGACAGACTCCGAGTTTGTTAAGCTAAGAATATAAGAATAGACTAACAAGCTATGTACATGTATTTCATTCCAACAAACAACGTAATGTCATGGATGTACATGTAATTGAGTTATGCTTTGGCAAAAGGGGGCTTAATGCATCTCCGTGATGCATTGTACCAGCGGCAAATTATCATATGATTATGGATCTATAAAATCCATTTTGTCTTACAAGCAACTGATTCATCAGGTAGAATTATCCTTTGACTTGCAGAAAATTGTCTGCGCAGGATGACCTGGGTTGATACTTTTTACAGAAACATTAAACCCAATTTTTCTCAGAGCATGGCTGATATTTTTTGTTTACTCTCTACATGGATAGTTTACCAAAAAAAGGTTTACATTATTTTTTTACCAAATGACAAAATTTTAGACTAGTATATACTGACTTTATTCAGGGATCGTATATATACGATACCTGCTGTATTTGCAGATGACAAATTTAGTTCAAGTAATAAGATTTGTGAAAGGTAGAAAACACTGTGGAAATGGAGAAAGTGCTAGTCCCCAGCAATGTTTTCTCAGTATGTTTTCAAAAGTCTCCTCCTTCAGGGTCATTCTAAGGGATTGTGAGGTAAATGGCTATACTGAATTCTTTTTCTTGAAAAGTTTTTTTAGGATTATAAAAACCCTCATTTCACCTAAATAAACCTTCGCCAAATAATCCAGTGAACAATTTTACTATCCTATACATAAATACTTAAAGTCACAGTGAAGTCCAACTGAATAAAAAACCTGTTTATAAAATAAAAGTCAATTTCATTTTTACTATGTAAAAATATGGCGATTATTATGACTTTCACGATATGTAAAGGTGTAGTTCGCGAAAGTTCCAGTCAATGGAAAAAAAGAAAAATTGAAACTAGAACAGATCCTACCATGCCGCATTATCTGTTTGTTTACATCGACGATCGCCGACGATTAGCCGACTTTTTGTCGTAAATGTTCGCAGTGACGTGATAGTGACGTAAACACCACGTGATCATTCAAGCCGTCGAAACAAACCCTTCATTCACTTGATCGTTTAGTCGCCATTCTAGGCTTGAAAAACGTAAGTTTATCGACATCGTAAACAGAAACGACGACACAGGCTGATCATTGCTTATTCATTTATCATCAATACAGGAAGAGTTTAAATAAGAAAACAGGTTCAGAATGAGCAATCTTACTCTCCGATGACATAATATTGGAATTGTAAACAATAGTCCTGTGTACTACGTCATAGCACTAATGAGATGCAATGTTATCATGTGGCGTTCTCGAAGACCTTGTTCGAATATACACGAACGATAACGAATGAAGTCTCAATCAATGGCGTCCCTGAAATCGACGGGCTTCTCCATGCATTTTCGCACACGTATATCATGGAAACCAATGCAGAAACTGACACGTTACGGTTTTCTCCGATCTTATATAAGTGTGTTGTGATGGGTTATCTGATATATTTTCGAGTTATAAATGGTGACAATTACCTGTTTTTTTTTTTTTTTTTTTTTAACTTTACTGGGGCTTTAAGGAAAAAATAAAAAAACCCAGACTGCGAGTAATAAGTATTTTCTCCCTTTTCCATATTCGCAACATTCTGTTCAGTCAAATTCCATAACTGTAACTTCATTTTTAATTAGTCGTCTGCAAAAATGTTTAAGTCCAAAGTTTGGTGTAGAGCTATAAACCATGATCTAATCAGAAAAGAACAGTTAGTTGGTGAATTTTAACATAAAGTAGTTAATCAATTTAGATTGGTGGAAGTTTACTGCTCTTTGATATTATTACACAGAAATGGAACGGGGGTTTTGAGTTCATACCTTGACATGGACAAATACTCTAGAAACTGAATGATCGATCTAGTTCATGCGTACAGATTAGATAAATACTCGCAATTTTTAATATGGACAACTCCTACTTAAATGCATATAACATATAGCATATAAATACAAAGTGTTAGAAGTAAATTTCACTTTTAGAAAAAAAAGTATCACCCCCCCCTCTTTTCCGCTCTCTCTCTCTCTCTCTCTCTCTCTCTCTCTCTCTCTCCCTTTTAAATAAAAATAATTCCGTCAACTAAAAATCTTATAACTTTATTGACTGTGACGTAAGCAATGAACCAACCAACCCTGGTAAAGTTTGCTGATCAGTGCTTGTTTTCATTTTGACGGGTCGTGAATTTCAACGATTTGTACATGGATCAGCCATAGAAATATTCTTTTCGACAACGTGGAGGGTTGTCAGACATTAGGAACAAGCATGCAGAACTTGAAACATAAGTCTGTTTTAGTGATGTAAAAGGAATTTGCAAGCAAATAGACACCAGAGGCCGCTCTGAATGAGGTGAATTCAAAGATGGCCGCCGAATTGGGGATATCCCCAGAAATCTTGGATACGGAGGCTTCCCATCCAGGTTTGGATCTTGTTCCCTCAGTTTTATCAAACTTAAGTCAATAATATATCAAGTTTTTGGCATACTTGCCATAGTACACGTTTTAATTGACCCTTGTAAAGCTTTCATGGTAATGAAATATGCCCTAAATATTTTGATTTGGCCTTGGCAGAATTCCCGAAATTTTCAGTTTCCATCACACTTCAGATGTCTATCATAACTTGTGTAGTATTTACAAACGATGTTCAATAAAACCAGGCAGTTCAGACAACATTGGCTGGGACATTCTTGAGAAATTCTTATTCAAGCAGCCATGAATTTTGGTCAGGTTTCTGTTTCATTTTTCCAGTAGAATGAAGGTGTCTGTTTTAATATGTTGGAATGATAAGGGTTAATCAATACCTCTGGCCATTTTTTTCAACACCATAAACACTGTATACCTGGCTTGAATCCTGTTACTTCAAATCGAATAGGCAAGATTAGAATAGATTTACCAATATGTATGTAACTTGCTGACAACATATTTAACCCTCTAGCCAATAATGCCGTGTTTTGACGACCCTCAGAATGAAGGCAACATCATGGAAAACATCAAGGTTAATGCAGAAAGTGCTGGCAACCAGTATTTTGTCCTGCTCTCACAGTGTGTTCTACCCGTTCTGACACAAATCTGATGGTCTGCAAATGCTTTCAATTTGGGTGAATCTAAAATACTGTTTTTGGGTAAAGAGTTAATGTAAAAAATTATGAGACTTTTCTGCAAACAAATAGATAACATTGTGGGAAAAGGAGAACTTTCTTTTCACCAGCATTTTCACCTTTTTCTCTCAGAATTCAAAAGTAAGTTCATCCTCAGGCTCTTTTTAACAGATCTGTTTGGTAAAGGATAAACAGACATACAGTACAATAAAAGTTATTTAGATTCTGAAATAAGGTTTATTTACAGAAATCATCTACTTCATCTGCTTGAAATTTCCTATACTTTTCCTGGAATACAGATTTACTTCCATTTGTAGATTTGAGGTCAGGTTTGTTTTGGGTTCATCATGTCGCAGCTGCATTTGTTTATTTGATTACCAATTGTTTAGATATTTTTATCACAGCAGAAGTATGTTAGATCAAAGTGAAGAAGCTGCTGTGTTATCATTTTGGTTAATCCTTTACCACACAGTCAAGAGTTTTAACGACCTTTAAGAAAAAGCCTTTTGAAAACACTGTGGGAAAAGGAGAAAATGCTGGTATCTCACAATTTGTTCTGCCCTTTCCAAAGCTAATTTCAATTTTTCAGCCACGTTTATTTTGTCGTCTCAAAATGTTTCGGATTTGGACTAAATTGAAATCTTGTTGCTTGGTAAAGAGTTCATGCTCAACCACACAATCCTGACTTCTAACGACCTTGGGGAAGAACAGTATTCAATCTAGAGCGCACCATTTTGCTATAGGTCCCCTTAAGTCCCACATGGTGCAATTCTAATCAACCTCGGGCCTGCCAGGCATACTGGATAGCAAGAGTGCCATTCCACAAATTGGGTCTATTTCTGCTTTTTCCGCTTAATAAATATAATGCCTATCTTTCTAGTAAAAGTTTATTGATAATCAGATGGATGTTTTGGCTAAGATAAAACTGGTAGCCTGTTATCGATCAACATATCTGATAGGTTCAGGAGAAAAACGGGTACGTGGGATTGTGATTTTTTGAGCTTCCGCTGATCATTCAACATAGCTTTGAAGGGATTTTCTGAGTATTTTTTAAGCCTCAATGCGGTGAAAAAGGGCAAAAACTGTTGAAAATATGACTTCAAAAAGCACAGTCGGGCCAGTACCTACCTCAAGTTCAAGCAACAATAATAAAACCTCACAGAAACATGAGTTTCAATGAAAATGGCTCCTGAACGATCGAAAGTTGGTTAGTTTATGATGAGAAAATTAAACTCTTGTTTGAGTGATGGACATGAACGTTAAATCCCTCTGTGATAGGATATCAGAATTTTCGAAATTTTACCTCTGAGTGACATGTTTCATCATCTTTTTCTTAGTCCCCTTCCGGCGAAGCTGAAGGGGACTTTAGGTTTGCACTCCATCCATCTGTCTGTCCGTCAGTCGGCACACAAATCAGTTTTCCGAATTTTTTTTTTTTTTTTTTCTAAACGCAGGCAGATATTGAGCTGATTTTTGGTGTGTAAGTCAACTAACATGAGTTACAGATCAAGTTGGAGTTTCATTACAGTCCACTGATTTTTGATGAAATTACGGGCGTGGACTTAGAAAATTTCACCGAAAAAACAGTTTTCCGGACTTTTTTTCTAAATGCTGGTAGATATTGAGCCGATTTTTGGTGTGTAAGTCCACCTGCATGGGTTACAGATCAAGTTTGAGTTTCGTTCTGGCGTGGACTTAGAAAATTTCACCGAAAAAACAGTTTTCCTGACTTTTTTTCTGAACTCTGGTAGATATTGAGCTGATTTTTGGTGTGTAAGTCAACCACCATGAGTTACAGATCAAGTTTGAGTTTTGTTCCGGTCCATTGATTTTTGAGGAACTTACGGGCCTTGGACTTAGAAAATTTCACTGAAAAAACAGTTTCCCTGACTTTTTCGCTTACAATGCTCATGTTTGGTATGTAGGTACCTGTCATTGATAACAGATCTTCTGTGGGTTATATGTCCAAGGTCAAGGTCAAAAATTTTAACCCTTATCATGAAAACTTATCCTCAAAACCCTTCATAGTCATTTCTCTGTATATTCAAAGTACTTAACAACGTTTGATCTGGTTGTCAGTGCGCAACATTTTTGCGCATGTCTCTTCGCTTCTCTGTTTTCTAGCGCGTAACTTTGTCTGATTGTAGTACTACTGATTTTTGCTGCAAGACTTGGAGAAAGTAGTGGTAGATACATTTTTTTTTAAAGATCAGTTTATGAAGGTGTAAATCGTTCCTAAACAGCGAAAACGGAACATGTACATTTGTCGGACATTACTTATCCAGATAGTAAGTTTAGTGTGGTAAAAAGAGAAAATTATAAGTATTTTCTCCATTTCAACGTTTTCTAACCCTCTTTCCTGGGTATTGATAGAAATCAGGATCGTTTGATTCATTTTGCTATAAGGTTCGTAAGTAATCTATGCCTTTGAGTAATTCTGGACAGTTTTACTTGTATTGTTCTTCCATTCTCCCATCTATTGAAATATACCATATGTATTTAGTATTAACCCTTTCCTAAATGAATTAAATTGGAACTTCAAAATTGAAAGAAGCTGCAGACGACAAATTAAACAAGGTTTAAATGAGATTAAAAGAACCGTTTGTGCAGAAAAGGTTGTTGGGAAAGGAACAATTGCTTGTAATGAACAATTACCCCTTTTACCAAAATGTTTTCCTAAGCCGTCCCATACCAATGTTAAATCGAGACTATATCAAGGAAAGGGTTGACAGAGTACAATCTTTATTGTGAAAAAAACATGATTTAGTGCTAGAAATAATACATCTTACTAAGTAATTTGAAATCTTGGGTGTTTTGTGTTGCTTTCTTCGTTCCAAGGGAGGTAATTGAGTTCGAATATTGGGAAAAGTAGCCTGGCAACCTATCTTTTTTTTTGCATTTTTTGATAAAGGATATAATCATGTATATTTCTGAGAAAAATGAGAAAAATCTTTGCGCTAGATTTTTTGAGGGTCAAATAATGTCCTGATTTTCTGTGATAAAATAAGCAATTTTGTGGGCTAAGGGTTTTATTGAAACATAGATAGCGTATCATTAATTTGAAATTTCTGTGAATTTCTCATCAAAGTCAGAGGATCCATTGTTTCACTATGAATTTAAAACACAGAGAACATGATTCGACTGAAATTACAGATTTTAATCACAAAATTCTGACGTATGCTGCAATAATTGGGTTTTTTTTTAATTTGAAAAAAGGGCTATGTTCTTCGTGGGCTCAGAACTTTTTGGTTCATCAGGCAACGTCTGATTATCTCTTCGCATATTGAAAGAACATACTTTGAAGTGTTTCTGTGTCAAATTTCACGAAATTCTCTCGACTAGAAATAACTCACTGAAACGCCTTTAAGTTGTAACACTTATACATGGTAAGCTGGTACGTCTTATTGGTACACACCTGCTGATGATAAGGTCAAGGTCATCTCAAGGTAAAGGTCATATTTCTGAAAGTTTGCTTTTACGGGAGCATTTGTGTTTCACAAACACATCCTGTCTTATTAAAACTTCTTCAATGAACTTAATTTAACAAGGAAAATGCTTATGTATCTGGCTTTCATTAAAACATTGCATACAAAGACAGACACGATGCTTGTAATTCTGAAAGGGGGTCAAATACGTTCTTTCTCCTCCACAGAGTTTCACAAACTATTCCTGCCAATGATATATACGGACGGTAGGGGACTCGGTATTGCTATGCAATACTATCAGAATGCTTGTTCTTTTTAGATATGAATAAATGGTGGAAATGAGGTTGTGTCAACAACAATGATAATTTCTACACTGTGGCAGTTTTACTAGTGTAGTATTCATAATTACATGAATGAAAATATACTTGTTAAATAAAAAGGGTTGCATTTTAGTAATAAAGCATGATTTTTATACCCCCGCAAAACGAATGTTTTCGGGGGTATACTGGAATCAGCCTGTCTGTCCGTCAGTGTGTACGTCAGTGTGCCCGTCTGTGTACAAAATACTCGTAATTTTGTGTCGCAAACTCCTCCTACAGTTTTGTTGCTATTGTATTGAAAGTTTGTTGATACATTGATCGTATACTGAAGTTGTGCAAGACGCAGTTTTCAATCATCTACTCCCTATGATTCAAGGGTAATCTCCCCTTGAACTTAGAAAATTTTTTGTTAAATTGCCTGTTTCTGTCAAAGCACTGGCGGGGGTATTACGTCACATTCAGTGACAGCTCTAGTTTGTCTTGCCCCTAGTTTTCCAAAATAGCCCCTTATTTCAAGGTGTATGAGCCCAAGTAGCCCCCTTACAATCAAAGCAAGATTGAACAATGGAAGAAGGGTTTCAAAAAGACGATGGGGAGAGGAGAAAATACAGGTAACCAGCTAAAAATACCTTAAGTCTGTAACAAACACCAAAATTTTAGATTAGTCCAAATTGAAAGCATTTGCAGATGACACATTAAATGTAACTGAAAAATGAAAAAAATTGTTTTGGGAAGGGTAGGAAATATCATCGAAAAAGGAGAATGTACTGGTATCCAGAATTTCATCTTTTTTCCACAATGCTACATGTATCTAAATGCTTCTTTCTCAGGATTAAAACAAGGGATTGTGTGTTGAAAGGGTTAAGAAGCTACTTAGCCTGAGAAGGAAGTGGATTCTGCTTATTCGCAAGTTGTATTTGTCAGAAAAAATATCGCGATAAACCGGTTGTGCTGATAAACCAATACCTCTTTTTAGACTGAAAGTCAGAGAGATGCAGACGATTGTTTTGTTTTAATGACAGGTCTTCAGCTTTAGAATCCTGATCATTTAATTAATTCAGATTTTTTAGCTCCACTGGCCGAAGGCCAGCGGGCTTACGTCATGGCCCGGTGTCCGTTGTGCGTGCGTCTGTCCGTCCGTGCGTTAACTTTTTTTTTCAAACTTCTCTGAAACTACCCATCCAAATTTGATGAAACTTCACAGAAATGATCCTGCCATGGTCCTCTTTAGAATTTCTTGAAAGAATTTGATTCCTTCAAAAACTCTGGTTGCCATGGCAACAAAACTGAAAAATATTGAACATCTTTGAAAATCTTCTTGTCTGAAACCATGAGGCCTAGGGCTACCAAATTTGGCATGTAGCTTTAATTAATGGACCTCTATCAAGTTTCTTCATATTATAGCCCTTGGGTCAAAATTGGCTCTGCCCCAGGGATCACAAGTTTAACATGGGCTTATATAGTGACTGTAATTTAAAATAGTAATCAAGGGAAGCAACTCCTGTTATACAAGATAAAGTTTGTTACTATTTACCTCCCTTGATTATCAAACTGCAGTTATACGTTATTGGAGTTTGGTATTCAAGTTTTTTGAAGAAGAAATGTTCTGTTTTAAGGGAGAGTGATTTATTTTGATGCTTATAGTTATGCTCACATGAAAGGAATGTTTAATTTAAAGTAAGGTTTCTATCACTCAAATTTTTTCAGAACTTTACCTTACATGCTAATGAATAAACCTGTTTGTATTCACTGACATTATCTTTGCATTTAAAAAGATTTGACTCTTTTTGTTTGGCGGGTGGGGTGGAGGTTATTTTTGCAAAGTAAGTTTATTACCATACAGACTTTTTATGCTGTATGTCTCTGTCAATGCCAATTAAGCGCATGATACGTTAATTTTACTCTTTAAGAAATGACAATTTTTTTTTTACTGTACCAAGTTTAAAGCCATTGCAAAAAGACAAATTGAATGTAGCTTAAATGACTATTTCTGTCTTTGATAGGTTAGGAAAAATTGTGGGAAAAGGAGAAAATACTGGCTGACAACATGTTGTCCTTTTCTCACGATGTTTTTGAAAGCCTTCTCTTTCAGGGTCATTAACACTTTGATTTGTGTGGTAAAGGGTTAAAAAGCCAGTGGAGCGATACAGGGCCATCATGGCCCTCTTGTTTTTTTTAGAATATGCGTATTTCAAAATAAATCAGTTTTAAAAAAATCATTTCTTTAATCCTAATTTACCTATCACGTGCATAAATTGCTTGGAAACATTCCTCGCTGTTGGCAATGGTTATGCTTCGTTTGACATGTTATCCAAAGCAAACTCAATGAAAACAGAAGTTTTGACACATATCTCCAGTTTCCAGTTGTCTAACAATTGCTACATGTGTACATATATATTCTTAACACAACATAATCAAGTGTAAGACACCTGTATAATCCCCAACTTTCCACCTGTTCATTAAATTGCGTCAATTTTATGTGATGTTTTAGCCTGATTGCTGTACAAACGATTCCATTTTAGCCTGTCAATTTAGGCCATACTATTCAAAGCAGACCTACGTAGGAAACTATTTCACACAAATTTAAAGTCAGTTTACATTCACGCCTGTCATCAGATTGTTTGTCACGAACCACCAACAAACAGTTAAGTTTTTTTTAGCTCACCTGAGCACGAAGTGCTCAGGGTGAGCTTTTGTGATCGCCCAATGTCCGTCATCCGTCGTCCACAATTTCTTTAAACATCTTCTTCTCCTAAACCACTGGGCCAATCTTGATGAAACTTGGCAGGGATGTTCCTTGGGTGAAGCTCTACCTAAGTTGTTCAAGAGATTGAATTCCACCCATAACTGTGGTTGCCATGGCAACCAAAAGGAAAAAAAATAGCAAAATCTTTGAAAATCTTCACCTCTGAAACTAGAGGGCGTAGAGCTTTGATATTTGGTATGTAGCATTTCTAGTGGACCTCTACCAAGTTTGTTCATATGATGCCCCTGGGATCAAAACTGCCCCCGCCATGGGGGTCACAAGTTCGAACATAGGAACAAAAAAGGAAAACTTCAAAATTGTTCTTCTCTGAAACTGGAAGGCATAGAGCTTTGATATTTGGTATGTAGCATCTCCTAGTGGACCTCTACCAAGTTTGTTCATATGATGCTCCTGGGATCAAAACTGGTCCCGCCCCGGGGGTCACAAGTTCGAACATAGGAACAAAAAAGGAAAACTTTAAAATTCTTCTTCTGTGAAACTGGAAGGCATAAAGCTTTGATATTTGGTATGTAGCATCTTCTAGTGGACCTCTACCAAGTTTGTTCATATGATGCCCCTGGGGCCAAAACTGGTCCCGCCCCGGGGGTCGAAAGTTCAAACATAGGAACAAAAAAGGTAAAACTTTAAAATTCTTCTTCTTTAAAACTGGTAGGCATAGAGCTTTGATATTTGGTATGTAGCATCTCCTAGTGGACCTCTACCAAGTTTGTTCATACGCTGTCCCTGGGGTCAAAACTGGCCCCGCTCCGGGGGTCACAAGTTAGAACAAAGGAACAAAGATGGAAAATTTTAAAATTCTTCTTTTCTAAAACTGGAAGGTGTAGAGCTTTGATATTTGGTATGTAGCATCACCCAGTGGACCTCTACCAAGTTTGTTCATATGATGCCCCTGGGGTCAAAACTGGCCCTGCCCCAGTGTTCACAAGTTTGAACATAAGAACAAAAAAGGGAAAACTAAAATTCTTCTTCCGTGAAACTGGAAGGCTTGGAGCTTTGATATTTGGTATGTAGTGAACCTGTTCTAAGTTTGTTAGCCCACCTGAGCACAGCATGTTCAATGAGTTCAAAACTGGGTCATCTGGGATCATAAACTAGGTCACTAGGTCAAATTAAAGAAATACCTTGTGGGCACTCTAGAGTCTACATTTATTGCTCAAATGACCTGAAATTTGGTCAGAATGTTAATCTTGATGAAATCTCGGATGAGTTTGGATTTTGGTCATCTGGGATCATAAACTAGGTCACTAGGTCAAATTAAAGAAATACCTTTAGGGCACTGTAGAGGCCACATTTTTTGCTCAATTCACTTGAAAATTGGTCAGAATGTTTGTCTTGATTAAATCTCACATGAGTCTGAATTTGGGTCAATTGGGCTCATAAACTATGTCACTAGGTCAAATTAAAGAAGTACCTTTAGGGCACTCTAGAGGCCACATTTCTCGCTCAATTGATTTGAAAATTGGATAAAATGTTTCTCTTGATGAAATCTAAGATGAGTTCAAAATTGGGTCACCTGGGGTCATAATATTGGTCACTAGGTCAAATTAAAGAAATACCTTTAGGGCACTCTAGAGGCCACATTTCTTGCTCAGTTGACTTGAAAATTGGTCAGAATGTTTGTCTTTATGAAATATTGGATGAGTTTGAAATTGGGTCACCTGGAATCATAAACTAGGTCACTAGGTCAAATTAAAGAAATACCTTTAGGGCACTCTAGAGGCCACATTTATTTCTCAGTTAACTTGAAAACTGTTCAGAATGTTTGTCTTGATAAATATTTTGATGAGTTCTAAATTTGGTCACATATGGTGATAAAGTAGGTCACTAGGTCAACTTACGGAAATTTCTTGTGGATGCTCTAGATGCCATGTTTTAAGCTCAATTGACCTGACAATTGGTCAGAAATTGAATTTTGCACGTGGAGTGAAATTTCGCCTATTGACGCAGGTGAGCGATCCAGGACCATTATGGCCCTCTTGTTTTATCATGATGGGCCATCATGACACAGAAATCTATCACTTCCCATTCAATAAATGAAGGTAATAACCATTTGAAATTTGCCATCTGAAAGCATGCTATAAATACTATAACAAAATACTTTCTGTGTGTTAGATTAATATTTATTATGCCCCCCTTCAATGAAGTGGGGGGTATATTGCTTTGCTAATATCCGTCGGTCCATCGGTCGGTTGGTCGGTAGACCTTACTTTGTCCGGATAATAACTAGACACAGAATTGACCTAGGTTTGTCAAATTTGGCACAGACATGCGTCTTGGAGTGTAGATGATCCCTATTGATTTTGAGGTCAATCAGTCAAAGGTCAAGGTCAAAGTGACCGTCAACATGTTGATATATAGACCAAACCTTGTCCGGATGATAACTAGACACAGAATTGACCTAGGTTCATCAAATTTGGCACAGACATGCGTCTCGGAGTGTAGATGATCCCTATTGATTTTGAGGTCAATCGGTCAAAGGTCAAGGTCACAGTGACCGTCAACATGTTGATATATAGACCAAACCTTGTCCGGATGATAACTAGACACAGAATTGACCTAGGTTCGTCAAATTTGGCACAGACATGCATCTCGGAGTGTAGATGATCCCTATTGATTTTGAGGTCAATCAGTCAAGGTCACAGTGACAGTCAACATGTTGATATATAGACCAAACCTTGTCCAGATGATAACTAGACACAGAATTGACCTAGGGTTGTCAAATTTGGCACAGACATGCGTCTCGGAGTGTAAGTGATCCCTATCAATTTTGAGATTAATCCGTCAAAGGTCAAGGTCACAGTGACCGTCAACATGTTGATATATAGACCAAACCTTGTCCGGATGATAACTAGACACAGAATTGACCTAGGTTCGTCAAATTTGGCACAGACATTCCTCTTGGAGTGCAGATGATCCCTATCGATTTTGAGATTAATCCATCACAGGTCAAGGTCACAGTGGCCTTCAACTTAATGATATATAGACCAAACCTTGTCCAGATGATAACTAGACACAGAATTGACATAGGTTCTTCAAATTCTGTACAGATATTCATCTCGGAGTGTAAATGATCCCTATCGATTTTGAGATTAATCCATCACAGGTCAAGGTCACAGTGGCCTTCAACTTAATGATATATAGACCAAACCTTGTCCAGATGATAACTACACACAGAATTGACCTAGGTCCTTCAAATTCTGTACAGATATTCATCTTGGAGTGTAAATGATCCCTATTGATTTTAAGGTTAATCTGTGAATGGTCAAGGTCACAGTGACCACCAGATGATTAGGGCCAGCGCTGCTGTTCGCCACTTGAGCAGTTTGCTAAAAAAAAAATTAAAGTGTCTCAAAAATCATCATATGTGGCTCAACTTGTGGCTCCAACATTTTATTCGCGTATTATCGGGGACGTAGTAAGCATTGAAGTCGGCTGGGAAAAAGTGGAAGTCGAACGCGCATGCCGAAAAGAAAATCGATAACCCAGTCTGTGTATCTGCAACTGTTTACAGTCTTGTATGTATACACACGGCAGTGTGTATAATTATGCGAATTGTTGACAGATTATCATTTTAACAATTGAAGTGGGCTGTAAATCAAAAAGATGACATCGATATTTCCCAATCAATTCTTTTGATATCAGTTTATGAACTGTGCCACTTCCTGTATCATTGTGGCAGTAGGGGGGCATGACTGTTTTACAAACAGACATCTTGTTTGAATGGTATCAGAAAAAATTCACTAAAGTAGGCCACAGGGAGTGCAAGGCTTGTGCCCTGCAACTGTATGTAAGGCCAATTTCTAGTATAAGAAATATATAATGACAATGGCGTAACTTTGCCATCAAGTTGGTTATATACACAAGTCCTGACATAGGTTGAAGCAGTGTTCCGTTGTTAACAAAATTGAAACTCTTAGACAGAAAAGATTGGTAAATGATTAGATAAAATTTCATGTTTTCTTATCCTTTTTTTTTTTAACCAGTTATAAAAATCAAACTCTAATATTTCAGTGATTGATATTGAAACAGTGATGACTCCTTGTTACAACTTAGAAGTGGCATTTAAAAAAATTTCAAAGTCATGCAAACTTTTTCCATTTCACAAAAGTGGTGGCAAAAGAAAATAAAAAGCAAGAGGAAGCCCTGTCACTACAAAGTAACAAAGCCTACAAAGCTAAATGAGATTCATGATTGAGAAATATTAACCCTCAGACCGCCCGGGTGGCTCAGTGGTGAGCGACTGAGCGTGTCGGACTCATAACCTGGTGGTTGTGAGTTCGATACCCGGTTGAGGCGAACCTTCTTTCCGGTATATTTTCGCCTCTCACCTCTGCTGAAGCATGTGAGAAAAGTAGTCGGTGGCTTTGGAAAGAAAGTTGTGTTAGTACTGGTGTGAGAAAGCTAGGAAACATATGTGCGTCACCGACCGCCATGATATGACCTTAGCTGTTAAAGTGGCGTTAAACCCCAATACAACCAACCAACCAATTAACCCTCAGGGTGCAGAATAAACCCAGAAGATATTTCAATTCTAGAAGTAAGACTCTGCAGTTTCTATGTTGCTTTTGTCTAGAATGTCTTAGCAAAGTAGACAGTATATATCAAAGATTAGACTGCATGTTATGTGCAGTGTGATCTTGATCTACACTGGCCACAAAGGCAGCTTCTGTTATGAAAGGTGCTTTAAGGGTAAAGGCCCGGTAAAGGCCAAAATATCAAAGCAGGTGACATAATACATTTAAATCTAAATCATACCATTTAAAAGTATGGAAAATATTGTGGAGATGACAGTCTATTACATGTATCATGTGGTTGATCCAAATGTTAGTTGCCGACAGAAAAAAAAAAGAATTTTAAAATCAGGCAAAAAAGTAAACAAAAGACAGCTACCTAGTAGCTTTTAACATAGTTATAAAATTAATTTCTCTGTCAACAGCTAACACTTGGACGAACTGTACAGTGACAGTAATTTCCAATAATTTCCATACTTTTAAATGGTATGATGTAAATTCAAATACCTGCTTTATTTACATTTGGCCTTTATTGTTACTTTAATCCATACTACTCAAAGTTTGCTTATCACCAAGATTTCTTAACACAATAGCGGAGTCTGTATTTTATGTTTTTGTGATACAATATTTGAAATCATTCATTGGTGTATCGAGAAGGCTTCCAGTACATACTTCGCTTTGTATGACAGCCAAATTCCTTGTGCAAATGCAGGTACCTTCAATTTTCATAGTGTTTTGAGACACTGCATACATGTACCAAACTTGTGAGCACTCTTTATTCTTCACATTTTTTTGAAAGGTTGACCATTTTTGACATTAATATGGCACTTGGTTTGCACCATACTGTTATCACCAGATTTTGGGCAAGGTACCAGCAGTATGGACTATGGTACACCTATCAGGCAACATTGTGGTGGCAGGAGAAAGGCTACATCTGCAGCTGGTGATCGATATTTGCTCATCAGGCTTGGAGAAACCTCTTTGCGACTGCAACTCAACTGTGTTCTGACCTTCAGAATGCTTCTGGGGTCAGAGTTACGGCTCAAAGTGTACACACACAGTTGCACCAAAAGCGGGAATAAGCTTTTATGGACAAACTAACCTGGTTGTGCTAGATCGAGGCACCTTGACTGCGCAGCAGTATCGAGATGAAATTCTCGACACACAGGTAAGGTTATATGCTGGTGCTGTTGGCGATGGGTTCATTTTAATGGACGATAATGCTTGTTCTCACAGGGCCCATGTTGTCCAAGATTGCTTGCAAAGGGAGGGTATCCAGCTTATGGATTGGAAATCCCCTTCTCGGACTTAAATACAATTGAACACATGTGAAATGAGTTACAGATCGGCATTTCAGCCCTTCAGGTCCAGCCATGAATTCCACGAATAGTTATCTAAAACCTAATTAGGGGCATGCAAAGACGAAGCCAAGCTGTCATTGAAAGGAACAGGTCACATACTCATTATTAGGTCCATACTAAATTAATTCCTAGCTTTTTTTCTCAAATAACGATTTTTACTCGTTTTGAAATTTTAGTGATCATCCAGTTAAAAATGAAAATAAAATCAAAAGAGTGCATTACAAGTGTAAAATCTTTATATACAGTAATAATAAAGCACAAGGTACATGTTAACAAGAAAAAATATTAAAAATTTAGCTACAACGTAAGATATGTACAACAATATTCTTGGTGCATGGGAAACCTTGAGTAGTATTTTGTAATGTTCCTGTCATGATAAATTCAGTTTGGAAGCAATGATTGTGACTAGTAAGACTGCACACATTGAACAGTCTGGTCTTGATTTACACTGTAACCAAATTCAAGGAATATTGATTGGGTGTTCTCAGGGTTACTTGGTTGAATAATTATGAACTATAGATATTCTGATCTGTGTCTGTCTGTCCACTCATTTGTAAAGAGTAGTTGATTTTGGAAGAAATGATTATGAATTTATAACAAAAAAAATTGCGGGAGATGAACTAAGGCAGTTGATCACCACAAATTAGACAGTACCTGTATATCGAATATTATTATCATACATGTAGCTTGTCTTAACACTTACAACGCTGAATTAATATGATGCACCGTTTCAATTATGAAGAACGTCCGAAACACCAAATTTTCATTGTTGTTATGGCCAGAATATGTAACAAAGTAGCGGACAGTGTAGATCCAAGATCAGACTGCACATTCTGTGCAGTCTGATCTTGATCTACACTATCCGCAAAAACAACTTAAATTGGTTCCAGCGCTTTATGGGTTAACCCTTTACCAATCACCTATATTTTAAAGACCTTGGAGAAGGTTTTTGAAAACAGAGTGGGAAAGGGAGAGAAGGCTAGTAGCAGGCATTTTCTTGTTTTCTCATCTTGTGAAGAGTATTTTGTTACCACATGTACCAGTTCTGTAAACATTGTGACAAAGGAGACATTTCTCATAATGAGTAGTGTCTTCTTTTGCATTAGTGTTTTGACATGTATGTATTCATGTAAACTGAATTACTCATTTTGATTTTCTCTTTCAACAAGGATATTTTCAAAAGTTGTTTGTGACAATGTGCAGTGATGTTTCAGAAGATAATTAATTACAAAAGAGGAGGTGACATACTGGAAACAGCATTGTCATCTTACAACCCTGATCATCACCTTTCCTTGTATTGACTATATTTTTTTTTACTCTGTACCACATGACAAAATTTATCAATTGACCAAATAGAAAGCATTTTCATAGCACATAGATGTAGACCAAACAATGACTTCAGACTTTGATAGAGAATAAAACATTGTGGGTAAATGAGAAAATGCTGGTTACCAGCATTTTCTCCTTTTCCCACAATGTTTTCAAAAGCCTTTTTCTTCTGGGTTGTGAAAATTCGGGATAGCGTGATAGAGGGTTAAGCCTATACCAGACAATAAACTTGCCCAGGTTCAAAGTAACGGCAGATGACATCTTGAATGTTTTTCAAATGATGAAAACTGTCTTTCGAAGGGCAGGAAACATCATAGGAAAAGGAGTTAATGCAGGTAACAAGCACTTTCTCCTTTTCCAACAATACTCTATCCTCCCATGAAGAAATTTCAGTATTTCAGCCACATTTAATTTGTGGCTTGCGAATGCTTTTAACTTGTACAAGTCCATATTACTGTCGGTGGGTAAAATGTTTATGCAGTTTGTTACAGTAAACAGACAACCAAATTTGAGAATTGTCCGTTTTGAAAGCAATTGCAGATGACAATAAAATATGTTTTGAAGGATCAGATTTGTGTCTGGAAGGGTAGAAAACACTGAATACCTACATTTTCTCCTTTCCTCACAAGGTTTTTGGAAGATTTTTTTTTTCTGAAGGTTGTTAAAACAAGAGAAAGTTTTGGTAAAGGGTTAAGGCATAAAACACAAAGCAAAGTGTCAGTTAGACTAGAGCAAGTAAAAAGTGAATCAATACAATAGTATTAATATGGTCCCATCTTCATGGGGAGGGGGTGTTGAGCAAGAAAAACAATTTTGACCCTTCTTTGCCTGCTGTAAGATCTTGTTATTTTATTGTGTGTGGTATATATACAGAATATTATGTTGTAGTAACTTTCCTGGTGCTTGTATTTACTTCGAGCTGCGTGAGAAAATCTGATATCGCACGAGACCGAAGGTCGAGCACTATGTCAAAATTTTCTTACACAGCGAGAAGTAAATACAAGCACCAGGAAAGTTACTACAACATAATATTCCTTTTATTATATACCTACAACTTTCAACAACAACATTTTGCAATTGCTGACATTTTATTTGAAAACGGCAAACAAAAAGAGACAATTAATAGTGTGGATGGTAGTAACTCTGTTTTCATGAATGGCGGATTAATATTACAGCGTAACATTTTGACCAATCCAATCGCAAATCAATGCATGCTTAGTCAGTGCGCGAGACACGTCAGCATACCATATTTGGGACCGTATTTGGCTGAGTTTAGATACGGAATTTTTTTCTGTCGTGTGTGTTATTTCACCCGATTCAACACATGTATTTGATCAGGAAAAGTTACTGGTATATAATAATATGCCATTTTCTGCTGCACTTAACGTCATTGTGGTCAGTGCTACTATTCATTAATTCCTATATTTTATGCGGCCTAACACAATTTACAAACATATTCTCACCAAATATCTTTCTCAGAATGGTTTTATATAGGCAATACTATGGCCAAACAAATTCAATTATTTAACTTATCACAAACATTCCTCATTTTAACAGCCCCGAGAAAGAAAAAAATTAATGATGACTTGTATTTCTCCTTTTCTCACAGTGTTCTATACTCTACCAAAGAAGAGTTCCATTATTTGAGTCTAATTTAATGCTTATGCTTTTAAATGGGACAAATCCAAAATATTTTCCTCTGGTAAAAGTTAACATGTGTTCCTTAACCCTACACTTTAAGGACCATTAAAATGAAAGCTTTTGAAAACACTGTGGGAAAAGCAGAAAATGCAGGTAACCATTTTCTCCTTTTCCCACAATGCTTTCTATCATTCCCAAAGTAAAATTCAATTTTTGTGTCACATTTATTTTGTTTGCAAAATTCCATTAAATTCTGGGCAAGTCCAAGAGACTGTTGTTTGGTAAAGAGTTAAACTTGGACTGGTCCTGAAACTAATCCAAACGAGGAGGTCCAGTTTTATTTGTTTAACTCTATACCAAACAATGCCAGGTTTTCATGACTCTTAGAAAGAAGCCTTTTGAAAACAATGTGGGAAAAGGAGAAAATACTGGTAACCAGCATTTTCTCCTTTTCCCACAATGTTTTCCACACTTCCGCGAGCAAATTTCAAATTTTGAGTCACATTAATTTTGTTGTCTGCAAATGCTTTCAGTTTGGACCAGTCTAAAATTTTGTCGTTTACCAAAAACAAAATTTTGGCTTTCACCAACTTGAAGGCCTTTGCAGGTAAAGAATTAAATGTTTTTCAGTGATGATTTCTGTCTTTGATAGGGTGGAAAACATGGTGTAAAATTTGAGAAAATGCTTGTTACAGGCAATTTCTCCTTTCCTCCAAAGCCCCCTCCCCATCCAGGTTGTTGAAACTCAAGATTGTTTGATAAAGGGTTAAAGTGTAAAAAAAAATAAATCCCAAGTCTTAACTCATTTCATATACCTTTGTGTAGAATTATGAAAACTACTGGAAATGATGCACACGAGGCCCAGGTGCTCAATCCGTAACAAAGAGCGCTTGAGACCCAGGGACGGAGGGGACACTTCATAGCCCAGCCAAGTTCTTGCAGAGGATTGATGATAGTCATTGCCACAGAAATCAGTTGTTCTCACCACTGAACATCGTTTCTATGATATTTATGTAGGAAAGCAGCCAGTGGCTTTAAAAGCAATCATAGAAGAAACTCCAGGAAATAATGTGAAAAACAGTGACTCTAACACCGAACAAAGAAATAAATAATTTGACGCTCTATTTTCTGAGAAACCGTCTGTGTTTGTGAAGAGCTTATTATTGAAGCGAAGGATAAGATGACGACAGAGCTGCTGTAGCTGATTGGCTCATACTGTCTCAGTTATTGATCTTCTCCTCTCTGTTAACTCTATGCCAAACAACAAAATTTTAGACGCAACCAATTTGAAAGCTTTTGTCGACGAAAAATTAAATGTAGCTCATATAATGACGTCGGTCATTGATAGGGTAGAAAACATAGTGGAAAAAGGAGAAAATGCTGGTTACCAGCATTTTCTCCTTTTCCCACAATGTTTTCAAAAGCCTTCGTCAGAGTCGTTAAAACATGGAATTGTTTGGTAAAGGGTTAATTACTAGCTTGCTCAGAGTAGTTATACATGCTTTTGAAGATAATGTCGATCAAGATTAGACTGCACGGTACATGACATCTGATCATTGACCTATACTGTCAGATTTGACTTTCAGAGATGTTCTGACATCTGATCATTGATCTATAAGGTCAGAGTTGTTATTTTTGAGATGTTCTGATCAAACAACATTGTTGTATGTAGCATGATCTAATACATGAGTAAATACTTAAACATTATCTCTTTTTCTCACAATGTTTTCAAAGGCCTCCTTCTTTGTACTGGTTCAAAATCTGGATTGTTAACAAGAAAATTATTTTCTGATTGCAGATAAAAGACAGGAGAAGCTGCGCACGAGTAATGAACTCCTGGAGCAGTTGCGAAGTCGCTGTGGTCAGCATAGGTCATGGAGTGACAGCATTAAAGCCGTCAAAAGTAACCTGATGAGTGTAAGTGTACAGAAAAGTAACTACAGCATAGGTTCTGTAATTAAAGAGAGCTGTTCAGATTTATATAATCAAACAGAGCTTCTCGAATATTTTATCAATGGATTTAGCTAGATAATAATAGCTAGCAAACATCAAAAATAAAAAAAAATTATAAGATTAAAAAGTGTAAGAAAAAATATCTTTTTATCTTGAATTCGGCCTCTTAACCCTTTACCACAAAATCCCGACTTTTAACAACCCAAAGGAATATGGCTTTTGAAAACATTGTGGGAAAAGCAGAAAATGCTGGTAACCAGCATTTTCACCTTTTCCCACTATGCTTTCTGCACGTTCAAAGACAACTTTCATAATTTGAGCAATGTCCAAGTTGTCGTCTGCAAATGCTTTCAATTTGGACCAGTCTAAAATTTTATGGTCTGGTAAAGAGTTAAGGCGTTCTTAGGTTTCATGCAAGTATTTCATTTCTTAGACTTGCGGGAATGTCACATGGTCAATAGTATGCAGTGATTATGTGGTACATGTATTGTATTCAAATAGGAATGATGATGTTAAATCAGGGTCCGTATTCACTAACCATTCTTGAAAATGTTCTTACTCTTATTCTCCAAGATTTTCTTAATTTGAACTAACACAACTTTTGATTGACTAAACTAAATGGTTTTGCCAGTCAAAAGTTGTGTTCTTTTCAAAAAAATCTTTAAGTCTTACAACGGTCTCGAGAATGGTTGGTGGATACAGACCCTGATCGCATGATAAAATGGGAAGTTGGGAAATTGCATCATTAGAATCTCATTATTTAACTCTTAACCAAACAACAAAATTTTGGACCTGTCCAAATTGAAAGCATGTGCAGACGACAAAATAAACGTGACTCAAAAATTGAAACTTGACTTTAGAAGAGTAGAAAACATTGTGGGAAAAGGAGAAAATGCTGGTTACCAGCATTTTCTCCTTTTCCCACAGTGTTTTCAGAAGGCTTCTTCCTCTGGGTCGTAAAAACCAGGGATTGTTTGGTAAAGAGTTAATGCCAAAATTGCATCTTTTTGTTGTATGCAACTGTACATAATCCGTGTTATGGAAGAAATTTGATTTACAGCAGAAAAATCTAAAGCGACGCCTGTGAAGTACATTTATGTATTTCAAAGAATATGCTTGTTTTGTGAAACAAAGTTGTATGAGGTAATATCTTCTACAATTTTGTTTAATAAGCATATTCTTTGAAGTGCATGTTATTTAAAGGGGCCTTATTAGACTTCCTTTCTATTGAAGGAGTACTTTATCCTTTGCAAGGCAGACCGGAGTTTTATCAGCCTTGAAGAAGGACTTGAACCCTTTCCTAGACAAGTTCTTTCAATTATAATCTTTCAGAAGAAGGCTTCTGAAATAAAAGGGTTGTACCCTATCAAACACAAAATTCAATTGTCAGTTCACATTTCATTTGTGGTCTGTGAATTAAATATGACTCTCAGATGATGAGATTTTTCTTCAAAGGGATACCAGCATTTTCGCATTTTCCTACAATTTTTTCTAGCAAATGCTTCTTCCTTGCTTTTGTTTTAAATGGTGGACTGTTTGATTAAGGGTCAACCCTTGATAGAAAAGTAAATGGAACTAGGTAGATCAAAGTACAGTTAAACCTGTATTCTAAGGCCACCAAAGAAAAGTTAGAAAGATGGTCTCTTGCAGCAGGTATTCTTTAAGTATAAGTTCATTTTATTCAAGATGAGATGAGCAGAGGTCTTTTAAAACTGTAGGTTACATAGCCCTTTCAGCACCAAATGTATTAAATTGACCTCTTGATAGCTGAAAATACAATCAACAGAAACTCAGACACATCTTTTGCTATATGCTGAAGCTTGATTTAATAAGCAGACAGATCTGTGCAGTCTGATCTTGATCCATGCAGGTTGCATAGGCTCATGTATCCATCTGTGGCTCTTAAAGGGATAAGCACAGGTTTGTTTAACCCTTTTCTGCTCTTAAAAAAAAAAATACTACCAGTTGAAGGACATTTAAATTGTCGTCTGCAAATGCCTCAACTCTTTACCACACAATTCCGACTTTTAACGACCCTAAGAAAGAAATCTTTTGAAAACATTGTGGGAAAAGGAGAAAATGCTGGTAACCAGCATTTTCTCGTTTTCCCACATTTTTTTCTACTCGTCCCTAAGCAAATTTCAATTTTTCAGTCACATTTATTTTGTCGTCTGCTAATACTTTCAATTTGGATCAGTCCATAATTTTGTTGTTTGGTAAAGAGTTAAGGACAGGTCTAAATTTTTGTCATGTGGGAAAGAGTTAAAATGTTGTCAAGAGTGGTAGCTGTAATTGTTTTCTTTGGTCTGGAATAAGAGAGCTAATTACATGTAATTTGATGTGTTTACTTCCAGGACAAGCGGCATTATGATACTGTGGAGAGGTTAAACATCCAAACATGTCTTGACAAACTTCATAGGGCCATGAAAAGTGAGTAGGAGACATTATTAGTTGTACGGTCAGGTGGCAGGGGACTTGGAAACTTGTTCATGGCTGTGTTGAATCGTGTCGCCACCTCGCCGAAGTGGCAGGGGACTTGGAAACTTGTTCATGGCTATGGTGGATCATGTCGCCCCGAGCCAAAAGGGCTTGGAAACTTGTTCACCGCTGTGGTGAATCATGTCGCCCCGAGCCAAAAGGGCTAGGAAACTTGTTCACGGCAGTGGTGAATCATGTCGCCACCTTGCCGAGGTGGCAGGGGACTTGGAAACTTGTTCACGGCTGTGGTGAATCATGTCGCCCCGAGCCGAAGGCGAGGTGGCGACATGATTCACCACAGCCGTGAACAAGTTTCCAAGTCCTTCGGCTCGGGGTGACATGATTCACCACAGCCGTGAACAAGTTTCCAAGTCCCCTGCCACCTGACCATACAACAAATTTATTACATTGCAAAGTTTTACCATTCCAAAGTGTGTTAAGCGAAATTTACCTGTTTTTCTTGGTTTCAAAAATTGAGTATGCTGACGAAGTAGAATCTCTCTTCAGAGTGCCCCAATTCAATGAAAAATGACGTCACTGGGAACTGAGCTCACTGAAACCTTGGTAAAACGTACAGTTTGGTGAATAATCTTGATGTTAATCTTGATCGACGCTGCCATTTTGGATGTTGTGTTGAAAGTGTAGTCATATATACAGGGCTCCCGAAAGGGAAACTGCTTTTACGTTAGTTTTGCCAGTGTGCATGATATATATGTTCAGGGCAGATCATCCAATCAGATCAAGAGAAATTTCCTTGCTGTATAATAATATACACTTTACATGAGCAGTTTGCTGCCAAGGATTATTTGGAGAGGGTATGATCCCAAAAACTTGCAGAATAAAGGGACACCTTGAAATTACTGAGAAAAATGTACACAAGCTTAAGTATATATGAAAAAAACCATGTGCATAGGTAGTTTAACCTTTTGCCATACAATAAAGACTTTTAACGACCCTGAGGAAGAAAGCTTTGGAAAACATTGTGGGAAAAGGAGGAAATGCTGGTAACCAGCATTTTCTAATTTTCTCACAATGTTTTCTACCCGAATGTCAACAGATTTCATAGTTTGAATTATATTTGAGCCGCGCTCTGTGAAAAGGGGGCTTAATGCATCTGCGAAAAGTTTCGACCCAGGTCAGCCTGCGCAGTCTGCGCAGGCTGACCTGGGCCGAAACTTTTCGCTATTGGTAGATTTTCTGCATGTCAAAGGATCAGTCTACCTCATGATTGAGTCGGTTGTTAAAAAAAGTGGCTGTTATGGATCCATAAGTATGTGATGGCTTTCTTGGTATGATGGATTACGGAGATGCATTAAGCCCCCTTTTGCCAGAGCATGGTTCATTTAATTTGTAGTCTGCTTATGCTTTCAATGTGGACAGGTCTAAAATTTGTTATGTGGTAGTGGGTTAATGTATCTGCAAAAAGTATCTACCAAGATCAGTACAAGCAGGCTGACTTGATTGAATCTTTCTGCTATTCTTAAATTTTCTGCATGTCAAAGGACCATCCAACCTCCCAATTTAGTCAGTTGTTAGACAAAATGAATATAATGGATACATACAGTAATTATGTCAGGACTTGCGTTGTACAAAGCATCACAGAGATGCATTAAATCTGTTTTCCCAGTTCATTGCTAATTGTTCATTGTTCATAGATATGAAAGGGACAAAGTCTCCTGCCTTTGTGCATTATGATGGGATTTTTTTTTTTTTATTTCTATGCCACAATGTTCCAGAATCCTGGCCTTTTGAAGAACAATGCATAAGAACTGTGAATCACAGCTGAAATTTATCCTTAACACTTAGGTCACTAAGCACAACTTTGATGGTTTTTTATGGACAGTGTAGATCAAGATCAGACTGCACATAATGTGCAGTCTGATCTTTGATCTACACTGTCTGAGATATGCCAAGTGCAACTTTGATGGCTTTTGCAGACAATGTAGATCAAGATCAGACTTTACAAAATGTGTCTGATATGGTAAGATTACTCGGAAGAGAAAAAAATTTTAAACCATATGCTGTGGTTATTCACCGCTGGCTGGAAATCTTTAGTTTGATTTATTTAGCAGTTTAACCCATAGGCTGCTAGGCACAACTCCGGGGCCTTTTGCGGACAGTGTAGATCAAAATCAGACTGCACAAAACGTGCAGTCTGATCTTGGATCTACACTGACCGATATGGAGATGTCTTTTCCCAATAAATATCTTTGAAATAGCAAAAATTTGTGGTTTTACTATCAGTTGGAAAGTTTCATTTCACTTATTTAGTGGGATCAAGGTTAAGGGTTAAAGCATATAATTAACCAAACAGGCATTTTCATTTTAGAAATAAGACTCTAATAAGAGTGCTCATTCTAAGGTTTTCCTTGTCTGGAATCTCTCAGCAAAGCGGCTGAGAAGATCAAAGATCAGACTACTAATTTTGTGCAATCTGATGTTGACTTGCACTGGTCTATACAAGCAACTTAGGTAGTGAAATGTGCTTTAAAGGCTAGTGCATTTGCTATCGACTTTTTTTAACTACATATATGTTGATTTTTATGGAAGTCTATCATATTTGCTCACTGGTAAAAGCATACACTATATGATCTTTTTATTCTTCCTTTAGACCATTGTGACAGATACTAAATCATTAGACTGTCTCTCTGCATTTCTCTGTGAGCATCAAAGTATTTCTTGAACCAAACATTTTATTTTGAACAGTTAACAGCCAACAGTCACTGATAGAAAGACTTGAACTCATCTGTCGGCAGCTGGGAATGGTCTTTACCCCACCCACACCTCCAGAGAACAACATTTTACTGAGTGCAGAGATGTTCAAAGTGGTCATTGCTCTAGATGGTCAGAATGGCATAAGAGATGTCCGAGTGGGTCACCAGGACAGCCCGTCTGTTAGTATTGACCATTTTTTCAATCTTTTGCAAATCAAAACCAAAGTTTAACAAGAAGAAGGCTTGGAAACATTGTGGGAAAAGGTGAAAATGCTGATAGCCTGCATTTCTCACTTTTCCCCCAGTGTTATCTTTCCATTCAAAACAGAATCCCATCATTTGATTAAAGTTTGTTTTGTTGACTACAAATGCTGTCAATTCGGACAAATCTAAGACTTTGTCATCTGGTTAAGAGTTTTCCTGCAAAATGATGGACTTACATCTAGATGACCAACATAGTTTCTTTTTTTATTTCAAAAATTTACAGTGAGAATATATGGCCTGCAACACGCGAAAAGGGGCATTCGGACATTTGCGTAAAGTGTCGTCTCGGATCAGCCTGCGCAGTCTGCGCAGGCTAATCCGAGACGGCACTTTCCATTTTTATGTAATTTTCTGTTTTGCGCAAGTCTACTTTAGCACAAAATCTAAAGTGCCGTCTCGGATTAGCCTGCGTGGACTGCGCAGGCTGATCCGAGACGACACTTTACGCAAATGTCAGAATGCCCCTTTTCGCGTGTTGCAAGCTATATAATAAATGCTTGTCTTGCTATTGAATGTTTGTTGTAGCAAAGATGAGATTCTTCCTCCTTTCAGGGGATTTCCATCTCATGAAACTAAAAACTTAAAATTCAAATCTGTCTTAGCTCATAAGAATCTGCTCAGAAATTATGTATGTACACGTAATTAAGTTTGTGAAGGGGGTCAGGGCATTTTTCTCCCCTTATGTATTTCATCAATCACACCCCTGGGTAAGAGTTTGCAGTAGAACATGTGCAGTTGTTTGAAGTTTGACCATATCGATTCCAAACATTTATGTGATTTGTTTGTTTATTGCAGACTTGTGAAGATCTTGTTGAAGTTCTCAGGTAAGTGAACATCTCAAATTTAAGGATAGGGCACCCTAATGGGATTAGTGTAACATCGCCTTTCATCGCTGAAAAAACGTATGGATTCAGCTAAGATTCTGGTAATCGGAAATGCATCAGCCGATAGATGCTGCCTCCCCGCATGGATTATGGATTACAAGAGTCTGAACCGAATCCGTACGATTTTGGCGATGAAAGGCGATGTTACAAGAATCCCATTAGGGTGCCCTATCCTTAAATGTATCCTTGCAAAACGGGTGGTTCTTTAATTTGCATTCCTGGCTGAAGGCTAGAAAGCTTATTTGTCATGGCTCATTGTCTGACATGCGCATGTTTGTAAAATTTTTACTTCAAACATAATCATCTCTGAAACTGTAGAACCAACTTTGATGGAACTCCACAATAATGATTCCTGCATGGTCCTGTCTTGAATTTCTGAAAAGAATTTGATGCCAACTCTATGGCAACAAAAACTAAAAAGAAACAAATGATTGCTTAACCCTATACCACACAATCCCAAGTTTTCACGACCCTGAGGTAGAAGCCTTTTTAAAAACATTGTGGGAAAAGGAGAAAATGCTGGTAATCAGCATTTTCTCTTTTTCACACGTTTTCTACCCCGTCATTTTAGCCAAATTTAGTTGTAGTCAACAAATTCTCTCAATTTGGTGAAGTCTGACTTTTTCGTGTGTGGTAAAGAGTTAACAACTTACTAGACGATAAGTTGAAACATCTACAGTCAGGCGTGCAATTTATTGTGGCTGAATTGATACACTTTCTCTTAAAATGGATAGAAAACATGCTGGTTACCAGTATTTGCTCCTTTTCCAACATTGTTTTCTAAAGGCATCTTTCTAAGAATTGTTTAACCCTTTACCACTTGACAAAATTTTAGACTAGTCCAAATCAAAAGCTTTCGAAGATGAAAGGGTAGAAAACATTGTTGGAAAAGGAAAAATTGCTGGTTATCAGCATTTTTGCCTCATTCCACAATGTTTTCGAAAACCTTCTTCACCAGCGTCGTCATAAAGTCTGGATTGTTTGTTAAAGGGTTTAACACAGGACTGTGTGGTAAAGAGTAATTCCAGGTGACTGCTCAGTACAAGTTCCCACTGATACAGGCTTAAAAGTAACTGATTGAAAAAATTGCCTAAATAGTATAGTATTTTGATTCGGTATGCAAACTCCTATATAATTATTTTTGTATATTTGAACACTTTACTACACAATCCCAAGTTTTAACTACCCTGACAAAGAAAGCTTTTGAAAACATTGTTTGAAAAGGGGAAGATACTCTTATCCAGATTTTGCTCCTTGTCCGGGCATTGTTTTCTACTGTAAGATAAGCGCCATCATTTCAGCAACCTTTGTCTCCTGCAAATGCTTTCAAATTGGACTAGTGTAAAATTTTGTTGTCCGGTAAAGACGATACTGTACTGCATCTATAATTGACCCATGCTCTGTGAAAAGGGGGCTTAATGTACCTGCAAAAAAATATTGACCCAGGTCAGCCTGCACAGTCCGCGCAGGCTGACCTGGGCCAAAACTTTTTGCTTTTGGTCAATTTTCTGCATGTCAAAGGACCAGCCTACCTCATAATTCTGTCGGCTGTTAGACAAGATGGATTTTGAGGATCCCTGATTATGTGATGTCTTGCTTGGTACAGTGCATTAAGCCCCCTTTTCACAAATACTCATATACTTTTATTACAGGAAAGGTGACTTTGATGAGTTTGTCACACATATACAAGGCCTGCTGTCTATCTACAATATAAGTGGAGATAAGTGAGTAAATTTTTAAACCTTCTACTAAACTGTGCCTTCTTTTTATGACTCCAAAGAAGATTCTTTTTCAAAGTACTGTCAGAAAAAAATGAAATGCTGGTAGCCAGCACTTTTTATTTTCCAATAATGGTATCTAGTCTTAAACATACAGGTCTCATGATTGGACCAGATTGCAGTTGTCATATTGAAAATGTTTGTTTGTTTCAAAGTTTAATTCCATTTTAACAGCTTAGGTCACATCACGGCAGTCAGTGCTCCCACGCATGTGTTTCCTAGCTTTCTTGTACCAATACTGAAACAACTTTCTTTCCAAGCCACTGACTTCTTTTCTCACATGCATCACAGGTGGGAGGCGAATAATCGCTGGAAAGAAACTTTGCCTCAATTAGGTATCAAACCCACAACCACCACGGGGTTCGACATCAAGGCACGTCTGAACGACATTGTCTAGCAAACAATCAGTTCAGGCTAGTAGAGGCTGCGTCCAGCTAGCCCGAATGGTCTAGTGCAAAAATCGAGACAATTAGTTTAAGCATTAATTTCATACTTCACAAAAGTGACGAAAATTGACCTTACATGCCGTTCGCCGAAAGATCTCTCTTACCTAACTTTTGATTTTGTTCAACCAATGATAATTTATTGACAACTTCTAAATTGTTAACAGGAAGATGGTCGTGCATGCGCGGTAGGCCATATCTTTAATGGAAAAACCAAATCGAACTAAAAATAGAGTTAGTAGACCAGAGTCCACAGGATTTCCCTATTATGTCGTCGAAGATAAAAGTCATAACTTTAATCGTGATTGTTATCATTTTGTAAGAGTATTTAATCTTTTAGCAAGAATTTCTTTCATTTAGCTCTTTTTTTTTTAAATACTGAGTTTCATTTTGACGACAACCGAAAATGGGTCGTCCAGACGTTTACATAGACAACGGAGCAGACGACAGGGGAATAACATCTGATCGGGGAAGAGCAGAGTCATAAAATGAAGCTTAAAAAATGAATCGAAACACAAGTAGTCTTAGTAGATCTAGAAGAATAGAATTAGATCTAATGTAGATCACAGAAAAAAAGAGATCATTTTTTACCTTGACTCGAGTGGAAAGCTGAATTTCCGCCATTGGTTTGTGTTTTATTCGGAGGAAAATTTCACGTTTTCTTTGTGGACACTTTAAAAAACAAAAGATTTGCTGTAGGATCTAATAACATTATACCACAATATTTTTACCCTTTAAAACACAACTACTGTTATTTGAACCTCAGACTAATATGTTGTCTGATTGCTTTCAAAATGTATAAGTCTAAATTGTCCTCTGGTAAAGAGATCGTAACTAATTAATTAATGGGGAAACTCTCATTGATCATTACTTACCATGACATTGCCATTTTTTTTGGTCACAATTTTGGAATAATAACAAGAAAAATAACATACATATTGATCTATTTTATATTTTTCTACATTTGCAGTCATTTTTTGTCACAATTTTGGTATAATAACAAGAGAAATAACATACATTTTGATCTATTTCATATTTTTCTACGTTTTGCAAAAGTTGTCTAGTAGAAATCTGAAGTGGTCTAGTAAAATTTGCATATTACTGGTCCACTGGTCTAGTTGAAAAAAATGTTAATGTCGAACCCTGCACCAGGCCATGAGTAAGATAAGCTAACTACTGAGCAAAGCTATAGTTTCGAACAAAGCAGTTGTTTTGTTATGCACAAATTAGTCAAGTCATTATCTTTTGTGCACTGTGTCAAGGTACTGTCTGCATCTTTTCTGTTGTCAAGCAAGAATCTTTGACAACTGCTTGTATTTCTGCAATAAGTGAAGATAGTTACATCAAAATTTAAATGTACAAGATTTCACTATACCTTTGAAATCTGAACAGCATGTTTGCCTTTTAAGGTAATAAACACACATGATTGTTTTGTTTATTCAGAAAATTAAAGACAAAAGGATATCTTGCTCTCTCATCTTTGGAATCAGACCTCAACTTGCTGGCTCAATTACAAAGGTAAGTGTCAGAGGTCTTGTAATGCCTTTTCATGAAGTGCTGAACGTGAACTTTTGTGATTGCACTTGGTCTGTTGTCAACTTTTACCTTGTGTACTCTTTAGAGGCCACATTTTCAGTCCGATGCTCATGATACTTGGTAAGAATGTTTGTCTTGACGATATCTCGAAGGAGTTAAAAATGGGTCATGCCTAGTCAAAAACTAGGTCACTAGGAAAACCTTGTCTACACTCTAGAGGCCACATTTTCAGTCCAATACTCTTGAAAATTGGTCAGAATATTTGTCTTGATGATTCATTTGACAAGGTTGAAAATGGGTCACGTCAGGTCAAAAAATAGGTCACTGGGTCAAATCTTTAAAAAAACATTCTTTATGCTCTTGCTCTTCAGGTTACATTTTCAGTCCAATACTCATGAAATTTAATCAGAAAGTATGTCCTGATGATATCTCAGACGACTGTGAAAATGGTTCATGTCGGCTCAAAAACTAAGTCAATAGGTCAGGCGAATGAAAATTGGTCAGATTGTTTATCTTGATGATATCTTATAGAAATTGAAAATGGGTTATGTTGGGTCAAAAACTAGGTTACCAGGTTAAATCTTTAAAATAACTTGTGCATGCTCTAGAGGCAAACATTTTCTGTACAATACTTATGAAAATTAGTCAGAAAATTAGAATGTTTTTCAGATGATAAATAAGATGAGATTGAAAATGGGTCACATTGGGTAAAAAACTAGGTCACCCGACGAAATCTTGGAAAAACCTTGTGTACACTCTAGAGGCTACATCTTCTGTCCATTACTCATGAAAGGTGGTCAGAATCTTTACTTCGATAGTATCTACAACAAGGTGAAAAATGGGCTATGTTGGACTAAAAAGTAGGTCACTTAGTCAAATTCTAGAAAAAGCTTGTGTACATGCTAGAGGCCAAATTTTCAGTCCAATACTTGCGAAAGCTTGTTACAATGTTTGTCATAATATCTTGTAAGGGATTTGAAACGGGTCATATTTGGTCAAAAGACTCGAGTGAATGACTTCAGGGCCATCATCATGGCCCTCTTGTCAATGTTTTTTACCCACCCATGAGATTAGGGGTTGTGTCGTATACTAGATTCAGGCTGTCTGACTGCCTTAACGCGGCAATTTTGTGTCCTCTCCTTCTCCTACAGTAATTAGCATGCCCGATAGTCCAGTCTGTAGCCTACAGACTTGTTTGAAACCCTAACTTGTTTTATCCTCTCTGAGAATTGATGAATTCATGCAGTGTTCTGCCGAGGCCGCGTATTTGCGATTTTCTTGCTAAAAAATTCAAAATGTCGCAAAAAAAATCGGTAAAATGTGATTCCTGTCGCGTATTAAAAATCGCGGAATCAGCCTCATAACTGTTACAATTTAGTATTTTTCATGGGTGCTGAAGCTGCATATATACAAAATGAAATTTGATTGGACGCAGACCGAAAACATCAACTAAGTATTGGTCGTGTACTTTACTGTCATGATGAAGTATCTTCTGCAATCTCGGTCGGAAAATGGTTTCGTCGCCACGGCGAAAAAGCCAGGTATTATCCTAAGGATCTTTGGTCAGCCAAAGTATACCAACAACCAGAGCTCAAAGTCCGATAACGTTCTGATGCCCAGTACCCCTCCCACTCAATCAACATTGTCGGAAGACAATAAAAAATACCTGTACGACAGTTCTTAGTATTTAAAAGAGTATTCTTCATTGGAATATGATCGCGACCGCAACTTTATGGGTTGTAAAATGTGTTTAAAAAAACCCCCCAAAAGTATGCATTTACTAAAAAAATGTAACTTCAGAACTACTACTCTTATGTACGACATGCAGAGAACGTCTATCGTAGATCAGCCATCATGGCCAAGTCTTTTCAGGGGGATTTTAAGAAAACTGTACAGTAAGGAAAGTCTCAATGAGAAATAATCAGCCATGTTAGTTGCATTTAAATCCACATTTTGACTAGTGAAAGAGAACATAGCAATTAACAAGCATGGGTATTAGGGAACTTATTTCAATTTCTTACTTTTAAACCATTTTAATGCATACTAAATTTTGTCCCCGAATTTTTGAAAATCTCTCAAACTTTTCTGGATGAGTGAGACATTTGTCTGTATTTTTTAAAATCCTTGGCAGAACACTGTTCATGAAGTCCTATCTTAAAAGCCAATAGATGTCAGATTCTTTTCATTACATTATAATATCTCATAAATTATAGGTTGGACTGTGCAAAATGGTACATTCACACACGGGAATTCCTATGAATAAAACCCAGCTCATTCTTGGGAAAGGGGTATAAAAAGATGTTACACGACATCACATAACACTTATCTCAAACTGTGTGAGGTCAGAAATTCGTAATGACTTTATTACACTGGAAACAAGGATTGTTACATGATAAAAACTTTTTATTTGAGCTATGTTTTATTAGTCACTTGTAAATGCTTTCAGTTTGGACAAGTCTTAAATCTTTACCACATGACAAAATATTGAACTTGTCCAAAATGAAAGCATTTGCAGATAACAAAATAAATGTGTCTAAGATGATAGAATTTGTCATGGAAAAGGTAGAATATATTGGGGGAAAAAGAAAATGCTGGTTACGAGCATTTTTTTTCCATGATTTCAAAAGCTTTCTCTCTCAAGAGTTGTATAAACTCAGATTGTGTGGTAAAGGGTTAAGTTTAAGTTAGTTATCCAATTAAGAGTTTATGTTGTTAGAGTAGCATTTTAGAGTCAGGATGACAGTCTTGATTAAAGATCAGACTGCAAATTTTGTGCAGTTTGATCTTGATATACACTAGTCGCAAAGGCAACTATAGTTGTGAAAGGTGCTTTAGTAGTGATCTTGATCCTTTGAGCTTTAAGGGTTAAAGTCTTTACCAAATAAAAATATGAAAAATGAACTTGTCCTAATTGGAAACATATGTAGACAAAAAATTACATTTGGCTGAAATTGTAAGATTTTTCTTTGAAAGGATGGAAAACATTTTCGGAAAAAGAGAAAATGCTGGTAATCAGCATTTTCTCCTTTTCCGACAATGATTTTAAAAGCCTTCTCCCTCAGGGCTGTTAAAACTGCATTGATTGGTAAATTATTAATCCAATAATATCCCCAATATAGAGCATGTTTAGTTAGGATATATGGACTGATTCATCAGATCACAAGACAGTACAAATCTCTAGTTATTCTTTTCCAAGGAACAGTAAGTTTTGATGGCTTGCTTTAGACTTGTACCAAACAATCATGTGATTTGATTCCTTACCACACTGCAAAGTTTTAGACCTATCCAAATTGAAAGCATTAATTTTGCAGACGACAATTTCATAGTGGCTGAAATGACACAATTTTTCTTTGATAGGGTAGAAAACTTTGTGGGAAAAGGAGAAAATGCTGGTTACCAGCATTTTCTCCTTTTCCCACAATGTTTTCAAAAGGCTTCTTCCTCAGGGTTGTTAAAAGTTGTCATTGTGTGGCAAAATGTTTTGAAAACATAGTGAAATAAGACAAAATAGCATCAACCGGAATTTTCTCCCCTTTTCCACAGTGTTTAAAAGGCAAATCTCATCATTTTAGCCAGATTAAACTTGTCATCTGTGAAGGTGCTCAGTTTAAATTGGTCTAAAATTTTGTTGTCTTGTAAAGATACAGCCACAGGACATAATTATAGACTTTCTCAAACCCATAGTAAATGCAGACACCAAGTAAAATGTGGCTAAAAATTTGTAAAATGTCTATGGTAAGTTAGAAAACATTGTGGGGAAAAAGAGAAAATAGATCTACTGGTTACTAGCATTTACGCCTTTTCCCATAATGTTATCAAAAGGCCACAGTCCCAAGGTTGTTAAAATTCGAGATTGTTTGGTAGAAGGTTAATCAGACAACTGTTGATTCATTTTTTTCCCTAAAATCTTAATCATTTCTGGAAAATATGTTGCATCTTTTAAAAGTTTGTTAAAATTGTAAGATTTTATTGTTATTTCAGTTCCATCAACGGTGTAGCAAAGTACATTCACAAATCCCCTCTCGGCATTTTGTTACCAAGGCGGGGAGGTAAGATTTAATCCATTTCCATATTTTGAGCTCCATTGGCCGAAGGCCAGCGGGCTTATGTCATGGCCCGGTGTCTGTTGTGCGTGCGTGCATCCATGCGTTAACTTTTTTTTTCGAACTTCTTCTTCTCTGAAACTACCCATCCAAATTTGATGAAACTTTACAGAAATGATCCTGCCATGGTCCTCTTTAAAATTTCTTGAAAGAATTTGATTCCTTAAAAAACTCTGGTTGCCATGGCAACAAAACTGAAAAATATTGAACATCTTTGAAAATCTTCTTGTCTGAAACCATAAGGCCCAGGGCTACCAAATTTGGCCTGTAGCTTTATCTAATGGACCTCTATCAAGTTTCTTCATATTATAGCCCTTGGGTCAAAATTGGCTCTGCCCCAGGGATCACAAGTTTAACATGGGCTTATATAGTGACTGTAATTTAAAATAGTAATCAAGGGAAGCAACTCCCGTATTCAAGATAAAGTTTGTTACTATTTACCTCCCTTGATTATCAAACTGCAGTTATACATTATTGGAGTTTGGTATTCAAGTTTTTTTTTCTGTTTTAACCCTTTACCACACAATGACACCTTTTGACACCCCTGATAGAAAAGGCTTTTGAAAACATTGTGGGAAAAGGAGAAAATGCTGGTAACCAGCATTTTCTCCTTTTCCCACAATGTTTTCTACCCTATCAAAGAAAAATCATTTCATATGATCCACATTGAATCTGTCCTCTGCAAATGCTTTCAATTCGGACAGGTCTAAAATTGGTCGTGTGGTAAAGGGTTAAGGGTGAGTGATTTATTTTGATGCTAATAGTTGAGCTCACATGAATGGAATGTTTAATTTAAAGTAAGGTTTCAATCACTCAAATTTTTTCAGAACTTTACCTTTCATGCTAATGAATAAACCAGCTTGTATTCACTGACATTATCTTTGCATTTAAAAAGATTTGACTCTTTTTGTTTGGCGGGTGGGGTGGAGGTTATGTTTTCAAATAAAGTTTATTACCATACAGACTTTTTATGCTGTATATCTCTGTCAAAACCAATTAAGCGCATGATACATTAATTTTACTCTTTAGGAAATGACAAATTTTTTTTTACTGTACCAAGTTTAAAGCCATTGCAAAAAGACAAACTGAATGTAGCTTAAATGACTATTTCTGTCGTTGATAGGTTAGGAAACCTTGTTGGAAAAGGAGAAAATACTGGCTGACAACATGTCCTTTTCTCACGATGTTTTTGAAAGCCTTCTCTTTCAGGGTCATTAACACTTCGATTTGTGTGGTAAAGGGGTAAAAAGCCAGTGGAGCGATACAGGGCCATCATGGCCCTCTTGTTATGATTGTTAGGAATCAGGCAATTGAAGACAGTGTCAGAAAAGGAGAAAATACAAGTCTTTGACAACGTTTTGTTGATAAAAAGAAATCCCAGATGAAAAAATTCAATTCAGTTGAATACTGTAAACTGTATAGAGATAGTGTTGTAATGCTGACATTAGCAGTTCTTCACTGTAATGTTTTTACAGGAACTTCTGTACAAACTCATGGTTCATGTTGAGGATTCATGATTTGTAAGGATGTTTTCAAAGTACAATGTAGTCTGCCACAAATTTGTTAGGAGGGGAGAGGGGTGGTAACAAATTGATTGACCCATTAAAGGGGCATTTAATTAGATTTAGGCCCCATATTTTTTTTGAGGGGGTGGGGGAAGGAAAGGAGAAAGGTAGTATTGTAATGCTGACATTAGCAGTTATTCATTGAAATGTTTTTTTTACAGGAACTTCAGTATAACTCATGACAAAAATTGATACATTTAAAGATGCACCTTTACTCGTTTTTATCCAGTTTTGTAACCAATTTTATCTTTATTTCATGAAATTATAATCATTCTTGTACCTTCGTGCCAAATGTTGCCCAATCAAAGACAAATCCCTGGCATCTTTTTACCCCATACACCTTATATCGATTTTTTATGTAGGTTTACACGGCTATCTAGATTCTACAAATTGTGAAGTTTTAACAGCGTTTGTTTACTCTCTGGCTGTAAGGGTGCATCTTTAAGGATGTTTTTGAAGTACATGTAATCTCCTACAAATTTGTTTGGATGGAAAGAGGGGGGGGGAACAAATGAATTGACCTTTAAAGGGATGTTGAACCAGATTTAGACCCTTATGTTTTTCGGGGGTGGGGAGGGAAATTTGATATCATGTACAGGGAAATCATCATAAATTATGGATGTAACTGTTTACCCATAGTTTGGGGGAAACAACACGAAAAAAAATGTTGAGGCAAAAATGCCTCATTGCACCAACCTATGAACCTCAAAATCATAGCCTGTGAAAAATTGCAAAAAAAAATTTCCAATGATGAGACTTGAACCAACAACCTTCAAAACTATAGTCAGTGACTTTACCAACTGAGCTATGGAGCCTATCAATATTTTACTGTGTTAACTCTTTACCACATGACAAAAATGTAGACTTGTCCAAAATGAAATCATTTGCAGACAACAATTTCATGTGACTCAAATGATGTAACCTGTCTTTGATAGAGTTGAAAACATTGTTGGAAAAAGAGAAAATGCTGATTAACATGTTATGCAAAAAGACAATAATTACCAGTGGAAGAGCAAATTTTATTGTTCTATTACATTAAAGTCATTAATTCCTTGGCTTTTCTACATGAATTTCTATATATACATTGATTATAAAGCCATCCTTGCACGCAAATGTAAGTAAGCAGTCTTGGTTTCAGTTTTTGGCTCCACTGGCCAAAGGCCAGCGAGCTATTGTCATGGCGTTGTGTCCGTCGTCCGTCCGTCCGTCCGTTCGTTCGTCCGTTCGTCCGTGTGTGCGTCCATAAACTTTTTCTTTAAAAAACTTCTCCTCAGAAACTATTGACTGGATTTTTACCAAATTTCACAGGAATGTTCCTTTGGTGGTCCTCTTTCAAATTCCTTCAAATAATTGTGTTCCATGAAGAATTTTGGTTGCCATGGCAACCAAAGTAAAAAACCTTTAAAAATCTTCTCCTCCCAAACCGCTATTTGGATAGCATTATTATTTTGCAGGAATGTTCCTTAGATACAGGTTTACAGAATTCCTTAAAAAAAAAAAAATGATCTGTCAAAAAACATGGCTTTTATGGGAGACTCATTTTCCTTTTATGGTATAAAGTAAAATCTTTGAAAAATTTCTTCTCTAAAACTATTCATTGGATTTCATTGTTGTTTTGCAGGTAAGTTCCTATGGTGGTTGTCTACCAAATTGTTTCTATGGTGGTTGTCTACCAAATTCCTTTTAAAATCAAAGTGCTGTAAGCACTGTAATCGGTCGTCACTGAATGATTATTGGTTGGTTGGATGTATTGGAGTTTAACGCCACTTTAACAAGCGAGCTATTGTCATGGCATTGTGTCCGTCGTCCGTCCGTCCATCCGTTCGTCCGTCCCTTCGTCCGTGCGTGCGTCCGTAATTTTTTTCTTTAAAAAACTTCTCCTCAGAAACTATTGACTGGATTTTTACCAAATTTCTTAGGAATGTTCCTTTGGTGGTCCTCTTTCAAATTCCTTCAAATAATTGTGTTCCATGAAGAATTCTGGTTGTTGCGTCCGTCCGTCCGTCCGTTCGTCCGTGCGTGGCTGGTTACCATTTTTTTCTTCTTTTCTCACAAGTTTTTTCCATACCCTTTTTCTTCAGTGAGCTAAAATGCAGGATTGAATGATAATTGTTAAAAACTTCCTTTCGCCATTATAGAAATATCAGGCCTGTGGAGCGATACAGGCGCTCAAGCGCCTCTCGTTCTAGAGAACTTGGGAAATGAAATCTGGTTCATTGCCCCTTTAAGAGTAGAATTAACTTGAAGGCTCAACCATTGTTAGCCTACAACATGATACGAGTTCTAATAAAGAAATTCTGACTTTGGAATTTCATGACTCTGCTATCTGGAACCTTTGAATGAAATATAAGCTACTTGATGGATTGTGTTACATTTGAAGGATGAAAAAAAAAAAAAAAAATCTCAGAAATAAGTGAGAAGCTTTGTAATTTTCTCTATATCTACTGTTGCAGGTCATCCTATGAAGCTGATATATTTTGTGTCTCCTTATAACTTACTGTGCAAGAAAACCAGAATGTCTTACGCCATGACTGTTGAAGGTAAGATTTTATTTGTCCCTCTCAGGGCCATAGGCCAATGTAAGGGCTTTTGTGTATGCCAGAGATTAAGAGCAGATTGCATAGGATGTGCTGTTTAATCCTAGATCTGTACCATGGGAATTTTTACTCGAGCCAGAATGATAAAAATATTTCTGAGTTTCAGTGGATTGTATTTTAAGGTGGTGAAAGAGGTTGTGTTCATATTTTAGGTTCTGAATGAAGTAATCATTGCATTGTATAATTAACAGTTTTGCTGTGGAGTAATTAAAAGGAATTAAAACACATTTTGATAATTATTCAGAAACATTGATGTCCCTGGACTTTCTCAGAGGAAAGAAGGCAAACATGTAAATTTTAGGGTCACCTAAAACTGGGCTGCACAAATTCAAAGGAACAGGGGGTCAGGGAAAACCATGCAGAAGCAGATAGAAGGTGATGTAGATCAGAGTCCGTGTTTCACCAACCATTCTCCAGATTTTCTATATCTTAAAGTAACACAATTTCTGATTGGCTAAACCAAATGGTGTAGCCAATCAGAAGCTGTGTCACTTTCAGATATAGAAAAATCTGGAGAATAAGAACCAGGAATGTTCTTAAGAAAGGTTTGATGAATATGGACCCAGACTTCAAAACATAGGTTTTAGTGAATATTTATGGAATTCAATTTCCCTCAACATATCTGGACCTATATATGATTTATTACAGCAATAGCTGAGAATGATGTTGGCCATAGTGTGACAGTTGCCATTGAACCTTGTGCTACCTTAAACAAACTCCAAACCATGCCTTTGATGAGTGTCAAGCAAAACACTGAGGGAAAAAGGTAATGCCCTTTACATTTTGCTCAAAATGATTATTTGTCCCTAAATCCAGTTTGTCATTTGTAGTTTTATAACCTATCAACACCTTTACCAAACAACAAATTTTTTAGACTTGTTCAAATTGAAAGCATTTGCAGACGACAAAATGAATGTGAATCAATAATTGAAATTTGTTTTCGGGAGGATAGAAAATGTTGTTGGAAAGGAGAAAATGCTGGTCACCAGCAACCCATTAACTCTTTTAGTCTGATAGGCTACAACAGGGGCTTTTGTAGACAGCATAGATCAAGGTCAGACTGCACAGAACATGCAGTCTGATCTTGTATCTATACCATGGCAAGGCATAGAACAACAGGAAACCCTCAGAATATTTTTTTTTATTCAGACATGCCATCTTTCAAACTTGTAGCTGTATTGAAAGGAATTTGAAGTTTTATTCTAAGCAGTTGTAGCTGAGGATGTCATTCTTGTAATGGGGTAAAGCAATGAAATCAGTCTGAATAAAGAGAGAAAATAGTGTCTGCCTTGAATTGGTGCCCATGCCAAAAGAGGCATATTTTTTGTTTCAAGAAGACATTAGCTAACAGGCAGACAGATAGAAAGATTGATGAATGGACAGATTACAGGAAGGATTGATGTACAGATGGACATCAACATGATATTGTGTCTGTAGGGAGGTTCCAGTTCAACAATGTAAATGTGTATTCTTCATTCACTTGCAGTTTGCCATCCTTTCAAGCAGTCAATAGTATGAACAGTTTCAGTCTCCCAGCCAGTTTTGTGTTAGTGTTACCACAGCCTGTTCCAATAGCAAAATCTATTATAAGTGCCATACAGGAAATTACAGGTAAGTTGTCAATGATTGATTTCTGTTTATTTATGGTAGCCACTGGGTGCCCATATAGGGCATGCACCCAGACAGCTGATAGTTACATTTCGGGGATTGTGGAAGATAAGGACAAAACCCACCCGAAGTTGCAACTGGTTCTTCAACTGTTAGTAGATAGCACTATCACAGGGAACTTTTACTATCTCATCGTAAGGACTAATTTTTGTTAGCCAGCTGTGGGGATCAAAAGCTTACAAATATTGTTGAAAAAAAGGAATATGCTAGTTACCAGTGTTTTCTCCTTTTTTCCCCTCACAATGTTTTCTAACCTTGTAAAGAAAATTCCAATTTTTTTGAGCCTCATTTTATTTGGCATCTGCGAATGCTTTTAATTTTGATAAGAAGAACATTTTGTTGTCTGGTAAAAAGTTAAGAATTGCCTGATTTGGACTTGGATTATTTTAGAAATCAGCAGGGTGATTTGAAGGACTTTCACGTCTAATTAAAAGGGGTTGAGTTTTTCTCATTGTGGAAAAAGGAGAAAATATTGGTAACCAGAAAAATCCCTTTTGTCATGTGATAGAGTTAAAGAGACATCTTCACAGCCAGAGAGTAAACAAACGCTCTTAAAACTTGATGATTATAGTTTCATAAAATAAAGAAAAAGGTGGTTAAAAAAATGGGTGAAAACGAGTGAAGATGTACGTTTAAACGCCAAATGAATAAACAGCTTAACATTTTTTTCAGGTTTGGATGTCGGGGCAGGCAAGGAACAGTCTCTTCTTTCATTGTTATTACAACAGTTCACAGAGGGTCAAGTTTCTAGTGCAAAGGAGCTGTTTGTGGTAAGAAAGCCTCCACAAATCTATTCATAGCTATTTTCATAAACCCCCAACCCCCACACCCATTAAAGAATTGGGGGTGGGGGGCTGTATACTGGAATCAGGTTTTTGTCTATTGTTTCAGCTTGAACAAGTCTAACATTTTGTCAGTCCTGTTAAGGTTAAGGCTCTTAAATGTTTATCTTGGCTGATTATAAGGAAAAAGACGAGGTATTGTTATAGCTGTGGTATGGTCATCTGCATTGTCATCATGCAAAACTTTGACATTTTATAATATCTGTTATTACTAAAAATATTTACTTCAAGCTTGGACAAGTTGTTTACTTTAACAAGGGCAACCCATACAACAGGGGCAGGTAAGTATCAAGTATTTTTGACACAGTTGTGCCCCTTTTTCAGCTTGGAATTTTCAATAACGGACATTTTCTTATATCTCTGTATTTACTGAAGATATTTACTTCAAACTTGTACTAGTTGTTAACTATTAAAAGGAGAATCTATACAATAGGGACAGTTAACTGTCAATTTTTTTTTTACGTAGTTATACCCCTTTTTCAACTAAGAATGAAAGTCAAGCACTTGCAGCCTAGCATTGGCACCCACATGCATTTTTTTTTTTTAATGATCAAGTGACAAGCTAACTGAATGGAGGGGGAGGGTTCTTTGATGCCCCACATTATTTGCTTACATTTGTATTTATAACAACTTTAATTGTGACTCTACCTCAAGAGGCATATTGAAGACTGGAGTGATCTTTTCTGCAATCTTCCTACACTGATTGCCTGAAGGAGACCCCATATGGATATTGATTACAGCAAGTAACTAACTTCAACTGCCTTTCAGACTCTGCCGGACCAACAGCATGCATATTTCCTTAACAACCCTGGAAATGGCTGTCTAGGACAAGGGGCAGCTCTTGTCACCAGAATTCCCTTCACGCAACCAACTTGTGTTCCAAATATACTGAACCTTCTACGTCAACAACTCATGTTTAATTCAGTGATGCAAAGTCTGATCAGGCCATCAGCTAAAAAAGGTAATCTTGTTACTTCCTATAGATACTTCTTCAAAGCAAGGGCAGTTTATCACTGGCAGCTCAGTGGTAATCGGCATGACTAGCAACCCAGAGGTTTTGAGTTCAAATCCTTGCTTGGATTTTTTGATTCTGAGTAATCTTAACATATATTCATGCAAATGGAACCTTGATGAGTTTCAACATGAAACGTTTCAGTTATAAATTCTATATCTAGAATAAGAATACCTCCACTGATTTTTGAACTATACAGGGTTTTACTGGACGCAGATTTCCGCAGCTATATACGCCTAAATATTAGACTGTACATACGTTTTTCAGCAGCATGCATCCCACAGACGCATGAAAATTAATTCCAGATCTGCATAAACAGTGTTGAATATAACAAAAAATCTCTTGTTTATTGCTGTTTCTTTCAAAGTTTTCTCCGCTGCAATGCAGTCAACACAATGCAATTGTAGTTGTTTGGACATTGGGATCATACTTGATTTGCGATCTATTGTACTTCTGTTTACCCTAAACAGCTGTCTCAAATACAGTGCATCGGCACAATTATCAGTCACTAAAGACCGAAAGAGCCCTCATTGTCATGATTTAGACTATGGTATTAGAGCTGTCATGGCACACTTGATTTTAGATAGCTTTTGGGAAGAAACCAGGTACCAAATCAAGTCTGACCTGCAAGTATATTTGGAATTTTTGCATTTCTTACACAAAATTGGGTAGCAGATACCGAAAAATCATGTCTGAACAATCTAATCTGACAATGTAATATGGGACCCCTAAAATTAGGGCTTAGATCTGTTATTTTTAGCTCACCTGAGCACAACGTGCTCAAGGGGAGCTTTTAGGATCACCCGGTGTCCGTCGTCCGTCATGCGTCGTCAACAATTCTTTAAACATCAACTTCTCCTAAACTGCTGGGCCAATTTGGACCAAACTTGGCTGGAATGTTCCTTGGGAGGTCCTCTTTAAAAATTGTTCCCAAAATTGGATTCCATCAAAAACTCTGGTTGCCATGGCAACCAAATGGAATTTTCTAAGGAATTCTTTAAAAATCTCCTCCTCTGAAACTGTTGGTCAGATTTTGAAATAATTTCACAGAGATGTTCCTTGGGTGACCCTTTTCAAAAATTGTTCGCGAAATTTTGATCCATCAAGAAACATGGCTCTGGTGAATGGGGGCTTCTTGCACTATACAGAAATGAAGAAATCTTTAAAAATTCTTCTCTGAAACGGCTGGTCAGATTTTAAAATAATTTCAGATATGTTCCTTGAGTGACCCTTTTCAAAAATTGTTTGCAAAATTTTGATCCGTCAAGGAACATGGCTCTGGTGAATGGGGGCTACTTGCACTATACAGAAATGAAGAAATTCTTAAAAATTCTTCTTCTCTGAAATGGTCTGTCAGATTTTGAAATAATTTAACAGAAATGTTCCTTGGATGACCCTTTTCAAAAAGTGTTTGCAAAATTTTGATCTGTCAAGAAACATGGCTCTGGTAAATGGGGGCTACTCGCACTATATGGCCATGAAGAAATTCTTAAAAATTCTTCTTCTCTGAAACGGCTTGTCAGATTTTGAAATAATTTCACAGAAATGTTCCTTTGGTGACCCTTTTCAAAAATAGTTCGCAAAATGCCGATTCGTCAAGAAATATGGCTCTGATGGGGAGGTGGGTCCCACTTGCACTATATGGACATTAAGAAATTCTTAAAAATTCTTCTTCCCTGAAACGGCTGGTCAGATTTTGAAGTAATTTCACAGAAATGTTTCTTGGGTGACCCTTTTCAAAAAGTGTTCGAGATATTTAGATCCATCAAGAAAAATGGCTCTGATGGCTGTTGGCTGTTTGCACAACAGGGACATGAAGAGTAATTTCTTAAATCTTCTTCTCTGGAACGGCTGGTCAGATTTTGAAATAATTTCACAGAAATGTTCCTACGGTGACTTTTTTCAAAAATTGTTAGAGAAACTTTATCCGTTGAAAAACAGCCAATTGTTGGCACCTGCATGTGGTGCTCTTGTTCGACATGTTTTTAGTCACTATCGAGAATGTGCTCTTCTTCAAGAAATTGTCCTTGGGTGGTCTATCCCAAAATTTATTTGCAGAATTCTGTTTCATCAAAATAATTGCTGTGGTGATGATTGTAGAGGTGGTGACAGATTTTGAAATGGCTTTTACTGGTGACCTTTTCAAAATTGCTGGGCAAAATAATGATTTTGTTTCGAAAGTTTCAATAGCTCAAAAAAAATTGGCTATGGTCCTCTCAAAAATTCAGGTGAGCGATCCAGGGCTATCTTGGCCCTCTTGTTTCAAGGTTGCGTCCAGTGGACCCCCAATTTCCAAAAGCTTTGTAAAACCCCATTTATGTATAGAAAGACTGATAACATTATGTTCATTGTCAAACCATGGTGGCTAACTCTGTTGTAATTTGGAGAGCATGCCATCAGGGTTGGAAGGTCAAACTTTTGCTTGGCCAAGGATTGATAGAAGTTGTTGCCACAGGATATATTTCTTTCCCATTGCTAAATGTTGGTCATGTGAGAAAACAGCTAGATGCTCAGAAAGATTGTTTTGTTTATTAGTTGAACAAAGTCCAGGTGTGCCTTGATAGATGTGCTAGCCACTATAAAAAGTGAAAAAAGTGTTAAAAAGATTAATAAACACTTGAACTAAACAAATTTTAACCATTTCAACTGTCATTTCAGACTACAAATCTTCTCTCATATTTGAGGTAACGGCCCTTACGCTGCAATATATTAGTGTCATGTTTGAGCACCCACTTCAAGATTCCATGGTCACAGGTAATCGGCAATATTTATCATTTTCATACATGTAAGATCCTTGAGATTGCGTGGTAAAGGCTTAAACTGTGGAGCACCAAATGAATGTGTTGAACACTTCTAGTCAGGAATAAAGAACCAAAATGTTGCCATTTTGTGGCTGCTGTTGACCAGACTGTCCCTTCATTGCTGTGTGTAGTCTGAGACCACATTCTGCACAGTCTGATCATGATCTACACTGCTTGGAAGGTTATTTGCCAAAGGAATACAGATTATGTCTGTATGAGCTAGATGTGTTGTGAACAGTGGACTATATAGCTTGCAACACGCAAAAAGGGGCATTTGGACATTTGCGTAAAGTGTTGTCTTGGATCAGCCTGCGCAGGCTAATCCGAAACGACACTTTCCGTTTTTATGTAATTTTTTGTTTTGTGCAAGTCTACTGAAGAACAAAATCAAATGTTGACGTAAAGTGTCGTCTCAGATTAGCCTGAGCAGGCTGACCCGAGACGACACTTAGGCAAATGTCCGAATGCCCCTTTTCGTGTGTTGCAAGCCATATTCTGATAATGATAAATACATATGAGCAGCACCCTGGGAAAAGGGAGGTTAATGTATCTCTGTGTTGCATTATACCAACCAAGTCATCACATAATTATGTATCCATAAAGTCCATTTGTCGAACAACTGATAGAATCATGAGATAGAATGGTCTTTGGACTTGCAAAAATTTACAAATTGCAAAAAGTATTGACTTATGTCAGCCTGCGCAGGCTGACATAAGTCAATACTTTTTGCAGATGCATTAAACTTCTTTTTGCTGAGCGTGATATACAATATGGCCTGCAACACGCGAAAAGAGGCATTCAGACATTTGTGTAAAGTGTCGTCCCGGATCAGCCTGCGCATTCCGCGCAGACTGATCCGAGACGACACTTTACGACTACATTCGATTTTGTACTACAGTAGACTTGCATGATAGAGAAAATTGCCTAAGAACGGAAAGTGTCGTCTCGGATTAGCCTGCGCAGGCTGATACGAGATGACACTTTACGCAAATGTCCGAGTGCCCCTTTTCGCGTGTTGCAAGCCATTTGTTGGAATTCAGGCTGAAATAGGTTAACTCATTACCACATAATCCAGAGTTTTAACAGTCTTAAGAAAGAACGCTTTTGAAAACATTGTGAGAGTAGGAGAAAATGCTGGTCCTTTTTTCACTGTGTTTTCTAACCTTCCAAAAGCAAACCCCGTCATTTTTGTCACATTTTATATGTCATCTACATTGTACTTTCATTTTGCACTAGTCTAAAACTAGTTTTAGTGCAGAGGATTAATCCTTTTACCAAGCCCATCCAGAGATTTAAAGACCCATTTCTCCATTTCCCACAATGTTTTCTACCCGTCCATTGAGAAATCTTATTATTTTAGTCACATTTGTCTGCAAATGCTTTCAATCTGCATGAGTCTCAAATATAGTTGTTAGGGGAGAATTAAGAATACAACCTATCGAATTTTGTTTACCTTGGCTAGAATGAAGGTCACAAGTTATCTTAGTTAAGGTCGAGACACAGTGCAAATTCAGATCTGTTGTGCCTGTTGTATAAGTTGTTACAAATCCCAACATGGCCAAACCATTTCGGAATCTATGGTAGCCATTGATACAGGATTCATTCCTCTTTCACTGAATACTATTTTTAGCTCACCTGAGCATGAAGTGCTCATGGTGAGCTATTGTGATCGTGCTGTGTCCGGCATCCGTCGTGCGGCATGCGGCGTCCGTCGTCAACTTTTTACCTTGTGTACGCTCTAGAGGCCACATTTTCAGTCCGATACTCATGAAACTTGGTTAGAATCTTTGCCTTGATGATATCTCGGTAGAATTTGAAAATGGGTCATGTCTGGTCAAAAACTAGGTCACTAGGTCAAATCTTAGAAAAATCTTGTGTACGCTCTAGAGGCCACATTTACTGTCCAATACTTCTGAAAATTGGTCAGAATGTTTGCCTTGATGATATCTCAGACGAGTTCGAAAGTGGGTCATGTCAGGGCAAAAACTAGGTCACCAGGTCAAATCTTAGAAAAACCTTGTGTATGCTCTAGAGGCCACAATTTCAGTCCAATACTCTTAAAAGTTGGTCAGAATGTTCATCTTGAGGATATCTCTGATGAGTTCCAAAATGGGCCATTTTGGGTCAAAAACTAGGTCACCAGGTCAAATCTTAGAAACACCTTGTGTATGCTCTAGAGACCACATTTTCAGTCCAATACTGTTGAAAGTTGGTCAGAATGTTTGTCTTGATGATATCTCAGACAAGTTCGAAAATGGGCCAAGTTGGATTAAAAACTAGGTCACCAGGTCAAATCTTAGAAAAATCTTGTGTACACTCTAGAGCCCACATTTTCTGTCCAATACTCTTGAAAATTGGTCAGAATGTTTGCCTTGATGATATCTGACACAAGTTCGAAAATGGGCCATGTCGGGTCAAAAACTAGGTCACTAGGTCAAATCTTAAAAAAAACTTTTGTACGCTCTAGAAGCCACATTTTCTCTCCAATACTCTTGAAAGTTTGTCAGAATGTTTGTCTTGATAATATGGCAGATGAGTTTGAAAATGGGCCATGTCATGTCAAAAACTAGGTCACTAGGTCAAATCTTAGAAAAACCTTGTGTACACACCAGAGGCCACATTTTCAGTCCAATGCTCTTCAAAGTTGGTTAGAATGTTTGTCATGATGATAGCTTGGATGTGTTTGAAAGTGGGTCATGTCAGGTCAAAATCTAGGTTGCTGGGTGAAATCTTGGAAAAACCTTGTGTTCGCTCTAGAGGCCACATTTTCAGTCCAATAATTTTGAAATTTGGTCAGAATGTGTGTCTTGATAATATCTTAGACTAGTTTGAAAATGGGTCATGTTGGATAAAAAACTAGTTTACTAGGTCAGATCTCAGAAAAACCTTTTGTCCACACTAGAGGTTACATTTTCAGTCCAATATTCTTTAAACTTGGTCAGAATGTTTGTCTTGATGATATCTTGCATGAGTTTGAAAATGGGTCATGTGGAATCAAAAACTAGGTCACTAAGTTTAATCCTTGAAAAACCTTGTGTATGCTCTAGAGGCCACATCTTCAGTCCAATAATCTTGAACTTTGCTTAGAATGTTTGTCTTGATAATATCTTAGGCTAGTATGAATATGGGTCATATTGTTAAAGAAACTAGGTCACTAGGTCAAATCTGGGAAAAACTTTTTGTACACCCTGCAGGCCACATTTTCTCTCAAATACTCATGAAAGTTTGTCAGAATGTATGTCAGGATAATTTCTACATGTCAAGTAGGCCGCTGAGACAAATTCTAGAAAAAGCTTGTGTGCACTCCAGAGGCCATATTTGTAAGTCCAATACTAATGAGTGTTTGTCAGAATGTTTGTCTTAATATCTCTGAAGAGATTGGAAATGGGTCATGTTTGATCAAAAGGCTCAGGTGAGCGACTTCCAGGCCATCATGGCCCTCTTGTTAACAATGTTTATGTCAGAAAGCAAACAGGAGCTTAGAAAGAATTTTTTGCAAAATTTTAGTAAAAAGAAACTCCAGGAAAGCACTGTCAGATGCGCTGGCTGCCACTGTATTAACTCTTCACCACAGGATAAAATGTTGTACTTGACTTAAAGCATTTGCTGATGACAAATTAAAGGTAGCTCAAATGATGATTTCTGTCCTTGAATGGGTAGAAAACTTTGTGGGAAAAGGGGAAAATGCTAGTTACCAGCATTTTCTCCTTTTCCCACAATGTTTTCAACAGGTTTCTTCCTTAGGGTCGTTGAAACTCGGGATTGTGTTGTAAAGGTTTAACCAAATAATTTTGAAATGGAGTTAAACAACAACCAAACAAATCTTCTCTGTAAAAGCTTGTTGCCAGGGTACTAACCTTTTTTACCAAGCAATCTTGTGTTTTATCTACTCTGTGGCAAAAGGCTTTTGAAAACACAATGCTGGTTACCATCATTTTCTTCTTTTCCAACAATGTTTTTTAATCCTCTCCTAGGCAAATCTAACGTTTATAATGTCATCTGCAAATACTTTAAGTTTGGACTAGTCTAAATTTTGTCATCTGATAAAAGAATTTTGCTTCTTTTTGTAACAGCACTGGTTGTTCTTGGCTTTATGCATTTGCTGATGTTTTATGTATTTGTTTTTTGACAGCTGAGTTTGACCTGAGTGATATAACTAGTGTGAAGTGTTCTATATGTATGAACAATAAAGATGATAATCTCTGCTCAGATGAGTTTGTTTCCAGAGCTTTCCAAAGGTAAATGGGTAATTTATTTTATTTCTTGTATTTGAAACTTGGCTGTTTTGGAAGAATACATCAAGGTATTGACAAAGCCCTGTGGCTGTCGGTATAGGTGTGCGAAAGATTTTTCTTTTTTATCTGTTGTACTGAAGATGTTTACACCAGATTAGACAAACTTTTTTCTATCAAACTGAATAACAGAAACAGTATAATTTTCAACATACTTTTAGTAGTTATGCCCCTTTTCAAATTCAGATTTTCATTGGAAAGACACCAGTAGCCAAATCCTGGCACCTGTGTGCAATGCTTTTCATTAACACTCAGTTTCTTGAACTTGTATTCAAAACATTTGTGTTTTGAATGGCTTAGAATAAGAAGGCATATGGAAACATAATTGGTAAAGGAGAAAATGCTGGTCATCAGCATTGTTTTCATCTCCCAAATTATTTTTCACTCTAATAGAAATCATCGTATGATCTACATTTTAATATGTGGTCTGCAAATGCTTTTTATCTGCTAGGGTCTAAAAAATTTTTTTTTGCTTGATTAAAAGTTGACCAAACATCTCCCTATCTCCATAACCCTAAAGAAGAAAACATTTGAAAACATCCTCGGAAAATTAGAAAATGCAGGTCTTTTGAATTTTCTCCTTTCTCTCAATGTTTTCTACTCTTCCTATTGTCATCATTTTTTGTGCATTTATTTTGTTGTCTGGAAAAGTTTTTAATCTTTAATGCGCAAAATAAACCAAATGGACATTTTCATTCTACAATTAGATCAAGATAATACATGGATCCGTAGAAATTGATATTTGACCAACCAGGTTATGGCTTTTTTTTGGCCAGAAGCGCAATCTTGCTATCCATTATTTTGGCTGTTAATGTTGGAGACGTCCAGTAATTTATGATTATATTGTATTTTAAGAGTCTAATGTTAAAGAAATAGATTAAATGTGATTTGCGAACCTATAACTCTGAGGTGAGATATGCAGAGGCTAAAAGTTTGCATTATAATAATGATTGACGTTGGGACCTCTTTGAAAAGAGTTTTGATCAATGCTTCATTACACAATGGATGAATCAAGGTTTTGCATGGAAAAAATATGTAAAATGTTTTACACAGCAGTGCGGAAAAAGGGTAAAAATATATGAAATATTAATAAAAAGAAAGCATGTTCACTTAAACATCTAACCTTGTTAAATAATTTCTGCAAAACCTATTAACATTATAAATGTCATCAGTGTCATTTTGATGTTAACCTTTACACTTTGTACGTGAAAAACATGCTGAATGTGTAGATACAGATCATATTACAGTTTAATCATGGAAATTTAACTATCTGTGACTTAAATTAAAATTCTGACCAATGCAGTGTTGAATACAATGTTTTTTAAATGTATTAGCTGGCATTTCTTATTGAATGCAGATTTCAATTATGTATCATCTAGAAGTTCTGGTCTGTACTGGGTGAACAGTTCAGCTCTTAATACAACTATGCTAAATAAATCCTAATTTTATTGTGCCATTTTGAACTGGATTAGCACATAGCAATTGTATTATTCTAGGGCAAAGCCGAATTTTTTTAGGTGTTTCACTTCTTCATTCCAAGTATTGCAGTGTTCTAAGTGCTAGAAATTTGTATTTTTACATGCATATTCTTGTGTAAATCAGTTTAATCATCTCTCTAAATTTCATAACGAGAACTCATCATCAACAGACAAATATAATTGGAATTTTATACGCCCGTCAAAGACGGGACGTATTATGGGATCACCCATGGCATACGGGCGGGCGGGCACTTTTTTGTCCGGAGCATAACTTTGTCATCTCCAGTCCGATTGCCTTGAAACTTGGCATTTGTGTTTGTTGCGATAATACGGAGTGCATTGCGAAAGAATCATAACTCAACCTCGTGCTGTCTTCGAGTTACTTCCCTTTGATTGTCATTTTCACAGCATTTTCTGCTTGTCCGGAGCATAACTTTGTCATCTCCAGTCCGATTGACTTGAAACTTGGCATTTGTGTTTGTTGCAATAATACGGAGTGCATTGTGAAAGAACCATAACTCTACCTCGTGTTGTCTTTGAGTTATTTCCCTTTGATCGTCATTTCTACAGCATTTTCTGCTTGTCTGGAATACAACTTTGTCATTTTTAGTCTGAACATCTTCAATTTTAGTATGCATGATTGTTGAAAAATTAGGGAGTGCCATGCACAAGAACCATAAATCTTCCTAGCACAAATTTTGAGTTATTCCCCCTTGGACCTTCATTTTTATAGCATTTCTTGCTTGTCCGGAGCAAAACTTTGTCATCTTAAGTAGGAATGACTTGAAATATGGTATGCTTATTTGTTGCAATATTTGCAAGTGCAGTGTACAAGAATTGTAACTCTACCTCGTGCTGTCTTTGAGTTATTTCCCTTTGATCGTCATTTTTACAGCATTTAGTGCTTGTCTGGAATATAACTTGTCATCTCAAGTCAGAACGACTTCAAACCTGGTATGCATGTTTGTTGCAATATTACGGAGTACAGTGGGCAAAAACAATAACTCTACCTAGCGTGGATTTTGAATAATTCCACTTTGGTCTTCATTTTTACAGTATTTCTTGCTTGTCCGGAACGGAACTTTGTCACCTCAAATCAAATTGACTTGAGACTTGGTAAACATGTTTGTTGCAGTTACGAAAAGTGCAATGCACTGGAGCCGTAACCTTACCTAATGCCCTTTTGCAATTATTCCCTATTCATTTTTTTTTTTTACAGCTTTTCATGCTTCTCTACAATATAACTTTGTCTTTTCATGTTGGAATGACTTGAAACTTTATATGCATGTTTCCTTAACATTAGAGGAGACATTTATGCCTATTTCAATCACTTACATGATTTCTGCTACACTACTACATTCCTCTACCTGCCCTTTACGATTATTATCCCCCCTCGACAACTGGCGGTGGGACGGGCGTATCTTGCGACAATCTGCCGCTCTTGTTTTCCCATGATTTTATCAAGAGAAACAGTCATGACAGCAAAATTTAATTAGTCTATCTGCTATACTGTATATGTGTATACTGTGTTTGTTTAGGAGCCTATAGCAACAGTAACCAAGGAAGTCGTTTTATCCTACTCCCACGGATCCATGTATTGCGAATTCATGGCTTCTCTTTTGTCTGTAGCAAAGCGGGCATTGTAGAGCAGTATGACCTTGATCTACATTAGCCACAAAGGCAGCTATATTGGTGAAATGCACTTTAAGTGTTAATATTGACAAGTCAAATAATTTGTTGTCAAGTAAAATTAACCCTTTACAGCACTCAAAGAGAAGGCTTTTGAAAGCAATAAGGAAAAAAAGGAGAAAATGCTGGTAACCAGTATTTTCTCCCTTTCCCACAATGTTTTCTACCCTATGGAAGATATAAATCATCATTTGAGCTACATCTGATTTGTTGTCTGCAAATGCTTTCAATTTTGTTGAGTATAAAATTTTATCATTTGGTGAAGTGTTAACCCCTTCATCGTAGACACATGTCATAGAAGCACAGTCAAGGGAAGTATTTGGTTGTCTAAAGAGAAATTGTTTAACCCATTACCACACAATCCCGACTTTTAACAACCCTGATAAAGAAGCCTTTTGAAAACATCGTGGGAAAAGGAGAAAATGATGGTAATCAGCATTTTCTCCTTTATACACAATGTTTTCTACTCTTCTCAAAACAAATCTGAATTTTTCAGTCACATTTATTTTGTCGTCTGTAAATGCTTTCAATCTGGACTAGTGTAAAATTATGTCGTTTGGTAAAGAGTTTAATGACTCTACTCTGACCTTGAAGAAGGATTTAACTAACATTGTGGGAAACTGAGAAAATGCTGGTCACTAGCATTTTCTTCTCTTCACACAATGTTTTGTCACCCTCTGAAAGACAAATTTCACGTCTTTAGTAACGTTTAGTTAGTTGTCTCCAAATACCTTCAGTCTGGATTAGTCTAAAATTTTTTTCATCTGGTAGGGAGTTATGTATATTTCTGCAATAAACCCATCCTTTGCATCTTACAGGTGTTTTTCCATTCCTGTAACTTTAAGGACAGTGATTCATAAAGTGGATGAACAGATTATGAAACTTGTCCCGCCAGAACCAGTGTCAAGACTAGTGATACGGACTCGATTGAAATGGAAGCAACGAACTTCAGTGAAAACATCTTCTAGTGCAGTGTTAAATACTAATTCAGTGCAACCAAACATGTTGACAGCTTTGCCTAACCCAATCACTTATACTTCGGTTGGGGAAAGTTTGGCTCAGGGATCTCACACGGATATGCGAAAGTTTAATTTGCCGCCTGCGTTAAATCGGACTTTCCTCGAGCCTCCCCCCATGTTAGAAGAGGAAAAGTCAGGGGGCGGACATAATTTACTTGCATCCCTGTTGGAAACGGGACCTCCCCATGCAGAAGCTACTCATGTGCAGAATATTGCAAGTGAAAGCCCAATGTTATCCAAATTACTTGAGGAAAACACCTCAGTGACTACAAATCTTCCACCCCCTAATTCTAAAAAACGTTTAACAAAGAGAAAGTCTTCTAAGGATATGATAGCTGGTAAAAGTCCAAAGATTCGTCTCTCAGAATCAGATATGATGGACAAAACTAGTGGTAGTATGTTAGATCGTATGACTGGCCAGCCCTTTGGTCAAGGAATAGCAGAAAAACATATAGATTTAGATTCCAGTGGTGGGTCATACGATGAGCCTGTACGACCCGCAAGTGTAAGCAGTGTAGGAAGTGTGGGGGGTCATTCGTCTACAGGATCTATAATTGATCTGACCGACCCCGTTATTGGCGAATCCCATGTGAAAAAGTTGGAGAATAGTTTAGACAGTATTATGCAGAAAGAATCGCGAGCGGGAACATTAAATATGAACACAAGTGTTAATGTTAATAGTCAAATGGCTGGAGACATGATGGACATGCGGGACTTTCATCATGGTCTTAACCCAAACCAGATGCTGGACAGTATTGGGGATTTTGCTCATCCTCAACAATGGGGCCCGAGACAGACCCCGCCTCACCCTTTAGCAAGAAACTCACCACATCATGGGCTGCAAAAAAACGAGAAAATCTCTACCTCACATGAGGAACTCCCCCTAGGGCCTGGAGGTAGAGAGATGGAAGGCCCTAACACACTCCATGGACGCAAAAATTCCGCCCAGAGACGACAGAACCTGAAACGTCAAAACTCTCTCGGAAGGAATAGTTTAGATAGTTCAACAGGAGTTGTCAGCCCTGATGTATTCTCACCTATATTAACCTCCCCTGGTCATCATCCCCTCTCATCACCATCACAACTCCCTATTTCCTCGCCCATTCAGGTCATTTCACCAGGAGGTTATGCTATGACATCACAGGGTTCACTTGTATCATCTTCACCAGGTTTGATGCCAGGATATATTGTTAAAAGTGAAATTCTAAGTATGTCAGACTCAAAAGGGAGCAGTACTGGTTCACAGAGTCATTTCACAGCAAACCTAGCACGAGGTAATGTTATGAACTCAATGCACCATGGTTCCTCGGGTAAACCTAGTCTATCAGCTCTTAAAGCTCAGTTAGAAATGAAAAATGATGTAAACCTTAGTGGTGGTACCCTTACTCAGGAAAAAGATATAAAAGCAGAAGACCATTTTGGTAGCAATACCCAATCCTTTCCGCCAATGAAACTGAAACTTAACATGAAACTGTATGACACAGTGTCTCCACCAGGAAGCGATGAAAATAAGTCAAGATCAAGTACTTTTGATTTTCACAGTGATGATGAGGATTTTACATTGCCTGTAGTGGATAAAATAACCATTGTGTCGTCTTCACCTACACGTCTTCAGATCTCAAATAAACCTACTCTTGCAAGTTTTAATAATTTTAATAAGACAGAAAAATTTAAGCGAAAAGAAAGGGAGAAACAAATGAAGCGAGTGTCATCATTGGACTCAGGGAAGCGCAAACGAGAAAAAGAGGAATCGAAAAAAGAGAGAAAGAAGAAAAGACTGACAAACAGTGAATATTCTATAGACAAAGACATGGGGGTATATCAGTCAACAACAGTGGATGTAGAGGGGGGATCAGATAATTATAAACCTATAACTAAACTGAAAATAACTAAAAGTGGTGGAAAAATGTCAATAGAAAATAGTGGAGTGTTAAAAGTGACAGAAATAAAACCAGACAAAAGTGAAAAGCCTAGGATAGAAAAAGTAGATAAAGAAGCAGTACTGAAAATTGAAAAAGTGGATAAGATTAATCGAAAGGAGGAAAAGGAAGTTTTAAGTGATTTTAAGGATGTGAAACCTGAAGTGAAGAACAGCAGTGATCTGGTGGAGAAAGATAAAACCACTGACAAGGCATTACTTGCTCGTTCTTTAGCTCCGTCAAATGAAGGTATTTTTGACAAGATAAATGCAATGAAAAGTGAAAGCATCTCAAAAGGTGAAAATGTGACTTCCAAAGAAAAAACAGGAAGTGTGGAGAGTGCTAAAAAGTCCACAAGCTCAAAATCTCAGAAAACTCATAAAACATCATCGAAAGTGACTTCTAGTTCCAAAATTTCCTCAGATTCTTCATCTAAGGTGACAAAGACACCTACCATAAAGTTGAAACCTATTTCAGTTCCTTCCAACAGTTCCAGTACCAGTTCAACATTACAGAACAGTCCAAGCACCCCCTCCACTCCAAAATCTGTCACCCAGTCCCCTACCTCAACCACTATTGGCAAAATCGGCGCAGTATCGCTGGCTACGTCAGGCTCACATAAGTCTTTAACCCCAACTGGTAATAACAATAATAATAGTAAAGTTTCCCAACAGACAGGATCAAATAAAATTGTTAACTCTACAACTAAGTCATTAAGTACATCACAATCTACGACATCTAGCACAAAATCCAGTTCTAGTGCTGTGTCACAAAAACATTTATCAGGTTCAAGCGGTAAAAATTCACCAGTGCTTCAACAGTCGAAGTCAGTGCAACATTCTCGTAGTTTATCCAATCCAAACTCTTCTACATCCAAGTCTGAAAAAGGTTTAAGTAAAAGTGTTTCTTCTACCACAATAAGGACCTCTTCACCTTTATCAGACAAGGAACGGAACAAATCTAGCTCTGGTTCATCTCGAAATTCAGGGTCAAACAACCGTGACCGTGAAAAATCTACCTCATCCAAGAATACTGTTCCTGTTACCACAGTTATAACACAGGAAACTGCTGCTTCAGTGTTATCCTTCTTAAATCCTAAAGCCAACAAAATATCAAGCTTACCTCCCATTCCAAAACTAAGTTCAGCATCGTCAGGTACTCAAAAAGTATCAACTCCTACTTCTGCAGTGTCTGTGACAGTGTCAAGTTCATCTGCATCTGTGTCGAACTCATCAAATGTCCCTTCATCTAAATATGGAAAGGGAAATAACTCTTCAACCTCAAGTAAAACAACAAATAGTTTTGCTGGTAATAAAAGCACAAATAGTCCAAATATGCCTGGAAATAAAGGGGCAAATGTACAAAATGCATTTAACAACAAGGCAGGAAGTGGTAATTATTCAAATAGCTCAAATAATCGAGCCCAAAATCCGGCTCTGACAGGGAGTATCAAAAAGACAGGAAGTAATTCTCCCACCAACTTTTCTCAAAAGAATAGTGCAAGTCAGTACAATAAAGTTGTAAATAGTAATAATACACAGAATACAAACTTTGGACATAGAAACAATCACTCATCAAACAGTGCAAATGCAATGAGGACTACAGGGCAAGCAAATTCATCAAATCAAGTGCAAAATAAAACAAACAAGCCATCTAGCTCTGTCAGTGGTCACAAGGGAGGTAATTCTAGTTTCTCACATAGAGGAAGTGGATCCTCACCACTCAGTAGAGGAAGTTTTAGTGCTAATTCCACTTCTAATTCAGTGAGTAGACCAAATACCACAGTGAATACCAACAGTAGTGTAACTAGTGTAAAGGGCAGTGTAATGGGCCCAAATGCCCCAAGGGGACCTGGACCCCCTTCTCAAGCTCAGCAAGTAACCAGTGTAAGTGTAAATAACATGTCAGACAGTCAGAAAGCCAAAACATCTAGCAGTTCATCACATTCATCAACTACCAGAAACAGAAAGGGATCGCTGTCTGCAGTGATTGATAAGCTAACATGTAAGGCTTCCATGCCTGTATCTAGTGACAGTTCTGTATCGGTAATATCTCAAACATCCAAATGTATCATTGAGGAGTCACCTGCCAGCCCTGAACCAGAACCTGCAAATACAGCCAGTGATAGTGGTGAAGCTAAAGAGGAGAGAAAAGTTGTGATATTTGAGGCACCAGCTAGTCCCGAACCTGAACAGACTAGTACTGTTGTAAAAAAGACTGGCTCTAGTGATAGTATTGTGAGCATACCACTGGAAGAGAGAAGGGAATCGGCAGAAAAGCAATCTAATGTCAATGGTGATCATAGCACCATGGATAAGTCTGTGTTTGCCAAACCCTCAAACAGTTTGTCTAACTCACCTAAAGTTATTCCATTAAACTCTCACATTGAGAAATCAAGTCTAAGTCATACAACATCAGTTTCCACTACAAAATCACCCATGAACAGACATAACAGTGTTTCTAACAGTGCTATCTACTCACAGCAAAATGGAGATATAGGGGAGGGTGAAAGTGAAATAATTAAATGTGATCTCAGTGCTAATAGTAAAAGTATTTTAGGTCCTGATAAAGCCAAAGATTCTCCATTTAAAGTCCCCACACCAAAGTCTATGGAAGATTCCAGCAAAAATCAGGAGGATTTGGACGATAAATTGAAAAAGAAAACTGTTCGAACAAGCTCATTTTCAAAATCTATATCAAACAGCCCAAGTAGTCCAGTAAGTAGCCCAGAAAACGGACTTGTCATTGATTTCTCATCTTCCCCCAAGAATGCAGTGAATAGAACCAACTCACCGCAGTGTCCCAACACGGAGTCTGAAAACAGAGCTGCTGCTGTGAAGGCTGTTCGATCATCGCTTGGTTTGACATCAAGTTTAAAGACTTCCCCTGGTTCGCCTCTGGATGAGGATAATTTAAGTGCAGAAGGGGATTCTCCATTCTTAGACGATGATCTTATGGATGCTGCACTGGGTCTCTGATAATACTGTCATAGGACATCTGTATTGAGTGCTTAACTCTTTACCATACAACAATTTTTTAATTTTGTCCAAAATAAAAGCGTTTGCAGATGACAAATGGTACTGAAATGACGGAATTGGCTCTAGAAAAATGAGAAAGCGTGGGATAAGGAGAAAATGCTGGTTACCAGCATTTGCTCTTTTTTCCACATGTTTCTTTCTCAGGGTCTTTAGAACTGGGGATTGTGTGGTAAAGGGTTAACTCTGTACCATATGATGAAATTTTGGACTTGCCCATTTTCAAACTGTGAGCATATGCAGATTACAAATGTGGTTCAAAGGGGGGGGGGGGGGGGCTTGTGTTTGAATGATTGAAAGCATTGTGAAAAAAGGAGAAATTGCTGGAAACAAAATGTTGGACTTACTTGTATTGAAAGCACTTGCAGTTAACAAATTAAATGGGGGTAGAATTATATTGCATTTGTCTGTGAAAGGGTAGAAAATACTGTGGGAGAGGGAGAATATGCTGGTTACCAGAAAACCATCTTTCGAGCAAGATTAAACCTGTCCTCTGCATTTGCTCACAATCTGGACAAATCTAATATTTTGTTGTTTGGCAAGAGCAAGTTCAGTTCATGTTCAGAGAGTTCTTATAAAGCTTTGATATGCCATATCAGATTATTTTTCTTCTCAGTTCTTTGTATTTTTTAAATTCAGTTATTTGAAAAATCAGCTGTGCTGGAGTGATTTTTATATTTGCTTTCCTTTTTTCAATACAACTAGTAGATGAACCATGCTCTGACAAAAGGGGATATTAATGCACATAGCTCCAGATAAGAGGGAATGATGGTATCCTAAATCCATTATTCTCTTCCAAACCCTATGTTATGGGTACTCATTAGAATCGTCTCGATGAGACGATTCTAATGAGTATCCACAACATAGGGTTAAGTGGAGAATGATCAATACTTCCAATTTTGAAATCAAAATCACTCCCTCTATATGGAGCTCTGAATGCATCTCTGCAGTGCATCATACCAAGCAGGTAATTATGGATCCATAAATCCATTTTATTTAACATCTGACTGGAGCCAGAGATAAAACTGTCTTTTTAGCTCACCTGAGCACGAAGTGCTCAAGGTGAGCTTTTGTGATCATGCTGTGTACGTCATGCATCGTCCGTCGTCAACTTTTACCTTGTGTACGCTCTAGACGCCACATTTTCAGTCCGATACTCATGAAACTTGGTCAGAATGTTTGTCTTGATAATATCTCGGACTAGTTTTAAAAAGGGTCATGTCAGGTCAAAAACTAGGTCACTAGGTCAATTCTTAGAAAAACCTTGTGTACGCTCTAGAGGCCACATTTTCAGTCCGATAGTCATGAAACTTGGTCAGAATGTTTGTTTTGATGATATCTCAGACAAGTTCAAAAATGACTCATGTCAGGTCAAAAACTAGGTCACCATGTCAAATCTTAGAAAAACCTTGTGTATGCTATAGAGGCTACATTTTCAGTCCAAAACTTGAAAGTTGGTCAGAATGTTTGTCTTCAAGACATCTTGGACGAGTTCGAAAATGGGTCATGTGGGACCAAAAACTAGGTCACAAGGTCTAATCTTGGAAAAACCTTGTGTATGCTCTAGAGGCCACATTTTCAGTCAGATACTCATGAAACTTGGTCAGAATATTTGTCTTGATTATATCTCGGACGACTTCAAAAATGGGTCATGTCGGGTCATAAACTAGTTCACTAGATCAAATCTTATAAAAACCTTGTGTACGCTCTAGAGGCCACATTTTCAGTCCGATGCTTATGAAACTTGGTCAGAAAGTTTATCTTGATGATATCTCGGATGAGTTCAAAAATGGGTCATGTCGGATCAAAAACTAGGTCACTAGGTCAAATCTTAGAAAAACCTTGTGTACGCACTAGAGGCCACATTTTCAGTCCATAACTCTTGAAAGTTGGTCAGAATGTTTGTCTTGATGACATCTCAGATGAGCTTGAAATTGGGTCATGTCGGGTCAAAAACTAGGTCACTAGGTCAAATCGTAGAAAAAACGTGTAGGCTCTAGAGGCTACATTTTCAGTCCAAAACTCATGAAAGTTGGTCAGAATGTTTGTCTTGATATCTCAAACGATTTTGAAAATGGGTCATGTCAGGTCAGAAACTAGGTCACTAGGTCAAATCTTAGAAAAACCTTGTTTACGCTCTAGACGCCACATTTTCAGTCCGATACTCATGAATTTTGGTCAGAATGTTTGTCTTGAAAATATCTCGGATGAATTCGAAAATGGCTTATGTCGGATCAAAAACTAGGTCACTAGGTCAAATCTTAGAAAAACCTTGTGTATGCTCTAGAGGCCACATTTTCAGTCCGATACTCATGAAACTTGGTCAGAATGTTTGTCTTGATGATATCTCAGACGAGTTCAAAAATGGGTCATGTCGGGTCGAAAACTAGGTCACTAGGTCAAATCTTATATAAACCTTGTGTATGCTCTAGAGACTATATTTTCAGTCCACAACTCTTGAGAGTTGGTCAGAATGTTTGTCTTGATGATATCTCAGACAAGTTCCAAAATGGGTCATATCGGGTCAAAAACTAGGTCACTAGGTCAAATCTTTGAATAAACTAGTGTATGCTCTAGAGGCCACATTTTCTGTCCAATACTTGTGAAAGGTGGTCAGAATCTTTGTTTCGATAATATCTACAATGGGAAAATGAGCTATGTTTGGCTTAAAAGTAGGTTACTGAGAGAAATTCTAGAAAAAGCTTGTGTACAAGCTAGAGGCCAAATTTTCAGTCCAATAATTATGAAAGCTTGATAGAATGTTTGCCATAGTATCTCGAAAGAGATTAAAAATGGGTCATGTTTGGTCAAAAGACTCAGGTGAGCGACTTCAGGGCCATCATGGCCCTCTGGTAATTCTTTTGTCATGCAGAAAATTTTCCAAAAGCAAAAAGCCGTGACTGTGCAGGCTAACATAAGTCGATACTCTTTGCTGATGCATTAGGCTCCCTTTTCACAGAGCATGGTTCATACATATATTATCACTATTTTGAACTGTTTGAATACCCTTTTATAGTACAAATATGTTTTTGGCCTGCCAGTTTGATCATGGGAAGTTAGCATTTGCTTGTAACACCCACAAAAGTTGATGATTATGAAGTTTATATTTGCTTTTTTCTGTGTGTTAAGTTATTTAAGTCTCTCTATACCAAACATATAAACTTGACCTTTCTCAACGGCTGAAAAAAAAAAAACCACTGAAACTTTGAAAGATTTCTGTTGTAAAAGCTTGACAAAATAACCAGACGGTATAGATCCAAGATCAGACTGCACATTCTGATCTTGATCCATGCTATCAGCCAATGCCCTTAGCTCTTTACAAAAATGACAAAATTTTGGACAAGACCAAATTGAAAGTATCTGCAGACGACAAACTAAATGCAGCTCAATTTAGCTCAAATTTGTCTTTGATAGGGTAGAAAACATTGTTGGAAATGGAGAAAATCCTGGTTACCAGCATTTTCTCCTTTTCCCACATTGTTTTCAAAGGTTTGTTTTTCAAGGTCCTTCAAACTTGGGATGGTGTGGTAAAGGGTTAATTATTCCACAGTTACTTAACCCTTTACCGCACAATGCAGAATTTTAACGACCCTAAGAAAGAAGCCTTTTGAAAACATTGTGGGAAAAGGAGAAAATGCTGGTAACCAGCATTTTCTCCTTTTCCCACAATGTTTTATACCCTATCAAAGACAAATTCCATCATATGAGCCAAATTTAAATTGTGGTCTGCAGATACTTTCATTTGGACAAGTATAAATTTTTCTCGTGTGGTAAAGGGTTAGAGGGTCTAAAGACGATACTAGTTATATATTTTTGACAGTGATTGATCATTATCATAAATAAAAGGTTTTCTTTTAAACCAGTTTTTGCACTTCTGTAGGGCAATGCTTACTGCAAAGTATTCTGGTACTGTTTTCACAAAAAAACTTGAGTCTCTTATGTTTCTCAAGTCTGCTGATAGATGCAATCCGACTTAAGTTGACTTCGTTTTTTCAGACGCATTTCAGTGACATAAACAGACTCTAGAAACATTCTCAAATCCTAAGTTGACACAAAACTTCAGAGTTGGTTCAGCAAAATAATTCATTTAAGTCATTTTGACAGACTTAAGTCCATTATTTTGCTGAGTTGAGTGTGAAATGTTCGGTCAACTAAGGATTTGAAAATGTTTCTTAAGTCTGTTAGCAGTAAAACGGATCTCAAGTAACAAACTCAAGTAGGAAATGGGGTCAGTCAGCAGACTTGAGCAAAATAAGAGACCCAAGTCTTTTCATGAAACCAGGCTCAAGATATTAGTCATATTTTTTGTTTGATTGTTTGCCAAATTTACTACATGACAAAATTCTCAACTTCTCTAACTTGAAAGCATTGCATGTCTTCAATGCAAAACTATTCCGTCTGAGTTTTGGAAAATTTTTACAGGAGAGGGAAAAAACCTCGTTTCTGTGAAAAAGCATTGTTAGATCATCTTGTTAAAAAATGTTATGTTGAATTATTATTCAATATAACATTTGAACAGGATGATCTTGATGAAGTTTTTTTCACAGAAATGAGGTTTTTTCCCTCTTCTGTAAAATTTTCCAAAATGCAGATGGAATAATTTTGCACTCACCCGTTAGTTTGCAGTTGAAAATTTAATGTGGCTTAAATGATGGGATGATGGGAAAAGGTTGAAAACATTGTGGGAAATGGATAAAATGGTGGTTACAAGAATTTTGTCCCTTTCCCACAATGGTTTTAAAAGCCGTTTTCCTCAGCAGTGTTAACCCTTAGGCTGCTAAGCGCAACTTACTGACCTTTTGCGGACAGTGTAGATCAAGATCAGACTGCACAGAACGTGCAGTCTGATCTTGATCTACACTGTCCAATTAGGAGATATTTCTCGCCAAAAAAAAAAAAAAGTTTGAAGTAGCATTATACGGGGTTTACTATCGGCTTAAAAATTTCATTAAAGTTACTCAACGGGACAAGGGTTAAAACTCATGTTTGCTTTGGAAATGGTTAAGTTGTTACCTCTGTACCACACAACATAATATTGGACCAGTCCAAATTGAAAGCATTTACAGACAACATATTAAATGTGACTCAAATGATGGGAGTTGTCTTTAAAATGGTAGAAAATATTGTAGGAAATGGAGAAAATGCTGTCTATCAGCTAATTCTCTTTTTTTTTTTTCCCACAATGTTTTCTACCCTTTTAGGAACAAATGTTTAATTCTGGCTTCATTTATCCTGTTGTCTGCAAATGCTTTCAATTTTGGCATGTCTAAATTTTGGTCTTCTGGTAAAGAGTAATGTCATTTAACTCTTTGCCAAATGACAAAATTTTGAACTCGACCGAATTGAAAGTATTTGCAGACAACAAAATAAGTTTAGTTCAAATGGTGATTTCTGGCTTTGATAGGGTAGAAAACATAGTGGGAAAAGGAGAAAATGCTGTTACCAGCATTTTCTCCTTTTCCCACAATGTTTTCAAAAGCCTTTTTCTTCAGGGTCGTTAAAACTCAGGATTGTGTGATAAATGGTTAACTCTGCCACAATCCCCAGTTTTAACAACCCTGGAAGAAAAGCCTTTCGGAAACACTGTAAGAAAAGAAGAAAATGCTTGTAACCAGCATTTTCTCTTTTCCAGAATGTTTTCTGACCTTTCATAGAAAAAACAAGTCACTTGAACAACAGTTAAATTGTCATCTGCAAATGCTTTCGTTTTGGATAATTTAAATTTTGTCATTTGGTAGAGAGTTACAGACTAACTTTATAGTACCATATTTTGGGTGGTGATTATTTGGTAATGTCACTTTTTGACCCAGTTTTGCAGAAAAACATTGGAAACATTTGTCTGTCTGCCCATACACTCAATTTTGTGTCTTCGCTTTTTGCAAATTTTTAACAAATTTGGCTAAAATTTTAATCTAGGTCTTCCTACTGTGGGAACTTGTGCATCTGCAATTTTCATTACAATTTATCAACTATTTTGAGAGTTATGGCCCTTTGATCTTTTATTTTAGTTCAGGTATTTTCGAAGAAAAGGCTGAGGTATTGTCATAGCCCTGGAAGTGGTGTCTTTTTGGCCATCGTCCTAAAACTTTGACATTTTGTAATATCTCAGGTATTACTGAAGATATTTACTTTCAAACTCTGACAAGTCGTTAACTATCAAAAGGGGAGCCTATACAGCAAGGGCATATGACTATCAAAGTATTTTTAACACAGTTATGTCCCATTTTTTGACTTGGAAATTTTGCTGAAAATCAAGCATCAGAACGTTGGCACCAGAATGGGGTGCTGGTGTTTTAAGATTGACACTGATCTATTCAAAAAGGTGACAGGGTAGGGGGTGGGGGGGCAAGCAACAGTTTAAGTTATTGAGAATTAGTTATGAAAATTACTTACTGTATTGTATCCATGTTGCTTGCCTCTACATACAATCTCTAGGTAAAATATGGTACTGTAGCTGTGTATGTGTTTTTTTCCTTTGTTATTATTTATTGAATTTTCATTGTACCTCATTTACACTTTACCACACAATCTCTCTTTAACAACACAAAAGGAAAAGGACTAGTGAAAACATTGTGGGAAAAGGAGAAAATGCTGTTGAACAGCATTTTCTCCTTTTCCCACAATTTTTTCTACCCTTGCAAAGACAGCTATTATTATTTGTGCAGCATTCAGTTTGTTGTTTTGCAATTGCTTGAAATTGCTTTAAATTTGGACCAGTCGAAAATTTTCTTGCTTGGTAAAGAGTTCATTTTTTTTTTTTCTTTTTGAGGCCTGGGAACAGGTCTATGCTGCTCAATTTTTGTTATCATTATGTTTCAGGGCTTAAGTGTTTGGTTAAATATGGGGGTTCTGTCCTGCTGAATTTTTTGATAAAGCTCCTTCTTAAAAGTTTCTGTTTACCCCTTCACAAAACAGTCCCTTGTTTTAATGACCCTGAGGAAGAGGCCTTTTGAAAACATTACAGCAAAAGGAGGAAATGCTGTTGACCAGAATTTTCTCCTTTTGCTGCACTGTTTTTTGCTCTTCCAGGGACAAATTTCATTGTTTGATCCTCAATTAATTTGTTTTCTGCAGCTGTTGTGAATTTATACGAGTCTAGGATTTTTTCAGTTTTGTATATAGACCCAGAGTGAAAAAAAAAATGACTTTGAAAACATAGTGAATAAGAGAGAAGAAAATACTGGTATTAAGTTTTTCTCCCTTTTTCACACAATATTTTCTAAGCTTTCCCAGGTAAATTCCATCACTTTAACTACTTTCTCTTTGGCATATGCAAATGCTTTCATTGTGGATCTGTCTAGACTTTTGTCATATTGTAAAAGTTGTATTTGCAGATGACAAAAGAGGCTGAAATATGGGATTTGCCTGTGAATGGGTAGGTTTTAAACATTGTAGAAAATGGTGAAAATGCTGGTTACTAACAATTTCTCTTTTTCCTACAATGTTTTCATAAAGCTCCTCTGTCAGAGTCCTTCAAAATCAGGACTTTGTGGTTAAAGCATTAAAGAAAACTGATACAGGTATTCAGTCTAGAATAAAAACCCAGATTAGTGCAATATAAAGGTAACTTTTGTCAGGAGTGTCACACTGTGTGTTATCTGATCTTGATCTATAGTGGCTGCAATGGTTAAAAAAAGTAATGAAAGTTGCCTGAAAGGTCAATACATACATGAATACCCTTTCAGAAACTTTAATATCAAGTGTTTTTTTAGCTAAACTGAGCTTGAAGCGCTCAATGTGAGCTTTCGTGATTGTGCTGCCTCCGGTGTCTGTCATGCAGTCGTCAACATTTACCTTGTGTGCACGGTAGCAGCCACATTTTCAGCCTCATGAAACTTGGTCAGAATGTTTGTCTTGATGATCTCTTGGATAAGTTGGAAATTGGGACATAACGGGTCAAAAAGTAGGTCACTTACACTCATGTGTTTTACATCATTAAAAGCAGGATCTATTCAGCTTTATCAATTGTAGATGACTTTACTCAGGTGAGCGATTTAGGGCTAATGGCCCTCTTTGTTTTCTATTCTAATCTGCTCTAAACTAAATCAATCATAGGCAGGTGGTTGAATGGGTTGAATTAAGTTCTGAACTGGAAATTAAATTTTCGCTGTTGTAAAGCACAATGCCAAATGAAAGGGAGGTAATTTTTTAGCTCACCTGAGCACAACGTGCTCAAGGGGAGCTTTTAGGATCACCCGGTGTCCGTTGTCCGTCGTGCATCGTCAACAATTCTTTAAACATCAACTCCTCCTAAACCACTGGGTCAATTTGGACCAAACTTGGCTGGAATGTTCCTTGGGAGGTCCTCTTTAAAAAATGATCACAGAATTTGATTCCATCAAAAACTCTGGTTGCCATGGCAACCAAATGGAATTTTCTAAGAAATTCTTTAAAAATCTTCTTCTCTGAAACCGCTGGTCAGATTTTAAAATAATTTCACAGAGATGTTCCTTGGGTGACCCTTTTCAAAAAGTGTTCGCGAAATTTTGATCCATCAAGAAACATGGCTCTGGTGAATGGGGGCTGCTTGCACTATACAGAAGTGAAGAAATTCTTAAAAATTCTTCTTCTCTGAAACCGCTGGTCAGATTTTAAAATAATTTCACAGAGATCAAAATTGTTCGCGAAATTTTGATCCGTCAAGAAACATGGCTCTGGTGAATGGGGGCTACTTGCACTATACAGAAATGAAGAAATTCTTAAAAATTCTTCTTCTCTGAAACCACTGGTCAGATTTTGAAATAATTTCATAGAAATGTTCCTTTGGTGACCCTTTTCAAAGATTGTTCGCAAAATGCTGATTCGTCAAGAAACATGGCTCTGATGGGTGGGGGACCCACTTGCACTATATGGACATGAAGAAATTCTTAAAAATTCTTCTTCTCTGAAACCGCTGGTCAGATTTTGAAATAATTTCACAGAGATGTTCCTTGGATGACCCTTTTCAAAAAGTGTTCACGAAATTTTGATCCGTCAAGAAACATGGCTCTGGTGACTGGGGGCTACTTGCACTATACAGAAATGAAGAAATTCATAAAAATTCTTCTTCTCTGAAATCGCTGGTCAGATTTTGAAATAATTTCACAGAAATGTTCCTTTGGTGACCCTTTTCATAAATTGTTCGCAAAATGCTGATTTGTCAAGAAACATGGCTCTGAGGGGGGGGGGGGGCCACTTGCACTATATGGACATGAAGAAATTCTTAAAAATTCTTTTTCTCTGAAACCGCTGGTCAGATTTTGAAATAATTTCACAGAAATGTTTCTTGGGTGACACTTTCTGCAACTTGTTCGAGAAATTTTGATCCATCAAGAAACATGGCTCTGATGGCTGTGGGCTATTTACACCATACGGACATGAAGAAATTCTTAAAAATTCTTCTTCTCTGAAACTGCAGGTCAGATTTTGAAATAATTTCACAGCAATGTTCCTTGGGTGACTTTTTTCAAAAATTGTTCACAAAATTGTGATCTGTCAAGAAACATGGCTCTGATGGTGGGGGCTATTTGCACTACTGGGACATGAAGAGAAATTTCTTAATTCTTCTTCTCTGGAACAGCTGGTCAGATTTTGAAATAATTTCACAGAAATGTTACTAGGTCGACCCTTTTCAAAAATTGTTAGGGAAATTTTTATCCGTCGAAAAACAACAGCGAATTGTTGGCACCTGCATGTGGTTCTCTTGTTCAACTTATGTTTTTAGTCACTATCGAGCATGTGCTCTTCTTCAAGAAATTGTCCTTGGGTGATCTATCCAAAAATTTATTTGCAGAATTCTGATTCATCAAAATCATTGCTGTGGTGATGATTGTAGGGGTGGTGACAGATTTTGAAATGATTTTTAATGGTGACCTTTTCAAAATTGCTTGGCAAAATAATGATTTTGTTTCCAAAGTTTCAATACCTCAAAAAAAAAATTGGCTATGGTTCTCTCAAAAATTCAGGTGAGCGATCCAGGGCCATCTTGGCCCTCTTGTTTTTTAAAGCTGTCATACATGTATGTTTTTTTAATTAATTTTTACCATGAGGTATGTCGAATAGAAAGCACATGTTTGGTTTTTGCATTCAACCCCTCAACCTCTTTATAACACTTTAGTTGAAATCCATATAAAGTTTAGGTAAATAAGTGTTACATTCGAACAAAGATGTATAGATTATTGAAAAATGGCCGTGTACAGCATGGTCAATTTTTAATTAAGTCCGTACAATTTTTTGATCCATGTCTCAATTGCCCTTTGTCCAAAACCCTAGTATTAGGCTTAGTGTTGTAAAGAGGGTTTGGGTTAATTCCATACAATGCAATACAAGTACAGCCTTTTCAAAATCCTAAAAGAAAGCAGCTGTGCAAGATACAGGAGAAAAGCAGAAGTAATGGTTGCTTATTGAAAGCTTTTGCAGGTTTTCCTGCTATGTTTTCAAAATGAGTCTTGTAAATGTTTCTCCTTCGTTTCATGTGAACTAGTTTTTTGGTTGATTTAAAAAAAATTATTTTTTTTTTTTTTGGGGGGGGGGGGTTAAACCTTTGCCAAACAGTCATGCAATTCAATGACTTTGAAGAAAATATCTAACTCTTTACTAAGGACAAATTTTCAGTCATGTCCAAATTGAATGTTTTTGCAGATGGCAAATAAAGAGTGTCTAAAATGTTGAATTTTATCTCTGAAAGGATAGAAAATGTAGGAAAAGGAGAAAATGCTAGTTACCAGCATTTTCCCCTTTCCCACATTTTTTTCAAAAGCTTTCTCCTTCAGGATCCCTAACTCTTTACCAAACGACAAAATTCTAGACTTGTCCAAATTGAAAGCATTTGCATATGACAAAATAAACGTGACTCAGAAATTGAAACTTGACTTTAGAAGAGTAGAAAACATTGTGGGAAAAGGAGAAAATGCTGGTTATCAGCATTTTCTCCTTTTCCCACAATGTTTTCAGAAGGCTTCTTCCTCTGGGCCATAAAAACCAGAGATTGTTTGGTAAAGGGTTAAAATTTGGGACTGTGTGGTAAAGGTTTAAAGCATCCTTAATCTTTTGTCTGCAATGTTTTGTCGGACAAGGCAAGTCTAAAATTTTGTGGTTTTGTGAAACTTGAGCATCCATCATACTATGGTGTCCCATAGATATTCAGATTATGTTGTATTGCATTTTGATATTGTACATATTCACAGCTCAACATGATTTGAGAATTAACTATCATACATATTATTATTAAATAACTGAAACAAAATACATTGTAACCTTTAGTCATAACTGTTTTTTATACTATCATATTTGTACATTTATGATGTTGAAAAGTGACAGAAATATAGTTGTATATATGTAAATAAGCTCTTTGAGTACATGTCCATATATACTATATATATATAAGAAGGGTTGCTGTTTAAGTAATTAAATATATATTGAGTGTGGGTCGTTCAAAATGTTCTCGTATATTTTGTTGTGGTTAAAACCGTAAAAATGTATTTTGTATGTTAAATAAGGCAGATCATTATAATATTTATGAATTATTTTTTTTCTTTGTTGGATGAATGGATGTTTGTAAAGAGTGACCCTTTTGTTGTTATTTCTGAATGGTAATCATTTTTGTGAAACTTTTTATCTCATCAACATATATTTTGATATTTTCGGAGAAGATGGCTGTTTGAAACACTTTAACCCTTTACCAAACAATTTCATCTTCTAAGGAACCAAAAGAGGAATACTTTTGAAAACATTGTTGGAAAAGTGGAAAATGATGATAAATAACAATTTCTCCTTTTCTCTGTTTATTTGTCATATTGTTTATTCTGTTGTTTGCAACTGCTTGTGATTTGAAGAAGACATATTCTGTCATCAAGTTAAGAGTTCAATCAAAAGGAGAAATTGTTCAAAAGAGCTATACATGTGTGTCTATTTTTCACAATTATTTGTGAAACATGTATAAGAGGAAGAGTTTTTTTAAACATCAAAATAAGTGAAACAACCAATTGCCATACATAAAAAACCTTTTGATATCCTTACTGGTGAAAACTTTCGAAAACATGGAAAGAAAAGGATCGTTTGCTTCTTTCAAACCAAAGCTTCTTCCAAGCAACTGTTTTTGGCCGAGCTGTTTGTCGAGATACTGGTATAGCTCTGTAGCTAGGCTCGTGAGGAATCTGACATTTTCAGACATCTTGGTCAGTGCTAAAGATATGTACTTTTTGCTCTATACCACAGAATTCCAAGTTTAAATGACCCTGAAAGAAAAAACTTTCAAAAACATTTTAGGAAAAGAAGAAAATGTTGTTAACCAACATTTTCTTCTTTTCCCACAATGTTTTCTCCCCTTTAATAGACAGAAATCATCATTTGAGCTACATTTAAGTTGTCGTCTGGAAATGCTTCAATTCGGTCCAGTCCAAAATTTTTAGAAAATCGTATCGTAAGGGCAGGTAATCATCAAAATACCTGACACAGCTATGCCCTGTTTCTCCACTGAATCATTTTTTTCTGAAAAAAGTAGGTGTAGCAGCGCTTTTGCACCAACTTGTGCTGTTGTTAATTAACTCTTTACCACATGACAAAATTTTATACTTGTCAGAATTGAAAGCATTTGCAGACGACAAAAGAAATGTGGATCAAATAGTGGACGCTGTCTGTAAAATAAAAAAAAGCATTGTGTGAAAAGGAGAAAATGCTGGTTTCCAGCATTTTCTTTTTTCCCCAGTGTCTTATAAAGCTTTCTCCATCTGGGTCATTAAAACACAGAATTATGCAGTAAAGGGTTAAAAAAAAAAAACCAAACATTTTCCATTCCTCTGAATGTTTGTCCTCTGTGTTCCTTGCATACACCCTTTATCTAACAATCCTTAATCTAATGACCATGGTGAAGAAGGCTTTTTGAAAAGATTGTTGGCAAAGGAGAAAATGCTGGTTACCAGCATTTTCTCCTTTTCCCACAATGTTTTCAAAGGCTTTCTTTCCCAGGGTTGTCAAAAGTCGGGATTTTGTGGTAAAGGGTTATAGATATACCACAGCAAGTAAAACACTCATTGTTCAATATTTTGGCCAACAGCATTTACATGTATCAAGAAACAAAAACATAATCTACTGGTATTCAAACTAAGGTATATGAAAATGGCAAGCGACATTAACATGTATTTTGATAAGATCACTTTTTTCTTTCTTGATAAATTGGTCGAAATATTGAAAAAAGTGTTTTGCTTGATGGGATATATTTCACCTTAACTCTTTACCAAACAATAAAATGTTAGACTGGTCCAAATTGAAAGCATTTGCACACGAAAAACTAAACTAAAAGTGTCTCAATTTGTGAAATTTGTCTCCAAAAGGGTAGAAAACATTGTGGGAAAAGGAGAAAATGCTGGTTACCAGCATTTTCCCCTTTTCCCACAAGGTTTTCAAAAGCTTTCATTCCCAGGGTCGTGAAAACCAGGGATTGTTTGTTACAGGGTTAATTCACTGTGGAATTATTACGAAAATTGTTTTAACTCCACCGAAAGATAAAATTTTTGTTCGTGACCAGACTGAAAACATTTGCAGATGACAACTTAAATGTAGCTCCAATGTTTATTTCCATCTTTGATAGGATAGAAATTATTGTGGGAAAAGGAGAAAATGCTGGTTACTAACATTTTCTCTTTTTCCTACTATATGTTCAAGAGCCCTCTTCTGCAAGGTATTAAAACTTGGGATTGTATGGTAGAGGTAAAAATAGCTTTTATGGTAAGGAATGTAATAGTTTTTGTCTCGGCATTGGTGACTTAGTTACTGTGTGTACATTGTTAAAACTCGGGATTGTGTGGTAAAGAGGTAAAAATGGCTTGTATAGTAAGGGGGTAAAGCAGTTTTGCATCAGCATTGTTGAACTAGTTCCTGTGTAAACATCCAAGTATACTTTTCTGCAGGTTTGTGTCAATCCTTACAGTGCCTTTCATGACTGTAGTGCCATTGCAGCCACGAAATGTGCAGTCTGATCTTAAATCTACACTGTCTGCTTTGCTGAAACAGCACTGGCAAAACGCAGCCATGAAATTGTCGTCATCTGAGTCTTATTTCTAGACTGAATATGTCCATTGAGTTTTTTTGTCGCTTTAAGGGTGAATTTCGACAGAGCGTAAAAACTACACAAGCAGGCAGTTGGTAACCTCTTTACTGAACAATCCCATGTTTAAAAATGATGTAGAAGACTGTTGAAAACACTGTGAGAAAAAGAGCAAATGCTGGTAAGCAGCGTTTTCTTCTTTTCTTACTGTTTTCTCGTTTCTTTTCATAGCAGGATCTCATCATTTAGACGACATTTTATTTATCATCAGCAAATGCTTTCAATATGAACGAGTCTAAAGTTGAGTAAAAAATATTGCCATCTGGTACAGACTTTACTACAGGAAAAAAGTGAAAAATAAGAAGTAAAGTGTTTTTATTCATACATTGATTGCTATGAATTTATGAAAAAAATCTATTGACATACATTGTGAATTGAGTTTGTTTGTATTTTTACCTCCCTTTTGTTTGTTTGTTTGGATTTTTCACCGTTCCATTTTTATGGTATTACGATATAGCCCAGAAAGGGCATTCAACACCTTTTCTATTTCATTCTAGTATTTGAATGAATATATATGAATATATATTAAGAATGTTTTATTGATAGAGAAATAATTTAAACCCCTTCATGTAAGTATATCTATTTAGACCCAAACATACGTTCCAGAGGTGTGTAAATTTGGGTCAGAAAACATTGTGGCAAATCAAAAGTTTGGCCCTTATGTACCCAATGTCACAGTGTTTTCAATGTGGTCTATATCTTATTAATGTTTTACAAAGCAATCCTGTGTTTTAACAACCCAGAGGTAAAAGGGCTTCTGAAAACATTGTGGGACAAAGAGAAATTGCTGGAAAACAACGTTTTCTACACTATCAAAGACTAATTTCATCTTTTGAGCAACATATAATTAACCCTTTACCACACAATCCAGACTTAACGACCCTGAGGAAGAAGCCTTTTGAAAACATTGTGGAAAAAGGATAAATGCTTGTAAATAGCATTTTATCCTTTTCCCGAGTTTTTTACTCCATCAAAGAGTGTTGTAAAGAGCTACGGCTGAAAATGAGTTAAACACCCCCTCAGATTCAGACCTCCACAAAATCTCTTTACACCCCGTGCTGGGCTCTTCCTCTCTTGCAACTTGTTCCTTGAATTAACCCTTTACTACACATTCCCTGGTTTTTATGACCCTGAGATAGAAGCCTTTTGAAAACATTGTGGGAAAAGGAGAAAATGCTGGTAACCAGCATTTTCTCCTTTTCCCACAATGTTGTCTACTCTGCTGGAAACAAATTTTGAGTTACGTTTATTTTGTTGTCTGCAAGTGCTTTCAATTTGGACCAGTCTAAAATTTTGTTGTTTGGTAAAGAGTTGAGCCTTTACCATAGAAACAGTTCCACTCCAAGCTGGGATCACACATGCGCACACACTATTCAACTCTTACGGCTACCTTTTTCCCCTAATTGGAAAAATTGGAAAAAGAAACTGGATCTTTTTTTATTGCTAGACATGATGTGCTCAAGCCAGAAATGAAACTCAAGGTTTTTTAATTGAAATTTTACCAATACAGTTAACATGTATTTTAGAATGCCCTTATTAAAATGGGGAGTGTAGTGTATAATGGTGTTCAATACGTTGTGAAAAAGGAACATTACAATAATTTATATGTGGTGAGTATTTATTTTTTTTTTCCGTTTTGAGCTAGGCTGTTTTTGAAGAAAATGAGGTATTGTCATAGCCCTGTCTGTGTTGGCATTGTGCAAAAACTTTGACATTTTACAGTACCTTTGTTATCACTGAAGATATTTACTTTGAACTTGGACAAGTTGTTAACTATCAAATGGGGAACACGTACAGCAAGGACAGGTACCCATCAAACTATTTCGAGACAGTTATGCCCCTTTTTCGACAATATTTTCAATAAAAATCAAGCACCAGCAGCTTAGCATTGCCACTCGCATGCGGTGCTTATGTTATTTAGTTCCTTTTCTGTTCTGTAAGGCAGTTGGCAAAAATAGACTACCTTTTTAAACAAGTTCTAGAACATTTTCTCATGTTTTAACCCTCTGTCTGTTTTTATAGCCCCGTCGAAGACATGACGTATTATGGGATCACCCATGGCGAGTGGGCGGCGTCCAGTTCTTTGTCCGGAGCATAACTTTGTCATCTCCAGTCCAATTGACTTGAAACTTGGCATTTGTGTTTGTTGCAATAATACGGAGTGCAGTGCGAAAGAACCATAACTCTACCTCGTGCTGTCTTTGAGTTATTTCCCTTTGATCGTCATTTTTACAGCATTTTCTGCTTGTCCGGAATTATAACCTTGTCATCTCTAGTCTGAACATCTTCAAATTTGGTATGCATGATTGTTGAAAAATTATGGAGTGCAGTGCACAAGAACCATAACTCTTCCTAGCACGAATTTTGAGTTATTCCCCTTTGATCATCATTTCTATAGCATTTCTTGCTTGTCCGGAGCATAACTTTGTCATCTTAAGTAGGAATGACTTGAAATATGGTATGCTTATTTGTTCCAATATTTGGAAGTGCAGTGCACAAAAATTGTTACTCTACCTTGTGCAGTCTTTGAGTTATATCCCTTTGATCGTCATTTTTACAGCATTTAGGGCTTGTCCGGAATATAACTTTGTCATCTTAAGTCAGAACGACTTCAAACTTGGTATGCATGTTTGTTGCAATATTACGGAGTACAGTGCACAAGAACAATAACTCTACCTAGCGCGGATTTTGAGTAATTCCACTTTGATCTTCATTTTTACAGTAATTTTTTTTCTTACTCAAATTTTGTCTAGTGCGTAACTCGAAAACTACAAGAGTAATAAACCTGAAACTTCACAGGTTGATAGATGACACTGAGGAGAAGTGCAGTGTTTTAGAGCTATAACTTTTGGCCCTAGAATTTAGGAGTTATTGCCCTTTGATTTTTTTCTTACTTAAATTTTGTCAGGAGCATAACTAAAAAACTATTAGAGGTGTAAAAATGATACTTCACAGGTGCATAGATCAAATTGAGAAGTGCAGTGCAGAAGAACAAATAACTCCATGGTCTCATATGTGATCCCTAACTGTCCAGTATCATGTTCTTTCACAGTACATCCTTCACTTTAACCCATTTCACTGACAAGCCCCTTCGGGCGTATATGCGCCACTCTGCGAAGCTCTTGTTATTTTGATACATTAGGTAGATTTATACGCTCTAACTGAAGCTAAAATATGTTGATGGATTTGACATACTACCGGTAGTATAAAAACTTCTAGGGCTAATTCCTATTGTCAATCCCCCACTGAAAAGCAAAGGGGATTATAGGCATGGCCTTCATCCATCTGTTAGTCTGTCTATAACACTTTTTTGTCTGCTCCATATCTCCTGAACCCTTGGCCTGGTTTTTGAAATATTTCACATACGTGCACTTTGATGAGACGATATGGAGATCGGCGGTTTCAGATGCTAGGCTCCAAGGTCAAGGTCACAGCAGGGTGTCAAGGGTCAGATGCCCATAAATTGTGTCTGCATAGTTTCTCTTGAAGCCCTGGGTCTCTGTTCACCAACAATTTTTTAGAATATTCTTTGTCTAATTCTCAAGAATTTTCTAGATTTGAAAGTAACACAACTTCTGATTGGCTAAACCAAATGGCTTTTAGCTTGGGGCAACATGATTCCCCACAGCCGTCAATAAGTTTCCAAGGCCCCTGCCACCTGACCACACAACTATTAATGTATACCGAAAGGGAAATTGCTTTGACATGGATTTTTCCTGTGTACAGGAATATATGTTCGCAGCATTATTATCCAATTAGATCGCAAGAAATTTCTTTGCATTATAAATTTATAACAAGACAAATTTATGATGCATGGCATCATAGAAGCCGCAATCTTTTGGTGGACAATTTCAGAAATACTGACTTTCTAGAAAAAATGTGATGACATTTTTGTATCTGTTTCAAACCCCCCCCCCCCACACACACACACAAACGGAAGATCATAACAAATGATACTAAAATGCAGGATAAAAAAGGCAGAAGTTAAGAGAGGAATCTTAAATTATCTTGTACCATTATTATCATCATAATCATCATTATCATTTAAAGTGATGATGCGTATGTGAAAAAACATGTAAAAGCATTGGAATTTTCAAAATTCTACTCAAAGTTTGAAAATGGAGAAATTGCGCATGAATTCAAGTACAGAATTTTTCATTATTAAATGATTTTAAAAAGCAAACTTCGGTAGGGGCATCAAAGGCGACACTGCATAATTATGTAAGTTAGTAATTATTCAAAGTGATATTTAGATCGTTATTCACGTAGATCTACATGCATTTACAATTTTTTAGTGATATTTTCTTTGTGTTCCATTTTTTTACGAATAGAAAAAAGAAAAAAAATATTCAACAACTTTCTTCTAAAACATTATCATTTTGCATGTCAAAAAGAATCTTAGCCTGCTTGTAACAAAGTGAATCTTTACATTTCTACACCAGAATTAGAGACTTTTGCATAGTATTTCCAAAATTCTTCTGATCATAGCCTTCACAGTTGGCGCAAACCACCAAAAAAAAAACAAAATTATTTTTTAACCCTTTACGGATCTGGATATATTGAACAACAACATGGTAACTATTACTATATATATATCGTTTAATAAAAATTAGTTTGAACTAATTTCTGCAAATGCCTTGTACAAACCTATAAAACTTCTAATGTAAACTTCAAGAGCCATTCCAAAGCCTTGACCAACAGCGACGTAAAAAGTTGTATTTGCACAGTGATAGGTTTGGTAATAACTTTATCCTTTCAACTACACCAATGAAATTAATATACTGAGTAAGGAAAATGAAACAAGAAATTTTTACATTTACAATATCATATAAAATATTTAAAAAATATTACACAGGCTTATGTACTGTCTGATCCTGATCTATTTCTGTCATTTTCGAACATTTTCAACCCTTAGAGCACTATGCACCACTTTGATATTTTTTGTGGACAACATACATCACGATCCATACATTTTTCACGGGTATTGTAGATCAGGACCTTACTGTACAGAACTTACAGTCTGATCATAAAAGCTTCGACACACAATACATTAAAGGCTAAATTTTACAAGGCTCATTAGGTAGATCGTCCATGTTACAAAATTCCATGAGGCTAAAGTGTCGACGAAGGGAAGAAAAAGGGTTATCTCTTCACAAGTAGGCCTATTCTATCAATAGCTGATGTCAGCTCTTACTGTGTAGGGAGGTAACCAATCTATAACTTGATCAAAGGTTAACCGCCCTTTTATCTTTACAGATTAAAACTGGACGAAACACTTGTACATAAAACTGCTTCTGATTATCATATTCTAAGATGCTCTCCATTTCATAATTGTTATTAGTTGGTTTTACAAAAAAGTAGACAAATGCAAAAACCGTTTAGAGGTGGGAGAGCCTATGATAAACGGAAAGCATTATAATTTCGTTTGGGAACAAGGAAGGAATCCTTTAAGTTGGAAAAGTTCGAGGGACTAGCCAACAAAAGGAAGTTTATTTTTCTGTATTTTCATTGTTATCTGAGAATGAACATGTATTGCAAGAAAACCAGACTTGATGTTCATGTAGGTCTGATTGAATATTTGAGAAAGAGTCATGTGGAGTAATTTTGTAACACTAACACGACATTATTAGGAAATTTCCAAAAATAATAACCAGTCGAATAATTACTGATCATCTACATGGTAAATAGTTTAGGTACATTCCTACTGGAAGCCGCTTTCGAGCGGCTTCCAATAAAGACAGTTGGCTCTGGCAGGAGAGAAACCACTCATAATTTTCAGGTCATGAGTTTGACTCCCCAGGACAGCATTTTTTTAAAGTATGCCTCATTTAGTGGTACAGTAAAACCTGTATGGATGGCCACTTCTATTTAGCAAACATATATTAAATTTCAAAAGCAGTTTCAGGTCAAGGTCAAGCTCTTATTTGAGGGTCAAGTGCTTGACCTTTAAATTTCAGGTCTGCTCCGTCTCTCGTTCAAGTCTATTAAGGATTTTCAAACAAACAAAAATTTGGTTAAAGACTAATGGTGGCCAAAAGTAAATGTTGGGGGGGTTAAAATGCATTTGAATTTAAATCATACCATTTAATATGATTTATTGTGAAAATTACAATACGTATTGTTTACTTTTTACCTGATTTCAAATTTCATTTTTCTGCCTGTGACTAACACTTGGACCAACTGTACAATAACAGATTATCACCTTAACAATTACTTTCATATTCTAAAAGGTATGATGTAAATGCATTTAACACCTGCACTATTTACTTTTGGCTGTTACTGGGCCTTTAAGTGTTTTTCTCAGTAAGATGATGTGCTGAGACCATGATTACCATTTACCTGGAGTCAATGTTGGGGATTTATGGTCTTCAACGGTCTCTGTCAAGCTGTCTGTTCAAAAGACTTTAAAGGGCTTCTTGTTTCAGGATTGTGCTCTTTCCAAGATTTTGATGGGTCAAACATACATTTCTGTAAGGATTTAAAAAGAAAATAGCGTTAGGAGATATCTCTTACCTTCAGACTGCCATCTTGTGAATATCTTTACCTCTGATAGTGTAGTACCACTGCATTTGTACTATGTTGAAAATAGAGTGAAAAAAAAATATATATATATATGAACCATGCTAAGTGAAAAGGGGGCTTAATGCATCTATGAAAAGTATCGGCCCAGGTAAGCCTGCGCAGGCTGAACCTGGGCCGAAATTTTTCGCTATTGGTCAATCTTCTGTATGTCAAAGGCCCAGCCTACCTCATGCTTAAGTCAGTTATTAAAAGAGGTGGCTCTCATGGATCCATAAGTATGTGATGGCTAGCTTGGTATCATACATCACGGAGATGCATTAAGCCCCCTTTTGCCAGAGCACGGCTCATATATAATTGAGTCCCATTTTCTCTGATAAAACAGCACAGTAGAATCAAAGCGTTGAGAATGCTGTAGTGGTATTTGTCAAGGAAGCCATCGTGTTGAATTAATAATTTGAAAGAAAAAGAGAAATATTATTCAAATATTGGCTTGAAAATCAACCTTCATAGCAAATGAATACCTTTGTTGGTTGAAGGGAGAGTACTCATGACAAAGTTGGGATTATTTGTGTATTTGTGGTCTCCCTTTGATCATTAGGATGAGTCAGGAGTGACGTCCCTTGACAGTAGGATGCATGATGGGTAGAGAGAGAAATCATCTGAATATATTGGATAAAATTAAGTTTGTATCTGAAAACTATGATTTTGAAATATCTTTGGCCATTAACATTTAATTCCCAACACGACAATCAATTATTTCGATCTATAAATATTCATGCCCAATCAGATAGAGTAGCACGCAATCATTGGATGAACAAGCCATGGGACGAACTGGTTTTGGAACGAAAAAGCCCAGGACCAAGTGATCGGTAGACAAATTTTGTATCATTGCGCCAATAGAAGGCTATGAGAGAGTGAAGCTATTTTCAATAAAAAATTAGTATTTCCAGGATCGATGGCCTCACTTAGTGTATTTTAACATGCCATTTCCAATTAAATATCTGAGTGCTACCGAAAAACTCATTTGTCTGAGAAAAATTGAGTTTAATTGGGTTTATTTCCTTCGGCTTCGCACAAAATACGATACATGGTCTTCAAAATTCAATATTGAACTCATAGTGGTATTGTCTTTGACAAATACCACAAAAACCATTACTGGTACTGTTCCATACTGTACCCTGGAAGCACTTTTTGGTGATGCGTTACCAGATTTATCCTCGGGCTTGTGAGTGCAAACGTTGTCTTCGCTTAATTTATCTCGTGGATTTATGAAAATGGTTGCCACGTGGCTCGTTCCTCTCATTTCACTCAATTTGGATTGTCTCAATTTCGTTTACACGAGAAAGCAGCCAGTGGCTAATGAGACGTTTGAAACGCGCATTAGCTGTTTACTACACGGCAAAATTTTGATTGGACCGAATTGAAAACATTCGCAGACGACAAATTAAACATGGCTCAAATGATCATTTCCGCCATTGGTAGTGTAGAAAATAGTTGAAAAAGAAGTTGCTGGTCTAAACCCATCAGATTGTGAACTTGACTTGTCCTCTGCACTTTTAGAGGTTGTTTTTATTGTAGTTTATCCACCACTGTACCATCCGAAAAAAATGTACATAAATCAAAGGCCTCAAATTCCTGAAAAGCGGATTTGTGGAAATGTATTAAGCTTTGAAATGGTATAATGAAAAATAAAATGCATGTACCCTGTATGTAAATAGTTAAGTTTGCAAGCGCAAGCAAAGTAGCCGTTGTTCTGCCGAGCGGAATGCGCCAGTAACTGTTATTTTATTACTTATTAAGGGTATCTGATCTATCAATATGACGCGGTTTTCTGCTGGTATAAGATTTAGTACTGCATGCACACGAGTAGGACTGTATATCAGGTAGTGAAAAAAAACGGGGTCAAGGTGTACTAGATAAAACTGAAAGTAGAATGAGTCGAGTGCAAGATTGTATGACAGTATATTTGGTTCAGGTCAAACCAGTAACATATAGTATACATACCTGCTATTCAAAACTTAAAGTGAGCGGGCATGCTTCGTTACGCATGATGTATTTGGTTATACTCAGTTTGATCACAGTAAGTGGACTTGCTATACAAATCCGCTAAAAGTGTAAGGAGACGGCGTGAAAATGATTTGAAAGTGAATAGGCCTATTAGTTTTTTTGCTTCAAACAAGCAGTCACTCCTGTTTCTACCATTTCACCGATTTCCCCAAGCCGTCAACTTAAAAGGCATACAAAATTGTTTGTAAAGGGTCAATTATGTACAGCTGGGTGTTGAGTTTTCAAATCCATCAGGACAAGTAATATTTTTCTATCAAAAAACACCCGACACTTCTGGGGGAAAAATAGATGCTCGTTTACCAATGACTCGACAGCAAGTTGAACAAACAGGCTAAACACCGACATTCTGAGATAAGGATCGTCTCCACTTTTTAAAGATAGATTTCTTAAATATGTACACTTGGTTGTTAACAATTTAAATTCAACTCGATATATGAATGACAATAAACAAACATGGCTTGTTTGTTTTGCTTTGTGTGGTTGCTTAAACTCCAGTGTTAACATTGTTCGACATTTGAAAGAACTATTCCTTCACAAGCTGACCCTGGATTTTTGGACAGTTAACCTCTGACAGATGACTTTTTGTCTTGCCACAGGCCGTTTCTTAAAAGGAACAGATAAAAGGAGAAATTCCTCTTCTTGACAAAATATTTCAAGATATATGTATAGAGATATTTTTACGCTAAACTTTCTGTTAACTACCATAATGTTCGCTAGCTGTAAATTCTTTTCTAGAGATACTGAGTTTTAACACTTATCTTTCTAAATAAATTAAATGACACTTCCAAGCCAATAGTAAAAACCCGAATAATACTATTTCAAAATTACTTTTTGGACAAAAAATATCTCCTTAACGAACACTGTAGATCAAAGATCAGACTGCACGTTCTGTGCAGTCTGATTTTGATCTACATTGTCCGCAAAAGGTCAGTGAGTCGCACTTAGTAGCCTAAGGGTTAACTCTTTACTCCAGACGACAAACTTTCAGACTGATCTAAATTGAAAGCTTTTGCAGACGAAAAATTAAATGCACTCAAATGATTGGATTTTTTTTTTCTTCGAAAGGTTGGAAAACCTTGTAGGAACAAAAAAAAAAATGCTGTTAACCAGCATTTTCTCCTTTTCCCACAATTACTACCCTATCAAAGAAAAAATTTAACCACATTTAACGTGCCGTCTACAAATGCTTTCCATTTGGACAAGTTTGGTAAAGGGTTGATAGAGGTACTAAGACAAGTTTTAATGTAGTGTGGAAAAAAAAGGTTGAGAGATTGAGAGAGAAGGGTTTTTTATTGACAATCTTGTATTCCAACATTGAATAAAGATTGCATTTAACCATTTATACAACACAACCTGGAGTGTTAACGATTCTATGGTACAAAACTTTTGAAATCATTAAACGAAAAGGGAGAAGATGATTGTAACTAGTACCTTCTCCATTTCCCACAATGTTTTCTACCCTTTCTAAAGACAAACCCCACAATTTCAGCCACATTTGAATTATCGTCTGCAAATGCTTTGAATTTGGACGAGTCTAAAATTTTGTTGTCTCGTTAAGAGATTATTACTCTTCTCAAAGGACAAAAATCTTTAGACTCTTTCTTACAGAAAGCAGTTGCAGAGAACAAAAATATATGAAATTAATTATGGGATTTGTACATAAAGAGATGTAAAAGATTGTGAAATAGGAGAAAATGATGGTTACCATGGTTACTTCACTGTTTTTTTTTTTTCTCCTTTTTTCCATAATGTTTTCAAAAGTCATTTTTTCCCCGGCAAGATCATTAAAAGATTTGATAAAGGGTAAATTGTACAGTAATTTCAAGAGGTTGATATAGGGTATATTTTCGGTGGAATTGGGAAATTCGCGATTAACTTTGGGGAAATAGGAGGGGAAATGTTTTCTGGAATTGTGAGTGGAGATATTGAAAATATTTTAGAGGTAGGTAAATCTGTTGTACTGACATTAATCGATTAATCTCAGTGATCTATTGATCAGTATATTGATCGATCTTTGATGCAGTCAATGTAGTATTTTGAAGACTCAATTTTTGAGCCAGAGCAAACCTTATTCTGTATTTGTATCTTATGTGTAGTCACCCTCTTTGTCCTTCCTTCTGTCCATTTTTCTACCTATCGGTCTGTCCATCCGTCCGTCTATTTGTCCATCCATCTTTTTGTCCGTTGGTCTGTCTGAGGAAGAGAAAATGTCCTGTCCTTTTGCAAAACAATCCCAATTTTTAACGACCCAAACGAAGAGCAGTTAGCAGCATTTTCTCTTTTTCCAACAATGTTTTCTTACCTTTCAAAGACGAATTCCAATGTTAGGTCACAGTGAAGTCTTCGCGTGCAAATACTTCAAATACTTTAGGTACGATTAACCCCCAGCGCCATAGGCGAAAACGGGGACTTTTGCGGACGGCATAGATCAAGATCAGACTGCACAAAACGTGCAGTCTGATCTTGGATCTATTCCGTCCGCTTGTTTAGTCAAGCCTATGAGACATAAATCCTTCTGGGTCTCAGTGGATTCTATTTTCAGGCACTGAAAAGGATCGAGTTTATATATTTGGTGCTGAAAGAGTTAACAGATTTTGTTGTCGTTTGATCCAGCATGTTATGGCATCTCCAGGTGATAAATATACACTGTCAGTCAAGAAAATTGTCTGTTTTGTTTCTACCAATTTAGTTTCAGCATTCGAATGGTAATGCATTTAGTCATTTTCGTCAAATGATCAATCAATAAACAAAGTCGCCAGCATTGTTTCTGCAAATTTAGTTTCAACATTCGAATGATAATGTATTGAATAAAACTTTTGTCAAATGATGATTAATAAGAAAATCTTCAGTTTTGTTTCTGCGAAATTATAGTTTCCACATTTGAATGATAATGTGTGTAGTATAACCTTCGTCAAGCGATCAATCTATAAGAAAATTGTGAGTTTTGTTTCTGCGAAATTAGTTTAAACATCCAAATGATAATGCATTTAGTATAATTTTTGCCAGATAAATAAATAAATAAATAAAAAAATAAATAAATAAATAAATAAATAAATAAATAAATATATAAATTTAAAAATAAGAGGGAAAAAAAAAAAAACTGCCAGTTATGTTTCTGCGAATTTAGTGTTTCAAACATTTGAAGATAATGCATTCATTATTATATTTGTCATATAATCAATCAAAAAAAGAAAATTTTCAGAAGAAAATTTTCAGTTTTGTTCCTGCGAACTTAGTTTCAACACGTGAATGATAATGCATTTATTATAATTTTTGTCAAATAATCAATCAAAAAAGAAAATTGTCGTTTTTTTTTTCCGCGATGTGAGTATCAAAATATTAGAATGATAATGCATTCAACCCTTTTTCGAAACGAGACAATGATAGACTCCACCAAATTCAAAGCATTTTTAGACGACACTGAATTAAGTATGGTTCAAGTGATGGACTTTGTCTTTGAAGGGGTATAGTCACTGTTAGAAAAGAACAAAATACTAGATACCAGCATTTTTTCCTTTTCCAACGATGTTTTCAAACGCCTTCCTCCTCAAGGTCATTAATATCATTTTCCCAAATACTAGTAGTAATAAGATTGATTTCATTCAAAATTTTTCGTGTAAACATAACCCAGTTCGACAGCGAGCATCTATCATTGAACTGGTCAAGTGACACTGATATAGTAGCTTGCTCAAGGAAATAGAGGATATTTGTTTTTTACAGTGAAAGATCCAAATTTATTTCATCGAGTGAACATCATCGGTTATATTTTCACGAGTGGCTGCGCCACTCGTGAAAATATTACCGATGATGTTCACTCGATGAAATAAATATTTCGATCTTTCACCGAAAAAAAACCACAAATATTATATTTATTTCATGCTTTTAACTGTTTCTGGGGTGAACTTTATCAAAATCCAGTACAGTTCTTTTCGGTTATTCCCCGTGGCGTACCCCCTCCGCATAGCAACGCATTACAATATTACGTCAAGCGCGAGAAATGTAAGGTAAATGACGTCATATTTCCATCTGGTTGTGAGTCACGCGCATTTTACCTAGGTAACTAGAATATAAAAATCGGTATTTTCACTGGTCGTACCCATGGAATATCGAAAAATATTTTCACCGCTATTTCTCGATATCCTACCGGAAAGCATGAAATAAAGAAAAATATTTCACCGGTATTTCTCGATAACCTACCGGAAAGCATGAAATAAATTGGGATATTTTTTTATTATCAAGTACGGCAATGAGATAAATTTCGTTTGAGCCACACTTTGGCGAAAGGGGGTTTAATGCATCTCCATGAAGCTTTATACCAAGCAAGTCATCACAATTATGGATCCATGAAATCTATTTTGTCTCACAATCGACTGAATCATAAGGTACGCCAGTCCTTTGACACACAGAAAATTGACCGATAGCAAATAGTTTCGACCCAGGTCAGGCTGCACAGGCTGACCTGAGTCGATACCTTTTGCAGATGCTTTAAAACAGAGCATGTTGTTTACTAAATGAACTTGTTCAGCGTTTTTTTTTTAACATACATGTAAAAATACGGTACTTTCATTACCAGATCGAGCCCGTTCCAACTTTGTTTTTCTATTTGGACTGATTTTTTTGTTTTTTAACATGTAAAATACCGTACCTTCATTGCCAGATCGATAAAAACCAGATCGTATCCCAGATGGCCCAGAGTTTAAATATTTGTCATGTAGTATCACCACTTGGACCTCTACGAAGTTTGATCAAGTGATGCCCTTGGCGTAAAAAATTAACCCGCCGCGTGTAATGTGCCTTATTTCAGAAACAATTGATTTACGGCGCCATTGATGTTATGCATCGAATATTTCTTGTTTAAACCAAAGCCACAATCCAATGTGCCAAGGACAACAACCATCAAGTATTCAGCTGTTCAAGTTGTAACGAAAAATGATAAGTTGCTTAATGAAATTAATGGTCAATTCTGAGCATCCAGCCAATATAAAACAAAAAAATCTGTGATGAGAAAGACTATACGGTGAAAAGAGATTGATTTTTCAATAACTCGTTTACATCTCCGTTCAACTGATTGTGCAAACACTCTAGAGTTTGTTTTCAAATGCAATAATCAAAAACCTATTCTGATATTAATAACGGGAATGCAGAAGTGAACAGCAAATCCAATACGGTAAAACTGCTGCAGGAAATTAAATAATGTGGAATACAAATTATTACTAACCGAATCCCACCAAATACATTAGAGCCATGCTCTGTAAAAAGGGGGCTTAATGCATCTGCAAAAAGTATCGACCCATGTCAGCCTGCGCAGTCCGTGCAGGCTGACATGGGTCGAAACTTTTTGCTATTGGTCAATTTTCTACTAGTCCAAGGACAATTCTACCTCACGATTCAGTCGGTTTTTAGACAAAATGAATTTTATGGATCCATAATTATGTGATGACTTGCTCGGTATCGTGGATCAAAGAGATACACTAAGCTCCTTTTTGCCAGAGCATGGCTCAGGCTCATTTGTATCTGAAGACCGTTTGAAAAGGGGGTTTCACGCATCGTCCTAATGCATATACCATGCAAGTCGTTGCATAAAATGGATCAGTGATCATATTTATTTACGGTCGCTGGATGGATCTATTTTGTCTAAAAACCTGCTGAATCATGCTCTAGAATGGTCCTTGGATAAGCAGAAAATTCACTAATTAATAGCAAAAGAGTTGATATCCAAGTCAGCTTGCGCGAACTGCGCAGCCTGATATGGGTTTATCCTTTTTTCAGATGTATTTAACCACCTTTTTTACACATGGCGACTCGTTATTTAAACAAAAAAAAAATGATCAATCAAAATGACCTCAGATGTTATTAGACCAACGTAAATACATGTGCATATGAAAATATTTGTTCTAAGCAATCCCTGTTTTTGCCACAGTCATAATAATGCTGATGATGGTGATGATGATGATGATGATGATGATGATATCGATCAAACGGGTACTGGTACATCCCGATAAATAACGTGTCATGCATTGTTGAAAAAAAAATCTTATTTAAACTCTGGGAGTGATCCCGATCAATATTCAATTTTCTACAGATTTACATATTTAACCGTTGCACTCTCAAAATTTCACAAAAGCAAAACTGACAACTTTATTAAGTAAAAAGAGGATCCAAATATTGCAATACTTAGGTAAATCTTCTCTACAGTACCTTAAAATAATTATACAATGTCGACCAAGATCAGACAGCACTGAAATTGCAGTCTGATCTTTAAGCAACAATGTCTGCAAAAGCGGCTGAAGTTGTAACAGAAACTCTAAGAGAAAGGGTTTAGTGTCAAGTCTAACTCTTATCCTGCTTAACTCTTTACCAGATGACAAAATTTTAGACTGTTCCAAACTGAAAGCATTAGCAGACGACAAAATTAAAGTGACTAAAAAATTGAAATTGTTTTGGGAAGGGTAGAAAACATTGTGGGAAAAGAAGAAAATGCTGGTTACCAGCGTTTTCTCCTTTTCCCACAATGTTTTCAAACGGCTTCTTTTACAGAATCGTGAAAACCAGGCATTGTTTGGTAAAGAGTTTATAACTTCAAATAATTTTAACTTTCCAGCCGACAGTAAATCCCCAAGTTTTGCTATTTCAAAGGTATTTTTTGGGCAAGTATATCTTCTTATCGGACAGTGTAGATCCAAGATCAGGTTGCACATTCTGTGCAGTCTGATCTTGATCTACATTGACAGCAAAAGGTCGGTGAGTCGCGCTAAGCAGCCTAAGAGTTAAACCTCGTACAAGGGCAACTGGTACAAAACAGCTCAGTGGGGAAACTTACCACTACTATCCTTGTTAATGTATGAATGGCCAGTTTTCATTTTTTTTTCCCTTTTCTTGATCAATAGATCTGCCAAGAAGCACTACAAACAGAACGCATAGAACGCTATAAAAAGTGATTGGTGATTGTTCGGGTTTTAGATGAACTTTAAAATCTAAATTAATAATTCTGTTTTAAGATGGACAGTATTTGCTTTTTTCCTTGTTCAAGAAAAAAACCCGGATCCTCCATCTGTTGAATGCAAGGTTTCTAGACTTTCTAGTACATACGTTTTAGCCTACATCTAACCCTTAACCCTTTACCAAACAATCCCTGGTTTTTACGACCCAGAGGAAGAAGCCTTCTGAAAACATTGTGGGAAAGGGAGAAAATGCTGGTGACCAGCATTTTCTCCTTTTCCAACAATGTTTTCTACTCTTCTAAAGTCAAGTTTCAATTTTTGACTCACGTTTATTTTGTCGTCTGCAAATGCTTTCAATTTGGACAAGTCTAAAATTTTGTCGTTTGGTAAAGGGTTAAACGATCCTATGCTATACGATCCTGAGGAAGATGCTATTGGAAACATGTGGGAAAAGCAGGAAATGCTTCCTCCTTTTCTACCCCTTTTCTACCCTTTCAAGAACAAAAATAATCATGCAAGCCATGATTGAAATGTCGCCTGCAAATACTTTCGATTCGGACTGGTCTAACATTTTGTCGTCTGATGAAAGAGCTCAAAACTGTATTCAGATAATACCGAGGGATCATCTGCGGTAGCGAATAGAGAGTCATTCATTTGAAACAAATGCGATTTGTATATCATGAATATTTGTATAACTTAAAGGCCCAGTGGAGGCCAAAAGTAAACAATGCGGGGGTTAAAATCACATTTGAATTTAAATAATAACTTTTTTTTTTTTTAAAGTTTGGAAATTAATGTTAAGATGAGGATCTTTTATTGTACAGGTGGTCCAAGTGCTACTCATACACAGGAAAATGAAGTTTAAACCCAGGTAAAAAGTAAACAAACAATAGAGCGACCTTGCAACTTTTGAACTTCTGCCAGCAGCTAGCACTTAGAACGTCCATAGAATAACAGATTGTCACCTTCATAATGATTTCAATACTTTTTAATGGTATGATTAAAATTCAAATGTGTTTTAAGACCCGCATTGTTTATTTTTGGCCGCTATTGGGACTTTAATGTAACCACTGTACTTCTATGATGTTCTCAAATTTGTCAGCCGATATTTTTCAGGACACTGAATTATTATTGTATGTGTCATCTGTAAACTTGTGCAAAAGTGTTGTACTGTGCAGCGTAGATCTAATACAAATAAACAAATAAAAGTAATGCACAAAAATTATTTCTATTGGAATATCCTTTAGCGCTTTAACAAATGACTACATTTTCGATTCGTCTAAATTCAAAGAGTTTGCAGACGATAAGTCTAATGTGGCTCACTAGAAGAATTTATCATTGGAAAAGTAGAAAACGTTGTGGGAAAAGAAGAAAATGCTGTTACCAGCATTTTCTTTTTTCCCACAATGTTTTCAAAAGCCCTTTTAGTTATGGTCGGTAAAACTCGGAATTGTGTGGTAAAGGTTTTAAAAGATGCGCACTATAATTAGGTCTTATTTCATTTCAAGAGTTAATGAAATGGTATTACATTCTTGAGACCATACAATATAGATCTACTTATTGCCAGTTTTTAAAACACCTTTACATATTTCGTTCAGAAATTCGTTAAGCAGATCGGCATACCGTTGAAATTGTTAAAATACCAGTAAAGGCCGACCGTTATCAGAACACTTCACGTAGAACAGTGCTGTGACGTTGCTAAACGCTGTCTTTACAAGCGCTTCCCTTAGAACAGTGCTGTGACATAGATAAACACTGTCTTTAAATGCACTTCCCTTAGAACAGTGCTGTGACCTAGTTAAACGCGGTCTTTAAATGCGCTTCCCTTAGAACAGTGCTGTGACCTAGTTAAACGCTGTCTTTAAAAGCGCTTCCTTAAGAACAGTGTTGTGACCTAGTTAAAACAATTATAGTCTAATTTAGATTTTATTCCAACAAGTTGATGACGTGGAATATTGATTCATCGAAACGAAATGAAAGTAAGTAAAGATGTACCTATAACAATGTTTGGGACTCTGATATTTGATGAGAGAGAGAGAGAGAGAGAGAGAGAGAGAGCTATACGGTTGTCATGAAAACGGGAAATAATTCTACATTTACAGTATATTCCCGGCGACCATGGCAGCCCCGTTTGTCCGAAACGTAGTGTGCCGTGAGATTTTGGGTTTTTCCCTCTCCATTACCACGTTCAGTTAGGTCTGGCCAGGTTTCTATAGGGTACCTGGCGGTATGGACCATTGACAAGCCGTGGAGGGGAGAGGCTACTCACTTCCACGGTGTCCAAAAATCTACTACGGTTCGACCTAGGTTCTGTGGGAGTACTCGTCAAATTCTGATAAGCTCTCTCGAGTTTCTAACATTCCTATTAAGGTCTAAACGTTCTTCATGTTTCTTTCAAGGATTTCGAGGGATGGAACGTGGTTGACGGGCATTTTTGGAGCACGGTTACGTCCACGTTTGTCTGAAACAGGGCTGTCGTGAACATAGTTTAAACGTATCATTAGGTCGATGATAATATAGAATTAGTATAGAGACAACCTAATTAACTCTTTACCAAACGACAAAATTTTAGACTTGCCCAAATTGAAAGCATTTGCAGACGACAAAATAAATGTGACTCAGAAATTGAAACTTGACTTTAGAACAGTAGAAAACATTGTGGGAAAAGGAGAAAATGCTGGTTACCAGCATTTTCTCCTTTTTCCACAATGTTTTCAGAAGGCTTCTTCCTCTGGGTCTAAAAAACCAGGGATTGTTTGGTAAAGGGTTAAATGGTGACTTACGTGGCTTTAACTTGTCCGAACCATATGCCAGTAAACCACTGAAAACCCATATAACTTTCGACTATTGTTGTTTTCTCCGTCATGTACGGGTTTTCCGTCTTTCACTGGAAAAGGCGTCCGGTTTGAGATCTGCACGGCCTGTATTCACCAGCCGTTCCTAAACACAAAAACATTCTTAGTCTTATTCTCCAAAATTTTCTAAATTTGAAAGTGACACAATCCTTTGATTGGCTAAACAATTTGTTTTAGCCGATCATCCATTGTGTTGCTTTCAAATTTAGAAGATTTTAGAGAATAATACTAAGAATGTTTTTTTAAAATGATTGGTGAATGCGGACGCTAATTCCCTCTTCAGTCCTTGTGGACCTGTTCACGTGACAGTGTCCTTGGGGGAGGCAAGGGACGGGAATGTAGAAACCAAGGATTACAGGGATTTTTTCTCTCTTTTCAGACCAGTAGTCACTCCTTTAAAGGAACAACTCGACAGCAAAGTCAAGAATTCATTTACAAACAAATCAATGCATTCGAACGACTTTTGCAACATGCCATGTCACGGTTCTCTAAGGAAAATCTGTATCACATGTTAAGCCACCTGACTAGATGGGCGGACGAAGAAAACAAAAATATACCGAAACGTTACGGCAAGGTAGCCTTTAAACTGAAATCCGTCAACCAACTACGTGAGATTGTAAAATTGTTGAAGCACAGAAGAAAAAACAAAGGTACAGACGACGAACTTGTATTTAAGGTCTTTGAACTTTTCTTGAACGATCTCTTATATTTGAAAGATCTAAAAAAATATTTTGATGACGAAATATATAAAAAATTACAGACATACCATTCCGAAACCAGGGTCACAAGCTCGTCAACCGCATGGTCAAGCGACGACGTCAGATATCAGGAAGTTGAGAATTCGGGACAGTTTACGGAAAGAACCGATGACAGGGATAGCGGAAATGGTTCACAGTCAGAAATTTACGACACCAAGAGCGATAGACTTTCAATCAAAGAGAGACGCAAACTTGATTGTCAAAAGAAATTCAGGAAAACTGTGGACGAACTTGAGGACATACTCTCCAAATGGCAGGGTCTCCTGACCGAAGATACTCTTGAACTTAACGATTTTGATCCCGATAGCTATCATGAATTAATGCAGTTCTCGCATTACTCACAATTTGAATCACTTCTGCGACTCATTCCAGATATGTTTGCCAAATGTTACAAATGCATTGACTTGTCAAAAAGATGGTTGGAAGATTCCAGCGTATTTCTTCAAGACGATCCCCTGACCTCTACGCCAATACCTGACTTTCTGCCCGAACCTGGTGATCAAGATCCTGCTATCCTAGAACAGAATGAAAAAGATTGCCTAAAACAAATTACAGACCTACAAAGACAGATAGAAATAATGAATAAAACAATAGAAGACAGTGAAACAAAACTCGAACGATACAACAAGGAAATGGATATTCTCGCAGGCAGAGACGAGAGATTTGAAACAATGACATCAGATTTCAATAAAATAGACTCTTTGATCACCATGGCAGCCGGCGATTATCAAAAATCAAAAACACAACAATATGCAGTGGCAAGTAAGCTGCGCGGGTGTAGAAAAGGATCAGAAACTTATGCAGAGCTTAAATCTCATCTCCAACGTCTGGACACTGAAGTTTCCCAAAATCACTGGAAAATGAAACTTTTGGAGTTTGAGAAGGCAACAGTGCAGGATGATTATCTTGTAGAAATGGAGGTGCGGCCAAGTTTTATTCGATTTGTTGGGGACACTAAAGACAAAATCCAAGATCTTGAAAATTTGCTCCAGATCAGAAAAGAAGAGAAGCTTAAACTAGAAAAACAATTGGCTTTAACAAAGACGAACACAGACCGTATACGTACCATTATGCGCTCCTTCCTCGGTAGTGCTTCCTCATCGGCCTGTTCGTTTGACTCTTCGCCACGTTCTCAAAAATCAGCCGCAAATGATCCTGGGGACAGAGATCATGTGGATGGAAATGAGGCAGACGACGACTCTTCAAGTCTAAGTGAGGGAAAAGAAAACAAAGTAAAACTAGAGAAAATATCACCCACTGAAAGCGGTATAATGAAAACTCCACGGCTTGTAAAAACCAAACAGCCAACAAAACGTGATATTCGACCTTTTTCAGAGGGTAGCGGTCAACCGAGGGTACGGCCGGCACAAAGTTCCTCAAAATCTGTTTGTTCGAAAGGTCCAAGGGCCGCGTTAAAGACACAACCAAAACGTGTTTGGGAACTTGTCTGACCCCTCATCATAAATTACATTGGAAACTCTTTGTCTGACCGCAGTAGACGATTAACACTTTACAAAACGCCGTAGTTTGAAATTCATTTGCAGACGACAAATCTAATAGCAGTACCAGCATTTGTTTTCGTGATAGTCGAAAACATTGTGGGAAAAGGAGAAATGCTGGTGGGCAGCATTTCCTCCTCTTCCAACAATGTTTTCGGGGGCTTTTTTTTTCCTCACGGTCGTTAAAAGATTGTTTGGTAACGTGTTAAAAAATGATGAAAGCAAAAAAACCACTGCTTGTTGCAAATGATACATGAAATTTGCTTCTTTTCCAGCATTGTTTCAATACAAATAACAATCTTTTATCTACAAACGAATTCTTTTCGTCACGTGAGACAGACCAACTTTGAAAATATTTCGCTAACTAAACAAACTGATACATAACGTGCATTAACTCTTAGGCTGCTAAGCGCGACTCAAGGACGTTTTGCGGACAGTGTAGATCAAGATCAGACTGCACAGAACGTGCAGTCTGATCTTAGATCTACACTGTCCGATTTGGAGATATCTCTCCTAAGAAAATACCTTTGAAATAGCAAAATTTTAGTTTTATACTACTGGCTTAAAAAATTCATTTCAGTTATTCAGTGGGATAAGGGTTACTCTTTACCAAACGACAAAATTTTAGACTGGTCCAAATTGAAAGCATTTGCAGACGACAAAATAAACGTAACTCAAAAATTGAAATTTGTTTCCAGCAGGGTAAAAAACATTGTGGGAAAAGGAGAAAATGCTGGTTACCAGCATTTTCTCCTTTTCCCACAATGCTTTCAAATGGCTTCTATCTCAGGGTCGTAAAAACCAGGGATTGTTTGGTAAAGGGTTAAAGGACCATAAATAAGAAGGCATATGTAAACAATGTGGGGAAAGCTGAAAATGCTGTTAATCCACATTTTTTCCTTTTTCCACAGAGGTTTTCAAACCCTTTCAGAGACAAATCTCATCATTTTTACTACGTTTCTTTTGTCGTCTGCAAACACTTTCAACTTTGACTGGTCTAAAATTGTGTCGTTTGGTGACGAGTTAAACTCAGGCATTATGATTATATCCACTTTTACACATGTATCTTTTTTTTTTACTGTAATCTCCTAGAGATATGATGAGCTTTCTATGTGCAAAGTTTTAAAAAAATCTGTCCGTTAGAAAAATTTGTGATATACGTCGTTAAAAGAAACTTTCAAACCGTTCGTAAAAACCCGAACAATGTTATTTCAAGCTTATCTGTTTTGGAGAAAAATATATCTTTTCGGGCAGAGTAGATCCGAGATCATACTGCACGTTCTGTGCAGTCTGATCTTGATCTACACTGTCCGCAAAAGGTCAGTGAGTCGCGCTTAGCAGCTTTTGGGTTAATCACTCCTTATTATGGTCTCCTCGTTACGGTCTATATAAAACTGTGGCAATAATCTGTTTATTTGTTCCATTATCTTACTTTTGACAAAGCAACTCCGTTTCCACGGCAACGTTGACTAAAACGAACAAAGATTTAAGGAAAACAATGCAGCATCCTTTCTGACTGGTCGTAAGAACAAGTAGAAATGTTGCAGATATATTTTTCAAGAAAACGGAGCCTTTGGTTTTGGTATGAAGGCCAAGTCCTTAAAACTGAATACGAGAAGCTAACATTTTAAATCTCATTGGTGTTATGAGACAATGTACTGGGGAACGTAAGGGAGACAACTACAAATTAATCGCGCCAAATGATTAGATTTATCTACCTTAGAAACTTGGAACAGAACTATGACGTTGGAATGAATAGGTTTTCTTCTGCAGTAAAAGAATTTAGAACTTTATCGATAACAAGAACAAAAAAGACAGTAATGATGATGATGATGATGATGATGATTATGATAAAGATAATGGTTTCTCCGTTTTACACTATGTATTCAATTCTTGAAGAGAATCATTTACATTCCATTCATCTTCTGCTAAAAACAAAAGAAAAATTGTCCAGGAGTTAATAGGCTAATAAGTCTCTTTAAAAGACGTTGAAGACTTGTTTGTGTTAGGTTTTACACCGTTTCCAAGAGGATTTAAGTCACATGACTTTCCTGGGTCCCCCCATGTGACCGGAGCTGCCATAAGGGATCGATCCAGGATTTCCTTGTCACAAATCTTAACCTCTGAGGTACAGAGCACCCACGTACATCCGTCCAGTCTCATTTATCCCCTTTCCACACAGTCCCGAGTTTTAGAAGGAGAAAATGCGGGTAACCAGTATTTTCTCCTTTTCGCACAATGCATTATACAATGTCAAAGATTTATGATCTTATGAACTACACTGAAAATGTCGTCTCCAAATACCTTCAATTCGAACAGGTCTAGATTCATGCTCTGTGAAAAGGGGGCTTAATGCATCTGCGAAAAGTATCGACCCAGGTCAGCCTGCGCAGTCCGCGCAGGCTGACCTGGGCCGAAACTTCTCGCTATTGGTCAATTTTCTGTATGTCCAAGGACCAGTCTACCTTATGATTAAGTCGGTTGTTGAAGAAAGTGGATATTATGGATCCATAACTATGTGATGGCTTGCTTGGTTATAATGCATAATGGAGATGCATTAAGCTCCCTTTTGCCAGAGAGTGGCTCATATTTTTGTAGTTTTGTAAAGAATCAAAACTGCCACCGACCACAATTCGTCGTTTTCTACGGAAGCATAGAGAGAACATGCGAAAAGCAAAACAACAAAACCAACGAGACAATGTCTCGTTCTCGTAACATCATTTAACCCCTACTCTGCAAAATAAATAAGTGAAATGAAACTTTTAAAACCGATAGTAAACACTCAAATTTTACTATTTGAAAGGTATTTTTTGGCAAATGATATCTCCTTATCGGACAGTGTAGATCCAAGATCAGACTGCACGTTCTGTGCAGTCTGATCTTGATCTACACTGTCCGCAAAAGGTCCTTGAGTCACCCTTAGTAGCCTAAAGGTTAAATATGGATAGTCAATATGAGTAAGAGTTTAGAACAAAAATACAATGTAAGCAAAACGGAAAAGGGGACACTATTCGTAACGCAACCTGCAATTAAGCATATTCCAATATAATATAACCCTTTTGAAATTAGAAATGTCCCATCATTTGAATACTTTTACAATGTCGTCTCCTCATGCTTTTCTAAACCGGCCTCATATTATCGACCTTCAGTTTTTCTTGTCATCTATCTATCTATCTTAATAGAAGTCCTTCGTGGCTTAGTGGTGTGGGTGAAGACTTCGCAACCCCGAGGCTCGAGTTCAATTCTCACACAAAGCACTGAGTTTTTCACTGGGTGTTCTTGGGCAAGACAGGTTGGAGCCCTGGTATGGTAAATGTGAAACCCAGAATCAACATGATTGAATTAGCTGTCGCTGTAATACGGCTGAATAAAATGTCGGAGAAAAGTATCATCTACGTAAAAAAGCACACGTCACAACTCGGCCGATTCCGTACATACATCTAACTCGATCATCGGATGGGTGCAGGACACCACAAAAAAGCTCGCCCCAAGACAACTCGACTTACCTTCAGAAGACAACTCTCCCCAAATTCTGAGACAACTCACCCCACTTTTATTACTATTAACTGTAGGTATATAAGACAGAGGTGTACAAGAGTTATGATTTTTATTATTTCTATATTCAAATGTGTGGTGATTAATTGTATGCCATATCAAACGTATTTCATGGCGACAGTTCACATATTCATATTCATGGTTCCTTACCTTTGCAAAACCAGGTTTTGATCTGCATGCCAGCTGTTTCGCCTTCATTGCAACCGAAATCCGCGAGAAAGTACATGTACTAGTAAGCCGGACTAAGCCCTTGCAAACTCGTGAAATATCGTGTGTGTGTGTGGAGGGGGGGGGGGGGGGAAAGCATCGTTTTGAGATTGCTCTGTGGCCAAAGGTAATACATGTACTTAACCCTTTACCACATAATCTCCAATTTAACGATCCTGAGGTAGACTGCTTTTGAAACTATTTTGGAAAAGGTGAAGATGCTGGTAACCAACTTTTTCTCCTTTTTCCGAAAAGTATTTGACCCTTTAAAGACAAATTTAATCGTTTGAGCCGCGTTTCATTTGTCTTATGTAAATGATGTCAATTTGGGCAAGTCTATTTTTCTTGGTCGTTTGGTAAAAACCTTCAATATCAAATTTCACCCATTACTAAACAAAGTTGGACGCAAAGGAAAAATCATAAACGTGTGCAGTAATTTTTTAAAAGTCAGGGCCGTTGTCAGCTTGTTTAAAGTGGTATGGCTTTCCCCGAGTGCCGAAGGCAAAAGTGTGTGTGTGTGTGTGTGTGTGTGTGTGTGTGTGTGTGTGGAGTGGGGTGAGCAAGAGATGGGGTATCCCCTCTGGTAACGAGCGTTGAGGGGAGGGGGGGGGGCTCCCCCGAGAGATTTTTTTAATTTAGGACGTTTCTAGAAGCGACGCCCCCTGGTGGCTGTTAGTTCTGTTACAGAGGATATTGCAGGATATAGCACGAAATCTATACTGAGTTACGCCTGGTTCTCTTTGTGAATGGTACAGACACACGGGACCTCGATTTAACGTTTCATCCGAAAGACTCTAAGTATTTTTAGATGGCCAGCCATGGGGCTCGAACGACACCCTCAAGTGACCAAAGACCTGATGCCCACACGTCCTACCCTCTACCACCTTAGCTATGCGGGCTGGTCAACTCAGAAAGATTGAATGAATTTGCGTCTATTTATCGTCGCCACCGATTGTCTATGTGGGCGACGCCCTCTGAGACTGTTAGTTTCGTTACGAGGGATAGTGCAAGATACAGGTTACACCCACCCTAAGTTACGCCTGGTTCTTTAACGTGCTCGGTGTATAGCACCGTCACATGGGACATCGTTTTAATGTCTCATCCGAAAGACTACCAGTAATTTTAGATGGCCAGCCATAGGGCTCGAACCTACACCCTATAATGACCAAAGACTTGATGTTTACAAGTCCTATCCTCTACCACCTGAGCAATGCGGGACGGTCCAACTCAAAAAGGCAGTTTTTCAAAAACTTCATACTTGAAATTGAATGGGCTGTCGGCATGTTTGATTACATGTGATTATAACGAGTTTGTTTGGTGAAATCAGAATATGAATACAAACGATGTAGATTCAGACCAAATCAAGGCTTCTGGTGTGGGTCCTCAAGCGTTTCCGTGGAAATAGAAATACCCTACGATGGCCAGATTTTTTGGATGGAGTTGATTGATTGAATGGTACACTATTTTATGCCCTTTTCAAGATTGATTCAGTCGTATCATTGCGACAGCTCATATGGCCTGCAACACGCGAAAAGAGGCATTCGGACATTTGCGTAAAGTGTCGTCTCGGATCAGCCTGCGCAGGCTGATCCGAGACGGCACTTTACGACTACATTAGATTTTGTGCTACAGTAGACTTGCGGAAAATAGAAAATTACATTAAAACGGAAAGTGCCGTCTCGGACCAGCCTGCGCGGACTGCGCAGGCTGATCCGAGACGACACTTTACGCAAATGTCCGAATGCCCCTTTTCGCGTGTTGCAGGCCATATATACTTTACGCGTGAGATACATCATTAATTATTTGTGTTTTCAGAGTCGTCCTGAAAGATCCCTAGAAAGGGGTCACATTGTGACATAATTAATCAAACAACGCCTTGATGCGCCTACACTTCATACGTTAATCCTTAAATGATGATTATCGTCGTTCTTTTACCCGGCGTCAATTTCAGAATCATGTTTACATAACGAGCATGACTGATGATTTAACCCTTTACCACACGACCAATTTTAGACCTGTCCGAATTGAAAGCATTTGCAGAGGACAGTTTCAATGTCGATCATATGAAATGATTTTTCTTTGATAGGGTAGAAAACATTGTGGGAAAAGGAGAAAATGCTGGTTACTAGCATTTTCTCCTTTTCCCACAATGTTTTCAAAATCCTTCTCTATCAGGGGTGTCAAAAGTCGTCATTGTGTGGTAAAGGGTTAACTTAACACCCTTCGGCAGACGCATTACTGACCGGGACACACTTCAATTATCACTTATCAATTTGACCGTTAATCACCACAGTATGGAAAAAACTCGGGATTGTGTGATAAAGGATTAAAAAGAAAAAGTAAAGAAGGAAAAATAAAAAACTGGTTTGGCCAACGTACCATATTCGACCGAAAATAGTGGTCTGGCCATAGCCGGACCGGCCGGACGGCCGACGACAGCTTTGCAAGTTATCTCCTGTTTTTCTCAAAATGTGTTCCACACCACTCTAATAGTTTCGTCTTTACGTCAAATGTTTCCCCTTTTTTATAACTCGTACTTGTATTAATTGTTCAGAGTTTGCCTATACAGTAATTGGGCTAAATGTCTATTCTTTTCTTACGAATATGAAAGTTCGCAACAAATGCATAGCTCAAATCAGGGATCGTATATACATACGATCCCTGCTCAAATACAAACAGCACCTGGCGGTATTCGAACCCGTGTGGAAAAGATCCTCATTCTTTTTTTAAGTTTAAAAGACCGACATCTAACCACTGTGCTAAAGAGAATTTTTTCCCAACGCAGTTGTTAGGTATTGATTCTATACGGAATGAAGATATGCAGTAAGGGAGGAGTGCTCTGTAGCAACCAGTTTTGCAATAAAAACGAAAAATGTAATGAAATATTGCAAAACTCGTTGCGATGACAGAAAATTTATTACATTTCACTTCACAACCAGTTTTGCAATAAAAACGAGAATTGCAATAAAATGATTAAATATATCATATTCGATCGTTTTCCAATCAAAACCAAATTAGAGTGCAATTTAATGTTAAATAGATTATGTAAGACCTAAATTAAGTTACAGAAAGTGCGCTTCAACGACCAATAGGAACATTTCAGGCTAACACTATTAAGGCTTAAATCTTTGAAAACTTTCATAAAGTCGATTTAATACCGTAAACAACATTGAATTTTGACTGTGTCATAAACAATATGTCTTTAACCAGTATTGCAATAAATTATTGTAAAATCCTTGCGATGACAGAAAATTTATTACATTTCACTTCACAACCAGTTTTGCAATAAAAACGAGAATTGCAAAAAACTGATTATATATACCGTATTCGATCGTTTTCCAATCAAAACCAAATTAAGGTGCAATTTAATGTTAAATGGATTATGTAAGACCTAAATTAAGTTACAGAAAGTGCGCTTCAACGACCAATAGGAACATTTCAGGCTAACACTATTGAGGCTTAAATCTTTGAAAACTTTCATAAAGTCGATTAAATACCGTAAACAACATTGAATTTTGACTGTTTCATAAACAATATGTCTTTAACCAGTAATGCAATAAATTATTGCAAAACATGTTGCGATGACAGAAAATTTATTACATTTCACTTCACAACCAGTTTTGCAATAAAAACGAGAATAGCAATAAAATGATTATATATATATCATATTCGATCGTTTTCCAAATAAAACCAAATTAGAGAGCAATTTAATGTTAAATTGGATTATGTAAGACCAAAATTAAGTTACAGAAAGTGCGCTTGAAAGACCAATAAGAATATTTCAGGCTTACACTATTAAGGCTTAAATCTTTGAAAACTTTCATAAAGTTGATTAAATACCGTTAACAATATTGAATATTGACTGCTTAAGAAACAATATCTCAAATCAGTATTGTAATAAATTATTGCAAAACTCGTTGCGATGACAGAAAATTTATCACATTTCACTTCACAACCAGTTTTACTTTATCTATTGAAAAGTAGGCTTACTCTCCATGGGTATACATGTATTTGCGAAATTAGGTTTGGTCATCATTGAACAATTTGAGCTACATGTATGTATGTATGTTGTGCTGGTGTATATACCGGACACAAAAGTTCCATAAAGATTAAAGCATTGTGTGGACTTTTGCAACTGATACAGTGAAGCCTCATCAAGTCAATACAACTAGGCAAAAAATGCTTTCTTTCATGTTTAATGATAATTTCTCATCCAAATTTATGTTTTTTAGCTTGATAGAGCCGCATCATTCAGGCGGTTCTAGAGTGTAGTCCTACCCTTTTCTCTTTTCAGACCCTAAGTCATCTTTTTATCAAACAGGTTATGCCTGGACGTTCATTAAAGTGACTTATTGAAGCTAAAATTATAACACAAAAGTCATGCTCTGGCAAGAGGGAGCTTAATACATCTCCGTGATGCATGACACCAAGCAAATCCTCACACAATTTTAGATCCATAAAATCTGTTTTGTATAACAACACACTGTATCATGAAGTAATTTGGTCCTTTGACATGCAGAAAATTGACCAATAGCGAAAGGTTTCGGCTCAGGTCAGCCTGCGGGGACTGCACATGCTGACCTGGGTCGATACTTTTTACGGATTCATTAAGCCCCCTTTTACAGAACATGGTTCAAATTAAGAAATTAAAATCTGACAGAAAACCATACTCGCAAGGTTCAGCTGTAAGCATCTTAAAGGCATACTTAAGGGTATTGAAGGCGAGTTTCATTCGAAATATTCCGGTGCTTGATTGTATTGATTGATTGTATAGTTTTTAACGCCCTTTTCAACGTTATTTCAGTTGTATGGCTGCATTGAGAAAAAAAAAAAAAAAAAGAAAAAAAAGCTCAGCCTGCGCAATCCGCGCAAGCCGATCTGGGTGGAATATATTTGTTATTTAGCCAATATTCTACTTGTCAAAGGACCAGTGTTCCTCGTGACTAAGTCGGTTGTTATACAAAGAGGGAAATTATGCATCTGTGATTATAAGATGACTTGCTTGGTATCATGCATTACGGAAAGGCATCAAACCCCCTTTTGCCAGAGTATAGCTCATATCTAGCTGAAATTTTCTCTTTTCAACAATATGCTCACCGACGAGGAAAGAGAGGAAATTGCTTGTGTGATAAAACCAATAAAAAACGTCGACAAAGTCGACTGATACTGTCATAGAATTGAAATCGTATTGAAAGTGCCGTAAAACACCTTAAAACCCAAAGGGCTGTAAAAAATTGTTCAGCTGTGCCGAGACAGCGACGATCACAGATTTGCCGTGACCAAGATTCGAACCTGAGATGTCACGGCCACAACGCGAAGCACTTACCACTATACGATCACGGCTCTCACTACTGAACTGATATAATCTCAGTCTTTGAAACTATTTAAACATGAAAGAAACAGACGCTTTGCTACACAATCCCGAGTTTCACCACCCCTAAAGGAGAAAACTTTTGAAAACGTTGCGAGAAAAGGAGAAAATACTGGTCAATATTATTTCAGTTGTATCGCTGCACTGAGCAAGGCCGGGTAGCTCAGTGGTTAGCGTATCTGACTCGTGACCTGGAGGTTGCGGGTTCGATATCCGATTTCGGAGAACATTCCTTCCGGCGATTTTTCGCCTTTCATCTCTGCTGCATTTGAGAAAAGTAGTCAGTGGCTTTGGAAAGAAAGTTGTGTCAGTACTGTTGTGAAAAAGCCAGGAAACACGCTGGTGCGTCACTGACCGCCAGACAAACCAAACAAAGTCACTGCACTGCACCTATCTGTGTTTTCCTGCAGTTCTTTTCATCAGTGCTTCGCATAATATCTTTCCCAAGCAACTGGCTGCTTTCTATCGCTAACCATCGGTGATCACCTGTCGCAATGACTATCATCAGTCCTCGGAAAGAAATTTGTCGAGTGGGTATTTGAACTAGCAACCCTTGTTCTGAAGTCCTGTACTCTACCGACTGTGCTACCGAGGCTCGGCATATTCCAGCGCCCTGTGATAGAACTATGATACTAAAATGACAGAAAAGCAGAAAAGAAAGAAAATTAAATTTTCCCTACATGCCAAATCTTTAAAATTGCATCAAATATGTTAAATTTTTGTGCAACTTCCAAAGCCACAGGTCCTGGTAGAGGATTATCGTTTTAAGTTCTTAATCTTGACTGACTAGATTTTCAAGTCATGAGATAATCGCAAAATTCAGCAACATATTCTTATTGTGTTCTACATAAAACGTGGGATAAAACAGTAAGAAACGGTGCAACAGAGAAACAATAAATTGAGACAAAAATGTAAGTTTTATACAAATCACTGCTAGATTTCGTCTTATTTCGTTTCGTTCTCGTTTTATTCCGTTTCATTTTATTTCGTTGCGTTTCGTTTCGTTGCGTTTCGTTTTGGTTCCGTTTCTTACTTTATAGGGACCCTCACCTGTTGAACCATTATATAGTTTGTCAAAATCCTCCGGGGCCAACAATAGTGCTTACCAATGGGTTACAAATATGCTCCATTTTTTTGTCAGTTACACCTGAGTCGCTCTCGTAGAAAAAGGGGTTCAATGCATCTGCAAAATGTATCGGCCCATGTCAGCTTGCACATTAGATTTTCAAGTTTGAATTAAAATTTATAATTCAAACGTGAAAATCTAATCATCCCAAACCAGAGAGCCTGGATGTATGATACTGGGTATACAGCATCAACTCATTGACCTTTACAAAGCTCTTATGAAGCTCTATATGTCAAAAATGGCTCTTCCCAAGAGTCAGATAGTTTACATAAATGGCTTGGATCTCGGGTTCACGAGGGCCCCAAGGCCATTTTTTATCTTGTTTGAATGAAACATAGGGTCACGACTCACGAAGCCAAATCATTAACGATTTGAGGACCTCCGACGACGTAGAGCCCGACTTAATCCTTTCCCAAACGACAAATTCAAATCCGAAACATCTGCAGACGACAAATTCAACGTTGGTAAAATTGAGCAACAGTTCTCTGATAGGGCACTGCAGGAAATATTGTGGGAAAGGAGAAAATGCTAGTTACCAGCAATTTCTGCTTTTTCCACATGGTCTTCAAAAATCCTCTTTCCCTGGGTCATGAAAACCAGGGATTGTTTGGTAAAGAGTTAAGTAAAAAAAAAAGAACAAATTTGCTTGTTGCATTTATAGTTTATGTTGGACCAATGGATTCCAGATCTATCACGTTAGCCATTTAGGCTGTCAAACAACCCCGAATTTAAACTTCTCTTATAGTATTAGTGATAAAGCTGTAAAAATGATGTGGGAATACATATAGAATAAAACACTGGTGGCCCGTATTTTCACCTTTTCCACCAAATTGTTTGAAATTCCGCCATTTTGTCCATTTTTTTTCGTTAGCAATCATTTTCAGTTTGGACCAACCTTTGAATATGCATAAAATTTGGCAACATTCTGTTACTCTTTATACCCCACAACGAAGTGGAGAGGGTATACTGGAATCACCATAGCTGTGTGCCGTCCGTTAGTCTGTTCGTAGACACAAATTTGTCCAGCGAAATACTCGGACAGTTTTTAAGGTACTCAACTCAAATTTACACACAGTGTTTCTATACATATGAAGTTGTGCATGTGCAATTTTCATGACCCTGCTGCGATTTATTGCGGAATTATCTCCCCTAGAACTTTTTTCAACTCTTACTTTAGTACTAAACCATTCTGCATTCTGTGACATAGACCTGTTTTGTGACAAGGAGCTGGTGGGGGGGAGGGTATGATCACGTTAAGAGATAGCTCTAGTTAGCAATCTAATTTGGTTTTGATTGGAAAACGATCGAATATGATATATATATATAAAATCATTTTATTGCAATTCTCGTTTTTATTGCAAAACTGGTTGTGAAATGAAATGTAATAAATTTTCTGTGATCGCAACGAGTTTTGCAATAATTTATTACAATACTGATTTGAGATATTGTTTCTTAAGCAGTCTAAATTCAATGTTGTTTACGGTATTTAATCGACTTTATGAAAGTTTTCAAAGATTTAAGCCTTAATAGTGTTTAGCCTGAAATATTCTTATTGGTCTTTGAAGCGCACTTTCTGTAACCTAATTTAGGTCTTACATAATCGAATTTATTAAATTGCACTCTAATTTGGTTTTGATTGAAAAACGATCGAATATGGTACATATAATCATTTTATTGCAATTCTCGTTTTTATTGCAAAACTGGTTGTGAAGTGAAATGTAATAAATTTTCTGTCATCGCAACGAGTTTTGCAATAATTTATTGCAATTCTCGGTTTTATTGCAAAACTGGTTGCTACAGTGCTCTCCCGTAACACACTCCCTCTTAAATGTCATCATTTTGATGACACAAAGCTTTACTAGGCAGTTGTTCTTTTTTTTTCTGTAGACAACAAATGGCTCAATGGCCACTCCCGGGCGAGCCCCCATCCTTCGAACATAAAGTTCGCAACAAATGCATAAGTAAAATACAAACCGCACCTGGCGGGATTCGAACCCGTGTGATCATCATTTATTGAAGTTTAAAAGACCTACACCCCAACCACTGAGCTAAAGAGAATTCTCCCCAACGCAGTTGTTAGGTATTGACTCTATACGGGATTAAGCTATGCAATAAGGATGGAGTGATCTCCCGTAACACTTTCATATTCAAAAACAGGAAATATGCAAAAGGTATTAATCGCAAAAAGAACGAAGTACTTTTAGATTAAAATTTACACTATGAATATAGGTGGGAAAAAGGGAATAATACAAGGGATTTCTCGTATACCAGTGACTTAAAAAAGTTAGCTGAGCACTACATAATCAGCATTAATAAGTCAGTTTCAAAAGATTGTGTTATTACGAATAATGAATGTTTCATAAAATTATGACTTGGCCAAAACTACTCAAGAAAATTCTGAATTTCAAAGCTAGTCACATGATGAGCTGCTTTCGTTCAATTGATTGAGGATTATTTTCTGTCGTTTCCATCAACTGAATATTTAGATTAGCTTAAATGATGCTGCTTAGATCAATTGACATCTTAGACATATTCAGCTCAAGGAAAGAACATCCTACCATATTGTCAATATAACCTTTCTTTTCAATCAACCATACGATAGATAGACAGACGGACAGACTGACTGACCTACAGTTCGTTTGATGATAAGTCTTTCATGATTGCCTTTGTCTAGTAGATACGTTGGCGATAAGCCGTTTAAATTGCGCCTCTTAATTGTAAATGATTACTTTTGTGTATAGTTCATTCAACTTAATTGCGCATATTGAAACAGATTAGCAGCAATAACATGTAGGTTGTTATTTTCATGAATTTATAATCAATCCATAACGAATTTTCATGTTCGAGACGTGAACTTTGTTAGCCTGATTTTGGACATATAATTTTTTAAGTTGGGCGAGAGCCTTCGAATTCTGTGAGCTGGTCCATGTTTTCATAAGTTTGGGGCGAGTTGCCTTCGGTGTGGGGCGAGTTGTCTTCAGTTTAGGGCGACTTGTCTACTTAATGTGGGGCGAGTTGTCTTGGGGCGAGTTGTCTTTGGGGCGAGTTGCCTGTAATTCCATCGGATCGCCCGAGATATGCCGAATGGTGAGTAAGTTACGGAATTAGCCGAGTCCTAAATTCTACGGAATTAGCCGAGCCCTAGATTCAACATGGATGAAATGTGACGAATCCTAGAAAGAAACAGACTGTGATGTAGACAAAGCTGTTGAAAATTTTAGAGTATGATGAAAAGTATTCTGATTGTTTTATGTTAGTTTTATTATGATGTCAGGTATCAGCTTTCCATCACATGTGAATATGGTTTTGCTAAACATAACCAAAGCAGAGACGCAAAGTGTTGAAGATGTCGGATATGTCCTATAGATACAGTCGTTTAGGCAGTAACGGATCGCTAACGAAATTATCACTGCGTACGTTTTTAATCCATCATATATGGGATAATAAATGATACCATTCGACAGCAAAATATGTGATCTTTCAAAAGCAGTCCACATTTTTAGCTGAAAAATCGTTTTACGATAAAAAATACCTTCTTTTTCAAAGACGCTAATTAGGTCAATAGCGGATAGCTTTGGGTAGTAACGGATAGTATAGACTAATGTAGTTGAGGGGTCATCTCAAATCAGTCTGAAAGCTGTCAAGTGCCGTAAATCTACAATTAAATCGTTGGTGGTGCACTTTTGATATATTTACATGGATCCAGAGTTTGATTCACAGACAGGCCAAGATTGTTTTTAACATTTAACAATTTTAGTCGTAGTCTCAGCACTACCTACCTTCAGTCTGAAGGCTTGCTCTGATGTTATTTTTGTGATTGGGTCTCCGGAGTGGAGAAACAATCAAAAAATAACATCGGAGCTCTCCTTCGGATTGAAGGTAAGCACTACCCAGCCAATCCAGTTGCAAGGAAGGTTTTTTTTGTGTGCCGTAATTGTAATTGAAAAGGCCACGAAATAGACTGTAAGGTTAATTGGCTTCAGTAAAATGGTTGAAAGTAGAAAACAGCATCCTTTTTAAATGGTATTTGAAAAGGGGGGGGGGGCAATTTCAAGGCATAAGTCAGAGATAAAGAGTGGTAAACTACATCAGTTCACTGTTTAATGATATCGAATGTTGCACTCAAGTGGAATTTTAAAACAGTATAAACTAGTCAAACCGGTATACTGACACATTCATGAATCAGTAACCCATGGTTGTGTCAGTAACTATATTAATTTCTGTCTCCCATTATATGATATTCTTTTTAGGTGAAATTTGAAAAAAAAAAAGTTTTGACTGTAAGTGAGAATTCCTCATGATCAGCATTTTCACCATTTTTTGCTTCATTGTTTTCACTGAAAGCTCATAAAAAACAAACATGCTCTCTAGAAACACTCCAGCCAATAGTTTGACATCATTAACGTACAACACAGTTTGTTCCCAAATATTTTGTTAGTACAGGACATCATCTTTCTTCATCAATATGAAATAAACAGGTTTGTATTGCATGGAAATCAATGTTGCGCAACTTGATCATAATGAGCACTTTCATCAATTGTCAGTTTTTTTTTCGAACCAAACATGTACATGTATGTTAAAATCTGTCTTAAATTATATCTGAGGATGGCTGTTTATTCTTTTGTAAGGAATATCAATGAAACAATCCACAACCATACAAGGAAGATGAAACCAATTAAAGAAGGCACAGCAAGTTAGTTGTTGCAGATATGCTAGTTAGGACAACAGTTTTACCTATTGATACAGAATACAGGGGGGTGCAAAAGTAGGTATACAGTGTATAATATGTCACTAATTATACACTGTATACCTACTTTTGCACCCCCTGTATATTGAGTAAAGTGTGCCATACAAAGAATATCTGTCTGATGGGAGGGGGGGTGGTTACAACATATTTTGGCAAGTTATTTGCTTCAAAAGAGGAGGGTTTTCAGTTATATAATGCAGTTACAGCTAATTGTATGCTGCTTTATACTAAAAGCTCCATGGTAAGATGTAAAAAGCTTTGACTGTCTGATGAAATCCCAGATACAGTTCTTAGAATAAATAATCAGTAACCTGAATATTCATTACACTGCCTTTTGGCATTGAAGACATCGTTTTATTTAGCTCTTTAAGCATACAACAATGTTTTAGACTGCTCCAAAATGAAAGCATTTGCAGCTCTAGGACAAATTATAATTATATGGCTCAAATTACTGTTTCTAAAAAGTTTGCTATACCTTGAGGGAAGTAAAAGGAGAAAATGATGGTTACAAGCATTTTCTCCTCTTATCACGATGTTTTCAAGACTCTAGTTGCTTAGGCATATAATTATATCTGCTACAGTCCGCAATAAATCATAAAAACAACTTGTCAATGACCTAAGTCTTAGTGGCAGATGACCTATAGTTAAACCTGCTACATCAGATATTATATGATTTTTTTGTTGATCTGTGACCATTTTATGTAGAGTTATATCAGATATCAATAAATCTGGAATCCACAGTAGACAAGCATTTTTGTCATTCATATTGGAGTATTCTCTATTGACCAATAACTTTGTTTTTGTTTCAGCTTGTGGTGGCTTTATTTCAAAGGCACAATAGCCTTGAATTACTGAGTTTTCTGTCAAAACAGTTGCAATGCCACTGCATGCAGAACTGAGGGTTGATTTTTCTTTGTTGAAGAAGACAGTTATCAGATGGTTCAGTCATGAGTACCTGAAACAAGACAAAGCTTCATATAATTAATGCACAAATTCACACTGGCCTTGCTTGAGCTTTTACCACTTACATTTACTGTTTTTTTTTTGTAAAAGGTCTATTTATCTGTTGATATAAGTGCTAGTGGCACTAAATTTCCACCATGCATTGGTCACAATGACCATAATTATTACAATTTATGCAAGATATAAACTAGTCTACAAACACTTTGATCAGAGATGAAGATCAACACACCCTAAGGTGCAGTTTTGACAAGATACCTGGTTTTAACCAATACCAGATATACATAAACCCCTTTATCACAAAGTACAGTTCCTGATTTTACAGTGACCTATATTTAATATTTTCTAGACCTTCATCCTCATTTTAAAAAGTTACAGATTAAGTTCAATTCACATTTTACGTTGGTTTGACAGTCAACATTGATTTTGGGAAGGCCCCTCTGAAGTTCTGCATATAAACATTACCTCGCAAGGCTGATCCGCTACTGACCAAATCGGGTGTGGTATCTTTAGGTCAATATTCAATGTCACGCGTTCATACATGGAGCTGGTATTCTTTGTGGTAAAAGAAGACATATTTATATACCATTTCATACCAAAAACTCGTGATTTAAACTTTACATACCTGAAAATTTGATTGAAGGTTTCGTCTGCTGTATTTTTTCCTGCATTAAAAAAAATTGAACTTCCGGTTGCCCCATTTTGGTTTTTGAGAGATTAGAATACCGTCACAAATGCATATTGTGAAAAAAACATCATCAATCTATCGTGGAAATATCATTCTTTTCAATGGTACATGGATTTGTTCTATTACATGCCGACAGAAGATTTTCTCTGTAAAACATTAACGACCTATCCGCTATACCCCAAGATCCGCTACTGCCTAATCGACTGTATGGCGGAAATAGGGGTCTGTGCAAGTTGGGTCTACGTGTCTGACATCCACAATTTTGCTCCGAAAAGCATGATTGCTTTGTGGGGGGGGGGGGGAAATCACGTATTAGCAGCTATTTCAATATTCAGAGTAAACTTCACAAATAAAGCACCAAATCATTTCAAAACACAGGAGGGAACATTCTGAGCCCTACCTTCAGTCTGAAGGCTTGCTCCGATGTTATTTTTGTGATTGGGTCTCCGCAACCCTTCACAGCAGCCCTTCTTTAATACCATCTGGAAATCTCAAAATCTTACCGGTCATTTTAGTTGGCTTAATGTGTCTTTAATCTGCTTGTCAGCTATGAAAACGGACATGAATCGATAGATAAATGATTAAACTTCACCTTGACACCAAGTTTTGTCCAAGGTTTTCATTGATCCTTTTGTTATTTACCATTTATTTGACATAAACACATCTGGCTAATTTGTAAATAAACACTAATTATAAATTCAATTAACTGTGCATGCGTGGTCAATTTGATTTGAAAAAATTGATATTGTGTGATTGGCAATTTAAGTGATAAATACGACTCCTCATAAATGAAATACATCCAGTACATTTAGTTTTCCTTTCAATGCCCAAGCTGATAACACAGAAGCCAATAACTTGTGGAAAAAAAAAGAACTTTACTGTACCGGAAGTGACTTCCAAAACATGCACAGTAAATGTCAAGCCTAATTTTGACTTCCTGGGAAGTAGGTCAATGGATATTTACATTCTGAAATAATGGAATTACAAGGAGGTAACACTGTCATTTTTTAATTATTTCAGTGTTTTTGTAAAGATTAATCATTAGTCTATCGATTCAGGACCTTATTATTCACTGACAAAGAAAAGATCGACGCATAAGCCATTTGAAACGATGCCAGTATTTTAATTTTTCACTCCAGATGGGTCACAAGAGTGGCTGCTGCGGGGGCTGGTGGAGAAATAATCACAAAAATAACATCGGAGCTAGTCTCCGAATCGGGGGTATCTCTGAGCCCTTTACCACACAATGCTGTGTTTTTACAACCCTTAGAAAGAAGGCATTTGAAAATACTTTGGGAAATGAGTAAATGCTGGTACAGTCCAGTCGACTAATCCTGCAGGTTGGCTAAACCTGCGCACGTTTTGTAAAGTCCTTACCTGCGAAACACATGTTGCAAACTGTCGTCTGTTTCATGACGGTAGATCTGAATCAGGAAGCCTCTCATCCAATAAAAGTAAACATTTCTGTCCAAACCAGGACTAAAATTGTGTCTGTAAATTATGTCAGAAGTTGGCAAAACTAGCCCGCCTACTTTATGCAAAGCCTGAAATTGAAGATGGTGTTTCCTTTAAATGCAGGAACTGTGACCTAAATTAGTTAGTAAAATCCAAATTTGTCAGTCAGTTACAGCATTATAAACTTTAACATTTGAATTTTTTTATTCATCTACATAGTGTTTTATTTAGTTCATTTTTTACTTTGACTATGACCATTTTATTTAAACCAAAATCGGCAGTAAATCACGGTATCAAGACAGTTCCCAGACAAGACAGTTCCCAGACACAACTTTTCGAGACAGTTCCCTGACACTTTTGAAGACAGTTCCCCGACACTTTTCTTTATGTCAAATAACCTTTTGCTGACAATTATGATTGAAAATAGTGAGATATTAGAAATATTTATGGATTATTGATGTTGTGATCAGATTATTTGTACCTTGTGAAGACGAATTCTATATGCACATTGGCGGGTATTTATTCTTTCATGAGTGTATTCACAATGATTCACAATTGTCATGAAAATAAAAAGAATTTTAAGAAGACTGTTAGCCAGCGTGAAAGTTGATAAAAGGAAATGTTTCAAGATTATTTGGAGTTAACTCTCTAAACTCCTTTTGATAATTTGTATTTTAGTTATGTGTATTCCTTTATGTTTTATAGAAATACATTAGAGGGAGCAAGAGAGAGGCGAGGAGGGTTACTTGAGTGAAATACTTTTTCTGTTTACCTTGTACACTCGGTCCATAATCCTAATATTTCAAATACATGTATATTGTATGAACCATTTGGCAAAATGTAGTGTATTTCGATACTGTGTGGTATTTTGTGACGAAAGGCTGTCAAACTGTTACTGAAAAAAAAAAAAAGTGCTGAGTGATAGAAAATTATTGACATTTGATGAGGCCATCATAGAAAATTACATACAATCTCACGGTGACCAAATGTACTCGGCAATCACAAACACTCCAATCAGTCACAAAAGATCTTTTATTCATGAAATCCCTCATCAACCATTTTATCATGATAATTGTCGTTTGACATCGAACAAAAGTGTCGGGGAACTGTCTTCAAAAATGTTGGGGAACTGTCTCCAAATCTGTCGGGGAACTGTCTCGAAAACTTGTGTCGAGGAACTGTCTTGTTTGGGAACATGTTGCCCTACTTTTCTTATTCAGCCTGTAAATGCCTTTCGGTTTTATGAAACAGACTACTTGTATGTGCTGTATTTCAAGTGTTTACATTTCTGTTTTAAAACACATGGTTTTCATCCAGTTTAAACCATTAGAATTTCGATGCAACAACTTTTTTGGATTACTGCTCAGGATTAGCCAACAAAAATAGAGTTGCAATGGTATGTAGGGCTCCGTGATTTAGACAGTTTTGTGCGATCACGCTAAAATGAGAATTTAACTTGAATGTCACAAATAAGGCTTTCAGTTAGGATGATTCTTAAATTTTTTTGAGTGGTAAAGAGTTCTACAATAAAACTACATTTACTTCTTTTTAATTTGAAGAGGATTGACTGTGAAAGATGAGTCATGGCATCTTATTACACTTTTGTAATGGCAAAAATAAGGCATTCCTGTTTCTTTTACCTACTAAGTTCTGAGATGCATTGTTGAGGACGGATGTGGAATGTTTTATAACACCTTTTAACACAAATACCTGAAGATGTTAAATATCTTAACAAGTACGGATCGCATATATTCACTTCCATTTTTAGCACTACATTCTGAAAAACAAACCAGATCCAAGCAAGGAACCGAAGTAGGGGACAAAAGTTCCGTATCTGATCATATATAAAAATGTTATCACATGACTCTGCCTTATCAGCATTAATAGTGACTTCATTTCTAAGTTAAACTCTATATATTTTTTATATTTGGTTAGTAATTCTTCTGATACGGTACCCTTTGTCCCAGTTCACTAAGGCAGTGGTAGACTTAGTCCCACATTGGTAGAGAATCATAGCTTAAGGATTTGTTATTGAAGGATCTTTACACTATATGTTAGATCTAGTCGCATTTCTGTCTAAGAAAGTTTCAGGCCTTTTTATCATATGCTGCCTTTTTATCATACACTATTCTTGGTCTCTTAAGAGAACTGATAAGTATCCACAACATAGGTTTCTTTGGAGAAAAAAGTATGTCTTTCAGATGTGATTAGGCCCCAAGACCTTGACCTCTGTACTGTTTTGTAAAACTTGGGTAGAAGAAAAATCAAGACAAAAAACCACCAACAAAAATGTGAAGGATGATAGGGTCCTTTTTCTCATCGTGTCAATGATTCTAAATATGCCTTACATCAGAGTAGAATTTTTTCATGATATATCAAATTAATACTAACCCTTAAAGCACCTTTCACTTCTATACTCGCAAACGTGGATATAAACGTGTCAAAAAATTTGCGAATTACCTGTTACAGACATTTTGCCTATGGAAATGTTTGCGAATTCAAGACGCTCATGTGGTGTAGAGTTAAGAATTATTCCTCTGATTTTAATATACTGGTAGGTGGGGAAGCAGCCAGTGGCTCTGACAGAGTGTTGTGTGAAGTTTGAAATTTTAGGGACAAATGGATAGGATGCGGTAATGTGACAAAAATAATCTTGAAAATATAGACAATCCCTAGACAAAACAAATTTGTTTAAATAAACCTTGTTGTTCCAATTTTACAAACTTGGTTGTTTTGAAAGTCATCTTGAAAAGTGCTGCATTTTTTGTTTAGAGGCTAACACTTCACCAGAAGACAAATTGTTAGACTTGTTTTAACAGAAAGGGTTTGCAGGCAACAGATTAAACATGGCTTTAATCATATAATTTGTCATAGAGATGAGAAGAAAACATTGTGGGAAATGAAAAAAATGCTGGTTATGTTTGCTCACAGTGTTTCCTGAATCCTCATTCATTAGGGCCAGTAAAACATGTGATTATTTGGTAAAGAGAATTGAATTATGGTTACTGTAAATATACTACTTTCAGTACTTTATTCCAGGTTGTTCAGTATGAACTCCACAGGCCAGGATGACCAATATATTTCCCGTTTAATCCAGTGTGCCATAGATGAATCTGAAGAAAGAAACAGGACAGGTACATAAAGAGATACACTTTCGTGATTTTTTTTTTTAAACATTCTATTGTTGAAGGTTTCTTTTGAAAACATTGTAGCAAAAGGAAAAAAATTGCTCATCCAGGGTTTTCCCTGGACTTTCTAGTGTGGAGGTCAGTCATTTGACCCCCTTTAAATAAATAAAAGAAGGCACACATATAAATTTTGGGGGTCTTTTAGAAAATTTTGGGTCCAAATTTAGAGAAAAAAAACAGTCAGGGAAAACCTGCTTATCATATTCATTTATTGAACCTTAGTTCATATATAAATAATTCAATATTAGTTTTTTTCATGAACATTGGCGAGTTCTGATTGGCTGAAAATGTTTTTTCATAGCTCCATGAAAAAAAAATCAGCAGTGCTGGAACTACTTTTGCAGTCAAACTAATGTAAACAAACATGTGTACGAGATTTCATAATGTTTTTCGTTCTGATTTTATAGCGAGTCCGAAGTTCAAATTGCTAGACTCTAGCTGAATTTATTTTTTCTGAATACTGAAAAAAAAAAAAATCCAACAGTAAATTCAAAGAGAGAGCTGAAAACTCTGCTGGGTTTAAACAATCTTATTTTCAACTGAATTCTAGCATATTGAACTTTTAATAATAAATCCACTCAGTCTGCAAATGTTCAATACTATAATGACGTCATGAATTACGTCATTTTTACGTCATGAAGGAGCTGTTTTACCGCGCTATGAAATATCAATGAAAAGGACAGTAAATAAATACGCAATGTTGGATTTACAAAAAAAGAGCAGTTAGTATTATTTAAGTGCATATTTGTTGTCTCTGATATTGAATTATAAGGAATGAAGAGAATGTTTTTTGTTTTCATGGAGGTATGGAAAAAAAAAAACCTAATCACACTTTTGTATGAAACCTCTTCGCGGCTTCATACAGTGTGATTAGGTTTTTTTTTCATACCTCCATGAAAACAAAAAACATTCTCTTCATTCCTTAATTATTAATACATTTCAAGGATGATTTGAAAGTCGCTGGCTTGAAATTGATTTCAGAAAGATAAGAATTTCTAATAGCGAAAACTTAAACTAATATAACTTAGATTTTCATTAGGGTAATCCATCCATCATTAATTTATGATCATGATCCTTCAGAAGGTCATTAAGATTTGATTGCAGATGCAAACATTCAGTAACCTTATTGTATGTTCAGGGTCATTTAATGCTTGCATCTGCCCTGAAATCTTAATGACCACCTGAAGTATTATGATCATAATTTAATGATGTATGATTAACCTTAAGCTGTTGATTGGATTTATACATACAATTATAACATGGGATTGCTTTGTAAATACTTATGTAAAGTCTAGTAATCTGGTCATGACATTGTGTACTGGTTCCTGTCCTTCAATTCATCCAATTGATTGTCTACTCTGAAAACAGAGCCCGCCCGGGTGGCTCAGTGGTGAGCGTGTCGGACTCATGACCTGGTGGTTGTGAGTTCGATACCCGGTTGAGGCGAACTTTCTTTCCGGCGTATTTTCGCCTCTCACCTCTGCTGAAGCATGTGAGAAAAGTAGTCGGTGGCTTTGGAAAGAAAGTTGTGTTAGTACTGGTGTGAGAAAGCCAGGAAACATGTGCGTCACCGACCGCCATGATATGACCTTAGCTGTTAAAGTGGCGTTAAACCCCAATACAACCAACCAACTACTCTGAAAACAGGGATGTCAGGGTTTTCTCACAGCTGATCGATCTTCATATTTTTATTTTTCTTCCTCATTTTCAATCTTTTTGTTTTGTGTCACATTGTGAAGGAAGTTTGTAAGACTCAAGCCTTTACTAAACAATCCCATGTTTTAAGACCCTGAGATAGAAGGCCTTTGAAAACCATGGGAAAAGAAAAACTTCTAACAAGCTTTTTTTCACAATGTTTCCACCCCATCAAAAAATATCCCATCATTTGAGCCATATTTAATTTTTTTTCAGTAAATGTTGTGGATTTATGAAAAAAAAAAAATTGTTGTCTAGTAAAGTATTAACTCTGTACCACACAATCCCGACTTTAAACGACCCTGGGAAAAAAGCCTTTTGAAAACATTGTGGGAAAAGGAGAAATTGCTGGTAAACCAGCATTTTCTCTGTTTCCCACAATGTTTTCTACCCTTCTTAACCCTTTACCACACAATAACGCCTTTTGACACCCCTGATAGAGAAGGCTTTTGAAAACATTGTGGGAAAAGGAGAAAATGCTGGTAACCAGCATTTTCTCCTTTTCCCACAATGTTTTCTACCCTATCAAAGAAAAATCATTTCATATGATCCACATTGAAACTGTCCTCTGCAAATGCTTTCAATTCGGACAGGTCTAAAATTGGTCATGTGGTAATGGGTTAAACCAAATTTCAATTTTTCAGTTACAAATGCTTTCAATTTGGACCAGTCTATAATTCTGTTGTTTTGTAAAGGATAAAATTAATTACTGTTGATTGTTGGTTCCTGGTGCCTTATGTGCATTACGATGCCTGCACATTTGCAAAGGTTGAGGTTGTTTATCATCGGATTTGAACCTGGAACCTGATTTGAGAGGGTGATGCTCTTCCATACCCTACTGTTCTCCTGACCCCTTTCTTCCTTTCTCTTTACTTGTTGATGTGGGGAAAACCTAAAATACAGGTAGTGAGTTGTTAGCTCTTCACATTTGAGAATCATAACACACGACAAGGCAAGACAAGGACTGTAATCACACTTCTAAGGAGAATTTAAACCCTTTACCCTTTGTAACCTTTTGTGTTTTAAGGACCCAAAGTAACCAGCATGTTCTCTTTTTCTCCACGATGTTTTTTACACTGTTACAAAGAAAATATAATCCTTTAAGCAATCTGTAATTCTTTCACTGCAAACGCTGGCTATTTGGACAAGACTAATATTTTGTAGTTTTGTAAAGGGTTAACCCTTTACCATACAAGAAAATGTTTGACTCATGTTTAATGAGACAATTTGTAGAGGAGATACTAAACATGGTTCAAATGAGGAACATTTCTTTTTGAAAGGGTAGAAAACATTTTGGGAAAAGGAGAAAATGCTGGTTACCAGCATTTTCTTCTTTTCTCAAAATGTTTTCAAAAGCCTCCTTCCTCCGAGTCGTTAAAAGTCTGCATTGTGTGGTAAAGGGTTAATTTAAACATTTACCACACAATCCTGACTTTCAAAGACCATGCTGAAAATGTCTTTGAAAATATTGTGGGAAAAGGAGAAATATAACCAGCATTTTCTACTTTTTCAACCATGTTTTCTACCTTGTCATATGAATATTCTGTCATTTCAGCCACATTTAATATGTTGTCCCCAAATGCTTTCTATTTCGACATGCCTAGAATTTTTTGTGTAGTAAAATGTTAAGAGTATAGATGATTAGAATTTATTGGTAGAGTTTGAAATTTGTGTTACAATTGTCAAAAGAGTGACTATTTGCCTCTTCCTGTGTTACCTTTCAACAATAGTGTTTGTGAACCAGGAGAATTTAGTGCTGGTAACTAGGATTTTCTCCTTGTCCCACATTAATTTCTACCTGTTTAAAGACAAAAATTCATCTTTTGAGCCACATCTGTCATCTAAAATGCTTTCAGTTTGGTTAAGTCTCATATGTTATTGTTTGATTAGAGTCAACCCTTTCTCACACAACAAATTTTAGACCTATTCAAATTCAAAAGATCTTAAGATGTAAAAGTCTAAGTTGGTACATACAAGCTTACGTTCTCTGGTAAGGTAGAAAACAAAGTGGGAAAAGTAGAAAATGCTGGATACCAGCATTTTCTCCTTTTCCCACATTGTTTTGAAAAGCCTTCTTCTTTAGGGTCGTTAAATCTCGGGATTGTGTGGTAAAAAGTTAAATGTTTTACATGGTGACAAAATTTGAGCCAACAAAAAACAGCACTGCAACAAATACATCTTTCCCAAATGACACATTTTGCATTTATCAAAATTGAAAGTGTCTGCGGACAACAAAATTCAAAATTGGTGCCAGTGAGCAGAAGTTCACAGACATTGTAGAAAAAAAATTTGGGTAAAAGGAGAAAAGCTAGAGAAAATTCTCTTGAACCACAAATGTTTTCAAAAGCCTCTTTCCTTAGAGCCTAGAAAACAGGGAATTGTTTGGTTTACTCTATACCACACAATCCCGAATTTTAACAACCCTGAGAAAGAAGCCTTTTGAAAACATTGTGAGAAAAGGAGAAAATGCTGGTAACCAGCATTTTCTCCTTTCTCCCACAATGTTTTCTACCTTTTCCAAACCAAATTTAAATTTTTCAGTAACATTTATTTTGTTGTCTGCAAATACTTTCAATTTGGACAGGTCTATAATTTTGTCGTTTGGTAAAGAGTTAAGGGTTAAATGAGTTGTTTCTTTTTCAGGAATATCAAACCCTTTGCCAATCCAAGAGGTTTGTGTCCAGAGTTCTAGCACCGCTTTCATACAGAGATCCTTTGGGGCCAACGATCCCTTCTGCCTGAACACAACACTGCATGTACCCACAACTAAAAATGAGGAATATGTTGTCACAAATGGATCTGCACAACTTTTGGTTAAAGAACAGGATTATTCTCTGTTTAATCTCCAAAAACCTGTAGCACCCTTCAGTACTGTAAATAATTCAACTCTAAAATTGAAAAACTTTGCTTATAATGAAACTGGGTTACATTCTAATGTAGCAGCTTATCTGGAAGACAATACAGAAGAAGTAATAAAGAGGAAGAATTTGGAGAATCATTACTTCAACTTGTTTATGGCTAGAGAATGCGAGAGACGGGCTGCTTCAGAACAGATCGATGAGAGAGTCGATGCAAAGAAAGTGAGTGGAAAAAAAAACTCGAAAGATAGATCTAGTTCCTTTGCGAAAAAATACTTTTGTCCTGCTAATACAACTGGAGTAGTGAATAAAGAGATTATGAACGCTGAAGTGAAAACATCCAAAACAACAAAAATCTGCCATACCGATGAACCAGGAGATGAGGAAAATGTGAACACTGAAAGTGAGTCTCAGTGCAGTAGTGTTGAAGAAAATTCAATTTCTGGAACTGAATCAAAAAATTCCCAACAAGGAAATCCTAATACAATTCTCAAAGAAGCGGATGAGTTTAAAAATATAAGAGAGGTAATAAGAATTATAAAAGAACTGAATGAAGACGATTTAAATCAAGATAAAAACTGTGTGAATGCGTTAGAGCCAGATTTAGTGCTGCTTTGCAAATTCTGTGGTTTATTTTATCCCAGCGATTCAGAGCTTGATAGTCATATGGATAGCGAACATCCTAAGAACGAGATCAACAACAGTTTTCATGAGCATGAGAAGGAATATTTGAGACTCAGTGAAGAACTCCTGAAAGAACAAAGAGCTCAGAGAGCCCAGGAACAGAATCAAGTAAGTTTAATTGTAAGAAGTTGTACTGGCAGTGTTCTGTCAAGGTAGGGAATCTTCGGTATTGTCCTACTTACATTTGTTTGTTTTGTTGGACTTGGTGTTTAATGCCATTTTCAACATTATATGAGATATATTGCAGTGGCTAGTGCACCTGTCCATGGTTTCCAGGAGTTTCACGAGTGTGAAAGGTCTCTGTCCAACTCGGGAAAATTTGGAAAATCTGGCATCAGATAAATGACTTTTCAATCTAGTTGTCTGTGAGAAAAGAAATGCTTTTTAACTCTGTACCAAATGACAAATTTTTGGACTGGACCAAATTCAAAGCATCTGCAGACAACAAATTAAATCTTGCTAATATGATGATTTCTGATTTTGATAGGGTAGAAAATATTGTGGGAAGAGGAGAAAATGCTGGTTACCACAGGGATCAAGCTAGCCAAGAAATTTTGGGAGAAGTGACTTCTCCCTCCTGAGAATCTAGGAAGAAGTTTTGTGGAGCAAGGGAGAAGTTTTTTCGCTAACCTTAACTCTTCGTCAGACAACAAAATGTTAGCCTGGCTCAAATTGAAAGCATTTTGTCTTCCATGAAGTAGAAAACATTGTAAGAAAAGAAGAAAATGTTGGTTACTATCATTTTCTTATTTTTCCACAATGTTTTCAAAGGCCTTCTTCCTCTTAATGCTTAAAAATTGTGACTGTGTGTTAAAGGGTAAAGGAAATCGATGTGTATCTTGGGATATTTTTAAGATAACTTGCTTTATTTTTCTTAAAAACATGCTGCAGGTACTCATTTAAACTGCCTAAGGCTGTTACAATAACTACATCACAACATCAATTTCTGTGGAAAAATAAAAAAAAAATTCCCAATTTTTTTTTTTTTTCAAATAGGACTCTTATCCTTCACATTGGTTTACCCAGTTGATTTTCTACCATTCTGTCATTCTCTCACTCCTTTCATTCTAAAGAAAGACAAAGGATGATTTATTATTTTATTTTCCAACACAGCATAATCTTCTTCCTTGGTTATTGTTATGCTAAATTGGTCTTGGTTTCATCGTAATCATCGGTTACAAACAAACGACGGGAAAAACGAACAACTTTCCAGTCGTCAAAAGACACCTAAAGTTTTGTCGATCAAAGTTACACAGCACTTTAACCAACACATACTCTTGTTTGCAGCGACGATACTCAAAAACACCTACATTTTCCTTTGATAAGATTGACAAGATCAGCTGTCTTCCGAAAGTAACAGGTGTACAAGTCTAAATCCTGGCAGTGACCCAAACGAATAAACTGACTCGATTGGCTAACAGGTTCAGTAAGCGTGACCTTGAGTGGGTTTTGTCGAGTTATTACATTGCATGCATGCATACACCCCGTACAATGCTGATCAATCGAATATCAGGTTCGCCACGCCGCCATCTGCATCAGTCTGACATAATTTTCACACAATATTTACTGCGAACCAATCAGGAATCAAGAACAAGATTTAGTCGCCGCCCATAATTTGTAAAGCCACGCCTTGATTCTTCGTTATATGGCAGTAAGTCACAATCTTTAACTAACTTTATACAGTGTGTATTTAGCGACGACCACCCGGAGTGACCTTGCTCTCATTATCGATTTTCACACATGGCAGTAGATTGCATAACAATAGTTAATGGTAGGGTTGACTATTGAGGCCAAAATCTACTATTGCGATAGTATTGACATTGGAAAAAATACTATTGCAATAGTATTGATATTGCCTGTTACTATTGCAATACTATTGCAATACTATTGGATGAATTGCAAGAGATGAATTTCACCAAATTACATCTTGAACCATGTTTTAGACTAATACTTTCTCCGAGTAGTTTAAATTCTACTTGAGTATAGTTTTGAATAGCAAATAAAGGGGAAAATAGAGTTAAATGCAAGATGCTCAATAAATTTCAGTGACAATTTTTTGTAAATGCAGATGGCTCACAAACAATTTAACATACCTAATTACTCTGAGCTTTTGAAGAAGTCAACTTTTAAGTCTGATTGATATACAACAGCATGCAAAGCACAAAATGCTGACAAATGCTGGTGGTTCATAAACACACCAAATAAAAAGTAATTATACAGCAACTTTAAACTTTTAAAGAAATCACCTTTTAAATGCGAGCCCTTAAGGTTTTTTTGAGTTGATAGAATTTATCTAATTTTATCCATACCGTAATTGGCAAATATATTCAGACAGAAAAAATAATTATTTTTGGTTGTTTAGTCTCCAAATCTTTAGGAAATTATCATTCTGAAAAAAAAGGGGGTGGCCGAAATAATAGGTTTTACCTTGTTGTATGTGTATCCAAAAAGTGTGTTATTTTAAGATATTTGTATAAATTTACTGCTTATAGTCATTAAAAAGCTGAAAAGACAATCTGAAGTGCCTCTGATCGGACAATGTCAGAGACATTTTGTTGTCATAGGTTTCCGTGTTTTTTACTCCATTCAGTTTTTCATGTCTGTTAATTTCTGGCTTGGTATTTCCACATGATTTGACAAAAAGATTGTCAATGAGGGTAACAAGTAACTTCAAAACCTGTCATTTTTCACAAGAAAAGCGTATACTGGCCTTTTTTGTCCATGCATTTTCTTACTCGAAGTCTCGGGTGTAACCAAAATTTGTTACGTGAATTTCAATTCTATAACGTGATTTACGCAATAATTTGCGCGAGTGGGAACACTGTTAAACAATATCTTACCTTTTTTAGCCCGAGAAAGGAGTAGCTTTCTAATACGAGTTAAGTCATAGTACAGAAGTGGATGGTATAGATCCAAGATCAGACAGCGTGTTCTGTTTAGTCTGATGTCTATCTACACCATCAGCCAACTTTGAAAATCGCCATCTTGCCATCAGCAGAGTAAATCAGAACGACCATGATGTACATCTATATTAAAAGCCATCTGTCTACAAGATGCCTGTCGGCCTGTCGTGGGTACACAAATGTTTGCAGTAAAATTTGGATAAGGGGTATGACGTAACACGCAAATCATTCGAAGCGACTGAGTTGTAACGCACCTGTTTAATTTACACACTTAAACTGGTCTGCTCGAAGAAACTTATATCTGGTTGCAGGTCGACCTCCAATCAATTCAAAGTGACCATACAATAAGCCTATTTCATGCACGATTTACATGTACACCAACTGATAAAGCCTTTTTGCATTTAGTAATATAGCTGTTTCAAGAACACGCCAGTCGTGTCACGTTTTGTGTAGTCAGCATAAAAAAGTGCGGCTGTTTTCTAAAATTTAATCTAATTCCTTGCAGCCGAAATAAAAGGAATGCATTCGAAATGGATAACTGATAAACAAAGAAAAGAAAGAACGAGGTTTAGTATTCATTTTTCATAGTAGATTTATTTATTGCTTATGGAAGGACAACACGCATGGTTATGGTTTTGGCGGCCTGTGTAGATTAAGATTACACTGTAGGCAGACTGTTTGGTCTGATCTTTGATCTAAATCCACACTTTTCGATTTGGTGAGAAGTTTTTAACAAAAACACCCTTAGTGTTGCAATTATTTTGGTCTAATTTCAGGACTTAAAATTACCGCTGAGTTGATCAGCTCACGAAGGATTCGTTTTCGTAACGATGAACATTGCTATGCAGAAATGAATATTATGCAGCCGATCATTATTGGAAACACATTCCAAAAAATTACCCGTCAAATATTTTGGGAAATTAACTTTACGGAATGTCCGAATATTTAGGAAAACTTGCTTTTGGAAGTGTTCAGAGAAAGAATTAAAAAATAAATTATTTTTGTAAATAATTAAACGTGTCCGAACTTTTAGGGCGTCCGAATACATTAGCGAATTGCAGTATTTTCTCTCTCTTTCTTCTCCGTGAAACTATCGAAACTATCGATATTTGAGGTAACTATCGGCGATAGTTATCGATTTTCAACATAACAATCGATGCAGTAGCATCGACACGCTCACCATCGCGATCCATCGATAGTCCGATGTATCGTTACACCCCTAGTTAATGTATCATGAATGAAAAGTGATTGTAAAGTTTTGACAGGTCAGGAAGGCACCCTATTTTAATCACTTTGATACACGAAACTTACATCGTATTTCTTTGAGTCCGAAATTTTAGGGCGAAGTTTTTTTTCGCCCGCCGGTCGAAAAAAGGCGAAGTCAAGCATGTGTGGGCGACGACTTCGCCCGAATCGCCTAGATTCTTGGACCTTGTTACCAGCATTTTCTCCTTTTCCCACATTGTTTTCAATAGGCTTCTTTCTCAGGGTCGTTAAAAGTCAGGATTGTGCGGTAAAGAGTTAAAGCAATGTGAGAAAAGGAGGAAATGTTGATAGCCAGCATGTTGGCCTTTTCTTGCTATGTTTTCTACCCAATTACAGATGAATAAATTATTTGAAATGCTTTTAATTTGTCGTCTGCAGATGCTTTCAGTTTGTACAGGTCCGACATTTTGTTGTTTGGTAAAGAGCTAACTCTCTGAGAAGACAAAATTTTATACCTATCAAAATTGAAAAAGTAAACATGTTACAAATTAAACCTTTACCACTCAATCCCGACTTTTAACGACCCTGAAAAAAAAAGCTTTTGAAAACATTGTGGGAAAAGGAAAAAATGCTGGTAACCAGCATTTTCTCCTTTTCCCACAATGTTTTCTACCCTTCCCAAATCAAATTTCAATTTTTGATTCACATTTATTTTGTCGTCTGCTAATGCTTTCAATTTGGACTTGTCCAAAATTTTGTCGTTTGGTAAAGGGTTAATTGTGGATCAAATTATAGGATATATCTCTATAAAAGGCAGAAATGATTGTTTATAATGGACAAAATGCTTGTTACCTTATTCTTTTTCTGCAATGTTTTCATAGGCCATGTTCATGTTCATGTTCAGGGTTATCACAACTCGATCTTGATTGGTAAAGCATTACCTCTATACTGTACAGATCTATTTCAGAAAGTAAACATGTGGAAGTGTCCTTTGGCAAGACACTTCAGAGCCTCTGTGTTGATAATCCTACATCTTCATTGCTGAGGCATACAGGACTTGTCTGGTCAATCTGTATGCATCAAAATAGCAAGTGTAATAATGAGTAAATGTTGCTTTTTCATGTATCTTTGTAGTTTATCATTGAAGAAGATGACAATGATGACATCCAATATTTAGAATCTGGCATGGATTGGATACAAGACGACGAGGAAAACCAAGCTTTCGAGGCAAACAATGATTGTACAAACACAGGAAGTTCACCCAAACAATCAGGAAGAAGACCAAAAAAATTTCAGAATAAGAGATGTGACATTTCTAATAGGAGTAGGCAAGGCAGAAAAAGCGCAAGGGTCAGAAAACACTCAGGTGTAGTTATTGATGAAGGTAGCAGTAAAAAACAAAGGATGGTAGATACAGAACCGGTACATAACAGTCAGGAGCAAATTGAAGATGCAGATGCATCTAATGATGATGATGTTATTCTTGTTGAAGAACCAATTGAGCTTGTGGTATTGGATAGTGATGATAGTCAGAATGAAGACAATCAAGATAATGAGGATGAAGCTGAGAAACAATATGTAAGGATAGATGTAAAACAAGCCAGTGTAAGATCAGATGGTTTTAAGTCATCAGTAGTCTCACCAAAAAAGAAAAACATTTCTCAAGTGTCTAGTCAACCTAACAGTGTATCAGATGAATTTCTGCTACAGAAATATGGTATTAAAAGTGTAACTGTTAATGTAGAAAAATCTCCCTATAAACCGAGTCAGAGTCAAATCTATGTCATGCCCAGTCCATCTAAAGACAAAAAATGTAATGCCAAAATCTTGGGTAAAGTTGTGGGACAGGGGATACTAAGTCAAGCTGATAAGTTAGAGATACAGGATGAAAGTGTAGGTGAACACAGTTTGCAAAGCATTCCTGATTGTGCCTTCCCAAAATCTGATGATTCCTTGTCCATGAGTTCCATTAGAAGCTTATCATCCACAAAAGCAGATGACCAGATTTCAGAGATATCCAATAGAAGTGTCAGTCCACAGCCAAGCACTTCAAGTGGATACATCTATGTGCCACGAAAAAGAACAGCCAGAAAGTCCATAAAGGATGAGGCCCTGAAGAAACAATATTCACTGAAAGAAGTGAGGGTTATGTTGAAAAACATTTCAAGTGTGGAACGAGCTCTTCTTAGAAATCCACATTCATCCTTTGGCAAGTCAGACTGGCTACACAAATTACAATCTAATACAGACTCTGATTCAGATGACAATCTGGACTGGAAAGCACCAATTATGTCCTTACTTGACTCTGATGAGGATGAGATGGCAGTTTCTAGAAGAATTGAAAACAGTCCTATCAAGGGGAAGGGCAAAGCTCTGTCTAAAAGCAAAAAATCACAGAATAATGTTAATACAAGTAAGAAGTGTTCCTCTGGAACATCAGCAAAGCTAAAAGGTATAGGTGATGCTGCAGACTGGACCTCAGTGGAAGTATGCAATAGTATGAAAACATCAACCAGGAAAAGGAAAGACTTTGTTCAAGGACCCACAAAAAGGGCACTCAGGGAATCTGATCAGGATGAGGCCCTCATGAAGCAATATGGCTTGAAAGAGCCAAAGATTTTGTTACAAAATGTTGGCAAAATGGAAGCTTCTGTCATGAAGAAAACAAATTCAAAAGATGAGACAACAAAATGGTTACAACCATTCCATGAACGAGCTTCTTCAAATCAAGGGAATAAAAATGACTTGAAAGTTCCTGTTGCTATGACCGAAAGTGATGGCAAAACAATGGCTCTGAGGAGCCATGAAAGTAAAAGTGAAAAAAATATTGGAAAATTACAAACTAAAACAAGAACACTAGGAAAGAGTCGTGATAATAAAACCAATAACAATTTGTTACATGGTGTAAGTACACTAAATAGAAAAACATGCAATTCTGATGCTAGTCTACTACAGAGATTTGGTATTACAAGATCACTAGTTGTTCTGCAGAACCAAGAGACGAATGAAAGTACAAAACAGGATTCAAAGTTAAAGTCAAAAGTAGAATTATCAACAAAAGAAGATTCTCCAAAACGGTGTAACTTACAAAGATCTGCAAGGAAATGCATAGAGATGAATGTCTCTGAAAAAAGAAAAGAAATCATGCGAAAAGTGAAGGTGAGAGGTGGACTTGATAAAACTGTTGAAAATAATAACATTCCGAGACAGAAGCAGTCTCCTATGAAAAAGAGTAGTTTTGGTTTGTTGCTAGTGAAAGACGGAGAAAAAAGAATCAGAGGTTGCTCTGTGAAGCCTTTGACCAGGGATAAAAAGAAAATTGGAATTAAGCATGAAATGGAAGTTTGCAAACCTTTTACAATTCCTCTCATACCGGTTGATGATAGAAAAGTGGTGAATGAAGATGATAAGGCTAAAATTTCTGATTCACAAAAAACAAGTGTTTCTCTTGAATGTGTAACAAAAGGTCAAAGTGAAGATCTTGATAAAGTATCAGAAGATAGTAATGGTACAACTGATGTTCATACTGATCCCTCAAAGTGTATGAAAGAAAATGAAAATGGCTATGATAAAACAGATGTTGTCATGTCTGAAGGAAATGTTGATGTAAGAATGATAACTTGTAAATCTACAGAAAATGAAATAGAGAATGATCTAAAAAATACAGATGCTGTGGCTTTATATCCTACTTTGTGTGACAGTGAATTAGCAACTGGAACTATAAAAGAACATACTGGCAAGCCAGATATAGTTGAGAAAGATAATAAAGGAGGAAAGAGAAAGAGATTTAAGAGAAGTAAAGACAGTGAAGTAAATGACTCTGATGTAGAAGAACAAGAACAGTACTCTAGCGAGAAAAAGCTGGCAAAGCACGGTACTAAAGAACTACCAGTATTGAAAAAAATAAAATTACAGCTGAAGAAAATTGATGAAACTGAAGATGTTGCAAAGGGAATATCAAAGACCTTGGCCTCTGAAGACACATTTTCATGTAAAGACAAAGATATGGACCTAGAAATCAACAAGAAAAAATGTTCTGGTAAAGAAGTAAATGAACCAAACTTAAAACAAGTTGATGATACAGAATTCAGAAAAGCTAATGTTCTGTTTGAGATAGCAGAAAATGAGAGTATGCCGGATCTCTCTCAAAAGGATCATAAAAGTATTGAAACTGATATTGATAAGAATAAGTGTTCTGATTCATCAGCTGGAAATCTTACTTATGGTAGTAACAGTTTGGAAAGTAATCTGGATAGTAATTTGTGTAGTAGTTTTAATGCAGACACAGAATTGAAATATGGCGAAAATTCAAGTGAAAACGACCAGTCAAAGCAGTGTGAGTCTGAGAAGTCTAATAAAGACGAGGTCAATGAAACGAAGGTAGAAATAAAAGTCTCAGATTTAGATGACAGTGATATTGATAAATCTGAAAAGATAGATGAAAAAATTACAAAAACTAAAGACGATGAAGGGAAAAGTGAAACAAGTAACTCAAACATGGATCACAGTATTTCACCAGCTGAAAGTGTAGAAGAAATGACAGAGGAAGAAGGGGATATTGAAAGTCCTGATGAAGATGCTAATAGTAAAATAAAACCTTTTGGAAGTGATGAGATTGATGGTATGGTATGTAGTGAACCATTACAGAAAATGAATGAAAGTATAAATGTGTCTGACAAAGAGAAAGATGGCAGATCAACTGAAGCAATGCATTTTGGTACTAGAGCTTCTGAGAGGTTCCCAAAAGTTCCAAAAATACCATCTGATGTAGAAGGGGCTTCTGGTATTTTACAAGATCAGGATGTTCAGTCTGATACTAACAAAACTACTGATATAGCACAGGATCCAGTTATAAACACGAAAACAGACTTTACCATCATAACAGAAAGTCCTGAAATGCATGCCAACTCCAATAATGGCTCTATGAGTGTAGTACATGAATCAGATTTGACAAACAGTTTGTCATCTGAATCAGGCTATGACACTACTAGTGTGACACAAGGGTTAGAGTTGACAAACTCTTTTCCAGTCAGATCAGGCTGTAGTGTGAGTGTAGTTGATAGCATATCCGAGTCTATTGTTGGAGATGTAACAATTCATGATAAACCGTGATTCGATCCATGTTTGTTGCAGCCTTTATTCATTAATTAGGTGCAAGTTATTCATTCTTCATTATTCACTTTCTAGTGAAATTTGTGAAGATTTACTGAGTTTTAAAAATGTTGTTGGTCTACAGGAACATGCTGAAAACCAGCGTTTCTGCTTTTCTGACAATACTTTCAACCTTTTCACCACAAACTCAATCAGTTAAGTCACAATTAACCCTTTACCACTCAACCGGGTGTTTTAATAACTTTGAGAAAGAAGCCTTTTTAAAACATTGTGGGAAAAGGAGAAACTGCTGGTAACCATTTTTTTTTTATCCTTTTCTTACATTGTTATCTACTCTTCGAAAGACAAAGTTTATCGTTTTGATCCACTTATTTTTTTGTCGTCTGCAAGTGCTTTCAATCTGGATCAATGAAAACTCAATTTAAAGAAAATAGTATTATTTGGAAAACATTTGAACTGTCATCAGTAAATTCCTACAAGCCTTTGTCACACAATTCCGAGTTTTAATGACCCTAAAGAAAAAGCCTTTTCAAAACATTGTGGGAAAAGGAGAAAATGCTGGTAACCATTTTTTTTATCCTTTTCTTACATTGTTATCTACTCTTTGAAAGACAAAGTTTATCATTTTGATCCACTTATTCTTTTGTCGTCTGCAAATGCTTTCAATCTGGATCAATGAAAACTTATGTTTTGCGTGATAAAGGATTGATATGGACGAGTCTAAAATTTTGCTGTGTGGGAAAGGGTTAACTTGTTTTTGAATAATTTAGCCAGGACAGCCTTCAAACGGTAATATGTTATGTTTGCCTGAACTTTGCTTTTATTTGACAATTTTATTTTTTTTTTCATCTGTACTAAGCAAGCAGCAGGTATAGATATGTGATCAGACTGCATGTTCTGTGCTGTCTGATTTTAATATATGTCTTTAGCAAAACCCCTGTTTTTGTCTGTGGCTCAGAAGGGCTGAAGTTCAAAACATGAGAAAAAAGTATATATAATGTTTATCTTGACTCTTTACCACATAGTCGTAGCCCTGAAAAAAAGCCTTTCGAAAATATTGTGGGAGATGGAATAAATCCTAGTAAACAGCAATTTCTCTTTTTTTCTCACAGTGTTTTCTACTCTTTCAAAGAGAAATCTTATCATTTCAGCCACATTGGATTCGTCACCTACGAGTGCTTTGAATTTGGACAAGTCTAAAAATTTGTTGTGTGGTAAAGGGTTAAAGTTTTGCTATTGTTTAAAGATACATCTTTACTCCTTTTCATCCAGTTTTTTAACCACTTTCAACTTTATTTTATGAAGCTTTAATCATATTTGTATCTTCATGCCAAATGTTTCCCCTGACAGTCACAAGGTTGCACAGATTACGACGGATAGAAAATGCATTTCATTCTCTGGAGGCTATCCCCTGTGTCATTGTTTCCGGTTTTCAATCGAAGACAAAACCCTTGAGTTTCTTTATCCCATACACCTTATATATTGGTTTTTGATCATTATTTACACAGATGACAGGATTCTACACACTATCAAGTTTTAGCAGCTTTTTTTTCTCTCTGACTGTAAAGATGTATCTTTAAGTACAATTTTACTGAAGAATATGTTTTACCCTTCACCAAACAATCCCAAGTATCTATGACCTATAGAAAGAAGGATTTAACTCTTTACCATACAACAAAATTTTAGACAGGTCAGAATTGGAGGCCTTTGCAGACAACAAATTAAATCTGTCTCTATTGAAATTTTTCATTGAAAGGGTAGAAAACACTGTAGGAAAAGGAGAAAATGCTGGTTACCAGCATTTTCTCCTTTTCCTACAATGTTTTCCAAAGCTTCTTTGATCAGGATCATTAAAACTTGTGATTGTGTGGTAAAGGGGTGGGGGGGGGGAAAAAAAAAAAAAACAGAAAAGGAAAAAAATACTAGTAACAAATATTTTTTGTACTCTTTTTGTAACATTTTTCGAAAACTTTTGTAGGATCATGAAAACACAGGTTAAGACTTAGGCTGTTGACCAATCAAAGCAACTTTTCTTACAGTGTATGTTTTTTGATAGATTGTAGGAATTTTATTTGCCAATCTCAGTTTTAGAACAAAAGATATGAGGCAGGCTCTGGCAAAAGGGGGCTTAATGAATCTCAGCGATGCTTGATACCAAGCAAGTCGTCATAATTATGGATCCATAAAATCTATCGAGTCTAACACTTGACTGAATCATGAGGTAGAGTGATCCTTTGGCATGCATTAATTTTACAAATGGCAGAAAGTTTTGACCTATGTCAGTCTGCATAGATTGCGCAGGCTGACCTGCATCGATACTTTTGTCAGATGCATTAAGCCCACTTTTCACAGAGCATGCCTCATAGACTTTCACAATGTGCAATTTAGCATCCGTTTTCAATGCAAGAGAATATTTTGGCAATTTTTATGTGGGTTTGATACTGATAAGTTCACATTATTTACATCATTAATGTAATGGAATACTCGGTAGACATCTTGAAAGTCCTTAAAAAGCCCAATGGAGGCCAAACTTAACTCTTTACCACATGACAAAATTTTGGATTGGTCCAAGTTGAAAGCATTTGCAGATGATGCATAAAATGTGGTAATAATGATGGGATTTGTATCAGAAAGTGTAGAAAACATTTGAGGGAAAGGAGGAAATGCTGGTTAGCAGCATTTTCTTCTTTTCCTGATATGTTTTCAAAACCCTTTTGCAGTAAAGTTGTGAAAACTCAGGATTGTAAGGTTAAAGGTTAAACAATGGTGGTATTACAATGCATTTAAATTTTTATCATACCAATTTGATCGTAACCAAATATCAAGGTTTTAGAATGGTGTAAATTGAAAGCATTTGCAGACAGCAAATTGAATGCAGCTGTAATGAATTTTCTGCCTTTGATAGGATAGAAAATGGTGTTGGAATAGGAGAAAATGCTGTTTACGAGCATTTTCTCCTTTTCCCACAAAATTTTTCTGAAGCCAGCTCTGTCAGGGTCCTTAAAACTCTGGAAGTGTGTTAAAGGGTTAAGAGTGTGAAAATTTTTGGGAAGATAATAATTTAAGTTACATAGAGAAAAAAAATCTTTCACCATTAAAATATGACTAACACATCCGTTGGTACAAAGCTTAACAAAGCTTAACATTGAGGAAAAAGGATTATTGGCTTGTGATTGGAATTTCACCTTGTCCAACAGTGTTTTTCTAAATAATTCTTGTATTTTTTCCTTTTCTTGAAAAGTTTCTGCATGGTGTGTCATTTGTTTTGGCCAGTGTGGTAAATAAGTCAAATCCCTGCTTTGGCCCTTGTTGGCTGTGTACAGCAAGATAGGGGTTAATTGCTGAAATAAGTAGCTGTAAATAATTTTCAAATTGTGTTGTCATGGTTTTAATCATCGTCATTTCCCCATGCTGCTATCTTTTTTAAGTCACCTGAGCATATAAGTGCTCAGGGTGAGCTTTTGTGATTGTGCTATTCCGTAATGCATTGTATGGCATCTGTTTTCAACTGTTACCTTGTATATGCTCTAGGTACTCTAGAAGCTACATTTTCAGTTCAATACCCATGAAGCATGGCTAGAATATTTCCTTTGATAATATCTCGGACAAGTGTAAAATGGGTCATGTCAGGTTGAAAGGCAGGCCACCAGATCAAATCTTTCAAAAAAATTGTGTACACCCTAGAGGTCACATTATCAGTCCAGTTGTCATGAAAGCTGGTCAGAATGTTTATCGTGATAATTTAGATAAGTCTGAAAATGGGTCATGTTGGGTCATAAAGTTCAAATGTTTGAAAAAAACTTGTGTACACTATAGAGGCCACATTTTCAGGCCAATATTCATAAAAGATAGTTAGAATGTTTGTCATGCTGACATTTTGAGAATATGAAAATTGGTCACAGGGTAAATTTGAAAAGCCTTGTGTACACCCTGGAGGCCACATTTTCTTGTCAATTTTCATGAAAGTTTGTCAGAATGGTTGTCTTGACAAATGTTGTTTGAAATGTTTTCTCGCTGTTGTTTTAAAATAGGCCACATTGGGTCAAAGAATTGGTCACCATGTCAAATCCAATCTTGTGTACATTCTAGGGGCCATATTTTCAGCCCAGAAAGTTGGTCAGATCTTTGTCTTGACATCTCAGAAGAGTAACAAATTTTATTGCACCAGGTTTAGAAATAAGTCACTTGGATAAATCTCTAGAGACCACGTTTTCATGCCAATGCTCATCAAACTTGATCAGAATGTTTTTCCTGGTATCATAGACAATTTTAAAAATGGGCTAGTCAGGTAGAAATCTAAGTCGGTCATGTAGGAGAAAAACACTGACTATAGTTCATATTATGTTCTCAAAGGTACATAGCTCAGATGAGCGATTCAGGGCTATCATTGCCCTCTTGTTCATTACATTTCAGATACACTACTCTTGGGAAAACAGTTATAGTGTTTCTTTGTAGTTATTACACCTAGCAAGTTGTTACATAGTATGGATCTATTATGTCAGAAAACCAGCTTAATCATGAGATGGAACTGCCCTTTGGCTAGCAAAAATTTATCAATTGCAGAGAGTTTCAATGCAGGTCAGCCTGCACTGACTGTTTAGGCTGACATAGGTCAATACTATTTACACGTGCATTGATCCACCCTTTTCACAGTGCTCCAATGTTGCCGTGAGACACTGGGCTGAAAAAAAATTAAAAAAAAAAATTCATAAATAGCAAATGATGTATTTCTTTGGAGCTGTTGTAATTTTTAACGTAGCTGAACACCAATGAATGAATATGTTTCAGTTTCCCTGCAGATGAGGATTTTCTGTGGTCTAGTTTCAGATTTAAAATTTTAGTAATGAATGTCCAAGTGACTTCATAGCTAGACTTCTCAATGAAGAGTTAGAATTGAAATACATGTTTAAAATTTTTAAAAAATCTTTTTGTAATAGCTCATAAAAATAAATGGAAGCTAGAGCTCATTTATATTCATGAGTATTGATGAAAAATCTGTTTGTTGTAGCGAAATCTCCTACAGGTAGGTATTGAATTTATACAGAAACAAATCACATGGGGGTTGACGATGGTAACCAGCATGCTTTTGTTAGCTCACCTGGACACAAAGTGCTCAAGGTGAGCTTTTGTGATCGTGCTGTGTGCGTAGTCTGTAGTCCGTCGTCAACTTTTACCTTGTACGTGCTCTAGAGGCCACATTTTCAGCCCAGTACTCTTGAAAATTGGTCAGCATCTTTGCCTTGATGATATCTGGCAGGAGTTTGAAAGTGGGTCATGTTGATGAAAAATTAGGTAACTTGGTCAAATCATTGAAAAACATTGTGTATGCTCTAGAGCCCACATTTTCAGTTTAGTACTCATGAAAATTAGTCCGAACATGTGTCTTTAGATGATATCTCGGCAAGTTCAAAAGTTGGTCATGTCCTTGAAAAAACCATGTGTATGCTGTAGAGGCCACATTTTCTGTCCATTTCTTATGAAAATGGGAAAGAATGTTTGTCTTGATTCTATTTTGAAAGAGTATAAAATTGTGTCACATCAAGCCATAAATAGGTCACTGGGTCAGATCTTTGAAAAGCCTTGTTTATAATCAGGCCACCTTTTAAGTCCAATACTCGTGTAAGTTGGTCAGAATCTTTGTCTTGAAGATATATTTTTAAGATATCTTGGACAAGTTTGAAGATGGGTCACGTTGGATTAAAAGGTAGGTCACTGGGACAAATTTTAGAGAAATCCTTTTGCACACTAGAGGCCATATTTTCTGTCCAATACCCTTGAAAGTTAATCAGAATAATTGTCTTAACAATATATTAGAGGAATTCGAAACTTGGTCATGTCAGATGAAGAAGTAGATCTTTTGGACAAAGTATAGCAAAAAGTTACTCACTCTATAATAGGCCACATCTTAGTCTAATTCTCACGAAAGTTAATCAGAATGTTTGTTTCAATGTAATCTCAGTAAAAAAGTAGGCTACCAGGACAAATCTTTAAAAAAAAAAAAAAAAAACCCTTGTGTTCATGCTAGAAGAACGAAAGAATGTTTGTCTTGTTGTTTTGGATGAGTTAGATAAGGGTGAAATCTTGTGAAAAAGTAGGTCACTGGGACAAATCTTAAAATGTTCTCAAAGGTACACAGACTCTGGTGAGCGATTCAGGGCCATCATGGCCCTCTTGTTATTGTTTTGTGAATGACAGTTATAGATGTAAAGATGAAACAGATATTTTTGTCGTTTTTTTTTTTTATTTTTTTAAGGGAGGGTCCGCCATGGTCAGATGCTCAGAGTGATTTTTGTCCGTTACTGGTATATTTCTGCCAGGAGGCGAGTGTTTGAATACCACATGAGTTGTTAATGGTTATGGTAATAAGTCTAAGTTGTGCAGCCCATTATTTTCTCATACATGTTGCAGAACGATAATTATTTGAGCCATGCTCTGTGAAAAGGGGGCTTAATGCATCTCCGTGATCCATGGTACCAAGCAAGCCATCACATACTTACGGATCCATAATAGCCACCTCTTTTAACGACGGACTTATTCCTGAGGTAGACTGGTCCTTGGATATGCAGAAAATTGACCTATTGTGAAAAGTTTCTGCCCAGGTCAGCCTGCGCAGGCTGACCAGGGTCGGTATTTTTCGCAGATGCATTAAGCACCTTTTCACAGAGCATGGCTCGTTTGTATTGTTTTGGACATACCAAGGGTATACCCTGCATGCTCCAGGTGTTTGAAATTTATTGGTGTGTGAGAGAGAGAGAGAGAGATTTTTTTATCAGGAGGAGCTTTTCCGACATGCTTAATTCTTAACCATACAATCCTTAGTTTGAATGACCATGTGATGGCACGCTTTTGAAAACATTGTGGAGAAAAGCATTTTCTCATTTTCCCACGTTTTCTGTCCTTTCACAGACAAATTCCACCATTTGAGCCACATTTACTTTATCATCTGCAAAAACCTGCATTATGGACAAGTCAGATTTCGTAGTCTGGTATGGAGTTATTGAATATCACAAAAAGAACCCATGTAGAAACTGATTTGCCCCTTTTTAGAAGCTCGGTCTTCTAAACCCATGTGTGGAGGACACCAAGGGTAATGTGCACTGGCCGCTGCGATATCACTGAAAACAAGAGGGCCGTTGGTCCTAAAGCGCTCGCCTGAGTAAAGTCATCTAGGATAGATAAGGCTTTAAAGATCCTGGTTGTGATGATGTAAAACAGAGTGTTAGTGACCTACTTTTTGTCGAATATATCATCAAGACAAATATTCTGACCATGTTTCATGATTATCAGACTGAAAATGTGACCTCCAGACAGCAAGAAAAGGTTTTTTAAGATTTGGCTTGGTAACCTACTTTTAGACCCTACATGACCCAATTTTAGAACTGTCCAAGATAACATCAAGACAAACATTCTGAACAGGTTTTATGAGTATCAGACTGAAAGTATGGCCTCTAGAGTGCACACAAAGTTTTTTTTTTTTAAGATTTTGCCCAGTGGCCTACTTTTTGACTCTACATGACCCAATTTCAAAATTGCCAAAGATATCATCAAAATAAAATATTCTAACAGTGTTTCTCGAATATTAGGCATCCACAGTGTACACAAGGGTTTTCAAGATCTGACCAGGTGACCTACTTTTTGATCTGATGTGATCCAATTTCACACTTGGCCAAGAAACCATCAAGACAAACCATCTGACAAAGTTTCATGAGTATAAAACGGAAAATGTGGCATCAAGAGTGCACACAAGGTTTTTGAAAGACTAACCCTAGTGACCTACTTTTTGACTGGGAGTGACCCAATTCACATTATCCAAGACCTACTTTTTGTCCCAAAGTGACCCAATTTCGAACTTGTCGGAGGTATCATCGAGACAAATATTCTGACCAGGTTTCATCAATATCAAGCTGAAAATGTGGCACTTAGAGTGCACACAAGGTTTTTTATGATTTGACCAGATGACCTACTTTTTCGCCCAACATGACCCAATATGGAACGTGTCCGAGATACTATCCAGACAAGCATTCCGATCAAGTTTCATGAGTATCAGGCTGAAAACGTGGCTTCTAGAGTGCACACAAGGTAATTGCTGACGTCTGGACAACGCCCGATGGACTACGCACGACGGACACAGCACCATCACAAAAGCTCGCCTTGAGCATAGGGGTCCGTAGTTTGATTCCTGGCACCCATAGACTATATATTATAAACAAGGGATTTAACTGTATGCAGTCCGTTACTCGCCCCCGGTTACAAAAAACAACGTATCTTTTCTACCCCATCAGTTATTCTCCTATTTTTTTCTACAGCTGAGAGCTAAAACATTTTTCTACCAGAAAAACACAACTGTTTGTCAGTGGCTAATGCAGTCTGGCTGATACATTCGCTCGAACTTGTAAACTCGCTCAAAAATCTGCGCCATTGACACGGGTTCGTACATCCGTTTTCAAGATAGAAAATGCACTTTAGATCCAATGAAACGCAGCATTAGCGGCACCCACCCTTTAAACATGTTTAAAAATACTACTGACCTATAGTCTTTATCTTCAATAACGACGAAACGCCTCAGAATTCGTTGAATTTGTGATCCACGTTCTTATTTCGAACGGCTGCAGCCATCTTCTGTCATGTGACATTGTTTGGAACGAGAAAATTCATCGGTTGATACGTACTAACAGTCGTGAATTCAACCAGTGAAATTTCGTACAGCTGCTCACACCTTTTTGTCACGTGACAGTACGGCGACACTGTTTGGAACGAGAAATTTCATTGGTTTATACGCGCGAACGTCAGTATAGAATGTACGAACCTGTGTCAATGGCGAAGATTTCTGAGCGAGTTTTACAAGTTCGAGCGAATGTATCAGCCAGACTGCATTAGTCATTGACAAACAGTTGTGTTTTTCTAGTAGAAAAATGTTTTAGCTCTCAGCCGTAGAAAAAATTAGGAGAATAACTGATGGGGTAGAAAAGATACGTTGTTTTTTTGTAACCGGGGGCGAGTAACGGGCTGCATACAGTTAAATCCCTTGTTTTAGTCTATGAGTGATAGGAGTCATACTACGGACCCCTATGGCCTTGACCACTTTGTGCTCAGGTGAGCTTAACCCTTTACCAGACGACAAAATTTTTAGCCTTGTCCAAATTGAAAGCATATGCAGACGGCAATTTCAATGTGGCTTAAACGTAGCAATTTTTCTCTGATAGGGTAGAAAACATTGTGGTAAAAGAAGAAAATGCTGCTTACCAGCATTTTTCTCCTTTTCCAGCAATATTTTCAAAAGGCTTCTTTCCCAGGGTCGTTCAAAGTCGGCACTGTGCGGTAAAGGGTTAAAAGTTGAATCGGCTTATTACACAAAACAAACATCGATCCTAATTTAACAGGGGAGATAGGTATTGTGTAATTTGTGTAGTCAACATTGTTTAGCTCCCTTGATTTAAGGCGAAAGCAATTTGCTTGGAGTTAATGGCGACGTGCTGTAGTTATTATTAAGTATTGATGTTCAAATGGTTCTTCAAATTCAGCATTTTCTCATTTTCACTGTTCTCCAGTTTTCGCCAGAGTAGTGAAAACACCTTTTTTGGGGGGTAAAGTCTAAGCTTTCATGTTTTTCGCTCTAAAAAATCAAGTCATTGGTTGAACTCTATCAAACGGGAAAATTTTAAACTCTATTTTGACAATACTTTGCAGACGACATATTTGAAATGGGTAAAATTATGGGGATTAACTTAAATAGGGGAAAAAAATATTGTGGAATAAGAAAAACAATGCTGATAACCAGCATTTTCTTCTTTTCCCACTGTGTTTTTTTTCTACACTTTCAATGATAATTTATCCTATGATCACAAGAGCCAAAGATGATCATGTCGACCCTTTACCAAACAATCCTATGTTTTAACTCTTTACCATACGACAAAATGTTGGACATTCCATATTGAAAGCTTTTGCAGACAACAATTTAGAAGTGTCTCGATTTATGAAATTTGTCTCTAAAGGGGTAGAAAACCTTGTAAGAAAAGGAGAAAATGCTGGTTACCAGCATTTTCTCCTTTTCCCACAAGATTTTCAAAAGCTGTCCTTCCCAGGGTCGTGAAAACCAGGGCTTGTTTGGTAAAGAGTTAACGACCCTGAGGAATCAGGCTTCTGAAAAAGCTAGGGGAAAAGGAGAAAATACTGATAATCAGCATTTTCTCCTTTTCCTACAACTTTTTCTACTTTTTACCACAACAAATTCTACCATACGCATCTCATTTGATTTGTCGTCTATAAAAGCTTTGAATTTAGTCCAGTCTAAAAGTTTGTAGTTTGGTAAAGAGTTAAATCAAAGTACCAGTTTTACTTAAATCCACTACAAAGGTCAAGATGCTGGATCAAAGTACGCAAGGTTTATAATAAACATGTATATACATTGAGTATACTTGTCATCGTAAATAAAGGTCTACAATGTAAGCTTGCACCATAACTTGATTTGAAACTCTCACATTTTAGCTCGCGTAGACGAAGCAAGGGCGTAACGTCCATTACGCACAGTACGAAAATTTCACAATTGCAGATAAATGGGAAAGGTGAAACAACCTTTTACCACTTTATAGAACACACCCATTTTCATTATTGAGCTTACAACTGCAGAGAAAAGCCAGAGGAAAATTTCCAGCCGACAGTAAAAAAGGTGTATTCTATATCTTTTCTATGGAAAATCGAATGCTCACTGTGTTGGACAGTGTAGATCAAGATCTGACTGCACGTTCTGTGCAGTCTGATCTTGATTTACACTGTCCGCTAAAGCGCTCTTTGTCGCGCTTAGCGACCGAAGGGTGCAATGGCACTCGATTTGGAGTGCGTAATGATTCTGAACCCCTGATTACGCCCTCGGTTATGCTCCAGAAAGAGTAACTGCTTTACCCAAGGTACCCTTGGCGTCGGTGTCGGTGCTGGCTTGCGCTGGAGTCGGCATCCTCATTCACGTTAAAGTTTTTAAAAGCTCGCATTTTTTCCGAACCATACAATGGACTTGATTCATATTTGATACAATGATTGATATAGGTTCAAACTTTCTTTCAGCAATAAACCAACCCCCCCCCCCCCCACCCGCCACGCCCATGATCTTGGGGTCATGGCCGTAGACTATTATACATCAAAGTTTTATTTTATGAACTCATAGTTTCCAAATTGAAAGATGGATTTAATTCATATTTGGCTTGATGACACATACAGGTCTAAAGTTTCATTTTGCAATACCCTAGCCATGCCTACGCCCATGATCTTGAGGTCAAGGTCACTGGTTTTAAAATTTCATGTTAAAGTTTTTTCTAGAACTCGCTATTTTCCAGACCGAATGACTGCCACCCAACAATTAACTTTGCCAGGCTAGCTGTGTTGTCTGACGAAAGCACATAGTTGTTGAATTACTTGACCAATTGTCTAACCGCCGTGTAGCAGACAATTTATAAAAATATTGTAGAAGAAGAAAAACTGCTGGTTACAATCAATTTCACGTTTTGCAAGAATTAAGTCGCTTGTTTTAAAGCAGTTTCAAAAGGAAATGGCAACATGGGTCACTCAGTCAGTCTGTTTGTCCACTCGCTTGCCAGTGAAGAAAAAAGTCAATCAGTCAAATGAGTAATATATCTTTCAATCAACCAGTGCCGTCAGTCAACCAGTTCTATTCATCCATCCATCCATCCAGTCAATCAATCTATCGATCAATCATTCAATCTATCAAGAGAATATTTTTTCTCTACAAAGTCGTACCCTATGTGGTTGACTATTACAACAATAAGTGCTTAAGTTGAATGTCATTCAGTTGGATATACATAACCGAAACTATACGAGAGTACAAACGGAAAAAGACTGCGCGAGTGTATCTGCAGGCTGATCTTTGTCTACATACTCGGCAGAAATACATCTGTAGTCGTGTAATGCGGGAAAAGAAATACATACAGTACAACTTGTCATAGTGGTCACCACTATTAAAGGCCCAGTAGAGGCCAAAATATCAAAAAGGGTGCCATAATACATTTAAATTTAAATCATACCATCTAAAAGTATGAAATATTGTGAAGGTGTCAGTCAGTTATTGTGCACTCGGGCCACGTGTTAGTCGCTCGCAGATAAAAGAATTTTAAAATCAGGCAAAAAGTAAACAAAAGACACAGCTACCTGGCAGGTTTTAACCTAGTTCTGAAATTAATATCTCTGTCAGCGACTAACACTTGGACCGACCGTACAATGACAGATTGTCATCTTCACAATAATTTCAATATTTTAAAATGGTATGATGTAAATTTAAATGCATTTAAACAACCGCTTTGTTTACATTTGGGCTTTATTGTCACTTTAAAGCAAGTATACATTAATTTCCCAAAGAAGGCAAATATGTTAACCCTTAGGCTGCTAAGCGCAACTCACTGACGTTTTGGGGACAGTGTAGATCAAGATTAGACTGCACAGAACGTGCAGTCTGATCTTGTATCTACTCTATCCGATAAGGAGATGACTTCCTTCCCAGAAATAAATTGAAATAACATTATACTGGTTTTTACTATCTGTTTGAAATGTTCATTTTATTTATTTAGGTTTAAAATGTACTTGTATCAAGCAAGCACCAGTCCTATGGAAGCACATTTTAAGCGTCCAATGGCTACTTACTTAATACATCTTGGACCGTATTTCCGCAGGAACTGCTTATTTCCGCAGGAACTTTTCTTTCTTTGTGCACTATACTTTTACGTAAAGATAATATTGTGTACAAGCTAAGATGGAAATCGGGGTACAAATTACAGTTACCGTTTCTGTAACGATTGCCCTGGCTGTTGGGCTTTTACTTGCCTGGTCGGTCAGCAAGGATGGTGAAACTGGTAATCGAAGAGCGGCTTGTTCGTGCGACAGGATCCAGGATACGTCAAGAAAAGAGGTCGGACTGCTTCTTTTTGTCCGTCTATATGTCTGTGGTTGTGCATCTTTGTCTTTCTGTGTGTTTATGTAGATGCCTGAGTTTTGCCTTTGTCTATCGTTATGTCTGCCTCTGTCTGTCTGTCTTTCTGTCTGTGTGACTGTCTGTCCGTCCGTCTGTTAACCGTCTCGCCTCAGTTTCTATGTTTTTATCTTTTCCCTGCTATCTCTTTTTTCCTTTTTATTTCCACCCAAGCTTACATTGTATCTTTCCCTTTATACCGATATTTCTCAACTTGCGCCTCTCTCTCTCTCTCTCTCTCTCTCTCTCTCTCTCTCTCTCTCCCTCCCTCCCTCCCTCCTAACCGTAATGGAAGTGTTCCCCACGAGCAATTTTCACCTTTGCCACAAAGTTTTTAAAAGCATTTAAGTTTAATCATTCTTGTAAACAGAGCTTTACAAGGATGTTTTCAAAGACGCCTTCTATAAGGCTTGCAACACGTGAAAAGGGGCATTCGGACATTTGCGTAAAGTGTCGTCTCGGATCAGCCTGCGCAGTCCGCGCAGGCTAATCCGAGACGGCACTTTACGACTACATTAGATTTTGTGCTACAGTAGACTTGTGCAAAACAGAAAAATTACATAAAAACGGAAAGTGTCGTTTCGGATTAGCCTGCGCGGACTGCGCAAGTTGATCCAAGAAGACACTTTACGCAAATGTCCGAATGCCCCTTTTTGCGTGTTGCAGGCCAATAAACTTGTGTTGGGATGTGCGGCTCTTATTTTCTTCTTCACGGTTTAGAAGTTTTACGGAAAAAAGAATTTTTTACCAGTGCTACAAAGTTTTTACCTCTTTTCCTGTTTAACCATTTAACACACAGGAAAGGAAGTTTTGAAAACATTGTGGTAAAAGTATAAATTGCTGGTAACCAGCGTTTTCACCTTTTCTACAATGCTTTCTACCCTTTCAAAGAAAAATTTCCTGATATGTGCAACACTTAGTTTCCGGTCTAAAAATTTGTCGTTTCGTACAGAGATGAAGTAGTTTAAAGCTAGATTTGACCCAAGAATAGGCCTATTTCGAGGTAAAAAGTTTATTTCTGTAAGGGAAAGATCATATTCAAGCGACTTTTTCCCTTGGTGGGGGGGGGGGGGGAATTACTTCGTGGAATTTGAACCCTCAGCCTTCAAAATGATACTGTTGCGACTCTTCAACTACTCTTTGCAACCCAACTGAACTACTCTCATTTTATTGTGGGGGTCCTGCATGGCTCAGTGGTAAAGTTTAAGACTCGTAACCTGGAGGTCCCGGTTTCGAGCCTCAGTGGACGCGCTGCGTATTTTCGAAGGAGTGCCATAAACTTTTACCGGTAAAACCCAGGACATAAATGAATATGTAAGCTGTCGCCGTGATATGGCTGAAATAATTTTGAAAGCGGCGTAAAATACAATTCAATCAATCATATTGAATCGACATCATTTTGTTGTGATGAAAATACCAGTAAATTTTTCAGTTCAAATACATGCGTCGCATTATCTCCCGCTAGATGGCATTCTACAAATACACATCTATCTAATATGGGCATTCTGGATACAGAACCGGACTACTTTTCAAAACAACAACCGTTACTTTGAATTTCAAAATGAAATAAACGTTTGATCAATAAAATGCTACCTAGTGCGATTCATTCAGCTATGATCGGCTAGCATGTAACCGATGCACCGGCCATTTATTAAAACAGCCCCTACATGCTTGGGTAATAGGCTAATAGCTTCGGTATAAGCCTTACTTTTCCCAGGTATACGGGGATGAGTGATGCGTCATAGCAGACAGGTTGAATCTTCGAAGAATATGACATGCGCAGACAACGACATGCGTCGCAATCGGATAAAATAACACAAATTACAGAAAAGGATCCGTATCTATAGACCGTGAAATACGGTCCCAAATATGGTATGATGACGTATCTCTTGCACGGACTAAGCATGCATTGATTTGCGATTTGATTGGTCAAAATGTTATGCTGAAATAGTAATCCGCCATTCATAAAAACAGAGTTACTACCATCCGCACTATTAATTGTCTCATTTTGTTTGCCGTTTTCGAATAAAATGTCAATAATTGCAAAATGTTGTCGCTGAAAGTTTTAGGTAGGCCTATATAATAAAAGGAATATTATGTTGTAGTAACTTTTCTGGTGTTTGTATTTACGTTTCGCTGCGTAAGAAAATTTTGACATCGCGCTCGACCTTCGGTCTCGCGCGATATCAAATTTTCTCACGCTGCTCGAATTAAATAAAACCTCCAGGAAAATCACTACAACATAATATTCCGTATTTATCTCTTTTCACGCAATAATATTAAACGAAATGTGAGCTTTTACAGATATACATGTATTGTCAAACACTGGATAATATCTCGTCTTTTTTCCCTTACATATGAGCATACTCTGTGAAAAGGGGATTCAGTGCATCATCAAAAGGCATCGATCCAGGCAAGCCAGCACAGTCCGGAACAGTCGAAACTTTTTTGCTTTTGGTAAAGTTTCTGCATATCAAAGGACCAGACTACCTCGGGAATTCAGTCAATTGTTAAACAAAGTGGATTTTATAGACCCATAATTACGTGATGACTTGCTTGGTATTATGCATCATGGAAATGCATTAAACCCTCTTTTGCCAGCGCATGGCTCATATGTTTCCTCCTGTACTTTAATTTGAAGTCCATCTTTGTGCGCGAATAAAAATTACCAGTCTTAGATTTTCTCAAAAACTTGCGAAAGGAAATGTGGTTAGATGTCATTGTAAACCTATGATTCATGTTCCACCTACTTTATTCCATATCCACACACCCACTCACCCAAACACGCACACATACTTGCATTTATTTATTTATTTTCCATTTGGATTTCTTTGTTTTTCACTCTCTTTCTCTCTCTTATGTTAGTCATATGAGACATCTTTCTGTATAAGAGTGTTAAAAAATATTATTAAGGGCTATTATCTCTAACATCATGTTTATCATTAGAATAAGTACATTACTAACAAATCCCTAGCACTAACACTGAATTGTAAGGTATGATGGGAGATGGCCACGGCTCCAATCATACCAGTTGACGTGGCAAATAAAAAACAAAACAAAAAATGATTCATGTTGATCAGCCATTTTAACTGGTATAGTCGTATAGTCCTGAGCTTCTGTTTACTTCATGACCGTATCTTCACCATTTCAGGTATTTGTCTTTTCCCTGAACCCTAAAAACAAAGACTGGAGGTTTTACGATTGGGACAAGGTCACTACAGTTGTCATGGTGGGCTATGTTGACCCTGACCTTGTTTGTCTTGCCCACAAATACGGAGCCCGGGCTGTAACAATAGGTACGTGAACTAAAGTTTTGGCGCTAGCCCCGAGTGAATGTATTTGAGCCATGCTGTGTGAAAAGGGGGCTTATTGCATCTTCAAAAAGTATCGATTCATGTCAGCCTGCGCAGTCCGCGCAGGCTGACATGGGCCGAAACTTTTTGTCATTGATCAATTTTCTGCATGTCCAAGGGCCAGTCTACGTCATGATTCAGACGGTTGTTAGACAAAATAATTTTTATGGATCCATAGCTATGTAATGACGTGCTTGGTATAAGGTAACATTAAAGTTAGGTTTTGGCCACCGCTCTCGTTCAGGAATGGAATAACATTCCTGATGCAATGATTTTACGTTATGTAAAGTCTATGCGACGTCGAATAATTGCCTGTATCGACAGCAGAGGTGGCCATACAAGATATTGATTGAAAAATTACAAGAACTTTAAGAAAAACCTAACTTTAATGTTACCTTAGTCTTTGAGTACTTTTGCAACTTTGGTTTTAGTACCTTCATTTAAACTGCAAAAACCTAACTTAAACTTTCTGTTAGTCAGAATCTGATTAGCCTGGCATTTTCTACAGACTCTGAACTACAGTATGATACCAAATTTGTTGGTCTTCAGTAAAACATGCGACGAGAAATAAAAGAAAATTAAGTGCACACTTATTTATGGAACTGAGTATATTTGTCTCATCTGGTAGCTCAATATAATTATACTTATTTAACACAGGTTGCTTGCTTAATAGAGGTGGTCATTAAGACATGTTTTGCGGTACTTATAAAAGATTCAAGGAATGCTTGGACATACGCATTGACTACTATCATAAAATATCGTTTAACACAAGCAGTAATCTTTTCTTCTCAGTTTTTTCCTTCATCAATTTCATTCTTCAGTTGTCTCTCCAGCGTTTCTCTTGAAATTAGGTTTTTAGTTGAACTAAATTTTGCCTACATGCTGAATAAACAAATAGATAAGGATAAATATATAAAAGTTCAAGTTTCATAGAATTTCCTTTCGTAAAGACGAGTCGAAAATAGTATATATTAATTCAGCCGTTCAACAATTCATTTAAATGGAGAAAAGAAGTCGTTTTCCTTTTAAAGGTTCAATCACGCTATTGTAAATAGCTATGTTGGATTTCTTTTGCTCCCCCTTTTTTCTCATTCCTATGCAGGTAAAAGCTGTTTTGTTCTGTCTGTAGGTAACGTTGAAACGTCAGTTATTCCGGATCCCAAAGCCCGAGACGCCTGGATAAAGAAACAGTTGGATATCGTGCAGGACAATTGTCTTGATGGAATTAACTTTGATTACGAAAACCCCATACTGCAGAACCAGACGTCACTTCTCCAGGGTTATACAGCCTTAATTGCTGAGACACGGGCTGCTTTTCGTGCAAAGTTTCCTAACTCTATGGTGACGAAAATTTTATTTCTTTAGACTTTTCCTCAGATTAGGGAAAAAAAAAAGAATATTTGTTCGAATAGTGGACGCGAAGAAAAAAACCCTATATAAAAGCCATTCATTCCTTTAAGAAACAATATTGCTTTTCAACACTCGAGCTGAAAGGTTTTTTGAAAACATTGGGAACGGAGAAAATCCTAGAAATTTGTGGGTTATCAGCATTTAAGTTCTAGAATGCCTTTCGCCCTAAGAATTTCAGGAGTAATTCATATCTGTTTAGAATATGTTAATCCGGGCTTTACTTATGACTGCCTGTTGTATGACTTGGCCTTTTGCCACATTTCTTAACATGAATAATGTCTTAAGCGTTCCTGGAGTTTTTTTTTTTTTTGTTGACATGTATTTTGCATCTCACTCTTTTCTAGCAAATGACTGCTTTCCCGAATTAACAAACAAACGAACAAACAAGCAAAAAAGTTAAACGGTGGGAGAGAAATAAATCCTGTTGCAGTGACTTTAACGGTGAGAGAAGAACTGATGCTGTGCAATGGATTTCAAGAAGCCTCGGATAGAGTTTTGGTCAAGTCAGGGATTTAACCTCGCATTACAAAACGTGCTATGTTACCACTGAGGTGCAGGGCACGGTAGAGTGGTTACCTACCCTGATACAGTTAACATGTAAATGGGACCATTTCAGGAGCCAAGCATTATTACTTGTTATTCATAGAACTTTTTCTCTTCTATTATGTACAGATTACGGTGGACGTGGCTTGGTCACCTGACTGTATAGATTCACGTTGCTATGACTACCTTGGTATCTCCAAAGTGTCCGACTTTCTCTTTGTGATGGCGTACGATGAACAAAGTCAAATTCTGGGTAAATGCATTGCAAAGGCAAACAGCCCCTATAATAAAACAACCTCGGGTAAGTATCGAGCGATAGGGACAAACTTTTTTTAATTCATGTGGAAAAATAAAAGTTTTGAAAGATTTACCCAAAAGTACCCAAAGCAACATTCGAGTTTCCTGGGCATTACATTCACGTTTGACCTTTATAATTACTTGTTAGTCAAAGAAGTATATTAAGATTTTTGCGCTAAATGAATATTTCTGTCTGAACACAAAAAATAGAACTAGTTAACCTTTTTTCCATGAAAGCGTATAGAAAATAGACTGTAAACATTCAGTAAAGAGGTGAAGTTTAGGCGCATACATGTAAATAACGGGCTTGTCGTTTAGCAATCGGGAACTTCGTGTACCGTTATGCGACTAGATATGATGTCATCGTATCTATGTGAACACGATCCAACGGAATCTATCTCTGTTATTGATCATGTAACATTACCACAAGATTTTGAGAAAGTCCGGCTCGAATTAATAAAAGAGGCTATATATTGCTTTAGGGATGCCATATTTTTTCTTACATAATTATCATAGAATAAATTTAGCCGTTATACCGAGATAAATAGAAATTTGCGTCCCAGCAAATAATTTTTCCAATCGTTATACCATAGTATAGGTACCAATATCCTGCCAGAGAAGATCAGAGATCATAGGATGTCTACAAGTGTAGACCTTAGATCAGACTGCATGCTCTGTGAAGGTCAGTCTTGATCTACATTAGCTATTAAAAGCAATTATTGCATAAAATGTGCCTTTCCAGGCCGTTATAAGCATGTATTAACGGGTAAAAACCGGGCGTTAACGGGAGAAAATCAGTAAATTCACGCGCCGTTAACGCCCGGCTTTGTACTATCAATATCCTCGATCCGGGCCTACCTTGTAAACAACGTTTGTCCTTGTCAGAACTCCCCTAGACTCCAACCAGCAAACTGTAGGAACTTGTACCATATTAAATCCTCTTTATGGCTTGTCTTTGATGATATTAGTACACCACAAACAAAATTTTGCACAGAATCTCAGTCGAATCGAGATCTGAACAAAAACTCACTCGTGAAATGCACTCTACACCAGCTACATCCCACCCACTTTTTAGCGTGATCGGCAATTCTTTCACTTGATATAGATCTATCCCTTGGACGTCTTTCGGTTACAGAAATTCATATCCACCCATTTATCCTAGTTAAAATCGATCCAGACCCGTGCAAGTTTATCCCACAAAAGTCCACTTTGTATTAAAAATCATTCGAAGTGAATTTACACCGAGAGAATCAAAACTGACATGTAGGACTAACGGCCCTTCACTGTTCGTAACAAAAACTTTTTCGCCGACTTCCGGTTTTTACCCATTTATGTCCAGTACATTTGAAGTTCGCTTATTTGCATTTCTATGAAAATATTTTTGCTATTGTTGCAAATTACTGCTAAAAGACTTTTCCTTTATGCAATAATAGCATTAATTCACGTTTTTTTCGGTCGTTAACATTCGCAGAGGCCCTCAAAATGGGGGCGTTAAACCATTTTTTAGGCCTCTGCGAATGTTAACGACCTCAAAAACGTGAATTAACCCTATATAAATGCATAGATATATTACAACGGGTATATAACGATACCTAGACATTGGCGTGCAAGCAGACAAACTTATTCTTGGTATACCATGATACTGGTCCTACTATCATTGCTTGGTCCAGCTTGTTGGTCCACGTAGATGTAAGATAAGACTGCACTGTCTGATCTTGACCCCTCAAAGAGCAATAGATAATTGACTGGTGCTGTGGCAAAAGGGTTGTAACTCTTTACCAAACGACAAAATTTTAGACTTGGCCAAATTGAAAGCATTTGCAGACCTACAAATTAAATGGCTCAAATCATGAAATTTTTCTTTGAATGGGTAGAAAACATTGTGGGAAAAAGGAGAAAATGCTGGTTACCAGCATTTTCTCCTTTTTCCCACAAGGTTTTCTAAAGGCTTCTTCCTCTGGGTGGCTAAAGGTCGGGATTGTGTGGTAATGGGTTAATGCATCTTCGTGATGTACAACACCAAGTAAGTCATTACGTAATTATAGATCTATAAGATCCATTTCCGACTAAATCTTGAGGAAGAATGGTCCTTGGACTCACAGAAAATTGACCTACAGCAAAAAGTTTCTACCAAGGTCAGCCTGCGTGGATTGCAAAGGCTGGTCTAAGTCGATGCTTTTTGCAACTGCGTTTAAACATCTGTTTTCATAGAGCATGTCTCATATAATTGGCTTGCAGCATGCGAAAAGGGGCATTTGGACATTTGCGTAAAGTGTCGTCTTGGATCAGCCTGCGCAGTCCGCGCAGGCTGATCCGAGACGGCACTTTACGACTACATTAGATTTTGTGCTACAGTAGACTTGCGCAAAACAGAGAATTACATAAAATCGGAAAGTGTCGTTTCGGATTAGCTTGCGCGGACTGCGCAGGTTAATCCGAGACAATACTTTACGCAAATGTCCGAATGTCCCTTTTCGCGTGTTGCAGGCCATATATAGGTATACGGAAGCATTTAGACACAAATGTACCAGTAAATAAACTTGTACTTGGTGTCTACACTGATCCAAAAAAGCAATGAACAGGTGTACAAAAGTATTTAGACACTGGTGGACCAGTAGATAAAATTGTCCCTGGTATGCGGTGGAGTAACATTGCTTGATCCAAGATAGTGGTCAGCGTAGATCAAAGATAGGACTGCGCTTTCTGATCTTGATCTACAGTGACCCCAAAAATACTTTCAATAACAGTTATACAGAAGTATCTAGACATTGATGTACTCATAAATAAACTCGTCCTCGGTACACCGTTGTATGGCTACTACAATCCTTGCTTGTATCTCTCTCAGGTCCGTCCTCGGTATACCGTTGTATGGCTAATACTATCCTTGCTTGTATCTCTCTCAGGTCCGTCCGCGGTATACCGTTGTATGGTTTTTACTATCCCTGCTTGTATCTCTCTCAGGTCCGTCCTCGGTATACCGTTGTATGGCTACTACTATCCCTGCTTGTATCTCTCTCAGGTCCGTCCTCGGTATACCGTTGTATGGCTACTACTATCCCTGCTTGTATCTCTCTCAGGTCCGTCCTCGGTATACCGTTGTATGGCTACTACTATCCCTGCTTGTATCTCTCTCAGGTCCGTCCTCGGTATACCGTTGTATGGCTACTACTATCCCTGCTTGTATCTCTCTCAGGTCCGTCCTCGGTATACCGTTGTATGGCTACTACTATCCCTGCTTGTATCCCTCTCAGGTCCGTCCTCGGTATACCGTTGTATGGCTACTACTATCCCTGCTTGTATCTCTCTCAGGTCCGTCCTCGGTATACCGTTGTATGGCTACTACTATCCCTGCTTGTATCTCTCTCAGGTCCGTCTTAGTATACCGTTGTATGGCTACTACTATCCCTGCTTGTATCTCTCTCAGGTCCGTCCTGATATACCGTTGTATGGCTACTACTATCCATGTTTGTATCTCTCTCAGGTCCGTCCTGATATACCGTTGTATGGCTACTACTATCCATGTTTGTATCTCTCTCAGGTCCGTCCTGATATACCATTGTATGGCTACTACTATCCCTGCTTGTATCTCTCTCAGGTCCGTCCTGATATACCGTTGTATGGCTACTACTATCCATGTTTGTATCTCTCTCAGGTCCGTCCTGATATACCGTTGTATGGCTACTACTATCTCTGCTTGTATCTCTCTCAGGTCCGTCCTCGGTATACCGTTGTATGGCTACTTCTATCCCTGCTTGTATCTCTCTCAGGTCCGTCCTCGGTATACCGTTGTATGGCTACTTCTATCCCTGCTTGTATCTCTCTCAGGTCCGTCCTGATATACCGTTGTATGCTACTACTATCCATGTTTGTATCTCTCTCAGGTCCGTCCTCGGTATACCGTTGTATGGCTACTTCTATCCCTGCTTGTATCTCTCTCAGGTCCGTCCTCGGTATACCGTTGTATGGCTACTACTATCCATGTTTGTATCCCTCTCAGGTCCGTCCTCGGTATACCGTTGTATGGCTACTTCTATCACTGCTTGTATCTCTCTCAGGTCCGTCCTCGGTATACCGTTGTATGGCTAATACTATCCATGTTTGTATCTCTCTCAGGTCCGTCCTGATATACCATTGTATGGCTACTACTATCCCTGCTTGTATCTCTCTCAGGTCCGTCCTGATATACCGTTGTATGGCTACTACTATCCATGTTTGTATCTCTCTCAGGTCCGTCCTGATATACCGTTGTATGGCTACTACTATCTCTGCTTGTATCTCTCTCAGGTCCGTCCTCGGTATACCGTTGTATGGCTACTTCTATCCCTGCTTGTATCTCTCTCAGGTCCGTCCTCGGTATACCGTTGTATGGCTACTTCTATCCCTGCTTGTATCTCTCTCAGGTCCGTCCTGATATACCGTTGTATGCTACTACTATCCATGTTTGTATCTCTCTCAGGTCCGTCCTCGGTATACCGTTGTATGGCTACTTCTATCCCTGCTTGTATCTCTCTCAGGTCCGTCCTCGGTATACCGTTGTATGGCTACTACTATCCATGTTTGTATCCCTCTCAGGTCCGTCCTCGGTATACCGTTGTATGGCTACTTCTATCACTGCTTGTATCTCTCTCAGGTCCGTCCTCGGTATACCGTTGTATGGCTAATACTATCCATGTTTGTATCTCTCTCAGGTCCGTCCTGATATACCGTTGTATGGCTACTACTATCCCTGCTTGTATCTCTCTCAGGTCCGTCCTCGGTATACCGTTGTATGGCTACTACTATCCCTGCTTGTATCTCTCTCAGGTCCGTCTTAGTATACCGTTGTATGGCTACTACTATCCATGTTTGTATCTCTCTCAGGTCCGTCCTCGGTATACCGTTGTATGGCTACTACTATCCCTGCTTGTATCTCTCTCAGGTCCGTCCTCGGTATACCGTTGTATGGCTACTACTATCCCTGCTTGTATCTCTCTCAGGTCTTCGAAATCTGCCGTAAGCAATCGACTTTACTGACATTTTTTCAGAATTTCAATGGCTTAAAACACCATTCGTTGTAGCCCTAACAATATATAAATATCATAACATCTGGTTTTGACAAGGCAATAGTATATTAAAAGCTGTTGTTACGAAATATTTGAAAAACTCGTACCTGCAGTTACACAAGACACACTTGTTTTTATTTAGTCAGACCGCTATATCCGGTGTACGTGTACCCACCGTGCTTCCATCTTTATTTCCGTTTTTATTCTCACTCAAGCTTACATTTTTTAGCAGGTCCGTCCTGATATACCGTTGTATGGCTACTACTATCCTTGCTTGTATCTCTCTCAGGTCCGTCCTCGGTATACCGTTGTATACCTACTACTATCCCTGCTTGTATCTCTCTCAGGTCCGTCCTCGGTATACCGTTGTATACCTACTACTATCCCTGCTTGTATCTCTCTCAGGTCCGTCTTCGGTATACTGTTGTATGGCTACTACTATCCCTGCTTGTATCTCTCTCAGGTCCGTCCTCGGTATACCGTTGTATGGCTACTACTATCCCTGCTTGTATCTCTCTCAGGTCCGTCCTCGGTATACCGTTGTATGGCTACTACTATCCCTGCTTGTATCTCTCTCAGGTCCGTCCTCGGTATACCGTTGTATGGCTACTACTATCCCTGCTTGTATCTCTCTCAGGTCCGTTCTCGGTATACTGTTGTATACCTACTGCTATCCCTGCTTGTATCTCTCTCATGTCCGTCCTGATATACCGTTGTATGGCTACTACTATCCTTGTTTGTATCTCTCTCAGGTCCGTCCTGATATACCGTTGTATGGCTACTACTATCCTTGTTTGTATCTTTCTCAGGTCCGTCCTCGGTATACCGTTGTATGGCTACTACTATCCCTGTTTGTATCTCTCTCAGGTCCGTCCTGATATACCGTTGTATGGCTACTACTATCCATGTTTGTATCTCTCTCAGGTCCGTCCTCGGTATACCGTTGTATGGCTACTACTATCCCTATTTGTATCTCTCTCAGGTCCGTCATAGTATACCGTTGTATGGCTACTACTATCCTTGTTTGTATCTCTCTCAGGTCCGTCCTCGGTATACCGTTGTATGGCTACTACTATCCTTGTTTGTATCTCTCTCAGGTCCGTCCTCGGTATACCGTTGTACGGCTACTACTATCCCTATTTGTATCTCTCTCAGGTCCATCCTGATATAACGTTGTATGGCTACTAATATCCCTGCTTATATCCATCTCAGGTCCGTTCTCGGTATACCGTTGTATGTCTACTACTATCCCTGCTTGTATCTCTCTCAGGTCCGTCCTGATATACCGTTGTATGGCTACTACTATCCATGTTTGTATCTCTCTCAGGTCCGTCCTGATATACCGTTGTATGGCTACTTCTATCCCTGCTTGTATCTCTCTCAGGTCCGTCCTCGGTATACCGTTGTATGTCTAATACTATCCCTGCTTGTATCTCTCTCAGGTCCGTCCTCGGTATACCGTTGTATGGCTACTACTATCCATGTTTATATCTCTCTCAGGTCCGTCCTGATATACCGTTGCATGTCTACTACTATCCGTGCTTGTATCTCTCTCAGGTCCGTTCTCGGTATACCGTTGCATGGCTAATACTATCCTTGCTTGTATCTCTCTCAGGTCCGTCCTGATATACCGTTGTATGGCTACTACTATCCCTGCTTGTATCTCTCTCAGGTCCGTCCTCGGTATACCGTTGTATACCTACTACTATCCCTGCTTGTATCTCTCTCAGGTCCGTCCTCGGTATACCGTTGTATACCTACTACTATCCCTGCTTGTATCTCTCTCAGGTCCGTCTTCGGTATACTGTTGTATGGCTACTACTATCCCTGCTTGTATCTCTCTCAGGTCCGTCCTGATATACCGTTGTATGGCTACTACTATCCCTGCTTGTATCTCTCTCAGGTCCGTCCTGATATACCGTTGTATGGCTACTACTATCCCTGCTTGTATCTCTCTCAGGTCCGTCCTCGGTATACCGTTGTATACCTACTACTATCCCTGCTTGTATCTCTCTCAGGTCCGTCCTCGGTATACCGTTGTATACCTACTGCTATCCCTGCTTGTATCTCTCTCAGGTCCGTCTTCGGTATACTGTTGTATGGCTACTACTATCCTTGCTTGTATCTCTCTCAGGTCCGTCCTGATATACCGTTGTATGGCTACTTCTATCCCTGCTTGTATCTCTCTCAGGTCCGTCCTCGGTATACCGTTGTATGGCTACTACTATCCCTGTTTGTAACTCTCTCAGGTCCGTCTTATTATACCGTCGTATGGATACTTATCTATGGCTTGGTCAAACTTGTTGGTCCCCGTAGATTCAAGATCAAGTTCTACTCTCTGATCTTGATCTACAGTGACAAACATAAGCAAAAAATAGTACACTTAGTTCTATCATCATCATAATTATTATCATTATTATTATTATAACAGGTATACAGAGGTATTTAGACATTGGGGTACCAGCTGACAAACTTGTCCTCGGTATACCGTGGTACGGCTATTACTATCCCTGCCTGTCTCTCTCGCAGGTATGTAGTTACTTGCATTTAAAGCATTTAATTCAATAATGTCTGATTGATCACATTTCCTGACACACGATTCTTTACAAGTTTGAATTTTAACCCTCTTCAGTTAGAGGTCAGAAACCAACTTAAACGTTATAAATCAGGAAATGTATATTCTGACAAAAATGCTGATTACCTCCCTTTAGAGTGAGATAAGTCTATACATTTGGTTTAGGTTTTGTCTTTACTGCCAAAAGATTTAGAGTATGCTGCATACAAATATGAGCCTTGCTCTGGGAAAAGGGGGTTTTATTAGTTGTACGGTCAGGTGGCAGGGGACTTGGAAACTTGTTTACGGCTGTGGAGAATAATGTCGCCCCGAGCCGAAGGCGAGGTGGCGACATTATTCTCCACAGCCGTGAACAAGTTTCCAAGTCCCCTGCCACCTGACCGTACAACGAATTTATTATATTGCAAAGTTTTACCATTCCAACGTGTGTTAAGCAAAATTTACCTGTTTTTTTTTGTTTCAAAACTTGAGTACGCTGGCGGAGTAGAATTTCCCTTCTGAGTGCCCCAATTCAATGAAAAATGACGTCACTGGGAACTGACGTCACTGAAACCTTGGAAAAACGTGCAGTTTGGTGCATAATCTTGATGTTAATCTTGATCGACGCCGCCAATTTGGATGTTGTGTTGAAAGTGTAGTCATGTATACGGGGCTCCCGAAAGGGAAACTGCTTTTACGTTGGTTTTGCAAGTGGACATGATATATATGTTCGGGGAATATTGTCCAATCAGATCACGAGAAATTTCTTTGCAGTATAATAAAAGGCATTAAACCAAGCAAGTCATCACATAATCCATTTTGCCTAGCAAGCGACTGAATCGTGAGGCAGGATTGTCCTTGGACATGCAGAAAATATAAAAAAAAAAAAAAAAAAAAACGTTTCGACACATTTCAGCCTTCGAGGACGTCGCAGACTGACCTATGTCGATACTTTTGGCAGGTACATTTAGCCCTTTTTCACACAATATGGCTTATTTCTGTATTTCCTAAGGCAAATAGTGTGGATCCAAGTCGGATATTGTGTTTGCAGTTATACTTTTGCCACGAAATCCTGAAATTTAGCGACCTTGAGGAAGAAAGTTGTTTGAAACATTGCGGGAAAAATGAGAAAATGATTTTCTCCTTTTTGCACATTTTTTCTACTCTTAGACCGATCCCACAATTTAAGCCACATTTAATTTTTGTCGACTACAAATACTTTGGGTTTGGACAAGACTAAAACTTTGTCGTTTGGTAAAGAGTTAACTTAAACGAAAGAATTTTAGACTTGTCGAAATTGAAAGCTTTTGCAGACGACAAATTAAATGTGAATCAAATGATGAAATTTGTCTGTGATAGGGTAGAAAACATTGTGGGAAATGGAGAAAATGCTGGTTACCAGCATTTTCTCCTTTTCCCACAATGTTTTCAAAAGCTTCCTTTCTCAGGGTCGCTAAATCTCGGGATTTTGCGGTAAAGAGTTTAGTAGGGTGTTTACAAGCATGGACCTCAAACTTTGTAATTCGAGCAGACAAGTTTTGTAACTTTATTACTCGCCCTTTGAGGTATTAAATCCATTTACCCAGCTAAGAAGCCATAAAATGACAAAACTTTAATTTAATCAACTTTTAGCCACTTTATCTCCTAATATGCTTTAACTCTCTCAGCCCCAAACATCTGAGGCATGCTCTGTGAAAAGGGGGCTTAATGCATCTGCCAAAAGTATCGACCCATCTTAGCCTACGCAGTCCGTGCAGGCTGAAAATTGTCGAAACATTTTGCTATTCGTAAATTTTCTGCTTGTCAAAGGACCAGTCTGCCTCATAGTTCAGTTGGTTGTCAGACAAAATGGATTTTATGGATCCATAATTATGTGATGATCTACTTGGAATAATGGATCGCGGAGGCGCATTAAGCCCCCTTTTGCCAGAAGATGCGTCAATTATAATCTCGACCTCTTCTGATGGCTGAAAATTCTATCCACTGAAATTAAGAAAGAAATGTATTGAATAGACTTAACTAAACAAGCAGACGGTATAGATTAAAGATCAGACTGCACGTTCTGTGCAGTCTAATCTTGATCTATGCCGTCTGTAAAAGTCCCTGTTTTCGCCTAGATAGCACTGCAAGGATTGATGTTTACTCTGAAATAGCCTCTTGGTTGAAATTTATTTTTGGTTCATCATATTTACCATTACCACAAAATATTTAGTACAACTCGGTTTCAACTCTATGGTGTCTTGACTAAGGACATGCGCCGCCAGCGAGATTCGAATCAGGATTTTCTGGTAGAAATACCAATGCTTTGGTAACTGAGCTACGAAGCACCTATTTTTGCCAATAAAAGGCAGAAGTATATAAAAATGAATGGTAGGTGTTTTATGCCACTTTCAACATTGTTTTAGTCATACCACTGTGACAGCTTACTTATTCATTTGTGTCTTGGGCCAGGTTTTTCACGAAAAAAACTTAAGTCTCTTATTTTGCTCAAAACGCCACCAGACTCGATTTCTGAAATCAGTCAAGTTCGATATTTCAGATGCAGATCTCTTTTTTTTTTTGCTCAAATACGCCACCAGACTCGATTTCTGACATAAGTCGAGTTCGATATTTCAGAAGCAGGTCTCTTTTTTTTGCTCAAATACGCCACCAGACTCGATTTCTGACATAAGTCAAGTTCGATATTTCAGATGCAGATCTCTTTTTTTTTTGCTCAAATACGCCACCAGACTCGATTTCTGACATAAGTCGAGTTCGATATTTCAGATGCAGATCTCTTTTTTTTTTCTCAAATACGCCACCAGACTCGATTTCTGACATAAGTCGAGTTCGATATTTCAGAAGCAGATCACTTTTTTTTCTCAAATACGCCAGCAGACTCAATTTCTGACATAAGTCAAGTTCGATATTTAAGACGCATTTCACAGACATCAACAGATTTTAGTGACATTCTCAAATCCTGGGTAGACACTACGTTTCAGACTCAAGTCAGAAAAATAATGAATCGAATATTAATCGTTAAGCTGCTAAGCGCGACTCAATGGCCTCTTGCGGACAGTGTAGATCATGATCAGACTGCACAGAACGTGCAGTCTGATCTTGGATCTACGCTGTCCGACCAGGAGATCTTTTTCTCCTACAAATAATTTTGAAATAGCAACATCAGGGTTTTTTTTACCATCGGCTTGAAAGAATCAGGTTATTTATTCAGCAAGATAAGAATTAACTGAATCAAGTAGGCTACGTTTGGCTGAGTTGAGTCTGAAACACTGTGTGAACTCAGGATTTGAGAACGTTACTTATATATGGCTTGCAACACGCGAAAAGGGGCATTCAGAGATTTGCGCAGGCTAATCCGAGACGGCACTTTACGACTACATTAGATTTTGTGCTACAGTAGACTTGTGCAAAACAGAAAATTACATAAAAACGTTATGTGTCGTTTCGGATTAGTCTTCGCGGACTGCGCAGGCTGATCCGAGACGACACTTTACGCAAATGTCCGAATGCCCCTTTTCGCGAGTTGCTGGCCATATATGTCTGTAAATGTCAGTGAAGTCCGTCTCAAAAAGCCAACTCAACTTAAGTCAGAATATGAGTCTATTAGTTGATTTGAGCAAAATAAAGGGACCGAATCCTTATCCTGCTACATAAATGAAATGAAAATTTCAAGCCGATAGTAAAATCCGAAATTTTGCTATTTGAACGGTATTTACGGGAGAGATGATATTTCCTTATCGGACAGTGTAGATCCAAAATCAGACTGCACAGAACGTGCAGTCTGATTTTGGATCTATACAGTCCGCAAAAGGTCCTTGAGTCGCACTTAGCATCCAAAGGGTTTAAGTACAAAAGTAAAGTCGAAAGGGTGAAATAACACAATTATATCTCTTCCTTAAATGTCAAACATCCATTTAAAGTTTAATTGAAAGTAATTATGGTATAAAAGACGAAAGTTTCAATTAATCCTTTACCGATATAACCCTTGTTTAAACGCCCCTGATGAAGCAGGCTTTTAAAAACATTGTTGGGAATATGTAGAAAATGCTGGTAAACCAGCATTTATACCTGTTTCCTACAATGTTTTTTAACCTTTCAAACACAGTTCGGGTCACTTTAGTGATATTGTATCTGTCGTTTGAATTTGCTATCAGTTTGAAGGAATCTAAAATTTTGTAGCGGGGCAAAGAATTGAGGAGAATTCTATAGTATTAGACTGTGGTTTATTTATAGACGGACGAATGCAGCATTCGAGAAGTGCCCTTTCGTGGTGTAAAATGCAGCGACGCCGCGGGCAAGGAAATCGATTACTCTCGGATTATAGAGATGCTGAAAAGTTCCGCCGGAGGGAGGAAATTCGACAACGAGGCTCTGTCGCCATATTTCAATTATAAGGTGCTGCTTCATAATTATAGAACGATATTGCAGTAACCATGATTAATGGTTTAATAAACACCCCTTTTTTTTTGTTTACTTTATGGCGGCCGATCGACGGGTTTATTCCATCCATAGGCGTTTTACGATTAATCTCTATTTTTCTAGAATAAAAAGACAGACTAAATCAACAGCGTTTCCGGAACCTTTGATTGAATTAACCAAATGACAAAATTTCAGACGTCCAAAGTGAAAGTATTTGCACGCGACAAACGAAATGTAGCTCAAATGACGAAAATGTTTTTGGTAAAGCAGAAAACATTGTGGGCGATGGAGAAAATGCTGGTTACCAGCATTTTCTGCTTTACTCACATTGCATTTAAAAAGATTTCTCACTCAAGGTCGATAAAAGGCGAGAAAGTTAAGGTAAGGATTTAGTCAAAGTGTTGATACATGTGTTTTTGGACATGCACGTGCCGTTGAGGAAATGTCAATCCGTCCGTCAGCCAGGTCGTCCTTCTATCTGTCTGTATCTTCCTATCTCTCGCTCTTTCATGACTTTCTTACATTTGTAGCTGATCTAGAGCTGGAATTGGCACCACAAGGCAATATTACTTCTTGACAACCTTTTACATCCTGTAACAGATCTCTTTTCAAAACATAATATGGCCCGCAACACGCGAAAAGGGGCATTCGAACATTTGCGTAAAGTGTCGTCTCGGATTAGCCTGCGCAATCCGCGCAGGCTAATCCGAAACGACACTTTCCGTTTTTATGTAATTTTCTGTTTTGCGCAAGTCTACTGTAGCACAAAATCCAATGGAGTCGTAAAGTGCCGTCTCGGATAAGCCTGCGCGGACTGCGCAGGCTGATCCGAGACGACACATTATGCAAATGTCCGAATGCCCCTTTTCGCGTGATGCAAGCCATATGGCAAAAGGATTAAGTACTTGTAAGGAGTAATAAATCAGTCTGCAAGGTTTTACCTCAAGGTATCGAACACAGGTTTTGACGGTTATTTGCAGGACCCAACCACGGGAATCATGCATCAGATCCGATACGACGACCCTCAAAGCCTCACCTTCAAAATTCGAATGGCAATGGACAAGAACCTGCGCGGTGTCGGAGTTTGGAACGCCGAGTCGGTCAATTATTCGAGCACCTTGCCTGAACAAATAAAAGCCGTATCTGACATGTGGGGAACGTTCCCGGAATATAGAATCGGAAACTGATTATTTTTTTACAATAAATTGCGTGGTTGCGCCATTGTAGTACCTTCTTTGCTCACGATGGTAATCGTGTGTTGTTTGTAGAGAGATTTGCTTTGAACTCATTCACGTTTTCTCATTGTAACATTTTCTGCCGCTGTACGAATGGATTCGCCTGCTATAAGTACAGAAGTAGGCCCAATGCCATAACCACTTACTAAGTCCCATGAATAATCGAGCGAAAAACCCTGATATTGAATCTACACCTCTTTCTTAAGGAAGAAAATTAACGTACTGTATAGAGCAAGATCAGACTGCACAGAACGTGCAGTCTGATCTTGATCTACACTGTCAGCAAAAACAACCCTGCTGCGGAATTGCCCTTCGATGCCCCGAAAGAATAAAAAGATATATCTATCTGAGTCAGTGACATTGATTTGTCATTTTTTTTTTTATCCATTCTGTTCAAATAAGATTGAATTAGAAATAAACACGGGAAGTGAAATTACAATTTATCAAATCCTAGTTGTTATGTGTTTTCAGATGGCAATAGTATCCTGAAAGTTGATCGACCGGGTTTCTAAGTCCTGTTTTTTTTATCCGTATCGTTAACCCATTTCCCTTTGATTCAAACATGCAGCCGACTTTGAATAAAACATATTGGTAAAGTGCATGTATTGACAATTTCAAAGAATGAACGTCACATGAGTATATGTGAAATTGTTTTGCCATTGGAGGGATTATTTATCGTTTTGTCTGTCACAATGCTTTCAAAAGAAACCATAGCAAGTCATGTGACCAAGAGAACTTTACCATGATTAATGACCAAGAGCACTAAGTCTTGTTTTATCACCACAGGAACTGTATCAAGTTTTCTGACAACGAGGACTTTTCATGTCTTTTGACTTCGAGGACACTTTCCATGTTTAGAAATTTGTGATTTCGAGGACTTTGTCATGATTATTGACTACGACGACTTTGTTGAGTCTTGAGATTTGATCATGTTTTGTGACTTTGAGGACTTTGTTATATCTCATGACAATGAAGACTTTGTCATCTTTTGTGGATACGAGGACTTTGTTGTATCTTTCAATTTGTGATTATCAGGAATTTCTCTTGTCTAATTAGTTTGCGAACTTTGACACGTCTTGTGACTTTTAGGACTTCGTAATGTCACGTGACTTTGGGGACTTTATTGTATTACGTTTTCGAGGACTTTTTGTCTTATGACTTCAAGGACTTGTCATGTTTTGTGACTTTAATGACTTTATTATCTTGTGACTTCAAGGACTTTGTTATGTCCTGTTACCATAGGGACTTTGTTTTATCTCGGGACATTGATGGCTTTGTCATGTCTTGCTACTACAAGGACTTTATTACGTCTTTTTACTTTAAGGACTTAGTTTGTCTTGCGACTACGAAGAATTTGTTATGTCTTCTGACTTTAGGACTGCTTCATATCAATCAATTACAAGAACTTTGCCATGTCTTGCGATTTCGAGGACTTTGTTATGCATTGTGACTTTAAAGACTATGTTTTATCTTGGGACGTTGAAAACTTTACGTCTTTTGACTACGAGGACTTTTTCATGTTTTGTGATTTCGAGGAATTTCTTATGTCTTGTCACTTGGAGGACTTTAACTTGTCTTCTGATTAGGAGGACTTCGTTTTGCTTTGTGACTCCGAGGACTTCTATATGTCATGTGACAACGAGGATTTTGAATATCATTTGTCAACAAGTTCTATATAACATGTTTTTGGACAATGATGGTTTTTTCAAGTCTTGTGACTACGGGACCTTGCTATGTCATGTGACTACGAGGACTTTCTCATGTTTTATGACTATGAGGACTATAACGTGTTTTCTGACAACGAGGATATTGTTATGTATTGTGACTACGAGGACTGAATCATATCTTGTGACGAGAACTTTGAATGTCATGTGACTACGAGGACTATATGGCTATGAAGATTATAAATGTAGCGTCTTGTCACTACGAACACTATGTCATGTTTATTTGGTTACATCACGTATTGTGATTATCAGGACTACATAGGGCTACCATGGAACACTGAGTCATGTTTTATTGACGTGGTTGAAGACATCATGACTTGAAAAAAGAAGGACAATTTTTTTTGACAACGGGGACTATGTCATGTCATATCTTGGGACTACAAAGGCCATCATGTTTTGTGACCAGGTGTAATATACCATGCTTCGTAACTACCAAGACTGTGTTATGTTTGATGGTTAAGGCTATAATTGTCATGTTTTGTACTACGACGAGTATATCATATCTTGTGACAAGGAGGATGCTAAAATGTCTTCTTTGAGAACTTTGTCACCATGCTGTTTGACCACAAAGACTATATCCTTTTAAATGACTGCGAAGAATGTGTCATTTTTTGTGACGATGAGGACTATATCATGCTTTGTGACTGTAAACTCTACGTCATGTCTTGTCACTACGAAGAATATGCCATGTTTTTGGATTTAGAGGGCTTTATCATGTTCTGTGACTACGAAAACTGTGTCACTGTTAGTGACTATGTAGATTATGTCATGAATTGTGGCTAAGAGGAACATGTAATGTGAAATCAATCATCATCATCATCATCATCGTCATCAATGTTGTCATCTTCATTATTACCACCAGCACCAAGACTATCATTATAATCAACATGAGCAGCAGCAGCAATAACGACAGCGACATCGACGAAGTAATCTTGGTTTTCAATTAATTGAAAGAGAAATATTCAGAAAACTTGCCAAGGTTTTAAAACAACAACAACAACAAACTCTGAGACAGTGATATTTAGCCCAGTACTTAACTCTTAACTCTTTAGTAAAAAAAAAAAAATCCTGGTCTTGTGTAAATCAAAAGTATTTGTAGATAAGTCTAAAGTTGTTCAAATGGTGGAAATTGTATAGGAAAGGGTAGAAAGCATTGTGGTAAAAGGAGAAAATGCTGGTTACCAGCATTTTCTCCTTTCGCACAATACTTTGTAAAGACGCTTTTCCTCAGGTTCGTTAGAACCCGGAATTGCGTGGTAAAGGTTGTAAATTCACCAGTTAAATTTTGTCGTCTGCTTTAATAAGCTTTAAGAGTGAGAAACGAAGACATGGACAATGTTAGCTAATTAATCCCATACCAAACAATTCTGGTTTTTTTAACGACCCTGAGGAAGAAAGCATTTTAAAACACCCCAACGATGTTTTCTACCTTTCCAAAGATCTATTTCGTCATTTGAGACACAATAGTAGTAAAGGAGGAGAGCCTGGGGAACTACCCCTGGCCTGGGTAGTTCCCCAGGCTCTCCTCCCTGAGTGGGCTACATCACCACCCCTGACAAAAATGTGGGCTAGTTTGTCCTCCTGAAAGAATTTGCATTTTTTATTTTACCTAGGCTCTCCTCCCCAGATGGGTTTTTTCTGCAGTTAAAGGCACAGGTGTCGGCCAAAAATGACACATCTTTGAGTGCTCTATAGTGATCTGGCAGGTCTGGTCATTGAGTTGGACTTAGTTTTTTCTACTCATATGCTATTAGGATTGCTTTATTGTTTTACTTCTATCCATTACTTGGCCTTTAAGTGGTTTCTCTTTCTAAATGTCTGAACATTGAGCTGAACTTAGACTTTTTTTTACCCTACGAATGATTTTCTTTCTAAAAGCCTGATCACTGAGTTGGACTTAGTCTTTTTTTGCAATTATGAATGATTTCTCTAAAAGCCTGATCATTGAGTTGTACTTAGTTTTTTCACCCTATGGATGATTTTTTTCTCTTTCTAAAAGCCTGACCATTGAGTTGGACTTAGTTTTTTCACCCTATGGATGATTTTTTTCTCTTTCTAAAAGCCTGACCATTGAGTTGGACTTAGACTTTTTTCTTTCTAAAAGTCTGATCACTGAGTTGGACTTAGTTTTTTTCTGCAATTATGAATGATTTCTCTAAAAGACTGAGCACTGAGTTGGACTTAGTTTTTTACCCATATGCTATTAGGATTGTTTTATTGTTTTACTTCTAGCCACTACTTGGCCTTTAAGTGCTTTCTCTTTCTAAATGTCTGAACATTGAGTTGAACTTAGACTTTTTTTTCACCCTGCGAATGATTTTCTTTCTAAAAGTCTGATCACTGAGTTGGACTTAGTCTTTTTCTGCAATTATGAATGATTTCTCTAAAAGACTGAGCACTGAGTTGGACTTAGTTTTTTTTTACCCATATGTTATTAGGACTGGTTTTATTGTTTACTTCTATCCACTACTTGGCCTTTAAGTGCTTTCTCTTTCTAAATGTCTGAACATTGAGTTGAACTTAGACTTTTTTCTTTCTAAAAGACTGAGCACTGGGTTGGACTTAGTTTTTCTTCACCTATGAATGATTTTCTCTCTTTCTAAATGACTGATCACTGAGTTGGACTTAGTCTTTTTCTGCAATTATGGATGATTTTCTCTCTTTCTAAATGTCTGAACATTGAGTTGAACTTAGTCTTTTTCTGCATCTATGAATGATTCTTACTCTTTGCAGTATAACTCTCTGAAGTATAACTCTTTTGGAGTGCATCTCTTCTAAAAGAAAGAAGTTTGACAATTTGAAGAAATGACAATTTTGAAGAAAGATAGAACTTTCGTGGTAATGGTTAGTCCTGAAAAGGACTGTTGGGTTAACTCTGAAAAGAGCTGTGACAATTTGAAGAAATGACAACTTGAAGATAGAACTTTCGTCTGACAGCCTGAAGGTAGAACTTTCGTCTGGCATCTTGAAGATAGATCTTTCGTGGTAGATGGTTAGTCCTGAAAAGGACTGTTGGGTTAGCTCTGAAAAGAGCTGTGACAATTTGAAGAAATGACAACTTGAAGATAGAACTTTCGTCTAACAACTTGAAGGTAGAACTTTCGTCTGACATCTTGAAGATAGATCTTTTGTGGTAGATGGCTAGTCCTGAAAAGGACTGTTGGGTTAGCTCTGAAAAGAGCTGTGACAATTTGAAGAAATGACAACTTGAAGATAGAACTTTCGTCTAACAGCTTGAAGGTAGAACTTTCGTCTGACAATTTGAAGAAATGACAATTTGAAGAAAAGATAGAACTTACGTCTGACAATTTGAAGAAAGGTAGATCTTCCGTGGTAGATGGTTAGCCCTGAAAAGGGCTGTTGGGGTGGTCCTAAAAAAAGGACCTGGTTTGGAGGTTGTGTTTTTAAGCACAACCTCCAACCTTACCGCAGGCTGGGCAGCTACTATCAGTCCGTCTCTTTAGCCTTTTTAGCTGCTGTGCACTCAGGTTGTACTTCAGCGAAAATGGTGGCTCTTTATTGCTGCTCCAATCTTCAGTAGAAGGCACGACGGACTCCTTCTTCTTTCCGTCCATCTTTTTTTTGGATGACAGCTGCGCAAGCTCGCTGAAACTCATATCTCTCAAAGCACACTCCATTATGGTTGTAAGTCGAAGAGAATGAATGATGTGCGGGAAATGCCACAGGGCTTTATAGCTTTTCAGACGGATTGAACTAGATGACCCATGACGTCATTTTCTCCTATGTTTTTCCCGCGTCGGCGTTTCATGCTGTTTTGGCTCCAAATTAATGTTATCCAATCAGAATCACCATTGTTTTTCTAATACTAAATGTTTTATTTTTTGCCAATCCGTGGGTTTGTTACATTTTCTTGTTCGGGTTTTTTATTGTTGGCCAATCCGTGGGTTTGTTACATTTTCTTGTTTGGGGTTAGAAAAAACTAGAGTTTAACTAATCTATGACTTTTTTTTTGATTGTGAATCTTTTGAGTTTTTTGACAATTTTGAGTTTTTTTTGACAATTTGAAGAAAGATAGAACTTTCGTGGTAGATGGGTAGCTCTGAAAAGGGCTGTTTTGTTTTTGGAGGCTGTGTTTTTTTCTACTTCTAATGACAACATCCGAAATTCACATGGTAAATGGCTAAGATGATGTCAGACGTTGTCTTTAAAAATAGTTGAAGTAATCTTTCGCCGAGATCTTTGTAGAGCTGTGTTATAGGTTGTAGTTGGTTTTATTTCACCTCTCCTATAAAGTGAGTGTTTAGTTGTAATAACTGTTGACCTGCATTTAGATATTCTTGGAGAGTCTCACGTAGTTGATGATTTACCTCCTCCATATTGATACTGTTTCCGAATATTGATACTGCTTTCGAAGTGATCGTTAGCTGAGAATCAAGAAATGGTGATTGTATGAAAAATAACGCGGGGCTTTATACGTTTAAGGAGGATTGAAATTTTTTAAAGAGCTCGGACAGGGTAGAAAGCACATACATTTTTTCCATGCTACGTTTCATGCTAATATAGCAAAAAAAGTTATGAGACGCTGTATGGAAAAAATGTAGACAGAACAAGTCTTTTGGGGAAAAACAGAATGAAGAGCTTTATTGTTTTTGAACTTTTATTTACTGAACAGAACTAAACAATGAAACATTTTTTTGCAAAGCATCATAAAAAATTTCTTGACAATGAAAAAATTTCTTGACAATGAAAAAATTCACAATGAAACATTTTTTTTGCAATGCGTCATAAAAAAATTTCTTGACAATGAAAAAAATCACAATGAAACATTTTTTTTGCAATGCGTCATAAAAAAATTTCTTAACAATGAAAAAAATCACAAGGAAACATTTTTTACAATACAGCATAAAAACATTTTCTTAACAATGAAAATAATCACACTGAAAAATTTCTTAACAATGAATTATTCACAATGAATTAATCGCAATGAATTAATCACAATGAAATATTTTTTCGCAACGAATTATTTACAATGAATTATTCGCAAAACAGTATATAACAAATTTTATGCAATGCAAATTCGCAAACACCACGAGTTTCATATTTGTTTTCATATTCCTACCGTTTTGTTGTTTTTTCTTGGTTGTTTTCGTTCTGTCTTTGGTTTTTTCGGGATCTTGAAATCAACGTGATTGTCAATGTTTTTCCCGTATTTGCCCTGCCCTGTCAATATTGGTGTAGTTGGTTTTTGATCAACTCGTTGCTTCTTGTGGAGATGGTTAGCATTTTCCGCAGATTTCCGCTTTGTTGTTTTTCTTGGTTGTTTTTCCTCTGGTTGTTTTTTCTTTGGTTGATTTTTCTTCACAACACTTACGATAGAGTCCACTAAGTTGTGAAGATTGGATTTATCAAACTCGAACTCCACAGGAATCTTCACAGGAGTTGTTGAAATGCACTGATCCTGTTGACGTAGTACCTCAATATTTCTACTGAGCTGATCAGTACTTGCGGTTAAAGTTTTAATTTCCTCCAAATGTCTGTTTAAAGTCTCCAGCTGATCTATGATTCGGATCATCATGCTATCTTGTTTCAAATTTAGCTGCTTTACCTCTTCATAAATGTTGTCAAACACTATCGCTGGAATGATGGTTGTCGAATTTAACTCCGGTGGTGGATTGATGATTGTCGAATTCATAACTGATGAAAGTACGTCTCCATTGTTTTCCACTGATGGAAAATCGCCCAAGTTGATTTCATCTAAGTTGTGCTTCATATTGAAACTGACTCTGAATATTGATACTGCTTCCGAAGTAATCGTTAGCTGAGAATCAAAGAAATGGTGTTTGGTATGAAATAACGCCGAGCTTTATACGTTTACAGAGGATTGAAATTTTTAAAGAGGGCGGACCTGGCGAAAAACACCGGTATTGTACTGTGTGACACCGAATTAGGAGTGGTAAAAAACACCGATATAACTATCGATTTAATTGGGCAATGTTAATGAAACGCCGACGCGGGAAAAAACATAGGAGAAAATGACGTCATGAGTCATCTAGTTCAATCCTCCTGTAAAGCTATAAAGCCCAGTGATATTTTACATAAAATCATATTTGTTCCAGAATGGTTCGAATTCTTGTATGCCCTCACTGTGCAAACAGATGTCTGATAGAGTGTGGGAAATGTTTTTCCATACTCGAGTATCTTGGCCAGAAGCATAACTGTCCAGATACAGATGAAGGATTTTACGATGATGATGAAGGTTCGACGATTTGCTGCGAACACTGTGGCTGTGAAATCATCCCAGTGGATCGGGCGGAAGAATCGTAGAGCTGGATGTCAATGTGAGATCCTTCAAAAAAAAGCCCTTTTCAGGGCTAACCATTTAGCACGAAAGATCTTTCTTCTCAAATTGTCAAAAGTAAAAAGACTTACAGTCATAACTAGAAAAAAGTCAAAAGTAAGAAGTAATTATTTTATATTTTTTATTTCAAAAAGAACTTATGTACAATGAAAAAAATCAAATCATGAACTGTAAAGACAAAAAATGAATGAACTGTAAAGACAAAAAATGAATGAAAAAATCAAGTTAGTCTTTTTTGTTTATATTCAATATTGTATTGAAATCTTTTTTCACTCAGTATGTTTTTTTCTTTTTCTTTGAGATGTCAGATTCACATTTGGTTTTACGTTTTCTTTTCCTATCGTTGGTTTTTAATTCCACATCTGGACAGATTTTGTCCTCATGTTTTGTTGATTTGTAAAAGAAATAGTTCTTTGTTACTCGTTTTTTCTTCTTTTCGATGTTTTGCTGTTTTTCCTTTCCGTACGAGCAACCCGGTTCTGCAGAAAATTCGTTTTTTAGATCCAAAGTTTGTTGTTTTCTTAGATCCAAAGTTTGTTGATTTCTTAGATTTTTTCGTGATGTCTCTAAATCATCTGTTATTTTGCAGATTTCTGAATCGCTGTTAGCCGCTGTGTCGCTCTGCATGTCTACGATCTGAGTTTCATCCGATGAGGATGTAGCTTGTGGTGAACTTTTTTTCCATGTATTTTCACTACAGAATGAATTTAGTGTGCCGACGAATTTTATATCTTTGAGACCATCAACGTTGTAAAATGATGGTAAAATCTCAATGTCGTGACTGTGTGGATTCACGTAGACAAAAACAATTGTTCCTAGCTGATTTTCTTTTTCTGGACATTCTTTGGCCCAATGTCCTGCTTCGTTGCATGTGAAACAAATATTTGTTCTCACGCCATTCGCACCATATCGTTTGTCAATCATCGCTTGATCCAAAACTCTGTAGCTGGTAGTACGGTAAACATCTTTTTCTTCTAAATGTTGCTGGGATAAAAATGATCCCACATAGTTTCCGATATGTTTAACATCATACTTTGATGGTATATTGCTGATCTCATAATCGTGGGTGTATGGATTAACATACAGATACACCCTCTTTCTAAGTGGTGATGTATTTTGCAGCTTTAACTCACTCATATTTTTTCATCAGCTGTACTGTCTGAGATCGAGTAGGAGAATGAATAGATTTTCACAGCTAACGTCTTATTTATACACTGTTACAACGGAGAGGGTATATAAATTGTTAGTTTTTTCCTCACTTCTGCATTATTGTCTTTTCACTCAGAGCTAAAACGATGGGTAAAAGAAAAAGAATGATAACCTATTCAGACAGTGAAAGTGACGATGAGGTGTTTCCACCAACAAAAAAGAAAAAAACTAGACCATTGAAAGAAGAAAGTGACGATGAGGTGTTTCCACCAATAAAAAAGAAAAAAACTAAACCGTTGAAAGAAGAAAATGACAGCGACGATGAAAGTATCAACTCTAACTTAGACATGAAAAGTCTATATGATTTAACAGAAAAGGGTAATAAGAAGTCAAGAAAATTTAAAACAGAATCACATGTGCTGATGCTGAGTTTTAAGAAATTTGAAGAATTAACACCTCAGAGACTCCTTGGATTATTTGACGATGTTACCCGTGAAATCATTCGAAAGTTAAATGCTAACCCTACGGACATGATTAGAATTACCATCAATCATCCTTCGTTGGAAATAGGAATCCATATTCCTTTTTTAGCTGCAGATCAGTTACAAGGTGAAACTATGCTGAATGAAATTGAACGAGTTTTACAATCGAATACAGATTTCGTCTTGAACGATGGATTCATGACATTTGACATCACACATACAATACCACCAAGTGGTAGCGGAAAACCAAAATATAGATCGTCAGAATTAGATTCAAAGCTTTTTGCCCAGAAGAAGCAATCTATTATTCAAATTGGCAAGCATGACCAACTATGTTTTGCAAGAGCCGTTGTTGTGGGATTTGCTACAGTGAACGTGAAAACACCGAAGTATGGAATAGAAAATGGGATCATATTCGTCATTCAAAATGCCTCCTTCAAAAGACTGAAGCTGAGAAATTGTTACATGAAGCTGGAGTTTCACCAACACAGTCTGTAGGAATTGATGAATACAAAAAAATTCAAACAATCTTGTATGAAAAAGGCTATGTCATTAAAGTTCACCAACAACATTCAAAAGTGGAAAAAATATTTAAACATCCAGAAGTGAAAACCAATAGTAAGATTATACATTTGTACTTTCATCAAAACCATTATGACTACATCAAATCTATCAAAGGTTTTCTTAGTTGTGGATATTATTGTGAGTTCTGTGATGTGGGTTACAATAACCGGGAAAGTCATACTTGTTCAAATATCTGTAAAGGTTGTTACCGCAAAGGAAAATGTCCATCAGAATCAAAAGAATATGTTTGCAGTGTTTGCAGTAGACGATTTTTTAGTGCTGAATGCTTTGAAAATCACAGAAATGTTCAAGGTAAAGAAAAGAAATCCATTTGTGAATTAATGAAACTCTGCTCGAAATGCGGTGCACAATATCATGTCAGAAAGAAAAATCATGTTTGCAATGGAAAGAAAAGATGTCATATCTGTAAGAGAATTGTTAACTTTTCTCATCAATGCTATATTCAACCTTACCAAAGTAAGTTGAACCATGACAGCGATGATGAGACGAGTTCTTCTGTAGTCAAAAAAACACAGTTTATTTTCTTTGATTTTGAATGCAAACAAGACACAGGCGTACACATCCCGAATTATTGTATCGCACACAGAGCGTGTGATGTATGTATCGATAAATCGCTTGATTTTCATTGTTCTACATGCAGTGAATTTGAAGAGGGTAGGGAAGTTATTTTTCAAGGTGAAGAAACTTTGAGTCAATTTTGCAAATGGCTCTTTTCAAAACATCATAAAGGGGTTACGGCTATTGCCCATAATTTCAAAGGCTATGACGGCCAGTTCATTCTTGACTATATTGTCAAAGTTGGGTTAAAACTTCCAAAATTGATCATGAATGGAAACAATATTATGAAGTTAGAACTGAATGGTGTACGTCTGATCGATTCTTTCAATTTCATGAGTTTTGGTTTGGCAAAATTTCCAACCACCTTTGAGCTTCAAGAAATGAAAAAAGGTTACTTTCCTCACTGGGCGAATACAGATGAATTTTGGAGTTACATCGGGCCCTACTTGGATATGTCTTATTACAAACCCGACTCAATGTCTGAAGAGGCTAGGTCAAAATTCATAGTTTGGTATAATGACAAAGTTCGAAATGGTGAGGAATTCAATTTTCAGAAGGAGATGGAATTGTACTGTAGGTCAGATGTTGATATACTCAGACGAGGGTGTGCTGAATTCAGAAAGCTGTTTATCGAACAGGGTGGTATTTGTCCATTTTTAGAGGCGATTACCATCGCAGATGCCTGTAACAAGGTGTGGCGAAGCAAATATTTACCAGAAAATCAAATAGCTATCATTTCAAGTAAAGACTCATCCAGACGTCGCTTTTCTATGAAAGCGATACGATGGGTTCAAAGCGTTGCTCAGGAAAAAGGTATTAATATTCAGCATGCAAAAAATGGTGGTGAAGCTCAAATCGGGAAATAGAGTGTAGATGGTTTTCACCGTCAATCAAACACTGTTTATGAATTTCTTGGGGATTTGTATCATGGTTGTCCTGTATGCTATACAGATCGAGATCAGATCAATCCTTTTAATGGAAAACGCATGTCTGAATTGTACGAACGTACTTTTAAACGTATAGCAGATATCAAAGACATGGGATATAATGTAGTGTACATTTGGGAACACGAATTTGATGATAAGATGAAGGATAAAGAGTATAAAAAACTCATTGAAAAGTTATATCCACATTGGGACCCTATCGATCCGAGGGATGGTTTGTCCGGGGGAAGATGTAATGCAATAAAAATTGGATATGATGTTGATGAAAAAAGCAAAAAGGAAATCAAGTACATCGATATCTGTTCTCTCTACCCTTACGTTTGTAAACACATATCCTACCCTGTAGGCCAGCCAAAAATTTTGTCTACTGAGAATATTGATATGAACAATATTCGTCAATATGAGGGATTAATCAAGTGTAAAGTTTTACCTCCAACTGATTTGTTTCACCCCGTTCTTCCAGTTCACTGTAACAACAAAATGATGTTTCCACTCTGTATGAAATGTGCAGAAGAAAGCTCAAACATTTGTAGACATGGTAAAGAAGAGAGGGCTTTGGTCGGAGTTTGGGTTACTTTTGAATTATTCAAGGCTCTTGACTGCGGTTATCAATTATTGCAAGTGTATGAAATTTGGCATTTCAATTCTGTGTCAGATCAGTTCTTTAAACATTATGTGGACAATTTCTTGAAAATTAAGCAAGAAGCCAGTGGTTATCCAGGTTGGTGTCAATCAGACTCAGAAAAAGATCAGTTCGTTTGTGAATATGAGAAGGCGGAAGGTGTTCGTCTTGATCCAAGTTGTATTCAAAGAAATCCTGGGAGAAGATCATTTGCTAAGATTATGTTGAACTGCCTTTGGGGAAAATTAGCACAGCGTGAAAAAATGACCCAGACGGAATACATCAGTGAACCGTCTAAATATTTTGAATTAGTCACCAATCCCAATTTCATTGTAAAGCATGTAGAAATCTTTGACGAGGACTGTTCATTCATCTTGGTTAACTATGAATCAAAGTTGGAGCATATTGACACCCACGCTACAGCCAATGTGGTAGTAGGATCTTACGTAACAGCTTATGCAAGATTGGAATTGTACAGCGTTCTTGAAAAGTTAAAAGATAGAGTTCTGTATTTCGATACAGATAGTTGTATGTACATTCACGACCCTGAATTATGGAATCCTTCTATTATTAACAGTCGACTAGGAAAATGGACTGATGAAGAACCTGATTGTAAAATTACTCAATTCAGAGGACTTGGGCCTAAGAATTATGCTTACAAAATGAAAACAAAAGATGGAGAAGAGATAAGCAAATGTAAAGTAAAGGGGATTACTCTGGATTACAATACAAAACAGGTGGTGAATTTTGATACATATTCGAAATGTGCTTTAGATCGCACAGTAGAAATCAAAATTCAGTATGATTGTAAAATTAAAAGACACAGAGATAGAACGGTTACCAGTGAACCACAAACAAAAACATTTCGCTCTGTATACACCAAGAGAGTTATTGTAAATGGTACTGACACTGTACCCTATGGTTATAAAAGTTTGAGAAAATAATTCTATATCACATTGTTGTGTACCAATCAGTCAAAGTAAGTCGGGGAAAAAATATTAGCCGCTGGTCAAAAAAATAACAATCATGTTGCCGCTACCAATAGAACTACGTGAAAAAATTTATGGAGAATTTGTTCGACAGCATACGCTTGATAAACAAACACAGCTTAACATTAAATTTTTCTGTGTGAAAATTTGGATCAAAAAAATGTTTAAATGGGTTGCAAAAGGAGAAAAGTCATACAAACTTTATTGCGATGATGGTGGACGATTCGGGGTTGGATCTCGTTCTCAAGACTTATTTAGCAGATAGCTGTATGAAAGACAATGTTATTAGTAAACTGTTTAGATCCACAAGTCGATGGACATTTTTTATCATAGGAACAACAGAAGAAAGTTTTCTTAACGTTGTGAAAATGAAATCAGTTCTATTTGACTTTTACTTACGCTACAAAAAAGGATCTGTTCATGATTCCTACGGAGAAACAATGGAAACCATGTCAGGGTATATTCTATTTGATAGAGATGTTACAGAAGAAGTAGTGAATTCAGCTCTTTCAACAAAAGACGCTTATAGACATGTTGCTCCATTCATAGGACTACGAGATTTCGACGATATGGACAGTGAGTATACAATGTTTTTGGGGTATGACCAATTGCATAAAGACATTACGGAATATGAAAACAAATGTGAAACTCATGGTATTTGCGAATTTGCATTATAAAAATTTGTTATATAATGTTTTGCGAATAATTCATTGTAAATAATTCGTTGCGAAAAAATATTTCATTGTGATTAATTCATTGCGATTAATTCATTGTGAATAATTCATTGTTAAGAAATTTTTCAGTGTGATTTTTTTCATTGTTAAGAAAATGTTTTTATGCTGTATTGTAAAAATGTTTCCTTGTGATTTTTTTCATTGTCAAGAAATTTTTTCATTGTCAAGAAATTTTTTTATGATGCATTGCAAAAAAATGTTTCAATGTTTAGTTCTGTTCAGTAAATAAAAGTTCAATAAATAAAAGTTCAAAAACAATAGAGTTCTTCATTCTGTTTTTCCCCAAAAACTTGTTCTGTCTACATTTTTCCATACAACGTCTCATAACTTTTTTCCTATATTAGCATGAAGCGTAGCATGGAAAAAATGTATGTGCTTTCTGCCAGGTCCGAGCTCTTTAAAAAATTTCAATCCTCCTTAAACGTATAAAGCCCCGCGTTATTTTTCATACAATCACCATTTCTTGATTCTCAGCTAACGATAGTAGTAAAGGAAGGGAGACCGCGGACACACCCAGGGCTTGGGTGTGTCCGCGGTCTCCCTTCCCTGAGTGCCGTACATCACCCTCCCTGACAAAAATGTGTCCCTAGTTTGCCCTCCCGAAAGAATTTTTTTTTTATTTTGTCCCTAGGCTCTCCTCCCTGAGAGGGGTTTAGCATTCAAAATGGCGGCCGTGCGGAGGATACTCTGGGGATAAAAATGCCCCAGGCTCTCGTCCCTGAGTGGGATTTTTTCTGCAAAAAAGGGAAAGGGGGGAGAGGGGTCAGAAAATGATACATCTTCGAGTACTCTATAGGGAACTGTCAGGCCTGATCACTGAGTTGGAGTTAGTTTTTTCACCCTATGAATGATTTTTTTCTCTTTCTAAATGCCTGATCAGTGAGATGGAGTTAGTTTTTTTACCCTATGGATATTTTTCTCTCTTTCTAAAAGCCTGACCGTTGAGTTGGACTTAGACTTTTTTCTTTCTAAATGTCTGAGCAGTGAGTTGTACTTAGTTTTTCTTCACCTATGTATGATTTTTTCTCTTTCTAATTGCCTGACCATTGAGTTGGACTTAGACTTTTTCTGCATCTCTATGAATGATTTCTCTTTTCTAAAAGGAAATTTATCTTATATCACTGAGTTGTTCTTAGCTTTTTTTCCCCTATGAATGATTTTTTTCTCTTTCTAAAAGGTTGACCATTGAGTTGGACTTAGTCTTTTTACATCTCTATGAATGATTTTTTCTTTTTAAAAGACTGAGCACTGGGTTGGACTTAGTCTTTTTCTGAGTTTTTTTTACTCTTTGCAGTATAACTCTCTGGAGTATAACTCTTTTGGAGTGCATCTCTTCTAAAAGAAAGAAGTTTGACAATTTGAAGAAATGACATTTTTGAAGAAAGATAGAACTTTCGTGGTAGATGGTTACTCCTGAAAAGGACTGTTGGGTTAGCTCTGAAAAGAGCTGTGACAATTTGAAGAAATGACAACTTGAAGATAGAACTTTCGTCTGATAGCTTGAAGGTAGAACTTTCGTCTGACATCTTGAAGATAGAACTTTCGTGGTAGATGGTTAGTCCTGAAAAGGACTGTTGGGTTAGCTCTGAAAAGAGCTGTGACAATTTAAAAATGACAACTTGAAGACAGAACTTTCGTCTGACATCTTGAAGATAGAACTTTCGTGGTAGATGGTTAGTCCTGAAAAGGACTGTTGGGTTAGCTCTGAAAAGAGCTGTGACAATTTGAAGAAATGACAACTTGAAGATAGAACTTTCGTCTGATAGCTTGAAGGTAGAACTTTCGTCTGACAATTTGAAGAAATGACAATTTGAAGAAAAGATAGAACTTACGTCTGACAATTTGAAGAAAGGTAGAACTTTCGTGGTAGATGGTTAGCCCTGAAAAGGGCTGTTGGGGTGTCCCTAAAAGGGACCTGGTTTTGGAGGTTGTGTTTTTAAGCACAACCTCCAACCTTCCTGCATGCTGGACAGCTACTCGCAGCCCGCCTCCTTATCCTTTTTAGCTGCTGCTCGTCCAAGTTGTATTGAAGTGAGAACGGTGGCTCGTTGTCACTATCCCAGCACTCGGTCTGGGGCACGACGAACTCCTTCTTTTTTTCGTCCATCTTCTTTTCTTTTGACGATAGCTGGGCAAGCTCCCAGAAATCCATATCTCGAAGTGCGCATTCCATTTTTGTTGTAAGTCGGAGAGATGAATGATGTGCGGGAAAATAACGCTGGGTTTTATAGCTTTACAGGAGGATTGAACTAGTTGACCCATGACGTCATTTTCTCCTATGTTTTTCCCGCGTCGGCGTTTCATGCTGTTTTGGCTCCAAATTAATGTTATCCAATCAGATTCAGCGTTTTATTTCTAATACTAAATGTTTTATTGTTGACCAACCCGTGGGTTTGTTACATTTTCTTGTTCGGGGATTTTATTGTTGACCAATCCGTGGGTTTGTTACATTTTCTTGTTCGGGTTAGAAAAAAAACTAGAGTTTAACTAAGCTATGACTTTTTTGATTATGAGTCTTCTGACAAAATGAAAAGAAAGATGTTTATTTAAGATAGCTAGTCCTGAAAAGAGTTGCTTTTTTTGTACAGAATGCACTTTTTTATCCCCCTCTCTTTCTTTTGATTGATTCCATTTTATTTAGCATTTGCATCAGATGTTCAATTTCATGTCTGATATATCTGAAACGTTCTCTTTCTTCTAACCAGAAGAGCAATAAGAGAAAAAATGTTAATCCAAACATTGTGCGATACTGGCTCAGGTTTTTACGAAAGTTAATGGTGAATGAGAAAAAATAATCAAGAGCTTGGTGTTTTATACGTGTGATGGATCACTTTTTTAGTTTTTTTCATCCTATGAATGATTTTTTCACTCTAAATGGAATTTGTCCCTATATCGCTGAGTTAAACTTAGATTTTTTTTTGCACTATAAATGATTTCTATATGTCTGAGCACTGAGTTGAACTTAGACTTTTTTTTACCCTATGTATGATTTTTCTCTTTCTAAATGTCTGACCATTGAGTTGGACTTAGTCTTTTTTTACATCTATGAATGATTTTTTCTCTAAAAGACTGAGCACTGGGTTGGACTTAGCTTTTTTTATTCTATGAATGAATTTTCTTTTCTAAATGTCTGGACATTGAGTTGGACTTAGTCTTTTTTCTACATCTATGAATGATTTTTTACTCTTTGGAGTGTAACTCTCTGGAGTGTGAGTCTTTGGAGTGTAACTCTTCTAAAAGAAAGAAGTTTGACAATTTGAAGAAATGACAATTTGAAGAAAGATAGAACTTTCGTGGTAGATGGGTAGCCCTGAAAAGGGCTGTTTTGAGAAGAGCTGGTTTTATGAAAATGTTTATTCAGTATCAGCATCAGTCGATTCGCTGTCTGACTCACTCCTTTCAGTGGCGATTTGCGCACGGAAAAGACGGGTCACCTGCTCAGTTTTTAAAATAACATACTGAAAATACATCTCAAGCATGCCCTCAATAATGAGTTCCTTCATCCGAAGGTTATAACAGAACACCCTGTTATTAGCAAGCTCAGCCCTCTCGTATCGTCTTCTCACTCCAGCTAGGCGTTGTTTAAGTAAGACGATTTGTCTCCTTGCTCTTATTAACTTTCGCTCAGTATCCATCCAAGTGACGACTGGTGATTGTCTTGAAGCCATTGTGAAAAAATGAAATGCATGGAAAATAAATCGCCGAGATTTATAGCTTTTCAGACGGATTGAACTAGTTGACCCATGACGTCATTTTCTCCTATGTTTTTCCCGCGTCGGCGTTTCATGCTGTTTTGGCTCCAAATTAATGTTATCCAATCAGATTTACCGTTGTTTTTTCTAATACTAATTGTTTTACTGTTGACCAACCCGTGGGTTTGTTACATTTTCTTGTTCGGGGGATTTTATTGTTGCCCAATCCGTGGGTTTGTTACATTTTCTTGTTCGGGTTAGAAAAAACTAGAGTTTAACTATCCTATGACTTTTTTTGATTGTGAATCTTTGGAGTGTAACTCTTCTAAAAGAAAGAAGATTGACAATTTGAAGAAATGACAATTTGAAGAAAGATAGAACTTTCGTGGTAGATGGGTAGCCCTGAAATGGGCTGTTTTGTTTTTTGGAGGCTGTGCTTTTCCAGTTCTAATGGCAACACCCGAAATTCGCTTGGCAAATGGGGCATGCTGTAATCTTTCTCCCAAATTCGATATCAACCAAGATGATATCTGGTGTTGTCTTTAATAATAGTTGAACTAATCTTTCGCCGAGATCTTTGTATGGCTGTGTTATACGTCGCAGTTGGTTTTGTTCCTCCTCTCCTACGAGATGAGTGGTTAGTTGCAATAACTGCTGTCCCGCATTTAGATACTCTTGGAGAGCCTCACGTAGTTGATGATTTACCTCTTTCATATTGATATTGCTTCCGAATATTGACACTGCTTTCGAAGTGATCGTTAGCTGAGAGTCAAAGAAATGGTGAATGTGTGAAAAATAACGCGGGGCTTTATACGTTTACAGAGGATTGAAATTTTTTAAAGAGCTCGGACCTGGCAGAAAGCACATACATTTTTCCATGCTACGTTTCATGCTAATATATCAAAAAAAGTTATGAGACGTTGTATGGAAAAATGTAGACAGAACAAGACTTTTGGGGGAAAAAAACAGAATGAAGAGCTCTATTGTTTTTGAACTTTTATTTACTGAACTTTTATTTACTGAACAAAACTAAACATTGAAACATTTTTTTTGCAATGCATCATAAAAAAATTTCTTGACAATGAAAAAAATTTCTTGACAATGAAAGAATCACAATGAAACATTTTTTTGCAATGCATCATAAAAAAATTTCTTGACAATGAAAAAATTTCTTGACAATGAAAAAAATCACAAGCAAACATTTTTTTGCAATGCATCATAAAAAAATTTCTTGACAATGAAAAAATCGCACTGAAATATTTTTTCACAATGAATTATTCACAATGAATTAATCGCAATGAATTAATCACAATGAATTATTTTTTTCGCAACGAATTATTTACAATGAATTAATCGCAAAAAACAGTATATAACAAAATTTTTTATAATGCAAATTCGCAAACACCACGAGTTTCACATTTGTTTTCATATTCCGTAATGTCTTTATGCAATTGGTCATACCCCAAAAAACATTGTATACTCACTGTCCATATCGTCGAAATCTCGTAGTCCTATGAATGGAGCAACATGTCTATAAACGTCTTTTGATGAAAGAGTTGAATTCACTACTTCTTCTGTAACATCTCTATCAAATAGAATATACCCTGACATGGTTTCCATTGTTTCTCCGTAGGAATCATGAACAGATCCTTTTTTGTACCGTAAGTAAAAGTCAAATAGAACTGATTTCATTTTCAAAACGTTAAAAAAAACTTTCTTCTGTTCTTCCTATGATAAAAAATGTCCAGCGACTTGTGGATCGAAACAGTTTACTAATAACATTGTCTTTCATACAGCTATCTGCTAAATAAGTCTTGAGAACGAGATCCAACCCCGAATCGTCCACCATCATAGCAATAAAGTTGAATATAGCATACACTTTGTATGACTTTTCTCCTTTTGCAACCCATTTAAACATTTTTTTGATCCAAATTTTCACACAGAAAAATTTAATGTTAAGCTGTGTTCGTTCATCAAGCGTATGCTGCTGAACAAATTCTCCATAAATTTTTTCACGTAGTTCTATTGGTAGCGGTAACATGATTGTTATTTTTTGACCAGCGGCTAATATTTTTTCCCCGACTTACTTTGACTGAATGGTACACAACAATGTGATATGAAATTATTTTCTCAAACTTTTATAACCATAGGGTACAGTATCAGTACCATTTACAATAACTCTCTTGGTGTATACAGAACGAAACGTTTTTTGTTTGTGGTTCACTGGTAACCGTTCTATCTCTGTGTCTTTTAATTTTACAATCATACTGAATTTTGATTTCTACTGTGCGATCTAAAGCATATTTCGAATATGTATCAAAATTCACCACCTGTTTTGTATTGTAATCCAGAGTAATCCCCTTTACTTTACATTTGCTTATCTCTTCTCCATCTTTTGTTTTCATTTTGTAAGCATAATTCTTAGGCCCAAGCCCTCTGAATTTAGTAATTTTACAATCAGGTTCTTCATCAATCCATTTTCCTAGTCGACTGTTAATAATAGAAGGATTCCATAATTCAGGGTCGTGAATGTACATACAACTATCTGTATCGAAATACAGAACTCTATCTTTTAACTTTTCAAGAACGCTGAACAATTCCAATCTTGCATAAGCTGTTACGTAAGATCCTACTACCACATTGGCTGTAGCGTGGGTGTCAATATGCTCCAACTTTGATTCATAGTTAACCAAGATGAATGAGCAGTCCTCGTCAACCCAACTTTGACAATATAGCCAAGAATGAACTGACCGTCATAACCTTTGAAATTATGGGCAATAGCCGTGACTCCTTTATGATGTTTTGAAAAGAGCCACTTGCAAAATTGACTCAAAGTTTCTTCACCTTGAAAAATAACTTCCCTACCCTCTTCAAATTCACTGCATGTAGAACAATGAAAATCAAGTGATTTATCGACACATTCATCACATGCTCTGTGTGCAATACAATAATTCGGGATGTGCACCCCTGTGTCTTGTTTGCATTCAAAATCAAAGAAAATAAACTGTGTTTTTTTTTACTACAGAAGAACTCGTCTCGGCATCGCTGTCATGGTTCAACTTACTTTGGTAATGTTGAATATAGCATCGATGAGAAACGTTAACAATTCTCTTACAGATATGACATCTTTTCTTTCCATTGCAAACATGATTTTTCTTTCTGACATGATATTGCACACCACATTTCGAACAGAGTTTCACTAATTCACAAATGGATTTCTTTTCTTTACCTTGAACATTTCTGTGATTTTCAAAGCATTCAGCACTAAAAAATCGTCTACTGCAAACACTGCAAACATATTCTTTTGATTCTGATGGACATTTTCCTTTGCGGTAACAACCTTTACAGATATTTGAACAAGTATGACCTTCCCGGTTATTGTAACCCACATCACAGAACTCACAATAATATCCACAACTAAGAAAACCTTTGATAGATTTGATGTAGTCATAATGGTTTTGATGAAAGTACAAATGTATGATCTTACTATTGGCTTTCACTTCTGGATGTTTAAATATTTTTTCCACTTTTGAATGCTGTTGGTGAACTTTAATGACATAGCCTTTTTCATACAAGATTGTTTGAATTTTTTTGTATTCATCAATTCCTACAGACTGTGTTGGTGAAACTCCAGCTTCATGTAACAATTTCTCAGCTTCAGTCTTTTGAAGAGGGAGTTTTGAACGACAAATACGATCCCATTTTCTATTCCATACTACGGTGTTTTCACGTTCACTGTAGCAAATTCCCACAACAACGGCTCTTGCAAAACATAGTTGGTCATGATTGTCAATTTGAATAATAGATTGCTTCTTCTGGGCAAAAAACTTTGAATCTAATTCTGACGATCTATATTTTGGTTTTCCGCTACCACTTGGTGGTATTGTATGTGTAATGTCAAATGTCATGAATCCATCGTTCAAGACGAAATCTGTATTCGATTGTAAAACTCGTTCAATTTCATTCAGCATAGTTTCACCTTGTAACTGGTCTGCAGCTAAAAAAGGAATATGGATTCCCATTTCCAACGAAGGATGATTGATGGTAATTCTAATCATGTCCGTCGGGTTGGCATTTAACTTTCGAATGATTTCATGGGTGACATCGTCAAATAATCCAAGGAGTCTCTGAGGTGATAATTCTTCAAATTTCTTAAAACTCAGCATCAGCACATGTGATTCTGTTTTAAATTTTCTTGACTTCTTATTACCCTTTTCTGTTAAATCATATAGACTTTTCATGTCTAAGTTAGAGTTGATACTTTCATCGTCGCTGTCATTTTCTTCTTTCAACGGTTTAGTTTTTTTCTTTTTTATTGGTGGAAACACCTCATCGTCACTTTCTTCTTTCAATGGGCTAGTTTTTTTCTTTTTTGTTGGTGGAAACACCTCATCGTCACTTTCACTGTCTGAATAGGTTATTATTCTTTTTCTTTTACCCATCGTTTTAGCTCTGAGTGAAAAGACAATAATGCAGAAGTGAGAAAAAACTAGCAATTTATATAGCCTCTCCGTTGTAACAGTGTATAAATAAGGCGTTAGTTGTGAAAATCTATTCATTCTCCTACTCGATCTCAGACAGTACAGCTGATGAAAAAATATGAGTGAGTTAAAGCTGCAAAATACATCACCACTTAGAAAGAGGGTGTATCTGTATGTTAATCCATACACCCACGATTATGAGATCAGCAATATACCATCAAAGTATAATGTTAAACATATCGGAAACTATGTGGGATCATTTTTATCCCAGCAACATTTAGAAGAAAAAGATGTTTACCGTACTACCAGCTACAGAGTTTTGGATCAAGCGATGATTGACAAACGATATGGTGCGAATGGTGTGAGAACAAATATTTGTTTCACATGCAACGAAGCAGGACATTGGGCCAAAGAATGTCCAGAAAAAGAAAATCAGCTAGGAACAATTGTTTTTGTCTACGTGAATCCACACAGTCACGACATTGAGATTTCACCATCATTTTACAACGTTGGTGGTTTCAAAGATATGAAATTCGTCGGGACACTAAATTCATTCTGCAGTGAAAATACATGGAAAAAAAGTTCACCACAAGCTACATCCTCATCGGTTGAAACTCAGACCGTAGACATGCAGAGCGACACAGCGGCTAACAGCGATTCAGAAATCTGCAAAATAGCAGATGATTTACAGACATTACGAAAAAATCTAAGAAATCAACAAACTTTGGATCTAAAAAACGAATTTTCTGCAGAACCGGGTTGTTCGTACGGAAAGGAAAAACAGCAAAACATCGAAAAGAAGAAAAAACGAGTAACAAAGAACTATTTCTTTTACAAATCAACAAAACATGAGGACAAAATCTGTCCAGATGTGGAATTAAAAACCAACGATAGGAAAAGAAAACGTAAAACCAAATGTGAATCTGACATCTCAAAGAAAAAAGAAAAACATACTGAGTGAAAAAAAGATTTCAATACAATAATGAATATAAACAAAAAAAGACTGACTTGATTTTTTTCATTCATTTTTTGTCTTTTGTAGTTCATTTATTTTTTGTCTTTACAGTTCATGATTTGATTTTTTCATTGTACATAAGTTCTTTTTGAAATAAAAAATATAAAAATAATTACTTCTTACTTTTGACTTTTTTCTAGTTATGACTGTAAGTCTTTTTTACTTTTGACAATTTGAGAAGAAAGATCTTTCGTGCTAAATGGTTAGCCCTGAAAAGGGCTTTTTTTGAAGGATCTCACATTGACATCCAGCTCTACGATTCTTCCGTCCGATCCACTGGGATGATTTCACATCCACAGTGTTCGCAGCAAATCGTCGAACCTTCATCATCATCATAAAATCCTTCATCTGTATCTGGACAGTTATGCTTCTGCCCAAGATACTCGAGTATGGAAAAACATTTCCCACACTCTATCAGACATCTGTTTGCACAGTGAGGACATACAAGAATTCGAACCATTCTGGAACAAATATGATTTTATGTAAAATATCACTGGGCTTTATAGCTTTACAGGAGGATTGAACTAACTGACCTATGACGTCATTTTCTCCTATGTTTTTTCCCGCGTTGGCGTTTCATTAACATTGTGCAATCAAATCGACGGTTATATTGGTGTTTTTTTACCACTCCTAATTCGGTGTCACACAGTACAATACCGGTGCTTTCCGCCAGGTCCGCCCTCTTTAAAAATTTCAATCCTCTGTAAACGTATAAAGCTCGGTGTTATTTTCATACATTCACCATTTCTTTGATTCTCAGCTAACGATCACTTCGGAAGCAGTATCAATATTCAGAGTCAGTTTCAATATGAAGCACAACTTAGATGAAATCAACTTGAGCGATTTTCCATCAGTGGAAAACAATGGAGACGTTCTTTCATCAGTTATGAATTCGACAATTATCAATCCACCACCGGAGTTAAATTCGACAACCATCATTCCAGCGACAGTGTTTGACAACATTTATGAAGAGGTAAAGCAGCTAAATTTGAAACAAGATAGCATGATGATCCGAATCATAGATCAGTTGGAGACTTTAAACAGACATTTGGAGGAAATTAAAACTTTAACCGCAAGTACAGATCAGCTCAGTAGAAATATCGAGGTACTACGTCAACAGGATCAGTGCATTTCAACAACGCCTGTGAAGATTCCTGTGGAGTTCGAGTTTGATAAATCCAATCTTCACAACTTAGTGGACTCTATCGTAAGTGTTGTGAAGAAAAATCAACCAAAGAAAAAACAACCAGAGGAAAAACAACCAAGAAAAACAACAAAGCGGAAATCTGAGGAAGATGGTAACCCTCTCCACAAGAAGCAGCGAGTTGATCAAAAACCAACTATACCAATATTGGCAGGGCAGGGCAAATACGGGAAAAACATTGACAATCACGTTGATTTCAAGATCCCGAAAAAACCAAAGACAGAACGAAAACATCCAAGAAAAAACAACAAAACGGTAGGAATATGAAAACAAATATGAAACTCGTGGTATTTGCGAATTTACATTATAAAAATTTGTTATATACTGTTTTTGCGATTAATTCATTGTAAATAATTCGTTGCGAAAAAATAATTCATTGTAAATAATTCATTGCGATTAATTCATTGTGAATAATTCATTGTGAAAAAATATTTCAGTGCGATTTTTTTCATTGTTAAGAAAATGTTTTTTTCATTGCCAAGAAATTTTTTTATGATACATTGCAAAAAAATGTTTCAATGTTTAGTTCTGTTCAGTAAATAAAAGTTCAATAAATAAAAGTTCAAAAAAACAATAGAGTTCTTCATTCTGTTTTTTTCCCCCAAAAGACTTGTTCTGGTTACATTTTTCCCATACAACGTCTCATAACTTTTTTGCTATATTAGCATGAAACGTAGCATGGAAAAAATGTATGTGCTTTCCGCCAGGTCTGAGCTCTTTAAAAAAATTTCAATCCTCTGTAAACGCATAAAGCCCACGTTATTTTTCACACATTCACCATTTCTTTGACTCTCAGTTAACGATCACTTCGAAAGCAGTGTCAATATTCGGAAGCAATATCAATATGAAAGAGGTAAATCATCAACTACGTGAGGCTCTCCAAGAGTATCTAAATGCGGGACAGCAGTTATTGCAACTAACCACTCATCTCGTAGGAGAGGAGGAACAAAACCAACTGCGACGTATAACACAGCTCTACAAAGATCTCGGCGAAAGATTACTTCAGCTATTTTTAAAGACAACGTCTGGTATCATCTTAGTCATTTACCAAGTGAATTTCGGATGTTGTCATTAGAAGTGGGAAAAAACATAACCTCCAAAAAACAAAACAGTCCATTTCACGACTACCTATCTACCACGAAAGTTCTATCTTTCTTCAAATTGTCAAAAAAACTCAAAATTGTCAAAAAACTCAAAATTGTCAAAAAAACTCAAAAGATTCACAATCAAAAAAAGTCATAGGTTAGTTAAACTCTAGTTTTTTCTAACCCGAACAAGAAAATGTAACAAACCCACGGATTGGGCAACAATAAAATCCCCCGAACAAGAAAATGTAACAAACCCACGGGTTGGTCAACAGTAAAACAATTAGTATTAGAAAAAACAACGGTAAATCTGATTGGATAACATTAATTTGGAGCCAAAACAGCATGAAACGCCGACGCGGGAAAAACATAGGAGAAAATGACGTCATGGGTCAACTAGTTCAATCCGTCTGAAAAGCTATAAATCTCGGCGATTTATTTTCCATGCATTTCATTTTTTCACAATGGCTTCAAGACAATCACCAGTCGTCACTTGGATGGATACTGAGCGAAAGTTAATAAGAGCAAGGAGACAAATCGTCTTACTTAAACAACGCCTAGCTGGAGTGAGAAGACGATACGAGAGGGCTGAGCTTGCTAATAACAGGGTGTTCTGTTATAACCTTCGGATGAAGGAACTCATTATTGAGGGCATGCTTGAGATGTATTTTCAGTATGTTATTTTAAAAACTGAGCAGGTGACCCGTCTTTTCCGTGCGCAAATCGCCACTGAAAGGAGTGAGTCAGACAGCGAATCGACTGATGCTGATACTGAATAAACATTTTCATAAAATCAGCTCTTCTCAAAACAGCCCTTTTCAGGGCTAACCATCTACCACGAAAGTTCTATCTTTCTTCAAATTGTCATTTCTTCAAATTGTCAAACTTCTTTCTTTTAGAAGAGTTACACTCCAAAGACTCACACTCCAGAGAGTTACACTCCAAAGAGTAAAAAATCATTCATAGATGTAGAAAAAAGACTAAGTCCAACTCAATGTCCAGACATTTAGAAAAGAAAATTCATTCATAGAATAAAAAAAGCTAAGTCCAACCCAGTGCTCAGTCTTTTAGAGAAAAAATCATTCATAGATGTAAAAAAAGACTAAGTCCAACTCAATGGTCAGACATTTAGAAAGAAAAAAATCATACATAGGGTAAAAAAAAGTCTAAGTTCAACTCAGTGCTCAGACATATAGAAATCATTTATAGTGCAAAAAAAAATCTAAGTTCAACTCAGCGATATAGGGACAAATTCCATTTAGAGTGAAAAAATCATTCATAGGATGAAAAAAACTAAAAAAGTGATCCATCACACGTATAAAACACCAAGCTCTTGATTATTTTTTCTCATTCACCATTAACTTTCGTAAAAACCTGAGCCAGTATCGCACAATGTTTGGATTAACATTTTTTCTCTTATTGCTCTTCTGGTTAGAAGAAAGAGAACGTTTCAGATATATCAGACATGAAATTGAACATCTGATGCAAATGCTAAATAAAATGGAATCAATCAAAAGAAAGAGAGGGGGATAAAAAAGTGCATTCTGTACAAAAAAAGCAACTCTTTTCAGGACTAGCTATCTTAAATAAACATCTTTCTTTTCATTTTGTCAGAAGACTCATAATCAAAAAAGTCATAGCTTAGTTAAACTCTAGTTTTTTTTCTAACCCGAACAAGAAAATGTAACAAACCCACGGATTGGTCAACAATAAAATCCCCGAACAAGAAAATGTAACAAACCCACGGGTTGGTCAACAATAAAACATTTAGTATTAGAAATAAAACGCTGAATCTGATTGGATAACATTAATTTGGAGCCAAAACAGCATGAAACGCCGACGCGGGAAAAACATAGGAGAAAATGACGTCATGGGTCAACTAGTTCAATCCTCCTGTAAAGCTATAAAACCCAGCGTTATTTTCCCGCACATCATTCATCTCTCCGACTTACAACAAAAATGGAATGCGCACTTCGAGATATGGATTTCTGGGAGCTTGCCCAGCTATCGTCAAAAGAAAAGAAGATGGACGAAAAAAAGAAGGAGTTCGTCGTGCCCCAGACCGAGTGCTGGGATAGTGACAACGAGCCACCGTTCTCACTTCAATACAACTTGGACGAGCAGCAGCTAAAAAGGATAAGGAGGCGGGCTGCGAGTAGCTGTCCAGCATGCAGGAAGGTTGGAGGTTGTGCTTAAAAACACAACCTCCAAAACCAGGTCCCTTTTAGGGACACCCCAACAGCCCTTTTCAGGGCTAACCATCTACCACGAAAGTTCTACCTTTCTTCAAATTGTCAGACGTAAGTTCTATCTTTTCTTCAAATTGTCATTTCTTCAAATTGTCAGACGAAAGTTCTACCTTCAAGCTATCAGACGAAAGTTCTATCTTCAAGTTGTCATTTCTTCAAATTGTCACAGCTCTTTTCAGAGCTAACCCAACAGTCCTTTTCAGGACTAACCATCTACCACGAAAGTTCTATCTTCAAGATGTCAGACGAAAGTTCTGTCTTCAAGTTGTCATTTTTAAATTGTCACAGCTCTTTTCAGAGCTAACCCAACAGTCCTTTTCAGGACTAACCATCTACCACGAAAGTTCTATCTTCAAGATGTCAGACGAAAGTTCTACCTTCAAGCTATCAGACGAAAGTTCTATCTTCAAGTTGTCATTTCTTCAAATTGTCACAGCTCTTTTCAGAGCTAACCCAACAGTCCTTTTCAGGAGTAACCATCTACCACGAAAGTTCTATCTTTCTTCAAAAATGTCATTTCTTCAAATTGTCAAACTTCTTTCTTTTAGAAGAGATGCACTCCAAAAGAGTTATACTCCAGAGAGTTATACTGCAAAGAGTAAAAAAAACTCAGAAAAAGACTAAGTCCAACCCAGTGCTCAGTCTTTTAAAAAGAAAAAATCATTCATAGAGATGTAAAAAGACTAAGTCCAACTCAATGGTCAACCTTTTAGAAAGAGAAAAAAATCATTCATAGGGGAAAAAAAGCTAAGAACAACTCAGTGATATAAGATAAATTTCCTTTTAGAAAAGAGAAATCATTCATAGAGATGCAGAAAAAGTCTAAGTCCAACTCAATGGTCAGGCAATTAGAAAGAGAAAAAATCATACATAGGTGAAGAAAAACTAAGTACAACTCACTGCTCAGACATTTAGAAAGAAAAAAGTCTAAGTCCAACTCAACGGTCAGGCTTTTAGAAAGAGAGAAAAATATCCATAGGGTAAAAAAACTAACTCCATCTCACTGATCAGGCATTTAGAAAGAGAAAAAAATCATTCATAGGGTGAAAAAACTAACTCCAACTCAGTGATCAGGCCTGACAGTTCCCTATAGAGTACTCGAAGATGTATCATTTTCTGACCCCTCTCCCCCCTTTCCCTTTTTTGCAGAAAAAATCCCACTCAGGGACGAGAGCCTGGGGCATTTTTATCCCCAGAGTATCCTCCGCACGGCCGCCATTTTGAATGCTAAACCCCTCTCAGGGAGGAGAGCCTAGGGACAAAATAAAAAAAAAATTCTTTCGGGAGGGCAAACTAGGGACACATTTTTGTCAGGGAGGGTGATGTACGGCACTCAGGGAAGGGAGACCGCGGACACACCCAAGCCCTGGGTGTGTCCGCGGTCTCCCTTCCTTTACTACTAACGATCACTTCGAAAGCAGTGTCAATATTCGGAAGCAATATCAATATGGAGGAGGTAAATCATCAACTACGTGAGGCTCTCCAAGAGTATCTAAATGCGGGACAGCAGTTATTGCAACTAACCACTCATCTCGTAGGAGAGGAGGAACAAAACCAACTGCGACGTATAACACAACCATACAAAGATCTCGGCGAAAGATTAGTTCAGCTATTATTAAAGACAACACCGGATATCATTTTGGTTGATATCGAGTTCGGGAGGAAGATTACAGCATGCCCCATTTGCCAAGCGAATTTCGGGTGCTGCCATTAGAACTGGAAAAAACACAGCCTCCAAAAACAAAACAGCCCTTTTCAGGGCTACCCATCTACCACGAAAGTTCTATCTTTCTTCAAATTGTCAAAAAAACTCAAAATTGTCAAAAAACTCAAAAGATTCACAATCAAAAAAAGTCATAGATTAGTTAAACTCTAGTTTTTTCTAACCCCAAACAAGAAAATGTAACAAACCCACGGATTGGCCAACAATAAAACATTTAGTATTAGAAATAAAACGCTGATTCTGATTGGATAACATTAATTTGCAACCAAAACAGCATGAAACGCCAACGCGGGAAAAACATAGGAGAAAATGACGTCATGGGTCAACTAGTTCAATCCGTCTGAAAAGTTATAAATCTCGGCGATTTATTTTCCATACATTTCATTTTCACAATGGCTACGATACCACCACTTCTTGGTACTTGGATGGATGCTGAGCGAAAGTTAATAAGAGCAAGGAGACAAATCGCCTTACTTAAACAACGCTTAGCTGGAGTGAGAAGACGATACGAGAGGGCTGAGCTTGCTAATAACAGGGTGTTCTGTTATAACCTTCGGATGAAGGAACTCATTATTGAGGGCATGCTTGAGATGTATTTTCAGTATGTTATTTCAAAAACTGAGCAGGTGACCCGTCTTTTCCGTGCGCAAATCGCCGCTGAAAGGAGTGAGTCAGGCAGCGAATTGAGTGATGCTGATACTGAATAAACATTTTTTCAAAAAATCAGCTCTTCTCAAAACAGCCCTTTTCAGGGCTAACCATCTACCACGAAAGTTCTATCTTTCTTCAAATTGTCATTTCTTCAAATTGTCAAACTTCTTTCTTTTAGAAGAGTTACACTCCAAAGACTCACACTCCAGAGAGTTACACTCCAAAGAGTAAAAACTCAGAAAAAAGACTAAGTCCAACTCAATGTCCAGACATTTAGAAAAGAAAATTCATTCGTAGATACAGAAAAAAGTCTAAGTCCAACTCAATGTTCAGACATTTAGAAAGAGAAATCATCCATAATTGCAGAAAAAGACTAAGTCCAACTCAATGTCCAGACAATTAGAAAGAAAATTCATTCATAGAATAAAAAAGCTAAGTCCAACCTAGTGCTCAGTCTTTTAGAGAAAAAATCATTCATAGAGATGTAAAAAACTAAGTTTAACTCAGTGCTCAGACATTTAGAAAGAAAAAAATCATACATAGGGTAAGAAAAAGACTAAGTCCAACTCAGTGATCAGACTTTTAGAAAGAAAATCATTCGTAGGGTAAAAAAAGTCTAAGTTCAACTCAATGTTCAGACATTTAGAAAGAGAAAGCACTTAAAGGCCAAGTAATGGATAGAAGTAAAACAATAAAGCAATCCTATTAGCATATGGGTAAAAAAAACTAAGTCCAACTCAGTGCTCAGTCTTTTAGAGAAATCATTCATTATTGTAGAAAAAGACTAAGTCCAACTCAGTGATCAGACTTTTAGAAAGAAAATCATTCATAGGATAAAAAATGTATTCTGTACAAAGACAACCCATTTCAGGGTTAGCTATCTTAAATAAAATATCTTTCTTTTCATTTTTTGTCAGAAGACTCATAATCAAAAAAGTCATAGGATAGTCAAACTCTAGTTTTTTCTAACCCTAACAAGAAAAAATGTAACAAAACTATAGATTGGTCAACAGCAAAACATTTAGTATTAGAAAAAACAACGATGATTCTGATTGGATAACATTAATTTGGAGCCAAAACAGCATGAAACGCCAACGCGGGAAAAACATAGGAGAAAATGACGTCATGGGTCAACTAGTTCAATCCGTCTGAAAAGCTATAAAACCCAGCGTTATTTCCCGCACATTGTTCATTTTCATTTCACGATGGAAGAGCTAAGAAAGACGGTGGAAGAGCTAAGAAAGACGGTGGAAGAGCTAAGAAAGACGATGGGAAAGGCAGATCGACAGTTAGAAAAGCTTGAAGCTGAGACAGCGAGGAGACAGAGACATCCTGTCTTCGAAGAGAAACTACTATTTACCGGGTGGGACTTTTGGGACTTTGCCCAATTACCACAAAGCAAGAAGGAGAAAAAGGAGTTCGTTGTGCCTTCTACTGAAGATTGGAGCAGCGATAACGAGCCACCATTTTCGCTGAAGTACAACCTGAGTGCACAGCAGCTAAAAAGGCTAAAGAGACGGATGGATAGTAGCTGCCCAGCCTGCGGAAAGGTTGGAGGTTGTGCTTAAAAACACAACCTCCAAACCAGGTCCTTTTTTTAGGACCACCCCAACAGCCCTTTTCAGGGCTAACCATCTACCACGGAAGATCTACCTTTCTTCAAATTGTCAGACGTAAGTTCTATGTTTTCTTCAAATTGTCATTCCTTCAAATTGTCAGACGAAAGTTCTACCTTCAAGCTGTTAGACGAAAGTTCTATCTTCAAGTTGTCATTTCTTCAAATTGTCACAGCTCTTTTCAGAGCTAACCCAACAGTCCTTTTCAGGACTAGCCATCTACCACAAAAGATCTATCTTCAAGATGTCAGACGAAAGTTCTACCTTCAAGTTGTTAGACGAAAGTTCTATCTTCAAGTTGTCATTTCTTCAAATTGTCACAGCTCTTTTCAGAGCTAACCCAACAGTCCTTTTCAGGACTAGCCATCTACCACGAAAGATCTATCTTCAAGATGCCAGACGAAAGTTCTACCTTCAGGCTGTCAGACGAAAGTTCTATCTTCAAGTTGTCATTTCTTCAAATTGTCACAGCTCTTTTCAGAGTTAACCCAACAGTCCTTTTCAGGACTAACCATTACCACGAAAGTTCTATCTTTCTTCAAAATTGTCATTTCTTCAAATTGTCAAACTTCTTTCTTTTAGAAGAGATGCACTCCAAAAGAGTTATACTTCAGAGAGTTATACTACAAAGAGTAAGAATCATTCATAGATGCAGAAAAAAGACTAAGTTCAACTCAGTGTTCTGACTTTTAGAAAGAAAAAATCATTCGTAATTGCGGAAAAAGACTAAATCCAACTCAATGGTCAACCTTTTAGAAAGAGAGAAAATCATCCATAGGGTAAAAAAAACTAAGTACAACTCAACAGTCAGGCAATTAGAAAGAGAAAAAAATCATCCATAGGGTGAAAAAAACTAAGTCCAACTCAATGATCAGGCTTTTAGAAAGAAAAAAGTCTAAGTTCAACTCAATGTTCAGACATTTAGAAAGAGAAAGCACTTAAAGGCCAAGTAATGGATAGAAGTAAAACAATAAAGCAATCCTAATAGCATATGGGTAAAAAACTAAGTACAACTCAGTGCTCAGTCTTTTAGAGAAATCATTCATAATTGCAGAAAAAGACTAAGTCCAACTCAGTGATCAGACTTTTAGAAAGAAAATCATTCGTAGGGTGAAAAAAAGTCTAAGTTCAACTCAATGTTCAGACATTTAGAAAGAGAAAGCACTTAAAGGCCAAGTAGTGGCTAGAAGTAAAACAATAAAACAATCCTAATAGCATATGGGTAAAAAACTAAGTCCAACTCAGTGCTCAGTCTTTTAGAGAAATCATTCATAATTGCAGAAAAAGACTAAGTCCAACTCAGTGATCAGACTTTTAGAAAGAAAAAAGTCTAAGTCCAACTCAATGGTCAGGCTTTTAGAAAGAGAAAAAAATCATCCATAGGGTGAAAAAACTAAGTCCAACTCAATGGTCAGGCTTTTAGAAAGAGAAAAAAATCATCCATAGGGTGAAAAAACTAAGTACAACTCAATGATCAGGCTTTTAGAGAAATCATTCATAATTGCAAAAAAAGACTAAGTCCAACTCAGTGATCAGGCTTTTAGAAAGAAAATCATTCGTAGGGTAAAAAAAAGTCTAAGTTCAGCTCAATGTTCAGACATTTAGAAAGAGAAACCACTTAAAGGCCAAGTAATGGATAGAAGTAAAACAATAAAGCAATCCTAATAGCATATGAGTAGAAAAAACTAAGTCCAACTCAATGACCAGACCTGCCAGATCACTATGGAGCACTCAAAGATGTGTCATTTTTGGCCGACACCTGTGCCTTTAACTGCAGAAAAAACCCATCTGGGGAGGAGAGCCTAGGTAAAATAAAAAATGCAAATTCTTTCAGGAGGACAAACTAGCCCACATTTTTGTCAGGGGTGGTGATGTAGCCCACTCAGGGAGGAGAGCCTGGGGAACTACCCCTGGCCTGGGTAGTTCCCCAGGCTCTCCTCCTTTACTACTCACAATTAACTGGTTGTCTGCAAATACTCGTACTTTGAGTTTGGACGAGTCTGAATTTTTGTTGTTCTGTAAAGAGTTAATGAAAATCGGGATTACAACTTTAGGGCCAGATCAGTGTAGATCGAATATCAGACTGCACAAAACATACAGTCTGATCTTGATCTAAATTTTCCACAGAAGGTTCGAAAAGTTGTGTGTAGCCTATTAAAACCCTTTACCACACAATCCCGACTCTTAACGACCCTGAGAAAGAAGCCTTTTGAAAACACTGTGGGAAAAGGAGAAAATGCTGGTAACCAGCATTTTCTCCTATTCCCACAATGTTTTCTACCCCATCAAAGAGAGAAATCATCACTTGAGTTACATCTGATTTGTCATCTGCAAATGCTTTCAATTTGGGTAAGTTCAAAATTTTGTCGTTTGGCAAAGACTTAATTAACGCTTTCCGCGCCAAATATATATAAACTCGACCTCTTGCCAAGACTGAAAATACAAAGAAACTCATAAAGAATTTTGTCGTTAACGATTGACTAAACAAACGAACGGAGTGCATAGCGCCAAGACCAGTCTGCACGTTCAGTCTGATCTTGATCTCAACCGTCACAACTCGGCCGGTCCCGTACCTACATCTTACATCGCCCGTATCAAGGGGTGGGGGGGGGGTTTCTACTTTGAAATACTTTCAGTCACATGATCTTAAACATGGCGTCGCCCATGTAAATCGATTAGCAACAGCAACATCAGCCACAGTGATAAGCAATCTATCGCTGAAAAACGCCAACTTAATAAATTGACCGATTTAGAAAACAAGCGTACACACTGTTTGTCAAGGGAAATGTATTTAGAAAGATCCCACGGAAAATTGTGACTAGTGCTTGCTTTCTTAGTGGAATGTTACAATTAAAAAAAAAAAAACGGTGAAGCGGTGTACTTCCGGCGAAGAAATGTACCGTGTAGGTGCATATCAAGCTACGTGATACAGCCGAGGGACTTGATCAACGGATCACCCTAGGTTTGCCCACTGATCTTGATCTATGCCGCGTGCAATAACCCCTGCTTTTGCCTATCGAGCTGGAAGGGTTAAATGTCAAACCAGATTACGGCCTTTAACCCTTAACCTTTTACCACACAATGCCGACTTTTAACGACCCTGGGAAAGAAGCCTTTTGAAAACATTGTGGGAAAAGGAGAAAATGCTGGTAACCAGCATTTTGTCCTTTTCCCACAATGTTTTCTACCCTATCAATGAAAAAATGCACCATTGAGCTACATTTAAATTGTCGTCTGCAAATGCTTTCAATTTGGACAAGGCTAAAATTTTGTCTTCTGGTAAAGGGTTAAACTGCTAAATAAATGAACAGAAAATTTTCAATCAATAGTAAAATCCCAAATATTCAAGGTTGAATTCACCGGAAAGAAATTTTGTATCGGACAGTGTAGATCAAAGATCAGACTGCACGTTTTGTGCAGTCTGATCTTTGATCTGTACTGTCCGCAACAGCGCACCGGATCGCGCTTAGCAGCCAAAAGGTTAAATTTCACAATAAGTGTCGAAAATTTCCGTTCCGTCTGTCGCTACTCTTCCTTTAATTGTTACATTTATCTTCATCCGCTAGGTTGCTTATCCTGTTTTCACGTGCCATTAATCCGTTACGAAACAAGCCCGAGTTTAAAACGACCCTAGACGAGACAGTTTTGAAAAAAAAAAAATGCGAGAAAAGGAGGAAATGCTAGCTTCCAGTATTTCCTCCTATTCTCACAATGTTTTCAGCTCTATTAGAGAACTTCCGCTTATTTGCACAAATTTCGAAATTATCTTTTGAATTATATTTTGAATTCGGGATAGACCAAAATTTGTCTTCTAGGAAAGAGTTAAAAGGCGACACTCGGTACATCTTCTTATGGACGCACAGAGAAATTTTCAAGTTTCCCGTTTATCTCGCAAATTCCGGGAGCCGAGTGAGTGGATTTGAAACCCAGGGGATGCTGGCTCGATTCAAAGCTCGTCCTGATATTTTTTCGAGGGTTGATGATTGTTATTGTGATGGAATTCATTCCACTCTCACCTCTGAACATTGTTTTCTGACGATGTTTATGCAGGGAAGCAGCCAGTTGCTTTGAAGGAATGTAGTGCAAGAACGTCCAGATAGGCGTATTGGCCGCCGCAATATGACTGAAACAATGTTGAAAAAATTGCGCTGCACACCAAACACACAAACTAAACAAACCCTTTCTTTCTTGATACTTTTTGAGACGCTTCCTGATAACAGCTTTCCACTTTTTCCAGAATTTTTCTAGCATTAACTCGTTCAGCGCCAAACGCCAAAACAATCGCTTTTGCAGACGATATAGATTGAAGATCAGACTGCACAGAACCTGCAGTCTGATCTTGATTCTATATCGTCCCCATTTTCAATTAGGCATATAAGATGACATTTCTATTATACCCCCGTCACACCAAACTCGTTCTCACTCCGTTCCGAAAATTTTTGCCAAACGGACTTAAACTGTGTTCGGACAGAGTGGACGTATTAGCAACCTTTTAGGGTCTGTTTACGAACTTAATGGACGGGTTAGGACGGGAAGGGTGCTCCAGAACTTGCTCAAAATTTTTTGTAGTCCATCCCATCCTGTAGTTAGGCGGAGTGACATCGTACTTAGAACGAGTTCGACGTACTACAAACGGAACTGCCGTACTTCGATCCTATTGAAGACGAGGACATCAACTGGCAGTGCGTTTGCATTTTACCGAACGAAGTTACACGTCCTATCCCGACCGTAGCTCGTTTTTCGATTTTGTTGACTGGGGTAAGACTTTCTAGTACAGGTTTGGTGAGACAGGGGTTTCAGGCACTATCAGGCCAAAATTACACGTTCTACACCGACTGCAACCCGTTTTCCGATTATGTCAGGACGGGGTAAGACGTTTTAAAAACTAGTTTGGTGTGACGGGGGCTTTAGGCGTGTATTTTCAGCCGTGGAAAAGGCCGAGTTCATATAAATGAGCCATGCTCTGGCAAAAGGGTCGATACTTTTCGCAGATGCATTAAGCTTACAAAACAAGAAACTGTCAGAATACAATTTAAATAAATTCATATCCTGCTTCCCCACCCCTTTTCTTTTGCTTGTTTTTGATACATTTAATAAGTATGGATCAAACTTTTGTCGACTAGCCATTCAAAAAGGAGAAAAAAAAAAATGTCAAATCATGCAAAGATACAGACTCTATTGCCTAGTGTAAGTTTGGCTGTTGGTTTCTGAGAGACGCAATTCAATTAATCAAGTTGTCAAGCACGGATAGACAAGTTTCACCCGGTGGCAGTTGCAACATTTACACAATCAATAGAAAGCAGTTAATCCATAGACAGAATAAATAAATGAAATAAACAACAAAAAAAAAAAACATCCAGAAGTTGCAACTTGTTAGTACAAATCGTGCCTTTTCGGAAAGTGCTTTCCATATTAAAAAGGAAAAAAAATCCTTATATGCATATATTTAAATTGTTTGTCGTTAAAAAAAAAAATCTTGTTAAAGTTGTATCTGATAAATACAACTAAATATCTTTTCCTTTGCAATCGTTAAGAAACCTATCCTACTTAATCGACACTTATTATTGGTCACGTGAATTCCCACAATTCCCATAAGCCTTTGCGAATCTCTAGCACGAAATATAATATACTACTCACACTATGATAGGGATCATTTAGATATTTCAATACAGGTATATGTTACAAAAATACAGTTTTGCTTGAAAAATATTCATTTCCTCAGATCGTTTATTTCATCAGTGTAGCAATGCTCCATATTGAAAAAACAAACCTGATGCATGCCACACATACATATCGGCTGAATCTAGGATGGTGATCCCTAGCAAATTTTGAGTAGTACACATTTGGACGATACCTATCAAATTAAGGAAACAATACATGTATTTTTTTTTTCTTACACCTCTCTTCTTATCTATTGATTGTTTTCCTGTTTTTGTCGCTTTAGTTCAGTAATAAAAAAGGTTTGACCATTGCATGGGGAAAACGGTTTTAATATACCTCCGTGATGTATTCTTTCTACCAAGCAGGTTAACTATCACATGGCCTGCAACACGCAAAAAGGGGCATTCAGACATTTGCGTAAAGTGTCGTCTCAGGCTTATCCGAGACGACACTTTCCGTTCTAATATGATTTTCTGTTTCGCGCAAGTCTACTGTAGGACAAAATATAATGTTGACGTAAAGTGCCGTCTTGGATTAGCCTGCGCGGACTGCGCAGGCTGATCCGGGACGACACTTAACGCAAATGTCCGAAAGCCCCTTTTCGCGTGTTGCAGACCAGTCATAATCACGGGTCCATAAAACCCTAGTTTGTCTAACAAGGGACTGGATATAGAGGTAAAATGGTTCTCCGCCGTGCATAAAATTTACAAATGGCAAAAAGTTTCGAATCATGTCATCCTGCGCGCACTGCCAGGCTGCATACGTCGAAACTTTTTGTAGATGCATTAAGCCCCCTTTTCAAAAGAACATGGCTTATTTTTAAGTTTGGCGTGATGATGGAAATCTAAATATTCCCTTTCATGTTCAATGAGATGGGTGTTCACAATTTGTGAAAAAACACAAACACTACAGTTTTCAATGCTGTTTACTTCACAATACTTCAAAAAAAAAAATATATACACACACACACACACACACACACACACACACACACACACGGCCAGCTACCTCATACTGTAAGGTCTACGGCCGCTAACTCTCATATTAAAGACGGAAGCTGCCGAGATTGGCCGAATAGCCTTTACAAAAACGTCGATATTTACCGATGAGTTAGGGGTCGTAATCTTTAATTGCAAGCCCTGTGCTTTACCGATTGACCCGTAACGCTTTACCTAATGGCTAAATTTTAAACTTTTCTCAATTGAAACAACTGCAGACGACAATAGAAATGTGACTCATATTTTGAAACTTGTGTTTAGAAGGTTAGAAAACATTATGGGAAAAGGAGAAAATGCTCTAAAATGCTCTCTCTTTGCTTAACGAACTATTTGTGTCAAGCCAAATCGAACAATAAGATAAGAAAAATATAGCCTTGCGGATCATTGGTTCACGGTAGTTACAGTCCGATCAAGAAAAATGCCAAAATTTCAGCAGAGTATAGAATTGATTACAAATCATTTTTTTTTTTTTAATTTCGTCTTGTAGTTTGCGTTATAAAAAATATCATTCAATTTTATCTAGAAGTTTGAAAGAAAACCGACCTTGAAATACATCATTATTCCGTAGCCATTTTGAAAATGAATCATGTGACTTCAATGGTATTCGTCAAAAAATCATTGAAATTTGATATATTTGGCGCCAAGTTGTAGTCACATGATTTGAAAATATTGCCACGTGATCTAGCAGATGAATTAAATAATGTCTGTTTGTTTGTTAAACTGCGTGTAATAAAGGATTTTAGAGGGTGGAGTAAATGGTGTTAAGCATGTAGGTGCCGATTACATCGTTTTCACTTCCGGTATATATTTCTCCCATTCTAAACTTTTATTTTGGAAATTGAAGTTGGCTTAGAGAAAGAAATGTGTGACTAAAGGTATTTACACTCAAAATACCGTTGTCTGCGCATGTCATATTCTTCGAAGATTCGACCTGTCTGCTATGACGCATCACCCATTCCCGGATACTTAGGAAAAGTAGGGCTTATACCGAAGCTATACCTAAGCCTGTAGGGACTGCTTTAATAAATGGCCGGTGCATAGGTTACCTGCTAGCTGATCATAACTGAATGAATCGCACCAGGTAGCGTTTTATTGAATAAACGTTTATTTTATTTTGAAATTCAAAGTAGATCTAACGATTGTCGTTTTGAAAAATTAGTCCGCTTCTGTACCCAGCATGCCCAAATTAGATAGATGTGTATTTGTAGAATGCCATCGAGCGGAAGATAATGCTCAAAATACAGGCAAGATAAGCCGCTAGAGGGCGTCGATGTTTGTTATGACGGAAAAATACCAATTACCCCGAAGCAAATTACCTTGAACCTACATGTCGTGGCTATACTTTTTTCTGTCCTTAAAGGGCAAATCAACAAGTTTCAGATATAGTTAATTTTCAAATCTACATTTATCAAATGGTAACCTGGTAATGTTGTAATTAGAAAAAAAAAATTAGTAAAAGTACTTTTTTTCAATTCATATTTCTGCTTATTAATTTTTATTGCATCGCTTATCTCCCTTACTTATTGTTGCGTCCCTTGATTTGTGACGTCATAGGAGATCTTGTTTCAATATGGACGTTGTTTACGATAGTGAACTGACTGATATTGAAGACGAAGAAATAGACGATTCTGGGCCGGTAAGGCCGTACATGTACGAGCCAATTTTTAAAGAAATTTATTAAGTTTCTGATGATGAGGATAAAATTATTTTTTCGCCCACTGATGACGAAAATGACGACGTTGTGCCGGACTTTTCAACGTGTTGAGTATCGCGCGCTATTGAAATACGTCTATTACGGGGCGAACATCGCTTACAGAAATACTATTCTTTACATGATAGAATTAAGTGTAAAGCATAAACTTTGTTTCGCGTGAATCGTTTTCAGTAGATTAACGGGCGGAATTAAACAACAACAAAAAAAAAAAAAGGACGGTTTCAAGACAGTTCCACGACAAGACAGTTCCCCGACACTTTTGAAGACATTTCCCCGACACTTTAATTTCATGTCAAATAACCTTTTTCTTGACTTTTACGACTGATAACCGTGAGGTGTTAGTTCTAACTATTTGTTGATGGGTCCTTGTTGATATTTGTACCTTGTAAAGAATTCTGTAAACATTGACGGGTACAAGATTATTCTCTCATGGATGAAGGGTTACACAATAAATCACGATTTTCATGAGAATAAGAATATTTTGAAATGATGTTAATCAGCATGAAATTTGATAAAAGAATATGTTCCGAGATTATTAAGAGTTAATTCTCAAAATTATTTTGAAAATTATTTTAGTTGTATTTTTTGCCATACAGAAATACATGAACATCAGGGAGAGGGGATCTACCTGTGCGAAATACTTTTTTGCTGTTTACCTTGTCTACATGATCCATTCAATGCAAAAATTTATCATACATGTATAGCTATTGTATGTTCCATATAGAACTTCTCTGTGAAAGTCTTAAACTCTGAATTGTAAGCCGTGGGAAAGGATAGTGTAAATTTGTTCAGTTCTTGTTTGTCTTATGCAAATTGTTTCAATTTGGGTAAGTCTCAAATTGGTCTACCGTCTACTAGGGACTGAGCGGTTAATACTGACATTCTGGTCAAATTGCAGTATAGACGACTTCAGATTCATTGTAAAAACATAGAAAGAGCTGGTAACTATCAATTGGTCCTTTATCCACAATATTTTCTATTTTTAACTCTTTACCAAACGACAAAATATTAAACAGGTCCAAATTAAAATCACGTGCAGACGAGAAAATAAAGTTAAATATTTCAAAAATTAAAATTTGTTTCCAGCAGAGTAGAAAACATTGTGGTAAAAGGAGAAAATGCTGGTTACCAGCATTATTTCCTGTTCCTACAATGTTTTAAAAGGTTTCTGTCTCAGGGTCGTAAAAACTAGGGATTGATTGGTAAAGGGTTAAATATAAATCCCACACATAGGGCACGAGTTCTGGTTTAGTTCCCAGGAAGCAGTATCCGAAGAGATTAGTACGAGTTGTATGAACTTGTTTCTCAAAAGATGTAAAATACATGTTTAAATTGTTACCAAACGTCAAATTTATTGACTCAACCGAATTGAAAGCATTTGGAGTCAACAAATTAAATTTTACTCACATGTTTGGACTTGTCTTTGATGGAGTAGAAAACATTGTAGAAAAAGGAGAAAATACTGGTTACAAGCATTCTTTCCTTTACCTACAATGTTTTCAAAAGGTTTTTCTTTCTTCACCAGCGTCGTTAAAACAAAGGATTGTTTGGTAAAGGGTTAAACTAAGTTAAACTAAATTCATATTAACAATCACATTTTATCGGTCATATTTAAATGCTGTGGATTTGAAATATTATAATTTTTTTTTTTTTATCATTTGGGTTAGGGTTAGGCTAAACCCTTACACAGATGGCAAAACTTTAGACTTGTCCACTCCACATCGAAAGTATTTGCAGACCACAGATCAAATGTGGCCTTGACAATAGGTTTGACGTTAGAAAATATTGTAGGAAAAGAAGATAACTCTGGGTATCAGGACTTATTCCTTTTTTCACCCTGTCCTCAAAAGCCTTCTCCATTAGGGTGGTTGAAGGTCAGAATTTTGAGGTAAAAGGTAAAAGAATTGGTGTGTGAGCCTTGTCAAAAACATTCTGTTTCCCAATTTAAAAAAAAAAATGTGTTATTTTTAATTTCCTCACTTTTATCTGATTATCAGAGAAAATGACCTGTGTCAAATGTGCAATTTCAAAATTTTCATACTGACATGTTCAAAACATTTTTCTCAGTAGCCTGTCTAGAAGACATAATATGGATAGGAACAAGGAAATATCCACAAATCAGAATTGTATAGATGTAATTCAAAATTTGTTCAAAATGCATGTAAGTTGTCAAATCATTTTTAAGAGTGAAATGTCAAAGAGAAGTAATGTATGGGATAAAAGCTGTAACGTGGGTTTGCTGTCGCAAACAAACATTACAGTGTAAAGGGGTGAGATATGCAAATGTTATGTAACCATTTCCTGTATTGTTTCAACTGGTCGGTGTTGGATTAACATTTATGACCATGACTAGGGGTAGCCAGATACTGACTTCACCCTTTACCATACAAACCCTAGATCTAGTTTCCAATACCCAAAGAAAGAGTGTTTGAAAAACAGTGTGGGAAGAAAATGATGATTGCTGTTCAAAGAATGATTACTATCCCTTGAAAGTTTACATCATTTGAACAATGTCAGTCGACTTTGTTATTTGCAAAATTTATGTTATGAATTTGGACGAATCTATAATTTTGTTAAATGTTGAAATCATTTGGAAAAGGGAGAAAAACGGCAGCAATTTCTCCTTTGTTCAGAATGAAGCGATAATGTAGAAAAGGGTAAAATAGTACGAATAACAATTCATGTATTCCAATTTCAAGAAAAGAAATTACCTACTTCATGCTGGGTTTTCTTTTTGAAAATTGCCGTTGCGAATATGTCTGTCTTTCGGAGTTTCGGTTTAAGGCCTATCTCCTTTCGACTCGGAGTTTCGAATAATGTCGGCACAGCGTCAGGTTTTAACCGCAGCCTAAAATTCCTATAACCAACTTCTTTTGCGAGTTTTGGACTTATTAAGAACTGACTGTCATCGAAGTATTTCAGACACAATTTCGAATGAACTGATGGCAAAAAATCCGTCGCTACTGTCCGGCCCCGGTTTAAACGTTGAATCCGTAGTTTCCTCCTTTTTAATTCCTTCGGAAATTTGAACATACTAATTCTATGAGTTCCCGAATCGACCTTGCAGCCATTTTTTCGGCTCAATTCTCAGTTAATACTCAGATATCTGCATACAATCATCCGCGTTCCTACTTTATGTCTACTGACGGTATACACAGACTGACTCGACAATGACGTCACACATGAACGGGAGATAAGCGAATCAGGGGAAGTAAGCCATGTACCATTTTTAGGGCCGTATATCAGCGTGACAATTCGGCCGTGGTTTATGGCAATTTACAGGGTGGTATTTATGAAAAATGGCGGACACATGTTTAACTGACATCATTTGCAGCTGATTAAAGGAAAAAAAAAAGTCTGGTCAAAATATTTTAGGATTTGCCCTTTAACGACAACGTGGGAACATTTTTCTGTCCAGTCAAAATCTCACAAATGCTCAAACTAATGTCTTGAATACAGCTAGACTGAGCTAGTTAAATTTCTGTAGTCACAATAAACCTAAAAATATCTTATCATTGAATTAAGCATAGCAAAAGTTTGAAAATCATCAAGAAATAAGCGAGAAGAATTTTGATGTGCCATAAGCAACATGCATTTATTCATTTGAACAGGGAAAATGGTGTTTTCACTTTTGTAAATGAAAGTAGCATGATTGATATCACGCGTCGATTATGTGCGATCGTATTCAAATGGACACAGTGACATCCTATCATATCCTATAACAATAGATGAGTAACCGATTGGAAAACTAAAGTATCACCCCCATATTTAAACGCCAGAACTATATTTTTACTGCTTGTAACCGCCAAGTTTCTTAACGCTTGCAAAGAAAAATATACTAAGTAGTATTAACTGAGCATTTTGCAAGAAATTTAACGTTACAATTAATCATGACATGCCTCTTTAACTATTGAGCCGCAAAGAACCCTCTCAGTTGACAAGAACGAGGTACGTTTTAAGTGCGGAAAGCCTTAACTCTTTCTTTCCTTATCGATCACATGGGAACTATTTCCTGTCAGGTCAAAATCATACGAATTCTCAGAATCTGTCACTATCGTATTCTCTTTGAAAAAAAAGGACAAGTTTATTCTCTGACACATAGACCCACTAGAGAAATGATTTCTTCACAGAATGACTTGAATTGTCAATAGAACACATCTGCTTGTTTTTTTTTTCCTGGTGGTTCTATTGTATTGCCTCTTATTGTCATTAGCCATGTTTTATGTCGTGTTAGAAAAATATTTCAAATATATCACGACGACAGTTAATCTTTGTATGTGTTTCCTGAGATTATGTCGGTATCAAGCTTGGGCTATGCGTTGCCTTTCCGATTGACACACATAAACGATCAGAGCAGTACCAGTGGACATAAACTTCTGGATAATAATTCCAGGACTTTGGACTCGACGGCACAGAAGTCCTTTTCCGGCCATTGCATCTAACGATACCTAGCAAACTCGTTTTCCCGTCACAATGTTTTAGATCTTTAAAAGTCAATATCTGACTTCGTTCTGAGTTATCTTAAAATGACTTCCATTTTGCATTTCATTTCTTGACTGGTCCGCGTTGTACGTGATAGGCCTTATACACGATTAGCTGTATCAGGGAGGTTTGCAGTGTTTTTTCTTTTCTGTTCTTTTCAAAGTGTAAACTCGAAGCCATTTTGAAGCAACAATTCGCTACTGTCTTGATGAGACAAAGAAACCCTTTTGAAAGTATCATTGTTGTATTTTCACTACAACGATTAAAAATTGTCTCGTTTTATGTTTCTCCTTCGACTAATATCATAAGTAATCGTTTTGAAAATAATAATAATAACAATAATAATATTGAAAACAAAAACAATGAAACTTTGCATTTTTGTTAACGAAACGCATAGATCTAGATCTAAATTGATTTAGGTAGATCTAAATCACGCACCGTTACTATAACTTTTTCCCAATTTCGGACTCGACAGTGCTCACATTTTGAAACAGAATAACATAACTTTGCTGGAAAGGAAAAGTGTTCATTTATTCGACAGTGAATCTACTTGGCACAATGTTTTCATCTTTTCATTGCGGTTTTTCCCTTAAAGAGGCCCTTATACTCATTTTCAGCCACTTTTAACTCATTTTGTCTTTATTTTATCAAACTATAGTCATTCTTAAATCTTCATGCCAAATATTGCGCCTGACGGTTGCAAGGTTGCTTAGATTACGGTCGATAGAAAATGCATTTCGCTGAGTTGCGGCCTTCCATGTAAACACACTCGTCGTTTCCGGTTTTTGAATCGAAGATTTTCGATATCCGTTATACACTCGGGTAGATTTGTATGATGATCATGCATTCTGTCGCGTGACTATATTTGACCTTCGCCCTGCGTCTAATGAGGTAAACAAAGGAAAATGGAGGCTTCTCTGTTGCAGCCTCGATTTTCAGACGGAGGTCGCGGCCTATATGCAAATTATACTGTATCCGACTCTAGGCGGAAACCAACGATAAATTTCCGTGACGCACCGCCATTGTTTACACTTCGATCGTCATCCAGTTTTTTTCTGACCAATGTTCGGTTTCTAATGCAAATCTCTGTGTTTCTTTTTTTCAATTACATCATGTATGTCAGTAATTTATCCATGTTTACACAAAGGACTGATTTCTGTACCATTCTAAATTGTTTGAAATTTAACAGCGTTTTTTGCTCACCGGCTGTAGACGGGCATCTTTAATATAGTCTAAAATATGTCTATAATTAATAGAAGCCACTAGAATTCTATAATGAGTATGTTATCGACATTTTCACGTTTGAATACGCAAAAGCTGTAAATTTATTTGAGGTAAAATCATGACAGGCAATTTTTCCCGACATCATGAACTGGAAAAAACAGACGCAAATGAGAAAAACTTGAGGCAAGAAAAATGTCGTGATATGTTAAACATTGCTGGAAAAAAGAGCAATTGCCCTTGGGCAAGACAGGTAAATTGCGCTTCTTTTCCGAAAATGCTTTCAAAAGCTGTCAAACTAGATCTACTATGTGGAAAGAGTTGACTTTATATGTTACTAGTATAATATCAGCCCATTACTTTCTGATCCAAACTTGCTGCAAACAACTGTGAAAATATCCTTAAAAAAGATCGATCTTGGACAAAAAAGGGTTCGATACATAAATACATGTGAAAACATGGTGGCAAAAGGAGAAATTGCACCTTACGAGCAACTGCCGCTTTAGCCACAGATGTTTTAAAAAATATTCTATTGTAGGAAAAAATATGTCTTCTTGCTGCTGGTAATTTGATAAAACTTAAAACGTTTATTTCCCATAAAGGAGTACAAATTTCGCCAAGGTCGCGAAATAATCAGGAGTTTTTCATCGCGTATTCGGTTTCCAAGGGAACGAAGTGAGAATTATATCACACTGGAGGTTAGATAAGAGGGAATTATCACATATAGATATTATAAAAACGGATGACTTTCGCCATATAATCTGTCTGGCTCAGGGGCGAGCCGTTCAAAAGTCGGCCCTTTTGCTTGTTCGGTGTTTTAGTGTTCCTAGCATTTAGTAGTATTGTTGGTGTCTGCACATTATCTTCCGCTAGGTGGAATTTTCCAAGAACAGACCTATCTGATTTGGGCATTCTGGGTTCAGAACCGGACTACTTTTCAAGACGGCAATTGATGAAGCGAATTTAAAAATAAAATATACTTTTACTCACTTAAGCGCTACCTGGTACGATTCATTCAGCCATGGTTAGCTAACAAATAACCTAAGCACCAATTATTTATAAACACAGCCCCCATATGCTTGAGAAAAAAGCCCTGGTTTAAGCCCAGCATGGTTGGGGGGGGGGGGTCTTTATTTGTGCTGTCAAAGTCTGTTGCACATATTCCGGTTTTCCCCATGTCTATATTTAGAAACTGTATAAAAAAAACAATGCAGTCAACAATTTATTTTCTGAAAATAATTTTTCCCATTTAAAATTATTATAATTCTAAGAAATTTGGAGCGAAAAATAGGGTTCATTTTTCCACAGACCTATTATCAGTAGCCATTTTCCGTTTGCTACTTTTTTTAGGGGCAAAGCTTTTAGTTTACGGACCGTGTATTAATATTTATCCTGTTCAGAATAGTGATGCATCATAGCAGACAGGCCTACTTTCGAAGAATATGACACGGAGGATACTGAACGGCGATTGTACGGCGTCTCTACTGCGCTTTCACATGGCGCATCATCGGCGCTTCCGAGTGTTATTTATTTTAATGTGCTCTTACAGCGACTGTTCGGACCTGCCACGGAAAACATAGCGCTTCCAAGGCGCCTCTACCGCATCCATTGGTCTTTGTATGGCTAAAATGAACATGTATTAGACGAATTATTCACATCAACATTCATTTCACCGTGATTGATGTACGCCAGCAAGTCGGGCTACTGCTGACCGATGAGGTGGCGGTGGCTGACTTGCTTGTTTGAGGGTGTTGGGATTTTTTGTCCTGCGCTTTTTTCATCTTTCTTTTTGCAGGCATTGTTTTATTCTTTACTGACTTATCGAGAGCAGAGCAAAGAAACAACTGATGAATGAATCTGTATAGATCTACAGTTTGTATTCATAAATAGTGCAAATGAACGTCATGAACATGACGTCAGCGCAGTGTGAGCGCTTTGAAATCGCCAAGAGGAACGCCAAAAGGAATGCAATAATACGCCACGGGAGTTTTATAGCACCGCCTTGGTCGCCGTGAGAAGATATCTGAATTTTCCTGTGATCACATGGCGCTCTGGGAAGCTAACAACGCCGTGCCCACACAATGGAAACGCCGTATAGTGTAACAGGGGCTTTAGACACGATCGAGAGAAGCATAATACATGTGACGTCTTTTGTGACGCCATTTTATCCTACTTTCAAAGGTTAGAGTCGAGTTTTACTACTGGAAGTTGTCACGTGTTCGAGTATGGTTTTGCATATTTTGACCTAAAACTTGTGAGATGTCGTGATGAAACAAATATAATCTGACATTCATTGGCTTCTCACACACACACACACACACGCACACACACGCACGCGCACGCACGCACGCACGCACGCACGCACACACACACACACACACACACACACACACACACACACACACACATATATATATATATGTGTGTGTGTGTGTGTGTGTGTGTGTGTGTGTGTGTGTGAAGTCTGTAGTAACGGTATTAAGCTCACCAGAGGCTCGCTCAATGACATTTTTCTAGACTTAAAAAACGTTGTCTGAAAGATACATCCTTACAGCTAGAGAGTAAAAACGCTGTTAAAACTTGAAAGTGCATAGAAGGGCTCAGCTATGTAAACATAAATAAATTACCAGCATATATAGTTTAAGGGATAGAATAACACAAGGGAGTTTGTCCTCATTTAAAACCAGAAACGACAACAGCGGTTGCTTTGAAGGCCTAAACATGAAATGAATTTTCTATCCGTCGTAATTTGAGGAATCTTGCAGCCATCAGTGGCAACATTTGGAATGAAGTTACAAGAATGATTATAGTTTCACATAAAAAAAGGGTCAAACGGGTTAAAAACTGGATGAAAACTGGCTGAAAACTAGTAAAGACGTATCTTTAAATGCCAACTTATGTCCGATCTTATATGGCATGCAATACGTGGGAAGGCGCATTCGGACATTTGCGTAAAGTGTCGTCTTGGATTAGCCTGCGCAGTCCGCGCAGGCTAATCCGAGACGGCACTTTACAACTATAATAGATTTTGTCCTACAGTAGACTTGTGCAAAACATAAATTTACATAAAACAGGAAAATGTCGTCTTGGATCAGCCTTCACGGACTACGCAGGCTGATCTGGTACGACACTTTACGCAAATGTCCAAATGCCCCTTTTCGCGTGTTGCAGGCTAATAGAATGGATTCGAGAACGTTCAATGTTGATTGATTGATTGATTGTTTGGTGTTTAACGCATTATCAACATTATTTCAGTTATATCGCGGCGGCCAGTGCACCTATCCATGCGTTCCTGGAGTCTCTTTTACCAGTACTTCGCACAATTTTCTTTCCAAGCCACTGGCTGCTTTCCCACATAATCATCGTCGAAACAATGGTCAGCGGTGGGAGAGGAATGAATCCTGTCGCACTGACTATCATCAATCGTCGGAAAGAAATTGGCCGAGCCAGGGGTCGTAGCCAGGGATCGAACCCTGGACCCCGTGTTCTCAAGTCCTGCACGCTACCAACTGAGCTACCGGGGCTCGGCAGCGTTCAATGTAAGACGCTCCTTATTTCTTTATCGTCAGATAGAAAGTTAAAATGGATGATATAGACTCTTTACATTTTACCAAATGACAGTTTTTGGCTCAATCAAATTGAAAGAATTTGCAGACTGCAAGTTAAAGTGTCCTAAAGGAAGATTTATGTGTTTGAAATGGTAGAAAACATTGTGGGAAAAGGAGAAATGTCGGTAACCAGATTTTTTCCTTTTCCAACAATGTTTTTAGGGACCTTTTCCTCGGGGTCGTTAAAACATGCTTTTGTGTGTTGACTCTTTCCATACCACATACGATACCAGAAGCTTTTGTTGACAGAGTAGATCAAGATCAGACTGTACAGAACGTGCAGTCTGATCTCTGATCTGCACTGTCCACTGCTATATTCTATATTATGACCAAACTGTCTCTTGATCTTGCAGGGAAAATGTATTTTTAACCTTTGAGAAAATGCAATTGATTTATTCAGTAGTGAAAGAGTTCAATAGTTAAAAAGAAGAAGACGCAGTGGGTCAGCTGTCGCTAATGAACACATAGTTAAAACGAAATCACGCTGCAGCTCGCGTTTAATTGCGATTTACGGGGTTTTAATTTCATGCGGTTTAAATTCTAGACTCGTTAAACCCTAAAGCTGCTAAGCTCGACCCACTGACCTTTAGCGGACAGTGTAGATCAAGATCAGACTGCACAGAATGTGCAGTCTGATCTTTGATCTGCACTGTCCGATACGGGCATATTTCTCCACCAAAATTACCTTTGAAATAGCAATATTTGGGTTTTTAATATTGGTTTAAAATTTTTATTTCATTTATTTAGCAGGGAAAGGGTTAAATAAGATCATATGTTAAGTCTTCACAAGTCCTTACCAGACGACAAAATTCTAGGTTTATCCAAATTTGGAGCTTCCGCACGGGTGACATATTAAATGAGACTCAAAAGATTTTATTTGCTATAAAAAAAAAACTATACATGTAATCAGAAGAGGAGAAATGCTGGTGAGTCTTGCAGCCTCATACTTAAGGGTTGTATTATGCATGATATCTTATGAAGATTCCGTAGGTAAACTGTCGTTAATGAAGATATACGACTATTTAACGAGTATTCAAGCTGCTGTTAGCGTTTAATTGCGATTTACTGCGTTTATGTTTTATCTCGAATTGATTATTTTATAATAATAATAATTTTATTATTGTGTAGGAAAGCAGGCGATGGATGAGAAAGAGGGCTGTGTGCAGCACCGTTTAAAGCTGCACATTTTTGGAAGGAAGATATTTTATAAAGAAAATCTCTATGACGTGACTTTTTACTCTAAGTTGTGATAAAAAAACACAACTGTTGATAGACATGTCTAGGATTCGTATCCGAGACCTTCAAAACAATAGTCTACCGACTCTGTGATTTGTGTAACTTGGTGTCATGCATGTTTTAACTATACATATCCCTAGAACTTTCCAAATATGACCAGAAAAAGATCCAAAATCCTGATATTGCAATAAATATATTCAGCTATTGGCAGAAAAAAATTCCAAATGATGAACAGCCACCTAATAGTTTATTTTATGTACATTAAAGATTACACATACTCCTTCTTCAAAGTCTTTTTAATATCTGTGATGACAGTGACATGGCTGAGAGAGACGATTTTCGAAAACATTATGGGCAAGGAAGGGGACAGGAAGAAAATGCTGTTCACCAGCATTTTCTCCTTTTCCAACAATATTTTCTGCCTATTCAAGAACAAATACTAATCCTATCATTTGAAAACCATTTGAATGATCGTCTGTAAATTCTTTCAATATGGCCGAGTCTTAAATTCTGCCGGGTGGTAAAGGGTTAAAATTCGTCAGCAGCAGATTTGTTTCATGCGGCAATGACTTAAGTCTAGGGCTACTGAGCGCGACTCACTGACCTTTTGCGGACAGTGTAGATCAAGATCAGACTGCACGTTCTGTGCAGTCTGATCTTGATCTACACTGTCCGATATGCCGATATTTTTTCTCCAAAATAATAAGTTTGAAATAACATTTTTTGGTTTTTTTTGCCATCGGCTTCACCGTTTTATTTAACTTGTTTAGCAGTATACGGGTAGCTTATCTTGATCTGTTTAAGTGAGTTCAACTTCTTTTCTACAATAAGGAAACAATTACTTACATGTTTTGTCCCTCAGTTGAACTCTCTTCTGCTGACCTTGATCTAGAGACATGTGTCCTTCAATAAGAATGGTCTTGTGACATTAATCTACTAATGATATTGTTTTCGTAGATACAGAGAATGAATGTAGGGATCACAAAATGAGATTACAGGGCAATGGGCTTTACTGAACGTCACCCGACTCTAAAAACCCTACCCCTCCCCCGCCAACGGCTTTTTACGTCTCGAAGCAATCCGCTGTTGGAAACATTGAGGTCGAGCAATTTCTCCTTTTGGAACAAGGTTTCTAAATGTATTTGTGTGTTAAATTTTAACCCTTTACCACATTATCCGGAATTTTAACGACCCTGAAAGAGAAGGCTTTTGATTTTGAAAACATAAACATTGTAGGAGGAGAAAATGCTGGTAACTAGCATTTCTTCCTTCTCTTACAATGTTTTCTACCCTGTCAAAGACAGAAATCATCGTTTGAGCAGCATTCAATTTGTCGCCTGCAAAAGCTTTGAATTTGGCTGAATCCAAAATTTTCTCGTTTGGTATGAGTTAATTCAAATCCACTATCCATATCTAAACAGGATATTTCTATCTTCTGCAGGTTCCTGTGTAGCTCCGTGTAAAACTCGTCACTTGGAGGCCCTGGGTTCGAGCCTAACTGGAAAAACTGGATTTTTCCTGAACCCAGGAACTACATAAATATGTCGCCATATTATGACTGAAGTAATGTTGAAAGTGACATGAAACACTCATTTCATCAATCATTTAATCAATCGAAGTCTATTGTAGTAATTTTGTTGTTAGTAACGAGTTGATTATCTATAATTATTAAAAATCTTATAAATTAAAAATAAAATGATAGTAAAAAGGTATCGCTGGCTTGCATTTAATGTGTATATGAGCCATGCTATGGCAAAAGGGGGTATAATACATCTCCGTGATGAATTATACCATGTAAAACATCACATTATCATGGATCCATAAAATCTATTTTGTCCGACAACTGACTGAACCCTATAATGGTAGAATGGTCCTTGGGCATGCAGAAAATTGGCCACAAGCAAAATATTTAGACACAAGTCAGTGTGCACACACTGCACAGGCTGATCTGGGTCGATACATTTAACAGCTGCATTAAATCCCCAATTCAAAGAGAATGGCTCAAATTTAAAATTTAATTGTATTGGGCTTTAAAATAAATTTCCTGTTTTTCGAAGTTTTATTCCGTTTTTGATCCGTATAAACCACTTTAATTCTCACTAAACGGTTTCTCATGTCAATATGAACTCACAATCGTGCGGCACTTTTGGAAACAGGGGCATAATGCATCTTCGTCATTCATTATACCATTTTACTAATGATATTTGTCAATTTTGTCTACCAAGTGGTAGAACCATGGGATAGAATAGTCCTTTGACATGCAGAAAAATAACTCTTTAGCACCAAATCATGAATTCTAACCTCCTTGAAGGAAAAAGAAAAAAAAACTTTACAAAACATTGTTGGAAAAGGAGAAAATGCTGGTAAACAGCATTTTCTCCTTTTCCCACAATGTTTTCTACCAAAAAGAATTTCAAGTATTGAGTTACGTTTATCTTGTCGTCAGCAGATGCTTTGAATTTTTACAAGTCTGAAATTTTGTTGTGAGGTAAAGGAAAAGGGAAAAATAGGAAAAAAAAAAAAAATATGCAGACTGAGATGGATTGATGCTTTGTTTTTTGCATATGCCTGTCACACAGCATCACTAAAATTAAGAAATAATCTTCTTTCTATCGTGGTTTATCGTTCAATAAACAACAGTTGTGAGTTATGAGGCACAATAAATAATCCATGAGGGCGATAGCCCGAGTGGTTTATTCATTGCGCCTCATAACTCACAACGTGGTTTATTGAACGATAAACCACGATAGAAAGAAGATTATTTCGATTCTAACATGACCAATTCTTTATGAAAGGAAAACAAGTTCATCCTTAGAGTAAAAACGCGGATGAAGACTATGTTCTATTGAATAACTTACTTACTTACTTTATACAGAATGACGTCACTCTGCATGGAATGTCGCAGATTTTACCACGCTTTCCTTGCACTGTGTTTATAGAGCCGAATTCGCGTGTCATGTTAAAATATTTTATAATTTGATTAATACTGGTTAATAGTAGCCTCGAACCATGACTTAATCGGACGACTGCGTGAAACAATGATGGCTCGCTGGACTTTGGGTCGCCTACAGCTGGGGGCCATGCTACCATTGGTCCATGGCACGTTCGTGGTTTCGCTCTCGCCTGTTGGGGAAGATTTTGCCTGCTTCCAAGACCAACAAAAGCTGCCGTCGGACGGGATCTTCTCGAACCTTGCGTTATCATTAAACGGCTATTTTAAAAGCTTAATACACTCAATACAACTCAAAAAGCACCAAACTCTTCACTACAGTAGTTCTGTTAACAGTTTCTGTCACGTGAACTTTAAATATGAAATAGAGAAGAGACCAATTCAAATATTGCAAGTCATGGATTTGACAAAAAAAAAAGAAAAAAAGTTTTATGCATAATGCAATTTATTTAAAAAGCTTTGACCAAAGACAAAACTCAAATTAGCTCCCTTTGATTCACATTTCTCTAAAATTTATATGGCCACAGAAGACAACGAATTTTCTTAACCAATACACGTTTAATATCACAATTGTGTGACGTCATGTTTGACGTCATTCTGTACGTATTTCATAGAGGTGAATGGGTGAATGGATATTACCGCCCGTGCATCGACAGGTGGTTTTTGCATCTTCTGGTCTATTCGTTGGCGTTTGAGATAAAATTTTATTTATATCGTCAAGAAATCAAAGCGTTGAAAGTACTGGTGTGGCATTTGTAAAGGAAGCCATTGTGTAGAATAAATAACTTGGGGAAAAAAATCAAAATATTGGCTTGAAAGTCAACCTACTTATCAAATTGATACCTTTGTCAGAAAGCAGTTGTAAATAATATCAACTCCTATCCTGCTTATCATGACTTCGATGTCCTTTGCGGCAAGTGAAGAATAAGACTGCACATCCGTGGAATCTTATCCTGACCTGGACTGTTTGCTTATGATTTATAAAGTTAGGCCAACGACCCTGTTACTATGAATAACCTTGCAAAAAGATCGGAAACAAGGGACTGCAGTATTTATTTAGCAGGACAGGGATTAAAAACCAAGTACTGCCTTTTAGACAGTCACGGTTATGGTTCTGTCACTCCCGTTTGATAATTGATTAAAGTCGATGCTATCAAATTCAATCTGCTCTCACCACTAGACTTCTACGACTACGTGAGGAAGCAGTCAGTCGCTTCGGAATGATGTTGTGTACTGGTAAGGAATTGTTAGGTACACATTGGTAGGTGTACTAACTGTCACAAAATACTGAAACGCTGTTGAGAATGGCATTTAACCCTATTTATAAATCGTTTTGTATCATGATCTACTTTAGATGAAATAAAACATATTGTATTGTATCAACGCACCGACATATACATTAGTATGAATTTGGGTTTCAATGAGTGAAAAGACAAATTATGAAAACATTTTTCTTATTTGAAACATTTCTTAGCATAAAAAGAAATATATATTGTGATATTTACACCAAAACTAAAAGTATTTACCAGAAGAGACATCATCAGAATACATTGATGGTTGTGTTCACGAGAAGAGAGTAAAAGCGACCCCAGCCCTCAGTTAATACAAATCCTGACAACTTCAGAAGTTTTGATATGTGTATATGAGTACTCTTGTTACGTAATGATGTTTTATAATACTGTTAGTAGCCTGTGGTCATTCCTGTGTAGACTGCTTCAGGAGATACAAATTCATAGAGAAAATAAGCCTGAAACAAACAAACGCTTTCCTACAACCCTTTCACTCATACAGATGACTTTTGACATGCATGCTGCAGCTGAAGCGAACTTTAAACAAAATACTGCAAATATTGCAAGCTAGGTTACTGTAAGTTAAAAGCGATTATGTCGATCTGTAAATATTCATGCACAATCTAACTGAGTAGCGTGTAACCATGTGCGACGAACAACCCCGGACAAACATGCCCTGAACTCAGGTACGAACTGGTTTTGGGACGAAAAGCACCGAGCCGAGCGTTTAGGAGAAAAAGATTGTGTGTGTCACTGCGCCAACAGAAGGTTACGAGCGGGTAAAGCTATTTTCAATAAAAAAAAAAGAAGTATTTCCACGATCGATTACCTAATCCAGTTTATTTTAATACGCAATTTTCAGTTATATATCTGAGAGCTATCGAAGCACTCATTTGTCTCGGAAAAATTGAGTTTAATTGGGTTTAATTACTTCGGTTTAGCACAAACTACGATACATGATTTTTAAGATACCGTATTGAACTCAAAGTGGCAGTCTTCGCCAAATGCCACAATAATGTTATTAAGCTCGCCAAATGCTCGCTGTATAACATTTTCCCTAGACTCGTTTAATAAAATTTTATCTCAAACGCCAACTCACGTTAGATCCTATATTTATTGTATATACTTTCAGAAATAATTGAGCTCAAACTAGAGAGCTAAATTTGCCAAGTCTTTTTATTTCGCTTGTGACGGTCACGTAGGAATATCAGTCATAGCCTGACAATTCTAAATGATAGATGCTTTGCCAAAAAATCCTAAAAAACGGGGCTTTTGGAAATGTATGTAAAGGAGGAAATACTTGCAATCGGCTTTTTGTCCAGGTAATTCAACAAGCATTCACACGAACATTCTTATTCTCAAGAGTTTTCAAAATTTAAAAGTAACGAAATATCTGTTGGACAACACCACATGGTTGTGTTACTGTCTAAATCTAGAATTAGTCTTAGAATAAAAATAAGGATGGTTGGTGAGTATAAACCTTAAATCCGTATTCACCAACCATTCTTAAAAAACATTCTTAGTCTTTAATATATCTGACATTTTTCTTAATTTGAAAGTAACACAACCTTTGATTGGCTAAATCAAATGGTTAAGCCAATGAGAAGTTGTGTTACTTTCAAATTTAGAAAATCCTGGTGGATAAGACTAAGAATGTTCTTAAGAATGATTGGTGAATATGGGGCCCTGATCTGTTGACTGCAAATGCTAACACAGAAGTCTAACATGTTGACGTGACGCAGGTAACTGAAAAAAAAAATGCGATTACAAAGGGCTGTTTTCCAGAATAATCTGACTGTATCGGAAAGTGTAGATCAAGATCAGATCTACACAGTCCGTAAAAGCAAAATGATTCGCGTCTGTCAGCCTTTGGTTTAATAAATCACATAGCCAAGCCTATTGTCATAATGCGCGCCTTAATACAATAACCAATATTATTGGAAGACAGGAGTATCCGCTGGGAGATTATCAATTTGCGTACTTTGATTGGGATTTTCTGTCTCTTTAACGGGTTAACTAAAATTATATATTTTTTCTACCAATCACTTGAAAAAAAAAAAAATCTATAAGTCTATTCAGGTGGCATCCATCAATCTTGTTTAAACCGATGTCGTAATTACTCAACATGCTACACAGTTTGTGTAACACAGGGGTCGCTCTAACCGCCAGTCTGTTACGTCAAAAAACGGCTACGATTTCAGACAGGGATGTCTGTGCTTGCTAATTATAGATACTAGCAACAAGCGCACGCTGGTTGTACAACGAGATTAGCATTCCCAATATCTTCAAATAGTCCGATATTTCTATGGGATACGAATATCATAATTGAAATAGTGTTGAAACTGCATTACTTTATTTTTTAAAATACTTTTTTTTCTCACTGATATTGAATGCCGAGAACCATTAACTGAATAAGCTATGGTTTAACTCTTTACCAAACGAAAAAATTTTAGATTTGTCCAAATTGAAAGCATTTGCAGACGACAATTTTAAGTGGCTAAAATAATGGAATTCGTCTTTGATATGGAAGAAAACATTGTGGGAAAAGGAGAAATGCTGGTTACCAGCATTTTCTCCTTTTCCCACAATGTTTTCAAAAGGCTTCTTCCTTATGGTCGTTAAAAGTCGGAATTGTGTGGTTAAAGGTTAACTAACACACCAGGATCAAAATATCTACTTTCGTCTCTGCTAGGTAGACAATTTTAGAATTCTTCAGAAAATTACTTAATAGCATAATAACTTAGCTAATCGAAGTTCATCACCCCTAATCTGTGGCAAAATTAAAGCGCTGACATGCACAGAACCAGACGGAAGTCTAAAGGTCCGTACTTATTTATCAATTTTTCAAGTATGCCATCTCGCGGAAAAAGGGGGTTAAAAATAACAAAAGGTTTTAAAATCTGATTAATGAAAAACCGTCAGTCATGGTCAGATACTACTAACTGGCACCGCTATTTCTTAGTTTTTTCCTGGGGAACCCCTTCTTTCTGCTTCCCAGCTTTAAATAACGTGATCATTATCATTTACAGAAGAAGTCTATGATAAAAGACATACAAGACTGGATGAACAAGAGGGCCAAGATGGCCCTGGATCGCTCACCTGAATTTTTGAGAGGACCATAGCCAATTTTTTTGACGTATTGAAACTTTGGAAACAGAATCATTATTTTGCCAAGCAATTTTGAAAAGGTCACCTGTAAATGTCATTTCAAAATCTGTCACCACCCCTACAATCATCACCAAAGCAATGAATTTGATGAATCAGAATTCTGCAAATAAATTTTTGGATAGATCACCCAAGGACAATTTCTTGAAGTAGAGCACATGCTCGATAGTGACTAAAAACATAAGTTGAACAAGAGCACCACATGCAGGTGCCAACAATTCGCTGTTGTTTTTTGACGGATAAAACTTTCCCTAACAAATTTTGAAAAGGGTCACCCTAGGAACATTTCTGTGAAATTATTTCAAAATCTGACCAGCCGTTCCAGAGAAGAAGAATTAAGAAATTCCTCTTCATGTCCCTGTAGTGCAAATAGCCCCCACCATCAGAGCCATGTTTATTGACAGATCACAATTTTGTGAACAATTTTTGAAAAAAGTCACCCAAGGAACATTGCTGTGAAATTATTTCAAAATCTGACCTGCAGTTTCAGAGAAGAAGAATTTTTAAGAATTTCTTCATGTCCGTATAGTGTAAATAGCCCACAGCCATCAGAGCCATGTTTCTTGATGAGTCAAAATTTCTCGAACAATTTGCAAAAAGGGTCACCCAAGAAACATTTCTGTGAAATTATTTCAAAATCTGACCTGCCGTTTCAGAGAAGAAGAATTTTTAAGAATTTCTTCATGTCCATATAGTGCAAATGGGTCCCCCACCCATCAGAGCCATGTTTCTTGACGAATCAGCATTTTGCGAACAATCTTTGAAAAGGGTCACCAAAGGAACATTTCTATGAAATTATTTCAAAATCTGACCAGTGGTTTCAGAGAAGAAGAATTTTTAAGAATTTCTTCATTTCTGTATAGTGCAAGTAGCCCCCATTCACCAGAGCCATGTTTCTCGACGGATCAAAATTTCGCGAACAATTTTTTAAAAGGGTCACCCAAGGTACATCTCTGTGAAATTATTTCAAAATCTGACCAGCGGTTTCAGAGGAGATTTTTAAAGAATTCTTTAGAAAATTCCAATTGGTTGCCATGGCAACCAGAGTTTTTGATGGAATCAAATTCTGTGAACATTTTTTAAACAGGACCTCCCAAGGAACATTCCAGCCAAGTTTGGTCCAAACTGGCCAAGCGGTTTAGGAGTTGATGTTTAAAGAATTGTTGACGACGGACGACTCACACCGGGTGATCCTAAAAGCTCCCCATGAGCACGTTGTGCTCAGGTGAGCTAAAAAGGCTTCATCATTGTGCTAGATAGACTTTTTTGAAGTTCTTCAGGAAAGTATATGTACTTGCATTGATTAAGCTTCACAGAACCGCTACAAAAATCAAAGCACTGGCAGGCACGAAGCCAGGCAGAAGCCTATACTTTCGACTACTTTGCAAGCGTACCTTTTCAAAGTAGAAAAAATCCAAAATATAATTAAAAAAATAGCATACCTTTTGTATAAGACCACATACCACCACATCAAACCAGTTTGTCAAAGTTTTCTCAGGGGAAACCATCTTTCGCCCCTCCCCCTGCTTCCTCTCTCCCACGTGGCTAGCGTCACCACAGAGAATAGAACCTAGGTTCCTGAATTATAATTCTAACAAACCTATGCTCGCAGAACCCCTAATTAAAACAGAAAAATAATACGATAATCGAGGATCCAACTGCGTTTCGAAAATCCCTCCGCGGAAACATTCGCAACTTCTCAGTCAAACTTTAATTCTTAGGCTACGCTATGCACCACTAAGTGAGGACCAAAATCAGACCGCACAGTTAGATTTTGGATCTACCTTTCTGATACGTTGAATTTTTTTTTTGCAAAAACATTTTTTTTGCTGTAGGCTCGAAATTTCTGTGTAATGCATTTAGAAATTTTAGGGTTAAAAGATAAAAAACCCCATAAACAATTAGGACTAATAAATAGAGTGCGCTCATTAGCGATAGATGACATTAAATATCTGCTTCTAGGAAAAAAAAAATATTTCCCGGAAAATTCATCCACATCTCAAAGGTTTCAATTACAACCTACATCTGATAAAGTAATAAATTGAGATATAAACTCTATCTTCGCAAAATCAGTGCATGCGTCTTTTTTTTTTCAAATGTTGAAAACACAGTTTTATTGCAAATGAAAGTGCCTTCTTTTGTCCTAATCTTAAATTAATCAAGGAACATTATAGGTCTAAAATCACACTCAATGTTAGCAAAGTCTGATCAACATCTAGCCGTTGGCAAGAGTAACTTAGATTGCTTTAAAGGTTGAAAGGATAAGTCGTCTAATTAGCTCTGTTTTACCCTTAACAAAACAAACCCGAGTTATGAACGACTTTTGAAATCATTAAGAGGGGAAAGGAGAGAATGCTGGTAACCAGCATTTTCTCCTTTTCCCACTATGTTTTCCCGCCGTCCTAGACAAATTCAATCATTTGAACTGTAAACAAATTGTTGTCTGCAAAAGCTTTCAATATGGACAGATCAAAAATTTTGTAATCTGGCTAAAAGTTTAATCACTATATTCTGTATAAATTCGCCGCAAACAACTTTAAACATCCTGTAAAATACGGATAAGCAACATAAATCAGGGGTTTTGATACATAAATACACGTAAAAACAAGTGAGAAAAAGCAAGTTACAAGATTTTCTTTCTATTTCCACAATGCATTCGAAACTGGTCTGCAGCAAGGAAAAATAGGTCGCAGTGTGTAGATAACGCATTAGCTTCTATCCTAAATAATTGAACCATGCTCTGGCAAAAGGGGGCTTAATGCATCATATCAAGCAAGGCATTACATAGTTAGGGATCCACAGAATTCATTATGTCTAACAACGGATTGTATCATAAGGTAGACTGGTCCTTTGACATACAGAAAACTGATCAATAGCGAAAAGTTTCGGCCCAGGTCAGCCTGCGCGAACTGCGCAGGCTGACCTGTGTCGATACTTTTCGCAGTTGTATTAAGCTCCCTTTTCACAGAACATGGCTTATATGTTTTTTATATCATGTAAAATAGATATTTCCGTTGTCCCAGATATCTTCCCTTTGTTTCACTTCCTCCATATATGTTTGGAGAAAAATAAAAGTTCGAATGGTAACGGGCGGCATCATTAGATAGCGTCAACCCTTTACCACACAATCCCGGGTTAAACGACCCCGAAGAATAAGGCTTTTGAAAACAATGTGGGAAATGGAGAAAATGCTGGTAACCAGCATTTTCTCCATTTCCCAAAGTGTTTTTCTACCCTATCAAAGAGGGAAATCATGATGTTAGCTATAGTTAGTGTGTTGTCTGCATATGCTTGCAATTTGGTCCGTCCCAAAATTTTGTTGTTTGGTAAAGAATTAAGTCAGAGGTCAGTATGGACAGATCCCGAATTCCACGTGTGTATTACTCTCGTCAGATTGATTGATTGATTGTTGTTTTACGCCGCTTTCAACATTATTTCAGTCATATCACAGCGACAGCTCACATATTCGTGTATTTCCCGGGTTTTACCAGTACAAGGTTAGGGCTCTGAAAAGTCATGCCAAAGGACATTCCCACGAAACACCCAGTGGATCTAGTGCGGCTCGAACCCGGGGCGTCCAGGTTACGAGACCCACACTTTACCACTGAGCAACGTAGGACCCCACTCTCGTCAGAACAAATGATCTATGCAATGTAAAAGGAGAGTTTACATCTGCTATAAGCATCTACTCTGGTCGGCCTGCGCAGTCCGCTCAGGCTGACCTGGATCGAAAATCTTGGCTATTTATGAGTTTTCTGCATGTCAAAAGACCAATTTACCTCCAGATTCAGTCGGTTGTTAGACAAAATGGATTTTATGAATCCATAATTGTATGATGACTTGGTCGGTAATAATGCATCAGTGAGAAGCATTATACCCCACTTTAGCCAGACCGCTGCTCAGATGGTTAAACATTACTAATCAGTACTAAAATTAATTAAACATACATCTTCACTCGTTTTCATCCAGGTTTTTAACCGTTTTTTTTTTTCTATATTTTGTAAAACTATAATCACTCTAGTTTCTTCATGCCAAATATTGCCCCTGATGGTTGCAAGGTTGCACAGATTACGGCAGATAGCATTTCATTCTCTTGCGGCTAGCCATAGACATAGCCACAGTTTCTGGTTTAAACCGAAGACAAATCCCAACAGTTTCTTTACCCCATACACCTTATATTGATTTTTTATCTACGTTTACAAAGCTGACTAGATTATAACACCGCCAAGTTTTAACAGCGTTTGTTTACTCTCTGGCTGTGAAGATGTCTCTTTAAACATTTCTAATCAACACTAAATTCTATCATTCAGACTTCTACCATACTTCAAAAGCGCGTTCTACGAGTATCAGCGAAAATTATTATACTGTACAACAGAGCACGAGTAAACTGAACTTTGAAAATGAAAAATGGAGGCCTATAAATAACTGTATGCTATTTTATCGCTGTTACGTATTATGCCTTATTATTAGTCTTATTAATATAACCATCTTTTACAAACGATATTGTCTTTACAGTATATAACCATTATATTAGTATTTATTAAATTCAAGCATTCACTTACAATACATTCATTCGCTCTCCATTCTTGAAATACTTGTATGTTATTCTTTTTGACAGTAAGCTAGTGTGCTTCGTGTAACTGTGAGAGTACTTACCAGAATTAGACTATAAATAATGATTTCAATTGAGTGAATTGTGACGTGTCAATTCATAAGTCGAAAACTCCGGCATAGTATCAATTCATAACCAATAGAATGTCTCATTAATTATTCATGACAAACATCTCCAAGTCACGAAATCAAAACACCTTGTTAGGCTCCATGTAAAAAAAAAACAGCGCAATTATCACACTGAAGAGGTAACCAATAATGTTACTAAAGCGGAAACGCCAAAACCACAGATTACGTAATACGTTATATGATCTTGTTTCAAAGGCAAGCGCTTGGTATTATTTCGTGCTAAAAACGAACAAGAGGGCCATGATGGTCCTGTATCGTTCCACTGGCTAATAAGTAAAAACACTACAAGCCAAACATTACAATACTTAGCCAATTGGTTTCAAACTACAAAACATACAAAATTGTTTCTGTAAAATCCTACAAGAAAGTTATGACCTCAGGGCAAAGCCATTTTTGACCACAAAGCTATAATTACTTGAATCCTGGTGAAGGTCCACAAGATAAAGCCCCATACCAAATAATACAGGTCTAGAATGTGTGGTTAGAAACAAGAAGATTTTCAAATTTTCCTCAATAAAACGCCCTGTAAAACATAAGAACCCTGAGACAGGGCTAAATTTAGTAGCCCTAGGTCTTATGGTTAGTAACATGAAGATTTATAAAGTTTTCCCTATAAAAGCCCATGTAAAACTTGCGACCCCTGCAGTGGGGCCAAACTTGACCCCAAGGCTATAATTTGGGCCCTCTTGGTAAAGGCCCACTGGATAAAGTTACATGCAAAATTTGGTAGCTCTAGGCTAGTAGATTTTTATAGTTTTCCCTATATAAGCCCATGAACTTGTGACCCCCCCCCCCCCACGGGACAGGGCCGAATTTGACCCCAGGACTATAATTTGGGCAACCTTGGTAGAGTTCCATTAGATAAAGCTACATGCCAAATTTGGTGGCCCTAGGCCTTATGGCTAGGTACGAGAATATTTTTAAAGTTCTCCCTATATAAGCCCATATAAAACTTGTGACCCCGGGGCGGGGCCAAATTTTACCCCAGGGCTATAAATTGAGCACTCTTGGTAGACGTCCACTTGATAAAGCTACATGCCAAATTTTGGTAGCCCTAGGCCCTATGGCTAGTTACCAGAAGAATTTTAAAGTTTTCCCTATATAAGCCCATATAAAACTTATAACCCCCGGGACAGGGCCAAATTTGACCCCAGGGCTATAATTTGAAGAACTTGGTAGAGGTCCACTAGATAAAGCTACATGCCAAATTTGGTAGCCCTAGGTTTCAGAGAAGAAGAATTTCAAAGATTTTCAATATTTTTCAATTTTGTTGCCATGGCAACCACAGGTTTTGAAGGAATCAATTCTTTCAAGAAATTCTGAAGAGGACCATGGCGGGATCATTTCTGTGAAAATGGGATGGGTAGTTTCGGAGATGTTTGAAATAAAAGTTATCGCACGCACGGACGGACGGACGCACGACAGACACCGGGCCATGACATAAGCCCGCTGGCCTTCGGCCAGTGGAGCTAAAAATTTAAACTATTTTAAAGTATCATAAGCTTTTGACCCTTTACCAAATGATTAAATTTGATTTATCTCCCTTAAGAAATAGGATTTAGGTAACCCGGTTGACAGAAGTAGAAAATATAGTGGAAAACGTAGAAAATGTTGGTTCCCAAAGTGCTAATGTAGGTTTTAAAGACTGAAATATTCATTTCTGTTATCTGTTCAGGGACAACCTTGTCAATCATGTATCGAATTTGTCTGAAGCAACTATTTTGTTCCCATGAGGAAATCGGTAAATGAAACAAGTAATTCTTCACAATTTCGAGTTTTAACGACCCTGAGGGAAAAACCTTTTGAAAACATTGTGGGAAAAGGATAAAATGCTGGTAAACAGCATTTTCTCCTTTTCCCACAATGTTTTCTACCCTTTAAAAGATTCAATTATTTCAGCCATATTTATATTGTCGTCTGCAAATGCTTTCGATTTGGATAAGTCTACATTTCTCTCTTGTAGTAAATAGGTAAAGGTTTTTTTTTTTTACACTTATCTTTATCATACAGTCCTTATTATATATATTTCTTTTCCATATATCCCGAATATATCTTCTTTTGACGCATTAAGACCTCTGTCATGAGTTAAGGGTAGAAATGCATTGATTAAGAGAAAAGTTTTATAAACGAAATCAAACTAAAGCAAAAACCCCTGTTCATTAAGCACGTTTAAGATTTCTATCGTTACACAACATTTATTCTTTCACAAATGATAATTTTTTTTCCAAGTCAAAGGAAAATAATGCTGATGCACTCACACGATTTTCACTCACACAGTGAAATCAAACAAAAAGCTTCTCTTGCCAGAATCGCTCACAATTATAGGACAGTGTAGATCCAGAATCAGACCGCACAACCTTTGAAGTCTGTTTCTGATCAACTGCATTTAATGTGTGGTGATCTGGCTTTTGTCACACAAGGTTTACTTACGAGCATGTGTCTATTGTTTTATCTAAATGCAGACTCCATAATCTCGTAGGCTCAGAGTGGATACTCAGCGTAGATTAGCTACCTGACTATGGTTTATGTAGCAAGCGAAAGCATTAATTTCCAATGTTCCCACATGTTGTGTATTGCCTGCCATATTTCACATCTCGTTTTATCTAGAATCTCGTGATACTAGTTCTATTTTTAGCTACATGGCTATGTAGGTTTTGACAGCTATTGGTCGGCGCCTTAGATGCTTATCTATCGGCAAAGTTTAACCCGCCCTTGTCTTTTGAAATTTACTTGGTTTGCTATTTATTTATTACAATATGGTAAATTAATCATTTTAGAATTAGTTTACAATTTCTTTTCATTGAAGTTGATTGAAAATGACTTTGTAAATATCCTTTTCTGTGAACTGCTCCAGAAATTCCACATCGTTGTGCACGCAGATTTTTCCGTCGTGAAGTTTCACGCATCTTTGTGGATGCGGGAGACGCCGCTGTGTGCAATTTCTCGCAGATTTGGGCTTCGTGCACAAAATCCCGCAAATCTGGAGACGCCTGTATAAAAGCTGGGGCATTTCGTGAGAACAGGGACTCCATTTCTGAAAATCTTGGGTACTAGATCTATAAGTTATTCTTTTTTTTAAATTTGTGTTTAATTCCTTTCATTTATTCTTTATTTATTGTGACGCAAAGCTAGAATTTTAGAGTTAAATTAAAAATACAGTGATTTTGCAAACTTAAGCACTATGGATTTCTTGGAAGGATAATTTTCATCATGATTTAACCTTTCCTTGCTAGGCTCTGAGTGATCTGATTCATTTTTTTTTTCTAAGTGTATTGGACTTAGTGCTATTTTCCCTAGGATCAATAGGCTCTACGAGACTCAGCAAAGGTACTTTACATCTTTTTCAACATTTTTGTTGCTGTATCACTACTCCTTAACACGGTCAAGTCTAAATCAGGTATTTATTTTTTCTTTAACTGGATTTTTGATCCAACGATAACTTCTTTGTAATTGATAAGTTTTACTGCTACAATATGGATTAATTTATTATTTAAACCCTGTGTCTCCTGTTTTAGTAATAATTAAATTCTGTTAAGTCATACTTTGCCTAATTTATATTTTACTTCCCAAGATAGTTATTTTTGGTTTTCTTACTCATTAAATTTTTGTTGGAGTCCACCCCCCACCTTTGCTTACTATCACTAGATCTATATACCCTTTGAAAACATTGTGACAAAAGGTGCCTTCTCTGAGCCCAGAGGATAAGAGCTGGAGTAAAGCTGACCGAAACATTGTGACAAGAGGTGCCCCTACCCTGTGCTCAGCCGAGCAGAGCCCAAGTGACGCAAGCCCAGACCGGCAACTCGCTACAAATGTTTTCTTCAACACGCACCGAGTGAAATGCACAGAAGTCATAGAAAAGGTTAGAAATAATGAAGCAAAATATTCACAGTGTAGGACCGGAAGTGTACAGTGTTTGGGGTTGTATGTGATTTTGGATTCTCTACAGTGACGGTCTGTCACTTGGGTGTTAAAAAAAGGTTGTACAGTCGCCCGAGATCTGTTAACCGCTTACAAGTGACTGTACACATTGCTTTTCTCAACATGCCATTTTAAAGGAAGGATAACGAAAATTGCAGTGGACTTTGTTTCAAAACCTTGACATGTTTTCATAAAATATGAATAAAGAAACTGTTAATATATTTTCCGTTGAAAAGACGGGGTTTCAACGATGAGTAATCAATTAAAAACGACATTGTTTTGGAACAAAATCATCTGTATTTCCAGCACAGTCAACTGATCAAGGTATCCCCATTGCTCGAAGGAACTTCCGCCGGGTTCACAGCGCACATACATGTTCCTGATTTTACAAACAAGTTACTGGATGTGAATATTTTATAATAATTATCACAATAAATGAAAAAGCAACAGCTTGACATACCGTGTGAACACATTTTTTTTTAATATCCAAGTGACAGACCGTCATTGTACGGAATCCTAAGCCACACATAACCCAAACATCTTATACTTCCGGGCCTACACTGTAAAGTTGGAAATTAAAAAAAATAATATACGCAAACTGTGACAGCTTCGTGAGGTTTTTTTCCCCTAAATTATTTGAAATTAAATCAATAAATTTATCAAAACAATGAGTATAAAAACCCCCAAAGAATACATTAAAAAACCCCACCGAATCCTTGAAATTCAGGAACAGGCGCAATGGATGCCGTGAAATAACAGGAAATACTTTAAAATAGATGGAAAAACTTATCCTGTTTTCTCTCTTTCTAAATGAAACTAGGGTCCATAATCATCAACCATTCTGAATACGGTATATTCAATTCTAGTCTAATTCTAAACTTAGAAAGTAACACAACTTCTGATTGGTAGAACATTTGGTGCAGCACTTGTAGTTGCTTCAGGTGGAAGACAGACAGTGTAGATTAAGACCAAACGTGATGTTTTTTGAACTTCATCTCCCATATATTGTTAGACCTAGATACTTGGAAAATAATCAATTTGACACAGAAATCGTTCAGGAAAATAATCGATGAAAAAAAAAAAACGTGCGAGCTCATGTTCTATGTAGCCCAAAATCGTCCTTTTGCCAGTTGCATGATGATAGTATTTTAGAAATGCCTGTAGTTAGGTATCATCACACTCAGACTTTGTACGATTATCATGTAGTAGTTACTCTTGTATTTGCTTTTAGCTTCGTGGTAAACTCAATATCGCCACACCGAAGGGCAAACGGTTTACCGGTATCAATCTCTTTCCGTCAGCGAGAAGCAAATGCAAGCTTCTGGAAAATTGCCACAATTTCAGTATTTCTTTTAAATAACTTCAACAAGAAAACATTGCAATTAATGACAATTTTTTCGCAAAGGTTTAGAAATTTCAAAAATGCCTCTTTAGTAGGTGATAACTTTTTAATGAGTGGCGTATTGATTTCGAGTTTCTATCCTTGTATCAACGGTAAGGAGCGAAAGCAGGTAGAGTGCCCAGAATTCGACAAAATCTATTCGATGTTGCTAAGCCTGTCATCTGCATACAGCCGGAGCAATTAAAAATGATATAATCATTCGTGTGGACAATTGCATCATAATCAGTGAAAGGGTGTACAGAAATAAACAACATGCTTTCGAGTTGGAGTTGACAGCTTTGAAACTTTAGTCGTACCTACTTCAAAGAGTAGAACCTTTATGTGAAAGCCTTTAACCAGTTACGAATGAAAATCAGGGGTTAAAATTGAAAGCGTTAGTCTCTGAAGAGAAAAATTGTGTTTTTTAGGTCAATATTAGCGAGGAAAGATTACACTAAACTGGAAAGCAATCTCAAGTCTCATACAGAAGGATTCATCGTAGTTCGGGCGCATTGTTACAAACAATAAAATTATTTTTTCAAAAAGTAAAGAGTCAAGAAAGGGTTTAAAAAAGTCAAAAGTTCAGATGAATGGATAAGTTCATTTTGTACATACAGCGTTCAGGTACTTTTGTAGTGATAGAGAAAGTGACAGCAGAATAAAAAAAAATGAAGAAATAATTGAGGAAACAGAAAACGGTGATTGGATGACACAAAAAGGTGATGGTAGTATTATAGACCAGCTAAATCTATCAAAGGCGTTTGTGGAGATTATAAGGTAGCTGTAGGCAAAAGAATCGATGAAGAAAGGTACCCTCTTCCGAGCACCAGTGACATGTTCACCGTATTGGCAGGAAGCTGGAAGTTTTCGAGGTAAGATTTATGCCTAGCATGTAATGTACACAATTAGAATAAAATTAAGATTCAGAAAAAATAGCCTACCATTAAAAATCATATTGGACTCTTAGTGTATAAACGTAAATCTTATTGGGTCAGGTAGGCACCAAGTATATTCCAGTCGGTAATGGTTTTTATACTAGTGGGCATAAAGGATCAGTTTGTAGTAGTGATGATATTCTGGTAACATTTGAAAACGATGAAAACGCTTGGTAATATTAAAGTAATTTCTTGATGAATTACTACTGATTATTTCTGCCACATTTGACTTCAGGTTCAAGTCCTTTGCACCAGATGTTGGAAAATGATTAAAAAATGAAACATGTCAAACTCACGCTTTTAGTCACGTGAGGATTGTTGAAAGACATGCAGCTGGTATTCTGGTTCTAGTTTACTTTGACATGAAGAACAGACTGAGGTAACCATGTAACACATGGTATCCCTATTGACCAAGAGCAGTGATATCTCATTCAATGTCTGATGAAACAAACAAGGCTAATTGGATCTGGTTGAAGAAAATTGTTTTAGTCTAGCAATAATTACTCAAAAGAAAGAGAAAAGGCTAAAGTATTGTATTTGAGTCGAAAAAAAAATCAGGTATTTGTATGGAAGAAAGTTTGAAAAATACACAGGCTACTACATGATAACGCCAGTGGTCTATCACGACTACCACGTCCGCCAAAGGACGATGTTGATGAAGACAACTCTGATGTCGATGGGTTTTTGACCCGACCTGGCCCGAGAACTCATCCGAGATATCACCAAGACAAACATTCTGACCATCTTTCAAGAGTTTTGGACTGAAAACGTGGCCTTTAGAGCGTACAACAAATTTTTCTAAGATTTGACCTAGTGACCTAGTTTTTGATGATGACAACTCTGATGTCGATGGGTTTTTGACCCGACCTGACCCATTTTCGAACTCGTCCGAGATATTATCAAGACAAACATTTTGACCAAGTTTCATGGGTATCGGACTGAAAATGTGGCCTCTAGAGCGTACAAAACGTAAAATTTGACGACGGACGACGCACACTGAAAGACGCACGACGGACACAGCACGATCACAAAAGCTCACCATGAGCACTTTGTGCTCAAGTGAGCTAAAATATCGATATGTTTGATGAATACTGTCTCTGAATGCACAATTCATGCAGTCCTGTTTTAATCTGCCCTGTTCGCATATGCATCTAGAGCTCATCTTAGCATCTTAAGGGCTAACATCGGGACAACAGTCGGCAAAAAGTTCACATTTCTCATGAAAATTCACTCTCTTATGGTCATCTAGTATTTTAGCAGTGTCTTCTTTCTTCTCCGTCAAGGCCCGAGCTGGGTGGATGTGAGCTGCATATAAACATCCCTGAAAAGTGAACAGTAAGAGAGATCAGAAATATATGATCTTCAAGGGAGTCCCCCCCCCCCTTTTTTTTTTTACCTTTCTCAACACCTATGCCTGCCTACCTGACCGAACCTATATGTATTTTCCCTGCGATTTGTGTTTTCATTGGATGCAGCTAGTTTCAAGTGCACAAATCAAATAGCTTTCTAACAATAGCGAATTATGAATACACAGGGCGCCTGATAATGAACATCAGTGTTACAAGAAAACCATTAAATATTAAAATTACTTGATTTATTTTTGGTATTCTTATTCAAAGAGGGACAACCATAAATCAAAGCACTGAAAGTACTGACAGACTAGCGAAATTGAAATAAGTGGTTATATATGGTAAAGATAAAACCTGGTTGGTTTAAATACAAGATTGAAGAAAAATTGTAAAATTCGGTTTCGAGTCCATTCTAGTTCCACCGGCTCATTCTGGTTGTTAAGTCCAATCCGGTCCAATCCGGATCCAGTTCAATCCATTGATTTTACCCAACACACTTGAGTACTTACTTAGCATTATAAGAAATACCATGAAAATCTTGTTTGTTAAATTTCAATTGAAAACAATTCATTTCGTTGAAATGATATTGCCCGCCGAAAAAGATTTTTTTGATAGAAACATACAAGAGGTATGGTGTTTTGTATGTACAGTGGCCTTTTTGTTATTGGTCCATCTCAAAATTTTACATTAAGCCCCCTTTTTCCATAACCTGGCACTTCATTAAATGAGAACAAATAATGCCTGTCTTTGGGTTATGATAAACAATATAAATATGAAGTTTCATAAAATTTTGTCCAGTAGTTAAAGAGATATTGGTCCATAAAGCAAATATACATCACGCCCCCTTTTTCCATGACATCGCATTAAATGAAAAAAAAATCATACCGGTGGATTATCCTAAGGAACACATGCATGAAGTTTCATCAGTTTTCTAAAAGGATATTAGAAGATATATATGCAGACGGACGAACGGACAGATGGACAGTGTAGTACAAGATCAGACTGCACAGACTGCAGTCTGATCTTGGATATACAATGTCCGATAAGGGGATATTTCTCCAAAATATAACTTTGAAATAGAAATATTCCGGTTTTTGCCATCAGCTTGAAAGTTTCATTGAACTTTTTCTTTTTACAGATTGAGGGTTAAACTTAAACTGAATTATATAGTTATACTTAATCATTAGCACAAGATGTAATTAGAGTAGTAAACTATTTAACTCTTTACAAAACGAAATGTTTTCACTCGTCCAATCACAAAGCTGTTCCAGACCATAAAGTTAAATGTGGCTCAGTTGATGAAGCCTGATTCTAAAAAGGCAGAAAGCAATGTGGGAAAAGGAGACAAAGCTTTAAACAGTATTTTGTATGTTTATTTTTGTTTGTTTATTTCAACATTATTTCAGTCATATCAGTATTCATTAAAAGCATGTTTAATGTTACCTGATGACGGGAAGCACGTACAAATGCTGAATTTGCTGTAAGAGTTACCGCCCTTAAGGAATCTCCAGTTCCAAATATAATCTACAAATACAAAAAGGGAACTAGTTTCAACATGATGTCAGAAAAACTAGTAAAACTCGATAATACACAGGAATAGAAGCCAAGTGACCAATTATCAATTTTGATAACATACAAATGCACTGTGCATAAGCAAACAAAATGAAAGCACATGCACGAACTATAATTAACTAGAGTTTTACACCTTTGGAAACTCGGCATAGGCAGAAAGACGCATCAAATGCCGCGAGTTTTTACATCCATGTAAAAAAGATACACTTTGAAACGATTGTTGAAAAGTAGCAGATATTCCTTATTACAAACGACTGCTTATTTTCGCCCTAATCACAGCATTTAATTCAAGCAGTAATGATTACCTTTCCTCCAACACTATCATCTTCATTTTAAATGTGCTTAAATCTTATATGAATCTGTCCGGTAATACGTGAAGTCCGGAAACTAATACTGTATTTTATGATCATCTTTTGTCGACGGCTACAATAAATAATTCTTTTGTCACGACATCCATTTAGAGAGAGAAATTGATATGATTTATGGCGGATCAGGAATTTTGTCTCAGAACATTTTTTCTGCTTAAGAGGAGCGAGTTTAGAAGATAAACTATTTCTTAACACCACCTGTAATAAACTTGCAGCACATGACTTTGAAAAAGTTTAAACAAAAAGAGAGAGAGGGAGAGAGAGAGAGAGAGAGAAAATCATTGTAGAATACAGATAATCATCATGGATTCTGGGTTCATTCCATGAATCCAGAAGAAAAAGAAACTTTGGTCAGCGGTGGGATGCTTGTTTTCGAGCTCACCACCTCTGTACTACTCGTCATGTATATCGCTATTGACCTTCCTGTGCGTAACGAATGTAACAGAAATGAATTTTGGTCACCTCTTTCATCGGCATCGTTTCATGGCTGGACTAATAGCAGGCTTCATAACCACCACCAATTCAACATGATACAGCGTCTCAGCCAATCAGATGGCTAGTTCCCGAATTTTAAGTTATGCATAGAGTTTGGATTGGCTGGTGAATACGACCTAAGGACAATTTCAGTTATGTTTTTACCTTCGACCTGTCTTTGATCTTTCCGGTATTTGGTAGACACTGGGTTCTAAACGATGGGTTGTCCGGTACTATGGTTACCCGTTCTAGTAAATGCTTTGCCCTTGTGACCTCACCGTCACCCCCGAGGGTGTCCAAAATAGACTTGAAACTCTGCACGGCAGTTTCACAAGCAAACATCTCTTTATCTAGAAAGTTAGTAAACAAGTACAATAAACCGAGCAATGAAACAGTTTATTAAATTCATTATTCTTACAACAAATGACACGAATAAATGCACAGACGACAGTTTCATTGGTGTAGAGCATCGGCGTCTCACATCACAGATTCCGGGTTCGAATCCCCTAATAAGCGGGGTCAACCTTCGGAAAGTATACATCACGAGTACTGATTAAGGTTCCTATCATGTGATCATTCTAACGATTAACAAGAACACTGCATGCGGGTGATAACGCTCGGCTGCAGTTCCTTGATTTTCAGTAAAAAAAAAATCTGAGTCGAAAAAGGGGAATAACTGGGCCAAAAATGTTGTGATGGTTATCTGTCCTTGTTGTATGGGTTTGCCTTTTGATAATTGTCCAAGTTTGAAGTAAATTTCTTCAGTTATAACAGAGACATTACAAAATGCCCAAATTATCGCATGACCACGCCGCAGATGACGGCGACGACGGAGTTACGACAATACCTCGACGTTTTCTTCTATCAATCTATATAAAATAAATAGGCTTGAACAATCAAAATACAAAGCTCCGGAAAGTATCCGGCAACAGAGACGTTATTGCCAAATATGACCGCCCCTACATTTGAAAATATTTGACCTTCAGAAAAAAATCGTCTGCGGACGAACTGTAACAATTTAATGTGATTTTTCGGAGACTGTACATCGAGATGAGCAGCACTTAACAAATGGCCTGCAACATGCGAAAAGGGGCATTCGGACATTTGCGTAAAGTGTCGTCTCGGATCAGCCTGCGCAGTCCGCGCGGGCTAATCCGAAACGACACTTTCCGTTTTTATGTAATTTTCTGTTTTGTGCAAGTCTACTGTAGCACAAAATCTGATGTAGTCGTAAAGTGCCGCCTTGAATTAGCCTACGCGGACCGCACAGGCTGATCCGAGACGACACTTTACGCAAATGTCCGAATGCCCCTTTTCGCGTGTAGCAGGCCATTTGTCTTCTACAAATGGTTTCAAGTTGGACAACTCTAAAACTTCGGCACCTGCTAAAGGGTTACGGGTAACTTGCTAGAGAGTACTTGCCTTTGAGAAAAGTTCCAAGTTTAGACAAGGCCCCTTCTTGTCTTTCCTCTTTGGCTTGCTCGGACAACACGGCCTCTTTAAAGTTAAACCAGCATCGGCCGTGCGTTACTGCCGACACGAGAGTGATTAGCGACGTCACGTCCAGGTTCACCTTCCGTATAGTGTCAGTCGTCTTGTTTATAGTATCCGTCAAGAGGGAATATACAGCAGAAAATTGAATCATGGGATACATTAATAATTCCCCGCTCGACATATTAGTCACGTAGTCGTTACTTTGGACGTATTTACTTTGATTATCCCTTCCATCTTTTACTGGGAAAGGTAGCGCTTCAATTTCTGTCTGGAATTGCTTCTCAGAGGCGTTAACCTCATTTACAGAAAAAGACAATCCGGATGAAAATTGAGGATTCCAATTTCGAGGATGGAATTTATTACTTTTCCCAGATTGTCCCGTTGTCTGGAGTACCTCTGAGCTTATGGTAGATGTGATATTATCTCCTTGCTTCTCCGAAAATACGCCGCCATGAAATAAAGTGGAATCATTTTTCATTTCTTGATTAAAGGCTTTGATATAAGATGGTTCACAATCTTGTCTGAATTGATTTGGCAAACCACAGCTCGATTCTGTATATCTATTACCACAGCTAGACAAATTTGAAATCGGGTTTATATCTATTTTATCTGTCTGGCTTAAAGAGCGAGCACTATCCAGTACATGGGTATTGTACCAATCAAATTTTACTGCATTATTTGAAAGATTTATTTTCTCATCACAGAATTCCTTTTCTGAATTTTCCAAAATATCTGTATATTTATCAAAACAACTAAACAAATCTGAATTGTTTATTTCTATTTTATCTCTCTGACTAAAAGAGCAATCACCATCCGGAACATAGGCATTATCTCGATCATATCGACCTGTACAATTTGAAATAACTATCTCATTATCACAGACTTCATCATCTGAACTATCAGAGTCTGTACTCGATAAATCCAGAGCTTTAAGCATGTTTTCAACATCTTCACCGACATTAACAATATTTCCGAGAACCTCAATGCCGAGCTTTCTTGTCTCAGCTGCCATGTCCGCCGTGACACCATTGTAAAACGCAAACACTATTTTCGGTTCCACAAAATTTACCGGATGTTCTTTGGCACACGTGACGTATTCCTCCGCTTGAAACAAAATATCCCTTTCGCCGTACTGTCCTTTACCTGAAATAAAATTGTCTGTAGGCCAGATCGTGATTTTACGCCGCTTTTAACAATATTAAAGGCAAAGATGTAATGAGTTTCAATTCTAAATCAAGAAGTCTTAAGGGTTTAGATGTTTTATGACGACCTTATCAAAGATGACATTTATCTAAGAAACATGTGATTGATTACCTTTTCTCAGAAAGGATATTTCTATGTTTAATATACTTTCAAGAGATACCTTAAAACAGATTTATTTTGGCTTCCTTGAAAAATAGTAATCAACAAAACATAGCTGAGAAAATTTTCTAGAAAACCATTTTTCGGCGATGAAACAAGTCAACATACCCGCCCAAACCAAATGTAGAGCTTGTGCTTTTCTTGCGACGACCTTGACCCATATTCGACCCTCTCCCGCCACGATGTCCGCGTACAATGGCTCCTTTCTCCCTGGGCAGCTGAACGCCTGCAGTATATGGGAAACTCCTGGTAGGTTTTCCGCCGCATGCAGAACGCCGAGGTAATGACCTAAATTACTTGACCTGACGTTACAATCGTCGAATCCCCCGCGTCGTTTGGATAACTGGAAATAAACAAATTTCACTTCTTACCTTATACAACAATTTTGTTTGTAAACAGCAGACCACAGGCCATAAAGAGTAATTTCTCATTTTGCCAAGATATTTTCATCTGTATTCATGTAACCAACCTTGGTCCGTATTCACCAACCATTCTTAAGAACGTTCTTAGTCTTATTCTCCAGGATTTTCTGAATTTTAAAGTAACATATCTTCTGATTGGCTAAACCAAATGGTTTAGCCAGTCAGAAGTTGTGTTACTTTCAAGTTTCAAAAATGTTTAACTCCTTACTAGACGACAAAATCACATACTTTGTCCATATTGAAAACATTTGCAGATAATGAATAAAATATGACAAAGATGTTGAAATTTGATTATGAAAGCGAAGAAAACATTGTGGAAAAAGGAGCAAATGGTGGTAATCAGCATTTTCGCCTTTCCCTCTCAATGTTTTCATATTCGTCTCCCCCGAAGAGTCGATAAAACAAGGGCTAACTTTTTACCAATAATTCAAAACTCGTTCATATTTGTCTTTGACAGGGCGGATAACACTGTTGGAGGAAAAAAATGCTGGCAACAAGAACTCTCTTCTTTTCCTACAATGCTTTTAAAAGCCCTCTTCATGACGGTCGTGAAATTTAGCGTTGTCTTACTATAGGGCTAATTTGTTTTGATTGTCCCTATTTTACAATGACTTTTTACACGTTGTCTACTTCAAATTGGTTTTTAACTGCTATCCTGCTAAATAACTAAAATAATATTTTCAATTCGATAGTAAAAACTTAAGTATTGCTATTTTAAAGTTATGTTCTGGGGAATAATATCTCCTAATCAGACAGTGTAGATCCACGATCAGACTGCACGTTCTGTGCAGTCTGATCTTGATCTACACTGTCTGCAAAAGGTCAGTGAGTCGCGCTTATTGGTCAATTTTCCGCATGTTAAAAGATAAGTCTTTCTAATGATTCAGTCGGTTGTTAGACAAAATTGATTTTATGGATCCATAATTATATGACGATTTGCCTACTATAATGCGTCACAGAGTTGCATTAAATACCTTTAAGCCAAGTATGGCCTATTTATGTTTGACTACCATAAAACAATAATTCCATTCAAGTGATATATTCATGCTTCCCGGACACAAAAAGTGATAATTAGATTTCAGTAACACATTTGAATTTGACACGCATAAAAGCCATAATTAAATTCAAGTAAACCATCCTAGTGTGACTGGCATAAAAACACCATAATGAAGCAATACAAATATGTTTGACGCCTGCAAAAACTATCACTGAAGTAATACATTTCTGTTTGATGCCCTGTAAACCACAATTCAAGTAAAACTTCAATATTTGATGCGAACAAAAACCAATGATTCAATTCAATTTTATAAAAAAAAAAAAAAATGTTTGATGCACACAAAACTCATTCTTCATATCAAATAATACATGGGTGTTTGACGCAAGTAAAAAGAAGATCACCGCATGCGGTTGCTATGCTCCGTTGCAAGTGCTTGATTTTCAGTGAAAATTCTAAGTCGAAAAGGGGGCATAACTGTGTCAAAAATGTTTTGATGGCTACCTGCCCCTGTTTTATGAGTCCCCCTTTTGATAGTGAACAAGTTGCTCAAGTTTGAAGTAAATATCTTCAGTAGTAACAGATATTATAAAATCACAAAGTTTTCGCACGACAACGACGCAGAAGACGACGAAGCCAGGGCTATGACGATAATTCTTCGTTTTCTTCGAAAACAACCGAGCTAATAATAATTCAATTCAAGTGATATGATTATGTTCGACACATAAAAACAAGTGCCGTAGTAGTATAATAATAACCCGATCTGGAACAAAACCCAAAAAATCAAGAAAGAAAGAAAGAAAGGGCGGGCAACTCAATGCGTTTCGAAAAATTCAATTTTTAAATCCCCCGCATATCCAGGGAGTTAAAAAAAATTGACACCCCGCCCTATCGAGTCCAATGTCTAGGATAAAAAAAATTTTGTTTTTTCTTTGTTGCCTTCTCAAAACAATTACATCCACAAGTATGGATATTAGTAATCAGCCTATAATAAATAAAACTAAAAATGATCGCGACAAAGAAATCTTTTTAAAAGTCTTTAGGACAGCTCCATTAACGGACGAGTTCTTTTCCACATCGGAGGATTCAGAATGGTGTCCCAGTGTTACCATAAACCAACACGTGTCGGGAATTCTATGCACCGTCCAATCCCTAGCGTCGACAAAACGTGTATTACACTTTACCGGCATCCACGATCTAAATCCGAAAGAAAGTCTAGCAAAAGTTCGTGAAGAGTGGTTTCGGGAATACAAACGGTTTGTACTCTACACCAACAATATTTTCACGGAGTTCACATACGATGTATCATTCGCCTTTCTCGGGTTACCTACCATGTTTACTTTATCGGTTCCAGGAAACGATCCTGACTCTATGAAAACCCGCTTTGAAGATTGCTTAGAAAGCAAAGTCTTTGAACAACGATTAAAAGAAAAGTGTGGTCCAAAACCACAATCATTCATCCCATATATCGATATGGAATGTATACCTATATTATAAAATTGTCAACGGTTTTTATATAGCTATCCAAAGCTATATAAACACCACATAATTTACTACGCATCTAACAATACTTCTATATCTACGCAAATATAATGCTCCGAAGGAGTAGGGGAAACTAATCTTAAACCTAATACCTGTAAACATGACGAATAAAATATCCAAAAAGGTTTAGGATTTAAAAAAATATAACTTATAAACAAAGTTATATTTTATACCAGACGAGGCTGGTCGAGTCTACAAGTCTAACTCTATCAAAATAGTTATGTAAGAGTTACGCGCAGTAGGGTTGCTTGATCTTGTAATAAAGTTTATAATATCGCATTGATCAATTTCGAGTGGTTTAGGAAAAACTACACAACTACAAGTCTCATCTTTCTTTTTAATAATAGAGTAATCAACCTGCTCTATTCCGTTTACCGTAATATTAACTTTTGCCTCTTCTGGTACTTTAGGCTTATCTTTAACAACCATTAAACTACCTCTTATAATTCTACCTGGAGCACTCATACAATAACCACCAAAACCATGATCTCTGCCTGAAGCACCATTACCAAATGAAAACTCAAAATTACCGTCTACTAATGGCCCATTTTCTTCGGCACACACGGATATAATAGGGAGGGAGACTTTTTTATCCACGTAGGATTTTGTCGCTAAATCTCTCTCTTCTACCGGGGTTGCCGCGTTTTTAAAAGAAAAACCTTGAAGATCTATGTCAGTCACCGCCATGAAACTTCCATCTGGATTTTTTATAATAGCTCCACCGTTATCAACATAATTTTTATTGGCAGCAGAGTCACGGGATACAGGATTTGGTAATCCAGTAATCGAGTGATCATTCATATCTATTTCGCCAGCCATTGAATAGGATCCATCTTGTTTTTTTGTCAAAGCTTTTACACCCCCGGTAGCCGCCTCAACGGTGGTATCTACGTAAAACTTATTTACAGCTTGATGGTGTTCTAAAGGGCTTGCAATGTCGGAAATTCTCCTCCCACCCATAGAAACGTCAGCAACTGCCCTATACACTCCAGATCCGTAAACAAAGACTTGATTAACATCATCTACATATTTTTTAGTAGCAGCTTCATGCGATTCTGTTGGGTCCTTAACGTTTTTTATCGGATTAAAACCCATATTTAAAAATCCAGTAGCATGATACCCTCCATTTTCTTTTAAAAATCCTTCAACAGAACGGCTGTCAACATAATCCTTAGTTGCCACATCTTGAGAATTTACTGGATTACTAACCCTCGTTAATGTATTACCATTCATGTTTATAGAACCAGTAACAACAGTTGTTCCATCTTTACGTAAAAAATTATTATTTATGTAAGCGAGTGACACACCTTCACTGATTGTACCATCATCTTCCATTCTTCCAAATTTGTTAACGGGCATTTTTAAAATATTACTAAAAAAGTTTATTTAAAACGTTTTGAAACTTTTCCCCTGCGGATAACTCCTTTAGAATGTACAAACATAAATGACCGCAAAATACTTGTCCCGCTCGTTGTAATTGATCAGTATTATACTGTATCGGGCTTTTTAAATACTCTCGAATTTCAATGGGTGGTTGTATACCATAACTGTCAAAATAAATTTTAGTTTTACCATTTTTATACCAAGCGACCCAATGTGTACCAGGTCCACCACTTTTATCGAAGTTTACTATACCACATTCTTTTTTAGTCGGTTTTCTCGGTAATGTATCTAGTAAAAAAACTCCTCTAAAATAAGGAATCTTTAATCTTTTAGCGGCACCCTCCAATTCGAAATTGTTTAACGGTTTATTCGGTAAAATTACGTTTTCAATCGAAATATTTAACATTTTTTAATAGTTAAATATTTCTAATGTCTTTATTGTCAACCCACGAATTAAATTCATTAGGATAACCTTTCCACTTTACGAGAGATTTCTTTTTTCTTTTTTTAATAACCTTTTCTATTCTATACAGCTCTTGACTGGTTTTCTGCAGTTCAGGTTCATAAAAGGTACCTTGTATTTCTTCTCCATTAAGATCCTTAATTTTATATGTTACGGGTGATGTAAGTTTTACTTCAGAAACTGTAAAAACCTCCTCAGTCCACCTTGTTGTATAACCTTTCTCAAAAGTCTTTTTCTTTTTACTTATCCTTACCTCATCTCCAACGGAAAACTTAGGATTTATATCTTTTATTTCGAGATGATCGGGGTAAAGATTTCTCCAAACTCTCGTTTCATTTTCCTTTTTACTCGCGTCTACCGGAGTCATCTTGATAGATGAATGCCTCGTGTTATTATATTTCTTAACGAGATCCGGTAGCACATTGATGTAAACGTTTGTGGAGTTAGCGGAAAAATACTTCCACATTTTTTCTTTCATTGTTCTAATCCATCTCTCAACCACACTAGATTTTTCCTCATTTTCGGTAGAATACAATTCAACCGAGTCTTTTACATCTTTGTTATAAAACTCTTTACCCTTATCCACCCACATTTTTTCGGGTTTTCTCTCCTTAAAAATACTTTTTAATGCTATAGCAACAGATTTCCCTGTTTTGTCTTTTAATGGTATCAACCATCCATATTTAGAAAAGATGTCAATGAAAGCGAGAAGGTATTTAAAACCATGATTAAACTTAGAAAATGCTTGCATGTCTACTAAATCCGCAGCCCATATCCTATCTATACCGTTTACTCTAACTCCTTTTCTTAAAATTTCTTTTTACGGGTTTATGTAATTCTTCCGCTAAAATTTTTATCGAATTTTTTTTTTTTTAACCCCATTCCAAATTTCATCTTCGTTCCAATGAGTTTACTTACCAAACCCTTTTCCATTTTTTCTCTAATACTAGGATTGTAAATACCTTCTAACTCTGTTAACATATCTTTATCACATATTTCATTCCTAGTTTTTGTATCATCATGTTTAAGATAGCAAACATCATGATTATAAGCAGCTTGATCTACTCTATTTATAGGTTTACTCCATTCCTTTGGGGTTAGATCAGGATTTAACCTCTCATCTAGCTTGGTACCTGGCCCCGTAAAATTGTGACCAGGGAGATGCATTTCAAAAGGCATCATGTTTATAAATTTGTTTAAGATGCTACTGCCATTAGTAGTTTTTTTTTCTTTTATAAATTGTGTTTTAGTTATTCCACAAACCACACATTTACCCCGCATCATATTTCTTCCATTTTTAGAAACGGTATACCCGATATTACTCGTATCAGTATGTTTTTTACATTTAACGCAATACATTTTATATATAAAAATTAAAAAAGTTATATAAAATGGATATTATAAACCTATCATGGAATGATGTAGTATCGAGGAGATTTAATCACTCCCTTTTACCGAGAAGTATCAGAGGTTTAATTATAGGCAAATCAGGATGTGGTAAAACTACTTTATTGTTAAACCTTTTACTTAGACCAGGTTGGCTTGACTACAACGATTTGAGTGTTTTCGGAAAAAGCCTTTTTCAACCGGAATACCGAATACTAAAAAAGGCTTTTGAAGAAAAACTACCAAAAGAATGTATCTTAAGGTTGTTTAACATGCGTGATGAGATACAAGAACTAAACATTGTACCAATAGCTTTAGTTGAAGAATGGATTAAAACGATTAAAAACAAATCGGATATAAATTGCAACTTTTTCGAAAACGCTAGTGAAGTACCTGATCCGAGAGAGTTAAACTCAGAAAATAAAAATTTAATGATTATCGATGATTTACTTTTAGAAAGGCAAAATAAATGTGAGTGTTACTACATTCGAGGAAGGCATAGTAATGTTGATTGTTTTTACCTCTCACAAAATTATTTTAGACTACCGAGACAAACTATTAGAGAAAACGCTAATTTTATTTGTCTTTTCCCGCAAGACCTAAAAAACATTAATCATATTTATAACGATCATGTAGGTGAAGATATGCCTAAGGATGAGTTTAGAAAATTTTGTCAAAAGGCATGGGAAGGACCTCATGGTTTCGCTATCATTGACTTAACCAGTAAAAAGCATGATGGGAAGTATAGAAACGGTTTTGATAATTTTTATATACCAAAGTCAGTATAAAAAAATATTTTCGCTTTTTTAAAAAAATGGAAGATCTTTTAGAAAAGATTGTAAAAAATACGAGCAACAAAACATCATTTCAAATTATAGTAAGCGACAACAAAACACGTTTTAGACCAAGGTTTAATCCCCCAATTCAATTGGAAAAGGATAAAGTATATGAAACAGCTTTAGTAAACCTCGAAACTTACTACTCTTTTCCAAACATTGATGAAACAAACAACATATTCGTTTATTCTCCGGACAATGGTAATTCATGGGTTAAAATAAGAATACCTGAAGGAAGTTATGACCTTGTTGGCATTAATGACACCATTCACCAAGAAATGAGAAAAAAGGGTCATTATGATAGAGTTAATGAAGAGTATCCTATTAACATTTCTGCAAACACTAATACTCTAAAGTCTATTATTACATTAGAAGATGGCTATCAAGTAGATTTTAATCAAGCGAGCTCCATTGCTAAAGTATTAGGATTTACTCGCGCTAAATATACGCGAGGTTTTCATGAGTCAGAGAATGTAGTGAACATTCTTAGCATAAATAGTTTGCTCGTTAACATAGATATTATTTCAGGAAGTTATGTTAATGGTTCAACAAAAAACACTATTTACTCTTTTTTCCCAGATGTTGCACCCGGATATAAGATAATTGAGTCACCAGTTAATTTAGTATACCTACCAATAACATTAGATGAAATACATAACCTAGAGGTAAATATTACGGATCAAGATGGTAATTTACTAAATCTTAGAGGCGAAAATTTAACGATTAGGTTTCATATTAGAGAAGCGAGATAAATAAAAAAATAGTTATTTATAAAATGACGAGTTACACTAATGTTAAAGTAAATATATCGGAAGGGCAAAAGGAAAAGCTTCAACACGCTGTTAAAGCTAGTTGTCCAGTAAGTATTCGTTTAGGTCATGAAGATTTACGTGGTAATGATGTTTTAGCGATTACCGATTCGCAAGCTAAGAAAATAGCTAAAGCCTATGAGGATGGTAAGGGTATAACTATTAGAATGTCTGCGAGACAACTTAAACATAACACGAAAATAGAGGGAGGTTTTCTCGGAATGTTAGCTGGGTTAGCTGCTAGAGCTTTACCGATGCTCGCAAAAACCGTTTTACCAGCTTTAGGTGTTGGTGCTCTTTCTGGATTAGCTCAAACAGGTGTGCAAAAAGCGATGGGATCGGGTCTTTATCTTAAAAAAGGAGGATGTGTTTGTCAAGTTGAAACTGATGGATGTGGATTATACTTAAAACCATACAAAGGTAAAGGATTAGCTTCCGTTGGTGATGGTTTGTATTTAAAGCAAGGAGGAAAAATGTATGATGGAAGAGGACTTTTACTCGGACCTAATAGTCCATTCGCTAATATACCTATCCTAGGAGCTATATTATAAATATCATTTACAACAAATAAAAATGGATATACATAAATTTGGTATAAAACCTAATATTACTACTCAACATAAAACTATATTTTGGAAACCTCATTTACACGGAGTAAGATATCCTCCCTTAAAACATGATCCTCTAAAATGGAAAATATACTCGCAAGTAACTATCAAGATTCCTCCTCGTGATGGCATGAGACTTTCGCTAGGATTTGGTTATATATCTACACGAGGAGTTGTAGTGATATCTGTTAGTAATAAATGGAAAGATAGTTTAACCATTCTTAATGGAGCACATCTTGATAATGAGGCTGATGATATCTTAGTCTACATTTATAATTTCTCACAAAAACCGATCGAAATACCCGAGGGAGAGTTATTCTGTTATCTAAAATATTTACAATCTTGAGATCGTTCGGTTAAAAAAATTATTATTTTAATAAAATGGCAGATACAGATCAAGAACATCCCTCTAAAAAAATATATCCTCCGTTACCCAAAGAACGAAGTATCGCAAGCGCCCCAATATTTACGGGTGAGCTTAAGAATCTAGAACCCCATATGGATGGTCCAGGAAAGAGTCTGGAAGGACATATGTATAGGTTAGGTAAGATATCTGAGATACAAAAATACCTTGAGAAAGAAGTTCAAACTAGAGATGTACTGGCTAAAAAGTATTTTAGAGCAGCAAAGATAGTTGACAATGTTGACACCGTCTTGATAACTGTAACAATGGCTACAGGAGCAGGAGGCATAGGTTTGCTCTCTACAATCGTAGCTATTCCAGCAGTTGTAGCATTAGAGGCTACCGCTGTTGCAACGGGTTTGCTATCTATCATAGGCAAGTATGTAGTAAGAAATTCGAGATCTAAGGCTCTAAAACATCAAAAGATTAGGATGGTAGCTGATGCAAAGCTCGATACAATTTCTTCGCATATATCCAAAGCTCTAAAAGATGACTACATCTCAGATGAAGAATTCAAACTAATCTTGGATGAAGTAGAGAAATACAAAGTTATGAAAGAAGAGATACGTACCAAGATCAAGAAGAAGATCTCTACTGATAACGAAGAAAGCTTGATCGAAAGAGGGAGGCAAGAAGCGAGGGAATCCTTTCGGAAGCTCGTTGAAAAGAATAGTGCAACGACATCGTCCTCGGTGTAGTCTACCCCAAACAAGTTGGTGTTTGCCTGAGATTCGATGTAAGTGTATTTGTGAAATAGGTGATACCTCAGACATGTAATATATAAGAGAATATATAATGCTCTTATATATTAAAAACTATGATAAAAACTGTCTCGAAAACTGTTACAAAAACTGTTACAAAAACTATGTTAAAAAATTATTTTAGTAATTAAAAAAAATGTCTTTTTTAAAAATCGCTGATCCTACAAAAAGGGACTTAATTGTAAAAGAGTATCTTGAAACGAGAAAGAAGATTCGGGATAATCTACTAGCAGAGAGAACGGGTAAACAAGAATTACAAACCGATCTTTCAAAGTTTTTTAAACCTATAACGGAAACGCAAAAAGCTACAGCGAGGGAGATTACAGAGGGACTTAAACCTATTAAAGAAGGTATCGAAAAGTTACCAGCTTTTTCATCAATAAAAGTTGATGATAAACCGTCAGAAGGTTCGCAACTTATTGGACCAATTGCAAGGGAGTATCTAAATAGACCTGAGTCTGATATTGATGAAAGATATGGATTGCGTTATGAAGGTGGTAAATTTTATATTGGTAGCGAAATGGTTAAAATTGATGGTGATGATATTAAACTTGGTGATGTTAAGTATGAAGGAACACCTGGTTTATGGGAGTTACTCATTTCTAAAAACCCAGATAAAAATATATATACAGAAGATGATCTTGAGACGTATACTCATTTAATGATAGATACCAACACTCTTCATCGAAATAATGATCCGAATAATCCATATCCTAAACGTTCTATTAGAAACAATAAGTGGGCGAACATTCTTAGTCCTATGTGGCAGGTAAAAGGATATTATAAAGCTAAAAGATTCAGAGCTATTGATCCTGCTGCGTCATATATCTATCCATCAACAAGTGGTAAGGGTATCGTTGTTATCCCATGTGACCCTAACGCATTAATAGAAAGACTAGACCTGTTATTGGCAAGTAAAAAAGCAGGTAACACAGGTGTAAGAAACGAGTTAGTGAGCATTTGTGACGAATTAAAAAGACAAGGTGTTTTAAATTCAAACGCTTATAAAAATTTAATGTCTATACTATAAAAAGATGATCATCACTAAAAAACACGGATTTAAAAAAAGGTATTCATACGGTGGTTCTGGAATCTTTGATAGCTTTGCTAACTTTTTAGCGAGGCTTTTTACTAGTAGCGCGGCTAAACAAATTGCGTCTTCTGCCGTTGATGTAGGAAAGAGTGTAGCTAAGGAAGGTGCAAAGAAAGCTTTAGAGGTTGGAAAAAGTGCAGCTGTAGAAGCGGGGAAGAAATTAGTTACGAAAGCGTTGACACCAAAATCGAAGCAAATTTTACAAAAATATAACGCAACACCTACAACGCAAAGTATGCCAGAGACGCAAAACATTAGTACATTAATAGATGGAAGCGCCATTGCTATTCAAGACTTAGTTAAAAGGTTAAACAATGGAGCGGGCATTAAAACAGTATGAAGAAAAAAAATAACATTAGTTTAAGAAATTATATTACTTATAAAAATGTTAAAATTTAATCGTGTAGATTATAAAAAATATAATACTAGTTCTATTACTATAGTAGGTGCATCTTTATCCCTAAAAGACTGTGAAATCCTCGAAATTAATAACACGAAATATGGTTATAAAAAAGCTGTTGTGAAGTTATCTCCCGAAAAAGTAATCAAGATGAAAGAGATTGAGGAAAAGGTGAATGAACGTTTACGAGAGTGGGGGATACCCCAAATAACGATTGTATACGGTAATAGAGTTTATACTAAAACTAAACTGGAAACCGCGAGAAACATTAAACTTGGAGGTGTATTTGTTAATGATGAAAATAAGTCTTTTCCACAGCTTTGGTTAGAAATTTAAGTAACGCAATTATAACTTTTATTTAAAATTATAATTGTAATAATAAAATGGACATTTTAAGAATCACCGAACCAATTTTAAAATATGATAGTATTGCCGAGTATGAACACCATGAGTATGAACCAATCACCGGTACACACCTCAACAACTCAGGAGGAGATATTAGGATTAGTATCGAAACCCAAGATATTTTTACTCATCCTAGTGAGAGTTATTTACTTATTATAGGTGAGTTAGTAAGAAATGATACTGGAGCAGTTTACGATGCTAACACTAATATTTCTTTAACAAACAATGGCCTCATGTATCTTTTTAAAAATATTAAGTATCAACTTTCGGGTATGGAGATTGAGTCCGTATTGAATCCTGGCCATGCTACTACGATGCTTGGTTTGTTAAAATACCCGGATGATTTTTCTAAATCACAAGGGTTAAATCAATGTTGGTATAAAGATACAACAGCCGCAGCAGCTGCTGGAAACAATGGTTTTGTTGTAAGAAGAAATTATATTATTGATGATCCTCTTCCAAGAGGTACCTTTAGCTTCAGAGTTCCATTAAAACATATATTTGGTTTTTGTGATGATTATGATAAGATATTGTATGGAATGAAGCAAACTCTCACATTAACGAGAAATGATGATAATGATGCAATTTTTAGAGATGGTGCTGCTCCCGCTGATGGTAGAATTAATTTACTTAGAATATCTTGGTTTATGCCACACGTGCTACCCGCGGATGGAGAGAAGATGGAACTTTATAAAATTATCGAGAAAAAAGAAAAAATACCGGTTGGATATAGAATGAGGCAGTGCGACTCTATCGCGGTTCCTCAGTCAACATCATTTACTTGGAGACTTTCTGTCAAATCATCACCTGAAGTGCCGCGTTTTATTATTGTTGGTTTTCAGACTGGTAAAAGTGGTGATCAACAACAAAATCCAGCCATATTTGATCATAGAAACGTTAAAAATATTTATGTTACGTTAAATTCTACTAGATATCCCGCTGTTGATTATAATCTTTCATTCGTTGCGAACCAATTTAGTAGAGTGTATGGTGACGCTTCTCTATTTAGATCTAAGTTTTATAACATGGATGAAATGGTGTCAAACCCTAACATTACTCCCTCAGATTATAAAACCCTTTATCCTTTGTTTTTGTTTGATGTTTCCAAACAGAGTGAGAGATTAAAATACTCAGTAACTGATATCCAAATCAAAGCGAGTTTTACCGAAAATGTGCTTGCGAACACAGAGGCATATGCTGTTATTATTAGTGATAGGCTAATTAACTTCCAGTTTGATGGGAATAAAATGAGTGTAGTGTATTAAGATATTTTTTTCCTATATAAAAATGATAAAGATTACGGATTTAAAAAAAATTCTTCAACAAAATAATATAAATTTTTACGGTTATTGGAATAAAAAACGCTTAGAGGATTTGGTAAAAGAACATGGTTTGTTACCGGAGGAGTCGTCTAAGCTACCAAAAAAAGAAAGAAGCAAAGACCCTAAGTATGATAGATTAAAGACTATTATGCATAATCCTAAGAAAGTTACTTTAGAGGATGTTGAAACTGGCGAGATAAAAACCTTTCCATCGATTTATAAGGCTAGTAAATTTATAGATCGCTGCCCGCAAATTATTAAGATCTATAATGGAGGAATTTGGAATAATAAATATAAGATTAACGTACAATAATTTTATTATAACAATGACGAAGTTGTAATAATAAAATTAAATTAGTTTAAGTTTTTTTTATTATATATAAAAAAGATGAGTTTCCTAAATAGATTTACGAGTGCAGCTAGACGAGTTGCGCCTATTGTTTACTCTGGAGCAAGACGACTAGCCGCAGCTGTTGTTCCGGAATCTATACAAAGAAGAGTAACTGATTTTGGTAACTGGATGATTAGTAATGTGAATCCGACACAGATACCACAAGCGTTGGATGAAATTGTTGCCCACGTTAGAGAAAATTACCCTCCAAGACAGGAGTTACGGGTTAGAGAGGGGGTATCTGCTTTAGGAGGGTTTGCGAGGCAATATGTAATAAATGGGGGTAACGAAAGAGATGCGTATACGTTTATGGAAAATGCGCGTGATAATATGGTTAATGTTATGAGAAACAACGTAGGAAGTAAAGTTCAACTAATTCTTAAATGTATTATGAGAAAAATAACTGCACCCGAACTTACTTTAATAAGAGTACCTTTCTATTCAGGACATGAATATATTCTTGAGGGAACCGATATAGATGAACTTTATACAACTATGATTGAAAGAATTTCAGAAAGCATAGCAAAATTCCAAAGAGAGGGTAGCGATTGGGTAGTTCATAATATATTAACATTCGAGTTGCATACAGTTGAAATTGATCCTTTAAGAGCTAATGGTTGGTTACCTTTACCAAAGTGGATTGTTAACAAAAAGTCGGTTATCAATATGCAAAATGAAGATGATAAATGTTTTGATTGGAGTATTTTAAGAGCATTAAACCCTAAAGATACTAATCCACAAAGAGTTGATAAAAAATTAAAAGCGAAGGAGGACAGCATAGAAATGTATGGAATAGAACGTCCTGTTTCGCTTAAAGGTATTGATAAGTTTGAAAAACAAAATCCTAAGATTAGTGTAAACGTTTTTGGAATAAGAGATTATGATAAAAAAATTTATCCTCTTAGGATTACTGATATTGAGAAAAGTAAACACGTTGATCTTCTTTTTATTAAAGATGGGATTAATACTCACTATGCTCTCATCAAAAACTTTGGTGGGTTGATGAGAACCCAAGTAAGTAATAATAGCGGTATACAATTTTGTAAACGTTGTTTGAATCATTTTGGTAGTATTAAACTTTTGGAAAAACATAAACGATATTGTAACGAGTATGAACCCATTGAAATGGTTATGAATGCACCGGGTACCATGTTACGCTTTAATCATAACGCGAAGAAAATAAAGGTACCTTTTGTGGTATATGCTGACTTTGAAAGTATTTTAAAACCGATACACACATGCGAGCCAAATCCAAAAGATAGTTATACTATACAAACTCAAAAACATTTACCTTGTAGTTTCTATTATATCATAATATTTTTTACTGCTGATATGTCTAAACCGATAATAAGAAACTATACGGGAGAAAACGCTAGTAAAGTTTTTATAGATACGTTATCGGGAGATATTAAGAACCTTTATGAAAAATATTATAAAAAACCAAAACCTTTGAAACTCAAAATAGAGGAACAACAAAAACATTCGCAACAAACAAAATGCTGGATTTGTGGTAATAAGTTTACGAGAGATAATATTATAGTAAGAGATCATTGTCATTTTACGGGAGAGTATAGAGGTGCCGCGCATCAAGACTGTAATTTAAAAGCTAGTAAACCTAATTTTACACCAGTATATTTTCATAATTTAAGTGGATATGATGCTCATCTTTTTATAAAATATCTTGGTAAAACTAGTGGTAAAATTAATTGCATTCCAAATAATGAGGAGAAATATATTAGTTTTAGTAAAAGCATTTTGGTTGGAGAAACAGAAAAAAATGATATATATCACGAAATTAGATTTCTTGATAGTTTTAAATTTATGAGTTCTAGTTTGGATAAACTTTCATCTTACTTAGAGGAAAGTCAGTTAAAAATTTTAGCAAGATATTTTACTAAGAATCAGCTACCACTAGTTAGGAGAAAAGGAGTTTTCCCTTATGAATATTTAGACTCATTTAAAAAGCTTTATGATGGAAAATTACCACCAAAAGAAGCTTTTTATTCCACTTTAAATAAAACACATATTAGTGATGAGGACTATGCTCACGCTAAAAATGTATGGGAAGCTTTTAATATGAAAACTTTTAAGGATTATTTAGAACTTTACAATAAAATAGATGTGTTACTTTTAGCAGACGTCTTTGAGAATTTTAGAGATGTTTGTTGTAAAAATTATGACTTAGATCCTAGTTGGTATTATACAGCACCAGGTTTGGCATGGGATGCAGCATTAAAAATAACGGATGTAGAACTAGAACTTTTGTCTGATCCTGATATGCATTTAATGTTTGAAAAAGGTATCAGAGGTGGTGTTAGTATGTGTTGTAAAAGATATTCAGAAGCAAATAACAAATATATGGGCGAATTATATGATTCAAGTAAACCATCAAAATATTTACTATATATAGATGCAAATAGCCTTTATCCTTGGGCGATGAGTCAACCTCTTCCTACTCATGGTTTTAAATGGATGGCAGATAAAGAATTAGAAAATTGGCAGGATCATTCTTGTATATTAGAAGTAGATTTAGAATACCCTAAAGATTTACATGATTTACATAATGACTTCCCTTTAGCACCTGAACGTTTAAAAATAGAAAAGGTAGAAAAACTTATTCCAAACTTAAATAACAAAAAGAATTATGTTTTACATTATAAAGCTTTAAAAACATGCGTTGATTTAGGTTTAAAAATTACTAAAATACATCGCGGAATTAAGTTTGAGGAAAGTGTATGGCTTAAGAAATACATCGATATAAATATAGAGCTGAGAAAAAAAGCTAAAAATGAGTTCGAGAAAGATTTTTTTAAGTTGATGAATAATTCGGTCTTTGGTAAGACTATGGAGAATTTAAGAAATAGAGTAGAAGTTCATTTAGTTGATAATAGAGATAGAGCAAAAAAGCTTGCAGGAAGATCTAATTATAAGCATACTACAATATTTAATGAAGATCTTGTTGCTATTCATATGAAAAAGACTAGTATAAAATTTAACAAGCCTATTTATTTAGGAGGAAGTATTTTAGATGTTAGCAAAACACACATGCAAAAAGCTTTGTATAATTACTTTAAACCAAAGTATGGTGAAAAGGTTAAAATGTGTTATACTGATACTGATAGTTTTATCCTTGAAATAGAAACTGATGATTTATATAAGGATATAGAAAAAGATGTACTTGAAATGTTTGATACTAGTAATTATCCTAAAGATCACTTCTTAAAAAGTGATCATAATGCGAGAGAAGTTGGAAAGTTTAAAGATGAGTTAGGTGGTAATATTATAACTAAGTTTGTTGGTTTAAGAGCTAAAACGTATGCATATAAAACTTTAGATGAAGAGGAAGATAAAAGATGTAAGGGAATAAAAAAGTCAGTAATTGAGAATGAATTAAGATTTGATCATTATAAAGAATGCTGTTTTACGGAAGAAGATCAGTATAGGGCAATGCATGTATTAAGAAGCCGTGGTCATGAAGTATATACAGAGAAAATAAACAAAGTTGCTTTGAGTTGTAAAGATGATAAAAGGTTTGTCTCGGAGAACAAGATTGACACATTAGCTTGGGGGCATCATAAAATATAACTTTGTTTATAAGTTATATTTTTTTAAATCCTAAACCTTTTTGGATATTTTATTCGTCATGTTTACAGGTATTAGGTTTAAGATTAGTTTCCCCTACTCCTTCGGAGCATTATATTTGCGTAGATATAGAGGTATTGTTAGATGCGTAGTAAATCATGTGGTGTTTATATAGCTTTGGATAGCTATATAAAAACCGTTGACAATTTTATAATATAGGTATACATTCCATATCGATATATGGGATGAATGATTGTGGTTTTGGACCACACTTTTCTTTTAATCGTTGTTCAAAGACTTTGCTTTCTAAGCAATCTTCAAAGCGGGTTTTCATAGAGTCAGGATCGTTTCCTGGAACCGATAAAGTAAACATGGTAGGTAACCCGAGAAAGGCGAATGATACATCGTATGTGAACTCCGTGAAAATATTGTTGGTGTAGAGTACAAACCGTTTGTATTCCCGAAACCACTCTTCACGAACTTTTGCTAGACTTTCTTTCGGATTTAGATCGTGGATGCCGGTAAAGTGTAATACACGTTTTGTCGACGCTAGGGATTGGACGGTGCATAGAATTCCCGACACGTGTTGGTTTATGGTAACACTGGGACACCATTCTGAATCCTCCGATGTGGAAAAGAACTCGTCCGTTAATGGAGCTGTCCTAAAGACTTTTAAAAAGATTTCTTTGTCGCGATCATTTTTAGTTTTATTTATTATAGGCTGATTACTAATATCCATACTTGTGGATGTAATTGTTTTGAGAAGGCAACAAAGAAAAAACAAAATTTTTTTTATCCTAGACATTGGACTCGATAGGGCGGGGTGTCAATTTTTTTTAACTCCCTGGATATGCAGGGGATTTAAAAATTGAATTTTTCGAAACGCATTGAGTTGCCCGCCCTTTCTTTCTTTCTTTCTTGATTTTTTGGGTTTTGTTCCAGATCGGGTTATTATTATACTACTTGCCGTCGTCACAATATACGCCGCCACATGGCTGCTATTTCAAGCACCTAGCTATAGAGACTAAAGTGTTGGAATTTCTAGCACCTGCCTGGGTAGCTCAATGGATATATTGTGTTACTTGTGATCTAAAAGGTTTATGCACGGACTGATGAATGGACAGACGGACGCACGACGGACTCATTGGTCATTGGCTTTGATTAACCAATAAAAATATGAAGTTTCATGAAATTGTGTCCATTAGTTGGAGATACATCGATGAAAAATTAAATTTGACATGAAGCCCCCTTTTTCCATGACACAGCAATAAATTCCACAACCCTGACAATACGCGCTAGGTCATGCGCTAGGTCACATGATCTGTGAAAATTTCATCCAAATCCGTTGAGATATGTCGAGTAACTAAAGCGATATTGGTGAAAAATGAAATATAACATGAAGCCCCCTTTTTCCATGACGCAGCTATAATCGCAACACCTCGACAATATGCGCTAGGTCACATGATGAGAAACATTATGTGAAAATTTTATCCAAATCCGTCAAGAAATGTGGGAGGAGTTGCGTTCACAAGAAATGGACGTACGTACGGACGGACGCAGTTTAAATTTGACATGAAGCCCCCTTTTTCCATCACACAGCAATAAATTTCAAAACCCTGACAATATGCGCTAGGTCACATGATCTGTGAAAATTTCATCCAAATCCGTTGAGATATGTCCAGTAATTAAAGCGATATTGGTGAAATATGAAATATAATTAACATGAAGCCCCCTTTTTCCATGACACTGCTATGAATCGCAAAACCTTGACAATGTGCACTAGGTCACATGATGAGAAACATTCTGTGAAAATTTTATCCAAATCCGTCAAGAAGTGTGGGAGGAGTTGTGTTCACAAGAAATGACAAGAAATATAACATGAAGCCCCTTTTTTCCATGACGCAGCTACAAATCGCAAAACCTTGACAATATGCGATAGGATACACGATGAGAAACATTCTGTGAAAATTTTATCCAAATCCGTCAAGAAATGTGGGAGGAGTTACGTTCACAAGAAATTGACGTACGTATGGACGGACGAAGGGACGGACGGACGTACGGACGGACGGACAGACGGAGAAGATGACGCCAATATACGTCGCCTCCGGCGGCGTATAAAAAAAACACCATTCGATTCGAGTTATACAATAATGCTCGACGCGCTTAAAATCATATATCAATTTCTGACATGTCTTTATTATGAAAATTCGTTTCAAGAGAAGAAGAGTTAAAAAACGACTGGGTATGTTGAAGTGATACATCAACGTTTGACGCGCGAGAAATCGTAATTCAATTCTGACGCGTCTTTATTCTGCAGACAAGAAAATTGGGAATAAATGCCACGCTTCTGAGAGTATTCGCAGGTGTCGGGACAAAATGAATTTAAAGCAGCTCGGCATTAGAGTGACAAAAAATAAAAATTTCTTGAACGTAACTTGAAAAAAAAAAAAATACCAGTTGATTCATATTATCATTTTTTTCCTTCCAAGAAAATTAAGGGATATCAAACAAGAAGGTTTGCCGAATGTTTCGGTGGTCTTGCGACCCTCTGATTGGAGGATAGTTTGGACATCATTGAGCGTAGATGAAAAATGTAAGAGTAATTTCGCATTTAATCTGTATGTATCTTAATGTTTTATTTGACTGTTTTCTTTTTTTTTTGGTTGTTTATCCTTTTAAGCGCCGTAGGCGGGAACAGGAGCCTTTGCGAACGGCTTAGATCGACACCATGCTGCACAAAATGTGCTGTCAGATCTTGAATCAATACCGTCTACTCGTCTGATCTAGCTTAAAAAATCATTGTGAGTTTCAGTGGATTTTATTTTCAGTCGTCGAAAGAGAACGACTTTATATATTTGGCCGCTGAAAGAGCTCAATCTTATTACTGTCTGAGGAATTTCCGTTCATAAAACGACTGCCGTCAAAAGCGGACACCCTTATTGCTGACGTCAGCTAAAACTGTCGTTTGAAACTCAATTTCCGGAACACCTGGTAGCACTAGGAGAAAATGGCGGGAAGTTTTATCGCTCCAGGACACAGGGATTGCCAATTTTCTTGTCAGCTAACATCCTTAGATTATTTAAATATTCATGAATTCTTCGATGACTTGGCTAGAATTGGACATTTTGTTGATGGCAACTGCTCCAAGTGAAATTGCACGATAAACAAAGATAGTTTGTTGAACTGTATATTGCACTTTAACAAGTTATCGTCAAACCTTAGAGTAAGTAAAAACATTTAGTTTGTCTTGATATAACACTTAATTAAATCGAACCACACTTCCGGTGTCGCAACAAATGGCTAGGGATTAGCAAATAAAGTGTTTCTCACAACGTTGTACCAATGCGGTCAGAGATCTACTTTTCATCGCGACAACACAATTTATTGAGTATAAATTGCCCTATAACTTCCTGCTCAATTTCATCACACTTGCCTGAAAAAAATACAAGTACGCTAACTCATAACTAAAAACATTTTATTCTTTATACGGGAAGATCCGTTTCGTATGTTGTAATAAGATTTAGCCAAACCCCTTCCCATGTTATTTGAGGGATATAAAATATACTTAAACCAAATGCAGATAAAGACCTACTGTTCAGAGCAGCGAAGTATCAGTTTGGGGATTTTTTGCTATTGGTCTACTTTCTGCATGTCAAAAGACCAATTTACCTCATGGCTCATATGTATGTTTACTCATATCATTCCGAAACAAATCTGCAGCAAACGACTTTAAAAACCCGATTGTAGAATATATGATGAAATCGTCACGAATTAAGGCTTGACACATGAATACTTTGAAAAACACCTTGACGAAAGGAGAAAATGCTCGCAACGAGTAATATTATCTCCTTTTGCCATTATGTTTTTAACAAGAAGGCCATTGGCCCTAAGGCGCTACCTAAGTAAAGTCATCTTTGGTTGATAAAGCTAAAAACATCCTGGTTTTAATGATGTTAAACGAATGTGTGTAAGTGACCAGCCTTTTCACAAACTTGACCTACTTTTTAACTTGTCAGAGATATGATCCAAACATTCTGATAATGTTTAATGAATGTCAGACTGAAAATGTGGCCTCAGGACTGCACACATGTTTTTACTAAGATTTGGCCAAGGGACCTACTTTTTGATCTGTTGTAACCCAATTTCAAACTTGTAAGAGATTTCAAAAAGACAACCTTTCTGGCCTAGTTTTATGAGTATCAGGCTGAAAATGTAGCCTCTAGACTGCACACCAGATTTCTCAAATTTGGCCCAGTGACCTACTTTTTGTCCCAACGTGACCCAATTTCAATCTTGTTCAAGATATTATCAAGACAAACATTCTAACCATGTTTCATGAGTATCAGGCATAAAATGAGTCCTCTAGAGTGCAAACAACGTTTTTCTCTGATTGGCCCAAAGATCCTCTTTTTAACCAAACATGACCCAATTTCAAACTTGTCCAAGACATCATCACGGCAAATTTTCTGACCAAGTTTCATGGGTATCAGGCTCTACAGTGCTAACAAGGTTTTTCTAGGATTTAACCCTGTGACCTTCTTTTTGACCTGACGTGACCCAATTTCAAACTTGTCTTGGATATCATCAAGAAAAACATTCTGATCAAGTTTAATAAATATCAGGCTGAAGATGTGACTTCTAGAGTACATACAACCTTTTCTATGATTTAGTCCTGTGACCTATTTTTTGACCCCACGTGATCCATTTTCGAACCTGTCTGATATCTTAGCAATACAAATATTCTGATTAAGTCTCGAGCGTATCTGGCTGAAAATGTTGCCTCTAGAATGCACACAAGCCTTTTCTACGATTTAGCCCTGTGACCTACTTTTTTGACCCTATGTCACCCAATTTCAAATCTGTCCGAGATATCATCACAATTATTCTGACCAAGTTTCATGAGTTACTGACTGAAAATATGGCCTCTAGAGTGCACACACGGTAAATGTTGACGCCTGGACGACGCAGGACGGAAAACGCACGATGCACGACGGACACAGCACGATCGCAAAAGCTCATCTTGAGCACTTTGTGCTCAGTTGAGCTGAAAAGTGGTTAACTACAAGACGCAAAAATGTTGTATGTAGAAAGTAATAAGTTAGCGGTTTTGCCAAACACCGATTACGGAACAAATCCCAAAGGGAAAACGGGGATATCACAGCACTGATCAAAAGACGAACTTGGACACCAAGTTATTTGCATAAACAATTTACATTTCGCGGAGGAATATCAGTAATCTGGAGCCGTTTTGATATATCGTTTATTTGCCTTTCATTAACTCCACAGTTTTCCGATGTTGCATCACAAACTTCTAAGTTTTCACCACAACACTTGTTTTTTCTTGGACGAGTAGGCTAAATAAAATATACACTCATGTAAAAGAAATACCGAGCTCGGAGGTTTAAGTCGGTGACATACAGAGGTTGAAACTCATAGTTCGCAAGTTCGTTGTATTTTGCTTCTCGTTACGCTGGAAAATTTTGATATTTGGCTTTCGGCCTTGTGTTATGTGAAAAATTTCCCACGAAGCGAGAAGCAAATACACGTCCCGAGAAAGTCATTACAATATAATATTACTTAATTATGTACTTATTTGCTACAACAAATTTCTACAACATACTCCAATTCATGACAATTTCATTCTAAAAAGGTAAGTGTCTAAAACAAAAACCGCTACAGTGGGTAACAACTAAGTATTATAGCGTAACATTTTGATCAATCAAATCTGAAACTAAGCTTAGAATAGTCCGCACGCGGATCACGTTATCAAACCAAATATGGGGTTGTTTTTAGATATGTTCAGAAACAGGTGTAACGTGCAACGGCCTGGTCACCCATCCAGGCTCTAACCTAACGCACGTTGCTAACTATCATGCAGAGAAATACACCAAACCGCATCGCTGTAAAAGCTAGCTCAACAGCAAGGCAGTTGTAAAGTGCTTATATATCTAACCTCTCTCCGTGACACAGGTATTTTTCCCGTCATGTCTGATTTTCTCCGCGTGTGATGCATGTATTTTACAAGTGACTGTATTCTAAAACATAGTATTTGCATGTTACTTGGTTGATACAGCGTAATCATGTTGGACTTGGGCTAATCTCGAACATCTTAACATTTTCTCTCATGAAGACCAGCTTTGCCTCGCGTGCAATTACAACTAACAATATGTTGACATAATAATGCACTTATCCCTCTCTTGATTAACTTTTACTTAAGCTGTATAATTCAGGTATATGCATTATCTGCAAATAACAATCATTTACAAGGTGAATTTTCTATAAATCAAGCTTATAGATTGTTTAACTTGATGAACAATCCATTTCTTTTCCGGCGTAGCCGTATAAGCTGGCTTTTGACCGACTAATTGGTTTAAATCTCGAATGACTAAATAGTATTTTGAAATTTGCTACAAAGTTGTCAACTTCTGAAAAAAAAAAAACTAGAGGCCCTTCAAGGGCCTGAAATCGCTCTACTGGCAGTGATTATGCTTTTGCTAGCATACATTATGAATTCGTGATACAAAAAGGAAGAAGACAAAAACACACACAAGAAAGGGAGGGGAAGTTCTTGCAACTGGGCTTGAACCAACTAAGGCATGGTAAATTGAACAAAAACTGAAAAAAAATTAATGTACAATTTCTCAAAACGAATTCTTTAGAATCCAGCCAAATTTGATAGGATTTCAGTACGCATGGTATTCAGCAATCCTAGCAAATTTTAAAGAAATTGGACGAATATTGTGGACTTTGTTGAGTAAAAAATAGTAAGTCATCAAATGGCTGCTTTTCCTAAACTGATAAATAGATTTTTTTCACCTTCAATAGAGTTCAATCCCTTGATGAACCAAATTATTTTGCAAGTTTCAAAATAATTAGATCAAAAATGCGGACTTCATTGCCTATATAAGAAATAGTAATTTTCAACTTTAAATGGCTATTTTTCCCATACTAATTGTCGGATTTTTTTTTCAAAATCAATAGGGTTCAAGCTGTTGATGATACAAAGCAACTGTGTCAGTGTCAAGACAATCCGACCACAAATGCAGACTTTATCGCTACAAAAGCTCACCTTGAGCAATTCGTGTTCAGGTGACCTAAAAAATAAGTTCCTTCAACTTTACTTCCTGAATGAAATCTTTACTAGACAACAAAACGTCAGCATGGTCCATACTGAAAACATTTGCCGACGAATAAAAATATTTGGCTCAAATGACGCGATTTTTTTTCTTGAAAGAGTAAGAAACATTTTGGAAGAAGCAGAAAATAGTTATCAGCGTTTCCTCCTTTTCCTAGAACGTCTTTTCAAAGTTTCTTTCTTAGGGTCGTCAAAACACAGGACTGTTAGTGAAAGGTTAAAACTTTCGTAGTGACAACAGATAATTAAATGAAATCTAATACATATCACTGCAACTTGTGAAATGTCATCGACTTCTGGTTCAATTCCCTAACAATTAAATAACACGACATTCCCCGAATCATGGGTGTTACAATACGAAATAACAGTGTCAAACTGCAATGAAACTCTTCGGCTGCTAAGCACGACTCACTGACCTTTTGCGGACAGTGTCCATCAAGATCAGACTGCACAGAATGTGCAGTCTGATCTTGGATGTACACTGTCCAAAAAGGACATATTGCCCGCGACGCACCCCCAAATTAAAAACAATCCCTTCGAAATAGCAGAATTTAGGTTTTTACTATCGGCTTCAAAGTTTCATTTCACTTATTTAGCAGGGTTAGGGTTAAAGGGGGCTGTTCCTTTGCAATGGAACGGCGGTAACTCTTACCTCTTCGAGGGCAAAACTTAGTGCCCGTGCTTTAATAGCGTACAGTGTAGAACAGAAATTAACGTATTACGGTTTACTTCACCAAAACGACTCTCTTTCCGTGTAGCTGAACTCGCTGGCTTTAGACCAACTTCTTGGTGTTCACATACTCCAATGAATAAATATAAATCGCGATTGGTTTAAAATGTGGGCATGTTTGTATTGCGGGCCCCTGTATGCCTACTTGCGAGCAAGTTTATGACACCAATATACAAGCGATTTTATTTGGGATAGTTCTTTTCTGCTACTTATTGGTAATTTGTTGTTTTTAAGCATTACTCTTGAATCCATTACCGTGTGCCTACATGCATTTTTAGAAAAGTCATTTGTGGGAGCGACTTGTCCTTTTTCAACGATAACTTATATTAACATCTCATCTTCACAAAATATATCTTACTGAAAATTGCATTTTTCAATAACATGAAGAAAACGAGGCAACTCCTGGCGAAGTTACCTTAAATCATTTTTCTCAGAATTTCAATTGACAATATTCACATTCAAGTACCTCTTACGCCGTCTATCTTTTTTGGAGATATTATATGTCAGCTTCTACATATTTTGAAGCAGTCCACATCTTAAAACATTGTGACAGAGGTAGAAATTGGCATTTGGTATTTGGAAATGATCCGGTAACAGTTGTCAGTTTGATAGTAAATCTTTTGCTGCAGCCTTTGTATGTGCCAGTTTTTGAGAACTAAAACCCTTATAGTTCTGAAAAGTTGAAAACCAAAACACTGCGCTTTCAATGTTTTATTTTCGACAGACACTCATCCTATTAGACGGTCTAGATTCACGATCAGACTGAGCATTCTATGTAGTCTGTTCTTGATTTACATTGTCCGTAAGAGTGAACTGAGTGGCCATTAGGTACCTAAGGACTAATCAATGTATCAGTTTTGCTATCAGTGTGTAAAACTTTCACACCGTTTTTTCCCGATAGATACTCTTATTACCGCGTAGGAGGTGGGGAAATCGGTCATGACCGCTGAACAAAAACAGTGCGGCATCTTGCAAAAGCAGCTCGTATATTTCATAAGATTAAGCTAGATATCCTTTGAAATCATGGCATTCTTTGAAAACACTATTTGAATGATCTACACTACAAACTTATGAAACACATTAGAGAGGTAGATCTCGATAGAATATCTTAATTCAGATCCGCCATCTTGGATTAAACCGGAAGTAGATGCCGCCCAATCTAAAACGATAAAGATAATTTTCTTGGCCAATCATGGCTTTCATACAGTTTATTTAATTGATTTACACTACAAACTTATAAAACTGATAGGGAGGCCGTGCTTTAATATCAGATCCGATATCTTGGACTATTTAGGCACCAGGTATATGCAAAGATGCTGCCCTATCCAAAATGTTTGATTGATTGATCTGATGGTGTTCCACACCGTTTTCAACGTTATTTCAGTTTTCATCACGGCCAGAGCACCTATCCAGGCTTTCCCGAAGTTTCCGTCATCAGTGCTTCGCACAATATACTTCCTTAGCCACTGGCTGCTTTCCTACATAATAATCGTTGAAACAATTACCAGCAGTGAGAGGGGATTGACCATGTCTCAATGACTATAAAACACATCAGAGATCTCAATGGGGTATTTCACAAACAGATCCACCATCTTCGGTTTTAACCGGACGAGGATATATATTTTTTCAGACAGGTTATATAGGACCCTACCTGAAAAAATTGAGATGGTTGCCATTGGCAATCGTGGCATCTAAACACTGTTTGATTGATTTACAATACACACTTATGAATAGTATTTCAATATCAGATTCACCATCTCAAATTCAACCGGAAGTACATTTTTTTCCAAGTTGCCGCCCTATCTGAAATAATGAGTTTTCCCTTAGTAACCATGTCAAGCATTACTCTTGTACCAGAAAATGCTGTTATTTCTTCGAGAACCGGCCTGACTATGAGACCAACAATGAAATTTAGAATGTTTGGTGGATGCAGGCCAACTGTACCTCAAGAAATATTCGTTTTGCGGGAAAATAATTAACTACACTATAAGACTTCTGAAGGGATCGATAGTGATCCATCATACAACGATAATACCCTATATTAACACTTCCAAGACAATTCTAAACTAATCTAGACTTCCAATAAACATGTCCACCGCTCACTCGGCCTCCTTGTACATCGCGGACACAGCATGATTGATGAGCAACAAGGGTGTGACCCTCATTCCATTACTAATACGTCAACATTGGACGCCCGTCAGGCAAAAAACTAATTTGTTTCTCGACATAGAAAGGGGAAAAATAAGCCGTGGAAAGGTTTCTCAATGAGAGAGAATTAGTGCTCAAAGAGCGTGTTGTTGACAATGTTCGTAGTAATGCGTCTCTGCGACCTGTCGAAGTAGTATCTTTGTCTACTTCTATTTTTGTTTTTGAAAAGTATTATAATTTCTACTTGTTTAAGTTTTAACTATTTGGTTAAGTCTAACAGAAATCACGCTGCTTTAAAATTTAGAAGATTCTTGAGAATAAGAGCTAGCATGCCATTTAGAACGATTTGTGAATATGACCCCTAAATACAACGTGACTTCGTCAACGTTTGTTTGGTATTAAATCTTTACCAAACGGCACAATGTTAGACTGGTCCATATTGAAAGCATTTGCAGACGATAAATTAAAAGTGTCTCAATTTATGAAATTTGTCTCTGTAAGGATAGAAAACCTTATGGGAAAAGGAGAAAATGCTGGTTACCAGCATTTTCTCCGTTTCCCACAAGGTTTTCAAAAGCTTTTCTTCCCAGGGATTGTTTGGTAAAGGGTTAAACACCGTTTTCAATATTATTTTTTGTTATTCAACGGCGGCGAGTGCACCTAACCATGTTTTCTTGGAGTTTCTTCTACAAGTTCTTTTCACAATAACTTTTCCAAGTCACCAGCTATTTCTACCACATTTGCATCGTCGATAAAAATGCTAAGCGGTGAGATAGTAACTGAACATGTGCATCACTCGTGTCCACTGACATATTTGGCAGTGAGAAGTGTAGAAAAGGATCAGCCTAACATACGTGCAATCTGAACTTTGTCTATATTAACCGCCTCTCTGTAAACGGGTTTTTGTAAAATTGTCCTTATTATATACATGTTAACGAAAATTAGACCTTAAAGCCGACGAAACAAAATCAGAACAATGTCGTCAACTCCCTTCAAGCGTCAACTCTCTGAATTTTTTTTTTTCTGTAAAACTGTTCAATATATATCGATTTCTAAGCCTTTTAAACCAAACTTTCTGATACAATTTCGGAAAGTGTAGATTCAAGATCAGATAAACACCCTGTGCAGTGTGATCTTGATCTACGCTACTGCAAGATACAGTTAAAATTCCCCTTTGTTCAGAAAGAATTAAGGGTCAAAAAACTGTAACTTTAACATCGATATTTCCGTTCAGCCAATTCACTGTGACACAAATTGTAAATTTAGCGGTATCAACCTTTATACTACTAAATAACTAAAATGAATTTTTCAATTCGATAGTAATATCCTAAATTTTGCTTTTTCAAAGGTATGTTTTGGGGAATAATATCTCCTTAGCAGACAGTGTAGATCTAAGATCAGACTGCACGTTCTGTGCAGTCTGATCTTGATCTACACTGTCCGCAAAAAGGTCAGTGAGTCGCCCGTAGCAGTATAAGTTTAAAGTCCATTAGATCCCCCCATTTCAACATGTTATTTTCACGTGCATGTTCTGGAAGGGCCAGATCATTAGCTCCTAACCTACTAAATAAGTTAAAATAAAATTTTAAAACCGACAGTAGAGACCTATATTTTTCAATTTCAAAGCTATTTTTTGGAGAAAATATCTTCTGAACGGACAGTGTAGATCAAAGATCGGACTGCACGTTCTGTGTAGTCTTATCTTGATCTACACTTTCCGCGAAAGGTGCTTGGGTCGCGCTTAGCAGCCTGTGGGTTAAAGGAGTGAGAGGGACATTTTGGCCCTTTATCGCTGCACTAGCTTATAATAATAGACTGATGAATTAAATGGTGTTTCGCGCAACTTGCAACATTATTTCAGTCATATCATTGCGACTGCTTACATATTTATACTGGTTTGTGTCCTTGGTTTAACCAACAGTCTAATGACAAAGGTGAAGCAGTGAAGTTAAATCCAAGCACCACACCAGTCAAGGACACTCGTCACAACTCGGCCGATTCCGTATCTACATCTAACCTCGTCTGTATAACGGTCGTTTCCATTTGAATTGCCAATCACGTGATCTTATACATGGCGGCGCCACTGTAAGTCGTTTAGCAACGACATAAACAACCTCGATGAAGTTATTCACATCTATCTATCTGTCGGTGAAAACTTCAATCGGAATTGATAAACCACGTTAAAAAATGAATGTACGAACTGTTTGTCAACTGAAATATAGTTAGAAAGATTTCGATAGAAAATTGAGACTCAGGTTTTTTTTTTTAAGAGGAGCCATACAATTTTCAGAATGGTAAACCGGCGTATTTCCGGTGATGAAATGTACCGTTTAGGTGCATACCATTACACCAGATACAGCCGATGGCTCCCATCACCCGAGGTATGCCGAATGCAGTCAAGGAGAGTGTTCTTTCTCCCGTGCAAAGGTACACTGATTATGCATGTATCAACCAGCAATTCTAAATACTATTCTTAGTCTTATTCTTAATTTAGATAGTAACCTGATTATTGATTTCAGAAACTGTATGAAATTAAAAAAAAAAGTAGAATTAAAATGCAGATTTAGAATGGTAGGTGAACACAGCCCCTTACTTATGCAAAAAAAGGAACACTCCCTTACCCGTCTAAAGCTTGCATTTTGAATTTTTCTTTTCTTAGTAACAACGGTCTTGAGGTTTACGATATTCTTAAAATAAAAGCATGTGTACAAGCAGTATATATACAGAACAATCACAGTGCTCATACTCCTAGTTAGTAGATTTTTCAAGTTATTACAGACTTCAGTCTTTCCTGATTTTAGTTACAGTGACCTTAATGTTATCTTTCAACTTTTTCGCATATTGCCATCTAATCCATGTCTAATTTCATAAAGAAGGTCCTCATATTCTTTTAATAATGCTTGGTTTCGGGTTAGTAGGATCAAAGACGACGGACAAGCAGATAGAGTAGGTGGAAGAAAGGTCGGAAGCGATATTGTCAGAAGCGAATGGACGGGTTTTTAAAATCCATAATCCCCAACGAAGAAAACCGATTGAGGATAAGGAAATAAATCCCCATATCTGTACACGTCCATATAACTAGAAATGTTGGCCAAAAGGTCAGAGCCAGTCACATCTAATCTTGATTCAAACATGACAATGATTGTAGTGTGTTCTCTCTGATTAACTTATTTCAACCTGAAACAAATTTACACAGACAATTCTTATACCATCCTTGAACAGGTCGGAAACTAAACGTGAATAAAGGGTAAATACGCGGACTCATGTAAACTAGAGGCGCTTGAGCGCCTGTATCGCTCCACAGGCCTGATATTTCTATAATGGCGAAAGGAAGTTTTTAACAATTATCATTCAATCCTGCATTTTAGCTCACTGAAGAAACAATTTGGTAGACAACCACCATAGGAACTTACCTGCAAAACAACAATGAAATCCAATGAATAGTTTTAGAGAAGAAATTTTTCAAAGATTTTACTTTATACCATAAAAGGAAAATGAGTCTCCCATAAAAGCCATGTTTTTTGACAGATCTTTTTTTTTTTTTAAGGAATTCTGTAAACCTGTATCTAAGGAACATTCCTGCAAAATAATAATGCTATCCAAATAGCGGTTTGGGAGGAGAAGATTTTTAAAGGTTTTTTACTTTGGTTGCCATGGCAACCAGAATTCTTCATGGACACAATTATTTGAAGGAATTTGAAAGAGGACCACCAAAGGAACATTCCTGTGAAATTCGGTAAAAATCCAGTCAATAGTTTCTGAGAAGTTTTTTAAAGAAAAAGTTTACGGACGCACGCACGGACGAACGGACGGACGAACGGACGGACGGACGCACGACGGACACAACGCCATGACAATAGCTCGCTGGCCGAAGACAACCACCATAGGAACTTACCTGCAAAACAACAATGAAATCCAATGAATAGTTTTAGAGAAGAAATTTTTCAAAGATTTTACTTCATACCATAAAAGGAAAATGAGTCTCCCATAAAAGCCATGTTTTTTGACAGATCTTTTTTTTTTTAAGGAATTCTGTAAACCTGTATCTAAGGAACATTCCTGCAAAATAATAATGCTATCCAAATAGCGGTTTGGGAGGAGAAGATTTTTAAAGGTTTTTTACTTTGGTTGCCATGGCAACCAGAATTCTTCATGGAACACAATTATTTGAAGGAATTTGAAAGAGGACCACCAAAGGAACATTCCTGTGAAATTTGGTAAAAATCCAGTAAATAGTTTCTGAGAAGTTTTTTAAAGAAAAAGTTTACGGACGCACGCACGGACGAACGGACGGACGGACGGACGGACGCACGACGGACACAACGCCATGACAATAGCTCTCTGGCCTTCGGCCAGTGGAGCTAAAAAGCAGTAAAGAGAAAACTGCTCCTTACAGTCCATGCGCGGTCTGCGAAAGTCCCTCCTGTTTTCCCCTATGATTTTTCAGGTTAACCGTTTACCAGATGGCAAAATTTTAGATTTGTCTGCAATGAAAACACTTGTTGATGAAAAATTAGATGTGAATCAAATTATGAAATTTGTCTATGAGAGAGTAGAAAACATTGTGGGGAAAAAGAGAAAATGCTGGATACCAGCATTTTCTCTTTTTCCCCCAATGTTTCAAAAGCATTCAGACTGAGGGTCGCTAAATTTCGGTAGTGTTTGTTGAATGGTTCACTCTTTCAGCGCCAACCAAACACATAAACCCGACTTCTTCTGGACGGCTGAAAAAACAATCGTCTGAGACCCACAAAGATTTTTATCTTCTAAGCTGACCACACAAGCGGAAGGAGTAGATAAAAGATCAGACTGTACTTTCTGTGTAGTCTGATCTTGATCTTACCGCCTGCAAAATTCCCTATTTTCACTTACGGCGTTTAAGGGCGTTTAATACATCAGGATATCATTGGGCCGTTGTCTGCGCATGTCATATTCTTCGAAGATTCGACCTGTCTGCTATGATGCAACACCGATCCCATATACACGGGAAAAGTAGGGCTTATACCGAAGCTATTACCCAAGCCTGTAGGGGCTGTTTTAATAAATGGCCGGTGCATAGGTTACATGCTAGCTGATCATAGCTGAATGAATCGCACCACTTAGCGTTTTATTGAGTAAACGTTTATTTTATTTTGAAATTCAAAGTAACGGTTGTCGTTTTGAAAAGTAGTCCGGTTCTGTACCCAGAATGCCCAAATTAGACAGATGTGTATTTGTAGAATGCCATCTAGCGGAAGATAATGATCATTGGGTAAATTGATCGATGAAATTAATCAATGAATCTTCAATGTAGCGTAACAGCGGTTATAAGGCCTGTCCAAAAATATTTTTCGATTATTTGACATGGGTTGTAAAGGTCAGTGCCTATTTCTATGCGTAATTTAAGCCATTACCACACAATCCGGACTTTTAACGACCCTGAGAAAGCAACCTTTTGAAAACATTGTGGGAAAAGGAGAAAATGCTGGTAACCAGCATTTTCTCCTTTTCCCACAATGTTTTTGACACTTTCCAAAACAATTTTCAATTTTTGAGTCACATTTATTTTGTCTTCTGCTAATTTTTTTTTTGACTAGTCTAAAATTTTGCTGTTTGGTAAAGAGTTAAGCAATAAAAAGAACAGTAAGTACACCAGGGGCACCTTTCACTAAACTGCGTGTGCACGAACTTTGCGTACGCAGCTTTTGTAAGCAAGCATTAAGTCTGAAAACAAGTTCCACTGAACTGCTTAACTGTATAATTTGATTAAATATTTTGCATAACTTTTCACCTCTCTAAATCTTTGGGTAAAGCAGGGATGGTACGTATGTTTATTCCGCCCCCCAAAAATTGCCGTAAATCTACGCTGTTTTGTGAAAGGTACCCCAGAAGTTCATCAAAAGCGCGCAATGCATACCGTGACGGGGTTTTCACCTCGCGTCAAACATTGTAGTCAAAAGCGCATCTATCTGTGGGGTTGTCTATGTAGTTTCCCGATAATTTTTCGTAAAATACCCCCTCCCTTCCCCACTACTTGCCTTGGATCGGAAAAAAAAAAGAATAAAGAGATATATCTCCCGTAATAGTCCTCTAATCATAATGAAAACAGCAGGTGCACAAGTACCTATGGTAGAAAAACTAGGAAGACTTCCATTAAAATTTCAGGCAAACTGGTTTTAGTTAATTTGCGGTTTATTTATCGTTACTACCGGCTGCCTATATGGGCGATGCCCCTAGACAGCGGTTAGTTATGTTAGTGCATAGTGCAAGATACAGAACAAGACCCATCCTATTTCACGCCTGGTTCTGCTCGGTGTGTAAAACCGTTTCACGGAACCTCGTTTAAACGTGTCGTCCGAAAGACTAAGTGGTCAGTAGTGGGGCTCAAACCCACACCCTAAATTACCCCAGACTTGCCGTTTACAAGTCCTAAGCTTCTACCACTTGAGCTATTCGGGCTGGTCCACCAAATTATTTGAAAACTGTAGAAATAGAAGTCATCAAATTGTATTTATGGAGAGACGATAGAAAGACATACAACAGGATTCCAGTACACCCAGAAGTTGGTCGGTTTGGTAGAACGGTGTTTTCTGTACGTAGTTTGTAGCAGGTGAGTGAATTGGACTGAACGGTGTTTCACGTCGCTTTCAACATTAGTTCTGCCATATCACGGCGACAGCTCACATATTCATGTATGTCCTGGCTTTCAAAAGCACTAGGCAAGGGCACTGAAGTGCCTTGCCTGAAGACACTCCCAAAAAACGCGGTGCTTCCAGTGAGGCTCCAACCCGGGGCCTCCAGGTTTAATGTCTTACACTCTGCCACTGAGCCACGCAGGACCCAAGGGGCATGGACACTGGACAGTCGTATATGGCCTGCAACACGCGAAAAGGAACATTCGGACATTTGCGTAAAGTGTCGTCTTGGATCAGCCTAGGCTAATCCAAAACGACACTTTCCGTTTTTATGTAATTTTCAGTTTTGCGCAAGTCTACTGTAGCACAATATCTAATGTAGTCGTAAAGTGCCGTCTCGGATTAGCTTGCGCGGACTGCGCAGGCTGATTCGAGACGACACCTTCGCGTTTGCAAGCCATTATTATGTACTGTCCTAGGATAGAGTCGGTCAAGAAGTGCTTGTAGTCAACATCATCTCTCCAGAAAAGGTCACAAAAATCGATCATTACTCCAAAATTCCTTTGGTAATACTTTGTGGCTCAATGGTTATTTAATTACCACATCAGTTATTTTTAGTCTCCTAGAAAGTTCCGGAAGCGTGAAACAAAGAGAATAATTTGAAAGAAATTGACATTGAGTGACACTAAATTCGGAACTATTACATTTTTTTCAGAAAAGGCATAGGTAAATTGGAACAGCTATGTCTGAAATAATGTCATCCTCAAGAAGTTGATGCTATCAAAATTTTAAACAAGAATATAATCTTAAATGAACCACTTTTTTAGTTTTGCTTTTTTTTTTTTTAGATTTATCGTTCATAATTAAATAATCACTTAAATAATAACTCTATTTTCCATACAAAATAAGGAAGGAATGATCTCCCTTCTCCACATCTATTTTCCATACAAAATAAGGAAGGAATTATCTCCCTTTTCGTGAAAATTTACAAAAACTTATTGGAGTAACTAATTAAAATGAATTAAATAATGTGACTCCTACATAACCCCAAAACAAAGTTTGTGGGGTATTAAAAATGTTACAAATAAGCAAAAACACTATTGCTCTATCTTTGTTCACTGATGTAGCAATTTTCTTTTCATGACCGTGCTAGTAACATTGACCACACCGTAAATTAAATTCATATATGCCCCCTACCCGGTGTTTTGTAAATAAAGGCCACCGTGACCTTGATCTTTGACCTTATAATCAAATCTTAAAAATCTAAGTCAATCCAGAGTTTTCTCATCAGTAGAGCACGATCCGGCATACCGTTACCAACGGACTGAGCACCATGCACAACCGGCATACCGTTACCGAGGGACCGAGCGTCTTGTACGAACGGAAAGACACAAGCGAAGCAAACAAGCAGACGCATGACCAACAACTGGGCAAAATTTTAGCTCTCAAGTCTTCGGCTAGACGAGCCAAATACACCTAATTATACAACAACCATTCTTAATCGTGTACTAATTCTCCAACAAGAAAGTGATACAATTTCTGATTGGCTATGGCCCTTGTTTAGAAATGAAAGAGTATGTCGTCATTGTGATCTGAAATCGACTGAAGACGAATTTCATTTTATCACTGAATGTCCTTTCTTTTTAAGTTTACACAAAAAGTACACACACAAAAAAAACATAATTAGACCAAGTATGCACAAATTTATATGTTTGTTGAAAAGTAATGATTACGATGTTTTGTTTAATCTTTGTAAGTAGATTTTGAAAAAAAGGAATACTCTTAAAACGTTTTACATCAACTCTCACATTCCTCCGCAACACCGACTGCGACGAATTGTCTTTTTTTTTCTACGGTCTGTGAATTGGTACATATTGTTTTCCCATATTTTTTTATGTATATTGTGTTAATGTTATGATACTTATTCACAATGTACTTGTATGTACAAATGGGCAATAAAGCTACACGAGCTATCCTTGAATTATAACGAAAATAGACCTAGTAGTAAAATGAGACTTGTCCAATGTGAAAACATTGTCAAGCGACAAATAAAATTTTACTCAAAACATGAAATTCGTCCATACAGGGGTACAAAAATTGTATAAAAGGCAGAAAAAACTGGTTACCAGCATTTCCTTCTTTCCCCACGATGTTTTTAAAAGCCTCCATTCTCGGGGTCGATAACACAAAAATGGTATAAAAATAGGTTAATAAGTTGACTTAGATAGCTGATCATTATAACAAAGACAACCCGAAACAGCTGTTGCTCGATTGATGCTGAAAACAGCACTGTCTACGTTGGTGTCCGACCGATATTTACCTTTACCGCATAACTACCCTTGTTTTCAGTGTAGTATAGCCATGTTACCTATCTTACACATGATATTTTGTGACCTGATAGCAGTATTACGTTACGTCATTTTGTACATTGTTTGTTACATAACCGCTCTTGTTTTCAGTGTAATATGGCCTTAACACATTTTCTTATCTTCTCCACGTTTAAGATACGGAAATTGTACCGTCAATGTTCTGTAATCATACGTCATATTTCTAAAACATTATTCACCTGGATTTTCCTGTTAATTCAACTGTCGAATTTGATGATCGTGACAAAGCAACGATTCCTTTTAATCTTTAAATTTAAGATAAAGCCGTCAAATATAAGCCTCTTCGGTACTACTTTTCGTCCGGGGCGTACACAACAGAACCGACTGTATAGATCTTTCAGTACACATGTGTACGTACACTTACATTTAAGAATTGTGAACTACAATTCTTTAGATACAGCAACGTGATAAACATGAAATTTGTGATGTGTTGACTTTTGAGATTTTTTTTTTTTTAAAACTGGGAGCCAATACAATACAATACAATACAATACAATACCTTAATTCACTCTGTTCCTTTTACAGAAAACAAGAGGTAAATGTACATGAAACACAATTTCAACGAGGCACAAAATGTATTTGAACAAACATAGTTCGAGTTCGTAACGTAAGAGAGAGAAAGAGCGAGAGGCAACTGTTTATACGTTGCAGATATTACATAATTTTATCGTACATGGGTTAAAAGAAATTTACGATGATCTTAATAAATTTACATAAATCTATGATTTCAGACAGGCCTGCAGAATTTATAAGACGTTAAAACTTAACGACATTATGTCGCAGTGAATATTTCTTCGGAATTCAGTTTTTTCTTTGATCACTGAATGAGTTACACTCAAAAATATAGTGATACTCGTCACCAGTAGAACTGTTACAGAGATTGCAGATTCGTTCTCTGATTTCAAGATTTGACCATCTTCCTACTTCAATAGGTAATTTATGATTATTTGTTCGAAATTCTATCATGTATTTCAAAAGTGTAGCAGAAGTTTTAGTTAAATATTTTTCCAATCCAAATTTCTATTTTCACCCTATCCTGATGAAAAAGGTAAATGATACCCTCAAGTCAATAGTAAAAACCCAAATGCTGCTATTTGACAGTTATTTTTTATTATTATTATTTTTTTAGTAATATCTCCATATCGGACAGTGTAGATCTAAGATCAGACTGCACGTTCTGTGCAGTCTGATCTTGATCTACGCTGTCCGCAAAAGGTCATACAGTCGCGCTTAGCTGCCTAAGGGTTAAAAGATGTTAATAGGCTCACCAAAGACACACACGTAATGACCTTTTACTAGACTCTTTAAATAGCATTTTCTCTCAAATGCCAAATCACGGCCCTGAATAACATTTTATCTCAAATGCCAACTCATGTCCCTAAATAATATTCTATCTCAAATGCCAACTCACGTCCCTAAATAAAATTTTATCTCAAATGCCAACTCATTTCAGATCCAGTTTTTCTCCTACAGAAAAAGCTCCTTTCAAGCACCAATGATCATCGTTGTCCAGGTCTGAGAGATAATCTTGCTAAACCCGACCTCTTTACCAGACGACAAAATGTAAAACATGTCTGTTTTGAAGGCATTATTTTACGAACGAAGTCCGTAACAAAGAAACAAATGAACAAATGCATGGCAGAAATAAAGGGACGGGCAGGATTCGAACCCTAGAACGCCCGGACGAAAAGCCAATACCATAACCACTGAGCTAAAGAGACATCTCCCTAACGTAGTTGTTAGGTATTGTATTTAAATCGGGACGAAGCCATGCATGAAGGAGTGGTCTCCCGTAACAATTAGCAAAACACAAAATTAATGTGACGCAAATGACGGGGCTTTGTCTTTGAAAGTGTGATAAATATTGTTGGGAAAAGAGAAAATGGTGGTTACAAGCAATATCTCCTTATCCATCAATGATTTAAAAAGCTTTCTTCCCAAAGGGTCGTCAAAGCCAAGGATTGTTTGAAAAAGGATCAAAATGCTAAATAAAATGAGCATTCCAAATGTAAAAAACACAAATACACGTATTCCAACCTCACCGTATCGAACAGTGTAGATACAAGACCAGACTGCACATTCTGTGCAGTCTGGTCTTGATCTACGGTGTCCGTAAAGGCGCATTGAGCTTAGCCTAGCAACATTAGTTTGTTCCTTCCATTTACCTAACTAGAGGGCCATGATGGCCCTGTATCGCTCCACTGGCTAATAAGTAAAACCACTACATGCCAAACTTTACAATACCTGGCAAATTGGTTTTGAACATGAGACCCCTGAAACAGGACTAAAATTGGTAGCCGTAAGTCTTATGGTCAGTTTTCACTATATAAGCCCATGTAAAACTTCTGATCCCTTGGGCAGGATCAAATTCATCCCTAAGGCTATAATTTGGGCACCCTTGGAAGAGGCCAACTAGATATAGCTACATGCAAAATTTGGTAGCCCTAGGCTTTATGACCAAGTACAGGGAGATTTCTAAAAGTTTTCACCATATATGTCCATGTAAAACTTGTGATCCCCGGGGTGGGGCCAAATTTGACCCCAGGGCTATAATTTGGGCACTCTTGGTAGGGGTCCGCTAGATAAAGCCACATGCAAAATTTGGTAGCCCTAAGCCTTATGGCTAGGTGCAGGGAGACTTCTAAAGTTTTCTCTATAGAAGCCCATGTAAAATTTATGACCCCCAGGGACGGGGTCAAATTTGACCCAAGGGCTATAATTTGGGGACTCTTGGTAGGGGTCCGCTAGATAAAGCCACATGCAAAATTTGGTAGCCCTTCGGCTTATGGCTAGGTGTAGGGAGACTTCTAAAGTTTTCTCTATAGAAGCCCATGTAAAATTTATGGCACCCGGGGACGGGGTCAAATTTGACCCCAGGGCTATAATTTGGGCACTCTTGGTAGGGGCCCGCTAGCTAAAGCCACATGCAAAATTTGGTAGCCCTAGGCCTTATGGCTAGGTGCAGGGAGACTTCTAAAGTTTTCTCTGTAGAAGCCCATGTAAAACTTGTGATTCCGGGGCGGGGCCAATTTTGACCCCAGGGCTATAATTTGAAGAAACTTGACAGAGGTCTACTAGATAAAGCTACACGCCAAATTTGGTAGCCCTAGGCCTTATGGTTTCAGACAAGAAGATTTTCAAAGATTTCCAATATTTTTAAGTTTTGTTGCCATGGCAACCAGAGTTTTTGAAGGAATCAAATTCTTTCAAAAAATTTTGAAGAGGACCATGGCAGGATCATTTCTGTGAAGTTTCATCAAAATTGGATGGGTAGTTTCAGAGAAGATGTTTGAAATAAAAGTTAACGCACACACGGACGGACGGACGCACGCACGGACGGAAGCACGACGGACACAAGGCCATGACATAAGCCCGCTGGCCTTCGGCCAGTGGAGCTAAAAATGAACGTAGCGTAGCAGGAGTTATCATGAACTGCGTGACTGTATTTTACTGGGAACTTAATTTTGTAACCGTATTCTTATCTTTATTTTCTGTTTTATCAAGTATTAAATACAAAATCAGGGTATTCCAAATATTAAATACAAAATCAGGGTATATATTTATACTCCCTGTTTTATTTAAAATTAACATCAAATCAGGGCGTGTTTCGATAAAATTCCTGTTAATAAAACAATAAAAGAACCATAACTTATCAGCAAAAATTTACAAGTTACAACACAATATAATTAAGTCATGCTTTGTGAAAAGGGAATTTGATGTATCTGTAAAAGGTATCAACACAGATCAGCCTTCGCAGTGCGCGCAGGCTGACCAGGTCGAAACTTTTTGCTTTTGAAAAATTTTCTGCATGTCCAAGTACCATTCTACCACAGGGTTAATCCGGCTGTTAGAAAATGTAGATTTTTTTAAGACCAATCATCATGTTATAAGTTGCTTGGTATCACAGAGGTGCATTAAGCCCGATTTGCAAGAGTACGGATCAAAGATAATGATAGCAGTTGTTCTAGATCAAAATCGCAGGGCGTGAATACTGTAATAATTGGCCTGCAACACGCGAAAAGGGGAATCTGGACACTTGCGTAAAGTGTCGTTCCCGATTAGCCTGCGCCGACCGAAACGATACTTTCCGTTCTTTTGTAATCTTCTGTTTTACGCAAGTCAACTGTAGGACAAAATCTAATATGGTAGTAAAGTGCCTTCTCGGATTAGCCTGCGCGGACTGCGCAGGCTGATCCGAGACGACACTTTACGCAAATGTCCGAATGCCCCTTTTCGCGTGTTGCAGGCTGTATTTCTCATGGACGAAAACATGGGCTTATGTGGATAGCATAGATTACGATCAGCTTCCGTATTCATCAACCAATTATAACTGATTTTAAGTCTTATCTAGATTTTTTAAAAATAATGCAACTTCCGATTGGCTAAACCATTTGTGTCGTGTTCTTGCAAAAGGCGGTTTAATGCATGTTCGTGATGCATGATACCAAGCAAGTTTTCACATATTTATGGATCCATAAATCATATTTTTGTCCAACAACCGACTGAATCATGAGATATGCATAAATTTGTCAATAGCAAAAAGTTTTGACCAAGATCAGCCTGCGTGGACTGCGCAGGCTGATCTTGGTCGATTCTTTTTGCAGATGCCCTAGGACCCCTTTTCACAGGGCATGGCTCATTGAATTTACAGTTATCTTTACTTTTAAATCTAGGAAATTTTTGAGAATTAGACAGCGCATGCGTCGTTACGCATGATGTATTTGGTTCCGGTCAAAACGATCACAGTAAGCGGATTTGCTATATAGCAAATCCGCTAAACATCTACCGAGTTTTAGTGGATTATATTTTAAGCCGCCTATAGCAGTTGAGCTTGCATAGTTGGCGCGAAAAGAATTAACCTTTAGGCGCCTGAGCGCGACTTAATGACCTTTTGCGGACAGTGTAGATCAAGATCAGACTGCACAGAACGTGCAGTCTGATCTTGGATCTAAACTGTCCGATAAGAAGATATCATTTCCCCCAAAATACCTTTGAAATAGCAAAATTTGGACTTTTACTATCGGTTTTGAACGTTTCATTTCACTTATTTCGTGGGATAAGAGTTAACAGTTAACCACGCGAAGATAGCGTTTTTTGTCTTACAGCAGAACACTGTTAAGATCAGTCCGCCATGGTTAAACCTTTTCCAAGCGACACAATTATAGACTTGTTAAAGCTGAAAGCATTTGCAGAAGACAAATGCCGCTAAAACGATGGAACTGGCTGTATACAATGGAGAAAACATAGTTGAAAAAGGAAAAAATACTGGTTACCACAGAGAAAGTTTCTCTCTCTCTAGGTACTTAAAACTTCGGATTGTGAGGCAAAGGGTTAAACCTGTGCAAGACGACAAAATTTCAGACTTGTCCAGATTGAAAGCATTTTCAGGCGACAATTTATATATGGCTCAAATGATGGACTTTGTCATTTATAAGGCATAAAATATTGTGGGTAAAGCAGTAAATGATGATTACCAAAATTCATTTTTTCCAAAAATGTTTTCAAAGGTCTTATATATGACGGACGTTAAACAAGGGATTCTTAGATAACGGGTTAAGCCGACATAAATATCGTAAAGTTGCCTTGTGCCATAGTGTTCTTGGAAATGTAAAGTATAAATAAGGTTCACTTGGTCCTTACAGAGCTCCAGATAGCTGGAGTGATTTTGATTTCAAATGTGGATATATAAATTATTCTGCGCTAAACCCTACGTTGTGGGTACTCATTAGAATCGTCTCATCGAGACGATTCTAATGAGTACCCACAACATAGGGTTTCGAAGAGAAAGAATGGATTTAGAATATCATCACTTCCTCTTATCTGGAGCTCTGTCCTTGTATACTACTGGCATCTTGCACAGAATGCAATCAGATAAATAAAACCTTAAATAAAGTTAATAAGGCCCGCCATCCTGCGGTAGACAGTTAGGGCTCCAGATAAGTGACCTAACCAAATTTTAATAAAAGTTATTTATTGACTGAAACCCGTGTTATGAGTACTCACTAGAATTGTTTCGAAGTGTGTTATCTAGTCAAGAACTTAAGGTAGTTTTACAGTGTGGGCTCCAAAATATTCGATGTATCCGTAGCTCTGACTGAAATAGCAATCTTTCCATGTTAAACTTCAATCATACGCCGCAGCGCTTCTGCACTGAACAGAAATAACACTTAATTAGGCACACTGTTCGGTCCTTTCATTCATAATTAATTAAAAGTGAACCGCGCTACCAAACAGCCCTGCGTGAGAGAAGTCCTGGAAATATTTTACTGGGGGAATTGGATTTTACAGTTCAAACGATACAGACTGTGTACTTCTACAGGACTTAAAACTCGAGTAGTAATTCATTGGAAGTGGGACACAGTCACACTGAATTGATCATCGCATGCGCAAAGAATGAGAAATATTTTCGGTGAGAACTCGGATTTAAGAGTTAAGATGAGACATACTTCTACAGGACTGAGCAGGAATTTAATGGAAATGGGACATGGTCAAACTTAATAGTTTTGTGCATGCGCATAGAACGTAACTTTTTAAACGGAAAAGTCCGACTCTAAACGAATTTCCATAAAAGTGGGACCCACTTCAGCTTATTTAAAAAGCATACTAGAAACGAGTTAATGCCATGTACCGATATCTCCCGCCGAATGGTCATAGCATGGAAAGAGGTTTTAAATCTACTACATGGTCCAAGGGAAATTTCTGTATAATCATTTCAAAATCTGGCCACCGCTTCAATGTAAAAAAAAAAGCTAACTACAGAAAATGAGGCGAGTTGGTGGGCTGGAGGGACGACAAAAAAGACGGAAAACGCCATTTGAAACAATATCCCTCCCTTTTTCGACAACGAATAAAAAGAATCTATTTCACTTTGAGTGTGCTTTGACCAGTTTATCAAAAGAATATCGTTCAGCCAATAATTCGGGTTAACCTAAGTTCTAACTTACGCAAGTTCGAGATATCGAAGTTCGATTGTATAACTATTGGCCTACCTGAAAACTGTAGCCATTCCAGCAGTTTCGGAACAGTAGTATTCTTTAAATTTCACGATCGACTTTGCAAGAAAATAGCATACATCTTGTATGGGCTATTTTTGTCGTAGAAGTATTCATGTATTAAGCTATAAAATCAAGGAAGCCAATTTTCCAGGCCAGTAATTCGAAGGGGGATATTCATAATACATTTCCTCTATGTAAAAGGCTGTACCTCCCATTAATAATAGAGTGAATGCAAAAAGAAGATACATGCATCCGTCAAATGAAGGCACATGATCTCTTTTTGCATTTCCTATCGTACAAGGCTAGGTCATTCAGCCGATGTAAAAGAAGATACATGCATCTATTAAAATGCTTCCTGTTTGCATTACTTCTTGTACAAGGCCGTTTAGCTCTCAGACCATTCAGCTAAAGAAAAAAAAGAAGTTACGCGCAATTATCAAAAGAATACATATGGGTGGTTTCTGTACTAGCTCTGTGGGAACACTTTATCTACAAGATACATGCAATGCCTATCAACAATCTAAATTAAGTTATCTACCAATATCGTTTTTTCATGATAAAGAGATTGTCGATCAGGCATCCGTAACGGTCGGTTCTACCCCCCCCCCCCCTTAGTTTTTGATTCGTTTATGTGATATACTGAATGAAAATACTTTACCCATGAACGGACGGATGGATAGACATAGGGCAGGGCGCATAACGTGTACATGGACGTGAATTAACCAATAGCACAACTTCGATTGAGTGACGCTTTGGTAACAGGGGTTAATGCATTTCCGTGATGCAGTTTACCAAGCAAGATACCACATAATTATGGATCCATAAAATTCCATTTCTCTTACAATCAACTAAATCATGAGGTAGAATGGTCCTTAGACGTGCAGAAAATTTACAAGAAGCAAAAGGTTTCGACCGTGTCAGCCTGCGCAGTTTGTCAAGAATCGAAACTTTTAGCTGATGCAATAAAGCCCCTTTTCACAGGGCATGATTCATTTGCTTTGGAAGACAATGTAAATCATGGTCTGACCGCCTTTTGCTCCACCCTTAGGCTGCTAAGCGCGACTTACTGACCTTTTGCGGACAGTGTAGATCCAAGATCAGACTGCACAGAACGTGCAGTCTGATCTTGGATCTACACTGTCCGATAAAGAAATATTTCTCTCCAAAAAATAAGGTTGAAGTAGCGGACAGAAACACGGACGTATGGAGGAACGCAAGTCAGACACATAAAAAGAAAAACTGCTAGCCTACGGCTTTCTTTATAATATGAATGTGCTTTATTCAGTTTATCTTTACTTTGAAACCCCGAATAAATTGCTATAACATTACAATGACTCCACACTATACTAGGCCCACGTTTATCCTCTTATGGTATGGACGAACAGATAAACAGACATTTGGAGAGACGCACAATAGGCACCGGGCCAGAAAAAGGTAGCCCGCGAGTCTTCGGCCCAAGTATTGTTACGAACGTGCTTCAGCTCATTACCGTTGTGCTTATTTTAAAACCTCGTTTTAAAGTACAGGAACATCTCGCGAACTACACACAATGCTGACGGCAAGTTTTCTTGTCCCCTTGAAGAAATAAAGTTTCGACTAATGATAGGATATCATCGTTAATAAATGGACCTGAAAGACAGAGCGGCAATTTTCACATTTTTACGTGATTATATAGCCAGTATTTCAGATCGATGTATCACGTGTCAAAGACCCGGTGTAACGTGGTTCCATCAGAGATTGTCATTTTGACTACCGTAAAGATGATGGCACTTTAAAACGACTAGTTCGACGGCATCCGGTTGATTAATGTATCATTCGTCCTTGACCCTTTTTTTGTTTGTTGTTCAGAAGTAAGATGGGAATGATTCTTAAATCTTTGCAGGTTAGTGATAGCGATCATCAAACCCCCCCCCCCCCACGACAAATTAAAGGTAGAGAGAGAGGGAGAGAGAGAGAGAGACAGACAGACAGACAGACCGATAGGATAGAGAGAAAGAGAGACAGACTCGAACAGACAAACAGATGAAAAGACAGAGTGGCACAGAGAAAAGACAAACACATCACAGCAAAAGTGTGTGGGAACTAGTTTTCTCCAATTCTGGAATATTTCCAATACGGATTCATTGCCGAGGTAATTAGAAGGCAGGATACAGGGCCGTTTTTTGCTCGCTTGGTATACATTTCTAGCTTATACCATGATCGCCGATATTACACGCCTTACTCACCAGATAGATACAGCACTAAACGGTAGTGATATTTATCTTGATAACATATTTATACTGTATGGACGTATCCGATTTGTTTACTTTCTGCAGACGACTTTTTGGTGCATCTTGTAGCAGGCAGACGATTTTAAAAAAAGATGTAGTAAAAAGAGAAATTGGTCGTAACGAGCAATTTCCCCTTTTACCACAATCTATTTATCTGTAAAGGTAATGAGTTAAGATAATAAAAAATGTTTTGAAATGAGCAAAGGCTAAACCTTTGAAGGAAAGAAGAGAAAAAGGTTGTTTCAATGTGTACCGAAAAAGATTGTGTGAAAAGAAGCTTAAACTTGTCACAAGCATCACTTCTTTTCCAACAATGCTTTAAGACAGGGTTCAGAAAAACCTCGTGTTTTGTATAAAATGCGTAATTTGTATTAAAGCGTCACAATAATATTTTAAAAACTATTTCAACTCGTTACATTCGTGTGCCGAGTTTTAACCGGATTTCAACTACTGACTGAAATACAGCGAAATTGGATTACTATTTACTATGTGGTTGTAGTTATTTCGTATACTTTTTTTTTTTCAAAAATTCACTCTTTTGTTAGCATTAAACCAAATTAAGGGGAAGTTTGTGTATAAAGGAATAAAATTTGTAGACGTTTACAAAACTTTTAAAAAAACACACGCTGACAAAAGCGGATTTCAGTGCAATATAATTATTTACACGATAACGTACATTACATACAGAAAATTAATTTTCTTCAGAACTATTTTATGATTGATGTGTATAAACGGATATCGGAGTAATAAATGACATTTTTAAGGATATTGTAAATTATGTAAAGGATATTAATTGTATAAAGAACTATTTATTAACAAATGCGTACACAACGGATATCGGTGTAATAAGTGATTTTTACACAAGTGTTAATTTCGTATAAAACGTCAATTTCATACAGAATCTACAACGGATAATGAAGTTCAGTAACGGAGATCGGTGTAATAAATTACATTTTTACACGGTGGTGTTCATTTCGAACAGAATGTTAATTTAAGAAAAAGTCTGGAATTTTTCATGATAAAAGTGTACAATATGGGTGTACAATAAAAGTGTTAAAATCACATCATTACATGTACTCGTAACAAGTTAATTTTATCAAGAACTGTTTTATGACCTGTGCAATAACGGATCTATGGAAAGGATTTTTTTTTTTTTGCTTTATCTGGGGTTGATGTCACATAGAAAAAGTTTTACCATTCATTTAAACGAAATCAGTGAAAAATTAGTTGGTTTTCGGATAAAAGCTGTTAATTTGTTGTATAAAACTTTTTATCAAAAATATTAACCAAAAAAAAATCTACGAAGAGTCAGCGATTTTCCAATATGACAGTGTTTCGTTCGTGTACAGGAAGTTGTTTTTTTCATAAAAGTTTATAAAAAAGAGGAGACAACAGTCAGTGTCTTTCTGTTATTATTACAATGTTTATTTCATATGGAGAAAACACGTATAAAAGTTTAAGATAGAGAATATTCTATTGAAAGTTTATGAATTTGTGAACGATAAGAATGTTTTTATTTCCTCATTTTTATGCGCCGCGCCTTCAGGCTTGGTGGTACAGTTAGTAATGTACAAAACAATGATCAAGGGGTTTTGAGCTCGATTCCTAGTTCGGACGAAACTTTTCCCTACAAATGGTGAAATTCATTATTACACATACAATATGGAAGGAAAATCGAAAATGTCGCCATCTGGTAAAAAATAAGCCCTTCCATTTTTTTTTTTTGGATTCTTTTTCCATGCTTTCAGGATACTATTTCGAAATGGCAAAACGTGAGCTCTAGCTCTGTGATAGGATAGAAAACATTGAAAACATTTTTTGAAAAGGAGAAATTGCTGGTCATTAGCATGCTCTCCTTTACCCACAATGCTTTCATATTTTAACCCTTGCTTGTTAGAACTAGGAACTCTGTGGTAAAGGACTAACGTGGAAAAGTAGCTTTTTGCACGGATAGACGCATGAAGCCCCCTTTTCACAGAGCATGGTTCATTTGAAAGGGAGAAAGTATTACCTGTGTGCATTCTATTTTATCTACTTAACCCTCAAGCGGCTAGGCGCGACTCGGGGCGCAAAACGTGCAGTCTGATCTTTGATCTACACTGTCCGATATGGTAATTTCTAACCGATGAAATCAACTTTGAAACTGCAATATTTGGGTTTTAACTATTGAATGGAAATTCTCGTTTCATTTATCTAGCACTTACGGGTTAGGTTGGACATGCCCCAGAATGTGTGCCTTGGGGATACACTACTGGGAGAACACTACCATGTCATACATTGAACAAGAACACTGCATGCGGATGACAACACTTGGTTACATTTTCTTCATTAGTGAAAATTCTATTCGCAAAAGGGGTATGACTGTGTCAAAAATAATTCAAGCATATTTGACTGGTTATTTTAGTTCACGTTCTGATAGTAGACAACTAGGCCAAGTTCGTAGTTCTGATACTAAAAGCTAGTCCAAGTTCGTAGTTCATATAGTAAACAACCAACCCAAGTTCGAAGTTCTGGTATTAAAAAGCTAGCCTAAGTTCGTAGTTCTAATAGTAAACTACTCTCCAAAGTTCGTAGTTGCGGTTGTAAACAACAAGCGCGAGTGCATACTTCTCAGAGTAAAAAACTAATCTTAATTCGTTGTAAATATCTTCCGTAATGACAGAGATATGGAAAAATGTCAGAGTATTTGCATTTCGACGACCACGACAACGTAGCCGACGACGGTCGGGCTATGACAGTACCTTGGGGTTGTTTTTCGCAAATAGCCGATTTAAAAAAAATGATTGATTGACTGTGTGGTGTTTAACGCCGTTTTCATCATTATTTCTGTCATATCGCGGTGGCCAGTGCACCTATCCGTGCTTTCCTGGAGTTTCTTTTATCAGTACTCCGCACAACATTCTTTCCAAGCCACTGGCTGCTTTCCCACATAACCATAGTCGAAAAAAATGGTCAGTGCTGAGATGGGAATGAATCCTGTTATGTGGGAAAGCAGCCGGTGGCTTGGAAAGAATACTGTACGGAGTACTGGTAAAAGGAATTCCAGGAGAGGATGAATAGGTGGACTGGCCGCCGCGATAAATCTGGAATAATGTTGAAAACGGCGTTAAACACCATAAAATCAATCGATAATCGATCTACATATTGTTTTTGCTTGATTTTGACCCTTCCAATGGTGTATGTGAAATCATTGGCTTTGCAGGCGGCATAGATCATGATCAGACTGCACAGAACGTGAAGTCTGATCTTGGATCTAAACCATCCGCATGTTTAGTTTGGCAAATAAGATTTAAAAAGAAATCTTTCCGATTTTTCGTGGATTGTATTTACAGCCGATTAAAGAGGTCGAGTTAAATTAATAATTAATCCAAGAGAGTTGACAAAGATCAGTCTACAGGTTTCTGCAGTCTAACCTTGATCTTCTATACACGTAAAAGACAAACTAGACAACGATACATAAGAAATAAAACCGGTATTCCGTGGCTCAGGGGTGAATGCGTTGTACATGTAACCATAAAACATTGCTTGAAAACTGCAGGAGAGGAGGGTAAAAAATTGCAACTACGGGCGGACTGATTCAAGTATACCCCCAACAGGGAAGCATCAGTAACTTATTCGGTATTAAAAGGATAAGTTTAAAGATCAGAATGCAAGAACTGATCCTGTTCTACACTGGTCTTTTTAACAAGAGATACAACAAATACCGATAGACATACTATTGATTTTAAATTCCGTGATTATATTCCATAAATTTTTCATGAGAAGTTCAATATACCCTTTTGTTGAAATGCGACACTCGTCGACATATTTAACTCTTTACCAAACGACAAAATCTTAGTCTGGTCCAAATTGAAAGCATTTGCAGACGACAAAATAAACGTGACTCAAAAATGAAAACTTGACTTTGGAAGAATAGAAAACATTGGTGGAAAAGGAGAAAATGCTGGTTACCAGCATTTTCTCCTTTTCCCACAGCGTTTTCAGAAGCCGTTTTCCTCGGAGTCGTACAAACCAGGGATTGTTTGGTAAAGGGTTAAAGTTTTACCACTCAATTCCGAGTTATAACGAACCTGAAAAAGAGAGCTTTTTGAAAACATTGTGGAACAGTAGAAAATGCTGGTAACCACCATTTCCTCATTTTACCACGATGTTTTCTACCCTTCCAAAAAACAAATTTCAATTTTTGAGTCACATTTTCAGTCGTTTGCAAAACCTTTCAATTTGGACAAGTTCAAAATTTTGTCGTTTAGTCGTTTAGGAGACAAACCTTTACCAAATAATACCGTGTTCAAACAACACTGAGGAAAAAAGGTATTTGAGAACATCGTAGGAGAGACGAGAGAATGCTGGTTACCATTTTTTTACAATTTTTCTACACTTTCAAACACAAACCCCATCATTTTAGCTGCAACCAACAGAAACTGGAGGTAGAATGGTTCTCTGACAAGCAGAAGACTGTTCAATATCATAAAGTATAGATCCAGGTCAGCCTACGCTGACTGCGGATGCTTTCAACTCCTGGTTTCATATTTATACAGAAGAAACGCTGAGTTCTGGTAGATCAGTGATAAGCCACAAGAGGCCGGCAACCCAAATTTTGTGCGTACGAATCATAGCTAAGCCAAAACTGTTCTAGAGGATGGAAGTCATAGCGAAAGGATTCATCTCTCTCTCTTCTCCTCTCTCTCTCTCTCTACCCCTCTCTCTCTTCTCGACTCCTTTCTTTCTCTTCTCCCCTGTCTTTCTCTTTCCTCCTGTCTCTCTTTCTATCTGTCTCTTCTCCTCTCTCTACATCCATCTCTCTCCCCCTCTCTCTCTCCTGGACAGTTCCGATTCTCTCAGCTAAAAAAAGGTTCAACTTTATCCTTGAAAGCAGCCAGTGACTTAGACAGGGTGCTGTGCTTAGAACTGGAAACCTGGCAAAGGAAGGCAGCACGGGCACCCGTCACATGACTGAAATATTGTTGAAAACGTATCATACACAGTTTAATTAAATAAACGGTGTCGCTTTTTCCATAAATCCTTGAACGGCATGTTCAATAAATCCCAGTGCTTTAATTTGATACTAAAAGGCAAAAAACTTCGATTTAAATCAATTTATCGTGACATTTCAATTCAAGAAAGATATTTTCTGTAACTGGATAAAAACAAGAAGAGTTTAAGATAATTGTTACTCGAGAAAACGTGTGGAAAATTCTAAACTTTTATGATTTCCCAAGCGAGTGAAACCAAATTCTGTTGGAATGGCATTTCCTTAAGTGTCGAAGAAAAACCATGTTTTACAAGAGGAAAAAAATGAACATACACTTAGACCGGATACGCAATCCAAATCTTTTCTGAGGACTGGTGATGATCATTGCGACAGGAGTCATTCTTCTCTCACCGCTGGTCACTGTTCCGACAACAGCTACATGTGAAAGAAGCCACTTGCTAGAGAAGAATATTACGCGAACTACTGGTTAAAGAAGCTCCAGGAAGGCATAGAACGTTGCACTTGCCGCCGCGATATATCTGAATTAACCCAGATCACGCTGTCAACTACATTTCGAGGACAATTTCAGTTACTTTTTGCTGAATTGTACATTGAATTGTACACCAGGCTGCTCATTTCAAACCAAAAGTTTTTTTTCCAGTTTCTCTTTGAGAAAAATATACATCAAATAAAGGCTGGGAAGGGTGTGTCATTCAATAAACTGTAATAATTACTGATGAAGTTGTATACCACGACTGAGCAGCACAAACATGAGCAGTCTGATCTTGGATCTACACTGTTCGACGTTTTCCGAGACATTCCTCCTCGTCCACGTTTTCCCTCTTTTTCAACATCAACAACAACGACAGCAACTTTCAATACTTAGTCTAAACACATAACCTCTGTTTTCAGTGTACTATATCATTACGATTTTCCTATCTTACACACATACGAGATTAACATTCTGTGAATTCATCCGCAACGCCATTGCACACTTCTTTCTGAGATGTGAGTCTAGGCGCTATATTTCCATGGAATTTCCCGCGTGTGCATGTATGGTTTTCTATATTTCTGATCTGTATCTATTGAAGTCTCGTTATGTGAAAAAATAGTGTGAAATCCGTTCAAATTGGCGTTTGAGATAAAATTTCATTAAACTTACCTACAAAAATATCACCAAGCTTGCAAGAGGCTCGCTATAAATAACATTTCCTAGACTAGTTTGGTAAAATTTTATCTCAAATGTCAACTTGTGTCAAATCTTATATTTCTGTTCTTTCTTTACAGACTGACCACATTCGTTCTGTATATGGAGCCTCAAGGACAAACATAAACACGAAGTGTTGACATTTTGTGGGAAACAAGGATTGTTGTTCGAGATTTGTTACCTCCTAAAATGGCTACTTTAGTGTATCAGACAACAAAGATTCATTTGTGAGAAAGAAAAACAAAATAAAAAAAATCTTAAAGGGAAAGTGAAAATTAAAACTGTATGTTGACATTTGTTTGAAACATGAACTTATTGGCTTTCGGGATTTGTTAACTTCCACAATGGTAGTACTACTGTGTTTGTAAACACCGATTTACTTAGTTCTGTGTGCAAAAAAAATCTGCGTCGGCGAAAAGAAGGAAATACAGTTGTAAAGGTTACTGTAAGTATTAATAATTTCTTGCTTGAGGTTACGATTTCCGACTGTTTTCGAAGAAAACGTCGAAGTATCGCCTTAGACATTGCCCTGTCGACGTCTGTGTTGACTGCATCTGTTTGTATATTCGTTTATATGGAGTTTAACGCCAATTTAAATATTGTATTTATCACGGCGGTCAGTGCACCTATCCATGCTTTGCTGCATTTTTCTTTCAACAGTACTATGAACAATATTCTTGCCAAGCCAGTACTTCTCAAAAGCATTATCAGCTTTGAGAGAGAAATGAATCCTGTCGCAATGGCTATCATTAAACGTCTGAAAAAAATTACCCGAGCAGTGGATTCAAACCAGCGACCAACTGGTTCCAAGTCCTGTATGGTTCCGACTGCGCCAGCAGGCCCGGCCCCCTGCGTCTGCATCATTGTGCGAAAACTTTGACAATATTTCCTATTTGATGTATTTACTTTAAACCCACGATAGTAGCAGAACTTAAACTATCATTAGGGGAACAAATAAAAGCAGGCCAGGTAACCCTCATATCAATTTTGATACAGTTATGTCCCTTTTTCGACTTTAACTATGTCATGAAAAAGCAGCCTGATCCTTGATCTGTGCTGTCCACTACCTGATTCCCAATCATAACAAAATTATTTTCTTCGTTTGAAATGGAACGGTACCTTCACTACCAGACGAGCAAAATTTAGACTTGTTAAAATTGAACGCATTTGCAGACGACAAATCCAATATGTCTCAAGTAGAAAACATGGAGGCAAAAAGGAGAAAATGCTGGTTATCAGTATTTTCTCCTTTTTCTCACAATGTTTTCAAAACGCCTTTTCCTCTGGGTCGTTGAAACACGAGACTGAGCGGTAAAGGGTTAAATATACTGAGTTGGCAGCGCACGAGTTAAATATTTCTTATCTGCTTTTAATAGGTGTTCTATCCAAAGATTGCCCGATAAATATAATTGAAATTTACATACACTATGAAAAACAAAAGCACCGCATGCGGACAGTCACGCTCACGTTGCAGGTGATTTTCGCACGGGATATTTTAAGTACAAACAAGGGGTATAACTGTGTCAAAAATATCGAGAATTACCAACCCTTCTAGTATTCTAGTATTGGTTTCCTTTTTGATGGCTAATAACTAGTCCGAGTTTTAAGTAAATACCATCAGTTAAAAAACAGATATCAAGAAATGTAAAAGTTTTAGCACAAATACGACGAACACGCAGATGACGAGAGGGCCTTGACCATACCTTGACGTTTACTTCGAAAAAAGACAAGTTAAAAATTGAAATTTTCAATTTTCATTTCAAGATACTCATTGCTGTATTTCAGCTTTTTTAAGTGTAAAACATTGCTCGAAAACATCATACATTGTAAGATTAAGATCAGACTGCAGTTTTGTGTAAGCTGATCTTGTATCATCATTGGCCAATTAAAAACACACATAAATCAGTCCCAAACAATCACGTGCTTTAATGACTCTTGAAAAGAAGGCTTTTGAAAACATTGTGGATAAAGTAGAAATGCTGGTTCAGGAACAAATCCCATCAATTGTGAATTTTTTTTTTTTACATTTGCAATGCTGTCAATTTTGACTAGTCTGAATTTTTGTCGTTTGGTGAAGACTTGAATTCTTTTTTATTATTCTGTTAGGTTAATCTAACAAAAGGGTTTACATTACGTAGATATGAATCTTCCTTACACAAGGATGCAAAAACGGATCTTGTTAGATTTAATAACACTTAAACTGCAACGTAAACAAAATGAAATCTTCAAATGATATGAAAAACCTATGTATTTTGCTGTTTCAAAGTTTGATTTCGCCAGAAAAATTTCATCGTATCGTACAGAGTAGATTCAAGATCAGACTTCAGGTTCTGTGCAGTCTGATCTTAATCTACACTATCAGCTACAGCGTCTTGAGTCAGTCGCGCTTAAAATTTCGCAGTATTAACAGATTAAATTTTATTGTCGAAGTATAATTCCAAAGATATATTTCTCATTTCCCCACCTAAGCCCCGATGGTAAGTTTTCTTTAAAATCTAGCAAGTGCAGTCTAGTCTTAGATTTTTAATGTCTGACATTTAAAGCGATGTTCTGATAAAAACAAATGGGCCATGGTGGCCCTGTATCGCTCCACTGGCTAATAAGTACAAACCGTATACATCAAACACTACAATTCTGGGCCAAATGGTTTCAAAGGAGAAGACTTATAACGTTTTCTCTATAAAAGTCCAAGTGAAAGTTGTGACCCCTGGGCGCAAAACAGAAGATCACCGCATACAGGTGCCAACGCTAGGCTGCAGTTGCTTTCGGAAATATAATGATTTTCAATAAAAAGTTTCAGTCGAAAAAGAGGTGCAACAGTGTCAAACATGTTTTGATGGTTACCTACCCTGTTTTATCGGTTCCCATTTCAATATTTACTAACTAGTGCAAGTTTGAAGACAGCATCTTAAATACAGACAGAGATATTATAAAATGCTACAGTTTTTGCAAGACGATGCAGACACAGACGACAACAGGGCCTTGACGATACCTTGGGCGTAACCAAAGGTCACGAATCATTACGCACTCCGAATCGAGAGTGCTATTTCACCCTTCGGCTACTTGGCGCAACGTGGTTCGCTAATGCGGACAATGTAAATCAAGATCAGACTGCACAGAACGTGCAGTCTGATCTTGATCTACATTGTCCGAGACAGTGAGATTTTTCACATAAAATGGATGATATCGCAGTATGTGGCCTGTAACTATCTGTAGATTTTTTTTTTCTGCACAGATCGTGCAGTCTGATCTTGATCTAAATTGTCCGAGACAGTGAGATTTTTCATAACAGGCTGACTTGAGTCGAACCTTTTTGCAGATGCATTTAGCCCCCTTATCACGAAGCATGGCTCTATATCTATTTCATTTTTTTTTTTCGCGTTCCTACCGTAAATCTAAAGGGAAAATAAATAAATAAATAAATAAATAAATACGGGAGTTGCAAATTTCCCGACTATATGACTATACTTTTTATTTTACATCGATTGAGAAACAATTTCTTACAACTTATACTAATCTCTCTCGATTCTGCTTCCTGGGAACTTCACCAGTACTCGCGCCGAATGTGTGGGCCAATGAAAAATCCCGAAGCTTATGAGCCATCTAATCAGAGGGTCTAAAATAGCTTTGGCGAGGTATAAAGACTTTGTTCCGTTATTTGTACACAGACGTTTATAGGTGTTTATAAACAAATTGTTTTATTCTAAACACCATGAACACCTTGTAGGAAGTACAACTGCTAGAACCTACAATATAAGCGCTTCAAACAATTCATAGTTCTGTTGTAAAGTGTTTGTACGGTCGATTTCCAGCTCAGCCTAATTCATTCTGGAGACTAACGATAGTCTAAGAGACAGGGTTCCTCTTTCACCACTTAAAATTATTTTGACAATGTTAAATGTTAGAAAGCAGACGATGACTTGGAAAAAAAATGCACAAAGTATAGGAGACTCGAGTAAAAACAACCAATTTCGTTGAAATGATATCTCCCGCCGAAAAAGACCTTTTCAAAAATTTACGCGACCGCGTAACTCAAAAACCGCTCCCAGTCGGCCATTTTGCATTGAATCAAAAAAGTATATCGGCGGAATAGGTTATGTATAAAGTTTCACGAAATTCCGTCCAATGGTATTGGAGATATTGTCCCGGACGGACACACGGACGGACAGACGGATGGACGGACAACGCTAACACTTTATCCCTCCGCCTTTGGCGGGAGATAAAAAATCTAGGATGGAACAGATGGGTGACTGCCTTGGCAGAGGATCGAGCCCGAGAACTCTAAATTACTTATCCTAAACTTAAACCAGTGAGTCACGCAGGAACCTCCGATAGGCTTACCCTTAAAATACGAATTTGATTAATATTCTGAACTGATGTTACCCTGGCGATATTCTACGAAAATTCAAGTGATTAACCGGAAGTGCAAGTACTTCTGATGTTCAACAGGAAGTGAAGACCGCATTACCGTCAACGGAATGTTCTACTGCAATGAAAAGTAGGTCATTCATTTTACAATTTCAATAACAGAAAAACAAGGTCATCCTTATCAAACGAGCGTATGTTCTATGAAATTAGTTCTATGGGAAGGCAAATGTGTTAAAATGTACGTGTCTTAAGTACGCACCTATCTTAACCCTTAGTTAGGCTGCTAAGCGAGACTCACTGGCCTTTTGCGGACAGCTTAGATCAAGATCAGACTGCACAGAACGTGCAGTCTGATCTTGGATCTAAACTGTCCGATATGGAGATATCTTTGCTCCAAAAATATCTTTCAAACAGTAATATTTTGGGTTTTTACTATCGGCTATCAAAAACTTTCATCTCCGAGGTCGTATAGCCGCAGGGTCGTGTGCTAATGGTCAAAAATGAATAAAGAGATAGCAGGCATCAACAGCGTAGAGGGGTTTCAAGTCGGTCAATAAGTTTCAATAAAGTAATCTGAAGCCATGTATTCAGATTCAGTTAATTATCGACAGGAGTAATCCCCTGTGTGAAAAATGCTCTGTGTATACCACTAGCAGGCAGTTAATGCGATTGATACGGGATTCTAACCCTTAAGGTGCTATTAACCACAATTGAAGTTGCCCTTGTGGACAGTGCAGATTACGATCCGACTGCACTAAACGTGCAGCTTAATCTATGATCAACACTGCGCACTTTGCTAAGGCATTCTGGACAAGCGCAATCTTGAAATTGCAATTATTTTGGTAAAGGGACTAAAAATTTCCGGGGGGGGGGGGGGGGTTTGCGCTCTTGCGGTTAAAGGGAGGGAAAAAAATTATATTGTTTACGAGTATCACTGGTCATCGAACCTCTAAATACCTTCTCGATAAGCAGAAACGAATTTGCTCCGCTCTCAAAAAGCTCTCTAGACAAGGATATTTCGAAATTTTATGTTTGGCATGATGAATACAATCAGTATGGGGCTTGGAAGAATTGCATTTTGAGCCGTTTTCATCATTTATTCATTCCTACAACATAGACAGTTCACTAGCTTATTTTTTCTGGGCTTTACCAGTAAAAGGCTACGGTTCGCTGTGCTCTGCCTAAAGGAAATCGAATATGAACAGCATCGCCACCGAGCATCGAACCCGGATTTTCTGGTTTGAAATGAAAGGCTTTTACCACTGAGCCAAGAAGAACCCCTTGCGGGCAAATCTGACATGAGATGCGTAGACCTACTTTTGGTACAAGCAATGGCGAACTGATATTTACACAAACGACAGAAAAAGTAATTCTCTGACTAATAACACGTATAGCCCTACCATATAATTATACCGGAAATATTAGCCGTAGACTGGTAACGGTCATTGATTTTTCTCTTGTTTTTTATATTTTTTTTGTCCATTCTGTGAACCAATCTATCGATTTTCAGTAGAGCTAATCAGTTTACAATTAACTCCATACGAAAACCAAGCACTACTTTGATTTCTTTTTGCCGACAGCGTAGTTCTAAGGTCAGGCTGCAAAGAAAATGCAGTCTGGTCTTGGATTTACACTGTCCGATGTTAGTGGGAAAATCTGTCAATATCAGCTTTAACGTCGCAATATGAGAATTTTTCCCGAACAACTAGGCATGTCCACATCATTAATGTACCACTATCAGGGTTAAAACTGCGGATTCTATGACAAGGATAAACTTACACGTGACTAGATGACCCATAATTATAGATCAATTTAGCTTAAGTCTATACCAAACAACCTCATGTTTTAATAACTGTGAAAAAAAGATTCTGAAAACATCGAAGGAAAAGGCCAAAATGCTAGTGACCACATTTTCTCCTTTGCAAAAATGTTTTCTACCTTTTAAAAGACCAATTCAGCCATTTGAATTAGATTTACTCTGTCGTCTGCCGAAAGCTTTGAATTCGGACAAGACTAAAATTTCTTCATGAGGTAAAGGTAAAAATGGCTTTTGTTAACTCTTTCAATCCAAATAAATAAACTCGACCTCTTTCGACGGCTCTAAATACAATCTAGTGAAACTTAAAAAGATTTTGACTGTGTAGGCTTAACTTCACAATCGGACGGTATAGATCAAAGATCAGACTGCACGTTCTGTGCAGTCTGATCTTGATCTATGCCGGCCGCAAAAGTCACTGTTTCCGCATATAGCGCTCAAAGGGTAAACGGATCAGTGACATTATCTTTTCTAGGTATACATTAAAAGTACAAGCTTCCAGAAGGGGGGGATTTGAACTTTCACAAAAGGTTGACTTTATACTACCACCATGTGCTTATACATGTAAGGAGAACAACAGTACCGCATGCAGGTACAAATGCCAAACTGTGGTTGCGTTTTCGACGAAAAGTTCCTAGTCAAAAACGGGGCATAACCGACTTAAAAATATTTGAGTCATGCTCATAAGGAGGGTTTAATGCATCTGCAAAACGTGTCGTCCCAGGTCAGCTTGCGCAACGAAACTTTTTGCTATTGGTCAATTTTCTGCAGATTCACGCGTTATTACCACCTCTTATTGTCACAAAGGTGAAAATGTTTCTCCGATTTCAGTGTTGTCATTAAAAAGAAAACCGAGGTAGCATAATAAATAAAACTTCATGCTCCATGCAGTCTAGTCTTGGTGCCTTGATGTAGACTGTTCGGGAGGGAAAAAAAGGTTTTGCTTTCCAATTCCCGGTTAAAGGTTTAGCCTTTTTCACTCGTTATTATCACCTCCCAAAGTAGCCAGGGTGAAAAGGTTTCTCTAATTCCCTATCTGATATAATGGATGACGCAATACTAACGTTACAAAATATGGTTTCATAAGTCCTACTTTGATCTTTACAGTCTGCAAAAAGCAAAAGGAAGCTGCACTTGGCACAATAATGCTGTACGGTTCAGACAGATGCTCATGTCATGGTCACTTCCAACTGTCTCAAAGGCAAAATCACTTTCTGTGAAGTCTGCTCTTGACCGACAATGTCCGCAAAGTAGCTATTAAGAAATTATGCCTAGCACATTTTGGTTCAGTAGTTTAGCAAGATTCACACATTATTGTCACCCCTTTCCAATGTTTCTCTTACTTCATTTTGGCTTTTAACGATAACGTATGATAACCGTTACAAAATCACGTTTTAAGCGGTCTGATGTGGATCTTCACTGTCCGCAAAAGCAACTAAGAGGTTCTGTTTTGCACATGAAAGGTTATTAGTTCACCAAGATCATCACGTCATTCTCTCCTCCTACTGTTGCACAGGTATATTTTCACACTTTTCATTTCTGTTATAAAACGATGACGTAAAGCAAGAGACAAAATCGGCCCTCCTTGGTTCAGTAAATATGCATTGGATTTATTGTAAGGGAATTAGGTTCTAGATTTCTACTGGCGATGCTGATAACAAAGGACAGTCCTTTGGCAAGACATAGCAGAGTTCCGGTATAGTCCTATTTTCACCCAGGTTAGCCATGAAAAAGTTATCTGTCGCCGTGATATGAATAGATTGTTGGTCGAAACAGAGCTAAGCACCCTTCAAACAAAACAAACTGACGGGCAAGAAAAAAAAATCTTAATACTTCACAAGTTTTTCAGCTTCTAAAATCAGAGAAGAACAATATATGCCTGCCAAATAAAGTACAACCTGTCTTAGTGGCCACCAAAATTAAGCAATCGTAATTTGCATCCCCAGAGAAGAACAAAATGTTGAAATGAATTTGTACAAAGCAAGCAAATAGTAACGTATTAAACAATCGTATTTTGCATCCCCAGAGAAGAACAAAATGTTGAAATGAATTTGTATAAAGCAAGCAAATAGTAACGTATACAGCAATCGTATATTGCATCCCCAGAGAAGAACAATACATGTATGTTGAAATGAATTTGTACTAAGCAAGCAAACAGTAACGTATAAAGCAATCGTATATTGCGTCCGCAGAGGAGAACAATATGTTGAAATTAATTGGTACAAAGCAAGCATACAGTATTAAGCAATCATATATTGCGCTCCAGGAGAAGGGCATTAGATCTATGTTAAAATGTATTTGTAATTTGCAAGCAAACAGCATTTCAGAAATCGAGTATTGCCTTCCCAGAGAAGGACAATATGTTAAAACGATCCGTAATAGGCTAGCAAAGTTCTGTCTTTATCAAGCATATGATGATGGTACCTTGGATGCTCCCCTAACGCAGGTTGGACAGTACAATGTATCTTATTTGCCCATTGTCGATAGCCAGGATAGTGGAAAGCATCGCATATCAAAATTAGATACAACAAAACGTTTTACTTTGATTGCATCTCACAATCCGTTGGTTTTATAGCTCTAAACGTGACCACTGGGCTAACCATGTGGTCCCATCTTTTTTTTTTTATAAGTTAACAAGCTATTTATAAGAAAAGTAAACAGACAGAGAGGTCATCGTTCTTAGAGAAAGACAGCCAATCCGTTAATAACCGGCGAGAAACCATGATAACATGCATACAGTTACATTTTATGTATACAACTAGAGCTAATCGCACATGGGAACCCAGTTCAGTAAACTATTAAACCCTTCATCCTATGGCAACATTTTAGACTTGTCCATATTGAAGGAATTGTGTGGTGTCCGTGGTTGTGAGGTAGAGCGTCGGCCTCGTAACCATAAGGTCCCGAGTTCGATACTCGGGAGCGGGTTTCAACTTTGGGGATTTTTCAATGGCCCACACATTCGGTGCGAGTACTGGTGTAGTTCCCAGGAAGCACAATCGAGAGAGATTACTATAAGTTGTAAGAACTTGTTTCTCAGTCGATGTACACTAAATATGTTTAATTCATATTGAAGGAATTTAAAGACGACAATTCAAATGTTTTTCTTCAAATTTAAGTAAATCTAATTGTTCCTGAATTGGTAGAAAATGATGTATGAAAAGGATAAAAAGATGATTACCAACATTTTCTCTTTTTCCACCGATGTTTTCAGAAGCCTTCTTTCTCGGCGTCGTTTAAACTCGGATTGTGTGGTAAAAGGTTTTTACCCTTTGATCGCCGTAAGTTAAAACAAGGCGCTTTACGGACGGCATAGATCAAAATTAGACTACAAACAACTTTAAGTCTAGAATATAAGATAAAAAATACCCCAATCTTTCTAAGTTTGTCAGCTATCGAAAGAGGTCGAATTTATATATGGTCTGCAACACGCAAAAAGGGACATTCGGACATTTGCGTAAAGTATCGTCTCGGATCAACCTGCGCAATCCGCGCACGCTAATCCGAAACGACACTTTCCGTTTTTATGTAAATTTTCTGTTTTGCGCAAGTCTACTGAAGGACAAAATCTAATGTAGTCATAAAGTGCCGTCTCGGATTAACCTGCGCGGACTGCGCAGGATGATCCGAGACGACACTTTACGCAAATGTTCGAATGCCCTTTTTCGCCTGTTGCAAGCCATTATTTTATTTTATACTGAAATAGTTAACTCTTTAGCAGGTGAATAACACCGTAAGATTATCCAAATTGAAGGCATTTGAAGACGGTGCGTTAAATGTGCCTCAAATGATGGCCCAACTTGTCTTTGCAAGGGTAGAAACAGTTGCGGGAATGCTGGAAAATGTCGGTTATCAGCATTTTCTCCTGCTCCTACAATGTTTTAAAATACCTTTCTGTTTCCTCATGGACGTTAAAACTATGGATTATTTGTTACACAGTTTATAATCTTTTCATCAACCGCTCTTCGGAAGAATATCATGGGAGGGAGATACTGGCTGGCCTACATAATGCACAACGAAAGCATTACTTCTGCAGTGGAATAATGGCAAGACATTCGTGGTTCGGTTTAAAAGAAAGAAGAATCCTAAATCAATTTCCTTTTAATCTTACGATATATAAGACAACTAAAAGTACTTTTTGAGTCAGTGTAGATCAAAGATAAGCCTGCACGGAACGTGCAATCTGATCTTTGATCTACACTGACCTACATCTTGCGATATAGTCTTGCCACTCTAGCGTTGACATTGTAATAATCTGGCTTCTCCCATTGACTATAAATACCAGTATCCATTTCTTTAATAAGCTCTCTGTAGGGCAAGACTGTTGCCAGGGTGATATGGAGAGATAATTCAATTTTCTAGGAGCGGCGGGGATGAAATTATAAACCTTTTACCCAAGTTTAAACTTTCATGAAAGAAATGGGGGCAAAAAAGGCGCCATAACATGGCACAGAAACTGTACTCTACACACCAAAGTAAGATCTTAACTAGAGTCAAGCCGATATGAAGAGATCTCCCAAGGGGTACACGGATAGAGGTCTGTAACAACAGGGCTTCTTTTTTCGGCGTAGCTGTACAAGCTGGCTTTTGACCTACTTCTTGATATAAGTCGCGTATGAATAAGTAGTATTCTGCTATTGGTCAAAAACGTAGAAACATTTATTTAGCGGGCCCCTGTAGGCCTTTTTCTGGGCTTTGTTGCGGATACTTTTTGGTAGCAATATTCAATGATTGCTACCGTTAATTGGTACCCCGCCCCCCTTATAATCATATTCACGTAACAATCGGTAAACTCGAAATTCTTTTATGCCTTACCCTGTCCCTCGGTACCCTATAAACCGTAACAGTATAGATCTATACGTATTTTCAGTCACAGCACTGCCAGCAGCAACTGCTCCTTTTCCAACGATAAATTAAACTGACATGTAATCCATGAATTATGACAAATAAATCTAACTGAAAACTTCTCTTTCCAACCCTTTAACAAATAACCCCAAGCTCTAGCGACCAGGAGGACGATTTCTTTTTAAAAAATAGTGGGCAAAGGAGGAAATGCTCCGGCATTTTCTCCGCAATATTTTCTACCATTTTCATAGACAGATTAATTTCTTCCTGTCGCGAATTATCTGCGTTGTCTAAATACATGGCAAAGTTGTGCTCGGCCCTTTTAGGAGGTACTATCTATATTGCTAGAGGGAAAACGACGAAAGAAAGTAAAAACAGACTGAGAAGAAAATTTAGGATAACTTGGGTTTCATCTGCACTACATTCATGGCTACGCACCTGAATGATGATTTTCGTATTCTTTCCATGCCGTACATCTTTGTACTGAAGCTCGTGTGTTCCTCCATTAATTTCCCTCTGGAATCACTTTGCTCTGAACTTGAGACTTTTCCCAACTAGTTCATCCTTTAACCGGGAAATCTCTTACTTAAAGGTGGGTATTTAGATTGTTCACATCCCACCAAATTAAAAAATATATACATCACTGAAATTTATATGAAAAAACAATACATATCATCAATAATTAAGAATCATAAAATCAAAAAAAAAAAAAAAAAAAAAAAAAAAATATGGTGTTCCCTTAAAAGGCTACGTAGCCTCTTAAGGTATTTTTAGATTTCCCGCCAAAAATAAAAAAAAAGCATTGTGGGAATGTCAAGTGACTGGCACGTGACTAATGACGCTTAAATTCCATAACATAACAAACATGTAATTATTTTCCATAATGTCTTCTTCGGACACTATATTTGAAGCTTCGTCTGTGTATTTCCGGTATGTAAATGAGCGAGTTGCTCATGTAAAAAAAGACCGTGTTTCCCGTCGGTATCGACCTGGGCCGTAGTAAATCTCTAATTTCTCTTGTTGTCTGATGGTTTTCGACTACTGGGGTTTTATTAATCAAAATTAACAGGCTTTGGGAGTATAAGGGTGATTTTTTTTTGTATTTTTGTAAAATTTTCGTCCCAAAATCTGAAGGGCCACATTTAATGTTTCTTACAAACAATATCCCGTCATACCTTTCCTTTGGAATACGATATCTTTCTGTAAATCATGCAAGAATACGAAATAATTGTAGAGACTGAAAAACGATCTCTTTCCTAGTCATATTTCTTATGAAAATTGCTGTGCCTTTTGTGATGAATGTGAAAATGCTGAACATTTTTTCTTCAAATGTTCCAAATATCAACTTGAACGTCATCAATTATTTAATAAGACATCTTCATCCCTTGAACTGCCATCTTTCATTACGTGGAAACTCTGAGTTACCTTTAGAAGCAAATGTTTATTTGAATGACCAATGGGAAGAACCATAATTAAGTTTTTGAACTTTTGGCTCAACCCATTTGCCGCCTTTCAGGTTTATGATTATGAACTGTATATGTATGTAAATTATGATCATACTATAATGTCCACGGCTTGAGGCTAGGAGATCGCTATTTCGATTCCCTTGCTAACTCAATTTCTTAAAAGCAGTCAGAGGCATGCAAAAATATTGTGTGAAGTACGGGTAGAGAAAACCCATAGAAAGCATTGACAGGTGCACTGGCCGTCGCAATATGGCTAAAATAATGTGAAAACGGCGTAAAACACCAAGCAAAAATCACTTTGAACAGGTCTAAAACGATGGCGTCTGGAAAAAAGTTTACCACTTTCAACGTATGACCCTTCTGTTTATTTGCGACGAACCATCACGGCCTGTGTTCACCAAACATTTTTAATCGCAGTATCTTTTTAAATTCACAAGAATTTTCTAAATTTGAAAGTAAAACTATTTCTGATAGGCTAAACGAAACGGTTCAAACAATTAGAAGTTGCGTTAATGTGTAACTATAGAACAACACTAGGAAAGCAGTTGTATGGTTGGTGAATACAGACTATCAGGTGCATAATAAACCTGTCTGCAGAAACAAACACAAAATGAAGTCAAACTCAACAGAAAATGATTGAGTCTGCAGTTTCAGACACTGCTTTAAGGCAAACTTTATGAGCGAATGGCGTCGACAGCTGTGAGATTCGTGCATTAATTATCGAAATGGTTCACCGGAGGACAGTTAATACAAGTAAGTTGTGCTCCAGTCAAAGGTTTTCTAAATACCACCGCTTTGTTCGTTTGTTAAGCTCTGAAATTTTACGCTAATCTTGTTGACAGTTTCTGCAATACATTGAGAGAAAATGAAATAACTACAGGAAGACAGACATACAGGTTGATAGGTATATCAATATCGATAACCACGAGTATCAAGGTCGTAAGTGAAAAAGTACTGTTTTAAGAAATTAACAACAACAAAAAAAAAAAAGCCACGCGCTTTATAACTGCATTAACCTTTTACTTATAATCCTTTGCAGCCCCTGTTTTGGCCATCATAACACGGTATGATTTCGATGAAATGATCACAGAATGACATTTTCCAAACATGTATGCACCATATAAGGTCGACAGTAACACTTACGCCCCTATTATTATAGGCATTGATGTATCTCCCACTCAGTTTTGTTGTTGGGGTGCAAAAATAAAACAAATGTCATGTTCTTTTTATCACATAACGATATTTTGAGAACTGTAGGTCAGAATATGAAAAAGAAAAAACCTCTAATTGCACTGGTAGGAATTTGAAAAAAAAAAAACCGATACACTGCTCTAAAAGGAGTATAAAATGACGTCACGTGTGACGACACATAATGCTTATCTTTAACGTTTGTAAGATAAGAAAATTCGTATTTGCTACAATACCCTGGAAACAGGGGCGCTTATGTGATAAATGACGATCAGTGTTTAGGTAACATGTTTTGTTCGTTTCTCCTGACAGGTTTTGTGTCAATTACATATCCAGACGCTAATTGTAACCACAGTGAACCACGTGTTGTTTGATAGGAATGTCTAAGAAAACCATCACGGTTTAACCCTTTACCACACGACAAATTTTAGACCTGTCCGAATTGAAAGCATTTGCAGATGACGGTTTCAATGTGGATCATATGAAATGATTTTTCTTTCACAGGGTAGAAAACATTGTAGGAAAAGGAGAAAATGCTGGTTACCAGCATTTTCTCCTTTTCCCACAATGTTTTCAAAAGCCTTGTCTATCAGGGGTGTTAAAAGTTGTCATTGTGTGGTAAAGGGTTAACTGATATTGATAATCTAAGAGCAGTTTTCGTTTTGTAGCAGTCCAGCAGATCACTTTAGAAAACACAGTGGGGAAAAAAAGAGAAATTCCTTTACACCTTAACTCTTTAATAAACGACAAAAATCTTCACTCTTCAAACTGAAAACATTTGTAGACTATAATAAAATGCGGTTAAAATGATGGAATTTGTCTTCGAAAGAGTAGAAAACATTGTAGGAAAATGGGAGAATGAGGCATTTAACTGCATTTTGTCCTTTTCGCACAATGTTTTCAAAAGTCCTCACCGTCAGGTCCGGTTTAACACGGGGTTGTGTGGCAACGTGTTAAACTATACTACTGACTTTTCATATTTTACAATAATGCTTGATTGCTAGATCTAGTAAAGCAAATTATGGGTTTTCAATCCAGAGTTTTAACATTCTAATCTCACGAGCAGCTGTCCATAGGCAAGGCATTGCAGAGCCCTAGCCGAGCCAAGAAGTGGCAAAACTAAGGAAACACATATAAAAACTATCACCGTGATATAACTGAAATACCTTTGAAAACGGAATAAGACACCACTCAAACAAGGAATACTCTCTTCCAGACGATTGCTCGTCTTTTCTGACACATTTTATGTCAATTACAACTCCAGACGTTGATAAAAACAGCAGACGGCAGCACATTGTTTGACACAATCTGTCGCAAACAACCATCAAATCTGCACTGTTGCTTGCAAACCGAGAGCTGGTTTATATCGAGGGTCTTAATTCTTTCAGTCCCAAATATACGTGTAACCCTTTACCACACAATCCCGAGTTGTTACGACTCTGAGGAAGAAGGCTTTTGAAAACGTTTTGGGAAAAGGAGAAAATGCTGGTAAACAGCATTTTCTCCTTTTCCCAAAATGTTTTCTTCTCTGTCAAATCCAGATTCAAGTATCTCAGCCACATCTAACTCGTCATCTACACCTGCTCTCAGTTTAGACATGTCTTAAATTTTGCTGTGTGGTAAAGGGTTAATACAATTCTCTAAATCCCAGAAAGATTTTCTATCTTATAGATTTGAATAAACAGGCGGGCGGCATTGATCCAAGATCGGACTGCACGATCTGTGCAGTCTCATATTGATCTATGCCATCCGCAATTTCGATCCTAAGTTTTCGCTGTTTTGCTAAAAGGGTTTGCGTCATATTGTCAGACTTGCAAATGACGACTTAAGAAATATTGATGTAAATTATAGATCATCTTTGTAGCTTAAGTTGCAACACAGAAATAAATACATGTAAAACCATTTTAGCAAAAGGGCACTTTGCTTGTTTATGCGTTAACACAAAGGCCGTAATGTTAATACAAAGACGTTAAGTGTAAATACAAAGAACATACAATTTATTTATTCCCATCTACTTTCAGGACTAGTGGGACGAAATAGAAGAAGATTGAAGTAAATAATTTCAGGAAATTTACGAAAATAAAAAAGAAGAAGCAGTGCGAATATGACTTTTGGGATTGGCCAAATACTCTCATAACTGGTGCAACAGAAAGGAAGGTCGAATAAGACTGCAGCTGAAGTACTGAGAAGTATAAGTACAATTAATCTCATTCCGTCGCCATGTTGACCATGACGACATTTCCGGAACAGTCATACCGCACCTGACCGATCTATCGATAATAAAACTACGTCGTAAAGTGGTTCCATTCGAAGGAAATGTTTATCTTCCATTCCAGTATCTCCCGTATGTAAATTTACATTGTTCTGGTCATTGTTTCCGTGACTTTGCAATACCGGTATCATCCGGTTACACAAATTGTCTGTGCCACGAACTCTGAAAATTCTAAACTATAATTCAAGCTTGTGAGCTATAATAATTCAAATAAAGGTAAACTGATGCATTCTTGCAAAAACCAGGCTACTGGAGTCCCTTACAGAATAAGTCAACTTGAGAGCACGTGAACTTTTATAGAGTGTGAAATCGGTGTACTTCTTTACAGAACATTCACAAATGTAACTCAACTAGGAAATAAATTAATCTTTCTGGAGTTTTGTAAAAGTGAATTTTGGCTATAAATGGTACTTGAAACTATGGATACGTCATCTCCCTTCGAGGAGAATTTCCTGGAAACATTAGAGGTGTCTTCTTCAACGGCGTCGTCAATTAACGTTAAATGGAGTATGGGACGTACCGTGTTTCCCTTTATAGAAGGGTTCCGAGTGCATTACCAAAAAGTGGCGAGTACTTACGTGCAATATGGACCAAAACTGGGTCCTAGTCAACAAACATATGAAATAGAAAATTTGGTGGCGGACACGTACTATAAAGTGTGTTTGGTGGTGTATCGAAATGACACAAACCCAATGCGGGAGTGTGTTGACGCCTCGACAACAAACTGGCAGCTTCCGGTTTCAATCGGAAGTAGTATTGGGGCTATTCTAGCATTATCGATGATTGTGTTAATTGTTCTGTTATCGAGGTGCCAAATTCCATATAAATATCGTAAAAGGAAGTCAAAAACGGCCGGTAAATATGACACAATGTCGTCGAACTTTCACGACGACCATTACGAATTCAGCGAGACAGCAACACACGGCAACGAGGATGAGTTTACGTCAGAAATGGATCAGGAAGAATATGGCCTTTGTGAAGGTCACGAAGTGTCTAGACATAAACACATTTCACCTGATAGGTCTATATTACCCAATGGTCTGCCTAGAAACCACGTGCATCCCCACACTGGTCACGTGAGCCATCACAGAAATTCTCTAGGGCGTATCCACGTGCATGGTAATGGACCCTACCATTTCCAAAGACCCTGCAGGGCTTATTCGATACAAGCGGACAGCCAGAGTATTCTACTCAGCCAAGCCGGACAATCGATGATACGAAATCCAAGAAAACATTCCATACTCGCAACAAAAGAATGGCACAGCATTGAAGAACCGTATCCATGCTCTCACCCTCATGTTTCCAATTTACGACGAATTCAGAAAGACACGACGTCAGTGCCATCCGATTTTTTCAGACATTCATGCGCTAAACCTAAGTCGGACATGACCACAGTTTGCTCACCAGGCCCTCAGGAATTCGTGTTCTTCGACGAACAAAACGAAACGGTATCAAAGTTCTCTACTCAATCACGAACATCCAGAGAGGCTTTGGCCGGACGGGACTCGATGGTCGAATCCAATACCTTTAGTTCCGATACTCAGTGCGATGATATGAGTGCTCTTGGCGCCGTTGGCGGGTTCTTGTGCAACACGGTCGATCAGGATCTAACGAGGCAATGGGAGTCTCGAAAGTCTATCGAAATGGCCTCAAAAAGTTCGAGACTCTCTCTTGCTAAAGGCGACACCTTTGATGAACATACTGTTTGATTCATGTAGAGTTAAACTTTCCTCGACCCCTTACCAAACAATAGCGTGTTTTTATAAACAGGAATAAGGAAACGCTTTTCAAAAATTCGTGGGAAAAAGGAGATGAAGTTGGTAACCAGCATTTTCTACTTTTCTAACGACGGGTTCTACCTTTTAAAAGGAAACACCTCGACGTTTTCTAACCATTCAAACACATATCCCATCACTTCAGTCACATAAAATGTCATCTGCAAATGCTTCAAATGAAGAATCCCGTTATTTTCCGTTCGATACCGTCTAATCTTGATCGACATCATCCTCAAAAACGCTGCAAGGATCTCATTTCCGTAACATTTGTCATCAGAAATGGTATGGGGTAATGTCAAGGTTAAATGATGTTTCTCTGCAGGTAAATATGCAATGTTCAAAACATCGACTTAACGTTTTTAACTCTTTCGGGACCAAAGGTATAACGATAGACTTTTGCGGACAGAATAAAACATGTAGTATGATCATGGATCTATTTCGTTCGCTTGTTTGGTCAAGCTTTATAAATAAAATTCTTTCTTTTCTGTGGATTGTTTTTGATGCCGTCGACAGAGGTCGAGTTTTATATATTTGGTGCTGAAAGAGTTAAAATTGATCAATAATTCATGATGTTATCCCAGTTTTTAAAAAGTAAATAAATATATACAGTACATTCCTCAACAGCATTTCTTTCATTGTTTCATTTCTTCTATATTTAACCCTTTACCACATGTCAAAATTCTAGACTTTCCCATACCGACAGTATTTTCAAACAGCAAATTACATGCCGATGAAATGATTGGATTTGTCTCTGAAAGGTTAGAAAACATTGTAGAAAAGAAGAAAATGCTGGTTACCAGCATTTTCTCCTTTTCCTACAATGTTTTCAAAAGATTTCTGTCTTGGGGCCGTTAAAACTCAAGATTGTGTGGTAGAGTTAACGCCGTGTTTAACAGTATAAATTTCAGAAATGTCGTGGACGCCAGGGCACCTTCTCATGCTATCCTAGAGGGTTTTTCTTTTTAAATCTTCTTCGTACAACATTCTTTCCACTTCACTGGCTACTTTCTTACATAAACAACGTCTCAAAAATGTTCAGTTAAGAGAGGACTGAAATCTACCGCAATAACATCAATCCTCGGAAAGAATTTGATCGAGCTGGGGAATCAAACCAGCGACCTTTAGATTTCAAGCCTTTCCCTACATAGAAAACGATGCAAAAGACGTCAGGGTATTCTGTGATTAAGTAATGTGTTGAAGAGGCCTGTATGTCACAAGGGTCAGTATCCATCAACCACATTAATCTTTTACCACACAATCCTGACTTTTGACGACCCTGAGTGAGAAGACTGTTGAAAACATTGTGGGAAAGCGAGAAAGTGCTGGTTAGCAGTATTTTCTCCTGTTCCCACAACGTTTTCTATCCTAATAAAGACAAGTTCCACAGTTTAAGCCACAGTTAGTTTGTTGTCTGTAAATGCTTTGGGTTTAGGCAAGTCTAAAATTTTGTCATTTGGTATATGATTAATCTGCACCCTGAGTCTAATTCTAAAGAAATTTCTGGTTGGCCAAATCGAATGGTTGAGCCAGACAGTAACAGTGTTACTTAAATTGGAAAGTACTAAAGTAAATCAGTGATTGTGTTACTTTCCAATTTCCAATCAGACTAAGACTGAAATGTAGAATAGATCGTGAATACATCCCAAGGATATCCTGGTTCGACACCAGCTTACGGCTACGGTCACGTAGGGGTTCCATTTGGCATAGGCGTCCCAGTATTTTATTGATGAAATCTTAGAAAGATATGAACAAGAGAGCGTCGCTGTGATATGACTGAAATACTGTTAAAACCCATGTGGAACCTGATATGGCTAGCTAAATCACCCCCCCCCCCCTTTTAACAAACGCAAATGAAATTGGCTTATCAAAGTGTTGGGGAGCGTTGTAAATATACTGGTTGAAGCCTTTTTCGGAAATGACGCAGTCCCGTCTGTTTGTGTGCACATTGGCCTTTGAATTTCCGTTGGTCTACTACTAAAGCTTACTATGGTATGAATAAAGGCCCGGGGTACCAATTAGCGGTAGCAACGCCTGTCAATGGTGGTTTCATAAATGTGCGAGCAAATATGCCATCTGTAGCCCGATGAATAAACATGTATACCTACACATCTTTTTTACCGATCGCAAATTATAGGTACTTTGCAGTTCATATGGACCCCCTGAATTTTGAAATATCTTGAAAAATCCGGTATCAATATTTATGGAACTTTTCAAGGTCTTTTAAAATGACTTTACCAACTCTCACTGTGAAATTAGAATTTTTCTTCAGCAAGAAAGAAAATTTTGCCTATTCCAGTAATGTTAAATTTTTGCTCTGAAGCTTAACATTCTCCGACGGTTTCGCACAGTGACCAGAACAGCAAACATAACTGGACAAGTGCATGACTTCAGTGCCTCAATTCAGTTATAAATGAGGCCCTTAAATTGTTCTTGTACAGATAATAAAGTTCTACACTTTACCATAGATATCGCTCTCGTCACTTTCATTCAAACTTTGAAGTCTAAAATGATTTGTTCATTGTCTCCTTCTCGGACAGTGTAGATTTAAGATCACACTGTACGTTCTCTGCAGTCTGATCTTGATCTACACTGTCCGCAAAAGGCCTGCACTTTGAGTGTCCTGTAGGAGGTTGCATATAAAACAGTTTCAACGGTCCCCAGAACCAACAATACATGTACTTTGCCTTACCTCTCGGCAAAGGCTATTACAACCATTATGTAGTCATTGCGACAAATTTCAGTACCCTCTCACGGCTTCACATTGTTCTGACGATATTAAAGAGAGGAATCAGCTAGTGCCTTGGAAAGAGTGTTGAGCCTCGTAGTGGTGGGAAAAAACTTAGAGAATGTTTGGATAGTTACACTGGCTGCCGAAATATATATCACTGAAGACTCTGTATATGTCATATACTTCGATGTTCACTTCTCATACTCTGCCGAGTACAGCAATAAATAAAAAGATCCCTCAGGACAGAAAAAATAGTTTGTGATTTTCCCAGATATTTCCGAGAGAGCCACGCTTCATCTTTAAGGTGCCTTCTAAAAGTATAATTGCTTTTGCGGATAGCGTAAATCAAGACCAGGTTGCACAAAAAAGCGGTCTGGTCTTGGATTTACACTGTCCTCTATGTAGACGTTTTCTGGTGAAAAAAAAAAAACATTAAATTGTTATAATTATTGTTTTGCTTGACTGAAAATGTGTCCTTTTTTGTATGTTTGGCGTTAAGGGTTAACTCTCTCACTACCACAAACAATTTTAATAGTTCTTGCTGACAACGTAGATCAATATCAGAAGGCCAAAAAAGCAGACTGATCTTGTATCTACCGTGACCGACAACTACATGTGCCTTATGACCAATACGACCAATATCGTTTTCAATTTCAATGGAAATCTACTATCAGGCTTCGGGGAAAAAAGTCAATTTTATTTTACTTGGCGTTAGGGGTTACAACGGCTCTGATTAATAAAGCTGGTGGTTTCCACAAAGATGTTGGGATTATCGACTGGATACGTTCTTTGATTGACGATTCCTTAATTCAAATGCGCTCAATGTGATTCAATCAATTCTGAAAAAGAAACGTGTGTTGGTTTTTCAATAGCTCACATTTAACAATAATTTTCAAGTCCTACATTTAACAAATAATCCTTCCTGCAAACAGTTTTCAAAAACTGCCAATTGTAAGTTGATTTTCCTTGGTTTGCCAACCATAAATTTAGTTTCAAGTTACATACGAGTTTCCCACGAAGGCATGATGTCGGTACATTAAGAGTATTTTTGACTATAAGCTATTGTTATTTTTTTCTTCTGTAGGCATCTTATAAGAAGTGTCTTCTTCGTTCTTTCTTTCGTTTGTTCGTTCGTACATACCAAGTAAGTAAGTTAAAAAAAGCCTTCCTGTCAGGAATAGTGTCAAACGACTTCGAAAACATCCGTATAAAAAAAGAAAAATCTACAGCTGTGTATACTCACGTTTTCAAATAGAAAACTTCCGCGCGCTTCAATATGCATTCATGTATTACAACTTTATTCAGATTGAATATCGTTGTTTATTATACACCAATAAATTTTCCAGCTCAAATGCACGCGTATAAAATCGGACACGCCGGGAAAAATATCCTACGCAGTGTAAAACATAGTTTCAAGTATAGTTTCAACTATAGTATGATGACGTAACCTGCGTGTGGACTACTTTCCGCTTTGTTCCTGATTCAAGAGGTCAAAATGTTACGTTAAAATATTCATTCACCCATCATATAAAAAGTTTTCACCTTCTAAAACGATATTTTTTCAGTTTTTTGCCATTTGCGAATAAAATTGTCCAAAGTTACCGTAATTTGCTCAAAAATTTGTGGGTAGACAATAACCAGAATATTATGCTGTAGAAACTTTGCTGGGGCTCGTATTTGCTTCTGGCTGCGTAGAAAATTTTTATAAGCAGCTCGAAGCAAATACCAGGTCTAGATAGCAGTTACTTAAGGATAACATTCCATATAAGTACCCTACCATGATGCTTATTTGGTCGACTTCTCCATTACTACACAAACATTTTTTTACATCCTTGCATTCGTAAACATCTTTGAAAGTGTTTAGGGCCCGACAGCAATTGCAAGTCGGTGAAAAATATCCGTTTACCTGAATGCACGTTCCTTAAGATCGTTCCGTGCTCTCATCAAAGGAAGAAAATGGCACAGCTTGAATCTAAATGACTTCCAGTTAAATCAAGATGAAGTCTTCTGTCATGAATCACTCAGAGAGGGGGCAATCGTGTCATAAACTTACAGACAGTATAAAAGTAAGTGAGGCACAGGCACTTTAAACTAATACATGTTTTTCTCAAATAATAAACTGGATGAAGCGTGTACATTTCAAGGAGACACTTTTTAACTCAAAGGGACAATGTCCCAGAATCCGGTCCCTTGACCAGACTGGTACCCATTGTATCTCCCGTAACCGTCCGATAGGCTTGTTAATATTTTGACTTGTTGATACGTGGATTGATAATAGGCTGCTAGCTTATCCCTTGGCAGAGCTATGCAAATGTTATCATGGACTGGTCCTTACGAAGGCAGTTTACGCTACTTTTATCGAAAACGTCAATCCAATCAATTTGCTTGCACCTCGATTCAACACCGTCCGATATTCTATTATCTATTCTGTACAAAACTTCTACTATAAACATGAAATACATGGGTTTTGCTGGGTCTCTTACTATCGACTTGAGAGAACAATATTACTTAATTGGCATTATTAAAAAAAAAAAATCACTGAAAAATTAAATTCTTTCATCCGTTTACTTGTGATATGTATGATCCGACAATGGTTTTCGCATTAGTTTCACGACTCCAAAGTTTCAGATTTATTCAGATAAAAGGCCAGATGTAGACTGTATCGGAAATGAACGGCACAAAAGTGAATTGTATAATGAACTGGGACTGAGTGAAGCGGAACTGAATCGCGAAATTGTAAGTACTAGGACTAAAGTTGAAGAATAAATATCAATCAGTATATGCATGGTATGCAAATCCACTGTGTTCTCTTTATTTCACTGCATTCGAGCTTTAGACTGAGTCACAAACTTTCAGCAAGAACGAACTCTGATATGAAGTTAGTACTCAAAAACAGCCTTGCTGTGGAGCTATCTTTTTCCAGCAATACGATTTTGTCTCTCCGTCGAAATAAAGCGACTTGATATGTCTGTAGTGCTTAGCTATGTGACCCCGCTGTATTTCATGGAATTTCTGTTCGTTTAGTCCCACAGTATACTGATTCATTTGTTTTTCTCCTGAAAACTAAAAGTCAAGTGAAAATGAAACAAGTCTGCTCGCTAGGTCGTAATTCGGGACGTTGGTCATCTCTTAATAAACTTTTTTATCAACAAGTCCATTTTCTGACAGTTGTGATAATAACAATTCAAACTGAAAGGCCTGGCCAACTAATTCACAGTTATAGAACAGGTATAGATGAAATCAATAAATGAATAAACAAGAAATCATAAGTGAGAAAAATCTTGACATTTTCAGTAAAACTATATATGACCTCAGCACACTTCTTTAGTTTATTCCACAAAAGAACCAGTGAGAATCTTTAGAAGCACACAAAAAGGCTAATTCATTTTGCTGTGTCATTTAGTGCTTTTAATTTAGAGACGATAATATGACACACAAATAACCCTGTTAGATATATCAGCAAGGATGAGAAAAATACATTAACTCTTTCATATTCATTATTGTTAAGGCTTTTTTTAGACAAATCACTACAAGTACAAGTGACCTATGAAAGACGCTTTTGAGTAAGAGGGGAAGGGGGAAAGAAACATGCACGCTTCTTTGGAAATTGAGGTTTTGCTTGTAAAAACAGATGGTGCCTGTTCCCACAATTTTTTCAAAAAGTTTATGCTCCCCTAATTTACGCGGGAACTTAGAAAATTTTTGTTGCTTCCTATGATAATCAAAGTACTGAAAGTACTGACAGACTAGCGAACTTGAAATAATGGGCTATGGTAAATATAAAACTTTGTTGGTTTATACAAGATTGAATAAAAATTGTCAAATTTGGTTATTGAGTCCGTTCCAGTTCCATCGGTTCACACCGGTTATTAAGTCCAATCCGGTCTAATCCAGATCCAGTTCAATTCATTGACTTTACCCAACGCTCTTCACTATTTACTTCTCAAAACAAGAAATATCATGAAAAAGTTCAGTTTGTTAACTTTTAATTTAAAACAGTTTTTTTCGTTGAAATGATATGTCCCGCCTAACACCTCTTTTAATAGAAACATATAAGAGGTATTGTGTTTTGCATGTACAGGTGGCCTTTTTGTTATTGGTCCATAATGAAATTATCCATTAAGCCCCCTTTTTCACTAACATAGCATTTCATTAGAAAAAACAAATAATTATTGTCTTTAGCTCATGTTAAACAAGATAAATATGAAGTTTCGTAAAATTTTGTTTGGTACTTAAACAGATATCAGTCCATAATGGAAATAAACATCAAGCCCCCTTTTTCGATGACACGGCATCAAATGTAAAAAAGAAAAAATATTATCGGCGGACTCTCATAAGGAATACATGTATGAAGTCCCATCAATTTTCATCAAGGATTTTAAATGATGTCTGTCCGGACGAACGAACGAACAGACAGACAATGTAGATCAAGATCATACTGTACAGTCTGATCTTGAATCTACACTATCCGTTACCATCAGCTTGAAAGTTTTATGTAACTTTTTTTAGCAGGTTAAGGATTAAATTGGATTATTTATTTAATCAAAAGCACAAGATGCAATAGCTAAAATAATTTACATCCCTCCAAATTCAAAGCTGTTCCAGATCATAAAATTAAATGTGGCTCAATTGATTAAACCATATTCTTAAAGGGCTGAAAGCAATATGGGAAAAAGAGAAAATGCTGGTAACCAATATTTTCTCCTTTTCCCGCATTGTTTTCAAGGGGCTTCTTCCCCACTTTCATGAAAACTCGGGATTGTATGGTGAAGGGTTAATATGTATACAAGACGTGAAATAACAGTTTAACATAACAGTTTCACGTTCACAATGATCTAAATAATGAATGATTGAAGGAATGGCAACGGTTCCCTGTCCAGTGAGGGTTTGTGTAGCTGGGATTTGCTACAAGTTACCTGGGGGTATTTATTTTTAGATCCATTCATAATTTTAAGCACTGCTGTGTAGGAATCAGTGATATGAGCCTGATTTGCATATGTCACTTAATTTACATATAAGCAAACATCATGTACCTTATCAATGACATCTTGTACAGTCTATTACTTTGTAAGTAGACATGTTAAAATCGGGATGGAAGAGATTCTGTGCTTTTTGTCAAAATATTCATATATGACAGAATTAAGATTCCTAACAGTAATAAATTATTTTCTGTGAGGCAGTATTTGGCTACTGTGGGGTTTTTTGTTTACACTGAGTCTGGCTCAGTCTGGATGCCTATAGACTAGCTTCGCTAGTCTAAAAATGGAAATAGGACTTCTATTTCACAAAAAAGAAGGGACAAAACCTCTAAAAGCCAACAACATTTTCAAAGCATTACTTCTTGCAGATCGAGAAAACATGGAAACGTTTTATAATGAGCTAACCTTTACCAAACAACGACATGCTTCAACAACCCCCCTGGAGAAGAAAGTTTTTTAAAAAAAGAGAAAATTCTGGTTACCACAATGTTTTATTTCCTTTTGAGCTTTTAGAGATATTCTACCTTCTTTTTAAGATACCATTACTTGAACCACATTCCATGCATCGCCTGCAAATGCTTCTAAATTAGACAAGTCCAACAGGAAATCGTTTAGTAAAAGGTGCTCAACTAAGCTGAAGTTGGAATTTTAAAAGGACATAAATGCAGTTTAAAATATCTTCCTCATCATAAAGTAATGTCTTAACTTCTACTGCTTTTTAGCTCCACTGGCCGAAGGCCAGAGAGCTATTGTCATGGCGTTGTGTCCGTCGTGCGTCCGTCCGTCCGTCCGTTCGTCCGTGCGTGCGTCCGTAAACTTTTTCTTTAAAAAACTTCTCCTCAGAAACTATTGACTGGATTTTTACCAAATTTCACAGGAATGTTCCTTTGGTGGTCCTCTTTCAAATTCCTTCAAATAATTGTGTTCCATGAAGAATTCTGGTTGCCATGGCAACCAAAGTAAAAAACCTTTAAAAATCTCCTCCCAAACCGCTATTTGGATAGCATTATTATTTTGCAGGAATGTTCCTTAGATACAGGTTTACAGAATTCCTTAAAAAAAAAAAGATCTGTCAAAAAACATGGCTTTTATGGGAGACACATTTTCCTTTTATGGTATAAAGTAAAATCTTTGAAAAATTTCTTCTCTAAAACTATTCATTGGATTTCATTGTTGTTTTGCAGGTAAGTTCCTATGGTGGTTGTCTACCAAATTGTTTCTTCAGTGAGCTAAAATGCAGGATTGAATGATAATTGTTAAAAACTTCCTTTCGCCATTATAGAAATATCAGGCCTGTGGAGCGATACAGGCGCTCAAGCGCCTCTAGTTTTTTTATTTCTTCTTGTTAAATTAAAGTTTTATTTTCAATTCTCCTGCTTCATTGGTGCATTAAAGGGAGGTATTCAGATTTTTTTTGTCTTTTTTCCTTGTTTTTCATTGTTTTGAAATAGCATCTGATCTGTATAAAAAAGAGTGACAACTGCTAAACAGTATTTAGTCATTATGTAGCTGAACACATTTTTATTCATAGATTTCTGAAAGCAACATACAAAAAAACCTATATACAATCCCCCGTAACAAAACTTATAGTTTACGAACAAGTTCATTTGGGTATGAACTAAACTTTTATACAGAGAGACTTCTGCTTACGGTAGTGACATCACCTTGATTTTCAGTTACTTTTGATGTGAAATAGAATGAGCTTTGTATATAAAGTTTACAGTTTACAGTTACAAGTAATGATTTCTGCATAAAAAATGCAACTGAAAAATATTATTCTCCTTAACTAAGCTACAAAAGAAAGAGACAGCCTAATCTCTGAGTTTCCAGTGCTTTAGATTAAGATCATCTTGTATACTTAAAATGAGTATAGTATCTGAAACTGAACCTAGTAACTTTCTATATAAATAGTCTAACTCAAATGACTTAGTTATGATGTTATTGTATTCATCATACACAAAATAATGCAATGTTCATTGCTCAGTCACCTATATAGTTGCAAGTTACCTTTAAGTTCAGTATTTTTTAAAGTTTTAACCCTTCAACAAAGAGTAACCCGTATCCACAGCCTTAGGGGAGAAGGCTTGAAACATGGGAAAATGGAAAATGTTAGCCACAAAGTTTTCTGCTCTTTCAATCATACACAAAACTTGCCACTTGAGACACATCATACCTGTCGTCTCAAAAAGTGATCCAATTGAACATGTCTGGAGTTTATTGTCTGGTAAAAAATTAAAGGCACATGTACCTTGATTTTGTGCTAGATCTTGTCAGCACTTTGATTTTTAAATACCCCCCCCTCCTTTAGAAGTAGAACAAGTCCCATATCTACAGAAGCAATTAGACTCATACACAGTCAATCATTGTAATTCTGCTGCAGATGAAAGGGCTCATCTCACCATGTTCAGCAACCATTCTAAGCTTTACCAGCTAAAAATTTAGACACATCTATATTAAAAGCATTTGCAACTGACAGATTTTAAGTGGCTCAATGGACAGGATTAGTCTGTAAAAGGGTAGGAAACTTTGCAGAATAGGAGAAAATGCCATCATTTCTCCTTTTTATTTTTGGACCAAAATTTTTCATTAGCCCTCTTTACCGGTGTTCATAAAAATATGGGGCCACTTGGTGACCACAAAATAAGTGAAGGAAACATTTTAATCTTTCCATCTCTGCACAGACAATCTTATTCAAATAACTAAATTATGATTTTATCAGTGACTTCATTATACAAGAAAAGCAATGGTCATCATGCAGTCATCCTTTTACAAAAGCCTTTACCATTCAGTTCAGTATGAATTGTAGTTTTATTGGCAAATGGGTTACAGTTTTGACAATGACTATGTGGAAAAGCAACCAGTGGCTTGGCAGGAATATTGTATAAAATAGAGATCAAAGAAACTCCAGGGAAGCATGGATAGGTGTACTTGCTGCTGAGATATAATTGAAATAATGTTGAAAAAGGCGTGAAACACCATACAAAGAAATAAACTCATCAGACTCTGATTTCAGTTGTGTCAGTACCTTGATTTTAAATTGCTTTTGATGAGAAATGACCAGAACATGGAAAATGAAGTAAAGAGTTGAACCTATTGATTTCTGCAGAGACAATCTAACTACAAATGACTAAATGTGATGTTATCAAAGTATTCATTATACAAAATAAATGAAATGGTTATCACAGTCAGTCACCCTTTCACCCTTCACCATACAAGCTTGTGTTTTAATGTCCCTGAAAAAGAAGGTGTTTGAAAGCATTGAGGAAAAAGGAGAAAATGCTGGTTAACAGCATTTTCTCCTTTTCCCATAATGCTTTCTACCCTTACAAAGCCACATTTCCGTACTACGTAAAGCATCCTTTTATTCATTATCTACTAATGGTTTCAATTTAGACAAGTCTACATACAGTACAATTTTGTGGTTTTATTTTGTAATGGGCAAGAGTGAACCATAATCAGGTCTTCTTCAGATTAAAAATCATGTATTGACCAAATGATGGAGTTTCCCTCTGAATGATTAAAACGATCGTAGGAAAAAGAACAAGAGGGCCATGATGGCCCTGTATCGCTCCACTGGCTATTAAGTCAATCATGTATCACTGCAGCTTGATAATCAAGGGAGGTAAATAGTAACGAACTTTATCTTTCATAAAGAGTTATTTCCCTTGATTAATGTTTAAATTGAAGTGACAATATTTTGAAGCCCATGTTAAACTTGCGATCCCTGGAATGAAGGCAATTTTGACCCCAGACCTACAATATGAAACTAGAATGTGTGGTTATAAACAAAAAGATTTTTTAATCTTGCCCAATAAAAAGTCATGTAAAACAAGTTTGCTGAATAAAAGGCCCTGTAAAATATGTGATCCATGACACAGGTTTATCAAGTTTTCACTATAAAAGCCAATGTAAAACTTGTGACCCCTGGTGTGGAGTCAAACTTGACCCCCAAAGTTAAAATTTGGGCCCTCTTGGTAGAGGCCCATTATATAAAGTTACATGCAAAATTTGGTAGCCCTCGGCCTAAATATGGCTATGTACAAGTAGATTATTAAAGTTTCCTTATATAAGACCATGTAGAACTTGTGACCCCCTGGGGTGGGGCTACATTTGACCCCCTGGGCTATAATTTGGGCACCCTTGATAGAGACCCCCTAGATAAAGCTAAATGCAAAATTTGATAGCCCTAGCCCTTATAGCTAGATGCGAAAGATTTTCCTATATAAGCCCGCCCATGTAAAACATGTTACCCCCCGGAGCGAAGTCAAATTTGACCCTCGGCTATAATTTGGACACCCTTGGTACAGGTCCACTAGATAAAGCTACATGCCAAATTTGGTCGCCCTAGGCCCCATGGCTAGGTAAAAGAAGAATTTTAAAGTTCTCCCTATATAAGCCCATGTAAAACTTGTTATATAAGCCCATGTAAAACTTGTTACCCCCGGGCAGGGCCTAATTTGACCCCAGGGCTATAATTTGAACAATCTTGGCAGAGGTCCACTAGATAAAGCTACATGCCAAATTTGGTAGCTCTAGGCCCTATGGCTAGGTAGAAGAGGAATTTTAAAGTTCTCCCTAAATAAGCCCATGTATAACTTGTGACCCCCGGGGCGGGGCCAATTTTGACCCCAGGGCTATAAATTGAAGAAACTTGGTAGAGGTCCACTAGATAAAGCTACATGCCAAATTTGGTAGCCCTTGGCCTTACGGTTTCAGACAAGAAGATTTTCAAAGATTTTCAAAATTTTTCAGTTTTGTTGCCATGGCAACCAGAGTTTTTGAAGGAATTAAATTCTTTCAAGAAATTCTGAAGAGGACCATGGCAGGATCATTTCTGTGAAGTTTCATCAAAATTGGATGGGTAGTTTCAGAGAAGAAGACGTTTTAAAAAAAAGTTAACGCACGGACGGACGGACGGACGCACGACGGACAACAGGCCATGACATAAGCCCGCTGGCCTTCGGCCAGTGGAGCTAAAAAACCCACTCATCAGCATTTTTTGCTTTTCTTGCAATATTTTTAAAAGGCCTCTTCCTTGGCATCATTTAAAACAGGTAAAGGGTTAGAGGCAAGTTAGATATAATCAGGACGTAGATTCATTGAGAAAGCCTTAATCTGATATGCCCCATTGAAGTGTACAGGATTGGACGGAACAGATAAACCAATGTATGATAGTTCCGAGAAAACAAAAAAAAAATGGGCTAAAACAATTGTAATAGGTAATTTCTCTGTTTTCAGAAATGTTTTTACGTATATTCATGCTGTCGATGCACCACAAAACAACATAACGTTATTCATACATTCTTGATGTTGCTTACCTTGAATTTTTTGCACATGAATTTTTAGCAGCTCATTTGAGAATCATTTCAGAAGGCAATTATTTACCAAACAATCTCTTGTTACCCTAGGGAAGAAGGTCTTTGACAACAATGTGAGGAGAGGAGAAAATGCTGGTTATCAGCATTTTATCCTATTCCCATCATGTTTTCTACACTATAAAAGACACATCAATCATTTCAGTCACATTTTAACTACTTAATAAATAAATTTCATTTTCTCTATGGCTACAAATACAGTTCTGCTACAAAATCATAATCTAGAGTGGACAGTGTAGATCAAAGATCAGATTGCACGTTCTGTGCAGTCTGATCTTGGTCTACACTGTCCACAAAAGCTTTTGGTATTGTCTATAGTATGGAAAGAGTTAAATTGTCAGATGCTTTCAATATAAGCAAGTCCACAGTTTTGTCATATGATAATGAGTACAGGGTGTAAGGAAAGAAGATTGAATTTAAAAGACAAAAGCGACAAACCCAGTCTTCCTAAGACACCTTGTACTACCATTATTTTACACCCCTGTCAAATATGTAATTTCACTAAGTAAAATTTATGATACCTAAAGCACTTATTTCTTAGAAACTTTTCACAGATTTTCCCCTATTTTATATATCGATCCTTTACTAAAGAATGCCGTTATGTTTATCAGCATGAGGAAGGATGTTTTAGAAACTAGAACATATTGCAGGCTAAATAAATATCCACATTCTCCTCCCCGTACCTGACCTTTTGCCTTGTGTGGACAACAAAAAATATTTATGGGCCAAAACTCCTATTTATTTTATGGTATTTAACCCTCTTTTCAACATCATTTTAATTAAAACACAGAAACCAGTGCAACTATCCATGCTTTCTTGGAATTTCTTTAGCTAGTACTTTGAGAAAAAATTCTGTAGAAGCCACTGGCTGCTTTCCCACATGAACATTGCCAAAACAATGTTCAGTGGACAGAGAGGGATGAATCTTGACTAAGGCTGTTTTCGTCTTGCAGCAGACCACTTTTCGAGAAATTTTTATTGTAAAAGGAGAAACTGCTCACTGTTTCACTCAGCAGCCTTCATCACCATCATTTATAGGCCTTCTCAAAATTCAGTTTCATTACCATAGTTGAAGACACCAAAACTATGTTAAACCTAACCCTTTACCAAACGACACAATTTTAAACTGGTCCAAATTGAGAGCACCTGCAGACGACAAAATAAACGTAACTAAAAAATTGAAATTTTTTCCAGCAGGGTAGAAAACATTGTGGGAAAAGGAGAAAATGCTGGTTACCAGCATTTTCTCCTTTTCCCGCAATGTTTTCAAAAGGCTTCTATCTCAGGGTCGTAAAAACCAGGGAATGTTTGGTAAAGAGTTAACCCTTTACCAAAACCGTACAATCTTAGACCAGTTTTACATTTGAAGCATTTACATAATTATAACAAAATAAGAGTGGCTCAAAATGAGGGGCTTTAACTCTGAAAAGCAACATTTTCGCCATTTCCCACAATGTTTTCAAAAGGCTTCATCCACAGGGTCGTTAAAACCCTGATTGTGCGGTAAAGGGTTAAAGTGCCTTTCACAAACACATTTGCCTTTGAAGCAAGTGACTGCACAAAATTTACAGTTAGATATTTATTCCATACTGTTGGCCTTGATAAAAAAATTCTGGACCAATGCAACCTTGAAAACTGTACTTATTTAATTCCCGTTTTTATTGATTGATTGATTGATTGATTGTATGGTGTTCAACACCGTTTTCAACATTATTTCAGTTATATCGCGGCGACCAGTGAACCTATCCATGCGTTCCTGGAGTCTCTTTTACCAGTACTTCGCACAATTTTCTTTCCAAGCCACTGGCTGCTTTCCCACATAATCATCATCAAAACAATGGTCAGCGGTGGGAGAGGAATGAATCCTGTCACAGTGACTATCATCAATCCTTGGAAAGAAATTTCCTGAGCCAGGGGTCGTAGGCGGGGATCAAACCCTGGACCCCATGTTCTCAAGTCTTGCGCGCTACGGACTGAGCTACCGGGGCTTGGGTCCGACTTTTATACTGAAAATGTCCTTTGGATTTTTCATGGGCTCAAAGGGCGTGTCCTGAAAACTCCTTTCCCGTCTACAATTGCCTTTGCAGCCTGTGTAGATCAAGATCAGGCTCCACAAAACAGTCATGTTGTCTGATCTCTGATCAACTCTGGTTACTTTTCTGCCCTTCAACCCTTTTCCAAACAAACCCATTTTTTAACGACCCTGGTGATCAGGCATTTGAAAACATTGTGGTAAAAAAAGAAAATGCTGGTAACCAGCATTTTCTCCTTTTCCCACAGTGTTTCTTACCCTATAGGAGAACTTAAGCTTATCATACAACTTCTGAATTTGTCAGTTTTTTTTTTAACTTAGGAGAGGCTAAAAATTATCATTTGGGAAAAGGTTAAGAGCAAATACTGGGATCATCTTTTCTGAATTTCTGCAGTCCATATCAGTATGTCAGTATTTGAATCCTAAAAGTGCTGCTCAGATGGAAGTGTCTTTGAGGCTAAGCAATGCCAAGCCAGTGCCAAGCCATTTCCTCGTAATTGTGAAAACCAAAAGAACACAAGATAAGTGAGCTGTCACCATAAATAACATCATGCAGTCTGATCCTAGCTTTAGCCTGTGCCATTTGTTAATATACTCCAGCCATTCATAAGAAGGCTGGATAACTCTTTACAAAGTGGCAAAAAATTGGAGTCGTAAAATTTGGAAGCATTTTTGCATCCAACAATGTAAGAGTGGCTAAAATTATGAGATTTGGCTAAAAAGAGCAAAAAAACTTGTAGGAAAAGGACAAAATGCTAAAATGTTGGTAACCAGCATTTTCTCTTTTTTCCACAATGTTTTCAAAAACCTTCTTTCTCAGGGTCTTTAAAATACAGGATTGTGTGGTAAAGGATTTCGACCTCCAGATTGCAAACTTTTGGTTCTTGGCCAGAATGTCTCAGCATTGCAGACAGTGTAGATCAAAATATATGCTGCATATTTTATGCAGTTTGATCTTGATCTGCACTGGCATCAAATACTTTAGCAGGGGCTGAGGACATGAAGCCCCCCTGAATACTAAATATAAGTTATACAGAAATTCTCGACCCAGAAAAGAAGAAAGGCAATTTTGTGTGTGTGTGTGTGTGTGTGTGTGTGTGTTTTTTTTTCTTCATAATTGTATATCAAAGATCAGACTGCACATGTTGTACTGTCTAATCTTGACCTACACTGGCTTTAACACAGTTGCAAGCAAGTCAGATCATAATGTAAGGTCCAATGTTGATGTTCAATTGCCACAAAAGACAGAAGTTATAAGAAGCACTATAGGAGTGAATTGAGTATTAGAAATAACATCCAGGCAAAAGCTAATAGATCAAGTTAACTCCTTGCCACACAATCCCAACTTTTAACAATCCTGAGAAAGAAAGCTTTTGAAAACATTGTAGGAAAAGAAGAAAATGCTGGTAACCAGCATTTTCTCCTTTTCCCACAATGTTTTCTACCCTTCCCAACTCAAATTTCAATTTTTGAGTCACATTTATTTTGTCGTTGGCAAATGCTTTCAATTTGGACCAGTCCAAAATTTTGTCGTCTGGTAAAGAATTAAACCTTTACCACACAACCCCAATTCTGAAGACCCTAGAGAAGACAGCTTTTGAAAACACTGTGGGAAAAGGAGAGAATACTGGTGACCAGCATTTTCTTTTTTTCTGGCAATGCTTTCTATCCTTTAAGAGACAATTCTAATTGCTTTTAAATGCTTTCAATATGCACAGGTCTAAAATTTTGTTGTGTCGGAAAGGGTTAAAGCCGCGGGTGTTTGAGGCTATATTTGGAATGCTCTTTTCTCGAATAAATTCTTCGTTCTTGATTTATGACGTATCAGAGCTTTTTACTCTTATGGACTTGGTTTCAGGGGGAAAGAAATAATGGCCTTAAATTGTATGAGGGCCTGGGGAAGTGTTTAATCAATTACGCCAAAGAATATGCCAAAAATTCCTTCCGCCTCGGATTTAGAGGACTAATGAGAGTATCAGAAAAAAGTGGGTCTTATCTTTTTTTTCAGAATATTTTTACTTCATGATGAAGGAAGAATCTAAGGAGGCCCAGTGTTTACTAACCCACAAAATTTAAAATAAATACAAACTGAAAGCATCTGCAGACGTCAAATTAAATGTGGGTCAAATGTTGGGACAGTATTCTTGAGAGTAAGACAAATATGAACAAGTCCAGTTTTTGCAGTTTGGTAATGAGTATCCACATACTATACCAAAATGCATTATCTTATTCTACAATTAGAAAGTAACACAACTTCTGATTGCCTTAATCAAATGGTTCAGCCAATCAGAAATTGTGTTACTTTAAAATTTAGTGCATTCATGAGAATTAGACTACAGATGATATTATGAATGGTTATTGAATGTGGGTGCAGGGCATGTATTCCAGTGTTTCCGCCAGAGTGAGTTTCTTGCGTTTTTCAGGTAATGATTTCTTTGTTGACACAGTAAAAATTTACTGTGTGCGTTTTTTCTGACGTGATCAAAAATTATCAGTTCAATCAAAATAATAGTTTACAAAGCAAAGCACACCACGACTTTGAGCATAACAACTTTGGGCAAAAGATGATCCATATGTGGAGATTGAAGATTTCTTCAGCTATGATTCTTTACATCTAGAGTTTATGTTACGGCATCCAGTTCTGAAACTGATTTTTATGGTGGTTACCTATGAATATCTGCCTGTACTGCATAAAATAAGGATTAAAGAACATATAATTGCTACACTGGCTTATTCCTGACGTATTCATGCATTTGAAGCTCTTTTTAGTAATAACTGAGTAGCTATAGGACGAATCCTTGTAAGTTACACTTGTAGTCACTTTGTACCATTTATCCATGTTTTGAATGTGTACGGTCTAGGTATTCTAGACGCTCTCCAAAACAGAATGGCAGACTAACCGAAAAAGAAAAATAGAATAGACTTGCAGAATTCTTTTCTATCCCTTCCACAAGTAAAGCCCCTGAAAATGTGAAAAAAAAAAAAGGAAAAAAAAAAGAAATGCAGCAAATATCCGGGTCTTGTCAGACCAAGAAAAAATTCCAAGTCCTAGTTGATTGAGTCGCAAGGAAAGGTCTCAAAACGTGAATTTAAGTAGCTATAAGTAGTATTATGTATGACCCCCAGAAATTAGGAATAGGGGTCATAAATGACCCTCAAAAATTTGAAGCTGGCAGAAACACTAGTATTCATAAATTATTCTTAACAATGCTCTCTGCCTACTTCCCAAACATGTTTCTGTAACTCATAGTAACACAATGTCTGATTGGCTAAAACAGATAGTTTAGCCAATCAGCAATGGTGTTATTATCTAAATTGAGAAATAGACTAAGTAAAGAATTTAGAGCAGGTGGTGAATACGGGCCCTTGAGCAAGCTGAAGAGGAATTTCAAAGGCTTCACAACAAAATCCTCTCCAACAAGAAGCCATATGATTGGGCTACACTGAGACTAAGTAACAGAAGTCTTATATCTGAAGATTTCTACCCCAATACTTCTTACGGAACTTTTATCACCCAATTTCAAATTCAATAAATTTACTCTACCAGTGAATCCCTAACCGTTCACCAAACAATTTCCTAGAAGACAGAAACTTTTGAAAACACGGTGACAAAAAGAGAAAAAGCTGGTGAAAAGTATTTTTTACTTAACCCCAAAAGTTTTCTATACTTTCAAAGACACATTCCCAAATAGGCTGCATAATGCAGTCTGCAAATGCTTTCAATATGGATGAGTCTGCAATTTCCTCTTCTGGCATTCACTTTAACCCTTTACCGTACAACTCCGAGTTTTAAAATGACCAAAAGAAAGAAAATTTTTGAAAATAGTGTGGGAAAAGGAGAAAATGCTAGTAACCAGGATATTCTACTTTTCCCACATTTTTTTCTATCCTGTCAGAGACATATCTAATAATTTGATCCACAAGATATTTATCTTTAGAGAATGCTTTCACCCTTAGACTGCTGAGCGCGACTCACTGACCTTTTGGGAACAGTGTAGATCAAGATCAGACTGCACAGAACGTGCAGTCTGATCTTTGATCAACACTGTCCGATAAAGACATATTTCACACACACACACACACCCCTAAAAAAAAATGCATTTGAAATAGCAAAATTTTGGTTTTTAATATCGACTTAAAACTTACTTTTTATTTATTTAGCAGGATAAGAGTTAAATTTGGGCAAGTCTAAAATTTTGTCAAGTAAGTAGTAAAGACTTCCACATATTCAAGGATTACAAAAGGAAAACATAGTAGCAAATGAAAAAATCCAAGTATGAATATAAACAAAGGGAAATAACTCAAAAATTAAGTAAGCAAGAGTTATGATTCCTGTGCACTGCACTCCCCCTTGATAAGATCTATCCACCCATGAAGTTTCATAACCTTAGCTAGTATAGTCTTGGAGATATGCTCCAGACAAAATTCAAGTATGAAAAACAACAAAGGGCAATAACTCAAAAATTAAGCAAGCGAGAATTATGATTCCTGTGCACTGCACTACGCCTTGATGAGATCTATCCACCCATGAAATTTCATAACCGTAGCTAGCATAGTTTTGGAGATATGCTCCGGACAAAGAATGGGGATGCCGTCCGCCCGCCCGCCACGGGTGATCCCATAATACGTCCCGTCTTCAACGGGCGTATAAAAAGGAGTATGGAAAAAAGAAAAAAAGTCTGTGAAATGAATCAGAAGAGAACAGTTCAGCACTTGCCAATTAACCCTTTGCAAAACAGTCTTGGATTGAGGAAAAAGACTTAAAAGCGTTGTGGAAAGAGGAGAAAACGCTGGTAACTGACATTTTCTCCTTTTCTTACAATGTTTTTACTCTTTCAGATACAAATCTCCTCATTTGAGACACAATCAAAGTGTCCTAAGCTTTGACTTTTTGACAATTCTAATATATTAATGACTGGTAAAGAGTTAACCCTTTACCAAACAAGCTCCATATTTAACAACACTGAAGAAAAAGACCTTTGAAACACTGGAAAAAAAAGAGAAAATGTTGGCAACCAGCATTTTCTCCCTTTTCGACACTGTTGACTGTTTCAAAGACAAAGCCCATCATTTGCTTCTTTCGTTTTGTGTATGCAAATGCTTTCAACATAGAGAAGTCTAACATTTTATATTAACCCTTACTACACAATTCGAAGTTTTAACAACCATGAAGAAGAAAGCTCAGAAAACATTGTTGGAAGAGGAAAAAATGTTGGTAACAAGCATTTTCTCTTTTTTCCCACAATTTTTATATTTTTTTTCTTTTGAAAGACAAATATCATCATTTTACCCACATTCTGTCATCTGCAATAATGTGCCTGGGCATTCCGCGCACTCTGACCTGTGTTGAAACTTTTTACTTTTAGTAAATTTTTCAGATATCAAAGGGCCATTCTACCTTATGATTCAGTTAGTCGCTGGACAAAATGGATTTTACGCATCCACAATCATGTGATGATTTGCTTGGTATAATGCATCACAGAGATGCATTTTACCCCCTTTTGTCAGAGCATGACTCATATATGGCATGCAACACGCGAAAAGGGGCATTCGGACATTTGCGTAAAGTGTCATCTCGGATCAGCCTGCGCGGACTGCGCAGGCTAATCCAAGACGGCACTTTACGACTACATTAGATTTTGTGCTATAGTAGACTTACGCAAAACAGAAAATTACATACAAACAGAAAGTGTTGTTTCGGATTAGCCTGCACGGAGCGCGCATGCTGATCCAAAACGACACTTTACACAAATGTCCGAATGCCCTTTTTCGCGTGTTGCAGGCCATATATAAGCCATGTTCTTTGAAAAGGGGGCTTAATGCATCTGGGAAAAGTATCGACCCAGGTCAGCCTGCGCAGTCCGCGCAGACTGACCTGGGCCGAAACTTTTCGCTATCGGTCAATTTTCTGTATGTCAAAGGACCAGTTTGCCTCATGATTAAGTCGATTGTTTAAAAAGTGGCTCTTTTGTATCCATAATTATGTGATGACTTGGGCTGGTATCATGTATCACGGAGATGCATTAAGCCCCCTTTTGCCAGAGCATGTCTTATATATATATAGCTTTGAAATTTCATGCTAAACTGAGTTGAGAACCAATAAAAATTTATAAGCACCAAACCTGGTAAGGATAATGAAGATGAACTTATTACAGCACTTGCCACTCCACACTGTCTGTGAAATCAATCAAAAGGAAAGAAATCTATCAAAAGAGAACCCCTGGGTTTATCGTCACCAACTTTTAATACCGTTCATACTCTGATTTGTTTGGTTAGTTCTTCACCAGTATGAAATTCATACGTTTGACTAGTCTAACTCATAACTCTTTAGTAGATGACAAAATTTTGGACTGGACTAGATTGAAAGCATTTACAGACGGCAAATTCAGTGTTGCTTAGACAGTAATTTCTGCATTTGACTGGGTAAAAAACATTGTGGGAAAAGGAGAAAATGCTGGTTACCAGCATTTTCTCCTTTTCCCACAATGTTTTCAAAAGGCATTTTCTATGGGGTTGTTAAAACTCGTGACAGTCTGGTAAATGTTTACGATGTCTGTATCCAGACCTTGAAGGATACAAAGATGGATGGATAAACAAACAGATGGTGGGAGCAACACTTGAAACAATGGAGTGATAAACCATTGAAATCAATAGGGGGTCTGATTCCCAAGATGGCTCTGCACTTTTTTAGCAGTGTAGGGAAATAACCATTGTCATTAGTGGACAATCAAAGTATACAATTATTCCCCCTGAATCTTACCAAACAGACGTGTATATATAGTTTGTTGTTGAGAAAAAATAAGAAATATCTTTAAAAAAGATAGACGGCATAAGAGATACTGGGATATGAACACTGAAACTCCTTTTTGGCTCAATATTAAGTAAAATGATGAAAATAACCTAGCAAGCAGTCGCCTTTTTCCTCACCATTTTTCATTTTGTTGAAAAGTAGTATTGGGTTATTTGGTGACGCTTATGAAAACATTAAATTTCAAAATAGAATGAGAAAAGAATCATTCTCTATTACTTTAATTCCCTGTTCGAGAATCAAGGGGTATAGATTAGCGATAGCAACACCTGTAACTAGCTGTTTCATAAATTTGCAAGCAAATATGGCAGCAGAGGCCTGCTGAATAAACATGTGCACATTTTTTACCAATCACAAATTACCATTTTATTCATTTTTTATCAGTACCAAGAAGATGATCAAAATCCACCACATTCAGCTACACCGAAAATGCAGAACAGCCTGTTGCATGAGGATGTTAAATCATTGATAGATTTACTTTAATGTAGCAAATAAACAAACTGTTATTTCAATGTTAACACATAAGAATCTACACATGTACATGCTGATACACTATAACTGGTTTATATTTCTAAACACAGTCAAGATACTCTTAAATTGGTTGACCTTGAAAAAATAAAAAGATTGTTTGCAGTATTGGAAAACATTGTTGTACAAAGACCTATTGCATGTAATGAGCAATTCATCCTTTCACAACAATATTTTTGTGTGTTTTCATGTATTAGACCATAATTCAGGATGAATATTTAATTCAACAAAGATGGTTTCAGAATCGTCACGTGCAAATTAATTTCAGGAAGTAAAAAGGTAAACCCTTTACCACACAATCCTGAGTTTTAATGATGTTGAGGAGGAAGCCTTCTGAAAACATTGTTGGAAAAGGAGAAAATGCTGGTAACCAGCATTTTCTCCTTTTCCAACAATGTTTTCTTACATTTCAGAGACAAATTTCAGAACATGAGTCAAATATAATTTGTCATCTGCAAAAGCTTTCGATTTTGACTAGTTTAAAATTTTGTTGTTTGCTAAAGAGTGAGGCAAAAGGCCAGTGAATCTTTTTTATGGTGAACCCCATCATTGTACAGACTCAGTGTTCTGCCAAGGATTTTGAAAAGTAGGGACAAATGTATCATTCATCCAGAAAAGTTTGAGACATTTTGAAAAATTTGGGGACAAAATTCAGTGGGCATAGAAATGGTTTAAAACTAAGAAATTGAAATTAGTTCCCCCATAATCATACTTGTTAATTTCTATGTTCTCTTTCACTAGCTAAATTATGGATTTAAATGCAACTAACACAGCTGATTCTTTCCCACAGAGACGGTCCCAACAGTTTTCTTAAAATCCCCTTGTAAACACTTGGCCATGACGGCTGATCTCGGATAGATCTTCTCTGCATGTTGTATATGTAAGAGTTGTAGGTCTGAAGTTAGATTTTTTTGGTCAGCGTTCTTTTTGCTTTTTTTTTTAAACACAGTTTACAACTCACAAAGTTGCCGTTGCGATAATATTTCAACGAAGAATATTCTTTAACTTAAAATTGTCGTACAGGTAATCTTTCGACAATCTTGATTGATTGGGAGAGGTATTGGCCATCAGAACATTATTGGACTTAGGGATCTCATTGTTGTTTGCTTTGGCTGACCACAGAAACTTTGGATGATAACTGGCTTTCTCGCCGTAGCGAAAAAACCATTTTCCGACTAAGAATGCAGAAGACACTACATCATGACAGTAAAGTACACAATAAATACTTGGCTGATGTTTTCAGTCTGTGTCCAATCAAATATTACTTTGCATATACCCATGAAAAACACTGAATTGTAATAGTTACTTGGCTGATTCTGTGATTTTTGATTTGCGACAGAAATCGCTTTTTACCGATTTCTTCTGCGACATTTTGAATTTCTTAGCAAGAAAATCGCAAATACGCGGCCTTAGCAGAACACTGCAGGCTTATTTTGACTATACATACTAGGACATAAATTTGAAAGAAAAGATATATTCAGTTTTCAGATGTATGGAAAATGATGTGGAAAAAGAGCATTTGCTTGCACCATGCAATGATAGCAATTCTTCCCTTGATTCTTCTCCAGTACTACATTGGTCCTGATTAAGGGGATTACTCTGATTTTATCCTTGATTTTCTTGCACTGAACAGCTATGTTCTTGAGATAATATTTCAAGTAAATCTAGCTAGACTGCTATACAAACTGACATATACGTGGTTCCTGACAATTAAGAACAGAACCTGATTTGAATTACATGCGCACCTTACAAATACATCATAAATCATTATATAATATTCATCGCAACATCCATAAGGGAACCAAGGATAAAAACAAAGGCATACAGGTGAAAGGACCTATCTGTTATTTGGTTACCTTTAGCCTTTACCTTGCAAGGAATATAATTTAATTTACAGGAATGGCCCCCATTGCTTGTTTCTGCAACATTTTTCCTAAGGTTTTTACTGCATGGGTGTACAAAGTCATATTAGTACAGTAATTCAAAGTTAAATTTCTCTACTAAAGGAAATTCCTTCTTTACCAGATGATCCCCTGGGCCCCGTTTTACTAAGGTACTTATGTACAAAATTTTCCTAAGTTTTACGTAACTATAGTATGGTGGCATATTTCTGCCACGAGATACAAGATAACTATCATGATTGTTTTAGAAAACTACTGTGATAAATCAGTTTCCTGGAAATCTTATCTAGATAAAATGAAAAGAAAAAATTTCCAGGAAACTTTGATTTATAGCAATAGTTTTCTAAAATAATCATGGTAGTTATCTTGTATCTCCTGGCAGAAATATGCCACCATACTATAGTTACGTTAAACTTACCAAAATTTTGTATGTAACTTCTTTAGTAAAACGAGGCCCTGGTTTATAGCCTTAAAGAAGGCTTTTTGAAACATTGTGAGAAAAGGTTACCAGTATTTTCTCTTTTTCCCAAAATGTTTTTTTAACACTTTATAAACCAACATCCATTATTTCAGCCATACTGAGTTTGTTGTCTGCAAATGCTTTAAATATGGAAAAATCTAGAGAGTTTCCTATCTGGTGAAGTTCAACAAAGATGATAAAAATGTGCAACTTTGGTCAGCACTTACTGATTTGAGATACTTCAACTCTGACAGACACTTTCTCTCCAGTTTCTGTGCCCCACTGATATGGTCCAAGGCTTTGCATTTCTCTATAGCTGTCTCTGCATATTCCACATACCTAAATAAGTTTGTTTAGCATTTAAATCTTTAACTCTTTACCACAAAATCCCAACAACCCTGAGGCTAGAGGCTTTTGAAAACATTGTGAGTATAGGAGAAAATGCTGGTAACCAGCATTTTCTCCTTTTCCCACAATATTTTCTAACCTTTCAAACTCCTATTATTTGAGATACATTTGTCATCTGCAAATGCTTTACATTTAAATGAGTCCAAAATTTTGTTGTTTGGTAAAGAGTTGACACAAAGTACAATGTTTTAAGGATCCTGAGGATTATGAAAATGTTTCGGGAAAAGGAGAAAATGCTGGTAAGCAGCATTTCCTCATTTTCTTTTAAAAAAAGTTGTCCAACCTGCGTAAGATCAATCCTATCAACTGAGCCACATTTGATTCATTTTCTGCAAGTACTTACTAAATGGATAGGTCTAAAACCTAATCATTAGGCAAAGAGGTAAAACAATTTTCATCAATAATTAAGTAATGATGTCACAGTGGCCTGGGCACCTTTGCATTTGTTACTAGAGGTTTATTGACAAATAGCAATTGCAAACTCTTTCCAAGTAATAATATTCCATCAAACATAAGGAAAGTCATGTGTTCCGAGTCGCAAGAGAAAAGACTCAAACCTTTGGAAGTGCACAGATCAAGACTGAAAGTAACAATAAAGGCAAAAAGTAAACAAAGCGGGTGTTAAAATGCATTTAGATTTATATCATACCATTTAAAAATATGGAAATAATTGTGAAGATGACAATCTTTCATTGTACCGTCAGTCCACGTGTTAGCCGCTGACAGAGAAATTAATTTCAAAACTAGGTTAAAACCTGCCAGGTAGCTGTGTCTTTTGTTTACTTTTTGCCTGATTTTAAAAATTCTTCTTTCTGCCAGCGACTAACACATGGTCTTAACACACAATAACAGACTTTCATCTTCACAATATTTTCCATACTTTTAAATGGTATGATCTAATTTAAATGTATTATGGCACCTGCTTTGATAGTTTGGCCTCTACTGGACCTTTAATGTGTTAATTCTATATCAATAACGAACTGTTAAAATCATTCTGTCTACAAACCTTTGTAATAACTGTCTGCTTTTCTCAGCATCTTCATTTAAATAGGTAGCCTCAGCCATCTGTAATCACTACCAAGAGAGGAAAACTTTAATTATAATCAAAGGACTCAAAGTCCTGAAAAGTGGATTTGTGGAATATATCAACTCTTTACCAAATGACCAAATTTTAGACTTGTCCAAATTCAAAGCATTTGCAGATGAAGAAACAAACTTAGTAAAAAATTTGAATTTGATTTTGGAAGGGTGGAAAACATTGTGGAATAAAGGAGAAAATGCTGGTTTCCAGAATTTTCTCCTTTTTCCACAATGTTTTCAAAAGCTTCCTTTCTCAGGGTTGTTAAAAGCCAGAATTGTGTGGTAGAGGGTTAAGCTATGATATGGTGTAATGAAAAATTAAACTTATCACATGTAATGTGTGTACATGTGTAATAAGTTAATGCAGGAAGCAAAGGAAAGGAAAGTGGACGTTGTTCTGCCAAGTGTGATGCACAGTACTTGTTATTTTAAGGAGTAGCAATTTGATCCATCAATTTGAAGTGGTTTTTTGCTGGTGTAAGATTTAGGACTTTATGTACAAATGTAGGACTGTATAATTATACAGTAGTGACAAAAACGAGGTCAAGGTGTACTAGCCAAAACTGAAAGTAGAGTGAGTAGAGCACAAGACTGTATGACAGTATATTTGGTTCAGGTCAAACCGATGACAAACTACAGACCAGCTATTCAAAACTGAAAGTGAGTGTTCATGCATTGTTATGGATGATGTATTTAGTTGCGGCCAGTATGATTACAGTGACCTGGGTCCGTATTCACCCACCATTCTTAAAGGTGGCCCTTCAGATTTTGGGACGAAAATTTTACAAAAATACAAAAAAATCATCCTTATACTCCCAAAGCCTTTTAATTTTTCATTCATAAAACCCCAGTAGTCGAAAACCGTCCGACAACAAGAGAAATTAGAGATTTACTACAGCCCAGGTCGACACCGACGGGAAACACGGTCTATTTTTACATGAGCAACTTGCTCATTTACATACCGGAAAATACACAGACGAAGCTTCAAACATAGCGTCCAAAGAAGACATTATAGTGGAAAATAATTACATGTTTGTTATGTTATGGAATTTAAGCGTCATTAGTCACGTGCCAGTCACTTGACATTCCCACAATGCTTTTTTGATTTTTGGCGCGAAATCTAAAAATACCTTAAGAGGCTACGTAGCCTTTTAAGGGAACACCATCAAAAAAAATTTTTTTTGCAATTTTATGAGTCTTAATTATTGATGATTTGTATTGTTTTTTCATATAAATTTCAGTGATATATATTTTTTTTAATTTGGTGAGATGTGAAAAATCTAAATACCTACCTTTAAGAGTATTCTTACTCTTATTCTTCAAGATTTTCTAAATTTGAAAGTAACACAACTTCTGATTGGCTAAGCCAAATGGTTTAGCCAATCAGAAGTTGTGTTACTTTCAAATTTAGAAAATTTTGGAAAATAAGACTAAGAATGTTCTTAAAAATAGTTGATGAATACCAACCCAAATTTGCCATACAAATCCGCTAAAAATGACTGCACAGCAACAAGAAAAAAATGTGTAAGTGATCATGTCTAGGGTAAACATTTTTGGTTTGCTTGCATTGGTTTTGAAGTTTTCTTTTAACCCTTTACCATAAAATCCTAAGTCTAAATGACCCTGAGAGCAAAAATAACTTTTGAAAACATTGTGGGAAAAGGAGAAAATCCTGGTAATTACCATTTTCTCTTTTTCTCACAATGTTTCCTTACGTTTCAAAGACAAATCTCAGTTGAGCAACATTTATCTTGGCCTCTCCCACTGCTTTCAATTTGGATCAGTCTAAAATTTTGTTTGGTAAAGAGTTAAAGTCACTATCCTGCATCCTTAACTCTTTACCAAACGACAAAACTTTAGACTGGTCCAAATTGAAAGCATTTGCAGACAACAGAATAAAAGTTACTGAAAATTTGAAATTTGTTTTGGGAAGGGTAGAAAACATTGTTGGAAAAGGAGAAAATGCTGGTTACCAGCATTTTCTCCTTTTCCAACAATGTTTTCAAAAGGCTTCTTTCTTAGGGTCGTTAAAAGTCGGGATTGTGTGGTAAAGGGTTAAACACTGCTGCTTAAAAAACTAAAAGTATTGCATTGAAAAAAAGGCACTGATGGGACATTTGTTAACTCTTGAACATCAGTGATTGTGATTCTCCTGCTCAATTGACCAGAAATATGAATTCATGCAATGTAATTAAACTAGAGCATCTCTTTGGAGTTTGACAGTACATAATTTAAGTTTCATGACTATGGAAAGTCCTTTTTGCTGGAACTCCTATCCATTAATGAGAAGAGAACATGCTGTGAATCATACCACCATAAATCATTTGTTGATCCAAGCATTTCAGCTACTAATCCTATTTATAACCCAAATGTATGTTATTTTTCATTTGACAGTCATCTTGTATGTCAGGTCTTATTGTACCCGTCATAGTTTCCTTTAGCAGACTCTTGACATCCAATTTCGTTTCAGTTTGAATAACAAATTTGAATATTTTCATTAGAATTTCTTCAATAATAAATTATACATCAGAAGTAAGACTAAAATCTAATTTCTTGATTAATAAAAGTTAATCTTACAAAACTTGCCCACTTACGAGCTAAATCTATTCCTATTCTACAACTATCTGTTTCGCTATGACCTGCCATGAAATATATGCAAAAGTCTCTCATGAAACACTAAATCCAACATATGATATCTTTTTTAAAAACAAAATTTTGTTCTGAACAGTCTAATTTGATTTTTAAAACAGATTTTACCGAACAAATTCAGGTTTGAAACTGTCTACATGATGATTATGAAACATAGCTGCAGCACAGTCTGCAATTCAACATTATAGTGTTTTTCATAGCTTTTTGATAAAACTATGAGATAATCTGGCCATTTTTTAGCAAGACAGCGGCTAAATATTTTCAAACAAAACTGGCCTTAAAGGTTTTCAAAGTTCTTTTACATAATGCAGGTTTTCCAGAGAAATTGGTTGCTTCACAGAACTAAATGGGACCTGTTCAGAACTTGCATGCAAAAGGAAAATAAAATGTGAAATGTCCAAAAGATATATGTTGAAGGTTAAGCTGGCATGTAGACGTGCGTCAAAATTCTTTTACTAAATTTGAGCATGATTCAATCACTTCTTTCAGAACCATTTTCAAACTTGTTCATGGCCATTAGTTAAACAAACACGCTGAAATGATCCTGTTTTTTAGCTCACTTAACAATTACAACTCAATCCAGTGTTTCAATGACTAAGAGGAAAAATGCTTTTCAAACAGTGAGAAAAGGAGAAAATGCTGGTAACCCAGTGTTCCCACTCACCTTTGTTTTTGGGAGTGCATGCACTCCCTGGGGTGAAATTTTGGGAGTGCATGAGAAATTCTAGGAGTGCACTTAAACCATGATGCCTTTATGCCAGTCAAAGTAAACTAATTTTACCCTTTTCCAAGATATGGCATCTTGGACTTCGCAAATTGTACAGCTTCTTGGGAGGAAAAGTGAGGGTCAGGTGTATTGATAGTATGCTTTTGAGACAAAGTAGAAATCATTATTGGAAAAGAGGACATTGCTCATTACAAGCAACTACTTTTTTCATATTGTTTTCAACAGCAGATGACAGCAGAGTGAGACTCATCAAAAGTTGATGGTCGGTAGCTTTGTCAGCTTCTGATGCAGACCATTTTCCAAACCCCTACTCCAAAGACGTTTTGGGGACATTTTTCCTGGAAGAAACACAATGATGTAAGCAAGCCTGTTTTACATGACAATGTGGTATACGTTGTGGTTATTGATTGGTTGTTTGAAGTAAGAGAAAGCAGTCACAAGGTACGTTTCAATAGCAATCAACGGAGCATCAGTTTATTACTCCTTGTAAAAAAAGCTCGTATAAACAGTGGTGAGGGTCCACTCGCATTTTCTATCAGCAATTACTTAACGATTTATATCGATTAAGGTAACAACTTTTTATAAAGTAGATCTACTAGGTCTATGACTATTTTAGGTATTCAAAATCTGCACTTGCATGCTCGTCCAGTTGAGATTTTTGTGCATGATTTTTTTTTCCAGAGTGTGAATTGCACACATTATGCGTGTGAACGTTAATATTTGTAACCATTATTTACTCCATTCATCAATGCTTCATCAATTTTTCCTTTCTCTGCTTTGTTCTCTGTAACAATAATTACACATTCCAGCATTTAAGCCATAATTAGTTTGCAATCTGCTAATCTTACCCTCAGGTCTAAAATAATTGCCCAATATTATAGTGTGCATAAACAAGGAAAAGAAGTGAAAGGAACTTTAAAACTGATTAATAAAACTGCTTGTTTCAGAGTTTGAGAGCACTTATGCATACTGGGTCATTAAAGACTTACAATTGTTTTATTTTCTTGTTGATCTTGTCATAATATTACACATCTATATGAATTTATCTGTTTATTTAAGATGTTTAAATTTATTGCAAACTGTCTTTCTTATTTCCATTTAGATTAAGATTATTAGTGAATTATTTATCTGGATTGACTATTTATGAAGCAATTTCTGTTGAAAAATTATGAATAGGTGTCGTGTCTTTCACATGTATGTGTATGTTTTAGTTCATGTTTGATATTTGACAATGCCTGAGTTTTGTTGTTTTTGCATGTAAGTTGTCAGCTGAGTGTCAGCACGCCATAATAGTCTCAATAATGAGACGCTACGGTGATTTTTTTTCATATTTGGACATTTATTGTGCACCGTACTGTCTCAAGTCCATCATAAATTTTCCAGTAGCAAAGACAGAGCGCTATCATGACTTTCTGTTTCGTCAGTTTATTCTGTATTGCAGCGAAATGCAATTAACTTTCAGTACCAAACGTGACCAAAGGCAAATTACTAAACCTTAAGAGCTTGTAGAAGTCACTTATATCATGTAAATCTCAGAAAAGAACTGACGAAATCTATAGTGTGTGGCGGCCATTTTGTGTTTTCGGCAAGGTAAATTACTTGAGTAACAGATGAAATGAACTGTTTTTTCTTATGTTCAGCATTTAAATTGAAATATTTGTACTTCAAATGAAGGATTATTGAATACGCAAGCAACAGGTATAATCAAATCCTAGTTTTGTGCTCTATTTGTGAAATTATGAGAGTTCAAACTTGCGCACAAAATCTGTGTGGAGATTTCAAGTGTTTTTGTCATGATCGTCTCTGTACCCAGAGGCATCCAGTCAAAAAGTAACATTTTTTGGGGGGACAGTTATCTGTACTACATGCCATAACATCTGATATAATTATGTGAGCAGTGGTAGGAAAGGATATGCTGAAACAGTTTAGGTCAGCTCTTTACACAACATCAATAAATTATTTGCACAATGAAATATTCAAATGAGTTTTTGGTCTGGACTTCAGCTGAGGCTCTTGTCAAGTGATGACTGGGGTTAGGTTAAAAAAAAAATATCACGTTCGGTAAAAATGTAGGGTAAATTGATTTCAGGTCGAGTGTAAAACATGATGGATAGTGATACTTCAGGTTGGTGTATTTCACACCTTTACCTGGCTTTCGTAGCTAACACCTACCTGTCTCTATCTATCTGCGTTCGGTCGAATTTTCCACTACTCTACTCAGTAGTCCTAGGTCCGAATCTTCTGACATCCTGCAATATCTGAATGTTGTCATTATGAAAGCAGTAGATATGCTTTTTCACTTTTATTTTTTCATTTGTTTAAATTCATGAAGATCGACTTACCTAAATTAACTACACAAAATTAGCCAAATAACCTTTTCACTGTCTTTCTCAACATTTCGTCGTTATTTTTCATCATGGTGAAAGAACGTTTGACAAATTTATCATAAAGCATCGTATTGATATCGATGATAATATGTACCCAAACATTTTAATTAACAGAAAGGATAACGTTTAAGCTCAAGCATAGGAATCAGAGGAAAGTCGAATAGTAGGGACCAGCTTTAACATTTGTATGGTACAGAAAGGAGCCTTCTGTATAGAAAAATGTCCAAAAATCAGATTGCTTGCTCATACTTAAGGTAACCTTATTTTGAAAACGAATTTGCCAACTTTTGTTCTAGTTTTACAATACATTTTTTTCTTCCAGGAACTTGAACTTCGACAGATTCCATGGAAAAAATAATCAGACTCTTGATAATATCCATACTTTAAGCTTTACATGGTATTAATTAACTTCGTCTGTAAAGGAAATCAAGGGAGAAAAGTGTGCCCGACGTGGGACTCGAACCCACGACCCCCGGAACACTTGTACCGCAGCCGGGCAGCCGCTGGTCGTGAGTCCACCCAACATCAACTACAACACTCCTCCCCCTCCTAATTTTCCGGGAGTCACCAACTCACCCTAGTCCCCACGGACCGCCGGTGTCGCCTACCCGCGCTCACCAATTGACCTCGTCGCTAATGAAGTAAAACAAGGGAAAAAAGTCCGCCCGACGTGGGACTCGAACCCACGACCCCCGGTTCTAGCTCTACCAACTGAGCTAGCTGGGCATCTGGTCATGAGTCCACCCAACGTCAACCACAGCATCTGTAATTTGATCCCCGGATTATTTGCATTTGCCAGCTAGTGGGCCTTTAAATTCACATGTCTACCCAATTACTGTGTCTGTTTTATAATTATATGACTGATTGGTTAGATATATGAAATTAACCCGGAAATTCTGAAGAAGTTTTGACAATTGGACTCTTTGACAGAAACCCGTTATTGACATATAGCCAACTTTCACGGAATGGCTTATCAGCAGTCTCGCATATCAACAAATCAATAGAAATACGGAATATTACTACAGTCTTTATTTCTGCGTAGTCGTATCATGTCCAGTTGCTTGTGTAAAGTGGTGCATATTTGGATGAGACCAAAGGTCGAATCCGATGTGCACCTCTTTATACGCACAACGAGACATGATTCGACCTCGCAGAAATGCAAACTGTTGTAATGTATTCCTTATATTATATTCCCCACCACCACAACTGTAAAGAAACATCACAGAATCAATACAAATAACCAAAATATCAGAGAACTAAATTTTATTGTACATACATGTTTATGTCCAATATTTATGAATGACGGATGAATATACATAGATAACGGTAAGTCTGATCTTCGAAGAATATGACATGAGCTAACAACTGCAAAGATCATGCGTTTAATCAAAGCGCTGACGCACTGAAGACAGCGGGTTTACGACTCTTGTAAAAAATTAACAGAAATGCTTTTGAATCATGTGTATGTCTCAATGTATTCCTTCAAAAGATGTTAGAATTAGACCAAATGACAACTTTGGTACGGCTCAGAACTACGACGTTTCACAACCTACCGAGACGGACAAAGAAAGATAGCACTAAAAACTAATACCGAAAATAGTTGGATCAAATACAAACAACTTCGTAACAAAGTGAACGATTTAAAGAAATTTGCCCCCCCAAAAAAAACCTTCTATGGCCGCATTGAAAGCAGAAGAGAAAAAAACAGTTCGAACAACAGCAGAAATTATTGGAAAACATTAAAAGACCTGATGAAATAATTTAAGTCAGCTGATTCTATCCCTGTGCTAAGTCGCAGTATCAATGGTATTGATGAATATTATTTTACTGATCAGGAAAAGGCCAATTGCTTAAATGAATGATTTTTTCACTTCTGTTTCAAATCTTGATGATTCCAATACAAATCTTCCTCCTTTTGAGTGTAAGGTTGACGCGTCCTTGGACCAAATTCACATACAACAACAAGAAGTTGAAAAAATTATTGAAACTATTGATGCCAAAAAAGCTGTTGGCCCCGATTTAATCTCGCATTAAGTTTTAAAAGGAGTTAAACACTCAATTTCTAAACCTCTATCCCGTTTGTTCAATAAATCATTACGTGAAGGTATTTTCCGTCAGTCATGGAAATATGCCCTAGTTCTTCCCCTTTTTTAAAAAAGGCGATAAAAACTGTCCTAGTAATTACCGCCCAATATCTTTACTTAGTTGTTTAGGCAAAGTAGTGGAGAGATGCGTATATAAACATATGTACAACTTCCTTATCAGTAATAACTTAATATATTCAAATCAATCTGGATTTTAACCGGTCATTCTACAGTTTACCAACTAATTTCACTTTACCTTCAACTTGTTCAGTCCTTTGATAATAAAACTCAAACCTGTGTCATCTTTTGTGATGTTTCTAAAGCTTTTGACAGAGTTTGGCACAAAGGGTTAGTAGGCTATTCAAACTGAAGCAGAATGGAATATGCGGACAATTGCTTAATTGGATTGAAAACTATTCATCTGATAGAAGTCAACGTGTGTTCATCGGAACCTCTTATTTTCGAGTCGTATTATGTCTTTATGCAATGTTTCACAGATAAAAAATGATATTCTACTTAACATTTTTGGCGGTCATTTTTGTTTAAAGGTTTATGAACATTGGGGAACGTTACTCTGTAAATATACTATATGTATGTATATATTGTATAATGGGCCGGAGGCCTTAGATTACTAATAAAGAATTGTATTGTTGTTTGGGACAACTGTACTCTCAGTGGTGTGGTAAAGAGTTAAGACGAGGAATCAAGAAACACCATCACACACATCTGGGCGTAGGAGAATTGCCCACCCTGACATTTGCCCACCCGGTCATTTGCCACCCAGACATTTGCCCACCCGGATATTTGCCACCCGGACATTTGCCCATCCGGATATTTGCCCCCTAGGACAAAAGCCCACTAGGACAAAAGCCCCCCCCCCCCACAATGTTGATAGTTAAGTCGCTGATTGACTGTCAGCCCTCTACCAGATGAAGTCATGCTTTTAGGACACGGGGAAGAAGGCCCATGCTTTTACATTGCTGCAGTTGAAGACTAGTGAAAAAACATTATGGGAAAAGAACAGACCGCTTGTAACGAGCAATTTCTCCATCTCTGACAATGTTTTCTTTCCTATCAATTGATTTTCTTCCATTTTTGCTACATTTGAAATTGCCGTTTGCAAATTTCTTTGAATTAGGGCCGATGCAAATTTTGAATTACTGTCTCAACCCTCTAAGAGATGAAGCCTTGTTTTCACTTCGTGGGGACGAATCCCGTGTTTTTGCAGTTGAAGATTTATGAAAACATTGTGGGAGAAGGACAAATTGCTCATAAGTAACATTTCTTCATTTCCCACAATATTTTCTATCCTATCATAAAGTTTTCTTCCATTCTTGCTATATTATTTTCCAAACACAGAGGCGCAATTACACATAAGAATAAAGGGCCCATTAATCTTTTAAGTTGGTGAATATAATAGCCTCAATAACCACTAATTAGAGCTGGTCAAACAAAGCGCTACATTGATAGACACGTGGTTAGGACATTTGTCCAGGTGGCATTTGTCCGGGTGGCAACTGTCCTAGGGGGTAAATGTCCGGGTAGTCAATTTTACGTACCCCCACACATCTCAGACACAAACACACACACACAAACACACACACACTCTCTCTCTCAACCTATTTAGGATTTTGGTTGATGAAGATCAAGATCAGAAAACACAATTTTGATACATATGCTGGCTTAACTTGTGACAGTACTTGAAGGATTTTTTTAACCTCCTGAAGATAGCATACATTAGAAGGCGTAGTTGGAGAAGGAAAGAAAAATACTACCAGTACTTTTTTCTTTTCCAAGAATCTTTAAAAGCAAGGTTGTAAAACATAGGATAATCTGGAAAGGGGTCAATAAGTCCAATGAATATAATCGTGGTGTGAGTTACAACATGTGTCTTTCGATGGTGGGAAATGCCGTTTTAAACATTATTTCAGTCATTTCACGGCGGCCAGTTCACCTGTCGGTGCGTTACTGGAATTCATCTTAGCAGTATATTGAATATTTCTCTTTTCAAGCCACTGGCTGTTTATTCACAGAAATATCGTTCTGCTTGGAGGGAAAATATGAATCCTTATGCAAAAACTATCACCAACCCTCGAAAAACGTTGGGTCGAGCTGGAATTTCGAACTCACGGTCAATGGACCTGAATTCCAAGCCCAATACGTTACCGACTGGGCAACAGGGCTCAGCATCAAAACGGGGATATTATTAAAAATATAACAACAACAAAAACAATAAATAAGGTACGGAAGTCTTATTAAAAAGATTTTTGGCAACATCTTTAATGGTTAAAAAACGAAAATGCTTCTCCGTTAATAACAGGTTAATAGTTGTACCGAGCACCGACAATCATTTCTCTCTCTCTCTCTCTCTCTCTCTCTCTCTCTCTCTCTTTAAAGGAAAAACAAAAAACCCTCTTAATAAATGAAGTGAAAATTTTATGTCAATCGAAAAAAACAAAAAATGCATTTTCAGAGTTCTTTTTGCTGGAAAACCCTCACCGTATCGGATAGTGTAGATCCAAGATAAGGCTCCACATTCTGTGCAGTCTCATATTGATCAGACCTGGCCGCAAAAGCGGCATTGAGTAGCATTTAGCAGCCAAGGGGCTGACAGGAATGTGATTGAAAACAAAAGAATTTGAGTTTATTTTCTGACAAAGAATACTGGAACACATCATTACACTTTAAGAACTGTTAACATTCGTCAGTCAATTACATATTGCATAAAAATGTTGAATGGGCTGAAAAGAGATCGTGCAAAACTATAAAGTCAAAAATTACAAAGAACAAATATAAATGCGCACAAATCGGGAAACTATCCAACAAATAGATAGAAGGCAGGAATATCACTCAATTATCATTTTACGTTCGTCTACATCATTCTTTCTTTTTCTTGCTGTCTTTTTCTCTCTCAATGATGTCAAAGTGGAACATCTTATCAAGAAGTACTGCAAGGTAACATCCAATAAATGGTCCCGCCCAGTATACAAACAGGTGCTCCCATACCGGTGTACCACGACAACCGTAGGTGTGGCCTGTTGCCATGGCAGGATTGAAATACATGCCAGTCAAGTTGATACCTGTAATAAAAACAAGAGGGCCATGATGGCCCTGTATCGCTCCACTGGCTAATAAGTAAAACCACTACATGCCAAACTTTACAATACTTGGCAAATTGGCTTTTAACATGAGACCCCTGAAACAGGACTAAAATTGGTAGCCCTAAGTCTTATGGCCAGTAAAAAGAAGATTTCTAAAGTTTTCACTATATAAGCCCATGTAAAACTTCTGACCCATGGAGTGGGATCAAATTCAACCCTAGGGCTATAATTTGAGCACTCTTGGTATAGACCCACAAGCTAAAGCTACATGCAAAATGTGGTAACCCTAGGCTTTATGACCAAGTACTGGGAGATTTCTAAAGTTTTCAACATTTATCCCCATGTAAAACTTGTGACCCACGGGGCGGGGCCAAATTTGACCCCAGGGCTATAATTTGGGCACTCTTGGTAGGGGCCCACTAGATAAAGCCACATGCAAAATTTGGTAGCCCTAGGCCTTATGGCTAGGTGCAGGGAGACTTCTAAATTTTTCTCTATATAAGCCCATGTAAAACTTGTGACCCCCGGGGTGGGGTCAAATTTGACCCCAGGGCTATAATTTGGAAACTCTTGGTAGAGGCCCACTAGATAAAGCCACATGCAAAATTTGGTAGCCCTAGGCCTTATGGCTAGGTGCAGGGAGACTTCTAAAGTTTTCTCTATATAAGCCCATGTAAAACTTGTGACCCCCGGGGCGGGGCCAGTTTTGACCCCCGGGCTATAATTTGAAGAAACTTGATAGAGGTCTACTAGATAAAGCTACACACCAAATTTGGTATCCCTAGGCCTTATGGTTTCAGACGAGAAGATTTTCAAAGATTTCCAATATTTTTAAGTTTTGTTGCCATGGCAACCAGAGTTTTTGAAGGAATCAGATTTTTTCAAGAAATTCTGAAGAGGACCATGGCTGGATCATTTCTGTGAAGTTTCATCAAAATTGGATGAGTAGTTTCAGAGAAGACGATGTTTGAAATAAAAGTTAACGTAATGGACGGACGCACGGACGGACGCACGACGGACACCGGGCCATGACATAAGCCCTCTGGCCTTCGGCCAGTGGAGCTAAAAAAATAAAGACTGTGTTACCCACTGTTTGTGTAAAGCAACTACATGTATCAAGCTACCATTTTCCAAATTCCCAACGTTCTAGCCATTGGCAGAAAAAATGAATTTTTAAACCAGAATTAAAGATACCAACTTTAACTCCAGTTTTAATGAGATCAAGGGGAAGGGCCAATTCTAAGTTGTGAGAACTTGTGGCCCAACCCCATTTCAACTTATGAAATAAAATATGTTTAAACTAAACTATGAGATCAATTTTTCTGCCAGCGACTAAAACCTTAACAGACTGAACTGAAACACATTGTCAGACTCCTAAAAGCTAAAAGTACCTTTACTTGTAAATGATACAAATAAAATTTGCCTGAAATTTGACCCCCGAATTTATTTTCTTTTTTAGGCGTGTTTGCAGCGTTTTCAGGTTTCTAAACACTCAAAACTTATATATGAGCCATGCTCTGGCAAAAGGGGGCTTAATGCAACTCCATGATCTGTGATACCAAGCAAGCCATCACATAGTTATGAATCCGAAATTGCCACTTTTTTTAAACAACCGACTTAATCATGAGGTAGACTGGTCCTTGGACATACAGAAAATTTACCAATAGCGAAAAGTTTCGGCCCAGGTCAGCCTGCGCGGACTGCGCAGGCTGACCTGGGTTGATACTTTTCGCAGATGCATTAAGCCCCCTTTTCCACAGGGCATGGCTCATATATCTCTCCAAGAAACAAATGGTACCTAGGACAATCATAAACGATCCATTTGCCAACTTGAGCAGCTCGTCAAGTACCGGTGGCTTAGCAACCACTTGGCGTCCCAACCACGTGTCTATCAATGTAGCGCCGAGTTCGATTACAGTACCGTAGAGGAACACAACATGTAGATCAGAGTCGCAAGCCGTCTCCAAATACCTGAATAAAATAAAGAAAAAAATACATTTCAATATTTAGTCGAAGATAAAAGCTGAGATATGATTTTTTTCCTGAGTTGAACAGTGAACTGTATTTTCAACCTTCAAAAGAGGTCCTTTTTCATTTAGCATTGACATAAACAATGTAAGTTATATGTTGAATACCAGTGAATGGTGTGTAACCTTTTACAATACAATCCATTTTTTTACCGACCCTGAAAAGACTTTTGAAAACATCGATGACCCGAATTTTCTCCTTTTCCTAATGTCCCATCAGAGACTGAAATCATCATTTGAGCAACATAAAAATTGTCGTCTGCAAATGCCTTCAACTTGGATGTGCCTAAAATTTTGTCGTTTGATAAAGAGGTAATTCATGCCGCATTGCTGATACTTCAGTCATAATCACGGCGACAGCTGACATATGTGTGTCCTCAGTGTCACTATTATTAGGCTTAAAAGGCTAGGCGTTAGTATGCTATGTGTCTTGTCTAAAGACACTCCCAGGAGACGCAAAGAGGGAGAATCGAGCCTCAGAACACCATGTTTTCAACCCTACACTATCACCACTGAGTCACAGACGACCCCGTGTAGAGTAAATGCCGTATATAGTCTGTCTTGAGCCATTAAACCCTTTAACTATATACCAAACAATAAAAAGTTTTAACGGCCAAAAGGAAAGGGACTTTTGGGAAAAAAAATGAAAAGGGGAAAATGCAGGTATCCACCATTCCCACAATATTTTCTAACCTTAGTTACAAATTCAGTTACTGGTATTTAATCTACATTTAATCTGTCGTCTGCTAAAAAAATTCAATTTTGACATCTCTACACTTTTGTCTTCTGGAAAAGAGTTAAAGTAATTTATAAAAGCTGACATAAGAACAAACCTGCCCCTATGATCGGGTACCATGTCTAGAGACCACACAAGTCGGGCGAATCTGTATGAGGCAATACCAGCCAACGTCTGAACCAAAATGGCGACAATCGCTGACAATGCGGACAGGTTTCCCTCTAAAAACTGGGTGAAATGTTGACATGGATTTTCCGAGGCACCATAAAATGTTCTATTGGCAATAAAACATTCAATTATAACTGCAATGAACAGCCAAACACTTCCATAATGGCTATAGATAAAATTGTTTTCAAAAAAGTAGGCACACATTTCCATCGTAGCCGAGAAATTCGCAATATGTGTTTTGAAGGGTTCCGGTACCAGCATATTGTTCAATGTCCGCAGAGAGAAGCCGAAACCCATGGTTATGGTGAAGTATAACAGCGATGCACTGAGCGGGGACACGAATTCATCGACCGGAAGTTGTCCGAGAACGACTCTGGTAATGTCGCTGAACACCATTTTTGTTTCCTCCGTCAAACTCTGAAAAGAAACGAGAAGTTCAATTAAATTATGATAAATAGGCGCAACAGAACTTGCTGGCAAGAAAATAAAGGTAATGTAGTCGAACATGAAGCTGACCATGTAGAGAAAGAAAATTGGCCTAAACAAGTTAGGTAGACCGGTGAAGTTTGTCTGCAAGTGTCGTATATTCTCTGCACTATGCTCATAGGCAATACAAAATAGAAAATACAATACAAGCATGGCGAAAAGTTCAATTAAGTTTTTTTTTTAATCCGGCGTTTCGCCATTTTGAATTCCTCGGGGTTATTAAGGCTCGTCGGCGAAACCTATCGTCGGTCTTTAGAACGCTTTTGGCGGTGCAGATTTTCGCTTAAATCAATTCTACTCATTCTGAATATTTCAACAAAATCGATGCACAGTCTGCTGGACGAAAACAGTTTTCTGCAGACGGCAATGAGGCCATAACCTGGGAAAAAACCCTTTACAACACATTCCAGAGTTGTAATGACCTGTAGAAAAAAAAAGCCTTTGAAAACATTGTGCCATCTTTTCCCACACTATTTTCTTTCCTTCCAAAGTCAGAGCTTAGTTTTATGAGTCACATCTTAATTGTCGTATGTAAAAGCTTTTAATTTTGACCAGACTAAAATTTTATCGTTTGTAACGATCGTTTCGAATCATCAAGATGACTCACTGCCATGGACAATACTATCGGTATGCTTCTTCGCGTTCACAGTTATCCTATGCCAGTATTATACCACATCAAGCATATTTCTGATTCATGAAAAGATAAGGGTCCGTAGGCTATTCACCCACCTTTCCTGAAAATATTTAAAGTCTAACTAAATTTGAAAGTAGCAGAATTTCTGATTGGCTAAACCATTTGGTTTAGCCAATCAGAAGTTGTGTTACTTTCTAAACCTAGAATCAGGCTTAGAATGAAATTAAGAATGGTTAGTGATGCCGTCCTAGAACTAATATTGAGTTAACATATTGTCTCCCAAGACGATTTGTTGCAGTTTGCAGCAGAAACCTTTGAATAACGCTCTGACACCATAATGTTTTCAAGTGGTTGCCAATATGTTTTCAAATTACAAAAATGCAATTACAAGGCAATCTGCATTGACCGTAACAGTCCATTATATCGAATCACAAAGAGTATTTGAATAATGCCCTCTATTACGTTCGTAACACTCGTATGAATAGTCTTTCAAAAGCTTTGTAAATGTAAAATGCAATCTTTTGAATTCATATTGTAACTGTGCATTGTTACTTGTACTTTACACTTCAGTCTGAAATTATCGGTTCAATAGCTGGTTACACAATAATAAAAAGAACCCCTTTAGAAATGAATCATGCAAAAAAATATTTCTTTACACTTTACAAAGGCATTTTTGTCAAATTCGTTCAAAGAATATTGTACCTAGCCTACGCCTCAGCAAACAAATTTATTTTCTTACTATAACCAATATTTCTCCCTGTCACAATGTTTTCACCTTGGTACTTGTGATTAACATTATTTCATGTTGATTATACATGTAGATGTCTTTCGTATGAAAATAACTTTCTTCAAAATCGCCTGCAGGACATTGGGTAACTCTTTACCTCATGGCATGTGCATGCCTTTTATACATGTGCATACATACGTTATATGAAAATGAAGCAAACTGAATTTGACATTCAAATATATACGTTAAGACTTCATACAATATAATGTGATAGGATCTGGCATGAGCTGGCATTTGAGATAAAATTTATTCAACGAGTCTAGGCAAAATGTTATTAAGCGAGCCTTTGGCGACCGTAATAACATTTTACCTTGACGAGTTTAACGACGTCCGCGACAGTTTCCATTTTCACGCTTCGTGTAACTATCACGCTCACCTTTTACTCGAAAAACGGTGAGCACCTAACACAATTGATCCTGCCACACTTGTCAGTGTCTGCAGAATGGATAAACCAAGAACTAAAACGGGTCGTTTCATGTCAGCAAAATGAAGAAAAAAGTATTTGAATCAAGCCAAATAATTATATGCGAAGCAAGAATCCAAAATTACGCTTTCAAAAGATCGGACTGAAAGTCAAAGTGAATCACCCAACTACGTCACCTAACAACCATTATCTTCCGCTAGATGGCATTCTACAAATACACATCTATCTAATATGGGCATTCTGGGTACAGAAGCGGACTAATTTTTCAAAACGACAACCGTTACTTTGAATTTCAAAATAAAATAAACGTTTACTCAATAAAAGGCTACCTGGTGCGATTCGTTCAGTTATGATCAGCTAGCAGGTAACCTATGCACCGGCCATTTATTAAAACAGTCCCTACAGGCCTGGGTATAGCTTCGGTATAAGCCTTACTTTTCCCAAGTATCGGGGGATGGGTGATGCGTCATAGCAGACAGGTCGAATCTTCGAAGAATATGACATGCGCAGACAACGCCTAACAACGAAAATATGGACACAGATGCTACTTCTAGGGCTCTATCTGGCCAGGGATCGTATATACACATGTATATATAGGATCCCTGATCTGGCAGACGTATCGTCGAGCTAAAACATCTTTTCAGATGCAGATGCTTTCAGTTTGGTCTAGTCGAAAATTATGTCACTTGGTAAAGACTTGCAGAAAACGAGGGGCTGTACATAACTCTTTCTCCTTTACCAGGTTGTCCCTTAGGTTGATGAGTTTGCAACAGACAACATTAGAAAACATTGATGTCAAAAGGAGAAATTGCTCCTAACGATTGATTTCTCTTTTTCTCACAATGATTTCTGACCCATCAAAGAACTGTGATACATGAATACCAGGTTTTGGTTTAGCGTCTGCAAACGCGTCAAATTTAGAAGAGTCTAAAATTAGTCGTTTGGAAATGGGTTATATGCTAACATCAGTATTACATTTATATGCTATGAATTGGTTATGACCAACAAACTTGATTCTTATAAATATTGTTGTATTATTGAAACAAGAGGGCCATGATGGCCCTGAAGTCGCTCACCTGAGCCTTTTGATCAAACATGACCCATTTCCAATCTCTTCAGAGATATTAAGACAAACACTCTGACAAACACTCATTAGTATTGGGCTTACAAATATGTCCTCTAGAGTGCACACAAGCTTTTTCTAGAATTTGTCTCAGCGGCCTACTTGACATGTAGAAATTATCCAGACATACCTTCCGACAAACTTTCATGAGTATTTGAGAGAAAATGTGGCCTGTAGGGTGTATAAAAGTTTTTTCCGAGATTTGACCTAGTGACCTAGTTTTTTATCCAACATGACCCATATTCATACTAGTCTAAGATATTATCAAGACAAACATTCAAAGCAAATTTCAAGATTATTGGACTGAAAATGTGGCCTCTAGAGCGTACACACGGTTTTTCAAGGATGAAACTTGGTGACCTAGTTTTTATTCCACGTGACCCATTTTCAAACTCATGCAAGATATCATCAAGACAAACATTCTAACAAAAGTTTAAAGAATATTGGACTGTAATTATAGTACAAAAGGTTTTTCCGAGATTTGACCTTGTGACCTAGTTTTTTATCCAACATGACCCATTTTCATACTAGTCTAAGAAATTATCAAGACAAACATTCTGACCGAATTTCAAGATTATTGGACTGAAAATTTGGCCTATAGAGCTTACATAAGGTTTTTCTAAGATTTGACCTGGTGACCTAGTTTTTGACCTGACATGACCCATTTTCAAACTCATCCAAGCTATCATCAAGACAAACATTCTGACCAACTTTAAAGAGCATTGGACTGAAAATGTGGCTTCTGGAGCGTACACAAGGTTTTTCAAAGATTTGACCTAGTGACCTAGTTTTTGACCCCACATGGCCCACTTTCGAACTCGTCTGCCATCTTATCAAGACAAACATTCTGACAAAATTTCAAGAGTATTGGACAGAAAATGTGGCTTCTGGAGCATACACAAGGGTTTTTTTAAGATTTGACCTAGTGACATAGTTTGTGACCCATCATGGCCCGTTTTCTAATTTGTCAGAGATATCATCAAGACAAACATTCTGACCAACTTTCAAGAGTATCGGACTGAAAATGTGGCCTCTAGAGCGTACACAAGGTTTTTCTAAGATTTGACCTGGTGACCTAGTTTTTGACCCGACATGACCCATTTTCGAACTCGTCCGAGATATCATCAAGATAAACATTCTGCCCAACTTTCAGGAGTATTGGACTGAAAATGTGGCCTCTAGAGCGTACACAATGTTTTTCTAAGATTTGACCTGGTGACCTAGTTTTTGACCCGTCATGACCCATTTTCGAACTCGTCCGAGATATCATCAAGGCAAACATTCTGACCAAGTTTCATGAATATCGGACTGAAAATGTGGCCTCTAAAGCGTAGACAAGGTTTTTCTAAGATTTGACCTAGTGACCTAGTTTTTGACCCGACATGACCCATTTTCGAACTCGTCCGAGATATCACCAAGGCAAACATTCTGACCAAGTTTCATGAGTATCGGACTGAACATGTGGCCTCTAGAGCGTACACAATGTTTTTCTAAGATTTGACCTAGTGACCTGGTTTTTGACCCGACATGACCCATTTTCGAACTCGTCCGAGATATCATCAAGACAAACATTCTGACCAAGTTTCACAAGTATCGGACTGAAAATGTGGCCTCTAGAGTGTACACAAGGTAAAACTTGACGACGCACGACGGACACAGCACGATCACAATAGCTCACCATGAGCACTTCGTGCTCAGGTGAGCAAAAAATTGAGATAATTTACTTCATATAATGTCTTTGTCTTTGACAAACCCTACATTTACTCATTAGTTAGTGCCCCACCCACAAACTTAAAATGTATTTTCTTAAAAAATAAGGCTGGTGACCTATTTGTTTTAAGCCTGATTCTTTTAGTTTAGTGCCTGATTATTATTTATAGAAAAAATAAGAAAAATCTGAATGTTAGAACATTTACAAAAATAACTTTAAAAGATACTCTTTGTTTTTTTTTTTTCAAAATAAAGGTGTTTTAGCCATAAGTTAAGGGTTTTTTTTTTTTAAATATTGATACTCAGTATACTCTAAATTATTTTTTTTCTTAAATTTTATATTTCACCAATACAGTGACATAAAATTTGCTTATAATTGTTGTCATTTAAAAAAATATCCTTAGACTTAGTTTTCATAGGTGAAATTTCATCCTGAACTGCCGCAATGCAGGGTGTACTAAAAGAAATATTCATAGAATTTTCCCAAAGCTGGTGACCCCCTCTTTTCAACTCCTATTTTTGTAGATCAGATAATAAACTATCACCAAACAAAGTTTCATGAAATTCTGAATGTTTTGTAGCGATCGTCTTTAATAAAATTTTTATCTCATTCCCAACGAATGTCAGATTCTTTTCATCACATACCGATACTTCACAAATTATAGATCAGAAGATGCAAAACCATCTATAGATGCTCGCTAGTATCCATAAAACCCATTTATTTTTATGAAATATGTACAAATTGACGTCAAAAAAATGACGTGACAAATGATTGTGATATCAAACGTGTATAAGATAAGAAAATTCGTGATGGGTATATTACACTGAAAACAAGGGAGGTTTTGTGATAAAAAAAAAAATGTAGCTGCTTATAAGTTATCGCTGTTTTCGAGAAACGTGCTTTAGGCCTGCATTGGCGTCATTAGCGAACGACGTCACCAAAATCTGACGAAATAACAACAACACCAGGTTTTAGAGAGCTACAGCTGTGATGTCAGGCTTGGAACAAAAATAACATGTCAGGACAAATAGCTATGTACAGAGACCTCGCTTTCTATCAGTATCTAGATTTCCTTTACACAGCATGATCAGAAGCAGCGTCATAAATGTTCTCACACATTGAAAAATACTAGTTAAGAAAATCTGGAATTCGATGAAATACTTGTGGCCATTGACTGTAGCTTGTATGAATCATTAAGTAACGCAAAAGTCTAATAAGCTACTTGAAGCCACTTGGTGTATTAGATCTATATACAGTAAAACGAAGAAATGTGGCGTAAATTTATCACCTTCTTGCAACCATAATTATTTACGGTACGAGATTCATTCACATACTCGAAGACATGTACCCATTTCCTTACAAATTCCTCTCAATTTGATTGATGAACCAGTTTAAACGCTACACCTAACAATCCCCCGTTTTAACGACAATAAGGCCCTTTAAACGTTGTAAGGAAAGGAGAAAATGCTGGTCACCATCATTTTCTCCATTTTCCACAATTGTTCAATCCTTTCAAAACACTTATCTTTTCATTTCAGCAACATTTTCCTGCGTGGTTCAGTGGTAAAGTGTAGGACTCGTAACCTGGAGGTCCCTGGGTTCGAGCCTCACTGGACGCACTGGGGTTTTTTGTATGAGTGTCCTTGGGCAAGAGTCTTCAGAGCCCTAGCCTTGTAGGCCCACTGGTGAAACCCAGGAAATATATGGATATGTGAGCTATCGCCATGGTATGATTGAAATATTGTTGAAACCGACGTAAAACACCATTCGATATATCAATCAGCTACATTTAATTAACCCTTAGGCTGCTAAGTGCGAATCATCGACCTTTAGTGGACAGTGTAGATCAAGATCAGACTGAACAGAACGCGCAGTCTGATCTTTGATCTACATTGTCCGATAAGGACATATTGTTCCCCCCCCCCCCCCCCCAAAAAAAAAAAATACCTGAGATAGCAAAATTTAGGTTTTTATTATCGGCTCAAAAATTTCATTTCACTTATTTAGCAGGAAGTTTAAATAACACGTATATTTGGGGCTGAGAGAATTTAATTAGCCATCTGTATATGCTTCGAAGATACGAGCAGATCTAAGATTTTGTCGTCTGCTAAACGTTATACCTAAGCTTTAAATAAAGATCTAGATAAGAATATACATGTACTCACCTGCTCTACATCAATCAGTTTTCAAAACTTTCACTCGATCTTGTATCCTATATTTAACCTATCACAGGCAACGAAAACACACAACGACTATCAAAAACCCACAATAAAATAAATTCCTATTTATAGTCCATCATATTTATCATCCTGAGTATGAATATCAAGCCTGCATATATTTCTTTTTATATCAATTGATAACGCACACAAATATGTTAGAGACCTTCGGACACAGCGATTTCTTTTTCAAAATCAAGTTACTGTCCGAGATTCTATGTGAGTATAGCACGTTCTTATACTGTGCCGTGTTATAGATCTACTCTACGATCAGTGTACCGGACTTCGTCTAACAAATTCCAGGCATTGTCAACATCTCATGTATATACATACATACTCTTCTCTCAAACTGAAGACAAATTTATATGTCCACACTAAAAGCATATTAAATGCGATTTTATGGTGTATAAACGAGAAGGTTGTAAAAGTGTGGAAAGCATTTTGGGACACCTGTGGGAGAAAATGCTGGTTCACTGGTCAGCAATTTCTCCTTTTCCTAAAGTGTTTTCATAACCTATTATCATGAGATAAAAAATAAACAGAGTGTGATTTCGTACAGGGTCAGGTCCGGGTCAACAGCTGTTAACCCTTAAAACGCTTTTCACGACTATATAGTTACCTTTGCGGCCAGTGTAGATCAAGATCAGGCTGCACAAAACGTGCAGCCTGATCGTTGATCCACACTGTCCGCTTTGCTGAAGCACTATAGACAAAAGCAACCATGATATTGCAAGTATTTAGGTTTTTCTGGTATGAAATGTCCCATAGGTTTATTTTGGCGCTAAAAGGGTTAATATGTATATAGAAGTATGAAAATTACCCTGCAAGCGTAACATTAGAGTGAATATACATGTAGATCTATATATGCATAAATTCATAGCAATGAATCTATACTGGGGAGGAAAAACACTGCAGGAACATAAAGTCACCAGCTTTATTTTATCATGATTTACCAGACTCCGAACACGGATCGTGTATATACGATCCCTGCTCCGAAGTACCTCAGCATCTCCAACTATTTATACAGACATACGGCTCTATATACTTACATGTGCATCCTATTTTAGTTTAACATAAATGAAGATAAAAAAAATCAAACGATATATTGTTGTATTACCCCAAGGCTCGGACCACAACTTCTCACAACTTAAGAGCTGATCATTCCCCTTAACACGTACATTATCAAAATGATCCTGGCGTATTCGAGGCCGGAAGACGTGAATGAAGAATATACGAGAACATATTGCCAACCCTTAGAGCGCCGACTAAACCAAGGAGACAGTTTCAGTCTAGAAGTAAGACTCGTATATATAATTTTTCAACATCAAAGATCTGCTTTTGTCAATAATGTCTCATCCAAACAGGCGTAGGGATCAATGATAAGACTGAACAGTTTTGTAGTCTTGATCTAGATCTACATTGACCGCAAAGGCGACCAAAATCGTGAAAGGATTTTGGTGGGTTACAATGGAGCGTGTCGTACTGCTGATATAAAATTAGCTACAGATGTGAGCCTTATCAATACACAGGTGTGTAATCCTACAGGTTAGGCAATATAAGCATAAATGTAAATATGTGTTTTATGCATTAAACCTTTTTGCCAGACTATCCAGTGTTATAACAGCCTAGAAGAAATACGCTAGTTGGAAAATCGTGAGGCTAGGGAGAACTGCTCGTAACAATCATTTTCTCCATTTCCGACAGTGTTTTGACAGACCATTTCTATTACTTGAGCCACATACAACTGGTTGTCTGCAGCTTCAGCCTAATATTCTGTCGACTAGTAAACATCTAAGCAAATTGTGTTTCTAGGGTTTTTACCGCCGTTGTCAACTTTACATGTATTTCAGTATTTCGTGGCAGCCAGTGCACCTATTCATGCATCTTCGCTAGCCTGGGTGATGGTCACCTTCGCTAGCAAAGATGCTAATCATACTTTCCTTGAGTTTCTGTTACCAGTTTTTCGCATAGTATTGTTCCCAAGCCAATCGCTTCTGTTCCAAAACAGTTTCCGGAGGAGAGAGATGAAATGGATCCTGCAGCAACATTATATCTGCCCTCGGAAAGAAAATGGTGGAGCAGGAAAATCGTACCAGTAAAAAGCCTGGTTTCAAGCCCTGAACCTGCCACGGAGCTACCGGGCTCGGCAAACCGATAAATAAATCAACTCTGTTCCTAACGACAAAATTTAGACTTCTACATATAGAAAGAATTTGCAGACTTCAAATTTAATGAATCTCAAATGATCGGAATTGCCATTGAACGAGCAAAAAGTATAGTGGGAAGAGAGGAATATGCTGGTCACAAGCATTTTCTCCTTTTTCCACAGTGGCTTCAAAAGGCTTCTTTTTCAGAGTCATTTAAACACGAGATTGATTGGTAAAAGGGTTGAATGAAAACTTCAAACTATTACAAAAAAAACCCCAAATAGATCCATTGCGATTTCGGAGCTCTTTTTTGCGAGGAAAAATCTCATCGTTCGGACTATGTAGGTTCAGAATCGGACTGAGAGTAGTACAAGGGAAGTAACTACTATAACAGCTTTTGCTCTGCTCAGAGAGTAACCCCCCTCCCCACACGCTATTCCTGAATGATGGAAAAACTCTTTAGCGCAGTTTAATTTACGAAACGACAAAATTTCAGCACATGTCAAAATTAAACGACAATTTAAATGTGGCTCAGATAAAGTATTTTGTCTGTGATAGGGTGGAAAACATTGTGGGAAAAGGAGGAAATGCTGGTCGGATCGGGCCCGGTTGCTCGGTCGTTAATGTAGAAGGATTGAAACCAGGGGGTCGCTGGTCCAAATCCTTAATTCGATCATTTTCTTTCCGAGGATTAAAAGTAGTCATTGGGGTAGCCGGGATTGGTTCCTCTCTCACTGATGATCATTAATTCGACGACGTTTAAGGATATGGCACCCTAATGGGATTCGTGTAACATCGCCTTTCATCGCCGAAAAAAAAAACGTTCGGATTCTGCAAAGACTCGGGTAATCCGAAATCGATCAGCCGATAGGCGCAGCTTCCCCGCATCGATTACGGCTTACCCGAGTATTAGCCGAATTTGGCGATGAAAGGCAATGTTATACGAATCCCATTAGCGTGCCCTATTCGTAAGCGGAAAAACAGTCATGTCGCTTGGGAAGAAACATTGCTTCGACGATAGCCTGGCATTCAGGCCCTGCATTTGAGTCATTCTAATAAACAAGGTACACAACTATAGTAAACCCACAGTGTCTTGTTATTTGCCCTTTAACTAAAATACAAATCAGACATTCACAACATTATATTAGTGTATCTCTTAAGCGTTTTCTTTTAATGTTTTTTGGTTTTTTTTTTTTTTTAATAAATTGCTCTATTCAACGGACTGATACCTGTCGACTTCGACGACGGTTAAGTGAAAGAGGGGCCAGTCGCTTGGGAAAAATTATTATGAGAAGTACTCAATGAAACTTTCAAGCCGACAGTAAAAACTCAAATTTTTTTTCTAATTCAAAGGTACTTTTGGAGGAAAGATATCTCCTTATCGGACAGTGTAGATCAAAGATCAGACTGCACGTTCTGTGCAGTCTGATCTTGATCTACGCTGTCCGCAAAAGATCAGTTAGTTGCGCTCAGCAGCCTAAGACTTATGAAATTAACAGAAACTCCAGAAAAGCCTGGATAAGTATGCTGGCCACGATATCGTATCTTAGTTCTTTACTAAATTTCAGACATATTCAGATTGAAAGCATTTGCAGATAACAACTGATTAAAAATGATTCTGGTGTTGATAATTGTCTTCAAAACGATAGAAAAATTTTTGGAAGCAGAGAAAATGCTGTTCACCAGCATTTTCTTTCTTTGCCCACAATGTTTTCAAAAGCATGTTCGGGTTCGTAAAAAGACGGGGTTGTTCGGTAATAGGTTGATTAATGTTTAAAACGGCGTTATACATTATACAAACACACAAACAATCAGCATTGTATTCAATTATTTAAAAGAACAAAATTTGATATTAAAACAAAACTACATTTATTCGATAGATTGATATCACCGATTTTGCTATATGCCACAGAGGTATGGGGAATATATGGTTTAAAACAGGTCGACAGACTGCACATAAAATTCTGCAAAAGTATTCTAGGTGTTCATACACAGACCCCAAACTTTGCGGTATATGGTGAACTTGGTAGGTATCCTCTTTCTATTATAGCAAAAGAGAGAGCTATGAAATATTGGGTAAAGGTTAGAAGTAGTGGTGAAAGTCTAATATCTAAAATATATAGCGAGCAAAATTTAATCACCAATCAGTCGCACACTTTATGGGTCAATAAGATCAGGCAGATTTTAAATAACACAGGTCTAGCATACCTTTTAGAGAAAAATAATTTGAATAACGTCGATTTTTTGCTAATACAACGTCGCCTGAGAGATAATTTTATACAAGAATGGCACAGCAGTATAAATGATTGTTCTAAACTAGAGTATTACTGCAAGTTTAAAGATTGTTTCGAGTACGAATCATATTTGAATAATGTGTTTAATGAAACACTGAGAATAAAGCTTACACAATTCAGACTAGCATCCCACAAACTCGAAATTGAAACGGGGAGAATTCTCAATATAGATAGAAGCCAAAGAATATGTAAACTCTGCGATCGTTCTTTAGTTGAATCTGAGTATCACTTTCTTTGCATATGCAGTAAATTTAGTGATCTTAGAACTAAGTACCTTTCCTGTACTAGGCCTAATTTCAGTAAATTTATCTGCATCTTATCGTAAAAAAAAAAAAAGAACACAAATCAATACAGCAAAATTCATAAAGGAAGCTTTACAAAGGAGGAAATTTTTAATCGCGTCGATTAATTCTGAATAATCTTTTTGTATAATGGTAGTTAATGTTAAATGTATATGTATGTATACTTTGTATGTCTGTCATTGCCATATATCCATGTTTATTTTTTGTAAATGGCCAATGGCATATTTGTTTGCCGAATGCCTAATAAAGTTGAGTTGAGTTGAGTTGTATCTATGAAAGTTTATTTCCAATTCCTGTTCCAATTTTATTGCTATTTTTTTGTCATAATATCTTAGGAGGTATTGCACATTTCAAGATCAGGCTGCACGTTCTATGCATGCAAATCTTGATCTATCCTGTTCGCAAAAAAAAAAGTTATACATTGACGTCTAATGTTGATGGTAAAACGATGTTTCTGTTGGTGAAGGAATATTCTTCAGTTACCGATCTATCATGGACAATACCAGCTATATACATGTGTAACCAGGGATCCTATATATACGATCCCTGGTGTAACAGAGCTCTAGATAAAGGGAGTGGTTTTGATTTTAAATTTAAAAATATTAATTATTCTCCACCAAACCCTATGCTATGAGAACCCACAACAAAGGGTTTGAAAGAGAAATAATGGATTTAGAATACCTTCACTCCCCCTTATCTGAGCTCTGATTTGTACATGTACTTATGTTGTATCCTCTCGCACTTTCAGACAAAAAATACTAGTCAACTTTAAGAGCATATGGATAGATGCAATGGTCCTTGATATATGACTGAAATAATGTTGAAAATAGCGTTAAACACTTTGAAACCTACAGATATGCAAACGACAATATTATTGTGGGAGTAGAAACAATTTATCCAACAACAAGAAATATCTTAGAAAAAAAAAAAGAAAAAAAAAAAAGAGTCGGCGTAAATTTGCCAGCAAATAGGCAGTGGCCCTTGAAATAAATACATGTATGTCTACATTTTTTACCAATAACAAATTTCTATTTATTCATTTGTTATCAGTACCAAAAAGTAGGTCAAAAGCCAGGTCATACAGCTACGCCGAAAACCACTGTCGATTTTGTAAGTTGAATTACGGGAAATAACCGCCAGGTACAGAATAGATTTCAATGCGTTAACAGTTAGTTCCCTTATACTACACCTTAAAGGTTGGAAATCGTTTTAGGTTTAATGTTTCCGTAGGCGTAACCAGGTCCATTTTTTTTTTCATATTTTCTTTGTGATTACACCAAAACTAAATGTCTTACAGTTTCTGTCATCGTTCTTCTATTAAGCCTTTACAAAACACTGCAGAGAAATATCAATAGAAAGTTGATTAGACGACAACGACAACTATCTTTGTACATTCTTGTGTTACTACACCAGGCCGCATCTACTTCCGGGTTATACTGAGACGTGGAATCGATTCCAACGTTCAACGAAGCAAAAATGATCGTTTACACTTAAGTTAGTAGAAAAATAAACATGTGCTTTAGATCAGGGAATGCCAGTTTTTAACGGGAAGATACTGAAACGGATTCTAAGGACTGGATATTCGATTTGATTGTGCTTGAGTGACTAAATCGTCGGCCTCTGGTAAGATCAACCCACAAGACTTGAAATCTTGCAATATCGATATATCGAACTTCCACAGATGAAGTCAACACTTTTGGCCCGTATATGTAGGGCTAGAATTGTCTTATTTTCTCTTTCCTTCCCTCCCTCCCTCCTCTCTCTCTCTCTCGCTTTCTCTCTGGTCCTTACTGAAGAATACTGTACTTCAGTCAGCCTTTTTGCTACAGTTTGCTTCATGCCACTTTTAAAAAGGAGTTACTTCTGTGTGGAATTGGCAGCCTGATCTTTAGCTGATTTCACTGCCCTGAACTTGGTATCATCCTTTAGCTTATGACCCTGAAGCCTGTCAAAAACTAGTTGTGTTTCGGGTTTCCCAACCCTACCAAGAAAATGCAGCCAACCCCAAACTTTTTCCTCTATGATTGAAAATCCTTCAGTTGCAATTTTGGTTCATCTAGTTAGTTTTTGGCTGTGTTGCAGTTTCAATCCCTGTCACTTGTCTGCATGGAAATAAACTGATACCCGTTGTATCTCCTATAGCCTTCAATAGAGTTGATACGAAGATCGATAACGAAAGGCTGGGCTTTGTCAAGTTAACAATCGTACATAAATACACACTATCCAATGCTTATCAATGAAATGTCCATGCCCTATCACCATGCCCTATTTGCATCCAATGGTGAGCATGCTGAATTTTTACACAGTGTTCTGCCAAGGATTTTAAAAAGTAGAGACAAACGTCTCACTTATCCAGAAAAGTTAGAGACATTTTTAAAAATTCTGGGACAAAATTTAGTATGCAATAAAATGGTTTAAAAATAAGAAATTGAAATTAGTTCCCTAATACCCATACTTGTTAATTTGTATGTTCTCTTTCACTAGCCAAATGTGGATTTAAATGCAACTAACACGGCTGATTATTTATCATTGAGACTTTCCTTACCGTACAGTTTTCTTAAAATCCCCCTGAAAAGACTTGGCCATGAAGAATATTCTTTTGAATACTAAGAACTGTCGTACAGGTATTTTTTTACTCTCTTCCAACGATGTTGATTGAGTGGGAGGGGTACTGGGCATCAGAAAATTATCGGACTTTGAGCTCTGATTGTTGGTATGCTTTGGCTGACCATAGAAGCCTAGGATAATACCAGGCTTTTTCGCCATGGCGACGAAACCATTTTCTGACTGGATTGCAGAAGATACTACTTTATGACAGTCAAGTACACAATCAATACTTGGTTGATACTTTTGGGCTGCGTCCAATCAAATTTCATTTTGCATACAAGCACCTTCGGCGCCCATAAAAAACAATAAATTGTAATAGTTACGCGGCTAATTTTTGACATGTGACAGGAATCATCTTTTACCAATTTTTTCTGAGACATTTTGAATTTCTTAGTGAGAAAATCGCAAATACCCGGCCTCAGCAGAACACTGTTTACACAGTATCTACTGCAAACCAATCAGGAATCAAATACAAGATTTAGTTGCTGTCCAGAAATTCTAAAGCCAGGCCATGATTCTGTGTAACCCTTTACCACATAATACTGAATTTTAACGACCCTGGGAAAGAAGCCTTTTGAAAATATTGTGAGAAAAGGAGAAAGTGCTGGTAACCAGCATTTTCTCCTTTTCTCACAATATTTTCTACCCTTCCCAAAACAAACTTTGATTTTTTAGCCACATTTATTTTGTCGTCTGCAAATGGTTTCAATTTAGACAAGTTTGAAATTTTGTCATGTGGTAAAGGTGTGGTAAAGAGATAATAAGGTGTGTATCTGGTCATGAATCCATGACTAGCATTATATGGTGTATTTAGTGATTACCTAACAGGCTACCAGTTTAGCAGGAAAAAAATCTGAAATGGTATTTGTTTTATTAACAATATCATATGCGATAGCTATACGGCGAAATAACCACTCTACAAAATAAATGATAGAGCAGGATTTAGTATTTCATTTACATGCGAATCCTGCGATATAATCTTGTGTAAAATTTAATGAGGGCATAATTTTGAAAGATATGTATAGATCTCAGATGCATCCATTTTTCAGGCAGTGAGTCCCAATATGATCAAGAAACCTCATTTTCTGTGTTTTCTCCAGCGGTTTTGTCTAGTTACACACCATACATGCATACAAATCAATTTCACCAAGCCCCATCTGCATCTAATTGTGTGCACACAGAATTTTCACACAAGATCTACTGTGAACCAGTCAGGAATCACATTCAAGATTTAGTAGCCACCCATAAGTTCTAAAGCCACACCTTTGCTATAATAATTTGTTTGCTATAATACTGGCCACCAGAAATCAAATTGTACAGGAATTTCCAACATATCAGCGTTGGAGTTCTACACAGCAGTACTGCATGCTTGACCGTAGTATCGCACATGGCTAGTAAAAGACAAAAGTAGAAATGGCTGCTTCTCAAGTTGAGATCATCAGTTCATTCATGTTGTCTTATTGATCATCGTGATGAAGTTGGAGACAGTTATTAAGTCTAACAGTATAGTCTAGTAATGTTTTACAGGTTGTCAAAGGATAAAAGTTAAAAACACTAGAAATTACTTGTTTGATTTGTGTTATCACGTGTATAACCAAGGCCCTAGTTTGAATTTTCATTGTGACCGTAATAGCATGGTTCAAGGGACGCATATTTTTTTCCGAGGACTCATAAAATTTCTGGTAAATGAGTCCCGGGACTCACTGTTACAGATTTGTAAAAGAATCACTGCCTTTAGTTGCCTTTGGGTCCTGTGTATGTAAAGATTGAACAGGACAAAGCACGCTGGCTGATCTTTGATCTTCACTGTCCCTTTTGCTGGGACTTACTGGACAAAAAAATTACCTTGAAATCGAAACAATTAGGGTCTTATTTTTAGACTATTTATTTAGGGCTCATCTTGCAGGGTGCAGTGTTTGCTACCAGGCTATAAACATTTATGGTCATGATACAGAACACTATTTGTGGTGGCCATACGAGGAAATGTCAATGTTTTACGAGCTAGTAAGTTGACAACATTCATGACACATTCTTGCAAGGGTTATCAATATTACCTTTACCCTTTACAACACAATCCATGTTTCCACAACATTGCAGGAGGAAAGTCTTTTGAAAACATTGTGGGAAAAGGAGAAAATGCTCGTAGCTAGCATTTTCTCTTTTTCCCATGTTTTCAAAAACCTTTTTAAATGTACATCCCTACATTTAAGATGCATTGATTGTCATCTGGACTGTCAGTTAGACATTGCATAAAATTTTGTTGTCTGGTAAAGTTTTATACATATGAAATGGTCACTGTATGGCCACAAGTACAGGTAATATATCATACTGATATTATGATGTTTGCTCAACACCACATACATCTTAAATCAAAGCGTTGAGAACCCTGAAGTGGTATTTGTCAAGGAAGTCATTGTGTGGAATTAATAATTTGAAAGAAAAAGAAAAATATTATTCAAATATTGGCTTGAAGGTCAACCTACTAAGCAAATGATTACCTTTTTTTGGTTGAAGGGAGAGTACTCATGACAAAGTTAGGATTATTTGTGTATTGTGGGTCTCCCTTTGATCATTAGGAGTCAGGAGTAACGTCCCTTGACAGAAGGATGCATGATGGATAGAGAGAGAAACCATGTGAATATATTGAATAAAATTAAGTTTGTACCTGAAAACTATGATTTTGAAATATCTTTGGCCGTTAATATTTAATTCCCAACATTACAAACAATTATTTCGATGTATAAATATTCATGCCCAATCAAATGGAGTAGCGTGCAATCATTGGATGAACAAGCCATGGGATGAACTGGTTTTGGAACGAAATAGCCCAGGACCAAGTGAATGGTAGACAAATTTTGTATCATTGCTCCAATAGAAAGCTATGAGCGGGTGAAGCTATTTTCAATAAAAAATTAGTATTTCCACGATCGATGGCCTCACCTAGTGTATTTTAATATGCCATTTCCAATTACATATCTGAGTGTTACTGAAAAACTCATTTGCCTGAGAAAAATGGAGTTTAATTGGGTTTGTTTCCTTTGGCTTTGCACAAAATACAATACATTGTCTTCAAAATTCAATATTGAACTCATAGTGGTATTGTCTTCGACAAATACCACAAAAATGTTCATACTACACCATTGTAGAAAAGACTGCTTCTTGTGTGTTAGATACAGATTTCAACAATATTTCAGTTGCATCACACAGGCCAGTACATATGGCTTGCAACACGCGAAAAGGGGCATTTGGACATTTGCATAAAGTGTCCTCTGGGATCAGCCTGTGCAGTCCTCGCAGGCTGATCCGAAACAACACTTTCTGTTTCTATGCAATTTTCTGTTTTGCGAAAGTTTACTGAAGAACCAAATCTAATGTAGACGTAAAGTGCTGTCTCGGATTAGCCTGCGCGGATTGCACAGGCTGATCCGAGACGACACTTTACGCAAATGTCCGAGTGCCTCTTTTCGCGTGTTGCAGGCCATATGTGATAGCCCAATTGTGGTCCATGTCATCTCTGTGGTCATGAGAAAACTAAACATTGGCTAATTTCTCTGTCATTTCCATACAAATTACATATTTACTTCAAACTCAGGCTAGGTGTTAACTCTTTACCAAATGACAAAATTTCAGACTTGTACAAATTAAAAGAATTTACAGACAACAAAAGAAATGTAACTGAAAACCTGAAATTCGTTTTGGGAAGGGTAGAAAAAATTGTGGAAAAAAAAGGAGACAATACTGGTTACTAGCATTTTCTGATTTTTCTCCTTTTCCCACTAAGTTTTCAAAAGGCCTCTTTTTGAAAGTTGGGATTGTGTGACCATGTGGTAATGGATTAACTTTTTACCAAACAACAAAATTTTAGACTGGTCAAAATTGAGAGCATTTGCAGACGACATATTAAATATAGCTGAAATGATGTTAATTGTCAGCGAAAGTGGAGAAAACCTTGTGGGAAAAGGAGAAAATGCTGGTTACCAGCATTTTCTCCTTTTCCCACAAGGTTTTCAAAAGGCACCTTCAGGGTCGTTAAAACCAGGGATTGTTTGGTAAAGGGTTAGATATCAAAATTGGAACCAATAACAGAAAATAGTCAGAATGACGGGTAACTGAGTTTCGGTCTGTATTCACCAGCCATTCTTAAGCACATTCTTAATCTATTCTATAGAATTTTCAAAATCTAAAACTAACAAAAGTTCTGATTGGTTAAACCTTTTAGCCAATCAGAACTTTTGTTACTTTCTAAATCTAGAAGAAGACAAAGAATATTCCAAAGAGTGATTGGTGACTATGGACCCTGAAGATGCAACTGTGCATAGGCACATACCGGTGCATGTATTGCTCAGATTGCTCTTGTTCTGATTTCGATGGTACATGTACATTGTACCAGGTCCCTTGTAAAGAAGAGAAAGAGATTTTCTGTTATGAAAGGATAGGATTGATTATAACTGCAGGGTAAAGTAAATTGAATGTCCTGTACTACAGATGAACTCCTGTCCACACAATCCCGAGTTTTGAACAATCCTGAAAGAGAAGGCTTTTAAAATCATAATGGTAAAAAGAGAAAATGCTGGCAAGCAGCATTTTCTCTTTTTCCACAATGTTTTCTACCACATCCAAGAGAGAAATCATCATTTGAGTAACGTGTAATTTGTCACATGCAGATGTTTCAATTTGGTTGAGTGTAAGATTTTGCAGTTTGGTAAAGAGTTAGATATAATGTCCAACCAGTTATGATTGAGTGAAAAGGTCAAGGTGTATGAATATTTTACTGTCATAAGTGGAAAAAATCCTTTACCCAACAGCAAATTTTTGGCCTTTTCAATTTGCAAGCATGTACATGTAATGCAGGAGGTAAATCCAACACTGGTATGCCACACTAGAGTTCTCTGTTAGAGAGGGAAAGGTTGCTAGAAAAGTTTGGTTACCATCATTTTTCTCCTTTATCCACAATGTTTTTCAAAGGCATTTTTGTTCAGGGTTGTTAGCTCTTTACCACACAATCCAGAGTTAACAAACCTGAAAAAGAGGCCTTTTTAAAACGTTTTGGGAAAACGAAAAAATACCGGTAACCAGCATTTTCTCCTTGTTGTGTTTTCTACGCAGTCAGAGGCAGGTACATGTATTATCCTTTGAGCTACATTTAACTCTTTACCAAACGACAAAATTTTAGACTTGTCCAAATTGAAAGCATTTGCAGACGACACAATAAACGTGACTCAAAAATTGAAACTTGACTTTAGAAGAGTAGAAAACATTGTGGGAAAAGGAGAAAATGCTGGTGACCAGCATTTTCTCCTTTTCCCACAATGTTTTCACAAGGCTTCTTCCTCTGGATCGTAAAAACCAGGGATTGTTTGGTAAAGGGTTTAAATCGTTGACTACGGATGCGTTCACTTTGGACAAGTCTATATTGTGCTCTAATGATAAACCCTTCAGTACACAAGCCCTAATTCTAATGACCAGGAGAAAAAAAAAGGTTTTCAAATATATTGTGCCAAAAGGAGAAAAGATGGGGAACCAGCATGTTCTCCCTTTCCCACAATGTTATCTTACCTCTGTAAGACAAATCCCATCACTTAAGCATCTAACTCTTTAGCAGATGACAAAATTTGATCTTGTTCAAATTTTATGCATTTGCAGACGACAAGTGAAATGTGGCTCAAATGATTGAATTTGTCTTTGAAGGGGTAGAAAACATTGTTGGAAAAGGAGAAAATGCTGGTTACCAGCATTTTCTCCTTTTCCTATAATGTTTTCAAAACGCTTCTTCCCTGGGATCGTTTAAACCTGAGATTGTTTGGTAAATGGTTAATTTGTGGTTTGCCTTCGCTTTCATTTTGGATATGTCTTGATTTTGTTGTGTAGTTTAAGATAAAAGATGGGATTGCTTGGTAAAAGGTGATGCCTTATCTTCTTTGGAGTACTATTTTCATCTTTGCAGGCAACCACTTTTGTAAACATTGTAGCAAAAGGAGATACTGTATATGCAAGCTACAGACAATTTTATTTCCTTTTGCTACAATGTTTCACTATGTATTTGTGCATTCTTGTTGAATACCCATATTCTTCATGCAAGCATTTAAACCTTTACCAGACTCGTCTGAATTTAAAAGCACTTGCAGATGACATTTCAGTTGTGGCTCAAATTTTGAGATATGTCTGTGTAAAGGTAGGAAATGTTGTGGAAAAGGAGAAAATGCTGGTTACCAGCAGTTTTTCCTTTTCCCACAATGTTTTCAAAAGCCTTCATCAGGGTTGTTAAAAGCAGGGTTGTGTGTGGTAAGGAGTTAAAGTCATGAGTGGCATAATTGTTTCAAACAGGCAATGAGTTGGTCCTTTACCACACTGTTAAAAATTATTACAGTTCAGTTTTGAAAATATTATGAGAAAAAGAGCTGATACTTTTTGACTCGAAAATATTTCAGCAGAATTATTATAAACATTCTGTAGCTTGCCTGATTTTGAAGAAAAAGTTAAGGTATTGTCATAGCCCTGTTGTGTTTTGCCTTGTTGTCCTCATTTTGCGAAAAAACTTTGATATTTTATAATACCATTTCCGAAGATATTTACCTCAAACTTGGACTAGTTGTTCACTATCAAAAGGGGAACCCATGCAACAGGGCCATGTAACCATCAAAATATTTTTGACACAGTTATGCCCCTTTTTTGACTTAGATTTTTGCTGGAAAGCAACTGCAGCGGAGTGTTGGCACCAGCATGCAGTCCTCTTACATCTGAGTTTCTCACAATAATTTTGCCAGTGTTACTAAATGTACCCACAAAATCTTTAGCTGTAGATCAAGATCTTACTTGATTAGTAAAAAAAGACATTGAGTTAATTAACAAGTTTCACATGTAGATCTACCTAAATAAGAAACAGACTGTAAAAGAATTTCCTAGATAGGCTGTTGTCAACAATTAAGTCTTTCCATACCATAGATGACACCAGCAGCTTTTGTTGCCAGTGTGTATCAAGATCAGATTGCACAGAACATGCAGTCTGATCTCTGATCTACACTGTCCACTGTTGTATTCTATGTTATGACCAAACTGTCTCTTGATCTTGCAGAAGAATTGTATTTGTAGCCTTTGAGAAAATGCAATTTATTTATTCAGTAATGAAAGAGTTAATGTGCACATCAAAATACCTGTAGGTAGAAGGTCAGTTACAGTGAGGTCCGTTGTCTGCGCATGTCATATTCTTCGAAGATTCGACCTGTCTGCTATGACGCATCACCCATCCCTGTATACTTGGGAAAAGTAGGGCTTATACCGAAGCAATTACCCAAGCCTGTAGCCCTGGGCCGTTTTAATGATAAATGGCCGGTGCATAGGTTACATGCTACATGTGGCTGATCATAGCTGAATAAATCGCACCAGGTAGCATTTTATTGAGTAAACATTTATTTCATTTTGAAATTCAAAGTAACGGTTGTCTTTTTGAAAAGTAGACCGGTTCTGTACCCAGAATGCCCAAATTAGATAGATATGTATTTGTAGAATGCTATCTAGTGGGAGATAATGCAGTGAGGTCATTCATTGTGCCCCTTCCCCCCTTCCCCCATGACATGTAGCTTCCTTTGTGCCTGTACATTATAGGTTTTTGAAGACATTGTGGGGAAAAGGAGAAAATGCTGGTAACCAGCATTTTTTCCTTTACCCACAATGTTTTCTACTCTTCCCAAATTAAATTTCAATTTTTGAGTCACATTTATTTTGCTGTCTCCAAATTTATCCTTTCAGTTTGAACATGTCTGGAAATTTGTTGTTTGGTAAAGTGTTGTTGCCCTGTATATATTACCCAGGGAGCTACCAGGATCAACTCTGTAAAACTAACTTTAGTTATCAATTATCCTTAATCATGCAAAGATTACTTTTCATTGTCTGCTATAAAAGTGTCACATCATGTCAGTAGCATTTTTTTCTTTCGTAATGTTTCATGGATAGACAAAATGCAGATGTAAAGGGAAGAATTAAAGCTTCCAGCATTGTATAAATCCAACGGTCATTGTTGCCTTGTAGAAATGAGACCCTAATAATTGCAATTTGATGGTTGCCTTTCTCTATAGCTTACTTGACAGTGTAGATCAAAGGTCAGACTGCACATTTTGTTGAGTCTCATCTTGAGCTATACTGGCTGCAAAAATAAGAATTCTTTATCATTTTAGCTTTAACTCTTTACCAAACAACAAAATTTTGGACATGCCAAAATCGAAAGCATTTGCAGATGATAACTTAAAAGTGGCGCAATTGACGAAAATAGTCCTCGATAAGGTAGAAAACATTGTGAGAAAAGGAGAAAATGCTGGTTATCAGCATTTTCTCCTTTTCCAATAATGTTTTCAAAGCCTTCTTCCGCAGGGTCACTAAAAGCCTTGATAGTTTGGTAAGGGGTTAATAGACCCAACTCAAATTTTTGATTTAAAAAATAATACCTCAATATGTGCAATATGTTCTGTCCAGAAACTTAAAGGCCTGGTAAAGGCCAAAATATCAAAGCAGGTGTCATAATACATTTGAATTTAAATCATACCATTTAAAAGTATGAAAAAAGTTGTGGAGATGACAGTGGGATTGGGCCATATGTTAGTCGCTAGTAGAAAAAAAGAATTTTAAAATCAGGCAAAAAGGAAACAAAAAAACACAGCTACCTGGCAGGTTTTAACCTAGTTTTGAAATTAATTTCTCAGTCAGCAACTAACACTTGGACCGAATGTACAATGACAGATTGTCATCTTCACAATAATTTCCCTACTTTTAAATAGTATGATATAAATTCAAATGCATTTAAACTTTTAAATAGTATGATATAAATTCAAATGCATTTAAACGCTCGCTTTGTTTACTTTTGGGCTTTGATCTTGACTTGCTCCGGCTGGAAAGACAACTCAGGTTGTGAAAAGAGCTTTAACTCTTTACTACACGATCCTGAGTCTTAACGATCTCAAAGAAGAAAGCTTTTGAAAACATTGTTTGGAAAGGAGGAATTGCTGGTAATCAGCAATTTCACCTTTAACCCTTTACCATACAATCCCTGGTTTTTACGACCCAGAAGAAGAAGCCTTCTGAAAACATTGTGGGAAAAGGAGAAAATGCTGGTAACCAGCATTTTCTCCTTTTCCCAAAATGTTTTCTACTCTTCTAAAGTCAAGTTCCAATTTTTGAGTCACGTTTATTTTGTAGTCTGCAAATGCTTTGAATTTTGGACAAGTCTAAAATTTTGTCGTATGGTAAAATGTTAAGCACAATGGTTTCTACCATATCAAAGACAGAAATTGACAATTGATTACATTAATTTTTTTGTCCGCAAATGTTTTTGATTTGACCAAGTCCAAAATTTTTTGGTTTGGTGCAGAGTAAGGGTTCAAATGCAAAATATACATGTGAAAAAAAAAAGTTTGTTTACAGTGTTAGACAGGTCGTTGACTTGTCAAAGGGCAGGTCTGATATCATTTTTTTGAAAAAAAAAGAAATAAAAAACCCTCTAGATTTATCATTATTGGATTCTTATCACTGTACCAAAATATCATTTGTGTTCTTTATTATCTTTATTAGGTATTGGGCTGGAATATTGAAGTTGTGTGTGAGATAGTGCTTCATCCCTGAGCCAGGTGATGAAATGTTTAGATTGGGAGTGATGGCATTTTGCAGACATTAAGAAATAAATAAGGCTCATATGGTGAGATTTTTCTCAGAAGAGGTAGAAAACATTGTGGAAAATTGAGAAAATGTTAGTTATCAGCATTTTCTCCTTTTCCTGATTTTCTGCAATGTTTTAAAAGCCTTTAATTTCTTTTTGCTGCTAAATTTTGGAATGGTTTGGTATAGGGTAAATTTCTAAATACCATTTTTTTCTCCTTACCAAGCAACAGAATTTTAGACTAGGCCAATTTGAATGTAACAATACTTAAGTGGCTACAATGACTAGATTTGTCTGTGATAATATAGAAACAAATTTTAGGAATAACAGAGAATGCTGTTTAGAATTTTCTCCTTTTCCAATAATGTTTCATAAGGATTATTTCTCAGAGTCGTTAAAGTGTCGTTAAAGTGCTGGATTGTGTGGAAAAGGGTTAACTCTTAACCACACAATCCCAAGTTTTAACCACCCCAAGGAAGAAACCTTTTGAAAACAATTGTGGAAAAAGGAGAAAATACTGATGACCAGCATTTTCTTCTTTTCGCACAATGTTTTCTACCTTATCAAACACAGAATCCATTATTTGAGCCACATTCTAATTGTTGTCTGTGAATGCTCTCTATTTACACAGGTCTAAAATTTTATTGTGTGTTAAAGAGTTAAAACAGCCCAATGATTACTTTAGATTGAAAAATGAGCACACGGCCATTGTTAGACCATGCATGTAGCGAATTGGCCAATCAGCGGTCAGTATTTCAGAAGTATATATCGAAGATACAACTCCCACAGTTGTATATCTAGATCTACAATGCTAGTATATCCTGCACGTGAATTCCGACAGGTTTTTTTTGCAATATGGAGTCAGAGCAAAATGTACCTTTCGCGGTAAAACACAATTTGGAAATTATGATTCAGGGAATCGGATACGGCATTTCAATAGGTGAGTGCAATACTATTCTAAGTGCGTATATAATATACAAGTACTTAGAATAGTATTGCACTTACTTATCAATTTACTAAAGTAACATCTTCAGTTGAGTGTGTTTTTGACAGAAGAAAAAAAAAGAATCAGTAAGGAAATAACTAATTTCGGCATTAGATGATATCACAGCAGTCAGTGAACATATGCATATGTTTCCTGCCTTTCTCATACGACAACAAAACAACGAGGCAACTTTTCTTTATAATTCAAAAAAAGTAAAAATTCATTTTAACTAAAAATAAGAACAAATTTCATTGAGCTCTTGCGTTTGTTTTTACAGGAGTTTAACGCTCTTTTAATAGCTATAAGATCATACCACGGCGGTCAGTGGACCTATGCATATGCTCTCTGGCTTTCTCACACCAGTACTGACAAAAACTTTATTTCCAAGTCACTGACTACTTTTCTCACATGCATCAGAGGTGAGAAGCGAAAAATCGAGGGAAAGAGAACTTGGCGCAATCGGGTATCGAACGTGCAACTACTAGCTCACAAGGCAGATACGCTAGCCACTGAGCCACCAGGCCGGGCAGAAATTCACGTACTGAACATACTTGATAAAAAAGAACATTATTTCTCAAAAACAATCCATGTTTTTCGTAACAAAATAGAAAGTTCAGTCGAAATGCAACGTTTTCAAAATATTGAAGACAAATACTAGTTTGATCTTGAACACTCCAGAATGAGGTTTACCTTGATTAGATATCCTAATCAATAATTCAGCATTTTGATAGAAATTATACCTTTTATTTTTTTCTTTTGAATCTGGTGCAATAACTTTCATTTTAACGATCACAATGATAATTTTGTAACAAGCTTTTTATCTCATTCGCACATGTGCATTTGACATGAAAAACATGAATAAATAGTCACATGGTCTAAGTCAGATAGAAAATCTCATGCCGTGTTATATGGGAAATATACGCTCGCTAACGCTCGTTTATATTTCCCATATACCACAGCACTCACTTTCTGTCCCATACTTAATACACTCAAGATGAGTTGAGGTATCCATTTCTAAGAATATTTCTTCTTTGAAACATATTTTGTACATATCTGCTAGAACTCTGTCTTTGAGTCATGTCTACTGAGTTCACCCACAATATAGGTTTTATGTATCATTTCAGAAACAGAAAGATGGTGAGTCGACTAAGGCTACAGTATTGTAAAATCGTCCTGGTGACATCACTTGTTTGGTTCCTGCTTGATGTCGTTTTACTCATGTATTACGCAGACTGTACTGCGCCCAGTCCCGCAGACTGTAAAAATAAAAAAGGGGAACCAGTCGAGAAAAAAGACAAGTCCTTGTTTCAGAGGATATTACCAAAAGGTTTGTTGTTTTGTTTGCTTGGTTTGATTAGTTATTTAACTCTCTACTGGGTAAGAAAATTTTAGACTGCGCCTAGTGAAAGCATTTACAGATGACAAATGTAGTGGAATGATGAGATTTGACAATGAAAGAGCAGAAATCATCATAGGAAAAGGAGGAAAAGATATTATCTCCAGTTCTTGCAATGTTATCTGAATCCTTCTTTGTGAAGGTTGTTTAAACATGGGATGGTTTGGAAAAGGGTTAACTCTTTACCAAACAACAAAATGTTAGAACAGTCCAAATTGAAAGCATATGCAGACAACAAAATAAATGGGACTCAAAAGTTAAAATTCATTTTTGGAAGTGTAGAAAAATTGTGGTTACCAGCATTTTCTCCTTTTCCCACAATGATTTCAAAAGGCTTCTTCCTCAGTGTCGTTAAAAGACAGGATTGTTTGGTAAAGGGTTAACACATTCTTGCACTGAATTTTTTACTTCCCTGCATTTGACAGAGAGCATTATGACAGAAGGAGCAATTGCTAGTTAAAAGCAATTATTGCACTTTCTGCTTATTGTTACTTGCAAGCAAGTGCACTTCTTCCTTATTGTTCCATGTCAGCAAATGCACTTTTTGCTTTTTGTAACTTGTAAGCAAGTGCACTGCATTCTTATCGTTACTTGTAAGCAAATGCACTTTTTGCTTATTGTTATTTGTAAGCAAGTGTACTTCTTCCTTATTGTTACTTGTAAGCAAATGCACTTTTTGCTTATTGTTACTTGCAAGCAAGTGCACTTTTTCCTTAGTGTTACTTGTAATTAAATGCACTTTTTTTCCCATAATTGTTACATGTAAGCAATTTCACTTATTCCTCATTTTTACTTGCTAGTAATGACACTTTTCCCTTATTGTTACTTGAAAGCAATTTGACTTTTTCCATATTGTTTCTTGCTACTAATCACACTTTTCCCATATTGTTTCTTGTAAGCAATCATACTTTTCCTTTGTTGTTACTTTTAATGATTGTACTTATCTCTTATTGTTTTTTATACAATTCTAGGAAACAATATTTATTTCTTTGATTTCTTTGATAATTGGGTTCACTACTGCCTTTGGGAAAGTCAAGTCTGCATCTGTAAGATTATATCATTAACCCTTTACCATACAGTTATGAATATTTTTACAACCTTTAGGAAAAGGGCTTTTGAAAACATTGCAAGAAAAAGATAAAATTCTGGTAACCAGTATTTTGTCATATTCCCGCAATATTTTCTGCCATTTTACAGAAGATATTCATCATTTTAGACACTTTTCATTTGCAAATCTGCAATTAATATGAGGTCTAGAAGTTTGTTGTGTGGTAAAGAATTAAATGGTAATGGGTTAATACTTGGTCAGCCTTTTAACTATTTACCAAACGACAAAATTTTAGACTTGTCCAAATTGAAAGCATTTGCAGATGACAAAATAAAACGTGACTCAAAAACTAAACTTGACTTAAGAAGAGTAGAAAACATTGTGGGAAAAGGAGAAAATGCTGGTTACCAGCATTTTCTCCTTTTCCCCACAATGTTTTCAGAAGGTGTCTTCCTCTGGGTCATAAAAACCAGGGATTGTTTGGTAAAGTGTGAAATTAAGAGCATATTTACAATGTTTCTTGCAAAGTGATTGTTGAAATCTTAAACACTTTACCACACAATCCCAAGTTTCAACAACCCTGAGAAAGAAGCCTTCTGAAAGCATAGTGGGAAGAGGAGAAAATGCTGGTAACCAGCATTTTCTCCCTATTCCCACATTGTTTTATGCCCTATCAAAGACAAATCATATAATTTGAGCAGGATTGAAAATGCCGTCAAATGCTCATAATATGACAAGTCTGCATTGTTGTCATGTGGTAGACTCAAACTTTGTATTACTCTCAGATGATAATTTTAGCCTTTGATGACATACGCAATGTAACAAAACAAACACATAAAGGTAAGGCAGGTAAAATGCATTACTTCGTTACATAAACAGTACAACGGGTATTTTAGAAGAAAGGAAACCTATTTCCTCTATTATAATGAAATCATAAACCATAAAAAGACAATGCTACCGTCTGAGAGTAATACATGTACATGTTTAGAAAAGATAAAAAGAAAAGACACCAGTGACATTTAGCTTTCTGTGACTCTTTACCAGACTTTTCCAAATTTAACTCTTTACCACACGACAAAATCTTAGACTTGTCCATATTGGACGTTTTTGCAGACGTCAAAATAAAAGTGACTCAAAAATTGAAATTTATTTTTGGAAAATTAGAAAACATTGTGGGAAAAGGAGAAAATGCTGGTAACCAGCATTTTCTCCGTTTCCCACAATGTTTTCAAAAACCTTGTCTTGGTATTGTGTGGTAATGGGTTAAAGTGCCGTCTACAAATGCTCACAATTTGACAAGTCTGCATTGTTGCTGTGTGCTAGAGACTCAAACTATGTACATGTACATGTTTGGAAAAGATAAGAAAAAGACACCAGTGACATTTAGCTTTCTGTGACTCTGTACCAGATGGCAATATTTTAGACTTTTCCAAATTTAAAGTACATGTATATGCAGATGAAACAGATGACTGAGGCTCAGGGAATGGCATTTGTTCTTAAAAGGGTAAAGGAAAAAAAAATGTAAGAAAAGGAGAAAAGGCTGGATAGTGCTGACAAGCATTTTCTCCCTTGTTTTCAGAAAATTAACCCTTTTCTACTCAATCCTATTTTTAATGACCCTAATGGAAAGAATTTATGCAAACATTGTGGGAAAAGGAGAAAATGCTGGTAACCAGCATTTTCTCCATTTCACACAATGTTTTCTGCCCTTTCAAAGAAAATTTTCCTAATTTTTGCAACATTTAACGACTTCCGAAAATGCTTCCAAAATGGACGAGCCTGAAATGTCATTTTGTGAAGGGTTAGAGAATGAGTTTCTCTGAGGGAATGGGAGTAAAAGTTGGAGATAAGAATGAAAAGACATACGACAGTTTTTTCATGTACATGTACATATGAATATGTATGACTATCATTAAAAAATACTTAAATGCTTCAGACATATTTTAAAACTTAATTTCCTAAGTAAACCCTATACTTAACAATTATATGTTTTGATGACACTTATCCAATTATCAGCATTTTCACGTTGTCCTATAATGTTTTTTACCTTAACTCTATACCAAACGAAAAAATATTAGACTGATCCAAATTGAAAGCATTTGCAGACAACAAAATAAATGTGACTTAAAAATTGGAATATGTTTTGAGAAGGATAGAAAACATTGTGGGAAAAGGAGAAAATGCTGGTTACCAGCATTTTCTCCTTTTCCCACTATGTTTTCAAAAGGCTTCTTCCTCAGGGTCGTTAAAAGTCGGGACTGTCTGGTAAAGGGTTAATACATCTACAAAGACAAAATCTATCATGAGACATATTTGAATTGTAGTCTGCAATCATATTGCTGTCAAATTTGAGGTGTATAAATTTTTTTTGTTCGGTAAAGAGGGTAAGATTATTGAAAACTAAAATTAGACAGATAGGCAGAGTGGCAGCTCAGAAGAAAGGAAGAAGAAGAGTGAGGGAAGGAGGAAAGGACAGATAAGAGGAAAGAGAGAGAGAGAGAGAGAGAGAGAGAGAGAGAGAGGACAAAATTGATCAAAGAGGAATGAGACCCTTTAACTCTTTCAAAGACTTGAAATACAGTTTCAGTGCAAGACAAAGAGAGAGTTCAGTCATAATCTAGATTGAAACAGTGGACAGTGTAGATCAGAGATCAGACTGCACGTTCTGTGCAGTCTGATCTTGATCTATGCTGTCCACAAAAGGTTCTTATGTCATCTATGGTATAGAAAGAGATAATTAACTCTTTCAGACAACAACATTTTAGACTTTCCCAGATTAAAATGCATTTGCAGATGACTAATTAAATATGACTCAAATGACAGGATATAGATCTGAAAGGGTAGAAAACATTATGGGAAAAGAAGAAAATGCTGGTTATCACAATGCCACAATGTTTTCAAAAGCCTTTTTCTCAAAGGCTGTTACAACAAGGGATTGTTTGGTAAACAGTCAACACTAGTAGTGCTACACAAATGTATTGGAGTCATGCTCTGTGATACGGGGGTTTAATGCATCTACAAAGAGTATTGACCCATGTCAACCTGAGCAGTCTGGCCATGCTGACATGAGTCAAAACTTTTTACTATTATTAAATTTTCTTCATGTCGAAGGACCATTCTACCTTATGACTTAGTTGGTTGTTAGACAAAATGGATTTCATGACTCCATAAGTATGTGGTGACTTACTTGGTAAAATGCTTCAGGGAGGTGCATTAATTAACCCATTACCACACAATCCCTACTTTTGACGACTCTGTGAAAGAAGCCTATAGAAAACATTGTGGGAAAAGGAGAAAATGCTGGTAACCAGCATTTTCTCCTTTTCCCACAATGTTTTCTACCCTTCACAAAACAAATTTCAAATTTTCAGTCACTTTTATTTTGTCGTCTGCAAATGCTTTCGATTTGGACAAACCTAAAATTTTGTCGTTTGGTAATGAGTTAAACCCCCTTTTACCAGGGTGGCAGTCAAATGCCAGGGATATTCTCAGTCTGTATCAAAGATGAAGATTCTGCTAGTTCATTTTTGGCTTTGTTGGGTCCAATAGAAATAGAGATAATCAACATGAAATGGGTTTTTAATGGATGAATACCTGTGAAAACAATTTGGCTAGAAGTAAAATGGCTCAAAAGGAGCAATTTCTCCTTTTACCACAGTATTTTCTAAAGTTGTTTGCTGAAAGAGGCAAAGGTCATCTGTTAGACATCATTGTAGATAAGCAAATGAATGCATTTAAAATAATGTGACTGAAGGAGAAATGGCTTACCGGTAGCTCAAGCGATTTCTCCTGTTTCTACAGTGTTCTGAAGTCATTTGCTGCAAGACACAGTAGTCATCTGCAGGAGGTATGAAAATGATAAGCATGAAAACAAAGTGACAAAAAGAGAAATGGCTTGTTATGAGAAATTTCTCCATTGGAGAAATTGCTCTTTATGAGCAATTTCTTTTGTTGCCACACTGTTTCAAAAGAGCTTTGCTGGCCTGCAAGATGCAAGTCTGGTACAGGTGGTTGTTTGTTAGGGCATATTGTCAAAATTGACATCACTTTTATTTGCTGTTGACAGTTTCATAGCAGTTGATGTATGATAGTCATTAATTACTTAACCACACAATTTCAACTTCTAATGACCCTGAGAAAGAAAGCTTTTGAAAACATTGAGGGAAAAGGAGAAAATGCTGGTAACCACAATGTTTTCTTTCATTCAAAAAAAAAAAAATCCATTTTTTTTGGCACATGTATTTTGATGTCTTCAATTGCTGTCAATTTGGACAAGCCTAAACTTTTGTCGTTTCGAAAGACTTAATCATTTGTTAGTACATCGTATGTGACAGCCTTGGCATATGGACTTTTATGAAGCATGGTTGCTAGTGCATGTGGGTCAAATTTCCTAGGGTAAGGTAACTGCAGAGCTTCAGCATTGTACTGCTGAAACCAGTGTGTAAGTCATGAGTGACTTAGCTACTTGAACTTTGACTCCAGCATGTTGGAGGGAGTTTCCATGGGTAAAGTAAATGCAATACAGTTGAATAAGAAGAAAGCTGTCCATTTTGTCCATGGACAAATTAAAAATGTTTGACCACCCAGACCCTTGTTAGGTTAGTTGTTTTAGAGGAAAACATTGAGGTACTCTTGCAGCCCTGTCTTTTTCTTCTGCAGGGCCTCTATGGACATGGTGCAAAACTTTTACACTTTTCATTCATATCTCTGTTATTACTTGAGATATTTACTTTAACCCTTTACCAAACAATCCCGGGTTTTTACGACCTTGATGGAGAAGCCTTTTGAAAACATTGTGGGAAAAGGAGAAAATGCTGGTCACCAGCATTTTCTCCTTTTTCCACGATGTTTTCCACCGTTTCCAAGACTGCAAATGCTTTCAATTTGGATGAGTCTAAAATTTTTTTGTGTTGGAAAGAGTGAAATTTGGATTAGTTCTTTACTTATCACTAAAGATATTTACTTCAAATTTGGATTAGCTCTTTACTATCAAAAGGGAAACCCAAGCTAGATGGGTAGATAACTCTCATCACATTTTTGACAATGTAATGCCCATTTTTCCTCGTAGAATTTTCAATAAAAGAGCACCTGCAAGCTAGTGTTGACACCCACATGTAGTGCTTTTCTATTTGTTGTAACCAGTTGACAAATAAGTTTATGTTGTATCAGAACCAGTTGAACATCTTGAACCACTGCAAGAAATCGATGATAATGAAGCAATACCCACAACCAGAAAGTATGTAATTCCACCGAAATTTGCGCATCTGGAGAAGGTGAAACAACAACAGAAACCTGGTACGAGACTACGATTCACCCGACTCAAGCTAGACATATGTAGCTTTGGGCTATGGCAACCTTTTGACCCCATCCCTTTGTCTTGTATTTCTGTATAAATGTATATCTGTATGAATATGGCTCCCATATTTTGTAACTGAGTACATTGTTTGTAACAATCGGAGAAAATATTAGTTGACAAGGTTTTATATGATGACTTGTTCGGTATGATGCATCATGGAGATGCATTAAACCCCCTTTTCCCAGAGCATGCTGATATAGATTTGAACAATGGCAAATCTTGACTCTCTTTTCCAGTTTGTACTTTTTAGCAATACCAATTTTTATTCATGAATGTTCATCCTCGGTGACCCAGTTTCGATTCATTCTGTGATCGCCCCTGGGTTATTTTGCTGGCGTTTTCTTTTTCTCATGAATTATTCATAAAGCATTTTGATTGGTGATCTCAGTTTTTCTTTGAGAAAATTTAAACCATTTTTATCACAAATACGTTGTCATTTCTATTCTTTACATGTCGATATCTAATCACATCATTCGTTGCAAATCAAGCTTAGCGATACTTTAAATATGACGGAGCCCATCAACACCACAATCGAGAAGTGTTTAAAAGAGATTTTCGGCGTAACACTCCAAATTGTCAGTTAAAATCGTACACAAAGATCGATAGTGTCGTCCCTGTATTGCAGAATGGCATATCTCACAGGAGACAAGCATGCCGACAGCTGCCATATTTGTTGACAACCTCGGTTTTTTTCCAGGGTTATTTTTAGTAATGGAAGAAATGAAATTATCCTCTCTACAAGAGGGTATCATTATGTTACCGATTGGCTATTAGGGTACTTCCCGACCATATGAATATTCATAAGAAATGATGATTTGCTAGTCAATTTTCCCAGGGGTGATGCATGGAGAGTAACGTAATGTTTCAAACTTGGGTTCCGAGGATGCAAAATGTTTAACTTTTACAAATCCAAAGCATTTGCAGACAAAAAATTGAACACTGCTGGAAATATTCTTTGAAAGAGTACAAAACAATCAATTCGGGATAAGGAGAAAATGCTGGTTACCAGAATTTTCTTTTTTTCCCGAAATGTTCTCAAAAAGCCGTCTTCCTCAGGGTTGTGAAAAGTTGGGATTTTGTGGTAAAGGGTTTATATCACCAACTTTGGGTTTTTTAAACAGCAGAAGAAATCTTGAATAAAAACTTAATGGGCCATCCAACTTTATCTAATTATAAAATGCTTTAACCAGTTACCATGCAATCCCAAGGTTTAACAACCTTCAGAAAGAAAGCTTTTGAAAACATTGTGGGAAAAGGAGAAAATGCTGGTAACCAGCATTTTCTCCTTTTCCCACAATGTTTTCTTCCCTTCTAAAAACACATTTCGATTTTTGAGTCAGATTTATTTCGTCGTCTGCAAATGCTTTAAATTTGGACAAGTCTAAAATTTTGCCGTTTGGTAAAGAGTTTAATCAATGACAAAATGTTAACTGCTGAACCTGCTTATCCGTTCCCTGTATGTATTACCTGCATTTTGAGGCTTGACTTACAATTATCAGAAAATATTTACAGGTATATAGTTATTACTCTTGCTAGAGAAAATTATTACTACTGTATTCACCTTACTGATATTTAGGTTAGAGATCCTGGGTAGATTAGCTGAGCCTTTCAGCTTCCGTCCAGAGCTGGAAAGCTAGGGGTTGGGAGTTCGAATCCAAGCTTAGTGATGCTCTTGTCTATGACTGATGATTATAATTGCTTTCAATTCATTCCTCTTATGGCGTAACTTCGTTTGACTAATAATGGTTAATGTGGGAAAGAAGTCAAATTATTGAGAGATTGCTGTAACCAATATTGATACTAGAAACAACATTTCTCTGTTTCTAACCATTTTTTACCCTTTGAATGGCAAACCTAGTCATTTAAGTCAAAGACTTAAAAAAAATGATTTTCTTGAAAAATACAAAAAATGTGGGAAAAAGGAGAACCTGCTCCTCTTACCACAAAATTTATGGTTTCGAAAACTGTTGTAACTCTTTAAAAATGACAAAATTTTAGACTTGTCCAAATTAAAAGCTTTTGTAGATACCAAATTAGCGCAGATGATGGAATTTTTCTGTTACCAGCATTTTCACATTTTCCTAAAAATGTTTCGGAAAAGGACAAAATACTTATTTCCAGCATTTTCACCTTTTGCTACAAATTTTCAAAAGCCATCTATGTTAAAATTGTCAAATTTTGGATTATTTGGGAAAGGCACAATGCCGACTTTTAAAGATGCTGGGAAAGAGGCCTTTTGAAAACATTGTGAGAAAAGGAGAAAATGCTGGTAACCAGCATTTTCTCCTTTTCCCACAATGTTTTCTACCCTATAAAAGAAAACTTGCACCATTTGAGCAACATTTAAATTGTCGTCTGCAAATGCTTTCAATGTGGACAAGGCTAAAATTTTGTTGTCTGGTAAAGGGTCAAGCATTTTTGTTGTTGGGTAATGGGACAGAATATTGATAAAAGACACAATCAAGATAAAGGTTTTTGCTGGTTGCTATTATGTATCATTGCCCAAGGGAAATAATTTTAACCCTTTACCAAAATGACAAAATTTTATTACAGTCCAAATTGAAAAGCATTGGCAGACGACAAAATTAGATGTGGCTCAGATGATTGGATTTGGCTTTGAAAGGGTAGAAAACATTGTGGAAAAAAGGGGAAAATGCTGATTATCAGCATTTTCTCCTTTTTCAACAATGTTTTCAAAAGCTTTTCTTCCTGAGCATTGTTTAACATATATAAATGTAATAGCACAACTTATCTCAAGAGATTGGCCACAAATAGCAGATTGACCGTTCACCATGTTAGTAGACTACTAGTAGGATAGACTACTGACCTTTAACTCTATACATGTACAATCACAGGCTTTAACCATCCTGGGAAAGAAGCCTGTAGGTAACAGGCATTTTTCTCCTTTTCTGGCAATGTTTTCTACCCTTCCAAAGACAAATTTCAATTTTTGAGTCACATTTATTTTTGTCATCTGCGAATGCTTCATATTTTGACAAGTCTGAAATTCTGCTGTTTACGAAAGAGTTATAAGATTTTTCATAAAATTTCAGTTGGTTTTGTTCTCAGTGTAGATTAAGATCACACAACAAAATTGTCAGTCTGATCTTGGAAAGTATGGTCAGATAAAATGAGATTTTGTGGCGGAAATCAGCCTTGAAAATTCAGTTTTTTGTAAGGAAACTTTTTACATTAAGGCAAAATTTTAAACCGGTTTAAACTGCTAATGCTTAGAATTTGGACCATTCTAAAACTTGTTCATCTGGTAAAGGAGCAAGAGTAGCCATTATTACACATTACACACGCACACACTAACAACAGTGGTGTTTTCGTACATGATGTTGGGGCATGGTTTACTCTATACCAAACTGCAAAATTTTGGATCCATCCATATTGAGAGGATTTGCAAACGAAAAATTTAACCCACTTGATACAATATGTCTTTGAAAGGGTAAAAACAGTGTGGAAAAAGGAGAAAGATTAATGGTGGTTAGCAACATCCTCTCCTTTTCCTGCAATATTTTCAAGAGATCTCTTCCTCAAGGTTGTTAAACACAGGATTATGTGGGCATTGTTAGTAAGTTGACAGATTTACTGTTTTCTTTCACCAACCAATGATTGCTGATAGCTAGACCATGTGACAGTTTGACTGTTGTCACCCTTATCCCGTTTACCTCCCTTTTATATTCTATTACGTGTATCTGCCCCAAGATGGCCTATGCTTTCAACAGGCCAGAAGATGCCATTTATTAGTTAACCTTTTACCTCACAATCCCAAGTTTTTACAACTTCAGTGAAACAGACTTGTGAAAACATTCTAGGAAAAAGAGAAAATGCTTGTATCCAGCATTTTCTCCTTTTTCCACAACAATTTCTACCCAATTTCATAATTTGTGCTGCATTAAATTAATTTTGTTGTCTGCAAATTGTTTTAATTTGGACCCATCTAAAATTTTGTCATTAAGTAAAGAATTGATTCATTCATTCCGTTTTTCATTTTATAGGCTGCTGAGCCAACGTAATCCATGGTTTTTTTCTGAAAACCCTTTTAGCAAACTGTTCTCCGCACAATCCTATGTTTAAATAACCTTTGGGAATAAAGCTTTTGAAAACCTGACTGGAAAATCAGCACCCACTTCTTTTCCCACTACGTTTTCTACCCTTTCAAAGACAATCCTGCAATTTGACCTTTTTAATGCCTTTCACAACTATAGTCGCTTTTTGAGGCAAGTGTAGATCAAGATCAGACTGTACAAATTGTGCAGTCTGATATTTGATTTAACTGTCCATCTTGCTGAGACATTCTAAACACTTTATTTGGGTCTTATTTTTACATTTAACCCTTTACCGCACAATGCCGACTTTTAATGACCATGGAAAAGAAGCCTTTTGAAAACATGGTGAGAAAATGCTGGTAACCAGCATTTTCTCCTTTTCCCACAATGTTTCCTACCCTATCAAAGAAAAATTGCACCATTTGAGCCACATTGAAATTGTCATCTGCACGTGCTTTCAATTTGGTCAAGACTAAAGTTTTGTCGCCTGGTAAAGGGGTAAAATGTCTGCAGGGTTTATTGGTGGCTCTAGAGGTCGAGCCACTTTTTAATTGTCATCACTTCTGCCAATATCATTTTTAAAGTCTAAAATTCTGTTTTGATAAGCTGGGAAACTTTTCCAGATTTCAAACACACTGCATTACCATGTTTACTTTGGTTCTGTTTTCAGGGTTTGGAGGAGCGGCAAGACAAGCCATGCCGGGAGATAATGGTCGAGCAGTTATCATTCCAGAAGACAAAAAGGAAGAATCAAAAGAAAAATTTAAAATCCACCAGTTTAATCTCATAGCTAGTGATATGATGTCATTAAATAGAACTTTACCCGATTATAGAATTGCCAAGTAAGATATTTTTTCTATTTAGTCTTGCATCTAATGAAGCCTTGCACCTTTTGTAACCTAGTGATAAATCTAATACATACGAGGGGTGATCAGAAAGAACGTGGACCAGTGCTGGTATCGGAATATTGTAATAAAAAAGAACTTGGAGTGTTTACTGTTTCTGAAAGTAACATCCTTTGAGTTCTATGCACTTATTCATTCTTGATTTCCACGCGCGAAACAGGTGTGCGAGCGCGTCACGTGACATTACTCTGAAGGACCCGGTCATAGCGAGGGTTAGCTCCTCTCTGCTCTCGTAGTGCGTGCCACAAAGAGAATCTTTCAAAACAGGAACTAGTCAGAGGTCACATGGAGTCAGAACTAAATTATAAGGGGCGTTGGCTAGTGTTTCTATGTCTAGTTTTTGCAAAGTTTCCTGTCCAAGTGCGGCTTTGTGAGCTAGGGCGTTATCTTAGTGTAAAGTGACGTCACTCCGCAGGACTTCAGGCTGTTTTTTTCGTATGGTGTTTGTGAAATTCATTTGAATAATGTGGGCATAAAACTCGGTATTGACTGTAGTATGTATAGATACAACATGACTTAGAAGAAAAAAAGGAGAATAGAAATACATGATGTATAACTTTACCAAGTGACTTCGAAAGGTTGGCTTTACCAGCAGAAGGCGATGTTTGATGTTTCCATACACTGCTTTGTTGTTTAGATTCAGTCTTGTTAAAGTGTGCCTATGTTCCATTGCATGTTGCAATACGATAAGTAAAGTTTGACCCCTGTACCCTAATGCTTTCTGAAATTTCTTAACAGATTTCGACCGTAACCCCCATTTTCTCGGACGTCAGTTGCCGAGGTACCCACCTTGTGCAAACACGCGACATTCCAAGATTCTCTGTCAGAATCTCCTGAGCACTTCTATATGAAATGTTGAATGTGTCAGCTATTTTCCTGACAGTATCTCGGCGATCTCGTTTTACATGCTGCTCTACATCCGTTATGATTTTGTCTGTGACTGATGTAGATGGACGGCCAGATTTATGGTCATCTTTAACAGTATCGCACCCTTGTCTAAATCGGCCCGATCCATGTACGAATATCAGATTCCTTGAGTGCAGAGTCCCCTTCATCTGTTTCTAAATCGGTTTTGATTTCCGATAAATACTTTCCGAGTTTAACGTAAAACTTTATGATTACTCTCGACTCAAATAAAACGTCGTCCGATATTTTGGACCACTAATGCACTATATGACGTCATGAAAATGACGTCATACTTTACCTGCTTGATTATGACGACACTTGAAAGCTTGAGTCATTTACCAGATAATTAATGCTCATCTATGCAAATTTTTGTAATCCTCCGTGGAGTAGTTTTCAAAATAACGAGGTGGTCCGCGATCTTTTTGATCACCCCACGTATGAGCAAAGCACTGGCATTACCACATAATCCCGACATTTAACGACTCTGAGAAAGACGCCTTTTGAAAATATTCTGGGAAAAGGAGAAAATGCTGGTAACCAGCATTTTCTCCTTTTCCCACAATGTTTTCTACCCTTCCCCAAACAGATTTAAAATTTTTTGGTCACATTTTATTTTGTCGCATACAAATGCTTTCAATTTGGACATGTTTAAAAATTTGTCATTTGGTAAAGAAATGACTCTTTACCACATGTGAAAAATGCTTGACTTGTTTGAATGAAAAACATTTGCAGGCGAAAATTTAAATATGACTCACATGAGGAAATTTGTCTTCCATAGGGTAGAAAGCATTGTGGGAAAAGAAGGAAATGCTGATTATCAGCATTTTCTCCTTCTCCCACTATGTTTTCAAAAATGCTTCTTCCTGAGGGTTGTTAAAAGTCAGCATTGTGTGGTAAAGGGTTAAGACGGTTTAATGCATCTCCCTGATGCATTATAAATATACCAAGCAAGTCCTCATATAATAATGGATCAGTGAAATATGTTTTGTCCAATCATGAGGTAGAATTGTCCTTCAACTTGTAGAAAATTGACCAATAGCAAAAGTTTTGACCAATGTGCTAGACCGTGCAAGCTGACATGGATTGATACTTTTTGCAGATGCATTAAACCCACTTTTCACAAAGTATGGTTTATATGGATACTAGAGGATTTAAGTTCATCTGCATTTCTTAATATTAGCCAAATAGAACTATGTCCATCAGCTGAACAGAAACCATGAAATGAATATGACCATAAGTATAGATAGGCAAAAATATATGAGTCATACTCTGGCAAAAGGGGGCTAAATGCATCTCTGTGATCAATGATACCAAGCTAGTCATCACATAATTATTATAATAATTATGGATCCATAAAATCCATTTTGTCTAACAACTGACTGAATCATGAGGCACACTTGTCCTTGGACATGCAGAAAATTGACTAATAGAGAAAAGTTTCGGCACAGGTCAGCCTGTACGGATGGTTCTACTCCTTCCAAAACAAACTTAAAGTTTTCATTCACATTAATTTTGCTGTCTACAAATGCTTTCAGTTTAGACCAAGCTAAAATTTTGTTGTATTGTAAAGAGTTAATTTTTGCATGCATTACACATTTTTCACTGTTTATCTGTAATTAATTTTTCTTTTCCGTTTAACAGTTGCAGAAACAAGAAATATCCACCTGTCTCTGTGTTACCAGATACGAGTGTCGTGATAGTCTTTCACAACGAAGCCTGGTCCACGCTTTTGCGTACAGTACATAGTGTCATCAACAGATCTCCTCAAGAACTTTTAAAAGAAATCATTCTAGTCGATGATGCAAGCGAGAGAGGTTGGTCTTTAACTCTTTACCAAATGACAAAATTTTGGACAGGACCAAATTGAAAGCATCAGCAGATGACAAATGAAATGTTGCTAAAAATGATTATTATACCCCCGTAAAATGAATGTTTTCGGGGGTATACTGGAATCAGTCTGTCTGTCCGTACGTCCGTGTGTCCATCTCTGTACAAAGTACTAGTAATTTTGTGTCGCGAACTCCTCCTATAGTTTTGCTGCTATTGTATTGAAAGTTTGTTGATACATTGATGGTATTCTGAAGTTGTGCAATACGCAGTTTTCAATCATCTACTCCCTATGATTCAAGGGTAATCTCCCCTTGAACTTAGAAATTTGTTTGTTAAATTGCCTGTTTCTGTCAAAGCGCTGGCGGGGGTATTAAGTCACATTCAGTGACAGCTCTAGTTTATTATGTCTTTGACAGGGCTGAAAACATGGTGGGAAAAGGAGAAAATGCTGGTCACCAGCATTTTTCTCCTTTTCCCGCAATGATTTCAATAGCATTCTTTTACAGGGTTATTAACAGTTAGGGTAGTGTGGTAAAGGGTTAAGCCCTTCTTATTACCTCAAAGGGCCGTAATATGATATTGCTAAGGTCATCTATCCGTAAGCATTTTTTGTGCAGCTGTCTTCAAAGTTTTCATGTATACCTATTACGTTTACTTGTGTACCTCTATCTGAGTTGGTTTAGACTTCTCCGTATGACACCATCTGTTATGGCTTCAAGGAGGAGATCTATTAAAGAAACAGTATGAAAACAATGTAAAAAAAAAGGTGGAAATGTTAGCAACCAGCATTTTTCCTTTTCCCGTATTGTTTCTACCCTTTCAAAGAAGAACCCCGTCATTTTAGCCACTTTCATTTGGTCATTGTAACTTTCGCGAATGCTTTCAGTATTTACAATTCTCAAATTTTGTTGTCTTGGCAAGTGTAAATGCCAGAGTTACATACCCTTGAAGTTAGATTTATGTATTTTTGTGGAAAATAAAGCGTTTTAATCCTTTTGATTAAGACATAATTAAACATAATTATATATGAGCCATGCTCTGTGAAAAAGGGGGTTAACTCTTTACCAGACAACAAGATTTCTGACTGGTCCAAATGAAAAGCATTTGCAGACAACAACTTGACGGTGGCCCAAATGACAAAATTTGTACATGACAGGGTAAAAAACATTGTGGGAAAAGGAGAAAATGCTGGTTACCAGCATTTTCTCCTTTTCCCACAATCTTTTCAAAAGCTGTCTTTGTCAGGTTCGTGAAAAGTCTTCATTGTGTGGTAACGGATTAATGCACTGCAAAAAGTATTGACCTAGGTCAGCCTGTGCAGTCTGCACAGGCTGACCTAGGCCAAAACTTTTTGCTATTGGTCAATTTTCTGCTTGTCAAAGGACCAGTCTACCTCATGAGTAAGTATAAGTTACACAAAGTGGATTTTACGGATCCATAATTAGGTGATGTCTTGCTTGGAGCAATGCATCACAGAGATGCATTAAGCCCCCTTTTCACATAGTGTGGCTCATTATATGAACACATTCTTATTACTGTGTTGTCAAACAAACAAAGAAATGCTGTTTTATTGTATATGTTTGTAATTATTTAGAGGAGCTGGGAGAGAAGTTAGAAGAGTACCTAAAGACGCTGCCTGTACATACCTATGTGTTGAGAACTGAAGAAAGAACTGGTTTAATTAGAGCTAGATTAAAAGGTAAAACACAGAGAGATGGGATGTATGTATTACATAGAAAAGGTTGCTGGTTTAAATCCCCATCTTGCCAAATTTCTTTTCAATGATTGATGATAGTTATTACAACAGGATTCTTCCTCACCCACAGCTTATCATTGTTTCAACGGTGGTTATGTGTACAGCAACCAGTGGCTTGGAAAGAATATTGAGGGAAGTACCAGTTAAAAAAAAAAAAAGAAACTTAAGGACTTAAGGAAAACATGGATAGATGCATTGATTGCAGCAATTTAACTGAAACTATGTTGGAAATGGCTTTTTTCTGAAACAAACAATTGTTTATCCCTTTACCGTATGATCCTGGGTATTACAGAACCTTTTAGAGAAACCTTTGAAGTTATTCTGAGAAAAGGAGAAAATATTGGTAACCAGTATTTTCTCCTTTTCCCTCAATGTTTTCTAGTCTTTCATAGGTAATTCCCATCATTTGAGGTACATTAGAATTGTCAATGAAGTTACTCTTAAAACCTCATTCTAACAAATAAAGTAAATTTCTGAGCAAAAATAATTTTCAGCCCTTTGGCAGATAGCAAAATTTTAGTGTAGTTCATTTTTAAATCTTCACCACATAGTCATGAGTTTTATCGACCCTGAAAGAGAAAGCTTTTTAAAACATTGTGGGAAAAGGAGAAAATGCTGGAACCAGCATTTTCTCCTATTCCCACAAAGTTTTCTTCCCTCATCAAAGACAAGTTCAATCATTTGAGTTACATTTAAACTCTCGTCTGCAAATGCTTTCAATTTGGACAAGTCTACATTATTGTCGTTTGGTAGAGAGTTAAAGGATGTGCAGAAAACAAAGGAAATTTGACTCAAATGATAGGATTTGTCTGTAGCCCTTTACCACACAACTCCGAGTTTTAACGACCCTGAGGAAATAGCCTATTGAAAACCTTGTGGGAAAAGGAGAAAATGCTGGTAAATGATAAGATTTGTCTTTAACCCTTTACCACACAATTCGGAGTTTTAATGACCCTGAGGAAATAGCCTATTGAAAACCTTGTGGGAAAAGGAGAAAATGCTGGTAACCAGCATTTTCTCCTTTTCCGACAAGGTTTTCAACCCTGTCAAAGACAAAGTTCATCATTTGCTCCACAATTGTTTTGTTGTCCACATAACTTTCAATTTGGACAAGTCTAAAATATTGCCGTGTGGCAAAGGGTTAAAAGGGATAGAAAACTTTATCAGAAAACGAAATAAATGCTGGGACCCAGCAGCGTTTCCTTCTTTTTTTATAATGTTTTATAGCACATCGATCCTCAGGGAAGTTAACCCTTTACCACACAATGCCGACTTTTAATGACCCTGGGAAAAAGGCCTTTTGAAAACATTGTGGAAAAAGGAGAAAATGCTGGGAACCAGCATTTTCTCCTTTTCCCACAGTGTTTTCTACCCTATCAAATAAAAATTGCACCATTTGAGCCACGTTGAAATCGTCGTCTGCAAATGCTTTCAATTTGGACATGGCTGAAATTTTGTCGTCTGGTAAAGAGTTAAAACATGGGATTGTTGGGTAAAGGGTTAACCCTTTTCCACACGGTCTCAAGATTTGACAATCTTGAGCAGAAAGTCTTTGGAAAATAATGCGGGAAAGGGAGAAAATACTGGAAAAGTTTTGTATCCTATCATAGAACTTAACTCTTTACCACACAACAAAATTTTGACCTGCCCAAATTGAAAGCATTTGCAGACGACAGTTTAAATTTGGCTCGAATGATGGAATTTGTCTTTGGTGTGGTAGAGACATTGTGGGAAAAGGAGAAAATGCTGGTTACCAGCATTTTCTCCTTTTCCAACAATGTTTTCAAAAGTTTTTTTTTCCCAGGGTCATTAAAACTTAAGATTATGTGGTAAAGGGTTAAGCTCACTTGTACCAATTTTGAATTTGTCACCTGCAGGTGCTTTGAATTTGGAAGATTATAAAATTTGTCATTTAGGAAAGGGTTAAATGTTGTCTGTTGAAATTGTAGGGGCAGCAAAAGCCAAGGGTAAAGTCATAACATTCCTAGATGCACATTGTGAAGCCACGCAGGGTTGGTTAGAGCCCCTGATGACAGAAATTTATAAAGACAGGTATGCATTTTGTATGGTGAACATCCTCATTCAAGAGTGCTTGTGTGTGGCAGTATCTTGTACTAGAGACCATTTCTGTCATTGTATACCTTGTTTACGAGGGTTGTTTATTTAATTGTGTCACTAATAGGCCTCCATACCACATGACCATATGTATCACATACAAATAACGGTATTTTCACAAGCAAGTCGTTTTGAATACTGACACGAAATTTTGTTTTGATAGGTTCGTTCTTTCAAAAGTTATTCAGAGTTAAAGTAGGTGCAGTCATATACACTGGCTTTATTACTGAATGTACAAGGAACCCAAAAGCAAAGCTTGAAAAAAGGGCCTATATTGAAAGTCGTGTTAGTCTAATTATTTCAGCTTCACAAATATTTAGTGAATTATGTCGGATACATGGGGCTTCTGTGGTATCAAAATGGTTGGTTTTCAGATGGTATAAAAAATTTAAAGATGGTAGAATGTACTTAAAGATGCCCCCCTGTCGTGGTCAGCCCAAAACTGCAGCTTCCAAAGAAAAGATTTAATTAAGCAGGATGCCAGGCTTACAGTGAAAGAAATAGCTAAGAGAGTTGGCATATTATCAGGGTCAGTTCATAAGATTTTGGAAAATGGAGACCTAGAACTGGATTAAGGGGCCTGTGCCTTATTCATGACAATGCAGCTGCTCACAAGTCTGCAATTGTTCAGAATTTCCTTGAAACAGAAAAGATGGTACAGCTTCCCCATCCACCCCATTCTCCCGGCTTCAGCCCATATGACTTTTCTCTTTCCTTTATTGAAAATACTCTCTCTGGACGTCAATATGGTGCTAAAAGTGCCATGGGAAGTGTCATTTTTCAGTGTCTGCTGGGTATTCCCAGAAAAGCCTATTTTGCAGCCTTCACAGACTGGATTTCCAGACTTGAAAAATGTATTTCTGTCAAGGGAGAATATTTTGAAAGGTAGAAATGAATGAAATATATGCATTGAATATAATGTGTCTCATAGACACCCAGTGACACAATTAAATGAACGACCCTCATATGTAAGCAGTCAACACTGAAGCTATTATTGCCTCCCTTAACTCTATACCAAACAACAAAATTTTGAACAGCTCCAAATTGAAAGCATTTGCAGATGACAAATTAACAGTGGCTTGAATGACAAAAGTAGTCCTTGATAGGGTAGAAAACATTGGGGGGAAAAAGAGAAAATGCTGGTTACCAGCATTTTCTCTTTTTCTCACAATGTTTTCAAAAGGCCCCTTCCCCAGGGTCGTGAAAACACAGGATTGTTTAGTAAAGGGTTAAGGACATTTGGTCTCATACAAAACTGTGATATTGTTTTAAAACTTTGCCTTCCTATTCAGACTATTTTATTCTTATCACTGTTTATCTAGTTTGTTTTATTTCCATTACAGAATCATTTCATAACACACCTTTCATCATATATTCATTACTCTCATTTTTACGATCTGTTTATTCTTTTTCTTCATTTTACTATTTTATCTTGCATGATAAATGACCTTAGATGTACATAAATAAATAATTCTACAAAAGGTCACTTTAGGTTAGATGCTGGTTTCTGCAAATACAGGATCCCCCTTGTTTGAAAATATCTGATGAATTTTGTATACAGTAATTGTTAAAGTGACAATAGATGCCAAAAGTATACAAAGCAGTTGTTAAAATGCATTCAAATTTAAATCATACCTATTAAAGGTATGGAAATTATTGTGAAGATGTATGGTGGGGTGCCAGCGTTAGTCGCTGGCAGAAAAATGAATTTCAAAACTAGGTTAAACTTGTGTATATTCTGTGAAAAGGGGGTTTAATGCATCTGCTTATTGAGCCAAAACTTTTTGCCGTTTGCCAGTTTTCTACATGTTAAAGGATCGTTCTTCCTTACGAATTAGTTGGTTACTATACAGAATTATGTCTCCCCCAGTCAGGGTCGGGAGACATATTGTTTTTCCCTGTGCGTTCGTCTGTCCGTCTGCCCATCTGTCTGTCTGTCTGTCCGTCACAAATTGTGTCCACTCTAAAACTTGAAAACTTTTTAAGATATTTTGATAAAACTTCTAAAGCCCCTGTCACACTATATGGCGTTTCCACTGCGTTGGGACGGTGTTGTTTAATTTCCCAGAGCACCATGAGATCGCAGGAAAAATCGGATGCTTTTTGCGAAGACTGAGATGTCACGGCGTTCTCACCACGACCAAGGCGTTGCTACGCAGCTCCTATGGCGCGTTATCGCGTTCCTATGGAGTTCTTCTTTGCGATTCTCTGCGCTCTCATGGCGCTACTACTGCACGCTCTGCGCTTTCATGGTGCTCATACTGCGTGCACTGGGCGTTCACGGCGTTCTCAAGGCGCTCACACTACGCTGACAGAGTGACAATGAACTATCTCTGAAAACAATTTGTATGTATACACATTTATTCATCTATTGTTTCTTTGCTGTGGTCTCAAAAAGTCAACGGAGAATAAAACTATGCTCACAATTAGAAAAATGGAAAAAGCAGGACATAAACCCCAACCCTCTCAAAAAAAAAGCAAGTCAACCACTGTCAACTCCTCAATCATTACTAGCCCGGCTTGCGAGCGTACATCAGCCATGGTGAATTGAATGTTTATTTGCATACTTTGTCGACTATATGTTCGTTTTTGTCGGACAAAGACTAGTGGATGCTGTAGAAGCGCCTTACAAGCGCAATGATCGCCGTTGCAGCTCAGAGAAGTCGTCGTAAGAGCGCAGTGAAATAAATAACACTCCGTGTCAGCGCCGTTGACGCATTGTATAAGCGCCGCTGACGCGCCATATAAGCACAGTAGAGACGCGGTGACATCTCAGAGCGCGTGATACAATCTCCATGCAAGCGCCACCAACAACCATAGCGTTCGCGCTGCGACCTCTGTGCACGCCGACTGAGCTCTTATGGCATTGTGGGAGATCTTACTGCGCTGCTAAGACGACCTTTCGGTGATCCCACTGCGCTCTTCTGAGAACGCCGAGCGACGGCGTTTGTTTTGTGCATGCTCAAAATGCACGCCGTCCCTTGGCGTCCTAGATGATCCCAATGTGTCTACTCGCGATGCAACTGCGTTGCTGTGACGATGCTTGCAATTGTACTACGCGCACCACGGGATTCTGTATTTTTTCTTGGACGCCGTGGGATCGCCGCCCTGGTGTGACAGTGGTTTAACATTTGTAAAGCACCATGAAACGAAGTGTCATGTCCAAGAACCATAACTCTGGCTTGTATATTTTTCCAGTTATTTCCCTTTGATTATTTTCCTTACTCAAATCGTGTCAGCTCTATAACTCGAAAACCTTTTAAGATATTTTGATAAAACTTCACACATTTGTAAAGCACCATGAGACGAAGTGTCATGCACAAGAACCATAACTCTGGCTTGTATATTTTTCCAGTTATTTCCCTTTGATTATTTTCCATACTCATTTTACGTACAATTTCCTGTCTGCAATAGAAATCTGGGAGAAAATGTTATTACTTTATCATGGATTATTAATCCTTCTGACACCAAAAAGGTGGAAGACATCTGGTTTTTTTTTTTTTAGAAAAACAAGATCTAGTTGATTTTATGGATCTGTAGGCATGTGATGACTTGCTTGGTAGAACAGGTCATGGAGATGCACTAAAAGCCCTTTTCCCAGAGTGGTGCTCATATAGAAACACTTTCTCTTAGTCATCATAATTTCTTGATGCTAACTGTTTACTCTTTACCACACGGCCAAATTTTCAACTTATCTGAGTGGAAGAAATTTACAGACCAAAATTCACATATTTTTCAAATTATTGTATTTTGTCCTTCAATGGGAAGAAACCATTGTGAGAAAAGGAGAAAATGTTGGTTACCAGCATTTTCTCCTTTTCCCACAATGGTTTCAAAAGCCTTCTTTCTCAGGGTTGTTAAAACTTAGGATTGTGTGGTAAAGGGTTAAGGTATGCAGGGTTGGTTAGGGTCCTTGTCAACAAAAATGATATATTTTAGTGCTAAAATGAAAAGGATATTGCAGTCAGTACAAAACATGTTTTTTCATTATTTCAAGGCTGTTTCTGTCAGTATATCCGGCAAAAAGCAGTCAGAATCCAAGAAAAGGGTCTGTGCTGCATCTTGGGTGTAGGACTGAGCAAATCTTGCAACACCTTCAATTCCATAATTTTAAATTTTCTTGGGCAACAACTCTTGCAGAAACAAGAAGAATCCCCCTGGCCATTCAACAATTTACTATGTTCAATAAAAATACATTTTGGGAATAAAAATATTACAGACCCTCTAATTATATGATTAAAACCATTTCTAAATAATTAATGCCATTGCTGAAAATAGTAATGTACAAATGTGGAAATACCTATATGATTATTCAAAATAACAGACCATGTCATCTTTGGGATAAATCAGGAGTGGGATAAGTGCTATTGTGGAATGCCACGGGAGTTATTTCAACATCTGTGTGTGTCGGTTAGAAATTTTATTGCTTGTTATTATAAATTATCTGTTGAATTATGCCACCTAAACGCATCACAGACTTTTCCAAGGTGGGAGGTCAGTGTAAATACTTATTTAATTGAGAGTGGGCAAACAGCATCATTCACCTCTGAAGAGGCAGTGACAAAATTTTATACTTCTCAAAACCCAAAGCATTTGCAGATGACAGTGGTGATTTCTGTCTTGCATATGGTAGAAAACATTGTGGGCAAGGAGAAAATGCTGGTTACCAGCATTTTCTCCTTTTACCACAAAGTTTTCAAAAGTCTTCTTTTTCAAGTTTGTCAAAAGTAAGGGTTGAGTGGTAAAGGGTTAAGATTATGACTTATTTAGCATACCAAACTTCATAAGAAAGTGCTTACAGCCATGATATGACTACTGTACTAGAAAACTGCATTGTACTTTAACTCTTTACTGCACAACAAAATCGAAGACCCACCCATATTGAAAGCAACTCTTTACCGAACAAGCCCTGGTTTTAACGACCCTGGGAAAGAAGCCTTATGAAAACATTGTTGGAAAAGGAGAAAATGCTGACTTATCCAAATTGAAAACATTTGCAGATGACAAATCAAAAAGGGCTCTCAACTCTATCAAGGACAGATTCTGCCATTTGAGCCCTTTCTGACTTGTCATCTGCAAATGTTTTCAATTTGGACAAGTCTAAAATTTTGTCGTTTGGTAAAAGGTTAAAGGAGGAACTTACCAGCATTTTCTCCTTTTCCCACAGTGCTTTCAAGAGCCTCTTTCGTCAAGGTCAGTAAAACTCGCAATTGCATGGTAAAGGGTGAATGAAATTAATTCTTAATTAATTAGATTAAAACCTTTATTGTATTGTTTTGTGTTACAGGACAGCAGTAGCATGCCCAATAATCGATGTGATCAGTGATGATACATTTGAATATATAACTGGGTCAGACATGACTTGGGGTGGCTTTAACTGGAAGTTGAACTTTAGATGGTACCCTGTACCACAGAGAGAGTTAGATCGTAGAGGTGGAGACAGGAGCCAGCCAGTCAGGTAGTGGGAAAATTACTTTAATTCTTTGCCACACAGTTCTGAGTTTTAATCCTTATCCTGCGGAATAAAATGAATAATATTGTCAAGTCGACAGTAAAAACCAAAAAGTTGCTATTTCTAAATTATTTTCACTAAGAGAAATACCTTCTTATCGGACAGTGTCGATCCAAGATAGGACTGCATATTCTGTGCAGTCTGATCTTGATTTACACTGTCCGCATAGGGTTCTTGAGTGGCACTTAGAAGCTTAATAGTTAATGATCCTGAGTAAAATGACTTTTGAAAACATTGTGGGAAAAGAAGAAAATGCTGGTAACCAGCATTTTCTCCTTTTCCCACAATGTTTTCTACCCTACCAAAGACAAATCCTATCATTTTATCTACATTTCATTTGTTGTTTGCAAATGCGTATAATTTGTACCAGTCTAAGATTTTGCTGACAAAATTTTAGACCAGTCCGAACTCAGAGCATATTGCAGATGATAAAATAGATGTGAAGATTGAAATTCATTTTGGTAAGGGTAGAAAACATTTTGGGAGAAGGAGAAAGTGCTTCTTTTCCCACAATGTTTTCAAAAAGCTTTCCTTTCAGTGTTGTCAAAACTTGTGATTGTGTGGTAAAAACTAAACTTTTTTTTTTTTCCCCATTGACCTTGGCAATGTGTGGACTAATCAGATGTGTTTAGTACTTTTCACTTGACATGTTTTGCAATTAGTAATATGTTTGCAGTTTGTAATATAAGCTATTCTGTGGCTAAAGGGGGTTTAATGCATCTCTGTGATGCATCATATCTAGCAAGGCATCATATAACTGTGGATCTATAAAACCAACTGTGACTACTGACTGGGTTATGAAATAGACTGGTCCTATGATATGTAGAAAATTGACTTATAGCAAAAAGTTTCGACTCAGGTTAGCCTGGATGGACTATGCAGGCTGACATGGGTTGATACTTTTTGCATTTAGTCCCCTTTTCACAGGGCATGGCTCATATGTTTTTGGGGTAATCTCCTGTCACAAATTTCTATCATTATCAGATTTTTTGGACAATTTTTTTATGGGGCGCGTGACTATTTACATAAATTGATCTAGGCTTGTATATTTAGTTAACAGGAAATCATATGATCTAAGTTTTAAAAAGCTTTACTTTTTTCCACTAAATGGGCTTGTAGATTTACCGTATATACTTTTTAGTAATAAGAATTAAATAGTGAATTGTATTAGCATATTATCATCCATCCACACTCTATCTATCCATCCATCCATCTGTCCGTCCATCCATCCATCCATCCATCCATCCATCTCTCTTTCAGAACACCAACCATGGCTGGTGGATTATTTTCCATAGAACGAGACTATTTTTATGAAGTTGGTTCCTATGATGAGGGCATGGATATATGGGGTGCTGAAAATTTAGAAATGTCATTTAGAGTGAGTATATTCCTTTCATTTTATAGAAAGGAATTCCCTAATTTCAAAAATGTTTCATTAACACACATGACATCCTTTGTTTTACTCAATTAACTTTTTACCAAACGACAAAACTTTAGACTGGTCTAAATTGCAAGCATTTGCAGATGATAAATTGACTGCGACTTAAAAACTGAAATTTGCTATTGGAAGGGTAGAAAACATTGTGGGGAAAGGAGAAAATGCTGGTTACCAGCATTTCTCCTTTTCCTACAATGTTTGCAAAAGCCTTCTTTTTCAGGGTCGTTAAAACATAGATTTGTGTGGTAAAGGGTTAATGCCACTCAGTAGATCAAGAGTGTTTTCACTTTTACAGGTATACCTAGGCAACAGAGATTGTATTAGGGTTTGAATTTCCGTTATTTATCCACTAGCAAATTTTTGCCATTGACTTTTTTTTACCAACACGCAAAATCAGTATAGGACTGGCAATTTTTTTAAACCCTTCTAGAAGCATATTTTGTTTTCGACATTACTCATTTTATTAAAGTTTGAAAACCAATGAGAAAAATGAAGTACAGCATGTTTAACCTTTAACCACACAATTCCCGAGTTTTAACGACCCTGAAGGAGAAGGCTTTTGAAAACATTTTGGGAAAAGGAGAAAATGCTGGTAACAGCATTGTCTCCTTTTCCCTTAATGTTTTCTACCCTATCAAAGAACATAGGTTCATTTGTTTTACCATCAAATTTGTCATCTTCAGATTCTTTCAATTTGGAAAAGTCCCGAATTGGTCAATCAGTAAAGAGTTGAAACACTTTTTAATTGTATAGTTCACTGGACTATTTAATTATTTTTCAGTGTAAGATTTTAGTAAGACATTTTAATTGCAATTTACTCTTCTATTTTTTTGTCATTTATGTTATTCCATTGTTGACATAGGAGAAAGTTGCAATGTGATCAGTTAGGTGTGGGATTTATAATTCAATATGGCAACGTTTTTTGAATTTTTAGCTCACCTGAGCACGAAGTGCTCAGGATGAGCTATTGTGATCACTCACCGTCCATCCGTCCGTCGTCCGTCCGTCGTCCGTCTGTCCGGCCGTTCACATTTCTTTGTTTACACTCTAGCATCTACAAAGATTAACCAATGAGCACCAAACTTGGTCAAAATATATATGACCATAATATCTCGTATGAGTTCGATTATGGGTCTAATTGGACCAGAACAACTGGAGTTATTTGCCCTTGAATTAGAAAAATTGCTATATTTGACTTTGTTTACGCTCTAGCATCTACAGATATTAACCAATCAGCACCAAACTTGGTCAAAATATATATGACCATAAGATCTCGGATGAGTTTGATTATGGGTCCAATCGGACCAGAACAACTGGAGTTATTTGCCCTTGAATTAGAAAAATTGCTATATTTGACTTTGTTTACACTCTAGCATCTACAAATATTAACCAATCAGCACCAAACTTGGTCAAAATATATATGACCATAAGATCTCGGATGAGTTCGATTATGGGTCTAATTGGACCAGAACAACTGGAGTTATTTGCCCTTGAATTAGAAAAATTGCTATATTTGACTTTGTTTACACTCTAGCATCTACAAATATTAACCAATCAGCACCAAACTTGGTCAAAATATATATGACCATAAGATCTCGGATGAGTTCGATTATGGGTGTAATTGGACCAGAACAACTGGAGTTATTTGCCCTTGAATTAGAAAAATTGCTATATTTGACTTTGTTTACACTCTAGCATCTACAAATATTAACCAATCAGCACCAAACTTGGTCAAAATATATATGACCATAAGATCTCGGATGAGTTTGATTATGGGTCTAATCGGACCAGAACAACTGGAGTTATTTGCCCTTGAATTAGAAAAATTGCTGTATTTGACTTTGTTTACACTCTAGCATCTACAATTTTTAACCAATCAGCACCAAACTTAGTCAAAATATATATGACCATAGGATCTCGGATGAGTTCGATTATGGGTGTTATTGGACCAGAACAACTGGAGTTATTTGCCCTTGAATTAGAAAAATTGCTATATTTGACTTCGTTTACACTCTAGCATCTACAAATAACAACCAATCAGCACCAAACTTGGTCAAAATATATATGACCATAAGATCTCGGATGAGTTCGATTATGGGTCTAATCGGACCAGAACAACTGGAGTTATTTGCCCTTGAATTAGAAAAATTGCTGTATTTGACTTTGTTTACACTCTAGCATCTACAATTTTTAACCAATCAGCACCAAACTTGGTCAAAATACTTATGACCATAAGATCTCGGATGAGTTAAATTATGGGTCTAATTGGACCAGAACAATTGGAGTTATTTGCCCTTGAATTAGAAAGTTCTTTAGAATAGTTCTTTGTCCGGAGCATAACTTTGTCATCTCCAGTCCGATTGACTTGAAACTTGGCATTTGTGTTTGTTGCAATAATACGGAGTGCAGTGTGAAAGAACCATAACTTTACCTCATACTGTCTATGAGTTATTTCCCTTTGATCGTCATTTTTACAGCATTTTTTGCTTGTCCGGAATTTAACTTTGTCATCTCCAGCCTGAACATCTTCAAATTTGGTATGCATGATCATTGAAAAATTACAGAGTGCAGTGAACAAGAACCATAACTCTTCCTAGCACGAATTTTGAGTTATTCACCCTTTGACCTTCATTTTTATAGCATTTCTTGCTTGTCTGGAGCAAAACTTTGTGATCTTAAGTAGGAATGACTTGAAATATGGTATGCTTATTTGTTGCAATATTTGGAAGTGCAGTGCACAAGAATTGTAACTCTACCTCGTGCTATCTTTGAGTTATTTCCCTTTGAATGTAATTTTTACAGCATTTAGTGATTGTCCAGAATATAACTTTGTCATCTCAAGTCAGAACGACTTCAAACTTGGTATGCCTGTTTGTTTCAATATTACCAAGTACAGTGCGCAAGAACAATAACTCTACCTAGTGCGGATTTTGAGTAATTCCACTTTGATCTTCATTTTTACAGTATTTCTTGCTTGTCCGGAACGGAACTTTGAAGTCTCAAATCAAATTGACTTGAGACTTGGTAAACATGTTTGTTGCATTACCTGCCCTTTGCGATTATTATACCTCCTTGACAACTGGCGGTGGGACGGGCATATCTTGTGACAATTTGCCGCTCTTGTTTCATTATCATTTGGCCTTGAACCTCGATATTTGGTATTCATCTTCATTTTAGACCTTTATTGCTTAGTACTCAGGTGAGCGATATAGGACCATCATGGTCCTCTTGTTTTATTTTGGGAGGCCTTCAATATATAGATGAAGAGGGTTTAACTGTCTGCTGGCTGCTTTTAGTGCACCAAATTTTGGCAATGATTTCGTGTTCATTTTTGTGACCTAGGATGATATCAAGGTTTCTTTTTTCTCAAATCAGTACAGTTTTATAAAATGCTGTAGGTTTTGAAGATTTCTTTTTGAAGTTGGGTCTGTACCAGTAATTGCTGATGTTCTGTTGGAATTTTTTTGTAGAGCCATTCAAACAGCTTTTGTTTGCATTATCATTTGACAATGATGCTCTTTGGCCTTCTGTTTATTCAGTGAATAAAAAAGTTGCTGATCGTTCTTACACGATAATCTATGTTTAACCCTTTACATCACAATCCCAACTTTTCACGATTCTGAGAGAGAAGCCTTTTGAAAACATTGTGGGAAAAGGAGAAAATTCTGGAAACCAGTATTTTTCTCCTTTTTCCTTTCTATGAAAGACAAATTGCATTTTTTGCATCACATTTATTGTCTGCAAATGCTTTCAGTTTGTTCAAGTCCAAACTTTTGTTGTCTGGTAAAGAGTTTTTTTAATGCATCCACAGTTGCTAGGAGATCACAAGGTTCTCTTTTTTTAGACACTTTATATTCAGTTGGTTAGATTTGAGAACATTTTCTCCCCAAAAAGTTATAAATAGCCATCAAAGGATTTTCACAGTGTGACATGATTGCTGTTTATAGCTGAAAGTATAACCTTATTTGTATTCTCATGTTCATTTCCTTTCATTTGCGTAATTAACCTTCAATAATTTGCACTCATCATGACCTTCCACCATTTTTAAAAGTTGTAACCTGATGTAATTTTCTCTTCTGATTTGTTCTCAGCAACTAATCTGATACTTCTTTTCTATTTTTGGAGCCATAGATATCACTTATTTATTGGTTTAAGCACAACCACATTCTATAAATTTGGTTATAAGTGACTGAAGAATGAATACTACAGTACATCTTTAAAACATCTCCATACTTCAAGCATTTTACAGAGGGCAAAATTGAGTTTGGCTCAGTGTAAATTCAGTGAACTAATTCAGAACATTAATTTTGTGTTCAGGGGTTCATCTTCTATGGTTCTTTAGTTAATATGGATAGATTTGTGTCAGTTTTTCAGATATGTCACATGTGATTGTGTCATTATTCAATAATTATTTCCATATATTATATAAAGGTTTTGAATTTAAACAAAAGGAATGTACAATTTTAATGGAATTAATGTTTAGTTTTGTGTGAAGGATGGAGTATGTGTTTTTGTAAATTTCTCTCTCACATCTTGCCAGAGTGTATGACTCTAATTACAAACCGTTTTATGCAGAGGTTTGTGGTCAGCCAAATCTCAAATGAATGTTTCTGTACATTTTAAGGTGTGGATGTGTGGAGGGAAAGTATACATAGTCACATGTTCAAGGGTGGGGCATGTGTTCAGAAAGACCTCCCCATACACCTGGCCAGGAGGCGTGGCTAGAATTATAAACCATAATACGCAGCGAATTGTAGAAGTTTGGATGGATGAATACAAAGATTTCTTTTATAAAATAAATCCAGGTATCTAGCTTGTTTTCTTTTGCTGAACAATTACCTGCCTAACCCTTTACCACATAGCAAAATTTTAGACTTGTCTGTATTAAAGGGCCCCGCCCGGGTGGCTCAGTGGTGATCGTGTCGGACTCATGACCTGGTGGTTGTGAGTTTGATACCCGGTTGAGGCTAACTTGCTTTCCGGCATATTTTCGCCTCTCACCTCTGCTGAAGCATGTGAGAAAGGTAGTCGGTGGCTTTGGAAAGAAAGTTGTGTTAGTACTGGTGTGAGAAAGCCAGGAAAAACATGTGCGTCACCGACTGCCATGATATGACCTTAGCTGTTAAAGTGGCGTTAAATCCCAATACAACCAACCAACTGTATTAAAGGAATTTAGAGGCAATAATTCCAGTACTTTTCAAATTATAATATTTGTCCCTGCATGTGTAGAAAACATTCTGGAAAAAGGAAAAAAATGCTTGTTACCTGCATTTTGTCATTGTTTCCATGTTTTCAAAAACTGTCTCTCTCAAGGTCGTTTAACTCTTTACCAAACAAACCCTGGTTTTCACGACCCAGGGAAGAAAAGCTTTTGAAAACATTGTGGGTAAAGGAGAAAATGCTGGTAACCAGCATTTTCTCCTTTTCCCACAAGGTTTTCCTTTCAGAGACAAATTTCATAAATTGAGACACTTTTAATTTGTTGTCTGCAAATGCTTTCATTACTGACCAGTCTAACATTTTGTCGTTTGGTAAAGAGTTAAACTCCGGAATGTGTGGTAAAAGGTTAATCCTTAATTCGACAATCAAATGTTTTAACCTTATAAAGACGACTTTTGACAACATGACAAAATCATTAGAAAAGGAGAATTTGTTAGTAAACATCATTTTCTCCTCATCCCACAATGTTTTTCACCTTTTCAAAACAAATTCCTTCATTTTAGCCACATTTAATGTGTCATCTTGAAATACTTTCAATTTTCATGAGTCATTTTTCTTTGTGGAAAAGAAATAATCCACTTTCCAGGTGACCGCATTGAAGACATCTTTGTAAAAGGATAACCAGCATGAATTAAGGTTGATGCATGACTACATATGAAAATAGTGTGGTATAAGGAGAAATATTTTTGTTTTGATTCAATATTGTCAAAGATGGTCTGTTGCAAGACAAAAAAGTCAACGTCAGTAGGTTAGCCATAATTATATTTGGCCAGTTGTCGAATGGTTGATTTCTTGTTTAGATTGTTTCACCATTTTGCCAATGAAGGCTAAGTAAGTTTTGACAAGGAAGCCATGTAAGCCACTGTTCAATCATCCAGTAATCCAATAGGCCTACAGGTGACATTTCAAAAAAGACTTACAAAGTATTGTTCTTGTAACATCTCAGTACTTCGCATATAAAAATGTTGTCATGCCAAGTTGCTTACACAAATGATATTATACCTTTCCCATACCACTGATTTGTTTTGAATATCATGTTAATGTCCTTATACTACGAATTTAGACATTTATTTCAATATTGATCTTGAGGAGTTAGTCTCTCCATGGTGAATCAAACAGCAAGCAGAAATTTACCAGAAAGTTCACATCATACACAGTGTTGGCTCCCTTGCATAAATAAAACTGCTGGTGCACTTGAATTTTATTGAAGGACCAGGGCCCATCGAGACAAAAACTAAAATAAACCCTGTATGTTACAGATTTAATTTCAAGTTGTTGCTTGTTTGAAAAAGCAAGATTTCAATATTGTATGTTTTCTTTTACTTTTCTTTGAAGGTGTTAAAAACACTGACTATGGGGATGTTTCTGCTAGAAAAACATTCCGAAAGGAGAAGAACTGTAAAAGTTTTAAATGGTATTTAGAGAATATCTACCCAGAATCTCAGATGCCTATAGATTTCTTTGCTTTAGGAGAGGTAAGAATATAATTTATCACATACATACAGTTATTTTCAATGTAAAACAGCCATAACAAATTTTCCTATCTTACACACATTTGAGATTAGCAGATAGTGCTGTCATTGATTAAAGCTCTATTATCATCCACCTCATATCTAGAACATGGCTGACATAGATTTCCCTGTAAAGTTATCTGTCAAAATTGATTATTGTGACAAAGCTCTGATTTTGTTGTATAAAACATAATAATTATCTTGAACTATGATTTTTGAGATACAGTGATGTAATAAAAAGAGTATGACTTTTGTTACTTTTTAGCTAGAATTTTATTTAAGTCATGAAATATAGAATGAGTAAGTCTTTACCTAGTGGAACCCACTTTACAGTTGGTTATGCAAAGGATGTTTAGTCTATTAGTGTTGAGTTTGAATTCTAGCTGAGCAGAAATTCCCTGAGTTAGTGATTGTCATCAGGGCAATAGCCACCCTCATTTTGAGTCATTGTGTTGACTTGATGTGGAAGAAGCAATTAGCTTTGGAAGTGTGTTGTGTTGAGCATTTTGGTGTTGTGTTGAAATACCATAGCCTGTATTCAACAACCATAACTAGTGATAGTCTTAGTCTAGGTCTCAAGCATTGTTGGCTCTTATGTTTTTGAAGAAAATGTCAAGGTTTTGTTGTAGCCCTGGTGTTTTCATTGTTTGTGTCATTGTCTGCGTTGTTGTGCAAAAACTTAGAAATTTTCTAAAACTTTGACATTTTATAATATCTCTGTCATTGCCAAAGATATTTACTTCAAACTTGGACAAGTTGTTTACCATCAAAAGGGGAACCCATACAAGAAAGGGAGGAGTATTTTTGACATAGTTATGCCCCTTTTCCACTTCGAATTTTCACTGAAAATCAAGCAACTGAAGCGGAGCATTGGCACCCACATGCAGTACTCTTGTTTAAATTTCAGAGTAAAGTGATTTCTGATTTGCTTAACCAAATGGTTTAACCAAATGGTACAGCCAATAGGAAATTGCGTTCTCTGTAAATCTTGAATACTTCTAAGAATGCAATTTAGAACATTTAATGAGTAGGAGTCCTAGTATACACAGACAAGTGCTGTGGCTGCTATGACATAACTGAACGCTGTAATAAACAGAGTAATATTTGGTATTTACATTGCAGATAAAAAATAAACAGACAGGTGCCTGTATAGACACTATGGGCCGTAAAAGTGGTGAGAAAGTTGGTCTTGTTCACTGTCATGGAATGGGAGGAAATCAGGTAATATTTTGTTATTTATGAAACCAGTCCTGAATTTCTACCCTTTATCAAACTATTCCAAATGTTTTGAGCCTAAGGAAGACGACTTCCGAATGTGGGAGAAGGAGAAGATGACTGTAACCTGGATTTCTTTTGTTCCAGCAATGTTTTGTACCCTTTCAAAGACCAATACCAGGAATAAAAAGAAAAATGCTTGTAATCAGTATTTTCTCTTTTTCCCACATTACTTTCTACCTTATTTAAGGCAAATTTCATCATTTGAGCTACATTTCATTTGTTATCTGCAAATGCTTTCAGATTAGCTTATTCTATTATTTTATCATTTTGTAAAGAATTAAAATCTTCAGCCATTCGCAGGTCACAAGAGTTATAATAAATGCCTATGAGAAAACCATGACGATTAAAGTCACAAAGCTAGTTTTAGACTCGAAAAATTGTTAAAAGAGACACAAAGAAGAATCAGTTCAAGAAAAGGAAATACCCAGATTGGTTGATATACATTACTGATGTAGAAAACATTTCCCAAAGAGGAGTGCTGCCTTTTATTGAGAATTTGCTCCATTTCCTCAACATTTTCTAAAGATCTGTACAGCAGAAGGGTTAAAAGCCCAAAAGTTTCATGTATAAACTACAGGCAAACTTTTTTAATATCATTTCAAAGTATTGCCACTATTGTATGTCTGACAATCTGTTAACTCTGTACCACACGATCCCGAATTTTAACGACCTTGAGAAAGAAAGCTTTTGAAAACATTGTGGTTAAAGGAGAAAAATGCTGTTAACCAGCATTTTATCCTTTTTCCACGATGTTTTCTACTCAGTTACAAGCAAGTTTCATCATTTTAGCCACCCTGGATTTGTTGTCTGCAAATGCTTTGAATTTGAACAAGCCTAAAATCCTGTTGTGTGGTAAAGAGTTTAAGTGTGGTTGGTCATTGTTCCAGTTACTGGCAGAACAAGGAATATTAAAATTAGAGTTAATGTTGGCAACTGTTTATTTTTACTATTTATTGTTTTGCCAATGACTCGAACTTTGACCAACCAAACTCGTATAGATCTTCACCATATTGTTTGTTGATATGAACGAAGTTCATCTTTATATTATACAAAGAATTATTTGAGCCATGCTCTATGAAAAGGGGGCTTCATTCATCTGCGAAACGTATCGACCCAGGTCAGCCTGTGCAGTCCGCGAAAAACTTTTCGCTATTGGTCAATTTTATGTATGTCCAAGGATCAGTCTACCTCATGATTAAGTCGATTGTTAAAAGTAGTGGCTGTCATGGATCCATAAGTATGGGATGGCTTGCTTGGTAAGATGGATTACGTAGATGCATTAAGCCCCGTTTTGCCAGAGCAAGGCTCATTTGCATTTGACCACTTTTGAGCCATTGAGTCTTGCTTTTGTGTGACTATAGAATAATAAACCTAAGGGAAGTTTTGAATTCTCAGTGTTATTTTTTGTAGGTATTTCTCATGGACTATGACAATAAATATGATAGGCCCATTGATTCAATTATATTCTATATTTTTCTAGATATTTTCTTATACAAAGAAACAGGCTTTACAAACAGATGACGTCTGTTTAGACGTTTCAGCCATTTCAGGGCCTGTGAAATTATTTCAATGTCACGGGCTAGGAGGCAATCAAAGATGGGAGTATAGCAAAGAGGTATGGGTTAGATGGAAAAAGTAGCAGAATTTATACGTGAATGTTTTATTTACAGGGGAGATAATTGATGACTGTCTAGTTACTCTATATCTGGGGAACTGTTGTGTTTTTTACCTTGCATGATCCTTCAGGCCTTTAAAATAGCTGTGTTTCCCTTAAGCTCTACAATACCTGATCTTGACCTTCACAAACCCTGCTTTATTTTATTTACTCATAATCAAAAAAAAAAATTTAAATTAAAGTGACATAAATACCTTTTAATGCTGTACCATATTTATAAAATTTTAGACTAGCTCATATTGAAAGTATTTACGGGTATCAAATTAAATGTCGCTCAAATGATGTACTATGTCATTTAAAAGATGGAAAACACAGTTAGATAAGGAGAAAGGCTATTTTTGCCCAAACATTTTTTAGAGAAACAGTCTGTGAATGGCAAATTTTTTCTTCACTGTCCAACTAATCTTTTCCAGAGCATTAGTGGAAACATGGCTATTTCTTATAGGCCTTATATTATACGTAGTAGGTATGATGTTCTTGTGAATGTGGCCCTTGAGCATTTTGGGATTGTGTCTTTAGATTTAAAGTTTAGCATGGTGAACATGTTGACTCAAAGTAGAAATCAATAATACAAACATGAGTTTTTATGCTCCTTTTAAAGACAGCTTTCATATATTTTATGAGAAAAAGAACTATGGCCTGTAACCAGCTAATGAAACATTTCTACTTGGATGCAGTTTGGCAAAAATGACACATGTCTTAGTCGTGCATTCAAGTCAGGTTGAAGAATGTGTTTTCCTCTTGGAAGCACTGTTGTGCATGAACATGTACCAAATTAATTTGTTATACCTTTAGTGTTACAAATATAATGCAGAAGACTGTTCTCTGCACTTTCTTTGTGCTTTATGACTGAACTTTCCCTCTTTTTTTTTTTTTTTTTTTTTTTTTTTTTTTTTTTTTTTTCATTATGCTATTATTTTAAAGCTGATTTGGATTGAGTGTTGCTGTATAAATACCATATGTAAGTTTCCTTTTGACTCACTAAAAGAGAGGAAATGAAAGAAAGAAAGAAAGAAAGAAAGAATGAAAAATGAAAATAGATTTAAAAAAATAATACTAAGGCAGTTACAAACTTGAAATGCTCAAGAATTAGAATTGTATATGTTGGTCATAAGCAGATGGTATATTAGAAGTTACGTGCAAGACATGCGACTGAAAATTTGTATGTCATAGGTACAGTGCAATTGGGAAATATGGTAAATACTAGAACATAAGTGCAGTGAATACCATTAATAGGATGATATTTCTAATGTTAAGCACAGTGAATACAGCTAAAATATTGTGAATAAGTCATTAAGTGCAGTGAATACAATTAAAAAGTTACATGCAGCTATTAGCAGTAGAAGGTTTTGTGTCTGAAATTAACTCTTTATCACATGACAAAGTTTCAGACTTGTCCAATCTGAAAGCATTTGCAGACGACAAAACAAATGTGACTTAAAAATTGAAATTTGTTAATAGAAGGGTAAAAAACACCGTTGGAAAAGGAGAAAATGATGGTTACCAGCATTTTCTCCTTTTCCTACTATGTTTTCAAAAGGCCTTTTCCACAAAGTCGTTAAAAGTCAGGATTGTGTGGTAAAGGGTTAAATGTAGTGGACACCATTAAAAGGATGGTACATTGCAAGGTAAGAGGACTGAATAAGATTGAAAGGATTGAAAAAGATGGTATGTCCAAAGTTAAGTGCAGTGATACCATTTAACCCTTTACCACACGACCAATTTTAGACCTGTCCGAATTGAAAGCATTTGCAGAGGACAGTTTCAATGTGGATCATATGAAATGATTTTTCTTTGATAGGGTAGAAAACATTGTGGGAAAAGGAGAAAATGCTGGTTACCAGCATTTTCTCCTTTTCCCACAATGTTTTCAAAAGCCTTCTCTATCAGGGGTGTCAAAAGTCGTCATTGTGTGGTAAAGGGTTAAATGATTTGGAAGCAAAAGGAATACTGCAAGAAACTTCATGAAAAAATTGCTGGAAGTGTCATTAAACATTAGAAAGTGAGTTTGAGCACAAGAACAACCATTAAAAAGATTGTTTATCAGAAATTTAATGCCTGGCAGGGTAGCTCAGTGGTTAGCTTATCTGACTTGTGACCTGGTGGTTGTGGGTTTGATGCCCAGTTGAGGCAAACTTTTTTTCCCAGAGATTTTTCACTTCTCACCTCTGATGCATGTGAGAAAAGTAGTCAGTAGAATTGTGCCAATACTGGCATGAGAAAGCCAGGAAACACATGCATAGATGCACTGACCGTGGCGATATGACCTAAGCCTTTAAAACAATATTAAACTCCAATCAAAAAACAAAAAAAGGCAGAACACCATTAACTCTTTACCACATAGTCCTGAATTTTAATGACTATGAGAGGAGAAGCCTTTTGAAAACTTTGTGGGAAAAGGAGAAATACTTGTAACCAGCAAATTCTCCTATTCCCACAATGTTTTCTACCCTTTCATTGACCTTTTCCGCATTATGAGCCACATTTGATTTTTTGTCTGTGAATGCTTTGAATTTAGACAAGGCCAAATATTTTTCATGTGGTAAAGGGTTTATAAGAACATTTTAGGTTACAAACAAATTATATTTTCAAAAGGCTTGTGTGTTAGAAATACCATTAAAAGTAAGTTTGATTTTGTGCAAGAAATGGTTTTTGATGAGTCTGTATGTCATTGGTACAACACAAGAATTTCCATTTAACTACCAAATGACAAAATTTTCGCCTGGTCCAAATTGAAAGCATTTGCAGACGACAAACATGACTGAAAAACTTTGCCTTGGGAAGGGTAGAAAATATGGGAAAAGGAGAAGATGCTGGTTACCAGCTTTTTCTCCTTTTCCCATATTGTTTTTAAAAGTCTTTTTTGCCAGGGTTGTGAAAACTCAGGATTGTAAGCTAAAGAGTTAAAAGCTTGTCTGGTGGGGTTGGAAAAGAAGTCTAAAAAATTCCATTAAATAGGTATGTAAAAATTTATTTGAATAATGTATTTAATGAATTAGAGAGTTAAGGCAAACTCTTTATTCAACAATCCCTTATTTTTAGAACCTAGAGGAATGAAGTTTTTGAAAACATTGTGGGAATAGTTTAAAATGGTAGTTAGAAGCATTTTCTTCTCTTCCCACAATATTTTGTACACTTTCAGAGACAAATTCTGCCAATTGAACTCAGTTTGTTGCCTGCAAAATGCTTTCAATTTGAACAAGTTTAAATCTTTGGTCTGATAGAAATGTAAAAAGTTCATGAGAAATTATTATAAAATCATGTACTTTGGGTACTTAGAATTTCAGTGTGATTATATCTGCTTTTTTTCAAGTGATATAAAGTCACAATATTATGTCAATTATTGTACGTAGCTTTAATATACTGCCTGCTTTTTTGTAACTTGTTAGTTTTTCCTACTAATTTCATACATTTTATTTTGTATTTTAGGTTCTATTTATGTTTTGTATGGAGCACTGATCGTCTGTCCGTCATATACAGTGTATATATTGTGTATGGTAGTAGGGATAAGGAAATCTTGGTCTAATTTCACAGACAAAATGTCAAGTACCAGTCTATTTATAAGTTTTATTTGGAGACTTCTGATTGGCTGCAGAGACAGAAATGCACTTCAGGCACAATCAGAGTACCAGTCTTTTGGATTTGAAATAAGACTGGTCTTGTTATCTTTGTCATGCAAAGGAGAAAATGGGTATTTGTCATAATTAATGGCAACTGTGTCTGTAATTAGCAGCATAATGTTTAGAGGACAGAATGGAATAAGCATTGCTTGTGTCATAATTTCAATAAAATTCTAACCAGTCTACTCAACTTAGTGCCTTGTAACACAAGTTTGCTGCAGATAACTTTTTAGAAAACATCCTGGCAAAATAGGGATAAGTAACAGGAGTTACAGTTTGATACCTGAATATTTTATAAGCAATTTCTCCTGTTGCCACAAAGTAGTCTGCTGCAAGACTTAAACAGTCGACTGTAGGAGGTTGTGAGGTAACTCTTCACCCTATACCGAACAATCCCAAGTTTTAACAACCCTGGTGGAGATTGCTTTGGAAAACATTGTGGAAAACAGAGAAAATGCTGGTAACCAGCATTTTCTCCGTTTCCACAATGTTTTCTAGCATTTTATTATTATGTTGTTGTAAATGCTTTCAGTTGTGCAAGTCTAAATTTTGATTTTAGGTAAAGATTTAAGCAGACAACATATTTTTAGACAGTCTATATAGAAAGCTTTTGCAGCTGACAATTTAAATGTGACACACAGGATGGAACTTGCAGGGAAGGAAAAGATTGTGAGAAAAGTAAAAAATTCAGATTACCACCTTTTTTTTCAGTCTTCTTCTATCTTTTGAACAAGGCTTTTTTTAATCAGTGTCTTTAAATCAGGAGATTGTTCGGTAAAGGGTGAAACAAGGATTTAAGAGAAGTATTTTTGCGAGTGTATCATAAAGGAAAAATACACAAACAAAACATGCAATGCTCTAGAACCATTCTGTCACTTTAAGAGGGAGGGTAACCAATCTTAAACCAGTCTATTGCATTGCATGCGCTTACTTTTTACGTGTGTGACTTTATCCCAGGTGTTTTCATATACGGGAACTAAACAACTCCGTGTTGATGAAAATTTATGTGTAGATGTCAATAAAGATTCGATCATCTTTACACACTGTCGAGATTCGGGGCCAAAGTGGGAGTATTCAAAAGAGGTATTACATCAATTTTAATCTTTTTTTTCTCCTGTGGACAACATTTTTGGTTTTGTAGAACACTTTTTAAATAAAATATTGTGGAGAATAGAGAAATTGCTTATCCTTGGCAATTTCTACCTTTAGCCTCAATGTGTTCACACTTTTTTATGCATTAACCCTTTACCAAACAATCCAGTGTTCAATGACCTTGACAGACTTTGCTTTTGAAAACATTGTTGAAAAAGGAGAAAATGCTGCATTTTCTCCTTTTTTCCAGAACGTGTTCTACCCTTTTATGTGCAAATTACAGTTTTTGATTAACAGTTCATTTGTGGCCTGGAAATGCTTTCAAAATGGAATAGTCTAAAATTTTGTCATCTGGTAAAGGATTAAACCCTAGTTCATGTAGATTGTCAATCATTTACAAGGATGCTTTCAGAGTTGTCTGCTGGAAGTTTATTTGAGAAGGTAACTGGTTAATCTCGTTCTGTTCCGAGTCCGCTTTTTATACAACCCCCATTCCAAAACGAAGTCTGCGGGGTTGTTCTGGAATATTGGTCTGTGCATTATGTCTGTCGATAGACACAGTTTTTTGTCGTCTTCTCCTTCCAGTTTACAACCAATTTAGCTGAAGCTTTATTGGAAGCTCCTACCATGGCAACTCATGAACCTGCAATTTTTATTATGATTCATCAGTTAGTACAAGAATTATTGCCCTTTGATTTTCTCATGGTCTAGTGAAAAGGTGGAGGTGGGGGGTGGTATCTGTCAGCCTGCAACAGTTCTGGTGTTTAGTCTGTTTCATTTGTGGATAGATCTTTGAAGTCTTGCAACATACACACAGTGAATAATCTGGATCCAAGATCAGACAGCAGGTTCTCTGCAGACTGATTCTGATTGAACTTGTTTGATGAAGCAGGAACAGGTGCTCTTGGCATTCTGATAAACATTAAATCACTTGGCTTTTCATCATTTATATTTTGCTATGAATGCTTTTTATCCCATTGCTCTGGATGGCTATAGTGCTTTTTTGCTTCTTTTGTACTTTTCTGCTTTGGCCCATGTGTTCAGTGAAAGGTGGGAAAGAGGGGAGGGGTTGGGGCTTTGTAATTTTTATGTGCTGTTTCTGAAAATCTTTTTGACCTTGTGCTAAGGTTGCACCCCCATATAGCCAAATAAGCATGTTGATATACTGTTTTTTACCTTTAAAGAGCTGAATCTTGCTTAAGTTGCTTTTGCAGACAGTGTAGATCAAGACCAGACTTCTTACCAAGCTTTGACAAAATTAGTTTTTAAAATTTCTAGCCATTAAAAGTCATTGTTACAGGATTGATTTCACTCTCACCACTGATTACAAGAGTATCTTGTGATAGGTGCTGTAGGATTTTAGAAACTTGAGGTACACATTATGCAGGTAAACTGTATGTCATGAAATATCTGATTAACAGTTTAAAATGGAATTAACAGAGAACAAACAAACAATCACTTGGGTTTCACTGCTCTAGCTCTGTCTGCCTGTCTCCAGGAGCATGTTACTTTCTACAGAGTATCTAAGCAAAGCAGTCAGCATAGATAAGAGATCAGATCGCATGCTCTGGACAGTCTGACTGATCTTCACCGGCAGCAAATGCAACTACAGTTGGGAAAGGTGCACTAAGGTTTAATAGAAATATTTTCAATTACTGCCAATTTCAAGATTTTTTTTCGCCATAATATCTCTTTGATCATATAGCTTAAAAATTAACTCAAAGATCAGACTACAGGAATTGATCTTAATCTAAACTGTAAGCAAAGTTACTTTAATTTGTTCTTATTATTCCAGGGGATTAAAGCATGAATGTTGTGAAAATTATATCTGGAGTAATGCGATGTAATGCATTTGAAAGTTCAACTGACAAATAGGAAAGAAAACATGTTAAAATGGGTAAAAAAAAATACCCTCACAGGATTTCCATGCATCGGTGTCATATGATTTTGGAAGTATTTTGTCGGGTATGATCAACTGTGCAGGGATTATTCAGAAACATGTATTGTAGATATATTTCTATATGGTAGATGTTCTTCATGCTGGCTGAAAATTGCCTCAAATTGTACAGAAGTACCATTGTTTACAAGAAAATGAATGTGTTACGCATAAATAGAAAGACATTTTATACACTTGTTTGTCAGTGCATGTTTATTAAGAGGTGCATGGTTTTTGATAATGAAAATTTTTTATATATCCTGCTTCACCATTTGCTTCGCATGCACACTTTTCACCTGTAGCATTCATTGTTACCAGTTGATTTTAAAACAACTGTCAGTCTGAAGGAACTTGGGTTTTGTTAGATAACTACTTCTCCTTGAATAGATTTTAAAACTACTTAAATAGGTTTTTTAAGCTTGTATGAGGTAAACACTTTTCCTCAAATAAATTTCTGATTTCAACATGATGTAATATTTTGGCTCTGTAAACACAGTGCAATGGAGGTGTAGTAAAATCAGTGTCATTATATAGTAAGTTGCCTGTGCCAGCGGTTTTTATGTCCGCCCTCAGATATTTTAGAATGAAAGTCACTTGACGTAAACAAATCATCCGCTACTCAGAGAAAAGCTTGAATTTACGAATATTTACTGTTTTTGAGAAAAATTGACAATGATGGAACTATTTGAAATGTTAACAAGCAAATGTTCTTAAATCAAGTATCTTTTCCTGTTGAAGATTAGCATCAAAATAGGCCTGTGTTGCATTGGAAATAGGATATTGGGAGTGGTTGGGATAATATTCAGAGCATTTTAAACAACTGCAGCACTAATACTTGATGATACATTCATTCTTCTTTGTCATTTGAAAGGGAGAACTTAAAATATTAAAGCTGTGCAGTTTTTCGTTTCATTATTGTTTTTGATGCTTAGGGCTTTAATGAAATTATGATATTTATGTCCCCCTTCAACGAAGTGGGGGTATATTGCTTTGCTAATGTCGGTCCGTCGGTCAGTCGGTAGACCTTACCTTGTCCGGATGATAACTAGACACAGAATTGACCTAGGTTCATCAAATTTGGCACAGACATGCGTCTCGGAGTGTAGATGATCCCTATTGATTTTGAGGTCAATCGGTCAAAGGTCAAGGTCACAGTGACCGTCAACATGTTGATATATAGACCAAACCTTGTCCGGATGATAACTAGACACAGAATTGACCTAGGTTAGTCAAATTTGGCACAGACATGCGTCTTGGAGTGCAGATGATCCCTATTGATTTTGAGGTCAAAGGTCGAGGTCACAGTGACCGTCAACATGTTGATATATAGACCAAACCTTGTCCGGATGATAACTAGACACAGAATTGACCTAGGTTCATCAAATTTGGCACAGACATGCGTCTCGGAGTGCAGATGATCCCTATTGATTTTGAGGTCAATCGGTCAAAGGTCAAGGTCACAGTGACCGTCAACATGATGATATATAGACCAAACCTTGTCCGGATGATAACTAGACACAGAATTGACATAGGTTCATCAAATTTGGCACAGACATGCGTCTCGGAGTGTAGATGATCCCTATCGATTTTGAGGTCAATCGGTCAAAGGTCAAGGTCACAGTGACCGTCAACATGTTGATATATAGACCAAACCTTGTCCGGATGATAACTAGACACAGAATTGACCTAGGTTAGTCAAATTTGGCACAGACATGCGTCTCGGAGTGCAGATGATCCCTATTGATTTTGAGGTCAATCAGTCAAAGGTCAAGGTCACAGTGACCGTCAATATGTTGATATATAGACCAAACCTTGTCCGGATGATAACTAGACACAGAATTGACCTAGGTTCGTCAAATTTGGCACAGACATTCATCTCGGAGTGCAGATGATCCTATCGATTTTGAGATTAATCCATCAAAGGTCAAGGTCACAGTGGCCTTCAACTTAATGATATTTAGACCTAACCTTGTCCAGATGATAGCTAGACACAAAATTGACCGAGGTCCTTCAAATTCTGTACAGGTATTCATCTTGGAGTGTAAATGATCCCTATCGATTTTAAGGTTAATCCGTGAAAGGTCAAGGTCACAGTGACCACCAGATGATTCAGGGCCCGTGCTGCCATTCACCACTTGAGCCATCTGATCAAAAAAAATTAAAGTGTCTCAAAAATCATCATATGTGGCTCAACTTGTGGCTCCAACATTTTATTCGCGTATTATCGGGGACGTAGTAAGCATCGAAGTTGACTGGGAAAAAGCGGAAGTCGAACGCGCGTGCCGAAAAGAAAATCGATAACCCAGTTTGTGTATCGGCGACTGTTTACAATCTTGTATGTATACACACAGCGGTGTGTATAATTATGCGAACTGTTGACAGATTATCACGTTTAACAATTGAAGTGGGCTATAAATCAGAAAGATGACATCGATATTTCCCAATCAATTCTTTTGATATCAGTTTATGAACTGTGCCACTTCCTGTATCAATGTGGCAGTAGGGGGGCATGACTGTTTTACAAACAGACATCTTGTTCTTTATATTTCCTAACTGGGCAATTGGGCTTTGATTCGGTTAGTAAATGGAACAAGGGAATTAATCGGCATCTGCTTTGTATGAGCTTGCTTTCCTTTGATCAAGAATTGATCATGTTAGAATTGAAATAATCTTCTTTCTATCGTGGTTTATTGTTCAATAAACCATGTGAGTTATGAGGCACATTGAATAAACCACTCTAGCTATCACCCTCATGGTTTATTTTTTGTGCCTCATAACTCACAACAGCGGTTTATTGAAGGATAAACCAGGATAGAAAGAAGATTATTTCTTAAACCACAACTTGTTTCTTTAGGCTAGTATGAGGTAAACACTTTTCCTTGAATAGATTTCGAAACCAAAAACTTAGGTTCTTTAAGCCTAACTGCTTTTATGATTTAAATACTTTTCTGCAAAGAGATTTTGGAGCCATTGACTTTGGTTTTATTAAGCTGTTATGTTGTAAACACTTTTCCCGAAATAGATTTTGAAACTACAAACTTAGATTTTTGTAGTTTTTGTAAGGTAAGCACTTTTCATCAAAGAGATTTTAAGCCATGTATCATGTTGTAAGGCTCTTTACCAAACAGCCTTGTGTTTTATTGACCCAGAAGAAAAATTCTTATGAAAACATTGTGGGATAAGAAGAAATTGGTGGTAACCAGCATTTTCTCTCTTGTTTTACCATGTTCTTTGGTTTCAAAGACAATTCCCACTCTGTCACCGGCATTTGATTTTTGATTGTCTTAAAATGCCCTCAATTTGGAAGAGTCCAGAATTTCTTTTTTAAGAGTGACAGCTTAAATTAAATGCAGAGGTCTTAGTGAATCAGTGCTGAAGCTATTTGATTGGCAATCAAGAGGCCTGGTGCTTGATTTGCAATCGAAGAGCAGTGTCATTGGGCAATACTTCCCAGAGCCCCAGCCTTGTACTGGTGGAACCCAGGACATCCATGGATAAGTGAGCTATTGTTGTGATATGTCTGAGATAATGTTGAAAGCAGGATAAAACACCATACAATCAATCAATCAATTAATCAAAGCTTCTAGATTCCAGACAGTAGGGCTTTAACAATAAATTCTTTGACATTTTACAGAGTATGGAATTAAAACATGCCAATAGTAACCAGTGTTTAGGAAAATCTACCTCTCAAGACAGAGAATCACCGTCTATAGGTAAGGAGTTTTTATAATTTTCAGAACTCTTTATCTTTTTCCCACAATGTTTTGTGAATATGAACCATTCCTTGTGAAAAAGCTTGGACAGTCCACATAAGCTGATATGGGTCAAAAAGTTTTGCTGTGTGTAAATTTTCTGCATGTCAAATAACCATTTTACCTCCAGATCCAGTGAATTGTCAGACTAAATGGATTTTATGTATCTATAAGTATATGATGACTTTCTTGGTATTATAAATCACAGAGATGCAATAAAAAGAGTTTATTTCATCAGCTTGTGGTTAATATGGGGAAATATTTGCCGAAAAAGGGAAAGGTATGCGAAAATAACGAGTGCCGTAAGGCACGAGTTATTTTCGCGGACCTTTCCCTTTTCAGGCAAATATTTCCCCGTATTAACCACAAGCTGATGAAATAAATTATATATTATATTTCCTCTGATTATTTTGTCAACGAATGCCACTTTTAAAACTTAAAAACTTAAAAAACTTTAAAAAGTAGTTCCAGATTTTCGGCAGGAGGAAAATATTCACTGTGACGGGGAAATAATGCCCCCCAGCTTAAATTACGACATTTCTTTACCCATAACATTTCTAAAAATAGACACATGAAATATAATATAACCTGTTTGCAAGAACACTGCTCAAATATAGATGTTTAGAGTTCCCAGAGAAGCTAAATTTGTTGAGTTGTAAATGCACTAAGCAAGTACCAGCCTTAAGGAATCACATTTTGCTGAAGACGCTTGCTTATTACAGGTTGGACGGTATTGTTGGAGACAGCAGTGTAGGGGTAGAGTGTTGGTCTCTCACAATCAGAGGTTCCAGGTTCAAATCTTGCATTGAGCATGGTCATCCTTTAGAACAACCCACATCATGAATTGAGTACTGGTTCATATTTCCAGGAAGTAATCATTAAGAATGGGTCCGACGAATCACCGAAATACCACCAAAACACCGAAATACCCGTATTTTTTTTTAGTTATTACGATAACTGAAGTTGTGGTTTTTGACCAAATTGTAATTTCATTTATGAAGGAGGGTTAGTATTAAACCTAATGTCAAAATAGCAACATGTTATTGAGGCCCGCCGTGAAGAATGTGCACCGGACTAGCCTACCGTGCTGTAAATGTCCACCGAAATACCCGCTTCACGTACTAAAATTGGTCAATTCAGGGATTATACCTCTGCAATCTTCCTTCAGTTGTTTTTGTACAAGATTGATGTGTCTGATCTTTATCCATAAGTATGCTAGAAAAAATAGCTTTCCATTTTTAAGTTGGAAAATATAAATAAAACGTCACCAAATTAGAAAACCGGCAGCCATTTTGAATGTTTAGTTAGCACGGCACCAGGCGTAAATTGATAAGACAATTACAATTTCGCCGATAAGATTATAAATATAACCATATTACTATAAAAATAACAAGGACAAACCTACATATCAAACAAATTTGAATATGTTAGCCGAACATTTATGATCGCTTCACTTTAACAGAACAGAAGAAAACAGAACGTGCCGAGAAACTTGTGTGTTTGTCGGATCAGAGACTTACATCATGTAATGTCTGATTTGGGTCTCACCGTCTACTTATTTCGCAAATGAAGTGGATTAGCGCTCTCTTTTGTGTGTGTTAATCATTCAAAAGAAATATAAGTGATAATTTCCAATTGATAAATCTTAGGTCTAGATTGTCGTCATCGAGATCGGGTATTTCGGTGTGTAACAGGTCAGGCACACGAGTGTTTCGGTGATTGTTCTCAACGTAAATCAATGATCAGTGTATACTAACAGTGTCACTCTTCTCAATAATGATTAATACTTTGATTAAGTATGTTTTCTGAAAAAGAAAGAAAAAAATTCTGCATACTTTTTTCTGTTATTTGAACCCAACAATAAAATTTTGCGGGTATTTCGGTGTTTCCGTGGTATTTCGGTATTTCGGTGATTCGTCGGACCGTTAAGAATGACTAAAATAAGGTGTAAGAACTTGCGCCACAATCAGTGTTAAGTACATGTAAATAGATTTAAACTAACACATAACCAGCCAATGACCGTTTTAAATTTGTGGTGACCAACTTACGGGAAAGTTTATCCAAGAAACTGCTCAAAGTAAGCAATTACTCCTTTTCTTGCAATGTTCTCACATATAATCATGCACTAAACCTTGATAAACACTATCTGAAAAGGATGTTTACAAAGTTGTTTGCTGCCACCAGTCTGTTTTCTGGAGGTACATAGAGTAAAAATGTTTCTTGTATTCTATTTCTAGGTCCATGTGATGGAAGTGAGGGTCAGAAATGGATTATAGTTGATATGAAATGGTAGCAGTATGTGATAGTCATTTTGCTGATAGTTAGCTGATAGTCGGTTGGCTGACAGTCAGTAGGCTTGGCTGGCAGTCAAGCTGTTTGGGTGATAGTCAGATATATCAAATATGCAGTTGAACTACTTTATCGAAGAAAGTGACTTAAACTGTAAAAAAGACGGCAATGTTCTACACTTGATAGCCTTTGGCTTTAACAGCTAGTGTGGTAAAACTGATAGCCATGAACTCAGAAACACGTGTTTTACAACAAGTGTTGTATAATTGGACGAGGACATGTGTTGCTACAGGAAAACATGTTTTAAAACAGCAAGTGTGATATTATTGGCCAAGGTTAGCTTTTACGGTGGGTTTTTATATATGAGCCATGCTCTGTGAAAAGGGGGCTTAATGCATCTGCGATAAGTATCGACCCAGGTCAGCCTGCGCAGTCCGCGCAGGCTGACCTAGGCCGAAACTTTTCGCTACTGGTCAGTTTCCTGTTTGTCAAGGGACCCGCCTACCTCATGATTAAGTCGTTTATTTGAAAAAGTGGCTCTTATGGATCCATAATTATGTGATGACTTGGGCTAGCATCATGTATAACGGAGATGCATTAAGCCCCCTTTAGCCGGAGAATGGCTCATATGTATATTACAGCAAAATGTGGTATAGTTGGCCAAGAAGAGCTGTGACCATGGGAAAACATGTTTTACCTGCTAGTGTGTTATAATTGGCTCAGGATAAATGTGAATGCCAGAAAACATGTTTTTCATAGCAAGTGAAGTATAGTTGGCCCAGGATAAATGTAACCGCAGGAAAACGTGTTTTTTAACAGCAAATGTGATATAATTGGCCCAGGATAAATTTTAGTGTGAGATAACATCTTTTTAACCAAAAGTGTGGTATTTTTAGCCAAAGACAGCTGTAACCGTGGGAAAACTTGTTGTTAAACAGCAGATATGGTATAATTTGGTGTAGATAAATGTGAATGGGGGAAAATGTAGTTGTAGTTGGGTAATTATAACAGTAAAGACAGGAAAACATGGTATGGCAGACCATATGGGAGCAAGCATGGTAAACCAAAATTATCTCAACAGCGCTTATCAGTTTTGTGATCATATTTTCAGCAGCGTACAGCTTCTTTTGTATTTCGAAAAAACTGTGGCAGAAAGAGATATGACTCATTAGAGCAATTTTTCTTTCTGCCACAATGTTACACAGATGTGAAGACCTAGGTAATAAGTACCTGTTATCACAGATTATCAAATGTAGACTCTCTTACTCAATGTTTATTTACATGAAGTTATCCTGGGACAAAAATAGCTTCATATTTGATGGTGTTGGAAAAACATTATGAGAAAACTGACACTGGCTTTTTATCATTAAGACATGGCTATTACATTAGAAATGGCCGTTATATAAAAGATGGCTGTTTTCTTATTTATAAATGCTATTAACTTTTTATTCCTTTCCCAGCTGGGTACAAACATAGGTTGCTTTTTAGATCAGTGTAGAACAAGATCAGACTGCGCAGATTGTGCCATCTGATTCTGAATCTACAGTGTATAGTTTTTAGTCAAAACTGCCTCGAAAAAAATATAAATATAACCCATGCTATGTGAAAAAGGGGCTTAATGCATCTTAATTGTATATTCTAGAAACTGAAAATGAGGAGGGGATGGGATTTCCCCCCTCCATCTCAAAAATAGGGGGCATTTTGAAAGAAGATAGGCAGGACAATTTTCAATGAGATACAGCAAAACAGCTTCAGCAATAATGCCTTTTTATTCAAAACAGCGGTATTTTTGGCCAGGCAAGATTAAATTCTTTGTTTTGTGACTTTTTCATTGTTTATTTTTTATGCGGGACTGTCACACATTTGGTCTGAATATATGCAGGATCTGAAGACGAATTAGTGTGAATCACGCAATTGCTTGTCCTAGAATAGACACTGCATCTTTAAAAAGTATCAACCCAGGTCAGCCTGCCCAGTCTGCTCAGTCCGTGCAGGCTGACCTGGGTAGAAACATTTTGCTGTTTGTTAAATTTTCTGCATGTCAGACTAAATTTTATGAATCCAGATTTATGTGTTGACTGTCTTGGTATGATGCATCATGGAGATGCATGAAGCCCCCTTTTACAGAGCATTTCTCATATATATATGGCCTGCAACACGGGAAATGGGGCATTCGGACATTTGCATACAGTGCCGTCTCGGATCAGCCTGCGCAGTCCGTGCAGGCTAATCCGAGACGACACTTTCCGTTTTTATGCAATTTTCTGTTTTGCGCTAGTCTATCGAAGAACAAAATATAGTGTAGTTGTAAAGTGCTGTCTCGGATTAGCCTGCGCGGACTGCGCAGGCTGATCCGTGACAACACTTTATGCAAATGTCCGAATGCCCCTTTTCGTGTGTTGCAAGCCATATATGGTCTTATCTGAGGGCTAAAAATGATCAGATATTTGTGCAGCACTCTAAGGGTTAGTGTCTCTGAAACAATCAAAACAAGTTTTTAAGCTTTGAATTTTTTTAACAGTTTGTATTTTACATTATTTTTTGGGGTGTAGGGGATTAGTAAGACCCATTGAGCTGCCAGATATGTTAACTCTTTACCAAACGACAAATTTTAAGACTGGTCAAAATTCAAAGCATTTGCAGACGACAAATTAAAAGTGGCTCAAAAAATGAAATTTGTTTTGGAAAGGGTAGAAAACAACATGGGAAAAGGAGAAAATGCTGATTACCAGCATTTTCTCCTTTTCCAACATTATTTTCAAAAGGCTTTTTTCTTCAGGGTCGTTAAAACTCGGGATTGTGTGGTAAAGAGTTAACTCCTTACCAGACGACAAAATTTCAGGCTCGTCCAAATCGGAAGCATTTGCAGATGACAAATGTGACTCAAAAATTGAAATGTGTTCTGGGAAGGGTGGAAACCATTGTGGGTAAAGGAGAAAATGCTGGTTACCAGCATTTTCTTCTTTTCCCACAATGTTTTCAAAAGGCTTCTTTCTTAGAGTCGTGAAAACCAGGGATTGTTTGGTAAAGAGTTAAGACTTACCAATTCTGTAAGCATTTGCAGACATCAAAATGAATATTGCTCGAATGATGAAATTTATCTTTGGAAAGGTAGAAAACTTTGTTGTATAAGGGTCTTTTTCTCCCACAGTGTTTCCAAAGGCCTTCTTCCCCATGGCCAATAAACGGAGATTGTTTGGTGAAGGGTTAAAAGCAGGTTTTCAGCTTTTAGAACAGATCAGTATATCAAAAATCTAGAATTGTTATGGATAAAAAAAAAAAAAAACTCATAACTTCTGACAGTATACATCTAAAATCAAAGTCTACAGTCACCAAACTGTTGAATTCTCAGAAATTTCTAAATTTGGAAAGAACACAGTTTCAAATAGTTTAACCAATCAGAAATTGTTTTGCTTTCAAGATTTAGAATTTTAATATACCTATGAATCACTTGTTAGTATGGACCAAGAAGTCATAATCAGTAATCATATCAAACATGTTTCAAATTACATACACCAAGACTAGGATCAGCCCTCTCATGGCCTGAGGCTTTCTATCTAAGCCAATTAATTGTCTGTGCTTGGGTTTTAGTATTTGAACAATATTCATAATGGTAAGGGAGTACAGCCAAAGTTACTATCTGCAGCATGCAATCTGATCATAATGTACTCTATCCGATATGCTGATTTTTTTCCTGGCCAAAATGCATTAGAAGTCTCAAAATTTTGGATTCTTTTCTATTGGCTGGAAAAGATCACTTATTTTATTTAGCAGTAAAATGGCAAAGCAACTGATATTGCACCTGGGTAGCTAGGAGTATAAAGTGTATACTGTTCTTTGTTGCCTAGGAGTACACAGTGTATGTAGCTCTTTGTAAGCTTGGAGTACAAAGTGTATGTTGCCCTTTGTAAGCTTAGATAATGAAGTGTATGTTGCCCTTTTGTGCTAGGATTACAAAGTGTATGCTGCCCTTTGTAAGGTAGGATAACAAAGTGTATGTTGCCCTTTGTATGCTAGGGTTACAAAGTGTATATTGCTCTTTGTAGGCAAGGATTACTAAGTGTGTGTTGCCCATTGAAAGATAGGAGTACAAAGTATATGTTGCCCTTTGTAAGCTAGGAAAAACACAGTGTATGTAGCCCTTAGTAAGCTAAGGATACAAAGTGTATGTTGCCCTTTGTAAGCTAGGATTACAAAGTGTATTCTGCCCTATGTAAGCTAGGAAAACAAAGTGTATGTTGCCCTTTGTAAGCTAAGAGTACAAAGTGTTCATCTGAAAATTAAGTCACAAATAAATTGTTTTTGTGTTCAAACCCTTTACTAATTAATCCAATGTTTAGTTAGAAAAAAATGCTTGTTGTCAATGTGTTCTTCTTCTTGTACAGTTTTTATTGGGCATTCTTTGCATGGGGTTTTTAAAACTGGAGATTGTTTGGTAAATGGTTGAAGACATATTGTCTCTGCCATGTAATAGATAAATTGTTGAAAGTGTTTGTGAATGTAGCTGACTGCAGTCTAGTCTAATTAACCCTTTACCAAACAGTCCCTGGTTTTAAAGACCCTGAAGAGGGAGCCTTTTGAAAACCTTGTGGGAAAAGGAGAAAATGCGGGTTACAAACATTTTCTCCTTTTCCCGCGAGGTTTTCTACACTTTCACTGACAATTAGCGTCATTTTAGCTGCATTTATTACGTCGTCTGCAAATGCTCTCAATTTGGATCGGTCTAAAATTTTGTCGTTTGGTGAGGTGTTATGAAATGAAATATGTATGAGATATATTTGACAGTACTTTTGATGTCCTTGTTACATTCCCTGATTGGTTTACTTATTACCTCCTGAATCAAATTTACAGCAGACAACTTTTAAAAAGATCCTTCACTCTTTAACAGACAACAAACTGTCGCCCATATTGAAAGGATTTGCAGATGACAAAAATTTGGCCATGGAAAAGCAGAAAACATTCTGGGAAAAGGAGGAAATGCTAGTTACCAGCATTTTCTCCTTTTTCCTACAATGTTTGTTAACTCTTTACCACACAATCCCGACTTTTAACGACCCCGAGAAAGTAAGCTTTCGAAAACAATGTGGGAATAGGAGAAAATGCTGGTAACCAGCATTTTCTCCTTTTCCCACAATGTTTTCTACCCTTCCCAAATCAAATTTCAATTTTTGATTCACATTTATATTGTTACCTGCAAATGCTTTCAATTTGGACTAATCCAAAATTTTGTCGTTTGGTAAAGGGTTAAAGCATTTTTCCTCAGGGTTGTTAAAAGACTGGATTGTGTACTAAAGGGTTAAAGTTTGATACCAGAGAAAAAAATGATAGACTCATCCATAGGAGCATTCTCTCTCCTTTTTTTACAACAATGTTTTCAATCCTGGAGAAACAAATCCCACCATTGCAGCAACAATTTATGTGTCATCTGCAAGTGCTTTCAGTTTGGACCAGTCGAAAATTTTGTCGTCTAATAAAGAATCAGGAAAAATTATTTGTTTAGTATGTGTTCAACTCATTCTCTTTTGAAACATACTCACAACAGATTACTGAGAAAATGTCATTGTGAAATGGAGATGTCCAGCTTTAATCCTTTATCAGACAATCTCAAGTTTTAACAATCCTGAGGAAGACCATTATTGAAAACATTGTGGGAAAAGGAGAAAATACTGATAATGCAGCATTTTCTCCCATTTCCTACAATGTTTTCCACCCATTAAAAGAAATTTTCATCATTAGAGTTACATTTGATTTGTTGTCTGCTATTGTTTTCAAAGTCCCAAATTTTGCCTTTTGGTTAAGGTTAGAATCAAATGTTTGAATATATATTGAATTGTCTTGGCAAAGGGCGAATTGCTCTGTTTGAGCCAAGTTTGGCTTTTTTTTTTCGGGGAAAACATAAAAGTAATGTAACAACCCTGCCCCCATCTGCATGGTTGTTGTACCAAAATTTTTACATTTTCTGGTATCTCTGTCATCACCAAAGATATTTGAACCATACTCTGGCAAAAGGGGGCTTAATGCATCTCCTTGATGCATGGTACCAAACAAACCATTACATGATTATGGATGCATGAAATACATTTAATCATGAAGTAGAAGGGTCCTTGGACATGTAAAATATTGACCGGTAGCAAGTAGGTTCGAACCATATCAGTCTGTTTAGTCTGCACAGACTGACGTACGACGATACCTTTTGCAGATGCATTAAGTCCTCTTTTCACCGAGCATGGATCACTTACTTTAAAATTTAGTCGGTGCTTAATTATCAATAGGGGAACCCATAATATATTATGAGCAGGTAACCTTCAAAGTATTGGTACACAGTTAGGCCCATTTTTCAACAAAGTAATCACTGAAAAAACTGCTGCAGCTGAGCACTTGCACCTGCATGCAGTACTCTTGTTTGCAGTGCCACTATGTCTTCAAAAGTTTTCTGCTTCAATATAAAAGAAAATCTTTTTCAGGAGGAAATGTGTTATGTATATATATATATATTTCTTTAACCCTTTACCACACAATCCCGACTTTTAACGACCCTGAGAAAATAGGCCTTCTGAAAACGTGGGAAAAGGAGAAAATGCTAGTAACCAGCATTTTCTCCTTTTCCCACAATGTTTTCTACCCTTCCCAAAACAAATTTCAGTTTTTGAGTTACTTTAATTTTGTCGTCTGCTAATGCTTTCAATTTGGACCAGTCGAAACTTATGTCGTTTGGTAAAGAGTTAACTCTTTACCAAACAACCCGGAGTTTTTATGACCCTGAGGAAAATGGTCTTTGTTAACATTTTGGAAAAAGGAGAAAATGCTGGTAACCAACATTTTCTTTTTTTTCAGCTGTGTTCTATAATCTTTCACAAGCAAATCGTATTATTTAAGCCACAGGTAATTTATTGTCAGCAAATATTCACAAATTGCTTGAATCATATTGAAAGCAATGTAAAATACCATTCTATTAATCAGTCAACTCCCCAGTTGGTTAACTCCTTACCACACAACCCCGACTTTTAATGACCTTGAAGGAGAGAGCCTTTGAAAACATTGTTGGAAAAGGAGAAAATGCTGGTAACCAGCATTTTCTCCTTTTCCCACAATGTTTTCAACCCTATCAATGAAAAACAGCACCATTTGAGCCACTTGGAAATTGTTGTCTGCAAATGCTTTCAATTTGGACAAGTCCAAAATTTTGCCGTCTGGTAAAGGGTTAAGGATGAAGGATAGTGGACTGGAGAATAGATCAGGTATAAATGAATGATACGCTGGCTTGTCTAGTGTGTTGTCCTCTTTACCCAACGACAACAGCTTGCACTTGTCCAAATTGTTAGCAGTTGCAGACAATTAAATAGATGTGACTTCAAAATTGAAACTGGGTCCGTATTCATCAACCATTCTTAAGAACGTTCCCAGTCCAGTTCTCCAAGATTTTCTACATTTGAAGGTAACACACCTTCTGATTGGCTAAACCATTTAGTTTAGCCAGTCAGAAGGTGTGTTACCTTCAAATGTAGAAAATCTTGGAGAATTGGACTGGGAACATTCTTAAGAATGGTTGGTGAATATGGCCCCTGGTTTTTGGAAGGGTAGAAAACATTGTGGAAAAGGAGAAAATCCTGGTCACCAGCATTTTCTCTTATTTTCCACAGTATTTTCAAATGCCATCTTTCTCAGGGTCATTTGGACTTGAGATTGGTTGGTAGCAGGTTAACTTACTGTTTACACAACAACAAAATCAAACAGATGTCCAAATAGAAAACATACGAACATGTAAAATTGAATGTGGCTCAAATAACGGAACATGTCTCGGAAAGGGCAGAAGACTTTGTGGGAGAAGGAGAAAAAGATGGTCACCACTGTTTCCTCCTTTTCCCACTATGTTTTTAAAAGCCATTTTCCTAAGGGTTTTGAAAACACAGGATCGTTTGGTAAAGGATTAAATAGATTATCAATTTGATACAGGTTTTACTTCTGTTTATATTTGTTGTTTTATTGCATTTTTATATATTTATACATTGTTGAAATTTGCAAAAAAAAAATGTACATGTATGTTAGCAATGCTGTAGCAAATGGGATATTTACTCTTTACAAAACGACAAAATTTAGGCCTGGTCGAAATTGAAAGGATTTGCAGACGACAAAATAAATGTCTCTGAAAATTAAAATTTGTTTTTGGAGAGGTAGAAAACATTGTGGGAAAAGGAGAAAATGCTGGTTACCAGCATTTTCTCCTTTTCCCACAATGTTTTCAAAAGGCTTCTTTCTCAAGGTCGTTAAAAGTCGGGATTGTGTGGTATAGGTTTAATGCATCTCTGCCTTGCATTATACCAAGCATGAATCCATGAAATCTGTTTAGTAAAAAGAACAAAACAAAAAAACCAGACTGAATCATGAAGTAGACTGGTCCTTTGACATGCAGAAAATTGACGAGTAGCAAAAAGTTTCAACTCGGGTCAGCCTGTGCAGACTGCACAGGCTGACTTGGCTTGATACTTTTTGTAGGTACATTAAAGCCCATTTTCATAGAGCATGATTTATTTATACAGTGTTAAACTTTGCAAAAATGTACATAGATCTTTATGAAGCTTTATACATATATCTATAAGAAAAAGACTGTTGTAACCTATTGCAATTCCTATGATCTTTACCCCTCAAAATTAGACAGGATTAGGAAACTTTGGAAGAGCAGCAATTCCTTGTTTATATCAAAGGTTCCTCGTCCCACAGTGCATTGTAACTCTAGAGGGCTTAGCACAACTTTGGATGTTTCTGTAGACACTAGATCAAAATCAGATTGCCAGTATATACGGTGTAGATTAAAAGCAGACTGCACAGAATGTGTAGGATGATTTTGAATCTACACTGTAAGATGTTTCGCAAAATATTCTGAATAAACTGCCCTTTATATTTTTTCTAAGTGAGAAAGTCTATTTCATTTATTCAAAACTTCATTGTGTGATACTATATTGTTTGCAACACGTGAAAATGGGCATTCAAACATTGCGTAAAGTGTCGTCTCGGATCAGCCTGCGCAGTCCTTGCAGGCTGATCCGAGACGGCACTTTACGACCACATTAGAATTTGTCCTATAGTAGGCTTACACAAAAACAGAAAATTACATAAAAACGGAAAGTGTCGTTTCGGGTTAGCCTGCGTGGACTGCACAGGCTGATCTGAGTCGATACTTTACGCAAATGTCCGAATACCCCTTTTTGTGTGTTGCAGGCCATATGTATTTAATTCAAATATTTCTTAATTGCCTTGCTTGGTCAACCCTAAAGAAGTTGGCTTTTGAAAACATTGTGGGTAAAAGAACAGAATTCTGGTATATAGCATTTTCTGCTTATGCCACAATTTTACCTACCCTTTGCAAGAGAAATCCCATCATTTGAGCTAAGTTCGATTTGTCATCTGCAAATGCTTCCAAATCGGACAAATCTATGATAATGGTGTTTAGTAAAGAGTTAAATGCAGTAGTAACGAGTTAAATGATTTGTAAGCCAAAAAAAAAGTAAAAGCCCTTAAGTCTTTACCAAACGACAAAATTTTAGACTGGTCCAAACTGAAAGCATTTGCAGACGACAAATTAAAGATAGCTCAAATGGCGGAATTTGTTCTTGATAGAGTAGAAAACATTGTGGGAAAAGGAGAAAATGCTGGTAACCAGCATTTTCTCCTTTTCCCACAATGTTTTCAAAAGGTTTTTTTTCCAAGGGTCATTAAAACCCGGGATTGTTTGGTAAACGGTTAAAGAACACCGACGGATGAGAGTAATTCTTTTAATATTGATACTTATATACAGTATATGGCTTTAAGTATTGAACTTTTATATACCATAGATGTTGTTGATTTTTTGAAAAGTTACACTTTTATTCTATTCAAGTTCAACTGTACACACAGTATTTAGACTCAATGACAACTAGTTCAAATCACACAAAGGACATACATTTGCAACAAAGGAAAAATATCTTCTTTCTTTGATTTGATTTTTTTTTTTTTTTGGAAAAAAGGAACACTTGTTTTTTGCAAGCAATTGTTTTTTTTTTTTCGTTGTTTTACACACTTGTCAAATGTAGCAACATATAAAATCATATTGGTTGAAATGGAATATTAATAAAAAGTGATAATCTACTTAAGTTTCTTTTATTTCTCTGAAAGTTTATATTTAGACTTTGCTGACTTTTTAATTTTTTTCTATGATATTGATTAAATGTAAATTATTTAATTGTTGTTGGTTTTGATAGATCTATTTCACATATTTGCTGTATATTTTCCTGTTGAAATTTTGTTCCTTCTCAAATTTTTTGTTGAAAATTGTCCACAGGCAGTTTTCTAGAACTGTTTTAGGCTAGTAAAATAGGCCCATTAATGTTTCACATTTTCCATACATTTATACAAAAAATTGAGGTTACTGTGTTTTTGAAGACAACATTCAAAAAAGTGTTGCTTAGTAGCATTTCACATTTTTCATAAATATGTAATTTTCATAAATTAAGTGAGAAACTTCTAGAATAAAAAGCAAGGCTAAAAGTACAATTTAAATTTACCCTTTTTCTGTTTAAATATGGCTACTATCTGAGGTACAGGGCATGTCAAAATATTGTAGGGAAAGGAGCAATCACTTGTAATTAGCAGTACAACTTTTCCCATGATGCTTACCTTTTCACTGCACTTTACTCTTTCATAAAACTTGTCCACACTGAAAACATTCGCACAATGGCAAAGAATATTTAACACAAATCACAGATTTTGTCTTTTAAGCTCCACTGGCTGAGCTGCTCAGTGTCTATTGTGCGTCCATCTGTGTGTCCTTCTGTGTGTGTGTGTTAACATTTATTTCAAACATCTTCTCTGAAACTACCCATGCAATTATTTCAAACATCATCTTCTCTGAAACTACCCATACAATTTTGATGAAACTTCACAGAAAGGATCTATCAATGCCCTATTCAGAATGTCATCAAAGAATTTGATCCCAAGTGAAACTCTGGTTTTCATGGTAACAAATTTGAAAAATATCGAAAATCTTTAAAAATCTTCCTGTCCGAAACTATTAGGTCTAGGGCTACTGAATTTGGTTTGTAACTTCATCTAGTAGACCTGTATAAGATTTTTTTCAAATTATAGCTTTGGGGTAAAAAATTGGCCCCGCCCCGAGAGTCGCAAATCCTGCATGGGCTTATATATTGAAAACTTATTAAAAAATCCTCTGGTTGAAAAACCATAGAGCAAAGAACTACCAACGTTAGCATGTAGCTTTATCTTATAGACCTCTACTAATAGTGTTCAAATTGTAGCCCTGGGGTCAATATTGGCTCTATCCCAGGGGTCACAAATTTTACATGGGCTTATACAGTGAAAACTTCAAAAATCTTCTTGTTCTTAACAGTAAGGCCTAGAGCTACCAAATTTTACTGGCAGCTTCATCGAGTACAGCTCTACCAAGATTGTCCAAATCTTAGCCCTGGGGTCAAAATTGGCCTCGTCCCGGGGTCAAAAGTTTTTACATGGGCTTATACACTGAAAACTAAGAGAATCTTCTGGTTTGTAACAATAAGATCTAGGTTTTTCAAAACTTGCATGTAGCTTCATCTTGTTGGTCTGTAGAAAGATTTAGTATAGTATTTGGGGTAAGCCTGGGGGTGGGGGGGGGGTGTCAGGTTTATAAAGGCTTATTTTGTAAGAATTCTAAAATCTTCTGAAGTACATATAGTCAATATGACTAAAGCCTATTTATGTATGGATCAAGGGAATTAACTCCTGATTGATCATAACAGATACACATAGTTTGTTACCATTTACCTCCTTTGTTTATCAAACTGCACTATTACCTAATTGGTGCTGGGTATTCAAGTGTATTGGATAAAAAATGTTCTGTTTTCAGTGAGATTGATTTATTCTGATGTTAATTGTTATGCTCAGATGAGTTGAATATTTTACAAAGTGAGGTCTGCATTATTCATTTTTTGTGCCAGAACATTACTGTTCATCCCACTGAAAAGATGATTCCTGCTACTTAAGTTTCGAAATCTTCATATCAAAGCAATTCTTTGTTCGAGTTCATTGATACTTAGTGTAAAAAAATGCTTGATGTATTCACTGATATCGTCTTTGCATTTTAAAACAAACATGGGAGGGGGGGGGGTGTCTATTCTCTATGAAAGGATGACAGGTTATTGCCATAAGGACTTTTCCATGATTATTGTCTCTGTCAGTGCCAATTAAGCACAAGATACATTTCTGTAAAAACCAGTGGAGAGATCATTGCCATCGTGGCCCTCTTGTGTATCGAAGGGGAAGTATATTGTGAAAAGAAGAGAATGCTCCTTTTCCAAAATGTGTTCATAAGTCTTTCTCAGAGTCATTGAAATACACATGCAGTTTGTCATCTGCCGAGCCTAGTAAATCTTGTTTGGTAAAGATTGATAAGCTGTTGAACTCTTTACTAGACAACAAAAGTGTTGACTGGTCCAAGTTGAAAGCATTTGCAGATAACAGATAACAATTTAACCCATGGCTGCTAAGTGCAACTCAGTGCTCTGTTGCAAACAGTGTAGATCAAGATCAGACGGCACAGAATGTGCTGTCTGATCTTAGATCTACACTGTCCATTACGATGACTTTTTTCTCAGGAACAAGCACTTTGTAAAGGCAATGTTTCGGTATGTAGTATTTTCTGGAAATCTTCATTCTATATATTTAGCAGGTTAAGACTTAACCCTTTACCACACAACAAAATTTTAGACATGTCCAGATTCAAAGCATTTGCAGACAACAAAATTAATGTGACTCAAAATTGAAGTTTGTCAAAGGAAGGGTAGAAAACATTGTGGGAAAAGGAGAAAATGCTGGTTACCAGCATTTTCTCCTTTTCCCACAATGTTTTCAAAAGGCTTCTTCCTCAGGATCGTGGAAACCAGGGATTGTTTGGGAAAGGGTTAAATGTGGCTGAGATGATGGAATTTGTCTTTGATACGTTAGAAAACCTTGTGGAAGAAGGAGAAAATGCTGGTTACCTGAATTTCCTCCTTTTCCCAGAATGTTATCAAAAGGCACGATCTTCAGGGTCGTTTAAATTCGGTGTTGTTTGGTAAATGGTTACCTGCTAATGCTAAAGTTTAGAATACTTTAAAAGTTTTGTCATTCTGTGAGGGATGAAAAAAAGGTTCACATATTTATTATGTTTGTTATCAGTCGACATTGTTGTATTATTAAATGAGCCATGCTCTGGCAAAAGGGGGCTTAATGCATCTCCGTGATGCATTATACCAAGCTGGTCATCACATGACCATGTATCTGTAAAGTCAGTTTGTCTATTAACCGACTGAATCATGAGGTAAACTGGTCCTTGGACATAGAGAAAATTGACCAATAGCAAAAAGATTCGGCCCAGGTCAGCCTGCGCGGATTGCGCAGGCTGACCTGGGTCGAATCTTTTTGCAGATGCATTAAGCCCCCTTTTCACAGAGCATGGCTTATTTCTACTTTTAACAGTTACCATACAAATGTGACTTATGCCCTTGCTCCAGACTCCTTTCGAAAACATTGTGGGAAAAGGCCCTTTGCTTGTTACAAGCAAATGTCCCTTAACCTTATCATTAGCTTTGTACCAGGCAATAAAATTTTAGACTGGTTCATTTTTGGATGCATTTGCATATGACAAAAAAATGTGGTTATAATGATGAAATTTGTGTTAAAAAAAGAAGAAAAGACTGTTGGAGAAGGACTAAATGCCGGTAACCAGCGTTTTCTTATTTTCCCGCAGTGTTTTTTAATTGTCTTTTTGTTCAGTATTGTTAAGATACAGAATTGTGTGGTAAACGGTTTAAAATGTCATTGTTTCTTAAGATGATTCTCTTTAATGTCGTTTGTACTCGTGAGTCTAAAAATGGCCTTGGTTAGTTGGTTAAACTGAGATTTTGTATGGTTTTATGTGTTACCTTTTGGGGGATTTTTTAATACTGTGTATATTGAATTTTATGATTTTTCTAGATAGCATACATGTATGTAGAAAACGATTTGTTGAAAGATTACTCTATTACCTGAAATTAAAAGATCGGAACGTTAGTATGACTTCAGTTTCATCTAGAAAGACAGCAAGGAAATTTCTATGTGTTGATGAGAGTCTTTGTGATAGGGTTAAAGTTATAAGATTATTCTAGGAATGTTGTAGATCCAAGACCAGATTGCACGTTGTTTGAAGTCTGGTCGTGATCTACTCTGTCCGTAAAGGCACCTTGAGTCGCGCTTAGCTACGCCAAAACAAAGTTCGAAAAGACCTCTAGCGGTTCTTGAGATTGTTTTTCATGTGAAAATGTTTGCCTGCTTTTGTCACAGATCTGATTCTCCCTCTGTCCTAGACACCGTTTTATTTTACTTTATTTTCTATGTATTTATGACTTATCCATAGCATGTAAGTCGGGTATTTTGAGACTGTATTTCAGGCTACTGTTTTCTCACGTCCAGGTATTTACAAGCTATGAAAAGGTTTAGTTTATTAAACTTACCCGTCGTGTGCACTATGTTACATAATTGTGCTATTTTCCGCTAAACGGAACAGTACTGAAAAATACAATAAAAGTTCGGGTCAGTTTCTGTAAGCCGAACTTACCCCGTATGGTGGTCGCATTCTTCCTGTTGCGGGGCAGATCAGGTCATCACGATTCAATCGCTTTCACGAAGAATTACTCTTAGAAGGAAAGCGATTAGAGACGGTATATACTATAGCTTGTACGGCTCTATTATGCTTTATTTGAATTTTATAGTTTTTGGAGTCCTAGCTGTAGTATTCAGCTTAGAAATGAACACTTTGTAAAAAAAAGGTCGGACTAGCCCCGGTCTCTCCTACCAAACCCGCCATCATTTTCAACAAGACGAACGGCAACAAAACAAGAAGATAAAAAAAGTGAAAAAATGAAACAAAGAAGTTCGAGTTTCGGGGTAAAAATGAACAAGAAATATCTTTTAAAAAGATAGACGGTGTAAGAGATACTGGAATATGAATAATGAAACTCTTTTGTGGCTCAATATGAAGTAAAATTATGAAAAGTACATCACGAGCAATTGCCTCAATTTCTTCCCTTTTTACATTTTGTTAAAAAGTAGTATTGGGTTATTAAGTAACATGTATGACAATATTAAATTTCCAAATTGAACAAGAAAAGGATCATTCTCTATTAGATTAATTTGCTATGGTATAAATCAAGGTCCCGTGGTATCGATTAGCGGCGTAAATAGTGGTTGCATAAATGTACAAGCAAATATGACAGCAGGGCCCGCCGAAACTTGTACACATTTTTCACCAAGAGCAAATCGTCGGTTTACTTCGAAAACCTCGTAACTACAGCTTGTAACAAGCTGTAGTTACGAGGTTTTCGAAGTAAATCGACGAAATTATCATCTATTCATTCTTTATCAGTAACAAAAAATAGGTCAAAAGCCAGCGTGTTCAGCTACGCCGAAAAAACGTGTCTACAGATTCAGTCTACTTAAAACATATAGTTCTAGCTGCTAACTTTATCTGAATGTTTTTCAAGGGCATCGTGTTTGTGCGATAGTGCACCAACGCACAAAACCAAAATCCTTATTTTTTGTTCTGATTAAATGGTAAGCGTTGATAAGATAATAATATGTCTAAATGATATTTGTGTTCGGTATGTCAACCAAATACCAGTCTTGTATGTTACTTTTTTATGATGACCTGACTTATTTTGAAATCTAGATAATCTACAAATCTGATTGGTTCATATCTTTTAGAACCGTCCCAGCATTCAATCATGACGTCACTATCAGGAACCATGAAGAACGCCATAGAACGACGGGATTTCCTCAAACTTTGCTCTTTTTCTGGAATTCTTACACGATGTTTAGTCGCCATGAGACGGTCCGACGTCCATCGCTGCATTGTGTCGCCAATATTGACGAGAGCAGCTCCTGGTATTGGAGTAGCAGGTATGAATCCTTTGTCTTGCGACTTAACCTCCAGTCCACCAATGTCGTCTTGGAAAAGAATGGTGATTGTACCGAAATCTGAATGCTCGCCAAGTCTCACTTGACCAGGTTTGAGTTGAAACTCCGTTACTGGGGGATAGTACAATGTCCTCAACGTGGTACCATTTTCCGGATGTCCTATAGATTTGTGGGTATCAAGAAAGTAATTGCGATCCAAACCATACCCGACCGCTAGAACTTCGCAAAGGCGGTTTCCAAGTTCATGGCATTTGGCGAACATCTTCTGATTGATGTCTCGGAATTGAGACATACCCTGAGGCCAGACTTCCGGTGCTTGACCTACCATAAAAACATTGTAATCTAAACGCATGACTCGATGGTGTATCAAGTAAGGTTTAAGATGCATTTCAATAAACAGACAGCGATCTCAAATTATATTGCGAAATCACTGAAAAACTCGATTGCACATTTCCGAAGTTTCTTTTTTTTTTTTATTTTCTGTTAAAAAATGTTTCATAAATCACAGACATATGAAGGAAAAATGACATAGTCAATACCAATTACGACTCGCTTGTTTTTTTTTTTTTTAATATCAGCAAGTGGGACAATAAATGGCTTTCGTGATTCTCTTGCTATTACAAAGGTATGTAATTGCAACCAAGTGTCATGTATAACATACTAGTTTAACTTATTCAAATTATGGAATGTTAGGATATTCAAGAGTTATTTTTTCTGTAATCAGTTTCCTTTCCAGACATTGGTCCTATGTTAATGACAATTAATTACCATAAGAAAAAGTTGTCAAACAAATACGTGTAAAATAAAACAAGACAACATTCCTCCAGAAAAGAAGGATAATAATCTGAACAAAATTACCTTGACAGAAATTGAATGACTCCTTCAAATCTCCAGGTGTATTGGAATCAAGTATTTCCCCTCCGATCCCAACCCATCCATGATATCCTCCACTTTTATTTCGCTCAAAGATCTTCTTTTCCTCGACCGGAAGTTGAAAAAATTTCCCAGTCACGGACATATACTCTTGCAGCAACTCATCAGGGACGCCATGATTAATAATGTAACAAAAACCGATTTTCTCGAATTTTGTCAAAAATTCTGTTGCCAATATTTCCAAAACCTTGTCGCTAACACTGTTTTTGTCAACATTGATGTTATAGTCTCTAAAATCCAAAATAGGTATCGTTTCCTCGGAAATATCCATAATTTTAACCTTGACAATAACTCGTTTTAGAATAGACAACACTATACAAGAACGATTTGTATATTAAGCTATAAAACGAGAGGTTCTTTTCGATGTCGTCACAAATACGAAGGTCGTCTCGAAACAGCTGTGTGAATGATGATCTATCCTTTAGATGTTAAGCGCATTTTAGGGCTTTTTTGCTGGAAACAGTGTGCATCAGGATTAGACTACACAGAACGTGTAGTCTGATCTTTGATCTAGACTTTCTGATATTTTGTAAGATGTTTCGGTCTAAACAACCTTGAAACAGCAACCATTTTTTTTTTTAATTTCGACTAACCGAAACATCAAGGTCGCTAATAAAGTATGCAAAGGTTTGGTCCTTCACTAGTTCAGTACCAAATAAGATGAACTCGCACTCTTTTCTTTGAACCTCAGAAAGATTTTTATTGCGTAGGCTTGACCTACCGAGAGGACGGTATAGATCCAAGATCAGACTGCACGTTCTGTTCAGTCTGATCTTGATCTATGCCGTCCGCAATAGCCCATGTATACGTATCTGCAGCAGAGGGATTAATTTTTTGTACAATAATTATATAAACTCTTAACAATAATCTTTCGACGGCTAGAAATGCAATCCTTTGCAAATCAGAAAGATTTTTATCGGAAAGGCTTGACTAAATAAGCGGACGGTATAGATCTAAGATCTGACCGCGTTTTGTGCAGTCTGATCGTGGGCAATGCTGTCTGCAATGGGCCTTATTTTTGCTTATTGGGTTGAAAGGTTTGAAAAAGTTAATCTTTTTATTATTTTAATGTGTTAAAGTAACATGTCATAGCAGACTGAGATAGGTTTTACTCCAGATTCAATAAGTTGCCAAAGATGTAGATCCAAGATCATACTGCACAATGTCCGCAGCCTAATTTTAATCTATGTCGTGTACAGTAGCACCATTTTTGAATGACCAGGACAGGAGAAGTGTTAAAATTAAATTTGCCGTGACATTAACTTGGGTTCACAGCTAGTTTATCAAAATGGATGTATTTAAACTCACTTACTGGGGCGCTGACCTTTTTAACTCTAAGGCTGCTAAGTGCTACTCAACGACCTTATGCGGACAATGTAGATCAAGATCAGACTGCACAGAACGTGCAGTCTGATCTTGGATCTACACTGTCCGATAAGGACTTGTTTTTCCCCAAAAAGATACCTTTGAAATAACAACATTTGGCTTTGTACTATCGACTTGAAAGTTTCATTTAACATTTTTAGAAAGTTCAGGGTAAATAAATCGCCATGTCTGGTAGCTTGTTTTGTTTTGTCTGGATGCTTTCTCGATCCGCTTTCATCAGGTTTACCGTCATATATGGCCTGCAACACGCGAAAAAGGGCATCCGGACATGTGCGTAAAGTGTCGTCTCGGATCAGCCTGCGCAGTCCGCGCAGGCTAATCCGAAACGACACTTTCCGTTTTTATGCAATTTTCTGTTTTGCGCAGGTCTGCTGTAGCACAAATTCTAATGTAGTCGTAAAAAGTCGTCTCGGATTAGCCTGCGCGGACTGCGCAGGCTGATCCGAGACCACATTTTACGCAAATGTCCGAATGCCCCTTTTCGCGTGTTGCAAGCCATATTGACTGTAGCAGTCCTCATTCGTTTCTAACCAGGCTTTTTTGCCCCTTTTGACAATTTTTAATTTTTCAGTCAAAGTACGACTGCAGCTGACGCCTTTATTTCCTTCCCTGGCTTCAGTAGTATCAGGTTGGGGTTTTACAGTGGCTTGCTCAAGGACACTCCTCGGCAACTGGCAGTGCCAGAGGGGTTCAAATCAAAGATGACTTGATAATATATACAAATATAACTTTAAAAATGGTGAGATACGGAGCAATTTAAGTATATCTGTAGATCTGTATATGAGAGAGAGAGAGAGAGAGAGAGAGAGAGACAGACAGACAGACAGACAGACAGACAGACAGACAGACAAAGAAAGATTGAAGCTCTCTCAGACCTGTCTGCAGCAGTCACCCAATGGAATAGTCAGAAACTGACCCCAAAGAAGGGTAAACCCAGACGTATCGGTAATCAAAACAGACAATGACTTCAGAACTTAAAATATTTCTTGCTTATCCCTCCGAGCGACACTCATGAAAATATCAGCTTTTGCTAGCGGCACTAGTGATCAAGATCAGACTGCACATAAAGTGAAGTCAGATCTTGGACCTATAACGTCCGCTTGCATAGCAAAGTCTGTAAGATCTGTAAGTCAATAAGATAAAAGTCTTTCTTGTTTTCAGTTGAATGTATTTGCCGGTTTGACTCACTAATCGTCATCAATTAACTGACATTTGTCAAAAGTATGAGAAAAGAGCTTATCTTATTCCCGGTCAGTGTCACTATCCCATAGTAAATACCAGTTTAGTGAACCGACAGTAACCGTGTCCAACTAAGTACAACCATGGCGGTACCTTAAACATTCGGCAACTCTTGGGTGATCCATTGATAAAGTCCCTCGGCTGTATCACGTAGCTTGATATACAACTTCACCAAACGTCACAACTCGGCCGATTCTGTACCTACATCCATTTTGAAATATCGCCAGTCACGTGATCTTAAACATGGCGGCATCCTGTAAATCGATTACCAACGGCTACAACAGCCGTGGTGATAGGCAACCTATCGCTAAAAAAATCCAACGTAATTGATAGACCGAGTTAGAAAATAAACGTACAAACTGTTTCTCATCGGAAATGTATTTAGAAAGATTCCCACGGAAAATTGTGACTAGTATTTGCTTTCTAAGTAGAGTGTTAGATTTTAAGAACGGTGAAGCAGTGTACTTCCGGCAAAGAAATGTACCGTGTAGATGCATATCAAGCTTCGTGGAACAGCCGAGGGACTTGATCACCGGATCACCCTAGGTATGCCGAATGATTTCTTTGCCGGAAATACACCGCTTTACCGTTCAAAAATCGTAATACTCCGCTTAGAAAAAAGAAAACGCTCGTCACAATTTTGCAATAGATTATAAATTTCCTTTTAAAAACAATCTGTACATTTACTTTATAAGTTGGCCTATCAATTTCATACACATTTTTCGGCGTCAGGTTGCTTATCACCGTAGCTGTTGTTGCCGTTGCTAATCGATTTAAATGGGTGTCGCCGTGTTTAAGATCTTGTGACTGGCAGTATTTCAAAATAGAAACTCCCTTGATACAGACGAGGCTAGAGGTTGGTACGGAATCGACCGAGTTTTGACGAGTGGTACATTTAATAACCGGTACGAACCGTGAAGAAACTGGATGGACCGGGATAAACCGGCATACAGTGCTGGGTGTATAAGCATTTTTATAATATGAAAATAGGCAAAGCCTAAAAAGGGGGCGAAGGAGACAAATTCAAACATAATCGGTACAATAACTGATCAGTGCAAATATGTTTATTTGACATTGCCCAGCAGATTTTTTTATGGCAGTAGATTTCTACTGCTCTAACTCTTAACCAAACGACAACCTCTACACTCACCAGGTTTCATCTTGAATGTTATTCAATCCGCGCTCTGCGCTAGAATCCTGTAGAAATAATTCTGCATCCTTGGCAGGACCGTCTCTTTAACGGGAGGAATTGGGACCAGCACCGTAATAAAGTGATTACTTAATCGAATTGCCTCTGCTTTATTTAACCTGTTGTGACAATTGGATAGCGCCGGCATGCCACCGGAATATCACCCGCGCGCAGCCTTGGTAAAACTGAACGATACCAACAATTATAGGCACACCACCGGCAGTCAACCGTAAGAACCCTACACCATGCAGGGGCTTAACCTGAATTGTCCGTGGTCATAAAATACGACTCAGCTGCTTTACCGGGCTGGAACCATTCTACATGGGGCTACGAGGGCTGGAATCATGGTAACATCAGAATTAGAATGCTTTTTAGGAGATAAAAATCTCGATTTACGCTGTTTTGTAACTGGCTACCTCTCACTGATTTCAGGAATCGGGGTCAATACATGTAAAAACGTAGACAAGAAACTACCTTTTTCTCGGACTACATCTTAAACATCTTTGAAATAGACAGAAACGGGAAAAAAAAATCAATATTGCTCTATTTTCCTAACGTTTTCAGATGTTTGCAAGGACGTCTGGTAATGCTCTGTATGTGTGATCAGAAGTTTGACTTCTAAACACCAAATTTCGTCATTTTTATCAAGACTAGTTCGTAACTATTGATAAGCAACAGACACTCGTAGATGTCATTTAGCTGTTGTATGATCAACGTACATGTTATTTACAGTCTCTTTTCCTGACCATTATCTTAATGGTTTGAATAACCACCTTAACATTATTCCTTTAAGATGATTTGACTTATTCTGGAATTCAGATAATCGACAAATCTGATTGGTTCATACTTGTGTGAAACATCCCAGCATTCAATCATGACGTCATTATCGGGAACCATGAAAAACGCCATAGACCGGCGGAATCTCTTTAGATCTTGTTCGGTTTCTGGGATTCTGACACGGTATTTTGTTGCCATGAGACGGTCTGCTGTCCACCGGTGCATTGCATCACCAATGTTGACAAGAGCAGCTCCGTGTATTGGGGTAGCAGGTTCGAACCCTTTATTTTGCGACTTCACCTCCAGTCCGCCAATGTCGTCCTGGAAATGAATGCTGATGGTTCCGAAATCCGAATGCTGGCCCCATCTAACTTGACCGGGTTCCAGCTGGAAGTTAGTCACCGGTGGAAAGTACAATGAGCTCAAAGTAGTACCATTTTCCGTATGTCTTATAAATTTATGGGTGTCGAGAAAGTAGTTCCGATCCAAACCAAACCCAATAGCAAGAACTTCACAAAGCCGATTTCCAAGTTCGTGACATTTGGCGAACATTTTCTGATTGACCTCATGAAATTCGAATATGTTGAGAATACAGGCTTCCGGTGCTTGACCTGTAAAAGTGTCACAAGTGTTAAAAGTTAACCCCTTTACCAAATAATCCCTTCTTGCGACAATTAGAAAGATGGTTTTTGAAAACATTATTGGTAAAGGAGAAAGTGCTATTAACCAGTAATTTTCTCCTTTTCTCACAATTTTCCCTATTTTTCCCCAAATAAAACACATCTATCTCATCCTATCATAAATGTCGTGTGCAAATGCCTTCAAAATGAAGAGTCTAACTTGTCGTCTCGTAAAGTGTTCAATGTCAATGTATGTATCACTTTGCTTGGAGGAAGATAACGTAAAGAGTGCGCTGGGTCGAGTTGAAAAAAATTGAAAGCAATGACGGAGTTATACGATCCACTGCGCATGCTACTCAGTCAATGAATACATTTGCCACCAAGTTTAAAGCACTATAAGAGCATGGTGACTAATTCCTTCAATTTATTTGAATGGCTATTAGAGCTATCAAGCAAGTCCTCCCAAATAGCCGGAAACTAGGACAAACAGCCAGTCATGGCCAATGGCAGTTTATATAGCTTTCCGTTGTCTGCGCATGTCATATTCTTCGAAGATCCGACCTGTCAGCTATGACGCATCACTCATCCCCGTATACCTGGGAAAAGTAAGGCTTATACCGAAGCTATCAGCCTATTACCCAAGCATGTAGGGGCTGTTTTAATAAATGGCCGATGCATAGGTTACATGCTAGCCGATCATAGCTGAATGAATCGCACCAGGTGGCGTTTTATTGAGTAAACGTTTATTTCATTTTGATATTCAAAGTAACGGTTGTTTTGAAAAAGTAGTCCGGTTCTGTACCCAGAATGCCCAAATTAGATAGATGTGTATTTGTAGAATGCCATCTAGCGGGAGATAATGTATAGCTTTCGGCTATTGCCTAGGTCACGATCAATCCAAATCTAAACGGATGGCATCGATCAAGATCAGATTTTCACAAAGCGTGCAGTCATATCTTTGATCTACACCGTTCTCAACATGATGCTAAATTAGGGCAAAAAATAATTTTATATGGAGTGTAAAGGTACTTTTTTGCTTCGAAAATAATCAAACTTAGTTTGCAGAGATAGGTTTTAATGAGCATAAAACATTTTTAAAACAAGATAATTACCCTTACCTTCGTTTAGAAACTGTCAAATGACGTATACAAAAAACTGTCACATGATTATGTGATCCGTAACTTGTACTAACTCCATTTTTTGGAGCTCTTTTCATGGTACTAATAACATCAAATTCAAAGAAAATAGAAAATATATGGCTTGCAACACGCGAAAAGGGGCATTCGGAAATTTGCGTAAAGTGTCGTCTCGGATCAGCCTGCGCAGTCCGCGCAGGCTAATCCGAAACGACACTTTCCCTTTTTATGTAATTTTCTGTTTTGCGCAAGTCTACTGTATGACAAAATCTAATGTAGTCGTAAAGTGCCGTCTCGGATTAGCCTGCGCGGACTGCGCAGGCTGATCCGAGACGACACTTTACGTAAATGTCCGAATGCCCCGTTTCGCGTGTTGCAGGCCATATATGAAGGTAAACTACCTTGACAGAATTTAAACGACTCTTTCAGATCACCAGGTGTGTTCGAATCAAACACTTCCCCTCTGACCCCAACCCATCCATGGTATCCTCCTGTTTTCGTACGTTCATAAACTATTTTTTCCTCGACCGGAAGTTGAAAAAATCGCTCAGTAACGGACGTATACTCTTGCAAGAACTCATCTGAAATGCCGTGATTGATGATATTGCAAAATCCGATCTTGTCGAATTTAGTCATAAATTCCGTTGCCAATCTTCCTAAAACCTTGTTGCTAACACTGTTTTTGTCAACATCGATGCTGTACTCTCTAAAATCCAAAATAGGTATCGATTCCTCGGAAATATCCATTTTTCTAGGCTCCTGTGCAATGTTTCGTTGTTTTATGAGCAGCGTTGAATGGATAGTTTTTGCATAAAGTGAAACATAAGAAGCTGGTTTATCCAAAATACACGGTCCTTGACAATAAAACCCATTGGTATAGGGTGTTCCAAAATATATTACCATTTAACACAGATCTTATTTTGTCATTCTGTGTGTGTGTGTGTGTGTGTGTGTGTGTGTGTGTGTGTGAGATATATATATATATACACACACACACACACACACACACACACACACACACACACACATATATATGTGTGTGTGTGTGTGTGTGTGTGTGTGTGTGTGATTTAATTGGGAAAAGGTATTTTTTTATGGCTGAAATTAGGGGTATATACTTGACGTCGTTTTGACTAAAATGACTTCATTTGACAATGCTTGCTATTCAACATCATATTACCAACTGCATTTGCAGTGAAATTGTCTATGCAGCCTCTTAACTCTTTCCGCGCCAAATAAATAAGCTCGACCTCTTTCGACGGCTCTAAATACAATCCACTGAAACTTACAAAGATTTTGAAAGTTTAGGCATGACTAAACAAGCGGACGGTATAGATCAAAGATCAGACTGCACGTTCTGTGCAGTCTGATCTTGATCTATACCGTCCGCAAAAGTCACTATTTTCGCCTATGGCGACGAACGGGTTAAACCATAATTATGAGAGAAATAGCAATACAACATCCCATTAAAATGTGATTTTCAAAAAAGCAAATAAAGTAGTTAGTTGATCTCTAAACAAGAAAATGAAGCGGTAAAACACTGAAACTTGCCACGAACGATCAACAATTTTAGACACGTTACAAAGTTATTACCACACGGAACACACGTCATATGGTGTAGGCCGATTCATATATAAATCTTTAGATTAACGTAGTCGTACTTGTAAGGTCTTTTTTAAAAAAAAATTTTGCCAACACAATAATCTTTTGCGTACTTATGACCTTTTCGTTGACTTTTTTTCCCAACAAAGCGTCTTGATTCTGGTGAAATTGCCACAGAATGAGAGCTAGAAATGCCGTTTCCAAATATGTATGCATCATACAAGGTCACAAGTTACAATTTCAGCCGGGTCTTATTGTCCTAAGGCATCGAATAGAACAGTTATATATTTAGTATTTGTATTTTATTCTATAGTATGCACATCAAATGAACCCTTATTATGTAATATCATCATGTAGCGGTTATAAATACAGTGTTTACTCAAAAGATAAATAAGGTGTGCTTGAATACGTCTTATTTCCATTTGTAAACAAAAATCAACAGCATCATAATAAATTATAGCTTTCATAAATACAGTGTATACTCAAAAGATAAATAAGGTGTGTTTGAATTCTTCTTTCCATTTCTGGAACTCTTCAACTTAAAGGCACGTTTAGACCTCGACCTTGCGTAAACAAAAATCAACGTCATCATAATTAGCCTACAACACGCGAAAAGGGGCATTCGGACATTTGCGTAAAGTGTCGTCTCGAATCAGCATGCGGAGTCCGCGCAGACTAATCCGAAACGAAACATTCCGTTTTTATGTAACTTTCTGTTTTGCACAAGTCTACTGTAGGACAAAACCTAATGTAGTCGTAAAGTGCCGTCTCGGATTAGCTTGCGCGGACTGCAAATGTCCGAATGCCCCTTTTCGCGTGTTGCAAGCCAATTATATGAATTAAAATCAAATGCAACGATCTATAGTTACAGAGGCACATCTCATTGCGATGCAGTGTCCAGCAAGTATGTTTACATCGTTTCTCATTTGTTATACTCGCTATGTCAACGTTAAGGGCGCCGTGTTTGTCCCAATAGTATCGTGCTGTTTCGCGAGACTTGTACATTTTCTTACAGAACTAGCACATACGAGGGCTAAATGAGATACTCTTTAGGACTGTCGACAGTTAACAAGTACTGGTAACGGATACTTATGAGACACCCTGCAGGATAAGTAAAGCTGAAAAAAAAAAAGAGTTTTAATTTCAGCACGAAATACGTGTATACATTTTAAACCTTTATCAAACAATCTTTTGATTGATGAAGAATTCTGTTTAAAGCACTGAAGAAAAAGTAGAAAATGCTGGTGACCAGCATTTTCTCCTCCTCCTCCCAACGTTATCTACTCTTTCTTATACAAATACCATCAATTGTACAGTGTTTAATTTGTTTTCTGCAAATGGCCTCAGTTTGGACCGGCCTAAAATCTTGTTGTTTTGGTATAAACTTAAACCTTCGTACATTTATGTGTGCAGTCTGATCTTTGATTAGAGTTGTCCGAGATTTTGCGAGAAAAAGGGGCAGGGGAGGGCTTGAACCGTTTACCAGACGAGAGAGAGAGAGAGAGAGAGAGAGAGAGAGAGCCTTGTCTAAGTTGAAGCATTTGCAGACAACAAATTAGATGTAGCTAAAATGATTTGACTTTCTTTGATGAGTAAGAAAACATTGTGGGAAAAGGACAAAATGCTGGTTTGCACCATTTACACCTTTTCCAACAATATTATCCAAAGCTTTCTTCCTACGGGTCGTTAAAAACTCGTGATTGTGTGGGTAATTATTAAGTTAGTAAAATTTTTTCCAAAACTTTTTTTTTTGTAAGGATCGTTAAAGTTCGTGTTTGTGTGGTAAAAGATTAAACCTTTCGGCGCCATGGGTGAAAACATGGGTTTTAGCGGACGGCATAGGTTAAGATCAGACTGCACAGAACGTGCAGTCTGATCTTTGATCTATACCATCCGCTTGTTTAATCGAGCCAATAAGGTGAAAATCTGAGTTTTACTGGATTGCTTTCTCAGGTGTCAAAAGTGGTCGAGTTTAACCAATATCCTGTTAAATATAACTAAAATGAAATTTTCAATTCGATAGTAAAAACTCGAATATTGCTTTTTCAAAGTTATGTTTTGGAGAATAATATCTCCATATCGGACTGTGTAGATCCAAGATCAGACTGCACGTTCTGTGCAGTCTGATCTTGATCTACACTGTCCGCAAAAGGTCAGTGAGTCGCGCTTAACAGCCAATGGGTTAAATATTTGGCGCTGAAAGGGTCAAGATTGTAATCAATACGAACTGTCCTACTGACAAACGATATCCACACGCCTCCTTTCGCAAAATCAGTGTTAAATCTCTAGCTGCAGTTTAGCTATGAACCATGCTCTGTGAAAAGATGGTTTAATATACCTGCAAACAGTATCGATCCATGTCAGTCTGTACAGTCCGCGCAGGCTAACCTGAACGGAAACATTTTGCTATTGGTGTATTTCTGTACGTCAAAAGAAAGTTCTATCTTAGGGACAGCCGTTTTAAAACAAAGTATAGCCTGTCCATTTTACACGGTTACTTGCCTTGTCGTGATGCATTATGAAGATGAATTAGGCCCCCTTTTCTCAGAGTGCCACTTCTATATATGGCCTGCAACACGCAAAAAGGGGCATTCGGAATCTGCGTAAAGTATCGTCTCGGATCAGCCTGCGCAGTCTGCGTAGGCTAATCCGAAACTACACTTTCCGTTTTAATGTAATTTTCTGTTTTGCCCAAGTCTACTGTAGCACAAAATCTAATGTAGTCGTAAAGTGCCGTATCGGATTAGCCTGCGCGGACTGCGCAGGCTAATCCGAGACGACACTTTACGCAAATGTCCTAACGCCCCTTTTCGCGTGTTGCAAGCCATTATATAAACCCTAATTCTAGGTCTCAAACACTTACAACAACAACAACAAAAATAGTTTCAGAGTAAACAAACAGCCTTTTTTCCTGATTATTTTGAATCAAGTCACAAACACTTTGGATCCCAGATTAGACTACTCAACGCTATCTTCCAAAGCTGTGTCTCAATGGTTGGAGAAGGGTGTGAAACTGTAGATGTGCACATAACGGAAGTAGAGTTCATGGGAAGGTTATTACAAATGGTGTATTTTACACATATATACTAGCGCAGTAGTATCTCTATTTGAGCCGTGCTCTGTGAAAAGGGGCTTAATGCATCTGCGAAAAGTATCGACGCAGGTCAGCCTGCGCAGTTGGCGTAGGCTGACCTTGGCCGAAACTTTTCGCTATTGGTCAATTTTCTGTATGTCAAAAGACCAGTCTACCTCATAATGAAGTTGGTTGTTTAAAAAAGTGGCTATTATGGATCCATAATTATATGATGACTTGCTAGGTATCATGCATCACGGGAAATGCATTAAGCCCCCTTTTGCCAGAGCACGGCTCATTTGTACTTTGTAACAGAGATCTATCGCACATGTCGTAGACAGACTTAAAGAAAAGTGACCTAAAGACAAACTTGCAGAAGGGGAAAAGGAGACATAGCGACAGACAGAATCTCAGACTTGCGTATCGCGCGGAAATGGAACTAACAGCAAAATGGAAAGATTTATGGATGGACTGAGAATTAAACATAGACACAGAAACAGAGAGATAGAGAGATCTCAAAATCGGATTCCATGATTGTAAGGGCCACAGACTACCCTTCACCGATCAATTCCGTGTTTAAAGGACCCTCTAGATAGAATAAAGCTTTTGAAAACATCGTGGTAATAGGAGAAAGTGATGGCAGCTAGCATTTTCTCCTTTTCCCACAATGTTTTTTTTTTCCCACAATGTTTTTTAACCTTATTTGAACCTTATTCTAATGTTGTCTGCAAATGCTTTCAATCTGAGCAAGTCTGAATTTATGTCGTGCGGGAGTTAAACGACCAAAATACGTTTTTGTTTTTTTTTTCTGACACTCATCAAACTTCTTAGCAATGGTATACGTTTGTCTTTACTTATAAACACAGTTTACAACTGGTTTTATCCAACGAATGAAGGTCAAAGGTCTATTGCTTTATTATAACATTTGACTGTACACTGTCCAATATGATGAAATTACTTCGGCGAAAATAACTCTAAAATAATAAACTTACAATATAAATTTCGGGTTTTACGACTGGCTGGAGATGCTTGTCTGATTCCTTTCTGAATAAATACATTGAACTTTTCAGTGGGCGAGGGGGGGAAACAGCCAAAATGAGATTTCAATAGATCTACCATCGTTTCAAGTAGTTTGTTTTGCCCACTGTTTGTTTTGGACACTGTAGATTCAAGATCAGACTGCACAGAACGTGCAGTCTGATTTTTATGTATACCGTCCGTGAAAGCAACTCATTCCAGTTCCTGCGCTTGAAGGGTTAAGGGTAAACAGACTGTTGTATTCTATAGTTTAGATAATCCACGGCTCTGATTGGTTCATATTTCTTTGATCCGTCTAAACATTGTATCATGACGTCATCATCCGGGATGATAAAAAACGCGAAGGACTGGCGGGCCTTTTTCCTTTTTGCTTCCGAGTTTGGAATCCTGACGCGGTGTACGGTCGCTACGAGACGGTCAGATGTCCATCTTTGCATCATGCTACCTATATTGACCAATGCTGCTTCTGGGAACGGCGTAGCGGGTACAAAACCTTTACCCGGGATTTCAACTTCCAAACCTCCGGTATCGTCCTGAAATAGAATCGTTATGGTACCGTAATCTGAGTGTTCGCCAAGTCGCGCTTGTCCTGGTTTAAAACGCTGATGACCAGCCAGTGGAGGGTAATACAAACTTCGTAATGCCGTACCATTATTCTCCAGTCCGATAGATTTGTGGCAGTCGGTGAAAAAATAACGATCGAAACCGAGTGCAAGGGCAATAACTTCAAGCAGACGGTAGCCTAGTTCTCGACAGCTGTCGAATATTTCCTTGTTGATTTTTTGGAATTCTGGAATGGATTCGGGCCAATCATCCGGGGCTTGACCTGTAGAAAAAAATGGCGTAACATTCAAAAAGCAGGACAAAAATATGAGTGTTTATTTTCCCGACTGTGCAAACCCAAGTTTAAACTGCACATGTATACCGTGCACTATGCTATTGGCTAGATCGACACTACCTTTTCCATTGAAGTCCATGATTGCATTGACATGAAAAAATCTGGGTCTTTTGACACCCTGGTATTAAGGTCTAATACCGCCATACCCAAATTTGCGGCAGACGACTTCGATGATTACACGAATCTGATTTTGATCAATGTGGAACCGGAGCACAGCAAGAGGGAAACAAAATTCGGCTGAAGTTGCCTTTACAGTGAAAATTTTAAGTCGAGATGGGGGCAAAGTTTGAAGAATCTTCAGTAACATTTCGTCTGTCCTACGGTTCGACTGACTACTGTAACGGTTAATTTGTCAATTAGATCTACTGCTCAAAAACAATCACAACAGCAACAGCAATCTCTCTTACCAGGATGAAAGTTAAACGTCTCCTTCAGATCACCGGGCTGATCTGTATCCAAAGATTCTTCCTCCATTCCGACCCAGCCGTGATAACTTCCCTTGTAGGCTCGCCCATATAACGCTTTAACTGCTGTTGGAAGTTTGAAAAACCGCTCAAAAGTAGCCAAATAGCGCCGGATATGCTTTTCGTCAATCCCATGGTTTATAACGTAACAAAATCCAACTTTTTCGAACTTCTTTATCGCATTGGAAGCTAATGAGACAATGGCATCGCAAGTGACGTTCTGTTTGTCTACCGTTACGTTATAATCAGCAAAGTCGAGAACCGGTAGGCTGGTTTCTTCATCATAATCCATTTTATAAAAGCAACCTCTCCGTAAGGTTTTACTTATACGTATGTCCTGATTTAACTTTTTACAAACGACACAACTCTGGACTTGCCCAAACGACAAAATAATTGCCCTGCAACACGCGAAAAGGGACATTCGGACATTTGCGTGAAGTGTCGTCTCGGATTAGCCTGCGCAGTCCGCGCAGGCTAATCCGAAACGACATTTTCCGTTTTTATGCAATTTTCTGTTTTGCGCAAGTCTACTGTATCAGAAAATCTAATGTAGTCGTAAAGTGTCGTCTCGGATTAGTCTGCGCGGACTGCGCAGGCCGATCCGAAACGACACTTTACGCAAATGTCCGAATGTCCCTTTTCGTGTGTTGCAAGCCATATGCAATGCCTATCGTTTTGCAGACGATATATGGAATGTGTTTCATATAATGGTTTTTGCCTTGAAATGGGTAGAAACAATTTAACGAGCATTTTATCTTGTTCCCACGATAATTTCAATTTTTAAGCCTTCTGAATCACGGTCATCAAAACACGGGGTTGTTTGGTGAAGGAAATATCGTTGTAATTATTCAAAGGCATGAAATACTGATTAGAAACTGGAACTATATGAGCCATGTTCTGGCAAAAGGGGCTTAATGCATCTCCGTGAAACATGATACCAAGCAAGCCATCATTTAATAGATCCATAATATCCACTTTTTTAACGACCAACTTATATCCATGAGGTAGACTGGCCCTTGGCCATACAGAAAATTGACCAATAGCGAAAAGTTTCGGCCAAGGCCAGCCTGCACTGACTGCGCAGGCTGACCTTGGTCGATACTTTTTCGCAGTAGCATTAAGCCCCCTTTTCACAGAGCCGGCTCATATGTATACTTCATGTCATCACTTCTCTGTAAGATACATGTACCTTTGACGTAATTGCATCACGTGATCTTCTGATTACTTGTTTTAGATCCAATATTTGATACGTTCATAGATTAGGAACCTCAAAAGGATAAGTAGCATAATAATGACTTAAAACTATCAGAATCAATATATGTCTACACTGTTTTTATATACTTCTAAGCAATTTCTTACAGGTACAGAATATAACAAACCTATGTATCCTGGTTTTGTTACAGCCAGTTTACCTACTGATAGGTTTCTCTTAATTTCTGGAGCAAATATTCCAGAGAACCAACAGGATCATATTTGTTGGAACCGTCCAAGCATCGAATTATGACGTCATCGTTTGGATCCATGAAAAATACGATTGACTGACGATGAGTGCGCCGCTTTATTTCCGTTTCCGGTATTCTAACCCGATGTTTCGTTGCAAGGAGACGGTCCGATGTCCATCTTTGCATCATGTCGCCTATGTTGACAAGGACTGTTCCCAGGATCGGGGTAGCAGGAATGAAACCTTTTCCAGGTATTTTGACCTCCAACCCACCGATATCATCCTGAAAGAGTATGGTCAGTGTTCCAAAATCCGAGTGCTCGCCTAACCTTTCTTGACCTGGTTTGACCTTGAAACTTTGGTCAAGATGGGTATAGTACAGAGTCCGCAGTGTTGTTGCGTTTCCCTTTTGACCCATCAAGCTATGAGCATCGGTCAAAAACTGCTTGTCAAGTCCCAGGCCGATAGACAATACGTCACAGATCCGATGACCGAATAGGGTACAGTATTGAAAGAGCTTCTGGTTCACGTCCTGCATTTCCGGCACAGACGACGGCCATACTCCGGGATCATCCGGTTTAAAGAAGTCAAAAGTCTCCTTCAAGTCGCCGGGCTTATCGACATCCAAAGCCTCCTCCGCGACACCAATCCATCCAAACAGACTGTCCTTGCCTGAATGGGCAAACTTCCGTTTTTCGTCCACCGGAAGCTCGAAAAACTTCCGATTGCAAGAAAAGTAGTTCTGAATCAAGTCGTCCGCTATCCCGTGGTTAATAATATAACAAAACCCAACTGTTTCGAAAGCTTTGACTAGTTTGGAGCCCAATAGCTTTAACACATCAGCCGCCACACCGTTTCTATCCACACTTAAGCTGTACTGAGTAAAGTCCAAGACAGGTATGTCGCTCTCCATCGCTCTTGCTAGATATATCGGTATTATGAAAGATGCAATTTTTTAATCGACCTGTATATTAACCCTTACCCGCACCACAAATTTTCGGCTCTTCCAACTGAAAACATTTGCAAATGAGAATTTCAAATCTGGTAAGGGGTAACTTTTATAGTGATAAGTCGAGTGAAATCAACATTCCAATATTAGCAAATATTGCTATTACAAGGCATTTTTGGTCAAAAGATCCAACAGAAAAAGCAGACACTGTAAATCAAGATCAGACTGCACGTACTGTGCAGCCTGATCTTGATCTACACTGTCTGCAAAAAAGAATGTATTCCAGGTCAAGCCCATCAAAGGCTAAGAAAATATACTTTGTGTTACCATATTACAGCATGCGGGAGACCTTCTACATCTTTGCCTATTTAAATAGAAAAAACATAATGGCAGACGGATAAATTACCTGTTGTTGTCTGTATAATGGAAATTCTCTTTTTGCCACAGCGTTCTTAAATTGTTTTTGTTTGTATTTACCATTAATTCTAGCTGACTATCGGTATTTTGCATGGACTTTTTTTCTCTACACCGACAAAGTTTTAGACTTGTCCACATTCAAAGCATTTGCAGACGTCAAATTAAATAAGTCTCGAATGGTTGTAGTTGTTTTTCAAATGGTAGAAAACATTGTGAGAAAAAGAGAAATTTCTGGTTACCAACACTGATTTTCTTTTTCTTACAATAATGATGTAAAGGGTCGTTAAACACAGGCTTATTTGGTAAAGGGTTAATGTCACATTTTTTCCAAGGGAAAATAGGCGAAAGAAAGATAAAATGATCTTGAGTTTGTTATACAAGTGCTTCACACAGTCTCGCATGTACCTCTTTTTGTAGCAGTTGATTAATGCCATTTCTAACATAATGCCAATTACATCGTGACGGCCAGTACACCTTTTGATGCTTTCCTGAAGTTTCTTCTACTAGTACTTCGTCATCATCTGTGTATCTATTGTCCATCCCATATGGTCAGGGCTTTTTTCCCAAAAATTGGGAAGGGGCCTTAGCCTTTCATTTTGGGAAATTGAAGCGCGATTTTGGCCAAATTGGGAAAAATCAGACTGAATAAAACAAATTAATGGCAGTGTACATACATACAGTAAATAGAAAGGTGCAGCATTTAATAAGTGAAACAAATCCAACAGTCACACTTTAACTGCTTAAACTATGGCCAAATATCTCATAGCATTTGCGCATATAGGCTTAGGGCCCTTTTTAACACTACTGTGGTACACCAGTGGGTGCCGGAGTTAATACTTTAGAAGAACTGCTTTCCGGCCATCATATGATACGAGGGAATCATTATCTGTGGAAGTTATACGGCTAGGCTTGGATATTATATCTGGAGATGTAGAGTTTGTATCATATGCAATGATAGTTATTGTCTAGTCTTCAGACAACGGGAGATCGGCGATGCCCTACAGAACCGGCACTTCAGATTGAGACTCAGTATGCGGAGATCTGATTACCTGTAGATCGATCGGCAAAGAATTCGAACGTTTCACGCTGAAAGTAAATAGGCTGCGCTTGCCTTTATCATCTGCAGCCCTTTTAACAAACTTTTTGTAATGTTTCCCGGTTTTTGACATGTTTTACTTGGATACAACGTGTTTGTTTTTTTTAATACGTTGACTGCAGCCGAGTAAGAATGTGTTCCACAGTGTTAAAATAAGAAAACTTCTTTTGTCAGCTGTAAGTTCTTACGAAAGACAAACAATTATATAACATGTCAAAGGATTTAATATTGAATGACAGGGAAATGACAACCGCGTTCAGTCTACGTACGGTGTCATAATGCGCAAAAATAACTCGGTTCGGTTAAGAATGCCTCCATTAAACAAACCAAATGGCGCCAAGAAAACGCAACATTTCGGCCGTAATGCAGCGCAGTCAGCCGAGTCATTTCGGTACAAATCAATAAAAAGCCTGCTTTCGGTTTCAATCGCTGCTAAATAACTAAAGTTTTGTGTCTGGTCATTTGAAATAGCTTTTGAGAAATTGGTATTTTAACTTATTGGGAATTTCAGCATCATATTATGAGAAATTCTTCCAGCAAAATTGGGAAATTCTTTCACCAAATTGGGAAATTCTTTCGCCATGATTGGGAAAAAAAGATGCTTTTTGCGACTGGGAAGTCACCGAATATCGGCCTCAATTATAGAAGGAAAAAAAGCCCTGACGGTGTCTATATATATATACCGGTACGTGATTTCATTATGTGAAAGGGTCGTTGTTATAAGCAACGAACTAAACCAGTAAACAACAAGACGTGTTACTAAGAAGTGCCTGGTGTCCTCGAAAATAGAACCCCGCAGGCTGTGAGCTGTGCACATGAAAACGGACAATTCTGACCTTGACTATAAAGACGTACGAACATGATTCTTGTACGTGATACATTGTCTGTATGTGGTTGATATTTCAACACAGTTATATTGAAATTCATTTAAAATGAAAAAAAAAAAAAAAAAGACAGACCGGACATTGACATGAACCTCATATTTTTTCATTTTTCAAACACATGACCTTGCCATGACTTTGACCAGTGGACATAGTTCTTGCGCCCAACACGTCGTCTTAAGTGGTTGACAATTCTGCAGATATACTGAAGTCCATTCATGGGAATAAAAAGTTACAGGCCGAACACGAACACCTCCCCCCCCCCCATAAAAAAAAAACCCCATTTCCAGAAGGTGATGACCTTTCTCGTGGTCACCTTTTTATAAATGTCAATCGTCAGACTGAAGTCCTGTGGCGACTACTCACTCCACTGCTCAAGAAAATAGTTCAATGAACACACGAGTCTGTGCCATTTGATATGTTTAAATAATAAATAATGACAGAACTAGAAATACCGATTCCAAATATTTATGCATCATACAAGGTCGCAAGTTACAATTTCAACCGGGTCTTATTGTCCTAAGGCATCGAATAGAACAGTTATATATTTAGTATTTGTATTTTGTTCTTTAGCATGCACATCAAATGAACCCTTATTATGTATACAATATTATCATATAGCGGTTATAAATACAGTGTTTACCCAAAAGATAAATAAGGTGTATTTGAATACTGCTTTCCATTTGTGGAACTCTCCAACTTAAAGGCACGTTTAGACCTCGACCTCGCGTAAACAAAAATCAACGGCGTCAGAATTGGCCTGCAACACGCGAAAAGGGGTATTCGGACATTTGCGTAAAGTGTCGTCTCGGATCAGCCTGCGCAGGCAAATTCGAAAGGAAACTTTCCGTTTTTATGTAACTTTCTGTTTTGCGCAAGTCTACTGTAGGACAAAATCTAATGTAGTCGTAAAGTGCCGTCTCGGATTAGCCTTCGAGGACTGCGCAGGCTGATCCGAAACGACACTTTACGCCAATATCTAAATGCCCCTTTTTCGCGTGATGCAAGCCAATTATATGAATTAAAATCAAATGCAACCATCTATAGTAACGGAGGCACACCTCATCGCCATACGTCCAACAAGTATGTTTACATCATTTCTCATTTGTTATTCTCGCTATGTCAACGTTTAGGGCACCGTGTTTGTCCTAATAGTATCGGGCTGTTTCGCGAGACTTGTACAAAGTTATTTCTTACCGAATTATAATGATAATATAATTTCTTACCGAACTGGCACATATGAGTGCTAAATGAGAGATACTCTATCAGACTGGCGACAGTTAACAAGCATTGGTAACCGATACTTATGAGACACCCTGTAGTTTAAAAAGCTGAAAAATAGAAGCTAGTTTTGATTTCGGCGCGAAATACGAATACATTCTAACCCTTTACCAAACAATCTTTTAATTGATGAAGAAGTCTGTTTAAAGCACTGAGGAAAATGTAGAAAATGCTGGTGACCAGCATTTTCTCCTCCAGCTCCCGTTTTCTACTCTTTCTTAAACAAACACCATCAATTGTGCAGTATTTAATTTGTTGTCTGCAAATGGTCTCAGTTTGGACCGGCCTAACATCTTGTTGTTTGGTTTAGAGTTCTACCTTAATTCCTGCGTACATTGTTGTGTGCAGTCTGATCTTGGATTAGAGTTGTCCGAGATTTTGCGAGAAAAGGGGTGGGGGAGGGCTTGAACCGTTTACCAGAGAGAGAGAGAGAGAGAGAGAGAGAGAGCCAGCCAGAGCCAGCCTTGTCTAAATTGAAGCATTTGCAGAAAACAAATTAGATGTAGCCAAAATGATTGGATTTTCTTTGATGAGTAAGAAACAATGTGGGAAAAGGACAAAATGCCAGTTAGCAACATTTACATCTTTTCCAACAATATTATCCAAAGCTTTCTTCCTACGGGTCGTTAAAAACTCGTGACTGTGTGGGTAATTATTAAGTTGGTAAAAATTTTTCAAAGTTTTTTTTTTCTAAGGATCGTTAAAGTTCGTGTTTGTGTGGTAAAAGATTAAACCTTTCGGCGCCATGGTTGAAAACATGGGTTTTAGCGGACGGCATAGGTTAAGATCAGACTGCACAGAATGTGCAGTCTGATCTTTGATCTATACCGTCCGCTTGTTTAACCGAGCCAATAAGGTGAAAATCTGTCTGAGTTTTACTGGATTGCTTTTTCAGGTGTCAAATGTGGTCGAGTTTAATCAATATCCTGCTAAATAACTAAAATGAAACTTTCAATTCGATAGTAAAAACTCGAATATTGCTGTTTCAAAGTTATGTTTTGGAGAATAATATCTCCATATCGGACAGTGTAGATCCAAGATCAGACTGCACGTTCTGTGCAGTCTGATCTTGATCTACACTGTCTGCAAAAGGTCAGTGAGTTGCGCTTAACAGCCAATGGGTTAAATATTTGGCGCTGAAAGAATAACGATTGTAATCAATACGAACTGTCCTACTGACAAACGATATCCACACGGTTATTTTCGCAAAACTAGGGTTAACTATAGCTGCACTTTAGTTATGAGCCCATGCTCTGTGAAAAGCTGGTTTAATGTATCTGCATACAATATCGACCCATGTCAGTCTGTACAGACCGCGCAGGCTAACCTGAATGGAAACATTTTGCGATTGGTGTATTTCTGTACGTCAAAAGAAAGTTCTATCTTAGGGACAGCCGTTTTAAAACAAAGTATAGCCTATCCATTTTACACGGTTACTTGCTTTGTCGTGATGCATTATGAAGATGAATTAGGCCCCCTTTTCTCAGAGTGCCACTTCTATATATGGCCTGCAACACGCAAAAAGGGGCATTTGGAATCTGCGTAAAGTATCGTCTCGGATCAGCCTGCGCAGTCTGCGCAGGCTAATCCGAAACTACACTTTCCGTTTTAATGTAATTTTCTGTTTTGCCCAAGTCTACTGTAGCACAAAATCTAATGTAGTCGTAAAGTGCCGTATCGGATTAGCCTGCGCACAGTGCGCAGGCTAATCCGAGACGACACTTTACGCAAATGTCCTAACGCCCCTTTTCGCGTGTTGCAAGCCATTATATAAACCCTAATTCTAGGTCTCAAACACTAACAACAACAACAACAAAAATAGTTTCAGAGTAAACAAACAGCCTTTTTTCCTGATTATTTTGAATCAAGTCACAAACACTTTGGATCCCAGATTAGACTGCTCAACGCTATCTTCCAAAGCTGTGTCTCAATGGTTGGAGAAGGGTGTGAAACTGTAGATGTGCACATAACGGAAGTAGAGTTCATGGGAAGGTTATTACAAATGGTGTATTTTACACATATATACTAGCGCAGTAGCATCTCTATTTGAGCCGTGCTCTGTGAAAAGGGGCTTAATGCATCTGCGAAAAGTATCGACTCAGGTCAGCCTGCGCAGTTCGCGTAGGCTGACCTTGGCCGAAACTTTTCGCTATTGGTCAATTTTCTGTATGTCAAAAGACCAGTCTACCTCATAATGAAGTTGGTTGTTTAAAAAAGTGGCTATTATGGATCCATAATTATATGATGACTTGCTAGGTATCATGCATCACGGGAAATGCATTAAGCCCCCTTTTGCCAGAGCACGGCTCATTTGTACTTTGTAACAGAGATCTATCGCACATGTCGTAGACAGACTTAAAGAAAAGTGACCTAAAGACAAACTTGCAGAAGGGGAAAAGGAGACATAGCGACAGACAGAATCTCAGACTTGCGTATCGCGCGGAAATGGAACTAACAGCAAAATGGAAAGATTTATGGATGGACTGAGAATTAAACATAGACACAGAAACAGAGAGAGAGAGATCTCAAAATCGGATTCCATGATTGTAGGGGCCACAGACTACCCTTCACCGATCAATTCCGTGTTTAAAGGACCCTCTAGATAGAATAAAGCTTTTGAAAACATCGTGGTAATAGGAGAAAGTGATGGCAGCTAGCATTTTCTCCTTTTCCCACAATGTTTTTTTTTCCCACAATGTTTTTTAACCTTATTTGAACCTTATTCTAATGTCTGCAAATGCTTTCAATCTGAGCAAGTCTGAATTTGTGTCGTGCGGGAGTTAAACGACCAAAATACGTTTTTGGTTTTTTTTCTGAAACTCATCAAACTTCTTAGCAATGGTATATGTTTGTCTTTACTTATATACACAGTTTACAACTGGTTTTATCCAACGAATGAAGGTCAAAGGTCTATTGCTTTATCATAACATTTGGCTGTACACTGTCCAATATGATGAAATTACTTCGGCGAAAATAAATCTAAAATAATAAACTTACAATATAAATTTCGGGTTTTACGACTGGCTGGAGATGCTTGTCTGATTCCTTTCTGAATAAACATATTGAACTTTTCAGGGGGGGGGGGGGAAACAGCCGAAATTAGATTTCAATAGATCTACCATCGTTTCAAGTTTGTTTTGCCCAGAATATTTAACGAAACAGTGGACACTGTAGATTCAAGATCAGACTGCACAGAACGTGCAGTCTGATTTTTATGTATACCGTCCGTGAAAGCAACTCATTCCAGTTCCTGCGCTTGAAGGGTTAAGGGTAAACAGACTGTTGTATTCTGTAGTTTAGATAATCCACGGCTCTGATTGGTTCATATTTCTTTGATCCGTCTAAACAATGTATCATGACGTCATCATCCGGGATGATAAAAAACGCGAAGGACTGGCGGGCCTTTTTCCTTTTTGCTTCCGAGTTTGGAATCCTGACGCGGTGTACGGTCGCTACGAGACGGTCAGATGTCCATCTTTGCATCATGCTACCTATATTGACCAATGCTGCTTCTGGGAACGGCGTAGCGGGTACAAAACCTTTACCCGGGATTTCAACTTCCAAACCTCCGGTATCGTCCTGAAATAGAATCGTTATGGTACCGTAATCTGAGTGTTCGCCAAGTCGCGCTTGTCCTGGTTTAAAACGCTGATGACCAGCCAGTGGAGGGTAATACAAACTTCGTAATGCCGTACCATTATTCTCCAGTCCGATAGATTTGTGGCAGTCGGTGAAAAAATAACGATCGAAACCGAGTCCAAGGGCAATAACTTCAAGCAGACGGTAGCCTAGTTCTCGACAGCTGTCGAATATTCCCTTGTTGATTTTTTGGAATTCTGGAATGGATTCTGGCCAATCATCCGGGGCTTGACCTGTAGAAAAAAATGGCGTAACATTCAAAAAGCAGGACAAAAATATGAGTGTTTATTTTCCCGACTGTGCAAACCCAAGTTTAAACTGCACATGTATACCGTGCACTATGCTATTGGCTAGATCGACACTACCTTTTCCATTGAAGTCCATGATTGCATTGACATGAAAAAGTCTGGGTCTTTTGACACCCTGGTATTAAGGTCTAATACCGCCATACCCAAATTTGCGGCAGACGACTTCGATGATTACACGAATCAGATTTTGATCAATGTGGAACCGGAGCACAGCAAGAGGGAAACAAAATTCGGCTGAAGTTGCCTTTACAGTGAAAATTTTAAGTCGAGATGGGGGCACAACTGTGTCGGAAACTGGCCAAAGTTTGAAGAATCTTCAGTAACATTTCGTCTGTCCTACGGTTCGACTGACTACTGTAACGGTTAATTTGTCAATTAGATCTACTGCTCAAAAACAATCACAACAGCAACAGCAATCTCTCTTACCAGGATGAAAGTTAAACGTCTCCTTCAGATCACCGGGCTGATCTGTATCCAAAGATTCTTCCTCCATTCCGACCCAGCCGTGATAACTTCCCTTGTAGGCTCGCCCATATAACGCTTTAACTGCTGTTGGAAGTTTGAAAAACCGCTCAAAAGTAGCCAAATAGCGCCGGATATGCTTTTCGTCAATCCCATGGTTTATAACGTAACAAAATCCAACTTTTTCGAACTTCTTTATCGCATTGGAAGCTAATGAGACAATGGCATCGCAAGTGACGTTCTGTTTGTCTACCGTTACGTTATAATCAGCAAAGTCGAGAACCGGTAGGCTGGTTTCTTCATCATAATCCATTTTATAAAAGCAACCTCTCCGTAAGGTTTTACTTATACGTATGTCCTGATTTAACTTTTTACAAACGACACAACTCTGGACTTGCCCAAACGACAAAATAATTGCCCTGCAACACGCGAAAAGGGACATTCGGACATTTGCGTGAAGTGTCGTCTCGGATTAGCCTGCGCAGTCCGCGCAGGCTAATCCGAAACGACATTTTCCGTTTTTATGCAATTTTCTGTTTTGCGCAAGTCTACTGTATCAGAAAATCTAATGTAGTCGTAAAGTGTCGTCTCGGATTAGTCTGCGCGGACTGCGCAGGCCGATCCGAAACGACACTTTACGCAAATGTCCGAATGTCCCTTTTCGTGTGTTGCAAGCCATATGCAATGCCTATCGTTTTGCAGACGATATATGGAATGTGTTTCATATAATGGTTTTTGCCTTGAAATGGGTAGAAACAATTTAACGAGCATTTTATCTTGTTCCCACGATAATTTCAATTTTTAAGCCTTCTGAATCACGGTCATCAAAACACGGGGTTGTTTGGTGAAGGAAATATCGTTGTAATTATTCAAAGGCATGAAATACTGATTAGAAACTGGAACTATATGAGCCATGTTCTGGCAAAAGGGGCTTAATGCATCTCCGTGAAACATGATACCAAGCAAGCCATCATATAATAGATCCATAATATCCACTTTTTTAACGACCAACTTATATCCATGAGGTAGACTGGCCCTTGGCCATACAGAAAATTGACCAATAGCGAAAAGTTTCGGCCAAGGCCAGCCTGCGCTGACTGCGCAGGCTGACCTTGGTCGATACTTTTTCGCAGTAGCATTAAGCCCCCTTTTCACAGAGCCGGCTCATACGTATACTTCATGTCATCACTTCTTTGTAAGATACATGTACCTTTGACGTAATTGCATCACGTGATCTTCTGATTACTTATTTTAGATCCAATATTTGATACGTTCATAGATTAGGAACCTCAAAAGGATACGTAGCATAATAATGACTTAAAACTATCAGAATCAATATATGTCTACACTGTTTTTATATACTTCTAAGCAATTTCTTACAGGTACAGAATATAACAAACCTATGTATCCTGGTTTTGTTACAGCCAGTTTACCTACTGATAGGTTTCTCTTAATTTCTGGAGCAAATATTCCAGAGAACCAACAGGATCATATTTGTTGGAACCGTCCAAGCATCGAATTATGACGTCATCGTTTGGATCCATGAAAAATACGATTGACTGACGATGAGTGCGCCGCTTTATTTCCGTTTCCGGTATTCTAACCCGATGTTTCGTTGCAAGGAGACGGTCCGATGTCCATCTTTGCATCATGTCGCCTATGTTGACAAGGACTGTTCCCGGGATCGGGGTAGCAGGAATGAAACCTTTTCCAGGTATTTTGACCTCCAACCCACCGATATCATCCTGAAAGAGTATGGTCAGTGTTCCAAAATCCGAGTGCTCGCCTAACCTTTCTTGACCTGGTTTGACCTTGAAACTTTGGTCAAGAGGGGTATAGTACAGAGTCCGCAGTGTTGTTGCGTTTCCCTTTTGACCCATCAAGCTATGAGCATCGGTCAAAAACTGCTTGTCAAGTCCCAGGCCGATAGACAATACGTCACAGATCCGATGACCGAATAGGGTACAGTATTGAAAGAGCTTCTGGTTCACGTCCTGCATTTCCGGCACAGACGACGGCCATACTCCGGGATCATCCGGTTTAAAGAAGTCAAAAGTCTCCTTCAAGTCGCCGGGCTTATCGACATCCAAAGCCTCCTCCGCGACACCAATCCATCCAAACAGACTGTCCTTGCCTGAATGGGCAAACTTCCGTTTTTCGTCCACCGGAAGCTCGAAAAACTTCCGATTGCAAGAAAAGTTGTTCTGAATCAAGTCGTCCGCTATCCCGTGGTTAATAATATAACAAAACCCAACTGTTTCGAAAGCTTTGACTAGTTTGGAGCCCAATAGCTTTAACACATCAGCCGCCACACCGTTTCTATCCACACTTAAGCTGTACTGAGTAAAGTCCAAGACAGGTATATCGCTCTCCATCGCTCTTGCTAGATATATCGGTATTATGAAAGATGCAATTTTTTAATCGACCTGTATATTAACCCTTACCCGCACCACAAATTTTCGGCTCTTCCAACTGAAAACATTTGCAAATGAGAATTTCAAATCTGGTACAGATAAAATCATGTTCTCTGGAAGGGTAGATAAACATAGTAGGAAAAGGAGAAAACGATGTTATCAGCATTTTCTAACAATGTTCTCAAACGGCTTCTTTTTCAGGGTCGTTAAAATAAGGGATTGTTTAGGTAAGGGGTAACTTTTATAGTGATAAGTCGAGTGAAATCAACATTCCAATATTAGCAAATATTGCTATTACAAGGCATTTTTGGTCAAAAGATCCAACAGAAAAAGCAGACACTGTAAATCAAGATCAGACTGCACGTACTGTGCAGCCTGATCTTGATCTACACTGTCTGCAAAAAAGAATGTATTCCAGGTCAAGCCCATCAAAGGCTAAGAAAATATACTTTGTGTTACCATATTACAGCATGCGGGAGACCTTCTACATCTTTGCCTATTTAAATAGAAAAAAACATAATGGCAGACGGATAAATTACCTGTTGTTGTCTGTATAATGGAAATTCTCTTTTTGCCACAGCGTTCTTAAATTGTTTTTGTTTGTATTTACCATTAATTCTAGCTGACTATCGGTATTTTGCATGGACTTTTTTTCTCTACACCGACAAAGTTTTAGACTTGTCCACATTCAAAGCATTTGCAGACGTCAAATTAAATAAGTCTCGAATGGTTGTAGTTGTTTTTCAAATGGTAGAAAACATTGTGAGAAAAAGAGAAATTGCTGGTTACCAACACTGATTTTCTTTTTCTCACAATAATGATGTAAAGGGTCGTTAAACACATGCTTATTTGGTAAAGGGTTAATGTCACATTTTTTCCAAGGGGAAATGGGCGAAAGAAAGATAAAATGATCTTGAGTTTGTTATACAAGTGCTTCACACAGTCTCGCATGTACCTCTTTTTGTAGCAGTTGATTAACGCCATTTCTAACATAATGCCAATTACATCGTGACGGCCAGTACACCTTTTGATGCTTTCCTGAAGTTTCTTCTACTAGTACTTCGTCATCATCTGTGTATCTATTGTCCATCCCATATGGTCAGGGCTTTTTTCCCAAAAATTGGGAAGGGGCCTTAGCCTTTCATTTTGGGAAATTGAAGCGCGATTTTGGCCAAATTGGGAAAAATCAGACTGAATAAAACAAATTAATGGCAGTGTACATACATACAGTAAATAGAAAGGTGCAGCATTTAATAAGCGAAACAAATCCAACAGTCACACTTTAACTGCTTAAACTATGGCCAAATATCTCACAGCATTTGCGCATATAGGCTTAGGGCCCTTTTTAACACTACTGTGGTACACCCGTGGGTGCCGGAGTTAATACTTTAGAAGAACTGCTTTCCGGCCATCATATGATACGAGGGAATCATTATCTGTGGAAGTTATACGGCTAGGCTTGGATATTATATCTGGAGATGTAGAGTTTGTATCATATGCAATGATAGTTATTGTCTAGTCTTCAGACAACGGGAGATCGGCGATGCCCTACAGAACCGGCACTTCAGATTGAGACTCAGTATGCGGAGATTTGATTACCTGTAGATCGATCGGCAAAGAATTCGAACGTTTCACGCTGAAAGTAAATAGGCTGCGCTTGCCTTTACCATCTGCAGCCCTTTTAACAAACTTTTTGTAATGTTTCCCGGTTTTTGACATGTTTTACTTGGATACAACGTGTTTGTTTTTTTTTAATACGTTGACTGCAGCCGAGTAAGAATGTGTTCCACAGTGTTAAAATAAGAAAACTTCTTTTGTCAGCTGTAAGTTCTTACGAAAGACAAACAATTATATAACATGTCAAAGGATTTAATATTGAATGACAGGGAAATGACAACCGCGTTCAGTCTACGTACGGTGTCATAATGCGCAAAAATAACTCGGTTCGGTTAAGAATGCCTCCATTAAACAAACCAAATGGCGCCAAGAAAACGCAACATTTCGGCCGTAATGCAGCGCAGTCAGCCGAGTCATTTCGGTACAAATCAATAAAAAGCCTGCTTTCGGTTTCAATCGCTGCTAAATAACTAAAGTTTTGTGTCTGGTCATTTGAAATAGCTTTTGAGAAATTGGTATTTTAACTTATTGGGAATTTCAGCATCATATTATGAGAAATTCCAAAATTGGGAAATTCTTTCACCAAATTGGGAAATTCTTTCGCCATGATTGGGAAAAAAAGATGCTTTTTGCGATTGGGAAGTCACCGAATATCGGCCTCAATTATAGAAGGAAAAAAAGCCCTGACGGTGTCTATATATACCGGTACGTGATTTCATTATGTGAAAGGGTCGTTGTTATAAGCAACGAACTAAACCAGTAAACAACAAGACGTGTTACTAAGAAGTGCCTGGTGTCCTCGAAAATAGAACCCCGCAGGCTGTGAGCTGTGCACATGAAAACGGACAATTCTGACCTTGACTATAAAGACGTACGAACATGATTCTTGTACGTGATACATTGTCTGTATGTGGTTGATATTTCAACACAGTTATATTGAAATTCATTTAAAATGAAAAAAAAAAAAAGACAGACCGGACATTGACATGAACCTCATATTTTTTCATTTTTCAAACACATGACCTTGCCATGACTTTGACCAGTGGACATAGTTCTTGCGCCCAACACGTCGTCTTAAGTGGTTGACAATTCTGCAGATATACTGAAGTCCATTCATGGGAATAAAAAGTTACAGGCCGAACACGAACACCCCCCCCCCCATAAAAAAACCCCATTTTCAGAAGGTGATGACCTTTCTCGTGGTCACCTTTTTATAAATGTCAATCGTCAGACTGATGTCCTGTGGCGACTACTCACTCCACTGCTCAAGAAAATAGTTCAATGAACACACGAGTCTGTGCCATTTGATATGTTTAAATAATAAATAATGACAGAACTAGAAATACCGATTCCAAATATTTATGCATCATACAAGGTCGCAAGTTACAATTTCAACCGGGTCTTATTGTCCTAAGGCATCGAATAGAACAGTTATATATTTAGTATTTGTATTTTGTTCTTTAGCATGCACATCAAATGAACCCTTATTATGTATACAATATTATCATATAGCGGTTATAAATACAGTGTTTACCCAAAAGATAAATAAGGTGTATTTGAATACTGCTTTCCATTTGTGGAACTCTCCAACTTAAAGGCACGTTTAGACCTCGACCTCGCGTAAACAAAAATCAACGGCATCAGAATTGGCCTACAACACGCGAAAAGGGGTATTCGGACATTTGCGTAAAGTGTCGTCTCGGATCAGCCTGCGCAGGCAAATTCGAAAGGAAACTTTCCGTTTTTATGTAACTTTCTGTTTTGCGCAAGTCTACTGTAGGACAAAATCTAATGTAGTCGTAAAGTGCCGTCTCGGATTAGCCTTCGAGGACTGCGCAGGCTGATCCGAGACGACACTTTACACCAATATCTAAATGCCCCTTTTTCGCGTGATGCAAGCCAATTATATGAATTAAAATCAAATGCAACCATCTATAGTAACGGAGGCACACCTCATCGCCATACGTCCAACAAGTATGTTTACATCATTTCTCATTTGTTATTCTCGCTATGTCAACGTTTAGGGCACCGTGTTTGTCCTAATAGTATCGAGCTGTTTCGCGAGACTTGTACAAAGTTATTTCTTACCGAATTATAATGATAATATAATTTCTTACCGAACTGGCACATATGAGTGCTAAATGAGAGATACTCTATCAGACTGGCGACAGTTAACAAGCATTGGTAACCGATACTTATGAGACACCCTGTAGTTTAAAAAGCTGAAAAATAGAAGCTAGTTTTGATTTCGGCGCGAAATACGAATACATTCTAACCCTTTACCAAACAATCTTTTAATTGATGAAGAAGTCTGTTTAAAGCACTGAGGAAAAAGTAGAAAATGCTGGTGACCAGCATTTTCTCCTCCAGCTCCCAACGTTTTCTACTCTTTCTTAAACAAACACCATCAATTGTGCAGTATTTAATTTGTTGTCTGCAAATGGTCTCAGTTTGGACCGGCCTAACATCTTGTTGTTTGGTATAGAGTTCTACCTTAATTCCTGCGTACATTGTTGTGTGCAGTCTGATCTTGGATTAGAGTTGTCCGAGATTTTGCGAGAAAAGGGGTGGGGGAGGGCTTGAACCGTTTACCAGAGAGAGAGAGAGAGAGAGAGAGAGAGAGAGCCAGCCAGAGCCAGCCTTGTCAAAATTGAAGCATTTGCAGAAAACAAATTAGATGTAGCCAAAATGATTTGATTTTCTTTGATGAGTAAGAAACATTGTGGGAAAAGGACAAAATGCCAGTTAGCAACATTTACATCTTTTCCAACAATATTATCCAAAGCTTTCTTCCTACGGGTCGTTAAAAACTCGTGACTGTGTGGGTAATTATTAAGTTGGTAAAAATTTTTCAAAGTTTTTTTTTTTCTAAGGATCGTTAAAGTTCGTGTTTGTGTGGTAAAAGATTAAACCTTTCGGCGCCATGGTTGAAAACATGGGTTTTAGCGGACGGCATAGATCAAGATCAGACTGCACAGAACGTACAGTCTGATCTTTGATCTATACCATCCGCTTGTTTAATCGAGCCAATAAGGTGAAAATCTGAGTTTTACTGGATTGCTTTTTCAGGTGTCAAAAGTGGTCGAGTTTAATCAATATCCTGTTAAATATAACTAAAATGAAATTTTCAATTCGATAGTAAAAACTCGAATATTGCTTTTTCAAAGTTATGTTTTGGAGAATAATATCTCCATATCGGACTGTGTAGATCCAAGATCAGACTGCACGTTCTGTGCAGTCTGATCTTGATCTACACTGTCCGCAAAAGGTCAGTGAGTCGCGCTTAACAGCCAATGGGTTAAATATTTGGCGCTGAAAAGGTCAAGATTGTAATCTATACGAACTGTCCTACTGACAAACGATATCCACACGCCTCCTTTCGCAAAATTAGTGTTAAATCTCTAGCTGCAGTTTAGCTATGAACCATGCTCTGTGAAAAGATGGTTTAATGTACCTGCAAACAGTATCGACCCATGTCAGTCTGTACAGTCCACGCAGGCTAACCTGAATGGAAACATTTTGCTATTGGTGTATTTCTGTACGTCAAAAGAAAGTTCTATCTTAGGGACAGCCGTTTTAAAACAAAGTATAGCCTATCAATTTTACACGGTTACTTGCCTTGTCGTGATGCATTATGAAGATGAATTAGGCCCCCTTTTCTCAGAGTGCCACTTCTATATATGGCCTGCAACACGCAAAAAGGGGCATTTGGAATCTGCGTAAAGTATCGTCTCGGATCAGCCTGCGCAGCCTGCGTAGGCTGATCCGAAACTACACTTTCCGTTTTAATGTAATTTTCTGTTTTGCCCAAGTCTACTGTAGCACAAAATCTAATGTAGTCGTAAAGTGCCGTATCGGATTAGCCTGCGCGGACTGCGCAGGCTAATCCGAGATGACACTTTACGCAAATGTCCGAACGCCCCTTTTCGCGTGTTGCAAGCCATTATATAAACCCTAATTCTAGGTCTCAAACACTAACAACAACAACAAAAATAGTTTCAGAGTAAACAAACAGCCTTTTTTCCTGATTATTTTGAATCAAGTCACAAACACTTTGGATCCCAGATTAGACTGCTCAACGCTATCTTCCAAAGCTGTGTCTCAATGGTTGGAGAAGGGTGTGAAACTGTAGATGTGCACATAACGGAAGTAGAGTTCATGGGAAGGTTATCACAAATGGTGTATTTTACACATATATACTGGCGCAGTAGTATCTCTATTTGAGCCGTGCTCTGTGAAAAGGGGCTTAATGCATCTGCGAAAAGTATCGACTCAGGTCAGTCTGCGCAGTTGGCGTAGGCTGACCTTGGCCGAAACTTTTCGCTATTGGTCAATTTTCTGTATGTCAAAAGACCAGTCTACCTCATAATGAAGTTGGTTGTTTAAAAAAGTGGCTATTATGGATCCATAATTATATGATGACTTGCTAGGTATCATGCATCACGGGAAATGCATTAAGCCCCCTTTTGCCAGAGCACGGCTCATTTGTACTTTGTAACAGAGATCTATCGCACATGTCGTAGACAGACTTAAAGAAAAGTGACCTACAGACAAACTTGCAGAAGGGGAAAAGGAGACATTGCGACAGACAGAATCTCAGACTTGCGTATCGCGCGGAAATGGAACTAACAGCAAAATGGAAAGATTTATGGATGGACTGAGAATTAAACATAGACACAGAAACAGAGAGAGAGAGATCTCAAAATCTGATTCCATGATTGTAGGGGGCCACAGACTACCCTTCACCGATCAATTCCGTATTTAAAGGACCCTCTAGATAGAATAAAGCTTTTGAAAACATCGTGGTAATAGGAGAAAGTGCTGGCAGCCAGCATTTTCTCCTTTTCCCACAATGTTTTTTAACCTTATTTGAACCTTATTCTAATGTTGTCTGCAAATGCTTTCAATTTGAGCAAGTCTGAATTTATGTCGTGCGGGAGTTAAACGACCAAAATACGTTTTTTTTTTCTGAAACTCATCAAACTTCTTAGCAATGGTATATGTTTGTCTTAACTTATATACACAGTTTACAACTGGTTTTATCCAACGAATGAAGGTCAAAGGTCTAATGCTTTATCAAAACATTTGGCTGTACACTGTCCAATATGATGAAATTACTCCGGCGAAAATAACTCTAAAATAATAAACTTACAATATAAATTTCGGGTTTTACGACTGGCTGGAGATGCTTGTCTGATTCCTTTCTGAATAAATACAGTGAACTTTTCAGTGGGGGGGGGGGGGGGGTAGGGGGGGGAATGAGATTTCAATAGATCTACCATCGTTTCAAGTAGTTTGTTTTGCCCAGAATATTTAACGAAACAGTGGACACCGTAGATTCAAGATCAGACTGTACAGAAATGCAGTCTGATTTTTATGTATACCGTCCGTGAAAGCAACTCATTCCAGTTCCTGCGCTTGAAGGGTTAAGGGTAAACAGACTGTCGTATTCTATAGTTTAGATAATCCACGGCTCTGATTGGTTCATATTTCTTTGATCCGTCTAAACTATGTATCATGACGTCATCATCCGGGATGATAAAAAACGCGAAGGACTGGCGGGCCTTTTTCCTTTTTGCTTCAGAGTTTGGAATCCTGACGCGGTGTACGGTCGCTACGAGACGGTCAGATGTCCATCTTTGCATCATGCTACCTATATTGACCAATGCTGCTTCTGGGAACGGCGTAGCGGGTACAAAACCTTTACCCGGGATTTCAACTTCCAAACCTCCGGTATCGTCCTGAAATAGAATCGTTATGGTACCGTAATCTGAGTGTTCGCCAAGCCGCGCTTGTCCTGGTTTAAAACGCTGATGACCAGCCAGTGGCGGGTAATACAAACTTCGTAATGCCGTACCATTATTCTCCAGTCCGATAGATTTGTGGCAGTCGGTGAAAAAATAACGATCGAAACCGAGTGCAAGGGCAATAATTTCAAGCAGACGGTAGCCTAGTTCTCGACAGCTGTCGAATATTTCCTTGTTGATTTTTTGGAATTCTGGAATGGATTCGGGCCAATCATCCGGGGCTTGACCTGTAGAAAAAAATGGCGTAACATTCAAAAAGCAGGACAAAAATATGAGTGTTTATTTTCCCGACTGTGCAAACCCAAGTTTAAACTGCACATGTTAACCGTGCACTATGCTATTGGCTAGATCGACACTACCTTTTCCATTGAAGTCCATGATTGCATTGACATGAAAAAATCTGGGTCTTTTGACACCCTGGTATTAAGGTCTAATACCGCCATACCCAAATTTGCGGCAGACGACTTCGATGATTACACGAATCTGATTTTGATCAATGTGGAACCGGAGCACAGCAAGAGGGAAACAAAATTCGGCTGAAGTTGCCTTTACAGTGAAAATTTTAAGTCGAGATGGGGGCAAAGTTTGAAGAATCTTCAGTAACATTTCGTCTGTCCTACGGTTCGACTGACTACTGTAACGGTTAATTTGTCAATTAGATCTACTGCTCAAAAACAATCACAACAGCAACAGCAATCTCTCTTACCAGGATGAAAGTTAAACGTCTCCTTCAGATCACCGGGCTGATCTGTATCCAAAGATTCTTCCTCCATTCCGACCCAGCCGTGATAACTTCCCTTGTAGGCTCGCCCATATAACGCTTTAACTGCTGTTGGAAGTTTGAAAAACCGCTCAAAAGTAGCCAAATAGCGCCGGATATGCTTTTCGTCAATCCCATGGTTTATAACGTAACAAAATCCAACTTTTTCGAACTTCTTTATCGCATTGGAAGCTAATGAGACAATGGCATCGCAAGTGACGTTCTGTTTGTCTACCGTTACGTTATAATCAGCAAAGTCGAGAACCGGTAGGCTGGTTTCTTCATCATAATCCATTTTATAAAAGCAACCTCTCCGTTAGGTTTTACTTATACGTATGTCCTGATTTAACTTTTTACAAACGACACAACTCTGGACTTGCCCAAACGACATAATAATTGCCCTGCAACACGCGAAAAGGGACATTCGGACATTTGCGTGAAGTGTCGTCTCGGATTAGCCTGCGCAGTCCGCGCAGGCTAATCCGAAACGACACTTTCCGTTTTTATGATATTTTCTGTTTTGCACAGGTCTACTGTATCAGAAAATCTAATGTAGTCGTAAAGTGCCGTCTCGGATTAGCCTGCGCAGACTGCGCAGGCCGATCCGAAACGACACTTTACGCAAATGTCCCTTTTCGTGTGTTGGAAGCCATATGCAATGCCTATCGTTTTGCAGACGATATATGGAATGTGTTTCATATAATGGTTTTTGCCTTGAAATGGGTAGAAACAATTTAACGAGCATTTTCTCTTGTTCCCACGATAATTTCAATTTTTTAGCCTTCTGAATCACGGTCATCAAAACACGGGTTTGTTTGGTGAAGGAAATATCGTTGTAATTATTCACAAGCATGAAATAAATGATTAGAAACTAGAACTATAGGTATTCTTGATGTCAACACTTCTCTGTAAGATACATGTACCGTGACGTAATTGCACCACGTGATCTTCTGATTACTTGTTTTAGATCCAGTTTGATACGTTTATACATGAGGAAGCTCAGATGGATACGTAGCATAATAATGACTTACTATCAGAATCAATTTATGTCTACACTGTTTTATATACTTCTAAGCAATCATTACATATAACTAAGTTATCTTGGTTTTGTTACAGCCAGTTTACCTATTGATAGGTTTCTCGTAGTTTCTGAAGCAAATACTCCAGAGAACCAACAGGGTCATATTTGTTGGAACCGTCTAAGCATCGAATCATGACGTCATCGTTTGGATTCATGAAAAATACGATTGACTGACGGTGAGTGCGCCGCTTTACTTCCGTTTCCGGTATTCTAACCCGATGTTTCGTTGCTAGGAGACGGTCCGATGTCCATCTCTGCATCATGTCGCCTATGTTGATTAGAACTGTTCCCGGGATCGGGGTAGCAGGTATGAAACCTTTTCCAGGTATTTTGACCTCTAACCCACCGATGTCATCCTGAAAGAGTATGGTCAATGTTCCAAAATCCGAGTGCTCGCCTAACCTTTCTTGACCTGGTTTGACCTTGAAACTTTGGTCAAGAGGGGGATAGTACAGAGTCCGTAGTGTTGTTGGGTTTCCCTTTTGACCCATCAAGCTATGAGCATCGGTCAAAAACTGCTTGTCAAGTCCCAGGCCGATAGACAATACGTCACAGATCCGACGACCTAATTCAGTACAGTGTTGGAAGAGCTTCTGGTTCACGTCTTGCATTTCCGGCACTGACGGCGGCCATACTCCGGGATCATCCGGTTTAAAGAAATCAAAAGTCTCCTTCAAGTCGCCGGGTTTACCGATATCAAAAGCCTCCTTCGCGACACCAATCCACCCAAAAAGACTGTCCTTGCCTGAATGGGCAAACTTCCGTTTTTCGTCCACCGGAAGCTCGAAAAACTTCCGATTGCAAGAAAAGTAGTTCTGAAACAAGTCGTTCGATATCCCATGGTTAACGATATAACAAAATCCAACTGTTTCGAAAGCTTTGACTAGTTTGGAGCCCAATAGCTTTAACACATCAGCCGCCACACCGTTTCTATCCACACATAAGGTGTACTGAGTAAAGTCCAAGACAGGTATGTCGCTCTCCATCGCTCTTGCTAGATGTATCGGTATTATGAAAAATGCATTTATCAATCGACTTGTGCATCAACCCTTTCCAGAACGACAAAGTTTAGACTCTTCCATCTGAAAACATCTGCAAACGACAATTTCGAATTCAGTACAAATAAAATCATGTTCTCTGAAAGGGTAGATAAACATAGTAGGAAAAGGAGAACACGCTGTTATCAACATTTTCTCACAATATTTTTAAATAGCTTCTTTTTCAAGGTCTTTAAAATAAGAAATTGCTAAGAAGAGGGGTAACCTTTACAGTGATGTCAGTGAAATCAACATTTGCTATATCAAGACATTTTCGTCAAAAGATCTGACAAAAAAGCAGACATTGTAGATCAAAGATCAGACTGCACGTTCTGTGCAGTCTGATCTTGATCTACACTGTCTGCAAAAAAGGAATGAATTCCGGGTCAAGCCCTTCAAAGGTTAGGAAAACATTCTTTGTGTTACCATATAATCGCCTGCAGGATACCTTCTGCATCTTGGCCTATTAAAATGATAACAAGCAATTTCGTTGAAATGATATCCCCCGCCGAAAAATTTACGCGACCGCGTAACTCAAAATCGCTCCCAGTCGGTCATTTTGCATCGAATCAAAAAAAGAAAAATAGTATATCGGCGGAATAAGTTATTGTACACATGTATAAAGTTTCACGAAATTCCGTCCAATGGTATTGGAGACATTGTCCCGGACGGACACACGGACGGACAACGCTAAAACTATATCCCTCCGCCTTAGGCGGGGGATAATAATAATAATAAAAAAAAATTCATGGCAGATGGATAAATTGCCTGTTCTTGCGTGTATAATGGAAATTCTCCTTTTGCCACAGCGTTCTTAAATCTTTTTTAAGTGTACTTAACCTTCTTCTGATTATCGGTATCTTGCATGGACGTTTGTTTTCTCTACACCAGACGACAAAGTTTTAGACCTGTCTAAATTCAAAGCATTGCAGACGTCAAATTAAATGTGACCCAAATGTTTGCATTTGTCTTTGAAATAGTAGAAAACATTGTGAGAAAAGGAGAAATTACTGGTTACCTACATTCTCTTTCTCTCAGTGATGATGCAAAGGCTTGTTTGGTAAAGGGTTAATGTCGCATTTTTTTCCAAGAGGAAATGGACGAAAGAAAGATAAAACGATCTCGAGTTTGTTATATAAGTGCTTATCGCTCTGGCATGTACCTCTTTTTTTTAGCAGTTGTTTAACGCCATTTTTAACAATTACATCGCAACGGCCATTACAACTTGTTGATGCTTTTCTGGAGTTTCTTCTACCAGTACTTCGTCATCATCTGTGCACCTATTGTCCATAATTGGCCTGCAACACGCGAAAAAGGGGCATTCGGACATATGCGTAAAGTGCCGTCTCGTATCGGCCTGCACACTCCGCCCAGACTAATTAGAAACGACGCAATCCGTTTTTGTGTAATTTTCTGTTTTGCGCAAGTCTACTGTAGGTCAAAATCTAATGTAGTCGTAAAGTGCCGTCTCGGATCAGCCTGCGCGAACTGCGCAGGCTGATCCGAGACGACATTTTACGCAAATATCCGAATGCTCCTTTTTGCATGTTGCAGGCAAATTATGGTGTCTATGTATACGTGATTTAACTATGTGAAAGGGTCGGTGTTCTGATAAGCAACTAACTAAACCAGTAAACAACAAGACGTGTCACTGAGAATTGACCGATGTCTTCAAAATAGTAGAACCCTTTCCTGTGAGCTGTGCACATGAACATGGACTATGGACACAACTCTTACAAACTCTTTTGACCTTAAAGTCACAGTAAAGTCCAACTGAATAAAAAACCTGTAAAAGTAAATTTTATTTTTACTATGTAAAAATATGGTGATTATTATGACTTTCACGATATGTAAAGGTGTAGTTCGCAAAAGTTCCAGTCAATGGCAGAAAAAAGAATTTTGAAACTAGAACAGATCCTACCACGCCGCATTATCTGTTTGTTTACATCGATGATCGCCGACGATTAGCCGACTTTTCGTCGTAAATGTCCGCAGTGACGTGATAGTGACGTAAACCCCACGCGATCAATCAAGGCGTCGAAACGAACCCTTCATTCACTTGATCGTTTTGTCCCCATTCTAGGCTTGAAAAACGTAAGTTTATCGACATAGTAAACAGAAACGACGACACAGGCTGATCATCGCTTATTCATTTATCACCAATACAGGAAGAGTTTACTACATCTAAATAAGAAAACAGGTTCAGAATGAGCAATCTTACTCTACGATGACATAATATTGGAATTGTAAACAATAGTCCTGTGTATTACGTCATAGCACTAATGAGATGCAATGTTGTCACGTGACGTTCTCGAAGACCCAGCTCGAATATACACGAACGATAACGAAGGTTGTCTCGATCAATGGCGTTCCTGAAATCGACGGGCTTCTCCATGCATTTTCGCACAATTATATCATGGTAACCAATGCAGTAACTCACACGTTAGAGTTTTCTCCGATCTTATATAAGTGTGTTGTGACGGGTTATCCGATATGTTTTCGAGTTATAAACGGCGAAAATTACCTATTTTTTTTACTTCACTAGGGCTTTAACTATAGAGCAAAGATCTACGAACATGATCCTTGCACGTGATGCATCGTCTGCATGTGGTTGATATCTCAACACAGTTATACTGAAATTCATTTAAAATGACAAAAAGAGACAGGCCTGACATGGACATAAACCTCCAAAATTTTCTTTTTTCAAATACGTTTGACTTTGCTATGACTGACCAACGAACATGGTTCTTGCGCCCGACAAGTCTCTATGTGGTTGACAATTCTGGAGTTTACTGAATTCCATTCATGGGAATAAAAAGTTACAGGCCGAACACGAACACCCCCGACCCCATAGGAAAAAAAAAAATGCCATTTTCAGAAGGTGATGACCTTGCGGGTCTCACCTTCTTATGTCAATCGTCAGACTGAAGTCCTGTGGCGACTAATCACTCCACTGTTCCAAGATAAATAGCTCCTCACAGATCAATGAACATACGGGTCTGTTCCAATTGATATGTTAAATTAACATGCCGATTGAAAACTGCACAACCATGAACTTCAGAAATTGACCTCGTTTCGTACCTTTGACATGGCCTAGGTTACAAATTCTACATCGAGGATGAATAAGAAAAACACCGTAACACCACCCAAACATTCAAAATCCACCCAAACCACGGTCAATACACCCCAAATCGCTGGCATAAAACCTAAAACCGCATGCAAAATGCTTAGATACACGATTTTATTGAAAATAGACATGAAATGATACTATCAATCTGAGAAAACAAGATGGCCATTGGCCCTAAAGCGCTCACCCGAGTAAAATCATATAGGATTGATAAAGCTGAAGAGATCCTGGTTGTGATGACGTAAAACAATTGAGTGTTACAGTAAGTCCTATTTTTTGACCGAAGTGACCTATTTTAGTTCATCTCAGAGATATCACCAAGACAAACATTGTGACCATTTTTCATGAATATAAGACTTAAAATGTTGCCTCTAGCATACAAATGAGGCTTTCCTAAGATTTTTGACCGGACATGACCATATTTTTTCACTTGTCTGATTTTTCATCAAGACAAGCATACTAACCAATTTTCATAAGAGTCCGGCTAAAAAAATAAGGCTTCTAGAATGCATACAAGGTTTTTCTAATACATATGTGTCCCAGTGACCTAACTCTGATCTGACATGACCCAATTTTTAGCTCTTACTAAATATATCAAGACAGACATTCTGACCACATTTCAAAAGTATCAGGCTGTACAAGTGGCCTATAGAGTGCACACAAGGTTTTCCTACCATATGTCCCATTGACCTACTTTTTTTTTACCGATTTTGAACTTGGAACTAAATGTCATCAAAACAAAGCTAAGTTTCATGAGAATCTGACTGAAAATTCGGCCATTAAGGTGTACACAGGTTGTTTTAGAGATCTGTGACCTACATTTCAATCCTATATGTCCTAATTTTGCAGTTGTTCGACATACCGTTGGGACAAACATTCTGACCAATTCTCATGACTGAAAATGTGGTCTTCAGAGTGCACACAAGGTTTTTCGAAGACTTGTCCCAGTGACCTACTTTTTGACCTGACATGACCCAATTTCAACACTTGAATGAGAAATCAGTAAGACAAACATTCTTATGTTTCATGAGTACCAGGCTGAAAATAAGGCCTCTATAACGCACACAAGGCTTTCCGAAGATCTTGCACAATGAACTACTTTTTTACCCAACATGACCCAACTTTTTTTACTTGTTCAACATATTATCAAGAAAAACATTCTGACAAAGTTTCATGAGTATCAAATTGAAAACGTGGCCTCTAAAGTGCACACAAGATTTTTCTGTGATATGGCCTGGTGACCTACTTTTTGATCTGACATGACCTGATTTCAACCTAATCTGAGATATCATCAAGAAAAAACACTCTGACCAATTTTCAAGAGAGTAGGGTTGAAAATGTGGCCTCTAGAGTGCACACAAAGTTTTTCTAAAATTTGCCATGGTGACCTACGTTTTGACCAGATATGACCCAATGTCGAACTTGTCCAAGATATTATCAAGACAAACACTCTGACCAATTTCCATGAGTATGACTGAAAATGTGACCTCTAGGGAGCACACAAGGAAACTGTTGATGCCCGCAACTGACACAGCATGATCTCAAAAGCTCACCTTGACCACTTTGTACGAACTTGAGCTAAAAATGTAAACCGTTAGATGAATGAATTTTTAATGAAATGGCCGACTATTAAAACCTAGCTTCTAGCAAATTTCTACCATTTCCTTCTACCTTCAGTACTTTGTTTAAATATATTTGACCTAGACCTTTGACCTACAGACATGGCTCTTACGTGCAACACATTGTCTGTTTATGGTTGACAATTCTGCAACATTGTGTTTTCATGTTAATATTTAATTAAGAAGAAAAAAAAAAAAAATTAAATTAAAGAGAGCTGTGTTGGTCCTCAATCACTTATCCAAGTCTTTACATCTTTGTTCAAAAAAATAATTAGTTGATTTAAAAATAATAAATTATTATCAATACCAACATTTTGACTATGAATCATGAACTTTGCTTAAGAAAATATGCCTTTTTGATAGTTAAAATGTCCTCATGGACAACACAGTGTGATCACACAGCAATAACACATCATGCTCAAGGTGAGCTAAAAACCACAGTGAAAAAGGGTAAAAAGCCAATCAAGTAAGTAAAAAAAAACCTGTATAGCACATATATTTATTTTATCTTATTTATAGCCCTAATAAACTTTTAAATGCTCTATCCTAAATACACTATAAAAGAACAGATACAATGCTTAAACATTAATGAAGAACAGATACAAGGCTTAAACATTAATGTGATTATTGAAAAAATATACATACCTAAGTATAAAGTTACTTCACAGAGTAATACAATTTCAAGAGAAACATTGAATGTACCTACAGTATTTTCATTAATGCCTTTGAGTTTCTTCACTATAACTATTTTTTGTGTGCTTTCCATTTTGTTCACAGGATATGGAATGAGGCCTTCTTGATAATGGTTCTCCCTAGTTTATGCCTATTGATTTTAGAGGACACAGAATATAACTAGAGGTGTCACTAAATGTGACTTAATACCCCCGCCAGTGCTTTGACAGAAACAGGCAATTTAACAAAAAAAATTGTCTAAGTTCAAGGGGAGATTACCCTGGAATCATAGGGAGTAGATGATTGAAAACTGCGTCATGCACAACTTCAGTATACGATCAATGTATCAACAAACTTTCAATACAATGGCTGCAAAACTGTAGGAGTTCGCGACACAAAATTACTAGTATTTTGTACACAGACGGACACATGGACCAAAAACATTCGTTTGCGGGGGTATAATAAACTGCTTCTCTTTCAACAACATGCAACAGACCTCTTTTGAAAGCATTTTAGGAAAGGAGAACCACGTTTGATTTATTGACTGCAAATGCTTTCAATATGGAAAGATTCAACAGACTTTATATTTTACTTTATAAATGCTCATTTTGTTCACTGGAAAAAATAATTTAACCTTTGTTTAATTGTTGTTACTAAGCTTTTTCTTTACTATGTATAGATTAAAGTACGATTAGCTAACAAAGATATCCCCGAGGAAGCCACCATGATGAAACATCAGTCAACTTAACAATGATTCGATATACTCTTTACTGCATCTGAGATGAGTTGGCATTTGAGATATATACTGAACCAAAAAAGAAACTTCCCCTGTGTTTAAGTGCAGATATACACAAATATGAAAATCAGGATTAAACTAGATTTATATGCATTGAAAGAGTATTTTATTGCGACTTTGTGTGAAAAAAATTATTGCTGAGGGTTTATCCAAAAGTAGTGAAATGGTAGTTAAAATGCGGAAGGGGTCGCTCACCAAAATCACAAATATATACCGGGTATGACCACCTTCAGCATGAAGGACTGCCTGGCATCGTTGGCGCATAGAACGGATAAGTGTATTGATTTCGGCTTGTGGAATGTTGTTCCATTCCTGAATTAAGGCTTGTCTTAGCTGAATGACGTTTGACGATGAAATAGGGCGACGTCTAACACGCTGTTCCAAATTATCCCAAAGGTGTTCAATGGGATTCAGATCAGGACTTTTGGCAGGCCAGTCATTAATAAATGCAATGTTATTCGCCCTGAGGAAATTCACATTGTCCCTAGCGGTATGGCTTGTGGCATTATCATGCTGAAAAAGAGTGATATTGGCATTATTTTGAAACAGTGGGATAACGTGCCTCGCAAGAATTTCATCTCGGTAGCGTTGGGCATTCAAATTCCCTTCGATAACGACGAGATTAGTGCGAAAGCCATGTGCAATGCCCGCCCAGACCAAGACAGAACCCCCACCCCCAAAACGATCTCGTTCAAGTACGCAACAGTCGGCATAACGTTCATTTCTCCTACGGTATACTCGAACCCTGCCATCACCTCGATGAATGGAAAACCTCGACTCGTCAGAGAAAAGAACGCTATTCCATTGTTGTCTAAGCCAGCGTTGGTGTGTATGTGCCGAATGAACACGATTAACGCGGTGACGTCGCGTCAAAACACAACCAACGTATGGACGACGTGCACGTAGCCCACCCTCGCGCAAGCGATTGTGCACAGTTTGGGCAGATATACGGTTGTTATGTGTACCAGGGGTGTTAGCAGCAGTGGCTGTGGCAGTTTGGAAGCGATTGCGCAGGTGGGTGTTCCGAATATAGCGGTCTTGGCCGCGCGTCTTGACGCGAGGACGTCCACTACGTGGTCGATCTTCCGTACGCCCTGTTGCTTGAAAACGTTGCCTAAGGTGTCGAATAGCACGAGTAGAACATCCAATATTCATAGCAACAGCATTCATCGTCATACCAGCATTAAGCATGCCAATGGCAACGGTCGCGTAAATTTTGCGGAATTCTAGGCATATCAAAAATAAAGAAAACTAAAAAGAATTTAATTTTTTTCAACGTCTTTTTCTTATTGACATGAAAGTCTATAAAATTAGACTGAAAGGTTTCAAAAAATATACACGAATTATACTGGTCCGTGCATGCGCGTGAAAATTGCTTTCAGCGGGTTTCTTCTGCAAAATGCTTTCAATCGAGTTAAAATTTGTTTTATCGGACACATAATCGTTCGCCCGAATATATGTAGGTCATCTGATATTTTGATTTTTTTAATAATATTGCATTTGCACTTAAACACAGGGGAAGTTTCTTTTTTGGTTCAGTATAGTTTTATTAAACAAGTCAAGAAAAATGTTATTAAGCATGCTTAATATAATTTTGTCAACAGGTTTAATAAGATTTTACCCCAAAAGCTGACTAATGTCAGATACATAGTTATATAGAATGATAGTTTGTAATGAGTTAAAACATAGGCCTACATGAACAAATGAATTAAAACTTGCATGAAGCCTACTTGCTCCTTTGACAGGTATGTGCATCAGGAATGAAAAATAGTTCCATTGATCTGGCATATAATGATCCGTTTTGAATCTAAAAATGATAAAATTCAGAATTTTGCCACAATCATCAATTTTGACAGTTAATTTCACAGAGAATCTGGGTCAGCAATGAGGCATATGATGACCAAAATGGCACTATGTGCTCAACTTAAATGTGTGTAAGTTAAGAAAAAGGCTCTATTATAATGGAAATACGGGCAATATGCGATAAAATTATATTTCTTGTTTGTGTTGTATTTTTCATTTTACGTTTCATTGTCTTTAACTCGTATGTTTATCTTGTCCATTTGATATTGAATACAGTCAAAGTGGTGTTAATTTGCATCATCACGATTTTTATCTTGTTCACTGGATAACTGGTTGTTAAATTGTCTGATCCAGATCTTGTTCAGTGGACAGTTGGTTAACATTGCTGATCTACCTCAACTTCAATGATACTGAAAACAGTTACATAAGTTATTGCATTGTATGATTCCAGTCTTGTTGTTGGATATCTGGTTGTCAGCCTGTATATATTTTACCCATGGATAATTGGTTGTTGACTTGTATGATTCTTATCATCTACACTGGAAAACAGTTAAATTGTCTAATTCTAATCTTGATCACTAGATATAGTATACAATTTGATCGGTTGCAACTGGTATGTTGTTACACTGTCCATAATCCAGTCTCTTTTAAGGGTTACTACTCCACATTGGCTTCTCAGGTCTGAAACAAAAAATACAAAAGCCAATAAAAAACACCTGTATGCAGGTCTTGAAACAAAAAGCACTTTAGATATATCATATGGCTTGCAACACGCGAAAAGGGGCATTCGGACATTTGCGTAAAGTGTCGTCTCGGATCAGCCTGTGCAGTCCGCGCAGGCTAATCCGAGACGGCACTTTACGTCTACATTAGATTTTGTTCTTAAATATACTTGCGCAAAATAGAAAATGACATAAAAACGGAAAGTGTTGTTTCAGATTAGCCTGCGCGGACTGCGCAGGCTGATCCGAGACAACACTTTATGCGAATGTCCGAATGCCCCTTTTCACGTGTTGCAAGCCATATCAAATACCAAGACCTGAATGTACTTTAGCTCTTGACATAAAAATTTCAGATCTATCCAAACTGAAAGCATTCATAGACAACAAATTAGATGTTGATCAAGTGATAAGACTTGTTTTGGATAGATAGTTAACATTATGGGAAAAGGAGGAAATGCTGGTTATTGGCATTTTCTTTTCCCATAATATTTTCAAGAGCCTTCTTCTTCAAGGATAGTTACAGGACAGGGCTGCATGGTAATGGGGTCAAATGTGAATGAATTACCTCATGCTTAAAGTTTTGCCTATTGGTGTAGTTGCATTCTTCACCAAACAAAAGTCATAAAACAATAAACAGTAGCTTTTACTCTAGGCCTAGCCTGGCCTGGGTTCCAGTTCATTCATTTTTTTCCTTTCATAGATTTGGAATATACCTTTCAAAAATGTAATAACTAAAAAACTGATTATCAGCTGCCAAACATATGTATAGATGGTGAAAGGAGACCATGATGATGAATGATTAAAAAAACTATTACTTCCTGGACCAAGGCTAGGCTTAGCCTTAAATCCTAAACACTAGAACTGTCACAGATGATGACTGAATACCTGCCAAGCACTCTGATAGAGAATAGTGTCATTCAAATCTAGAACACATTATGCACAAACGTGTCCAAGTTCAAGGGAGGTACCAGTGGTTCTCTAACACTTGATCATAAGTACTAAAGACTGCAAGGTCTGTGCAGTTTGATCCTAATCTACATTGTCTGCATAAGAGACTTAAGTTGTTATTAAATTATCATCTTAAGGTTTTAGTTCAAATACCTTCACTCCTTGCAATAACCTGTTTTTTCTGTTTCTGTCCCTCTTCATCTAAATCAATGCAGCAAATGACATAGTTATTTTCACCAAACTTTTCAAGCTGGTTTAGATCCACAGTTTCTCCACCACAGTCTTTAATCAATTCAGTAATGGAATCTAGAAGAAAATTTTAGGCTTTAGCCCTTAAACTTTTACCACACAACCCGAGTTTTAATGACCCTGAAGATTAACACTGTTGAAAATGTTTTGGGAAAAGCAGAAAATGCTGGTTACCAGCATTTTCTCCTCTACCCACGATATTTTCTACCCTATTAACTCATTACCATACGACAAAATTTTAGCCTTGTCCAAATTGAAAGCATTTGCAGATGACAATTTCAATGTGGCTAAAAAAGTAAAATTTTCTTAGACAGGGTAGAAAACATTGTGAGAAAAGGAGAAAATGCTGGCCAGCATTTTCTCCTTTTCCCACAATGTTTTCAAAAGGCTTCTTTCCAAAGGTAGTTAAAAGTCGGCATTGTGCAGTAAAGGGTTAAAGGCAGATATCATCATTTTAGTAACATTAGAATAGAAAAAAATCTCTCGTTATTCAACATTCAAAATCTCACTAGCATTATTTTGACCACACCAAAGAGTTTAACCACTCCCTGATGGTAATGCCATTTGTAGCAAGTAACTTTCCCCTTTGCAAGAAGTGTTTTGCATTGTTTTCATTTATTTAACCAAATCCATGTTGATTATCAGAATTATGTTACAAAGATATCTTCCCCATTTCTGTGCTGCAAATTTGTATCAAGAGGCAACAGAGTGGCATCTTCAATACTTTCAAACAAAGTCCCGCCGTGCCCCGGTAGCTCAGTCGGTAGCGTGCAGGACTTGAGAACACGGGGTCCAGGGTTCGATCCCTGGCTGCGACCCCTGGCTTGGCCAATTTCTTTACGAGGATTGACGATAGTCACTGCGACAGGATTCATTCCTCTCCCACTGCTGACCATTGTTTCGACGATGATTATGTGGGAAAGCAGCCAGTGGCTTGGAAAGAAAACTGTGCAAAGTACTGGTAAAAGAGACTCCAGGAACACATGGATAGGTGCACTGGTCACCGCGATATAACTGAAATAATGTTGAAAACGGCATTAAACACCATACAATCAATCAATCAATCAATCAATCAATCAATCAATCAAAGTCCCCATCAAATTTCCCCATCCCCTCCCCACAATGACTTAGCATGTCGCTTACCTTTATTCAGGTATTTATTTTCACCAAAAAGCGCAAACTTGAATCCATTGAACAGATTTCCTTTGGAAAGCCTGGATTTTTTAGGCCCTTCATGAATATACCCTGTGGTGGTGTCACCTTCAATCTCATATGCAGTCTACAAAATATTATGAGCAGTGTTATCATAACATGGGGTGTAATCCATCTACATGATGCATTATACCAAGCAGGTGATCATATAATTATGGATCTATAAAATCCATTTTGTACTAACAACCGACTGGATCATGAGGTAGAACAGTACTTTGACATGCAGAATATTGAGCTGTAGCAGAAGGTTTGGGCCCAGGGCAGCCTATGCGGACTGCACAGGCTGACTTGGGTCGATACTTTTTTGCAAATGCACACAGACTATACAGCCTGACCCTGATTGATACTTTTTCCCTATGCACCAAATCTCCTTTTCACAGAGCATGGCACATTTTTTTTATTAACCTACGGCAGATGAGAAAACTTTAGAAAAGTCCTTATTGAAAACAATTTCAGAAGACAAATCAAGTGTGGCTACAGTTTAAGCAGCCATGTATGAAAGGGTACCAATATTGTGAGACACAGAAAAATTACTGGTTACCAGCAGTGTTTACCTCCGGTAGGAGATGACCAGCCTCCTTACTGTCAAGGATCCACTGGTAGTTCACGAGCCAACATTTCTGAGCAATTCCTTGGAAAAACTTCAGTGTTCTATCACACATTCTGTGATCATTCTCATCTTTAATATGCAAAAATAAAGAATAAAATGATTAATTTTCTGGAGATACAAGCATACAAAATGATACAAGATTTAAAAAAGTATTTGTCTAATTTTGTTGTTGACTGAAATTCTGCAAAAATAAAAGTCATCCTTTGACTTCACAGCATTCACTAAGGCACATAGGAACTTGCTTGCATATTTCCATGGACAGTTCTCACTCTATACCATGGGACAATGTAAGATTTGTCAAAATTTGAAGGATTTACAGATGACAAATTAAACGTGTCTCAAATGATGGAATTTGTCTTTGGAAAAAATAGAAAATGTCATGGAAAAAGGAGGAAATGCTGGTAACCAATATTTTCTCCTTTTCCCATACTTATTTCAAATGCTTATTTTGTTCCAGAGTTGTTTTTAAAACATAAGATTGTTTGGTAAAGGGTTCAGTTCACACAACCAATGCAACCATACACTACCTTCTACGCATGAAAGTTACACGCTTTCAGAGGTGTACGGAATGAATGAATGAATGAGTGAATGTATGCTATTTTATGGCGCATCAACATCTTGTGTCATTTAGCACACAAACAAAAATATGTAATTAATAACATGACAAAAGTAGCTTGTAAGAATGTGAGTAATGATTATGTCTAATGTATAAGAATGACATACCAGACTTGACTATGACATGAGATACTGAAGGGGTCATCTTGGAGTAAAACTGAATATCACTGACAGATGCCATCTTCTTTACCTCCATCTGAAAATACAGATTAAGCAAATTAATTCAAATAGTATAATGTTGAGTAGTTTCTGCAATTCTGCATTGACTTAACATTTTGTTGACTGCTCCTTACCTATACAGAGAGTAAAAGTACATATTCAGCATTCTCTGCAGATAGGTCTATTTTTCTGCTTTGTTTTTTCAAAGATGTTTTATGCTCCCAGTGACATTTCAATCATAGTGGGTGACAACTCACACAGTCCTGTCTGTCCTGGGTTTTACACTAACCAGGTTAGAACTCTACAGTGCCGTGCTGTAGGGCACTCCAACATGATCAGTGTCATCTGTAGGGATGAAACCAAGATTTGGTTCATAACAAATCCAATACCTATGGGCTCTATTAAATAATTCTTGTAGTTTTACAACTTTTATGGGAAAAAAACAAAAACTTTCAAACACATACTCGGAAAAGCAAAAACAATGCTTGTGACCACCATATTCTACTTTTCCCACAATGTTTTCTACATTTCCAAAGAAAAAAAGGCCCATCATTTTAGCTATATCTGTCATCTGAAAAAACTTTAATTTGGACAACTCTTAATTTTTTTCATCTGATAAAGACTTTTAACCCTTTACCACACAATCCCGACTTTTAACGACCCTAAAAAAAAAAGCTTTTGAAAACATTGTAGGAAAAGGAGAAAATGCTGGTAACCAGCATTTTCTCCTTTTCCCGCAATGTTTTCTACCCTTCCCAAAACAAATTCCAATTTATGAGCCACTTTTGATTTGTGGTCAGCAAATGCTTTCAATTTGGACCAGTCTAAAATTTTGTCATTTGGTAAAGAGTTAAACTCTTTGCCACATGACATAATTTTATACTGGTCAAAATTGAAAATGATTGGAGACAATGTACTGAATGTGGCAAAAATAATAGGATTTGTCTGGAAAATGGTAGAATAAATTATGGGAAAAGGAGAAAATGCTGGTTACCAGAATTTTCTCCTTTTCTCATAGTGTTTTCTACCCATTCTAAGACACCTTCTATCGTTGGAGCCTCTCTATTTTTTTGACTACAGTTGCTTTCAATTTAGACAAGTCCAAAAGTTTGTCATTCAGTAAAGAGTAAGCCAAGACACTTGACATTCCACTAAATGACTTACCACAGGATAAACCATAGTTCTTGATAGTTTTGTTTTATTATATACATGTACTTACCTATGATTTCGGTAAAATATGGGCGTTCTCTAACTCGTCAACACAACTCGACAGAAAATTTTTATGAATCAGTCTAGTATGGTGTATACAGCATAATCGTGTACATATACTACTTCTGTGTATTGATGTTTTTGCCTTTTCGCCAAATTCCTAACACATTTGACCAGAATGACGAAGCACAAAAAAAACCCATTCTAGCACATTTATAGCGATTTTATCTGTTATTTGTCATCTACTTTTTTAAAAAAATGTTTGTATGCAGAACTTGATTTTGTCCCGTATCAATGCCATTACATAAACAGGAAAGGGTATTTCCAAGTACTTCTATAGATATGATACACTTGTGAACTTAAGAATCGTGATTAGTAATCACAAGCTTGACTTGCCTCCTGCGTAAAAACGAAAGGTACTATTCTTGACAGTGAATAACAACCACTGACTACCCTTTCAGTGTTTAAAAAATAGTTTTAAGCCACAGTTGTTGTCTTTTTTCTTGTAGGGCTCGAGGACAGCGATCGCCATTTCTAAATGCATACTGATCTATGCAGACTTACCGTTATCTATGTATATTCATCCATCATTCAAAAATATTAAGACATATATGTGCAATAAAATGTTCTCTGAATTTTTGGCTATTCGTATTGATTTTGTGATGTTTCTTTACAGTTAATACTGTGAGGTATATAATAAAAGGAATATTACAACAGTCTGCATTTCTATGTGGTCAGATCATGTCTCGTTGCGTGTGTAAAGAGGTGCATATTGGATTCAAGCTTTGGTCTCATCCAACATGCATCTCTTTACACACCCACCTAGACATGATCCGACCACACAGAAATACAGACTGTTGTAATATTCCATATGTATGAGTAACAATAGGTATAAAGCATGATGCACGACATTCGATTGCACCACAAATGACAGGTCTAACAATAAGTGAACATGCTTACCACTTGAAAAGAAGAGAGTCCAGTAGCGACAAATCCACTTCTCTTTTTTGATAAGGCTGGCGTATCAGGTTCTAAACCCTGGTTGGTCTTTTTTCTTATTACATTGACATCAAGATCTGTTAGAGGTTTTCTGATTGGTATATTCTCTTTACTATCACTGCCTCTGATTGGTGCATTTTCTGTATAACTACTGTCTGCCTTTTTGTTATCAGGTACCATATCTTCAGTTGCTGAAATTAGTAACCCTTTCTTTTAACCCTTTACCGCACAATCCTGACTATTAACGAGCCTGAAGAAGAATGCTTTTGAAAACACTATAGGAAAAGGAGAAAATGCTGGTTAGTAGAATTTTCTCATTTTCTCACAATTTTTTGTAACCTTCCAACAATAAAATTCAATTTTTGAATGACATTTATTTTGTCATCCTCAAATGCTTTCAGTCTGTACAAATCTAAATTTTTGTCAAAAAGTTGACCCTACACTGCAGCTTAACAATTTATGACAGTAAATTTTTTGGCCAGTCTATATTGAAAGCATGTGCAGACAACATAGAAAGTGTTGCTCAAAAGATGGAATTTTGTATGTGAAAGAGTGTTACCAGCATTTTCTCCTTTTTCCACAATGTGTTAAAAATTCTTCTTCAGGACTGTCAAAACAAAAGATTTTTTGGTTAACTCTTTCCAAACTATAGACAACACCAAAAGCTTTTGTGTACAGTGTAGATCAAGATCAGACTGCACAGAACATGCAATCAGATCTCTGATCTACACTGTCCACTGTTTTATTCTAGATTATGACCAAACTGTCTCTCGATCTTGCTGCGAAACTGTATTTGTAGCCTGTGAGAAAATGCAATTTATTTATTCAGTAGTGAAAGAGTTAAGGGTAAAGTTGTTTCTACAGACACAGGATACCAAGATGAGGGCCAGTAGGCATAAACCATTCTAGTAAATTGAATTCCCAGTCTTACACGTATAAGAGCTTAAAAAAGTAAATTTGAGCCATGCCCTATGAAAAGGGGGCTTATTGCATCTGCACAAAATATTGACTTATGTGGGCCTGCACAGTCTGTAAATTTTCTGCTTGGCATATGACCATTCCACCTCTAGATCCAGTGGATTGTTAGACTTAACTGATTTCATGGATCCATAATTATGTGATGAATTGCTCGGTATAAGGCATCACCGAGATACATTAAAGCCCCCTTTTGCCAGAGCATGGCTCTAATATGGTCTCCAACACGCGAAAAGGGCATTTCAGACATTTGCATAAAGTGTCGTCTCGGATCAGCCTGTGCAGTCCGCGCAGGCTAATCCGAGGCGACAATTTCCGTTTTTATGCAATTTTCTGTTTTTCGCAAGTCTACTGTAGCACAAAATCTAATGTAGTCGTAAAGTGCCGTTTAGCATTAGCCTGCGCGGACTGCGCAGGCTGATCCGAGACGACACTTTATGCAAATGTCCGAATGCCCCTTTTTGCGTGCTGCAAGCCATATAATTTCTGATTGGCTAAACCATAAGATTTAGCAAATCAGGAATTGTGTTACTTTAGAAATTTAAAAAAAATCTCTAGAAAGATATTAAAATATCATTTAAATGGTTAGTGTTTTTAAGAGTGGTTGCTGATTACAGGCCTACAGTGCACACAGTCACAGTTTCCATCTACACTGTCTGCTATGTTTGTTAGATTTTCTGGACAAATCAGCAATGTGATTTACATCCAATAGGCTCAGATCTATAATACCATAAATGCTACATACATGACATATGTATACAGAGAAAACTTTATCAATATCACTGAATGAAAAAAAGCAAATAACATCATACACTGGAACCCAACTATAACCCTGTCAGAGCCACCATAGGCAGCATCATCATAATTATCCGGGGTCATAAAATATCACGCTATTCGTGCCAATGCCAAAACTACAACAGTAATTAATTACTGTTATTTGCAAGGTTTTCAGTCTTGAAAGACACATATCTTAATTAAGTTTTCATCTTTTTTCAGCCCAATTGAAGTAGCTTTCTACGAGTTTGGTCATAGTTCAGCTGTGAATAGTATAAATACAAGATCAGACTTCGTGTTTTTCGTATTCTGATGTTTATCTACACTGTCCACAAAAGCTTTAAAAATCGACATCTTGCCATCGGCAGTAAACGAGTAAATACAACCAAAAATATATAACTAGCAATCTATCTAGATTTCACAGCAGTCATGGGTCCAAAACTGTTAAAGGTAAAATTTGCATAATTTGGGATAATGTAGTGTGCCAATCACTTGAACAGAGAGACTTGTGCTGCAAACTTTTGTCATACACACTTAAAACTGTTTCGCCAAAAGAAATTTACACCTAGTTATAGGCTGACCTCCAATCAAAAAAAAAAAACAATCATGCAATATGCCAATATCACACCTGCTTTACATAATCTGGTAATGGATTTTTCCGTATAGTAATGATTATTTCTAAAATGCCCAAGTCTTGTAACATGTATTTTGTAGTCAATAGGAAAATAAGTCATCCGGCCGTTTTCTGAAAACTGTTCTGGCTGAGATAAAAAAGAATGCAAATGCTAGTTTGATGCATCAGTTAAATCGATTAACTACCCATGAATAAAGAAGAGAAACACCAAGGTTTGGTATTCAACAATGTTTATTTTTTTGTAATCATGGGGACAACTAAGTGGTTCAACCATTTCCCTCTATGGAACGACTTTTCAAATCGAAAAAGCCAGGGAAGATTGTACCCTAAGCATCTTTTTGAACTTAAGTTGCTGTTGCGGCCTGATCAAGATCAGACTATAGGCTGAATATTTTGTCTGATCTCTGGTCTAAATCTTCTCTGTCCACTTTGATGAGGCATTTCTAACAAAAAACAACCTTAATGTTGCAATTAGTTTGGTGCAATTTTATGACTGAAAATTACTGTTGAGTTACTCAGCTCTTCAAGGATTCATGCATGTAACAGTGTTGTGTATGATGTACAATAATTGTGCATTTATTATACAGCAAGTTATCCTGTCTGAAATATATGTATGATGTACAATTGTGCATTTATTATGCAAGAAATTATCATATCTGAAATATTTTCTAAAAATTAACGGTCTGGTGATTTGGAAAATATATTTTTCAGCCTGTCTGGATATTTAAGAAAACTAAATTTTCAGACTGTCTGGAGTTAGGACTAGACACAAATTATCTTCAGCAACGATTCAACGTGTCTTAACATTTAGGGTGTCCGAAAAACATTAGCGAATAACAGTACAATCGATATCACTCTTATCGATGTACATATAAAAGTATATTGATGTAAAGTCTGTCTAATGTAAGATCGTGTATTTTTTGTTAAGACAGTTGTGAGCTGAAGTCCTTTTGTAATCAGCTGCGTGTGTATTTGTCCAACAAAGCAATTATGTGCAGCCATATGTGATAAAGTAAATCAACAAAGTAAGGGTATGAAAAATTGTCAGATTATGTGCACAGTATTAATTTTACATCAGTATTTGGTCCATAGGTAGTTTTTTTTTTTGCATAGAGGATTCTTATCAGTGTATCCAGATCAGACGTGGAAATGGTCAACCCCCCCCCCCCCCATAGGACACCCGTGTTAAAAAAGGGTAATAGGGTAACGTTTTAGTAAAGCTCGTTGTAACTTTAGGGTTCCAGTGTAATAATTAACATGGATTGTAAACAAGTGTTGACACATCCAAACAAGTCCCTCTACATTACATTAACTTCTGTGCAAGGTGTACATTTTGAAAAAAAAAAAATACCTGAGTCCTGTTGTAAAACACAGTCTCTTGATTTTTCTTGAGACAGCATGTCCGGTGAGAAGGGAGGGGGAGACAGACAAGATTCCTCAGCCATTTCTTTGTCAGAATCATCCATATGAATCATCTCTTCTTCATCATCATCTAAAATCACAACATCATCTGAAAGACATGCAAGTAAATAATGCCTGTAGGTAACTGAACTGCTTGGGTTTCCACCAGTGTAGGGGTAGAGTAAAAGCCTCTAACACCAGGATTTGTATACACCAAACATATCTTACTTTTGCTCTAATTCTAAATTTTAACTCTTAACATGCTAAACAAGTAAACCCTTTACCACACAATCCAGAATTTTAATGACCCTCAGAAAGAAAGCTTTTGAAACTTTTCTGGGAAAAGGAAAAAATGCTGGTAACCAGCATTTCTTTCTTTTCCCACAATGTTTTCTTATCTTTTACGGACAAATTCCTTTAACTGTGCCAAATTTACTATGTCCTTTGGAAATGCTTCCAATTTGGATCTGTGTAAAATTTTGTCATGTGGTAGAGTTAAATGAATCTTTCAAGGTGATAGTAAAAGTACGAATGTTGCTACCTCAAACTTAGTTTTTGGAGAGTGTAGGACCAAGAATGCGTGGTCTGATTGAAGGTTATCAATTTTTGTGCTCAGCAGCCCAGGGGTTAAGATTACTCTAGAAATTTTTGGTTAGAATTTAATTAAGATCTGTATTTGAAAAACAGGATTTTCTCTGACACATACCAGTAAATGTGTTCATTTTGACACAGTATTTTGAAATTGACCCCTTGAAATTCATTCACTGCATCCACTGATTGCAATTAAAGCCTTAACCCTTTACCAGACGACAAAATTTTAGCCATATCCAAACTGAAAGCATTTGCAGATAACAATTTCAATGTGGCTCAAATGGTGCAATTTTTCTTTGATAGGATAGAAAACATTGTGGGAAAAGGAGAAAATGCTGGTTACCAGCATTTTATCCTTTTCCCAGAATGTTATCAAAAGGGTCATTAAAAGTCAGCATTGTGTGCTGCAGGGTTAACAACAAAATTTTTGCTTGCCCAGAACAAAAGCATTTGTAGATGACGTATCAAATGAGGTTCAAATAATAGGATTTGTCTTTGAGAGGGCAGAATACATTTTATGAAAAGGAGCATTTTGTCTTTTTCCCACATTGTTTTCAAAAGCCCACTTGTTAGGGGTCGTTAAAACTGGGGAACTGTTTGATAAAGGGTTAATACTTTACAAAACGAGAAAATTTCCAGACTTTTCCACATTGAAAGCTTTTGCAGACATCAATTTAAATGTGACCGAAAAACTGAAATATGTCTTTGGACGGGTAGAACTAGAACTGTCACTGAATGTGACTTAATACCCCCGCCAGCGCTTTGACAGAAACAGGCAATTTAACAAAAAAGTTTCTAAGTTCAAGGGGAGATTACCCTTGAATCATAGGGAGTAGATGATTGAAAACTGCGTCTTGCACAACTTCAGTATACGATCAATGTATCAACAAACTTTCAATACAATAGCAGCAAAACTGTAGAAGGAGTTCGCGACACAAAATTACTAGTATTTTGTACACAGATGGATACACAGACGGACACACAACTGACACACAGATGGACGGACGGACAGACAGGCTGATTCCAGTATACCCCCGAAAACATTCGTTTTGCGATGGTATAATAACAATGTGGGAAAAGGAGAAAATGCTGGTTACCAGCATTTTCTCCTTTTCCCACATTGTTTTCAAAAGGCTTTTTCAATAGGGTCGTCAAAACTAGGGATTGTGTGGTAAACGGTTAAAGCAGAATACATATATAGTCATCCTGGTATGCAAACATGGTACTGGTTCATCAACAAATATTTTTTCCTACATTAAGACATTATTTCAAAGAATAATCCAACCAATGCTTGATCAAGGGTATTATTACAGCTTAGATAACATGTCAAGGGAAAATCATGGTCTTTGAGCAGCTCCCAACATTTTTCAAGTCATTTCAAAGAAACACTGAAAATCGAGAAAAAACGCCCCGCTTATTTCATCTACAATTTCACATACTGATTCTTACATGTAACTAATCAATCCAGGATGTTAACAACACTGAAGAAGAAGGCTTTTGAAAACATCATGCTGGTAACCAGCATTTTCTCCATTCCCCATAAAGTTTTCTACTCTTTCAAAGGCAAATCTCATTTGAATAACATTTCAATGGTCACCTGCCAATGCATTTAGTTTTTGACCAGTCCTAAATTTTGTCACTGAGTAAATGCTTAAACGCTGTTGTTCAGACAATAAACACATACAATACAAAACAATTTCAGGAAACCATATATTTGTCACGTACTTTTAGCATCATTCCTGTCTTGGTTTTTTTCCAGCTGCTCTTTCAAAAGTGCCATCTCAGCTGCCATTTTTTCCAGGTCTTTTTCTAACTTTTCTCTTTCCTGCAAGTAAAATAAAGTTTTGATTATTTAACTCCGATCCAAACTACATGTTGTTGACTCATTAATATTGAAGGCAACTGCACATGACATTTGAAATTGGCTAGGCATTTGGTAACTGTTAACTAATCAGTGGCTCACTAACTGGCCTTGTCATAACAAACCCTCTACTACCAGGACTCTAACCTTGGACCTCCTGCTCTATCGGCATGTGCCTTAACCACACGACCATGAAGGCAGATCTACAGCAGATGATTTTGAAGAAAACTGTACAGTAGGGACAATCCACATGATTTATCTTTTATCTATAAGTAAACATACTGACAATACACAAAATTTGTCATCATGAGAAATTTCTCTTTTTGGTAAAATGTTTCATGTGTGATCTGCAGCTGGAAGAAATAAGAACTGTCACAGGCTGACAAATATGTCCTTCTGGATGCCTTTTCACTGGATCAGAAAAATCCAAAAACAAAATTATAGGGGCCTTAACTCCTGTAGTAGTCAACCAATCATAATAAAAAATTGCACATGCACAGGTTCCCACAGTACAAAAGCTTCCATCTAAAATTCACCCCTATTAGTTGTAAACTGTAGAAGAGGGCACATAATTGTCTCTACAACTGGATGGACAGACAGATGGACACAACGTTAATGTATACCCCACTCATTGTTTTGTACAGGTTATATAACAAGTTTCACCTGGAAGCAACAATTTACAGGGTATTTACCTGTGTTGTTAAATTTTCACTTTGACTTGAGAATGCTGAAGAAGATGTGCAATCAAGATGTAGGCTTTCATCTTCTGTAAAAAAAAAAATTAGAAAAATTACAAGCAAAGAAGACAGCTAAATATTGAAACATGTAGCATATATGTATGTAGAAAATGGATAACCCTACAACGGTACATGAAAAAAATGTGTGTACATCAGGTAAATATTAAAATTTACACAAAATTGTTACCCTTTAAATATCATACGCAAAACAGAGGCTTTTGTGAACAGTAAATATAATGATCAAACTCCACAGAACTTTCAGTTTGATCTTGGATCTACACAGTCCGCTTGTTTAGTCTATTGCATCTGATAAAATTTTTACTCAGCTTCAGTGGATAGTATTTTCAGTTGTTAGAAGGCCGAGTTTTTACAATTTGCGCTGAAAGTGTGAAAAATTTCATACCTGAAGTATTATCACTGTCAGACAAAATTGCTCTTTTTGGTCTGAGTCGCTTGACTGATCGAATTTCATCCTGTTCTCCTTCTAACTCTCCTTGATCTTCATCTAAATCTGATTCTTCAATTACCTCTGCTTCCTTTTCATCCATTCCGACATTAGCATTGCTAATTTCTCTGGTTTGTTTACAAAGCTTGCCATAAATATTAACATCACTGCTATCACTGTCATCCGAGGATAAATCTAGACCTACATACATGTTGTTGTCTGCTTTACTGCTACACAAGAAAGGTAAGCCATTTTGATTCTCACAAACCTTTTCTGTAGTTTTGGTAGAATTTCCAGGACAAGTAAAATTCTTAATCACTCCATCTTCAATGACAAGGTATGGACTTGAAGCCAATTCCTCACCCTCTTTATCCACATCATTATCCAATTGATAAGATTCAGGCTCAATCTCATTCTTTTCTTTTCCATCAGTTTCTACTTCTTCACAGATCTGGTCATAACTATTTTCAGAATCAATCATATCACCTTCTTTACCTTCATAATCAGAGCCAGAATATTTGCTTTCTTCATTTGTGCATTTGTTTTTATCTATAAGTAGCTTGGATCTGGTGAGTTCTCTAGAACTTTCTCTTTGATGATCTGTTATGTTTGGCGTTGCTAAACATTCCTTCTGCTGATTTGTTGGAATTTCCTCAACCATGTTCTGTCTTTCTTGGGATCCAAGATGCAGTCGCAATTTTGGACTCCTTTTAGTTGCAATGTTCTCTTTTGAAATTGGGCAATCTTTGTAACTGTTCAAATCCTTTTCTGAATTGATAAAGTCTGGTTCTGTTGCACTGAAAGTGCTATAGCTTTTCTCTCTATCAAAAATTTTATCATGGTTATATGAATCTTTGTTTCTCATTTCACTTTTTGTATGAACTTTTCTACATGTATCTTTTGTCCTCACATCATCATCTTTTAAAATGTCCACCTCTTTAACATCTTTCCTTGTAACTTCTACAACTTCAACAGTGTTTCCTAACAACATATCTCTATCACATGTACTTCGAGTGGATTTTGGTGTCCTACGCAAACCTGGACTGTACTTTGATACATTTCTAAAGGATGATGCAGATGGTGACACCAGTGGGGAGTTTGGGCCCTGACTGAGAGATTTTATACCTGCAACTGGAGATTTATATTTTAGTCTGTTAGCTATACCAGGTGTAGTAAAAGAATGATGGCTAGCAGGAGATACTATTGAGTATTTGTCTTTCTGCCTGTTGTTGTTTGTAATTGCTTTAACTGGGGATACACCTTGCTCAAATCCTGGACTAATTCTGACTTTGTTTGATTCAACATTCAAAGCTTCTGTTGTCTTTACAATAGGTGCAGAGTTATTACAGCTTTTTTTGACTCTCTTTGAAAATCCACGGGCAGCTCTAACTTTAGTATTCTGTCTGCCATGTTTACAAGATTCAGGTGTAGAGTGCTGTGACATAGACATCTGTGTATTGCTTACGTGAGTCTTCTCCGTGTCACTGATACCCGGATTGTCCATTACACTCAAACTGTCTTCCTCACACTGTGTTTCCTCCTCTGGACTGAAATCTACAGTTGGCATTCCAGCATCGATAGAGAATATATTCTCAGGTGACTTGTGAAATGTGTCATTTGGTGAAATCAATATGCCACTTAAATGTCTTTCTCTTTCAAAGCTGTTCTCAACTTTGGCTGAGCTTTGAGAAATAACATCTAAATCTTCTGCTGTGCCAGCAGTATCATTCATCCCCTTCTTTTTATTATAAAGAATTTCCATGGTCTTTGTATCTGTCTTACTTAAACTCTCTTCTGATTGCTCAGCTTGTATACTTAAACTACTTTCGTATACAGAAAGGTGCTCTTTTGTATCTAACTCTAGGACAGTTTTTTGCCTTTTAGGGGTAATATCATCTGGCAAGCATTTATCCAAACCAACTTCTACTTCATCTTGTGTGTCTTCCAACATGAAACATTTTCTCTTTTTCTTCACATTTTTCAGCCTATCACTATCTGTAGATGCCACTACAATATCAGAGTCTAATTCTGCCTCTTTGGGTTCTTTATCGGCTTCATTTGATTTATCTGCTGTCTTCTCTCTTGAAGAATACTTGAGTTCAAGAACTGACACACTAGTTTGACTATCGACTGTAGTCCTTGTATCATCTTGATCATAAGACTGACTTTGTTTTGACTCAATGGTATATGTCTCCCCTTCACAAATAACTGCTTCTTCATCTCCTAATTCACCTTCTATGTTAAAGTTACCTGGAGTTTGTGTTTCATCTGTATCCACGGTAACCTCTGTGTCAGCTGGAATGACTTTAGTAGCTATGAATGTTTCACATGTCAAATCATGATTGGCTTTGCCTTTAACATTCTGACTTTTATCTCCAGTAAATATTGAAGCAATAGATCCATATTCTTTTTCTTCTAAAGTATCGGTATTAAAGTTTTGTATAGTTCGTTTTTGACCGTTACTGACTGCTTCAGTGTAGCCATGATTTTCGAGTTTTTCTTTACAATTCTCATAAACTTTCACAGGATTTTCACTAACACTATTAATATTTGCCTGAAGGTCAGTATATGATTCTGTTTCTAGACCATAACAAGATAGGGTTTCTTTAGATGTACCCACTTCTTTAGCATTAGCACAAACTACAATGGAAGGTTTTTCTTTTGGATCAAGTCCATTTACTTTCACAGGATTTTCATCACAATACTCAGTGTCAACTTGCAGATTTGCATCTAAATCTACTTCTTTCGACATACTTGCTGGTTGAATTCTTGTCTCTATCACTTTCTTTGCTGAATTACTTTTTAAGTGTGGTCCAATTAACACTTGTGGAGTATCTCCTACTCTACTCACAATTAAAGGGGTTTCTTTAACAACACCAACCTGTTGAATCACTGTCTCTTTCAATATCCTAGCTGATGTGCTTTTAAAATGTGGTACACTCAATACCTGTGGTGTATCTGAAAGGCTGCTTAGCTCAGGGGCAGAAGATGTAGATGCCACTTTGGGATCAATAGGATCCTTATTCTGACTCAGTAGTGCTTTAACATCTTCAGGCTGGTTCTCTGAAACATTAAGATAATATCACCAGTTTAATGTCAATAATTTTTGTTTTACTCAAGATTCAACAAATGCATATATATTAAACAGTAACCAATGCACCTTAACCCTTTACCACAAAATTCCGAGTTTTGACGACCCTGAGAAAGAAGCCTTTTGAAAACACTGTGGGAAAAGAAGTTGCTGGTAACCAGCATTTTCTTCTTTTTCCACAATATTTTCTACCCTATCAAAGACAAATTTAATCAATTAAGCCTCACTTAATCCTTTACCACACAATGACGCCTTTTAACACCCCTAAAAAAGAGGCCTTTTGAAAACATTGTGGGAAAAGGAGAAAATGCTGGTAACCAGCATTTTCTCCTTTTCCCACAAAGTTTTCTACCCTATCAAAGAAAAGTTGCGTCATTTGAGCCACTATGAAATTGTCATCTGCAAATGCTTTCAATTTGGATAGGTCTTAAATTTTGCCGTGTGGTAAAGGGTTAAAATATCATTTGCAAGTGTTTTTAATCTGGACAAGTCTAAATTTTTGTTGTGTTGTAAAGAGTTAAACTGCATACCTTAACAATCTTGCCAAAATATTTGCTTGACTGTAAATATACAAACAAATTTTAAGTGCACAGTAAATAATAAACAACAAAAAAATGGTAATGTGTGTAGAATATAAAGTCTACTGAAGTCAAATGACAGTTACCTAAGTCTGGTTGTTCGAAATCATTTTGGTCAGGGTTAATATCTAGATCATCAGTCCCACTGCTGTTGTCATGGAAACGATAATCCTCTGACAGATCATCACTATCTGGAATTTAAAGCAATATCATATTTCATTCTTTTGACTCTTGGAACGCTTTGGGCAACCTCAGAAACTTTTGCAGGAAAGAAATTTCATAGTGAACTTTAGACAATTTGTACAGAGAGGAAAAATTACCTTGATCATCTTTGCCAGGCAATTCCTTTACAGTAGTTCCTTCTTTGGTTGAATGTGGGCTCTTCTTTATTTCTTCAATTGAAAGTACATTTTTGGTTTTTCTGTCACATAATTTCTTTTGGATTTGATTGTTGTATTCATGTATACCAGAACATCTTGTTTCATTATCAAGGGACATCAACGTTGACTGTTCCTTCTCATTTATTACTACATTTTTTTCACAAGATTTTCTAATATCAATCTTTCCAGGGCTGATGAAATCTGACAAAACTGGTTCTCTGAATCTAACTACTTTTTTGTTAAATCTGTTCTTACTGCCATTCTCTTTCAAAAGATCAGTCACAGGCCCTCCATTATCTGTCATTTTCGTTAGTACTTCTTGTGTACTGGTCAGGAGATCATGTTCTTCAGCTTCATCAATTTCAGCAGCAATTATTTGTATTTCTGTTCCATCAATATCCTTGTTTATTTTTTCACAATTAATCACATCAGTACTCCTTAGTTTATCTCCCATCCCTGTTTCAAGATTTATTACATTCTTCTTCTGTGCAGTAGAATTTTCTATGTCGGCATATTCATTCATTTTAGATACTGACCTCTTTTTAGGCCCTGGTTTATCTGTGACTTTAACAACTCTACCTTTGTTACTCCTCACTTTATATTTATTGCTTCTGCATCTTTTTCCCTTAAGTTGTTTTTTCGGTGTTTTCTGGCTGGATCTAAACTCATATGGGTCACTACATCTATGACCTTCTTTCATGGGTGAATAAACCATCTTTAGTAGTCTTTCTGGTTTGTCTTTGTCATCTTTCAACTGTCGACTGACACAGTTATTTTTGCTTGTTCTTTCATTGATAGAGACACCATCTATACAGTCATTAATATTCTCTTCACAGTCATTTATAAAACTTTTACCTTTTTCCCTATCACTGATGTTAGACTCTAGCTGATCCAGCTTATTTTCACAATTACCAGTCTTTCTTTTTGTGCTGCTGGTCAAACCTTTTTTGGTTTCAGGTTTGGAAGTATTTTCAGTGGTTAATAAATTGCTTATTTTATCTTCAGTATGGTTGGAACTGATGGTATAATCTTTTACCACAGTATCTCTATTAGATTTTATATCCCTGTTAGCATCCACTTGTTTGGATTTAAATATTCTTTTCCTCTGGACAGGTTTACCTTTCTGGTTTTCTTTTTCATCTTTTCCACATCTGGTTATATCTTGATTTTTCTGATTCACAATGTTGACTTCATTTGTAGCATCAATTTCATTTTTGGTCATGTCAGCTTGATAATTCTGTTCAACTGTTTCTCCTTGGATATTTTCTTTCATATTTAGCTCTCCAAAACCAAACAGTGAGTCTTTATGGTTTTCATTCACTATACCAGCAAAGGCCGTCATCCTTTGATCAATCACTTCAGTTTCATTCTGACCCTTAGATACCTTTTTCATTGTTCTTTTTGATGATTTTAAGCTTGTTTCAACTGAATAACTTGCTTTTTCGTGCAATATTTCACTAGTTTCACATTTACCATGTGGTAAATTTTTCAACCAGTCAGACACCTTTGATTTACTGTCCTTCCCCATTACATTTTTCTTGCTGTAAGTTTTGATATTTTCTGGTCTAGAATCACAAATATCAGTATTATCATTAAAATCTTGTGTTAGCACCATAATGTCACCTTTAGTTTTGTCTTTATCATCACTATCTACTATGGCTTTAGCTGATCTTAAAGACCTAGCATTGATTACACAATCATTATGCACTTTACCTTGTTCTTGTTTCAACTGTTTTACATTAACAGGTGTTCTGAAGAGAGAAATGATATCCTCACTTGAATCCTGTGAACTGATAGACATACCAGACTGTCTTATATCTTCATCTATCACCTTAGTGTTTAATTCTTTTTGCTTTTCACCTTCATTGTTTTCTGTATTTGTTCTCACTGCAGTATCCATATAATGATTTCTGGTTATCTTTTGAGAGACTTTGTTGTCATTTAACTTCTGCGAATCTTCCGAGCCCCTTGCTCTAGTTTTTTTGTCATTTTCTCTCACAGCTTGATTCTCAAATGCCCCATGTGATCCAGTTTCTATCATCTCAAGTAACTCTTGAACATTTGCATCTTGCACACTCTTTACTTCTTCAGCCCTTGAAGATCCTCTATTTGAATCATCTCCAAAATTTATGTCATGTAAGCTATCATATACATTAAGTTCTGGAAGACTTTCCAAACCTATTCCTTCACTATGAGCTGCTGTGCCTTCTGGTCTAATGTCCATCTGTAGTCTTCTAGTTTCTTTTGATACCCTTGATGAGAACCAAATCAGATACATGTACAAAAACCTTAAACTTCCAAACCTTCTACCAAACAATTCCTTGTACCTACAAACCTGGGGTAAAAAGCTTATCAAAAACATTATGAGCAAAGGAGAAGACACAGGCAACCAGCATTTTCCTGTGATGTTTTTCACTGTTTCAGACAAATCCAATCATTTGAGACAAATAGTTTTAGTACATGTACGTGTCAAAAATACTGTTGTCTGGTACCGAGTAAATAACTGAATAGAAACTTTTGCACTTGGCAAAAGTCACTGAAAAGGTAGAAAGCATTCATAATTTTTTCAAGGTCGTTAAAACACAGGATTGTTTGATAGAGGTTTAACTGTTTAGCAGTCAATAAACTTTTTGGCTTGCCTATATTGAAGGTATTGGCAGACAATAAACAATTTGCGGCTAAAATGATTGAATTTGTCTATGAAAGGGTAGAAAACATTGAAGGAAATGGGAAAATGCTGGTTAAAATGTTTTTAAAATCTCCTCTTTCACATTGTCCTTAACTCTTTACCAAACAACAAAATTTTAGACTGGTCCAAATTGAAACCATTTGCAGACAACAAAATAAACGTAACTCAAAAATTGAAATTTGTTTCCAACAGGGTAGAAAACATTGTGGGAAAAGGAGAAAATGCTGGTTACCAGCATTTTCTCCTTTTCCCACAATGTTTTCAAAAGGCTTCCATCTCAGGGTCTTAAAAACCAGGGATTGTTTGGTAAAGGGTTAAACTCAGAACAATGTGGCAAAGGGTCAACCTCCTGATGACTTCACTGCAGGGTATTGTTTTGACAATGGTTATGTGAGGAAGCAGCCAGTGGCTAAGGAAGAATGAAGTGCAAAAAACTGGTAAATGAATTTCCAAAAAAAAAAAAAACATGGACAGCTGCACTGGTGAAAACAGCATTAAAAAACCATACAAAGAAAAAAAGCGTCAGACAAATGATTTAGAAAGACATTCTTAAGACATGCTTAAGTGTCTTGAAGGATAAAATACTTGTTTTGAATAAAAACGAACAAAAAAAAAAAAGGAAGCAGGAATCTTTGCAAATCTTTAGGAGAAATTTGTATACCTTCTTTTGTTTGATTTTGTATGACCACTCTGTCTTGTGTTGCTCTGTCTCCCAGTACCTGCTTTGGCTTTTATGCATTCTGGTGTAGATGGTTGTATGCTAACTGCAGCACCTCTTGGTGGAGAAACTGAATGAAAAAAAAAACATATGTCAAAAGTAATTTAGGTCTGGACTCTTTATACTGGGGCCTTTTCAGATTTTTTTGCAGCAAATTAAAACTTTTTTGAAATGCACTAATAATTTTCTCCATGAAACGTACGGTAACTGAATGTTTACTTTCTGGAAAAAAGGTGCAAATTTAGTGTTGAAATCACAGGTTGGTCACTTGGCAATCGGTAACTCCCATCTATTTTTATGGTATCCAATGTGACTATCATCATACTTATTTGAATACCATTACACATAATCTAAACATGCTTTTGATCGCATGACATTCCCACAAACCTTATCAAAATTTGGCACAAACTCTAAAAATCCCGTAACCATTTAGTTTAAACATATTTATTTTACATCAATTGAGAAACAAGTTTATACAACTTACACTAATCTCTCTTGATTCTGCTTCCTGGGAACTACACCAGTACTCGCGCCAAATGTGTGGGCCAATGAAGAATCCCAAAGTGGACACCCGCTCCCGGGTATCAAACTCAGGACCTTATGGTTACGAGGCCGACGCTCTACCTCACAACCACGGACACCGTAACCATTTACCACACGGCAAAATTTTGAACTCATATATATTGGAGGAATTTACAGAAAACAATTCGAATCGTTTTTCAAATCATAGCAGTTTTTCTTTAATAGGTAAAAAAACATTGTGGGAAAAGGAGAAAATGCTGGTTACCAGCATTTTCTCCTTTTCCACAATGTTTTTAAAAGGCTTCTTTCTCAGGGTTGTTAAAACTTTTCATTGTGTGGTAAAGGGTTAAGGGGCTTTGTAGTCCAAGAAGGAAAACCATTGAAAAATATTTTTTTCTTCACTTGTTTTTTCTTCACTGTTGGTTTGAGTTATTGCTGCACTAATTCAGTGATTTGATCATTTTGAAGTATGGTGTGACTAGAAATATCTGGATAACCCCCTTTAAACCACAGGCTAACTTTACTATGTGTAGTAAGTCAAAAGAACAGAACAGAATCAGGCTGATTCACCTTTTTAATCCTTTACTGAATGACAAAATTTTGGACTTGTCCAAATTGAGAGCATTTGCAGGTGACACAGTAGATGTTGCTCAAAAGGGAAAAGTTGTCCGAAAAAAGGTAAAAAGCATTGTGGGAAATGGAGAAAATGCTGGTTACCAGCATTTTCTCCTTTTTCCACTATGTTTTCAAAAGTCTTCTTCAGGGTCGTTCAAACTCTGGATTGTGTGGTAAAGGATTAATAATATGCATCTGCAACAGGCCTGTGGAATTTCTTATGCTTACTTTGTTAATATCCCTAGCCCAGGGGCTAAGGCTTGTGCCTACAGAACAGGATGTCAAAGGTTCAAGTCCTATGGAACGTGAATGTCCTTCTGATGTAGCCTGTTGTTGAGCCATGAGCTAATTAATTAATGGTTAGTTGGTTACACAGTGCCTTCCTGCTTTGTAAACTGGCATACAAAATTAGGATGTGAAAGTAATGTACTACAAAAGGATGTCTCATAATTATGTCAGATATTGGCTAGTCCTTCAAAAGGGTTACAAAATGACTATAATAAACATTTTATTTTACTGGTCTGTTTTGTTTGAAAAGTCCCTTGGGTGTGCAGATATTCAAAATAGCTTAGTTTACTTACAGAGAGTGCCTGTGTCAGCTTGATAAGCCTCGATCAAATTGTGAACATTCAACACCATCTCTCCCAGCTGTTCTCTCTCCATAAGACCTCTGAAATAAATGCTTCAATTAAAATGCCTGAAAAATGCAATTTCTCCTTTTGTCATGTTTCTAAATGTGTTAAAGTTCAAAACCTTACTGCTTATTTTATTGTATCCCTATCATGCTACAGAAGATAATGCTTTTGGCCCCTCCAAAAACTTTTCCAAGGTAATCCCTGATAATGAGTGTCACATACCTTTTGGTCAGAGGTTTCTTACATAAAGGACATGGGACTTGTTTTTTTCTTTCCAAAAACTCCATAATGCAGAATCTGAAAAAGACAAACAAAATAAAAACCATGTCCAGATAATATAATAGGGGTATCTGTATCCTTAAAGCACAATTTCTTCACTTAACTCTTCATAACAGAATTTTAGACTAGTGAAAATTTTATCATTTGCAGACAACAAAATAAAGATAACTTGAAAGTTGAAATTCCTTTTGGGAAGAGAAGAAAACATTGTAGGAAAAGGAGAAAGTGCTGGTTACAAGCATTTTCTCCTTTTCCCATGTTTTCAAACAGCATTTTATTCAAGATCCTTAAAACTTAGGATTGTGTGGCAGAGGGTTAAAGCGACAATTTTGAATTGGCTCAACAGCATGGTTGGTGACTTGAGTCTACCAACTGAGCTATGGGGAAAAATGATATTTTACTGTGCTAATAATGTAGTTATCCCTTGTTATGCAATAACAGCTATGTTGTTTAACTCATTACCAAACAACAAAATTTTAGGTCTGTCCAATTTGAAAGCATTTCCAGACGACAAAATAAAAGTGACTGAAAATTTGAAATTTGTTTTGTGAAGAGTAGAAAACAATGTGGGAAAAGGAGAAAATGCTGGTTACCAGCATTTTCTCCTTTTCCCACAATGTTTTCCAAAGGCTTCTTTCTCAGGGTCGTCAAAAGTAGGGATTGTGTGGTAATGGGTTAAATAACAAAATAGGAAATTATACATAGTGAAATGCCCTATCATCTCCTTTTCTCACTAAGCTTTCCACCCTTTATGAGAGAAGGCCAATTCTCTGCACCACATTTGTCATCTGCAAATGCTTTCAACGTGGAGCAGTCTAAAATTTGATAGTTTGGTAAAGGTTTAACAAAGCACAAAGGAGATAACCCTTCACCGCACAACCCCGAATTATAAGACTGATACAGAAGGCTTTTAAAAACATTGTGAGAAAAGGAGAAAATGCTGTTAACCAGCATTTTCTCCTTTTTTAACAATATTTTCTATCTATTCAAGGACATCTACCTATTCAAGCAAATACCGCTACTATCATTTGAAAAAAAAACATTTAAATTGTTGTCTGTAAATTCCTTTAAAATGTGCCAGTCCTAAATTTTGTCATGTGGTAAAGGGTAAACTCTCTGCACCTTCTATACCCAGTATGTCTCTTTAACTTATTCCTACTGATAGATCCAACATTAACAATGAAGCATAAAACAAATAATGATATTTTTAATACACCGTGATTCACAAATTCTGACATGATTTTCAATGTAAATAGTATGATCAACAACTTTTAACATGATTGCACATGCTCTAGACAAAGTTATTTGAGTGGCCTTTAAGTTTTCTTTGATAGAACCTAAAAAAATCCATGTTGAGGGTTTCCCGACTCTACCTAGAAAATGCTGCCGACTCTAAACTTTCTACCCTACAATTGGAAAAAAAAAAATGTGTAGCGTGTGATTTCGTACATGGTCCATGTAAAAAGTTTCTGAAAAAAAAAAAAAAATCCCTACCTACAGCATCTCTGACCGAAACGCTAAACACGGATTTTTTTTGTTAGGCCTAGTAAAAAAATGACGCCCAATTTTTTTTAAATGGTCTACTTCCAAATGTTTTTGGTTACGTCATATGTTTAGTGTCACTGTGTGATGTCTTTTTGAACAATAATGACGTCAAGTCACATGACTTCTGTGCTCAACAGATTGGGTTTCACTAAATCTTTCAACAAGTCTGTACAGCTTCCTACTGGAAAGTTTTCTAATTTTTAAATCATTTGGGTATTGGGTTATCGTAGTTCTAAGTGTTCTGGCAGCAGAATAAATTTCAAAATGGTGCTTCAGCAGCCACCTAGGAAGTGCCATCACAGGAAAAAAAAAGCATGTTTTCATGATATCTCAATGTCGTCATGGTGTCAAGGTCAGTTCTATAATTTATACATGTAGTAAAATAAAACTTACATCTATGCTCTTTTCAGCAGTATAAGACTTGTTTAGATTTTAAGTATGAAAGAAATTCAAAGTATAACCATGTCAAATTTGTATCACCCTCACCTTTACATAGAATTGTGGCTAACATTAATGATGTTAAGCTTTCACATGACAACAACAATTTTATAAACCTGAAATGAAAAAATTTGCAGAGGACTAATTAAACTTGGATCAAATGACAGGTTTGGTTAATGAAGAGGTGATTGACTGATTGCTGACATTTTTTCCTTTTTCCAGTTCTCAAAAGCCCTCTTCCTCTGAATAGTACACCTTCTTCCTCAAATAAGCACAAGTTTGTTGGTTGTATGGTGTGTTATGCAGGTTTCAATATTATTCCAGTCATATGGTTACAGCTCACATATGACCTGGGTTCCACAAGGCTGGGGATCTTAAGTTCCTTGTCCAAGGACACTAACAAAATATAAAGAGCCTTGGATGAGGATAGACACCACTGGATCATATATCTATTTTTTCCATTTCGTTTTTTATTACCTGCAAAACTGGTGTCCACAAGCTGTTGAGACTGGATTTTTCATCATTTCCAGACTGAAAAAAAAAAGTTAAAAAAAACCCTCTAAAATAAGCCATAAATTTATTTGAAAAAAATCTTACTTGATTAACCGTTTCCGAAACGACAACTTTCAGACTCTTCTAAATTCAAGACATCTGCAGAAGACAACTTTGAACTTTGTACAAATTAGCTTAAGTTTTCATATAAGCAGTGTTTCTACTTTGCAGCTAGCACATAAATTTTGGGGATCATTTATGTTTCCCTGTTTGGAATTTTGGGGGTTGTTCAGAAGTTTTAAGAATCATGGTCCAAACCTTTGAATTTTTTCTTTTCTCATGTTGTTCCCCTTTGTAAATGTCACATAATGCTAAAAGTTTTACATGACAGTGTGGTATTAACCCTTTAGCACACAATCCCTAGTTTTAACGGCCTCGAGGAACAAGGTGTTTGAAAACATTGTGTGAAAAGGAGAAAATGTTGGTAACCAGCATCTTCTCCTTTTCACACAATGTTTTCTGCCCTTTCAGTGGTAAGTCCCTCAGTTTTAGCTACATCGAATATGTTGATTGCAAATGCACTGGATCTGGACAAGTCAAAATATTGGTTGTTTCGTAGAGTTAAAGATAAAATTTAAAAACAATGATTCGTAGAAACTGTATTGTCTGACATCCCGATTACTTAAGCAAGTCGGTGACCACGACAGAGCGAGGGTCTACAACCAAGACAAGAAAATTAAAGCACAGATCTTATAGATCTACGGTAATATAGGCGAGACGACAGTGATGGCACACAATAAATGTTATGTTTTAAAACGAAACAGTGTGAGTCAGAAACAAATTGGTATGAAATGTTTGTGACTATTGTAGTGCTTTCGGTGTTTTGTTTACAAACAAGATTTTCGCAAATGTAATATGCCTGAAATAACATGACTTGTATTTGAAAGGCTAGAAAAATTGTAAGGGGGGGGGGGGAATGCTGGTTACCTGCATTTTCCCCTTATCCCACAATGTTTGCAAATGCCTTTTTTCTCTCAGGATAATTAAAACCAGGGATAGTGTAATAAAAGGTTAATCTTAAATGGTAAACCTGGCTTTAGCTGGTTTTACTGACACTAGGGCTTTAAGCGAAATAATATACCACAACTACATGTATCTTTGAAATTGCAATGCATCTGTCAGCTTTCAATATTGAGACAATCATTTTCAGTTATTCATCTCATAAGGGTTAAACAGTTCAAATGCAAGGGAACAAGGAAAGAGCTTTGGGAGAAAATGAAATAAGGCTTAGGAAAAAAGTGTGAGGTTATAGGGCGAACGTCCCCGGGACCGAATTCATCTACTCTTGTCTACATTTACTCTGCATTTCTCATTGATCCTCCGATCAAACAGTAGTTGACTATGATCTTACCAAATGGAGCATTCCAGGTTTTTCTGCATTTGGGCAAGCACGCCCTGTATTTTCCGATAAGCCATTTTTCTGCAACAGCAGACGATTTTTACCCCGAGAGACCGGAAATATTATAAGTAATCGAAACCACGCAAAATCAATGGATCAACAATCAGTGTGCCTCACAATTATGACTTTCGGCCGTCATTCTTAGGCTTATCATTGTGTTATGAAACGTCGTTTTCCTATTTTTGCGCCTTGAATTTCGCGCTTTCCTCCTTTGTAGAGAGTCAATGATTTTGGTATAACTGAACAGTTTCTTTTTTTTTTTCATAAAAGTAAAGTTAAATAACAGCATGTTGAATTCACTGAATTATTCAGTGAAAGTAATACTGACATAATTTTTGATGTATGAATTCCTTCTGCGCGATGCACACGTATTTATACCACTCTAAATTAAGAAAATAAATAAATAAATACTTTTCTGCTTATACAACTATTCACTGCTATCAAATTTGTTTAATCTGCGGCGCAACATTTCGCTGAACTAGGTTGATGAAGTGTCGTGTAATTTCGCGTGTATTGCAGGGAGGTTTGCCTTACAACTTTATCCGCAGGGCCTTATCTAAGACTGAAAAAATGGCCGAACCAGATGTAACAAATAAAAAGCCTGCCTTTGGAAACAGATTTCTTACAGATCCGAAAAATGTTTTTGAACATAACGCATGGTAACTAAAGTATTCGTACTCGGATAATATCGTAACCTTAATGTCATATCAGTGCTTATTTCTCCATAGGACTTGGCAATTCATAACTATACCCATTAAGGCCTTAAGTATTGCGACAAAAGGAGAAATTGTTAGTTACATGCAATGTACACGTTTGCCACAATATTTTATGTTCAGTATTGTCTTCAATAATTGATTACACATTCATCATTTCTTGTATCATCGCCACTGACTTTCTATGAAGGGAACACCCCCAGAAGGCTGTTTGAAGGGGGATAGTTGCAAGGTATAAGATGAAACCTGTACAAAGTTACACCTAGCTGTTTAACTTGCTGGGTGTATAGCACCGCACACAGGACCTATGTTTATGTTTCAAACTGAAGACTAATAATTTGAAGTTCTATTGATGGCCAGCTATGGCTATTGTCTGCACTTTTAACTGTGTTACAATCATACCAACTTGAAAGAATATCAGCAAATGGGGGGAAAATGATTCTTCACATCCTTTGCTGTTGAGAACAGTTTTGATTGAACCAGACTTCAAAATTCTTGCAGTCTGATCTCAGATTGACAGAGTTCCATAACATATAAGGTATTCTTGCTTGAAATTGCCCTTATCTAGGTTTTTTCTAGTCCATTTGAATTTTAAATACTGGTTAAATAATGCATGGAGGAATAATGTGAAGGGTAAACATGAATGAACCCTGTAGCATGCAGTGCCATCTTTATTAAACCCTGAGGAAGGAGGGTTTTGTGAAACTAATGGAACACCAACATATTTTCCTTTTCCCACAACATTTTTGTCCCTGTCAGAGACAAATACCATCATTTTAAGCACATCTAATTTGTGGTCTGCAAATTTATCTGAATTTTGTTGTCTGGTAAAGAGATATGGTGTAATACATAAACACATCTGAACATATTGTGATAGATAGCGGATACATGTATTTGTTTTTTTTTTTTTCAGTGAAAGATTGAAATTTATTTCATCAGATGAACATCATCGGTAATATTTTCACTTGTGGCACTCAGCCACAAGTGAAAATATGACCGATGATCTTCACTTGATGAAATAAATTTAGATCTTTAACTGAAAAAAACCCCCACAAATATTCGGTTTATTTCATACTTCTAACCCCTTTTTTGGAGGGGACGTACATAAAAATCCAGTACAGTTGTTTTTGGTAATTCCCTGTGGTGTACCACTTCCACATAAAAACGCATTACAATATTACATAAAGCGCGAGAAATATAGGGTAAATTATGTCATATTTCTATCTGGTTGAATGGCATGCGCTATCTACCTATGTAACTGGTGTATGGAAAGTTCTACTGTTTCCACCTTCAATTGAAGAGTTAGGAAATAAAATTGGTATTTTTAACTGGTTACAAGTCGTAACCATGAAATATCGAACAATATTCCACCGATATTTATCGATAAACTACCGAAAAGCATGAAATAAAGGGAGATATTTCTCCCTCTTGACACAATGTGTTCATATATGTGGTCTGCTGAAAGATTGAAATAATGGTTTGCAGGTGGTACTGAATAAAAATTAACCCTTGAAGCACCTTTCACATCTACATTTGACTTTGCAGCCAATGTAGATCAAGATCAGACTGCACAAACCATACTGATGATACATTCTGACATTGTCAGCCTTGTTCAGACATTCTGGACAAGAGTAACTTTGAAATTGCAATTATTTGGGTCTGAACTCTTTACCAAACCACAAAATTTTAGACACAACCATATTGAAAGCATGTGCAGACAACAAAATAAGTGTAGTTTTTATGATGATTGCAGTCTTTGATAGGATAGAAAACATCCTGGGAAAAGGAGAAAATGCTGGTTGTCCCAGCATTTTCTCCTTCTCCCACAATTTTTTTTTAAAAGGCTCCTTTCTTCATGTGGTTAAAACTCAGTATTATGTGGTAAAGGGTTATGAATTTCTGATGGGTTTTATTTTGCAACCTACAGGTTAAGTCTCAATTGTATTTGAAACAGGGATAATGTTGTATGGGACGAAGAGCAAGAAAGAGAAGCCCTTAGAAAAACGCAAGAGCAGCTATCTAACCAAGCATCAGAGCAAGACAAAGGTATATTAACACTTTACCACACAATCCCAAGTTTTAATGACCCTGATGGAGAGGGACTTTTGAAAACATTGTGGGAAAAGGAGAAAATGCTGGTAACCAGCATTTTCTCCTTTTCCCACAGTGTTTTCTACCCTATCAAATAAAGAAAATACCATTTTAGCTACATGTAATTGTTCTGCAATTTGGACAAGTCATCATTTTTGTCATGTGGTAAAGAGTTAACTCTTGACCAAAAAAATAAAGACCTCTACTCCAGCTAAAAGTAACAATGGGGGTGTTAAAATGCATTTGAATTTAAATCATACCAGTACCTTTTAAAAGTATGGAAAATATTGTGAAGATAACAATCTGTTGGTGTACGGTTGGTCCAAGTGTAAGTGGCTGGCAGAAAAATTTATTCTAAGCCAGGTAAAAAGTAAACCAAAGATAGAGTGACCTGGCAACTTTTTACCTAGTTTAAAACTTCTTTTTCCTGCAGGTGACTAACACTTGGACCAACCATGCAATAACAGCTTGTCATTGTCACAATAATTTCTTTACTTTTAAATGGTACATGTATGGTATAAATTTAATTTCATCATAACACCCGCAATGTTTACTTTTGGCCGCTTTTGTGCCTTTAACTTTTTACCAAACAATGAAATTTTAGACTTGTCCAAATTGAAAGCATTTGCAAATGACATTATAAAATTAATGTGACCCAAAAATTGATTTTTTTTTTTGTGGAAGGGTAGAAATATTGGTGGGAAAAGGAGAAAATGCTGGTTATGTTTTTCCACAGTTTCTCTCAAAAGCCCTTTAAATCAGGCTTACCAGAATTTGGGACTGTGTGGTAAAGGGTTAAAAAACCCTTTATTGTTGGCAAATTGTAACATGCTGTAAAATCTCTTTCCAGAAAACAAAAGTTTAGATCTGGCTAACTTGCAGGCTTTTGCAGAAGACCTATTGACTGTTGGTCAGATGATATGATTCTTCTTTGAAAGGGCAGATAATGTTGTGGTAAAAAGGAGAAAATGCTGGTTACCAGCATTTTATCATTTTCCCACAACATTTGAAAAAACCTCATATTTCATGACTGTTAAAAGTTGGGATTGTTAGATAAAGAATGAGTTAACCTGCATAAGGTGGATGTTGAACCCACAACCTAAAGTTCAGGTGGCGAGTACTCTACCATATTACAACAGAAGTCAGCACTGTAGGACGGCAATTCATAGCTCTGTAATGGCTACATAAGGCATTTTTATAGCTCTCTGGTTCTGGTCTGCAAAACCCTTCATTCTTAACCACACAACAACATTTTAGACCTATCCATTCAGAAAGCATTGGCAGATGACAATTCAGTGTGCCTAAAATGATGATTTTTGTCCTTGAAAGCACAAGAAAACTTTGGGTAAAAAAGGAGAAAATGCTAGATGTAACCAGCACACTATCCTTTTCTAACAATTTGACTTTCAAAAGCCTTTGACTAAGATTGTTGATCATCTGATAAAGGATCAAAATTAATTTACCTGTAGTATGCTTAGGTACATTTTGTTGCTTTTGTTTGTTTGGTGTTTAAGGCTGTTTTCATTGGTAAGTTTTTTTTTTTATTGTGGCCACCAGTGCACCTGTCCATGTTCTCCTGGAGTGTCTTTGACCAGTACATTGCACAAAACTCTTTACATGTCACTGGCTGCCTTCCGAAGTTGGTGTAAACAATTTTTAGCGGTGAAAGGGAATGAGTCCTCCAAAAGAATGTTGATGAGTTTGAAATTGAACCGGCAGCCTAAGCCATGTACATTACAAACTGGGCTACTTGGCTTGGCTATTTTGTTGTACTTTACAAAGCACATTACTGATGTCATTTTCAGAAAAATATCTCAGGGATGCGAGTTACTCATGGGACCAGTTCTATCAAGTCCATGAACACAAATTCTTCAAAGACAGACAGTGGCTGTTCACAGAATTTCCTGAACTTGCTCCAGAGTTCTACCTCAATGAAGAAGAGCTTTCAAAACTAAACAGCCTTGACCTTGCCACAAATCATGGTGTCACAAAAGGATCAGACTTGATAAAAGTTGAAGGGAAAGAATTAGATGAGGAAATAAAACTGAGTAGTGAAACTGAATGTGGGAAAATCAAAGAACAACCTGAGGAGAAAGATTTTATAGAAATACGAAAAAGTGATGACAGTGAGAGTGATATTACACAAAAAGTAGATAAAGACAAAGTGAAAAATGAAAGGACTGCATGTGATGACCAGTTTAAAAATGATGGCAGAAGCTGCTACTCTCAGACTAATGAGAATGTTAATTTGTCTGGTTGGCATAGTGATCAAGTTCAAAATAGATTTCCTGGAGAATCTAAAAAATACAGAATATTTGAGGTAAGTGGGAGCAAGTATGTGGCTGATATTAATTTACCCTTGATAGATACATGTATATGAAAACATGGTGGGAAAAAGAGAAATTGCTTCCTTTGTCACAATAGTATGACAAGCTTTAACTCTTTACCAAATGACAAAATTTTAGACTGGTCTAAATTGAAAGCACATGCAGATGACAAAATAAACGTAACTCAAAAATTGAAATTTGTTTCCAGCATTTTCTCCTTTTCCCACAATGTTTTCAAAAGGCTTCTATCTCAGGGTCGTAGAAAAACCAGGGATTGTTTGGGAAAGGGTTAATTTTGTTACCTTTTTCCACAGTGTTTCCTGCAAGTCAGTTAATTGATTTGCTGATGTTAAGTTGTTAAATGAATGATATGTGAATTTAAAGGCTGTAGGAAAGACACAGTCATTGAATTTTCAAAGCTACTTTTGCCAGATTGTCTTGCAGAATATTCATTGGTACATAGATATGTGGACTCTATGCATAAAAGCAATAAACTCATTTAAATCTTTACCAAATGACAAAACTTTGGACTAGTCCAAATTGTAGCATTTGCAGACAACAAAATAAATGTGAATAAAAAATTGAAATTCAATTTATGAAGGGTAGAAAAAATTGTGGGAAAAGGAGAAAATGCTGGTTACCAATTTTAACCTCCACAAATTTGAAAGCATTAGCAGAAGATATATATTACTCAAAACATGAAGTTTTTCTTGCATAGAATAGAACATAGTGGGAAAAGGAGAAAATGCTGGTTACCAGCATTATCTTTTTTTCCCACATTTGTTAACGCTTTATTTCCTCAGGGTCTTTAAATGTCGGGATTGTGTGGTAAAGGGTTAACAAAAAATCAATATAATGGCGAGAGGAAAGAAAAAAGTAATCCATGTTTAAACATTTTATATTTAGGTTGGTTGTGGAGCAGGTAACACAGTGTTTCCAATTCTTCAAACCAACAAGTAAGTCGATATTCACAGATCCTAGGTTTTTTTCCTTTGTTTTTATTTGTTTGCTTGTTTTTTCTTTCTTTCTTTCTTTCTTTCTTTCTTTCATGCCTCTCTCCCTCTCTCTTTTCCTCCTTCCTTGCTTGCAAAATGTCTTCTTTTGTTTCCTTGCCTGTCTTTCTGGGTTTTCCTTCTCTCTCTGTGTCTCTCTCTGTCTCTGTCTCTCTCTCATTTCAGAGTATATTAATGACTAGGAGTGTGCATTTATTCTGACAAGATAAAATGGAAAATATTGTGGAAAAAGGAGTTTCTGCTTGTCAGAGGCAATTTCTATTTTCCCACACTTTTTTCATTACAAAGATATGTAATTGTTTTACTTTACCTGCCCAGCCGGGTAGCTCAGTGGATTGCTTATCTGACTCGTGACCAAGTAGTTGTGGGCTCAATACCCCATTGAGACAAACTTTCTTTTCAGTGATTTTTTATCTCTCCCCTCTGATGCATGTGAGAAAATTAATCAGTGACTTGGAAAAATATTTGTGTTAGTGTTGGTGTGAGAAAGCCAGGAATCATCCCGTAACACACATGCATACATGTAGATGCACTGATGCCATGATATGACCTAAACTGTTAAAACTGCGTTAAACTCTAATAAAAAAAAACAAAACAAAACAAAACACTTCCATTACCACTTATAACCAAAAAATCTTTTAGTTTAGTTAAATCATATTCATTTTACATAGACTGAGAAACAAATTCTTGCAACATATACAAATCTCTCTAAATTCTGCTTCCTGCGAACTACACCAGTACTCGCACCAAATATGTTGGCCAATGAATATTCACAAAATTAACACCCACTACTGGGTATCAAACTCTGGACCTTATGTAGAGGCCGACAATTTACCACGCAACCACAGACACGGCCAAAAAAACTTCCGACAAAAGCCTAATCTTATGACCAAAATACCTGTTGACAGAAGCCAAAGAAATAATTCAACAAAACAAAGTTTACCTTTTTACTTTATTTCAGTGACCCAGATTTAATGGTATACTGCTGTGATTTTTCTTCTGTTGCTGTGGATATTGTCAAGGTAATAGTTCCAATTAACTCTTTACCAAACAACAAAATTTTAGACCAGTCAAAATTGAAAGCCATAGCAGCAACATAATAAAAGTGACTGAAAAATTGAAATTGGTTTTTGGAAGGGTAGAAAACATTGTGGGAAAAGGAGAAAATGCTGGTTACCAGCATTTTGTCCTTTTCCCACAATGTTTTCAAAAGGCTTTTACTTCAAGGTCGTTAAAACTCGTGATTGTGTGGTAAATTAAACACATTTGCAGACAGCACAATAAATGTAGCCCAAGCGATCATTTCTGTCTTTGATTTGGTAGAATACATTGTGGGAAAAGGAGAAAATGCTGGTAACCAGCATTTTCTCCATTTCCCACAATGTTTTTAAAAGCCTTCTTCTTCAGGGTTGTTAAAAATTGGGGTCGTGTGGTAAAGGCTTAATTATATATGGACCAAACTTTTAGCTCTTGGTAAATTTCTGCATGTCAGTGGACCATTCTACCTCATAACTCAGCTCGGTTGGAGACAGAATGTATCAGTATTATATGACAACTTGCTAGCTATATCATGAAGATGCAGTCAGCAACCTTTTCCCAGATCACCAAGAAATTGCTCATTACTTGCAGTTGCTCTTTTTATTGCTTTCATAAGCTTTCTGCCCAGCTGTTGCCACTAAGCCAAATCTCAGAAAAACCTGATGTGCGGTCTAGAGGCCACATTTTTAGCCAGATACTGGTGGAACTTGATCAGAGTGTTTGCCTTGATATCTCAGATCAGTTTGAAATTGGGATATGTCTGGTCAAAAAGTTTGTCACTGGGCCATATCTTTGAGAAACATTGTGTGCTGTCCACAGGCTACATTATCGGCCTGATACTCTTGAAGCTTGTTCAGAATGTTTGTTTGATTTCTTGGACAAGTTTGAAATTGGGTCATGTCTGGTCAAAATGTAGCTCACTTAATCTCATTTGTTTTACATCATCACAATCAGGATCTCTTCAGCTTTATCAACCCTAGATAACTTTCCTCAGGTGAGCGCTTTAGGGCCAACGGCCTTCTTGTTATATTTTAGGAGAATAAAGATTTTGACAGTGAGAGATGCCATGCCTTTGTCTGTGATGTGTCCGACCCTGAGACTGCACTACCAATGCCAGAATCTAGTCTAGATGTCATAGTGATGATATTTGTGTTTTCAGCTATACCTCCTGAAAGGTATGTAATGATTCAAGTATTTTTTTCATACTCCCAACAGGACACTCCAATCAGCAAAGTTTATCTGTTACCAAACAACCTGGAGTTTTAACGATCTTGAAGAAGGCACTTGAAAACATAGTGGGAAAGGGAGAAAATGCTGTTGATGAGCATTTTATCCTTTTTTCGTAATTCTTTCTATCCTTTCAAAGGCAAATCATATTCAGTCTGTCATCTGCAAATGATTTCATTTTGGCAGAGTCTAAGATTTTCTCATCTGGTAAAGGATTAAGGGCAAAGGGTACACTGGATATATATCTCTGTCTGTTCATCAGTCTGTCAGCCAAAAGACAAAAAGGTTTTATAGTATTTGTTGTACGGTAAGGTGGCAGGGGACTTGGAAACTTGTTCAAGGCTGTGGTGAATCATGTTGCCCCGAGCAGATGGCAGGGACTTGGAAACTTGTTCAAGGCTGTGGTGAATCATGTTGCCCTGAGCTGAACATGATTCGCCACAGCCGTGGACAAGTTTCCAAGTCCCCTGCCACCTGACCATACAACGAATTTATTGTACTATAAAGCTTTACCATTCCAACGTGTATTAAGCGAAATTTCCCTGTTATATGGTGTCACGAATTAAGTAGGCTGACGAAATAGAACTTCCTTTTGAGTACCCCAATTCAATCAAAGCTGACGTCACTGGAAACTGATGTCACTGAAACCTTGGTAAAACATGCAGTTTGGTGCATAATCTCGATGATGTCACTGCGATAGACATTCGACACATTTTTATCTAGACATGAATTTAAACAACTTCAAGGTAAGTATCTATGAATTTCAATAACTTGCTGGCAAAGGTAAACAACCATTAGTAGCCACAAATGACCATAAGGTTATCCTTTTAACGTTATGCACGATGTATGAGTTTCGACACATCACAATTTGCCTTCCTGACGAAGAGATGGCTCGTTTTAATCCCACCGTACATTTGTTTTAGAATGAAATCAGTCAATGATACTTGTAACTACATTCATCTATTTCCAAAAGTAATCCATTCTTTCCATTCTAATGACAACCATCAGAAGAAACTAGTAATAATATAGTACAGGCTACTCAGTATATTTGTCTTGTGGCTGGCTCATATCGATCGATCAATGCTGCCATTTTGGATGTTGTGTTGAACGCGTAGTTATGTGTCCAGGGGCTTCCGAAAGGGAAATTGCTTTTACGTGGGTTTTGCCAGTGTACATGATATATATGTATATGTTCGGGCATATTATCCAATCAGATCACGAGAATTTTTTTTGCAGTATAATAAAGTACAATGTAGCAATTGCCAAACAGTGCACATCAAAGATCTGACTTAAAAAGCAACATCAATTGTGCACTTTAACTTTCAAGCTAACAACAAATTTTTCACAGGTCCAAATTGAAAGCATTTGCAAATGACAATATGAATGTGTGAATGTGACCCAAAAATTGAAATTTGTAGTAAGTAGGTTACCAGCATTATCTTTCTTTTTTTTTTTAACAATGTTTTCAAAATCCTTCTCTTTCAGAATTGTTAAATATTTAGATTGTGTGGAAAAGGGTTAATCAAATAAGGGCTTTTGCACAACTGAAGGAAAGCTTTGGTCTTTGAAGCAAATTTAAGGTACAATTCAGGACAGTGTGTCATAATCTACACCTTTTGCTATAAGCCTTTGTGTCAAAGTTGTTGCTTAATTTCTTTTTTACCAGAATGCAGAGTACCCTGAACAGACTAGCCAAGTTGTTAAAACCAGGGGGCTTCATCCTCTTAAGGGACTATGGAAGATACGATTTGGCTCAGCTCCGATTTAAGAATGGTATGCTTTGTCATAAGCTTTATTCACGAACCAGTCTAATTTCAAGTCTAGTTCTTTATTCCAACTCTAGCAATCTGATTGGCTGAGACAGACTGTCTCAGTGTCTCAGCCAGTCAGGTAGGTAGTCTTGGTATTTTGAATGAGAACAAGATTTAGAATGTTTTTTGAAATATGAACCTGTGTTTGTTACAATTGACAGATTGTAGGTTTGTTTTTATGTGTAAAACTTGAGCTAGAAATGATCAAATTTCTTCCAAAAACATTGACATATAATGAAGGTGACTAGATTGATTGATTGAATGCATGGTGTTTAATGCCGTTTTCGACATTATTTCAGTTATATCTTGGAGGCCAGTGCACCTATCCATGCTTTCCTGGAGTTTTCCTTTACCAGTACTCTGCACAATTTTCTTTCCAAGCCACTGGCTGCTTTCCCACATGACCATTGTGGAAACATGGGCCAGTGGTGGGAGAGAAATGAATCCTGTGAAAATGATTATTATCAGTCCTCGATAAGAAATTAGCTGAGCCAGGGATCGAACCTGGGACCCCCTGTTCTCAAGTCCTGTACGCTTCTGACTGAGCTACCAGGGCTCGGTAAAGGTGACTAGAGGAGGAAAATGGGGGTGCCATTAGAAAAAAGATAAGCCATCTTTGTGACTTGCACAACCTTGTTACAAAGAGAATAATGATTTTACAGAAAATATAACAAAATATTGCATCATCTTCCCTTGTTCTTGAAATATTTTCTGCCAGTATATTAGTTCAAAGGCTGTCTTTGCAGGTGAATATAGTTTGTTATCTTTGTAAAGACTTTTGCATAAAGGAGCTGTTGTATGTAACACACATTTGCTTCTTTTTACTACATTGCGTTCAAAGTATTTTTTTATTACTGAGATGTAAAAACAGGTCTCTGTCTTTATAATGAGCAATTGCTTATTTTTCTACAATGTTTTCAAAAGTTACCTTCTGCCACAATGTTAGCAGTCATATTTGTATGTTACTGGGCTAAACTCTTCTTTTGTGTATAGGTCGCTGCCTATCAGAGAACTTTTATTCAAGAGGAGACGGGACTCTTGTATATTTCTTTACACAAGGTACACATATACATTTGAATTCTGTTAACTGTTTGCTGCAGGAAAATATTTTAGACTTGTCCAAATTGAAAGCATTTTGCAGACAACAAATTAAATTCTGCTCAGTTGATTTGGTTTGTTTCCAAAAGGTTAGAAAACATTTTGGGGAAAGGAGAAAATGCTGGTAACCAGCATTTTCTCCCTTCCCCAAAATGTTTTCTAACCTTTTAATTTCCCAGGGTCATTAAAACTGGAATGTGTTTGGTAAAGGGTTTACAACAGCTTACTCATGTTTCGCCTTTTACAATCAGATTATGAGAAGTAACATACAAATTCCTGTGTCTAAAATATCTTCATGTCTTTGGGACAGTATTAGAAGAACTTCATTTTGTTTGTACCCAATGTAAATGTTTACCATACAATCCTATGTTTTAATGACTCCCTTATAGAGGATGTTTGAAAACATTGATGAAAAAGGAATAAATGGTGGTTACCTGCATTTTCTTGTTTTCTTACAATGTTCTATACCATTTCATGAGCAATTCCCATTGTTTGAATCACCTGTAGTTTTTCTTCCTCCAATGTTATCAATTTGGATAAGACTAAAATGTTGTTTGATGAAGAGGTAGAGAAATCCGATAAGTTTTGAAGTTAGAGGGTACTTGTGATATTGCTTTCTTGGATGGGGTTATATGGCACTTTCAGCTTTGATGTGAGAGGCTGACACTGTACTCCTATGCTACTGTCATCCTTAACTGTTGCCATCGTATGACTGAAATGATTTGTACAGCGACGTAAAACACCATTCAATCACTCGACGTAAGCAAAACTTTTACAACAGGGTAAAAATCTCCATTTTTTTTATTTCAGATGAACTGAGAGAAATGATGATAAAAGCAGGACTGCTGGAAAAACAGAATTATGTAGACAGAAGGCTGCAAGTAAACAGGGGACGCCAGATAAAAATGTACAGAGTTTGGGTTCAGTGTAAATACATGAAGCCTAGAGAAACAGAACAATCTTGTATAGACTGTCTGAAATAATGTTAATCCTGTCTTAGCCAATCACCAAAGGGAACAAACCAAAGTCAAATTCAGTTAACCCCTTACCACACAGTTTTGAGTTTTAACGACCCTGAGGAAATAGTCTTTTGAAAACATTGTGGGAAAAGGAGAAAATGCTGGTAACCAGCATTTTCTCCTTTTCCCACAATGTTTTCTACTCACTAAAAGGCAAATCACAGTTTTTGAGTCATTTAATTTGTCGTCTGCAAAATCCTTTCAATTTGGACTAGTCTAAGATTTTTTGGTGTGATAAAGGTTTAAACTTGTTTATCTTAAAGGCCCACTAACGGCCAAACAAATCATATTGCAGGGGGCAACTTATATTCTAGGTTTATGATTCATTTTTCTGCCAGCAACTGGAACTTTGACAAACCATGCTAACAAAATGTCAGACTTAAAATGACATGAATTATAATTGCCTGCATTTTGACTTGCAATTTGTTTACTTTTAGCCATTGGTGAGCCTTTAAATTGATTGTCAAACAAATTGTTTCACTTTGTTTTTAACTCACTATACTTGCTACCTTTGCCTTTTATCAGTTAATCTCTCATTTTAATGACACTGAGGAGGAAGGCTGTTTAGAATATTTTGGAAAATGGAACAGATTCTGATCATTAGCATTTTTCTGTTTTCAAAAAATAATATCTACCATTTCAAAAACAAATTTCATCATTTGAGTCACGTTTGCCATTTGCAATGGTTTTGTAACAAGCATTTTCTTCTTTTTCCCCCAGTCTGTCTTCCATGTCACAGAGCTTCAGTCCATTTGTAGCCACAGCCTTTTCATTAATATTCAAAGTAGAAGGCTGGGATGACAAAGTAGAAGGCAGGGGGGTCTGGGGGCCCTCCCCCAGCGGGGGTGTCGGGGGCAGTGCCCCAGCTAGGGGGCAAAGCCCCCTGGCCGAAATTGAATTTAGAGCTTTCCAGGCGGTCAGAAATTAGCTCTCCTGGACTTCATTTGTACCTTCTAGAATGTAAAAATATTCAGAAAATCTCTGAAGTTACTTATAATTTCAGGGAAAATGCAGTAAAATTAAAAAATGTTATGAAACTGTATTTTATTTTCTGCCTTATATCCAAATATACTTGGGAGCAGTTTGATCAGGGTCTACAATAACCTTTTGGATAAAATTCTGAAAAAAATCACATCGCTGGTTACAGCAATTTTTTAGCTCAGCTGAGCACGAAGTGCTAAGGATGAGCTATTGTGATCACTCACCGTCCGTCGGCGTCCGTCGTCCATCCGTCCGTCCGTCCGTTCACATTTCTTTGTTTACACTCTAGCATCTACAAATATTGACCAATCAGCACCAAACTTGGTCAAAATATATATGACCATAAGATCTTGGATGAGTTCGATTATGGGTGTAATCGGACCAGAACAACTGGAGTTATTTGCCCTTGAATTAGAAAAAATGCTATATTTGACTTCGTTTACACTCTAGCATCTACAAATATTAACCAATAAGCACCAAACTTTGACAAAATATATATGACCATAAGATCTCAGATGAGTTCGATTATGGGTCTAATCGGACCAGAACAACTGGAGTTATTTGCCCTTGAATTAGAAAAATTGCTATATTTGACTTTGTTTACACTCTAGCATCTACAAATATCTACCAATCAGCACCAAACTTAGTCAAAATATATATGACTATAAGATCTCGGATGAGTTTGATTATGGGTCTAATCGGACCAGAACAACTGGAGTTATTTGCCCTTGAATTAGAAAAATTGCTATATTTGACTTTGTTTACACTCTAGCATCTACAATTTTTAACCAATCAGCACTAAACTTGGTCAAAATATATATGACCATAAGATCTCAGATGAGTTCGATTATGGGTCTAATCGGACCAAAAAGACTGGAGTTATTTGCCCTTGAATTACAAAAATTGCTATATTTGACTTTGTTTACACTCTAGCATCTACAATTATTAACCAATTGGCACCAAACTTGGTCAAAATATATATGACCACAAGATCTCAGATGAGTTCGATTATGGGTTCGATTATGGGTCTAATCGGACCAGAACAACTGGAGTTATTTGCCCTTGAATTATAAAGTTCTTTAGAATAGTTCTTTGTCTGGAGCATAACTTTGTCATTTCCAGTCCGATTGACTTGAAACTTGGCATTTGTGTTTGTTGCAATAATACGGAGTGCAGTGTGAAAGAACCATAACTCTACTGTCTATGAGTTATTTCCCTTTGATCATCATTTTTACAGCATTTTCTGCTCGTCTAGAATATAACTTTGTCATCTCCAGCCTGAACATCTTCAAATTTGGTATGCATGATTGTTGAAAAATTATGGAGTGCAGTGCACAAGAACCATAACTCTTCCTAGCACAAATTTTGAGTTATTCCCCCTTTGACCTTCATTTTTATAGCATTTCTTGCTTGTCTGGAGCAAAACTTTGTCATCTTAAGTAGGAATGACTTGAAATTTGGTATGCTTATTTGTTGCAATATTTGGAAGTGCAGTGCACAAGAATTGTAACTCAACCTCGTGCTGTCTTTGAGTTATTTCCCTTTGATTGTCATTTTTACAGCATTTAGTGCTTGTCCAGAATATAACTTTGTCATCTCAAGTCAGAACGACTTCAAATTTGGTATGCATGTTTGTTGCAATATTACCGAGTACAGTGTGCAAGAACAATAACTCTACCTAGCGTGGATTTTGAGTAATTCAACTTTAATCTTCATTTTTACAGTTTTTCTTGCTTGTCCGGAATGGAACTTTGAAGTCTCAAGTCAAATTGACTTGAGACTTGGTAAACATGTTTGTTGCATTACCTGCCCTTTGCAATATTATACCTCCTTGACAACTGGCGGTGGGACGGGCATATCTTGCGACAATTTGCTGCTCTTGTTTCACTATCATTTGGCCTTGAACCTTGATATTTGGTATTTATCTTTATTTTAGACCTTTACTGCTTAGTACTCAGGTGAGCGATATAGGACCATCATGGTCCTCTTGTTTCATTTTCTTGGCTCATTGACCAATCTTTTCTAGTTCTCAAATCTTGAATCATATTTTTGGAAACACTGTAGACCCAAGTCAGACTGCTTCCTATATAGGGTATGCAATGTGGCATCCATTCTGTTTTATGGTAAAACAAATCTTACCTTCATATACAACAAAATGAATGCCTCATTTTTTTTACAGTGTTCCCTCTAGCTTTTTAATTCCAGGGTACGCTTACCCCCTGAGCTGTAAATCTGGGGGTAAGATTCATATTAGAGGGTATGACAATAATGGTTCCCAACTAGACATAAAGCAATCCATATTGATGATTTGCAGCATAAAAGTCTATTATGTTAAGATATTTATGTAAATTCACTGCTTAAAGTCATTAAAAAGCTGAAAAGGCAGTCTGACGTGACTCTGATCCTGACTCAGATCGGACAATGTCGAAGAGACATTTTGTTGTGTCATGGGTTTCCGCGTTTTTTGCATCGATCAATTTTTCATGTCTTTTAATTTCTGGAAATGTAATTCTCCATGATTTGACAAAAAAATTATCAGTAAGGGTAACAGGTAACTTGAAAACTTGTCATTTTACACAAAACAAGTTATTATTGGCCTTTTTTGTCCATGTATTTTTTACGTGAGGTCTCGCGTGTAACCAATATTTGTTGCGTGAATTTCAATTCTATAACGTGATTAACGCAAGAATTTGCGCAAATCGGAACACTGTTTTAGATGCATTTTTTTTTCCAGTGCTATGCACTGTCAACTCGTATCTTACGTTCTGGAACTCAAATCATAATGCTGTAACCAGTGCATGTGAACAAGACAGACCGGACTTTTTTACTGACCATTTTACGCTATAGACACCGGTGTTCAAGTTTCAGTCGTTTTCTTTCAATCAAAGCAATGATCGGTAATGCCACACAGCCATAATGAATCTTTGGAATACCTACCACTGGAGGATTTCGCCTTTTTCGGGAAAAAGTTGGTTATTGTGGCCTGAGGCTTCATAATTAATGGCCTTAGCGGTGGTCCGAAAATTTTCTATCCGGTGTTGATATAAACAATACGATTCAGTATCGCGGTATAAGGAAAGACATATCGAATCAATCGCGGATTCTGATTTATTGCTTGGATTTAAACGTGAGCAAACAGAAATAGTAGACTGTTTTGTATTTTTTTTTAATGCACAAAGTACTATTATTTTCTACTTTCATTTTCTAAACTTGCTCAGAAGGTAGACGGCTGAAAATGTGAAATAGATGGCAATTTTGCTGTCGGCCGCCTCAAAATGAAAAGGCTGTAGCCAGTTTTAAAATGGTCTTGTGTAAATGCATTCAATTTTGATTACCGGTATTCTGAAAACTTTATGTCTGTATAAGAGCAGTTAGCACTTTAAGGATTGATTTTTCTTACCAGAAAACAAAATTTTAGACCCCTTCCATATTGATAGCATTTGCAGATATTAAATCAGAGTTTGCTCAAAGGATTGGGTTTGTCTTTGTAAGGGTAGAAAATATTGTGCTTAAATGGAAAAATGTATGTAACCAGTATTTCTCCTTTTTCTGCAACATTTGTGAAAGCCTTCTTCAACAGGTCTCCTAAAAAATTTGATTATTAGTTTAACATAAAAAGATTTTTTACTAAAAGAATACCACTCAAGATATTTACACGAAAACTTTTAAGCTCACTGCACATGAAGTGCTCAAGGTGAGCTTTTGTGATTAAGCTGTGTCTGTTGTCAATCATGTGTCGTACGTCGTCAACTTTTACCTTGGGTACCCTCTAGAGGCCACATTTTCAGTCTGACACTCGTGAAACTTGGTCAGAATGTTTTTCTTGATAATATCGTGGGCAAGCTTGAAAATGGGTCATGTCGGGGCAAAAACTAGGTCACAATGTTAAATCTTAGAAAAACTTTGTGTACACTCTAGAGGCCACAATTTCAGTTGAATGCTCATGAAACTTGGTCAGAATGTTTGTCATGATTATATCTTGGACCAGTATGAAAATAGGTCACAAGGTCAAGTCTTAGAAAAACCTTGTGTACACTCTAGAGACCAAATTTCAGTCCGATACTCTTGAGCCTTTGTCAGAATGTTTGTCTTGATAATATCTTAGACGAGTTTGAAAATGGATCAGGTGGGGCCTAAAACAAGATCACTAGGTCATATCTTAGAAAAAACTTTGTTTACGCTCAAGAGGCCACATTTTGAGTCCAAAACTCTGGAAATTTGGTCAGAATCTCTGTCCTGATGTTACTGTAGACGAGTCTGAAAATAGTTCACAAGGGGTCAAAAAGTAGGTCACTAGGTCATATCTTAGAAATACGTTGTGTACACTGTATAGGCCACATTTCTAGTCCAATAATACTTATAAGAGTTAGTCAGAGCGTCTGTCTTCATGATATCGAAGATGAGTTTGGAAAAGCGTAGTATCGAGGCCAAAATTAGGTCACCAGGTCAAATCTTAGAAAAATATTGCACATACTGTAGAGATACATTTTCCCTTCAATACTCATGAAAAGTGGTTAGAATCTTTGTCTTAGTAATTCTTACAAGTTTGAAAATGGGCCTTGTTGGGCTCAAAATTAGGTCACTGAGACAAATTGTAGAAAGAGCTTATGTAAACTCTACAGGCCACATTTTCAATCCAATACTCATGAGAGTTTGTTAGAATGTGTGTCATAATATCTCAGAATGGATTGGAAACGGGTTATGTTTGGTCAAAAGGCAGAGGTGAGCGACTTCAGGGCCATCATGAGCTTCTTGTTTATTTGAAATGTTATGAATGGAAATAAATCATCTTAAGGAAACAAACAATTATTTCCTTATCTTGTTGTTTGGTCCAAGGGTTTTCATACGCCCGTCAAAGACGGGACGTATTATGGGATCACCAATGGCGTACGGGCAGGCAACCGGGCGGGCGGGCGGCGTCAAGTTCTTTGTCCGGCGCATAACTCTGTCATTTCCAGTCCGATTGACATGAAACTTAGCATGTGTGTTTGTTGCAATAATACGGAGTGCAGTGCGAAAGAACCATAACTCTACCTCATGCTGTCTTTGAGTTATTTCCCTTTGATTGTCATTTTTACAGCATTTTCTGCTTGTCCGGAGCATAACTTTGTCATCTCCAGTCCGCTTGACTTGAAACTTGGCATGTGTGTTTGTTGCAATAATACGAGTGCAGTGCGAAAGAACCATAACTCTAACTCGTGCTGTCATTGAGTAATTCCACTGATTGTCATTTTTACAGCATTTTCTGCTTGTCCGGAGCATAACTTTGTCATCTCCAGTCCGATTGACTTGAAACTTTGCATTTGTGTTTGTTGCAATAATATGGAGTGCAGTGCAAAAGAACCATAACTCTACCTCGTGCTGTCTTTGAGTTATTTCCCTTTGATTTTCATTTTTACAGCATTTTCTGCTTGTCCAGAGCATAACTTTGTCATCTCCAGTCCGATTGACTTGAAACTTGGCATTGTGTTTGTTGCAATAATACGGAGTACAGTGCAAAAGAACCATAACTCTACCTCGTGCTGTCTTTGAGTTATTCCCCTTTGATTGTCATTTTTACAGCATTTTCTGCTTGTCTGGAATATAACTTTGTCATCTCTAGTCTGAACATCTTCAAATTTGGTATGCATGATTGTTGAAAATTTACGGAGTGCAGTGCACAAGAACCATAACTCTTCCTAGACAATTTTGAGTTATTTCCCTTTGATCGTCATTTTTACAGCATTTAGTGCTTGTCTGGAATATAACTTTGTCGTCTCAAGTCAGAGTGACTTCAAACTTGGTATGCATGTTTGTTGCAATATTACGGAGTACAGTGTGCAAGAACAATAACTTTACCTAGTGCGGATTTTGAGTAATTCCACTTTGATCTTCATTTTTACAGTATTCCTTGCTTGTCCGGAACGGAACTTTGTCACCTCAAGTCAAATTGACTTGAGACTTGGTAAACATATTTGTTGCATTACCTGCCCTTTACGATTATTACACCCCCTCGACAACTGGCGGTGGGACGGGCGTATCTTGCGACAATTTGCCGCTCTTTTTAACAATTTGCATGCTTAGTTTGTGACTCTCAGGGCATGTAATTCAGGGATTTTGTGTTCATTTAAGTTTCGAGACATCAGGATTTTGCTAAACATTATTTTTTATGGTTGCATTGAGACTGGGAAAGCACTGAGAATTTTAGGGAGCTCAAGTCTTTTTTGCAACATTGAGCTTTGGTGAGCATGGAAGATTTGGAGGAGTACTCTGGGGTTAAGAGAGAACACACATTTTGAGGACATGCACAATATTTTGGAGCAGCACTAAAAATTAGGGGAGCTTTCAGGATTTTGGTGAGCAATGCATTACAACTTGTCTGGGAGTGTCAGTATACTTTGAAAGCAGGCAAATTCACTGTCTTTCTGGAAAGATGAATAAATGAACTTTGACAATATTAACCTTTTACCACACAGTGACAACTTCTGACGACTCTTAGGAAGAAGCCTTTTGAAAACATTGTAGGAAAAGGAGAAAATGCTGGTAACCAGCATTTTCTCCTTTTCCCACAAAGTTTTCTACCCTATCAAAGAAATATTGCGCCATTTGAGCTGTAATGAAATTGCCGTCTGCAAATGCTTTCAATTTATATAGGTCCAAAATTTTGCCGTGTGGTAAAGGGTTAAGTCTTTACTGCTCAACACGATTTTACAGCAGACAAATTCATAAAGTAAGGAGAATCAGCAAAAGGTAAGATTTTATACATTAATATGACATAGACATAGACATACTTTATTACGTATACATATACATGTATCTTGTAATATAATAAATGATTTTACCATACCTGTGGTCATGTGATGTGTACAATAACAACCCCATAGAATATAACAAAAGCCAATTTCTACCGTTTTACAAAAATATTGAGAAAAAAAGGAGATAGTACTTATACGATAATTAATGAGTAACCCAAACTTGTATAGTACATAGAGAGCATACCTTGAGGGGGTGGTCGCTGAGCGTGAAATGGACACTATAATTTGTCATTTTGAACTTTACCTTAGAAAACATCTGAAATAATGGAATAGAATAAGGATAGGATGGAGAACGGGACATAAAATTGCTCGAAAACAGTGCTGAGCAAGACAAATACAATGCACAATATAAAACGACTTACAACATTCCGTTGCTAGCTTATAGGCACTAGTCAAATTACTCAATTTGAAACAATGCATTTTTAAAAGTTTCGCAGTGAAACATACAACTTAGAATGGTACGTAATTTAAAACAGTGTGGGGTAGGACGAATAAAATGCGTAAAATTAGACACCTTGCAGCGATCCGTTGCTAGTTTAGAGATACTAAAACTTACAAATAATACTTAACCCCTGGGCTGCTATGCGTGACTTCAGGACCTTAGGAATACTGTAGATCAAGACCAGACAGCACAAACTGTGCAGTCTGATCTTGGATCCACATTGCCAGATAAGATGTTTCCCCATTAGAATATCTTTGAAAAAAAGCAACAGTGTGATTATTACTATAGGCTTGAAACTTTGATTTCACTTATTTATTTAGCAGGCCAAGGCTTATAGTATGTAAACGGGAAATGATTGATTGAATGTTTGGTGTTTAACGCCGTTTTCAACATTATTTCAGTTATTACACATTTGTATTCAACAATGAAAATCTCTGTTTTGTTGCACAGGTAATAAAACAGGAAAGGTTTAATAAGATTCTTACATTACTTGAATTAAGTAGATGTAACAACTTAAACATATTCGGTCGAACGCGGAAATATTTCCTTATGTAGTTTTTACGAAAGTCACTATATGCTGAACAAATTAGAATAGAATGGTACTCATCTTCAATCTCTCCAGAATTACATACTGTACAAACTCTATCAGACCTTTCAATTCTTTGTCTACCATACCTGCCTGATTCAAAACGTAAATATGAATCGTGCTTGGTTTCTGAAAAGAGGGCTTAATGGATCTGCAAAAAGTATTGACCCATATCGGAATGTACAGTCCAGGCAGGCTGACATGGACTAAAACTTTTTGATACTTGTTAATTTCATGTATGTCCAAGGATCAATCTTCTTTTTTCAGCCGATTCAAAGACAAAGTGTATTTTATGGGTTCATAAATATGCCATGACTTGCATGGTATCATGCATCACGGAGATGCATTATTATTTCATTCTTTCCGGTAGGTTATCGAAAAATATCGGTGAAATATTTTTCGATACTTCATGGTTACGGCCAGTGAAAATACCGATTTTTATATTCTAACTCTTCAATTGAAGGCGGAAACAGTTGTTCCCGCGCACTAGTTACCTAGGTAAAATGCGCATGCCTCACAACAAGATGGAAATATGATGTAATTTACCTTACATTTCTCGAGCTTGACGTTATATTGTAATGCGTTGCTATGCGGAGGGGGTACGCCACGGGGAATAACCGAAAAGAACTGTACTGGATTTTGATTAAGTTTCCCCCAGAAAGGGTTAAAAGCATGAAATAAAAAGAATATTTGTTTTTTTCGGTGAAAGATCGAAATTTATTCATCTCGTGAACATCATCGGTAATATTTTCACTTGTGGCTGCCACTCATGAAAATATTACCGATGATGTTCACTCGATGAAATAAATTTCAATCTTTCACCGTAAAAAACAAATATCATCTATATCCCCTTTTGCCAGAGCATGGCACCTATTTTAGAGACATTGTAACAGATAGAAAAAGCCCACTACGAGCAACTTTTACGCCTGACTGGATGTTTTAAAAAGTCAATGGTGGTCTGCTGTCAACCCAAAAAGTTGGTACAATGTAATATACCAAAAAGTGAAATAAGGTCAATACAGACCATACAAGGGGAAGCCATGTAAAATTACAATATGAACAAAATATTCAACTATTTACAACTCATGCATTATACAGCATTATTGTGGTGAGCAAGACAAAATTTGGAAATTATACTAATACAAAGCAAAGTAAATGTTGAACTGTTTGAATATACAGAAGAGCAAATCTTGGAATTTTTTTCCAATAAAAAGCAGAATATTATTGGAATTTCTTCCAATACATCGTGAAGAAAATACTTGAATTCATTGCAATACTAAAAATAATGAATATTGGAATTTTAGTTCAATGCAAACATTTGTTGGAACAGTATTGCAAAGCAACGCAGATATTGGACTTGATTCCAATAAAAAGCAATGCAAATATTTGAAATTATGCTATACAAACTAAAAACAAAGAATGGAACATCTTTACAAAGCTAACCAAATGTTGCAAATTATCGCAATAAGGAGCAAACAAACACTGGATAATTTTCCAATATAAAGCAGAGCAAATGTTGAAAATCATCCAAAATTCTACAGTAGATCGTTTCTCATTGCCAAGTCCCACAGTCAATACCTGTCCTGTATATAATCACTCATTTAATGTAGTTTACAAGCAACTTCTATCCTACAGTTTTCCCAAATTCATGGAATAATATTTGACTATCCTGAGACATACCAGTATTCATCTTGTACAGTTGACTTGTATGTCTGGAAATAGCAAGCATAGAAATAAGTTAAACTGCTGCCATCTAACGCGTAATAATGCTAACTAGAATGGACCACAGCATTAGTCTGTTCCTAAAATGTCATCATCTTGTTGGATATTTTATTCCGTCGCGGTTGTCTTTCTTTGCCTGGAAGAGAGCAGTTATAATTTTTTATTATACATATACATGTATTATGCCGGATTCTTTCTATAATTCAAGAATTGTATCTTAACAAATTTAATCATTTCAACGTCCAGTCTAATCTACAATGTCCAATACAGTAGGATTTTCTTTTTCATCAGAATGTATTTTGAAATTCCAATATTTGGCTTCTTAACAACTGACTGGAGTGTCTGTTTAATTTATTTTGTAGATTAAGGGTTGAAATACATGTACGCGTATATTAGACCTGAAAAAAAAGCTTCAATTCTGGTAACATGCAGAAATGAAAGATATCGGTTGATGCTACTTTTGACCTGGAAAAGTTAAGTCAGTGGAAAAATTAGTGGGTAAGTAAAAAAAAAAAAGGGTGAGACGTGGTGCTTTTCATTTTTCTCTCTATTTGTTGATAATGAAAATAGCACAGTGGCAGGGAGACCATGTAAGAGATAGATAGGTCTGTTAGTGGGAAAAAAACCCAACTGTGTTTAACCATTTCCTAAATGTTTCTATGACCCCCACCTCTCCCGGAAGAAGGCTCTTGAGAATAATGTGGGACAGAAAGAAATTTGGTCATCAGCATTTTGTTAACAATGTATTCCTCCTCTAAAAGACAAACCCAATTATTTAAGCTACATTTATTTTGTCGTCTATAAAGGCTTTTGATTCAGACAGGTCTAACATCTTGTTGTTTGGTAAAGATTTAAGTCCTTATATATGCCTTACCGCTTTCTATACTGGGCGACACAGACACAAAACAGATAGCAACTTGCAGCCCCAATGATAAGGCATCCAAATCCAATGCTCACCAGCCGTGCAAGGGCCATTGGTATCACAGCTATTGAAAAATAAATACACATATAGGCTAAGTAAAATTTTGTCTAAAATTTAAATGCATGCATAAACTATATATACAGAGAAGTGCTCACAGAAACTATATATAGAGACAAGTGCACACAGTAAAATTTTGATTAAAGCATTATGACACATTTACAGTGAAATTTTGATTAAAAATTCAAGACAGATACAAACTGCGTGAAAGTTTGACTGAAAATAGACATGCATACACAGCATACTGAATAAAATTTAGAAAGGAATATATACAGAAACATACACAATGAGTAACATTTGATTCTTCTATTGAGTCTGCTTATTATAAGCCATTTGTGTATGTGTCATTTTCAACAGTATTCCAAGTATGTCAGCGATGCTTGCGCCAGCTATCAGAATTTGGAATTGGAAAAAAAAAAGCATACACTTAAGAAAAGAAACACTACTTTCTTTAACAAAAAACTTATATAGGCAATTACTAAATGTCATGAATAACTGTTGCACTTATCACTCCACCTATCCAAATATTCAGAAAATATACGTTCTAATCGTGGATCTACACTGTGTACCATTTAATTATGAGATATTCTGAGCCAAACCAGCCTTGATACTGTCAGTCATTTTAATATGAGCTTTGATACAGACTGAAAATATGTATTTAATTAATTTTATCGCATATTTTCGAGGAAAATGAGCAATTTCCTAATTTTTGACAATGCGTTCGAAATCGGTCTTTAACGAAGAATAATAGTCATCTGCAATAGGTGGTCTGGCATTGAGTGTTTAGAAGCAACAGTGCAAATATCTAACGATTCCAGCTGTCTAAATGGGCAAGAAAATACATTTTTAAGCCATTCAGAAAAACGGTCTCTATGGGTAAGGTACGACTTTTCAATGGTTCATGAATATAGTCTTTGTTATTGTAATTTGACCGACCAAACTTCAAAGAGACAAAACTGTGATAAGCTAATCGATTCAGTGTCCTTTGATCTTTTTATTATTTTGAATCAAAGCACTGAAATCACTGACATGTAAAGCATATTACTTCGCCCTTTCCATTTAACCCTTAGGCTGCTCAGCGCGACCCAATAACCTTTTGCGAAAAGTGTAGATCAAGATCTGACAGCACATAATGTGCAGTCTAATCTTTGATCTACACTGTCCTACATGGAGATATTCTCCCCCCCCCCCAAAAAAAAAAAACCTTTGAAAAAGCAATATTTGGGTTTTAATTTCATTTGAGTTTCATTTCGCTTATTTAGCATGTTATGGGCTAATATCTGAATGTTTTCAACATGGAACTCTTTGTTCACGTTTCTACTTTATGTATAATGATTATATAGACTCGTTCTAGGAAGTTAACTTTGTTTTCAACAGAATTTCAGCTTTTCCCGAAATTAATCTCAAAGTCTCCGATGTATTCCTTGTGTTTGCTTGCGTAGCTCAATTATTCCGTAACGGTCAGTTTACCGAACAATGCATTTCTTGTGTTTCTTTAACCCTCACTTAACAAATCAAGACTCATCAACTGGCTAATCTCTCCAATGCAGTGTGAAAGTAAGTTTTTTTTAAAATGTCCTCAAATTCTACAAATTTAGCCTTTTTAATAGGGGAAAATGAAGAAGAAGTGGCTCTTTGTAGGGATAAACATCCTAAAATTAGGAATGATCCTTAAAAAAAAAAAAAACACTAATGCCAATGTTCAGCAGTGTGGGGAGAATACTTCATCAAACATTCAAGAAAGTAAGGCCAGGCAATGCTTCTACCTCACAACTCCTGTGTATTACTGACAAACCTGCTGGGAAACTCGGTATTCTGTTCGCAGTCATCAAAACTAGTAAAACACATCAATCCTTCCCCGGGCTATAAATGCTTTTCCTTCTTCCTTTCTATTTACACTGGCTGTATAAACTTACCCTTTTTAGATCTTAGTTAATTATGATTTACAGAAAGCTAAATATAAAGTCAAAAACAGAGAGTTGTGTACAATTTATCTCCCCTTTTCGACTTACGCGGATGGATTTACTGGCAAATTATCTGAACAAGTACATATTACAGTATATACGAACAAGACCTCTGAGGGGCGGGAATTGAAACCACAACCTAAACGTCCGTAACCCAGAACTACGAGCAAATTTTGTTTTTTTGACAATATGTTTTGAAAAATAGTCTAGTGCACCTCACAAGCAGTCAATCGCAGGTTGTAATGAATTCGAACAGTTAAAGAACGCGTTTAAAAACCATGATGGGTAGCACTTACAGTTCGTATTACAGGTATGAAAAGCTTGAAGGCCCGGCTATTCGAAGTTTTGATTTAATTCATTACTATCAAGATCAGTTTTTACGAATTTCTTTCCAATTTAAAAATAAGTCTGAGACATAAAGCATTATGTGCAACAGTATTAAAAAAAAAATTGAAAATACGTAACTTTTTGTCAGTTATTAAAATAAGTTTCACTCCAGATCAAAGACTGATTGACCTGAATATCTCATAAAAGAACCGAACAGTGTTGATCCAAGACAAAAATAAAGTCTTATTTACATGCACTTTTATAGCAGTCTGTGTATAAGCCATGCTCTGTGAAAAGGGGTTTTAATGCATCTGCAAAACGTACCGACCAAGGTCAGGCTGCGCAGTTCGCGCAGGCTGAGCTAGGTCGAAACATTTTGCTATTGGTCATTTTTCCGCATGTGAAAGGACCATTCTACCTCAAGGTTCAGTCAATTTTAGATAAAACGGATTTTATGAATCCATAACAATATTATGACTTGCTTGATATAATGCAGCACAGAAATGCATTAAACCCCTTTTTGTCAGAGCGCGGCTCGTATTTTCAATTTCCCCAGAAGCGCCTGACGTTACGGCTGCCCTCATTACCATCCGCAGACAACTTTTTGCATCGCAAAATCGACATCTATTTGAAACGGAATATTCACTTTTACCAAACCTTATTTCACTGTAAATATCGTTATTTTTCAAGGATGTTTTCAATGTCTTCTGGCGATATGTTTCAGGCGATAGAGCTACCGAGTTCACACATTCTACACCCGAAGACGACTTTCCATGTCCTGCAGGGGATTGTTTTTGAAAACACTGTGCACAAGGATGCTGTCAGAGATGTTTACTGCAACTTGTCGCTTGATGGTGTAAGACCGAAAAGTCCTATGTACAACCCCATGTTATCCTCACATATTGAATCAGTAACAACAGCACCAACAGTGTAACGTTGAATACTTGACGATTTTACGAATCTTACGAGAACGTGGCCTTGTACAAAGGACTGCATTTCCCCCAGCTAAGGGTGACAATCCGCAACACTCCTCTCTTCGCCTTGGCTTATCAAGTCATGATTTGTAACACCCGCGATACGCCGCCCGTCTGATTTGACTGGTTGCCCCTCGATTTCATGTATGTCACTGATACTCAATAAGAAAGCGCACGCGTGTCACTATTTGTTAGCAAATTGCAAAATGAAGTTTTTCTTTTCTCTAATTTTGTAATTTTTCTCTTTAAACGCAATTTTCTTCACAAGAAGTATACTTTTTCTCTATATTTCGTAATTATCTTACAGCAATTTAAACTGCATATTTGATTGGTGCAATTAGAACCAGCTGCATCCAATGAAATCGGGTAGCGCTTGAAAAAAAATAAAAGACTTGAATAGAGAAGGAGAGCGGAGAATCTCCCTTAGCTTGCATAGGTAAGAGGACTGTAATAGACTTACGAATTTCACATAAAGGTCCAGCGAATCTGGACAGCGAACAGTTGCACTGAAATCGGTTCACTAAATCTATACATATACCATCGTTCTGGCAAGGGTTGCCAATACAGTCATCGATGTCTGTGATAAAACGGAAAGAAAAACTCGTCAACTTCGTCAACAGACAATTTTGTGAAAACATTTTGGCAAAATTAGAAAGTGCTTGTTACAAGGAAAACATTTTCACAACTACTTTAGCGTTATTGAAAGCTTCGTTTAGTTTGATAACCGATAGCGTACAAAATATAACTGATTAGTTGATTAAATGGTGTTTAACATTTTATTTAGTCGAAACAATGCGAACTTTCATTAATGATCTGCTGCAGATTTGTTTCCAAGGCAACGATGGCCATATCGTTTATTTCAAGCCATACCGAGCCATTTAATGTGAAAAGGAAAAGAAACATTATCTTTTACCAAATTTGAACTATGTTTTTGGTGTGTCATTTATGTTCAGGCCGATACTGCACTTATTCATGTATTTTCTAGTTGATACCAGTACAAGGCTGCCAGAGGGATGAAAACCAGGCGCCGTATTCATAAACCATTCTTAAATTCATTTTTAGTCTAATCTTAGATTTTAAAAGAAGTAACACAACTCCTGATTGGCTAAATCATTTGGTTAAACCAATCAGTTCTAAGCTGTGTTACATTCAAATTCAGAAAATTCTTCAGAATAAGACGAAGAATGTTTTAACAATGGGTGGTGAATACGGACAATGCATTTGACGCTTAAAAGTCCAACACCATAAAATAATTAGTTATGGACGACCTTAAGCCTTTTTAAATGAAATCAAAACAATAAAACATGAACAAACGTTTTCTTTTTCCAAGAAGATGTATCCTTTTCCAACTTGTTTTCAACGATTGTTTATCGCAGAGGTGTAATAAAAAACAATTATGTCGTAACGGATTTACAAATATATTTCAGCAATGGATAAAACCATTAAGGTTTGCATAAGATTTTGGAGAAATTGAATAAATGATAATTTATCATGAAAAGGTTGACGATGATGGTGAAGATGATGATGATGATGATGATGGTGATGATGATACTTCTACTATTACTACCACTAGTACTACTACTAGTTCTGATGATGATGATAACGACGATAATAATAATAATTATAATAATTATAATAATACTACTAATACTGATACTTATACTAATAATAATAATGATAATAATAATAATAAAAAGTGTTTTTTGTTATTTCTATGCCGATAAGCAAAGATTGTGTGTTCTAAGAATTCAATCAAATAAGATAACAATGAAAAATATAATTACAATTCTTTTGAAGAGATTTCTTTGTGTGTGTGTGTGTTCATGCTTGTGAAATAATATTGTCATATTATAGTCATTTTAGCTCATACACATTTCTTTCCAAGCTTTAACTTTTTATCAGACATTCAGCCAAAGTTTGGGTTCGGAGTGAAGTAATGTGGCTTCCAGCTGACATACTTACTTGTTTCACACAACGTGCCAGTAAATCCTAACGGACATGTACAATTAAACGATAAGTGCAAGTCTGTACACACAGCTCCATTTTGACACGGCTCGGATAAACAATCATCTATCTCTGAATAATTACGAGAATGTATTTAACAAGCCATGCACAGACAGAGATATAGAAAAAATATGTTGGGACAACAAAATACATTATTCGATCAATCGAATGTATTAACAAGAGGGCCAATTTGGCCCTGAAGCGCTCACCTGAGTAAAGTCACATAGGACTGATAAAGCTGAAGAGATCTTGGTTGTGATGATGCTAAAGTGTTGGTGTTAGTTACCTACTTTTTAACCGACTTGACCGATATTTGAACTTGTCAAAGATATCATCACGATAAACATTCCGACCATGTTTCATGAGTATCAGACTAGAAATATGGCCTCTAGCATGCACACATGGTTTTTCTAAGATTTGTCCAAGTGACCTACTTTTTCACCTGATGTGACCAAATTTTGAACTTGTACTAGATGTCATCGGGACAAACAGTCTGACCAACATTCATGAGTATCTGGTTGTAATTGTGGCCTCTACAGTACACACTAACCTTTCTTAGATTTTCCCAAGTGACCTACTTTTTGATTTGTTGTGTACCAATTTCGACCGTTTCAAGATGTCATCAAGACAAACATTCTGACCAAGTTTCATGAGTATCAGATTGAAATTGTAGCCTATATAGTACAAACAAAGTTTTTCTAAGATTTTTTTCAGTGACCCAATTGTCCTAGGTATCATTAAGACAAAGTTTCATGAGTACCAGACTGAAAATGAGGCCTCTACAGTGTACATGTGTTTTTCCTAAGATTTGTCACAGTGGCCTACTTTTTTACCCCACCTGACCCAATTTCAAACATCTCTGAGATAGTATCAAGACACAGATCTGACAAAGTTTCATGAGTGTCAAGCTGAAAATGTGGCCTTTAGAGTGCACAAAATGTTTTTCTTAGATTCGACCCAGTGACCTTGTTTTTGATCCGGATTACCCAATTTTGAACTTCTCAAAGTAACCACAAAGACAAATATTTAGACAAAGTTTTATGAGTAGCAGACAAAATATGTGGCCTCTAGAGTGCACACATGGTTTTTTGTAAGATTTGTCACAGTGACCTACTTTTTTACCCAACGTGACTCAGTTTCAAACTTGTCCGCGATATCATCATGATGATTATTCTAACATAAGTATTAGGATGAAAATGTGGCCTCTGGATTGCACACAGGTGTTTCTAAGATGTGGCCCAGTGACCTCGTTTTTGACCGATGTGACAAAATTTCAGTTTTATTCGAGATATAACATTCTGACCATGTTACATGAGTATCAGACTGAAAATGAAGCCTGTAGAGTGCACACAAGATTTTTAAGATTCGGCTTAGTGACCTACGTTTTGACCCGATATGACCCGATTTCGAACTTGTCCGAGATTTTATCAATACAAACATTCTGACCTAGTTGTCCTAGGTATCGTCTAGGCAAACATTCTGACCAAGTTTCATGAGAATCGGGTAGAAAATATGGCACCTAGAGTGGACGCAAAGTTTTCTTAGGTTTGTTCCAGTGGCCTACTTTTTCGTCCGATATGACACAATTTCCAACTTGTGAGAGATTTTACCAAGACATACATTCTAACAAAGTTGCATGAGTATGGGAATGAAAATGTGACATCTAGAAGGTGATTGATGACGACCGGACGACGGACGATGCAGGGCGGTCAATGGACACAGCATAATAAAAAAAGCTCACCATAAGCACTTCGTGCTTAGGTGAGCTCAAAGCAGCAAATGCTGATTCTGACCTTTAAAGATCATTTGAAATAGCTAATTATTTTTTTTTAGTAGCAAAAGCGAACATGAAAAATACAACGCAGAAAAAAAGTAAGAGTATCAAGGCTGGAAATGAAAATCGAAATGGGACTCATTAATCATTAAATAAATCAATAATAATAATCAAAAAGAAATATATGTGTTAGAAATCAGGGGCATGAATTGAAAACTGATTTACCAACCAAAATATTAACGATGAGTTTCAAATATGTACACCCTGAAGAGTAATTTCGTTTTTCAAATCTACGACAAAACTGTAATAAAATTAGTCATTGTACTGCCTTTGAATCATGTGTATCAGCTAGGGTTTGTGGCTAGGTGGTAGATATTCTCCGGCATGTTGGAATAACAGGATGATAAAAGCCGATCTTTTAAATGGAATTTATCTTGTCTACTAGAATTTGGATCATCCGAGAAAGCCGTGCGTGGCGTCGGTTATTCGTGGTGCACAAATTTCGTCAATCTTCTGTTCCTCCTAAACATTAAGCAAACTGCACTTACATTTTATTCATATAATGTTTGGCAAGCGCATGTCTGCCTTTACGCCGAGAATGCACCAATATAAAAGATTGTTTTTTAAAATTTTTCGGAGAAGGGGGAATGCGCCTGACCCAGCCCTGGCACAATTCTGAATCTACATGAATACAGGGCTAACAATGCCTCTGCTTAGGAAGTCTTCTTTAAAAGTTCTTCACGACGAGTTCACAGAAACTTAAAATACACAAGATCTTCTGGGATAGTTCATAGCTGTTTAAACTCAAACCTTATAGCCTTCAAAGACTCAAATCTCACAGCCTCCTTAGACACTGTGGAAAGATATTGTTCATGTGATAGTGGTAATGTTACCAACATTGCCGTCAATCTAAGAGTAGACAACACCTTCTTCTCAAGATACGGCATCCGAACATAGCATATTCAATCAGTATTAGAGGCACAAAGATTATTAAATTATTGACGAGTTTTTTTATAATCATTTTAAACACATTTCCTCTTTTTTCGAATTGAGAAAACTTAACAGGTCTTCATGTTTGGTATTGTTGAAAACATTCTACTCTGCTGACTGCAAGAGCTTAAAACAGACACTAATCTTTCAAATTTTTTTTCTCATAAATTGGTAGAGAAATTCGAAAGTTGATTTTACATGGGTGCTCCTAGATGACCCACTGTCAAAATGTGTTGAACTGAAAAAGAAGGCTGCAAGAGCAAAATTTCAAATACTTATAAGAAAATGATGTTTGGGACGGCCTCGGTTCCCCTAGGAAAAACAAAAAATAAGACGAACAAGTTTTAGTTTTAGTGAAATCTTCGTTGCCGAGGCAGAGCATTACGTACCTAGTGTCACGTACACCGCTATGAAGGCATAACTTAAATTCTTGCCCTGTTCAATTTGTTTGTATAGGCCCGTATTGACAAGCACCAATTTCTGGACCTTGTAGAATAAGCCATGGATTGCTTGAACTGTTTAATGTAACAGTAAGCATATTTGTCTCGAGAGATTGAAAGACACATCTATTGTGGAGGCGTTTACATAAACGAGCTACATGTCTATTTGTCAATTTTTTGTTACTGAGTGGAAATTGGTTCGAATACCGTGACCGGCAGTTTTTATATCCATTTGTTACACATGTCTACATACATACTTGTTTCACAAAATTTGCCTGTAAAGCCGTCAGCACAAGAACAATTGAAGGAGAGATGTGCATCTGTACATAACCCGCCATTTTGACAAGGTTGGGATTTACATTCATCAATTTCTGCAATTCATTATTATCAAAGATCAAAATAGGGTATGTATACTTAATGCTATGTGCAAGCTCATGTTCCGTCCTCACGTTTGAAGACTATTTATCATTGGAAAAACCATGATGATCATACTCATCTTATGAGCCCAAAAAGTGAGAGGGCAAAAGGTTATGTCGAACTAGACATTTTCAACATAAAACTCGCCAGGGTACTTGAATGCATACTGATTTGAAATTTATCGATGTTTATTAGAGTGAGGACTTGTAGACAGTGCTGCTATTATAAAGTAAAAAAAAAACCCAAACCAAAACAAATGACATCACTGGTATCTCAGGTGGGGGAGGTCACTGGAGGTCAATCACTTGTAAATTGCAGAAAAAAGCCGTTTCCCAGCATGTTTGTTAACTTGTTATGCACAGGAGCTGTAAGTTCGAATCTCGGCCCGGTTCTCTTCCTTTGTATAACGAAGAATTCATCTCACGCTGCCCAAAGTCTTACTGATCTGATCTGTTTGAGAAAACAGTCCATTCCTTTTGAATGGTTTTAAAGGATTTTTTGCTTCTATAACACTGCTTTAATACAAAAGGAAACAACTGCATATTACAGAATAACTGAAAAAGTAATAAGACATCTTTATAAATTTATCAGTATGTGTATTAAATAGAACTGCGTACAAACATGATTAGGTAATAGAAAGCTAAACAGTTTCGGTGACTTCAGTCCTTTGATTTTTTTTTTTTTTTTTTAGTTCAAAATCAAAGGACGGAAATCACTGGTGTATCATCACGGTGCTGTCTGTTCAAAGCATGGACAATTGAACTATAATACAACAGTTTGTATTCATCAGCAATTAAAGTTTACAGAATTCCGTGTTGACACAGTTATTCTTCTGAATTGTCATCATGATAGATTGACTTTTACCCTATGATTGTTAAACCAGTCAAAGCATTGGAATATTAACATACTTGTAGGAGAGTTCAACTTGCAAATTCATTCTCTGGACTTGTCTCTTTTTGAAAACGTTATGTCAATAGGATTTCATAACGAGCAATTTCCCCTTTTGCCAAAATATTGTCGAATTTATTCATGTAATAAGCCTTACCTATAAATTATATATATATTATATATATAATTATGTGATGACCTGCCTGGTATCATGTATCGCGGAGATGCATTAAGCCCCCTTAAGTCAGAGCATGGCTCTCACACACACACACACACACACACACACACACACATATATATACACACACACACACACACACACACACACACACACACACACACACACACACTAGGATGTTTTCAAAGTTATAAGATTTTTCAGGAGGTCGTCAGCCTGAAATTTTCAAAAGTTCTTCGGTTTTCCAACATCGATTGCTCTCCATGAATTCAAATTCTTTAAGACGTTAATGTAGATCCAGTAATTGTATATTCACATATGCGCTAAATGATTTTAAAAAAAGTTACCTCTAACATGATTCAAAAGCCTACCTGTACATGTGAATTTATCCGGGTTCAATTTTTTACCAGGATAGCATGAACATGAATGTCGTCCGTTTTCGTTTATACAAATATCGGAGCATTCACCGTTGTTTATGTCACACTCATTTGTATCTATAAATGAAAATACATACAGTACGGTCTAACCTATCATTTTCCTTTATGTGTCGTTCACCATATGCCAAATAGTTCAGACAATACAAAGACGCTAGAGGTGCTAGATTTGTAAAAGCGTCGAGGTTGAAATAGTTCTATTGAATAATAAGATGCCTTAATCTGCGGTGTACATTCAGTGCACTATTTATTGGATATTGTCATATTTGTTTGTTTCTTGAGATGTGCCAACTGATCATATGGCTTGCAACATGCGAAAAGGGGCATTCGGACATTCGCGTAAAGTGTCGTTTCGGATCAGCCTGCGCAGTCTGCACAGGCTAATCCGAGACGGCACTTTACGACTACATTAGATTTTGTGTTACAGTAGACTCGCGCAAAACAGAAATTGGAAAGTGTCGTTTCGGATTAGCCTGCACGGACCGCGGAAGCTGGCTTGAATTGATACTTTTTGCAGATACATTATGCCTTCTTTTCACAAGGTATAGGTCATATAATGATCGTTCGGAAATCTGGCACTATAAAAATGTCCATTGGTACTGCAGAGTCCTGTGATCTATTGACGTAATAAGACTGAATTGCTCTGCAGAGCGACATGACATCCAATTTACACATCACATATAAACCCTTATCCTGATAAATAACTAAAATGAAATTTACAATTCGATTGTAAAAACCTAAATATTGCTGTTTCAAAGGTATGTTTTAGGGAATAATATCTCCTTAGCGGACAGTGTAGATCAAAGATCAGACTGCACGTTCTGTGCTGTCTGATCTTGATCTACGCTGTTCGCAAAAGGTCAGTGAGTCGCGCTTAGCAGCCAAAGGGTAAAAAAAACCCCCAAAATCTAGGAAAACGTTCCGTCAAAAAAAATAAACGGATTTAAACTATGAATATACGCTGCATGCTAATTCTACTCTAATCACGAGGACAAGTGACCTAGATCATGATGAGAAACAATTAAAAGAAAGAAAAATATCATTTCAGCTCATAAAAAGCATTGGCCATCTTTCACTTTTTACAAAGACTGTCCACTGGAGGAACGTAAAATTCAGTTTTTTTATGTAGTAATGATTAAACCCCTTGCCAAACAACTGCGCTTTAAAGGCCCAGTAGGCCTAAAGGCCAAAATATCAAAGCTGGTGTCATAATACATTTAAATTTAAATCATACCATTTAAAAGTATGAAAAATATTGTGGAGATGACAGTCTGTTATCGTGTGGTCGGGCCATATGTTAGTCGCTGGCAGAAAAAAGAATTTTAAAATCAGGCAAAAAGTAAACAAAAAAACACAGCTACCTGGCAGGTTTTAACTTAGTTTTGAAATTAATTTCTCTGTCAGCAATTAACAATTGGACCGACAGTACAATGAACTGTCAACTTCACAATAATTACATACTTTTAAATGGTATGATATAAATTCAAAAGCATTTAAACACCCGCTTTGTTTACTTTTGGGCTTTATTGTTACTTTAATGAGCATGAGCATTTTTGCTCGTTTGATACAGAGCTAACCAATTCCAATTATCCTTTTCATTCTTACCGACACAGGTGACATTGTCGTCTGCCAGAACAAATCCTAGCCTACATGAACAATTATACCCCCCGACTACGTTTTGACAAATATCTGTACATCTTGCAGTGTTGGTTTCACATTCGTCAATATCTGAAACGTAAAAGAACACAAGATACTATGCATGAAGATGATGAATAACAAACTAATAAGAATTGCTCAACTGTAAATTGGACATTTGAATCTTGAGTATCAAAAAAAACAAACCCAAAACAGGTGAAAATGTCTTCTGCAAAAAAAAAACTTGACGGCATGATATACATTGAGGACAATAGTCTGTTTCGGTGTAATATCGAAATTTCTTTCACTGAGTGAGAAGGAAAGGCTGTATTTTCATGAGAGGCGAAGCAACGAGTGAAAATTTGGTCTTCGCTTTTCACGAGATGAAAGTAATTTGAAATTTTGATCAGACACCGAAACAAACAATTATCCGATTTCTTTTATGCTCTTCACTCTAACTTTTATTTTCACGCCTAGTTTTTTCTCATTGTGAAAAAAAAAAAAATGTGCGGTTTTCATGCGAAATATATCTTTTCAATGTAGTTGGATATGGACTAGGTCTAATAATGACGTCACGAGTGATGTTGACAACGATATAAAATCGTGACACTCCCCCGCTGAAAATTATTCATGTTCTATAAATATCCGTGGTAATGTCAAAAATAAAAGTTATAACATTCAACGGTGAATTATCAGAATATAATTCACTGTTAGATTTCTATAAACTACTGAATAGCATAAAAGAAAATTATAATTCTAAGCACCTATGCTTTATTAAATTTGCTGTATAATGTTTCTTTAACATGTGTAACGTGTTACTTGTATAGCGCAGAAATACGGGGAAACGGACAATGGAAATGTAGTTATTAGAAGACGCTATCATTTGACACTTACCAATACAGGTGAAGTTGTCGTCTGCCAGTCGAAATCCTCTTTTACATGAACAGTTATATCCGCCAAACTTGTTGATACAGAAATCTGTACATTTAGAGGTGTTTCTTTCACACTCGTCAATATCTGCAATAGAAATTTTGCATAGACCTTTGCAGCAAAATATTTGACGAGCAGAAAAGAATTGAAAGCTCGGCGAAGATTCACGCAAATGTTGCTAACTTAATTTCAGAATCTTAATATCCAAGAAAATATTACCAGCATATCTCCCTTCCCAAAATATTACTTTCTCTTTTAAACACAAATTTCATGATTTGAGTCACATTTGAGCTCTGCTCTGTGAAAAGGGGGCTTAATGCATCTGCGAAAAGTATCGACCCAGGTCAGCCTGCGCATTTCGCGCAGGCTGACCTGGGCCGAAAGTTTTCGCTATTGGTCAATTTTTTGTACGTCAAAGGACCAGTCTACCTTATGATTGACATGGTTGTTAAAAAAAAGGGATATTTTGGATCCATCATTATGTGATGATTGGTTTAGCACAATGCATCATGGAGATGCTTTATGACCCCTTTTGCCAGAGCATGGCTCATTTATTTTGTCGTAAGCAAACTGTGTACACGAGTGTAGATCAGGATCAGACTGCATAAAATGTGCAGTCTGATCTTCGATCTTTGACCTTTGTTCTACACTATCCGTTATGGTATTGTCTTTCAGGAGAAATCAACTTTGAAACCGCAATATTTGGGTTTTAATATTGAGTAGAAATTTTCGTTTCATTTATATAGCAGTTTTAACTTTAAATATTGTGCGAAAAGGAGCACTTGCACGTAACGTGCAACATTTCCTCTTCCCATGAGCAATGTTTTCACATATACTCGTGTTTTAGGCCTTAAAGTGACAATAAAGCCTAAAAGTAAACAAAGCGGGTGTTTAAATGCATTTGAATTTATATGATTCCATTTAAAAGTATGGAAATTATTGTGAAGTTGACAATCTGTCATTGTACGGTCGGTCCAAGTGTTAGTTGCTGACAGAGAAATTAATTTCATAACTAGGTTAAAACCTGCCAGGTAGCTGTGTCTTTGTTTACTTTTTGCCTGATTTTAAAAATCTTTTTTTCTGCCAGCGACTAACATATGGCCCGACCACACGATAACAGACTGTCATGTCCACAATGTTTTTCATACTTTTAAATGGTATGATTTAAATTTAAATGTATTATGACCCCTGCTTTGACATTTTGGCCTTTACTGGGCCTTTAATTTACCATAACTATTCATATTTTATAAGAATGTTTGAGTGAGTCGCTCGCTGCAAATTCGTTTGAAGGACCAATGAGATGAAGCAGCGAAATCAAGAAAACAAACAAACAAAAAAAAACCCCCATAACTCGTCGTCGGTTACCCACAGTAAGAAAAGGAGTGTAAACGGAGAAAGAAGTAGATCTATATGGGTCAACGATGTCCGTACCTATGCAAGTATGATTATCCCAAGTTATCTCAAATCCTTCGTGACAGGAACACAAATAGCCGGGTGCTTTGTTTTCACATACATGTGAGCAGCCTCCGTTTTCAATTTCACACTCGTTCAGATCTGCAATACATATGACACGTTAAACCCTTCAAAACTGGTAAAAAGTAACCCCTGGTCATATTAAACATTATTTCGGTTAAATGGCGGCGGCCAGTGCACCTAATCGTGCCTTCCTGGGGTTATTTTTTACCGGTACTTTGCACAATATTCTTTCCAAGCCACTGGCTGCTTTTCCACGTATCCATCGTCGAAACAATGATCAGCGGTGAGAGCGGAATGAGTCCTGTCGCAATGACTATCACCAATCCTCTGAAAGAACCTGGCCAATCTATGGATTCGAACCAGTGACCCCCCCCCCTATTATCTAGTCCTGTACGCTACCCGACTGCACTAACGGGGCTTGGATCTTTCAAAATAGATAGCCTAAAAATTTTCTGCCCGGCCGGGTAGCTCAGTGGTTAGCGTATCTGACTCATGACCTGGAGGTTGTGGGTTCGATTCCCGGTTGCGGCGAACCTTCTTTCCGGCGATATTTTGCCTCTCACCTCTGATGCATATGAGAAAAGTAGTCAGTGGCTTTGGAAAGAAAGTTGTGTCGGTACTGGTGTGAGAAAGCCATGAAACACATGGGTGCGTCACTGACCGCCATGATATGACCTAAGCAGTTGAAATGGCTTTAAACTCCAATACAAAAACAAAACCTAAAATTTTCTCACAATGGGTAACTCTTTAGCACACAATCCCGAGTTTTAACGACATTAACAAAGACAGCTTTTGAAAACATTGTGGGAAATGGAGAAAATGCTGGTAACCAGCATTTTCTCCTTTTCCCACTATGTTTTCTGCCCCATGAAAAACAGATTCCATCATATGAACCATAGTTGAATTTTTGTCTGTAAATGCTTTAAATTTGGAATGGTGGAAAAATTTCGTCGTTTGGTAAAGGGCTAGACATAGCCTTTCCACAGCGTCATGACACGCGTCCGAGGACAATAAATGATTGACTGATTGATTGATTGATTGTTTGGTGTTTAACGCCGTTTTCAACATTATTTCAGTTATATCGCGGCGGCCAGTGCACCTATCCATGCTTTCCTGGAGTCTCTTTTACCAGTACTCCGCACAATTTTTCCTTCCAAGCCACTGGCTGCTTTCCCACATAACCAATTGTCGAAACAATGATCAGCGGTGGGAGTGGAATGAATCCTGTCGCAATGACTATCATCAATCCTCGGAGGGAAATTGGCCGAGCCGGGGATCGAGCCCACGACCTCCTATTCTCAAGTCCTGCACGCTACCGACTGAGCTACCGGGGCTCGGCGAGCACAATAAATTCAAAAGCTACAAGAATCCGCTGCAATACACAGAGTCTTCTGTTTGGAAAATGTGTCACAAAAACTATAATAATACTGCCGTTTTAGTTACAAACCTGTACAGGTACGGTTGTCGTTCATTAGAACACAGTCCTGACGACAGGAACATGTAAAACTTCCCACGTTGTTGTGGCACATGTAAGAGCATCCGCCATTGTCGGTATTACATTCATCTACATCTGGAAAATATAAAAAATCTGATATTAAAATATAAAAGATTGCGTTTGAGATTCTTTAATTCAAAAGGAATTTCGAAAAATGTTATTGAATAAGCCTTCAGAGAGCTTAGTAACATTTTTATTTGTTGAAAGATTTGAATTATTTAGATATACATGGAGGAGTATTGACAGATTTCAATTATGTATTAATTACGATTTTGAAAGATTTTTATAAGGTTCGATTTACACAACAAAAGAGCTTTCTGCATGAGACAAGGACTCCACTATATGGCGTGCAGCCCGTGAAAAGGGACATTCGGACATTTGCGTAAAGCGTCGTGTCGGATCAGCCTGCGCAGTACGCGCAGGCTAATCCGAAACGACACATTCCGTTTTTATGTAATTTTCTGTTTTGCGCCAGTCGACTGGCACAAAATCTAATGTAGTCGTAAAGTGCCGTCTCGGATTAGCCTGCGTGGCAAAAGGGGGTTAAATGTAACTCGTGGATGCATTATACCAAACAAGTCTTTATATAAAAATAGATCGATTAAAAAAAGAAAATTCTGTCCAACTGGATAATTAGGGAGAATGGTCCTAGGACATGCAGAATATTTACGAATAGTAAAATTTTCGACCCATGTTAGTCTGCGGGGACTGCACAGCCTGACGCGAGTAGACACATTTTGCAAATGCATTCAGCCCTTTTTACATAAAGAATGTTGCCGAGCCCCGGTAACTCAGTCGGTAGCGTGCAGGACTTGAGAACACGGGGTCCAGGGTTCGATCCCTGGCTACGACCCCTGGCCCGGCCAATTTCCTTCTGAGGATTGATGATAGTCACTGCGACAGGATTCATTCCTCTCCCACCGCTGACCATTGTTTCGACGATGATTATGTGGGAAAGCAGCCAGTGGCTTGGAAAGAAAATTGTGCAGAGTACTGGTATAAGAGACTCCAGGAAAGCATAGATATGTGCACTGGCCGCCGCGATATAACTGAAATAATGTTGAAAACGGCGTTAAACACCATACAAACAAACCAACAGACAAACATAAAGAATGTTTCATTTATTTTGATTTACTGGCAATGTAAATATTTTAAGAACAGCCATTTATGAAATGAAATACCTTTCAGCTCAACTAAACTAATGCTACTCTCTCACTATTGCGTATCAGCGGCGTATGCAACAAAATTTCTTTACGCGGGTCAATCGCCAAGAACTGAGGCGTATTTTGTTCAAAATTAAAGACACGGCGTATGTTCGACGTTTCTGTGGCGTTTCTGCGGCGTGTCTGTGTTCGTATGGATTTCAAGGGACGTAAAGCACGGCGTACTGAAGCGTAAGCGTGGCGTAACTGCTTCGTTAGCACGACGTCCTTTCTTATGTCCAGCCTTGACATTGTGTAAATACGGCGGTAACCGACGGAAAACGGCTCTGCTCACTTCGTTGCTGTCATTCGTTCAAAATAAGTCAAACCTTTCATCTTAACCAATACATTCGCGTGACGTAATAAGTGTTCGAGCTACGTTCCCGTGGCGTCACTGCTGCGTTGTTTACGCTTTAACGGCGTATGTGTGACATAAGCATGGCGTATCGGAGCTGCTACGTTTGTGCTACGTATTTTTAAGTGCAGACTTAAAAAGACGTCGCACCTTCGCGTACAAGGAGATCGTGCTACGTAACAAAGAGTATTAGCTACGTAAGTTGACGTTACTGCGGCGTTGTCGCGGCGTTCCTTTCTTATCGCGATACGCCGTACATACGCAAGCCGATACGCAATAGTGAGAGAGCGTCTTAAGTTTTACGCCCTCTACCTTTACACTTTCTGTGGTAACAGTTAAAGGCCCAGTAAAGGCCAAAATATCAAAGCCGGTGTCATAATATGGAAAATATTGTGGAGATGACAGTCTGTTATCGTGTGGTCGGGCCATAAGTTAGTTGCTGGCAGAAAAAAGAATTCTAAAAACAGGCAAAAAGTAAACAAAAGACACAGCTACCTGGCAGGTTTTCACCTATAGTTTTGAAATTAATTTCGCTTTCAGCGACTAACACTTGAACTGACAGTTCAATAACAGATTGTCATCTTCACAATAATTTTCATTCTTTTAAATGGTATGATATATATTCAAATGCATTTAAATACCTGCTTTGTTTACATTTAGCCTTTATTGTTGCTTTAATATTTCTGCTTATATCTAAAATGACAGGTGTAAATAAAAACTCCTATTGATGTAAACTCATAACCTGCCATATAAGTGAAATTAAACTTTCAAGCCGATAGTAAAACCCAAATATTTTTCTTTCAAAGGTATTTTTTTTAGGAAAACATCTCCTTATCGGACAGTGTAGATCCAAGATCAGACTGCACGTTCTGTGCAGTCTGATCTTGATCGACATTGTCCGCAAAAGGTCCTTGGGTCGTGCCTAGCGGCATAACGATTAGGACAGAATCATGAGCAGCTACTGTTATCAGCAAGGTTTTCGAATCGTTTGAGTGGCCATTTATGAAATAAAGTACGTTTTAGCAAAACTGAGATATCTTTAACCCTTTCGGCACCATAGGGAAAAACAGTGACTTTTGCGGAGGACATAGACCAAGATCAGACTGCACAGAACGTGCAGTCTGATCTTTGATCTATGCCGTCCACTTTTTTAGTCAAGCCTATATAATTAAAATCTTTGTAAGGTTTCAACGAATTGTATTTCGTCGAAAGAGGCCGAGTTTATTTATTTGGCGCTGGAAAAGTTAACGCGTTTATCTCTTACCATTGCACGTGGACCCGTCGCCACTTAACTGGTAGCCCACATGACAGTCGCAGGTGAAACTTCCATTGGTGTTTAGGCAGATTTGGGAGCAGCCGCCATTGTTGAAAACACATTCGTCATTGTCTGAAAAAAATATTTGTTTGTTTGAATGGTGTATTATGCAGCTTTCAATAATTCTCAAGTCATCTCGGCAAAATCTCACTTATTCATGGGTGTCTTGGGTTAAAGGTATGCAGTGCCGTGTCCAATGACATCCAATAAACCAGTTATGGTGGTGTGGACCGAACTCATAATTTCTGGATTACAAATCCACCATTCTAATAAATGAGCCATCCAGGACCTCCTGAAGAACAATGCAAATGATGTAAAAGTGCAATCATTTTTTCCCCCATCATATTGCGGGGACCAGTGCACGCATCTAAGTTTTCTAGGTTTTTTTTTTAAACTAGTACTTCGTAGACCACTCTTTAAAAAGTCAAAGGTTGCTTTCTTACAAAAAGATGGGTGAAACACCTTTCAGGTTAATGAATAAATCCAATTGCAACGACTATGATCAATCCTCGGAAACAATTCGGCTGAGCTTTGAATCGAACCAGTGACCCTTTGATTAGAAGACTTGTTTGTACCGGCTACAACGCTTGGAAGCAGTTATGTGGGACCCAATTATCTGTTCGAATTTTGCCTTGGATCTCGAAAACCTAAGTCATAAAAATCAAGTTATACATTAGAAATGGTGATACAACATACCAACCCGAAACTTTAACAACACTTGAAATATAATAGTCATCGTCATCATCATCATCATCATCATAACGCATCTTAACCCTTATCCTTCTGAATAAGAGAAGTAAGACTTTCAAGCCGAGTGTAAAAACCAAAATTTTGTAATTTCAAAGTTATTTTAGGGGGAAAAATATCTCCTTATCGGACAGTGTAGATCAAAGATCAGACTGCACGTTCTGTGCAGTCTGATCTTGATCTACATTGTCCGAAAAAGGTCCTTGACTCGAGCTTAACAGCCTAAGGGTTAACCTAAACAACTTACCAACACATGTAGTTCCATCTTGTGTCACAAACCCATCGTGGCAGGAACAAGAGAAGTTACCGTATGTGTTTGTACAAATATCGGAACAGCCGCCATTCTCCTCGGCACACTCGTCAATATCTGTTGTAAAAAACCTTTGCAGGATTATGTTTAATCTGCAATGCAACATGCGATTCTTAACCTGTTATTGTTTTGATTTTTAACAGATGCCTATACATTTTTAAGTTTGTTTCGTGAAATATCAGTCGTAAAACTGTTTTTGTTGTCTATGACAAATATTTGGTCAGATATTAGTGATCCATGGTAAAAAGTGGGAAAGAGTGGGACAGAAACAATAACTCTTCATGTATTGTAACAAGGAAAAAAAAAATGCAAACAAAAACAAATTCAAAAGAGAAGTCCGGAAAGACTAGAGACACATGAAGTAATGAAACTCAATAAGCTATACTCTGTAAGAATGCGGCTTAGTACTCCAAAAAGTATCTACCATGTCAGCCTGAGCAGTCCGAGGAGGCAGACCTGAGTCGAAACTTTTAGCTATTTGTAAATTTTCTGCTTGTCAAATGAACATTCTACCTCCATATCCTGTTGATTGTTGCACGAAATGGATATTAAGAACCAATCATTATGTGGTGTCTTGTTTGGTATGATGCATCACGGAGATGTATTAAAACACCCTTTACAAGATCATGGCTCAAACATAATCTTTTCTCAAACGTACAATTATCACTAACAAACTAACAAAACTAGTAAAGATTGTTCAACTGAGCCAGCAATAAAGAAAATAAACTTCACTGTGAACGATATCAGTGAGTTCCTTCTAAACATAAAACAATAAAGTGATACAAAGCAACGTTGTGTGCCTGATTCATGAGAAAGAGATTTAATAATATGGTTATCAAACCTACTGGCTAAATCTTATAGTGGCTTAGTTCTCAATATCAAAAGAATCGACTAAGTTAAAATGAATGATGTCCTTTCGTTATCAAAACAATTGCCTAACTTTACATGATTGCCATGTTTTGGTTACAGCTCACACAGAGACTCGGTCAATATCTCGCAGAATGAGTAAAATACTATGAATCAAACTACTGTGTTTCTCAATATTTTGACTAGTTTAAACCTGAATGCTATCTTTTGGTTATCAAACCTGTCGATCAAATATAAATTAAGACTAATCTTTTGTTATCAAACCAATCGGTTAAGTTTAAATGAATGTTATCTTTAAGTTATCAAAGCAACTAAGTTGAAATAAATAGATTGTTTCATTTTTCAAAGCAATTGGCAACATCTAAATAAATGCTTTGTTTCAGTTATCAAATCAATTCGTTACGTTTGAAATAAATTCTTTTTATCATTAAAACAGACGGCTTAGTTTTGATAACAGCTATCTTCTAGTTATTAAACCCTTCCTTTACGTAAAAATGTAATGTTATCTCGAAGTTATAAAACCAATTAGCTACATCAAATGAATGCAACCTTTTAAGATATCAAAGCAAATTGGCTTTATTTAAACGAAAAGTACAGTATCTTCCGATTGTTGAACCAATTAGTTAGGCTCTATATATCAATACTTAGCCACCTAAACAGGAAAAGACGTCTTCACTGAGAAAAAAGCCAGAGTAACAGGAGCAGGAATAGTTTCCATTCAGGTTGGAGCACACATGTTCGCAACCACCATTTTCTGTAGCACATTCGTCGATATCTGGAAGTAAAATAGAGAGGCAGTGAAACTGTTTAACATCCTTTCCCTTTACCATATAAAGGGGGAAGGAGTATGAAAAGTATGAAAACAGCTTCTCAGGAAGAAATTTTTTCTGCACTCAAAATGTTTTCTATATTATTTCTGAATAATTCAATATTAGTTTTTTTCATGAACATTGGCGAGTTCTGATTGGCTGAATTTTTTTTTTTTTTTTTTTTCATAGCTCCATGAAAAAAAAAAAAAAAAAAAAAAATCAGCAGTGCCGGAACTACTTTTGCAGTCAAACTAATGTAAACAAATATGTATACGAGATTTCATAATGTTTTCCGTTCTGATTTTATAGCGAGTCCGAAGTTCAAATTGCTAGCTGAATTTATTTTCTCTGAATATTGAAAAAAAATATCCAACAGTAAATTCAAAGAGAGAGCTGAAAACTCACTGTTACTTTGCTGGGTTTAAACAATCTTATTTTCAACTTAATTCTAGCGTATTGAACTTCTAATAATTAATCTACTAAATCTGCAAATGTTCAATACTATAATGACGTCATGAATTACGTCATTTTTACGTCATGAAGGAGCAGTTTTACAGCGCTATGAAATATCAATGAAAAGGATATTATATTAATACGCGGTTTCATACAAAAGTGTGATTAGGTTTTTTTTTCATACCTCCATGAAAACAAAAAAAATTCTCTTCATTCCTTAAAAATATTTTGCCTCTTCTTCAACTGTTTCCCCTTTCTTTGTGTCACTAGTACCAGATTTCGGTAGCGTGTAGAGTAAAGGGTAAAGGGGTCGGCATGACCAAGCACCTTAATTGAAAACAAGCGGGCAATGACGTATCACCCTACTGGCTAAGAGATCGTAGCTCGAAATTTGCATCAGTTATCTTAGGTTTACCTTTTATGACACACTACATAGTAGAATCAGAATAGTCAGATTGTGTCTTCAGCAAAGTCCGATTTTGGTAGGATATCATCGATATTTCTCTAACAGTTTAATATTCTGTATATCTATTTCAAGTTAATCGATACGATGCTGTCCGGTAATCTTGCGCACCTAAGCAAACGTCTTTTTACTTATGACACTAAAATGAATAGCTAGATCCCCACAGCTATTTATCTGTTTACAGAAATATTTCATCTAGATTATGACTCAAGATAGAAAGATTCCCCGAACAACACAAACTTTTAAGAAGTAAGGTTTTATCCGGCATACAACTTCCGGTGATCTTGCGCACTTCGATAAATGACGTCAATGCAAAGGATTTCTAAAGTATTTGTGGCCCATACAAAGAATGATTGTAGAAAAGAAATAATTATGCTCGATTTGGGCCTTTGATTCAGAACTTTGACAAAACGCCGGCAAATAGGAAATGAATTTGTCGTCTGATAAAGGTTGCACGTAAATAAGGAAAATAATGTTAAAACTGTTCCTTAATATCTTACAAAGTTGTAAAATATGTGTTTAATTGATTCGTTTTTGTGATGAGACATAAATTGCTTGTTTAACTGACAGGTAAAAAGTGTTACAGCCATCCTCGTCGGGAATTGGGTCATAGGGCGTGTTTATGAATAATTAGTCAGGATGATGTCATAGACAAACTTTAGACACTCTCAGGTACAAAATTTAGCTATAGTTACTTTCTGAAGGTTTCTCTGTTATTCCAAATTCCTATGGTCTAAGAAAAACTGCAGAAACGGGTAGAATTCATCAAACAAACTCGCGAAACGGGAATCTACCGAAGTGCGCAAGATTACCGGACGCGCAAGATTACCGGACACATCTGTAGTTGTATTCACAGCTTTAACATAATAAAACTGCTCCGGAAAAATGTGAAAATCATCAAACAATCAATTGAAGCAAGAAAAAGCAAAGATAAGTCTATGTACCGTTACAAGTGTGATTATCATAAGTTAACTCGTATCCAAGGAGACAGGAACAGTAATATGAGCCCTTCGTGTTTGTACAGTTATCGGAACAGCCTCCATTGCTGGTCTCACACTCGTCAATATCTGGAAACAAATAGAAAAATATTTTTTAACAGAAAACTGTTGCTGCAGCATCAGCATGTAGATAAAGATTACAACAATACAAATTAAAAAAAAAAAAAAGTCTAAGAACAGTCTAAATGAAATTCACAGTCTCCTTGAAGAAGTTTCACTGAGCCATCAGAAAACCTGGATATTCCAAAATTGCTAATGATGGATCAGTCAGAGATCTCGTTACTGGATATACATCGTTCAATAAATGGGAAGTTTTCCTAATGTCTTCTTACGCTTTAAGAAACTTGAAAGCAAGATTTGATTTGCTGACGGGAAGATCAACTGTATATGACACAATTTAGGGGAGGTGAGAGTTTTAGCAGTGTCTAGTTGAAGGCTATCAAAGACTATTGACCTTGATCAGTCTGCACAGATGTACATTGTTCCTTGTATACTCTCTTAACGAAATGCAAAAAAAGTAAGGAGTCCTTGATGGGCAGGTGATGGGTTCACGGCGAGTATTACCTCGGCACAAATAGTTATTGCTCGTCAGTTCGTAACCCGGGTTACACAGGCACTGGTAGGATCCTTGGTTATTTGAGCACACGTCAGAACAGCCACCGTTGTGAATAATACACTCGTCCACATCTTAGAAAACAAAACATAAGATTACAAATATTTCAGTAAACAAGTACAAATGGTACAATACACCTTTTTTAACGGTAGATTCGCGACTAAAAGCGTTATTTGCAGACAGGACGGTAATGAGGATCATGATGAAAATGATGATGATGGTGACGATAGTGATATAGCAGTACTTACCAACACATGTATGCATGTCGTCACCCAAGCTGTATCCGGAACCGCAATCGCAGCGATAACTCCCTTCGTAGTTCAAACATTTATTCGAGCAACCCCCATTGTCTTCGAGGCATTCGTTGAAGTCTTAAAGGGTGATAGTTAGATTATTGAGCAACAGGTCAGAACAGGACACAACATAAACTATATTGCTCTGTTGAATAAAAGGCAATATGTTCAGCATACCGCAAATACATAATGATTATATTTAACAGGCAATACAATACAACAGTGGTCAGTATACTATAGAATACACCAAATCATTCAATACCAAAGGCTTTCGGCCCATAATAAGTTACATCTAGAAATATGTGGAGAATGAGATACTCTAAAATGTACACAAGATGAAGAATTGTATTAACAAAACTATAAATTATTTTTTCCTGGTGACCATAAAATCTCTGGCTATTTTTAATATCATTATCATGAATCTAATGATATTGGCATGTATAACTCAAAATATAAAAGAGCCGATATCTTACCTTCAACGCTCATGTCCTCTTTGATTTAACAAAAAAAAAAAAAAAAAAAAAAGGCAAAGAAATGAAACCAAGCTCTTGAAGTGGAAGACAATAGTTTAAGAAAGATACCAGAACATTGTATACTTAACAGAAGTTTTAATCATTAGGATAATTACGGAAAACCTACTTTATGCTTATTTCGAAGCAAGACCCGAAGTGTGGTAATGAAGTGTGAGATTATTTGTATACTGCAAGGATGTCTTGGAAAAAAAAAGCAGAACATATAGTTATTGCGAAGTAAACATTTCCGTTGCTCGGTTCGATGCTCCATGTTAACACCATCATCATTGATAGATACTTTGTTTACTTCCTACTGTGCACGCGCGTCTCTCTGTCCTCCTTTTAGCGTGGACTATTTTTATGACGGAATCTCCATTTTTCAGTTTTCCACTACCAATTTCTTAGATTTTTTTCACTTAATCTCGACGTTCCTTTTTTATCCTTAAAAAAATATTGGAAAAACAAAGAGTGCATGGGGCTTCAAGACAAATGATTATTGTGATGTTTCGTGACTAACTACAATGTAGTTCTTAATCTAACAGAACAGAATCCATATTTGCACGCAAATGCTGGTGAGTGTCATGTTTAGTAGTATAAAATCATACACTATAGATCAAAGTTAGATAACAAAGAAGTTGCAAAAATCCAAAGTCTAATTTAAATGTCAATATAAGACATATGATTTGCAGAGGCTGAATTTCGCAGCCAATCAGGTTTTAATTAAAAGTGTGGTAATAAAACTAATTGACTTAGAATTTAGTTAGAAAAAATCAGATATTAGAGTGTGATGAAAGAATTCTAATTGGGAGTCAGCTAGGAAATCTTTAAATGAGAATTAATTCGAAAAGCTGTAAATGAGAGTGAGAGTGGAGAAATGTAGGAAGTGTTAACCTAGAAAATTTTAACTAAGAGTAGAATATGAATAATTTTCAAGATCCAAAGCCAAGTGACAGAACTTTACTTAAGAGCAGATTACGAATATTTGAAGCAGAATCTAGCTAAGAATTCTTACTAAGAACAAAAGGCGAATACTTGAATCAGAGTCTAGTCAAAGATTTTAAAGAGTAGGGTAGGGGTACTTAAATCAGAGTCTAGTGAGACAATTCTAAGAGTAGAGTACGAATACTTGAATCAGAGTCCAGTGACAGAATTCTTAGAGTAGAGTATGACGACTGAGTCAGAGTCTAGTGAGAGAATTCTAAGAGTAGAGTACGATGACTGAGTCAGAGTCTAGTGAGAGAGTCCAAGCTAAAAGTAAAATCCGAATACTTGTATCGGAGCCTATTGAGAAATCTACCTAAGAATAGAGTGCCAATATTTGAATCGGAATCTACTGAGAGAATTCTTACTCAGAGTAGAGTGCGAATACTTGAATCAGAGTCATTTGACAGATTTCTACCTAAGGGTAAAGTGCGAATACTTGAGCTAGAGTCCAGATAGAGGATTCTGACTGAGAGTAGAGTGCGAATACTTGAAGCAGAGTCCAGGGAGTTAATTGAAACTAAGAATAGAGACCAAATACTTGAATCAGAGTCCAGGGAGATAATTGAAACTAAGAATAGAGACCAATTACTTGAATCAGAGAGATAAAATTCCAACTAAGAGTAGAGCGCCGAGACTTAAACCAGAGTCACGTGAGAAAATTCTGACTACGAGTAAAAGAACAAATACTTAAATCAGTCTTGTGAGAGAATTCTACCTAAGAATAGAGCGCGAATACTTGAATCAGAGTCATGTGAAAGAATTCTAACTAAGAAAAGTTTCCGAGTTTTTGAATCAGATTCACGTGGAAGAATTCTGACTAAGAGTAGATTACAAATACTTGAATCAGAGTCACGTGAGAGATTCTAACTATGAGTTAAGTGCGAATACTTGAATCAGAGTCCAGAGAGAGAATTCTGACTAAGAATAGAGTGTGAATACTTGATTCAGAGTCTAGTGAGAAAATTCTTAGTAAGAATACCAATACTTGAATCATAATCTAGTTAGAGAATTCTAACCGAGAGTAGAATACGAATACTTGAATCCAAGTCACGTGAGAGATTTCAAACTAAAAGTAGAGTCCGAATACTTGAATAAGGCTAGCGTGAGAGATTTCAAACTAAGAGTAGAGCCGAATACTTGTTTCAGAGTCTAGTTAGAGATTTCTAGGTAAGAGTAGAGTGCGAATACATGTGTCAGAGTCTAGTGAGAAATTTCAAATTAAGAGTGTGAATACTTGTATCAGAGTCTAGTGACAGATTTTAAAATTAAGAGTAAAGTACCAATACTTGTAGCGGAGTCTAGTTAGAGATGTTAAAGTAAGAGTAGAGTGCGAATACTTGTTTCAGAGTCTAGTTGGAGATTTCTAAGTATGAGTAGAGTGCGAATACATGTTTCAAAGTCTAGTTAGAGATTTTAAATTAAGAATAGAGTGCGAATACTTGCTTCAGAGTCTAGTGAAAGATGTCAAATTAAGCGTGAGTGGGAATACTTGTATCAGAGTCTAGTTGGAGATTTCTAAGTAAGAATAGAGTGCGAATACATGTTTTAGAGTCTAGTTCGAGATTTATTAGTAAGAGTAGTGTGCGAATACTTGTATCAGAGTCTAGTGAAAGATGTCAAATTAAGCATGAGTGGGAATACTTGTATCAGAGTCTAGTTGGAGATTTCTAAGTAAGAGTAGAGTGCGAATACATGTTTTAGAGTCTAGTTAGAGATTTTTTAGTAAGAGTTGAGTGCAAATTCTTGTTTCAGAGTCTTGTTTGAGATTTCTAAGTAAGAGCAGAGCGCGAATACTTGTATCAGAGTCTAGTTGGGGATTTCTAAGTAAGAGTAGAGTGCGAATATTTGTATCATAGTCTAGTTTGAGATTTTTACGTAAGAGTAGAGTGTGAATATTCTTATCAGAGTCTAGTTTGAGATTTTTAAGTAAGGATAGAGTGCGAATACTTGTATCACAGTCTAGTGAGAGACGAAGGGTAGAGTGAGTTAATTCCAATGGGGAATATTCGAAGAAAATTTTGACCGAGAAAATTTTGATTCAGAGAACATTTAAATAATGTGTCGAAACACAGAATTAAAGAAACAATTAGATAAAATTGTGAGCCGCTTTTGATAATTTCTATTGAAAATAAAATATGAACGGTTTAAAATTAAGCTGAAAGTTAATAAAGAAAACAATATTAAGAAAAGAGAGAAGAAGGGAAAAAATCGAGACAAAGAAGAAGAAGAAGAAGAAAAAAAAAAAAGAAAAAGGAAAAAATTATTGAAATTCAAAGAGCAAAATTTCAATTAAGAGTGCTGTTAAAAAGTATTACTTGAGAACAGAGTATAAAAATCTTAATTGCGGGTTGACAAGGACATTTTTGCAAGAGAGAATATTAAATTAAGAAGGAAAAACTGTGCAGGTTAAAGATAACTAAAATTCGAGAAAGAAATCTAAATTGAATGTCAGGTTAGAAAATTTACATGGAAACTACTCAGAACTGATATATTTGCAGGTTCGAATATGAGGATTTTTACAGAGAGACAAGTGAGAAAATTGTTGTTTGAAAGTCGAATAATTCAATATTAATTCTTTTCATGAACATTGGCGAGTTCTGATTGGCTGAAAAAATTTTTTCATTGCTCCATGAAAAAAAAAAATAGCAGTGCCGGAACTACTTTTGCATTCAAACTAATGTAAACAAACATGTATACGAGCTTTCATAATGTTTTTCTTTCTGATTTTAGATCTATATCGAGTCCGAAGTTCAAATTGCTAGCTGAATTTATTTTCTCTGAATATCGAAAAAGAAATCCAACAGTAAATTCAAAGAGAGAGCTGAAAACTCATTGTCACTTTGCTGGGTTCTAACAATCTTATTTTCAACTTAATTCTAGCGTATTGTACTTCTAATAATAAATCGACTAAATCTGCAAATGGTCGATACTATAATGACGTCACGAATTTACGTCATTGTTACGTCATGAACGAGCAGTTTTACCGCGCTATGAAATATGAATGAAATGGAAATTAGATAAATACGCAATGATGGATTTACAGTAAAAAAAGAAGTTAGTATTATTTAAGTGCATATTTGTTGTCTGTGATACTGAATAATAAGGAATGAAGAGAATTTTTTTTTTGTTTTTTTGTTTTCATGGAGGTATGAAAAAAAAACCTAATCATGAGGTAAACTGGTCCTTTGACAAACAGAAAACTGACCAATAGCGAAAAGTTTCGGCCCAGGTCAGCCTGCGCGGACTGCGCAGGCTGACGTGAGTCGATACTTTTCGCAGATGCATTAAGCCCCCTTTTCACACAGCAAGACTCAGATGATAATATTAAACCAGTCTCGTATATATATTCTGATTGGATAGAGTTTTTCTGTCACGTTTAAGAAACAGAGCTCAACAGAACTTCTTGTCAAGCCTTTGGCTAGCCACGGGTTGTAGTATACGATTCTAGTTTCGGATCGTGTTGTGGTACGTCGATTGTCCCAGGAAAAGCAAGAAATTTATTCCATGGTTGCACGTTTCATTGGTCGTTTACAATAAGGACATGTTATTTATTCTATAGAGCACTTAACATTTCTATGATTTATTCTACTGGTAGCAATGGTCCAAGACCAGTTAAATGATCCAGTTTAGTAGGTTGCACTTTTATATATAAGTAATAGAAACGTGAGATCCATCCTATTTTATGTATGTATATATACTGAACCAAAAAAGGAACTTCCCCTGTGTTTAAGTGCAAATGCAATGTTATTAAAAAAAATCAAAATGTCAGATGACCTACATATATTCAGGCGAACGATTATGTGTCCGATAAAACAAATTTTAACTCGATTGAAAGCATTTTGCAGAAGAAACCCGCTGAAAGCGATTTTCACGCGCATGCACGGACCAGTATAATTCGTGTATATTTTTTGAAATCTTTCAGTCTAATTTTATAGACTTTCATGTCAATAAGAAAAAAACGTTGAAAAAAATTAAATTCTTTTTAGTTTTCTTTATTTTTGATATGCCTAGAATTCCGCAAAATTTACGCGAACGTGCCATTGGCATGCTTAATGCTGGTATGACGATGAATGCTGTTGCTATGAATATTGAATGTTCTACTCATGCTATTCGACACCTTAGGCAACGTTTTCAAGCAATAGGGCGTACGGAAGATCAACCACGTAGTGGACGTCCTCGCGTCAGGACGCGCGGCCAAGACCGCTATATTCGGAACACCCACCTGCGCAATCGCTTCCAAACTGCCACAGCCACTGCTGCTAACACCCCTGGTACACATAATAACCGTATATCTGCCCAAATTGTGCGCAATCGCTTGCGCGAGAATGGGCTACGTGCACGTCGTCCATACGTTGGTTGTGTTTTGGCGCGACGTCACCGCGTAAATCGTGTTAATTGGGCACGTACACACCAACGCTGGCTTAGACAACAATGGAATAACGTTCTTTTCTCTGACGAGTCGAGGTTTTCCATTCATCGAGGTGATGGCAGGGTTCGAGTATACCGTAGGAGAAATGAACGTTATGCCGACTGTTGCGTACTTGAACGAGATCGTTTTGGGGGTGGGGGTTCTGTCTTGGTCTGGGCGGGCATTGCACATGGCTTTCGCACTAATCTCGTCGTTATCGAAGGGAATTTAAATGGCTAACGCTACCGAGACGAAATTCTTGCGAGGCACGTTATCCCACTGTTTCAAAATAATGCCAATATCACTCTTTTTCAGCATGATAATGCCACAAGCCATACAGCTAGGGACAATGTGAATTTCCTCAGGGCGAATAACATTGCATTTATTAATGACTGGCCTGCCAAAAGCCCTGATCTGAATCCCATTGAACACCTTTGGGATAATTTGGACCAGCGTGTTAGACGTCGCCCTATTCCACCGTCAAACGTTATTCAGCTAAGACAAGCCTTAATTCAGGAATGGAACAACATTCCACAAGCCGAAAGCAATACACTTATCCGTTCTATGCGCCAACGATGCCAGGCAGTCCTTCATGCTGAAGGTGGTCATACCCGGTATTAATTTGTGATTTTGGTGAGCGACCCCTTCCGCATTTTAACTACCATTTCACTACTTTTGGATAAACCCTCAGCAATAATTTTTTTCACACAAAGTCGCAATAAAATACTCTTTCAATGCATATAAATCTAGTTTAATCCTGATTTTCATATTTGTGTATATCTGCACTTAAACACAGCGGAAGTGTTTAGTATATATTTTTTTGGTCCTGCTTATGAATGTTGTATAATGAAAGGCCTACGTGCACATAGTTTACAAGCCAGCTAAACGTTTCTCTTTGCGTCATGCTTGTGAAAAGGAAGTTTAATACATCTACAAAAAGTATCGACCAAGGTCAGCCTGTGCAGTCGATACTTTTTGCTATTTGTAAATTTTCTGCATGTCAAGGGACCATTGAACCTCATGATTCAGTCGGTTGTAAGACAAAATGGAATTTAGGGTTCTATGATTATGTGATGAATTGTGGGATACGAAACGCAATAAAACGAAACGAAACGCAACGAAATGAAACGGAATGAAACGAAACAAAACGAAACGGAATAAAACGCGAACAAAACAAAACAGAATAGAACGAAACGTAATGAAACGAAATCTAGCAGAGCGATTTTTTTAAACTTATCTTTTTGTCTCAATTTATCGGTTTTCGGTTGTATCGTTTCTTATTGTTTTATACCACGTTTTATGTAGGGCACAATGAGAATATGTTGGTGATTTTTTGCGATTATCTCATGGCTGTAAAATCTGGTCAGAGTCAAGATTGAGTACTTAAAACGATAAACCTCTACCAGGACCTGTGGCTTTTGAAGTTGCACAAAAATTTAACATATTTAGTGCAATTTTGAAGATTTGAAATGTAGGGGAAATTCAATTTTTCTGTCTTTTCTGTTCTTCTGTTATTGCGGTATCATACTAGTATCACAGGGCGTCGGAATATGCTGAGCCTCGGTAGAACAGTCGGTAGCGTACAGAACTTGAGAACAAGGATCGCTAGTTCAAATACCTACTCGACCAATTTCTTTCCGAGGATTGATGATAGTCATTGCGACAAGATTCATTCCTTTCTCACCGCTGACCAACGATGGTTAGCGATGGAAAGCAGCCAGTGGCTTGGGAAGAATATTACGCGAAGAAGTAGTAAAAGGAACTGCAGGAAAATACAGATAGGTGCAATGCAGTAATACTAGTAAAAATAATGTTGAAAAGGGGCCCCTATACAGTGAGAAACGGAATCGAAACGAAACGCAACGAAACGAAACGGAACGAAACACAACGAAGCGGAATTAAACGAGAACGAAACGAAACGAAATACAACGAAACGAAATGAGACGAAATTTAGCAGAGTGATTTTTTTAAAACTTATCTTTTTGTCTCAATTTATCGCTTTTCTGTAGTACCGTTTCTTATTGTTCTATCCTACGTTTTATGTAGAGCACAATAAGAATATGTTGCTGATTTTTTGCGATTATCTCATGGCCTTAAAATCTGGTTAGAGTCAAGATTGAGTACTTAAAACAATAACCCTCTACCAGGACCTGTGGCTTTTGAAGTTGCACAAAAAATTAACATATTTGGTGCAATTTTAAAGATTTGGCAAGTAGAGAAAATTTAATTTTCTTTCTTTTCTGTTCTTCTGTCATTGTGGTATCATAGTATTATTACAGGGCGCCGGAATATGCCGAAACTCGGTAGCACAATCGGTAGCGTACAGGACTTGAGAACAAGGATCGCTAGTTCAAATGCCCACTCGACAAATTTCTTTCCGAGGATTGATGATAGTCATTGCGACAGGATTCATTCCTCTCTCACCGCTGATCACCGATGGTTAGCGATGGAAAGCAGCCAGTGGCTTGAGAAGAATATTATGCGAAGTACTGGTAAAAGGAACTGCAGGAAAATACAGATAGGTGCAATGCAGCGATTTTGTTTGGTCTGTATTAGAGTTTAACGCCTTTTTAACAACTTAGGTCATATCATGGCGGTTAATGACGCACCCATGTGTTTCCTGGCTTTCTCACACCAGTACTGACACAACTTTCTTTCCAAAGCCGCTGACATCTTTTCTCACATGCATCAGAGGTTAGAGGCGAAAAATCGCAGGAAAGAATGTTCGCCGCAATCGGGTATCGAACCCGCAATTTCCAGGTCAAGAGTCAGATACGCTAACCACTGAGCTACCAGGCCGGGCTCAATGAAGCGATACAACTGAAATAATGTTGAAAAGGGCGTTAAACCTTGAGACATTGTGGGAAAGGGAGAAATGCTGGTGACCAGCATTTTCTCCTTTTCTTACAACGTTTTCAAAAGTCTTCTCCTGTAGGGGCGGTGAAACTCGGGATTGTGTAGCAAAGGGTTTGTTCCTTTCATGTTTAAATAGTTTCGAAGACTGAGATTATATCAGTTCAGCGGTGACAGCCGTGATCGTATAGTGGTTAGTACTTCGCGTTGTGGCCGTGACATCTCAGATTCGAATCCTGGTCACGGCAGGTCTGTGATCGTCGCTGTCTCGGCACAGCTGAACATTTTTTTTTACAGCCCTTTAGGTTTTAAGATGTTTTACACCACTTTTAATATGATTTCAATTCTATGACAGCATCGGTTGACTTCGTTGACATTTTTTATTGGTTTTATCACACAAGCAATTTCCTCGCTTTCCTAGTTGTTGTGCATATTGTTGTAAAATGAAAATTTCAATTAGTTATGAGCAATGCTCTGGCAAAAGGGGGTTTAATGCCTCTCCGGCATGATACCAAGCTAGTCATCAGATGGCCTGCAACACGCGAAAAGGGGCATTCGGACATTTCTGTAAAGTGTCGTTTCGGATCAGCCTGCGCAGTCCGTTCAGGCTAATCCGAAACGACACTTTCCGTTTTTAGGTAATTTTCTGTTTCACGCAGGTCTACTGTAGGAAAAAATCTAATGTAGTCGTAAAGTGCCGTCTCGGATTAGCCTGTGCGGACTGCGCAGGCTGATCCGAGACGACACTTTACGCAAATGTCCGAATGCCCCTTTTCGCGTGTTGCAACCCATATAATCATGGATGCATAATTTCCCTCCTTGTACAGTATAACAACCGACTGAATCACGAGGTACACTGGTCCTTTCACAAGTAGAAAATTGACTAAATAGGAAACATTTTCAACCCAGATCAGCCCGCGCGGATTGCGCAGACTGACCTTTTTTTTTTATCCTACAATGCAGCGATACAACTGAAATAACGTTGAAAAGGGCGTTAAAAACTATACAATCAATCAATACAATCAAGCACCGGAATATTTCGAATGAAACTCGCCTTCAATACCCTTAAGTATGCCTTTAAGATGCTTACAGCTGAACCTTGCGAGTATGGTTTTCTGTCAGATTTTTATTTCTTAATTTGAACCATGTTCTGTAAAAGGGGGCTTAATGAATCCGTAAAAAGTATCGACCCAGGTCAGCAAGTGCAGTCCCCGCAGGCTGACCTGAGCCTAACCTTTCGCTATTGGTCAATTTTCTGCATGTCAAAGGACCAGAGTACTTCATGATACAGTGGGATACAGAACAGATTTTATGGATCTATAATTTTGTGAGGACTTGCTTGGTATCATGCATCACGGAGATGTGTTAAGCCCCCTTTTGCCAGATTCATTGTATATTTTGTGTTCTAATTTTAGCTTTAATAAGTCACTTTAATGAACGTCCAGGCATAAACTGTTTGATAAAGAGATGACTTCGGGTCTGAAAAGAGAAAAAGGTAGTACAACACTATACGGTAGGACTACACATTGGTGTATCAGTATTTTTCGGCGAAGCTGAACGCGCTGGTTTTTGACCCAACTTCTTGGGACTGATAAAGAATGAATAGATGCTAATTTGCCATTGGTGAAAAAATGTGCACACATTTTCATAAGTGTTATCCAATTACCCAGTACTACTTTCCATTAAAATGAAAAACAGTGCGGAAAAAGAGGCAATTGCTCCTGAGGTTAATTTTCATTATTTTATTTCATATTAAGCCACTAAATAGTTTCAATATTTATATTCAAGTATCTCTTACGCTGTTTATCTTTATTGAAGATATTTCTTGCTTTAGGTGAATGGATACACACGCAGAGGGAGATAAATCCAGTCTAGAAGAAATCATCCGCAATTTCATAGATAAGCCAACATCTTATCACCAATAAATGTACAGTATGCGTAGTATAAATGACACACAAAACTTGCTCAGGATCTGACTGTAAGTTAGCATTAACTTATTTTAAATTAGTCTTTTGGGGCTACTGTTAGTAACATTTTCTTTCCGTACTTTTAAGAAACCTTTATTTTTAAATAAATTCAACTAGCATAGAGCAAACTGGAAGGTTGCTTTCCCCGTAAAAATGCACAAAACTTTTGATGTACCCAGAAACCTTAAAATGAATTGGTACATATGCTGAGGAAATAATCTCGTCTGAAAGAAATGATCATCTTATTGCTCTTAGTCGCAAGTAGAAAAATTAATTTCAAACTTAGGTTAAAAGTTACCAGGTCGCTTGTTCTTTTTATTTACTTTTTATCTAACTTTAGAATTTTTTTTTTTCTGCCAGCGACGAAAACTTGGACCGGCTGCACAATAACAGATTGACCTCTTCACTTAATCTGACTTAAAAGAGTTTCCCAAACTAATCATTCCAGTTGCATTTAAAAATGGCAAATAATAATCCGACCAGTGTCGGGCGAATAAGCATTCTAATTCGCACGCCATAAAATGGATTATTCTGACTCATCTTATTAGAATTCTTACTGGTTTCATTACCGGGAGTAGGTATTATCAAAAGGTCGAGCCTCGGTAGCTCAGTCATAAGCGAAAAGGACTTGAGAACAGAGGGTCGCTGGTTCGATTTCCTGCTCTGCCAATTTCTTTTCCAGGATTGATGATAGTCAATGCAGCAGGATTCATTCCTCTTTCACCGCAGGCCGTTGCCTCGGCGAGGGTTATTTGGAAAAGCAGTCATGGGCTTGGAAACAATATTGTGTTGAATACTTGTATAAGAAATTCCAGGAAAGCATGGATACATGTAGGTGCACTGGCCGCCGTGATATAACTGAAATGATGTTGAAAACGGCGTTTAATACCATACAATCAACCAATCAATCATTATCAAGAAACAAAATGCACTCGACTTTGCTGTATTTGGACATGATTTTCTAGTCACAGTATTTGTGAAACAACAGGAAAAATATCGACCGGGCTGCGACGTATTAGCGGTACTGATGGCTGTCGGAAACATGAAGAACATTTTATTGGTGATTTATGTCATAACAAAGTGAACAATAGAAGTTCATTCAAAAGTACAATAAAATGTCTTCATTATAATTATCAAGATTTACAAAAGTAACACGATCATCGTGCGCACAGCCGCCATCAAATTTTAATTTTTACTTTGTTAAAGTAATTGGGATCAAAAGTAAGGTAATTCAAAAGGAAAAAAAAAAGGTTTTCCTTCTGCTTGATTTTGTACCATTCCGTTTCGTTTCGTTCTATTTCGTTTCGTTCTCGTTTTGTTCCGTTCCGTTTCGTTGCGTTTCGTTCCGTTTCGTTGCGTTTCGTTGCGTATCGTTTCGGTTCCGTTTCTTACTTTATAGGGACCCATTATTGTTTGTTTGGTATAATGCATCATTGAGTTGCATTGAAGCCCCTTTTGTCCGAATATGGCTCCTTTTTTTTTTACAATAACGACGGTAAGACATTGTTTTAAAGATTAAAAAAAAAAAAGTAAAATACGAAGATTTATTCTTTTTCCTTTACACACTTGTATGTACCTTATAGAAAGGTATTAATTAAACGGCAATTTTTACGTCGACAAGGTACCACTTGCAATTTTCCGATCGCAGCTCATCAAATGTTTCTTCGGGACCAAACAATATGGCATAGACATCTTCCGTAGGGTTTTGGTAAAAAATGTCATGTTTGATTTTTCCAAATCCTCCCGCGTTTGCAAAGAGCCGACAGTTAAATAAAGCGAAGCATCAGCTCGGACACGATCTGATACACCTTTACATATTCAGCCTTTGCAGACTGGTCGATTGCGGAGGTGTGGCTGTCGACTTCCTTGCTGGTTCCCGAGTTTTCAGAGTAGCGTCCCTGCAATGCAACTGCCAGCAGCTGTCATTTCTGGGTCAAATAAAAAATGGCGTGCGACACATCTAAAGAGTTGTCGCATAGTTGACGCATAGTTTTTCGTAATTTAAAACCATAAAGCTTTTTGAGCCGGATGATATCTGTACGGGTAAGTTAAATGAAATAATTGCTGTTATGCTCTTCAAGTGCACTTTTAGCGCATTTCGCCTTACTTTATACAGTTCAGTTGTGAAGACTAAACATATCAACTCATATCAGATCATGTCCGACCCGATGCTTCCCACCATTTAACTATCTGCTGTATACAAACCCGAAAAATTTCCAATGTCTTCACTCTTTTTTAATCACGAATTATTACTCAATATCTTAACATTTTGCCATTATGTTTTTCAGCAGGTGACCTCTACGTACACCAAAAGAGATCTTACCCTGATAAAAATTGGTTATCAAAACTGGACGAGTCTAAATAAGTGTGCATGTTAAGTAATTATACATATTTAACTTAATAAGGTGTTTGAAATTAATTTATGCGACAAACCAAATTTTTGCAACTTGGCCTCTATACATGTACTCCAGAATGGATCTAATCTTCGTAAAATTGGTTATCAAATAGGGATTGTTTGGTAAAGGGTTATTCAAGACCGAAAATTCAATCACCTAATGCTACTGCCTTGAAAGTTAGATGAATCTAGGATTTTCCTTTTTCATATTACATACCCAAATTAATAATGTTTGTTGTTAACATTTGCAACGTTGTATTGTGTATTTTAGGCCGGTGGCCTCTATGTACATTGTAGTTAAATTGAATGGAAAAATCGAAAGTGACATTATGTTATCAAAACCCTACGTAAGATTTCTGGGCCGTTGGGCCGCGAGCAATATTTGATGAGCTGCGAAAGGAAAATCACAAGTGCAACCTTGTCAACGCAAAAAATGCTGTGAAACATTGATCACATATAAATTGAAACACAGCTTTCACAGGTATTTCTGAGCTGTATATTGTTTCTTTTTTGTTTTTGATTTTTTTGAGCGGTTGGGTCGGGATGAGGGGAGTAGGACAAAAACCGAAAGCGTGACAAATCAACGCGTCTTTTACCTGTGACTTAACGTAAACAAATCGTCATTATCCGCTTCGCGACCAAGGAGGAAGGAAAAACTCAAGGATATACCGATATTTACCTTTTTTTGATAAAAATTGACATTGATGGAACTATTTGAAATGTTTCCAGTATACATGTGTAAATCAAATGTCTTTTCATGTTGAAGATTAACATTAAAATTGGCCGGTGTCGCATTGAAAATGGAATTGAGAGTGGATGAGGTAATACTCAAAACATTTGAAGTGACTGCAGCACTAATGCTTGACGATACATTCATTCTTCTTTGCCGTTTGAAGGGGAGAAAAGAAAATAGTAAAACTGTGCGGTTTTTTTTTTTTTGTTGTTGTTGTTGTTGTGTTTGATTCCTAAGGTTTTATTGAGATTTTGATTTTTTTTCTATTTAGCGACTGGGCAGTGGGGTTTTGTTTTGGTTAGTTAAATGGAACAGTCATGGTTTATTCAAGGGAATTAATCGGCATCCGCTTTCGTATACTAAACTTGTATGAACTTATATTCCTTTAATATGGTTGTTCATGTTAGAATCGAAATATTCTTCTTTCTATCGAAGTTTATTGTTCAGTAAACTACGGTTGTGAGTTATGAGGCGCAAAGAATAAACCGCTCGGGCTATTACCCTTGTGGATTACTTATTGTGCCTCATAATTCAAAACCGAAATTTATTTAACGATATACCACGATAGAAAGAAGATTATCTCTTCAATATTATGGCCTACGTCCCCTCTGTTTATTTTGAATTACAAACGAATCATTCGTATAAAAGTATCTATTTTCCTGTCTAATTATAGTAACAAAATCCCAAATTTGACGTCGTGGCTAGACTCCATGTTGAAGCGTGTTCTTTTTTTTAAACATGAGTTTTGATTGGTTAAGCAAATGCAGGTTATGAATATTGATGAAGACAAAACATCGACGGTAACATTATCTCGAGCTTGAAATGGAAGAGACAACATGGGGCTGACGATCATTTTTAGTATTGCTGATCTTTTACCTTTGCAACTTTCCTCATCAATCTCAAAGCCGTTATAGCACAAACATTTGTAGCTTCCGATGGTGTTCAAACAGATTTGAGAGCAGTTGCCTCTATTGGTAATGCATTCGTCGTCATCTGAAATCAAAGATCGCATTCACCGACCATTCTAAATATAATTCTTATTCTAAGGAAAAAAAAAGAAACACATCTGACTGGCTGAGACGTCTTAGAACTTACGTTTCGAATCTAATTCAGAAATGTTGGTGTATGAAAAGTGACCTCCCGATGGGGTTGTTTAAGTAAAAACTATGTGGTCCCTAATTGTTCAATAGTGCTAGGCAAAGGCTAGAGCGATACCTTGCTTTAGAAAAGTTCTACTGCTGCCAGCGCACCCAGCAGAGATTTAAACTTGAATGCCTTGCAAAAAAAACCTCAACGCCTTTGCCACTAAATCACGATTGACCTTGTCTGGGTAATCTCGTTTATTACACTAATAAAGTGATTAAGTTACCAGTAACTTCCATCTACATGTGTCCACAAACCTCGGCCATAGTAATTAGTAAAATGTTAATTATCAGGCATCACGTGGTTTTCATCTATAATGCATAAGTCACCAAAATTGTGAACAACAATACTTTAGACCTGATAAAGGAAACAAAAGCAAATTCGAGTTATAATTGTTATTGAGATCGAAACATGTGAAAGCATATGGCAAAAAGAAGAACTGCTCGTGGCAAGCAATTTCTCGTTTTGCCACATGCTTGCACATGTCACCTTTGAGAAAAAATAAGTCGTATACTGGTGGCTCGTGGCGAGCAATTTCTCGTTTTGCCACATGCTTGCACATGTCACCTTTAAGAAAAAAAAAGTCGTATACTGGTGGCTCGTGACGAGCAATTTCTTCTCTTGACACATGCTTTCACACGTCACCTTAGGAAATATGAAGCCCGTATACGGGTGGCTCGAGCAATTTCTCTCTTTGACACATGCTTTCACATGTCATCTGCAAGACAGAAGAAGTTGTAAATAGGTGGCTCATCTCTTTTTTTTTTTTCAACATGCTTTCACAAGACATCTTCAAGACATAAGAACTCTTATACAGGTGCTTTGTCACGATTTCCTCTATTTTGGCCAAATGTTTTCACAGACTTTCAAATTCTTTCCGCGTATCATTGATAGTATTTACGACAGGATTCATTCCTCTCTCACAGCTGGTCATTATTTCAACGATATTTATGTAGGAAAGCAGTCATTGACAAGGGAAGAATATTTTACCAGTACTGGTAAATGAAACTACGTACAAACATGGAAAGATATAATAGCCGCCGCGATATTACTGAAAATAATGTTAAGGACGGCATTAAACACCATACCCATAAAGAAATCATAGTACCGTTGACAAGGTCTTGGAAGGGTTGGATAGGTTTACTATCCGAGATGATAAACTGACACCCTTGAAAACTAATTCAAATGTTCATGGACATGTAATTAACATAATAATTACAGGGATATTGTGTAACTCGTATATATACAAATTACTCAGTATTGACGTTTAGGTATATGTGCATCATCTCGGACAGAGCACACAGACGGACAAACAAACTAACCCACACAACGATTTCCATCCACGCCGATAGAGTACCCATCTAAACACGAACAAACTGGAGTCCCATTAACGTTGCTGCAAATATCGGAACATCCACCATTGTTTACCAGGCACATGTTCACATCTGATAAATAAAGAAATGGGTCAGGTATAAAACAAGAACTATTGTGTAAAAAAGATAGAAGGCGTATGAGGTACTGGAATATGAAACTGAAACTCTTTTGTGGTTCAATATGAATAGAAATAATGAAAAATAACCTTTCCAGCAATTGTCTCTTTTCCTCATTCTTTTGTATTTCGTTTAAAACGTAAAATTTTCAAAAAGATATAATTTTCAAGTTTAGATTTTAATCTAAATCATTGTTGAAAAACGGGCACTTGCTCCAAATAATTATGTGGCTGAAAACAAAGGCTTGTGTAATGTGCAATGGCTTGGTTACCCTTCTAAACACTAACCATACCACACTTCACCCAGAGACATGTATCAAACCGTATGGCTGTGTAAGCTAGCTCTACAGCAAAGCTGATTAAAAGTTCAAATGCAAATTGCAGCTATTCCTGACAAATGTAGGTCTACATGGGATAACACTCATTCTAACATGACACGTGAATTCGGCTCTATGAACACAGTGCAACGAAAGCGTGTTAAAATCTACGTTATTCTATGTAGAGTGACGTCATTCTATGTAGAGTGACGTCATTCTGTATAAAGTAAGTAAGTAAGTTATTCAATGGAATATAATCTGCATCCGCGTTTTCACTCTAAGTATGAACTTGTTTTCCTTTGATTAAGAGTTGGTCATGTTAGAATCGAAATAATCTTCTTTCTATCGTGGTTTATCGTTCATTATTGCATAAAATGTGCCTTTTCGGGCCGTTATAAGTATGTATTAACGGGTAAAAACCGGGCGTTAACGGGAGAAAACGTGTATTAATCAGTAAATTCACGCGCCGTTAACGCCCTGCTATGTACTATCAATATGCTCGATTCGGGCCAACCTTGTAAACAACGTTTGTTCTTGTCAGATTTTCCCTAGACTCCGACCATCAAACTGTTGGAACTTGTACCATATTAGATCCTTTTCATGGCATGTCTTTGATGATATTAGTACACCACAAACAAAATTTTGCACAGGATCTCAGTTTAATCGAGATCTGAACAAAAAATCACCCGTAAAATGTACTCTAAACCAGTTACATCCCACCCACTTTTTAACGTGATCGGTAATTCCCTCGCTTGATGTAGATCGAACCCTCTGACGTCTTTCAGTTACAGACATTCATATCCACTCATTCATCCCAGTTGTAATCGTCCAAACGTGTGCAAGTTTATCCCACCTAAGTCCACTTTGCATTAAAAATCATTAGAAGTGAATTTACACCGAGAGAATCAAAACTGGCATATAGGACTAACGGCCCTTCACAGCTCGTAACAAAAACTTCTTCGCCGACTTCCGGTTTTGACCCATTTAGGTACAGTACATTTGAAGTTCGCTTATTTGCATTTCTATGGAAATATTTTTGCTATCTTCGCAAATTATTGCTAAGATACCTTTACTTTATGCAATAATAGCATTAATTCACGTTTTTTTCGGTCGTTAACATTCGCAGATGCCCTCAAAATATTTTAACACCCTCGTGCTTCGCACTCGGGCGTTAAAGCATTTTTCAGGCCTCTGCGAATGTTAACGACCTCAAAAACGTGAATTAACCCTATAATAAACCACGTTGTGAGTTATGAGGCGCAATGAATAAACCACTCGGGCTATCGCCCTCGTGGATTATTTATTGTGCCTTATAACTCACAACTGTGAACGATAAACCAGGATAGAAAGAAGATTATTTCTTAAACAATACTGCATTACAAACTGGTACAAGAAAAGGATCATTTCCTGCTATATTCCTTTGCTATGGCTTGAGCGCCCCGTACTATCTATTAGCAGTAACAGCGCTTGTATATTGGGGTAACGAATTTACCCGCAAATGGACCAGCAGGCTGCCGCCGAATAAACAATGTCAACAGTTTTTACCTATCGCAAATTTTTTGTTATTTATTCGGGTATATCAATACTAAGAAGTAGTTAAAAAGCCAGAGTAGTCAGCTTCGCCAGATAAATCTTTTAATATGGAAGCCTGTTCGTTACAGAATACCGTTAGGGCCATCGCCTATGAACTTGTTGATTTTAAACGCGATGCTCGATATTACGATGGTGATAACGCGAAATCACGATACTACGATGGTGATAACGTGATAGTACGATGATGATAGTGCGATATAATATCGTGTTTTCATCATCGTACCATCGCTTTATCACCATCGCACTATCGCGTTATCACCATCGCACTATCGCGTTATCGCCATTGTACTATCGCGTTATCGCCATCGTACTATCGCGTTATCGCCATCGTACTATCGCGTTATCGCCATCGTACTATCGCTTTATCGTCATCGTACTATCGCGTTATCACCATCGTACTATCTATCATCGCGTTTAAAATCAACAAATTCATAGGCGATGGCCCTAACGGTATTCCGTAATTCGTACCATCTGTAATCTCGCCTGGATCGAACACGAAAAGGCTACTATTTGCCCAGGATGGCTTTGTGTAAACAAAAAGGGGTGTACAACAACAACGACGCCGCTGACCATGACGACAACGACGACGACAAAATTGCAAAAAACATTTCGAAGAAAACAATATGTACAATTATCATCATGGGGAAAAGAGAAAATTGCTGATCACAACTTAAAAACAATACAACTTCAAATAAAATTCTTTTTTTCCCTCTTTATTTTCACAATCGTTTATTACCATTACAGATTATTTATGTCTATTTTTCAACACACGAAGGAAAGAAAATATCTTTAAGAAAAAAAGTACATTATTTGTTACAAATTATTTATATGCAATAAAACATTTAATCAAAGCCATCCTTTTTGTTCTCTATTTTCGTATTTTTTCATTCTCTTCCCAGATTATTTCATGTCTTTTTTTTTTCTTTAATTCTATAAACTGATCGTGAGTGCAATTGAGAAATTTTTTATATATACCGCAAGCTAATCAAAACATTTGAAATAAAAGGTAAACTTAAACTTATTCTAACAAATGCCTCCATACTCGTATCTTAGTAAAATGCACACTGAATTTTTAAGTCAACTTTCACTCATTCGTAAAGCTTATTCTATCGTCTCACTTATATTTAGAATAAAGAAATTCTACTTTATTTTTGAAGACATGCTTGAGAAGCAAAATTTATTTTACCTCCGTTTTCTTCTGCGCATTGTATTCCTCCGCAATAGAACAGAACTGTAGAGAACACGACCATGCATGTAGGATACATTTTTCGATGTTTTAAAGGAAATTCTATACTCATTGTTTTATATTCACTGTATACTGTTATTGAACGTGGGAAATTAAGTATTCAAACAGCTTCAGGATATTTACATCGGAATGACCGGTTTATCCCGTAATATATGCATTGTGTAATCAAAGGACTAAAAGTCCTGAAAAGCGGATTTGTTGAACAGTTTTAAGCTATGATTTGATGTAATGAAAATTATTTTTTTTTTTATCATATGTAATACGTGTATAAATATGTAAGTAATAAGTAGAGTAAGCAAGGGCAATGGGAGTCAAAGTTGTTCTACCAAGTGCACCGCGCAGCAACTGTTATTTTACTGCTTATTAGAGTAGTAATTTGATCCAACAATTTGATGTTTTTTTTTATGCTAGTATTTGAAACCATCATGGGACAAGGACAAAATTCTGGTAAACAGTATTTTCTCCTATTCCCACAGTGTTTTCAATCATATGAGTTAACTTCAGCTCATTTGTATCAGCTTCTGAATTGTTGTCTGCAGATACATTTAAAGAGCCTTAAACTTGTCATATGGGGAAATAACGAAATAGCATCCATTTGATTACCATTTATAATTAAAAAACAAAAAGTAACTTATGCATAGATGGTGAACAATCTTACAAAGATTAAATGTGGATCTGGAGTCCTGCATGACTCACCAGTAAAGTTTAGAACTTGCTTCCTGATGGCCTAGGTTCAAGCCTCACTGGAAGCACCATATTTTTCTGTGGGAGTGTCCTTAGGCAAGACTCTTCAGAGCCCTAGCCTAGTACTGCAGAAACCCAGACATACATAAAAAAGCTAGCTGTAGCAGTTATATGACTGAAATAATATTGAAAGCAACATTAAACACCATTCAACTAATCTTTATCTTACATTTCTGTCAGCCTCACAAAATGTAGCTCTTAAGTTTTTGAAAACATTGGTAGATAAACAGATTTTTTATTTTTTTCATTGGAGAGGTCATCAGACCTCTCCAACAGTGGTGAGTTTAAAAGGCAGACTGCCACAGAATTTGCTGTCTAAATCCATTTTTCTTGCGAAATTGTTCTGATATACAGTCTGTTTCGTCATGGTTTTGTAAATAAAGCGAAATCAAAAAACCGAAACAGGAAATAGACGTGGTTTATTTTTATATGACGAATTTCAGAAAAGATTTGTTATATTAATTTGCCAAGGTTGCAAATGACCTCTCAAATAATTAAAAAATTTCATTAAGCAAATAAATATAAGCAGAAGAATAAATAAGAAGAATTTCGTTAAAAAAGAGAAAGAAGACCGCTGGACAAGATCATGCGACTTGAAAAAGCGGAAAGAAGGTCAAATGACCGTCATGCAAAGCATAAGAGGTTTCGACGCGGCGGCTTTTTTACTTGTTTGTTTACATGTACCAAAATGTAATTAAATTAAAAGCTAATAAACTATTTGAAAACATTGATGCTGACCTCTCCTGGCTTCTTCTGTAAAGAAGCCAACTTGTTCTTACTAAAGTCATTTTTCCCCATTCCATAACACCATAAAGGATATAATGTGTTTTAACTTAAGTAGGTAAGTGTGGCTATATTATCCAATTTTGAAGGATGTTAAGAAAAACTTTTGAAACAACTTATCCAATTGGCTGAGCTTTATTTAGCTATACCAAAAATCAAGGGTTTTATGCTTTAAGTCAGATTGAAAATATTAACAGCTTACCCTGGGTTTTGTAAGCATGTGAGCTTAAATAGATACACTAAACATGATGACTATATTTTTCTTTACCATAGCATTTTAAGCATTTCTAAAATCGTTATTATTCATCATTATGCAAGACTCTTTTAATATATTGAAACTTCTGTACTCAGATATCAAGGTCTTGATTTTTAAAACTGCATTTTACAAATGTAGTCGGACTATAAACACAACACTTTCTTACTTCTATATAGTGTATATAGTCATATATACTGCAAACAATTTTACTATGTTAAGTGGTATGATTTTAATCTACTCTCGCTACAAAGCAAACAAACTGTCCTCATTCTGAAGTATAAAGCATGTATTGTTTTGAAACTAGTATGGTTTAGTTTAACCCTTTACCAAACAATCCCGACTTTTAACTACCCTGAGGAAGAAAGCTCTTAAAAAGAATTTGGGAATAAGAGAAAATGCTGGTAATCAGCATTTTCCTTTTCCCACTATGTCTTCTGACCTTCCAAAAATAAAAGTCAGTCACATCGATTCTGTTATCAGCAAGTGCTTTCCATTTGGACAAGTCTAAAATTTTGTTGTGTGGTAAAGAGTTAAAAAAAACCAAAACACTGGAGTCCTCTCAGGGAAATAGAAACAATGGCATTTTATATGTAATTTCTTACTGAAAGCACATTGTCCTTTCCATGACTTTAACACCTAGGAATCCCTTCAAGGGTTCTTCCCAATTACTACACAACTTGAAACTATTAATTTCAAAATGAAATACAAAATCAAACTAGAAACAACAATTTGATTGTTCAGATAGAATGATTTCTTCTTTCTTTCGAAAAGAATATTCTTGGTTTTACTTCTGAACTAAAAGATATTATGTAATAGTCTGAAAGGTGAAAACTAAATAGTGTGTTCAGTATTTTCTAAGATTTAGGCCATGTGTAATTCATGAATATTGAATACACCTTCCTTCTGTTACATAAATGAAAATTCACTTTGTATCATTATAAAGACACAAGTCAAGAAAATAATGATTTCACAATAGAAAAGTAAGGTTAACTCATGCACTGCCACAAAACATGAAATTGATTGTAACTACCTTCAAGAGTAATTTGACGTTTGGATGATTTCTGGTGGTTACATTAGTTTCAACACTGTTTCAGTCCTACAGTGACAATAACTCAATTATTTGTGTACCGCTTGGGTTTTACTAGGGCTTGGCTGGTTCTCCTCAGTGTCTTGTCCATAGGCACTCCTACAAAATCCTGGCAACTAGGTGAGGATAAAATACGGAATAACCGTCCTACACCTTCACCAATCAGCCACAGTCTTACAGAACCTTTCTAAATAAATGAACAAGATTATGTCCTTTCACCGCTATATATAAATATATAAACTTAACTATAAAAATGGACTAATATATGTACTTCATAATTTCAAGTTCATTTTATGAGTATCACATAAAACATAAGAGACCTACATGTAATATGCAAACTCACATCCTTGGGTCTATTTCTATTCAGTCAAAAAAGGCAGGTGTGAATAAGTACAATCTAAAAAGTGGACTTCAAGTCTCATTTAATGTTGAAAGTTACAGTTAAAGTGTGATGAGATTTTGAATTTTGTCAGTGATTATGTTAAGTTTTATTCATTTACATATAGATCTAGATTCCTTTTTGAAGTTTTGAGCCACGTCTGTGAATTTGAGTTATACTACATAATTGAACCATTGCAGGGACAAGTGCAAAAAAAAAAAAAAAACATCATGTAGCATTATGAGATACTTGAAATTCAATATTAACATGGTAAAAAGACCATTCATTACATCCAATGCAGTTTTGAGTGAATCCATTTTTATGGTCTAAAGAATTAAAATCATCAATTATCACCTGGAAGAATACAGTCCAGAAATTATGTTTTTATATATCTGTAAATCCCCGCCCTGGGTACAGATGAAGGCACTAAAGCAGCCAATATGGACCAAGATCACACTCAGTGTGAAAAGTTGCCATGCAACGTAAAAATTGACCTTTTCATAACTAAAATGAAACTTTTAAGTCCATAGTTCAAATCTAAATATTTCTATTTCAAAGTTATTTTTTGGGGGGAAAAATACCTCCTTACCCGGCAGTATAGATCAGAGATCAGACTGCACATTTGGTGCAATCTGATCTTGATCTACACTGTCTGCAAAAGGTCCTTGAGTAGCAGTAGGCAGCCTAAGGGTTAAAGGAATTGGTCCCTCTATAAAACTTTAAAAACTATAGGCATACTTTCATTCTGAGGTTTGAATTACTTGCTGTTTACATGAAGTACAAATAATGTTCAGTTTGCTCTGTGTACATGTACTTCAATCTCCAAGCACAAAAAATATATCAAGAACTTAAATCTACATGTCCAAATAGTAAGACGTATAGATGCATTCCTGTGGACCCTTTATCATATATCTATCTTCAAAATCTGCATTCTTTTTTATTCTTTTGCATGAAACGTGACAAAATAAAATTCAATCGTATAATTAGAAGGACTATGAATGGACTTTTACACCTTGAAGACAATTGAGTATCTAAGGCTTAAAGTCCAGGATATTAGATTAAGTTAGTGGATGTCTGGTTTACTAAGAAGGACACTTTTTCCCATCAAAAATCCACCGTATAAATTCCCGTCACGGGTTCGTACTTGATCGGGGCCGTTTGTGAACGAAGGATTTCTTTATGTCCCATCGATAACTGGAGAGAAATCTTGGAAGCAGTCTTGCATAAATCAAACGTCAAATAATTTTTGTTGTAGACTATACGATCTTCATTTCTTTAAACGTTTCACAGAAATGTTTCAAACAATGCGGAAATTCATCGATAGTGCTGTACGAAGGGCGGTACCTAACAAGGTGCCGAATCGACTTTATGGGTTCTGTGTCGTGGATCTAAAACTCTAAAGCGTTTAAGTTGAAAGCATTCCAAAGCGTTGAGTTACAGTAGTTCCGGCATGAATTGTGCCGGAATACCCCGGCTGTTTGCAGCTTGAAAATGGCTCATCTGCATCGAAACTCTTACGAGCTGATTATCATTCCAGTCAATATACTTACACGCTTCATAATCCGATAATTTTTATTGTTGATTGTTTACCAAAACGCTTTAGAGTTACTTTTAAATCCATTTTGTTATAGCGTATGCGAGCTCTTTGGAGTCTATACCGGGACAGCGTACTCAAGCGCTTTGGAATTTTAGTTCACTGTTTCTGCGTATTCGTTATCGAAAGGGTTTTAAATTATTTACGGCCAAATTCTATCTAGCTATGTGAACATTTAAAGATATTTGATATAATACAACACAAGTTGTGAATGAACATTTCTTGAATGAAAACGGGGGGGGCAGTCTGTGTAAACAATGTTCATACGCATATGGCAATATTATTTAATGAAAAAAAAAAAACGACTATGTTTAAGTATGTAAAGTATTTCAAACTGACAATTTTTGTAGTTTTGACGAAATTTTGATAAAGCAATCAAACATAGTTTGTATGATTTGTTCAAAGTCAGAGCTGAATATCATTTGTAGATCTGCGTTGTTCGTACCATTCACCAGCCATGCAAAACTGAAACTGAGCGCGCATGCGTCGTTACGCATGATGTATTTGGTTCCGGTCAAAACGGTCACAGTAAGCGGATTTGCTATATGGCAAATCCGCTAAAAGCAACCTAGATGCTTGTGAAATGATTGTAAAAACACATTGGAGTACACACCAATCTCCATCCGTTAAAATGATTGCTTTTACTGCAGTTATGTGACACGTTGTCTGCGCATGTCATATTCTTCGAAGATTCTGATGTCTGCTATGACGCATCACCGATCCCATATACTAGGGAAAAAAGGGCTTATACCGAAGCTATTACCCAAGCCTGTAGGGGCTGTTTTAATAAATGGCCGGTGCATAGGTTACATGCTAGCTGATCATAGCTGAATGAATCGCACCAGGTAGCGTTTTATTGAGTAAACGTTTATTTTATTTTGAAATTCAAAGTAACGGTTGTTGATTTGAAAAGTAGTTCGGTTTTACCCAGAATGCCCAAATTAGACAGATGTGTATATGTAGAATGCCATCTAGCGGGAGATAATGTATGTGACAAAATCTCTGAAATTGATTTCACTACTTTTGGTATGAGACACTGTTTCAGGTTTTTTAAAGTTATCGAATGTAGTTCGTACATGGGTTTCTTTCTGTCCACTGTCTGGACCAGTATGTAATGTTCGAAATGTTGCTCTTAAAGTGTGCATATGCACAAATATTGCCAGCGATAAGCATACGTATAACCTTTAAGGTGCAAAATAATAAATATACTAACCGAAAATAAAGTAGGATTATAGATAGGCTAAGAAAAGGTTGCTGTTTACTTAATTTTGCCTGGAAAATAAAAGTCGGTATCAGAATTAGTTGGGTCTGGCGAAATTTATATGAATGGGACTGCGCATTGCTTTGCTTATCCCTTTAACATTTTGTTTCCATACAAAGCTGATATGGGTTAGAAAAGCAGGGTCCTACTTCAGATTGGCTAAAATAGCTGTTGCTCTTGGTCTAAAAATGTACATGTACATCGACCTTCACAGTGCAACAGGAGAAAAAAACAACCACACACAATATTATTATTTCGAGCTTGTTTTAGACAAAATGACAATTTAGTTATCAGACATTGTAGACCAAAGATGAGACTGCCTGTTTGCAGTTTAATCTTAGATCTACACTTTCCACAAAAGCTACAATAGAGGTGGTGACTAGCGCTAGGCCGGTTTCTTCTATAAGTCGGTCACAGTTACAAGTTACATGTACATAATACTTATTAAAATTCGACCTTGATATTTCGACGCTACGACAGCATGCATGAAAATGCACCAAATGCGTGCACATGTACGAATCATGCTTGTTATATATACTTGTAATTACGTTCTTTAGATAAAAAAGATAAAGCCCTAACGAAGTCATACGTGTGTAGATCAATACTGTCCTAGAAGGGTGCCTAAACACTGATCACGACTCGGTCGATTTTGTAGCTACATCTAATCGCGTCCGTGTCAGGGAAGTTTCTATATGGAAATACTTTGAGTCGCATGATCTTTAACTTTGGGGCACCCGCAAAATTCTTTAAATTAGCGACAATAACAACTACAGTAATGTTACTCATATCGACCTGTCTGTCAGTAAACTTGCATCGAAATTGATCATCATTTTAAATTTAGGAAGAGCAAAGTGATCGTCATCGAAAATATATAGCCTGCAATACGCGAAAAGGGGCATTCGGACATTTGCGTAAAGCGTCGTCTCGGATCAGCCTGCGCAGTCCGCGCAGGCTAATCCGAAACGATACTTTCCGTTTTTCTGTTTTGCGCAAGTCTAATGAAGAACAAAATATAATGTAGTCGTAAAGTGCCGTCGCGGATCAGCCTGCGCAGATTGCGCAGGCTGATCCGCGTCGACATTTAACCGCAAATGTACGAATGCCCCTTTTCGCGTGTTGCAAGCCAATTATCTAGATCAATTTTGCTTGAAAAACTGTGACTCGAGGATCTTTTTGTAGAGTATTATGGTTTAAAGAGCACTTAAGCGGTCTTTTTCTATCTACGAAATTTAAGGAGCATGAACATATCACAGAGCGTAATACAGCCTAGAAACTGAAAAACGGATCACCCAAAGTTTGCCTAATATTTGTCTCTGTAGGTGTGGCATCACACCTAAATCCTTCCGGTTTGAAAGTGAAAAAAAGTAGTTTCAATTGAAAAAAAAATAATAATAATACCAAGCACTTCTTATGGTGTCTTCTTGTGGTGTCCGTGGTTGTGAGGTAGAGCGTCGGCTTCGTAACCATGAGGTCCCGAGTTCGATACCTGGGAGCGGGTGTCAACTTTGGGATCCTTCATTCGCCCACACATTCGGCGCGGGTACTGGGCACGTATTCACCAACCATTCTTAAGAAAATTCTTTGTCTTATTCCCCGAGATTTTCTAAATTTGAATGTAACACAACTTCTGATTGGCTAAACCATTTGGTTTAGCCAATCAGAAGTTGTGTTACATTCAAATTTAGAAAATTCTAGAGAATAAGACTGAGAACGTTCTTAAGAATGGTTGGTGAGTACGGACCCTGCTGTAGTTCCCAGGAAGCAGAATCGAGAGAAATTAGTGTAAGTTGTAACAACTTGTTTCTCAATCGATGTAAAATAAATATGTTTAAACTAAACTAAGCAATTCTTATGCGTTGTTAAATAATAATAGTAAAAATAAAGGGGTCACTCATCCTATAATTTTTTTTAAGTGATTACATAACAGCGTATCGATTTGTCCTGCGGCCTTTTTTTTTTATACATACAGATGGATATTCATTTTCTATGTTATGAACTGGACCGAAATTGCTCGTGTCCTTGCTATCTTCATATATACGAATTTTCATTTTTAATGTGATTTTAAATGGAGCGTAATTTCACGTATCATAATGACTTCACATCAATAAAATCTCCTTTTCCTTGTAATGAAATAAACGGTAATCGCGAGCGTCCTTGCTGGCTTCATGTAACTGAATATTCATTTTCCATATGATAGAATGAATGATGTGCCTGTCTCACTGCTGGCTTCATGTAAATCAATATTCAGTATTGACATGTGTCCTTGCTGGATTCACATTCATGAATATTCAATTTACATGTTAAAAACAAAAAAAAAAAAAAAAAAAAAAAAAAAATGGACAGTTGGTTGTGTCATTGGCACCTTCAAAACTCATCAATATCTTTTGGCTGTGTGATTAAATGGACAATACTGTCTTGTGGCTCTTCGGCTGATTTCAATAGCTAGGAATAGTCATTTGTAATGTAATTTAATGAACGATGAAAGCCTTGCAGTGTGCTAATTACATACAAAGACATATTCATTTTCCGGAGGAAATGGACAGTTCTCGCGTAAGTCGTTGCTGGCGTCATCTGTATGAAAATTTATTTTCCAGAACAGAACAGAACTATATTTACACCCAAGTATTCACAAGATACAATAAGGGCAATATACAAATAATTAAAAAGTAGAAATATAATTTATGACTTCCGACATGACAAAAAGTGGGTATAAAGTTCCATATGAGAAGTGAACGGTAATTGTGTGTGTCCCTGCTGGCTTCATTTTAATGAATGTTTATTTTCCATGTGATAAAATGAACAGTAATTGTGTTTGTCCTTGCTTGCTTCTTACAAATGAATATTCATTTTTCCGTGTGATAAAACGGACATGATCTAGTTGTGTCGTTGGCGCCCTCAAACTCGTTGATATTAATTGCCCATGTAATAAAATGGACAGTGCTAGGATTTTGTACTTCCGGCTTGTTTCAACACCAAGAAGTACTCATTTTTGATGTGATTTAATGGACGAATAATGCTTTTCTCCTTAGAAGGAGTATTTATTTTCAATAAAAATGATTGTGTAGATATACGGAATATTATGCTGTAGTGACTTTCTTGCAGTTTGTATTTACTTCGAGCAGCGTGAGAAAATTTGGTATAGCGTGAGACCGAAGGTCGAGCGAGATGCCAAAATTTTCTTACGCAGCGAGAAGTAAATACAAGCACCAGGAAAGTCACTACAGCGTACTGGTCCTTTTAGTATATACCTACACCTTTTCAACGACAAAATGTTGCAAATTATTGACATTTTATTCGAAAATGGTAAGAAAAATAAAACAAATAATGTTGTAATAGCCAGTTACTTCGTTTTTATGAATGGCGGATGAATATTGCAGCGTAAGATTTTGACCAATGAACTTGCAAATGAATACATAAGTATACTGCGCGTGAGTTACGTCATTATGACGTCATCATACCGTATTTGGGACCGTATTCCACTGAGTGTAGATACGGATTTTTTCCCGTCGTGTGTGATTTTATCCGCGTGCGACGCATGTATTTAACCCGGAAAACCTACAGGTATAATATGAAAAAGGCAAAGCCTCAATACGAGCGACGTGAATGATTTGTGGAACAAATATCTATTACATGTAATTCGAATGACGAACTAGATTCTAGATCTTGAAATCAAAGGGTTTTGAGTTCGAATTTCGTCTTTGCCTAAACTAATTTTGAGCGTTGTCAAAAAGAGAAAGCATTTTTCTTTCGTAGATTTATACATGTGAAATAGGGCGAACTGTCCCTGATTTCCTTAACAAAAGAAAGACAGTTCCTTGATTATTTCGGTAATTTAAGTCCAGAAAAATAACTGGAATGATTATTGGTTCACATACTTGTAAAGACCATTTTACGGGAACATTTCCTCACTGCATGTAGATCTAGATCTATAAAAGAGAGACTTTGATTTTTACGAGGAATCGGTCAGTAGGTTGGGAAGAATATTGAGCAGAGTACTGGTAAAAGGAACTTCAGGAATGCATGGTAGGTGCACTTGCCGCAGCAATGAATATACACACAAGAAAAAAAAAAATCGTTATTTCGTTTCTTCGTTAGTGCACAGGTCTACCCATGTTTTACATGGAGTTTCTTTAAAGATGCCCGTCTACAGCCGGTGAGCAAAAACGCTGTTAAATTTCAAACAATTTAGAATGGTACAGAAATCAGTCCTTTGTGTAAACATGGATAAATTACTGACATATATGGTGTACTTGAAAAAAAGAAACACAGAGATTTGTATTAGAAACCGAACATTGGTCAGAAGAAAACTGGCTGACGATCGGAGCTGTAAACAATGGAGGTGCATCACGAAAATTTATCGTTGGTTTCCGCCTAGAGTCGGATACGGTGTTATTTGCATATATAGGCCGCGATCTCCGTCTGAAAATCGAGGCTGCAACAGAGAAGCCTCCATTTTCCTTCGTTTACCTCATTAGACACAGGGCGAAGGTCAAATATAGTCACGTGACAGAATGCATGATCTTCATACGAATCTACCCGAGTGTATAACGGACATATCGAAATCTTCGATTCAAAACCCGGAAACGACGAGTCTGTTTACGTGGAAGGCCGCAACTCAGCGAAATGCATTTTCTATCGACCGTAATCTAAGCAACCTTGCAACCGTGAGGCGCAATATTTGGCATGAAGATATGAAAATGACCATAGTTTGATAAAATAAAGACAAAATGAGTTAAAACTGGCTGAAAATGAGTATCAGGGCCTCTTTAAAATCAGAGTGCGTAGATCGCTAAAATCAGATTATATGTAGCTTTCCTTTTTCATCCCATCTGCTTTCCTACACGTCCATCATTGAAACAGTGATCAGTGCAGAGACAGGAATGAATTCTATCGCAATGACTAGATCTAGATCTATCGTCAATCCTAGGAAAGAAATTTGCCAAGTTATCAGATAGATATCCAACTTATGGCAAAAAAACGCCAAACGTTTAGATCTATCAACAAGCTTTCGTAACATTAGATAAATATATTTGAGCCATGTTGCGGTAAAAGAGGGTTTAATGCATCTCCGTGATGTATGATACCAAGCAAGTCATCACATAATTATACATCCATATTGTATGATAACTGACTGAATAAAAAGGCATGCATACTTGTCCTTTGACATGCAGAACGTTGAAAAATAGATCCAGCATAGAGTTTTGACCCAGGTTGCGCGGACTGCACAGGCAGACCTGGGACGATAGCTTTCGCAGATGCATTAAGCCCCCCTTTTACAGATCATAAATCCGGCTTTCTCTGTAAATGGTATTTTGAAACAGTCAAAATCTAGTTTAGTCATGATTTCTTCGACACAGTGTTTTCCGCGAAAAAACGGCTTGTGTATGACGTAAGAATAGTATGATTAATGACGTCATTATTTGCTAGCATAGATCATTGCGTATTTTTATACACAAATAGACGTTTAAGGCACTGAAAGTAAGTAAGAAATTAGATAATCTGTACTCTTTAAACTTATAATGGTTTTTAAGTAATCATTCGATCGGTAGATAATTATTGTCATTTTTGACCAATCAGGTACTTGTGCGAAAGATTGTGATACGTGTGACGCTGTGCGACTAACCGGAAGACACTCAATTTTCAGTCATCCCTATTTAGGTTTAGACTAAAACCCAGAACGAAGTCGGAATTTTATTTTTAAAAATCTAGAACGGTGTTACCGCAAAACGAGCTACGCTCGTTATAATAACCATAATTATGTTATGACTTGTTTGGTATATTGCATCACTGAGATAAACATGTTTACAGTAGGAAAGATATAGAGGGTTTTTTTTTTGTTTGCTCGGATATAGTCCCGACACTCTCTGGCCGGGTCTAAATATAAATTCAATACTATTGCCATTTATATCTGAACGATTAACATTCGTTGGAATTGCGTCATTAGATATTCTTTTCGTACATTTAGAGGCAATCCTAAAACAATGACCTAATTTTTATGTAAAATCTAAGACCGAAATTGACTTGAAGCTACTATATGCGGTCATTGTGTTAGATTCGCTAAAATGCACTCGTGATTCCATAGAAGAACATCATGTGACTGCCCTTTTTTTATCGCATCGTTACATGAAAATCGTCCGAAAACTGTATAGTGCATATGCAATTCTTTAACACACAATCCTAGTTTAAATGACGCTGAGAAACAATGCCTTTGAAAAGACTGCGGGAAAAGGAGAAAATACTGGTAGTCAGCATTTACTTCTTTTACCATAACATTTCTACTCTATCACAGACAATATCTATCCTTTAAGTCACCCTTAATTAGCTGTCTGCAAATCTTTTCAATTCGGATAAGTCTTATATTCAGTCATACAGTCACCAAGACAAAACTCGATGACGATTGTCTAGCATGTACCTGCTTATTCTAAATGGGGCAGTAACAGAGAGGGAGAAATCTCTGAAGGAGTTCCAGGTACAATACCCTGGCTTTTTTCTAGATGACTGAACGAGTTTTTATGCCGCTTTCAACACTATTCCATTCATATCACAGCGACAGCTCGATCGAACCCAGGGTTTCCACTTACGTGTCTTACACTTTGTCAATGAGTCACCGCGGCAGGACCCCGGCTCTTCTAAGAATAGAGTTTGGTTCCTTGACAAGTCCTGTGTAATACACTGGTACAATCGTGACTTAATGGCCTGCAACACGCGAAAAGGGGTATTCGGACATTTGCGTAAAGTGTCGTCTCGGATTAGTCTGCACAGTCCGTGCAGGCTAATCCGAGAGACACTTTACGTTTTTATGTAATTTTCTGTTTTCCGCAAGTCTACTGAAGAACAAAATCTAATGTAGTCGTAAAGTGCTGTCTCGGATTAGCCTGCGCGGACTGCGCAGGCTGATGCGAGATGACACTTTACGCATTGTCCGAACGCCCCTTTTTGCGTGTTGCAAGCCAATAGATTTCTTACGAGTTGACACCTAGTTGGAAACGAAAGAGTTAACTCTGAACCAAACGACAAATATTGGACTCTTCCAATTGAAAACAATGGTAGACGACAGATTACCCGAGGCTCAAATGATAGGGATTGTCCTTGAAAAGGGAGAAGATATTGTGGGAAATGGAGAAATTGCTGTTTACCAGCATTTTCTATTTTTCCAGCAATGTTTCTGAAAATTTTCTTTACTGGGGTCGTTAAAAAGGCCTAGACAGTAAATCAATTTCGTTTAAAACACCGATAGATAAATACATATTTTTTCTTTGCAACCGAAAAGAAGTGTATGTCTAAAATCCGTGCGACTTTGGGTGTTTGAATGGGATGGTCGTTTTGCGGTTGGAAAGTCTGTCTGTTTTATTACGCCAGATATGACGTCATCGTGATAATTTGAATACAAATTCTCGCAATCGATGCGTGTTATTGATCATGTGACATTCCCACAGGTCTTTGCGAAACTCTGGCGCGAAATCTAAAAACACATTAAAAGGCCTCGAAGTCCTATCTACCATTTAAAAATAGTTCTTAAACCTTTTGTTTTTTACTGACGATTCGCCAGCTATCGACTTATTTAACTCATAAATCATTTCTTTTAATCAGTTTGGAGCGATCAAAAAAATCTGAATAGATCTAGATCTCTACCTCCCTTTAACCCTATACCACAAAATTCCGGCTTTTAAAGATCCTGCTGAAGAAGCCTCTTGAAAACATTGTGGGAAAGGAGAAAATGCTGGTAACCAGCATTTTCTCCTCCTCTCACAATGTTTTTCTTCTCTATAAAAGACAATGTTTATGGTAAAGAGTTAAACACAATGTTTTTTAAAGGGTTAACTTTATCAGCACCAATTATGTAAAGTCGACGATGACTGGAAATACAATACACTGAACCTCAGACAGATCATTATCCTGTAAACTTAACTTAGCAAGCACAAAGTTTATAGATCCTTCTTCTGTGCAGTCTGATTATCTGATCTTGATGTATACCGTCCATGGAAGCTCACATTTTTCGTCTTTAACGTTACAAAGGTTAAAACCTGTGGTTCTTTTGCATATGGCATATTGACGTTGAAAAGAACGCGAATTTCCCTATCTTCATACATGTAATTAATTTCGCTAATATCATAGTTAAGAATTTTAAGTTCCTACTGCGAACATGGATTGTTGGACGAAGACTGCAAAGCTAAATTTCATTTGCTTCAATGGGCATTGAACCAGATTGCCAGAATATGTTTGAGAGTAGAATGCTGATTTTTCAATCCCAAGGACGCGATTGGTTACCCTTAGTTGGGGTAAAACTGGTGGGAAAAATTGTTTCTGGTGGGAAACGAACCCACGACCTTCAAAACTTTATCGACTCTACCAACTGAACTATCGGCCCATCTGATATGTATATATATTAAAAATGAGCCATGGTCTGTGAAAAGGGGACTTAATGCATCTGCGAAAAGTATTCGTGCGCGGTCCGCGCAGGCTGACATGAGACGTAACTTTTTGCTATTGGTCAATACTCTCTATGTCAAAGACAAGTGTACCTGATAGTTTAGTCTGTTGTTATACAAAATGGATTTTATGGATCCATAATACAATTATGACTTGCTTGGTTTCATGCATAACAGAGATGCATTAAGCCCCATTTTGCCAGAGCATAGCTCAAATGTATTTTTTTCCCCATTGTTGCTCATTAACGGCTAAACCGTTACAAACGGAATAGGAAATTTTACAATACCATTACAAAAATCTCAGTATCGATAATTCCACGTGTTTTCTACATGCATAGATATAATTATGTATGTTTAGACTTTAAGAATACCTTCGCACACAAATGCGAATTGTCATCTTTGTCAAAATTTTATTTTCAATAAGAACTCACGCACAAAACTTGGCTTAATTTCCCCTGAATAATTAACCCCTAGGCTGCTAAGCGCAATTCAATGAAGTTTTGGGGACAGTATAGATCAAGATCAGACTGCACAGAACGTGCAGTCTGATCTTGTATCTACACCGTCCGATAAGAAGATACCTTCACTAAAAATACCTTGAAGTAGCAATAGTTGAGTTTTTACTATCGACTTTGAAGTTTCATTGTGGCGCCGCATGAGCGGTGGCACTATATTTTTAGTCGCTTTTGAAAAGTGCCTGTGGAGGTAGCCATATTGTTTACTATATGGACTGATTCAGTGTGCTTTTTTTAACATACATGTAAAAATACGGTACTTTCATTACCAGATCGAGCCCGTACCAAGTTTGTTTTTTCATTTGGATTGAATTTTTGTTATTTAACATGTAAAATACCGTACTTTCATTGCCAGATCGATAAAAACCAGATCGTATCCCAGATGGCCCTGAGTTTAAATATTTGTCATGTAGTATCACCACGTGTACCTCTACGAAGTTTGTTCAAGTGATGCCCTTGGCGTAAAAAATTAACTCACTGTACATAATGTGCCCTATTTCAGAAACAACTGATTTGCGGCGCCATTGATGTTATGCATCAATATTTTCTTGTTTTAGTTATATAGCAGGTTAAGTAATTAGGTAACACAGCTACAGGAAGTACAGAGGCTGTCATGTCGATTTGTGTTACTCTTCTTTTGAAATCGTCATTGATTTACTTCCTTTTTGCGAGGTTTTCTTCTGTCCTTCTCAGGTAAACAACAGTTGGTTTTTGATTAAAAGCCCCTACCCCTTGTTTTAACAAGGCCGCATTACAGTGGGGCTAATTTTTAAATTCTGAAAGTATAGAATGGGGCTAAGTGAAAAGGTATAAATTGGGGCTACCAGTATCACAAGTTTCTAGCTGATGAAATAAATCCTTTCGACTTTATGAAGAGTATTGGGTATCAATTTAGGGCAAGAACTAACCTAGAGTAATGTTCAACTAATGTGAATTGAGAAATTGTAAAAAGTATTTCAAAGTTTCAGGACATGTACATGTATTTATGCATTTATGTAGTGAAGACTGAAGGTAGAAACTGTGTTAAGCATTTTATTATTATACTGCAAAGAAATTTCTCGTGATCTGATTGGATAATATGCCCGAAACATATATATCATGTCCACTGACAAAAACCAAGTTAAAATCAGTTTCCCTATCGGGAGCCCCGTATACATGACTACACTTTCAACACAACATCCAAAATGGCGACGTCGATCAAGATTAACATCAAGATTATGCACCAAACTGCACGTTTTACCAAGGTTTCAGTGACTTCAGTTCCCAGTGACGTCAGTTTTTATTGAATTGGGGCACTCAGGAGGGAAATTCTACTTCGTCAGCGTACTCAATTTTTGAAACCAAAAAACAGGTAAAATTCGCTTAACACATGTTGGAATGGTAAAACTTTGCAGTATAATAAATTCGTTGTACGGTCAGGTGGCAGGGAACTTGGAAACTTGTTCACGGCTGTGGTGAATAATGTCGCCACCTCGCCTTCGTCTCAGGGCGACATGATTCACCACAGCCGTGAACAAGTTTCCAAGTCCCCTGCCACCTGACCGTCCAACTAACAATGTTCCGCGAAGTATATGTTCATACCTAGGAATGACTGTAATTGTAGCACTCAAAATGTGCTTGTTTTACTTTGTCTGGTCTTACTCATTTATTATAGAGTAGAAAATCTTAGCAATCGTGCCTTTTTCTGTATGAAAATACAGATAAATGCAATTGGATTAGCCCCATTGACTTCTAATAAAAATACAGGTAAAGTAGCGCCATTCATTCTTTTTTCCTAGCCCCATCATAGCCTTTCTTTAGCCCCATTGTCTTGCCAATCAGCCCCATTGTGTATCGCCCTTTAACAATGAAGCACGTCCAAGATCGGTGTTACTCATAACATTTAGAAAACTTAACCCTTATCCTGCTTAATAAACGAAATGAAACTTTCAAGCCGATAGTAAAAACCCAAATTTTGTTATTTCAAAGGTATTATTTTTTTGGGGGAAAACTCCTTATCGGACAGTGTAGATCCAAGATCAGACTACACGTTCTGTGCAGTCTGATCTTGATCTACACTGTCCGAAAAAGGTCCTTAAGTCGCGCTTAGCAGCCCAAGGGTTAATGTCCCTTCCATGCTTTTGTGCTCGATTATGAAGTAACACATTTATACAGTTTTATAGAGGCTGACAAGACTTACTGCAAGAAATTTATCTGGCCTTGGGCTTTCAGCCATTGCTTCGCCCAGCTGAATGTCACAGTGTTGTAAGTATCTCATTAGAAATTTGTATGTAAATATGACATTACTACACTTCTACAGGCAGCTCCGGAAAAGGTTTCAGCTTGCAACTTTTTGAAAAAAATAGTGGCCAAAGGAGAAATTTCGTCTTTAGCCACATTGTGTTAAATTGTGTTCATATCATAAATTTCAGTTTATACTTATCATCAGTAGATAGTAAAATTCCCACCCTGGCGCAAAATTGGACGCAAATCGCAAAAGTGCCCAGCATTCCCAACCATATCATGGTGACTAACCCCCCAACCGACTAACCCTAACCACAACTAACCACCCACATAAATTCCTAATCGACTAACTAGTTAACCAGACAAACCGACTAACTAGTTAACCACGAATCCAAGACTAACTTAAATTTAAAAAAAATTTTATTTTTATTTTTGAAACTTTTTTTGTCTCGAAAATTTTTTATTTTTATTTTTGAAACTTTTTTTGTCTCGAATTTTTTTTTTTATTTTTGAAACTTTTTTTGTCTCGAATTTTTTTTTTTTATAATTTGAAACTTTTTTCAACTCAAATTTTTTTCATTTCAACCACAATCATACATCAAACCAAAAAATTTTTGAAATTTTCTTATTTTTTCATGATCAAATTTGCCAAACCATAAACATGGATCAGTTAAAAGAGTTCCTTATAGAGGTCAATCTAAACAATGAAAAGCTACTAAGGTCATTGGAGAATTTGAAAGAAAACCTAGATAATGTTGATGTGGTTAAAAAGAAATTCGAATATTTAGTTCTCGATATTCCAAAAGAATTCCAGAGGTTATATTTAGCGAGGTTTGCTGTGCTTCTGGATAACTATGTAAACTCCATTCTAGATAGCATAGATGAGAGGATTAGACAACATGTGCCAGTTAGAGCAGCATTTTGGGAGCATTTATATAAATTTTCTAAACTTCCTAAGAAAGAAATAATCGCTAAAGCGAAAAAGCAAGCTGGATTAAAAATAGAAAAGAAGGGAAAGACGAGGAATGAAGTTGTATTTAAAACAGTACAGGAATTTCTAGTATTAGACCCAGATGATCTTACATCATCTACTGGTAATAGAATCAACAGAAAGGGAAGACATGATGGTTATCATTTCATGAATGTAACAAACAAACTAGCAAATAGGTTAGCACTCAATCTTGAACCGGATATATAACCTACCATGGTAAGTTATATATTTTATTTTTGAAACTTTTTTCAACTCAAATTTTTTTCATTTTTATTTTTAAAACTTTTTTCGGCTCAAAATCTTTTCATTTTATGATTTCAAACCAAAAAATTTTTGATTTTTCCCTATTTTTACAGGACAATTTTCGTAGTATATAGCAAGAATCTATATACCACAATCAAAACCATGGAATCAATACAAAACATGTACAAAACATTAGATGAAATAGACCAGAGGCTGGACAACTGTTTCGATGATATTTCAAAAAGTTTTCCTCCCACAGGTTTCCAACCAACACCAAATACAAATTACCAAAGCATACACCTACTACGAGAAAGATCCATATACCACCAACTACAACAACTAGCAGAGAGATGGCAATACTTCCTATATAGTACACACACCTATAAAATGGAAATTATAGATGAGATACACCAACAAACAATACCATTAGAAGACGAACTCTACCAAGGCGTACAAAACCACATCTTCCAATGGAGACCACAAATCCCAGATTTACTATATAATCTAAGACATCAAACAATGCTAGAACTAGACTACATGGATCAACTGGAACAACCAATACAGTACTACTACCACCACAACCACAACCACAATACTATCCACCACAACCACAATACTATCCACCACAACCACAATACTATCCACCACAACAATAAAAATCTAACTTCCAAAGAGAAGTTACATTTTTTAAAAAATTGAAAGTTAAATAAAAAATAACAGGAAAATCGTCACATAGTAATCATGAGTGTCAAAACAAAAATAGATATTTTTGGTGATAAATTAAATGAAATGTTGGAGAATAAAATTAACCACATCTCCAAGCGATATTGTTCACCTTACTATTACTGCAGAAAAAAGATAGAGTTTCCCAAAGCACAAAACAAAAATCATATTGAAATACTCCATAACTTAAAGCCTGCTTTATATTATGAATGTAGTAAAATACTAAAATATTTTAATAGTGTTACTTTTGGTATTTGTGTTAATGTGGTAGAGTTACCATATGTTCCTTTACATGAACAAATACAAGGGGTTTACACATATAATTCAGATGGGGAAGATCTTAATTGTATTCTAAGTGAATTTAATAAATTTCTTAGTCTAGAAAGTGTAGTAGATATTGAAAGAAATGATGTTATAAGTATAGCATATAGTGAAAATCTTACTTTTTCAACATCCATACTTATTGGTAATGTAATTACTGATAGAGAATTAGATAATGGATGTAATTGTGGTAGAGATGATTGTGAATTATGTTCATGGGAAAATCCAGATGAAGAAGAGTTTGGTTTTTTAGATGTAACTGAAAACTGGACTAATAATAGAACTAATATATCAGATCTTAAAATCACAACAGTAGTTCATAATGTACCTAATGAAACCAGAACAATAGTAGTTGAAAGAGAACTTCCTATTGTAACTAATGGGATTGAAACATTTACATCAGAAACATGTGTTACATGCTTAGAAAAAGATCCTAATATATTATTTTGTAATTGTGGTCATATACGTGTTTGTGATGGTTGTAACACAAACGGTAACTTTACCAGTTGCCCAATCTGTAAAACAAAAAGCACAATCAAACGTAAAATATAACTTCCAAAGAGAAGTTATATTTTTACAAGTCTAATTCTATCAAAATAGATATGTAAGCATGTGTTACATCGCGGTTAGTTGATCTTGAAATAAAGTTTATGATGTCGCATTGCTTTACCTCCAACGCCCTTCGAAAAACCGTACAGCTACAAATTTCATCTGCTTTTTTAATAATAGAGTAATCAACCTGCTCCAATCCGTTTACTGCAATATTAACTTTTACCTCTTCTGGTACATTAAGATCCTTTTTAACAATCGTTAAACTTCCTCTTATCATTCTACCTGATGCACTCATGCAGTAACCCCCTGAACAATGCCTTTTTCCTGAATTACCATTACCAAAAGAGAACTCATAATTACCATCTCCAATTGGTCCTTGTTCTTCAGCCCACACGGTTATAATGGTTTAGGACCTATGAGAGAAGGAAGGGATACTTTTTTATCCACATAGGATTTTGTTGCTAAATCTCTCTCTTCTACTGGGGTTGCAGCGTTTTTTAGAGAAAAACCTTGGAGATTTACGTTAGCCACCGCCGTGAAACTTCCATTTGGATTTTTTACGATAGCTCCACCATTATCAACATAATTTTTATTGGCAGCAGCATCACGTGATGTAGGATTAGGTAATCCAGTAATCGGGTTATCATTCATATCTATTACACCAGCCATTGAATAGGATCCATCTTGTCTTTTGGTCAAAGCTTTTTCACCTGCAGTAGCTACCTCAACGAGGGTATCTACGTAAAACTTATTTACAGCTTGATCATTTTCTAAGGGGCTTCCAACATTGTTAATTCTTCGTCCTCCCATAGAAATGTCATCAACTGCCATATACCTACCAGCTCCATAAACAAAGGCTTTATTTGCACTATCTACATATCTTTTAGTCGCAGCATCTTAGGCATCTGCAGGATCTAAAAGATTACTTAAAGTATACTCCCGCATATCTATATTTGCAATAGCGGAAAAAGTGCCGTCCTGGTTCTCTACTATCGCTTTACCACTTCTATCCACATATTTTTTAGTAGCAGCTTCATTCGGTTCTGTAGGTTCTTTAACATTTCTTATTTCATTGAAACCCATATTTATAAACCCAAGGGCTTGGTATCCACCATTTTCTTTTAATAACCCCCCAGAATTTTCATCAGCATAATGTTTTGTAGCAACATCTTGAGGATTTACAGGATTACTTTCCCTCGTTAATGTATTACCATTCATGTCTATAGAACCAGAAACAACAGTTGTTCCATCTTTACGTAAAAAATTATTATTTATGTAAGCGAGTGACACACCATCACCATTTGTTTTATTATCTTTCATTCGTCCAAATTTATCAACAGGCATTTTTATTATTAAAAAAGTTTATTTATCACTGTCTGAAACTTTTTACACGAGCTTAACTCTTTTAGAATGTATAAACATAAATGACCGCAAAATACTTGTCCAGCTTGTTGAAATTGATCAGTATTGTACTGTATTGGACTTTTTAGGTACTCTCGAATTTCAATAGGTGGTTGTATACCATAACTATCAAAATATATTTTAGTTCTACCGTTTTTATACCAAGCAACCCAATGGGTACCAGGTCCACCACTTTTATCAAAGTTTACTATACCACATTCTTTTTTATTTGGTTTTCTCGGTAGCGTATCTAGTAAAAAAACTCCTCTAAAAGAAGGAATCTTTAATCTTTTTGCTGTATCTTCCAACTGAAAATTGCTCAACGGTTTATTTGGTAAAATTACGTTTTCAATTGAAATATCTAACATTTTTTATAGTTAAATATTTCTAATGTCTTTATTATCAACCCATGAATTAAATTCGTCAGAATAACCTTTCCACTTTACAAGAGATTTCTTTTTTCCTTTCTTAATAACCTTTTCTATCCTATACAGCTCCTGAGTGGTTTTCTGCAGTTCAGGTTCATAAAAGGTACCTTGTATTTCTTCTCCATTAAGATCCTCAATTTTATATGTTACAGGTGATGTATGTTTTACTTCAGAAACTGTAAAAATCTCCTCAGTCCATCTTGTTGTATAACCTTTCTCAAAAGTCTTTTTCTTTTTAGTTATCCTTACTTTGTCTCCAACGGAAAACTTAGGTTTTATATCTTTTATTTCGAGATGATCAGGGTAAAGATTTCTCCAAACTTTGGTTTCATTTTCTTTTTTACTAGCATTTAATGGTACCATCTTAATAGATGAATGTCTTGTGTTATTATATTCTTTAACGAGATCTGGTAACACATTGATGTAAACATTTGTGAAGTTAGCAGAAAAATACTCCCACATTTTTTCTTTCATTGTTCTAATCCATCTCTCAACCACACTAGATTTTTCCTCATTTTCAGTGGAATACAACTCAACCAAGTCTTTTACATCTTTGTTATAAAACTCTTTACCCTTATCCACCCACAATTTTTCAGGTTTTCTCTCCTCAAAAATACTCTTTAGTGCTATAGCAACAGATTTTCCAGTTTTATCTTTTAATGGTATCAAGCACCCATATTTAGAAAAGATGTCAATGACAGCGAGAAGGTATTTTACACCACGATTAAACTTAGAAAATGCTTGCATGTCTACTAAATCCACAGCCCATATTTTATCTATAGCGTTTACTCTAACTCTCCTTTTCTTAAATTTTCTTTTTACAGATTTATGTAATTCTTCCGCTAAATTTATCATGCTGAAATTTTTTTTTAACTCCCATTCCAAATTTCCTCTTTGTTCCAATGAGTTTACTTACCAACCCCCTTTCCATTTTTTCTCTGATAGTAGGATTGTAAATACCTTCTAACTCTGTTAACATATTTTTATCACACACCGCGTTTCTTGTGGCAGTATCATTATGTTGAAGATAGCAAACATCATGATGGTAAGCAGCTTTATCAACACGATGTATTGGTTTGCTCCATTTCTTTGGTGTTAAATCTGGATTGAGTCTTTTCTTTAATTTAGTGCCGGGACCTGTGAAATTGTGACCAGGGAGATGCATTTCAAAATGTAAATTATTTATAGCTTTATTTAGCAATGATCCACCCTTTGTCTCCCTAACAAATTGATTTTTAGTTATTCCACAAACTACACATTTTCCCCGTTTCATATTTCTTCCATTTTTAGCAACAGCATATTCTATATCGTTTGTATCAGTATGTTTTTTACATTTAACACAATACATTTTTTATATATAAAAATTAAAAAAGTTATATAAAATGGATATTGTAAACTTATCATGGAATGAAATAGTATCAAAGAGATTTAATCACAGCCTTTTACCAAAAAGTATCAGAGGTTTAATTATAGGTAAATCAGGATGTGGTAAAACTACTCTATTGTTAAACCTTTTACTTAGACCAGGCTGGCTTGACTATGATGATTTAAGTGTTTTTGGAAAAAGCCTTTTTTCAACCAGAATACCGAATACTAAAAAAGGCTTTTGAAGAAAAACTACCAAAAGAATATATCTTAAAGTTGTTTAACATGCGAGATGAAATACAGGATGCAAATGTTTCCCCTATAGCTTTAATTGAGGAATGGATGAAGTAATTTAAAAACAAATCGGATACAAATTGTAACTTTTTTGAAAATGCGAGTGATGTGCCTGATCCGAGAGAGTTAAACCCAGGAAATAAAAATTTAATGATTTTTGATGATTTACTTTTAGAAAAGCAAAGCAAATGTGAATGTTACTACATTCGTGGAAGACATAGTAATGTTGACTGCTTTTACCTTTCACAAAATTACTTCAGGCTACCAAGGCAAACTATTAGAGAAAACGCTAATTTTATTTGTCTTTTCCGGCAAGACCTAAAAAACATTTACCATATTTATAGTGATCATGTAGGTGATGATATGTCAAAGGATGAATTTAGGGAATTTTGTAAAAAATACAGAACGCAAAACATCATTTCAAATCATAGTAAGCGACAACAAAACACGTTTTAGAACAAGGTTTAATCCTCCTATTCAGCTGGAAAAGGATAAAAAATATGAAATAGCTTTAGTAAACCTTGAAACTTACTACTCTTTTCCAAACATTGATGCAACAAACAACATATTCGTTTATTCTCCAGACAATGGTACTTTATGGATTAAAATAAAAATACCTGAAGGAAGTTACGACCTTGTTGACATTAATGACACCATTCACCAGGAGATGAGTAAAAAGGGTCATTACGATGAAGTTAATGAAGGGTATTATATTAACATTTCTGCAAACACCAATACCCTAAAGTCTGTTCTTACTCTAGAAGATGGTTATCAAGTAGATTTTAATCAACCTAACTCTATTGCTAAAGTATTAGGATTTACTCACGCTAAATATACACAAGGATTTCACGAGTCAGAGAATGTACTGAACATTCTTAGTATAAATAGTTTGCTTGTTAACATAGATATTATTTCAGGAAATTATGTTAATGGTTCAACAAAAAACACTATTTACTCTTTTTTCCCAGATGTTGCACCTGGATATAAGATAATTGAGTCACCGCTTAATTTAGTATACTTACCAATAACATTACATGAAATACATAGCTTAGAGGTAAATATTACAGACCAAGATGGTAATTTACTAAATCTTGGAGGCGAAAATTTAGCAATTAGATTTCATATTAGAGAAGCGAGATAAAATAAAAAAAGAATTATATATAAAAATGACAAATTACACTACTGTTAAAGTTAATATATCGGAAGGACAAAAGCAAAAGCTTCAATATGCTGTTAAAGCTGGTTGCCCAGTAAGTATCCGTTTAGGTTATGAAGATTTACAAGGTAATGATGTTTTAGCATTAACCAATTCACAAGCAAAGAAAATAGCTAAAGCCTATGAGAGTGGTAAGGGTATAACTATTAGAATGACTGCAAAACAACTTAAACATAATATGAAAATAGAGGGAGGTTTTCTTGGAATGTTAGCTGGGTTAGCTGCTAGTGCTTTACCAATGCTAGCAAAAACTGTTTTACCAGCTTTAGGTGTTGGTGCTCTATCCGGATTAGCCTCATCAGGAGTACAAAAAGCAATGGGGTCAGGTCTTTATCTTAAAAAAGGAGGATGTGTTTGTCAAGTGGAAACTGATGGATCTGGATTATACTTAAAAACATACAAAGGTAAAGGATTAGAGTCTGCTGGTGATGGTTTGTATTTAAAGCAAGGAGGAAAAACTTATGATGGAAAAGGACTTTTACTTGGACCTAATAGTCCATTTGCTAATATACCTATCTTAGGAGCTATATTGTAATGTTATAAATAATAATATTTAAATATTATTTATAACAAAAATAAAAGATGAATGTACACAAATTTGGTATAAAACCTAATATTACTAATCAACATAAAACTATAGTTTGGAAACCTCATTTAGATGGAGTAAGATATCCTCCCTTAAAGCAAGATCCTCTAAAATGGAAAATATACTCACAAGTAGATATCAAGATTCCTCCTCGTGATGGTATGAGACTTTCGCTAGGATTTTGTTATATAACTACACGAGGAGTTGTAGTGGTATCTGTTAGTAATAAATGGAAAGATAGTTTAATCATTCTTAATGGAATACATCTTGATAATGAGACTAATGATATATTAGTCTACATTTATAATTTCTCACAAAACCCAATTAAAATACCTGAGGGTGAGTTATTCTGCTATCTGAAATATCTACAATCTTGATATAAAAAATTATCATTTTAATAAAAAATGACAGATACAGATCAAGAACATCCTAATAAAATTTATCCTTCACTACCTCAAGAAAGAAATACTGCAAGCGCTCCACCTATTGAGATGCACACAATAGGGGATGATAAAGGACATTCCTACCGTTTACAAAAGATATCCGAAGTACAGAAGTTTCTTGAGAATGAAATCCAAAAAAGAGAAGCCTTAGCTAAGATATATTTTAGAGCCGCAAGAATAGTTGATAGTATTGATACAGCATTGATCGGGCTAACAATGGCTTCTGGTGTTGGGGGAGCCATATTATTGGGTACAGTTGCAGCGGTACCAATAGCATTAGGTTTAGAAATTACCAGTGCAGCAACCGGATTACTTTCAATGGTAGGTAAATATGTAGTAAGAAATTCAAAAACAAAAGGAGAAAAACATCAAAAGATTCGGATGATAGCTGATGCTAAGCTTGACACAATTGCTTCACATATATCTAAAGCTTTAGTTGACAGTCATATATCAGATGAAGAGTTTAAACTTATCATGGAAGAACAAGAGAAGTATAAGAAGATGAAGGATGAAATAAGAACAAAAACTAAGAAAAAGATATTTGCTGAAAATGAAGAAAGTTTAATTGAGAGAGGGTGGCAAGAAGCGCGTGAGTCCTTTCGGAAGTTGGTTGAAAAGAATCGTACCGCTCACTCGTAGAAGTAGTAACAAACCAAGAAAAATAAAGCTTTCATGCAGCTTTAGTTATGAAACGTGTTAAGAAATTATGTTAAAAACTGGGATAAAAACTAGGATAAAAAATTATTTTAGTAATTTAAAAAATGTCTGTTTTAAAAATCACTGATCCTGCAAAAAGGGACTTAATTGTAAAGGAGTATCTTGAAACAAAAAAGAGGATTCGGGATAATCTGCTAGCAGAGAGAACAGGCGAACGGCAACTCCAAACCGATCTTTCAAAGTTTTTTAAACCTATTACGGAAACACAAAAAGCTACAACAAAGGAGATTACAGAAGCACATAAAGCTACAACAAAGGAGATTACAGAAGCACAAAAAACTGCAACAAAGGAGATTACTGAGGGGCTTATACCTATTAAAGAAAGTGTAGAAAAATTACCAGAAGCTATTAAGTTTCCAGCATTTCCATCTATCGAAGTTTACAAAAAACCAGAAGGACTGACAGATGAAGAAATGGATGAGATTAGGTGGTATATGGAAGAAATGGATAAAGAAGATGAAGAAAAGAGCTATCCAGTTATTGTTGGACCACTCTCAGAGAAGTACCTAAGAAAGTTTGCTACTAAGTATGGAGCTGATACAACGTATGGGTTATATGACAAAGATGGCACATTTTATATTGGTAACACACCAGTTGGTGTTGTAGGAGATAATCTTTTTGTTGGTGATAGACTTTATGAAGGTACACCTGGTTTGTGGGAATTAATCATGTCTAGAAAACCAGACGAAAATATTTATAATGCCCAGGATCTTGAAGATTACAAGGATATAATGGACTACACCAATACCCTCTATCAAAATAATGACACAAAAAGTAAAAACCCAAAAAGCGGTAAATCATATAAATGGAGAAACATTCTTTCCCACGTTTGGTTTGATAGAAAATTCCTTGGAAAAGGAATTGTTATCCCGTGTAACACTAACGCATTAGTAAAAAGACTAGACCTGTTGTTGGCAAGTAAAGAAGCAGGTAACACAGGTGTAAGAAACGAGTTGGTGAGCATTTGTGATGAATTAAAGGACAAGGTGTTTTAAATACAAACACTTATAAAAATTTAATGTCTATACTATAAAAATGATTGTCACTAAAAAACACGGATTTAAAAGAATGTATTCATACGGTGGTGCTGGAATCTTTGATAGCATTGCTAACTTTTTAGCGAGGCTTTTTACAAGTAGCGCAGCTAAACAAATTGCATCTTCTGCCCTTGATGTGGGAAAGAGTGTAGCAAAGGAAGGAGCAAAGAAAGCTTTAGAGGTTGGAAAGAGTGCAGCTGTAGATGCAGGGAAAAAATTGGTTACAAAAACTTTGACACCAAAATCAAAGAAAATTTTACAAAAATATAGCACACCACCGAAACCCACTGATACACCTAAAACGCAAGACATTAATACCTTAATAGAAGGAAGTGCTATTGCTATTCAAGATTTAGTTAAAAAATTAAACAGTGGAGCAGGCATTAAAGTAGTATGAACAAAAAATAAAAATAAGTTAAGGAAAAAACATTGCTTAAAAAAGAAAATGCCAGAATTAAAATTTAATCGTGTAGATTATAAAAAAATACAATACTAGTTCTATTACTATAGTAGGTGCATTGTTAAAATTAGAAGATTGCGAAATCCTTGAAATTAATAATGCAAAATATGGTTATAAAAAAGCCATTGTGAAGTTATCTCCTGAAAAAGTAATTGAAATGAAAGAGATTGAGGAAAAGGTGAATGAACGTTTACAAGAGTGGAATATACCCCAAATAACACTTGTATACGGTAATAGAGTTTATCCTAAAACTAAAATAGATACTGCAAAAAGCATTAAACTTAAAGGTGTGTTTGTTAATGATGAAAATAAGTCTTTCGCACAGCTTTGGCTAGAGTAAAGTATACAATTATAATTTTTATTTAAAAATTATAATTGCAATAATAAAATGGACATTTTAAGAATCACTGACCCAATTTTAAAAGATGATAGCATTGTTGAGTATGAACACCATGAGTATGAACCGATCACAGGCACACATCTCAACAACTCAGGAGGAGAAATTAGGATTAACATTGAAACTCAAGATATTTTTACACATCCTAGTGAGAGTTATTTATTTATTATAGGTGAATTAGTAAGAAGTGATACTGGAGCAGTTTACGATGCTAACACCAATATTTCTTTAACAAACAATGGTCTCATGTATCTTTTTAAAAATATTAAGTATCAACTTTCAGGTATGGAGATTTACCATCCATATTGAATCCTGGCCAGGCTACTACAATGCTTGGGTTATTAAAATACCCAGATGACTTCTCAAAATCACAAGGGTTAAACCAATTGTGGTATAAGGATACAACAAATACTGCAGCTGGTGGAAACACTGGTTTTGAAGTAAGAAGAAGGTATATTATTAGGGATGCCCTTCCAAGAGGTACCTTTAGATTCAGAGTTCCATTAAAACATATATTTGGTTTTTGTGATGATTATAATAAAATATTGTATGGAATGAAGCAAACTCTCACCTTGACAAGAAATGATGATAATGATGCAATCTTTCGAGATGGTGCTGCTCCTGCTGATGGTAGAATTAATTTAAATAAAATATCTTGGTTTATGTCACACGTGCTGCCTACAGATGGAGAGAAGATGGCACTTTATAAAATTATCGAGAAAAAAGAAAAAGTACCGGTTGGATATAGAATGAGACAGTGCGACTCTATCGCAGTTCCTCAGACAACATCATTTACCCGGAGACTTTCTACCAAATCATCACCTGAGGTGCCACGTTTTATCATTGTTGGCTTTCAGACTGGTAAAGGTGGTGATCAAGAGCAAAATCCAGCAATATTTGATCATGCAAACGTTAACAATATCTATGTTACGTTAAATTCCATTAGATATCCTGCGGTTGACTATAATCTTTCATTCACTGCGCATCAATTTAGTAGAGTGTACGGTGATGCTGCTCTATTTAGATCTAAGTTTTATAACATGGATGAATTGGTGTCAAACCCTAACATTACTCCTCCAGATTATAAAACCCTTTATCCTTTGTTTGTGTTTGACGTTTCCAAACAGAGTGAGAGATTAAAATACTCAGTCAACGATATTCATATCAAGGCAACTTTTGCTGAAAATGTACCTGCAAACACAGAGGCATATGCTGTTGTTATTTGTGATAAGCTAATTAACTTCCAGTCTGATGGAAATAAAATGAGTGTAGTGTATTAAGATATTTTTTTCTTATATAAAAATGATGAAGACTACAGATTTAAAAAAAATTCTTAAAGAAAATAATATAAATTTCTGCTCTTACTGGGATAAAGAGCGGTTAGTTAAGTTGGTGAAAGAACACGGATTGTTACCAGAGGAGTCTCCCAAGTTGTCTGAAAAAGAAATAAGCAAGGACCCTAGGTTTGATAGATTAAAAACTATTATGCATAATCCTAAAGAAGTTAGTTTAGAGGATGTTGAAACTGGCGAAATAAAAACCTTTCCATCAATTTATAAGGCGTGTAAATTTATAGATCATTGTCCTCAAACGATTTTAAACTGGAATGGAAGGGTTTGGAAAAATAAATACAAGATTTGCATTCAGTAATTTTATTATGTTATAATAAAATTTTTGAAACAAATAGGAAAAATTGTAATTGCTTAAGAAATTATATCTGTTATATAAAAATGAGTTTATTTAATAGATATATGAACATGGGTAGACGCGTTGCGTCTAATGTTTACTCAGGAGCAAGACGAACTGCGTCTAATGTTTACTCTGGAGCAAGGCGACTAGCCTCAGCTGTCGTACCAGAATTCATACAAAGAGGAATGACTGATTTTAATAATTGGTTAACCAGTAATGTGGAGACAACACAAATACCACAAGTGTTAGATGAAATTGTTGAACATGTTAGAGAAAAATACCCTCCAAGGCAGCCGTTTGAGATTAGAGCTGCTCAATCCGCATTTAGGGGGTATGCTACTCAACATGTCATAGAGGGTAGAGAAGGCTATACCCCACAAAGATTTTTCGCAGAAACGTGGATGTCTCTTATAAATACTCTTCAAAATAATTTACAAACGAAGGTAAAACTTGTACTTAGGTGTAAATTATGGTTAATGACAAATCTTGACCAAGCCCCTGTTGAACGTGCTTTCCATAGTAATCAACATTTAAATTTAAACAGAGGAGAAGTAGAGGATTTGTTGAATAAAATGATAGATGAAGTTTTAGAAAATTTAGCTAATTTTCAAAGAGAAAGTAGTGGTTGGACTTTTGGAAGTATAGTGCTGTTAGAACTACATACAGCTGCTTATGTTCCTTTAAGAGCTAATGGTCACTTAGCTTTACCAAAATGGATTGCTAACAAAAAAGCAGTTATCAATATGAAAAATAAAGATGACAAGTGCTTTTTATGGTGTGTTTTAAGAGCGTTAAACCCTAAAGAGCATAATGCAGAAAGAATTGACAAGGATTTGCAAGCAAAGGAAAATAGTGTAAAAATGGAGGGAATAAAGTATCCTGTTTCGTTTAAAGATATAGATAAGTTTGAAAAACAAAATTCAGAAATTAGTGTAAACGTGTATGGGTATGAGGAAATAAAGAAATATATTTACCCTCTTAGGCTTACAAAAGATGAAAAAAGTAATCATATTGACCTTCTTTTTATTAAAAATGAGGAAAACATGCACTATGCCCTCATAAAAAAATTTAGTGGTTTAGCGAGAAAACAAGTAAGTAACAATGGTGGTATGGAATATTGTAAACGATGTATGAATCACTTTGGTAGTAAAGAACTTTTAGAGAAACATATGCGATACTGTAATGAACATGAACCTATTACTTTAGAAATGCCAAAACCAGGTACCATGTTAGCTTTTGAAAACCATGCTAGAAAACTTCGGGTTCCCTTTGCTGTATATGCTGACTTTGAAAGTGTTTTAGAACCAATATACACATGCAAACCAAACCCAGAAAAAAGTTATACTATACAGCGTCAAAAGTATATACCTTGCAGTCTTTCATATATTATAAAATGTTTTGATGATACTGTGTGTGCACCTGTAGAAAGAAGTTATACTGGAGAAAATGCTGATGAAGTTTTTATAAACTGGTTAAAAGATGATATACAAAAAATTCATCAACAGTACCACCGAAACCCAAAACCTATTGAAATAACAATAGATGAAGAAATAAAATATAAGCAACAAACACACTGCTGGATTTGTGGTGGAAAATTTAATCATGCTAATTATAGAGTAAGAGATCATTGTCATTTTACAGGTAAATATAGAGGCGCTGCGCATAATAAATGCAACCTAAAAGCTAAAATTCCTAACTTCACACCTGTGAACCTTCATAATCTTAGTGGATATGATTCTCATCTTTTTATTAAATGTCTTGGTAAATCTGTTGTAAAGATTGATTGTATTCCAAATAATGAAGAGAAATATATTAGTTTTAGTAAAGACATTTGGGTAGGAGAAAATATAAACCATAAAATTAGATTCCTTGATAGCTTTAAGTTTATGAGTTCTAGTTTGGATAAACTTTCAAGCAAATTAGAGGAAAGTCAGTTAAAAAGTTTAGCAAAATATTTCACTAAAGAACAACTACCGTTAGTTAGGAGAAAAGGAGTTTTTCCTTATGAGTACCTAGATTCTTTTGATAAACTTAAAGAAGAAAAATTAACACCCAAAGAAGCATTTTACTCTAGTTTAAACAAAGAAGGAATTACAGATGAAGATTATGCTCATGCGCAAAATGTTTGGAAAGCTTTTAATATGAAAACGTTTAAGGATTACTTAGAACTTTACAATAAAATAGATGTATTGCTTTTAGCAGATGTTTTTGAGAACTTTAGAGATGTTTGCTGTGAAAACTATGACTTAGATCCTAGTTGGTATTATACTGCTCCTGGTTTAGCTTGGGATGCAACATTGAAAATAACAAAAGTAAACCTTGAGCTTTTATCTGATCCTGATATGCTTTTGATGGTAGAATTAGGTATTAAAGGAGGTGTTAGTATGTGTAGCAAAAGATATGTAAAAGCAAATAATGAGGATATGGGTGAATTATATGATCCTAGTAAACCATCAAAATATTTATTATATATAGATGCAAACAGCCTTTACTCTTGGGCAATGAGTCGTCCTCTTCCTACTCATGGTTTTAAATGGATGAAAAATAAAGAATTAGAAATTTGGCAAAAAATCCCATGTGTATTAGAAGTAGATTTGGAATATCCTAAAGAATTACATGATTTACACAATGACTTTCCTTTAGCACCCGAACGTTTAAAGATAGAAAAAGTAGAAAAACTTATTCCAAACTTAAATAATAAAAAGAATTATGTTATTCATCATGAAGCTTTAAAAACATGTGTTGATTTAGGCTTAAAGATTACTAAAATACATCGAGGAATTAAGTTTGAGGAAAGTGCATGGCTTAAGCCATACATTAATACAACCATTGAACTAAGAAAAGTAGCTAAAAATAATTTTGAAAAAGATTTTTTTAAGTTGATGAATAATTCAGTCTTTGGTAAGACTATGGAAAACCTGAGAAATAGAGTAACGATACACCTGGTTTCTAATGAGGAGCGTTATAGGAAATTAGTAGCAAAACCAAACTATAGTCACACCACAATATTCGATGAAAACCTAACAGCGGTACACATGAAAAAGACTGATTTAAAATATATTAAACCTTTTTACTCAGGATTAAGCATCTTAGACATTAGTAAAACACATATGCAAAAAAACTTATTATAATTACTTTAAAGCTAAGTATGGTGAAAATGTTAGAATGTGTTATACTGATACAGATAGTTTTATTCTTGAAATAGAAACTAAAAATTTGTATAAGGATATAGAAAAAGATGTACCTGAAATGTTTGATACAAGCAATTATCCTAAAGATCATTTCTTAAAAAATGATTGTAATGCAAGAGTAGTTGGAAAGTTTAAAGATGAGTCAGGTGGTGAGATTATGACTGAGTTTGTTGGTTTAGGAGCAAAAATGTATGCTTATGAAACTTTAGATGGTAAGGAAGATAAAAGATGTAGAGGTGTTAAAAAAGCGGTTATCAAGAAAGAGATAAATTTTGATAATTACAAAGAGTGATAGCTTACAGAAAAGGATCAGTATAGAAAGATGACTGTTTTAAGAAGTAGGGGCCATGATATGTATACTGAAGAGTTAAACAAAAAAGCGTTAGGATCAAGTGATGATAAAAGGTTTGTCTTGGAGAACAAGATTGACACATTAGCTTGGGGACATTATAAAATATAACTTTAAAAAATAAAGTTATCCTTGCACAAATCTCCAAATCCCACATTTTCTACCACACTACTATATAAATTACTAAATTGTCATTTTAACAATTTAATAATTACGCTACACATCTAGAGCATTCCTTTGGAGTAATAGAGATATCTTCAGCCTTATCTACAGCTTCTCCTCTGTAATAATATAATCCTTTACATCCCATTTCCCAGGCTTTGTAATGGATCTCATGGACTTCCCTTTTTGTGGCGGCTGCGCTTATGAATACATTTAATGATTTTCCCTGACATATATATTTCTGTCTATCCGCTGCATATTCTATAATTTTTAACTGATCTATTTCCTTAGCTGTTCTATAGACTTTCTTTGTCTCATCAGACAACAGTAAATGACTTACTGAACCTTTGTTTTTTATTATGGAATCCCAAGTCTCTTTGTTATTGAGGTTGATCTTTTCTAGTTCATTTTCTAAATATCTATTTTTCCACAGAAATGATCCAGCTCTTGTTTTTAATGTATATGCATTCGCTATATTTGGTTCAATAGAAGCTGAGCAATTAATAATTAATGAACTGTTAGACGTTGGGGCAACAGCTAATAAATGAGAGTTTCGTCTTCCTGTACCTTTCATTGAAGGGCATTCACCTCTTTCTTTTGCCAGTTGTTCGGTTTCTTTTAATGCATATTCTTTCATTTTCTTAAATATCTCAATGTTAAGTTTCTTTGCCTCATCTGATTCAAATGGAATACCTTCTTTTTGAAAAAAAGACCCTAATCCCATCACTCCTAGGCCTAATGGTCTATCTCTTATTGCTCCTTTCTTTGCTTTTTTGATATTGTCTGGAGCATCTGAGATAAATACATCTAATACATTATCTAGAAATCTTACTATATCTCTTATAAATTGTTCATCCCATTCTCTGTAATACTCAACGTTTACGGATGATATACAACATACAGCATCTGTAGTTGCGTCAGTAGGTAAATGAATCTCATTACATAAATTACTTCCATGGATTTTTAATCCCTGGTCTTTCATTACTTGAGGTAGGCCCGCATTTATAGTATCAATAAAATTTGAATATGGTGTTCCTATTCTACTTCTGGATTCAAGAATGGTTTCCCGTATTCTTCTGGCATTTGTTGGAGTTCTAACTTATGTTTTTGGATCTATAAGGTCATAATTTGTACCATTTTTAACCGCTCTCATGAAGCCATCAGTGATATTAATAGCATTAAATAGATTTAAATTTTTTCTATTAATATCTCCACCTGTTGGTATCCTCATTGAGATAAATTCGGTTATTTCTGGATGTGTAATATCTAAATATGCAGCATAACTCCCTTTTCTTGTTTTTCCCTGTTTATATGAGTTTATTGCTGCGTTGATTGGTGTTAAAAATGCAATTGGTCCGGGTGATTTACTGTCAGATGATCTAATTGAACTCCAGTCTGCTCCTATTCCTCCTACTACTACTGTAAACCAACATGTGTCAGTTAGATGATCAATGATACCCTCTATCTTGTCAGGAACGTAACTCAAAAAACAGGAAATTGTTTGACTTTTTTGCCCTTTTGTATCTGGTAATGGGGCATTACTCAATATAGGAGAAGAAAACATAAATTTACGAGAAGATGCGTAATTATATATCCTCTGTGCAAATTCTGTATCACCTTTACTATAAGCCACACTGGCCCTTGCAAATGCTTGTTGAGGAGTTTCCCCGTCTAATAAATAATATTTACGTAACAAATCAAGTCCATGATTACTAAATAATTCGTTTAGATCATTATTAATTGTAATTCCTAAATAGTTTTCCATTATGTTGTTTTAATTCTAAATGTAATTGTTTATCAAAAATTTTTGAAATTTAAGTTAGTCTTAGATTCGTGGTTAACTAGTTAGTTGGTTTGTCTGGTTAACTAGTTAGTTGATTAAGGAATTTATTTGGGTGGTTAGTTGTGGTTAGGGTTAGTCGGTTGGGGGGTTAGTCGATTAAGAAATTTATTTGTGTGGTTAGTTGTGGTGGGCATTCTGGCTCATTTTGCAATTTGCGTCCAACTTTGCGCCAGGGTGGGAATTTTACTATCTACTATCATCTATATAACATTACGTCGGTGTTACTAGGTCGTTAGCTGCATAATTTTGCACCGTTTTACGAGCAAAGTCGTTTAATTGAGATCCGTAAGGAGAAAGCTTTTGAATCACAGTCTAGGAAAAGGAGAAAATGCTGTTAAAAAGCATTTTCTCGTCTTTACACATTTCTTTTCTAACCTTCAATCAAATACAAACTCTAACATTTGGGCCAAATTCTATTTGTGGTCTTAAAAACTTTTCATATTGACGTGTTTGAAACATAACCGTGTGGTAAAGCGTTTATCAAGTAAAGGGTGACCATGAGCGTACCGGTACAATAAGGTTTCTTTGGTACAAGAGTATTTCTTGAGCAATATCAAGGTACCTGGCATGGGACAAATTCGTTGTCTGCGCACGTCATATTCTTCGAAGATTCGACCTGTCTGCTATGACACATCACCCACCCCCGTATACCTGGGAAAAGTAGGGCTTATACCGAGGCTATTAGCCTATTAACCAAGCATTTAGGGGCTGTTTTAATAAATGGCAGATGCATAGGTTATATGCTAGCCGATCATAGCTGAATGAATCGCACCAAGTAGCGTTTTATTGAGTAAACGTTTATTTCATTTTGAAATTCAAAGTAACGGTTGTTGTTTTGAAAAGTAGTTCGGTTCTGTACCCAGAATGCCCATATTAGATAGATGTGTATTTGTAGAATGCCATCTAGCAGGAGATAATGGGGACATATTAGTCCAATATTCTAATATTTAAAAAAAAAAAAACCTGCCGAATATCCGAATTTAAACCTAACTGATATTCGAATTGGCCAATAGGGTCCACTTTTCTCATGTTAATATGACTGATACTCGAACAGGACGTGCAGCCATGATCTTGATCCACGCTATCTGACAAGGTGATTTTTAAATCACTTTGAAATCGCTACGGTCTGTTAAATCCTACATAATAAGTATCTAGTCGCACGTTCAACTCATTTCTATATGGCATGCAACACGCGAAAAGGGGCATTCGAACATTTGCGTAAAGTGTCGTCTCGGATGGGCCTGCGCAGGCTAATCCGAAACGACACTTTCCGTTTTTATGTAATTTTCTGCTTTGCGCAAGTCTACTGTAGCACAAAATCTACTGTAGTCGCAGAGTACCAATCTCTGCAGCTTCCGTCTTTTAATATGAGAGTTAGGGGCCGTAGACCTTAAAATCGCAATATTTAAGGGGCCTGTCTATTTTTTTCAACCGTGTATTTTTTTCAAACACTGATAAATACTGTAAAGTACACTTCTTTCTATAAGCGTAAAGAAACTGGACGGATGAAAGACGTGAAAAAGTGTTATTTCAGCGTTTTAAAAACGGGTTGATTGTTTTGCAATCGGTAACGTAGTCATTTTTGATGAGATCAAACGTGCTATCATGGCACTTATTGCATACAATTTCATAAAACCGTCGCGTTTTATGGATCATGTGACATTCCTAAAAGCTTTTGTAAAATTCAGGCTCGATATCTCAAAAATACCTTAGAGACCCACGTATGTATCCGTTTAGGAAAAAAAACAAACATCAAAACATGAGTTTTTTGGTTTTAACCTCTTTCTTATTTATTGACGGTTTGCCAGCTATTGCCTTTCTTAACTAAGTAATAGAACTTTCTTGAAGTTTGTTTTGATTTCAAAATAGCTCCCTTCAACCCTTTATCTAACAATCCCGAGTTTTAACGACATTGACTGTGAAAGAATGCTCGTGAAAATATTGGGGGAAAAGTAGAAAATGCATGTTAACAGCCCTTGTCAGTATGTTTTCTACTCTTTCATACATATTATGTGTCATCAGTTAACCCTTAGGCTGCTAAGCGCGACTCACTGACCTTTTGCGGACAGCGTAGATCAAGATCAGACTGCACAGAACGTGCATTCTGATCTTTGATCTACACTGTCCGCTATGGAGATATCATTCCCCAAAACAAACATTTGAAATAGCAATATTTAGGTTTTTACTATCGAATTGTAAATTTGTAAGCGCGACTCACTGACCTTTTGCGGACAGCGTAGATCAAGATCAGACTGCACAGAACGTGCAGTCTGATCTTGGATCTACACTGTCTGCTATGGAGATATCATTCCCCAAAACAAACATTTGAAATAGCAATATTTAGGTTTTTACTATCGAATTGTAAATTTGAAAGCGCGACTCACTGACCTTTTGTGGACAGCGTAGATCAAGATCAGACTGCACAGAACGTGCAGTCTGATCTTGGATCTACACTGTCTGCTATGGAGATATCATTCCCCAATACATACCTTTGAAATAGCAATATTTAGGTTTTTACTATCGAATTGTAAATTTGTAAGCGCGACTCACTGACCTTTTGCGGACAGAGTAGATCAAGATCAGACTGCACAGAACGTGAGATATCATTCCCCAAAACATACCTTTGAAATAGCAATATTTAGGTTTTTACTATCGAATTGTAAATTTCATTTTCGTTATTTAAGACACATTTAATTTGTCGTCTGCGAATGTTTTCAATTTGAACAAGTCTGAAATTTTATCGCTTGGTACAAAGTTCAGGGTTGATTTACAATGTTTGAAAAAAAAAAATCCATAACAGTTTTGTTCAAATACCACGGGGTTAACAAAATATCAACGTTATATAATTTGGCCCATAAATATGCAGTAGACCTTCTTTTTCTTAGAATATAATTAACTTATTATTTTACTTTTTTTTTTGTGGCGCCGCATGAGCGGCGGCACCATATTTTTATCCGTTTTTGAAAAGTGCCTGTGGAGGTAGCCATATTGGATTCCGGGACATTTCGGCCCATAACAATTTCGGCCCATTACAATTTCGGCCTATAGTCTGTATACCAATTGAACGACACTTGAATGTTTCCTTTCATGTTTCTTTGTCAGCTTGCATGCTGCTAGCTGTCCGGCTATCAGTCTGTGTGTTGATTGATTGCTTTTATATGAAATGTCTAGTCACCCAATACTGTTTACTATATGGACTGGTTCAGTGTTTTATTTTTTTAACATACATGTAAAAATACGGTACTTTCATTACCAGATCGAGCCTCTACCAAATTTGTTTTTCTATTTGGACTGGTTTTTTGTTTTTTAACATGTAAAATACCGTACTGTCTTTGCCATATCGATAACAACCAGATCGTATCCCAGATGGTCCAGAGTTTAAATATTTGTCATGTAGTATCACCACGTGTACCTCTACGAAGTTTGTTTAAGTCATGCCCTTGGCGTAAAAAAATTAATCCGCTGTAATGTGCCCTATTTCAGAAACAACTGATTTGGGGCGTCATCGATGTTATGCATCGATATTTTCTTGTTTTTTTTTCTTTTTGACGACCCTTAAAATGGCATCAAATCAGATATCGTTTCGCGAGTTTAAAAAGTAACAAACATAGGTGTAGCCAGCATTAAATTATTTATACGTACAGTAAGGCACAAAGTGCCGATGGGGGAGGGAGCCGAAGGGAGGCATTTATTGTAAAGCATAGAGGAACTCTCAAGTTATCAGTGCATTAATTTAACCCATCTGTTTAGTTTGGAAAGGCGTGCAGATCTAGAGAAAAATCGCAACACCTACATGATATTGTGATTTACAACTTTGGTCTCGAATTCTTTATACGCATATGCATATTGTGCGTAATGGGCGCTACGCCCTTTTAAAGACGGATAATTCTAATTTGAGTGCAATGATGAACAGTATGATCATATGCCTTTAACGTTCCATTGGTCTATCACTGAACACCGAACTTTTCATTTGTCGTGCGTCGAAAACTACAGTATTACTAAATATAGCACACCGGCGCATCAACTCTTTATCGTATGCAGTATTAGTGGTACGGTCAGGTGGCTGGGGACTTAGAAAATTGTTCATGGCTGTGGCGAATCATGTCGCCTCTCGCCGAATTACTATACTGTAAAGTTTTAACATTCCATTATGTATTCAACAAAATTTCCCTGTTTTATGGTCTCACGAATTGAGTACGCCGACGAAATAGTATTTCCCTTCTGAGTGCCTAATTTCAATGAAAACTGACGTCACTGAAAACTGACGTCATTGAAACCTTGATAAAACGTGCAGTCTGGTGCATGAACTTGATGATGTCACTGTGATAAACATTCTCTCATAAATAATCACACTGATTTTCTTCTTTCGTTACATACAGAATATGTACGTGTATAGTCTTTTCGTATGTAAAAAAGATCTCTCTCTCTCTCTCTCTAACTCGGATGGGAACCTTCGCGAGACAATTATCAATTCTCAATTGTCATCATTTTTTTTAAAACCTTTTACCTCGAAAGCACTCGAGCTATTGGAGACAGTATAGATCAAGATTTGTACTGTCCGCTAATTAAGTCAAGCTTAAAAATCGTGTTTTAGTGGACCATATTTTCAGCTGTCGAAAAAGGTCTATAATTATACTGCAAAGAAATTTCTCGCGATCTGATTGGATAATATGCCCCGTCCATACAGTCTTATTATACTGCAAAGAAATTTCTCGTGATCCGAACATATATATCATGTACACTGGCGAAACCAACGTAAAAGCAGTTTCCCTTTCGGGAGCTCCCTATACATCACTACACTTTCAACACAACATCCAAAATGGCGGCGTCGACCAATACGAGCCGCCCATAAGACAAACATAATGAGTAGCCTGCACCGTATTATTTCTAGTTTCCCTTCATGGTTGTCATTAAAGCGGAAAGAATGGATTATTTCTGAAAATAAATGAATATAGTTACAAAATTAGCATTTGTTGTCATTCTAAAACAAATACTCGGGGTTAGAATGAGCCATCCCTTCGTCAGGTCAGGTAAGCAAATTGTGAAGTGCCGAAACTCATTCATGGTTACGTTAAAAGGATAACCTCATGGTCGTTTGAGGTACCTAATGGTCGTTTACTTTTTGACAACAAATCATTAAAATGCATAGTTAATATCCCCCCGCCGAAGGCGGTGGGATATAGTTTTAGCGTTGTCCGTCCGTCCGCCCGTCCGTCCGTCCGTGTGTCTGTTCGGGAGAATACCTCCAATATCATTGGACAGTATTTCGTGAAACTTTATACGTGTGTACAATAACCCATTCCGCCGATCTACTTTTTTTTCATTCGATGCATAATGGCCTACCGGGAGCGATTTTAAGTTACGCGGTCGAGTACATTTTTCATGTTTTGAGTCTTATCTTGAAAACTATACAGAGGTTTTACATCGAAATTGTCACTTCTATCAACCACCATTAGCAAATGCAGGACAAAAAGTTTCACCCAGATCGACCATGCAACACCACAGTTATATACCCTTGTTTTTTTATGCCGTGTCATGGAAAAAGGGGGCTTCATGTATACATGTATTTTCATTATGGACCAATATCTCTTTAACTACAGGGCAAAATGTTATGAAACTTTATTTTTATATGTTTTATCACAAGCCACAGACAATAGTTATTTGTTCTTATTTAATGAAATGCCATTTCATGAAAAAAGGGGGCTAAAGGTATAATTTCATCATGGACCATTGGCCGTCTGTTTATCCGTCTTTCCGGACAGATATCTTCAAAAATCCTTGACAAAAACTAATGGAAATTCATACAGGTGTTCCTTATGATGTCCGTCAATATTTATTTATTTTTTTCTGCTTTTTTGATATTCAATAAGGTGTCACAGAAAAAGGGGGCTTCATGTATATTTCCATTATGGATCAATATCTCTTTAAATCAAAATCCTTAACGAAAATTTATGAAACTTCATACGTGTGTTCCTTATGATAGTCCGCCAATATCGTTATTTTAGCTTTTTTTTATTAAATGTCGTGTCATGGAAAAAGGGGAATTGGTGTATTTTCCCATAATGGACAATATCTTTTTCTACTGGACAAAATGTTATCAAACTTCATATTTATATTGTTTATCACAAACCATAGACAATAGTTATTTGTTTTTATTTCATGAAATGCCATGTCATGAAAAAAGGGGGCTAATTGTATAATTTCATTTTGGACCAATAGCAGTCTGTTCGCCCATTCGTCCGCCCGGACAGATATCTTCTAAAGTCCTTGACGAAAATTGATGAAACTTCATGCATGTCTTCCTTTGGATGGTCCGTTGATACACAACTTTTTTCCATATATAATGACGTGTCATTGAAAAAGGGGGCTTGATGTATTTTTTCATTATTTGTTTTCATTTAATGAAATACCATGTTATGGAAACAGGGGACTTAATGTATAATCTCATTATGGACCTCTTATATGTTTTTTATTTAATGAAATGCTGTGCCATAGAAAAAGGGGGCTTAATGTATAATTTCATTACGGACCAACAACAAAAAGGCCACGTGTACCTGGAAAACACAATACCTCTTATATGTTTGTCTCAAAAAAGGTCTTTTTATCGGCGGGGGTATTATTTCAACGAAATTGCTTGTTACTTACCTTGAAGTTGTTTAAATCCATGTTTAGATAAAAATGTGACGCATTTATTTCACTCTTTCCGGTAGGTTATCGAGAAATATCGGTGAAATATTTTTCGATATTTCATGGTTACGACCAGTGAAAATACCGATTTTTATATTCTAACTCTTCAATTGAAGGCGGAAACAGTTGTTCCCGCGCACTAGTTACCTAGGTAAAATGCGCGTGCCTCACAACCAGATGGAAATATGACGTAATTTACGTTTCTCGCGCTTGACGTAATATTTTGTAATGCGTTACTATGCGGAGGGGTGCGCCACGGGGAATAACCGAAAAGAACTGTACTTGATTTTGATTAAGTTCCCCCCAGAAAGGGTTAAAAGTATGAAATAAATAGAATATTTGTTTTTTTCGGTGAAAGATCGAAATTTATTTCATCTCATGAACATAATCGGTAATATTTTCACTCGTGGCTGCGCCACTCGTGAAAATATTACCAATGATGTTCACTCGATGAAATAAATGTCGATCTTTCACCGTAAAAATCAAATATCCTCTATTTATTCATGCTTTCCGGTAGTTTATCGAGAAATAACGGTAAAATATTTTTCGATATTTCATGGTTACGGCTAGTGAAAAATACCGATTTTTTATTTCATGCTTTCCGGTAGGTTATCGAGAAATATCGGTGAAGTATTTTTCGATATTTCATGGTTACGACCAGTGAAAATACCGATTTTTATATTCTAACTCTACAATTGAAGGCGGAAACAGTTGTTCCACTAGTTACCTAGGTAAAACACGCGTGCCTCACAACCAGATCGAAATATGACGTAATTTACCGGCTTACATTTCTCGCGCTTGACGTAATATTGTAATGCGTTGCTATGCGGAGGGGGTACGCCACGGGAAATAACTGAAAAGAACTGTACTGGATTTTGATTAAGTTCCCCCCTCCCCGGGTTTAAATCATGAAATAAATAGAATATTTTTTTTTTCGGTGAAAATATTACCAATGATGTTCACTCGATCGAGTAGCCACTCGTGAAAATATTACCGATGATGTTCACTCGATGAAATAAGTTTCAATCTTTCACCGTAAAAAACAAATATCCTCTATGTCTATCGCAGTGACATCATCAAGTTTATCCACCAAACTGCGCGTTTTACCAAGGTTTCAGTGACGTCATTACTCAGTGACGTCAATTTTTATTGAATTGGGGCACTTAGAAGGGAAATTCTATGTCGTCAGCGTACGTACTCAATTCATGAGGACATAAAACGGGAAAATTTCGCTGAATACAAGTTGGAATGGTAAAAAATTTGCAGTATAATAAATTCGTTGTACGGTCCGTTGACAGGGGACTTAAAAACTTGTTCACGGCTGTGGCGAATCATGTCGCCCCGAGCCGAAGTCCCCTGCCACCTGACCGTACAACTAATAATGTATTTTGACTCTGAAAATGTTTATGGACAAACATAGAGTTAAATCATCTCATACACACTTAGCCTTTTGTCATTTAAATTTTAGGCAAGCTCTGAAAAAAGGGGGCTTAATGCATTTCCGTGATGCATGATACCAAGTAAGTTATCACATAATTATGGTTTCGTGAAATCCATTTTTTTTTTGCGAACGACCGACTGAATCATGAGATATAAATAATCCTTTGACATGAAGAAAATTTAAAGACAGAGAAAAGTTTCGGTCCATGTCAGCCTGCGCGGACTGCGCAGGCTGACATGGGTCGATACTTTTCTCAAATGCATTAAGCCCCCCTTTCACAGAGCATGACTCTAATATTTGTTTTTCTTTAAATGCTAGTGTTAATGACACCACTGGTCTTGGCATTTTTCTCTCTCTCTTTTTTTTTTTCCACATTGTTTTTTTTCCGCCCTGTGACATACAAAGCTTAGCATTTAAGCTGCATCGAAACTGTCGTATTTTCTGAACCCTTAGGCTTGATAAGTGCGACCTAATGGCCTTTTGCGGACAGTGTAGATCAAAATCTGACTGCACAGAACATGCAGTCTGATCTTGGATCTACATTGTCCGATAAGGAGATATTTTTCTCCCAAAGATTAACTTTGTACTGGCCAAATCCAGGTTTTTTTTTTCTATCGGCTTTAGGCTTAATGGACAAGCTTAAAGTTCTGTTATCTAATACAGACTTAACTCATTATCATATAAATATGTTTTATCTGTTTCTTTACTAATATTCTAATGTTAATGACCGCGATAGGGCTTAGGTATTTTTTCTGTTGTTTCGTAATGAATTATTTGTTTCTTTGTTAGACTGTTATCCTTCATGGTGTTTAACACCGTTTTCAACGTTATTTCACTTATATCGCTGCGGCCAAGGAAACCTTCTTCGCCTTATACCAGCACTTTGCACAAAATTCTCTCAAAGCCACTGGCTGCTTTCCAACATCAACATCGGCGAAATAATGTAAAGCAATGAGAGGAATGAATCCTGTCGCAATGACTATCATCTATTCCAGGAAAGAATTTGGAAGAGCCGAGGAAACGAACATGCGACTCTTGGGTTTCAAGTTGTATGTGTTACTCACTGCACTGCCGGGGTAGACTGTTTCGTAGTGTGTATTTGGCAAGGCTTAACCCTCAAACCTTAGATTCTCCCACTTTAAAACCATTTGCAGACGGCAAGTCAGATGTGAAAAAATAGATGGGATTTCCCGTTGTGTTAAAACATTATGGGAAGGTAAGGAAAAATGCTTCTTACAAGCGTTCCTTTTTTCTGACCCACGACGATCTAAAAACTGACTCCGCTTCCAAAGGGTCATTGAGAAATGAATTGCACTCTGGCAAAAGAGGGTTTAACGCATCCACATGATGTATGATTCTAGGCAAGTCATCACATATCTATGGATCCGTAAAACCCATTTTGTATTACAATTGACTAAATCATTAGGTACACTGGTGCTTTGAACATGCAGAAAATTGGCCAATAAATCCGACAAAGGTCAGCCTTCGCGGACTGTGCAGGCTAACCTTAGTCGATACTTTTTGCAGACCCCCTTTTCACAGAGCATGGCTCATATAGATCCGTAAAATCCATTTATTCCAACAACCAACTGAAACTGTAAGTAGAATGGTCATTGGACATGCAGAAACTTTACAAACAGCACAAAGTTTCGACCCATGTCAGCCTGCGCAGTCCGCTCAGGCTGACATGTGTCGATACTTTATTTTCCACAATTTTATTTCTACTTTCTACATAATATACAAACATTATTTTTAATATGTATTACAACTGTAAATTCAGTATAATAATGATGTTAGATATGAATGATACTAAATAGAAAAAAAAATTGAAAGCAAATTGAGATACTTTTTTGTAGATGCATTTTCACAGAGCATGACGCTAATTTGTCGGTAGAGCATGCATATATCTCTTGCAAACAAACAAACTGTAAACGAATACATAGTAATTACAGAAAAAAATAGAGATCAACCAGGATTAAAAGCAAATTATGTCAGCAATTTGCATTTGAATCAAGGGTAGAATAATGCCAATCAAACATTAAACACCGACTTAACCCTTTACCCAACAATCCAGTGTTTGGACGGCTCTGGGGCTTTTGGGGACAGTGTAGAAAAAGCGGAAAAGGCTTGTAAGCAGTGTTTTCTCGTTTTCCTACTACACTTAGTGCACAGAAATATTTCATCAATGTCCGGATTACCATTCAGTTACATTTCAAAATTTACTTTTTAATTTAATTTGGCTTAAAAACTGAAGCTATAGTTATGAAACTTATATGAAAATACAGCAAAAATGAATTCAACAATGAAATATATGAGCCGTGCTCTGTGAAAAAGTGGCTTAATGCATCTGCGAAAAGTATCGACCCAGGTCAGCCTGCGCAGTCCGCGCAGGCTGACCTGGGACGAAACTTTTCGCTATTGGTCAATTTTCTGTATGTCGAAGGACCAGTCTACCTCATGATTAGGTCGGTCGTTTGAAAAAGTGGCGCTTACGGATCCATAATTATGTGATGACTTGGACTGGTATCATGTATTAGGGAAATGCATTTAGCCCCCTTTTGCCAGAGCATGGTTCATATATTTTCAGACTTGATACAACGTAATATTATATAAAAACAGTCGCTTAAAAATATTTTCGAGTAAATATTTTGCTCTGATGTCAATGGCGACGTCGCAAAATCTAGCTGAAAAAATAACACCACTGTTTTAGAGAGCTACAACTTTGATGTCCGGCCAGAAACAATATACTCAACAAAAAAAGTTAAGGAAATCTCAGAAAGCCATGAACCAAAAGATTACCAAAAAAAGAAAATTATCCAATTTTTTATTAATTTTGTTAGATACATTTCATTGCTTGAAAAATGTTTCCTTTAACTTTATAGCACTAATATCTTTGTTGTGGCACTTTGTCAAGTAACCCAGGGGTCTAAGTCATTTTTTCGCAAAATAAGTGTCAACAGAGTATTGCCAATTTTTATGCAAAGCATTGTCATGAATATATGCTTTTAGTTTTTATAACTTAAAATTCAATTCATTTGACTGTCACATGAAAGCTACGTAACTTCCTTTCCATGATAGCCTCAAATGTCATGTATTGAAGATAAGAATGTTCAAAATATCCCTCCAGTAACAAGTGTTTCCTCCTTCATCGCCAAGGAAGGACTTGCACTGGCGTTGCATAAGCTGAATAATTCTGGCGATTTTGAGCTGAGGAACCAGCCTCCACTTCTCCTGTAGCACCACAGCAAGAGCTTGGAGGTGGTGTAGTATTTTGCGTCGAACCCTCGGTCCCAGAATGTCCCACACATGTTTAAAGAGAGATATATCAAGTGAGCGAGCTAGCAAGTCAATGAGCACAAGTCAAAGAATCTTGAATGTTTCTTGACGATAGCAATTGAGATATTGTACCGATTTGAAAATTGAAATCCATTGTGCCTGGAAAGTATTGCTCATATTATCGGAGATAAGTAAACAGCTTGAGGGCCAATTTTAAAAAGGCTTTTTGGGTGACACTCTACAGTGACAGTCTTTACTCAAACCAATCAATGTTGCAATTTTTCAAAAAAATGACTTGAAGACCAATTAACTTTGACACTGATTATTTAAGCCGCTTTTGGTGCTAAAACCTCAAACAAAGCATCCTTTTGAGGAAAAATGAACGCTTTATAATACTGTGAAATTCAAAATTTTCAGAATATTCTAGATCTTTTGTCATAACCCCTCAAACACAATTTCCTTAACTTTTTTTTTATTGAGTATAGTAACGTTATATTAATGTAAATGGCCCTACTAACCTTGCGTTCTATGAGTATACTAGTAGTTTTCTTTATGTCTGCATATTCGCATGACCTTTCTCGCACGCCGAAAAATGCATGTAAGTCAATGGGAATTTGGAATTTGATTGTTTATGGCCACTTACTGTATGTACCGTTATTCTATGGTTTCAGAGACTAATCCATTTAATTTTTAGCCACATTTGATTAATATCTTATTCGCAAATATCTTCAATTTGGTCGAGTCCAAACCTTTGTCGTGGGTTAAGAGTGAACAAACTTGCAAACAGAACGCCATATAGAATTGACATTCAAATCCACAATAATAAACAAAGTGTGATTAAAGCAGCTTTATTCGCTCTATTAGCAATAAGATATATATCATATAGTACATAATAAATGGCCTGCAACACGCCAAAAGGGGCATTCGGAAATTTGCGTAAAGTGTCGTCTCGGATCTGCCTGCGCAGTCCGCGCAGACTGATCAGAAACGACACTTTCCATTTTTATGTAATTGTCTGTTTTGCGCAAGTCTACTGTAGCACAAAATTTAATATAGTCGTATTTATATAGTGCTGTCTCGGATTAGCCTGCGCGGACTGCGCAGGCTGATCCGAGACGACACTTGACCCAAATGTCCGAATGCCCCTTTTCGCGTGTTACAGGTCAATTATAATAGGGGCTTGCGTTCGTTTGTATGTTTACCCTTTACCACACAAATCCGAGTTTAAACGACCCATGAGGAAGAAGTTTTTAGAAAACATTGTGGGAAAAGAAGAAAACGCTGGTAACCAGCATTTTCTCCTTTACTTGCAATGTTTTCTACCCTAAAAAAGACAGATACAATCAACTCAGAAAAATTGGATTTGTCGTCTGCAATTGTTTTGGATTTGCACAAGTCTAAAATTTTGTCGTCCTGTAAATGATCAAGGCCTGGGGGCTATTGTATGGGGTGTGTGTGTTGGGGGAAGGGGGCTCTTGTCCAAGGAGCTATTGTCCAATGGGGGGATTGTTGTCCCATGGGACTATTGTCCGAACCCCATATTTAACACACGAGTTGCCGAGCCCGGTTGCATATTCGGTAGCGTCGAGGACTTGGAGCCTAATTTCGCTGGTTCGAATCCCCACCTCTTCTGAAATTCTTACAGCAATTTGATGTAAGTAGTTGCGACATAATTAATTTCTCTCTCGACGCTCATAATTTTTTCGACGATGTTTGTGGAATTTGTGGAAAGCAGCCAGTGGCTTGGGAATGTATAACGCTAAGCACTGGTAAAAGTAATTCCAGAAAAGCATGGATAGGTACACTGGCCGCGATATGACTGAATTAATATTCAAAACGGCCTTAAACACCAAGCAAACAAACAAATAAATAAAACACGAGGTAGCTTAGTAAAAAATCAAGATTCAATTCCAACGTCAGGTCAACTAAAATTACTAGTATAGTCATTGGGATGAAACTTTAACGTTTAGGCTGCTAAGCATGACTCGCTGACCTTTTGCGGACAGTGCAGATCGAGATCAGAATGCACAAAACGTGCAGTCTGATCTTGGATCTACACTGTCCGATAAGGAGATATATTTCTCCAAAAAATTACTTTGGAATAGCCAAATTTGGGCTTTTACATTCGGCTTGAAAGTCTCATGTTAGTTATTTAGCAGGATAGAGTTTAAACCTAATTCCCGTGCGACGGTGCTATACAAAGCACGTTAACCCATACATATCCTGCTAGATATGTTAAATGAAAATTTCAAGCCGATAATAAAGACACGATAATGTTATTTCAAACTTTTCTTTTTGAGAAAAATATCTCCATATCGGATAGTGTAGATCCAAGATCAGACTGCACATTCTGTGCAGTCTGATCTTGATCTACACTGTCCGCAAAAGGTCAGTGAGTCGCGCTTAGCAGCTTAAGGCTTAAAGAACGAAGCGTAATCTTACTGAAGGTGCATAGCCAGACGGAAGCCGGGAAGCTCAGGCCTTCAACATTATCCACTGGTGCATCAAGAGAACGAATAGAGCTCTATTTCTCAATCAGAGAAAAGAGGCCAAATGATCTCGATTTCAAAATTGCTTTTGTCAGAAAACAAAAAATAACCAGCGGAGAATTTAGATCAAGATCAGACTGCACGTTCTGCGCCGTCTGATCTTGATTTACATTTTCCAAACATGACAAAGTTGTGCTTGGCTCTTTAAGGTGCTATTATCTATTTTGCAAGAGAAAAATCGACGACAGAAATAAAGAAAGAAAACAAGAAAGAAAGAAAGAAAAAAAAAAAAAAAGAAGGAAATATTAGAATAAAATTGGACTTCATCTTAACAAGATTCCTGGCTTCGCACCTGCCTAGGATGGGGGGGCTTGCACTATCCCCTACAACATAACGGTCCCAACGTAACATGGCTTACACCCGCTGGGGGCACCAAACATATGGACAACAGATTGCGTCGATAACTGTGCCAGAAGACAAAAAATTTAGACCTGTTCAAATTGAAAGTATTTGCAGCAGACGACAAAATAAACGCGACTCAAACGTTGAAATTTGTTCTTAAAAGGGTAGAAGACATTGTGGGAAATGGAGAACACGGTGGTTACAAGCATTTTCTCTATTTCCAAATTGTTTTCAAAAGTCTTATTCTTTAGGGTCATTAAAACTCGGGATCGTCCGATAAAGGGTTAAATTCAAAACTCATGTTGCAGCCACGCGCTGTGAAAAGGGGGTTAATTGCATATGAAGGAAAAAAGAAAAAAAGTCGATGAATGTGAGTAATGAGTATATCATGAAAAAAGTGATATGGAATGATTCTGTAATTCAAACAAAATAAAACAGATATACAATGATGAGAATGACATAATCTGAACAGGAAGACAGAGTTTTAAAACAATATCCTAGATTTTTACATAGTCCAATCTCCTTGATGACGGCACTAATTGCCTCAGTGTTTACAATATCGAAGAGAGTTGTCATACCGTCACCACTGAAGAGTTTGGGTGAATTGGATGAAGATCTACACTGTCATGAAAAGTGTGCATTGCAGGGAATGCACCCAAGTGTCTTATTACGTGTTAACAACCAAAATTGTGTTCAACGCATATGTCAAATTTTGCAGCGAGCAACCAATACCTTCTCTCGACGCATGGACCTGTTAGCGAGGTACCATTCACCTAGGACCATTTTATAAAAGTAATAATTACTTAAAAAGATACACGTTGATTAAGATTTAATGACTTTGGTGTTACGGGAGGAGCTGACCAAGCTTCAATTTCCTTGTTCCACGCATGGTGAGATTGATATGACCTCCTTTGACAAGGAGGTAGCATCTGAATCAGAGGAATTGCCTTCGATATCTTTTTGGTCAGCCTTCATAGCCTCTAGATCCCGAAACCTATTAGTCGTTGGATCTGAGGCAGAGGTACGTCCACTACAGAAGGCTTCGGTTTGGGTTGCCTTCGAGGTGCAGATTAGAAAAGGTCGACCTCTGTGGCTTTAAAGAAGCCCCAGAAGCCGAAGAATTACTATCTAGGTTTTCATCTTCTGCTGCTGAGAAGCAAGAGTGTCAGTTGAATAGACAGAACGAGCTTTCTGAATGTGTGAAGATTGTAATGAAGAAGAAGAAGAAGAAGAAGAAGAAGAAAACAGTATAGTAGTAGTGGATGAGGCAGAGGATAGGGTACATCAGAGGAAGATGATTTAGACTGAGAAGAAGAGGCGGTTTTCTGTAAGGAAGAAGAGGGAGATAAAGTTTTGGAAGGGACAATGCCTTTGAGTTCATCGGCCATGTCCAGGAACTTCTCAAGTAGTTTCTTCGCAGGTAGGACAACAGTCTGTTGCAGGGGTTGGGGAGATTATGTTGGAATATTTTTTTCTGCCACTCGACTGCAACTGGTCTTTCTTGTGATTTCAACTTCCTTGCGAGCCTCTATGAAACTGGGGTTTTGCTTATACTTGAGATTAAGAATTTTCTTCTCACCCATCCAAGTGGGACAGTCCGTGAAGGAAGGCGGGTGAGAGAATTTGCTGCTAGGACAAAGAAGAGGATTATTGCAGGTGTCAACATTGTGACCAGTCCTTCAAAGGAGCACTTTGGACTGATACATGTAGGAAGATACGGTCATTTGGTGATGGCCATACGCAAAGCATTTCAATTATCAGTCGTAAAATTCCGTCAATAAAGGCGAGTCTAAAATTTTGCCCTGTGGTAGAGTTAGCCCTTAGACTGCTGAACGCGACTCACTGACCTTTTTGCGGACAGTGTGGATCAAGATCAGACTGCACAGAACGTGCAGTCTGATCTTCGATCTACATTGTCCGATGAGGAGATGTTTTTCCCCCCCAAAATAAGTTTGAAATAGCAACATTCGGCTTTTTAATATCGGACTGAAAGTTTTAGCAATGTTATTTAGAAGGAGAAGGGTCAGAATCACTTTACAACAACTTAAATAGCTCGCGGTCACAACCTTACTATCTGGTGGCCATGACTTGATTATTCTCATGGCTATGGCCAAATTATCTTGTTGCGACAACTTAATATCTCGTTGTCACGAAGTAACTTTTTCGAGGCCCTGAATTAAAATCCCGTGATCCTGACCACTTTATGTTGTGGCCGTGACCTATCTCATGGCCCTGACTATTATCTGGCAGACACGATCGAAATACTAGTACCTCGTGGATCTGACCTAGTATCTCTTGAACAGGACCCACTAATGAATATCTCTGCTGGTAATCAGCATTTTCTCCTTTTCCCACAATGACTTTCACCTTTTAAAGACAAATCCCAACATTTTGTCACAATTCTTAATCTTCAAGTGTATATGGACAACTCTTGAATAGAATAAAACTATCCTTTGTTTTCACGACAAAAAGTTTGAGGGCTTTGTAAAATTACTGTTATACTGTTGGAAAGATACTGGTAAGCAGTGTTTTCTTCTTTTCCCACAGTGTTTTCAACCGTAACAAGGACAAATCCCATCATTTTAGCCACAAATCTACAAATTATTTTTATATGGATTAGTCGATAATTTGGTTGACCGGTTGAGTTCTATTACAATTGATTACACGATGTAGACGCACTGAATTACACTAAAAGGGAGACAACTTAGTAAGTCTTCGAGAAAGTTTGCTGTAGATTTCGTTCTCTTGCTGCTGATAGCTTTTCTTGAATTACGTATTTAGCCAACATCCTGATGATACCTCATAAACTCTATCCATAAACTCTATCTAAAATCTTTTTCTATGCTAATCAGTGGTTTTTCAAGTAACAGATCGAGGCTAACAGTCCCTTGTTACAAACAACTGCCTCCTTTTCCACATAGTTCTCCAAACCTTTTCAGGTGCATAGGCGAGAAAAAGCGTATTTGTATGGGTTGACTCAGTCCTTAACGACACTATCTTGTGTTCTTAAAATCCTGAGTAAAAAGGTTTCAGTAAATATTGTTGCTATCCGTGACGGTTACTGAAGCTTTCTTGCTGCATTTTGCAACTATTCTCCCATATTAATGAGAGAGTTATTCAGCGATTCAAGCACACAAGCATCGGAACATACATTTCTGTGTTAAGTGACCATTTATTGATTGATTCCTTCACCAATAGACATTTATTGTTCTTTTTAATCTTGCAGTTGTGCTTAAACTGATTTGTATGTGGAGCTAGATGCGAAGTCATTGACAGCGTTCTTGAACTGGTTCATTGCAATGCATCATGGGATTGTTGCTGGGCAAGTAAGGAAGCTGTTTATGTGAATTTGTCGTCTGCACCCTCATAATACAACAAAGGCCTGTGAAAGTTTTCGGAAGCGATGTTTATCACCTGACATTTCTTATCGTGTGCTTAGAAGCCATTTTCTTAGCGGAATTTTACTATTTATGACTCTTTCAATTTAGGTTTTCTATTTTTGCAAAGTTCTTATTCAATTATTGCCGTCTTTAGACATCTTTGCATTGTGTACACTGTTTTACTCGATGGCATGTGTTGGCCACAGAATTGGTGCGTGTGTTGCAGATAAATTCTGTGGTCTACAGAGAGTATATAAGGAATACCCACGCTGCATTCAGGATATCCATTCCATCCAGGGCTCCACTCCGCTCCATTCTTGACCAAGAGCTTTTTTTGGGGAAAACATCTTAAATCTTTAATCTTCTGTTAGCAACAGTTGAAGAACTTTACGTTTCATTAAATTTCACTTCAAAAAACCGTTTTCTTTTTGTTTTGAGAGCTTTTGACGAAGATTTTAAAGACAACTAATTTTTAATAAAAAACAGCTATAGATTTTCTAAACGATTTTTCTTTTTTATTCAACTCTTCTGTTTTCTCCCCTTGGAATCTTTTTTTCCCTCCAAATCTAAATCTGATCACTCTACCACAGGTCTAGATCAGCACGGATCTTAGATCAACCACTGGGCGTGTTTCAAGATCGTGGGAAAGGAAACGCAGAGCTACCCAGCTCGACACAATCCGTTTTACTCTCTGTTTTTATGTATTTATCGCCGTTTTCAACATTATTTCAGTTATTTCACAGCGACCAGTGCACTTGTACATGCTTTCCTGGGGTTTCTACTTCTAGTGATTCGCTAAAACTTTTTCTTTCCTAGCTACTGGCTGCTTTCCAACATAAACATGTCGGAAACAGTGTTTAGCAATGGGAGAGGAACGATTTATTATGTCCCAATGACGAGAAGAAAAGGAAGAAAACTGCATATACTGTCTCAGTGATTATATCTGAAGATTTAGTTTCCTTGCTATTGAAAACTTATCGCAATTAATCTGACTCCTGTCTCCAATGAAAAAAAAAACTTGAATTGTTTGCAGATAGCCAAGTCTAGTTCCGTATGATCAAAATTTTTCTACCTCATACAGCGTAAAATCAGGCCTTAACCTGCTATATAAATAAAATAAAACTTTCAAATCGATAGTAAAACCCTAAATATTCCTATTTCAAAGTTACTTATAGAGGAAAAATATCTCCCGATCGGACAGTGTAGATCCAAGATCAGACTGCACGGATCTTGATCTACACTGTCCGCAAAAGGTCCTTGAGTCGCGCTTAGCAACCTAAGAGTTAATATGAGTAATTTTTATCACAAATAACTTCGGGTGTGTGCTTATCTGAGGCTTATCAGATAGGAAAACGGGGCTAACAGTCCCACTTTCAATGGTACGACAATAAATCTGTCGGTTCATCAAAGAAAGGTATCGTTAAATTATCACTGACCAAATATTAGCCAACCTTCGAGTACTTTGATTTACTATTAACACATTACCAAACGAAAAAAAAAAATTGACGTGCCCACCTTGAAAGCTTTTGAAGACGACAAATTAAAAGTTACTCAAAACCTGAATTTTTTCTTTCAAAGGATAAAAACATTGTGGGAAAAAAAGAAATGGTTACTAGAACTGTTTTCCTTTTCTCACAGTGTTTTTAATAGTCCTCTTCCTCAGGGTTAAACCGATTTCTTTCGACGTCTCAAAATACAACTGAAACTTTGATCTATTTTTTATCTTGAAGGCTTGACTAAACAAGCGGACGGTATAGATCCAAGACCAGACTGCACGTTCTGTGCAGTCTGGTCTTGATCTATGCCGTCCGAAAAATAAAATAAAGAAAATAAAATCGTTTCAGCTTTTCTTCGCCGAAAGGGTAAAACTCGAAGGTTCGAAACGGTTTCTCTATCTTTTGTGATAGATATGAGACCTATGTGAAGGATTTTACGGTAACGGTAAGATTTTACTTATTTGTCATTTTGTTTCTTTGCTTGAACAACGTTATATGCTGTTGCCAACAAGTTTTCAGTAATATCCGAGCCATTGCTCACTTTATTCATGAATGTAGGCCAAGCCTGGTCTCTCAGTAGGTATTGTAAAGTGGTTGCTTTCCCACATAAACATCATCGAAAGAAAATTTTTGCAATGAGAGAGGATTGAATCTTGAAGCAACGACTATCAACATTCCCTGGAAAGAAATTCCACCGACTGGAGAATCGAGCCAACGACCTCAGGATTTCAAGCCCTGTACGTTACTATCTGACTCAGTCGGCAACGGGCTGGTAATCAAAGGGTCGTGATGCCCAGTCATAAGTTTTTCGAAACTATTTACGACCCTTCTTGAGACGAGCCCGGTAGCGCAGTCCGTAGCGTTCAGGACTTGAGAAAAGGGGTTCACTAGATGAATCCCCAGCTTGGCCAATTTCTTTCCGAGGATTGATGATTTAGTCATTGCGACAAGATTCATTTCTCTCTCACAGGTGACCATTGTTTCGACGATGGTTATGAGGGAAAGCAGGTAGTGTCTTGGGAAGAAATTTAGCTAACAGAAACTTCAGTAAAGCATGGATAGATGCACTGGCCGCAGTGATATAACTGAGATAATGTGGAAACTGTGTTAAACACCATAAAACCAATCAATCATTCGATCGATAATAGCTGATATTCATTGCTAGTGCATTTACCCGTCTTTCATCCCTGAAAATCGTTTCCACTATTTTTCCATGGAGACTGCGGACAGTAGCTTGGAAATACTGTTTTTTGAAAGACTGGTCAAACAATCTCTCGGAAAAGATAGAGGATACAATAATTTCGTGCGTTTGACCTCATGTTCTGGTAAAAGGGAATTTAATGCATCTGCGTGACACATGGCTTGCAACACGCGAAAAGGGGCTTTCGGACATTTGCGTAAAGTGTCGTCTCGGATTAGCCTGCGCAGTCCGCGCAGGCTAATCCGAGACGGCACTTTACGACTACATTAGATTTCGTCCTTCAGTAGACATGCGCAAAACAGAAAATTGCATAAAAACTTGTTGCAGATGTATTAAGCCCACTTTTTTCACAGACCATGTTGAAGACGGTGTTATCCTTTTCCAAAACAACTAATATTGAACTCCTTGAACTGGAAAGCATCTAGACACGACGATATTTTACCTGATACAAATGAGTTATTGTTCCCTCATTAAACTTAGGTAGAAAAAAATTGTGGGAAAGGGAGAAAATGCTGGTAACCAGCATTTTCTCCTTTTATCACAATGTTTTCTACTTATCAGAGACATTTGTGGAAAAATGAGAAATGTTACCAGCATTTTCTCCTTTTTCAACGCGCTTCTTCCTCAGGCTGGTTATTTAAAACTCCATTGCGATATTATGTCGTTAAGGGTTAAACAGAAAATAAAGTAACAATTGATATTTACTTTAGAAACGATGTGCTTTCATGGATATAGTGGTCACCTATGAAAAAATACCCAGGAGCGCACACCAGCCGCCACTCTAGAACTGAAATAATGTTGAAAACGGCGTTAAACACCAAACAAATGGTTCATATCGACCTTGCATAAGATGCACGCGGTATCGTTACAAACATAGCGACCACAGCTTAATGTTATACACATCGATAGCAATACATCATGTCACAAGATGAGGATGGGTTTGTTTGAAACATCATTAAAAACTAATTAATGGGGATTGATGATAGTCATTACGGTAGGATTCATTCCTGTTTTACCGTTGAGCACTGTTTCGATAATGATCAGGTGGGGAAGCGGCCAATGGCCTAGATAGAACATTCTGCAAAGTTGTGATAAAAAAAAAATCCAGTAAAGCATGGATAAGTGCACTGGTTGCCACGTAGTAACTGAGAAAAATGTTGAAAACGGCGTTAAACAACATACAAACATTTCTAAAAATTGAACGGACAAAACTATGGTTGATGTCGAACTTTTAAAAGATGTACTTTATCAATTTAGCGACCACAGATAATGTTGTATATCGATAGAATTACATCCGGTCTCTACCTTTGGACTAGTTTGTTGAAAGCAGCATTAAGCACAAAGAAAGATAAACTCATGGTTGATGGCGATCTTGTAAAAACACTTAGCGACCACTATTTCGGTATAGCAACCACTGAATCGGTGTAGCGACCCCTTGATCGGTTTAGCGACTGCTTTATAGGTAGAGCGACCCCTTGATAGGTGCAGCGACTGCTTTATCGGTATAGCGCCCCCTTGATCACTGCAGGGACTGCCTTATCGGTGTAGCGACCCCTTGATCGGTTCAGCGACTGCCTTATCGGTGTAGCGACCACAGACAATGTTACACATCGATAACAATACATCTTGTCGCACGCTTTGGACTGGTTTCCTTATCTCGCCTACACCCTTTACTAATTTCAAAACTATTACAGACGGCATTTTAATTATGACTCATCTGGTGGTAATTTTTTCTCGAATCGCAGAAGGTATTTTTCAAAACATTATGGAAAAGGAGGAAAATGTTGCTGTACAGTAGTATTTTCTCCTTTTCCCATAATGATTTGAGAAACGCCTTCTTCCTCAAGGTAATAAAACGAAGGGATCCTTTGAAATATGTGAAATCTCGATATGAACTAAACGGCATGGTTTTGTGAATAGGAATTAATATATCACTCTACAGATGTAAAATATTTCGTGTCTCAGTTTGCTTCGGACATGGGATATGCTTAAACGTGTAAGTAGACTTTTTTTTTTCTTTTCCAAAGAAATGGCTTTTTGTTTTGATTTTTATATCTTTACGCTCGGTGAACATATCGTTTTTCGTCAAATGCTTAACCTTGTCAGAGCTATATGTAAAAACATGGGCTTTTGCGGACGGTATAAACCAAAGATTAGACTTCACATAACGTGCAGTTTGATCTCGGATCTATAGCGTCCGCTTCTTTATAAGCCTACATGAAACAAAATAAGTCATTCTCTGCTAAAGGAGGGTATCTGATGTACATTATACCGGCAAGTCACCACAAAATTATGGAGCCATGAAATCTATTTTGTCTAACATCCGGCTGAATCATGAGGTAGGATGGCCCTTGGACATGGATAAAAATTTCCAAAAGTAAAAATTATCGACCTGTGTCAGCCTGCGCGAACTGCGCAGGCTGACACGAGTCGATAATTTTTGAAGATGAATTTTTAAACTCTCTTTTCACAGAGCAGGGCTGAAATATTTCAGATTTTCACTGAATTGTATTTACTGACGTCGAAAGAGGTCCAGTTTTTAGTGTATTTGGTTCCGAAAGTGTAAATTTTAAGACATATTTCCTGCATAGGCACTTGTTTTGTCTTTAAACTATTTTAATCTTTCCTAACTGTTTGGATCATTCCTTGTATTTCCCACTTCATTTAACCTGATCCAGGTCTTTATGCTGAATATATAAGTAGGCATATAAATAGAACTCCGACTAATAGAGATGTACAAGCGGTAACGGAATAAGGAATATGAGCACGGAATACTGTATTTCAGACCGCGGGTCGTCTCTGAAGGTAAATCGCCCTATCTGCGTCTATCGTTCTTCAATCGTATCTGTATGGTGTTTACTAGCCTGGTTTCAGACCGATCATTTTTTCCATCTTTATATTTTGACGTTACTTTGTCAAAAATGACGCCCTATTATTGACAAAGTCCGAATATAAAAGAGGAAAAATGGGCGGGCTGGAACACAGGCTAGGTTTTTTTTTTTACAAATAATAGGTTTTTTACAAATAAATCTTTACCAAACTACCATTTTTTTACTAGACCAGATAAAAGCAATTGCAGACAATTAATTAAATATAGCTTAAATGATGGTTTCTGTCTTTGATTAGGTACATGTAGAAAACATTGTGGGAAAAGGAGAAAATGTTGGTCCCTAGTATCTACTCCTTTTCCCACACTGTTTTCAAAAGCCCTTCATGATCTATGCCTTCGAGCATCCGAGGGATAAGTATCGACCCATATTATCCTTTTTTGGACTGCATAGCCTGACCTGGGTTGAAACTTGAAGCCTGTCGTAGGTTTTCTGAATGGTAAATTTCATCTAGTCATTGGCACGTATCTCACAGCTCAGGCGTCGACGACTCATGTAATGGGTCAAAAAGATTTTATATCGTTCAATTTTGCATAAATTGACAAAGAATTGTTTAGCACACTTTCGCCAATTTCCCGCTGGCTTTTGATCTACTTCTTGATATTAATATATTAGTAGAAATAAAGCGTAATTTGCGATTGCTCTGAAATGTGGCCATGTTCATTCGGCAGCTCCCTGAAAGCCATTTTCCTGGCACATTTGTGACACGAGTATGCAAGCTCCTGCATATGAAACCAGGAATGTTCTGGCAAAAGGGGCTTAATGCATCTGCGAAAAGTATCGCACAGGCTGACCTGGGCCGAAATTTTTTGCTATTGATCAGATTTTGTATGTCAAAGGACTAGTCAACCTCAATATTAAGTAGGTTGTTAAAAAAAAGTTGATGTTATGTACCCATAACTATATGATGACTTGCTTGGTACCATGGATCACGGAGTTGTATTAAGCCCCCTTTTTCCAGAGCATGGCTGAATTGTAAGCGTTACCACGTGCAGCTAATCTATACTCCGAGGCTCTTTGTGACACCATGGCAGCCCGCCCTGGTAGCTCAGTGATTAGCGTATCTGACTCGTGACCTGATGATTGCGGGTTCGATACCTAGATGAAGCAAACTTTTTTTCCCGGCGATTTTCACCTCTCTGGTGCATGTGAGAAAAGTAGTCAGTTATATGAAAAGAACGTTGTGTCAGTACTGGTTTGAGAAAGCCAGGAAAAACATGCGTAGGTTTATAATGTGTTTCCATGGAATATATGAAAGGGGCCACCTCGCATTTGCGAAAAACGAAAAGGTCAACATCAAACGATTTCATGTAGGCTGGCCGACCTCGGTTGAAAATCGCTATACTTGAAAAGATCTTTTTCGATCCTATGATCTTTTTTTAATAACGGGCGAAAGTCCTGAGATTTTTTAAATCTAGTAAATATTGTTGGTCTCCAACAGACGAGAGATAACGTCTTGTCCAGAAAGAACTGAGTTTTACTTGTTATGAAGTGGTTAAGGGTTTACCCTACCTACCACATGCTATCAACCATGTTTGGGGTAAGTGTGGCTTACGTCGAAACAGAGATACGACGTAGTCTACCTGTGTTCGATGCCACTTTTTCGACGTATATACAATAGCCCTCTATTGCAGAATGGAGGGAAATGCAGGGAAATTGGCATGAAATACATTCTGCTCTTTGGGCCATGAATGCAGCAAGCCACGAAATATACCGACCAGTTCAAAACCAACAACAGTTTTATTCTGGCCATATAAATTATCACTGCCTTTATACGCAAATTATCGTTGATAATGAAGGTATGATTAGATATCTTGAGTCTGGTTTTCTTGGCCATCAGAATGATGCCCAAACTTACAGACTTATGCGTCAAATAGGCACGCAAGACCTACCTTTTCCTGTCGATTGTGTTTTGCTAGCGGACCAAATTTATCCAAATGGACACCCAATCATAACGGCGTATAGCACAGCCCATCTCCGCAGAACACAGGGTCAAGAAAGGGTAATGTGTGAGAGGTACAACAGATACCACAGGAGGTGCAGAGTGTCGGTTGAACATGCAATTGCTCAGGTAAAGGGGTACCAAAGCGTGAGTTCAGTTTGGCGTCACCCCCGACAGTTTCTCGGTCTGACTGTAAGGGTATGCTCTGCTTTGGTATGCCGAAAAAGACGCATCGGTCTCATAATATAAAGGGGGATTTAAAAAGTTTTGAGTGAAAACTCAATATACAAGAATTCTATGACTTATTTAGAAGTGCATCAGTGGAATCTAGTTTTGTTCGATGTTTTCGCTATTGATGCCTCCTTCGCATATCCCGCCATATGAATACCGATTTGATAGTCGGGGTGTTTTGTTACCCTGTAAATGAGGTGTGCGATGCACAATCGGGTTCAGACATGTAAATACTGATTTGGTTAAGATCTGTTGAGAGAATGTTAAGATCAGGACAGAATGTTATGGTACCATCGTCCTAAAGTGACTAGATCTCGAATGGAGGAACAATTGGTTTTAGTAACTTTGAAGAGTTTTACCAAAGTAACTGATTCATGGTTTTAGTTCATGTTTCAGTAGTTAGACCAAAGAGTAGTGTTTATGTAATACTAATGAACTAAAATCCACAATACGATTCAGAGAAGAATTACGGCCGAACGTAACTCAATATTTTACAATTCTTCATAGAAATATCACCGACAAGAAATATATATAAAAGACAGACAGACGGCGTAATAGTTCTTGAAATATGAGTACTGAAACTGATTTGTCGTGCAATATGACACATAAATGCACTCATTTGACAAATTCCGTAATCTTACCAGGTATTCCAAATGACATTTGTATAGAAATGCTGTACATGAAACGGGTTATTTGATAACACATTCTTAACTAGTACAAGAAAAAGATTATCCTTATCATATTCATTTGCCATGATCTGAAACAAAGCCCGGGGATATCGATTCGTGGTAGCAGCCTTTGTATATAGGAGTCAGAACAAGAAATATCTTTAAAAATAGATAGACAGCATAGATTTGCTACCAAACAGGCAGGGATCCTTAGAATAAACATGTCTACATCTTTGACCAATCACAAGTTCCCATTCATCTAGATCTATTTGTTATCAGTATCAAAAAGCAGGTCAATAGCCAGCACATTTAGCTTCGCCGAAAAATGTACTAGAAAAAAGGCCGACAGAGACCCGTCGAAAAAACATGTGAACTTATTTCACAAATCGCAAATTACTATCTATCAAATTGGTATGTCAGTGTCAAAGATCAAAGACTAGCTTGTTCTAGGTTAAATACAAGAATATAGTAATGCCACAAAAATTTGTATATTCCCAATTCCTACGCTTTAGGTTTTTACTTAGTTGCGCTTCGAACTCAAAATTTACTCTCTATAAGGATCGAAGATCGCCATCTTCTCTGAATCGACCTTAGTACAAAAAGTACACCGTTTTGATTCTCTGAGAGCTGAATTTTTAGCGTGGTCTATTAAAAATGTACCTTGCAAAAGCAGACGATAGGCAGCGAGCATCTCTTATATAGCGGATTACCTTTATCGACAGTCTCGTAGCTTTTGAGACGATCCCCTGTCTAAATACCGTATTCCTTGTTCATATTCCGTATTCAGTTACCGCTTGTACACCTCTATTGTTCGGGAAGTTAAATATACAAAGGAGTTGAATATGTACTTGCATACACAGGTATAGGTAGTTTGAGGTTCATAGGGACTCCCTGAATTTTGAAATACATGTATCTTGAAAAATCCACTACCAGTTTCCATGAAACTTTTCAAAGTTTTTTTTTTTTTAAATGACCTTACCAACACTCACAGCGATAATTAGAATTTTTCCTCGGCAAGAAAGAGCACTTTGCCCATTCCAGTAATATTAAATTTCTGTTTGAAGCTTAACTTTCTCCGACGGTTTTCAGTACAATAGCTAAAGCATTTTCTAAGATACTTCAAAATTCAGGGGTACCCTATAAACCTCAAATTATATATCTATAGACAATTTAATTCGCGCAAACCGTAGGTAATATTTCCGTAACCAATCGGGACATATGCCGAAGGCAGCCCCTTGGGTAGCCTGTGTTCCAGTGCGATCATTTTTTTCTTTTTATACAATCGGACATTCCTTTGTCAAAAATGAGGGTAATAATTACGGAAGTGATAAACCGTTTAGCCACCTGTATAGACTGTGAAAGGAGTGATTTACACATTATTACCACCTGGACCCAGGCTACCCCGTGCGATGACAAGAGTAAAAATAGAATTTAAATTTATGTAAATGATGTTGACCTGGGTCAGGATAACTTTTATCCTGCTAAATAACTAAAATGAAATTTTCAATTAAATAGTAAAAACTCAAATATTGCTATTTCAAAGTTATGTTTTGGGTAATAATATCTCTTTATCGGACAGTGTAGATCCAAGATCAGACTGCACGTTCTGTGCAGTCTGATCTTGATCTACACTGTCCGCAAAAGTCGCGCTTAGTAGCCTAAGGGTTAAATGAAAAGGGTAATACCAGCTCGAATATCAACTATCACAGAACACGATAACATGAACGAGTTTTCTATTCAGATCTAGAAATATGTAACAAAAACTGACAAAACTTGTTCAGTTGGTATACAGTTAAACACATTGTCTTAGAGTTGGACCATGCTCTGGCAAAAAGGATGTTTCATGCATTTCCGTGATGTATTATACAAATCAAGTCATAAATATGGATCTCTAAAATTCATTATGTCTAACAACCGATTGAATCATGAGGTAGAATGGTCCTTGAACATGAAGAAAATTCACAAAATAGCACAGAATTCCGATCCAGGTCAGCCTGCGAGGACCGCGCAGGCTGATATTGCTTGATAGTTTTCGCAGATGCATTAAACCCTCTTTTCACAGAGTTTGGCTCAAGTATTTTACTGACTTTCAGTGAATTATATTTTCTGGTGTCAAAAGAAGTCCATTTCATAGATTGTGGGCTGAACTCTTTAACAAACAACAAAATTTTAGATCATTTCATTTCGAGAACATTTACAGATTACACATCATATGTGTCTCAAATAAGAGAATTTGTCCTTGAAAAGGTAGAATACATTGTGGAAAAAGGAGAAAGTGCTGGTTTCCAGCATTTTCTCCTTTTTCCACAATGTTTTCAACAGGTCTCTTCCTTCGGTATTGTTTATTAGGCCTACGGAGTTGAACTTTTAGAGACATGTTTCGTGCACAAACAATTGTGGTTTTTTTTTCCCTATCCAGCATTTTGTCTTTTTTCCACAATGCTTTCAAAAGACCTCTTCCTTAGGGATTGTTTATTAAGGGGCTGGGCAGTTAGAGACCTGTTTCGTGTACAAACACATGTTATTTTTTCGTTTTAACTCTCTTTCGAGTTACATTATTGCAGAACACAACGAAAGTAACGACTTTTTTTTTTTTTGCTAAGAGTAAAAGCTATCGGCCCAGGTCAGCCTGTGCAAGCTGTTGAAACTGACCTGGGTCGATACTTTTCGCAAATGCATGAAGCCCCCATTTCACAGAGCATGGTTCGGTATATACTAGGTTAGAGAAAGCCAAGTTTGTAAAAACCAACACAAGTTACTGTAGTTTCATATACAAGAATATACCGGAAATTTCCTCTTTCGGGGCTAAGTGAATAAACTCGACCACTCTCTTGCACTACGGATCATTCCCATTCACCTCTGTAGTTGGCTCAGAAAGTAGTCCGTCATCACGTGATATTTTCGTCATATGACCATAACTCAAAATGGCGACACAAACGCCGGTGAAAGAAAGACCAATCGATTGTTTTGTGTGCTGTTCAAACAGCATACGGCCAATCAGACTTAGTGGTAGGAAATGTGAAAAAGAGGGATTTTCTGAAAAGCTAAAATGTCTTTTAAAGACGATAACTTGTTTTTTAATCTTACAAACTTAGGTCCATCGGTGTGTCGAAACTGTTGTCATCATTCATGGGCGCAGCCATCTTTTTTACAATTGGCGTAAGATTCTGATCAGTAAAGAAGCTTGAAAAAATAGTTCCATTGTATACAGGTAAATTCATCAGTTTGAATGCACCTATAATGTATCCGGAATCATATTTCCTTTGTCTACTTTATTATGTTACACATGAAACAGTTAAACAGTAACAAAACATGTTTTCCTCGGTTTGACAAGATTCTTGTCATTTAGCCCGTTGCAGAGATGTATGGTGAGAGTAACGAACGACAACTCTGCTCGGAGATTGAAACTCGACTTCTCTCTACTTGTAACTGAAATTCAATCCACTGAATCTTAGAAGTACTTTCATTTTACAGGCTCCACTAAAAAAAGCAGGCGGTATAGATCCAGGATCAGACTGCACGTTCTGTGCTGTCCGATCTTGATCTATGCTAACAACCTAACTTTGCTTAAGAACCTATAAGGGCTTAGTCAACTGTGCTGTTTTTAAAAGTGTGTGGGTTTTTCATCTGAATTGAGATGCTTTTTATATGCACTAGCGAGTATAGGCCTGTACATAAACAACGT